>OX381704.1:58849999-63650689 GCA_947462335.1 Harmothoe impar
CATAGCCGTGATCGCCTCCCGCTACAATAAGAGTTATGGTGAAAATAATGAAATCTGTTCATTGGAAATGTGTAATAATATGTGTGATGGTGATGTCGCAAAATCACAAAAAATTGATAAAGTAGAGATGCAGAGCAAAGAAATAAAAACCATCTCAGGTAAACCAGAAAGAGTATCAGTAGAGGGGAGAATTGCATGGTTCAAGCTAAGGGCTTATTGCCAGTTGGAGGGATTGGGTAAATATGTGGGGGGTGGGGGTCATAACTAAATATGGTCTATTTAGGTACTCGCGACCACACATGATTTGACAGGTGCATGCGATTTTAGGGGGGATCATTTCTCAAAATCCAAAATAGTGGGAGAGGGGGGGGGGGCAGTCTGTCCCAAAGCCCAATGGGTCTAGAAGACCAAATTCGATGTTAACATCTCCCTGGTCGTAAATCTAATTAAAAAGCAATATGCTTGACAGAGGTCCTTTTCCAGCCACTGTTTGTAGCAATATGACACCTACTTATCAGTAGCCACCAGTGACCTAACACCTTCTGGCAGTGCCTGAAAACCCAAAGAAATTGAGGGCTTCATCAAGTTGATGATATTTTTGAATAGCTATGCTATTCATATCATGTGCTTCACATAGATACTTTATTTATGACTCAACTCCTACCAGAAGTAATTATACAAAAACTGTTTGAAGTAATGTTATCATGTTATCAGTTTTCATATTACTACTTCTAGTAGGAGAGGACCACCTAAATAGAGCACAGCACATGCTCAAAACAACTGGGAAGTGATTGATTGATTGATTAATTGATTTGTTTAACGTCCAGACGTACATCAAGTACCTCACGGGACATCTCAAGTTGGCAAGGAGTCATCCACAAATAGTGGTAGTCTGCCTTGCAGTAGTAGGACAGGTATTTATATGCTGCTTGCCCAATACAGCAGTGACCGCATCTATGGATGATCGAATCTATGAAATGAATGACCGCATCTATGAGGTGAGGGAGAAAACCGCTACCGGGGCACGTCCCCTACTCTTTTCGAAGGATAGCAAGTGTTCTTTTGTTTGCCTGGCCCTACATACCTGGGCTAGTACCATAGTAGGCAGGGCCAGACAAACCACGGCCTTTGATATCTCAGACGTGGTTCACTGAGGAGGGATCCTATGCCAAACCACCAGCAAGAAGGCCCGGGCCCGCGCATATGGGCAGCGGTTGCAAAACAGCTTACGTGACTGATCACAGCAGTAAGGCACGAGACCCCTCAAGTTTTGTCGCCTTTTACGAATCCGGTATGCCCATTGGTATTATGGAAGGCTCCCGATGAAGTTATTCTACTCCTTCATGCCCCCATGATGAAGGTCCCCACTAACACAGGGGGAGACGTGTGTGTGTGTGGCGGGGGGGGGGGGTCAAGATAACCGTTTTGAGAGGATCCACACCCACCCACACCCCCTAGCTCACTTCTGTGAACACACTTGCAAAATATTCTCATATAATGGATTGCTTGCATCTAGGTGCAGGTCAGGGATTTCTTCTTGTATCCATTTTTCTTCTTTGTTTCAGCGCAGATTTCCCTTTCTAATTTTTTCTCAGCTTTCCAGGTAATTGATTTTACTTTTTTTCTTGCTGGATTGAAGGCTGTGGTGTTTCTTTTATTATAGCTTTTTGTTCCTGCAAGGAGAGCCGATATGGTTTTCTCCTACAGTAAAATCTCGCACCTTTTGGCAGAGCATATTTGCTCGTTGTAACCAACCTTCCTTGTAACCAATTTCGGTTACAACAAACAGATTAGCTTGGTCCCGCCCTCTTTGCGGCTGTGGGAGGTGGTGGGTGACTCTAGGAGGTGTAGGGCTTCTAATACCCCGCCTCCCCACCCTTTGTGCGGCTGTGGGAGGTGGTGAGCGACTGTAGGAGGCGTAGGGCTTCTAGGCCTATACCCAGGATGTAGGATATGTGAGGTTTTACGTTAATCTAATAGAAAATAGAAAATCATCTTGAAAAATCGCCTCCTTATAACCGATTTTTGGCTAGAAATGCTCGTTCTAATGTTTTTTTCATACTAAAGAAATGTATAGGAAAGATTGTGGCAAAGCAAATGTGCTCCTTATAACCGTCTGCTCCTTATGACCGTCCTCCTTATAATGAGATTTTACTGTATAGATCTATTAGCCACTTTCGTACCCCTACTAAGCCTCCCGATCCTCTCACGTCAGAGACAGGTACCCATTCTACCACTCTATATGGTCACCTACTATATTTCATGAGGGTATGTGCTGGTCTCTTTGGTTGAGTGCCCCCCCCCCCCCCCTCAAGAGATCATTTGGGTGGACCCCTAAAATCGACAGCCCCCCCCCCCCCCCCTCAGGAAGGGTCGGAAATTTGTACGCCCCCCCCCTCTGTAGGCTAACCAATGAATGAATATTCCCTATTAAACTTAGCACATTCTGTAGAGCTTTTTCCTTTTCATCTGATGAGTTTGAGGAATTACATATACCTACAACTCAACTGTTAAAAATTTGGTAGGCTAGATTGCAAGTGGTCGGGCCACTCGGAGTCGGGGTCCCCTGATCTAGCCTCAGCCTCAGGCCTAGACTCTACCTGTAATTGTATCAAAAATAGCTTGGTCCTGATCTATTGTGCCCAAATAACATAGTGCTTACCATATTTCGTCTATGTGTACAAAGTTTCGTGCCTTTGCAGACATGTCAACGGGTCTGTTGTTCCTTCTATGGCGGGAGCATCCACTTCTCCAAGCGTTGCCAAGGACCGTTAATACGGTTGCTACAGCAGTTACCATAGCGAGTTATCCGGTCTAATCAAATGTGTTTTTTTACGAGAAAGAAAAGTCAAAGAAGTGTTAAAAAGGGGTAAAATACGTGTATTCAAGTAATGCTGAGAATGACAGGACTCAATGACAACAATGGTTTAATATTTTCCACAATTTTAACGTCAGAAAACTCTAAAGCTCTGCTTGGAGAGAGCATATCTATAAATAGATTTGGGGTATCCTTTTTTCAGAACGAGGTGCATGGGATTCCCCCTGACTTGGCGCATGCGCACCAAGCAGCAAAACTGACGCGGGGAAGCAAAACCAACTGGCTTGACAGGGCAACAAACACTAAAAATGCCCAGTATCGAAGATAAAAATGAAACCGAGGATGAGGATATGGAACAAGACACCCCAGAGAGCGAGAAGAGTGATGATGACATGGATTCGGACACGGGTTCGGGTTCAGATGAAGATGAACAGTCCGGTAGGTGATCTGTCCTCCGCTCTGCTTTGAGCATTCAATTGCTCCATTTTCGCCCACCTTCAAACGTAAACGAGAACAAAACCACGGGACGTCTTCAGAACCACGTACATTTCCTGTCCAGCTGCGGTCTGAATTTGTAGCCAAACGTCACCTGTTTATACCCATTACAATAGTCGTACTTCCCATGTGTTCTGCACCATTCATTTTGTGTTGGTGGTGTCTGGTTCGGTGCGCTTCCAAATGCGGTTGAGACTCGGTCAGTGACTCCACCCACACCAGTCACCACACAGCCTGGCACAGGCCGCGGCCGCGTAGCACAGGCCACAACCTACAAATAACAACAGTCAACACTCAACAACAGTCAATGTTACCATTGGCTGTGCCTGGGATAAACGATACAGTCTGTAGGGTCGGTCTTGAGTTACGGGGAGTCCCCAACTCTTGCTTTTAATGTTTGCAGCCGTTTTTAGGCTTCGATATCTATGTTTAAAATTTAATTTTTGAATCTCAAAATTGACATTTTTCACACCCCATACCCCGGCTTCCCCATGGATGAAAGTTGCCCAGGCCTTTCATGTCTTTTCAGCCTCAGGTAGCTGTGTATTAAGGGAGTGTTCATTTATTAGTTACAGGGGGGGGCGTAAAAGTTTTCGACCCCTCCCGATGGGGGGGGGGGCAAAAATGTAAGCCCCCTTATAGCAAAAAAGCCAGCGCGTTACTATAGTTCAAAGGAGGGGGGCGAAAATTTTTCGCTGCCTTCCGTGAGGGGGGGCGCGAAACGTTCCACGCCCTCTCGAGGGGGGGGGGGGGGGGCATGACAAAATTTCGCCCCTCTGCGCGAAATCTCACCACCCCCCCTGTAGATAATAAATGAACACTCCCTAAATGGCGGAAAGTTAAAGTGCCACTAACATTTTATAGATGTATAAGTTTTTAGGGACCCTTGATTATACTTTATTTGCATTTCATTTGAGTTGGAAATTTATTTGCACTTTATATCGGTTGTGAAGAACTAATGTCAATGGCTAGAACCCTAGTCCTAAAGCCTTTTAGTTTTACCTGTTGGCAGGAGGAGCACTTGAAAATTAAGACCAAGTTCATTTTTCATTTTTAGATTCTACTCCAATTCTTTGACTACCACAAAATTCAACTGTGTCAACTTATTTTCCTAGCTCCCCATCTAAACAAAAAAAAAAGTAGGGCACCCCATCTCAACCCTCTGAAAAAGATATCTGAAGACTGAAGTACTAGGGGTTACAAGAAGTCACATTTTCTGGCAATCTGTGGACAAACAACACAGCACTAAAGTAGACATTTTGTCCACTTTACATTTATATAGAGAGGCGGGCGGTCTCTCCCAGGCGCTCACTTGGTTCTTTGGACAGCCTGTCTACATTTATAGTAAGTCTATACTGGTTTACCCAGTTGAGCGCGGACACCCGTACTTTTTTTTTTCTTTTTTTTTATTTAGTTACTCACATCATACAACGTGATCTGCCTAACTAATTTTTCTGGCTCACCTGTATATAAATTGCTTAGTTAGAAAGATATGATCTCTTAGTATACAAAAATTACATCAAGGATAGGAACAGATGAGCACCTTTGGCTGTCAACGGACAGGCTGTCAACAACCAGGGATATCTACTGTAATGGAATTTAGGGCAAGACAAGTAATACTAAAGACAACAAGAACACAAGTCCAATTGAGGTTCCGTTCTCTATATTATAATTTTTTTTATTTTTTTTATTTTTTTTCTATATTATGATCTGAAGAGAGTACAAGAATTTTGATATCATGTGTGGTGTAATAGCAATGCCAACGGGCAGAAGCAATAGCACATCCGGTCAGTTCAGCTAGCTGGGATTATTGACTCAGGTAGCTCTGCTACCAGAGTCTTATGCGACGGCTCACCAAAAAAATAGTTGGTCTACGGATTTTGTTTTTGAGCTTTGTATAAGACACCTACATAGCGTCAGTACATGTTGTAGGTAACCCATCCTGCAACAAGGACCTAATGGGCCTGTCTTGATCCTAAATACTCAATGAGTCGGGGGGGGGGGGGGGGTCCGGACCCACCCCCCCCCCCCCCTTTGGGGGAACACCGTGCCCTACAGCGTCAAACTTGTTCCTCATCGTTTTATGACACTGTGATCCCACTTTTGATTTTGTGACGTGACCTTGTGCCCGTGCATACGGTACAAATGTTTTGTTTACATGCTAGTAAGAATATTTAAAGACAATCTTACAGAAATTGAATTTGACGAGGTTATGTCTTTGATATATCTCTACCAATTCTCAAAAAAAAAGTTTGAATTAATTCCCTAAATTAAAAGAGCCATAGGGGCCTAAACTTGGTCTAAAATGGCCTTGAAAATTTGTTGGCTGCCATTTTAATTTCGGGCAACTTTGGAACTAGCTAATCAGTGACGTCGCACGGACGGTACAAGGTCACTGATTGGACGTCCAGAGTGAGAGATCGGTGCCATAAAGCGGGCCTTGGCAAAGCGGTCTAGGCACCGACAGCGTAGTTTCAGTGTACTTTGGGGGGGGGGGGGAGAAATGGATTTTTTAATGATAATTTGATCCGCCGCAAGTTGTGGCGCGTCACTTTTTGGTACTTTGCTGTTTGGTGGACCCCCCCTCCCCCTTTTTAAATTCCTGGGTCCGCCCCTGTAATGAGTTACGCTGACCCGCTCTAACCATTGATTTTTGACCATTCAAGTAGGTACTCACGACCATACATCATTCCACTCAAAACTCCCATGGTCGCCACACACGGAAAAGTGTTACTTCTGGGTGTCAGTAACATACACAAGTCGCTAAGTTATGGTGATGCTTGCATTGTACATCACCAATTGAAGGATACATTTCATCCAACGTACACCACCCACATATTATCAAATAAATAACTGCAGACAATAACCCACAAACATTTTGGTTACAGAATTGGACGAGGAGGAATGTGAACGGCGACGGAATGAGTGTCTTGACGACATGAATGACCTTGAGTGTCAGTTCTCAACACTCAAAGACCAGTGAGTATTATTATTCAAAAAAAGATAATAATCTAAAAATGGAAAGTTGGCTAAATAACCAAGAATAACATAGAATAACCAAGAATTATATAAGGCTATTGATGAATATTATTTGGCTCGACTAATTTTGGTACATACAAGAATGCCATGATCTATCAGCGTGAAAGCATTGTTTACATCCTGTTATTATGACTTCTACAGATTATACTTGGAGCGTATAAACCAAGTGGACATTAAGCTGCGTGAGGTACGTTCGGGAAAGGCCACCGAGTACTTACAGCCTGTGTCACAGCTACAGGAGGAGATGCGCATCCGCACCCAGGTGGCCGGCATACTGCGAGAACTCAAGATTCAGAATATTCGCAACAAATATGATGCCGAAGAACAAGCAGCGTTCCAACATTTTAATGTGAGTATTGCCGATTGTGGACATTGGATTAGAGGCACAGTGTTGAAAACAAACTCTTTTTTTTTCGCAGTGCACGATCATAACCACAAACCCAGGAAGATAAATTTATAATTAGTGTCGGACCATCAAAATTAATGACAAAATATCTTATCACTGAGGTAAATTCTATGTGCTAACCAACCAATAGCCTCAACTTGAAAACACATACGGTAGCATCGTCGAGTCTGTCCAACGTCGGGTTTTATCTAGTGTTTGAGTGTTTCTTTCCTGTATCAGAGATGCCACTTTTCCTACTTGTGTAGGATTTCCTAGTTTTTTGCTTGAATTTTTTCAGTGATAAGATATTTTAATTTCCTTCAGAACATTGACCAAATTTGTAAAATTCCAACTTTTTGTCGATGACTAAGTGGCATCTCTGCTGTATGAATTGATATACCATGATCATACTGTGCGTGACTGAGAGCTATCATCTCATTAATGCGTGTTCTGTGTTCCTCCTTGCAGAGTGAGAAGGCTCTCCTATTTGACCAAGTCAAACAGGAGCTGGAAGACAAGATACGGCACCTGGAGGAGGATAGACACAATATTGACATCACCTCAGGTAGGGAGTACTCACTTTTATTTAGAATCAATTAGGTTAATGACATATTAAACCACAGCGGAGGGCCAAGACAAAGGAATTCACACCTTGGTTATTTCCACTTAGGCTCACATAACCTTCTAGCTGTGGTTTAAAATAGTTAGACAATGGTTATGAAAGGGTAGGTAGGATTAACCACAGCTTATAAAGCTGTGGTTAATTCTATTTACCCTTTCATAACCATAGTCTAACTATTACTTAAACCACAGCGGAGGGCTAAGACAAAGGAGTTCACACCCTGGTTATTTCTGTGTAGACTCACATAACCTCACAGCTGTGGTTTAAAACAGATAGACAATGGTTATGTGAGGCTAACTCAAAATAACCACAGTAAACTGGCTGTCTATCTATTACATAATCATGTTGATGACATAATGATGGTTAATCGTGATTGGGGAGCGGGCGTTTATACCATGCATTTGATTGACATGTTGACAAATAATCAATCTTATAAACTTGTCTATTTATTGACAGATCTCTGGAATGAATCTCAAGCCAGTAATAAAAAGAAGAACAATAAGAAGACCAGCAGCATGTTCAGCCCCGAGCGCCGGCGAAAACCAGTCACTGTCACTGATATCCTTTTTCTCAAAGTTGTGTTTAACGTTGAGGCATTAATTAAAAGACTGTCACTTCTTTTGATAAAGAAGAGACAGTTGTTTTCCCGTCTGAATGGTTGGACAATGGTTCAGAGAGTGGGTATATAGGTTCAAGCCGGTAGCCATTCTGTCGCAGTAGGAGAGATAGTGCCACCAGCTGTAGTGAATTATTACTCTATTCACCGGCAGATTGTGTATGTTAATTTATGCAGTTGGGTTTGATTGTGGACCAAGAATTTACTAGGAGAGTGACGCATGTGCTACATGCTAAGGCTTTTTGGTCACTACGTTTGTCGCAGAGTGACCTGTAACATAGGCGGCACTCTCCAAGCAATGTACTAGTATTCGTATCAAACTCGCACAAGGAGCTGATCTAGATATATACATACCTCTAATAGCCACCGATGGCTATGGATGGCGGCAAAAATATAGAGAGTAATACAGCTCTCTAACGCCACCGATCGTTATAAAAAGGTTTTTTTTACCCATTATAGTAAACTCATAGAGGGCATCTTTTCTGAGGGGTATATTGTGATTTAGAAAACACATACTCATGCTTGTAATCTGATGCAAAATAATGGTAAAGTTTATTGTTAAGTATGCGTTGTCCTTAACTGTGCTTACGTCCATATATCGTGTATATGCTCAAGGACATGGACATCATTGAAGACTGGACGACGATAAAGAAGGTAGGTTTAAGGTCACGTTAGCTAGTCTACACCATTGTGTTGTCCCTGAATTTTATTATCTCAAACACATTACCAGAGATCAATTAGAACAGTGTACCAAAATTCATACTATTACCGGTAAATTTAAGTAGGTTTTCATACTGGGGATTTTACACCGTTGAATAGGGGAGCCGAACAATAATAGGTGATCTATTTTGTCTCTTCAATTTTATTGAAATGGCAATATATCTTTGAGTTGGTATAGTTTCTTTTATTTTCCTCTTGAAAATTTACATGTATATGATTTTTTTTCTCGTAGGCATTAAAACAAGCACAACGCCGGAAAGAAACAAAGTGTAAGTACTTTAAATGGGCACTGCTGGTAGTGTGTCTATTGTAAACGTTGTCTTAAATTAGTGTTAAGTGTTGTGTTTCATCGATCCAGAATACAAATGTTCAAAAGAGCCAACAACGTGCTCCTCTGTCGGCCTTTTCTGTTGTCTACTTTAATAACACACTATATTCGTGTCAATCAGTGTTCAGAATTAAATAATTATAATTGAACATAGTATAGTTCAGAGTCAATAAAAAAGGAATGAAATAAAAGTATGCATATTTTACCTGTAGAATATATATACTCAATTTATTTTCAGTTTAGAGTTTAGATGACTAAAAACAGGTCCTAACACTGTGTTACATCTTATCACATTGTGTAATATGTGGACATGTGTCTTTGCTGCAGTATTTAAGACGGAGCGGCATCCCTACCAAGCCCGGTACGAGGACGGCAAGCTCTACTACGAGGAGGAGTGGTACAGCAAGGGACATCACATCATCATCGACAACAGGGAGGACTCGCCCGTGCAGTAAGTACTGCTAACATGCCTATCTTCACTCAGTTCTAAGATACATGTGTCAGAAGCAGCCAGTGTATATATATTGAGGAATAATCAGCTTTATAAACCGAGAAAGGCCTCATAGCAATCAGTATCAGTAAGTTCCAACCATTTGGCTGTAGGGCCATGACTGCATTAGGAAAACCATTGCTGAAGTACAACAGCTTTACTGCAGGACACATCTACTAATTATTGCAATACATATATCTGTTCTAATTGTTCTAATGGAAACGTTTGATTAATATATTATTATGTGTTTCAGTGCTACGATAATGGCGATCAACACAGGCGAGGTATGGGTAAAGCGGTCAGATGGCCAGAAATCCAAACTGTACATTGCACAGCTACAGAAAGGCAAATACACCATACGACATGTACCCTACTGACATCTCTCATCTACGTCACCGTCATCACATCATCAACTTCATACTACGTCATCTTCGTCATTACACCGGGTTGTCAATACAGTTAATCAAATATCATTCTCATGGCTATAGCAGAAACACATTATCACATAAAGCCATAGCTTCTCAACACTACAATGTCCAAACTTTATTTTCATTGTTGTACTTGGCTAGGTAAAGCATTCATATGTACTCATCTCATCCAACATTGATTTTTCATTTATATCAAGTATTCTTTAAATTCAATCATTTATAGGATTCATACTCGTCAGATAAACTTGACTACTGAACTGTAGTCTATATATTGTATAGATAAATCTAATTGAATCGAGTTTGTAAAAAAAATAGAATTTAGTCCACTAAATGCATTGTTCCCAGAGTGGTAGATTAATATTTCCACGTACCAGAATGTCCATATAATTATATTGTTAATGTTTGCGAAGGGTACATGGCAAATAAAACAGTATTGTTTCTGAAATACATCCTCACCAGAACAACTAAAGCCCAGATGAGCAATTTTGATCTATTGATCAGAAGAAAAGGGATTTAAATTGTTGAAAATGAGGAAGCTCGCTAAAATTGCAAGGATATGTTCTCTTATTTAAGTATCTGAAATACATTTATAATTGTATAGATCTACAACATTATACTATGCGACATAGCCAGGTTACGGTATAGAGTGGATTATGTCTAGTCTGATTTTTCAAAAGCGAAACCTATTGGTATTTTTCTCAAAAGATGGATAACATTTAAATCTCAAGTCGATTGCATGAGTATCATATGCAGTAATTGGGATCATAATTCTAGTGTGGCCATTTAGGCCAGACGAACACAACAATTGAAGAAACCCTGCTGTTCGTAATTTCAAGTAATAGAAAGTTTCTGGAAAAGCAGGTTCAGGGTTCTATAAATAATTATCATATGTATATACCACGGGAATAATATGATATTCTGGGAACAAACAAAATTGTATAGTGCAGTGAGAGCCATTCTAGCAGTTATTTAAGACGAGGGAGCCTGAAGGCTGGCTACCAATGGGAAACATGCTTGCTTAATAATCTTGAAACTCAGAATACCACATTGAATTAATATCCTACGTTGTATAATCTCAAGCACCATCATTTATTGTGAATCATGAGGAAAGAACAGGTGGTGAAACTACTCAAAGCTATTTAAATATATGGTCACGAGTATTTTCAGTTTTTAACGCGTACTCTACCAAAAGGGTATTGCTAACAATGATAGTCATACTGTGTATGTATATTATTGATAGTCTTTTAGTTGAAAATAAATAGATATCTTCATCAGAAAATGATGTTTACTTGTTTTGTATATATATACGTGTACATGTACTTCAAGTAGATCAGAGGACCCGAATGTATGACATAGCCACTTTAGGGCCGAGTCATTTATTGCCAGGGGGGGGGGGGGGGTCATAATGAAAAACGGGCCCTGCATGATTCCATAGATGCATGCAATTTTAAGGAGGGGGCATTTCTCAAAATCCAAACGTAGTGGGGGGGGGGGGGGGGGTGAGATCACCATCATCTATTAATAAATGTCTCAGTCCTTAGGACAGTTATTAAAAGAAGAGATTAACCAATATGAATTATGGGTGGCATAGTGCTGGCATCTCATACTTCCAATTTAACGGCCGTCCCTCACAGCTCCAAGCCAATAACATCTGTAGGATCAGTAATAAACCGGCCCCCGTTGGAGGCTATAGGGCTATTTAATAAGGTGTCGGGCCATAGGCGCATCCATGTTCAGGGTCAGTAGTTCAATCAAGTAACAACGGGTGGATGCCCATAGACTATTAAAGCATTGACTGAACCCCTGACTAGTAACATCCTCTTCTGAGTATAGATGAACTAGAGCTTCTGCACTCTGCCGTCTAGACCACCGCCGCAGTTCCCGTCACGTCATTCAGCGTGCTGGGAAGGATAGGCTAGACATGCCGGCCATCTGCCGTCAGACTAAAAACGGATGTGTCGGTAACACTTAGTTGCCCTGTAGGGCACCTGGCCGTTGATAGCAGCACCACCTGTGCTAAGTTGAGAACCTTGAGTACAGGCCCTTGGTCAATAGGTAGAGCAGCTAACCGGGGGTTATGACATCACAGAGCAGGCGACTATTGCTTCTGTCTGAAGTGGTTCCCAGGACTTAGCCCTTCAGTGAGTAGGCCTAGTTTAATACTAGGAGCCCAAAAGGAGGGTGTCCCCACCAGGAGCATCATACCCCGAACATTATTTTCGCTATACATCCCAAGGAAGTATCCATGCTTCCATAGTTCGATGTTACCATTTAAGTATCATTTAGAACTAATTTTAAAGAGATCTTAAACACGCCGATCTTTCAACTTGACCAAGGGTTTATACTCAAGCTATACCTATATGAATTGATGGGAAGTAAAGTTATCTTTGCTTCCGTAGTTGTGGGATTTTCAACTAGTGAGATAAAACCTCCCTAATATACGATCACCCTCACGTGGGAATTAATGAGGAAGTTGATTACGCCCAGTTTGGTTTGTATCCTTGGTTGACAAATCCCCGTGGGAAATTAGGAATTCATACGACGGCATGAAAAGTGGCATCTCTGTGTACAATATTGCTACTTAGTTATGAAACGGAAACTAATGGACAATGTCAAGTAAATATGTTGATAACTTGAATAGAAAGAAGTAACACAGAATCATTCATTGGAGTTTTCTTTATTGAACAGAATACTTCCGTATGTACAAACATATAATAATAGACATTTCTTTTGCTGCTGTTCACTCGAGATCTCTGATCAAATATCTGGCAGTCTATAATATTTCCCAGTTATCAGAGTTTATCATTGAAGACTACCGGTAGTATGTACTAAATACAAACTGTCTGAAATTAAATAGACATTGAATATTTACTGACACTAGTCTCAGTCACTGATTTCTTCACGTACGCTAGGGACATGCATTCCATCATAAGAATTTAGGAGAATCCTTTATAGACCGGTCTCTTTTATTCATACACAATTTATGTCTCATTATGAAAGCATTAAATCTGTTGTCACTGTCAGCATTCAAACACTGCCATTTACTCATGATTTTGCACTTTCAGCGCTCAAATTCAACTATCTATACTCTTGACATTTCGGAAATTCCTACCAAGTATACATTTTCAGTCTGCTTTCATTTAGTACCGGTTATACAAGACAAGGTTTTCATCATTTAGTTTACGGCACCCTGTGATAACTTTCATACAATAGATATTCGTAGAGTATTTATCATAGCAAATAAAAAATACTCCACTTTTATGGACGCAGGTACCAATACCTATAACAGGGGTAGACACTAACTTTCTCAGCAATGGGCCACCCAGGCCCGTAGCTCCAAAAATCTATGGGCCCGGCCTTTTAGCTGAGGGCCAGGGAATACATTTCACTTTTTTCAAAGAGGAAATAATATATGTTCCTGATTTACGTATGTTAAAATGAAACCAAATGGCTTCATATGCTCACATTTTCTCTTTCCAATGACATATTATATGACATATTCCTATCAAATATCTTGCGAATTTGCCTGTGAGCCACCCGGGCTCATGGGAAGGTAATTCTTAAGAAAGCTACGGGACCGGACCCAAAATTACGGGCCATTGGCTCCCGGGCCAGCTTTAGTGTCTACCCCTAATATAAACCTGCTCATACACATTCATATTTTAACACAATACCAGTCATTCTTAAGACACATGCCCAGGGTCTGAAAACTCAGACCTCCATCTGTACGCGATATATTTACATTATGTACAAGCCGTGACGGCAGAAACCATCGTTATTGTTTCTTGAATCCTTTGAGAATCGGGTAGATGTTTTCAAATGCTTCGTAAATTTCCTGCCGCACCTTGGCACCTGTAACCATCAAAGGGAAACATTTAAAATAATTTTTTTTCTTCAGATTACTAATCACGATTTATGTAGTACTTGACATTGATTTCTTTTATCTCAAATACTGGACACCTATACTGGTCATCCTTTACAGTATTTTTTCTGAGACGCTTTTGGTGGAGTGTTATCGGTTTCTAAAATTGCTTGAAAAAGGATACAAACTTTACAATATCCACAGGGGACAAGCATTTTAAATTTAACTAAGTGTAGCCTATATCCTACCTGTAAGCACTACTTTTCCTGACACGAAGATGAGCAGGACAATACGAGGTTTGACCATACGATAGATGAGACCCGGGAACAGCTCGGGCTCGTATGACGAGAACTGACCATGAGTCAGCACCAGGCCCTCCAGTCGGATAGGGAACTTCACGTCACAACTGCCTACCATATTCTGGATTTTGAAGTCCATGAACTTGGCCTAGTGGGAGGTTGAGAGAAAGAACAAATTAAACAGTGGAATTGTATTGTTATTTTGGGTGGTGAGAGATATGTTATTCATTTTACGCTAGCTATCTTACTCTAAATAGGACATTATTTTGCAATATTCTGAAAATGTACTAACGTCTTCATCCATGTATTTTCATATTTAAGCACGGACAGTTATATTTTACACAGATGACATGAATGACTTTCGTTTTAAGGCAGTTGACAGAGAACAGAGACAGTTGAAAGATGGACTTACATTAAAACCCAGTTTCTGTACGATACGAGCATATTTCCTGGCAGCAAGCTTTGCAAGCTCTTCACTTTTCGCCCCTGTGCAGACCATCTTTCCAGATCCGAAGATAAGAGCTGTTGTTCGAGGGTCACGAATACGCATGATCACGGCTGCAAAACGCTTCGGGTTGTATTCAGCATTCCTTGCATGTAGTGCTATCTTTTTCAGATCTAGTTTGCAGTTTAGGTTGACTGTGCAGACAATATTCCTGGAAAAGAGAAGGTGGTTTTAACACTTAAAAAATAAGTCTTATTCAAAATCTCTATTAAAATCAATCACATATCTCGTTAACATTTTACCTGGACCTAAAAGTACTAGTAGGTCGGACCGGAGGCGGATATTATCATTATAATGGTCTCTAAATGCTTTTGCAGCTTTTATTGATCATACTTGTAACTTGTGAAATATTATATCAGCTTCAACGAAAATGTACATCAAGAGGCTGCTACTCACTGTAATTGAGGTTTTATTCCCGATCCTGTCTCGGGTGTGGCGGGGGTCATTGGAGTCATGGGTGCAGCTGGAGTGGGTGGGGCATACAACATGCCGGTGGATGGGGCGGCGATGCCTGCGTTGTGTGCTGGAGATAGCAGACCCAGGCTGCCTGTGTGGACATTTGACGAGTGGTGAGCCGGAGACAGAAGGCCTCCTATGGATGGTGCACCATGCCCACCCGACATATTATGCGCTGGAGAAAGGAGGCCTCCCGTAGGCCCCGAGTGGCCCCCGGAGTGCGGTGCAGGGGATAAGAGGCCGGCCGACGTGCTCCCCATGTGTGCTGGTGGGGGTTGCAGGTTGGGTCCCGGCGACATTAACCCGCCCGGGCTCGGGCTATAGGTGAGGAAGGGACTGCTTCCATCCATGTTGACAGCGACACTATGTGTGTGACCACACTAGTGCTGAATCGATTTTCTGATGATTTATATCTGAAGAAAATACAGTAACAGAGATTGACATGAGACATAGGTGACCATAGTTTTTAATTTAATTTTCTTTACAAAATTTAAATGAAAAAAACATGACAAAAAAATTGGACAAAGAGTTCGAAAGTGTAGAGCAAGCTCCAGTGCTTTGCAGCGATTCCAAGTGCTATTTTTTATTATAACCTGAGCGGCCTGAGGTGTATAGGATCGTCAGAACTCTCTACTGATGACCTGGGCAGCTGGTGCACGGCTCAAGGGTCCTATAATTACAGCCTGAGCGGTACAGGTTCGGTCCGTATGGGCCCTGTGGACCTGCTGACCAGCCTTCAGCTGTGTTGGTTTTATAACTACCGTAAAATCTCGCGTATTACCCGCACCTCGCGTATAACCCGCACCCCCAACTCAAGGGAATCCTATAACCCGTTTTTGAATTTGAAAAATTGAATTTTAGTACTGTTCTATAGTAATAAAAACCCTCGTATTACCCGCACCCCATATAGGCATGTTTGGGTATCAAATGAAAGCTGAGTTTGGTTAGCGTACAACCCGCGGGTAGTACGCAGGAATTTACAGTTTATCATCATCAACCTGAGAGGTATTGGATCGTCACAACACTCTACTGCTGGCCTGGGCGGCTGGTACACGGCTCAATGAGCCTATAATTTTATGAGACTAGCACATCCTGGTACCTCAGGTAGTCGGGGGCTAAACCCCATCTCCTTATCAGGCTAATCCCCTCTCCTCACACCTAGAACAAAGGGGCTGATAAGAATTTCTCCCATGATGCACTGCTCTGGAGTCGGGGGCCTAACCACAATGCATTGCTCTGAGCCAAGATGGCGGCCCCCATAGCCTAATGCGCTAGTCCCGTATAGCCTGAGCGGTCTGCAGGTTTGACTGCAGGTCCTTCTAATACAGCAGACCCAATAAATCCGCTGCATAAACCAGAGCACATCACAAAAATGTATCTAAAAATTATTTCAATACAAAATTATGCATTCTTAAATCATGTATGATAATTAGGATACCAAATAAAAAATTTAAAAAAAGAGTTGAAAAATATTTAATAATCCGAGTTTTTCCCTATTGGAGCAATACAATTTCCTGGGAAAAAGCCCCCTGCAGTCTATAAAATAGCCTATTTCTGCCCACTGTTTCAGCATTGTGATTTGTATTCAGACCGATTCCAGTACTTAAGCATTACGAGTCACCCCCTAATCAAATTGCTAAAGCAAAGCAAAAAATATGATAATATTTTTTTATCAAATTAAAGCTTGCAGTGCGGGGGGGGGGGGGGGAGCTGACTTTGTTGAGAATTAGGCTCACAACGTTGATTAGACCAGAGGTAAGTTTCCAACTGTCAAGGGAGCCTCCGAACCTAACACTTCTTTTTCACAGCAGTGGGCCTGAGGGAGTGTTAATTTATTAGTTACAGGGGGGAGGCATAAACATTCCTGACCCCTCCCGAGACCCCTTCGGCGGGGGGGTGCACAAAAGGTTCCACATGCTCTCGATGTAATTAATAAACGAAACACTCCCTAAAGTGCAGTTCCTTGTGCCATAGCCTAGGAGAGAACCTCCAAGCAATCGTTTGTGTTGGGCACCAACCTTCAACTAACGGAACCCGCCGGGTATTCTCTGGCGCAGAAGCTCTGGTTGCTAGGGGGACGCAAAGGGTCTAGCTACATAGGCAATGTAGGCCTACTAGGAAAGTGCCTCTACATGGGTAAAAATCGACACGGGCGACACGGCTGTTTTAGGCAGATTTAAAATCGACGGACACAGGAAAATTGGGGCAAAAATTCGACCCACAGAGATTTTTCTATGTGTTCTTATACACATAAAATTCGACACAGCGCCACGGCCCTTTTGGTTCAATTCGACACAGCGGCATGGTCATAATTGTGGGTACCCATGCAGAGGCACAGGAAAAGTCAAATTTTTGCTATTTTCTCTGCAAATGATGGTACATGTATTAGGGAGTGATCATTTTTTAACAACAGGGCGGGGGGGGGGGGGGGGGAATTTGGACCTCTTGACTGTTTAACTGTTTAGAGCCAAAAAGCCTGAGCATTACTATGCTCGCCCGCGCACGAGCCGATTTTCAACCCTTGGGGGGGGGAGGGGAAATTTTGACCCCTTGACCGGGGGGGATATAAAAAAATTTAAGTAGAGTCTACACTACTGGTTCTGCAATAAGAATGTTAACATATTTTTCTAGTACATTGCCTATGTATCAAGACGGTAAAGACCCCTTTGGGGGCGTCTTATCTTAGGGGAGATAAGCCACGCTGGACTGTACGTAGGTTCTGCTCCCAAGAATGCATCCTACGTCCGACGTAGCCTCGTAGACTACGACTTAGACTCGTAGGCTACGTCAGTAGGCCTACCGGTGCATGTCCACTACCTGACAACCTCGGCCAGCGAATATCCTACCAGTTGGATAGCCTGGGAGCAGGCTGTCATCTCACCCGAATCCACATCTTTACATTACCTGTGTCATGTCTGGGTGTTAAGTACACAGTAGCACCCTCCAACTTTAATTACACTTTTGATCTAGATAAGAATCTCTGTGTAGTTGGATGTGTATTGACCA
This sequence comes from Harmothoe impar, assembly GCA_947462335.1. Taxonomy (NCBI): domain Eukaryota; kingdom Metazoa; phylum Annelida; class Polychaeta; order Phyllodocida; family Polynoidae; genus Harmothoe; species Harmothoe impar. The sequence goes on from OX381704.1 coordinate 58,868,069, forward strand.
ATACACACCCATTTGCGCCACCAAACTGGCGCAAATGGGTAACAAGTGAGATGAAGGTGTGCTCCCATACCATGTTCAGCATAGGGAGCCGGAGCTGTGATGGTGTGGGAGTCCGAGACTGACTACCTGAGGCTGAGTACCTCACTGCATCCTGTCCCCAGAAGTGCCTGTTGTTACCGACTAGTATACCTACAATCTATCGCGAGATATTGACGATAGACGTCTCCACCCGTGAGACTGAATTATATATATGTAACTCAGTGTAAGCTTCAGCTCTCCATCACTCTCCAATATCCACCGGTGGATAATGGCCGCCACCCATAGTTAGTCAATACCACACCTCTGCTGGAGAGCGAAGGCTACGTTGGAGACTTGAGGCGCATAGAGACTTCTCTGTCGCAGACTGCTATGTAGGCCTACTGTTGTAGAGACTACAGCCCAGTTAGTCGTAAGAGTAGCTAAGAGCAGGGCTGTCAACCCTCACGCATTGGGCGTGAGACTGACGCATTTGCACCCTTTCTCACGCCCTCACGCAGGGGTAAAGCAATCTCACGCATTCCTGAGATTCTGGGCTTTCCAGAACTGAAAGAATTTTTTAGATACTCCAATTAGAACCAAAGTTACTAAGATGTTCTCAGAACACATCAAATTGCACCATCTGACATCTAAATTTTCAAAATTTTCTGGGGGGGCATATGCCCTTAGACCCCCTACCTTGGCCGCAGCGCTGCGCTATCGAACCGCGGCACTTCGCTCCCCGATATGTTCACGCACACTTTATCAGTTTGGAAAAGTCTCACTCTTGCTCATTTCCAAAAGTTGACAAGCCTGTAAGAGTGTAGATTAAGTATCAATCTCTCACGGGCTGCGCTCTCTGTTCGGGAGAGGATCGGACGAGTTGACAGAGCTGCTTATAGAGGCTAGTAAGAGTGCAACACTGTTTCCTGAGCCTGAGTCAGCGACTGAGTAGGATACGGCGTAGTCAAATGACGGTACTCGTAGAGTCGTAGACGTAGTCGGTAGACGGTACCGTACAGTCACAGACTCATCGACATCGTCCCGACAAGAGTGCCACTGCCAGGATGACACGGACAGGAGATTATTCGATACAAATCTTACTAGAACCCGAAGTAAGGGTATTTCTCATGCGGCTTAACAAAGATATTCATTTCTTGTTGTGCATGCGGACTTACCTCCAATAATCTCGTACAAATACTGGTTTTCTGTCGCAAGTTGCAACACACAAAACGGCGGTGCCGCACAATCGACGACAATGGCGGCTCTCGCGAGATGTGGGGCCACTAATAACAAAAGTAATAATAATATTTTGAGCTCTATTGATATTCTATACATCTGTTTTCGAAGTTGCTTTTAATTTTAATGGATATTAACGAAATGTGTGTGTAGATCTACGATATGTAAAGATAGATATGGATAGACGTAAATAATATTTTTATTGATTGTTGGGGTCTCGTCACCCCAAACAAACTTCCGCCAGAGTGGCAGCGCACGGGCCCAATCAGACATACCTATGCTTGGAGAGTGACTATACTACTAATAGAGAGAAACAGGGTGTGCAGCTAGTCCAAACTGGGTGGAATTAGGTCAGCTTGACACCAAACATTGCACTGTCCATATGATCCTACAGATGGCGCTACCGTATAATTGCATAAAGTAGATGCTTAAGATTATAGTAAACAAAGCAGACCGGAACCGGATGCTGCGCGTGTGGCAGCGAGTGGCAGGTGCGCCCACCTTCTTGTGTTTGTGAGAAAATACCGGAGAATTAGGATCGTAAACTATCAAGATGGGGATATTTGAACGCGTAACAAAGTTCTACAATTTCTGGTACTATCAATACATCCTACACACTGGACTTTATATGCTTGAGATATGGGAGCGACGCATCTTCAGTATCCTTTCCGTCACGCAAGTGACTCACGTCACGAAGCCACTCTCATGCAAAACATGCACAGACTGAGACCCCCGTCTTTGACGCAAAAAGGGACCAAATGAAAAAGGTGCCTTGACAAAGAGCATATAACCTGTAATCTTATGCATATATCCCGTAGTCTAAAATCGCTACCTCAAAACTTTCTGAGACCTCAACTCGTCCACTTTAAATAGGGAGTGGTCCCTTAGGCTTAGCCTTAGGGAGTGTTCATTTATTAATTACAGGGGGGGGGGGGGGGTGGTGCGTTTAGGGGGGGGGGGGGCGCAAAAATTTCCGACCCTTCCTGAGGGGGGGCATAAAAAAGACTGACCCCTCTTGAGGGAGGGGGGTAAAAAATGTAGCCCCTTTTTAGCAAAAAAGCCCGCGCGTTCAAAGGGGGGTGGGCGAAAAATCTTTGCCACCTTTTGCGAGGGGGGGGGGGGGCGCGAAACGTTCCATGCGCTCTCGAGGGGAGGCGTAAAAAATGTTCACGCCTCTGCGCGAAAACTCACCGTCCCCCCCCTGTAATTAACAACCCTTCTACTCTAGGGAGTGATCATTTTTTAACAACACGGCGGGTGGTGGGTTTCCGCACGCTCCAAAATTTTTACCCCGCCTCCCTTACGGGTCGAAAATAGGCGCCCTTTGAGGCATACTGCGCCATCTCACGACTTGAGGTAGTAACGCGCAGGCTTTTTGGCTCAAAACAGGTTAAATTTTTTTGACCCCCCCCCCCCCCCAAGAGGGGTCCAATTCCCCCCGCCCGGTCAAGGGGTGACAATTTCCCCCCCCCCCCCCAAAAGCCACCACCCCCCCCCCCCCCCCCCCCTGCTGGCGTTTTCACCCAAAAGGGGTGACTTTTTTTTTTACCCCCTAGAGAGGTCGAAATTTTTACCACTCTAGATGGGTGAAATTAAGAATCGCTGGTATACATTTTCGCGGATTTGTTCAGGCAAAGACATTAATACATTAATGGGTAAATTGTATATCTATGACTCAGGGATGAAAGTCTTCAAGTTTTTCCTCATCCATGTTGCTACAAAGTGCAATTTCGCCGATTTTGAAAAATGGTAATGGATAAATGTTCAGCATATTTTCAGGGATTTTAAAATCCGAATAATTATGTACAGCGCGAAATATAATACGTTTACAATATATGATTATCAATATCATCAAGTATATTAAGATCATTTAGAAAGGTGGCATCTCTGCACACGATGCTGAGACAAGTTAATCCTCCTTGACCCCCTGACAGCTTCCCTGATCGTGGCCTTCTTCCTGATGGCGTCCTACACTGGCTACCTGTTCCTGCCCGGCCACCTCCACATGCTGGGACACTTCATACAACTCTACATCATCGGCCAACGACCAGAACTATCTCCCACAACGACAGCAGAAGACTCGTCATCAGACTCCACAGCGCAGCTCCACAGCTGACATATGTAGATCCCAACACATAGAATACTATGGAGGAACTCCATTTTGATAATGTTACTTTCAAATACTCTGCGGGACAGCTGTGCGGATATTTATACATATTTGACGACTCACACAAAGTTGTACATAATTTTACTAATCCTGATTATGCTATATCATACTAAAGTAACTGTGAGTGATGTGTACTCATTATTCACACCTCATCACATTATCACTTGCCGAGATTGCCATGAACAATGGAAAAACGTCCACTAAGACTGCAGATCAATATCTGCATTGTGATGATCACGCAGGTCCATGACTTGAATAAATTCGACGTATTTTTGTTTTCTAATCTGCGTTTTGTGTTCAATAGTTTTAAATCTAAAGTAGCCCTAAATTTAAGTTGTTACATCCAGGAGATAAACCGTTGAAATCTTGCTTACATTTTACATAGGGTGTCTCTTAAGGGATGGACCAGTTAGAGCTCATGTATTACTGCAACTAACTGTATACGAGCCAACCAATATTTCCATGATTGAGGTGAGGGTTATAAGTTTTTTTTGGAAGCATCGTTCAGTACAGTAGGTAGCAATTTTTCAGACTTGGTGCGGGTAGTGTACAATGTTCTCAAAGGTGTGGGTTATACGCGGAAATAATGTACGTTGCAACAATTATGCATGAAATCCCCGGAATAGGGTAGACAGCAAAGAAAGTTTTAGTTCACTCATAATCATGACTGATTAATGCACCTCCCTGGATGTACTAACTTAAAAGGAACAGACAAGATGTTTCTTCAAGGATGGGAACCTATGTCATAAATCTTTAAATATGAGAACTCAATAAATGATTCAATAAGACTTGAGTATATAATTACATGTTTATTACTGGTAGGAATGAAAGTATACATAACCAAAATATGTGAATGGCATGACATACTTAAACCTATGTGGATACAATTATAAAACAATTTACTTCGGGCTCACTGCTTACAGCTAGTGCATCAGTTGCAATGTTGAGTCAGAGTTAAGCACATTATCCATCGCAACTATTTGCCCCATAAGTAACCACATATGGACTTCAAGTATGAGATTATCCAGAAATTCTGTTGTTTTTTCAATCTGTGGCTCATAGTTCCTCTTCGTCCGAGTCGTCTGATTCTTCTAATGCAGCCTGTAAAAGAAAGTTGAAAGGACGTTACGAAAGCGCAATAGGTTATACTAAAATGAACTTGCTTCATCAATTCTCATAAAACATAGAACTAAGAGGCTTTTCTATATTTCATTAATTATCCCAATCAAATATATCAGTCCTGGCAGAATGACTGCAAACTTATTTGTATATGTACAGTATTTGTATTGACATATTTAGATCTCTCACCTTGGCATATTTCTCTGCCTCTGCGAAAACATCTGCGGGTACTACTTGGTGGCGGCCTTCGGTAACTGTTAGGCGGAAAGGATGAAGTACATGTAAAAGTTCCAAAACATTTCTGCATTCTCATTCAAATGAACCAATAAATTCGTCCTACATGTATATGTCCATGGTTGACTTTTTGCTGTTATTGATCTAATGGCATGAAATGTTCTAGTCTTGCAGGCATTGCTTCATCTTAATATCTATAGTATTGATTTAAAGAGTGAAATTCAGCACTGTAATGACAACTTGAACTACTCACTTTCTCCGACCCAACTGAGTTCCAGCTCAAAGGACTTGTCCTTCACCTCGTCATGGACAACGTAGATGCTAAAGAAGAAAAGAATGTGTTAATTGGTATTTCAGTCTGCGGCATCCTCATAATAATGAGTATTACTCATTACCTGAAGACCTGGGTGATACTTTACAAGAGTAATGGGGAGAGAGGTCAGACACCAGTTTTGTAAAAGACAGTGATTCGTTATACTATAGTGATGTCTCAAGTTATAATGTAAGAACTTTACCATTTCTAAAAAAAAAAGCACGCTTCAAAGGGTCTACTTACATTTTTGCGACCTCTTTCACCAAGTCTTTGATTGACATGTCCTTCATCTGAAATGAAATTTGAAACATACATGAGTTATATCCTCCACTGTAGGTCTCAAAAGTATTTCATTTCTAGATCTACATCTTATATCAGTTACAGAAGAATAACCTCCTTACCTTTATTTTTTCAATTTCTGTTTTGGCTGCTTGCTTTGCTTTTCCGATGGCAGATCCGTAGTAACCCTAAAACAAATACAAATGGGTGTGATGTCAGCCTGGTAAAAATATATTTCAAGTATACTTAATATAACTGATAAGAAAGTTTTACTATCAAAGGGACTTGTCATATTTCACAGATGGCACTTTTCCTACTCATGGAGGGATTAATCCTCTTTCCTAGGAAAATAGTTTCCTTGGTATAGAAAATTGACCAAAATCGGAAGATTTCCTACTTTTTGAGTTACATCAATGTAAATTTCAATGTGAATACATTACTAGGGCCACACCAAAAAAAAAAAGTTGGTCAATGGATTTCACTTTTCAAAAAATGGTGCGAGGGAGCGAATTTTTTTTGTCAATGGATTTTGTTAGTGGAAAAGTGGAGCGAGCGACATTTTTTTTTTTACATAGCATCTGACAAAATTCCTTTAACATAATAATTTATTTGTTGATATGGGGGAATTACTGGAAGAAAAATTTGAAAAAAAAAAAAATTCTCAATTTTGAAAAAAATGAGGCGAGCGAAATCCATTGACAATTTTTTTTTCAAAAAAAAAAATAATTTCCATTTCCGAAAATAAGGTGCGCGAAATCCATTGACCAACTTTTTTTGGTCTGGCCTAGTATACAAAATGTACCTTCCAATGGACATTCGGGCAAAGGAGTTTAATTAGTCTTAAAGAAAAATCTTGACTTACATATGCGACGCCTGAGGGATCAATGTTGTACATTTCGGACCCATCGTCTGTGAATGTTCCCAGGAGGACGCTGCAGCCGAAGGGGCGCACTGAGCTGTACAGGGTGTGGGCGTGCATGTACATGGACACACGGTCTGCCAGGTACTGAAACACACACAAGGCAAATACTCAGTACCCTACAGATTAAACATTAAACATGGATTTAAAAAGAAGACAATTAACATAACATAATTTCTTCAAAATTTGTTGTGGTCAGTCGACGATAGTGACATCATGATACACATGTTTACTCATGCAAACTAACGAGTTGAAATAGACTATAGAATGCATCTACCGTAGTCATAATAAGTAAATGAATGGGAAACTGTTTTATAGCTCTACCTTGATGGGGATAGGTTGACCATATTGTGACCGATACTTTGCTGCCTCGTCTCTAGCAACATCAACCACAGCCCGGGAATCTGCCAAGAGCCCTGCCGCGGCCTGTAAGGTGGTATTGTAGAAAACAGATTATTACAACACTCCTACTGTACTCCCTAAGCCCAAAATAGATATGGAATCTTGTCTGCCACTGGGTTAAGCTTAATATCTCCAGTAGCGTTAGGTGGTAGTGCTACCTGGGATTATCAGCAGCTGGAATAATGAAATCTAAAATATGAGCTGAAAACAATCCCGCTCCTATAAATTTACTGGAGCAGGGTTTTTGTAAACCGCTCACACCATAGACATGATATGACAAGGACAGCCTTTATTAGATGTTGCTGACACGCAAAAGGGTGCACATTACTTGCTCTACCCTCGACCAGTTTATATAGTCAAAAAGCTGATAAGCGGAGATTGTTTAGGTATATAAACTATGGACCTACCATGCCAACGTGTCTGTCGATGTGGAAAATACGTTTGTTGGCACCAACTTCATAAAGTTTTGATTGGACTAACTTCTCAACAGCGAAGACGACCCCATCCTTTCCCCGTATCGCTATCGCTGTGCTGAAAGTCACAAGATAATTCTGTTGATATTTACCGACAATAATGGAACATAAACAAAGGTGCATCAAATAAAATCAAACCTGTACACGTTAGTATAAATCTTTCAATTTTCTTTACAGTTTAGCTTTCACAGTGATTTCATATTTTGGAATATTCTTCCATTATTTTGATGAGTATTTGTACATGGAAACACCTACCATCAAAATACTGAATAGTCCCCAACATACCAGTTTCTGGTATGACAGTGATGATACATAAAACACTGGTACTGCTTGTACTCACCCACTGTTTTCTACAGCCTTCTGTGCATATTCCATTTGAAACACCCGGCCATCTGGTGAGAAAATTGAGGCCGACAAATCATACTGAAAAAGATAACAGGATTGATAAATTTACAGGGTCGGTTGTGGCAAACAGTATGACGATTTTGAAACTCTAGACCTAATTGACTCAGGGTTCCAAAGAGTCAAAGGGAGTCGCCCAGGGACCATTATTTCCCTCATTTCAGAAGTGCTACATTTCAGGGCAGCCATGAAGCACTGGGGGTTGGGGTGGGGAATGGGGGACCTTGGAAGGGACTTTATTTAATTCTTACACTGTGCCAATCAGTCCCTCTTGTCCCATGAACCCAGAGTCACTATGGTGTTAGTCACTCTTTTTCTTTTATTAATTATTATTTTTATATAAGTGTTTCATCTTTGGCACTTTGCAAAACTTATTAAAGGGGTTTTGGCAGGAGTAGAAAAGAGTGCCTGACAGTGAATTGTGTCGGAAATAGCCCCCGCCTGCCAGAGTGTACCAAGGTGGCAACCCTAGCTGTTGCAGTGGGTGACTTCATCTGGAATGTAATACTCTCCACTTGATTCAGGGTTGCAGGCACCCTCTGGTTTCAGTCCCCACCAAAAATTGAGTGGATAAGAGGGTAAACAGCGACAATATTTGCTTTTCATTTTTTGGTTTTGCACATTGCGGCTGGGGTTGACCACCCTGGCAGATGGGGCAGGAGGGAGGCTGATCCTGCACACTTCCCACGGGATAGTTTGTGATGAAATATAGTGTGTGGTGAAGTATAGTGACAATGTCTACTATCGGTAGGGAGTTGGATAACCTGTAGAACTGCTGCCACTGTGGTCCGCGTGTTTCTGTGACCCGATTTTCAACCTGCTTAGAAGTGGCCTTACTGGTACTCTGCTTTAAAAATACCTTCATGACCTCAATTCTAGGCCTATAAAAACGACCAGCCCCTCATTTTAATCACAGCAGCATGGCGGTCAGCATGGATACAGCTATGAGAGGAGGAAGCTAAGAATCTTTGATTGGTGTGGAAGAGAATATTATGTTGACCTAAACCATATGAAAAAATGATCAATGAATATAGACTGTATAAGTATGGTAGCATGGGGAACTTGGTAGTTGTGTTATTAATGACATATGTGAAATCCAGGTATTTCTGGCCATGGCTAATGTTGCCTAGATCCATGTTAACTTGACCTGTGCGGTACTGCCCTAGGCAGCCCCTGCTCAGCTACTGCCTACTGCTACTGGTCCTGTGGGTGAGAGCCACCTCTGCCTACTGACCAATCCCCTATCTGAAGCACTCCCCTCCCCCTGTCCTCCCTCTCTTCCCTCCCCCTCTCTCCCAGCCCTCTCTCTCTCTCTCCCTCCTCTCTCTCCTGCCCCTCTCTCTCCTCTTGATAGGTCTTGATAGGTCAAAGGTCAATCATAAGTAGGTCAGAGGTCATGTGGTGCTTACAGGACAAGGTCAACTTGTGGTGCCCATTATGTTCTATATGTGTAAAAGATTTCATTCAAAAATATGAAGAAATGACTGTGTATTTCAGTGCAGCCTTGATAGTGGTCTGTTTTACATCACAGAAATGCATTGAGCTTAAGCAATGCCTGAATAGCCCCCAAATTTTGATACGTTCATCATGATTTCTCCGGACCTATGAGTGATAGGAAGATGATTCAAACAGATCTGAAAAGCAATCACAATGCTCGATATGGCTATACAAGATTTTTTCTTTTTTACTCAAAATTGAAATTTTATCCAACTCCCTACTATCGGTACATATCATTGAATCATTGGCAGATGCTCAATATCACACACAATACAAACAAGGTGGGGAGCACTCTTCTTTCTTGCATTATGTTCATTCTTATTATGCTATTAATTACTAGAAAGTTACCCCCCCCCCCAAGTAAATTACCTCTACCAGTAGTACTTAAATGTTTGATCACTTTGACAAGATGTCTCACCCCTCTCCTATACCATTAGGTTGTCACAAAATGTCAAACTTTGAGTTGTTGATCTTCACCCTCTCATAGGCCCGGGATCTATATTGAAATTACATTACATCATTTTAAGCCTAATATTACTTTTTTTCCCCTTTTTTTTAAGGGGTTATTGAGTGAATTTGCGAAAAATATAAACACTGTACTAGTGATAGATTAGATATTATGGAAAGGAAACTTACTTATGCCATGATGAAGGATAGTAACAGTGAAACTTTGACCAAATGGGACCAATTGCATTTTTCAGGGAGAGAGATCTCAAGAACAGTCACACTAGACTCGGGGGGGGGGGGGGGGGGGGGGCTAGTCACCGATGTTGACCAATGCTTATTAAGAGAGCAACTATCAGATTCTATGCGATCATTGCCAATTGGTTGGGCACGTTCAAATAACTTCTACTGAGTTCTAGCCTATCAGCTATCTAGCCTATTCTAGGGGGTCCTTGTTTAATAAATTAATTAGGATCATAGATAGTATCAGTATTGGACATAACTGTCAATGTCATTGCCATATTAATAGTAAGATAAGCCTGGTGGCAAAGAGTTGGACATGGCAGAGCGGTTTCAACCCCACTACACTATTACTTTGAAGTTTATTAGCTAGACAAGCAGGCCCAGTGGCCCCTAGACCTAGTCATTGAGCGATAATGCGTGATTTGCTTTGTCACACGCGAGACAGTGCGTCGGCAAAAGATAATTCCTTCGTAAATAACACGCTAAACATACTTACTCCTGCTCCTATCGAACTCATTTTTGATTGTTCACTTATGTGTCGGCTATTTGACTATTGAAACTTGATAGTGTCCTAATTATTTGCAATATTCGATGGTATTTCGCCTTTTGGTGTTTAGCCGGCTTCGCTGCAAATAGCCTTGAACGGGTCCCATGGACTGCTGCAATAGCTTCAAACAGAAATACCGCGGCACGGGCACCTGTCTAAATGAACCGTGGTGCCGTCTGGTGGCAAATCCAAAAACTAGAGTAGCCGGCTTCCGGTTTTGCCCAACCGGCGGAGTTGTTGTCCATCAAGAATGCTATTTTGACGTAAATACGGCAAAATATAGTGTATTTCTGCAGTAATTATATCGCCAGAATAACCTGTCAAGTAAATTCATCAGCTAATATAACCTAAGCCTGATTTGAAACCTGTAGGCACGTTCTGTGTGTGGGTACAGTGTGGTGATAATTGGGCACCATGTCTGCAGCGAGGATGGCACTGTTTGCAGACAGTGGGCAGAACGATCAAGATAAAGACGCCAATGCTCAGCTCGTTGAGTTAGATAATGGTAAGGGGCCATACGCTGATACCGTCTCAGGGCCATGTGTGATTTTTAATGGAGACAACAGAGGGGGGGGGGGGATTTTTCAACTCCTTCCGCTGGGCCAAAAAAACATACTTTACCCCCCCCCCCCCCCCCCCCCAGTTGAACGTCCCCAAAACAAGTGATCGCTAGAAGCTGACAGGTGCTCTCCTTGTACACGCAGTCTAGAGTCTCGTTCTGTGACTACCCCCCCTCCATAGGTATAGGTCAAACATCGGCTCGCGTGCGGGACTTTAGAAGCATAGTAACACACTGGCCTTTTCGCTCAAAAGACAATTATTAATTGTCTTTTGAATTGAATTAAAACAGGACAAGGCCCTTGTCAGGGGGGGGGGGGTCGACATTTTTTTAACCACCCCCCGGTCAAGAGGTTGATTTTTTTTTACCCTCCCTGTTGTTAAAATTAATATTTTTAAAAAAAAAAAAGGGAAAAAGAAGAAGTACCGGTAAAAAATGTAAAAAAGGAAAAAAAATCTCGACCAAATAAGGCGAGCAAAATCCATTGACAATTTAAAAAAATTAAAAAGAAAAAATCCATTCCTCAAAATTTGGTGCACGAAGTGACGAAATCCATTGACCAACTCTTTTTTAGTCTGGTCTGAAGGCTGCATATATTCTCAGAAGACCTAGCTTGGACGGTAAACTCACTTGTGTGTTCTCATCGACTCATGGCCTATGTTTCTACAAAATGGCTCATTTTTCTTACGTTTCCAGTAATTTCTGGTTGTTGTTTTTTTGCAGGAATTACAATATTTATTTTTTTGACTATACAGTTATGTTTCTTCCTTCTGTATTTCTAGCTCTTCGGTCGTCTCGTGTCGGTGAACAATGTGAGGCAATTGTTAGGTTTCCCCGATTGTTTGAGAAGTATCCCTTCCCAATCCTTATCAACTCAGCCTTCATCAAACTGGCAGATGTCTTCAGACGGGGGTGAGTTCTGAGTGTCTAAGTTCAAATACCACATAGCCATAGGTCGATGATTTCTCCATATCCAAAAATGGTAGTGCCTGCTGCCGTGACAAACCCGCTTTCCGTTTGCGGATGAAAAAGTGAAAGGATTACTTCTTCAATCATTGATACAAATAAATAAAAGCGAGCGTGTGACTGCATCACAAATGACTCAGGGTCCCAACCATAGTCCCCACCCCCGCAAAAAGTACCGTAGTTCAATTACGCTGACCCGGCGTCATTTGTAATGTAAATCACAAAACCAATTTCACATAATAGAGTGACTTTAAATGTGCATTTATCATATACTTGAATAAAAGATGCAATAAATTTACAACCGTAGCTACATTCGAACCTCATTTACCTTCAAACTGTGCAATTGAGTGTTTTATCTTCTAATAACATGTTTATGTTTTTCTGTTGCAGGACTAATTTCCTCAGATTGTGTGTGCTCAAAGTCACCCACCAAAGCGAAAAGCATCTTGACAAAATAATCAACATAGACGAAGTGATCAAACGTATCTTTACAGTTATCCATAGTAACGACCCTGTTGCACGGGCCATCACCTTAAGGTTAGTCACTATGTTATAACTAGGATATATGAAAATCAGAAATAATGTCTTATCCGTTAACAGAAAAAGTAACATTGGTTGGGGAAGGGTCTGAACTAAGAGGATCAATTGAAGGAACTTGGGTAAAACGTCTGTCTAGTCTAAATGGGTTGAGATAATCTACCAGATACATCTTTGCTCATAAATAATCTGTCTACCTCTTCCCGCGTATATATCCTTATAATCATATCTTTTTTTCCACAGAACGGTTGGGAGTTTTGCGTGTATTATAGGCGAGAGGAAGAATGTCCACCACAGCATCATCAATGCCCTTGACTCCCATGACTCCATTGAAGTTGAGGCAGCTATATTTGCAGCTGATCGTTTTGCAGATCAGTCAAGGTATTTCGATTTAAAAATACATACGGTAGTATGCGAAAAGAATCGCAGGCCTTCTGATTTAGGCCACTTTGATACTACATGTATAATCCTTCTAAAACACCCTTGTATAAGCCGCACCGGTAGTCTGTAGTGTAGTTATAAAAGCTCATCATCTACACTTACCGTCTACCACGTTTTTAGATATTGTATAAAAGAAAGCAGTCAATACTTATTTAAATAAACAATGGAAATTGTATATTTATATTACTGGTAGTCTTTTTATCGTTGTTTCAGGGTGTTTGCTAACAGTATCTGTAACAAGTTGGCTGATATATTGGAAGGCCTGGCTACACCGGTTGAGATGAAGATGAAACTGATTCCTATTCTGCAGAACATGCACCACGACCCAACGTCTACAGCTAAGGTCAGAGCAGATACAATACAACATGATTAAACCACATCAAATTGTGGGATATATTCATGTAAATTTCTATGACTATGTGAATCAGTTTGCCTTGTGAATGAATTTGTTTTTGTTCATTGTTTGGGATACAATGTATGCACATTTTTGTCTCTAGTGTGAAATTAGTTAAACGGAAAGAAGTTAGGGAATAGAATTTTTCAACAATAGAGTTAGACGGAAGGGAAGGGGTTGGTAGATTACTTTAAGGTGGGGGGCAAAAAATATGAAGCCATCTTGAGGAGGACGGCACGATACATGAATAATTGCATTTGGCCGGGAAAAGTTTGGATCCTGACCTCTCTCTTTATATAATATGCATTTGAAAATAAATGTATGATAAATAGTTTAGTTCTCTACAACTATACATGTTGGTTATGGCTCTCAGGTGCGGAGTCTGTGCATGCAGCTGCTGTTGAGTTACCCTGGTCGTGGGTTCGTGCTCGTCACTCTCCACATGTTGTCTCAGCTGGCCGCCCGCTCCCTGGTCGACATACCCCAACAGGTAAGACAAACCACCCTCAACATGACCAGTTATCGCCAGCACATTGCAGCACTGAAATACTGTATTTTCACATCACTGAATTGCAGTGTTTTCACATCTAAGTGATTGTCAGAGAAAGCACTAACCACACCACCTGTACACCCATTTTATTCAGGAGCTTAAAAAAAGATACGTTAAATTAAGTATTGTTTTCTTTAATGGTACTTTGCTTAAATCACGAGCATTTTTTCTCGTTATATACATCCTACTCACAAACTAATGAGCAAATGCTTGTTTTGTAGATAGAACTGCTTCTGGACTACATCCTTACCGACCCACGACGAGCTGTGAAGATTGCAGCTTTAAGAGACCTCAAGCTGCTCGCCTCTAAGGGACCTCACAGGTGGACATCGGACAATATTGAGGTACCCGCCAGTTGAATTATCAAGTTTACTGCACTTTTTGCAAGAACACCTAGTTTAGATCTTTGCAGTTGTCTGCAACCAGAGTGGAGTTACAGTAATGCTTTCATGATTCAAATTTGAACGTATCGCCACATGAGTAAACACGCAGACTTTGACACTTAATTCATAATCACAACTTACTGGATACTTGATACATAGTTGTATGAAAGTGTAATTATAGCAGATGGATAAACAACAAGTCTTGTTTCAGGTGCTTTGTAAGTTTGTTAAGGACACACCGTTTGAGGAGTTCACCCTGGGCGGCCTCCACGTGCTATCCACCCTCGCCTCAACTATAGCCATCTCCAGATTCCCCATGCGAGAAGGTACGACTCGTCCAAATCCTGCTAAATATTTATCAGAAAGTAATAATACAAAACGTTAATTTTGAAAATAAAAGCTGGTAATGCTTCGAATCCCTGACTAATGACTGGTTTGTGCAAAATGAGGCATATTGTATTTTGTGTTTGGGCAATGGGCCATTTGTGCCTTTATCCATGTTATGAATATTTGAAACATTTGTTACTCACTCTCCTTCCTTTTCTTATAGATTCACCATTAATGCAGATCTGCAACACATACTGTTACCACAGTAGTATACAAATAGCAGTCAAGGCTACAGAACTTCTGACACAACTGGCCATCGCCAAAAACAAAGGTATTGTAAAATGTTGAGTTTTTAGAAGGACTTGTTGTACATGTATATGAAAAGTTTCAACGGGACTTCCAATTCGCTCCGTCAACTTTGATCTTTGGAACACATACATACACATCTGTTGTTCACCTTCGTATAAAACCTATTTCTTAAATAAACTAAACGTTTGTTCACAGAAACATCAGAAGAACACAAGGATCTGATCGAGGACGCGGCCATGGCACTGGAAGGACTGCTCGTGGCTTCCACCACTGATCCCTCCCAAAAATACCTAGGGTCACTCAAGGTAAAAGACATTTTTGGAAACCCCCTGTTTTCATACTAATATGAATATAACAAAACCAATGAGTAGGCATACTGTTAAAGGTCATTCTTTATCTTCACATTTCTATGTAACCGGTAATATACACTAGCGGTTCTTTTTCAAGTTTTCCAAAGATTTCCTGTTATTATTTCAGTTGGTTTTACAATGGATTGTCCGTCTGTGTGTCTCACACCCATCAGTATCAGACCGCTTCATGGATCTAGCCGTCATTGCCGTGACCACGCACTCTGGTAGGTATTGTATGATGTGGAAACAGTTAACTGCGGCTTACTATAATGGGGAAATAGAAGGGCATACTGCATAAAATTATGAACTCACATACATTGTGCCCTTTGGTAGCTAAAAAATTATATTTTCAGATAGATTGGTGGCATTGTCCCGAATCGACATTGATATATATGCATTACCAATCTGCCACCTATATGTTAGCCCAATACCTGTGCTTCAAATATTAGAACATAATGACTGCTGGACAGATTTGACAAAGGCTGTAACATATGATGTCCATTCCCCAGATGAGAGCTCCCTGTTGGTGTGTGAGAGTCTGGCAGCCATAGGCAGTCACAGTAATGAGCTGCTCCCCAGCCTCACAGAAGACCTGCTCACTGCCCTCGACAGGGCGCTCGTCTCAACGCGCACCGCGGACGGCATGGTCCGTGCGCTGTGTACAGTGCTACTGCAGGCGTCTGTAGGTGAGGCGGTGGCTGAGAATGTGCGAGGCGCCATGCTGCATGCCCTGGAGGCGGTCACACCCTGGACAGCTTACCGAGTGGCTCGCCAGGCTGCGCGCTATGGTCATCATCAATTGGCAGCGCAGATATTTGATGGTTTGACCTCCAAGGTGGGTGCGCCACATTCCTTTTCTATTTTTCATATGAGTTATTATTTTTACGATAAGATATTGGTAATTATTTGCCGTAGCTATTGCATGGTTTTAAAGCATTTCAAGAAATGTTTAGATTATTCTTAACCAGAGAAAACCTATACGTTGCTGTACATATTAATAAGAAACAGTCTTCATGTCACAGAGTATGTACACAGTTATAAATATCTTTCATCTGACAGGTATCCACGGAGCATTTCTTCTTCTGGATTGGAGCGTTGAAGCACCTTAGTGTGGCCGAAACCTTCCTACAAAGACTGGTTGATTCAACGACTTCATACATCTCCAACATATCTGGAGCAGAGACCCATTACCATAAAGCAATCTCATCATTGAAGGTAGATAAATATGATATACTACTGTTAGTACTTGACATAGACAAGAGCATACCCAAATTTAGAATGGAACAATACTTTTATAACAGACAACATAATTTATCCTAGTGAAAAGTATGTCTTGTTTTGAGGAGCTGCTAGCAAATTGATATGACTAACATTCAGTTCTGCTGCCAATTACATTAATTACTGTGCATGTGAATAATAGTTACCTGCAGGAATAAAAGTTAACGGAAACATACCTCCCTTAGGCATTACCACACAGCAGTAATTTCTCCCCTGGCTTGTTTTAGGCGGCCATGACTCCCAGTTCCCAGCTGACCTTCCAGTGCCAGTACCTCGAGCTGCGGACACAGATGTTACAGACACACGCACAGTTAGTTCACATGTGCTGCAGCTTCCAGACCAGCCCGCCGCCTGCCATAGCCTCCTCACTCGCCATCACCACCGGCAAGGAAATACACCGCTGCGGTCACATAGTTACACAGGTACACCATCAAATGCGGTAGATTTCAGTCAAACAGAACCTTCTGTAAAAGCGATCTTTGACATGGACAAAGTCATATTTACCCTATTTTTGATTATTATTTATTATACGTGTATAATATTGAAATCTGATATGCATTAGCATGAAATTAAGATGTGACCTTTGCTTTGCACTTCAGATCCAGAAATGCAACCAACAGTTTGAAACACTTTGTCGAGAGTACGGCGATCTCTACCAGGCATCCTTTGACGCTGACCCAGGGACTTTGATCAACCTACAAATGTATCCTATGGCTTATTTTTGTATCTGATTGATTATCAGCTATGAGGAAGAACAGTTACACTTCGGCTGATAGTGTAACATATTGTCAGTCATGGTTCTATTTATGTTTCCTCTATTATCAATATATTTTGATTAAAAAGAATGTAGTGCACATATTGACAATACTGTGAATTCAAATTGGCTGGTTAAGATACTGTTTTAAAAGAATTTAGTGATCTCCAAATATTATACATAAATAGCATTAATCCTTAACTAATGTACAGCCTTCAGCAGTCATGTCAGATCATGATCCACGTGCTGGAAGCGGTGCTTAAGACATCCAGGTAAGGCAGCATCAGTGCTAACAAGTTCTGACATCAATATACAGGAATTAGTGGGTTTCTGTATCAAGTATGCAAGGTCAGATCTTCCACAGTATGGTACTAAAGATTACTGATTACAGGATATATTCAGGATACTGTTTAGTTTTAACCTATTAAGGTCTATGGTGAACCATTTCTGTCCTCTTGAAAATTGTTGTACCATTGTTGTACCGGTTAATAATAAGTCAGTTTCTCATGTATGTTAACAGTACTGCGGACGCGTCCCTATCACCACCGCTCTCGGGGTCCCTCGTGGAGCACCAGCCATGGCTGTGTGCTGCCAAACAGGTGTCTCGTAAGTTACACGAGACGCTGACCGCGAGTCCGCCTGACCCCAGTATGGGCGCCGTCAGACCACCTTCTGCAGAGGTAGGTGGTACCATTCATATATAGGACTGTATTCTGGTATGTGTATATCTGTTGTAGACATCAGTTTATTACTCATATTGTGTTAAATCAGTAGATTATAAGCAATAACATGTTTTTTACTCTGCTATACATAAAATAACTTATGCAAGGAGCTATCAGTAAAACCTGCAGATGGGTCATTTCTAAATAATGTGATACTTTAAAGTTAACCTCTCCTGCTACCAAAGCTATTAATTAAAACATGATTAAAACACAAACTTTGAGAAAAGTACATAGAGTTAAATGATGCCGTGGATGTTTCAGTTGATGGAGTGTATCCAGGCGGCATCCGTGTCGCTGATGAGCGTCCCGCTGTGTCTACCCCGCTACTTCTTCCAGAACCTACAGGCCACCTCCATCAAGGTGAGCTGCTCACTGAACCTGCTCCACCATCTCCATCCTTATTGAATACTAACCATAAGCCACCCTGTTTTTAGAAATGTCGGCTTGGTCAGATTATTTATATTCCCCTTTGAGCGCTAATAACTGGGTCAGGCGTGTAGACCGAATAGTAGAGTTGTAGAGCGGAATTCAGTTTATTACCTGTTTTATTACCACTGAAAACTTGGGGAAATCGTCCATATTGAAATCAATACTTTATTTCTGTGTATACACTACTGTCTGTTCATTATTAATCTGCTGACCGCCAATACTATCCTTTTTCCTACCCCAGTTGGCCATCTCGCCCCAGCCGCGTATGAATGAGCCCATCTCGGTGCACTACGACTCACACCTGACCATCAAGGTGGAGGGGGTGATCCAGCACGGCACCCAGCCGGGACTCTTCAGGAAGGTGGTCGGGGTAGCACTCAGTCTCTCCTCCTCACAGCAGAGCAGGTCCAAGATGATAGCAGAGGTCAAGGTGAGTAGTATAGGGGCTAAGCAGGTGGCATGCTGGTTACGCTGAAGAGCACTGATACGAGCTGATTAGATTGGTTCAAGCTTGTCCACGGTTATTGGGATTACCCCTGGACACAGTGCCCATTCATAGTGGTATCTGTTATCAGTGACTCATCGAAATGACCAATGGCGGACCCACTGGATATGTGTCAAGCCCCCTATAGGTATAGTCACCATACCTAGATACCACATCTCTGCTAGGGATTTGTCAAGGACTGTTGTCAAAAACAGTTGTTGCTGTAAGAAGTGTGTTTCGTCAGTAGTGGGGACATCTGTGGGGTTTCCCTCTCCATACTGATACCTGTGACTACCACTTCCCCACATAATATTCATGAGATCTGATCTTGAACAATTGATTGGGCGACTCTGTCCGTGCTTCCAGGGCAAAACATATTTGATCTGCCGATAACCAAGATTTTAAGACACGTGTTATAGCCTGACCAACAGTACAACACGTAAATTATTATTTTACTTAGAACAGGGGTGAAAGTGACCAATCTATGGTGACCAATCTACGTACAGGTTTTAGTGACATAACAAAAACATGAAATCAGAGGAAAACTTGAACACTTTCATCTTTGCTGGGGAATAACCTCATAATAAATGTCACCTTATATTTCAGGTGAAGGAGAACCCCACAAACAGTATGCGGCAGGTGGCAGAGCCGCACAACGACTACTTCAGCGCCCAGTTCCTGCTGGCCTTCCCCATAGCCGGCATCCACTCGGTGTCCATCGAGGCCGCTGTCGTGGATGAGAACGGGGTAGAGTGGAAGACAGGTCCTATGGCCGGTCTAACCATTAAATCATATGATGAGGCTGTTCAGCGACAACAGCAACACCAGTATGCCGCCCAGCGACAGCAGCAGCGCGCTGCCATGTCTACCACCACTGCCTTCTAATGTGGAGCCTTTATAAGACTAATTTTTGTATAGGAAGATGGATTGCTGGGATTGGAGGAACTACAAGGACTTCCTCACTCACTGACAGTATGTGTTCATAGCATCTTCCATGAGTAGACAGTCTGACCACGTGTATATAGTATTTAACCATTGTAAATGGTCATGGTGGTGTGAGAGATGAATAGATGAATAGTGTTTATCCCATTTACATGGCCTCAGTATTGTAACCCTCCATGTTATCACCCTTATATTTCAGAAATAAATTGCATTTGTACAGCAGCACACTTCATCTTTCATCGTTTCTGTGGGGTGGGGGTATTTTTTTCATCTGTTCCGAGCGATGCGTGGTGACGTGGAGTTGAATTTGTTATGGAGGCCGTTTCTGTATTGATTATCAAAGGCCTGAGCAGCGAGCTAAGTCTAATGATAGACCTGTAGGCCTACTCGTATAAAAAAAACCATTTCAAATACTCATATAATGAGGAAACATTTATTATAGAGGTAGTGGAGAGCGGAATGGCTTCGTGATATTAAACGGTTCCAAATAATGAGCAGTGGAGTACTCCCAGATAAAAACAATGTTTGACAAAATACCTGAGAAAATGTACATTAATAGTATTGATAGCATACCCTGACAAAATATAAGATATTTCTGTATTGAAAACTAAATATACAACTCAGCTGTATAATATTGATGCATGTTCAAAAATGTCTGAAAATCACCAAAAAAAATCAGTGAGTTAGTGGAGACTATTCCAGGAATGTTCACATAATTGATACACATGTGCAAACATCAAGTAAACCACCTAATATGACAAGTATTTATCCTCATACGGAGAAGCATCCACAGATTTATATTAACACAGACTGGCGCACGTCCATCAGAAAGGTCCACCCGGGGGTTTAGGAACCACGTCGTCATCACGGCCATCTATGTCAATACAACTCTGAGATCCAGCTGGAAATATTACCGTAATAATATCAGTATTAAGAGAACATAAGTTATCAGGATGATGTTTTATTGGCATTCCCTAATCTTTAAATTTATTACCGATTCCCTCTCAACTTATTTATGGCATAGACAGCTCTGTTATCTCTTTTGTTGAATTTGGCTCATATAATAAGAACACGGTAAATTACTTGGTAATAATGTAATATATACATATATATATATAGCACAACCCATCATTTAATAGGTTATTCTCCATTAACATCAATTGATATATTGATCAATACGTATACTTGGACTGAACTCACTTTCGATCCGCACCACTCCGCGATGTCACATGACTAAGTCATAAGGGCCTTGTCAATAGCGTTAGTGATCGTAATGACCTTTTCATTACTATCGACGTACCCATCACCATTCTGTACGCAGATGGAAATGAACAGGTGTGAGCCATACTTAGAGAACTAACGAAGTTAACACTTTAAGGCATACAGTAATGTGCTATGCCCTTGGTCGTTATGATGCATGAATGCAGTCATTGTGAGTAGTTGTGAGGGCTGCATTCATGCATCATGTTAATCTCGTGGGAGTGAATCAATCCCCTAGGGTCGACATGGGTACAACTCTCTTGAAAAGACTCATCAGGGCTGCATTCATATCTCGTGAAGATAAGGAGCATAGGGTCTTGCTGTACCATTATCTCGTGTGTGCAGACGCATTTGGCACCCAATGCACTGGGTGCTAATTGGTAAAGGGCAGCTAATGGTTGCCTATAGCACTTGGCTGTTTTTGGTGACAATGATAATCGATAAGGACCGTTACCAACTAAAAACTAACCCCCGACCAGCAAAATACGGTAGTCATTGAATAATGTACCATGGTGTTAGGAGGGGAAAAACCACTTCCTATGATCTGATGGAAGTTCAAGAGGAACTTCGGAAGCAAACGGGGTGCCCCCACACAAACGGGGTGTACACTTAATATAGAGCGCAGTGACCATATAACTTCCATCTTCCACCCACATATATTTGGGTTTCTCGGCTTATAATATGTGAACCATGAAGTACAAGCAGCTGCAATTACCTTTTTTGAATGGGCAAGGAATCCATTGACTTCTACCTCAAAGTAGCCGGAGGGTGTGGCAGTTTTCTCTCCAGTCTGAAAATGTGGGATAATAGACAATTCATAGTAAACTACAGGCTCAGTCTCATGAGTTTGTAACAGTTGAAACGTCTTTGACCGGGTGTCGTCTTTGACCGGGTGTCGTCTTTGACTGGGCATCTAGAAAAGAATTTTTTCCCATTGTTTTTAATATCATATATGTATATGATGTAATGTACTTGGTGGGACTTTTTATTATACAATAAATTACCCAATCTCTTTACTATTATAGTACTTTAAAGTTGGTATCCCAACTGTTGCGGTGACGAATTGCCACTTCCAGCATGGGAATAAGCATGCTGGTGTTGTAAGACATATGTGAAAGTATTAAAGCTCTATGAGAACTATTTCCATACGAAAATCCCCACACAGTAGCAAAAATGAATTTCCACTGAGCAGTCAAAAATAAAGCAATTAGCATGCCTCTCTTCTAAACCACAAGGTGGTAGCTGTGTATAGTGTTTACAAGACATTCCTATTGCATGCCCAGTAGCTCAACTCCATTCATGAACACATTAGTGCATTGACATCTGCACAGGTGGCAGCATATCTCAGATGATTTCCCAATGCTTGAGTTATCTCCATGAAAGCTGTAGATCTAGATGTTATTACACACTTTATATCAAAGCCTTTAAGACTCTTGGTAACCAGAATTAAGCACCCATTTCAGAAGAAAAGCATATATTCAGGACTTTCAGGTAATTATTAAGAGGGGTCAATTCTAGTCACCCCAATTGGGATACCAACTTTAACCCTACCCGGTCAAAGACTACACCGGTCAGAGACGACACCCGGTCAAAGACGACACCCGGTCAAAGACGTTTCAACTGTTACAAACTCATGAGACTGAGCCTACAGGGTTATCTATAAATGTACATAATATGTACTATCAGTATCACATCCCGGTTTGTAATAAAACTCGTCCCCAACAAATATTTAAATGTATATTTTATAGTAAAGTGTACAAGTATACCAAAATTGTCGAGGAAGATCTCAATTAGGACTATGATAAGACATTAATATATAAAAATATAAAAAGTTGGAACTATAAAACGATGATCCCTGAGAACTAACACGAGGGACCTTGATGATGCCTTCTTATTGCCGATAGGGTCGGTGTCAATGTTCTTATACATGTATCATACTCACCATTTCAATATAGCCTCCATATTTTCCCTTCAACTGTGTTTCCAGCTTCCGGTACTGAAAACCGTTCGTATACAATAGACATTTCAGAGTGCATATGGTTCGCATTGCATTTCAGGTGCAATTAAATATCAACATGTCAATCTCCATTGAAAGTAATCAGTCTGTGGCCGTTACCGACTTTAGGTACTCTAATATCCAATGACTCTCCGCGTATTTCTTTGAATTTCAATTATGACAATGCTAGCTATTTTGTGTTTAACTGACCTTGGAGGCGTAACCTCATGCGCCACTGTAAATAATAGAAAAGGAATCATCAGATTTTACAATTAAATCCTCTAAAGCATATTTATTAACACAATTGATGTTTAATTCATAATACAAATGTACAATTGGAGTGGGCCGTCCTGGCGCGATGCAAGATGTAAGGCCCCTCTGGTTAATTTCTTATCCAACAGGGATGTAAGTCAGGGCAGGTGGAAAAACAGGAAGTCGGACCAGGCCCTCCGGAACAGCATAGGAAGGCAACCTCAATACTCCTGTGGCCCTTCCCGCCTCCCCTGCAGTCCCTCCCGGCCAGCAGAGCGCCCCCAAGACGGGCTTTTTTTTTGTTGTAAAAATTCATTGCAGTGTTTATTTGCCTTGATTTTCAATATACAAGTTTTTGGGTCCGCCGTACAGTTTAGATAAGAATAATGTGTGTATATACTTAGTTCATGTTACAGTGAGTAAGTGGTCGCAACCTCCACGAGGCTAAGAATATGCATTACTTTATTATGAATATGCGATTTTATGTCTGTTAGAAGCACAGCCTCCACGAGGCTAATGTATTACTAACTTAATAACAGTAGCTCTTCCTGAATAGGGATGGGGCCCAGGTCTGTCATCAAGCTTGCGGCGGACTTTTAGCTGCCCTGTGGCAGTCTATCAACTCCTTAGAACTATATGGATGTACAAGATGAGGGTGAAGCCTGTGATTAAAAATAAAAGTGCACAATCCTGTCTTGAAGTCTTTGGTGTTCTTTTACTTGCAGCCATCATGAGAGTGTAACTGGTAATTCTTGTCAGGGAAAAACAACTGACATCCAATCCTCAGGTTCATGGGGGTTTCCTGTTCTTGTATCCTTCTAACTGGATGCGTCTCTGTCCTTTCATATACGTCCCCAGCCAATGTTTTATTCTTAACTTAAAGCTCTCTTTAGAGTCTAGCAACTGAGTAGCAGTTGTTAATTTATTCCATAGAATTTTCCCTCTATACGCTGGCGACTTCTTTAGAAGAGTCAACCTTGGTTTAGGAAGCTTAAAATTAGACTTATGGTCTCCCCTAGTGCGCTTATTTTTCCCCAAGGGCGGGTTTTTCTTGTGTTTTCTGTAGATGAGAGAGAGAAGCAGCTCCTTTCTTCTTTGTTTCTGGGTGGGAGCTTCACATAGCTTGTGTAAGTTGGCTGTAGACACTTTACCAATCTTGACGCGCAGTATACAACGCAATATTCTATTTTGAGCAGCTTGAAGCTGTTTGCGTAATGTTAAGGATGTGCCGTCAACTAAGAATGAACAGTAGTCAAAGTGTGGGAGTATGGATTGTTTGAATAAAGTTATAGCAGCATGGACAGGGATTAGGTGCCTGATCTTCCACAGTTTAAAATTTAGAAGATTAATTTTGTTCAGGATCTTCTTAGTATGTTTTTTGAAGTTAAGGTGCTTGTCCATGATGGCGCCGAGGTAGGTGTAGCTATCAACCCTCTTTAGGGATCTCCCCGAGATCTGAGGTGTCATGTCCGGACATTTCTTTATTCTTTTATTTGTGGCAAACCACATGAATTTAGACTTGTCTTCATTTATGGTTAATCCTAAGGATTTACATGTATCCCCTAGCTTTGTTAAACCTCCCTGCAAATCACTTAGGGCTTCTTCAGGAGAGGAGTTTGTACTGTACATAACCACATCATCAGCATACATTTTGATTTTGGCTGTACTTTGAAGTGATGCTATTTTATTTACATAGTAAAGAAAGAGGGTTGGGCCGAGGACGGATCCCTGAGGTACTCCAAATTTAACTGTGACAACGTCAGAAAGGTCCCCATTTGCTAGGGTTTTATGATTTCTTCCAAAAAGATAGGCCTCTAGCCATTTTAACAAGTGAAGATCTGTCTTTCCACTTTTTAGGAGATTTAGTAGCATGGAATGGGAGACACAATCAAATGCTTTTCGTATATCAATATACGCTGCAGCTACTACCATCTTTTTGTCAAGCGCGTCGTAGATATCCTCTGTAAGATCATATATTGCCTCGGCCGTGCTGGTATTTTCCTGGAAACCATATTGGTTAGGGGATAGAACTTTATTTACCTTCCATTCTTTCATTAGAATTTTTTGCACTAGTTTTTCCATGACTTTACTTGGGAAAGGGAGTATCGAAATGGGTCTTAGGTTTGTTACTTTTGATTTACATCCCCCTTTTGGGATGGGGGTAATAGTAGCCTGAAGCCACTCCTTAGGGAAGGTCCCAGTTCTGTACGAGAAATTAAAAATATGTAAGAATTCATTTAGAGCTCCCTCCATAAGGTCTGTCATAACTGTTGATGACATGTCACTGACCCCTGATGGCTTGCTTTTGTCCAGGTTGTGAGTGATTTCTAGGACCTCTGCTTTGGTGAAGGTTGGTATCTCATTTGACGGCCCTTCGTAGGTGTCATCAGGAGGGGAATAGGGTGGGTCGAGTGTATTTAGTTCCGCTGCCAGTTTTTTTCCAATTTGACCATAATAATTGTTTATGTAGTTTGCAGTGTCTTGAACAAATTTTTTGGTGTTATCATCTTTCAGTTTTAGCTTTATTTTAGAGCGTGACGGCTTGATCAGTTTATTCATTTCTCTCCAGAACTTTTTTGGGTCTTTCTTATATTTCTCCAGCTTACCTGTGACATAAGCCCCCCGGGCTTTCTTGACACTACAGGTAATTCGAGTTCTAAGATGCTTGGCTGCTTTCAGGTCTGGAGCATTCTTGTATTTCTTATATCTCCTCATGTGTAGATTTCTTCTATTTATTAACTTCAATGTGTCTGAATCCATCCATTGAGTGTAGTACTCTTTTACCTGAAAGGTTTTTTGAGGACAGGTGCTGTCTGAAGTGATATTGATAAGCAAAAGGAGGCAGTTTAGTTTGGTTTAAGATGACTTGTATTTATGAACCATGTGCGCCATCCCGCTCGTCGCCCAAGTGCCACGAAAGTAGTGACGTCACAACATGTGTACGTCGGTATCACAACATCCCCCTTGTTACAAGAAGAATATTACATGGTGACAGTTTGAGTTTGTGTCCATGGGGTATCGAGAGCAGCGCTCTTATAATGTACTCTTACATCTCAATTGAATAAGTCCTTAATGTTTGTTATATATGAGTATGAACAAGTCTTTTACTATAGATGAACTTAATTTGTTAACTGTTACATAACAACTACTTAACTAGAAAACATAGGGTAGACTGCCCTTGTTTTCATCCACCTGGAGGCTTTATTCTGTCCTCTGGCTGGCAGGTGGTCCCTAACTGTTGGGGTTTATTCCTGATAGCGTGCTGGTGGTTTGATGGCACGGCCCGTCCTAGTAGTGCGAACTACAGGCATAGGGGCTATCTCAGGAGCCTTCTGGGGTGAAGCGGTAGCTGCCACTTCTGTGTTGTCGGTCACAGTCTGAGTTTCTTGCCTCATGATGACTTTTTCCCCCCTTCTGTCTTCGCTGCCGAGGTCCAAGAGCTGTGGAATCGGGGCTCGAGGCGTCTGGAGGGTTTCCCGGAGGTGATGCCTGTTGCGGCGCAGCTTGCTGCCCTTTTGGGTCTCTACGATATAAGATCTTGGCTCCAGGCATTTTTCGACCACTGTCCCTGGTGCCCAAGTCTTTGTCACTTGATCTTGGATACGGACACCTTGCCCTGGGTACAGTGGTGCTAATTGTTGGTCTCTCGCAGTGTGATCATAATGCTCTTTTGCCCTTTCGCCTCTACCTTCCAGCTGATCCTTGACTTCCTGATCAATGTTTGTCTGCCTTGTAGGCAATATGGAGGCTACTTGCCTCCCCAGTAGCATCTCCGCTGGTGACGGCAATCGGTTGTCAACTGGAGTAGCCCTCAGGTTCAGGAGGGCCATCTGGACATTCTCTTTTGTCTTGATGCATTTTTTTATCACTGACTTGACCCATCGTATCTGGCGTTCTATGAAGCCATTTGACTGGGCATAGTGTGGCGAGGAAGTTGTATGATTGATTCCCCAGTGACGGCAGAATTTCTTGAATGTCTCACTGGCATATTGTGGCCCATTGTCGGACCTAATCTCGTCTGGTCGGCCAAAGGTACCACAGGCCTCCTCCACTATGTCCTTAACTACCTCAGCTGTGACGGGTGCTTGTATTTCTTTGACAATTGGGAATTTTGAGTAGTAGTCGGATATAATTATGTATTGGCGCCCCTTTATCTCAAACAAATCTGTCCCTATGATTTGCCAAGCACGGGCTGGAACCTTGCTAGTTAACATCGGCTCCCTTCTGTTATCATCTTGGTCCTCCTGGCATACATTGCAGCCTTTTACCAACCTCTCTATATCATTGTTTATCCTTGGCCAGTAGACTGTATCACGTGCCAGCAGCCGTGTCTTCTCTATGCCTAGATGACCACGGTGCAGTTGGGATATGATATCCCCTTGCATGCTCTCCGGGACAATGATTTGCCTTCCTTTGAATAGGACTCCATCATCAAGACCAATGACATCTCTATAGGACCAGAACACTCGGAGGTCAGTTGGCAGGTCCCCAATCCTTTCTGGCCATCCACGGTACACAACCTCTGCAAGGGCATTAAGCACTGGGCATCGTTGGGTCTCTCGTCGAAGCTCCGCCTGCTTGCCTGGGCTAAAGCTGATGAGGTCAAATGAGATTCCGTCAACACGTAGATCCAGTTTGACTTCCGATTTATTGTTCGGGTTTGGAAGTCGTGATAGAGTGTCTGATAGGACCATCTCCTCTCCTGGCCGGTATACCACACTGTAATCATACCCGAGTATCCTCAGCAACATCCGTTGGAGTCGAGGGGGTGCTGATATAATAGGCTTCCTACAGATCATTTCAAGGGGTTTGTGGTCAGATACAATTGTGAAAGATCTGCCATACAGGTATGTATGGAACCTTTCTACCCCATGCACAAGAGCTAGTGTCTCGCGCTCGATGTTGCTATAGTTTGATTGTGTCTTGGTGAGTGATTTGGAGGCAAAGGCTATAGGCTTGCCCTCCTGTATCAATGCTGCACCAAGGCCCTTTTGTGATGCATCCACCTCCAACGCTATTGGTTTGGTGGAGTCATAGAAGGCCACTTTCGCTTGGTCAGATATGGCTCCTTTGAGCTTCTCAAACGCATGCTGATGGTCGTCTGACCACTCGAATGGGACATCTTTTTTGAGCAAATCCCGAAGTATGGCTGCTTGTGTACTGAGATTTGCGATAAAGGATCCCAGATATGTTAGTAGGCCTAGGAAGCGTTGTAGGTCTTCTCGGTCTTGTGGGACTGACATCTCATGGATATCCTTCACCTTGGCCGGATCTGGTGATATGCCATCTTTGCTGTACACGTTTCCAAAAAAGGAAATTGACTGCTTCTTTATAGCACACTTTGCCGAGTTAAAAACAAGACCATGCATCTTGGCAGCTTCCATTAGCTTCAGGAGTCTAGCATCATGCTCATCTTCTGTGGAACCGAAGACACAGATATCGTCAGCGATGCCAACACATCCATCGAGATCCTCCAAAATCTCATCCATTCGTTGCTGGAATATGTCTTGGCTAGTGTTCAGGCCAAATGGCAACCTCTGAAAACAATATCTACCAATAGGTGTGCGGAAAGTCGTAAGTAACTGACTGCTCTCCTCCAGAGGAACACTCCAATACCCAGCCTTTGCGTCCAGTTTGCTGAAGTATTTCGCACCTGTAAAGAATGGGTTGATTTCCTCTAATGTGGGAGTCTTATGAGGACATCTTTTAACCGCATTGTTGAGATGTTTCGGATCAAGGCATACCCTCAAGCTACCATCACCTTTCGTGCTATAGACAATGCTTGAGCACCAGTCGGTATGTTCCCTGACTCTTCTGATTATGCCATTCTTCTCCATATTTCCTAACTCGGCCTTGATTTTGGGAAGAAGGTTCACATTACACTTCCTGGGACGGTCAATGTACGGCTCTGCATCAGGTTTGAGCAATATCTTCGCTGGGTCTTTGAACCTTCCAATCTGGTCAAATTGGCAAGGGAATGACTTTTTAAGGTCCTGCAGGGAGTTGACTCTCCGGCTTGGCTGGGCCACTATGGTCTCAACATGACAGTTTATAGTTACTAAGTTGAGTGCCTCACACATAGGAAGACCGAGCACAACCGGTCCTGGCACATCAACAACATAGAACGTTGTGCGTACCCAGTCTCCTCTGCCGTACTTGCAGTCGCATGTGAGCTTGCCGATGCATTTTATGTCTTCACCGGAATAGGCTGTTAGCTTAGTTTTGCCCACAGGTGACAACACATCATCAGGGTCGATGTCCCCAAACATCTGCTTGAAAGTGCGTACTGGTAATGCGTTACCTTGGGCACCAATGTCAAGCTTCAGCCTGAGACCCTTTGTGCCGTCTAACCCTGGACACTTAATGCCGATTGTAGTATACGCTTCATCGCGTGTAGATCTGGATATGGCATCGAAACACTTATCAGACATCTTAATGCAGTAGAAACTTTCTGAATAGTTACCAGGGTCACTTGCGTCCGAGCTACCAGGTGTCTCATTTTCATGTGCAGTTACTGCATGCACATTCTTCCTTTGCTTCCCTGCGTTCGGATAGTGTTTCTGGGGCTTGGAACTGGATTTGCTTTGAGTGTTCTGGCCTCTGTTGCCAGTGTCTTCGGGCTTCGACCTGCAAAATTCTACCCAGTGTCCTTGTTTCCCGCATCCTGAACACTCATCCCTGAATGCCGGACATCTTCGGATTGCGTGGTGACGACCACAGTTCCAACAGGGCTTCTTTTTGGAGACGTGATCTATAGAAGTCTGGTCAGTTGTGTTCTCGCGAAGAGTTCGGATCTGTTCATTGCCTTTCTCGGTTGCTTCGTGTCGTCGGCCAGTGTTGAGAGTTTCTTGCAGTGTCAGTGTTTTGTCTTTATCCAGGAGTTCCCGCCGGAACTCTGCAATGGGAGTGCTGGCGATGACAAGCTCGATAATGCGCTCCTGCAACTCTGCGTCTGTAAACTCACAGCACAAGCCCTGCGTTCGTGCACGTGTGACAAAAGCATCAAGTGACTCACCGCTCTTCTGTCGGTACTGCATCAAATTCAGTCGCTCAATACGGAAATTTACCGCAACTCTCAGCTGTTTCTCAAACAGATCCCATAATTTCTCCGGTTTCTTTAGATCTACTTCACTAAGGCCAGATGCATTAATACGGCGTAAACCCTCTTCTCCTACACTTATCTTGATTTTTCTGGCTATCTTGGAGGCATCAGTGACTTCGTTATCTTCACATACCAAGAGTAGCCTCTGTTTAAAAAGTGTAAATGTCTCTGCTACATCAGAAGCATCCCAATTCATAGAAGGGTATTTGGCAGCCATTTTGATAACACTAGTTTTGATATGGTGCACTGGAGCTATTTGTGTCAGTGGCACTAACTAGCATTTAACAATCACAGTTCTGGTATAAGCCTAAGTTGCATTGGACACTACACAACTTGTGTATATGGCTGGCTCCACAATTGATTGGGTTTACTTGGCAGACTTGGGTGATATGAAGGCTTGGCTTTATGTGACTGTAGACACACAAGGATAGCTTAGGACATGGACACACAAAGATAGCACATGGTCTGATGTGGGGAAAAGAAAAGGTGCTCTACTCACAATTCTTGGTGTCCCACAACATCAAATATGTGGCACACAGTCTCTTCAAACATCCTTTTACCGCTAGCCACCATGAAGTGATATTGATAAGCAAAAGGAGGCAGTTTAGTTTGGTTTAAGATGACTTGTATTTATGAACCATGTGCGCCATCCCGCTCGTCGCCCAAGTGCCACGAAAGTAGTGACGTCACAACATGTGTACGTCGGTATCACAACACTGTCCAAGTAAACCCGGCTCTTTGACCCTCCTGGAATGCTCCCAGTGAGTTGGTGGGAACATTCCAGGAGGGCCAAAGAGACCGTCTTGGGGGCGCTCTGCTGGCCGGGAGGGACTGCAGGGGAGGCGGGGAGGGCGTCAGGGGGACAGGGGGCTCGTCCTGGGGGTGTTCTGCTGACAGGGAGAGGCTGGGAGGGACTAGGATTATTGGACAAGGTAGAAACGGGACTTTTTCTCAATGCTAGCACAACAAAGTACATAAATATAGAAAAGTTTCATGAAAGTGAGATTCCAGGAATTCCTGGAATTCCAGGAAGACTTACCGTCAACTGGGGTCACTTGAGACACCTGGGGTAACTTGAGACAGTTAGGAATACAATTTTCTGAGAGTAATTGGTAATATCTCCAGCATGTAAATAGCTTATAAAATGTATGCTATTATGTTGGAAATTACATTAAGTCATGACAAAATTATACAAACAGTTGATTATACCACTGGTAGTTAAGCTGTATGTAAAAAATATGAATTTTTAGCAATTCAAATTTTAGATTTTTTTAGATTTTCAACCAAAGTGCTGTGTCAAAGTCAGTTTGTTTTGCATTTCTGTCATCTCAAACCAATCCTAGCTGATAGAAAAGAGTCTTCTATCTTGATTTTCTTAATTATTATGCTTATTACTGCAATTTTAGGCAGGAAATAAACAATATTTGAAAAAATGACATAATTTCTGGGGTAACTTGAGACGCTTCATAATTTAAGTTATAAAGCTGTTAAATGGTGTTAATTGGTGTGGTAATATAAACAGAATATTCCCCCTATGCAATAATACAATACCATGAAGTTTGTAACACTCACTATAATAATTAATGGTAAAAAATACAAAAAGCTGTTTGTCTCAAGTTACCCCAGTGGTATTTTGAATGAAATATCAGAATACAGCTCCCCGCAGATAGATTTCTGGCATATCAAAATAGGAGAAAATTTGATGACCATTAAATGATATAATTTCTAAACCATATTCTATTGTGATAGGTTTTTGTCTCATATTTGTTCATGTAAATGATATTTTTACAAAAAATGTCAGATTTAGGTAATTTAAAACAAATTGAAACAAAGTGTCTCATGTTACCCCGGGCTGTCTCAAGTTGCCCCATTTGGGGGTAACTTAAGACAGTGAAAGATGAGCCTGTATATCTCAGAGAACTATAGCTGGATTAAGTATTTTGGAAAACAAATAATGCCCTAGAAATGGTCTTTTATTTGGTAGGATTCTCAAAATGATCTGATAAATAGTAAAGAAAATACATACAAAAAACCTCTAAAAATGTCTCAAGTAACCCCAGTTGACGGTACGTCCCTTCCAAGGACGAACAGGTTTATCCCTTAAATTTTGAAAAGGGAAACACAATATTGGGTGTCCTAGTCACTTAACAGACTAGTTATTGACCCTAAACAACTGATATAGGGTGATGAAATCTCGGAGGAGTTTGTATCATGTTTTGTACTCTGTTCCCCATGGCTAACAGAGCATGTATGGCGCAACAGATTGGAGGTGTAATTTACATCGCAAATGACTCAATCCAGAGTTCAATGTAAAAGTAAATTTGGTAAACATGACAGCACTTATAGCTAGACATACCAAACCCAGCCTTTCTGTCTTGTCACTAAGGCTTAAGTTAAATCTAATGTCAACTTTAAGAAATGGCCATGTCACCGTGTCGAATTTAGTCATCCACCCCCATACTATACCAGTAGCCATATATACAACGTGAATACCAGAAGTGTAACCAAACTGCGTAACCTACAATACATTTTCTATTAATTTAGCCCAGTTATCCCTACACTATTAAAGCTGTATGAAATGGTTCTCCTCTTGGGCACTACATGTATTGCTCTGTTGATCGTGAGGAGCCCAAGATCGCACTATAGAGTCACATAATCTATGACCACAACATGGGTAGTTCTTTATCAAATAAATATATAATACTTACCAGAAGACAATATGGATCTTCACTTTGCCCATCTTGTCTGGGTCATTCTGCTCTACCGGGGGGAGGAACCCGGGGCTGGTATCTTTACCAGATGAGTTCCCCATGTCTGTGTATGCCTGTTTACTCTATCTGCTGCCTGCTGTATTGAATCAAAGTAAGCTCATGGACCTCGTGCACGTGGTTGTGGAGGCTGGGAGGGGAGGGGGAAATTACTCAGCCAATCCCGTGTCTGGATCTGTTACTGGGCCAAACCCTGTTTACTTATGTGGTGTACCACACCCACAGGTGAGACTTTCACTCTCCAAGCTGTACGTTTGTTTGGGTACATCAAGACCTACCGGGGTACTAGCACTACCGGAGGTAAAATAAATCAGCAGTAGGCCTATACTAGACAATGAATCAGCAACACCTAACACCTGATTTTATTGGGTGGTTCCCTAATTAGGGGTGAGTGGGTTGAGAAATGAGTGAAACACAGCTAACAGGGATGTTCTTGCATCTACAGGGTAACTTACAAGTAGCAGGTGTTGTCTGAGTTAGGTTAATATTAGATCTCCAATTCTTGAGATGAGTGGATACGTGCTGATAGGTGGGGACCAGCAAGGTTATCAGGGTACATCCTTGTTAAATAATGAATGACCACTCCTACAACAGGCAGAAAATGGATGCAAGCCCATGTATACAGTGGATACTGTCCATAGGTCGAGTTACATATACTTGATTGTTTGTATTTATATGTGAAGTGCGGTGGGCAAACAGACCATAACCACTAGGCAGGGTAACTCAAGATTAACCAGTTACATGTGAATATGAATAGCCATAGGCCTACATGTATCATGAGGTACATGAGGCATTTTTAGACTAGAACAAAGGGTCAAATTTCGCGATTTCGGGGACATTTAAACTCTTAAGTACTAAAAACGTCATAAAATAATTTAATAAGCGCTTATTACGTCGCTTATTACGTCGAATACGGTATATGTCTTAAATAAGAATACAGAACAGAAGGATATCAAAGTTGTATATTTTATTGCTTAATAGTCTATGAGATGACATGTTTGTGCACAAAATCAAACATGTATTTTTCCGATAACAAACCCTATGTGGATATCACAGACCATGACAAAAGTCAAGTACTTTCAGAAAGAATACTTAGATCTAAAGATATACATGTACATGGGTTACCCATACATGCATTTTATGCAAAAACACAGATTGAGTTGAATATAATTAGAACCTAGACATGAAATCAAGAAAAATTAACCTGAGTCGGGATATAGAAATAAAATGTCATTGACAAAATAGAAGGGCACCTATAGTTGACTCTGTACCCTTGTACTAGCAGTTGTACAATGTGGAATTGGTGCCCAGGGACTTCTCTTGAAAAACAGATGTTATTATGCCTTCCCACATTGCTCTACATGCAGAGAAGCACTATGGAATTATAACAACACAGACTGGCACACATCCATCAGAAAGGTCCACCCGGGGGTTTAGGAAACACTTCATCATCACGGCCATCTGTGTCGGCACAAGTCCAGAGGATTAGCTGCAAAGGAAGAGTTAAAGATGTGTGACTGGACAAACTTTTACAGTACAGTCTGTATTGAATATCACATGGCCACTAGTTATTTTAAACTTGGACCTATACCTAATGAACCAACTGTTTGTTCTTGAAAAAGATAAATAA
The DNA here is from genome assembly GCA_947462335.1 of Harmothoe impar. NCBI lineage: Eukaryota > Metazoa > Annelida > Polychaeta > Phyllodocida > Polynoidae > Harmothoe > Harmothoe impar. Next base: position 58,902,795 of record OX381704.1, read on the forward strand.
GGTGAATGGATTTCTTAGTTTACACAGAAATAGTTCTACTGGCCTATAATAAAAGTGCAATAATTATAAACTCAGTGTATGGACATCACTATACAGTACTAAAGTATAAGATGCCTACCTTCTATCTGCATAACGTCTGACCTATGACTGTTACGTCACATCACTATTTAGCGGACAAAGCCTTGTCAATAGCTGCCGTCACCTTGGCCAACTTAGCAGGGTTGTCCAAGTACCCATCGCCATTCTGAAGTAAATACCAAGCATTTGTTGTTTATCTTATTTGGCCTTCACAAAATATAGTATGATCTTGCAACCATTTTTTCTAAAATGACTATTAATTCTGTGTACCACGTGCCGGTATATTAATCATAAACATTTATTGTCATTGATTCATTTGATAGTTAACTCTGTGTGGAACCATATACTTATCATAAGGTATGCACGCAGGGACTAACTGAAAAAGCTGCCTTGACAAAAAGCATATCTCGCAGTCTGAAAAAGCATATCTCATGAAGTCTGACTGCTTTAGTCCTCTAGATGGTGACACAATCTCTCCCAAAATACAGGGTACGAGGGTAGTAATTGCTTTATATCGGGGGCCCCCAAATCCGCTTTTCTTTTTTTCCCTTACTTCGATAAACTGATAACTCAGCTATTACCGAACCCATTTATTTTTAACGCTATTTACCTTAGTCTATTGGAAGATATTGTGTCGCCATATAGAGGGATAAGACGTAAGACTGTTGAGATTAGGAGATGCCTAAAGTAACTGAAGCCAATATAAAACATCTGCATGTAACAATAAGCACCAATAGGATAGCGGGTCCCACATGTGTAATCCACAACTACAATGCATACCTGCTTCGAATGGATGAGTTCTCCACTGACCGTCACTTCAAAGTAGCCGGTAGCAGAACGAGTTGCCTCATATGTCTGAAAAATTATTCCCATGGTTTTAATGTCTATAGATAAACTAGTTTTTTTAAAGATACATTATACCCTTACTTGATTTGAGAAGCCTATATGACTACAAGATTTGAGGTGGATACGGTGTTAACACCACAAGCGAGTGCATTTCAATTGATCATGTACCTGGCTGGTGTTTCTCCACAAATTTGCGGACGTCCGCAAATACATTTATGGAGCTCCGCAAATTATGTCATTTTGGTACTTAAGCATACAAATACGGACCTCCGTATATATTTGCGGACACCCGTATATATTTGCGGACATCGGAGAAACGTGACCCTCGTAATACTTTTATCTTTGTTGAAATAATAAGAAGTGGAATACAGGTTTATATAGAGGGGGTGCTGTGTAGTCTAGATTTCATCCCCATGTATTGCAGTTGTGCAAGCTGTTCATTTGTGTATAGAACATAGAGCATGTCCCAAATTACATCATGATAATGTATGAGCGTTTCATGTATCTGAAGTATCTATGAGAGGCAACATGGTGCTCTTGTAAAATAAGAACCCAGCTAGCAAAACTCGTATGAATCACGTTATCTCTACGTCTTTTCTCAACAGATATTTACTGCATTTGGTTACGTCAGAAAGTGGCGTCCATTACATACTATGTGCAAATCTTTAAGACGTGCTTTTGACTATGTAATATCCATGTAAAAGAATCATGTGTATCTTACGTAAATAAGTTACATGATGTAGACATCATCATCAATTATATATATGATATATATACACAATGTAATTTAGATGGTCATGGGTGACATTAATCTGATCTCAGCATAATTTTGTTTTTGACAGCATAATTATGTTAAAAACATGTAAAACTAAAACATTATTTGCACCTATTTTCTCTGTGTGTGGTACTCCATCAGAAGCAAGTAACATCCAGGCAATCAACATAAGAAAGGGTTTCTTGCCTGTAGACATCACCAATAGTCCTACAGAGACTTAGCACATTGATCCTAGCAAATTGGCCAAGATGTGATGCCAGCTCATGGTCAGTATTTTCATTTGACTAGTTGTAGCAACCAAAGAAAAGGTGTGCTCATACTAATCTCCTGGTTCTCCCTTAAACAATCATTCTACAGGAACAAAAATGACATATCATACATTGCAGACAAAAGTTGGTCAAATTTCATCTTCTTTGGAAATTCTTTGTGCTGAATAGATACTCGTTTATGGTCAAAGTATTGCCAATGTAGATTGGATTCTATCGATATTGGTTAAGGGAGACATCTTGTGTTAAAAGAGTGAACCACTTAAAAGGTAAAGTACAGATGTGTTATAGACGTCATAATCTGACCAGATAGGGATGTACCACATGTATAAAGTATACGTAATATTGATGTCAAATCTATCACATCATTTGAGCATGCACCTTAAGTCATGAATTTGACACCAATGTTTTACGTGTATAGTTTCTCCAAAAAAGATGTAATATTCTGATCAAGATTTTACCACTTGTTATGTCAAATAGTGACCACATTCAAATGTGTGGATGATATCAAATGACTTACGTCTTTTTCACATTGCCATTTAGATGTAAATAATACGTAAGTTTCCTGTCAAACTACTATGTGAATTGATTTACTCCCTCAAGATGTAGTTATGGGGTAATTTTTACGTATCCACGTGAATATGACCAGTAAAAGACGTACTTTTTACATAAGGTGCTAGCTGGGAAGTAACCATCATCAGAATGCCATAATAGTTACTAAATTTTTAGTTTTTAAAATGAAATTTCAAGGAAGAAAATACGGGCCGGACCTGGAATTACGGGCCATTGCATCCCGGGCCAGGGTTAGTGCATATATAGGCCTACTCTTCAGTTCGGGATTATGAAGGCATCTTACCAGGTATTCTTTTATGGTAAGGAAATTGAAGATGTTACTGGGTTCTTTGTTGCGTTAAGAACCAAGATCAAATGTAATCTAAAAAGGGAAATTGCACATAAATGTACCAAAAAGGTCTTAAATTACATACCATTTCGATATCGCCTCCAAATTGGTCCGTCAACTGAGCCTTCAGTTTACGGTACTAAAATAGAAAATTAAGTTTATCTTAAGCAAAAAATATAGAAGCAGTTACGGTAGATCTATCTGCCAATGCTGTGTATCAATCAATGTTACAAATATAGCCAACTTTATACTTTGAACGTAGATATATTCAAGAGTATACATTTTCCCGGAAAAGTTAAAATCATCAATTTTGCATGAATTTATGGCATACTGTTGCTACACATAAATCTGCAGACTTTTGAGTTTCTGTGAATTTCAGCGAAAATATGTACAAGCAAAATTAAGTCGCAACCTAGTACCAGCTTCCAGTATTACCTAGTATAAGTACCTATAAGTACATGTACCTATAATAGGCTACAGTAAATACTATTGGTAATCCTATGGTTCCTAGTAAAATGAGAACTGCCTCCAGGTCAACATATTGCACCAAAGACATTATAGGTTACTAGCACACTAGCACACACACACATATAAATATCTGTATAGCTTCTCACTCAGTTGACATACCTTGGAGGCGTATCCTCAGGCACCACTACAATATTAAGAGAAAAAGAAAACATGTATTACACGTCTGCACGGTGATATTAATAGATCTAAGTTTTGTCAGATGGCATTTAATTAATAAAGGGGCCTATAGTTCTCTATATAGCCTACTACCCGGTATTAAATTAGGCCTACGGGTATGTGTAATTGGATATTGGCATTTCAAAGTCAGTCTTTAAACAATTTGTGATGATTTATGATTATAAGCTAAATTTGATATTTCAAATGCATTTTTTGGGGGGAGGAGTCCTCTTTAGCTTGTTCACCTTCGCTATTACACTTGGCTCTTTTCTCAAGGACGGTATATGCTAGGGGCGAGAGTCGATCTGGACCCCACGTGACTTTTAGAAAGATTATATTTGGTGTTTGCTGTTTGGTGGATCCCCCCCCATGGTTCTACATGTTTTGCCCCCCCCCCCCCTCCACACACACACGTGCTGCAATATTATAGAGCTCACACAGAGTAGTACCCGTAGTGTAGGCTACCTGCACAGAGCTGTATGGGTATTGCATGCCTGCACCTAGGGCCAAAGAGCAAAGACTACTAGGACTATAAGAGGATCCACTGGCCGATTTTATGTCGCCCAAAAGCCCATCTGGAGTGTACAGCCCATCTAGACTGGTGCACATGTGTCCCTTACTCCCGATCCACTCCCGTAGTCTTGCTGGGGTAGTTTTGTCTACAGCCCAACTATCAAACCCGTTCAAAACCTACCGGTATTTCCTTAACCACAGATGAAACCATATTTCAGTTGCTATCCAGTTGCTGGAAAAATCTTTTGTAATTTTTTTTTTTTTTTTTTAAATTTAGTTACTCACATCATACAACGTGATCTGCCTAACTAATTTTTCTGGCTCACCTGTATATAAATTGCTTAGTTATGAAGATATGATCTATTAGTATACAAAAATTACATCAAGGATAAGAACAGATGAGCGCCTTTGGCTGTCAACGGACAGGCTGTCAACGGGATAAAGTTTATGTAGAATATTTACAAGTGTACAAGAGATGAATTTACATGATGATATATATATATATACAGTGATGAAAGTCGGTTGGGAATTGACATTGAGTGTTAGTATTAGGCCCCCCTAAAGAATAAGAAGGAGTGAAGGAGGTCAATGATCATAGGGGAGGGTGATGGTGGGAGGGAGGGGGAAGAGAGAGGGGGGGAGGGAGGTGGAGGGATTTAGAAGCCTCTTCTAGTCTGAAGGAGCTTTTTCCTGCTTTTCTCAATATTGTATGCATGTTAAATTTGGAAGAAATTACCAGGTTAACCAGACATAGACTAGGAGCTCCAGCGAATTATTAGGCCTAGTTAACCTGGTTTTGGCTACACAGGCCACCTGCGCAATCTGTCTTTATATACTGACATATATTGATATACGGTAATTATATTGATATATCAAAATTGCCAATATAAGATTACATGGAAAATGGGTGGCGTCTATAGTCACTTGGCAGGTTCGTCCCTTGTTCAAGTTGTTGCCTACTAGACTCGTCTAGAGGCTGGACCCCACCCCGGGACCCCACCCCATGTTGGGCCAAGTAATACAATCCCTTTTTCTTGGTACATTCAAGTGTTCCGATTTCTAAGCCTGCCCAGTCCGTAAAATCATGTTATATTGACGCGGGAAAAACGTTGTAAGAAGGTTAGAAATCGTCTGTTTTTTGAACGTTAAATTGACATAAAATGTAGACTAAAGATTATATCAATTTAATGTTTTTGTTTTTCAAAAGTTTTTTTCTCAAACCTTATTTCAACCACAAAATAGCATGTTAATGAAGGGCTTATATCAGGTTAATATAACGTCTTCTGAGAGTGTTTTTCTGGCTTTCTATGGAAGAAAATATGCATTATTCAGAAGAGTAAACCGCATGTAGGGCCTAGATTCTTTCCATTCACATCGTCCATTTTTATTAGAATGTGCTTGATAAAGAGAGATATAACATCTCTCATGTCTATTGAGATATGATGAGGAAAGCCACAAATGTGTCAGGCTTTAAGTAATTCTCAAGTTCCACATCGTGGGTGTTTATATCAGTCTATTGTTTTTCATATCAATTATTGATCAAGACCCCATTATACTAAGTCTGATTTCCAAAAGAAATGGATAGCTGCAACTATTGAAAGGTGTTTCTATGACCATCTTTATGCCATTTTTCAATTCATCATGGGGTAATGACCCCACTAGATACCATGAGAGGATAGCGCTCCCCCCTAGTAGCTGATACTGAAACTAACACTGGTAGTATGCATGGCAGTGTACCTGACTGCAGCGCCACCATTGGCGACCTTTTACGGCCCCAAAAGACACCAGACTTTAACTAATTCAATTCATTGATATTCATGATGGGTCAAAAAAGAAAAGTTTCCCCAAAAATATTGAAGTTTTGGTATGTTACAAAATGAATTTCCTATCTGGACTCAAAAACTAGTAATTAGCTTCTTAAGTTTATAATCAGCCACCAACAATTCCAAACTGTGCATACCAATACAAATGGATCCCATCAGCTATTATTTAGGCAAAATGCAGCAGTGAAATTATTTTTATTGGCCTATGGCCTAACATATGACAGACAAAATACCAACCAAAAAACATATCAGAGGATGTGTGCCACTCATTGGATTTGCAAGTCTCCAACCAGGCTGGTCATCGACTCGGTGTATAACACCTCGTCTTGACCCCCGGGGGGGGGCACTTGAAATTTTTTTGACACAGGTGTGCGGCTGGACCTTCGATACCCCTTACCCTTGTCATGGGGATTTTTGCCTCAAAATGTTACCCTTGTTATGGCATTTTCGCCCAAAAGCTCCTAGGTTTGGGGGAAAATGTAATAAAATAGACCATTTTTACTTAAATCTCCTCGAGAAATTCACTCTGGTGCAAATTCTTTGTAAGAAAATGTGATGTTTTAGTGAAAAATGGGAAAACTTGGTAAAATCTCGGACATTTTCTTCAAAAGTAGACCCTTGTTATGGGGATTTTCATGAAACTGCACCCTTGTCATGGCAAATTTTCTTGAAAAGTGGACCCTTGTTATGGGGAATTTCGTAGAAAAAGTACCCTTGCCAGCCGCACACATGTGTATACAAAATATACTAAGTGCCCCCCCCGGGTCTTGACCCTGTGGGGCAGTGGGTATGAGGCATACCAAGGTACAGGTGTAGTCTATCCAACACTTGTACACCAGATGGCAGGATGCTGTGCTGTAGGTTTGCATTGGATCTAATGTTAACCAATGCAGCATTTTATCACTAGGGGTCCCCGTGGTGCAGTGAGAACCCCATCAATGAAAGCCTAATGATTTTATTCAGGTGGGGCCATTTTAACACAAGCAGCCCTCTTTTGACATATCTTTACCATACAGTCAGGCGTCAAGCCGACGGGGGATCGGCGATCCTTGGCCGGCGGCCACTATTTTGATCAGTTTACAAGAGGATAAAATTTATCCACTCTGAATCTGGAAGACCCTAGACTGCATAGTAGCACCTAAGGAAAATAAACTAATTTTAGAATTTTGATACTGGATCAACCTTAATGGACCTTAATGGGTACCAAAGAAACACATTGGTGCATTTTTCAAGTTTTTTCTTCAAAACTATTTTTACACTGCCATGCCTACTGGTAGAACACCCAAGTGGACCCTCTTACTTTATGGCCCTAGACCCCTAAATTCGATATGGCGACATGGCCAGTTCTTAAATTCGATATGGTGACATGGCCATTTCTTAAAATCGACATGGGACATGGCCATACTAGTGACATGGGACATGGGGCATTTCTTAAGTCTGACATGCGACATTGGCCTTAGTGACATGAATGAAAGTAGCCTCATAGCTTGCAACATACATTATAATGCTCTCAAAACTCACCAAAATGCAGAATTTTATTCTTCAAACTTCAAAAATTCTCCATGTAGGCATGACCATGGGTGCCAACTATAGCCTAGTACAATTTTCTCATTAATACGATTATTCAATAGTCTTAAGAGTCAGTTAGTTAGTGACACTAGCGACATGAGGTTTTCTCTAGTGACATGGGACATAGGGCATTTCTTAAGTCCGACATGCGACATGAGGACCCCCCCATCAAGGGCCCCTACTTTAATAGTATTATTTTCTCTTTGCTAGGCCTCCACGGGGACTGAGGGAGAGAGGGAAAGATCTAGCTCTGGATGTCACCGTTTGGACGTTTATAACGCCTACATAGTTTTAAACTTAAAAGTTGTCAGAGATAATCAGGCAACGCTACTCACCAATAAAGAACATGTACCTTCACTTTACTCATATTTACTGTCTAAACGTCCCGGCCCGGTATTCCAGCCTACTGTCCCTACCCTCCGCCAGCAGCCTCTTCACCACGACCTTGTCACGTGTAAGGCCGAAGCTCCACGCAGCGGGGATTGTCCTCGCTGAGGATTGTTCTACCTCAGGCTTAGCTAGATCAACCACCAAAAGTAGGTCAAAAGTAGTCCACTCCGTACCTAGACTGTATTACGTCGACGGCAAGGGCGCGAACTTAGAGAATATTATATGTACCGGTACCCGTTTCCTAACACTCAGTAACAGTCAGCATATATATTTAGTTAAACGCATTTATTTTTATTTTTATAAAATTATCAAAGCTTATGCTCTCATATCTCTCGATTTGGTGTGTTATGCATAAATGTATATCTATGGTTTAAGCAATGGTTAACCCTTCAAGGACGGACATCTCTAAAAGATGACATTTGTCATCATGATGTACCAATACTACCCTGACAAGAAGCCTAACTCGCCGCTGCCGCATTGTAATCAGTGATAGCATCAGCTATAGGATTATGCCCATGGCTCAGATAGATTTTCTGCTAACTTAGGCCCTGTAAGAGGGTACCTCATACCCTGTTTTCTTTAAAATGAAAACAAGACAAAAGGATATTACAGTTGTAGATTTTATTGCTCGGTGAATATTCTATGAGACAAAATGTATTTGCACAATGACAATAATGTATTTATGTTTGTAACATAGCGTATGTTGATATCACAGATGATGACAAAAGTCATACACATGTAGAAATACTTGTAATAATTACTGCCCAAAAATGTATATCTTATGAATTTGACGAGTACATAAACTGAGATGTGCACTGCACATGAAAAACACACGTTGGGTTGGATACAATCAGACCCTAGACGTGAAATAAAGAACAATTGACCTGAGCAGGGGTTATTGAAATAGAATGTCTATGAGAAATTAGATGGTTATCCATAATTTAATGTTCTTTAATGTATTGATGCCTAGGGCCTGGCTTCTATTGAAAAACAGTTCATCCCCTTACGCATTGTTCCGCATGCAGAGAAACATGTAGGCAATTATACCATGTAGACTAACTGAAACCCGGGGATTAGGAACCACTTTGTCATCATGGCCATCTGTGTCGGTACAACCCCAAAAGATTGGCTGTAAAGTAAGTTAGAAAGATATCACATGATTGGACAAACGTGATGTGTGCTGATTTTAAGTACCATCTGTATTGAATATTACACGGCCACAAATCATTTTAATTTTGGACTTATTCCTAAGGAACCAATGGTAGATTAGAGGCTATTCAAGTATGATGTCATGGATAAGGGGTACGGGGGTATATAGAAAATGATGACATAATTGTGCTTCCCTATACTAAATGATGACAATTGTCAAAGGGGTGGTGGCAGTCTTGGAAAATGCCTGAAAGGCGATGGCGTCTTACTTGAATGGCCCCTTTTTCAATTTTTCATAATAAATTTTTCTCCAAAAATATGGTGGACGAAATCATTTAATGCATTTCGCTCGTATGACCCCATGTAGGCTATATATTTGTTGTAGAAATGACCCTAAATGTTTTGTTAGATCACGCTACTCCAAGCTTTTGTCACTAGTTCTTTCTTACTTCATATCACCTTCTTACTTTAAATATACATATTAATAAGGTGAATAGATTCCTTTAGGTCTCAAAATAAAAAGTTCTACTGGGCTATGTATGGACATTAATACAAAGTATAAAATACTTACGTTCTATCCACACGTCTGACTTGCGACACTCATGACACCTCACTATTTAGAAGACAAAGCCTCGTCAATAGCTGCTGTCACCTTGGCCACCTTAGCAGGGTCATCCACGTACCCATCACCATGCTAAAGTAAATACCAATCATTTGTTATTTATGATCTAATTTGGCCCTCGTAAAATACAATATAGTCTTGTGACCCATTTAATTATTTTAATAAACGGCTATTAATTCTGTGTACCGGTATATCTATTATCAAACGTCTATTCTGTAATTGGTTTGATAGTTCAACCATACACTTATTACAGTATTCAACAAAATAAGCGCCCCCCCCCCCGTTACAGTTTTTTTCATGTGTTCCTCCGATTTTGTAACTGATTTTTCTTATTACATGTGAGGTCAACTATTCAATCCCTCGTCATCCAAGCTTTCCAATGGTATATGTAACAACCAACCAAATTTTGCTTAAATATTATTCCTCTTGCATATGGTCATGATCCTGGCCAAGACGACAATGGGCGCACTGTATAAGCATTTAACGCACCATTAGAGATGTGTCAAATGGCCCTCTGAATATCCTTCATAAGATAGTGGGTACCGGTACCAGATGTGAATTCCTCGACTACAATGCATACCTTCTTGGAATGTATCAGTTTTCCACTGACCGTCACTTCAAAGCATCCAGTAGGCGCACGTGTTGCCTCATATTTCTGAAAAGTGATTTGCATAAAGTATTATGGAAGGCTCCCGATGAAGTTATTCTACTCCTGCATGCCCCCTTCATGAAGGTACTCACTAACACAGGGGGAGAGTAGCCTATACGACAACACATCCTAGAAGCGAGAGTATTTCAATTTATGTATTTACTTTATTTTTTTGTAAAATAGATATGTGGAATGCATGTTTGTACAGGGGGAGTGCTGTGAAGTGCAGACCATTTTGTGATTATGGACAGGATGAAAATGTTAAACCTCCTCCCTGGTTCAGATTATTGCAGGCAGATGTTACAAAGAGGCCTTGGATTACATACTATTTCGATATTGTCTCCAAATTGGTCCAGCAACTGATCCTTCAGTTTCCCGTACTAAAAAAGATCAAGTTCATCTTAACCAAAAATTTCCATCAACAACGTTGTAAATAAAGCCATCTTTTTTACTTTTACATTCAATGTCTTATAAATAAAATAGATAGTACTTATGAGCGACCGTCAAGGTGTGGAGATACATGACTATATATAAGAAGGTCCCCATTCTTTACAAGGGTCTCTTTCCTGTGAGGGACCATTCCTTTAAATCCGATAAACCTCCATGGTTAACAGATGAGCTGTTAGCACAAATTACAGTGAGAGACGATGCACTAGCACAAGTATTGAAGCACAGGCGTTTCTTGTAGAATGAGAACTACCTTTGGGTCAACATAACGAAGACACTGTATGTTTAATTTTAAATTTTTAGCATATCTACAGAGGTGTATGTGTATAGCTTCTATGACTCAGTTGACTTACCTTGGAGGTGTATCCTAAGGCACCACTACAAGAGAAAAAGACGACACATATTACACGTCTGCATTATCTATTATATCATTCAATTACATTATATATGTGAACATGGGGTATAGTATAATGGATGAGAATCACCATAGCATAGCAGTCTAATCTCTCTGCCATGGGTCACCTGGTGAGAAGATTAGGAACCAATGGCAGTGATGCAAATTACACTCTAAATGACCAACTGGAGAAAATTAATTTATCCTACTTAGAATTATCGGATCACTTTGATTCAAAAAGTGTTAGAAAGCCCTTGATGTGTAGCCTTTAACTGACCATGTGTTGTTAAAATATTAAAAGGGGATGTTTTGGGAAAAGGGTCCCCAAATTTTGGAATTTTTCCAAAAAGTTACTGAAATTCCCACCCCCCCAAAAATTGTTCCCTATCTGATATCAAATAGAAACCCTTTCGGTTCCAAAGTATGAAATCAGGGCTTTCCAACCATCTTCGAATGATTGCGATATGAAAATTGTAAGTGGCAAAGAAAAACTGTCCCGTATGGGTCACCGACCAGGCCGTCACCCTTCAAACCGGACATTTTCTCTGAAAATGACCAACTGGAGAAAATTATTTTGTCCTACTTAGCATTATCAGATCACTTTGATTCAAAAAGTGTTAGAAAGCCCTTGATGTGTAGCTTTTAACTGACCATGTTTTATTCCAATATTGCAAGGGGGTGTTTTTGGAAAAGGACCCCCAAATTTTGGCATTTTTCAAAAAAATTACCGAAATTTCCACCCCCCAAAAAAATTGTTCCCTATCTGATATCAAATAGAAACCCTTTCGGTTCCAAAGTATGAAATCAGGGCTTTCCAACCATCTTCGAATGATTGTGATATGAAAATTCTAAGTGGCAAAGAAAAACTGTCCCGTATGGGTCACCGACCAGGCCGTCACCCTTCAAACTGGACATTTTCTCTGAAAATGACCAACTGGAGAAAATTATTTTGTCCTATTTAAAATTATCAGATCACTTTGATTCAAAAAGTGCCAGAAAGCCCTTGATGTGTAGCTTTTAACTGGCCATGTTTTATTAAAATACTAACCCCTTCACCACTGGATTTCCTGTAACTCAATGCAATTTTGTGCAATATATTGGCTTACCGCGTGGAAGGGGTTTTAAAAGAGGGTGTTTGGGGAAAAGGGCCCCCAAATTTTGTACTTTATATCCCTGATGTGTATTTGGATGATTGCATTTCTAAGCCTGTCTTTAAAATCAAAGAGGAAGAGTGACTTACATCAGAGGGCGACTCAGGGTTTATGGGGCAAGAGGGACTGATTGGCACAGTGTCAGAATTAAATAGAGTTATTGTGTTTGTACTTGTTTGTGCAACATTTGCAACCCCAACCCAAGTCCCAACCCCAACCGACCAACCCCAAACTGAAAAACTACCAGCTGCTCTACTTGGGCATCATTGTCCTGTCACTCTGGGTTTTCTCCTTTACCCACTTTTGGGTCCGAAATTTAAGGTGTGTTTTAACGTATGAAATATTTTTTGAGGAGTTTTTATCAAAGCGCGAATATTAGAAATGCCCTTGCACAATATCACCAGGCCCCAAAATGGCCATGTCCTCTCTCGATTTTCCACCCCTGGGGTGAGCCCTAAGCTCCGGAAATATCGCCCTGTTTACCCAGACCTGTACCCTCTCCCACCTGTGCCCTTCACGGATCTTTACGTGCCCTTCACCATCACCTGTGTAATTTGCCCTCTGAGGTGTCCTTCACCTCCATCTGTGAACTGTAACTTATGACCTGTAGTCAGTCGTGCCTGACGGATACAAACCGGGGTACAAAGGCAGGGAGATTATGGGTCACAGGAGGACGTATATAGACCTAGTGTTACACTCGGGTGTCTGGGTAAGACCCAAATAAACGTGAAGACCCTTCTGTTGCTTCTTAACCCCTGAAGTTAAAGGCGGCATGTTGCTAAAAGATGAGTTGTCGAGGAACTCGCCAATGCTACATCGGTGTATCATGCCGACCCATCGGGAGTGTCTCATCCCGGTAAAGGGTCGGCATGCTGCTTGAATGATACTCACCAGGGCTGTATGCATGCATCATATCAACCATGATGCATTAAGGCATGATGCCATCCTTAAATGGTTGAACAGTGTGTTCACCATAAGGGTGAAAAGGGCACAGTGATTATTGTACCCCAGGACCTAGTTACCCAGATTCTGACTAAGTGTGGCAGTGGGTCAGCATGATGACGTCAGCATGATGACGATCATTATGGAGTAATGGCCCATGACGGACACGTCACACACACGACATATTGGACTGACTTTCAACTCAAGTCACTGTTATATAACGTATAACCTTTTTTGTGACTATACATGGGTTAAAATTCGACACGATTGACACGGCGACACGTCCCTTTTAAAATCTGACACGGGCGACACGGCCCTTTTAAGATCCGACGGACACGGTCAAATAGGAAATAATGCACTAAATAAAAACTAACACGGCGACACGGCACCTTGGCTAAAATCTGACACGGCGACACAGCCAAAAAGCTGGGCACCCATGTATAGTCACTTTTTTGTTTACTGGGGAGTGGGATACCCAGTAAACAAAAATACGTTACATAACGTAAAAATAACGTTTTTTTGAGGTGCAGAAAACGTTTGAAAAAAACGGATATATAACGTTATATAACGCAAATTCGTTGACTCCAATTAACGTATATTAACGTTATAGCATAACGTTCAAATGTGCAACGTTATTTAAACGTTATTTTCCGTTTTTTTCCGTTTTTCTTCCTTAGTGATTTGGTGAGCGAAATATCCAATACCAACTGTGTATATATTGGACACATACCTTAATATATTCAGCTACATTTGTATGTATTTAATATTATTAAAAAGGACGAAAATTATTGATAGTTTTGTGAATATAATATATCTACATCAAGGTACATGAATAATGCCTAATGGGGTTATGCCTCAATTCACTAAAACCTATTTAATAGTTTCCATGTAGTGTGGGTGGGGATCGAACTATCAACCTTCTATTTACAGAACCAGCGCCCTTGACAGATAGGCCACGGGATCAGTTGTTCATCAGACATTGGAAGGGATAAATGTACCATATACATCTATATTAGGGCCTAGGGTGTCCCAAATCCGGGGACCATATACATTAGAGACCTTTAGCAAACCTGACGTAGCCAATTAAACGTAGACATATCCTATACTTTAAGCACTGCTACGTCTGCGTTTAATGAGCTTTTACGTGGCTGCTAAAGGTCCCTATTATAACACAAATATTCAAAAATAGAATAAGTGGCTGTAATATGAACTGAGTTCATATTTCAACTTTCCACTAAAGTTTTCTCCGGAAATTAACCCTAGTAATAGTCGAAATAGCAACACTAAACCTTCATAGCCGACACCATAAAAGTATAACCACTTAACCAATGTGACCTCAAATGCCCCGTCATGTCCCACCAGATGCGGTAGTGTAGTGGTTATCATGGCTGCTTACTAATCAGAGGGTCCGGGGTTCTATCACCGCAGGTGCAGTGACCTTTTTTTAGAAATAAAAAATAAAATCGGACTATCATTATTCAAACTGATATGTAGATTGCAACCACAAAATAGCCGTCTCATTTAAATCGATTAATTGAATTAGTAAAGGTCTTCTGTTTCAGACCTGCTATCGTAATACAGCGTAAGACAAATAAATAATTTTCGATGGAACATGCCCTACTAAATTAGACACCTTTAGCAAACCTAACGAAGCTCTATAAACGCGAACACAGCTAGTATACATGCATTGGTGGCAATGCCCCATCATGTCCCACCAGATGCAGCAGTGTAGTGGTTATCATGGCTGCTTGCTAATCAAAGGGTCCAGGGTTCTATCACAGCAGGTGCAATAACATTTTCTTAGATTTTTTTTTAGAAATTGAAAATAATATCGGACTATCATTATCCAAACTGATATGAAGATGGCAACCACAAAATGACTGTCTCAGCACAACTAGAATTTTCTTATAGGCACCCATAGTTAAGAACCTGTTATTATGAAGTGCCCCTCCACCCCCGGGTTGACAAAGTTATGGTTTAAAACGTTATATAACGTTAAATAACGTTATGAAAACTAACGTTTTTTGGAGAACCAAATAAGAAGGTAAAATAACGTTTTATAAAAACGTAAAATAACGTAATACATTGTAACGTTTCAGAACGTTAAAAAACGTTCTTTGTTCACTGGGTATGCCCCAGCCCCCACAAGTGAAATATGGCAGAGTGGTATCAATGTAGTTGGCATTTGTGTTTATTTTTTTAAATTTTAAGCCATTTAGGGAGTGCTCATTTTTTAACAACAGGGGGGGGGGGGCGGTGAGATTTCGCGCAGAGCGCGCGGAATTTTTTCACCCCCCCCTCTAGAGGGGTCGAAATTTTTTACCCCCCCCCCCCCCGGCAGGCCGAAAATCGCGCGCGTTCGCGCCCCTTTGTAGCATAGTAACGCGCGGGCTTTTCCCCTCAAAACAGGTTGAATTTTTTTGCCCCCCCCCCAAGAGGGGTCTGAATTTTTTACCCCCCCCCCGGTCAAGGGGTGCAAATTTTTTACCCCCCCCCCCCTCCAAATCCACCACCCCCCCCCCTGTTGTTAAAAAATGAGCACTCCCTTAATGTAGAAGAGACTGTATTCAATGGGGGGGGGGGCATTGAATACGACCCTTCCTATAATATAATGAATCTCTTATTTCAAAAAAGAAACCAATGTATTAGTTTAAATACTACCGGTAGAGGTTTTTAACATTTTTAGAATATGAATAAGCTTCATATTAGGTATAGGTTAGACCTGCAAATATTGTTTTAGCCTGGTGAAGTGTGATACATGTACATGTAGCCCCCCCCCCTCCCCCTTTACAGTTATATAATTATGGCTGATCGTGATCAAGAGAAATGTTGAGGCGTCCGATAATACCCTCCCTGCCCGATAATACCCTCCGATTTCAGAATATACTATCACGGAGTTTTATTACATTTACAGGTACAACAAAACAACCGGTACTTGTATTACCATGTAATATTTGACTCAGATACCATTATTGTGCCTGTACATGGGGTCCCGGGATTTTGACCATGTCGCTGTGTCGATTTTTAGCAAAAAGGGCCGTGTCACTGTGTCGATTTTTATGTATCTACAATGAATAGAGCCTTATAAAGATATCTGTGTCCGTCGATTTTTAAAAGGGCCGTGTCGCACGTGTCGATTTTTAAAAGGGCCGTGTCGCCGTGTCGCACGTGTCGATTTTTACCCATGTAGAGGCACGTTATTATAGGTTGCAACAAGTTTGGAGTTCATGGTGTATGCCTAAAATTCTGGGAAAAGTAGGCCTAGGGCTAGGGGCTAGCTAGGCCCTATTACAATAAAAATGTTGTCAAGTGAAACATATGTGTCTTAGTAAAGTTTCCGATAATATCCTCATCTAGAGTCAATTTTAATTAAAATCCGCCAGGTTACTTATATCAATGAAAGGATTTGAAAAGTTGCCTGGAAACAGTACGCTAGCGGTTAGGCGCTAAAACCCTCCTCTGCAGCCCGGGCTGCATAGTTGGACATACCCAACCAATGATCGCATAGAATCTGATAGGTGCTCTCTTGAGAAGCATAGGTCGACATCGGTGACTAGGGCTGCAGCCGCAAGGACAGAGGGCCTTCCCGGGAGGGTCACATTTTTCAATGTCCTTCAATAGTTCTGGGTTTACTTTTGGGCAATCCGCTTTTTTAATGTTTGCTCAAGATTTACCGTACCACCAGATCTACTTAGGTTGACAAATATGCAATGCTACTCACCAATAAAGCACACGTACTGTCACTTTAGTCATCTTATGTGAGTTGGACACACCACGGGCCACAGATTGTCTGAACGTCCCGGGACTCTCTGCGTCACGCCCACGTGCTCGCGCCGCAAAACATACGTCGTCGGAACATTTACCGGCGACACAACAACAAACTTCCGGTGCAGTCTATATAACCCTGAGGGTTTTCAATCAGTGCTGCCCTCATCCGCCCTAGTGTTAACTGGTCCAACTAACACACTGGGGAGGCCACTCCTCATTCAAACTGTGTATGCTGGGTTCAGTATGGAGTCATTGGAGGAGATGGTGGGCTGGGGGTGGGGTTGAAGGTGGGGGGAGGGGGTGGGACCTACAGGGGCTGTACTTGGTGGGTTGGGTTGGGCTTCTGGGTATGGGCTGGGCTTCTTCATATGGGCTGAGGGTCGGTTGGGCTTCTTTGCAGGTTGAGGTGGGTTCAGGTGGGCTATATTGGCAATGGAATGGGCAAGGGGTGGGTTTAATCTCTATACCCTGAGGGAAACGCTTCCTAATTAAGTCTCAACTCCCAAACTAGATCACAAATGTACTGTCAACCAATATTGACCCCCCCCTTGGGATTTTTCGGTCATCTGACACATTGGACCCCCCTAATTGTTCCAAACAAGCTCTCCTAGTTTTGATGACTATACAGCCGAAAACCCTCAGGGAAACCTGTCCTAATTATTTCTCGATTCCCATACTAGGTCAGAAATGTTTGGTCAACCAATATTGACCCCTCCTTGAGATTTTTTGGTCATCTGACACATTGGACCCCCCCTAATTGATCCAAACAAGATCTGCTGGTTATAATCACTATACAGCCAAAAACCCTCAGGGAAACCCGTCCTTTATTACGTCTCGACTCCCAAACTAGGTCAGAAATGTTCGGTCAACCAATATTGACCCCCCCTTGAGATTTTTTCGTCATCTGACACATTGGACACCCCTAATTGATCCAAACAAGCTCTCCTGGTTTTGATCACTATACAGCAGAAAACCCTCAGGGAAACCCGTCCTTTATTACGTCTCGACTCCCAAACTAGGTCAGAAATGTTCGGTCAACCAATATTGACCCCCCCTTGAGATTTTTTCGTCATCTGACACATTGGACCCCCCTAATGGATCCAAACAAGCTCTCCTGGTTTTAATCATTATAGGCTACAGCCGAAAACCCTCAGGGAAACCCGTCCTTTATTACGTCTCGACTCCCAAACTAGGTCAGAAATGTTCGGTCAACCAACATTGACCCCCCCCTTGAGATTTTTGGTCATCTGACATATTGGACCCCCCCTAATTGATCCAAACAAGATCTGCTGGTTTTAATCACTATACAGCCGAAAACCCTCAGGGAAACCCGTCCTTTATTACGTGGCGATTCCCAAACTAGGTCAGAAATGTTCGGTCAACCAATATTGACCCCCCCCTTCAGATAGTTTGGTCATCTGACATATTGGACCCCCCATAATTGATCCAAACAAGCTCTCCTGGTTTTAATCACTATACAGCAGAAAACCCTCAGGGAAACCTGTCCTAATTACGTCTCGACTCCCAAACTAGGTCAGAAATGTTCGGTCAACCAATATTGACCCCCCCTTGAGATTTTTTCGTCATCTGACACATTGGACCCCCCTAATTGATCCAAACAAGCTCTCCTGGTTTTATTCAGTATACAGCCAAAAACCCTCAGGGAAACCTGTCCTAATTACGTCTCGACTCCCAAACTAGGTCAGAAATGTTCCGTCAACCAATATTGACCCCCCCTTGAGATTTTTTCGTCATCTGACACATTGGACCCCCCCCCTAATTGATCCAAACAAGCTCTCCTGGTTTTATTCAGTATACAGCCAAAAACCCTCAGGGAAACCTGTCCTTTATTACGTGGCGACTCCCAAACTAGGTCAGAAATGTTCGGTCAACCAATATTGACCCCCCCTTGAGATTTTTTCGTCATCTGACACATTGGACCCCCCCTAATGGATCCAAACAAGCTCTCCTGGTTTTAATCAGTATACAGCCAAAAACCCTCAGGGAAACGCGTCCTTTATTACGTCTCGACTCCCAAACTAGGTCAGAAATGTTCGGTCAACCAACATTGACCCCCCCCCTTGAGATTTTTGGTCATCTGACATATTGGACTCCCCCTAATTGATCCAAACAAGATCTGCTGGTTTTAATCACTATACAGCCGAAAACCCTCAGGGAAACCCGTCCTTTATTACGTCTCGACTCCAAAACTAGGTCAGAAATGTTCGGTCAACCAATATTGACCCCCCTTGACATTTTTTCATCATCTGACATATTGGACCACCCATAATTGATCCAAAAAAGCTCTCCTGGTTTTAATCACTATACAGCAGAAAACCCTCAGGGAAACCTGTCCTAATTACGTCTCGATTCCCAAACTAGGTCAGAAATGTTCGGTCAACCAATATTGACCCCCCCCTTGAGATTTTTTCGTCATCTGACACATTGGACCCCCCTAATTGATATAAACAAGCTCTCCTGGTTTTATTCAGTATACAGCCAAAAACCCTCAGGGAAACGCGTCCTTTATTACGTCTCGACTCCCAAACTAGGTCAGAAATGTACAGTCAACCAATATTGACCCCCCCCTTGAGATTTTTTGGTCATCTGACACATTGGACCCCCCTAATTGATCCAAACAAGCTCTCCTGGTTTTAATCACTATACAGCCGAAAACCCTCAGGGAAACCCGTCCTTTATTACGTGGCGACTCCCAAACTAGGTCAGAAATGTTCGGTCAACCAATATTGACCCCCCCCTTGAGATTTTTTCGTCATCTGACACATTGGACACCCCTAATTGATCCAAACAAGCTCTCCTGGTTTTATTCAGTATACAGCCAAAAACCCTCAGGGAAACCTGTCCTAATTACGTCTCGACTCCCAAACTAGGTCAGAAATGTTCGGTCAACCAATATTGACCCCCCCTTGAGATCTTTTCGTCATCTGACACATTGGACCCCCCCTAATTGATCCAAAAAAGCTCTCCTGGTTTTAATCACTATACAGCCGAAAACCCTCAGGGAAACCTGTCCTTTTTTACGTCTCGACTCCCAAACTAGGTCAGAAATGTTCGGTCAACCAATATTGACCCCCCCTTGAGATTTTTTGGTCATCTGACACATTGGACCCCCCTAATTGATCCAAACAAGCTCTCCTGGTTTTAATCACTATACAGCCGAAAACCCTCAGGGAAACCTGTCCTTTATTACGTGGCGACTCCCAAACTAGGTCAGAAATGTTCGGTCAACCAATATTGACCCCCCCTTGAGATTTTTTCGTCATCTGACACATTGGACCCCCCTAATGGATCCAAACAAGCTCTCCTGGTTTTAATCAGTATACAGCCAAAAACCCTCAGGGAAACGCATCCTTTATTACGTCTCGACTCCCAAACTAGGTCAGAAATGTTCGGTCAACCAACATTGACCCCCCCCTTGAGATTTTTGGTCATCTGACATATTGGACTCCCCCTAATTGATCCAAACAAGATCTGCTGGTTTTAATCACTATACAGCCGAAAACCCTCAGGGAAACCCGTCCTCTATTACGTCTCGACTCCAAAACTAGGTCAGAAATGTTCGGTCAACCAATATTGACCCACCTTGACATTTTTTCATCATCTGACATATTGGACCACCCATAATTGATCCAAAAAAGCTCTCCTGGTTTTAATCACTATACAGCAGAAAACCCTCAGGGAAACCTGTCCTAATTACGTCTCGACTCCCAAACTAGGTCAGAAATGTTCGGTCAACCAATATTGACCCCCCCCTTGAGATTTTTTCGTCATCTGACACATTGGACCCCCCTAATTGATATAAACAAGCTCTCCTGGTTTTATTCAGTATACAGCCAAAAACCCTCAGGGAAACGCGTCCTTTATTACGTCTCGACTCCCAAACTAGGTCAGAAATGTACAGTCAACCAACATTGACCCCCCCCCCCTTGAGATTTTTTGGTCATCTGACACATTGGACCCCCCTAATTGATCCAAACAAGCTCTCCTGGTTTTAATCACTATACAGCCGAAAACCCTCAGGGAAACCCGTCCTTTATTACGTGGCGACTCCCAAACTAGGTCAGAAACGTTTCGGTTCAACCAATATTGACCCCCCCTTGAGATTTTTTTCGTCATCTGACACATTGGACACCCATAATTGATCCAAAAAAGCTCTCCTGGTTTTAATCACCATACAGCAGAAAACCCTCAGGGAAACCTGTCCTAATTACGTCTTGACTCCCAAACTAGGTCAGAAATGTTCGGTCAACCAATATTGACCCCCCCCTTCAGATTTTTACGTCATCTGACACATTGGACCCCCCTAATTGATATAAACAAGCTCTCCTGGTTTTATTCAGTATACAGCCAAAAAACCCTATGGGAAACCCGTCCTTTATTACGTCTCGACTCCCAAACTAGGTCAGAAATGTACAGTCAACCCAATATTGACCCCCCCCCTTGAGATTTTTTTGGTCATCTGACACATTGGACCCCCCCTAATTGATCCAAACAAGCTCTCCTGGTTTTTAATCACTATTCAGCGCCGAAAACCCTCAGGGAAACCCGTCCTTTATTACGTGGCGACTCCCAAACTAGGTCAGAAATGTTCGGTCAACCAATATTGACCCCCCCCTTGAGATTTTTTCGTCATCTGACACATTGGACCCCCCTAATGGATCCAAACAAGCTCTCCTGGTTTTTATTCAGTATACAGCCAAAAACCCTCAGGGAAACCCGTCCTTTATTACGTCTCGACTCCCAAACTAGGTCAGAAATGTTCGGTCAACCAACATTGACCCCCCCCTTTTTTGGTCATCTGACATATTGGACTCCCCCTAATTGATCCAAACAAGATCTGCTGGTTTTAATCACTATACAGCCGAAAACCCTCAGGGAAACCCGTCCTTTATTACGTCTCGACTCCAAAACTAGGTCAGAAATGTTCGGTCAACCAATATGGACCCCCCTTGACATTTTTTCATCATCTGACATATTGGACCACCCATAATTGATCCAAAAAAGCTCTCCTGGTTTTAATCACTATACAGCAGAAAACCCTCAGGGAAACCTGTCCTAATTACGTCTCGATTCCCAAACTAGGTCAGAAATGTTCGGTCAACCAATATTGACCCCCCCCTTGAGATTTTTTCGTCATCTGACACATTGGACCCCCCTAATTGATATAAACAAGCTCTCCTGGTTTTATTCAGTATACAGCCAAAAACCCTCAGGGAAACGCGTCCTTTATTACGTCTCGACTCCCAAACTAGGTCAGAAATGTACAGTCAACCAATATTGACCCCCCCCTTGAGATTTTTTGGTCATCTGACACATTGGACCCCCCTAATTGATCCAAACAAGCTCTCCTGGTTTTAATCACTATACAGCCGAAAACCCTCAGGGAAACCCGTCCTTTATTACGTGGCGACTCCCAAACTAGGTCAGAAATGTTCGGTCAACCAATATTGACCCCCCCCTTGAGATTTTTTCGTCATCTGACACATTGGACACCCCTAATTGATCCAAACAAGCTCTCCTGGTTTTATTCAGTATACAGCCAAAAACCCTCAGGGAAACCTGTCCTAATTACGTCTCGACTCCCAAACTAGGTCAGAAATGTTCGGTCAACCAATATTGACCCCCCCTTGAGATCTTTTCGTCATCTGACACATTGGACCCCCCCTAATTGATCCAAAAAAGCTCTCCTGGTTTTAATCACTATACAGCCGAAAACCCTCAGGGAAACCTGTCCTTTTTTACGTCTCGACTCCCAAACTAGGTCAGAAATGTTCGGTCAACCAATATTGACCCCCCCTTGAGATTTTTTGGTCATCTGACACATTGGACCCCCCTAATTGATCCAAACAAGCTCTCCTGGTTTTAATCACTATACAGCCGAAAACCCTCAGGGAAACCTGTCCTTTATTACGTGGCGACTCCCAAACTAGGTCAGAAATGTTCGGTCAACCAATATTGACCCCCCCTTGAGATTTTTTCGTCATCTGACACATTGGACCCCCCTAATGGATCCAAACAAGCTCTCCTGGTTTTAATCAGTATACAGCCAAAAACCCTCAGGGAAACGCATCCTTTATTACGTCTCGACTCCCAAACTAGGTCAGAAATGTTCGGTCAACCAACATTGACCCCCCCCTTGAGATTTTTGGTCATCTGACATATTGGACTCCCCCTAATTGATCCAAACAAGATCTGCTGGTTTTAATCACTATACAGCCGAAAACCCTCAGGGAAACCCGTCCTCTATTACGTCTCGACTCCAAAACTAGGTCAGAAATGTTCGGTCAACCAATATTGACCCACCTTGACATTTTTTCATCATCTGACATATTGGACCACCCATAATTGATCCAAAAAAGCTCTCCTGGTTTTAATCACTATACAGCAGAAAACCCTCAGGGAAACCTGTCCTAATTACGTCTCGACTCCCAAACTAGGTCAGAAATGTTCGGTCAACCAATATTGACCCCCCCCTTGAGATTTTTTCGTCATCTGACACATTGGACCCCCCTAATTGATATAAACAAGCTCTCCTGGTTTTATTCAGTATACAGCCAAAAACCCTCAGGGAAACGCGTCCTTTATTACGTCTCGACTCCCAAACTAGGTCAGAAATGTACAGTCAACCAACATTGACCCCCCCCCCCCTTGAGATTTTTTGGTCATCTGACACATTGGACCCCCCTAATTGATCCAAACAAGCTCTCCTGGTTTTAATCACTATACAGCCGAAAACCCTCAGGGAAACCCGTCCTTTATTACGTGGCGACTCCCAAACTAGGTCAGAAACGTTCGGTCAACCAATATTGACCCCCCCTTGAGATTTTTTCGTCATCTGACACATTGGACACCCATAATTGATCCAAAAAAGCTCTCCTGGTTTTAATCACCATACAGCAGAAAACCCTCAGGGAAACCTGTCCTAATTACGTCTTGACTCCCAAACTAGGTCAGAAATGTTCGGTCAACCAATATTGACCCCCCCTTCAGATTTTTACGTCATCTGACACATTGGACCCCCCTAATTGATATAAACAAGCTCTCCTGGTTTTATTCAGTATACAGCCAAAAACCCTATGGGAAACCCGTCCTTTATTACGTCTCGACTCCCAAACTAGGTCAGAAATGTACAGTCAACCAATATTGACCCCCCCCTTGAGATTTTTTGGTCATCTGACACATTGGACCCCCCTAATTGATCCAAACAAGCTCTCCTGGTTTTAATCACTATTCAGCCGAAAACCCTCAGGGAAACCCGTCCTTTATTACGTGGCGACTCCCAAACTAGGTCAGAAATGTTCGGTCAACCAATATTGACCCCCCCTTGAGATTTTTTCGTCATCTGACACATTGGACCCCCCTAATGGATCCAAACAAGCTCTCCTGGTTTTATTCAGTATACAGCCAAAAACCCTCAGGGAAACCCGTCCTTTATTACGTCTCGACTCCCAAACTATGTAAGAAATGTTCGGTCAACCAACATTGACCCCCCCCTTGAGATTTTTGGTCATCTGACATATTGGACTCCCCCTAATTGATCCAAACAAGATCTGCTGGTTTTAATCACTATACAGCCGAAAACCCTCAGGGAAACCCGTCCTTTATTACGTCTCGACTCCAAAACTAGGTCAGAAATGTTCGGTCAACCAATATGGACCCCCCTTGACATTTTTTCATCATCTGACATATTGGACCACCCATAATTGATCCAAAAAAGCTCTCCTGGTTTTAATCACTATACAGCAGAAAACCCTCAGGGAAACCTGTCCTAATTACGTCTCGACTCCCAAACTAGGTCAGAAATGTTCGGTTCAACCAGTATTGACCCCCCCTTGAGATTTTTTCGTCATCTGACACATTGGACCCCCCTAATTGATATAAACAAGCTCTCCTGGTTTTATTCAGTATACAGCCAAAAACCCTATGGGAAACGCGTCCTTTATTACGTCTCGACTCCCAAACTAGGTCAGAAATGTACAGTCAACCAATATTGACCCCCCCCCTTGAGATTTTTTGGTCATCTTACACATTGGACCCCCCTAATTGATCCAAACAAGCTCTCCTGGTTTTAATCACTATTCAGCCGAAAACCCTCAGGGAAACTCGTCCTTTATTACGTGGCGACTCCCAAACTAGGTCAGAAATGTTCGGTCAACCAATATTGACCCCCCCTTGAGATTTTTTCATCATCTGACATATTGGACCACCCATAATTGATCCAAAAAAAGCTCTCCTGGTTTTAATCACTATACAGCAGAAAACCCTCAGGGAAACCTGTCCTTATTACGTCTCGACTCCCAAACTAGGTCAGAAATGTTCTGTCAACCAATATTGACCCCCCCTTGAGATTTTTTCGTCATCTGACACATTGGACCCCCCTAATTGATATAAACAAGCTCTCCTGGTTTTATTCAGTATACAGCCAAAAACCCTCAGGGAAACGCGTCCTTTATTACGTCTCGACTCCCAAACTAGGTCAGAAATGTACAGTCAACCAATATTGACCCCCCCCTTGAGATTTTTTGGTCATCTGACACATTGGACCCCCCTAATTGATCCAAACAAGCTCTCCTGGTTTTAATCACTATACAGCCGAAAACCCTCAGGGAAACCCGTCCTTTATTACGTGGCGACTCCCAAACTAGGTCAGAAATGTTCGGTCAACCAATATTGCCCCCCCCTTGAGATTTTTTCGTCATCTGACACATTGGACACCCATAATTGATCCAAAAAAGCTCTCCTGGTTTTAATCACCATACAGCAGAAAACCCTCAGGGAAACCTGTCCTAATTACGTCTCGACTCCCAAACTAGGTCAGAAATGTTCGGTCAACCAATATTGACCCCCCCTTGAGATTTTTTCGTCATCTGACACATTGGACCCCCCTAATTGATATAAACAAGCTCTCCTGGTTTTATTCAGTATACAGCCAAAAACCCTATGGGAAACCCGTCCTTTATTACGTCTCGACTCCCAAACTAGGTCAGAAATGTACAGTCAACCAATATTGACCCCCCCCTTGAGATTTTTTGGTCATCTTACACATTGGACCCCCCTAATTGATCCAAACAAGCTCTCCTGGTTTTAATCACTATTCAGCCGAAAACCCTCAGGGAAACCCGTCCTTTATTATGTGGCGACTCCCAAACTAGGTCAGAAATGTTCGGTCAACCAATATTGACCCCCCCTTGAGATTTTTTCGTCATCTGACACATTGGACCCCCCTAATGGATCCAAACAAGCTCTCCTGGTTTTAATCATTATACAGCCAAAAACCCTCAGGGAAACCCGTCCTTTATTACGTCTCGACTCCCAAACTAGGTCAGAAATGTTCGGTCAACCAACATTGACCCCCCCCTTGAGATTTTTGGTCATCTGACATATTGGACCCCCCCTAATTGATCCAAACAAGATCTTCTGGTTTTAATCACTATTCAGCCGAAAACCCTCAGGGAAACCCGTCCTTTATTACGTGGCGACTCCCAAACTAGGTCAGAAATGTTCGGTCAACCAATATTGACCCCCCCTTGAGATTTTTTGGTCATCTGACACATTGGACCCCCCTAATTGATCCAAACAAGCTCTCCTGGTTTTAATCACTATACAGCCGAAAACCCTCAGGGAAACCTGTCCTTTATTACGTGGCGACTCCCAAACTAGGTCAGAAATGTTCGGTCAACCAATATTGACCCCCCCTTGAGATTTTTTCGTCATCTGACACATTGGACCCCCCTAATGGATCCAAACAAGCTCTCCTGGTTTTAATCAGTATACAGCCAAAAACCCTCAGGGAAACGCGTCCTTTATTACGTCTCGACTCCCAAACTAGGTCAGAAATGTTCGGTCAACCAACATTGACCCCCCCCTTGAGATTTTTGGTCTTCTGACATATTGGACTCCCCCTAATTGATCCAAACAAGATCTGCTGGTTTTAATCACTATACAGCCGAAAAACCCTCAGGGAAACCCGTCCTCTATTACGTCTCGACTCCAAAACTAGGTCAGAAATGTTCGGTCAACCAATATTGACCCACCTTGACATTTTTTCATCATCTGACATATTGGACCACCCATAATTGATCCAAAAAAGCTCTCCTGGTTTTAATCACTATACAGCAGAAAACCCTCAGGGAAACCTGTCCTAATTACGTCTCGACTCCCAAACTAGGTCAGAAATGTTCGGTCAACCAATATTGACCCCCCCTTGAGATTTTTTCGTCATCTGACACATTGGACCCCCCTAATTGATATAAACAAGCTCTCCTGGTTTTATTCAGTATACAGCCAAAAACCCTCAGGGAAACGCGTCCTTTATTACGTCTCGACTCCCAAACTAGGTCAGAAATGTACAGTCAACCAACATTGACCCCCCCCCTTGAGATTTTTTGGTCATCTGACACATTGGACCCCCCTAATTGATCCAAACAAGCTCTCCTGGTTTTAATCACTATACAGCCGAAAACCCTCAGGGAAACCCGTCCTTTATTACGTGGCGACTCCCAAACTAGGTCAGAAATGTTCGGTCAACCAATATTGACCCCCCCTTGAGATTTTTTCGTCATCTGACACATTGGACACCCATAATTGATCCAAAAAAGCTCTCCTGGTTTTAATCACCATACAGCAGAAAACCCTCAGGGAAACCTGTCCTAATTACGTCTCGACTCCCAAACTAGGTCAGAAATGTTCGGTCAACCAATATTGACCCCCCCTTCAGATTTTTACGTCATCTGACACATTGGACCCCCCTAATTGATATAAACAAGCTCTCCTGGTTTTATTCAGTATACAGCCAAAAACCCTATGGGAAACCCGTCCTTTATTACGTCTCGACTCCCAAACTAGGTCAGAAATGTACAGTCAACCAATATTGACCCCCCCCTTGAGATTTTTTGGTCATCTGACACATTGGACCCCCCTAATTGATCCAAACAAGCTCTCCTGGTTTTAATCACTATTCAGCCGAAAACCCTCAGGGAAACCCGTCCTTTATTACGTGGCGACTCCCAAACTAGGTCAGAAATGTTCGGTCAACCAATATTGACCCCCCCTTGAGATTTTTTCGTCATCTGACACATTGGATTCCCCTAATGGATCCAAACAAGCTCTCCTGGTTTTATTCAGTATACAGCCAAAAACCCTCAGGGAAACCCGTCCTTTATTACGTCTCGACTCCCAAACTAGGTCAGAAATGTTCGGTCAACCAACATTGACCCCCCCCTTGAGATTTTTGGTCATCTGACATATTGGACTCCCCCTAATTGATCCAAACAAGATCTGCTGGTTTTAATCACTATACAGCCGAAAACCCTCAGGGAAACCCGTCCTTTATTACGTCTCGACTCCAAAACTAGGTCAGAAATGTTCGGTCAACCAATATGGACCCCCCTTGACATTTTTTCATCATCTGACATATTGGACCACCCATAATTGATCCAAAAAAGCTCTCCTGGTTTTAATCACTATACAGTAGAAAACCCTCAGGGAAACCTGTCCTAATTACGTCTCGACTCCCAAACTAGGTCAGAAATGTTCGGTCAACCAATATTGACCCCCCCTTGAGATTTTTTCGTCATCTGACACATTGGACCCCCCTAATTGATCCAAACAAGCTCTCCTGGTTTTAATCACTATACAGCCGAAAACCCTCAGGGAAACCCGTCCTTTATTACGTGGCGACTCCCAAACTAGGTCAGAAATGTTCGGTCAACCAATATTGACCCCCCCTTGAGATTTTTTCGTCATCTGACACATTGGACACCCATAATTGATCCAAAAAAGCTCTCCTGGTTTTAATCACCATACAGCAGAAAACCCTCAGGGAAACCTGTCCTAATTACGTCTCGACTCCCAAACTAGGTCAGAAATGTTCGGTCAACCAATATTGACCCCCCCTTGAGATTTTTTCGTCATCTGACACATTGGACCCCCCTAATTGATATAAACAAGCTCTCCTGGTTTTATTCAGTATACAGCCAAAAACCCTATGGGAAACCCGTCCTTTATTACGTCTCGACTCCCAAACTAGGTCAGAAATGTACAGTCAACCAATATTGACCCCCCCCTTGAGATTTTTTGGTCATCTTACACATTGGACCCCCCTAATTGATCCAAACAAGCTCTCCTGGTTTTAATCACTATTCAGCTGAAAACCCTCAGGGAAACCCGTCCTTTATTACGTGGCGACTCCCAAACTAGGTCAGAAATGTTCGGTCAACCAATATTGACCCCCCCTTGAGATTTTTTCATCATCTGACATATTGGACCACCCATAATTGATCCAAAAAAGCTCTCCTGGTTTTAATCACTATACAGCAGAAAACCCTCAGGGAAACCTGTCCTTATTACGTCTCGACTCCCAAACTAGGTCAGAAATGTTCGGTCAACCAATATTGACCCCCCCTTGAGATTTTTTCGTCATCTGACACATTGGACCCCCCTAATTGATATAAACAAGCTCTCCTGGTTTTATTCAGTATACAGCCAAAAACCCTCAGGGAAACGCGTCCTTTATTACGTCTCGACTCCCAAACTAGGTCAGAAATGTACAGTCAACCAATATTGACCCACCCCTTGAGATTTTTTGGTCATCTGACACATTGGACCCCCCTAATTGATCCAAACAAGCTCTCCTGGTTTTAATCACTATACAGCCGAAAACCCTCAGGGAAACCCGTCCTTTATTACGTGGCGACTCCCAAACTAGGTCAGAAATGTTCGGTCAACCAATATTGCCCCCCCCTTGAGATTTTTTCGTCATCTGACACATTGGACACCCATAATTGATCCAAAAAAGCTCTCCTGGTTTTAATCACCATACAGCAGAAAACCCTCAGGGAAACCTGTCCTAATTACGTCTCGACTCCCAAACTAGGTCAGAAATGTTCGGTCAACCAATATTGACCCCCCCTTGAGATTTTTTCGTCATCTGACACATTGGACCCCCCTAATTGATATAAACAAGCTCTCCTGGTTTTATTCAGTATACAGCCAAAAACCCTATGGGAAACCCGTCCTTTATTACGTCTCGACTCCCAAACTAGGTCAGAAATGTACAGTCAACCAATATTGACCCCCCCCTTGAGATTTTTTGGTCATCTTACACATTGGACCCCCCTAATTGATCCAAACAAGCTCTCCTGGTTTTAATCACTATTCAGCCGAAAACCCTCAGGGAAACCCGTCCTTTATTACGTGGCGACTCCCAAACTAGGTCAGAAATGTTCGGTCAACCAATATTGACCCCCCCTTGAGATTTTTTCGTCATCTGACACATTGGACCCCCCTAATGGATCCAAACAAGCTCTCCTGGTTTTAATCATTATACAGCCAAAAACCCTCAGGGAAACCCGTCCTTTATTATGTCTCGACTCCCAAACTAGGGCAGAAATGTTCGGTCAACCAACATTGACCCCCCCCTTGAGATTTTTGGTCATCTGACATATTGGACCCCCCCTAATTGATCCAAACAAGATCTGCTGGTTTTAATCACTATTCAGCCGAAAACCCTCAGGGAAACCCGTCCTTTATTACGTGGCGACTCCCAAACTAGGTCAGAAATGTTCGGTCAACCAATATTGACCCCCCCTTGAGATTTTTTCGTCATCTGACACATTGGACCCCCCTAATGGATCCAAACAAGCTCTCCTGGTTTTAATCATTATACAGCCAAAAACCCTCAGGGAAACCCGTCCTTTATTACGTCTCGACTCCCAAACTAGGTCAGAAATGTTCGGTCAACCAACATTGACCCCCCCCTTGAGATTTTTGGTCATCTGACATATTGGACCCCCCCTAATTGATCCAAACAAGATCTGCTGGTTTTAATCACTATACAGCCGAAAACCCTCAGGGAAACCCGTCCTTTATTACGTCTCGACTCCCAAGCTAGGTCAGAAATGTTCGGTCAACCAATATTGACCCCCCCTTGAGATTTTTTCGTCATCTGACACATTGGACCCCCCTAATTGATCCAAGCAAGCTCTCCTGGTTTTAATCACTATACAGCCGAAAACCCTCAGGGAAACCTGTCCTAATTACGTCTCGACTCCCAAACTAGGTCAGAAATGTTCGGTCAACCAATATTGACCCCCCCCCTTGAGATTTTTTCGTCATCTGACACATTGGACCCCCCTAATTGATCCAAACAAGCTCTCCTGGTTTTATTCAGTATACAGCCAAAAACCCTCAGGGAAACGCGTCCTAATTACTGCTCGACTCGCAAACTAGGTCAGAAATGTGCGATCAACTAATATTGACCCCCCTTGATATTTATCTAAAGTCCTACAAGGTTCTATCATAGAAATATTGACCAATGTTGAGCCCCCCTTTGAAATTTTTCCGTCATCTGACACATTGGACACTACTGCTTGACTCCCAAAATATATCAGAAATATTCCCCCTGAATCCCCATAAACAAAGATCAGAACATAGTCATTATTGTATATATGAAAGTTTTTATTGCCTGGGAAATGTCTACATACACCATCTAAGATTACCTCAAAATAATTTGTAGAAAAAGTGCTTTAGAGGCCCAGTGGCGTGAAAATGGCGTAAAATGGCATATTTTGCACGTATCTAAAGTCCTACAAGGTTCTATCATAGAAATATTGAGTCTATACAACTGGGCGACATACTAATGTCTCCGGGGTGACCTCAGCTTCCAGTCCATGGGATTGTATTTGTTATCCTATAGATAGTAAGGGCTTCAGAGCAACTAAAGTAGGGAAATGATAATAAATCTCCGATTCCAAGTTCCTCACAGGCTGAGGCTGAATATTCTCTAACATGACAATACTACCATCTTTCATCTTAGTTGTCATCATATATTTGTCAATGCAATATGAAAAATGTACATCAAACTATGTAACTGATCTCATTAGTTTTTTTTATCATTCCCGTGTTGGGGATGTGATAAAAGCATTCCATTTTTGCTATGGTAATATATTACAAGGTTCATCCATCGCTCAAATTACAGTCAATCTAAGGCAAAGTTTGATATATCTAACAAATGGAACGTTTCTGGTTGCCATGGGTACCAGAAATATATTTGTTCATACTGGGAGTTTACCATGATAAAGGTTATTGCAACAGCTTTCAGGAAATGTAATATGACCCTTATGTCAGTACATCAAGTTCCACTGTTGCATATTCACAAATGGTACAATAATCATGTTGCAGATATTTTTTAGGGGTGAATCCACTGAGGTAAATCCGTCGGATCGGACGAGATTCGTCCATAGGTTTAACATTGTGAGGTGCATTCGATCCGACGGATTTTGCCTTAGTGGATTCACCACTTTACTCAAATAGTTCTGGGCTAACTATATGAATTTCCAGTGTGACTGGTGATACATGATGGTTATTATATAGCAATCAGCACCTCTCAGTTTATATAAACATCAATTTTATATAAATATAAAGATTTCTTTTATTTCACAATGAAAGGTTAATACATAAGCTACCGTAAAACCTCGCATATAAGCCGCAGCTAGTACGGGAATCAGACTCAGCTTTCTTTTGATACCAAACATGCCTATATAGGGTGCGGCTTATACGAGAGTTTTTATAAGTATACTTCAGTACCAAATTAACAATTTTCAGACCCCCTCTGCGGCTTATATAATCTGTCAAAGTTAGGGGTGCGGCTTATATGCGAGTTAGGCTTATACGCGAGGTTTTACGGTAGTCACTTACTGATATATACATATACCCCTGATTTGGCCAGATCTTGCATATCGCTCTCTTTCACTATGTCCTTCTCTCCCTCTTCAAGCATCACATATCCCTTGAAATTAGGTGCTGTTTTTCTTATACATTTTGCTGTAGGGTGGTAGGTCCTATCGGCTTGAGTAGTCATCATTTCCCCTCCCCAATTTCTGTTCAAGAATTCCTACCTCTCCCATCGCCGTACAACATATTTTGCCTTCACTTGCTCATCATTGAAAACCACCCCGCAGCCTGAACACTTTTTCCAAAATCCTGAGTTTAGCGTATGCAATTTGTATGGCTCCTCTTCAAGTTGCTTTCGATGTAGTAGTGTTCTCCTCGGGTAAGTTGGCCCCCTCTGGATGTGTGTGGGGCTTGTGGAAGCCGAGGCCGTCGTGTTTTGCGAGGTCTTCTTTTCAGGTGTTTTTCTTGTGGGACGCTTTTGCTTGGACGTACTGCTATCTAGGGATGTCATTGGTATCACATGTATCGATACATCGCTATTTTTTATGTAGCTGATAACTGAATCAACAAACAATGGGTATCGATACGCCGCCATCTTGGATTCTTTTTTTGCTATATGTCAGTTTTTACGGCGTGTAAATCGGACCATTATTAAGGTATTTAGGTAGTAAAATGTGAATGACAAAATGTTATTCTAAATATTGCAAATTTTATTTTTATTTCTATCACAAGAAATAAGAATATTACGATTTTCTTTCATTTCATTGTCTCTTCTATGATTCTTTACAGTGTCTGTAAGCTAAAATTGAGAAAATGTGGCCTAATCTACCTCTTGTTTTTATATAATGAATAACTGATATATTACCTAAATCGACATCAAAATAGTGAATAACTGATATCTCATAAAATTCGATACCAATGACATCCCTACTGCTATCCACCGGTGGTATTTTTTTTGGTTTCATAGGTCCTTTCTTGACTTTCATGCCCTCCTCATTATCAGCACACCAGAGGCAGATAAAAGAAGAGCTTCTGGTTACCCGTTTTTCACAGGACTCGTGGAACCAGGACCCACACTTGTCACAATCCACCTACAAAGGCACAAAGAATAACGTTTTAGTCTTGGCTTTTTCTAAACTGTAATACTTATTCTGAATTGCAGTCAGTCGCCTCTCCAATCTCTCCAAGCATAACCAAATTAGTGTAAGCATTATCATACAAGGTTATATCTTTGTAGCAAAGTTGTGGCAGACCTAATTCATTACATCTACCGAAGTATTTCTCTTTTTTTTCACTTCACCTCTTCTTTATAATCATTAACTTCATTTCTTTCTCATCCAAACGCTAACTCAATTTGCACTACCTACCCAGTCTACTGATGGTCCATCTTCATGTATTGGATCGTAACTGCCACATATAAGACACCATCCGTTTACATCATCCATACTTGTCTCGTATCCTGGGAATTTTTTAGAAAATGAGAATTTATCAAAAATACAGAGATACTTACATAATGTTATTTGGAGGGAAGTGCATTTCCTTATAACACACCAAATTAAGGCCTCCACATGGTCTACATACTTTGATATATTTCAGTTGGCCTCCAAAGTCTATCCCTGCCTAGTCTCTCACATGTAATATCCGACCGGTCGATTGTTTGTACTTTGTTGAATTAATTTACTTGTTTAGGTTATGTGCAGATGGCACTAGCTCACGCAACAATCGTTATGAGTGAGTCCTAACTAAATCATCAAAAATCTTAATCTTAAAGTCTTAATAGTCCTCAATACTGCTAAAGAAGGGGAAAAAAGGCAAAACAAATGGGGGTTGGGCGCAGAGCCCCCCATTATATCAATATATGGTGCCATCAATATTTGGTCAGTATTATTAAGACTTAATGATTTTATTAGGATGCACTCAAAGCGTTTGTCTGTGCACTTGCATAATCTAGGCCCCTAAAGCATATCCCCTTGGTTCAACTTATTCCAATAGGAAGTAGTGTATAATTTCTCCGTTGCTCTTACCTGATGCCACTAGCACCGCCTTAG
Source organism: Harmothoe impar (assembly GCA_947462335.1). NCBI lineage: Eukaryota > Metazoa > Annelida > Polychaeta > Phyllodocida > Polynoidae > Harmothoe > Harmothoe impar. The sequence continues at coordinate 58,937,503 of OX381704.1, forward strand.
CCATATCCAGCCTCATAGCTTCTGCATTCGTCGAAGTTATTCGTGTGAGTTGACCCAACAGACTGTAAACGTATATATTTTTGGGCATCTAAATATTCGCGCATCTGCATATAGGGACATGTTCGCGCATTTATATTTTTGCACACCTGTAAGCACCACATCTTTAGCTACATGTCATTTTTTACGGTTTGTAAATCGGACAATTATTAAGGATACTAGAGCCCAATGACTAGGGGCTTCCAAGTAAACAAAAAACGTTATACTACATTTTATAAACAAGGTTGGTAAATACTCCCAAAATTACTCCATCTCAATACCCAAAATCCAGTGGCGATAAATCATGAGAAAGTTGAAAACTGTTATTAAATTTGAATCGACATGTTTCGGTCTTTTCAGACCTTTGTCAAGATTGCTTTAATTGTTGATTGAAACATGGGTACATTGGAGTGGGAGCCTTTTCAAGCTATGACACTCAATAAATAACAAATTGTAACATAGATACAAGGAATGATTTGTAAAGGGCTCCCAAATTTGGTGGGGCCTAGTCTTTTAACATTTGAACCGTGGAAGAAGGCTCCTAGTATATGAGACCCCTGGGTAGGCCTATAATTCAAGCCAATTTACATTGTGCAACAAGTTTATGAATTTTATGCGGTAGAGAAAAAACCCTTTTGAGGGTTGCCCTTGGAGATAGGCCTAGTGTGGAATTTTTCTTATTTCCCAATGTTCATAGATTTGGAGATCTCTCGGCGATGGACTCAGGCTGAGGGTTCAAGGGCCTTCAGTTTCATATTGCGGCGGTCATCTCTAGAAGTGATGGGTCTTGGCATTAAATCCAACTTCTTGGTGACATCAACAGGTGGGTTTTCAGTCTGTGGCCACGGGATTGGGACCCAAGTGTCCCTGTCACAATTTTCAGAGGCATTTACTGGAGAGGTGGTGACTAATGGGGGTCCTGGGGCGGCTAGGAAATCTAGGCCTAGGATGTCCCAGGCTTCTTCATAATTAATTGTCACTAGGGTTTTATCTGGCGTGCTCAAGTCCTCTAAGGGCATGATGTCAGGTGTCCACGGGATGATAGGTGTCTTGTGGTCAATCAGGTCGGTGGATTTTTGAGGTGTGTAGAGATGGGGCATTGGGTTTGCTGTAATGGGCCTAGGTGGACTAACCAAAGGTAGGTCCATTTGCGCAGGTGGACCCCTCGGTAGGCCTAGGTCTATATTTGTATTGAGGCTGTGGATGGCTTCCATGTAGGCGTCAGTTTCCTTATCCCTAGTGGGGAAGGGGAAAGGGAGTCTGGTGGCTTCAGGGTCGATGTACACCTTTTTCTTAGTAGGTTTGTTGAAAGGACCTAGTTTGGGTGGGCACATACCGTCTATGACCCTTTGTTGCGGTGGGCTTGAGGTTGTAGAGTCCCCTGGTCTTGGTGCTGGCACAACTCTAAATTTCACCTTAGGGATCTGATTGTTGGAGAAGTCAAATTTGCTGATGTATTTTTGTCTTTCTTCCTTCTTTTTATCAACCTTTTCTTTCTTGTAGGCTTTGGAGGTCTTGTTGACGGCACCATTAGGTTGAAGTTTGGGTGGGACTAGGAACATCACTCCATGGTCCATACTTTCTCCAGGGTGTTGTCTCCTTAGATGGCGATTGAGATTAGACTTTCGATCAAAGATTTTTCCACAGTATAGGCAAGTCACCTTGCTCTGTCCATGCCGGGAATTTAAATGAAGTCTTAAAGCTTGTTTGGAGACACAGGTCTGGTCACAAATGGTACATGCGATGTCCATGGTGTCTTGTTGTTGGTTTCTTCAAAATGGCCGTCTTTAATGACGTCGTGACGTCATGGATTCAAGACTTGACGTATATGCCCCGCGGTTGCCATGTCCCCAGGAGGCGTATCCATGCCTCCTCGAGGCGTAGCAACGCTGCGGTAGTTTGGGCTGTGCTGTCGATGATAAGCATTGATACATATCTTTCTCCACATCCTCTATCGCTGTTGAAGTGCTCTGTGACCGGGGTTTCATTCTCAAGATTAGGTTCAGTGGGGGTTCCTGTGTTCCCTCTTCTGCGGTCTCTTTTCTTTTCTGCATCGATCCCCCCTAGGTGTTGGCCTAGTCTTCTTTTGGCCGCATTACTTGTTTGGCCGACGTACTGTTTTCTACATTTTGTGCACGTCAGTACGTATATTACATTGTTTGTCTTGCAGCAGTTGTTGCCCACTATTTTAAATGTGCGTCCACTAGACGTGCTTGTGACCGTGGTGCTGGTGGATATTCTGTTGCAATGTGTGCAGTTGCCACAAGGGTGGCAACCTGGAGGGAGTGTCACGTGTGGGTGTGGAGTGTGAACTAGTGCACTCTTCAGGCTTCTAGACTTCTTGTAAGCTATCATGACTCTCGGGGGGTGTTTGTTGTTTTTCACTCGGTCAGCTTCTAGAACCGCGGCATTGTCTTTGAGGATCTTGGGAATGGGTAGATGCTTGGGATTGTACTCTGTTGTGTATGTTACTGCACTGGAGTCCTCTTTTGGTGGTGGATTTAGTAGGTCCACTCTTAGTTTGGCTCTGGCCTTGGCCTGTGCTACTTTCAGGATCCTGTTTGGGTAGTTGAATCTGCGGAAGTTGGCTAGCATTTTCTGGCTGTCTTTGATGTAGTCTTCTTCACTGGCATCAATCTTTTTCAACCTGATGAGTTGAGAGTATGGGATGGACCTCTTGAGAGACATGGGATGGTACGAGTGGAAATTCAAGTACGTATGGGCGTCAGTTGGTTTGGTGTATAGACGGGTACGTAGGCTCCTGTCTGCCCTCACGTAGACTGTGGTATCTAGGAAGTTGATTTCTTTTGGATTTATCTCACCAGTGAATTTAATAGAGTAGTGTTGTGTGTTGATGTACTCCATTTTATAAAGTTATATAACGTTTCTTTAAGGGCTCTCAACAGGTTTGTACAAATTAACACATATGCATGCATTATTTGACACAGATATGTGGAGACTATACTCATTGTACACTAAATTGATCATATTAAATTTTAATGTTTCTATCAAATTAGTTCCATTTTGGAAGGTTTCAGAGGCGATGGAGTTTTGATGGTTTTTCATGAAAAATGGCCAAAATCCCCTATTTTCCCCTATTTTCGCCTGTTATCAACCATTTTCAACCATTTTCAAGTGACTATGCTACTTTGAACAGCTCTGTAGAGCTTAATAATTGAGATATAGCTAAAAGAAAGAAAAGATCCCCAGGGAATGACCCCTAGATTCATCTCGAATTATCAAAAGTTATGAAAGTGTTCTTTTTCCATCACATAATGCTCTTTTAAGAAAAAAGAACGTTTTTGTTCCATTTGCACCCTATGGCTTCTTAAACCCTCCAAAATGGAACTAATTTGATAAAAACATTAAATATGATTAATTTGGTGTGCAATGTGTATAGTCTCAACATATCCGTGTCAAATAATGCATGCATATGTATTAATTTGAACAAACCTCTTGAGAGCCCTTAAAGAAACGTTATATAACTTTATAAAATGTAGTATAACGTTTTTTGTTATATATATATATGCACCATTTTTAGAATTTTGATCAATTTAGAGTGTGATTCCCTCAGAGTTTTCCACTCCATGGAAATTTAACATGAGGATTATTCTGAGTCCGTTTTGGGGGGTCCAAGGGGTCCGACTATTAAAATCTCTTGTGGGGGGTCAATGGTAGTTAACCCAACACATATGGACCATTTTTAGAGTCATGATCAATTATGAGTTGATGGTAGTCAACTTAACAAATGTGCACCATTATTAGAGTCATGACCAATTTAGAGTGAGATTCCCTCAGAGTTTTCCACTCTATGGAAATTAACATAGGGAAGACTATTCTGAGCCTGTTTTGGGGGGGTCCAGGGGGTCAGACGATGGAAATCTCTGTCGGGGGGTCAATGGTAGTGGACCAAACATATATGCACCATTTTTAGAATTTTGATCAATTCAGAGTGTGATTCCCTCAGAGTTTTCCACTCCATGGAAATTAACATGAGGATTATTCTGAGTCCGTTTTGGGGGGTCCAAGGGGTCCGACTATTAAAATCTCTTGTGGGGGGGGGGGGGGTCAATGGTAGTTAACCCAACACATATGGACCATTTTTAGAGTCATGATCAATTATGAGTTTTCCACTCTATGCAGATTAACATGGGGAAGAGTAATCTGAGCCCGTTTGGGGGGATCCATGGGGTCAGACAATGAAAATCTCTGTTGGGGGGGTCAGTGGCCATTTACCCAACACATATGGACCATTTTTAGAGTCATGACCAATTCAGAGTGAGACTCCCTATGAGTTTTCCACTCTATGGAGATTAACATAGGGAGTACTATTCTGAGCCTGTTTTGGGGGGGTCCAGGGGGTCCGACAATTAAAATATTTGTCAGGGAGTTTGATGGTGGTCAACTCAACAAATATGCACAATTATTAGAGTCATGACCAATTTAGAGTGAGATTCCCTCAGAGTTTTCCACTCTATGGAAATTAACATAGGGAAGACTATTCTGAGCCTGTTTTGGGGGGGTCCAGGGGGTCAGACGATGAAAATCTCTGTCTGGGGGGTCAATGGAAGTGGACCAAACATATATGCACCATTTTTAGAATTTTGATCAATTCAGAGTGTGATTCCCTCAGAGTTTTCCACTCCATGGAAATTAACATGAGGATTATTCTGAGTCCGTTTTGGGGGGTCCAAGGGGTCAGACTATTAAAATCTCTTGTGGGGGGGGGGGGGGGTCAATGGTAGTTAACCCAACACATATGGACCATTTTTAGAGTCATGATCAATTATGAGTGTGATTCCTCCAGAGTTTTCCACTCAATGCAGATTAACATGGGGAAGAGTAATCTGAGCCCGTTTGGGGGGGTCCATGGGGTCAGACGATGAAAATCTCTGTTGGGGGGGTCAGTGGCCGTTTACCCAACACATATGGACCATTTTTAGAGTCATGACCAATTCAGAGTGAGAATCCCTATGAGTTTTCCACTCTATGGAGATTAACATAGGGAAGACTGTTTAAAACCAGGAGAGCTTGTTTGGATCAATTAGGGGGGTCCAATGTGTCAGATGACCAAAAAATCTCAAGGGGGGGTCAATAATGGCTGACCGAACATTTCTGACCTAGTTTGGGAGTCGAGACGTAATAAAGGACGGGTTTCCCTGAGGGTTTTCGGCTGTATAGTGATTAAAACCAGGAGAGCTTGTTTGGATCAATTAAGGGGGGGGTCCAATGTGTCAGATGACCAAAAAATCTCAAGGGGGGGGTCAATAATGGCTGACCGAACATTTCTGACCTAGTTTGGGAGTCGAGACGTAATAAAGGACAGGTTTCCCTGAGGGTTTTCGGCTGTATAGTGATTAAAACCAGGAGAGCTTGTTTGGATCAATTAGGGGGGGGTCCAATGTGTCAGATGACTAAAAAATCTCAAGGGGGGGTCAATAATGGTTGACCAAACATTTCTGGCCTAGTTTGGGAGTTGAGACATAATAGGCTCAGGCTCACGAGAATGCCACAGAAAAGGTATACCCAGATGTCACAAAGTGAATATTTTTTTTGACCTCCGAGATTTTATTAGAATTAATTAAGTTAGCATACCTATTCATTTCTTGGAACAAACTTTATGCTCTACCCTTTTCTGAGATGTAATTTTAGAAGTTTTGTGGTATTTTTTAGCTTTTCCACGTTTTACAGAAAAAATCCATTATAATTCAAAGCAATTAAAATGCTCTTATTTCATTTCTTGTATAAACATTTAAAAATATAGAGCATAATAATTCATAATTGAAAATGTTCCAGAATGATTGGAATTTTTTCCTGATATTAATAGACACCATTTCCATGCAGATATTCGCATTTTTTCACCTTTTTTTAATGTTTTAGGGTCAATGTCACAAAACGACCATTTTAAGGTGTCCGTTACGTGTCCGTTACGCGTCCGTTACGCCATATGGCGCCATATGGAGCCATATTGACCACAGAAAATGTTAACATATGGCAGCTCATAATGTCGTTAATATTTGTCTTATAATAATTCTAAGAGTACCTACCCCCCCTAAATCGGTATCAGGGAATCCAATGAGGCTATCCATTTTTCTCTATTTTGAATGGTTGCTTAGCAACCAACCCTTTTATATGAAAAATGTCAGATTTTATGGAAATCTTGAAAAATCATGATTTTACATGGTATTTTCATGGTTATGGTACAGTGAGAAATAATCATAGCTATATCACAAAATTTTATGAGCATATCCCTTAAGACCTATATTTTCCATTGCAATTGAGAAATAATGAGAATGAGAAGATTTTTTATTTACATATTTTTCACTTTTAATTGTTGCAAAGTCGTGAGTCTGAACCAATAAAGGACGGGTTTCCCTGAGGGTTTTCGGCTGTATAGTGATTAAAACCAGGAGATCTTGTTTAGATCAATTAGGGGGGGTCCAATGTGTCAGATGACCAAAAAATCTCAAGGGGGGGTCAATAATGGCTGACCGAACATTTCTGACCTAGTTTGGGAGTCGAGACGTAATAAAGGACAGGTTTCCCTGAGGGTTTTCGGCTGTATAGTGATTAAAACTAGGAGAGCTTGTTTGGATCAATTAGGGGGGGGTCCAATGTGTCAGATGACTAAAAAATCTCAAGGGGGGGTCAATAATGGTTGACCAAACATTTCTGGCCTAGTTTGGGAGTTGAGACATAATAGGCTCAGGCTCACGAGAATGCCACAGAAAAGGTATACCCAGATGTCACAAAGTGAATATTTTTTTTGACCTCCGAGATTTTATTAGAATTAATTAAGTTAGCATACCTATTCATTTCTTGGAACAAACTTTATGCTCTACCCTTTTCTGAGATGTAATTTTAGAAGTTTTGTGGTATTTTTTAGCTTTTCCACGTTTTACAGAAAAAATCCATTATAATTTAAAGCAATTAAAATGCTCTTATTTCATTTCTTGTATAAACATTTAAAAATATAGAGCATAATAATTCATAATTGAAAATGTTCCAGAATGATTGGAATTTTTTCCTGATATTAATAGACACCATTTGCATGCAGATATTCGCATTTTTTCACCTTTTTTTAATGTTTTAGGGTCAATGTCACAAAACGACCATTTTAAGGTGTCCGTTACGTGTCCGTTACGCGTCCGTTACGCCATATGGCGCCATATGGAGCCATATTGACCACAGAAAATGTTAACATATGGCAGCTCATAATGTCGTTAATATTTGTCTTATAATAATTCTAAGAGTACCTACCCCCCCTAAATCGGTATCAGGGAATCCAATGAGGCTATCCATTTTTCTCTATTTTGAATGGTTGCTTAGCAACCAACCCTTTTATATGAAAAATGTCAGATTTTATGGAAATCTTGAAAAATCATGATTTTACATGGTATTTTCATGGTTATGGTACAGTGAGAAATAATCATAGCTATATCACAAAATTTTATGAGCATATCCCTTAAGACCTATATTTTCCATTGCAATTGAGAAATAATGAGAATGAGAAGATTTTTTATTTACATATTTTTCACTTTTAATTGTTGCAAAGTCGTGAGTCTGAACCAATAAAGGACGGGTTTCCCTGAGGGTTTTCGGCTGTATAGTGATTAAAACCAGGAGATCTTGTTTAGATCAATTAGGGGGGGTCCAATGTGTCAGATGACCAAAAAATCTCAAGGGGGGGTCAATAATGGCTGACCGAACATTTCTGACCTAGTTTGGGAGTCGAGACGTAATAAAGGACAGGTTTCCCTGAGGGTTTTCGGCTGTATAGTGATTAAAACTAGGAGAGCTTGTTTGGATCAATTAGGGGGGGGTCCAATGTGTCAGATGACTAAAAAATCTCAAGGGGGGGTCAATAATGGTTGACCAAACATTTCTGGCCTAGTTTGGGAGTTGAGACATAATAGGCTCAGGCTCACGAGAATGCCACAGAAAAGGTATACCCAGATGTCACAAAGTGAATATTTTTTTTGACCTCCGAGATTTTATTAGAATTAATTAAGTTAGCATACCTATTCATTTCTTGGAACAAACTTTATGCTCTACCCTTTTCTGAGATGTAATTTTAGAAGTTTTGTGGTATTTTTTAGCTTTTCCACGTTTTACAGAAAAAATCCATTATAATTTAAAGCAATTAAAATGCTCTTATTTCATTTCTTGTATAAACATTTAAAAATATAGAGCATAATAATTCATAATTGAAAATGTTCCAGAATGATTGGAATTTTTTCCTGATATTAATAGACACCATTTGCATGCAGATATTCGCATTTTTTCACCTTTTTTTAATGTTTTAGGGTCAATGTCACAAAACGACCATGTTAAGGTGTCCGTTACGTGTCCGTTACGCGTCCGTTACGCCATATGGCGCCATATGGAGCCATATTGACCACAGAAAATGTTAACATATGGCAGCTCATAATGTCGTTAATATTTGTCTTATAATAATTCTAAGAGTACCTACCCCCCCTAAATCGGTATCAGGGAATCCAATGAGGCTATCCATTTTTCTCTATTTTGAATGGTTGCTTAGCAACCAACCCTTTTAAATGAAAAATGTCAGATTTTATGGAAATCTTGAAAAATCATGATTTTACATGGTATTTTCATGGTTATGGTACAGTGAGAAATAATCATAGCTATATCACAAAATTTTATGAGCATATCCCTTAAGACCTATATTTTCCATTGCAATTGAGAAATAATGAGAATGAGAAGATTTTTTATTTACATATTTTTCACTTTTAATTGTTGCAAAGTCGTGAGTCTGAACCAATAAAGGACGGGTTTCCCTGAGGGTTTTCGGCTGTATAGTGATTAAAACCAGGAGATCTTGTTTAGATCAATTAGGGGGGGTCCAATGTGTCAGATGACCAAAAAATCTCAAGGGGGGGTCAATAATGGCTGACCGAACATTTCTGACCTAGTTTGGGAGTCGAGACGTAATAAAGGACAGGTTTCCCTGAGGGTTTTCGGCTGTATAGTGATTAAAACTAGGAGAGCTTGTTTGGATCAATTAGGGGGGTCCAATGTGTCAGATGACAAAAAAATCTCAAGGGGGGGTCAATATTGGTTGACCAAAACATTTCTGACCTAGTTTGGGAGTCGAGACGTAATAAAGGAGGGTTTCCCTGAGGGTTTTCGGCTGTATAGTGATTAAAACCAGGAGAGCTTGTTTGGATCAATTAGGGGGGGTCCAATGTGTCAGATGACCAGAAAATCTCAAGGGGGGGTCAATAATGGCTGACCAAACATTTCTGACCTAGTTTGGAAGTCGAGACATAATAAAGGACGGGTTTCCCTGAGGGTTTTTGGCTGTATAGTGATTAAAACCAGGAGAGCTTGTTTGGATCAATTAGGGGGGTCCAATGTGTCAGATGACCAAAAAGTCTCAAGGGGGGGTCAATGATGCTTGACCGAACATTTCTGACCTAGTTTGGGAGTCTAGACGTAATGAAGGACGGGTTTACCTGAGGGTTTTCGGCTGTATAGTGATTAAAACCAGGAGAGCTTGTTTGGATCAATTAGGGGGGGGTCCAATGTGTCAGATGACCAAAAAATCTCAAGGCGGGGTCAATAATGGCTGACCGAACATTTCGACCTTGTTTGGGAGTCGAGACGTAATAAAGGACAGGTTTCCCTGAGGGTTTTCGGCTGTATAGTGATTAAAACCAGGAGATCTTGTTTAGATCAATTAGGGGGGGTCCAATGTGTCAGATGACCAAAAAATCTCAAGGGGGGGTCAATTATGGTTGAACGAACAATGCTGACCTAGTTTGGGAGTCGAGACGTAATAAAGGACGGCTTTCCCTGAGGGTTTTCAGCTGTATAGTGATTAAAACCAGGAGATCTTGTTTGGATCAATTAAGGGGGGTCCAATGTGTCAGATGACCAAAAAATCTCAAGGCGGGGTCAATAATGGCTGACCGAACATTTCGACCTTGTTTAGGAGTCGAGACGTAATAAAGGACAGGTTTCCCTGAGGGTTTTCGGCTGTATAGTGATTAAAACCAGGAGATCTTGTTTAGATCAATAAGGGGGGGTCCAATGTGTCAGATGACCAAAAAATCTCAAGGGGGGGTCAATTATGGTTGACCGAACATTGCTGACCTAGTTTGGGAGTCGAGACGTAATAAAGGACGGGTTTCCCTGAGGGTTTTCAGCTGTATAGTGATTAAAACCAGGAGATCTTGTTTGGATCAATTAAGGGGGGTCCAATGTGTCAGATGACCAAAAAATCTCAAGGGGGGGTCAATAATGGCTGACCGAACATTGCTGACCTAGTTTGGGAGTCCAGAAGTAATAAAGGACGGGTTTCCCTGAGGGTTTTCGGCTGTATAGTGATTAAAACCAGGAGAGCTTGTTTGGATCAATTATGGGGGGTCCAATGTGTCAGATGACTAAAAAATCTCAAGGGGGGGGTCAATAATGGTTGACCGAACATTTCTGACCTAGTTTGGGAGTCGAGACATAATAAAGGACGGGTTTCCCTGAGGGTTTTCGGCTGTATAGTGATTAAAACCAGGAGATCTTGTTTGGATCCATTAGGGGGGGTCCAATGTGTCAGATGACCAAAAAATCTCAAGGGGGGGTCAATAATGGCTGACCGAACATTTCTGACCTAGTTTGGGAGTCGAGACGTAATAAAGGACAGGTTTCCCTGAGGGTTTTCGGCTGTATAGTGATTAAAACTAGGAGAGCTTGTTTGGATCAATTTGGGGGGGTCCAATGTATCAGATGTCCAAAAAATCTCAAGGGGGGGTCAATTATGGTTGACCAAAACATTTCTGACCTAGTTTGGGAGTCGAGACGTAATAAAGAAGGGTTTCCCTGAGGGTTTTCGGCTGTATAGTGATTAAAACCAGGAGAGCTTGTTTGGATCAATTAGGGGGAGTCCAATGTGTTAGATGACTAAAAAATCTCAAGGAGGGGACAATAATGGTTGACCGAACATTTCTGACCTAGCTTGGGAGTCGAGACATAATAAAGGACGGGTTTCCCTGAGGGTTTTCGGCTGTATAGTGATTAAAACCAGGAGATCTTGTTTAGATCAATTAGGGGGGGTCCAATGTGTCAGATGACCAAAAAATCTCAAAGGGGGGTCAATAATGGCTGACCGAACATTTCTGACCTAGTTTGGGAGTCGAGACGTAATAAAGGACAGGTTTCCCTGAGGGTTTTCGGCTGTATAGTGATTAAAACTAGGAGAGCTTGTTTGGATCAATAAGGGGGTCCAATGTGTCAGATGACCAAAAAATCTCAAGGAGGGGTCAATTATGGTTGACCAAAACATTTCTGACCTAGTTTGGGAGTCGAGACGTAATAAAGGACGGGTTTCCATGAGGGTTTTCGGCTGTATAGTGATTAAAACCAGGAGAGCTTGTTTGGATCAATTAGGGGGGGTCCAATGTGTCAGATGACTAAAAACTCTCAAGGGGGGGGTCAATAATGGTTGACCGAACATTTCTGACCTAGTTTGGGAGTCGAGACGTAATAAAGGACAGGTTTCCCTGAGGGTTTTCGGCTGTATAGTGATTAAAACCAGGAGAGCTTGTTTGGATCAATTAGGGGGGTCCAATGTGTCAGATGACCAAAAAATCTCAAGGGGGGGTCAATAATGGCTGACCGAACATTTCTGACCTAGTTTAGGAATCGAGACGTAATAAAGGAGGGTTTCCCTGAGGGTTTTCGGCTGTATAGTGATTAAAACCAGGAGAGCTTGTTTGGATCAATTAGGGGGGGTCCAATGTGTCAGATGACCAGAAAATCTCAAGGGGGGGTCAATAATGGCTGACCAAACATTTCTGACCTAGTTTGGAAGTCGAGACATAATAAAGGACGGGTTTCCCTGAGGGTTTTTGGCTGTATAGTGATTAAAACCAGGAGAGCTTGTTTGGATCAATTAGGGGGGTCCAATGTGTCAGATGACCAAAAAGTCTCAAGGGGGGGTCAATGATGCTTGACCGAACATTTCTGACCTAGTTTGGGAGTCTAGACGTAATGAAGGACGGGTTTACCTGAGGGTTTTCGGCTGTATAGTGATTAAAACCAGGAGAGCTTGTTTGGATCAATTAGGGGGGGGGTCCAATGTGTCAGATGACTAAAAAATCTCAAGGGGGGGTCAATAATGGTTGACCGAACATTTCTGACCTAGTTTGGGAGTTGAGACATAATAAAGGACGGGTTTCCCTGAGGGTTTTCGGCTGTATAGTGATTAAAACCAGGAGATCTTGTTTAGATCAATTAGGAGGGTCCAATGTGTCAGATGACCAAAAAATCTCAAGGCGGGGTCAATAATGGCTGACCGAACATTTCGACCTTGTTTGGGAGTCGAGACGTAATAAAGGACAGGTTTCCCTGAGGGTTTTCGGCTGTATAGTGATTAAAACCAGGAGATCTTGTTTAGATCAATTAGGGGGGGTCCAATGTGTCAGATGACCAAAAAATCTCAAGGGGGGGTCAATTATGGTTGAACGAACAATGCTGACCTAGTTTGGGAGTCGAGACGTAATAAAGGACGGCTTTTCCTGAGGGTTTTCAGCTGTATAGTGATTAAAACCAGGAGATCTTGTTTGGATCAATTAAGGGGGGTCCAATGTGTCAGATGACCAAAAAATCTCAAGGCGGGGTCAATAATGGCTGACCGAACATTTCGACCTCGTTTAGGAGTCGAGACGTAATAAAGGACAGGTTTCCCTGAGGGTTTTCGGCTGTATAGTGATTAAAACCAGGAGATCTTGTTTAGATCAATTAGGGGGGGTCCAATGTGTCAGATGACCAAAAAATCTCAAGGGGGGGTCAATTATGGTTGACCGAACATTGCTGACCTAGTTTGGGAGTCGAGACGTAATAAAGGACGGGTTTCCCTGAGGGTTTTCAGCTGTATAGTGATTAAAACCAGGAGATCTTGTTTGGATCAATTAAGGGGGGTCCAATGTGTCAGATGACCAAAAAATCTCAAGGGGGGGTCAATAATGGCTGACCGAACATTGCTGACCTAGTTTGGGAGTCCAGAAGTAATAAAGGACGGGTTTCCCTGAGGGTTTTCGGTTGTATAGTGATTAAAACCAGGAGAGCTTGTTTGGATCAATTATGGGGGGTCCAATGTGTCAGATGACTAAAAAATCTCAAGGGGGGGGTCAATAATGGTTGACCGAACATTTCTGACCTAGTTTGGGAGTCGAGACATAATAAAGGACGGGTTTCCCTGAGGGTTTTCGGCTGTATAGTGATTAAAACCAGGAGATCTTGTTTGGATCCATTAGGGGGGGTCCAATGTGTCAGATGACCAAAAAATCTCAAGGGGGGGTCAATAATGGCTGACCGAACATTTCTGACCTAGTTTGGGAGTCGAGACGTAATAAAGGACAGGTTTCCCTGAGGGTTTTCGGCTGTATAGTGATTAAAACTAGGAGAGCTTGTTTGGATCAATTGGGGGGGTCCAATGTATCAGATGTCCAAAAAATCTCAAGGGGGGGTCAATTATGGTTGACCAAAACATTTCTGACCTAGTTTGGGAGTCGAGACGTAATAAAGAAGGGTTTCCCTGAGGGTTTTCGGCTGTATAGTGATTAAAACCAGGAGAGCTTGTTTGGATCAATTAGGGGGAGTCCAATGTGTTAGATGACTAAAAAATCTCAAGAAGGGGACAATAATGGTTGACCGAACATTTCTGACCTAGTTTGGGAGTCGAGACATAATAAAGGACGGGTTTCCCTGAGGGTTTTCGGCTGTATAGTGATTAAAACCAGGAGATCTTGTTTAGATCAATTAGGGGGGGTCCAATGTGTCAGATGACCAAAAAATCTCAAGGGGGGGTCAATAATGGCTGACCGAACATTTCTGACCTAGTTTGGGAGTCGAGACGTAATAAAGGACAGGTTTCCCTGAGGGTTTTCGGCTGTATAGTGATTAAAACTAGGAGAGCTTGTTTGGATCAATTAGGGGGTCCAATGTGTCAGATGACCAAAAAATCTCAAGGGGGGGTCAATTATGGTTGACCAAAACATTTCTGACCTAGTTTGGGAGTCGAGACGTAATAAAGGACGGGTTTCCATGAGGGTTTTCGGCTGTATAGTGATTAAAACCAGGAGAGCTTGTTTGGATCAATTAGGGGGGGTCCAATGTGTCAGATGACTAAAAACTCTCAAGGGGGGGGTCAATAATGGTTGACCGAACATTTCTGACCTAGTTTGGGAGTCGAGACGTAATAAAGGACAGGTTTCCCTGAGGGTTTTCGGCTGTATAGTGATTAAAACTAGGAGAGCTTGTTTGGATCAATTGGGGGGGTCCAATGTATCAGATGTCCAAAAAATCTCAAGGGGGGGTCAATTATGGTTGACCAAAACATTTCTGACCTAGTTTGGGAGTCGAGACGTAATAAAGAAGGGTTTCCCTGAGGGTTTTCGGCTGTATAGTGATTAAAACCAGGAGAGCTTGTTTGGATCAATTAGGGGGAGTCCAATGTGTTAGATGACTAAAAAATCTCAAGGAGGGGACAATAATGGTTGACAGAACATTTCTGACCTAGTTTGGGAGTCGAGACGTAATAAATGACGGGTTTCCCTGAGGGTTTTCGGCTGTATAGTGATTAAAACCAGGAGATCTTGTTTAGATCAATTAGGGGGGGTCCAATGTGTCAGATGACCAAAAAATCTCAAGGGGGGGTCAATAATGGCTGACCGAACATTTCTGACCTAGTTTGGGAGTCGAGACGTAATAAAGGACAGGTTTCCCTGAGGGTTTTCGACTGTATAGTGATTAAAACCAGGAGAGCTTGTTTGGATTAATTAGGGGGGTCCAATGTGTCAGATGACCAAAAAGTCTCAAGGGGGGGTCAATTATGCTTGACCGAACATTTCTGACCTAGTTTGGGAGTCGAGACGTAATAAAGGACGGGTTTACCTGAGGGTTTTCAGCTGTATAGTGATTAAAACCAGGAGATCTTGTTTGGATCAATTAAGGGGGGTCCAATGTGTCAGATGACCAAAAAATCTCAAGGGGGGGTCAAGAATGGCTGACCGAACATTGCTGACCTAGTTTGGGAGTCCAGAAGTAATAAAGGACGGGTTTCCCTGAGGGTTTTCGGCTGTATAGTGATTAAAACCAGGAGAGCTTGTTTGGATCAATTATGGGGGGTCCAATGTGTCAGATGACTAAAAAATTTCAAGGGGGGGTCAATAATGGTTGACCGAACATTTCTGACCTAGTTTGGGAGTCGAGACATAATAAAGGACGGGTTTCCCTGAGGGTTTTCGGCTGTATAGTGATTAAAACCAGGAGATCTTGTTTGGATCCATTAGGGGGGGTCCAATGTGTCAGATGACCAAAAAATCTCAAGGGGGGGTCAATAATGGCTGACCGAACATTTCTGACCTAGTTTGGGAGTCGAGACGTAATAAAGGACAGGTTTCCCTGAGGGTTTTCGGCTGTATAGTGATTAAAACTAGGAGAGCTTGTTTGGATCAATTGGGGGGGTCCAATGTATCAGATGTCCAAAAAATCTCAAGGGGGGGTCAATTATGGTTGACCAAAACATTTCTGACCTAGTTTGGGAGTCGAGACGTAATAAAGAAGGGTTTCCCTGAGGGTTTTCGGCTGTATAGTGATTAAAACCAGGAGAGCTTGTTTGGATCAATTAGGGGGAGTCCAATGTGTTAGATGACTAAAAAATCTCAAGGAGGGGACAATAATGGTTGACCGAACATTTCTGACCTAGTTTGGGAGTCGAGACATAATAAAGGACGGGTTTCCCTGAGGGTTTTCGGCTGTATAGTGATTAAAACCAGGAGATCTTGTTTAGATCAATTAGGGGGGGTCCAATGTGTCAGATGACCAAAAAATCTCAAGGGGGGGTCAATAATGGCTGACCGAACATTTCTGACCTAGTTTGGGAGTCGAGACGTAATAAAGGACAGGTTTCCCTGAGGGTTTTCGGCTGTATAGTGATTAAAACTAGGAGAGCTTGTTTGGATCAATTAGGGGGTCCAATGTGTCAGATGACCAAAAAATCTCAAGGGGGGGTCAATTATGGTTGACCAAAACATTTCTGACCTAGTTTGGGAGTCGAGACGTAATAAAGGACGGGTTTCCATGAGGGTTTTCGGCTGTATAGTGATTAAAACCAGGAGAGCTTGTTTGGATCAATTAGGGGGGGTCCAATGTGTCAGATGACTAAAAACTCTCAAGGGGGGGGTCAATAATGGTTGACCGAACATTTCTGACCTAGTTTGGGAGTCGAGACGTAATAAAGGACAGGTTTCCCTGAGGGTTTTCGGCTGTATAGTGATTAAAACCAGGAGAGCTTGTTTGGATCAATTAGGGGGGTCCAATGTGTCAGATGACCAAAAAATCTCAAGGGGGGGTCAATAATGGCTGACCGAACATTTCTGACCTAGTTTAGGAATCGCGACGTAATAAAGGACGGGTTTCCCTGAGGGTTTTCGGCTGTATAGTGATTAAAACCAGGAGAGCTTGTTTGGATCAATTAGGGGGGTCCAATGTGTCAGATGACCAAAAAATCTCAAGGGGGGGTCAATAATGGCTAACCAAACATTTCTGACCTAGTTTGGGAGTCGAGACGTAATAAAGGACAGGTTTCCCTGAGGGTTTTCGACTGTATAGTGATTAAAACCAGGAGAGCTTGTTTGGATTAATTAGGGGGGTCCAATGTGTCAGATGACCAAAAAGTCTCAAGGGGGGGTCAATTATGCTTGACCGAACATTTCTGACCTAGTTTGGGAGTCGAGACGTAATAAAGGACGGGTTTACCTGAGGGTTTTCGGCGGTATAGTGATTAAAACCAGGAGAGCTTGTTTGGATCAATTAGGGGGGGTCCAATGTGTCAGATGACTAAAAAATCTCAAGGGGGGGTCAATAATGGTTGACCGAACATTTCTGACCCAGTTTGGGAGTTGAGACATAATAAAGGACGGGTTTCCCTGAGGGTTTTCGGCTGTATAGTGATTAAAACCAGGAGATCTTGTTTAGATCAATTAGGGGGGTCCAATGTGTCAGATGACCAAAAAATCTCAAGGCGGGGTCAACAATGGCTGACCGAACATTTCGACCTTTTTTGGGAGTCGAGACGTAATAAAGGACAGGTTTCCCTGAGGGTTTTCGGCTGTATAGTGATTAAAACCAGGAGATCTTGTTTAGATCAATTAGGGGGGGTCCAATGTGTCAGATGACCAAAAAATCTCAAGGGGGGGTCAATTGTGGTTGACCGAACATTTCTGACCTAGTTTGGGAGTCTAGACGTAATAAAGGACAGGTTTCCCTGAGGGTTTTCGGCTGTATAGTGATTAAAACCAGGAGAGCTTGTTTGGATCAATTAGGGGGGTCCAATGTGTCAGATGACCAAAAAATCTCAAGGGGGGGTCAATAATGGCTGACAGAACATTTCTGACCTAGTTTGGGAGTCGAGACGTAATAAAGGACGGGTTTCCCTGAGGGTTTTCGGCTGTATAGTGATTAAAACCAGCAGATCTTGTTTGGATCAATTAGGGGGGGGTCCAATATGTCAGATGACCAAAAAATCTCAAGGGGGGGGTCAATGTTGGTTGACCGAACATTTCTGACCTAGTTTGAAATCGAGACGTAATAAAGGACAGGTTTCTCTGAGGGTTTTCTGCTGTATAGTGATTTAAACCAGGAGAGCTTGTTTGGATCAATTATGGGGGGTCCAATATGTCAGATGACGAAAAAATCTTAAAGGGGCGGTCAATATTGGTTGACCGAACATTTCTGACCTAGTTTAGGAATCGCGACGTAGTAAAGGACGGGTTTCCCTGAGGGTTTTCGGCTGTATAGTGATTAAAACCAGCAGATCTTGTTTGGATCAATTTAGGGGGGGTCCAATATGTCAGATGACCAAAAAATCTCAAGGGGGGGGTCAATGTTGGTTGACCGAACATTTCTGACCTAGTTTGAAATCGAGACGTAATAAAGGACGGGTTTCCCTGAGGGTTTTCGGCTGTATAGTGATTAAAACCAGGAGAGCTTGTTTGGATCAATTAGGGGGGTCCAATATGTCAGATGACGAAAAAATCTCAAGGGGGGGTCAACATTGGTTGACAGAACATTTCTGACCTTGTTTGGGAATCGCGACGTAATAAAGGACGGGTTTCCCTGAGGGTTTTTTCTCCAGAGTGATCAAAAAAAGGAGGGCTTGTTTGGATCAATTAGGGGGGTCCAATGTGTCAGATGACCGAGAAAATCTCAAGGGGGGGTCAATATTGATTGACCGTACATTTGTGATCTTGTTTGGGAGTTGAGACGTAATTAGGAAGCGTTTCCCTCTACCCCTAGCCCATGCCAATATAGCCCACCTGAACCCACCCCTAGCCCATGCCAACCAAGCCCACCTCAACCTGCAAAGAAGCCCTCCCAACAAAGCACAACCCACCCTCAGCCCATATGAAGAAGCCCAGCCCATACCTACCCAGAAGCCCAGCCTAACCCACCAACCCTTATAAATACCATGCACAGCTCACAAAAGTACAGCCCCTGTAGGTTCCCCCCCCCTCACCCCACCTCCTCACCCCACCCCCTCACCCCCACCCTCCACCTTCAACCACACCCCCAGCCCACCCTCTCCTCCTCCTCCATGCAACCTTTAAGAATATCATTATCTGGAGTGACTCCCCCAGACTAGTTCAGAACTGCACAGAAGGTGGCAGCACAGGGGGGCAGGCCAACTAGATGTTGCGCAATCAGAAAACCCTCAGGGTTTTCTAGTCTCTGCCCAAACTTCCGTCGCCCGTCCGCCTCTGAAAATGGAAAAGTTGATAGTGTTTTACGTTATATTCCCGCTACTTGTAGCATATCTAGCAATTCAATACCGATATATGTGGATTATGCTTCTAAAGAAGGTAGCAGTTCCAGGTAGGTATTGATATATACATCGCCCGGCGTCGTTTTTTTGATATATCCTGTATTATCGCTCACACTGCCTCAGTCGGCTCGCATTTGCAACCTCTCAGTCGAGCTGCTCATAGGCAGCGCTGCCACCGTAGTTGGTCGGCCCCAATACAGAACAGGTCCGGTCTAGCTGCTCACTGCTCAGACTCAGTCAAAGACAATGAAAGTCTCATTGACGTCAATAAATCAATTTCATTGATGCATTAGTTCAGAGACATGGAGGGGGAGATGGGACACAGGGGAGAGGGCCCAGTATGCTTGCCGCGGGTGTTATGCAAATTAGGTGTCATGGTGGCCTGCATGGTAGGGGTCATGGTTGGCTGCACACACCACTCAGCAGATATGAAAATGGATCCACTTTGAGAATTAATTCTAAGAAAACTACTTATTCCACATACTAATGCTGTAAAGCATTAGAAAGCCCTGGCCTAGTTGTATATGAATAAATTGAGTTTTGTTCAAATTTCTAATCAGATCAAAATACTGATAACATATCTCAGGGCCACCCGTCAAGGTGACTCCACCGATATGAAAACGGATCCATCTTTGACAATTAATTCTGAGAAAACTACCTATCCCACATGCTAGTGCTGTGTAGGATTAGAAAGCCCTGGACTAGTTGTATATGAATAAATTGAGTTTTGTTCAAGTTTTGACTTTAATTAAAATCTGAGGGTGGGGTACTGATAGCATGTCTTTGGCCGGACCAGTCGGGTGACTCCGTAGATATGAAAACGGATCCATCTTTGACAATTAATTCTGAGAAAACTACTTATTCCACATACTAATGCAGTATAGGATTAGAAAGCCCTAGAATAGTTGTATATGAATAAATCGAGTTTTGTTTAAGTTTTGACTTCAACCAAAAACTGGGGGTGCAGTACTGATAACATATTGTCTGGTCGCCCCTTCTGGGTGTCTCCGCAGATATGAAAACGGATCCATCTTTGACAATTAATTCTGAGAAAACTATCTATTCCACATACTAATGCAGTATAGGATTAGAAAGCCCTAGAATAGTTGTATATGAATAAATCGAGTTTTGTTCAAGTTTTGACTTTAATTAAAATCTGGGGGTGGGATACTGATAGCATGTCTTTGGCCGGACCAGTCGGGGTGACTCCGCAGATATGAAACGGATCCATCTTTGACAATTAATTCTGAGAAAACTACTTATTCTACATACTAATGCAGTATAGGATTAGAAAGCCCTAGAATAGTTGTATATGAATAAATCGAGTTTTGTTTAAGTTTTGACTTCAATCAAAAACTGGGGGTGCAGTACTGATAGCATATCTTCTGGTCGCCCCGTCGGGGTGCCTCCGCAGATATGAAAACGGATCCATTTTGACAATTAATTTTGAGAAAACTATCTATCCTACATACTAATGCAGTATAGGATTAGAAAGCCCTAGCCTAGTTGTATATGAATAAATCGAGTTTTGTTCAAATTTCCACTTTGATAAAAATCTGGGGATGGGATACTGATAACATATCTTATGGCCGACCGGTTGGGGTGACTCCGCAGATATGAAAACAGATCCATCTTTGACAATTAATTTTGAGAAAACTACCCATCCCACATACTAATGCAGTATAGGATTAGAAAGCCCTAGCCTAGTTGTATATGAATAAATCGAGTTTTGTTCAAATTTCCACTTCGATAAAAATCTGGGGATGGGATACTGATAACATATCTTATAGCCAACCGGTCGGGGTGACTGTGCAGATATGAAAACGGATCTATCTTTGACAATTAATTTTGAGAAAACTATCTATCCTACATACTAATGCAGTATAGCATTAGAAAGCCCTAGCCTAGTTGTATATGAATAAATCGAGTTTTGTTTAAGTTTCCACTTCGATAAAAATCTGGGGATGGGATACTGATATAATTTAGCTTATGGCCGACCGGTCGGGGTGACTCTGCTGATATAAAAACGGATTCATCTTTGACAATTAATTTTGAGAAAACTATCTATCCTACATACTAATGCAGTATAGGATTAGAAAGCCCTAGCCTAGTTGTATATGAATAAATCGAGTTTTGTTCAAGTTTCCACTTCGATCAAATTCTGGGGATGGGATACTGATAACATATCTTATGGCCGACCGGTCAGGGTGACTCTGCAGATATGAAAACGGATCCATCTTTGACAATTAATTTTGAGAAAACTATCTATTCTACACACTAATGCAGTATAGGATTAGAAAGCCCTAACCTAGTTGTATATGAATAAGTTGAGTTTTGTTCAAATTTCGAATTTAATCAAAATCAGGGGATTAGATATTGATAACATCTTCAGCCCGACCAGTCAGGGTGACTCTCATGAAAGAACCAAGAAAACGGATCCACCTTTGACAATTAAAGAAAACTACCAACTCAAAATGAAGAGTGTGGATGCAAAACGACATATCTCCATCCCAGAATAAGACACTAAGGCTGGGTACAGAGGCTCTAAGGCCGGGTACAGCAGTGTTGCCGAAAAGACATCGGCACATCGGCTTTTGCCGATGTAGAATCGTAATGGCTGGTGTGAGGCTCTTGAACACCGGCCACAATGGCCGGCCATGATGTCAGCTTTCCAAAAATGAAAGCATTTTTAAGATAGTCCTATTTGAAGCAAAGTTATGGCAATGTAACAATAATAATAAATTTTTACACTTTCTCATACATTTTGTCTATATCTATCAATAAAATGTTCTTTTAAATGGCCTCATGGCATCAATGTATCCACAGTAGTTTCATGTGACCTGTGTAGAAGACAGATGGCCTATCGATCTCACTACATAGGCCACATTGGTCTGTGTGACTTAAAGGTTTTCGGCAACACTGTACAGGGTGTTGAGCTTCTGCTCACTGGTCACACCTCACTGCCCCCGTCCAGCACCCCCCCCCCCCCCACTCCCCCCCCCCCCCCCGCCATAGCCGCGGCAGTGAAGTCTAGAGCACACAGCCTTCACAGAGCGTGTTTCCCATCCCCTGCTTCTAGGCCCTGATTAGTTAGATGGAAATGCGATATTTGATATCGGGCAGGGGGTGAGGGTGTGGCTGTGGGGGTCACTAAGTTTAAGGGAGTGTTCATTTATTTGTTACGGTGGGGGGCAGTGGGTTTAGGGTGGTGGGGTAAAAAAAAATTCCGACCCAAACTGAGGGAGGGGGGCGTAAAAAAATCTGATTCCTCTTGAGGGGGGGGGGGGGGGCGTAAAAAATTCAGCCCCTTTTAAGCAAAAAAGCCTGCACCTTACTATAGTTCAAAGGGTGGGGGCGAACATTTTTGGGCGCCTTCGGCGAGGGGAGGCATAAAAGGTTCTATGCACTCTCGAGGGGCGGGGGGGGGGGGGGTATTCGCCCCTCCGCGCGAAATCTCACCACCCCACCCCCTGTAATTAATAAATGAAAACTTCCTAAAGTATTTCACCGTGAAGCCACGTACATATTGAACCGTACCGGTTTTTACTTTTTAATGGAAATAAAAAAAGACGGTTTGGTCTGATTATACAACAAAACTTGATTTACTCATATACAACTAGGCAAGGGCTTTCTAATGCTATACAGCATTAGTAATTTAGTAGGTGGGATGGGTAGTTTTCTCTGAATTAATTGTCAAAGATAAATCCGATTTCATATCTGCGCAGTCACCCTGACGGGCGGCCCTGAGATATATTATCAGTACCCCATCCCCAGATTTTGATCTGATTAGAAACTTACAAAACTATTGAGTTTGAACTATAAAAGCGTTTTAATTCACTATGCAGGTTTACTACAGGGAGAACAGTAAACTGGCCTCTACACGGTACGATGATAAGCTACAAGTATAGTTTCCAGTTAATATGTGTGAAGTATTTGATACTACTTATTATCTCTTTCCTTCAGAATTGGAACAGAAGGAAATCGTCATAGGTGTGTTGTCTGCCAGAGACCACTTCCAACACCGACAGACAATCAGAAAGACATGGCAGGGAGCGGTTCTCAGCAACGATTCCTTGTCTGACAGGTAACACTTGCCAATTTCTGTAAAGTAAAGAAGTAGCATCACTGAACTTATGCATTGCTCTTCCATCCTACCTCTTGTTGCATATTATTTGTAAGTCTCTCCAGATCGTTCTAATACCATCCTTTCTCTTCCAGGGTAGAGATAAAATTTGTGGTTGGTCAAAGGGCTTGCCAAATACCAATAGCAGACCGCTATGATCCATATACATGTCAACTATATAATATATCAATGCCAGGTAAGTCTTCCATATCCAAACACAGAGAGTATATGAGTCCAGCAAGAATACTACCGGTACTTCTTTTGTTTTTATTCCAAAAAATATAATCTAAGATGCGTCTCCTTGAAAGGGGATTTTCTGCACATACTCACTGATATAAAGCCCACACAGTAAGACATGTTATCTTTACTATTCTAAATCCTCAGCCCTCAGATAATTTATAAATTATATCAAAATGTCTAATCATGTATTACCCGGTAATAGGCCCAGTGCTTTCCATAAGATCAACATCGATTTATTAAAACTTACGTTTACAGGCGTGCTGGAAGACGTGCTTGCAGTTAAAGAGCGTGAAGTGACAGATACACAAACAACAAAGTGGAACTATGCTCTGCAAACAGTGGCTTTTAAGGTACATGCCCTATTATAAATTTAGTTCCAGCAACACATAATCACAACAGAATACACAACAGATCTTATTTGATATTGTTTGATCAATATTTCTTCACGAATAGCTTAAGATATTTTCATTTTTACGCGTGAGTGTAATTGCTAAATGTTTTTTTTGTGTAGGTTCATCACCCAGTGGTGCTGGGTAAACTAGGGGTCCATGCAGATAGCCTGCAGCATAAACTTGCCATCCGCCTTTTGGACGCCGTCACACAGGCAAGTACTAATCCTTCTCACATATCCCTAATACAAAATGACATCAAACACATCTGTCATTTATGATAATATAGCAATGGCGATTTGGCAAGTCTAATATCTCCAATCTTATATTCAGAAGTGAAATTTTCTCTCCCGTGATTTCACTGCTATTCATCCCGACATTGTAAGCCTAATGCTTTTGTATATTTCTGTAATTAAAGTAGAATAAACCAATGCAATAAATCAACGTCATGAATTTATGGGTCAAGATTTAGTCTATCAAAGTGTTGTTGACTCAGGGTGGTACACCACACAGAGTCTTATGCAACGCCTCATGAGGGGTTGCATCAAGATAGTGAAACTTCATTTTTGATGGTGAATTTTGACATGAGTTCATGGTTCAAAAAATGTAAAAACTTGACAGATGGACAGATTAGATGCTCAGGTTTATGGAACATCAGTCACTTATATCGATATTCACCTCTAACCATTTGAAATATTGAAAATAAAAAACGTGACCAAAAAAAACACAAAAAAAGTGTTTAGAGAAATTAAACTCTTAAGCACTAGAATCGATTTTCGTCTACATTACGGTCCACACAACTCCAGTGCTAAGTCAATGGCAGGTATCTTGTAATACTAGGTGAGACACTTTTTGTAAGACCTTTTCTGTGTGTTGGTCCTGCATTATCTTTGAATACCTTGAATTTCATTAATGTGTGGACAGATACAATCTAGGTACAGGGGTGTGAGCAGGGGAGGCTGGGGCTGATATAGCTGGTTGAGGGGTATGGTACAGACCGGTGATTTTTGACACAGGGTCCCCCTCTCCTCCCACCAAGGGTGTGTGTGTACAATACTGCGACTGACGGCGGAATCAATGTGTAAACGACAAAACTGAAACAGATATCATTGCCGTTTACACTCTGATGGACTCGCTAAAGTCGAGGACGCAGGCAGCCGGCAGATGGCCCCACACCCACCTGCATCCGACACCCACCTGCTTGCCCACACCTACCTGGTCGCCCACACCCACCTGCTTGACTGAAATGTGATAACATACTAGTGTGACACATGATTTGAGGGTAGTTTTGACTTGGGAATATGTTTCTGCGGTCAGAATTGACAAATAATTCAGTATTCCTGAAATAATATTTATAGATTCTGTCTTTCAGTCAACCAATTTAATCACTTTATCACCCTCACCCTGAGTCATTTGTGATGTTAATCACACGTTCAATCTTTTTTACTTGTATTACAGAATGAAATAGTGAGTACAGTGTTCAGCAAGGAGACTCCCGGCGTCTTGTTAGAAGGCTTCCGTTACAAGGCTGTCGAACCATACCTCCTACCACAGGTAAGGTTAACCTTTACATGTACACTCATTTATGTTCCATAATACATGTAGTTCTTTCCTAAAATTAGAATTATCATACTAAGGGGGGAATATACAAGGTACTGTCTGTCATCTTGAAGATAACCAAAAGGGATTGTAGACAGAAGTAGTTATTCCCTGTACATGTTTGTACACGTCTTCATCATGTGAACATCTGAAAATACAACTATATATATTTATACGATTGTTTACTTGTCTCATTCCAGGTAAGCCCGTGCTACTTACTCGTTGCGCATTGACACGGTCAGTTGAAACCTCCTACACGCATTTCACATTTACCTATCCACAGGTACCGGGTATATAGATTGTAATGTGTACATAGATTGCATAGTTACTTCCCAACTTGACCACTCACTGAACATATATCAGGTTTCTTGCCTGTATATCAGCAATGAGTGTCTAGATAAGGTAGCATTACATCTATACACCATCACATACGTGAATCGGAGATGTATGATAGCATACAGGGGAGGTTTAGGAAGCATTGTACGGAGTACAGGGGAATATCTCCTGGACATTGGAGAAAGGTAGACATTGAGGGAGAGCGGGTGGTTGACAGATGCAGTGTTGCCGAAATGACGCAGCCTTAGAACGCAGGCCGTGATCTCAGCTTTATATTACTGAAAGAATTTTTCAAATTGGCCAATTAGAAGCAAAGTTACGCAAATTTTAGTGAAGCTGTTTAATATTCAAATATTTTCAAAATTCTTTGCAGTTATAAATAGACAGAGCTGCACGCTAAAGTGACAGAGTCAGTGGTTAGTGCACGAGCAGTGCTTGGGCCGTATTGCACGCTGGCCGTAGGCCTAGTGCAATACGGCCCAAGCACTGCAAGTGCACTAACCACTGACGAGGTCACTTTTAAGTGACGCTCTGTATTTATTTCAGGGTACATCGATGTAAAATAGATATGTAGTCTATGTTTCATTACTTTCACGATGTTTCTTTACTTCCGCGGCGTTTGTTTACCTCCGTCGGCCGCCATTTTGAATTCCGCGCAAGTCACGTGACCTCCGGTAGCCTAGAAACGCCATGGCGACCCCATGGCGACCCATGGCGACCGTCAGGAGCGTGCAATACGACCCCAGCGTGCAATACGACCAAGGGTTATTTCACGCTCCTGTGGGGAACGGGCATCCCATTGCTTTAACCTTGACAGTCCGTATTCACCATGAAATAATGAAGTTTATATGGGCACCTGAAAAAATCAATATTCATATGGCCTGCTTGAAAGGGAAATGGCCTGCGTAAGATGCCAAGATGCAGGCCACTTTGGCCTGCGTCAATAAAAGGTTTTTGGCAACACTACAGATGGCTACAGACTGTAGGAAGGGCAGATGAAGCTGTGGAAGGCATAGTCCCACTTCAGTTTCAGGTGACTTATACATTTGAGTGGGTAGGGTAGTCTATGAGATCTACTGAAAGACAGTATTGCATGGTTGGTTATTTACCTCTGAGCGCAGAACAGCTTATCCAGATGTGTAATACAGTGTATTCAGAAGAACCATAACTCCTGGCGTAGAAGCAGAAGCGGTGCTAGATATACAGAAAGCTCAGAAAGGGCTCAATCTTGCTCATTGATAATTTAAGATATGGTTTAAATGCACTCTACCGACTGCATGGAATGGGTAGATGTTATATTTAATATTGTGTGATGATAATAACTACTTAAATTATGTACAACAGAGATCCATCACTTTTGAAGGCAATTTCTATACCCTAAAACGACCTGGGCTCAACGGGGCACCCATCATTAAAGCAGCAACTCGACCTCCTCAGACCTCCTCCAACTCTAGCATGAATTTAATATTTATAGGACCATCATATTTTGTTTTTCTTTAAGGCAGAGCAAAATATCATAGCATATAAGGCCTCTCTAAAGCATAATGGATGGGCTAAAATACAGATATTAATGGATGGGCTAAAATACAGATATTAATTCCATCTGTGGCGGGAAGGAAAGCCATCTCTGCAGGGACCAATGCCAATATGACCTCTTGTGGTCAAAGATGGAACTAAAATGGCTTAGTCTTGTGTGGCTAGTACACTTAGAGCAATCAGTACACACTTATGGTGGAGGTCTACATACAACAAATAAATAGGGAAGTATATATAATGTATAATCTGCATGAATGCACATGTAAAGCCTTATGGTTGTGGATGGGAATAGTGCTTTCATTATGCATATACATAGGAGCACAGTGAGAGGTAGTTCACCTCAAGCCCAATAGGAGGCAGCAGGGAGTAGGTATCCTGCACATCGTTATGTTATCCGGTTTACAGTTGGTTGACTGCTATTCTCACAGGAGGTATTTTGCCTATTTTCATATAGAAAGAAGCACCCATATTATTTGTAAATCAACCTGTCCACATATGAGTCTGTGAAGATTGCTGACATATTATAATCTAAAATTCGATGCTTGGAGCTCAAGTAGCTGTTTTAATTAGTATAGAGGTTCCCAAATAAGAATATTTGAAGAGTTTGAATGCAAAACGACATATCTCCATCCCAGAATTGAAGCATGTAGTGCTTTTTGTAAAGACACCCTGAGGTCAATTACTGTACTTTGGTTACAGAGTCTGTACTAAGTAGGTCCTTATTAGATGAAAAATAATAAATATTGGAAAAATAGTTTGAAGATTATATTTTACTATCCCTAATTTATGTTTTTGTCAGATTTGTGTCCCCATTTGTTTAAATGGCGCTTATTAGTCAGGGCCCGTTTTCAGGAAATCAAAATTGTTAAGGCATTTTGCAGTAGAATTGTTTTTAGAGTTGGAATAGGATAATTTGGGTGTGCTGAATCCAAATCTGCCGTATAACATTTCATATCTTGATGTTATCTGGCCGAAAAATCAAAAACAAAATGGCTGCCATTTTTGGCTTTAAACCTGCAGATGTCAGCAGATATAGGGTATAATAGCCTAGTGCAAAACATGGTATGGTCATGAAATTGAATATGCTTACTCCTCAGTAGGTCATCTGTCATATCTGTATCATTTGATATTTGAAAATCCAAGATGGAGGCCATTTTTAAGATGGCTGCCCGAATCACACTTCCAAGCTTGTTTCCTTCATAGAAATGGATGTACTTGGTCAATCAGCTTAATCTTGGTGTCAAATTATATATTTTCAGACCTGCTGAAGCTGATTTCAACCCTTATAATGATCTTAGAGCAGTTAAAGAGCACGAAAATATGTATTTTACGTCATGTTTATAGTTAACTTGAGTATAGAAAAAGGATCTTTTGTAATTCCATACTCAGCTTCAGTACATTATGAAGTCAAGAAATACAACCCTACCAAGAAGATATATGACAGCCATTTTGAATTTTTAATATTAGTATCCATAAAATATGCCTTGCTTTGACTGAAAACTGAAAAAAATGGCCATCATGAATTCCAATCACTGTATTGTCAAGATCTTGCATTCTATAAAATGAATACTTCTGAGAACAAGACGCTGTATTCTCATGTCAAAGTGTATAATTTGGAGAATAGTAACTCCATCAACATTGCTTACAGGTGCAAATCTCAGTACCCCCCCCCCCCAGCAACATTCGAAGTGGAGTCGATACAGGTACTCAGCCCTAGAAATAGGGGCAGTGAGGGTTTAATGTCTTGTCTAACCTGCTATAAGTGTTTCCAGTTAACTGTGCTACTGTTTAAATCCTATTTCAACATGAGTGGGTATTCAATCTCCACATTCATAAAAGTTGTCAGCATCACCCTGGCCTATAGTCCCTGCAGTGTATGAACCCCTACTACATCAGTACTTTAGAACCTCCAACCTTCCTATCGGGGTCACGACCCCCCCCCCCTCCTTGATTGCACCCCTCCTATCAGGGTTCCCACTGCTCCTTATAGGTCCCCATCCCATCTCCTGGGGCTTCAACCCGTCCTCTCTGGGCTTCCACGCTTCAACCTGGAGACTCTTCCAGATGCCCATCCCTCCTCCAGCATCAAGACCTCTTTTTTGTAGGATCTCCCAACCATCCTTTAGCTGTTCCATCAATCCTCTGTGGTCTCATTACCTCCATTCAGGGTCTTCAATCCCCCAACCCAGAATCCCAATCTCTCCTTCACATGTCAAACTCATGGCTATCGTGAGGATAGTTTGGGAAGCGGTGACATGCAGAGGTCTGAGAGAGAGAGGCATGCTAAGGTTGGAGGGGGGACAAGGTCCTTCTCCTACCATACACATCCCATATCCGCTCCTCTCCCACAAGCCCTCATCTCCTGTCCCATGTCCACCCCTTCTAGGCTAGCTCCACCTGTGTCCTCCCTGCCATATATGTCCTGCCCTTCACTGGCTCCTCTCCTCATTGTCATGTCCTGCCCTCTCCTGTGTCCTCTCCCCCATACCCCTGTGCCTGCTTATCCCCCCTCCCCAAGGACCACTCTATCCACGTCAATGAAATAGGGGGTCAGGAAAAGGGGAGGCATGAAGGGAATTGAGTAGGTAGGGGAATGGGAAAGCAGAGGAAGAGGGAAGCATTCATAGAAGAAGGGCAGCATGAAAGAATAGGATAGGGGGCAATGGGGTGCAAGGCAAGAGAGGGGAATGGGAAGGGGAATGGGGGGCAGTGTGAGGGAAGTTGGGTGGGGGGTTATGCCCCAGGGACTAGATCTCAAGAATTATATTTCCAGAGGACTACGATCCGGAATGTGGGTCTGATTGACTATGGGAGGGGAAGACTGGAAGATGGGCTGGACATTATTTTTCCCTCCACTTTCTTTATCCCCTACCATCTGAATTCCCTTCGACCTACACCAGTGTCATCACGTGACTTTCTTACAATCCACAAGGGACCGACAACTGCTGTCCTACCTGTAAAAACGATCCAGGATCTCTGATCATGTGATTGGTCAAACCCGGGTTCTCCGTGATAATGCCCAAGTCCACCTGAAATGTCCTCGAGAGAAGAAGCTGATTTTCTCCAAGAGCCCCCTCAGTCGGGGTCTAGAACTTTGGATAGACCGTCCAATGACTGGCTGTCTATGAGGACTTTATGAAAGCTATCAAATAAATTATCATGTATAGTAAACAAACTAACCAAAACCGACTTACAAGTAGTGCCTAAATTCTATTGAGTAAAGTTTTCTTTATTGTGATACGAATCAATGGACACTGAAAGCTGTTAACCCCACCCTAGAGACTGGACACAGAATCATGAACTATGAATTGTATATCATATTTATTCTTACTATCAGAGCAACTCGCTCAATTCTTCTATCTCTACTTTGGTTTTACTTAAAAGTGCCCCATGTTGTGAAGAAACCAAATAAAATAATTAAACTCTCAAACTCTTCCATATCCCAAACATTGCCTTCCCTGCCCTACTACTGGTGCATAAGTAGATTCCACAAAGACTGAAGTGCATTTGTGGGCCCCCATGATACCCTTTTCATAGCTTTCCCAACTATAACACTTTCTGCTGTATTGGATCCAAGAAGATACCTCTCTACCCATAGTTCTACTAACAGGTGGTAGTGGTGTAGGTGGGGTCATAATCAGGCATTGATGATAGTCAGTCTATGGAAGGGTAACGGATGGTGAGGGATGTTGGGGTGGAGGCTACCCATGGTCTTGCCAGTGTCAGTGCTGAATGAGGTAAAGAGCGGGAAGTTAAGTATGGGACGACTCATTTTCTACACAAGTAATCTATAGATATGATGTAAAATACACATTTTCCTGCTCTATAACTTCTCTAAGATCATTACAAGTGTTAGAATCAGCTTCAGCAGGTCTGAAAACATAATTTGACACCAAGATTAAGCTGGTTGACCAACTACATCCATTTCTATGAAGGAAACAAGTTTGGAAGTGTGATTCGGGCAGCCATCTTAAAAATGGCCGCCATCTTGGATTTTCAAATGTCAAATGATGCAGATATGAAAGATGACCCACTGAGGAGTAAGCATATTCAATTTCATGACCATACCATGTTTTGCACTAGGCTATTATACCCTATATCTGCTGACATCTGCAGGTTTTAAGCCAAAAATGGCAGCCATTTTGTTTTTGATTTTTCAGCCAGATAACATCAAGATATGAAATGTTATACGGCAGATTTGGATTCAGCACACCCAAATCATCCTATTCCAACTCTAAAAACAATTCTACTGCAAAATGCCTTGACCTTTTTCATAAGGCCTCTTTTCCAGAAAATGCTCCTGACTATATGTCGTTTTGCATCAAAACTCTTCATTTTGATTTAGGCTTAACATGTGTGGGTTATCTTGTTGAGCTATAATCATTTCCCTGAAAATGGTTGATTACCTAAAAATGGTTGATTACCTAAAAATAGAGGGAGGACATTATATAGCAGGCCGATTTGGAGACCATGTGTGTATGGGGGTGGGGGAAGTGAGGTCCCCCCTCCCAACACACACATCTACACAAACCCATCCCGTAATACACTGTAGTAGGGACCCAAGAATCCGCTAGGTGTGCCCCTGTGCACAGTGCACACAGCAGATGGGTATTTTGGTGCAGCTATCTATATAAGAAATAGATGAATCCCTATGAAGTTATGAATGCTACTGGTTGCTACTCAGTATGCTACTGGTTGCTACCCAATATGTTGTTATATGGTGTTCAAAAATGGAAGCAATCAGAGGATGCTCTCACCTGTTCCTAGGCCAAAACATCAAACTGATTATGACTGGGTCATTAAGGCAATTTGTTTACTCTATACTTACACCCACTCAGGTCATTTGCATTATATTGGGTGATCATGTTAAAACCCCAGCTCTCCTATAAATAGGGCTGAGTACCTGTCCCGACTGCGCCCTGACTGTCGGTGGAGGGGTACCGAGATCTGCGGGTTTAAAAGGGTCTGTCAATCATGGCCCAGCCTGGCCAGTACTCTAGATGCCCTCCAAACCCCTTATATAACTACCTTCCACTCACATGCCTGAGGCAAATAGGCATCACCACCTTTCAGATCCAAAACTGCATACCAATTATATAGAAGATGTACTGGGGGAACTTGGTGGATTTTGTTGATATCTGATGATTGCCCAGGTTCTATGATAGATAGAAAGAAAATTCCAAAAGATTTGTATTATGCAGCAGAGAGGGTGGAATGTAGCACTATCCTGTCTGTAGGTTCGCTGGTGCTCACCCCGCTGACGCCCTCCCCACTGCCGCCCTCTCCGCTGCCGCCCTCTCCGCTGCCGCCCTCCCCGCTGCCGCCCTCCCCGCTGCCGCCCTCCCTGCTGCCGCCCTCCCCGCTGCCGCCCTCCCCGCTGCCGCCCTCCCCGCTGCCGCCCTCCCCGCTGCCGCCCTCCCCGCTGCCGCCCTCCCCGCTGCCGCCCTCCTCGCTGTACAGCTATAGGTGTCTATATGATATAGTACAGGTTTAGGTGTCTATATGATATACATTGTAGTACAGGCTTAGGTGCCTATGTGATATACTGTAAATTCTCGTGATTTTATACGCGCGGGGCGGGTCATATGGGGTGTCTACATGATATAGTACAGATTTAGGTGTCTATGTTATATACCGTATTGATATCAGTTAGAATAAACAATTCCTGGATGTATTAAAGTGATGGACACCACATAGCCAATATTTGTATATGTTATATAGTTTGATGGACTGCTGTAACTATAGACCGCTATTTCGTCATTAAGTACTTTGATATACATGTGCATATCAATCGTGTAAAATGAATGGATGTAAGCATGTAGTAGGAGGTTCACAGCTTATAGTAGGGGAGGGGATGTTATAGGCCTACCTAGAACCCACACACAGGTAAAGCTTAGAGGCTACAGACGATGTATGCAGGGCGTACAACGGCAGTACGCCACGCTGGTGTGAGCGGGACATAACACAATCGCCTAGACTCCCCATAGACTCCCCACCAGTCTCCTTAGAACCTCCACCAAACCGCATCTGTGGCAATGTAGGCCCTATCTTGGCAAATCTAGACACAAATAATGTAAGACTAGATAGGACAAATCGCAAACATCCCTTGGTTTGCACATGGCACAATCTATGCCACTTATAAGTGAGGTCGGACTCACATATGGCTTATGAAATATATCATATGTAAACCTTGGGCGTTTTACGTTCCCTATACCACTCTCTCAAATAGGAATAGGTGTCTTACCAAAGGTAAGTCAGGCTTGAGTGCTATTGAGTTTACCATGTAATCTAAATCCATCTGAATTGTTGCTCACTATTCTGAATAATCCTACCGCATCCTATGACAATATCATGACGTCAATTTTCCAGTTACATAGGCGGTAATTTACCGATATTACCGTAAATTCTCGCGTATAAGCCTAACTCGCGTATAAGCCGCACCCCTAACTTTGACAAATTATATAAGCCGCAGAGGGGGTCTGAATATTGCGATTTTGGTACTCTAGTATACTAATAAAAACTCTCGTATAAGCCGCACCCTATATAGGCATGTTTGGTATCAAAAGAAAGCTGAGTCTGACTCGCGTACAAGCCGCGGCTTCTACGCGAGAATTTACGGTAGCATCAAATAAAACAACAACAACAACAACAACAACAACAACAACAACAACAACATAGCAATGTTCAACGATGTTAGGTATCGATCACATTGAAGACTTGGGAGAATGTTGTGGTAATTTATCTGCTGACGGGAGGAGAATGTGGCGCTCTCATGGAGGCAGCACCTGGGTAACGCCAGTCTCGTGGAATGTCCCGGTGACAAGAGCAAAGGTTTATAGCCTTGTGGCCACCGGCCACCAACCCCATGTCCTTTACTTCTACTTAATAACTGTTTTTATACTGGGGGAAGCTCGTTACAATAACTTCCAGGGTAGTCCTAGTGATTGCTCTATGAGACACACGTTAAGTAGGCCCTCTATGGATAATAAGATACTATTTAATCATCACAGACAACTTATACCTCCTGCCATTCACTAGACACATAAAGAATAATGTCCTCAACAGTGCTGACCCCTCCCCCGCGGAGTATCCTCTCTACAAGGATGCTCACGTAACCACTGACGGCTCATAGCTGTTAATAAAGGTTAAATAGCTCAACCACATTTAACACTAAAGTGTCATCTATATCACCTGGGAGGGAGGTCAGCGGCTCACCTTGGTCATGGACCTCATAACCGCTCAGACATATTGAACCATGGGCGCAGCCATATTGTTCAAAAGACCCCCGACGGCCATCTTGGATTATAGCATAGGGTAAAGTGTCTTTGAGTCGGCCATGTACCTTGAGTCGGCCATTTTACATGGGTTTTGGTACCAAATTGAGCCAATAAATAATTATTTTAGTGGATTTAACTTTATTTATATTGATACAATATGGAAAAATGCAGCACATGTTATTTTACCATTTTGGGGAATTCATCTCTAGTCCCCTCCACTGGCTGTCAAAAATACTACATTTTTGGTAATATTATGCAATTTTAGCTGTAATTTTGCTCATTTGCCAGCCACCATGAAATTGAGTGCAAGAAATATATGAGGCATCATTTGCAATTGTGTAATTATTGGTCATGGAACACAGTTAACCATGATTGAAATTGGTTGATGTCTTATATTCACACTCTGTCTGAGGTCACTCAACAAGAAATAAACCCTATCCTTGCATTTAGTACAAAAATAGACATTCTAATACATAGCAGGTGACTGATGGTATAGTGTGGCTGACTCAAGGTACCACAGTGGTTGACTCATGGTACTTATGAAGAAAAATCACACCTCTTATGTAGCGGAAGCCTATAAGGCCCCATGAACATAAATATGAAAATTGTGAATTTATTGGCTTGAAAGTCCAAGACATCAGGATAACTTTCATATCAATTTTTACATGACCCTACATGTTAGCTTAATACAGCAGAGCTTCTATAATAATGCATATGTTTCAAAGAGGTCCAAGTGGCCGACTCATGGTCACTTTACCTAGATCTATGGGTGATCTTTTATCTGCCCCCTGCCCAGCCCAGAACAATGGCCACCTATTGTCTCAGGTGTGAAGTAAGGAGGTTAGTCTGATTAGTCCTATCCAGATAAGGGATTACCCAGAATGCCATGTGGAAGTCGGGAGTCTGTTGCCCGATAAATTCGTAACATGTCTCACCCGTGCAGATCTGCGGCTCGGCTCAGCATGTTGCTCATCATTGCCATGTGGTAAACTCCTATTACATAATCAGACAGCAGAACCCGTGGCGCCTAATGATATCTTTGGCATATAATATATTATTGTATAAGATAGACGGATTACACTAATTGTATATATCTGCACCGTTGAGAGTATGAGTAACCTATTTGAATTAGGGGTTTACTGATTCGGGGCCCTCCCTGATTTACAGCTAGGAGCTATGTTGGGAGATGATTTTGAGCAATTTTTTTCCGTTTAATTTGTCAGTGCTGTTCAAGTCGGCACCACAAAGTAGGAAGACTACCTAGCTCGATACCATGTAGACCTTACATGTAGATACAATTCCATACAGAAGAAGGGAGATCTTTCTTAAGGGTCACAATAGTAAACAGCATATATTAATTTTCGTCTGAAATTTCTGGCTGTTTTTCTTATTGCTCCCACAAAATGACTCATTAAAGTAAAATTTACTGGGACTATGGACCGTACAAATAATTATTATCATGCCCACGGCAGGCATATACATGTACCTACATATATTACAACAACAAATGCATCTGAGGACCAGATTCACTTTTAAACTATTTCAACATCCTCTTTCCACCTCGACTCCTTTGCAGTTAATTGAAACAATGAAACACTCAGTACGAACGACAACAGTCACCACTTTTCAGCAATAGAATAACACATTTTTAGTGACTGGGCTTGGAGAAGAAACGGAGCAAGGAGAATAGGGGTAATGAGAGAAACTGGGTGAGAGACGCAACTGGACAAATGGACAGCCCGTGAGAAACTGGGCAAGGGGGAGAAAGTGAATGCAAGGAGGTAGGGACAGAAGAGAATTGAATCATATATCTTTACTTTTTCTGAGCGCTTTACTAGAATATTACTATACATTTCATTTCAAATATTGATCGCAGTCCACTTGTAGCTCGCCTACATTAAACACATATAACTGTGGTCCCGTGACATAATCTTGATATTATCTATAGGGCATTAATTGCCCTTTTCATCCCCATTTCCTCCTGCCCTGAGTCACCTGTGATGTAAATTATTCGATATATCTTTACAGCGTCTGAATCTGTAATAATCTGAGGCGGAAAACAAGTACCATGTATTTATGAAGTTCCGCCTATAACTATAAGCAGCTCTAGACAGATATCACAAGAACAAGGGTAGGGCATATGGGGCTCTGCTAACATAACATTCTCGTTTTTGATTGGGCTCGAGAAAAGATAATTTGGGGCTACACCATGGCTCCATCCTACAACCAGAGGCGGTATGTCATCCTGCAACCAGAGGTGGTATATCACCGGACTACCCTTTAAAAATAGACCAACCTTACATTATGACTTCATGGGCCCCGTGCATGGGGCCCTAGCCTCTGTGTCGCCACCTCACGTTGGAATGTGGCACCAGGCAGGTGGCGTTGCTGCTGTGGCTGCGGCAGTCGACAATGTGTCCGTTCCCGCCCCCAGATACGCGGCTACGGCTTGAGCTGCTCATCAAGTGAGGCACCCCTCCTCTCCTGCCACTACTACCACATCATTACTACCTACTTGTACCCTAAGAGCACCACGACCAGCCCTCCACAGCCCCTCTCCCTGTCCTGTGTCAAACTAAGACGGCCTAAGTCTTATGTATACATGGGCAGCTTACAACTGCTCACCAGGCAGCATGTGTAGGGGGCGCGCTGTGCAGAGCAGCTCTCAGGGAGTTCTACAGGTGGGTCTGGCCGCAGTCAGAGGGCAGCTACCCAACTGCTACATGGACCTGCGCTGGGCAGAAGGAGCTGCTCGCCTTCTGGCGTAAGAACCATCCTGATATCACCTTGCAAAAGGTCGATGGTGTATGCATCAGAAGTTCTTCTCATATATACTCGCCTTCTACCGATCTCCTGAGCTGCTACCACTGACAGCGTCTCACATGAAAAGTGGGAAAGGAGGACTCCTGATTACTAATACAGTCCTGGGAGTTGATTAAGCTCAGAATTGCTCAGAGGAGCTGCTCCTTTGAGCAATGAAGATGTAGCCTCAGAGGTGAGATCCCCCACTGGGATCTGAGGGTGCCAAACCGGAGTGGTCACTCTGCGGCTCCTTGTGCTGCGAGTAACTCAGACCTCAAACACCATTAGCTGTTAGAGCTGCTCTCTGAGATTCTTCATGCGTTATTCAGGTATGTATCATACTGCTTTATAATTCAGAATGTGGCGACAAGGAGGGGCTGATATCTCAGGAAGGTGAGTCTGTTTTTCATAGCAGCATCTGGGGATGGACCAGGAGAACGGGGTGGAGGTAAGAGTCTGGACAGTATACTGGCTATAAAATGATCAGTAGCATCCCAATACTATATTCTTAGATTTCTTGTTTGTTGGTGCTAGGTCTATTGGTGCTATTAACGCCCAGTAATATTGTTTTAATCGCCATGATTTCCCCAGGAGGAGGAAGCTTTGATTGAGTCCATCTGGTAGGCTTCTAATCTACCAACTCGCCGGATTACCACCCTAATCTGCAGAAGACCCCCCCCCCCCCCCAAGGGGTTAAACCCCACAAGAGAGTCTTAAGTAGGCCGTACGTAAAAAAAAAGAACCCCGGGTGCAAACTCATACCGAAAGACATATTTCCTAAGATATTTTCTTTTTGAATTAAAATGATGATATTATCGCTATATCACAATTCCATTTACCACGACTAAGGTACGACTATGATTATATTATATAAGTAAAGAAGGCCTAATTTTACCTCGTCCATATGTAACCTTATGAATTTAATTGATCAAATTCCCCATGGCGGGCAGAGGTAATAGTGCTGATCACTATCACTGCCAC
This sequence comes from Harmothoe impar, assembly GCA_947462335.1. Classification (NCBI taxonomy): domain Eukaryota; kingdom Metazoa; phylum Annelida; class Polychaeta; order Phyllodocida; family Polynoidae; genus Harmothoe; species Harmothoe impar. Next base: position 58,975,666 of record OX381704.1, read on the forward strand.
GACATACAGACTTGCTGTGTGAGTGGTAAGGGCGGAGGACATTGGTCTCGTCTGATTCATACTTGGGATGAATGTCATAGTTTTTCTGCAGTGATAGAACGCCCCAGAACCAGAACATTGTACGTACGGGAAAATGATCAGAACCTGTGAATGAAATGAGTGAAAATATGAACTTGCTGTAAGAACCAAGAGTACCACCGTTTACGGTTGGAATATACGATATAGTCCACAACTATACCTCCAAGTGGTAATATCAGAGTGGTATGCTTCCATCAATTTTATCTGACCTATACGTGTCGCCTGTGTGAAGTAGACCCCGTTCTTTACCAGCCACGCCTTTTCCTCCTGGGTGTTAAGCAGGACAACTCAGAATACACCTATAGTAACCGTGCAGCTACATCACCTCATTTAACCATTAATAGACAACATACCATTTTAATGCACTATGCCCTTTTAAAGCAGTATGGTTCCTGCCAACTCACTGATGTACCAGACCCTACTTCAAGAGCTGTACGTAAACTGGAGACCCCAGAAATAGCGGTATTTACACAAATATTAACCGTATACAAGAGGAATAGCGAAATACCAAAGAAGCAATGTCCTGGTGACCTTTGTTATATGTGTTACTTGATAAGTGTCTTCTACCGCAAGAAGTATATTTGGGTTGATCAAAACCTGGTCGAGCCTATATTGCAGGTGAGCCGAATTGCCGGTCATTGTGACGGTGTGCTGTAAAAATAGCTTGTTTAAAAAGATGGATGAACGCTACAGGCTGTGTCTCACGACCTTGGGCCAATGTTTTTGTCTCTGACCGGGTGCCAGCTCTGACCGGGTGCCAGCTCTAACCGGGTGCCAGCTCTGACCGTCCTGAATAAAAGCGGGTTATTTAGGGCAGATGATAATAAAAATAGGCAGCTAATGACTAGTTTAAAGACTTATAACATCCATTAACCTTTTCAGCCAAATTCTATCTACATCTGCCCTAAATAACCCGCTTTTATTCAGGCCGGTCAGAGCTGGCACCCGGTCAGAGCTGGCACCCGGTCAGAGACAAAAACATTGGCCCAAGGTCGTGAGACACAGCCTACACCACATACTGGTACTACACCAACCTTTGCTACATCGGTCTGAAAGTTATAGGAAGAGCAGTGGCCCTACTAGACCAGCCTTCTGACATGGCGTTTAAAGGATGTAGAAACAGACGGTTGTGAGTAAGTCTTATGGAGCCAAGGACAAGCGTTCAGATAGTCAAATAATTAGGAAATAAGGCACAAAACATGGCCGAGTACCATATTCACGTTATCACACATAAATCTACAAATCATAATTGTGATATTGCAACATATGTAAGGGGTCATCAAGGGGTCATCAATGGGCAATAGATAAATGTGAGACTACAGAATACCGCTGTCAGGCTCAGCTGATCCAGACGACCTCATGTAGGGGTCAATGCTGTACTGCTGACGTCACCGATTAGTCAATATTGACCATCAAGGATACCCGTTCAATTAGGGAGCAGCTGAGTCTGCTCACAGATTAATTTATTTTAAGTGGCATTCTCAGCAGTTGCACTTAACCACATAGTAGACTAGAACAGTACTAGAATTGTGAGTGGGATTTGCTCGATGAGAATGCCACTTTAATAGAGGCACGCCGATGTTGCCGAAGCGGGTCATAACCGGAGATATATATGCTTACACAAACCATAGTTATGTCTTGAATTATGAAAACATAGCAGGCCGGTGCAATTTGTAACCATGAAGCTATGGCGACTTGCGGTGTCAGTTTTAATCAATATCCGGTGGCAGGAAGTATAAACTGCACCTGTAGGGTAGAGTAGGGATTTAATGGGTAGGCTGATGTACGCGTGCTGAGGTGTAAAACTAGAGGTGGCACTCAGCAGGAGGGATGTGCGGCACAAGGAAAGAGGCAACTATACTTTAGTAGGGAAGGACGATTTTAGTATGCAGATGGTCCAAAGAAGGAACCATCTACTTGTAGAGTCAAGTACCCAATTTCGGACAAAGAGGTCCTAATTTTGTACGACAGAACAGCTATTCGGGATACCATGCAAAAATATGCAGTTTCTAGTTGCCAGGTCATATTCATCAATGCAAAAACTCAGCTTTTTGATAGATACATGTTGATATCACCCCACATAGTATCCACATGCAGTCATCATCATTTCTGCGGTAACTGATATTTATGTATATATATTAATGTGTATGCTAGGGACACATGCTATGGACACGATTTAAGTTCTACAGTATAATCAAGGCAGGCTTTATTAGATGATCAGGGACCTCATCCCACAATATCGATATAGATTAATGGACATATTATAGTGCCTTTATATTGATTCATACTAATGCTTAGATGTGATGTTAAACCAGTTCAATGTGCTTGGATTGTATTGTGACCGTTGCATTACACCCCCCCCCCCTTCCCCCTCGAACCTCTACACTCGAACCTCTACATTCATCTATTCTGTATTAGGCACTAGCGAGATACTGGTGGCGTCACCATGTGTTCCTCTGGTGCCAATTGTATCCCCCTAGTCACCAGTAACCAGCTCAGTCAAATCTCATGTCCGAGATTAGAGTACAAACAGGGTGTGAGTATTGTGCGTGGGTTTTACCTAGGCATTCCTTATGTCACCTGTCCCTCATAGAGTAGTGGTTAGTATGGTGGATTCATGATGCAGAGGGCCTAAGCTCAAATCCCTGTCAAGTCACATTTTGGTGACCATACCTTGCATTTGTATTCTTATATATCAAATATATTTTGCTTTGATAGGTAGAAGTGAGTAACAACCTTGAAATTATAACAAAGAAATATCAATAGTGTTTGGACAACATTTGTATTCCTATTTCTTGAAAGGAACTATATATATGTATAAATAAAAATATTGGTTGTTAATGGTCCAATTTTTTTAAATATATTGCTTGTTTTTCCCTCGAGTACATATGAAGTCCAATATCAATATTTAATGATATGGTTCAAGGTTATACTATTGAGAATATCAGAGATATTAGTAATCGTTACTTTTTATGTATCAACATCATAATGTATTCAACATATGTATTGATACAGCGATTAGGTAACAGGCATAACTGACACATCGGTTACTGCTCACCATGATGCCTTCGTGTTTTTCAATGTAGACCCATCATAAACGATAGAAGTGAAAGAACTAGACCTGGTCCATAGTCTTCACCAAGTTCATTAGCCATCTGACTTACAGGGCCTAAAGGTGCTCACTCCAGCCCCACCCCTACTCCCCCTGGAGGCCGCTAGAGGTAATTTTGCCCAGTTTCTCATTATGTGCCTTGACGATATGGTACCCAATCTCCGACCAGAGAATTACGTCCACTGCAAAGGTTTCACATTATGGGAGGGTATAATTGCGAGTGTGTCCAGCCGTCAGTCAAACTGAACAGTAGCACGAGTGGATATATGAAAAAACAGGTATGCCTCAATCAGGACCAATGTGAGCATGGTAATACTAATCAAAAGAAAACGTGGACCAAAGTGCCCAATTTCATCAATGCAGTAAACTACACTTTGTAGCCCTCTGGGCAAAGACAAAGATCAACCTATGACATAGTACTTCCATATACCATACACATCACTCAAATAGTCAGGCCATATCTAGAAAAGAAGCCGTGTACCATTAAATCTCTTGTACAACCCGTGGATTGTAATTAAAAAAATCTCCAGGATGTTTAAAGCAGAACGATTTTTAGAGTTGGATTATGGTACATCGGGTCAGAACCCAAATCTGCCGTTGAACATTTGTTATTTTGCAGCAGGTCTGAGCATAGATAAGGCCACTAGTGAAAACGTGATATTATTAATGAAATTGAATAAGCTTGGTCCTCATGGCTCGCCAGGTTAATGGCATGGAAACTACTCCTAATAAAAAATAATACCCTTATGGTACTAGGTGAGTACTTGATGAGAACAGTCTGCATACAGTGCCTGATGGACATACAGCAGGGAGGTACCTGGTGGGGACAACATGACACCTTCTACCATATATCAAAGGTAAGAGGATACCGTGCAATCGGCCTCATGGAGGTGGGCAGAGGCACACTGCGTCCCTGTGCGACATGACTAGGTTACACCCACAAGGGATGGAGACAGGGGTATTGGGTGAAACACAGGCGGCTGAGTTACAGCCAGGTGCTTATTGGCTGGTACCATGGGAGGCTGGGGACTGGTAGGTATGGGGGAGGGACTCAGGACTAGGGGTGGGGATAGAGGGACAGTGCATGAGGCAAAGACTGTAGGGCAGGGATGAGTGATACACTGAACGTGCTGCTTTGTAAGAACACAAGTGTAGCAATCAGGTGACAAGGGTAAGCCGATTAGCAATAGATACAATACCCTATAAAAAGTCATGTAGAATTATGTATAGCCTGGGCCGAGCCTTCCCTACACCAGTGAGGAAATAGGACCACATTGGCAGATTAACAATCAAAGTAAGGGGATGCGGGGATTGAGTTATACTGTTATAGGGCCGCAGCTGCTGCAGGGGGAGGGCTTGTGTAGCTGAAGAAAGACCGACTCTCCTATTGCAGTCAATAAGGAAACATCCATCTCATGGGGCAGGGGTCTTGCAGTGTAGGCTATTTGTGTGGGCACAGTAGGGCCCCGTGGGCAGTGCATTAGATCTTGATCCCTATTACTAGGGGACATGTAGGAGGAATGACAACCAGTGTTCATCAAACCTTAGCATGTAATGCCCAGTTTATAGGACCGTATGGTTAGGCAAAAGACACAACCATACAGACTTGACCATGAGAGTATTGACAAGACTGGCCTGTCTTCGGATAGGTCACTCGCTGCTGACACATGGACACCTCATGAAGGATGAAAACTAACCGGTATGTCAGCGATGTCAAGTACCTCTGACCATGGAGCATCTGATGCTCTTTTGTCAAGTAGCCAAGAAGAGTAGGGAAGACCTTTATGGTACGGCTTCCATGAACAGTGTCTTCACCAACACTGACAAAAAAGAACTTGTAACCTTTCCTCCGGGAAATAAAGATGTTCGAAAAGCTGTAAAAGGGGGAAAACAGGCCCCTCTTGAGACTCAATATGGTAGGCTGGAGAAAATAATCTCTAGTCAGATGGAAAGTAGTTGCATACTTGCCAGTTCTTGATCTGCTGCCCCGTTTGGTATGGAGCTACGACTGGTGTCAGGATAATGGATTGACCAGGTGATGTGTCAACAGTCTGAGGCACAGCATCTGTGTGAGGCAGCACAATAAAGAGGGGCCCGATGGCACGAGCAATATTCCACTGCTACAAGCCGTGGGGTGTCCAGAGAGGTAACTAGTACTCCTTCTCTGGAAGGTGATACACGTTTTAAGCTGTTTGATAAGGAGAGCAAGACGGGCGTGCTGTATGAAAGCCACGAAGTCGCGCACTGCGTTTTTGCGATGATTCCCTTTTATTTTAAAGAACCAACAAACACAGTCTATGCCCCTCCTCAGTTCCCCTATGGCCACAGCAGCTAGGTGGAAATGGGAAGGACTTTCTCTTTCCTATGCTTACATTTGCCTGTAGTAGATATGCTACGTATTTCAACATAGTGCCGGTACATGTAATTGATCCCGGATGGATAATATAGACATATTCACTGTAAAAAATAGATGTACTTTTTACAGATTCACTCTGTAAAATTTAACGATGATTCACCGTTATTTGGAATACAATAAAGCATCGTAAATATCAGCCCTTTCACAGTGGATCCTTGTTAGATGCTAACCTGGTTTGGATTATAATGATTCAACGTAAATTCATCTTCTTATGTCAAATCCCAGAAGGAGCCTCATATAGGGGATCCTGCCATAGATAGGTTGCCTGGTTTGTAAGAAGATTTTTCTGGAGAGTGTGAGCCCTTGAAGTGGAGTATACATGTTGAAATAATGGTAATGTTCAATTAATCTATAGGTTTGACAATTTAACAATTCATTCTCAAGGTTTCGCAAAATACCATGATCACTTGATAATATCCAGAAGAAAGTAGCTGTATGGATCTATACACCTATTTTGTGGTGACATACTATGCATATATCCCCACCTCTGGAAACTCTGCCTTGTATCAATCCTATAGAGTAAAACCTCTTGTATAGGCCCCAGCTAGTGTGCAAGTCAGATTGCCAGTGTGGCGTATAGGGGTCAAGCTGGACGTCCTCTGGGCGCATCCATTACTTAAGCTTGTAACTGGCGAGCTAAGCACTGATACCAGCGGTCACATGGGCACAAGCTGTTACATAATGCACCCTAAAAATTCTGCAGTGAATGCAGGGTGTTATCTGATTGGTTGATAATGCATCCAGCTACATGCCTATAGGATCATGATAGAGTCAAAGTATGGCTTATCCGTAAGTTTTAGATGTATACTACAGTAACTAAAGTCACCATAATCAGACTCCCTGTGAGGCTTATTGAATATTCCCAAAGTCTGTAATAGCACTGGCAATAACGGTGATTCTACGTAAAATGAACAGTGATTCTACATAAAATTAATGGCGACCATCACCGTTAAAAAAACAGTGAAGGTTATGTCCCAAAAGTTGCCGGTGATTCACCATAATTTTGACGACATTTTTATTACAGTGCATGGGTATCCTATCACAACAAGATGTCAGATATATCTTGGTACCTACGTTACCTCACAAGAACTGTCCACTATCAGTGTCGCAGGGGTGGAGGGGGAAGAGACAGTTAATCTTTGGCAGGCCTATGTGGGTTGATATATATATAGTTGGTAAGGGTCTCTCATTCCTATCATTATCGAGTTCAACAGCAGTGATGTACTCATTATGGGGCTATGCATTTTGGAACAACTGTTGGGTCGGCGCACTAGCCTACAAACATATTATGATGTAGCATAACTTTCACTCCATGTTCTGCCATTAGTGTAGATCCGCCTGTTATAATATTTAGGATGTCATGGTTCCATACATGGTCACCACAGCACAGACCCATACGTAAGGCCCCCTGACGATTCAAACTGCGCATGTGCGATGCAGGTCACGCCACCCTTCAGGGAAGCGAGGAACTAGGTGGTGCTGTGGTACTTCTTCCTCTGGCTGGGTTCCTACGTGTATTTGATCAAGAAATCACCCACCTAATGCATGGTAGACTGCAGATGTGAGGGGACTGCTAATGGCAACACTGCTAGAAGTTCTATTGTCTGATTACAGCCCGTGCTGTACTGGCCAAGATTATGTTACTTATACTGGGGAGAATATACTTCTCTCCCTCATATTTTCGAATCATAACATAGATATTACCATTAACACAGGGTATGGTTTATTTTTATTTTTTTAAAGGGAATTATCTGCAGGTGTATGTAGTATGTGTATCAGAGGCAAGGCACTCCTTCATGGTTCCCTCAGTAGTGGAGGTCATACAGTATACATATACAGAGAGGCATCAAAGTAAAAAAAAAAGTGCTGATACAGCCTTGGGTGACCATGGCACACGGGGGAGGGCAGGTATTCAGTAACAACATACACCTCAGGGTCCAGAATAATTGTCAAGGTCTGCATCTACGCTAGAGGACCCCTCATCACACCGAATAGACCAAGGCGAAAGCTGGGGATGTTTCAGGCTGCATGGCCAAAGTTGTTTTTTCTCCTGTCTCTCTTGGTCTGGGGCTTTGACTCCAGATTTGCCAAAGATTCTTTTGAATCTATAAATTTATGCAGTCTTCAAGGAACACCTTTAAGTCTGCATGCTAGGCATGGTAGGGTAACCGGAAACACCGATTCATATATGGCCGTTGCTTCAAACACACTTCCCCTGGTCGTGGGAGCCGGTATACGAGACGTAATAGATCCCCGCGGAAGGGGCGCTGTAGTACTAGGTAGTAGAGTGTTCTGCACTTTGTCGGACAAAAGCCTGAAACCCAAGAAGTGGAGAGAAATTGTGTGAGGGAGCGTCTACAATGTGCAGGGTAGGATGTCTCAGAAGCCGACTGATGTTAAGCTGGCGGATGGCCTTGGACACGTGTGATGGGTAGAGAGACGCCTATACTATGAAGCTCATACTGGTGTCGGGCAACGCCAATGGGGAGCCTATAAACAGTGTTAAGATGAGAGAGGCATAGCTTTTAGCATAGTCACGACAAACTGCTAGGGCCCAAAAACTTTATTTACAAAGGTTTAGTCCTTTATGGGAATAACCATTTCAAATTTGCTTATTTCACAAATACATAAAATGTTAATATCAAAAGATATTCCCACCTCCACCACAACCCATCACTTTTGGTGGCGTTACAGGTTGTAGCCGTGTATGGAAACGGATACAGGACAAACGCACATCCCAGTAAACAAAACACGTTATACAACATTTTATAACGTTATAAAACGTTAAATAACGTTTCTCTAAGGCTCCTTACTATGGCATAACGTTATATATGAAATTTTATAAAGTTATTTTGACGTAAAATAACGTTTTTTTGTTAGCTAGGATGTACTCAGTTGCTAGAAGTATATGAAAGCAGACATATGGCGCAGGTACCTATACCAGAGATACAGGTCCTAGTAGTATATGGGAACGGACATACAACACAGGCATACCTACTTGGGATACAGATTCTGATAACGCATCCTGGTACCTGAGGTAGTCGGGAGTTACACCCCTATCTCTTTGTCAGGCTAATCCCCTCCCAGCACACCTGAAACAAAGGTGCTGATAAGAAATGCACCCATGATGCACTGCTCAGGAGTCGGGTACCTAACCACAATGCATTGCTCTGAGCCAAGATGGCGGCCCCCATGGCCTCATGCACTAGTCCCATATAGGTACTTCTACTTGGCACACAGATGCTAGAGGTATATGGAGACTGATATGAAATGCAGGCATGCGACTTCTTGGGATTATGTTACAGGATGACTGACTAGTATATGGAAATTGGCATACGAAGACCACCGGAGAGCTATGGTTTTGTGGTATGAAACCGCCGAGCCAAATAAGGAAAATACTAGGAGGTTCTCTCTTCTTATAAGACAGTCTCTTATTAACATTGACAATACATATGATTCTAATAATCCTATAAGGCCACTCAAAAAGAAAGTGGTTTCTCATCACCAATGTGTGAGAAATCTGACGAGGGAGGCTTTTTATTTTATTTTTTATTTTTTTACTCGCAGGCTAAAATGGATAGGATATTGACGTTTTTCGAGACCAAAATTCACATTTTGTTGGTTAAGAATTATGTGATCTTAAAAAGTGGGGAAAATGTAAGTTATCTCTATACCATTAGCTTTAATTTGATACCAAATATGACAATTTTTGTCCATTTTTATCAGATTTATTTTATCAAAAATTAGCAAGAAAAAAAAGTTTTCCCCAAAACTTGATTTTTATGATGCGCGCGGTGATGAGAAACCATTTTATTTTTCTAAGTGGCCTAATATGGACATTTACGCGATTCAAACCCACTATATAAGTTGTGTGTAAAGAAAGTGAGGTAATACGAGTAGCAATATTGCTGTCACCATCATGCCAGTCTCTTCGTGTTCTTTGGGAAATTTCCCCACACAAAGCTTCGTCCGTGGCTGCACTTGTAACTATATGGTTCATTCATACATGGGTTCGAACAGAATTAATCCCAGAATCTTATAGTTCAAATGGTTGATCCCCAATACCGCCACCAGATGCCCAACCTGTAACTATAACCCCCGCTCAGGAAACCCATAGTCCTCACATCTACATCTAAGGCTCATGAGTTTTGTACTGCAAGTCCAATACCTTCATAGCAGCCATATATCGGGGATAGAATACGAGAATAACCCAACGATGGCTACAAGTCCAAACTCGGGCAAAACATGCAACATGACAACGGCGGTACATCAACGACATATCATGTTATCATAGGCAATATACTTGTAGCTAACCCTTTGAGAATGGCATGATGCCTTACAGCTTCATATGATAGTCATGATGCCTGAACATAGCTCCGAGGGCGAGGGTAACTCGGTAACGCTGCATTTGGTGTAGGCCTATCATACCAACCATGTAGGGTCGGTAGGGTATGTAAAGTGAATGCAGCGCCAAAGAATTCCTCTTCGCGAATTACTCGCTCCCGCATACGCTATCTAATCATTATGGTGACATACAAGGGTTATCCTGCAAGTAGAAGGTTATACCTCAGGTTTACCTAGGTTAAGGGGGGGAGGCGTCGGATTACATACGTATGCCCATTGCATGTTACTGTACTCCTTGACTGGAATTGATAGTGTTTTATCACGTTCAGATTTGCCCATATTATTTTATTTTCATTTTAAATGACGAGTGACAGTAATACTTTTTAAACCATGTTAAATGGACAGTTGTCACGCACTGTGAAATGTCTTAAAGTGACATGGTCCGATGATTAGGACTCAAAAATCAATTTAGCTAAAAATCAACCAGAATGTTTGTTATGGCCACACTTCATGTGCTACCTATTTTATCTAATGTTATTCCCCAGGATTTAGCTTAGAATTTGGCTAATCATCATATTATGGCTCAATTTACTAATTTTGGAGTGCACGCTATAATTCCCTCATTTAAAATACACTGTAAACTGCCATACTTGGGCCACATCTGAACCTGTAATTGGGTTCTTATTGCACATAGATGACATTGTATTGTGCCCTATTCTCCAAATATGATATTGTACTAACATTTGAAACACATTTAAGTAGGATTTAAAATATGAAAAAAAATCGGACCATGTCACTTTAAGGCAGGTAGAACCTACATGTATCATAAATTCCCAGGCACTCTTGTGAAATAGTACCATTGTTATATCACTAGCTTGACACATTTAAAAACCAAGGAGATAATTACCTGGCGTTCACTGCAGAATTCTTAGCATACATCCAGTACCCATCAGTGCTTATCTCATTGGTTCCAGCGGAATTCAATTAAAGACAATGTGCAAAGTCATGTAAAATTACTGTACAGGTAAGGTTGTTATTCTTTCTGCCGTTAGCCTTTGACAAATTCCCTGTCCTGACTATCTGCGTGTTGTCATTTTCTGTGGATACAGGTGGTCACGGAGAGGAATCATTTTACACTGGTCCGAGGTCGTACACACACGACTGCTATGCAGTAGGCTGCATAGGCTGCTATGCAAGATTAATGTATATGCCCTCTTAGATTAGATTATTTCTTCTGAATATAAACATCTCAGAATCTGACTCTTCGTCTCTGAGAAGACGAACATGGCTTGAATATAGAAGGACCCGCAAACGGAGGGGGTCCAAATGAATGAGGTTAGGCGGAATGTCAGTGCCCCAGGGTGTGAGAACTCACAGGGTATCCCTAAATCTCTTCAAGTTTCTCCTGGGCATTTTGTTTCCTGATACATTACAATGAAGGTAGGAAAAGCTATTTTCCAATTGCTAAAAATGACAATCATATTAAAAGTGAGCTCTTCCGATCATATGTAGTATTATAGTCGCCTTTTGAGTGGACTATCCAATAAAGTAAATGCAGTGCCCTTTCTTGTAACTAATAACAGCCCTAGGCGGTGATCTGGTATTTCACCGTGTATAGAAGATAGACCGATAGCTTCATATGTATCAGCTGTCTCATGAACAATGTCTATACTTCAGTGAAATATTAGATAATACAGTTGGTAGAGTTTGATGTATCAAAGGGTGACTGACAGGGTCTGCAGATGATAACGATATAAGGACTAGATGTATGCCTCAATTACAGATGCACTACGACGACAGGTCCTTCGTGATCTGCCATCCCTTTCTTCCTATATCTCATATCCTATATTACCATCATTATCAGAACACTATAAAGCTCCATTTCTCTACAGGATCTTACTATAGTACTTTGTAACAATCAATATCTCATGAGCTTTCGGTGTGCACATAATATGGAGCCTGGATGAGCCCCTTACTCATACATAGCACCCTGGGTTGGGGAGATCATTACCTGGTAGACACATGGGTATCACATACGGGGGTAAAGTGATCTAGGGGCAAGCCCTGACACCAGTTCATCTTCCTACAGGAGGGAACTTTGAGCAGCTCTTAATTGCCTCCATTGTTCAACCGAGCTGCTCACTGAACGCTTTACAAGCGCTGATGTGTGAGCAAATGGCGTCCTGAGGAAATGTTCCCAGCGATATCTGCCCAAACAAGGCGTCCCAGGTTCGGCAAAACACAGATGCAATTAGTTTGCTGATCTATGGGTGGCCCGGAACTCCTCTGCCCTTATCGATCAGTGCAAGTGTGTTTGTGCCCGAATTTTTGTCAGAAATAACTGAATTCTAATTGTGACAGACTCCGTGTCTTGTTGATCACGGAAATGTGGGATTGAGAATCAAAGTGATCTAGCAATCCTGGGTATTGCAAGAAAAGAACTCCAGGACGAATTAAGTAATTTCTCATTAGATCTGTTGAAATTAGAAGGTTTCGCCTATCTAAATTGTGTTTATTCCCTCGGTGGTTAGATAAATACGTTTACATCTGATTGCGGATCTGTTCCAATTCCTCATTAATAGCCAAAAGTGTACTTGTACCATAACCTATGCTGAATGTAAAGACACCGCTATTAACCATGATGCATGTATCCACCATGACTACCCCAAACCAGTTTAACACCAATATGGCCAATAACACGAGGCACAGTGCTCAGCATGGCTTCACTGTCCCTACCACCAGCCACTCCCCTCCCACTCCCACCTCGCCCACTGACCTCAACATGGTTTGAGGTGAGTTGATTGCCTGTCCGTCCTGTATTCGGGAGTTTACATCAAGCACATGCCAGGATCAGGCCGGCTTGGGCACCCTTCTGTCAACAGTGGTCCCCACTACCTACTGACTGTCAGCAGTGATCCCAACGACATAGGCCCTACTGACTACCAGCAGTGATCCCCACTACCCACTGACTATCGACAGTGAACCCCACTACCTACTGACTACCAGCAGTGATCCCCACTACCTACTGACTACCAGCAGTGATCCCCACTACCTACTGACTGTCAGCAGTGATCCCAACTACATACTGACTACCAGCCGTGATCTCCACTACCTACTGACTGTCAGCAGTGATCCCAACTACATACTGGCTGCTTCAGACCAAGCTGGTAACAATTACTGGGAGGGAATGGGGAAGAACAAACACACCCAGTTCCTGCAGCAATCTGTATTCAGTTGATGAGTCCTCTTCAGGACAAGCCCCAGGATTTGGAAGAGTTTCTGCCTCTTCAGAAAGTATTTGCAAATAATAAAATGGTGGATAACACGGAAAGTCCCTTTACAACCCATCCTAAGTACCGGATGGAAAATGACGATTGTCAACACAAATAAAACACTTTTAGGGATGGTAATATTACAAAATTATTATCTTTATAAATGTAGTTATATGAACCTTTATCGCCTCTGTATTACACCAGTAATTGTATACGCTTGATATCAGCAATTCTCCACTTGTACTGATTAATGAGTGTGAAATTGAATATTATGGGTAGAATAAAGAAATAAATGAAGTAGCCTTCTATCACCTCTGTACATAGGAATTACTTAGTTCTGTCACAAATATGCTTAGATATGTGTATACTGTACACGCTAATGGATCTTCAGTACCATCTGTACATTTTCCCAAGACCTTGAGAAAAATCGTTGATTTATTCCGCTTGATTAATTGGATTTGTGAAGAGTTTGTTCTCCATGAACGAGTGCTGTCGAAACCAAAGTATTATGGACCAACGCAGAAGTGCTTGATAAGGTGTAATGGTGATGCATGGTAACGGTAACAATAGAAATAATAGGGAAATACTGGTACCCCTGTACCTAGGAGGTGGTATTATGAGAATATGCCGTGCTGCCGTTCTCTGTAAAAAGACAGGTATCCTAGTCGTCTATTTGCTTACAGTGCAGAGAGGTGCAAACCTTTCCCCCTAATTGCCCTGCTGGTCAATAATGATGAGATGTGCCTAGGTAATCTGTTATCTTCCTGCGCACGTGTTTGTCTGCACGCACAACCCATGTTGTAAGTCCTCTAGTGTGCGTGGCCATTACGTCTTGAGTTTGGGGACCAGCCGCAGCGTATGCACTGATGCTAGATATCAGGATGGGTACGGTTGCGCTCCTCAGAATTACGGGATAAATAGCAGTGATTTATCTCAGTACTCGAAAATATGTCCCGCCAGCAGCCTATACTGAAGTGACTCTTCACGCCCGTAAAAATCCAATCCCAAAAGTCTATCCAACAACACAGTAGTGGTCCTATACTAAAAGAACACTAGCTTAGGTTTATTGAGTATTCAACCCAAAACTTACTTAGGCCACCCAAAAAGAATAGATTTGTTTCTCATCACTGAGCACATCACCAAAATCGTTTTATTTCCTTGCAGATTCTTATGAAAAACATGATAATGATGGACAAATATGGGCATATTTGGTATCAAATTAAAGCTCACAGTGCTGCGAACGCGATGGGCTAGATCATATTTCTCTTGATTACCAAACCAATTTAGTTTGCTGATAGCCAAGATTTCCCAACCCATTTGGTGCTCAGCAAAGAAAATGACGGAGAAGAACGCCCTCGTCATAGATCTTTTTCTCATGGCTTGCCTGGGGTGTTGTTAAGTGGCCGTATGTAAATTAACTACATGTATAGGATATAAAAAGTGAATCTACATATATTGATACCATCCTCTCCAGATATGAGATGTGCACTGGATATTAACCCCTAGCGCATTTCCCATTTCCTGCCACAATTCCAGTGGTTTCCGCCATGGGCTTCGTATCTCAGGACAGCATTTGGAAATAATAAGACCACACTAGAGAAATATGGTGCAATGTTATGTTATCCGCATCTTCCATGAACCTGCTAGGGGAATATATAGGAGCCTTCCGGCGAGCGTTCTCTGCACTGAGTTAATCCTTTTAATACTGTATCCTACCGGCAGTTGGGGATATCCCAATGTGGGGGTAATTGTCACTGTGCAAGGTAAGAAGTAGCACATTAAGGCCAACCAATATTCTAAGATTTGGTAGGCTTCGGTTCCACAGAGCCACAGTGGATGTTATAATACCTATCTTATGAGTTACAAATGCAAATGCAAGCCTATACCACCCACGCAAACTAACTCTAAAAAGTTTATAACTTCTAAATCTGTGTATTTGTCTGTGGTGTCTATATACTCTCCTTATACCACATTTGGCTGGGAGAAAAGAAAAACTGTATATCACATACAAATCAATCACTGGGCAAACAGATGAGGACACGCCGCATAGGCCTAAGTGTTATACGCCTTGGACAATGGTAATCATCATTGGCTGGCATCTTGGACAATTACCCTGTCCTTGGCTTATAACACTTATACAGCGACTCACTTGTACCATGTCTACTATATATACCTACATGAAGTAGTGTCCTAAATCACCGGGGTCTAATAGTATATCACAGTGGCAGCTACTGGAGGGAGTGCAAAACAGTAATGGCACCAGGTACATGTAGTTGAGATGACCCAGTCTATATGCAGATTATACGTATATCCAACATTAAAATAACTTGAGTATCAATTACTCGCAGTCTACTATGCAGCAAATAGATTACCCAGTTTTGTCATTAATCTTTTATAAATAGTTTGACACCTCATTCATAAGGGAAATTATTTTTCGCGAATGCAACCCCGTGGAACATTCCTATAATCTCTATCGATCTATGTTGGATAACTCTGTCTAGATTGCCTATAGAGAATATGATCTTTTAAATTAAACTAATTGGGGTGTTATATTTTTGTCATGTCTATTGGTCATGCTAGCTCAGGAAGATATTCATGATTACAATACTATTCTATAGACGTCTCCTGACGATAGTCGACCTTTTTCTGCATGTTGGCTGACTATACTACAGCACTACTAATTACGGAGGCTGGGGGGTTCGGTGGTGGAGTGTATACAGGTGTAGTCGGCGTTAAGTACACACAGGTGGATCCCCTCAGCTCATACCACATCTGCACCAACCCCAGCCTATCACACACCAGCTTGACCTGCGTTCCGGAGCTTTACACCTGCTAGGTGTGCGCGCGCTGTCTGTACGTGTCTGGCTGGGGGCATTAGCGACTTGGGTCAGGGCATTCCGGTTCCGGTTGGGTAGTGAAGTAGTGAAGGCAGAGTGGAAACAAGAGATAAGTCTATCCCACAGTCCAGGAGCGAATTGTTATATATTATAGGAAACCCGATCAAATTTGCAATGCATTTATGAAGTATTTTATTACACCCAAGTGATTTTCTAATACCGGTAAGCGGAATAAAAGAAAATAAATGGAAGATATGGATCCATTCGCAACAGTGTTTTCCCCGGTGTTTTCAGTGGAAAATGTTAATTACTATGCATATGGTCTACCTAAATACGGATGGTGTTCTACTATGGGGAAAGAGGGGATGGGGAGATCCACCCCTCCCCCCCTTATCAAAAAGTGTCCAAAAGTGTCTCTGATTACTGACAATTGCTGTCGTGTGTTGGCCTGTTGCAATGGGTGAGCAGCTCTGGTTCAGCTCATTACCAATTACCAGTCCATCCTGAGCAGCTCTATTTGATAATTGCCCATTATTGGCGGCTCGTTTCCTTACCTTTACCCTCATCTGGCGCCTGTCAATTGGCATTAGGCCGGACGCCGCTGATAGCCAACTACTGACGCCAGCTCCCATCACTGCCGCCCCGTAGCTGCCGGTTCCGGACATGGCCCCTTCCTGCTGTGACTGCTTCCGGCGTTCCTGGCTGGTCGCCATTTTGTTTACCCGCGCAATGAATGCCGGGAGTCTGTCAGGTAGATGTTTGTACAGCCGTGTGGGTGGGTGGGTGAGTCGGCGGTGGTAAGGCGAGATAATAGTCTGTCAGAAAAGGGATCCTAGTGACCCTAATTCCCTCAACAGTTGCCTAATTCTCATGATTTGGAGGTGGGATGATGATGGACTGTGTCTGGAAGCCATGTGCGTTTATAATGTCTATCATCATGTCTTTGAGGAGATCTTCTATCAGCAACATTAGTGCCCTTACGTTGTGCGGATTTATTTCCAATCAGCATCTGATCCAATCCCACAAAGGTATGTTTGAGGATGTCAGATAGTCCAGTCTCAATCATGAGCTTTCCGGTTTCCCACACACTCAGAGAAACCCATGGATAAGCATTAGCTGTTGAAACCAAGCAGCTGGTGTCTACAGACACTACAAGGGGTTTTGCTAAGGGTAAGTAGAGGTGGAGAGGGTGTTACACATTGAACAGAAATGGGAGTGCTCTTGAGACCATACCCTTATTCGTCCATGGCCACTTCTAGCAATGTGCCATCACATGCTATGGATGCACTGTGGTTAAATTGGGTGCTTACTGTACTATGCCTGTGACTATTGGAACGGAGTGATTTCGTTTGTTGTCGTTGTCCATCTAGGTTGGTGATGGTTACTGAACCTTTATGGTTGAATGGCAAGCATCATGCATCGTGTACTGATAATTAGGCTTGGTTGCTACATGCACTCATTACCATGGCAACGTCTACAATGAATTACATGTTTGGGGGCTTCCATAAAGCATGTACGCACCAAGGGGGGTGGGGGGGGGTCTATTTTCTGAAAATCCTTGCGTACATAAACCCTTTATTTTAATGCGTACAAGAACTTTAGCGGGGGGTTGGGGGGGGGGCAATTTCTGGAGAGAATGTGCGTAAATACTTCATGGAAACTCCCTTTTAGATGGGGATAAACAGGTTCCCCGTTCTGTGATGTCTGAGGAATTAAGCAATATGAATGGGAACATTGAATCCACCTCACAATTTACATGTACAAGGACATATACATCAGCTGCGCAGAAGAAACGTCTTCCCGAGCATAGAAATCCACCTTAACCAGCCAAATCAGTAATACCCTGCTTGGAGGAGGAAGGGGATGCAAGAAGTTGCAAGAATAATGCGCCCTCGGAAACAGTACTACATGTATTTGATAACTGAGATAGCTCAATTTAACAGTCCTGTTCCTGGAGATGAATACAAATGTAGTTATATCGTCAGACGTTCCGTTGATCTAACATAGTCTGGCAGTTATGTGCTAATTGTCTTCAAATATTGGGAATATAATCCAATATTAACTGGGTTTATAATAGAATGACAGTCCAATAGTAACAGTCTTAGAGGGTTGGCAGAAGACAAATATATTAAATATATATGATAAGGACCACATGAATGACCACCACCAAGGGATTTATCTGGATAATGAATGTTGGGATATCTCCCTTAAAGAATACTTTATAGAAGCAGTAAGTCTAATGAAGTACCCTCCTACTTAACTATGCAGCAGGGTGTCTTTATGTTTGCAATCTCTTCTGGTTGGATCTCAAGTAATGTGACGTTAAAACCTCTATAGGACGATATATTTCCTTCTTAACGGTGGTGGTCTAGGGTTGCCTTTCGGTTCGCAATAAAACCTGAGATAATAGGCCTATATCACCAATTTTATTGTGTAAGTTCCTAATATTAATATATCAGGGGGAAAGTAGGAAAAGATTGGCTGCCCTGCAGGACGAGGGCCTTTAGAGGACAAAGTTGGCTACCCTTGAGGTTTATACAAAAAGCAGTGTTCAGAGTGCAGGAACCCAGCCTATATCTGAGCAGTCCGCCCTGTGTACGCCGCCTAATACTAGTGCCATGGTCGGCTGTCTAACACTGATTGCTCACATACGTTACTCTGGATATATTTGTCTTGGTGGTCTTGGTGCTGTCACATGCCACAGCTGGAAGTTGAGGAGGGAGACCTCTTTCACTGGTTCTGGTGGCATTTATGGTCAAGCATGGGTCGCCCTACCTTCAACATGTCCACCATTCCCCCAGGACGGTGAACTTCAATGTTGATAGCTTGGTGTCCCTGAATATGGCAGCGGCAGAGTAGGGAAAATTGGCTGTCCAGGTGGTATCCGGCCGATAGCCTATAGAGGGCAAAGTTGGCTACCCTTGAGGTTTATGAGCAGTGTCCCCCAGCACCAGCCACCCAGCCTATCTGAGCAGTCCGCCCTGCGTACGCCGCCTTACTAGTAGCTCATCCTAGACCTATTCCCCCCTAAGATGTGTCACATATCTCTCACCTGCCCCACCAAAGAGATAATTTAATACCTACCATGGTGTCTGTATGTGATGCTGTCAGCTTGTTACCGTAACCTGGCCAACGTAGCCCATAACAGAAGAAGCATTAATTTTATATTGGACTCCATAAATTTGAATTTAAGACTTCCAATTAAAGAAACATTAGAAAGAAAGTAAACGTCTTCTCTCAAATCTCTAACGCTTCAGTATGCATAGCTATCATTGTATGTAAAATAATTAATCTGCAAGTTTCTGGGAACTTTGAAATCCCATCACAGGTCTGTCTCTTTGAGGAAACACCATTGTGTACTTTGTTAAGAATCAACTTGAAACAGTGATGATAACGTATACATGTATATTGTAGTTATCCGAGTAGTTGGACACTATGTGACAATCCCCACTATTGCAGAAAAGGCTAAGGAAGGCTTAGCAGACAAAGCAGCTTGATCTGCTTAGGATAGGGGGCGCCATGGTGTTAGTTGGGGGAAGGATTCCCTACATATCAGCTTTGGGCATTTCTGCTGACAGAATTTTCCTTCCCCGATTACCGGCTTACTAAGCTAAGCTTAGTGAGCCCTCTCAACACTATCGTTCTAGCTACCAAAAGGAGGCTTTTGAAGGAGCACTTTGCTGCTATAATAGAGACGGGGAGTCCATTTCCCAAGTAGATCTCTTAAACTCTTTTTTTCATCTCTTCTACTCTGGCTAAAAGGAACAGGGCATCTCTCATCCACCGTCACTGTATTTTATAAAGCGAACCAGGCAATCTGGTCCCTGGCCGTAAATTTAAAATAACTATTTCAGAGCAAAATGGCCGTTCACAATATCTCATGGTATATAGTATAGAATGTGATATCCACAGACACCAGGTTGTACCCCGGTCTCCAGCTAGACAGTTTAACAGCTATAGCTTTCATATCGTTTCATCAAACATTACACTACCTTGCTAACTTAGAAATACGTTATTTTACGTCGAAATAACGTTTTGCCACAATAAGGGGCCATAGAGAAACTATATAACGTTGTATAACTTGTTTGGTTTACTGGGTACCCCATATAAGCTACCCCATATACCCACTTAATGCGATGTTCAGATTACAGGTTTACCCGAGTATTACATCAGTTATTAGAGGAACCCATTGTTTGAATGGGGTATTATGAGTGCTCGCTCCACTCGCAATACATAAACAATCCGGAAGTAACCTGCATTATAATATCCTGTATAGGAAGAAAGCCTACTTCGGGTAGGAACAATTGGTTATACGCATGCAGTAATTCTATTATGGTATATTGGCACCAAGGTCACACCACGCCCTAGTCTCTATTCCTCGCACGCTAGAGACGCTAACCTCGACCCGTCACCAGACTACCGTAATTCATTTTCACATGGTAGTTCCTATATTATCAACTTTGACTCTTTTCTCTGGGCCCCAATTTTGAGTCTAACACCGTATTTAGAAACACAAAGGAGAGGAATGGATTTGTTCTCATCTATCTCAACTACCGGTACCTAGCAGCGGGCTCTAAAAATCGTTATAAGGGAGTGCTCATTTTTTAACAACAGGGGGGGTGGTGGATTTGGGGGGGGGGGTAAAACATTTGTACCCCTTGACCGGGGGGGATGAAAAATTTAGACTCCTCTTGGGGGGGTCAAAAAAACCTGTTTTGAGGGAAAAAGCCCGCACGTTACTATGCTACAAAGTGGTGCGAACGCGCGCGATTTTCGGCCTGCCGGGGGGGGGGGGGGGTAAAAATGTAGACCCCTCGGGGGGGGGGGGGGATCTCCCTAAAACCTACGTGACGCATACAACTGCATTCCTTCTAGAAGTGGCCTCTATATATACGCCCTGTCCTCACGCCACACTACAGCCCTATGGGCTGCTATGCTGTGGTGGGCAGTTGTCATCCCTTTACTGCTATGTTGCAACTTATATGCCACTTAATTTAGAAATATTATCCTATGATAATATAGTGGACATTTGAACTCAAAATAATATTCATGCCATTTTACTGTTAACTCAGGAAGCATACTGTTACCACTGATATGGTACTTCTATAGCCATCAAAGTATTGCAGTGGAATTCCAGTGGCGTAGGAAAAGGGGGGGGGGCAGCCCCCCCCCCCCCCCAATCACAGAGGAGGGGGGGGGGGTCCTGAATATGTTTGCCCCCCCCAAAAAAAAGAATGTACTAAGAGCCTATAATGTAATACACAAAATGAATAAAACTTCCCTTTCCCACATAGGGAGACACCCAATCAGAACTATAAAAGGGGCTCAAATACTACTTTTCCTATATGCGCGTGTATAATTATGCACTATCATGATTGAAAGCCAATATTTAAAGGCTGGTTGGGTTGTCCAGCCCCCCCCCTCCCACCATTGACGATTTGCTTCCTACGCCTCTGAATTCTCACTCTATTTGCATGATGGCTTAGACCTTTCGATAGTCTTTGTATTCAAATTTCTGACAGACTTAGTAAATCTTGTGCTATTAGACGCTGAAACAATACACCTTATCTGATCCGTGTATGACGTCACCAATGTCCTAAATACACCAGGTGCTGTATTGTTTAAGTCTCATGGAGGCTAGTACCGAACGACTAATGGGCGTTTTAATTATAATAGTTAAATGTACTTGGAGAATTAACAATGACTTCCTTTATGTCGAGACTGACTGCTACAGTGCACGAAAGCATCTGAGTGCATTAAATGTTATCTATACAAGCTGTGTCAAAAGAAGCCCAAAAGCACCATCTCGTAGTCGTGCTGTGCATGCACTATTGAGGTCTATTAGAGTGAAATGATTTAGACTGATGGTGACGCCATCAGATAAACCTCTTGTTCTACCTTCTAATAACACATGATTTATTAAGTGTGTCAGAAACTTGTTTATCAAGACAATTATCGTGGTGCTTTCTTCCGGGCTGAGTCATTTATTGAACAGTTTTCCGGGAAATGGTCAATCATAACCATTACGACTTTGCCTTAGGTGGACCCTCCATAGACTTTGCATTGGCCAACAGTCAAGGGTCCAACATTTACTGTAGAAACCTCTATTCTGTGCAAAAGCCCACCATCCCCCTTATTAGTCAAAATTTTTAAAAAAAAGTTCAGTTTTTTATGGTTTGTAAATCGGACAATTATTAACGATTTTAGAGCGAAAACCCTAAATCCAGACCTAAAAATGACATGAGCAAAAAAAATAAAAATGAATTCGACTGACTCTGTACGTTCAGTGTCAACTCAAATTGATTCTGTACCATCAGTGTCAACTAAACTTGACCCTTCATATAAGCAGAGTCATTGGCAGTTTTACTCTCTATTTTAACAGAGCCACGTGGGAGACCAAGTCTAGTTCGGGAGAGCGGCCTATCTAACCCATCTCTTACATCAACCTGTTATATAACCTACACTGGGCCCCTGTACCTCTCCTTGTCTCAGTGTCCTGGTGACCACAGATGCTCTGGGTGTCAGGTTTCATTTCCCCATTTTGGACAGTAGATTTACTGCCATGAACTACACTGAGACACAGTTGACACCTTTACTCTTCTGTGTGCACATATCAGTGGTACCGATTTTGAACCCTCCCTCCCCCCCACCCCCGGGCTGATATTTGGCCTCCTTTTGATTATTTAGGAGGCCATTTATCCCGCATTTATCACATCCCCATATCACCATGATGTACCATGATTGAACATTCGATTGAATAGAACATTCTGTGTATTTCTAAAGATACTTTAGGCCAGCCTGAGGCAATGACCTTATCCACAGCGGATGTCCGGCCCATATGACATCTCACGACTATTAAAGGCGCACTCAACCCAGGACCTAACCCTGCCGAGTTTTGTACGCAAATGACGTCGTGGGTTCAGTGCGCCTTTAAGTTACAGAAAACCTGTATTCCATTTGCTCCTTCTTTCCACCACACCTCCTTTTACATAATCGCCGCCTTCTATCCCTTCTTGCAAGAGCAATTGCAATCATAATGCCGTGGATATTATTGATTGGATATGATAACCTAGATCCTATTTGACGTTGTTGTTGCGTTTTATTCTATATCTGTGGATATGGATGCTGGGTACAGTCAATTGAGGTTCGTCTCATGAATGCTCTTTACAACTCTTTAAACCCTACTATGCACGGGAAATAAAGCTGTAACAGTGTAAGATGTTCCGTGGTGTATTTAGTTAACATCTTGAGCCTTACGCTAAGGCCCAAAAAATATAAAAGGTGTGTTTCAGGTTACATTGTCTTAATATCTAGGGTGGGTAGGTCGGAATTTTTTTTCCTAGATTTTTTTAATGTTTAGGGAGTGATCTTTTTTTTTTAAACACTGGGGGGTGGTGGGTTTCCGGGCGGAGCGTGCGAAATTTTTTAGACCCCCCGGTCAAGGGGTCGAAATATTTTACCCCCCCCCCCCCCCCTTACAGGTCGAAAATCGGCGCGCGTGCGGGCCCTTTGAGGTCTAGTAACGTGCGGGTTTTTTTGGCTCAAAACAGGTTAAATTTTTTTGACCCCCCCCCCCCAAGAGGGGTCCAAATTTTTTCAACCCCCCCCGATCAAGGGCTCCAAATCCCCCCCCCCCCCCCCCCACCTAAACCCACCTCTCCCCCCCTGTTGATAATAAATGGTCACTCCCATACTTTGTCCTGAAAAGTACCTAGAAATCACCTCACAAACTTCAATGCCGACTGGCCGACCGCCTCGACTCGTGAACTATCAGATCGACCCTTAAATTGCCCCAAAATGACCTAAAATATAAATATTTTTTCAAAATTGCATAAAATTATCTAGGGTCGGCCCTATTTTGCTAGGTAGGGTCGGGTAACCTGAAACACACCTTTTTTAAAAATTTGGCCTAATAAAACGAAATGTATGTATAGTCAAATTACACAGCAAACTTTACTGTAACTTGTAGACCATAAATTATTTAGAATCCTGGCTTCCTTCCGTCCTACCTCTAATATATATGTATACATGCAGACCCAATCTTTTTTTTCTTGATTCTTTGAATTCTGAAAGCTACGATTATTAAAACGTTGGCCATATAGGAAGCAGATTAGTATGTGAGCAGCCATCATCATCTAAGACTTCGATTGGCTCATTAACTTAAATACTGTTTATACCAAAGTGGGCACAGAGAACACACCTCTTGTATACTGCATACAGCTAGTGGTATGAAGTAGTTATAGGCATTGTACCAAGCCGTAGGAGTATTCAGATAAGGCTCCCTTCACTGTATTTCGCGTACAGCATGGTACTCGTCCTATAACTACTACACAAACGCCAAGTTACTAAATGAAGGGGTGGGGGTAATACTTCCACAATATTTCCCTACTCCAGTGACACATACTCCCCAATGCCAGGAACACCTTTGGAATACCTAGCTTGCCTTCTAAATCACACAGTGTGAAAATTAGGCAAACGCCTAAAGAGGGTTGAAGCGTGAGTGAGGGGAGATTGGCGGGAAGGCTGCTCCCCGCGATACGTTAGCCTGATGAAATGTCTTCTGCTGATAAATAACTGCATGAACCCGCTGAATGTGGTCATGTTATAGGCATTATCACGGCCATACTACAGGGTGAACTGAAGTCGTGTAAGCCTACGGACGCCAAGAAAGCCCATGACCTGAAAAGGAGTAAACTTGTGACAAAAATCATAATACCCCCCGGTACATTATTTTTCAACTTAAGAATAGAACCTGCCACCAACCCGAAACCTGATGTACGATGTGTGTCATTGATCAGCCAATTTTGTTCAGCATTATGCAGTTCAGGTGCTCATAATGACACATGAGGTATTTACAGGTGGTTGAATGTGTATAATAAGAACTGTTCATATCAGATTGAAAAAGTAATTAAATTTCGTCAACATTTTCGCCATGAGGCCCACATTATGAGTACTCTCAAATACAAAATAGGAGGGGGGGGGTCACGAACTAGTTTCTGAGATATCACACTTTGTTTTTGCAGTAGGATCATATTTTATTTTTTTGAAATACAAGATTTCCTATGCTTTAGCACTGAAGGGCCGTATTCAATGCCCCCATTGAATACAATGTGGCCGTATTCAATGGGCTGGGAAAAGATTTCTTTTCTTCATTAAATGGCTTCAAATAAAAAATAAACACAAATGCCAACTACATTGATACTGTCTCTGATGTATTTCACTCGTGGGGGCTGGGGCATATCCCACTCAGCCTGCGGTTTCGTGGGATATGGCCCCAGCCCCCACTCGTGAAATACAACAGAGATAGTATCAATGGGCGTTGGCATTTGTCTATATATTTAGTCACGTATCTGCAAAAATAAATACCAAATAACATCCTAAAGTAATTAACTTTCACTCAGAATAGTCTATAATGTTCTACATCCAATAACAATAAATTATTTGGGACATATGGTCCCATGCATAATTTAAAGTTTTTGGTGTTTGAAATTGAAAAATAAATGTATGGGACACACAATGTTAATGGGGTACCATTATAGTTCTCAGCATGGTTACTACCGGATCCTCAGCAGTGTAGGGTAAAGCATTAACCTCACATGCAGAATATCCTGGGTTCAAACCAGAGACAGGTCTTGGAAAATGTTTTCGAACACGTGGAAATATGGCCACGAGAGACGAAAACATAGCCTAAGGCACCCCTTGGTATGTTCTATAAGAACTGCATGTACAAATGCGCAAGGACCTGCGCAGTGGACGTGTTTAGCATATAGGGTCCATCCACCCGAATAATGTTCACCAGACAACTGGTACTGTACTGTACATGTAAAAAAGGGTAAATTGAAACCTTATCATCAAAGTTATTCAATGTGTATCGTAATATCGTTTAATCGTAAGCCTTCAACCCTCTCAAATCCCATCTTACCCCCCCCCCCTCCAACATACACCCCCCACCCCCCCCCCCTACATCCCGACTCTTTGTTCCCGCCTCTCTGCCCACGAAGGGAGACGAGTTGATAAAATGTACATTACATTGTCTAGACTCTACCTCTGTAGACTATTTATCTGAGGATGATACTTGACTGACTTAACAGAACGAAATGTAATACAGTGAGATTATAACACAGCTTGCATTGGATTGAAATCCTGTGTTCACTATCCCTAAACTCACCTTTCGATGTATTAGTCACAGGAGAGGCACGTTTCACTATCTATTCCAAACCTTTAGATTGGCAAGGTACTTGATAATAACATGTGCTGATCCAAATGGAATTTCCACCTACTACATACATTAAGCCATACACATTTCCTCCTTTCCATGTGTTAGGCCCTAGTTATTATTTTCCCAAGATATCATAGTGTTTATTGTCAGGACAAACAACAATATGTGATGTTATTTGAAATGTTACCTGATCTGGATGGGTTCACTTTAGTCATCAGAAAATACAATTCAGTGTTAATATTTCTTACCAAATGCCAACATCAGTTATCACTTCGACGGGCTCTCATGCTTCTATCCAATAAGTCTCAAAGCCCCGCTCCCTCATCCTCCTTAGTTCATTCTCATCACAATGAGAGGGTATCATAAGAAAAATGCATAACCTAATGGATGTTTTTGACTCAGGTAGCTCTGCTACAAGAGTCTTATACGACGCCTTGGTGAGACACTTTGCAAAATAATTTTCATCCATAGATAAACATGTGAAGGAAAAGAATAAAGTGAAAACAATTTAATGCATGATATAGCTGAACATTTTGCCAATGCTGTCATGTAAAAAAATTCCATGTATTTCTACTTCCAGGGGCCTATAAAATCGAATAAAGAAAACTTGACCAAAAACCAGAGTCCATTTTTTGATTGTAGACAAACATGAATGTACTGATGTAGACTTTATGTCCTTTTTTGCAGTAGTAGTTAATTCAATGTAAATGAAAATATTGGGGACTGTAAGACACTTTTATTAAGACCACAAAGTGAAAAACACAGGGCGGGAAACCAAAAGTAGACAAAAGAGGACGCGTGCTGCATAAATTACTGCACCCCGTATGCCCCTCAGTGCCAGACTTCCGGAAGACGCTACTGCCATGGTGAAACCGAGGACCGAGCCGCGTCCACATATAATTCTTATATAAAACTGAGATGAGACACTTTTTGAGACGCTTTATAAAGCTTATAAAGCCCCTTGTGGATCCGTGGCGTACAATGTGTCATATGCCAATTGTGTGGCGTTTTACGTTAATATTTGACATCTGTAGCACTCGCCGCCCCGCGGCCGACCGACAGCGAAACAGAAACGGAGATGCTGTCGCTGCTGATGCTCCGATCGACTTGATTTTTGAGCGTGACGTAAAACGGGGGTTACGCGTCGCTGGGCGCTGACGCCCACAGCCACCTGCTTGCCCAGACGCACTTGCTCGCCCACACTCACCTGCTTGCCCACACCTACCGGCTCGCCCACACCACCGGTTCACCCACACCCACCTGCTCAGCTGTAGTATAATAACATACTAGTGTGACACATGATTTCAGGGTAGTTTTGAACCAGGAATACATTGCTGCTCTCAGAATTGACCAATAATTCATTGTTCCTGAAATAATATTTATGGATTCGGTCATTTAGTCCATCAATTCAATCACTTTATCATCCTGACCCTGAGTGATTTGTGATGTTAATCACACGTTAAATCTTTAAATAAACAGTGATTCATTTAATAATGTCTTTCTGTTTTTCTTCTCTTTATTGATAGGCCTATATATAATATCACTTAAACATTTACTCTCAGCAAACTATATTATATTATTACACAAATTGAAACTATATGACATAAAATGACTAAATCAAATTTTTACTATACCCCCAACTCCCTGAGTCTCTTGTGATTAGGATCACACATTAGATTTTTCCTTTAGGCGGGCATTTATACCACAACAGGATAATTCTACATATGAAATAAGATAAGGAGAAAACTTAAATTTCTTTTCCATTGTCTAAAAAGAAGCCCACCCAATATGCAAATACTATCCATCTTGAAGATATCGTATAGCCCCATCCTGTATAGCGAAGTCTCGTATTTCACCGTATGGGCAGCCATGTTAGTTCTGAGCTCGCATTCTATCGTGAGACTTAGGCAGTGACCATGCAGACACTCACACACCATAGCTTCCGGGGAACAGGCTACAATATGAGAGCGGAACCAAGGTCTCACGAGATTGCTGATGTCAGTGTACACAGAGTGGAAGCGGGAACAAGTCCGCACCAGTTAGAGAGCTATAGGCTCTATCCCTGTTATCTAGCAGTCAGGTGCTGACAGGGTGCCACAGAACCGGTCCTCCCTATAGTGCTTGAAGGCCGACCTGATCAGGACCCTCCTCTGTACTCTGGAGGGGGAGGGGGAGCTATAGCACCAATCACGAAGTAAAGGCGAACAGTTTAACTTCATCTACGCCTCTTTATTAATTGGCATTCATTTAATGACCAGTTGGCACACAAAGAACATTTTAATACCTATTTAAAGACATTATAGAATGTGAATATTTCATTAAAGAATTTTATAAGAATGTGAATTCTGTGAATGTTCACCCTTTTCCCTAGCAAAATTGCCATAGCAACCAAGGCCACCCTAACAGCTAAATGTATTAGAAATGGTAGTTCCAAAACTAAATTATCTTTCAAATTAGATCATTTGGGACATTGCATCTGGTCTGGTCCCATTGAATGTTAGAAGTGAAATGTTCAATGGTTTTTGCCTTTTCTAGCAAAATGCAAGTCTCATCTCGTCAAGTGTACATCATATTCAGACACAGCAAAAAGATTTTGAGCTACACTGTTAGAAGTAAGTAGTGATCCTGTACAGCAAATACTGGGGGCAACTTTGGTTCCAGTAGACTGTGCTGTAGACCTACAGCAAGTCAGCTTATGTATATTTACAGCACATATATATACTGTACAGTAACAGCAAAATCTACTGTTACTGTACAGCAGAATTAATTGTAAAACCAAATCTGAAGGTCATGGGTTTGCCTCCCAGTGCTGGGGATATTGTTAATCATCCATGTGAGGGAAAAACAAATTTTACGTGGATGTAGGTAAAACAAGAGAAGTGGCTCGACCAAGGATTGAACTCACAACCTGTGATGTTTGAGACGGGCCCTGATCCGTTGCGCCACAGAGCCGGTGTTACAATCATTCATTTTGGGATCTATCTCTACTCTACTTCTCAACTGGTTGATTATAATTACCGTAAAACCTCGCGTAGAAGCCGCGGCTAGTACGCGAGTCAGATCGCCATTGCGGCTTATAGGATCTGGCCAAAGTCTGGGTGCGGCTTATACGCGAGTTTTTCCAATATTTAATTTACAAAATGACAATACAGTAGGCACTGAGTGGGCCGTGGCCATGCCTCCTATTCGCACCTGACCCGACAATGCAGACCACCGCTAATGCGCTGCAGGAGGCATTTTCACAGCTTTCTCCTCGGGGGGAGAGGGGGGGGGGGGTTGCTCCACTCCAAGGTGTGCGAGGAAAGCTCTCAAACCTAGCCCCCCCCCCGCCCAGCATCCACATATAGGCACTGCTATGTGTCCCTATGTATGATAGGGCCGTGGCTAACACACTCCCATCCGATGACTCTGGGCCACAGTGTGCACTGCCCCACACATAGGGACACATAGCAGTGCCAAAGTTAGGGGTGCGGCTAGTACGCGAGTTTTTCTCAGGTATCATTCAGAGGGCCTCTGCGGCTTATAGGATCGGGCCCAAGTCGGGGTGCGGCTTATACGTGAGTTAGGCTTATACGCGAGGTTTTACAGTAGTAAAGGTCTGGGGTTCGCCTCCCAGTGCTGGGGATATTTTTTAATCATCCATGTGAGGGCAAAACGAATTTTAGGTGGATTTAGGTAAAACAAGAGAAGTGGCTGGACCAAGGATTGAACTCATGACCTGCGGTGTTGGAGGCCCTGATCCGTTGCGCCACAGAGCTGGTGTTACAAATGGTCATATTGGGACATGAGCTACCTCTGCCATGTCTGTATTAAATGAGCTACAGGCTTGTTGCTAAAGATCCCTAATGAGAGGTGGCTAGACCAAGGATCGATCCCACGACAGCCTCTTGTGTACATATTACAGGGAAAAGTGCTGTAGATCTACAAGTCACTACCGTAACCTGCATCTACAGTAACAGAATTGTACATGTACAGTAAAATTTGCTGTATTATTCTTTACACCTAAAGTACTGTGCATTTACAGCAAATTTTGCTGTTCACAAACAACAACTTTTTACAGTGTAAACACTGAAATTGGTGATCAGAATGGTAATGATTGCAGTACCCTAAAGAAAAGGTTTAATTTTTGGTGACTGGGGCTATAGGCCTCTTAACCCAGTCCTCAGGAGCCAGTCGTTGGCTCTGCCAGCATGCTGTAAGAACCCTTGGACGCCCTTAGTGACAGTGTGAACTGTCTAAGTAGGGATTCTCCTAAGCCCTCTCGTCGACATGGTAAGGTGAGTAAGGCTTCATGTGGATGGCGTGTTAGAAGGGGATACATGTACAATGTAGTAGAAATGAGGTCTTCAATTCCATTACTTGAATGAGACTGATCTCGTAAAGGGACAGTATCATGGTACTCTTAGGCCCCTATATGATAAAAATTGATTGATTTGGCTTATGCTCACAATTGATTTGGCTTATGCTCACAATTATTCAAAAACAGAAATGAGTGGACTTTGATTGACATTGTACCTTCGGTTGTGTTCAGAAAGATAGGTGAACATGGTGTAATAAGAATAAACCTCTGTGTTTGGCCGAATTTGTATCAAGAAATAATGCAGGCATTTATTGGAATTACTATAGTGACAATTTAGTTGACCGCCTGACATAATAATAGGTGCATTTATCATCATACTGGTAAACTAGGTCCACCCCCAGGACACTAAGGAGTAATTACATTGAAAATCCTGTGTTTTGCTGCATAAACATTATGTTAACGTAATTAGTATATGTATGTATTGACAAATGTCATCGTTTAGACGCGGGGCTACCTTTCCTACTTTTGTCAGGGTCAGGTCATATTTCATCATAAAGCACCTCTTCTCACCGATACAACCTGTCGCTAAGTCAGCTGAATCTAACTTAGGCCATCACCTTTCCCCTAGATACACAAGAATTTCCTAACAAATACCTGTATATTCTAATAGGAAACATACACCTAGGCATTTGTAATGTACATAATCTCTTTTAGTTGACATCTTTTCTTATTTTATTTTCTTGCTTATAAACCCCATTTCGTTTATTCTCGATATAAATTTATACCACAGTGTCAGAAAAATATGTGCAGCAATTTTGTAGTGCACATTCAAATAAAATAATATACTTAAAATACAGCAAGGACAGAAATGTGTACTATATATCATATTTAAACATATCATTTATAAAGCTAATATATACATAACTACTAATTCTAATGGACAGGACAAAATGAAATGTGACACATTTTATCTCCCACTCATGCAATGCCTCACGCAATTGCAATTCGAAATTCATTTTGCAAGGCACTATTCTAATAGGGTGAAAGTAAATATTTATGGACGCTGAACAATAAACAGACCTGACTCTGCAACTCGATATCCAGCCAGATTTGATTTAATCATCATTAGTTCCAGTCCTAGCCAATGATGAATCCATGCATAGCTGTGCGTTGAGCTCTGTATAGGTTAACTGCTCTACATGGATGTATGTAGTCGTGCGGGATATTCTTCCGATGCACCCCGGTTGCCACTCGCCTGGTCTGTGTGATTGTGGCATTCAGAGAGGAACTTGATTGCTAAAGTGGTTTACACAATCAGTCGCCAATGTCCATGCCCATTGCAAGAGCTCATATTCACCACCACCACTGCAATAATACATGGAGGGATGAGCTGTTCTCAGTTATACATGTATTAGATGCCACACTCCTACAAGTGCCTGCCTGAACTGCTCCTTAAATCACTTGATGCACATGATGAATTTGTTGCCGCTCATTAATATTTGACGACAGCCACCGCCATATGATGTAGCCTATGGGTCTATACGACGTGTCTATACCTATCACTGCCTGCAGCTAGTGACCACAGAGATGTGCGATGGTTACAGGCTTCAGTATAGACTTGCTCCATAAAGGACTTGCCATAAAAGACCTCCTGTGTAACTATGGTACATGTATAATTAACTGGAGTTAAGTATCTTATAGAAGCCACAATAATCACCCATTTGATATTCTTTGGATACACATAATATGATAGATTTACATGCAGTTAGAACATTTTGATGAGGGTCCCACCTATTCAGCCATGAGCATAATGTACATAATTATGCGCACATATACCTACGACTTAAGAATATAAAAAGCCTACTATGTAGTCAAGCAGTGATCATTGTGGGGCAAGACAGTCTCCCTTGAATTCTAATTACAAGAGAGAGACCCTAGTCCCGCTCCCCGGCCACTGTCTAGCAATAAATACATCTGGACCTTCTGTGCTGCATTAGCTGCTTCCTACAGATACTATATGGCTGACTCCCAGTTTCCGACCTGACTTCACTTCCATTATCTACTGCCGCCAGCGTGTTCTTGGACATGGAATTACCATACTACAAGTTGGGAATTTGACAAAAGTGGGAAACACTTAAATACCGTGATACGTATCCCCTAATGGCTCAGTCAGCACTCAAATATGACGTTTTTCCTAAACAAACAGAACGTTCTGCCCTGATACCCTGGAAAGATAGGTTAACTGTATCACAAACAGGATGATATTGTGATACCTTATTTGACCGGATTCAAAACATACATATATGATAACCCACCCCCTTACATGTTAGCGTGGATAGGTTCATGTAGCATACTTTCATACTGAAAGGTATCCCATGCTTAGATCTGAGTTGCACATCATACTGGTGCCTAACACCCAAGATAAAATATGATGTACACCATCATGTAACTGACAGTGTATAACTAACTTGAGGCTTAATGGACGACAGAGAGCTAAATTCAGGACTGGGAGGTTCTTCGGTGGAGTAGCCTTTGGAATAGCACTTAATCCTGAGGACTGTCTGGCTAGATCGATCCTCAGAATCCCACTCAAAGAGTGGCTAATCCATGTCTCTAAGTGGTTATTTCGGGCAAGGGAAAATAGTGTGGGCCTAGCTGCATCCGGGAATTCAGAGTTACAGGCCTAGTGGAATAAGTTTAAGCCTGAGACAATTCCCATGTTGATTTAGTGGTCATTTATACACAGAGCTATTTTTCAACCGCCCCTTTCCTTGATTAATATAGGAATTCTACCTTGCTTCATGTAGTGGAGAAATATTGTGCTGAGGCCCTACCTAGCAAAACAGGGCCGACCCTAGAAACTTCTATCCAATTTTGAAAAAAAGAAATTGTTTCTATTTCAGTGTTGATTCCATAGCCCATAAATCACCACTAATGTCGGCACGTCGGCGCAGAAGTTTGAAAATCAGTTTTTGGTACTTTCCAAGCCAAAGTTTTAAAAAAATTGAAAAAAGAATCCGACCTACCCCACCTAGATTTTCAGATCATGTAGCCTGAAACACAGCTTTTATGTTTTTTTGGCCTGATACACATTTTTAATCTGTGTGCCATTTTAGATCGCAGAGTGCATTATCACGTTTGCCTTCATAATAGACGCCATTATGAAGACAGTTTGAATTATCACGGTGTGACAGGATTCGAGTTGAATGTAAAACCTTTCTATGTTGTATTTAGAGAAATAGCAAACCAAAGTCTTTACCTTAAAGCACTTGGAATGCGAGGGTACTGAGTAAAATATAGCACATCACTGACCAATCTACAAACTATAATTTTCACAAACTACTTACACTATGCCATGTGCAACTATACATGACCATGTACGACTCACCCAAATTACTATGCATGTCTATAGTATACAAAAAAAAAAAAGTCATGGAGAACTAGCTAAATTATAAGATGCTACATCCCAACAAAACAAACTGAAGGCACGTTCCCATAATGTCCAAATTCCTTGCTCTCTCTTTTCTCATCAACGTGAGGCAAAAAAGGCGTTACCCGATCATACCTAGCAAAACAGGACCAACCCTACTGGGATACTTTCTGTCAACTGTTTTCGTCAGACCTAGCAATTTTCAAAGAAAGATAAGTTCCTCTTGTATATAGTTACAGTGAGAATTAAGATAGATCTGTGAGTCGTTTCTTCGCTGCGCCATTCAATGTCGACTTCCCCGAGTAAAATACCAAAGTTAAAGATATATATCTATAGGTTTTCATACCACAAAACTGAAACCTTTCATATTTTTTGTTGGCCTGATCATTATTCGTGAAGAAACCTACCCACGACTCGTGACCGTGGAGACATCATGGCCCCCCTCCTATAGCGGCTCTATCTGGGCGACCCCCTAGCAGTCTAATTGGTGCTGACGGGGTGCCACAGAGCCCTGCCTCCTGATAGTGGTTGAAGAAGCAGGCCCGCCTTACCTGGGTCCTCCTCCATCATGTCATAGTGTCCTCCAGGGGGGCCGGGCCTCTTAACCTAGCCCTCAGGAGCCAGTCGATGGGCCACTCAGCGCACTATAAGAACCCTTGGACTACCTGAGTGACGGTGTGAACGGTCTAAGTAGGGATTCCACTGACCACCCTCGTCTATATCGTAAGGTCACCTCGGCCCCATGGGGAGAGTGTGCAGCGAGGGGTAGTACAAATGAGATTTTTAATTCCATTTCATGAATGGGCCTCCCTCCTATGAGGACACTATACTTTATATAATATAGACGTTGTTTTGTCAGCCATAAGGTCAATGATATAATAAGTAAACCGTACCATATGAGTCCCAAATACAACGGCTTTTTGCAGACAAGTTTATGAATGGTGTATTATCAGCAGAGCCCGCATAGCAGGACGAGGCTGATAATTCACTATACATAGATGAGTCTGATAGATAAAGTTGAAATTGGGACAAGTATGGTGGTGGATTTATCATGGGTTGTCATCAATGTGATCTCTTTATAGTGGGAAGGTGGATACAACTACATTTGTATTTGTATCACCACAGGGTACTGCTTGCCAATTGTTGATAAGACTTAGTGTCTGGCCTACTTCTGGCATCATCTAGAGAAGCGGGTGGATCTGTTAATTGACAAGACTAATTCTCTAAGTGCTCCATGATCCTAAGGAATCGATGACCTATGGGAAAATATAACCATGTTTGGTATCAAATTAAAGCTTACACTGTTGGCGATGCATTAAGCTAGAAACAACTTGCATCCCCACAACTTGCCCAGATCAATAAACTGAAATTACTAAAACGGAAACCCTATAATTTCCCTAGTCGAGGCGACTCCATTCACGATAGCTCATTGGAGTCGGGGGGACTACTATTGAGTCTTTCCGTAGGTATGCACTCAGTTGGCCTGTGGTCATCCTATCTTCATAGGATGACCAGCTTGTGTGGTCATACCTATAGATAGGATGACCACTTTGGCCTTCATTGTTCATTATTTGTTGCTGCTGTCTAAGAAAAATACTGGGAATCCATCACAAAATTGTCTTTTTTGGCTGCTAGAAATGAGTACCAGCATCCACAATAACATAGAAATGTAGATTAAGGTGTAAGGTATTCATTTGATATTACTTTTATTGTTTGGAATAGAGTGGGGACTCAGGGAAAGTACTTCTTGCCGAATACGTTTTTGACCCCCTGAATCTCGGCTAGGAGCGCCCAGTGACCCTCCAGCAGGCTGTAGGCCGATCAGCTGCAGAGGGTCACGGCAATGACTATAATTTCCCTAACAATTAGGTCCCAGCGGAAAAATAGATACAAGAAATGCCCTCGTCACATTTTCAGTGTCCCATAAGGCGGTGGGAGTTTATGGTCCCTAGATGAATCCAGCCCAAGTCATTACCACTCCTCTAGGTACAAGGGATAGGCTTTTAACCAATGTCTACATGTTCTCATCAAAGGACACAGGCATCAGCTACTGTTATAATGTTATAGTTGGTGCCATTCCCTGCGCTTGATCCAATGAATCCCAATTGAATTGTAGCACTACTCAATAGTTTGATACCTCTATGTGAAAAAGAAGTGCAGCTATTCTGTAGTTTATAGATACACAGGAGCATTCCAAATAGGATTTCGCAGATATAGCAAACATTAAACTGTGTACAATATACATGTCATATGTTTTACTCACATATATGTTGTTGTAACTGAATGTCCTTGTCCCTGGAATGATTGCATTATTAGAGCCGTTGTCACGCTTAGTGCACAAATGTCCCCATATGTCGATATTGTAGCAATCTATAAACCCGACCTCACTATGCATAATACACAAGGGAATGAGCAACTCTCTGTTATTATTAGCTGCCTACCAGACTCCCTATCGGGGCATGTCTGAGCTGCTCCTTACATCACCCGAGAACGTTATGTATCATTGAGAGCCATCGGTATTATGTGGCATAGCCCACAGGCCTACACCTATCAGTGCCTACAGCCACGGACCAGAGGTGTGCGTTGGCTTTAGGCTAACCCCTTGCGAGTTCGTCCCGAGACGGTTCTCCTGTGTAAATATGATCATCAACTTCCATTACGTAGATAGGTAGCTATGATAACCCATTCGCTATGCTGCTGTGAATGGCCATAATGGTGAATATTTACTCACCCATATTCTCAGGAATAACAGTCGGCAGTAAAAACCCCGCTATAGCCCCCCCCCCCCCCCCCCCAGCGTGAGTTGCACAGTGTGCCTTGTGATAGTCATTACTGTCTGCACACCCATCCTCTCCTCCACCAAAAACCAGCTCAAATTATAAGAAACGTCTTGTTCATGTCACCCGGGCCTACTTAGTGTCTGGTACTGTAAGTTCGCTGCCATATCCCTAATGCACTATACCCGATGCTTAACTATTGTCTAAAGCATACATTTACTTTCACAAGAGTATTGACCGCTAACGGTGATTCAGCACAGTAACACATAATATCATGGTAATATAATTACCGGCGGTACAACCACTGTCATAGTTGTGTAGGTAATAGTAACTATCTTTATCTGTTTAGAGTGGCAGGAGAGGTCTTAATTATGACAGTGCAGCCATTATTCATGCGATAGATTTCATGATTTTATTTTTCTCTCGTGAGCCATCCTTCCCTCGCGTCTTTGAATCATATTGTCAAAGTTGTCAAGACAGTTTCCTGATTACAGCAGATAATAATTACTACCTCATGCTACGCAATTTTGTATTCAAATTATGTTATTATAGTTTCCTGCAAAGTTTGCACGCAAACACGAAGGAGATGTCATCTTAGTTTAAAGTTTTCGATATTTTACTACGGTTCCCATATTCTCATCTAATTAATCAACTGTCTTACGTTGATTGGCATAGCTGGAATTATTTCTACACTTTCCCAGAATGAAACTGTGATTCAGATGTCTGCTCTTATCGTGATAATCATTTTTGCCCCCCGCTTGAAACCATCCGGCAGATATAAGACAACACCAGAAGTTAAATGAAATGGACATCGTTGAAAGAAATTAATGGATAGCTAATATTAATCTTGGTAAAATGACATAATTGTTAGTATCAATAAGTTTAATGCAAATAATATCGTATTGCAGGTAAAATGTATCACTAGTACATAAAATTCGTTGGTGATTTATGTAGCTGAGTGCGAGATATTACAACTCACCAAATTCAAATACAATGACTTGTCACTTCCCAAATGCTTTAGTAATACCGGAATACCAGTAACAGTGGTAGAATCGGATTGAAGGCTATTTTGGCACAGCCACGTGATCACTGTGTCAATATCACACCGTCAATTAACCTAGATATATTTGATGTTGTAGATTGCACTGA
This sequence comes from Harmothoe impar, assembly GCA_947462335.1. Lineage (NCBI taxonomy): Eukaryota > Metazoa > Annelida > Polychaeta > Phyllodocida > Polynoidae > Harmothoe > Harmothoe impar. The sequence continues at coordinate 59,013,600 of OX381704.1, forward strand.
TGCAATCAAATGGCAGTCAAAGTCGTCTGCTATAACCTTCAATCATAAAACCGAAGCACAAGCTATTGGGACTCAGGAGTTATTCCTAGGAGTTGATATTCATAATTGTGATTATGTATGTGAGCTCCCCAACACCACAGCCCCCGGTGATTATTCCTGTTATCAGCATCATATAAAAGAGTGAGTTTGCTCACTGATACGCTGATTAGTGAACAATCCATGGAGGGTGTGATTACAGCCAGGGGCTAATTAGGAAGGGCTTCTCATCAGCAAGGGGAGGTGGTATCGTTATCGTATCTAGGTATCAGAGAGTGAAATATCCTATCTCATCTACAGCATCCATGCATTAGCACATCCGCAACCCTATTTTTTTCACTTCATGAAATATAGGTGTTCATTCCGTGAATGCTAAGTAATATAGCATATTAAGCACTAATATTCTTATTTTGCGAAGAATGTGAAATGGGTGTTTTCGACGGCCCTTGTATTTATATTATGGTAATTTGTGGCTTAATCAAACCTACTTATTTATATATATATGAACGAGTAATTTATGAAGATTATGAGAAATGCCCTCAACTAAACACTGGTTAACTTTGAGATTCATTGAAAGCAACTCTGAAGCCATATCCATATATCTCTTGTTGCCATTGCCGCGCAAACATTACACCAAAAGAGAAGCAGCCGATACGTGTATATAACAGAAATACATTAGCAACACTCAGTTTCTCGCCTTATGGGACTAATATCTCCGAGGGGTCGAGACCCATCCCCGATATTTACAGGAGCTTTGGGCCCGCTGCATAGCACCACTACCGATAGATGATAGTCTCATAAAGTATTCAGAAGATATTCTATTGACAAAATTCTATAGGTCCCTTCGTATGTAAAGTGTGTACTATATCGTATATGTATCTACATTTATGCTGTTGTACGGCATTAGTCTCTCTTAACTGGAAATGCTCCCCATGCTATAAAGCCCTCTGCATTGATATTCTTTATGCTATAAATCGTAGTTAATACTGACAAACTTCCTTAGGCATTTTTCGGCTCCCTATACGACCAACCTAGGTTACCTAATAGTGTCAGGCTAGTCAGTACTGACCAACTCAACTTATTCTCCTCCATTTCACAGTGTTTCAATGAGTATCAAGCTGAAGTCCTTTTGAGTAAGGCATTAGTTATATGTTGTTTTGCCTCAGTCAATTTTGAATAACACTTGGTCACAGAGATGCCTCACCGATGCCCCTATGACTAACCCGGGATAGCCACTACAGACTAAGGGCCGGAGCATTTAGCATCGGTGTGGTGGCAATCTAAATGGTATGGCTTAAGATGATCCAAAGGTTTCAGTAACACATTTCCAGTTCTAAGAAATAGTAGAAACTCTGACTGGAAAAACGTTCGCACAGTTTCACATCAGCTTCCCCCTTGTAGTAAAATGGGTTATGATAACCTTCATTTCTGGCCTTATTTAAAGGACCGTGCCTTCTGCATACACACTGAATAATATGAGCAGCTGTGGTGGTCGCCAATCTATGATCAACAACACAAACACAGTTCAGTTTGGGTTCATATACAGAAGTGTAAGGAGGTCTTTATTCCGACCAAACGCACAATTAAGGCACTAATCAAGGTTCGATTCTCATAGATGGTTTGAGTTACTTGCTCTATATTATTTGGTACACTCTATAGGAAGGTGAGTAGTAGAGTGTCACGAGGTACAATTCCAAGGAGCAGATTTGTGGTCAGCACAGGGGCCTTATCCACGGTATGACACAAGTGACTGAGAATGTGGGTTCGATCATTATAATTATATAGGAGGGCTGGCTGTCTGACTGAGCATGGCAAACACCATACATGTGGATGTAACGCAGAGTACACTGATGTTCTTTGCACTAGAAACCTTAGTCAGCACTGACCAACTTCCTTAGTCATTTTTGGCTCCCTATACGACCAACCCAGGTCAGTCACTCAGTCAATACTGACCAACCCCCTTTTCATTTCTAGGAATGATAGGTGTATCAGGGTTGGTCAATTTGATGATACAATGTAGGTGTATCAGGGTTGGTCAATTTGACCAACCTTGTGAGTCGGCATGAAACAGGTAGGTTAGTCAACAGGACTAACCTAATTGGTATATTTCGTTTTGAGTCGAGGATGTAGGCCCTAATTGTATGATCTACAGTGAAAATATTGACCCACACGCAGCAGTCTGGCAGCTTCGCATCACTTACATTTACAAACCATGAATGAAGTTACTTTGCTGCAAAGTAGCATTTGTAGAAGTGTGGATATATGCATATTCACTTAACACAGAACAAGTGTTCATGTTCCAAGAACAACATTCTCCAGAGGGTTATCAATTTACATGGTATATTGTATACACTATATTGTATGTTTGAGTTGTAAAATATCAAATGCATAGGCCTAAGGTAATTGAAAATTCTGATTGTTTCAACATGTATGGACCACTTATATGTGTAGACCCTCTGGAAAAGTATGCTTACAAACTTTGCTGCTATCTGGTGTGTAGGCTTAATTTGTGCATTAGACACTGTCCAGTTGGTCCGTTTGACTAGTCTTTTACAACATGAATGACCAATACCCCCATGACCAATCTGGGTTAGAGACTACTGACTAACGTAGTAAACCTACAGAATATCAGTGTGGGAGTCGCCTACTGTCAGTGGATCCTCGAACCTCAGACAGTGGTCAACAACCCCTGTCCTTAGTAAAGGGAACAACTAGCAAAATACAACTTCACGAACAGCCAGAGTAACGTACAAACATGCTAATAACACGGGTGAAACCAGACCCTAACACAGCCATAAACCATTTTCTGCACGAAGAAACATGCAAACAGGCAGACCAATGTTTTGTTTTTATAGATATATATAAAGCATGGGCAGCATTGTTGCAGAGCGACTTGACACATCATGCATGACCTCTGGACCTATGTCCTTAGCCACAATGCTCTCACAGAAGGCAACAGGCACATGGTTGTGACAGCCACCACAGTGGCCTTTAGGTCCTATTGTCCATTGTATTGTCACAAATCTCACCCTCCTCCAAGCACGCTCTCTCTCGCTGACATCCCTATGTACAGCCTCCACAGAGGGCAAGCACTCAGACATAAGGAGCATTAATGATGAGAAAATCGATTTGACAAATAGAAGTAAACATAGACCTATTGTTCACATTGCTATACATTTAAGTTGACACCTCAAGTCGTTGTCACGTTACTTTCTATGGTTGCACTGTCCCCTAGCAACGACATGCTGCAGTGCCCCTGGTAGACAGCCTACCTCCAATACTGTCACTTCCGGTTCCAATATTGTCAATTCCTTTATCTGCGATCCTCTTCCGCTTGACAGTTAAATATTCTACTTTTCTTATTTATTGCTACTGATATCGTGAGCAATAGAGATAGCTAATAATATAGACGATTTTATCATTATTTGAGACCATTATTAAGGGGGCCACTGTTACTTGCCCAAGCAGGTTTCTGTAGCGATTTTAGGGATTAAAACAGGCCTACGCTAGAGAGATGGTGGAGATTGCACAGCCAATATTGGACCAGTGTCGTTAGAATTGATGTTGGTCCAACATCAGAAATAATATGATGGCCCTGAAATGTTCCAACATTGGGCCAACACTGGGTCGATATCAGCAATATCAAGCATGGACCAGCCTGGGGCCAGCGGTCAACCCAGCAATTGCCAATTGCCAGAATTCCAATGTTGGACCAGGATTACATTTCAAATGAGTACTTGCCAAGGGTGGGCCATCATTGTAATTTGTATGTTCAACCAATGTATGCATAACCTACAATGGACCATGTTTTGTATAATGATTGCGATGGAGTCAATCATTGCCGACTTTGGCCCAATATACCCTTGCCACCTGGGTATAAACCCCACGTCCATTATCGGGTTCGATCCTCCAGGCGAGACCTACTTCCCATAAGGGTTGACGGCAGCTGAGTCCTTTCCGCTAAGGTCCCTCCATCAGGGAGGTAGTGCTGGAGATTAGCCTGGGAGACAGGTTAACCAGGCGCAGGTGTGCACAGGGATGTTGGTATTAAAGCACCCCATGGGGTACTTTTGACACCAATCTACATGTGGTTACCAGGCAACCACCCTGCAGTTGGTGGTTAGTGGGTTCATTTGATGCATGTGACATCTAGGACATAATATAGGACAACCCACCCACAGCAGGTATTGTCAACCCAGGTCTGAAATACCTATGACAAATCAAAGTCACCATTTCACATGTCCGAGTTCAATGTATTGCTTTACAGTACATGCTCTTGGTTGTTGTATTGGCTTTTAGTCTGATTATATCCCCAATGTTAAATAATTAAAATCGATTGAATACAAGCAGTTAATGAATTAAGTTCCAGATCATGAACCTATTTGGGTATCCACAGGTATGTTCAATTGTGTTTGATGAATCTGTCCTCGTTGACACTTTGATTGATTAACTTAATTAACGGCTTAAATAGGTTCACGCCCGATGAGATACGAGGCACCTCAACTACCATTAGCCATTAGCTAATTGGCCAAATTGAAGACCACCCTGATCCAATGAGCAGATGATAGCATAAAGGAATAATCCAGAAATCCATGTTTTTGAAGCTCTTGTGAAATTACAGGTTTGAAGTAGAAACCCCACGGACACATGTTCAAAATCAAATGAAGGTTTTGCAATCTGAAAGGAATCTTATCCCATGATCTTATCTCAGCTGAATAAAATTGAGTAAGCTGGTGGAATAAGATGTTGATTCCAATGACCTACCAATTCAACCCATGAGGACTGTAACACATTAGGGGTCGACATTGATTACAAGATACTTCCCAATGCAGTAACATATTTTGTTAGGTTTGTTAACTTCACCATATCATTGAACAATATCCATCACTCAGAGTTGTTATTTGTGTTCATCTCATTCTCCAAATTCACCTTAGCGGTTGCCTAGGCATATATGTGATGCATAACAACTTCAAGTTAGACAAATTGTGATGAATTTACTTAGACAGTTGTAGATGAAAAACTGAATATGGCATCAACTGTAAACAAGAGGGCCATACCTCATACCCATTTATGAAAAGTATAGGGGTTGAAATTCGGGAATAGCCTATCGAAAAGGTATCCCTGTCCTCAGAGTCTTTCTTCTAAGTGACAAGGACGTTGCTCTTCCAGCTGGAGATTAATCTCTATGTTGAGCTTCATGATAAATATGGAATGGAAATACACATTTATATCATAGAGAATCTCGAGATATGCATATTAGGTATCTCATTTCAAGAAAATTAGATTATTAAACTCATCAGACAAATATATATGGAAATCGTTTTTTAGTACTTAAGCATACAAATACGGAGCTCCATATATAAATTTGCAGACCTCCGCAAATTTATGGAAGCAAATTTACGGACCTCCGCGAATTTGTGGAGAAACAGGACCCTGCAGGATACTGTTTCTCCACAAATTTGCGGACGTCCGCAAATTTGCGGACCTCCGCAAAAATATTCATTGAGCTCCGCAAATTATGTCTTTATGGTTGTTAAGCATACAAATACGGACCTCCGTATATATTTGCGGACATCCGTATATATTTGCGGAGCTCCGCAAATTTGTGGAGAAACAGGACCCAAGTTTAATAATCTTACTTTCTTGAAATGAGATGATTAGTTTTGGATGTGAAGAGTACGGTCACCACAGCCATGCTATGCATTGATATAAAAAAATCCAGAACCATTTGATCCGTAAAACTATATTCTATAACGTTAGCCACTTTGATTTGATCAGTTTTTGATGTAGGATTGATACCTGTACTATCTATGGTTGCCAATTTTACAACACCGTTCCAACTACATTTGTATCAGGATCTGGATCATGCAGATTTGAGCCTATAATTAGTTTAAAAGAAATCTTAAAAGAGATGAAAAATATATGGCAATGATATATAGCTGGACTGCATTGTAGCTTTTCATGTAGGTATACACTATGCAGTTTGTTATAATGATAGTATTCGGGGAATAGGAAAAAAAACTAGGATGTAAATCGATGAGTTTCATGTCCACCTCTCTTTATGTGAAAATCATCAAAACATAGCTATCCTTAATATAAATATGATAAAAATGAATTGGTGATGTAAATAAATGAATTGATAGTATTCGTCCATGATTGGTCTGCTACAAAATATAAAAGGTAAAAGTTGTTAACACTCAGATGTACAAACTCTACAAGAAAACAGGTAAGTGAGCTTTTAAGTGCTTTCAACATTGTCTCCTTGGTGAAACTGTAGCTATCCAATATTTTAGTACATATCCACTTCAATGCACTTACTGTATATTGCTGTTGATAAAACATATCTCACAGACATGATATATTCAAATTATAGTAATGGGCATTAGGAAACATTTACTCTTAAATTCCCATTCAATTATGGGCATTTCAGCATAGGCATACATATTATTTGAGACGACAGCACTCTAATTTAGCCAAAGGCATGGCAATTCATTCAGAATATCAGTAGATACTTTAAACGGAAAGTTTGCATATTGAAATCTAACTTTCAAGCTACTTAAGAGATGGCTTTATCGTATTTTTCAATTTACGTTTGCAGTTGCCAGCATGACTTGGATTGCCACCATATTGTATCACAGCACAAGTAAATCATGGACATAAATTATACAGCTGGGCAGTGACTGCGTGAAATTGCAAAAAATAAGTAAATGAAAAGCAAGGAAAACACCCACAATATGATGGTACATGATAGGAAGTGCTGATGGGTTGGCATTTACTTAGAGAGACGACACCTTATTGCATGAGCATTTGTCTAAACGTCTGGCAGAGAGGGAACGGCCATGGAGCTATTTACGCCCCCACTTAGGTGACACGGCATTAAAAGAGGTAAATCCCAATATGACGACTTCATTTCTCTCAGGCTGAGCAATGTAAGGAGTACCAAATTGCAGTTATGTCGGAGGTATGACAGATTCTAGCACACAGAACTGTATGTTATGATTTAAAGAATGCCCATGTGATTGGCAATACGGCGTATAGTGCAGCAGGCTTGCCATTCTCATGTAAACATACCAGGTCTTCATATCCTCCATATCATATTTGATATTTTGCAATAGGAAACTTCAAGTAGCAAGCTGATGCGGAAGAAGGGAACGTAATAAACTTCAAATATGGCAAGACATTATATAAGCTATATCATCAGCATATTCTGGATCTATTCGTGAATGCCTATCTCCCTTCCAGACCATTCTATCTACCAACAAATAGACCAATAAATGCTCATTTAAGAAGTAAACCCTTGAGAAGCCACTCATCGCCATGGCTACCAATATCACTATACTAGACCTGAATGGCTCTCTAGTGCTGGACTCTGGCATCTATGAGCTGCCGGTGGAGGGCTTCCCGTCTCGTGTGGCCACGGGACTGGGGGCCGCTATCATGCTGGCCTTCTTTCTGGAAGGCTTTCTAGGGAATCTCTGGATTCTCACGGCCATCCTGAGTACCCGCCGTGTTTGGAATGTCATCAATGTGTTTATCGTCAGTCTGTGCATCAACGATTTGCTCAGTTTGTGCTTGGTGGTTATGCTCATTATTGACTCGTATGTGTGGCAGCGTTGGACTGCTGGGACCACCATGTGTCGGCTGAACCCAGAGTTCACGGTGGCCTTCACGGGCTGTTCCCTGTGGCACACTGCGCTCATTGCCATACACAGGTACATTGTCGTCTGCCACAATAACGCCTACAAGCGCATGTCGAAGGAGGCCTACGTGGTGGCCGTGCTCCTGCTCACCAGGGTCATCCCCACGGCTTGCACCATCCCGGGCTTCGCGCTGACATCTTCCGGCTACGTGCCCAAGCTGCTGCGCTGCATCCTGCTTCCAAGTCAGAAGGGCCGCATCATCGTCATCACACTGGTGCAGATCTTGGCGCCCTGCCTCATCGTCGTCATCTGCTACGCCTTCATCTTTGGCTTCGTGATCCGCGTGTCGCGGCAGGTGCACGACTCGAACCTGATCCTGCAGCGTGAGATCCAGATCACCAAGATGTTCGGCCTTATCTTCCTCATGATACTAGTCGGGTTTGTGCCCTACGCCGCTGTGCGCAACGCCGACCGCGGCAACACGTACAGCGGCGACGTCTACGTCCTCGTCACCGTCTTCTACGGCATGGCCACCTGCTCCAACCCCGTCGTCTACGGCGCCATGAGCACCGACGTGCGCATCACCTGCTGGCAGACGCTACAAACAATATGTCGTCTGCTGCCGTGTCAGCTGCCGTGTCTGCGCGCGGCGGAGGCGGCACGTGACACGGTAGAACTGCAGCAGGGCGGTGCGCAGACGACAACGGCTCCAGCACCTGCTGCCGTGCTCCAGCCAAGGGGTCAGAGCCCCGTGCTGTCGGAGAAGTCAGCTCTCGTCAACAAGACCGCCACGACGAAAGACAACCACGTCGCGGAGGAGCTGGTGGAGAATGGGGCCGCCTCCAGGCCCGTCGCCGTGTAAGACCACCAGAAAGTGGTCTTGTCTAACTTAGACCTTCTCCAGTTCTCAGAGCTTCTTCCAGGTAACCCCGGCGGGACTTCATTTTATTTTGACACAGGTGTGCGTCTTCACCTTGGCAACCCTTACCCTTATTATGGCACTTTTGTTCTAAGCCCTTTGGGGATTTTGGTTGAAAATTTGATCTAAGTTAGTTATTTTTAGTGTAGTGCCAACTATACAAGGCCATTCGAAAAGAAGTTGTTTCTCCTCACCACGCGCATCATGAAAATCGTGATTTGGGGATTTAAAAAAAGATTTAATTAAAAATCTGTTAAAAATAGTATCAAGTTAGAGCTTATACTGTCAGCAATGCAGAAAGCTAAGAATAACAACTCTTTTTTTTAAACAACTTTTGCGGATCAATCAACTCATAAAATGTGAAAATTGTTCGCGAAAAGTCTTAATTTCCATTATAATTAATTTAGCCCACAGTAAAAATGATGATATCGGGTGATGAGAAACAACTTTTAAGTTTACCCTTTACTTAAGTGACCCAAACTGGTACAAAGTGCCCTCCACCCCTGCACCCATTGCAAACTACTGGTTTTGTGAGGAAACCCTGCTGTACGCCTCTAATAGAGCTAAGAGTAAGACCAGTGGTCCTGAAGTGTGACTCCAGGGTCAGGAGAGGTGGCTTCTATCCAGATGCCTGCAGTCATGTATCGCTGCCAGTCAGGACATAGTGTGGTGCTGATATCATGCCTTCATAATTCTCTGACAGGGCAAATACAGCTACAATGTGGGCTGGTGCAAGAATTGGTCTTATGAGAGTGGAAGCCTTGCATGAGAAAGCCACTGCTCCTCCCATTAACTTGGTGTGAGACTGTTGTGCGCCTGGAGGAGGTCTGCCTCTCAGTACTAAGTGTTGCTGAAGGGGAATACCTTTTGGACAGGCACTATTGTATACCGCTAGTTAGAGAAGCCAGATCTTGGAGAAGGGTTCGGTGAGGGTCTGGGGGATGTACACATGATAATATGGATACCATTATTCGCCATGAAAAAAAATATAAGTGTATGACGGGAATTCAGACTTGAGGCCACATTTAAACTTCTTTTAATTTGGGTTACAAGCCCGCCGCACTAAGTAAGGCCAAAAACATAATAAAGATATGGAAAAACAACCTATTTCATTCCCTCCTATGTATGCCTCAGAAAGCAAAGATAGGGCAAAATAAGATAACATATATGATATGACATTGGAAAGCTAAAATTAACGAGAATACAAATCTTTTTTTTCTTTTAGGTAAAATAACAATTATAATTTATTTTTCTGTTGTTGGGTCGTTCCTTTTTTCCCTCTGATATTATTCGGATATCCAAACATTAAAAAAAAGAATATGGCTGTCTCATTGATTTAAAGCAAGGAGAGCCGTATTTTGCCAAGCCGTTGAATAAGCCTCGTGAAATACGGCCCCCTCCCTAGAATTGAACTCGTTGACCTTTGTCTGTACATGTCTGTACACAAAATAAATGAAGTGACCAGATTCCAACTCTTATTTTATTCCGATAGATTTCTTATGTTTCCGTAAACCAAAGAAAAAGAAGTGGCCTAATTAACCAACAGTATATTCTGACGCTCATTGAAATTATTTTCTGATACATATTGAGATCAATAGAGGAGTTATAATCTTGTGTATACTCGTTTGAATTTCCATCAAAATATAAATCGAGGTAAAGAATATGTGCGCCTTTTCTCTTCATTCACCCTTTAGTATTGTTATGTCAGAATAATTCCAGTGTATATATCTCTATAACAGTGAGGTAAATTTGTTTATACCGTACCCAAACATTGTGCCTTTCTCCAGTCATGATACAACCACATCTTATGGTACACAAACACACGACTCTATATATATGGAATTTACATTTTATATTCTTCCTATTATGATATGTTAGTTAGTTCATAAAAGTAAGATTAGTCTAGATTAGTTTAACCCTCCTTATATAACGTGTCTTTTTAAAATTGACTGACGTTTTTAAGCTATTAAGATTAGAGAATACCATTTGATGTCTCTTTCATATTCTAGCCTCGGTAGTTTATGTTATGTGTGTTAAACGTGTTATGAAAATATTTTTGTCTTGTGTATGATTATGTATCATGTCTTGTTGATCATCATTATCCTTTCGACTCAAACAGGAGGTATATATATTTGGCTGAGATTATAAGAATTATCGTACATGTACTTAAGAAATGGAAATTACGCGGCACGTATCTCGTCTTACATCGCTGTAGAAGGTTCATTGAAGTATCTAAACGCCCCTACCCCAGCATTGTAAATGGCGTATCTGTATCAAGTTTAGAACGTCCCCAGCAGTCTTGTGCATATAAACCCCCTTCAATCTAAAAAGGGCTTGTGAATGGTTTTCAGAAAACGAGGGGGAAAACGTCAGGAACCCATCGTAGACGATCGTGCTGATTGGCTGTAGTTCAAATTGGCCTGCTCTACCATGGCAGCGTGTATGGTGCCTGTTACTTAGTCACAGTGATTGGGGTGGTGTTGATTCACATTTCAAAACCTATGTTGTCCACACAGCAGCCACTGTGGCCCACAGACCAGAACTAGCATTATGAGGGAGCAGCTCACGCCCAAAGCGCCGCTTATGGGTGAGCATTTTGAGGAGCTCATGACCGGAAGTGAAGATGAGCAACTCATGCATTGCATGTACGTTAAGGACGGAATCCTAATAGTAGGGATTATTCACTCTCTGCTCTCTGATGGCGATTTAATGGCTTTATTGTGATGTGAAGGCTTTGTATAAAATTAAGGGTTTTACTTGATATAGCTTGGCATTTCCAATGGGCATTGCATATTGTATATACTATAGTGGCTCTACATGACATTTTGTATTCTATAGTGGTAAATCATTTGTAAAAAAATAAATATAGTATGATATTATGATATTATATATATACCGTTTTCAGTACGTACAGTATTCTGGGGTGCTTGATCCACATATCGGATACTGGTCATGATATTGATGCATGTAAATGTAATTTCTTATGATATATACAATGTAAATTATACGTAAAATAAAAATCGATTCAAGCCCATGTTAAGTGAGTTTAGATGTAGAAACACCTAGATCTCAAAGCAATGGAGCTCTTCAATATGGAAGCTAATGAACGATTTGGCTTCCCGTGGTGTTTTCAAATCTATACTGCACAAATCCCTGTATCGTCCTCAACCAAGGAATCCATCAGCAAGGAGCTGTAATCATTTCGAGTGTTTCACTATATACACTGAAGAGCTCCAACAATTGAGAATGCTTATAATAATTATGAAATATTAAATAATAGAGGGGAAACACATGTTTGAATTGTGCCATCTGTGGCACCAGTCTCAACCCAGGTGACTGTCAAACCCTTGGTCATTCGCGCTGTGTATCTATGTATGATAGGCATGTATCCAGATCTCAGTCACTGGAGGTTACTGCTTAGATTCCGGTGGTGCTCAATTTATGATGTTAGGTAGATAGTCAGCCCTAAATACAGATAGGTTGTGTGTGTAATTATCCCCCATCCCCATCCCTAACGGAAGTATTGATGTTGTGTGTACTGTTTATTTAAATCAGACCCATGTCAAGAAGTGTACACAACAGTAATGTATAACTACATTGTTGTCATGGTGGTTCCATGCGACTATTTTTGTCTTTATATGCTAATTGTAGAGTTATGCTATTTAGGATTCTACACTTTAAATAAATGTAGTGTCTTAAACTAGTTCCTCTTTCACAGAACTACAACCCTAACTGGTTAACAATTAATTTCAACGGTGGAAAATAATTTTCTGCAATTCAGTGTTTAAATGAAGTAAAAAATGTTCATATTTCTCCCAGATGAGTTTATTTTAGATTAATTTAATAGACTTCTTTACTTCGTTTTTCCTCAGATTTAATTGCCGCCACAGTTTTGTTATAAAAATAAAGGAACCTCATTCTACTTGACGTTTCTTCTGTTCTTTCTTTCTTCATACTTGAGAACAACAGGTTTGGGTTAATCTATATGCGTTTGACTCTAATTAGTGAATTTTGGAATTGCTATCAAATGCGTTTCCCCTTTAATTAATAACACCTCGCATTATTTTAGAGTGACGTGCACCTGGATGGACGGTTTTATGAAAAACAACTTCGAAGGTCACAATACACCGAGGATGACTTACGCTTTTGAGAGAGAACCCCCTCCATTGGAACAATCGTTTATTTGTTGGCATAGTACGCGCCCAGGATTGGTGTGAGCTTAAAACAAAATGGAGTTCAAAAGAAAGGATTTGATGATGAGCAGTCAGGGGAAAAGTGCTTATCCGGATGGGGATGGGACCAGAGTGTGGAGGGGATAGGCAGGTAACATATGGTGGATAAGGCACGGAATGAAATGAGGGATGGGTGGAAATATGTGGACCCCTCGGGGGAGAGTGACTTAACAATATTTGGCACTTGCACACATATACACCAGTCCCTTTTGTTAAGTAATGACCACTCCCTAGCCGTCATGGAGCATATGTGAGCAGGCAGGCATACTTATAGGTTTTGTCAAGATCATTATGTACCACGCCAAGTGCCTTGAGTTATTTGTAATATAAAATTACACGTCCCCTCTCAGTTTTCCCTGGTAGTACTAGGGGTCATGCATCATCATCGCCAAATTGGTCATAATTCCATATAATTGAGATGATTTTCCTAATGCCCTGATAATCAGTTCCACGGATTCCTCCTGGGAGATTACGGCATGGCACATGACCTTTGGCTGAATTAACCCAAAAATAAATGATTGAGCTCCAGGTCAGAAACACGCCCCCCTCTTGTCATGCAAAATATCGTGTTGTCTGCAAAAATAAAGCCCCATATAGCAAAATTAAGAAGAACTCATCGAGAATGCACCCCTTTAAAGTTTAGCCACCATTTTGTGACGTCACCGGGGGCACTTTACATTTGTTAACTGTACACAAAACACAGGCACACGTTATTGTCATACAAGCTACGTGCTCCATACTCTGGAGTGTCACTGTATATGTTTTAGAAGTCTTGATTGAGGGTAAGGCATACACGCTGCTTTTGATTGTTGCATTATAACAGGCGCTAACATGGGAGATATACATCGTCCCTGGGGAGAGTGAAGGCAGATTAGGCAAAAAAAAACAGAAGGTGTGTTTCATGTTACATAGTCTGAAAATCTAGGTAGGATAGGTCGGATTTTTAAATTTCTCGACGACAACAATGTTGACTCGTGGATTATCAAATTGACTCTGAAATAGCCCCAAAATTACTTAAGATATAAATATTTTTTCAAAATTGGATAACAATTTCTGGGGTCGGCCCCGTTTTGCTAGGTAGGGTCACACCTTTTTTTAAATCTGGCCTAATGTGGGTGGTTTACGGAGGAAAAGTATTCAAGTGGTGCAAATGAAAACAGAAGAATCTTGATTTTTAGCTACCGGTGATACAGAAAGTATTTTACAAATTAGCAGAATTCTAAATCCTGTAAATCTGGTGATGATTTTACATAAGTTAAACCCCACATTCTGGCCGAAAACAGAGTTGTCCTTTAATCTATAGATTTGTATTGTGTTGGACTTAAAGTGAAACTATTCTGGTTGTTCAGTCACCATTTGTGTGTCTTGTTTTTTTTTAAAGCGGTTTTTGTTTCTGAAAAATAGGAAAGCGCAGAGCACTTCTTTGACTTTAAGTGTCAGAACTAATGTTGTATCCACACTGTCTTCCATCTCATTTTACGGTAACAAAATAAAGTATCAATGTTACTTTTCATAGCTCAATAGGTTGAATGATTTACACAAGAATAATATATATATATATATATATATATATATATATATATATATATATATATATATATATATATATATATATATATATATATATATATATATATATATATATGGGTGGGGGTCCAGAAAATGTCCATTTCACAAATTGAGTTATTTTTAAAAAATAATCATTTTAAATGAAGAGAATGTATTGGGATAACTACATAATTGCAAAAAGCCCAATGAGTACTAATAGGAAAAATATGCATGTTAATTATAATTTCATGATTTTTTCAGATTTTAGCTACTTTTCAGGGAAAAAATCAATGTCCCCTGGAAAAAATCTGATTTTAATGGAAATTTTCTCCCAATGATATTAGATTTACACTTTTTGCTTCATATGTGTTGCATACAAATGATACTTCTACATAACACCATTTATTTCAATATTTAAAAATTTTTTTTTTTAAATATTTGTTTAAATTACAAAAATAGCAATTATTCTCATAATCTCATATATCTTTTTAAACACTTGAATTATTTGGAAAAATATAACACTAGATAAATGTTTTGTGCCATTAGGCATATCCCGGACACCTATACTCTTGGGCAGAATGATAAAAATTAAGACAATTGATCATTTTCTTGGTGAAATTAGAGCCCAAAGAAGGAATTAAAAATGACCTGTTTAAGCCAAATTTCTTGAAAAGGTAATTAATTATACAAATCCTGCATAAAATTACATATTACCTGCATTGGATAAGCGTATGTGTGAGCTCTACACTCCCATATTGATAGATTTTTTCTATTTTACATTTAACAAGCAAAAACAATTGTTTTCACTGGATGTTACGTTCACCAGATTGATGTTACGTTCACTAGATTTATCTAAACATTTTGAATAATATCAGCCTAAATGTCCTCTAAGGAGGAAGGGAAATATCCATGTGGTGCCTACATAGTACATGCACCATATACAATAAGAATTGTAACTCAGTGCAATGTCTTTGTCTTCGTAAATTAAGATATCAATTTATGTTACGTTCACTAGAATCATGTTACGTTCACTAGAATTATGTTACGTTCACTAGAATTATGTTACGTTCACTAGAATTATGTTTGGTTCAACGGAGACAGTAAATTGTCACCAAAATATGTCCTTTTTTGTTAATTTCTTTTGATAGGCCGCATGTATGTCTGTTTGACAAACCTATCAGCAAGGATGTATGTGGATGGATGCATGATTTATGTAATATTAAGAAC
Source organism: Harmothoe impar (assembly GCA_947462335.1). NCBI lineage: Eukaryota > Metazoa > Annelida > Polychaeta > Phyllodocida > Polynoidae > Harmothoe > Harmothoe impar. The sequence goes on from OX381704.1 coordinate 59,029,202, forward strand.
TATCAAAACAACATGTCCTTTATTTTATGAAATGTTACGTTCACCAGATATATAAAAAAGTCAGAAATATGCATAAATAATTAAAATATAGCTGTAACACAAATTGTCCAAGTATATCTGAGCATTACAAATGACACTGACCTGTTTCCATCATTTTATCATAAACATATTTCATTCTAGAAACTATTCAATTTTTGTGTTACGTTCACTAGATGTTACGTTCACCAGATATACCGTATTCGACGTAATAAGCGCCCTGGGCGCTTATGAAATTAATTTTATGGTGTTTTAAGTACTTAAGAGTTGAATTGTCTCTAAAATCGAGAAATTTAAGCCTTTGCTATAGTCTAAAAATACCCCAAAAAGGGGAGGGGGCGCTTATTAGGGGGAGGGCGCTTATTACGTCGAATACGGTATTGAAAACAACAGAATTTTGGTCTAATTGTCTTATTTTTCTTATATTAAATATCTGGGACATGCTGTGACTTTTTTTGCATAGGTATTATACCAGAACCAACTGAAAACAATGCTATTATTGACTAACATTTCATTATAATTCCTCTATTTTTCTGCTATGTTACATTCACTAGATCCCACTGAACACCTCTGAATAGTAAAATAAACACAATAGAATGGCAGAAAATACAAAATATCTTCAGATATGTTAGAGCACTTTGTATACTTTCATGTGGGTTTCACAGCTAGTTTAATACTCTTCCATGTTAGTACTTTTCCCTATTTAAAAAGATTATAGGTTCGATTTAGACAGAGACGAACTGGCCCTCAATTGACTCTAGCTATCAAACTATCACAATGGGGAATTAAAAATAGAGAAAAAGTGTATAGCACCCTGTTACATGGTAGGAAATGACACATTTTTGCCCTAATTCAGTGAATCAAGTTCATAACTAAAATATGTCATCATATTTTTTCACTATTCTCATGTTTATGATAATATCTGGTGAACGTAACACAATTTTGTTTCATTAGTAATTGTATTTTTCAAACTTACATAGAAAAAAAAGGAAGAATCCTAGTATCACAAAATTTCGGAATGTGATGGTTCATTGCCTCCTTTATATATAGACAAATCTGCTACAACATTTGGGCAATTGAGAAATATTATTGTTTTTCACTGGAAATGGACATTTTCTGGACCCCCACCCATATATATACGGTACATAGTTATATTCACTTTTGACGGTTTGCAAAATTGTTCATACTAATACACATAATATTCCTCTTTTCACTATCACTATGTAAGAGGAGAACTGGGTAAACATTCTCAGAGGAGACAAGTTACTTCTAAGAACTCTCCTTTTTGCTGTCAAAACACATTTCGACCACATTTATTTTATCAGGGAATCGAGTGACATTATCAAACAGAGAAAAGGGATATAACCTGCATTAAATGATTCAAATAAAAGAGGTTCTTACACAATCGATTAAGTTTTTGCACTACACAATAATAATAAGGATGATTGAGGTAGTATACGAGGACAATGCAGCTATTACAAAAATAAATATATGTTCAACTATAAAATTATGTGACAAATAAATCAACAACCTTTAACTTCTAAAACAATTTTCACCATGTCTGTTGGTCAGTCACCATGTGGCAATGTCTTTTATGTATCGTTAAATAAATACAAAACTTATATGCCCTTAGGCCAAAAAAAAAAGAGGTGTGTTTCAGGTTACATAGTCTGAAAATCTAGGTAGAGTAGGTCGGATTTTTTTTTCTTTGATATATATATTTTGTTTACTTTAGTATGAAAAGTACCCAAAAACTGACTCGCAAACTTCAGCGCTGACTCGTCGACAACGGTGTTGACTCGTGCTCTATCAAATTGACTCTGAAATAGCCCCAAAATTGTTTTATAAAGACAGATTGATCCCATGGCATGGAAAGTACCTAAAAATTGACCTGCAAACTTCAGCGCTGACTCGCCAACACTGGCATGGACTCGTGGACCATCAAATTGACTCCGAAATAGCCCCAAAATTACTTAAATTATACATATTTTTTTCAAAATTGGATAAAAAAGTTCTAGGGTCGGCCCTGTTTTGCTAGGTAGGGTCGGGTAACCTGAAACACACCTTTTTTTTTGGCCTTATACTTACAATGCCCTCTTCCTTTGTGATATAAATCATAATAACCAGTCTTTGGCCATGGTCAATCATATTAAAAATCTGAAACGCATGGGTGCAATGTTTAACTTGGTAAAAGTTTGACAGATGGTGCAGGCGTGTAGGATTTGACAGTTAGATGAAATATAGATAATAACAGTGCATATATTTAAATATGAAAAAAAACTAGCAATGACAAAGTATCGATACTGTATGCTATATTTGGCATCATTCTTTTTTAATTAGCCTAGTGACTTCACTGACAAAACTCGGGAGTACATGTGCCAGTGGTCGTGAATACAAAATCTAATAGTATTCATAGAAGGACATGTCCGATGACATTAATTATGGTAAGGGCCACCGTCCACTGGGCTCCAATCAGCCGAAGCTATACTAGGAAATGTATGGGCTTAGTCGACCGAAGTTCCCCAGTGGACGGTAGCCATAAAGGTAATATCACCAAAGCTGAGTGAAGTTATCGAATGACAACTTGTTATGCCTGAACACGCTTTATGATAACAATGTGACACGTTTGATGCTTTTTATTCAGGGCTTTCTTTTTACATCTTTTAATGCATAAAGATTGACAGTGCCATTACCGTCAGTTGTCCATTTAGTAAAGGCATTATCATCTAAATTGAGTACCCCTCAACTTGGGACCCAGACACAGAAACTCTGGCTACTGGACAATGGTGACCATGTGCAGGTGATAATTATCTCAAGTTTTCAATATGTGTTTCCCTGGATATCGATATACTCACCTGTCAGGTATATTGAAAATGAAAATTAATAATCATGGGGTTGTATTGGAAAGTCGATTCATAAAACAAATTAAAAAAGCTAAATGGCAGTTTTGGATATCGCCCAGCCAACACACCCAAATGGGCCCCAGGTGGGTCACAGATGGGCTGCCATATGGGGCCCAGATGGGCTGCCCACCTGGGGCCCACTTCATTTTGACCAGGGCTACCAAATGAGGCCCATATCGGTTTGCCCAGATTTGAATTGGGTTGGCCCTGTTAGGACCTAAGTGGGGCCCAGGTGGGTTCATTTAGTTAGGGAACACGGAATTGGGGGTGGGGGCTGGGGGGATGGACAACATCATTTTTTTAGCTGTAAGCTTAGTGATTATGCAGTCAATGACCATCTTTTAAGAGTTGGTACCCACAAGTATTCCAGTGGGTTGATTAATTTATCTGCGTTTAATATCTCCTCCCTTTATTCAAGGAGGAGAAGCAAAATGCATTATTTGATTAACTACAACTCTGATCAGATCCTATAAGTCTGATAGTGATACCTGAGGGAGTCCTGGGATTATGTATTAAGATCATATCCAGGGGAAAGGTGTCTGTATCAGAATACCCCTTGTTTATCTATTCATATGCAAAATTGTGTAGACATGTGCAATTTCACATTACATGAACTTACTGTGAAAACAGTTTAATTTTCAATGGTTTTAAGGGATTTGTGAATTTATGCCTCATTGTAATAAAAACAAGAACATGTCTATGAGATATCAAATCCCCTGTACTCTCAATGATGACATCTAGTGGTAAGCTCAGGAACAATACTTCCCTATTTAGCCCAGGGCTAGCCCAGATGAACCCCATTCATTTGGGGAGAGGTCTTTGAAACGTGATCATAAAAGTTTGGTGTGTGACGTTCCGTTGGATACTCACTTCACTACTGCATGAAAGAAGTTGCCTGAGATTTGGAAATCCGCTCATTATGTACCCCTCATATTACCCACAATGCAGTGTTCAATACTAGTATGCATTGGGGTGGGATGCTAGGTACTGCATAAAAGTTGTGTTGGCAGAATTAGCCCAGAAAGTGAAGTTGGCGGGCTGGCCCATATGGGGCCCACCTGGCAGCCCACACCAAGCCCATGGAAAACCCATGGAGATCTAAGCCCAATATAACCAATAATGAATGGTTATCAGGCCCTAGGGATGTGTATTGTAGGATATTGGCACGAGGCACGTAGCGCGGAGTGCCAATATCGAAATAATAATGAAATACATTGTAGTTACCTAGAATCAATTACCTTCTCCATCCACTTGTTCCTGGAGGAAGGTTAATAATGTATGCTTGTCCCGGCAGAAGTATTTCCTAGGAATGACATTACAAATAATGATATATACAATTGGGATATACACCCAATCCTAGAATCACCTCATACCTGTGATCTGCACAATCATTTAGATTTAGCTATATGCGATCCAGAAGAAGTTTCTTAATACTTTTATCCAAATTCCGAAATATAAAGCCGTTGTAAAATGTATTTAGTACCTGAATAATAATGTTGGAAGTTGTGGGTTTTTAAAACTGGTTACAAACCTCAGCTCTTTTGATGGTGACCAATGATAACGAATTAAGTGGCTGATAAGATTTGATTCTCACATGCATGTCAGAAATGAGAAACAAAGCATTGTAATCCCTGTTAACATCTTATGGTGAGTTTGATTGTGAAGACAAAGGACAATGCAATGTTTCTGATGAGCGTCATGCAGGCCATATTAAAGAACCTTATCTTTGAGAGAGGATACTTTGTCCAAAACACTTTGCAACTAAGATTAGATTCACAATCCCAACACATCCATTACATGTATACCTTGAAAATATTTGAAAGTCCATTCAGTCATATTTCAGTGGCTCTTGTGAATAGTAAAGCAAATCAATTATTTGAAAGAATCGGAATAGGACGAACATGCGTCATCAAAACAAAGCCCAAATCAACTTTAGATGTTTCCAACCTGGGCATTGTTTACTAAGACAATATTTAGAATCAGGAAATATTATATAAATTAAGATTGGGGTGGAGATATAAGGATAAATATCAAAGCCACAATGCCATAGAAGCCTCCCTGGCTCTAACGTTACTCAATACCAGCTCCAGCAGTCCGGGGTAATATATACATAATGTGATATAGGCTACTTTGGAAGATCAATGTGATAGAGAATATGATGTGGTTCTATTGGAAATGGGACTCAATACTGAGATGCACCTCTCAGGCAGTGGAAGATGAAGGCTGCTATGAAACTCTTAAACATGCAGGGCACACGGGGAGATAGATAACGATGTCAGCGCCCATCTACTTCAGGAATTTGGAATAATACCACGGATTAGCCATTAATGGCAAACATCCCATTGACACTGAGTACGAGTAGGTGACAGTAATAGAGCACTACAACACCCCTCAAGGGTAATTGGTTCGAAAGGAAATCCCTCAAAGAAGACTCCCCTTAAAGGTTCACTTGTTCTCGCTTTCTTCATCAGAGCATGCTTTACTATAGAGGAATCGTCATCATTTAGACTTTGTTTCGTCATTTTATAATCAAGTCTTTAATTAATGTCACATGGAAAATGGATTAATCGTAATTTAAGTTCATCCAGACATCATTGATATTGCAGATAGAATGATAGGGTAGCTACTATACCCAGCTGACAGAAAAAAAAACCGTTTAAACATTATACATTGTGTACAACGTTTGGTCATAATAAGGAGCTATAGAGAAACATTCCGAAACGTTGTATAACGGTTTTTTTTATCCTCACAGACGAATTATCAGTGAATACCGCCATTAACAAGTTGCCCATGCTTACAAAACGAATAATTACCCCATGGAATAAGATGGAGGTCCCATTACCTATCCGCCTCCTTTGTGAATAATTGATGATCCCTGTCTTTGACTTTGATAAATACATGTTTTCCTTGGGAAAGAATCAGTGGATTACTAGGGGAAATTGAATCAGTGGATTTTCAGAGAATGTGTCAAGTCAGAAGTCAAAATCTGTGGAGAGAAAAGAGGTATTAATACAGAATACAATTTCCATTTAGAATCATCAGTCTTTCAGATTGTTTCCTCATTTTGTCCAGTTTACTTTCACTTTGCTATGGATATGTGGTCTCAATTTCTCTGTGTCATAAATCTTCCACCTGATTGAACACAATGCATTCACACCTGCCTCAAATCTGCCCCTCCCTCGGCAGTGGGAGAGAACATGAGCTGCCCCCTTGCTGTAACATGACTGTGCCTGATCAATACGAACTGATATATAAACTGACCTGAGCCTTGTTTTCCTCATTGTGCATAAAGTAAGGTGTTCTTTCATTGTTAAATGTAATTATTGCCCCTCCCATCGGTCATTCTAAGGGCATATATGAAGGGTTGTAGACAGCGTGTCCTCTTATATCTTCAAAATTACAAATCTTATTTCTTCAAAATGATGATATTGCCGGGTCCAATATACCACAATTCCTGCAGACATTACTTAAAAGCAGACCTCGTCATGTTGCATACATGTTTTGTAAAAATATAACTGTAATCGTAATTGTACAATTTATTGGCTAAAAGATCGTCAATAATACAGTGAGTTTTTCATCAATAAGCCAAAGAAAAAAAGACAGTATAGAATATCTAGCGTCCTTATGATAATGTCACATGAGGTGTTGAGAACCCAAGATAGGGATAAATGCACAGTCTTTGTCTATGGGGCTTTAATTGCCTTCTGGAATGTATGTGAGTCTATGAGTTTCTGTGTAGTGGGTGGAAGCAGATTGCAGGCAATGACTGCTCTGCACAGCAGACTTTTCTTGTAGATGTCACTCTTGGATCACATCACCTCCAATTTAACCTTGGTGTTTCCACGCAGCACTCTGGCTGGCACCACCACGTTGTCAGCTTTTAAGGCATACTCGTGTATGTAGCTCAGCAGCTGCCCCTCTCTTGCCACTTCCAGCTTGGGGACTTTATTCCTGGTGTGGAGATGGTCGATGTTCACATGCCGGGGGTCTCGCACATTTTTACAAAACCTCAGAGCAACGTTTTGAAGTGTTTGCAAAATACCGTTCGTAATGCGGGATTTCGTTACAATGACTTTCTTAGTTTCTGCTTGGTTGGCAAGTTTCCATCATGTAATGGATTTGAATTCTAAATAATACATAAATGGGCTATTTTGACCCTTTGGGGCCCAGTGCCATAAAATGGCGTGAAATGGCGTATTTTGCACATATCTAAAGTCCTACATGGTTCTCTCATATAAGTATTGAGTGTGGACCACTGCAAGATATACCAATGTCTCCGGGTCGACCTCAGCATTGCATACGTGAGCTTGTAATTGCTATCCGATAGATATTTAAAATCTTAGAGCAGATAAAGTAGGAAAATGATGATAAATTTCTGCAATTTCGAGTTTGGCCACTGACTGAGCCTGACTGTTTTCCCCTATGATGATGTTAATATTTCTCATCTTATTTTTCATTATACATTTTTTAATGCAATATGGGAAATGTAAATCAAACTATGTAACTGAGCTCAATAACTTGTAAGTCATTCCCATGTCGGAGATTTAATACAAGAATTTCATTGTTGCCATGGCAACAGAATAGAAGGTTTTGCCATGGCTCAAATTACGACCAATCTAGTATAAAGTTTGATGAAATAAACAAACAGAACGTTTCTGGTTGTTATGGTTACCGAAATTTGAATTCTTTAAAAAAAAGGACCTACCGTAAAGTTAGGGGTGCGGCTTATATGCGAGTTAGGCTTATACGCGAGAATTTACGGTAGCACGAGAAAGGTTATTGAAACAGCATTCAGGAGTTGTATTATGAACCCTATGTCAAAACAATAAATTCCACTGTTGCAGATTCACTTATGGTACACTAATCATGTTGCAGATATCTTACTTTGGTCAAATAGTTCTGGGCCTGCAAGGGTTAACTGCCTTGGGCAAAACCCGCAGATATGAACATGTTATTTGGTAATCATAGGTTCACTGGTACTCAAATCCTACAATATGAATATAAAACCAGATAGATCCCTTAGTTAAATGCCAACTTTTTTAAAAGGTCACTAACTTCTTGCAAACTCTGATAGTTGATAATTCAATTTCCGAATTCCCAATATAGGTTCCTAACATAACCTATGGATATTGCCTACCTGGTTATTATATTTTTCTTTAGTATAGAGATTATGTTCTCAAGTTACATGATCCGGACATCTAGATTAGGTGGATTGGAAATTCTCATGTTTTACTCATCAAGATTAGGTATATTTTCTTTCCTGATGATTATTTATAGTGGGTGTCAGATTAAAAGATCATAGAAATTGATACGTGAAAACGGCATGAACTATGTTTCCTTGGTAAAAATGAAAGAGGTTTTATCTTACATGGCCCCGAGATTTTTTAATCTAACCTGCTGGAAATTAGTTTCTAATGTTCACTGCAGTTCATTGACCTTCATGTCTGATCTTTTCGTTGGCAGCATCGATTTGCAAGGGAGTATGATTACTGGTAGTTTAATATGAACCTCCCTATGCCTTACCATACATCAATAAACACCAATACATGTCGTATAACGATATATAGGCCCTCATTACATGTGCAGACTCCTACATAAGCTGAAAAGCGCCCTTTGTCAATGGGAACCTTTTTGACAAATAAATGAATAATTGATCGCAAAATATATATATAATATGCTTCTTCTTTGACAACAGCATGAATGTTAACAACATTTTGATGAGGTCACACACCACTGCAACTGTTCCTTCCTTCAGACGCAGTAGCGGTTCAAGCTCTACATACTATTGTTAGAGTAGAACTATCCCATTCTGCAGACCAGAATATATAGGTGTCCTACAGCTAACTTCAATATGTTTCAGTCAAATGACACACCGAGTCTGATCTGGTTTTATTGGTAACCGGGAGTCAAGGTGGTAAAGGTAATCACTTATGTTTTTAAACGTGTGAGGCCCGGGGGAGGGATAATGATAGCAGAACTCTATAACTTAAGGCAGTTGCAATATGCCATTAATAATGAACACCCATTAACGATGGATACTGGGAGATGACTATAGTAGATCACTACAAAGATTCTCAAAAGTCATTCGCTCTGTAAAGGTAGTAAAATGAGACCCCCTGTAATAACCCCTTTCAAGAGGCGCCCTTGTTCTCAAATTCACATTCTTTTCTAATTCACTACCATGCATTATGGGCTTTGGTCTAGGTTTAGCATTCTGGATTTGCTCTAGACCGTTGTCTGGTTGTTTATAATTTTCAAATTGGGATGGGATTGGGCATAGGCTCTATGGGGCATTTGAAGACCGAATGGCAATTGGCAGTGCATTCTGCCATAAACAAAGTACCCCTTCTTATATGAATCGCAATTCCATCTCCTTCCTCAAATATTAATAGGATACCTTTTCAACCATGGCTAAGATTCTCTGTTATTAATAGTGCTTTACATTAAAACTCAGCAGATACGTTTGACAAAACTGAGGGATGTTCGAATAAGCTATGGGGATTCTACAAGTAGAACAGATATAAAAACAGCTGTTAGTACATGTTATTTCAACGGAATTGATTGAATATTCTGTACGGGTTCTCAAATATTAATTCTCATGATCTTTCCTCAGAAATATTGCCAAACTAGTCACATCAAGCAAAACTGGAAATTATTGACCCAGGGGTACCCTGGGTCTCTGTGAGACGGTTTCAGTAGATTGGTGAGCTGACTTTGAAACTTCACCCTGCTTTTGATTTTTGTTATTTCTCTCTCAAAAAAAGTTCATACACATCTCAGGGACTATCTTTCGAGCCCTGTTTTCCCCAAAATTTCAGTACATTTTTCCCCAGTGAAAAAAGCCAAATAAGAAATGTCAAAAACAACCCAAAAAGATGTCTCTGTGAACTAATGCTGAAGCATAGGCCAGTGACCTGGAATCCAGCCTTTAAAAGATGAGCATTCACCCAGATTCCTATACATGCAATGCTATATAACAGGTGAGACAAAACAGTTTGACGCTTTGTGGCAGAATAGAACGTCTTCCATGGGTACCCACAGACATTTAAAGCCCTTGCCATAGCAGTGTTGGAGGGGTTGGGTGTTGGTCATTGGGTGTTGATCGTTGGGGGTTTGGACGTGAGTATTGGCACGTGAGTGTTGGCACGTGAGTGTTGGCATATGAGTGTTGGCACGTGAGTGTTGGCACATGAGTGTTGGCACGTGAGTGGTGGCACGTGAGTTGGGACTTCAGACACTGTGCCAATCTTGGAAAAGCCCTGGGTCACTTGTGATGTATATCACACAATCCATCTATCTGATGTTAACGAGACCATGGTGTTGCACCTGGTAATTGTGACTCAATTGTCCTGAAACTTCCTGCTGATTGAACAGAATGCTTTCTCAACCTGTTTTACCCCCACCCCCGCCTCACCACCATCTTCTTGACAGGGAACATGAGCTGCCCTTACTGTGACAGAACTGTGCCTGATAATAATTGCTCATCCAAAGTAATATTTCCCCCATAGACAAAATAATGATTTCATAAGGCCATGTCGTTCTTTCATTATTATTTGTGGTTATTGCATCCTCCCAAGCACAAAAAAGAGTTTGGGAGTCAATCATCATCCTCATATTTCTTCAAAATTATAATCTCTTAGGATTTACAATGCTACAATTCATGCTGACATTATCTATTAAAAGGCACATTTCGTCATGTTGCACATGATTTTATGATAATACACTGCAAAAAAGGTGTTTAGATCCTAAACACAATCCTAAACACAATCTTGCCCCGTATTTGTCCACACAATATGTACCTAAACATGTTTAGATCAATAATATGTTTAGCTCAGTGCTTAGAAATGTATGTGTTTAAATCAATGTGTTTAGGAGAGTGAAGTGTTTAGAATTCAACAATTTAGCATATTATTGTGTTTATCTGTCAAGTGCTTAAGGGTAAAAAGTGGTAGACATGTAGAGTAGTATTATGTTTAGATACTGACATTCAAATAAATTCCTAATTTATTTTATTTCCATATACATATAGTGTCTTGAAGAGACTTCTAGCAGTGACCCCCATGAGCCAATTTACTTGCATCACTATTTCACATAGGTCTCTACTTTTACATAGACACAACATACCTTCAGGGATGATAATGCTTTATCCATTCTTAGAGTTCTTGAAAGAGGTGTCTATACAGCAGATGTATCTTTATTGCATCATGATCATCGTGAAGTAGCATTCAATCCTTGAATCCTACAATGTGTTTCATTATCCTTTTGTATCCCATGAAATTTAAATTAATTTACTAAGATTTAAGCACTTTTAGATCCACAATAATATTTGAGTGGTTGTAGAAACTACAGTCAAGCACAGAGCTGCCATCTGGTATGTGTTTAATATACTATGATCTAAACACTACATGTTTATATCCTAAACACCAATTCTCCATACTGTTTAAATACTAAACATCTAAACATATTCAACATAAATGTTTAGGTGTTTAGAATAAAAGTGTTTAATTCCTAAACAAAAGGATTCAAAGACACAAACCTAGTAAAATGTTTAGACCTAAACATGTTTAAATCCTGAGCACCTTTTTTGCAGTGTAGTTATGGTGTTTGCGTTGAACTCTATTTGATATACCCAGTGGGAAAACAGTCTTTTTCAAAGTTCAAATTGTAAGGGAATCGGATGCAGTCAGACATTGTGGAGGGGATGCATTGAATTCTATATAATATGCTAATGGATAATATCGAATGCATTGAGATTGATATAGAATATCATCACGGAATACTTAAGATATGTAGCGGGCATTGAAAACATGTGCAGAGCTCAGAGATATAGAAACATTTAATTGTGATTTTAGGAACGTATATTACAGCACACTATAATCATATCATTCTATAGGTACTCAAAGTTGAATACACTCCCTTCCGTTGTTTGCATTTTCGTAGACTTCCATGCATACTTAGGCTCATCTGCTGAAGTTGTTTTTAAGCTGCGAATATGGCAATATCCCCAGATCAACTGCCAATATGTGTTACCTTATACACCTAGTTGTACTCAAACATCGCAATATGAATATAATACCATGATTATAGAACCCACGCCCATGTATGGTAGCTATGGAATTGATAGATACTACATGTACCTATTCTACTAACCACTAAAGGTCCCAACTTATTGCACTTTTTCATAGTCAATTTATGTATATATTCAATTTCCAAATTTTCAATACCTTCCCTAACATGAGGTGGGTATTGCTTACCTGATAATGGCTAGTGGTGTGGGTGTATTAGATCGTGTTAAGTCGATTTAGAAAAATGAGGAAAACATTTTTCATTTTAAAGATTCTGTAAAGGTAAGCCAGTCTCTTGAATGTTTTCTTCACCCTTTCCTTACATAAAACAATTAGGGAATTACGCAGGATCCTCATATTGCCTGGACATATGCGCCAAATGACAGGAGGAAGGATCTTAGGGCTGGACCTGTTTAGATATGGTCATGTAACATGAAACATATGCACCACTCTACACAATTATTGGTTTAGCCTGAAAGGACACATGCTTTTGACCATCTCGATTCTCTTCCATTATTGACTCAGGGTTACCACCCAGAGTCTTATGCGACGCCTCATGAGGGGTTGCATCAAGATAGTGATAATTCAATTTTACATGTCAATTATAACATGAAATATTACACTAATCAATCCAAAAACATAACAATAGACAGATTTGACACTCATGTACACATAACAATGACAAAAATTACCGAAATCCTACTACAACCATGTGAAAATTTGAAAATAAAAAAAGTCACAAAATAACACAAAAAAGTTCACTTGAGCAATTAAACTCTTAAGTACTAGAATCGATTTTCGTCTACATTACAGTCCACACAATTTTAGTGCTAAGTCAATGGGAGATATCTTGGATTACAGGGTGAGACGTTTTTTGTAAGACCTTTTCTGTGCCCTGCTCTGCTTTTATCTTAAATTATCTTGAAATATATTATTCTGTGGACAAAAGGGGATATTACAACAAACACTGCAGTAGGACTCAGGTTGAGGGGAGGAAGAGGCAGAGGGGGGGTTGGAGGGAGAGGGGGGTAGGGGTATGTGGGGTAGGGGTAAGTGGGGTTGGGGTATGTGGGGTTGGGGTATGTGGGGTAGATGTATGTGGGGTTGGGGTATGTAAGATCGGGGGACATAAAAATTTGAATTTGGGCTCAAGTACCCCCCCAAAAAAAGTCAGTGTTCAAATCTTTTCTGAGTATACTCTTTTTTTGCGCGACTTGCCTCACTCGGTGTGACTTTCTTAGGGCACCTGCATCACGGACCTATAGGTTGTGTGGTGCAGGTAGTTGTCAGTTCCTGATATGCTATACTTGTGACGCACAATTTGGGTATGCTATCCGAAATGGTGCAGCCAGGATATAATAGGCGGCCAGTCAGGAATCCTGGAGAGAACCTGCTATGGTGACCAATGGATGATATGGATAGTGGACTAGGGTAAACCAAAGGTGCTGAATCCATTTCTGTTATGTGTAGAATGATATCTAGGTCAGAACAAGGTCAAAATCAAGGTCAAAGGTCACGTCTTTAAGGATCCTATTAATACAAGAGTGCACCCTTTCTCTTTCTTACGGTGATAAATGATACATTTCCCTTCACACCTCTCCCTGACCCTGAGTCATCTGTGAGTTCACTCACACGCTCAATCTTATCTAATCATCATTATATATAATGCACGGCGCCATTTTCTTATAATCTCGCCGTATATGATATAGAAGAACTAATGGTAGTCATTACAAAGGTTTCATACAGTAAATTAATAACTCTGCCCGGCAGTGCGGTGATATTTACTTATCTGTGTTGGTAAGACATGTGTGGCTTTAGTAAGAAGTGATTCTATTCTAGATGTATCAGGGAATATACCATCTACCTCCTTTTTGTTAAGGCTGCGGATCTACTATTTTATTTCTTTTAAATCATTTTCGAGAACAGGGTAGATTTTCCTTAAGTCGGACACATACCTTGAGATGGATATTTGAATTTGTGTTTATTCAAACATTCTAAGCTCTTTATTGACCCAGGGGCACTGCTGTGCCTCAGGGTCTTATACGACGGTTCTGAACCCAATTTAAGACACTTGTATCTGGAATAATTCTGCAAATAAATGTTCCTGCCAAACAAATGTCACTGTTCTATGTACTGCTGGTCAATGCCAATCTCCCCATACCAGTATTGTATATGTGGGTTTGCTCAAATGCTCAAAAAAGGCATTTAAAAAAGTGTCACTTTTAGCTTTTTTTGCACAAATTCCTTTAGCATTGCAGGTATAGGAAAAACCTCCCTCTGATGTCCTCCACCAACTTTTCGAGCCCATAGAGTTCCATGTTAAAGCAGCCAGGAACGCTTTTTTGAGACGGTATATGAGACGCTTTGTGAATACCTCCCTCTAATTATTTAATTTTTTTATTTTTTTTTATTTTTTTTCAAACTTCGTTTTTTCCAAACTTAGTTTTTTCCAAACTTTGTTTTTTCCAATTTTTTTCCCTCCCTCTCTCCCTCCCTCCCTCCCCCCTCCCTCCCTCCCTTCCTCCCTCCCTCCCTCCCTCCCTCCCTCTCTCTCTCTCTCTCTCTCTCTCCCTCTCCCTCCCCTGGGTCACATGTGATGCCAATCGCCAATACCATTCATTTATGAATAAGGCAAAGCATAAATTGTCTTTCAGGCAACGCAACCCTAGCTTCAGAAAGATGGCCGACCCTAGCATTCTCTTCCTCAATTTAGAAAAAAAGACAAGGACATTATAATCATTTACTCTTATTCTTCATAACTTTTAGCAATTCTTTGGTCAAGAATAAGAAGTTCCCACTAACCTCAGTTGCCTGACTTCAAAAAATGTTTTTTTAAAGAGGACAATTTTCAGACCACGAATAACTGCAAATGTCAGCGTCCGTCTTAGGGTGTGTGACCGACTCATAGTAAATCTACCCCATATGTTTTTCCTTCTAAGTCCTCTCGTTTGCAGAGAGACCGTTTCCAATATTGATAAAGAGATGCCACTTTTCCCACTTCCACAGGAATTCCTACGTTTTGGCTAGAATTGTCGTATCTAATTACGTTAATTTCATTCAAAAGATTGACCTAAGATTTCCTACTTTTTGACAATTAAATCCAAGGGGTGGCTTCTCTTTTGATAGTGTAATACTGCCTTCCATGCAGTGTTTGTAACCATGTTGTACTCTTTGCTTAGAAGATTGTGTCTCATTGCTGGTCCCGGACGTACCCGCCGGAAGTGACCAGCTCCAAGCTGCACTAACGCCATCATTGGCAACAATCTTTATTACCACCTCCATCTCATGCAACTTTCAAATCAGTCCGTTCCTAGCCTCCTCCTAAGTCTTAACAACTTCTTTGGAATAGAATAGAGAACTCAAGGCTATTTCTGCCTTGCTTATTGAACACACAATTATCACAAGCGATACTTCATATTACTCATTAGTCTGACCTATGATACTGATTGACTCAGGGTGCACCCCTGAGTCTAGGTAGACGACCTAAAACGTTGGTTAAGAGATTTTCCCAATTTCAAGTTCAATCTATCATATATCATAAATTATCCATGTCAATGATATAGATTTTGGCTGCACTGTTGCTTTCAGACCTAATCTATGTTATGCAATAAAGTGCATACGCAATTTTGCATTTTTTGTTGCAAAAAAATCATGCCAAAATATTTGCACTTTCTTGAATCAACAAAACACAGATACTGCCCTCCCATTGAAATCAATGCTGAAGCAGTGTGCACCATTCTAGACAACCCTGCGCCGTGCTATGTTTTGAATTCAATAAAAGTTATATATACCAATGTGTGCTTGTCTTGCTATAGGCTTAGTGCACAAGAAAGTGTTATAGACTAGACAACCAATTCAGGAAATGGCCTATAATCATGAGGGAGATGTTGGTTTATGGCCATCATGGTTCACGGCCATCATGGTTCACGGCCATCATGGTTCACGGCCATCATGGTTGATCATCAGGCTCGATTATCAGGGTTGATTATCAGGCTCGTTTGAAAATTGATTGAATTGGGTGCATCACCCTGGAATATACACGTAATAGTGCGGGTGTGGTTAAGTCATAATTGTCATCCATTTTGTGATTAGAGATTGGGTAAACACATAAAGTAGCCTGACACCCTGAGTCTCCTGTGATGTAAATCACAAGCCTATTGATTAGAAGAAGACCTCGGTAAAACTTCCACATGCATCTACACCACATTTAGTCGTACATGTATTGCACTTTCTAGATGTGTGTGTTGGTCGGGAGGGGGCAGGGAAGTGATTAAAGACAGATCTCACTTAACACTATGTATACATATATAGGAGTGATGGTTTCTGAACCTTGTAGAGCATCAGGTACATGGCATTGTGTAATTATATTGCATGTGTACCTTTCCCTTTACACAGTTCTTTGAATCGTCAGATACCTGTATATTTGGAACCCTCAGGATCAAACTATATTATTTAAAGTAAGACTTCCCTCAGATATTTACTACTTATCTCTCTCATCGAGAATACCATGGTGTACATGTGATACGCTGAACACTCTACAATGGACAAGAACTACGATATTCTGAATCTTTCTTAGGGTTATATGGGAACATTGTTTTGTTTATAATTCTATATGTTTACTTAGCCCCAGTTGATTTAGGAATGCACAATGAATTTTAAGTCCTGTTTACAAGTACACGTTCCCACCTTGACCTTCATTTCGAATTGACATCAAATAGCCGTGTATTTCTTTCCTAAATTTTAAGGCATTCAAACCACAGCTGTTCCTTCAGACGTGTTCATACCTGTGTCTATGCAGCAGTTCACGGTATGCATGATACTGGGTTGTTAGGTTTTGACTGTCCCATTATGTACTGTGGACAATCCGGGTCCCCTGCAGCCCATACTCGCTCAACCAGTACCTTTTTCCACCACAAGGGCTGCAAATGGGACTGGTGGAACTGCTAATATTTAGATTGTTACTTCCTGTCAGGCTGTGCACAGGAATTGGTGTACAGGATTTGATTGGTCAACTCCTGAGGGCGAGTTGATGAAACAAGTTTTTTTTAATATGAGTGCAGCTAGCTTCAATGTGCTGAAGTTAAATGACACCGGACATGGATGCAAAGCTCTAACTTTCCGGCCTCGGCCTGCTAGAAGCAGCATGCTACCACTCTTTGGTTATTTTAAGTAACCCAACACGTTTGACCGCCATCACATTAGCCAATACAATATATACCAGGATTCTCTTTTCCTAGATAAAGAGATGATTATGAAACATGATTGCTTCCCTTTCTTTGCCTGAGGCAACGTAACAAAAAGTGGATATATCATGATTTAGGTTCACCCTAACTCTAAGAGGCGTATATATGCAATTGGAATTGTAAATTTGTGTCGGCCAACCTGTGCATTAATACCAATGTGAGGGGCTAATAGGGTAGGATTCAAACTGAAATGTGTACTGCAACAGACCTAGATATTTGAGTACTTTAAGCAAAATTAATACATATACATGTATATATATATACTCCCTCCCTCCCTCTATACGCACTTACAACCAAAGTCGAGTACGCTGTAGCATGCCTACAGCATGTTAAGGTGTGATTATGGCATGAGGACTGGGTCCATTCTGCGCCAACATCCCTCTCTCTGCAGGCAGGTAGGCTTCTACCACCCGCTCTGAGCTGCACGCGAGCAGGAGACAGGTAATGGGGACACCACTGAGTTACACAGCGGCAACCATTAGCAGGCCTAATTATTCATTCCCTCCTCGCCTCCCTAACTCCGACTCCGCTCTTCATGTCATTCAGGTGGAAACGACTGTCGGTTCTTGTGTTTCCACGTGCTTTCATACACGACTAGGAAAGTAAGGTGTCTTTGTAAATAAAGCTATTTATATTCAAAGTGCATTTCGTGCGTGATTATCATCTAGTTCGAATATAATTAAATGATGGCTGAATACCGTAAAGTCTTTTTTTGTAAATTCATTTCAGAACTTTTACATATGAATCGAACGGACATACAGTCCATCACATGCGTGTCTGGGTGGGGGGGGGTGTATAGATCAGAAAATTAACATGATAGGATTGGGAAATCTACAATTTATCCAGAAGTATGTATGCGGTACGATACCTCACTACTCTGGGCCACCTCAGGTTCTCACCATGCGATGAAAAACAAGTACCACATTTAACCCCAGGTATTGGGTGGTGTGACCTCTCCTCCTGTTTAGTATTCACATACAGCTGCCGCCTGCTCATGCATTCCCTAACCCAGCCAGAAATACAGGGGGATAGGTTGGTCTGTGAGGGGTGCAGGTGACGAATGTGATTAACACTGTTCCCCACCTCCCCTACCACCCGATGTCACTAAGTGTAGTAGGTAGCATATATCGTGAGAATTGGGGCACGCCCCTGCCGCCTTAAGGCCACCTCCAGCAGGTCACCTTACCTAAGAACGGCGGGCAGGAATGAGACAGAGTGAGAGATGGCATGAACATGGAGACTCCCCACTCGTATTATAGAGCAGGATTGTCAAAGTGCCATAAGATACTGCAGATAGAGTGCCAACTCTCCTATGATCAGTGACAAAACGTAAATGATTCTCATACCAGCATGTTTTATGTTTTGTTTTATATGAAAGCTGTTCTTTGAACATATATGTGTACACATTGTAATTTTGGTTTTTTAAAGATTTTTATTTTAAACAAAACATAAATGATGAAACGAGATAAAAATGGAAAATAAATGTGAGCATGTATCAAGACGCCCCTACTGTCCTACATCTTTCGGGCCCTTACCCCCTACTTTCATTTTAGGCCCCGTCAAATTTAAGCTTTTCATTAGTGGGCTTCCATGAAGTAGGCATGCAGATCTTAATACCGGGATTGGAGTGAGGGATGTCACTTTTCCTAAATATATTGTAAATGATTCAAATCATACTCACCTGTGATTGTTCACAGAAATGACCATTTAAAGTACAATATGTATGGTGGGCTGGATCCAGAAATGTGTAAGCCCATATGAGGCCCACTTAGCAGCCCAAGACAATAACATAGTGAGTCCCAATTAAATGGCAGCCCCAGATGAGACCCAATACTGACTGGCCTGTGAAATCCATTTTCCCCGTCTTCATCTCCATATTCGTCCCCTATATGATTTAGGAGAATCGACGTGTCTCTGTGGCAGCCATAGTGGATTAGTGTACAGTCATGTTCTCAGTTACCCCTCCTGCACCTCCAGCAGGTGACAGGAGGCGGGGGATGGTGCCAATCAATGCCATCCAGGGTGGGTGGCTGGTGTGTTAAGTCATCATACAGGTGGGCGCCCTGTGGAGGCACGTATAAGGACACCACATGCAGGTCGATATAGACTCATGGACTGCCTCCGACATGACTCTAGTGAATAGAGCATATAGACGTACATATTTTGCCCCCCCCCCCCCCCTCCTGCCTTACTGACACTCACAGCTACCAACCTTTAAGGTCAAACAGCTGCAGTACACGATATTTAAAAAGGCATCAGTGTATCCTGTTTCTTATAATTGCTATCATTGATGACATGACCATTTCGGTGGCCCCATCATTCTAAAACTAAATCTTTACAGAATGTTCACCATGAGGCCATTTGAAATATGTTAAAGAATTTCAGGTTTGAATGATTTGTAATAGGAGTACAAAGTGTTAGCCGCAAATAATCATGAAATGTTATCTAATAGTAACTAGGCCTACATGTCTCTCAAAATACAAAATAAATCAAAGCATTGTTAAGTGGTCTGAAGGTAGAACTCTCAGCAGTACATGTTAACACAAGCGTCATGCTTCAGTGGTATCATGCTTGACTTAATCTGTGGGTTGAGAGTTCTCTTTACAGTCAGGGGACCTTGCAACTATTTACTATTATGGTCTTCCCATATACCATCCTGACATAGGGTTCCCTCTCTCATGATGGTTTGTGGTTGAATTATGAAAATGGATATGCAATGGGTGTAGGGTAGATTCACCACTTTCGGACGCTCGTTGTCACTGCCAAAACAACCCAATTTATATTGGATGTAGGCAAGGCCCTATTATACCTACAATGAACTTTGAAACAACCACAGATAAGGGAGGGTTGGTACTTTATGGCCAATATTTAATGAAATCGATCTAAAGTCGTTTTTACCTTTATATTCTCACTCAAAGACTGGAAATAAGAAAGGCTAATTTCACTTGAAGTCGGACACTTTAGTATTATTTTGTTTTTCTGAGGAAATTATAGGTGCAATACCTATCAATTTGGTAGGAGCAACGCAATAGTTCAGGGGTATAATTCCCATCAAAGATATATAAGACGTGGTGATTGAAAGTATGTGCTTAACTACCTTGAATCTTATTAATCCCCAAAAAGTGTATATTTTCACTTTACAAAATAACCGATTAGTACATTGCTATATTTTCTTGGAGAACACCAGGTAAGATCAAATAAATTCAATAAATCCTGTAGTGAAGGGATAAATCTGATTATTCTATAATCTGGAGCATGCAGAAAACCATGTAGAAATTGGTGTCCGACTTCAGGTTGAATTGGAGCACATTTTTAGAAGGGTCTGATAGATACATTCCTTATAGTTATCTCGTTTTTTGTCTATTATAGAATCCACAGTATACATCACTTATTGCCTAGGTCTTATTTTGAGAGCCTGTGTATCAATAACCCTCACAATATAACATGATAGCAGTCATGTCCGACATGTGGTCCCATTGTAATCTACAGATTATTCACAAGCTCCCAAATGAAAAACATGGGCACTTTGAGGTAGTATCACTAAGGTACAGATTA
Organism: Harmothoe impar; assembly: GCA_947462335.1. Lineage (NCBI taxonomy): Eukaryota > Metazoa > Annelida > Polychaeta > Phyllodocida > Polynoidae > Harmothoe > Harmothoe impar. The sequence goes on from OX381704.1 coordinate 59,050,004, forward strand.
TGTGTGCCTTCTTCATTTCATGTTCATCGTTAAGTAGAACACTTCAATTACACTTCCCTATTCACACACATACATAGATTATGTGCATAGATATGAAATATAGGCCTAAAAGTGTCCGACTTAAGGTGTGTGTCCGTCTTTGGGTGAATCTACCCTAGTCTGCACATGTGAAAATCAATCTACATATAAAATTTGGGTAGTAAAAGCTATGAGTGTGAACAGGATAATTGTGCTGTACCTTTCCCCAGCTTGGGAAGCCCGGATTGAGGGGTGGCAGTGGTGTCTGCCTCCTATAGCTATCTGTAAGGACTAGGGTATGGGTATGGGCAAGGTAACAGGTGCGGCTTGTATCCAGAGACGTGTGCTGAATAGAAAGGACCTGCTTTACCATGGGTCTCTGCCTACACCTTCAAGGTAGCGATGTCACGTAGAGTATATTTGCCTCAATACAGGATTATTTGCAAAGGTGGGGGATGTGTGAAGAACTATGCTTTTATCATTTTATTTTCAAGGGAAGGAGAGAAATGTATCCTAGGTTAAAGAGTGTCCTTCCTGACGGAAAATAAGAAAATATCAGATGATTAGACCAGACCATATTATGGGTGTTATCTCCTGTATGTTGACTGTACAATGTCATTGTAAAACCCCATGGTGAACTGCTCCTGGAACAATGACATGAGGACTTATCTCCTCCCTCTTACCTGTACCTCAGCCAAGCCTACTATACTTTGTTTTACAAACTATCTGACTCGTCTTCAGTAACTGGTCGACTCCTGGCTGGTGGAAGCTGACCAGGTTTTCCCCAATAAAAACTCTGAAAAATGTAGTGAGGGAATGCCTTGAGAACATTATCGGTGTAATTCTAATTCTAGGCACTGCAGAGAACTATTAATGGGAATAGGCATTGAGTTAAATGTAAAGATATCAATTGCCATAGCTCCAAGAACATGCAGCTCCATTGCAGATATTGTGGTTAGGGATGAAGAATGGACACGTTAGCTCCTATAGATTTATTACATTAAATAAAATCTCATGTAAGTGAACCGCCTCACCTTACCTGCAGAAAGGCAGTTCTCTAATGATAACTGGGAGTGTAACCAAATTGTCCTCTTCTTCAACTCTTTCATTGCTTTGCATATATTAAATCATACCCATAGAAGAAAGAGGTATGACTAAGATCAATGAAATTGTTCTCTTATTCTTACCATCATACAGGGTACTCTTCCTATCCAGCCTACTGCCAGAGAGTGGTTTCAGTTTCAATCTGTTAGTTCTTGCACTTCGGAGAATTGCAGAATTACAGTTACCCACACCCAATTCTACCATTACTGTTTTGCGCTATGTACTGGTCATTACTGTGCAAAATTGGGGATTCTGCCATTGCAGGACCATGTCCATATTTCAGATGTGATACTCTAGTCAATTCCCTCACACATGTTCCTAGAAGAGGGAATGGGCAATCGCATAATGAATAACCTATAACAAATCATAGAAGATCATAGAACACACCATCCTTAATCTTATTCATGAAACTATTATAAATTACCTATCTACCCAAGAACAATTTTCTCGGAGAGCTCCCTCTTTTTATGGTATGCATACCTAATTGGATAGTGCGTCTGAAGATAAATAAGAGCTGGTATTACACAGTTGGCCGTATTGTAGAGGAGCACAGCTGGACATCCCATTTATTGCTGCAGGTTGTGAAGGTTGCTGGTGTTGTATTACTTTTGTGATTGGGACTAGGTACCTACATACCCCGCTGGTCTTGTAGGTCTATTTAAAGGGCGGAAGAACCCTGCGGATGTAGATGAAGAGAGAACAAGAAGACCCCCTGTAAAACGGCCTCCAGGCAGACACAAACATGACAAGGCCCCCGTCTCACATAGAGACTGATCAAAGAAGGGAAAGGTCCAATTTTACTGCGGGAACTATGTACAGTGAGGGACACAGCCTATTTCCCCCACTAAAACAGAACACGATATCCCGGAACAACATATATATTCCTGCAACTATGAGAGTTTGTAATTGACTCAGGGTAACTGAGTAATACTAAACGACCCAACCAAGGTTTAAGACGTTTTTGTTACATGGGAGAAGTGCTCTCATTTAATGTCCATGGCCCACAGCCATTAAATAAGACCATGGAGAGACAGGCAAGATCGGGGGACAAAAGTTTCCTTCGAAAATAAATTTGAAATGTCTTTCCTTCTTGCTGTAATTGGCCTGCGATCTTTAGGTAGTGATTTCTCTCTTTTCCTTAAACTCTTAAGTATTCTTAAATTGCTACCCTCTAAATGAAAGGCACATAGGCTTCAGTGTTAAAGCAAAGATAGAAATGACATATTTTGCCGAAGTGCTCCATATTTCTCTCTTCACATGCCAAAAGGCCATCTTGTACACTGGAAATACCCTCCAACACACAGCAGACAACCATCTAACTGCTTTCAATTAAATTTAAATGAAAGAAAGCAGAACAGGCCAACAGAAATATAAAGCCCCAGCCACACTAGGCTGTTTTGGGCAGATCCGATCCAACTAGACCAGACAGTCTTATCAAATTTGACTGGCCGGTCTGATAGAGTTGTGCATGCCAAACTCTTCCGACTGTTGGGTCGGGTCGTATCTATATCGGACTACGTTGGGTCGGGTCAAATTACGTAGGTGTGGCCGGGGCTTAATAGTTCATGTTGCCACCGTGGTTCAAATGGTGGCGCCACTGCGACTTCTCGTGCACTCCGAGAACTGCGCAAGACAACATGAGAGTTGCCAGCGACAGCGTCGGGATAAAAGGAGCGTCCAGAGCAGTTCAAAACTGTACCAATGATATCGTCGCCGTTTATCGTCCGATCGACTGGCTTTTTGATAGGGACAGAAGGCGGTACATGCCGACAGCCTGCAACAGTCGCCCACACCCACCTGCACACCCACACCCACCTGCTCTCCCATGCCCACCTGCTCACCCACACCCACCTGCTGGCCTGAAATGGAATAACATACATGTATGACACATGACTTTAGGGTACTTTTTAACAAGGAATTTATTTCTGATGCCAGAATGGACCAATGAATGAATATAAGGGAGTACTATATCTAAGTACATGATAAGCTACAGATTCAGCTTACCCTGAGTCATCTGTGAGGCCACTCACACGCTCAATCTTTATTTACAGTTCACTCCTCTATGTGTCAAACAGTCGTATTCCTTTATTTATCATGCCATTATCTGTGGCAGGATTTCTATTAGGGATTACACATTTCTCATGTATTCAAACAATCCATTCATGACAATTTATCAGTTCCAAGAAAGAGAATTTTCATTGCCTTCTACAGTAGTAGTAGCATGCTTAACAAATAGGTTTATACATCAGTTGTATATTGAAATGAGTTATGATTATTAAGGTATGATATTTTGATGTTGGTACATGTTTGTATATGGAATGTCTGGTATAGGGATGACATCTGGATGTTACTATACACATGAACTGATTGCATTGCCATTTTATTGAAATTATAAAATAATGAGATGAAGTGTCATGGGTGGAGGGAAAATGCTGTGGTTCTAGTGTGAAGCACCTGCATGTGTCCTTCTACATAGTGAAGGGTTGGCGAGGTAATCCATCTTCTCCGGCTATTGAAACGCGATGAATCAAGACAATGAAACAATTGAAAATATGTAACATTCTTCTATGAATATTCATCAATCAACACATCCCTTTCAAAAACACTGGCCAATAGGCACAGCCAATGCCTCAGTCTGGGTCTTGCTCTAAAGGGATTGTTCCCAAAGCTGTCAGTGTTTTATGTGGCATGATTGAAAGATTAAGACGTTCCTCACTTTAAGTTAAAACAATCCAGTTTTTAATTTCATGATGAAAGACCACCATCCTCCTGCCAGGTTTCAATAGCCCTCTAAGAGTCACTGAGAATAGTATCACCCTATTTCCCCTATGGAAAGTCCCTTGAAAATAATATACCGGTATCCCCCAACCACACATTCTCTTCTAGGTTTGAGCGCGGAAACTGCATGAATGTGTAGCACACCTGCCAGAAATAGAAACCATTGGATAGGGTAATCGAAATCCAGTAGAGGGATGACTGACTATTAAAGTCACCCGAGAACATCTTTATTTGCTGCTTTTTCTAAGGACCTTTATCCTCTCAGGACTATCGTGGACTGCCGGCCATATCCCGGGCCAATTTTGCATGAAAGAATGGTGTGACCCCAGGGCAGCGGTATCTGGACCTAGTTGCTACTGGGTGATAGTAGCTGACACGTAGAAAACGTGTATTTTTCACATGTAAATAGGAAAAGTATGCATTTTTATATATCTGTCATATTACACGCGGGGTCTCCTGTCAGAGTTGCTACCCTTAGACAACACCGCATGTGGAAGTACCAAGTTATGTAGATAATGTTCCCTTTTTACCGATTATTTTTGGATAAAAGCATCGGAATTTGTAGAATTTACTACAAACGACTGGAGAAGATGCCTCATATAGCCTATGTAAGGGAATATATGGAGATTTACACCGTTTGTGCTGCTCGATTCCTCAATACTGTAAACGTATTAATTTTCGCTCAGTACATATTTTCGCGCATTTCGCGCACATAGGGATATGCGCGAAAATATGATGTGCGTGAAAATTTTGCACAAAAAATTAGCTTTCCAACGATGTCTGGCACTCTATATTGCACTGCAGTAGAGACTCAATTTGGCCAAACAAAAAAAAAGTTGTGTTCCAGAAACCCGACCAACCCTATCATTTTGGTCTGACCCTAAATTTATAAAAAAAAAATTTAGATTTAGCCTATTATTTGAACTGTAAAACCCTTAATAATTGTCCGATTGAAAAACCGTAAAAACTGACATGTAGATCAAGATCACCTGATTGCAGCTGCGCAAAAATATGATTGCGCGCAAATGCCTTTATATGCTAGGTGCGCGAAAATATAGCTGAGCGAAAATATCTACGTTTACAGTAATCAGAAACTAACGGGTCAGGTGTCCATCAGATTCTGAACATGATCGCCCTATCAAAGAACACAATTAAGTGACTAAAAAGTTAAGGACGTTTGTAATTGAGAATCGCTAAAACATCAGCCAAACACAATATTGTGCCAAATATTTTTGTAAGAAATCAGTATAACCCTTTCCTGTATTTTCTCTTGTTTATTATTGATGACATATTATGAGTTATTCAAGTCTCTATACAAGGGTGAATGGATCGTAGATAGTATAATTGTTTCTATTGACTTATTTTCCAATAGAATAGGTGGGGCGTGGGGACAAAGAACATGTGTGGCCTTCCTGGTGGCAGTTGAAAGACATGTGATGAGTTAGAATAGGGAAGTCATCTACTGTATGGTGAATGTATTTTCTTTCCTGAAGCAATACTCAGTTACTTCAGCACCCATGTCGCTGGAGTATTCCTCAGCCAAAGCCAACTATGGTTTTTTGTGACAAAACGTGGGAAAACGTGACATTAGGGGAAAACACCTTTATTTATGTTCATGTCTTCAGCCACAATTTGATACTTCAAGCATCAAAATATTTGAAATAGTTGCTGAGAAATGACATCACAAACATGAGATGGTAGGGACATGTAGGAATTCAGAATAGACTGCAATGCGATCACATATCAATCTATTTTCAAATAATCCATATAAATCACGATTATTAGAAATTAAATCAATAAATGCATATTATTGTACATAGATTTGGATCTCGTGGGAATATTGGCATTCTGTTTTCAGTTCTGAAATCCTCATGGATGGGGCAATTGGATAGGGATGGTTTTTGTTCCAAAAGAATGAATTGATGGTTGCCATGGCAACCAAATGTCAACAAATGGGCTAAAAATGGCTAAACATGTTCTTTTTACATTCCAAATAAGACCAATTTAGAATGAAAATAGAATTTGATAATAGCTTCAAAAGATTTCTTGGGAAAAGTTAGTCTAAGGTCATTTTCTCTCAAGTATTCACGTTTTTAGCTATATCTCCTGAAATATCATGTTTAGAGCATTTATGGCTATTCCCCCTAATGTTACGATTTCCCAGGTTTCGTCACCATTTTGTACAAAGCTCTGATCTATTCCACACTGATGCAAACCGACTGAGGGTTTGCCAATATAATTATCTGTAAGATAGTAGGGAATTTCTCAACACCATAATGACAGAAAATATTGTTTTGCAAGAAGCTAAATACTCCTCAGTTTGGTATGGGGTGGACGTGAACCTGTCACACAATGCTGGCTGTATAACCTATTCCTTTATTTACAATACCCCATGTTATAAAAGCGGAAACAAACATTTTTCTAATTCATGATTGACGATCATTGCTAATGATAATCTCTAATTATGTGATATCAATAATTTAGGAGAAATCCGCACGAAAATCTATTTCCAAACCACACAGTCTCTTTTAGGTTATAGCTTGAATTATGGACTGCATGTGTTGCAGAGGCATACCCCAAAAGATAGAAACTTGTGGCCAGGGTAAATAATCCAAAGCCAGTAAGACTATAAAAAGAGGTAATTGACTAAAGCCACCGGAGAACGGAACTGGTTGGCTGATTCCTTCTAAGGACCTTAACCCTTTCAGTGTCAGACTTAAATAGGTTAATTTCATCCTCTTCTCGCCAGTTATACCTATGGCCAATAGGCACCAACATTAGAGCAACACAATCAGTGCATTGTTGCAGCCCTAGAAATTAGTAAAATAATACCTGAGTAGTACAGAATGTATACTTTGCACATTGGTAAATAAGAAAAGTGAGTAGGCCTACAGATGTTCTCCTGTTTCACACTGGTGTTTCAGGCCTAGATCATAGTTATTAGCTGTTGCTTCCCCCGAAGACAGCACCATCACTTAAGGTGTCAACATAGTGTCCAGGGGTTTCTCATTTGGGGTGATTATCTTTGCTGGAAAGGTCTGACTTGATGGAATTTATCATAGTTCCAGGAAGGGAGGCCTCCAGTGCAGGGTAGTTACCTGCAGCCACCATCCCTCACTGAACAGTAATTAATGGGTCAGGTGTCCACCAGAACATGATCACTCCATCCAGGAGCACCGGTGAATAAGAAGTTAATGACATTTGTAATTTAAGAATTGCCTACAGCAGATTTGTCACGACTAAAAAGGTGTTTTTCCCCAGGAAAGAATGCCTTGTAACAAGAAAACCTGTGACCGATAATCTGATGTTCAGACCAGACAATTCTCACGGCCTTACGTGTTCTACCTGTACTAAGCATTCTAAGCCAAAGAAAAAATCTGTTGTTCTTGGAAATTAATGGATATCTCTACCAAGCAATTGCATGAATCTTAAACATGGTCGATCCATATTATTAATGTTATCTATCCATATTGTTACTGAGAGGCCCCCAAATGAGAAAGTGTTCACATGTATCATGTTAATAGGGCTTGCTTTGAATAATGAATGATACATCCATCTCATGTGACACGCCACGGGAGATGATGAGTAGTAAGTTATGCTGATATCGATTGGAAAATACCTGCTTAAATGGCAGTTAATGCTATAATCGTATATGTATATATTTATCATCCTTGCTACTGAGACTGCCATCCTTCCTCTGTAGCAAAATACGTACATACTTTAATACATTTCTACCCACATACGCTGCATGCGGAGTGCAGTATGTCTAATCATCCCTACCCTACTGCAGCCGAAGATGGTAAATCTCTACTGGTGCACTAATGATACTAGGGGGAAACCTGTGCCTCTGGACACCACATATCAGTACCAGCATTGTGGTCTCGGTTAGCTTATAACCTAACATCATACTGACTTAAACTGTACAACCGTTTTCTAGGTATTAAAAATATGTATTGCTTGGGAAATTACTTGCATCCTTCTAGTTAGCTAAATATGTAAGCATGTATGCCCACAGCAGAAAACAGTACCAGTGCTAGGAGTAACTGCTGAAATAGGATCCAGTGAGCAGTACACCATGCTTTATACCTGTTTATACCTGTGTGGTGTACACCATTCTTGAACTGAACATGCTAAAATATCAGCATGCAATAAGCAGGTTGTGTACAATACTGGTCTCAGTCAGACCCGGTAAGACATGTTACCATGTGCACACAAAGGTCGCCATTTGTAACCAGGCCCCAGTCTAATACTCTTTTGTCTTCTTATGTGGAATCAAAGTCGGGCGCAATAGTCCTCTGGGTAAAGTCCATTAGCAGATCTAATTCTGACGGGCAAATACCACAAACTAGTGTAATTGATTGCATTGGCTAAGGACTTTGTCCAAGTAACGGCCACAGCTGTAGAGATCCCCTACTGTGAGTTTGGAAATGTTCCACAAGGCGCTAGTAAACCTCTCAGTGCACTAAATAGGTCTGCTTCCACCTAAAGTCGTCATCGAACTGTCCTCTTCCTCCCTATAGTAACAGTGTCTTTAATAGTAGGCCCCATAACATGATGGACATCATGACGTTGCCAAATGGGATGTGAATATCATGTCGAAAGTGTGGTTAGAAGTTGGTATTTGGATGTAAGTACATTTTGTAGTATGCCTGGTATGTGTGTTGAAAGATGGCTTTCGGATGAAGGTTGTACCGGTATGTGGCAATTGGGAACACCCCAGTGACGTCACCATCAGCCCTGAACTTTGCATTTAACAAAACTCAATATACCAATTCACTCCTGTTTTTACAAGATTATTGGCGGGATCAATGGGTACATTAGGATACAGGTTTACTATTTTTTACTTTCATTTAGCTTTTTCTAGGATTTATTGAATTTCGAATTTTACATTTTAGTGTAGGTATGCCGGTAAGATAAGAGGCACAGTAGGCGGTATCTGTCACCTCATCCCTAAATAAGCAGTTCAAGTCTCCTGCTGTGAGGGGGAGGTGGGGGGAATAGGGGGATGATAATGAGGATTTTATGGCCGAGTAGGGTAAAGTTCAAAGAGATAATGAGATTACAGCCTGTATATATTATGGACTAGACTATGATATATATTGATCTTTCTTAAAACCCAATATTTTATTGAAAGAGTATGGGTAACGATATCTCCTTGACTTCAGCTTTCCAACAGTGAAAGAATTTTTCAAATATTCCTATTAGAAGATGAGTTAGGTCAATGCAACTATCATAACCATGTAAATAATATGTCATTTTTACCCAATTTTGTTTTACATATACTTATACATACAAATACCCTATATGTAAAGTTTCCCTCATGACACTCGAAAATTGTAGTAGAAACAATGATGATACGTGAAGCACGCCATACATTCCTATGTAAATGTCCCGGTGGATGTCCGACCCTATACGCTTCTTGCCTATACCCCCCACCAGCCCCCTACTCCTCCCGCCTGTACCTAATCTTAGAAAACGGGCGGGACGTTATTGTGCTAAGTAAAATGTGGAAAGTGTGGTTAGAACATGGCATTTGGAAGTAAATCGTATGTGGAAAGTGTGGTTAGAATATGGCGTTTGGATGTAAGTAGTATGTGGAAAGTGTGGTTAGAATATGGCGTTTGGATGTAAGTAGTATGTGGAAAGTGTGGTTAGAATAGGGTAGGTTCACCACTTTCAACCGGTCTGATCCATGTTTTATCATGAGCTACCTTTCAGGTCTAATTGCTCCTAAAGTTTTTTGTGCATATCCTTCAGAATTGAACCAAACTTTAGGTATTGTCCTGGAGAGTAACACTCATGATGTCTTACAATGCCATATGTCAGGTTACAGTATTTAATTCCATGATTTATCAGAGTATTCAGAATTGCCCCTTTTCACCCTAAGTCAGCCAAAATGCACCTTGAGTCAGCCATATTACAACCACCAGAAATATGTGGCAGAAACCAGTAATTTTCTAATTTTCATCAATGGATGAATGCATGCATCATATATCAATATGTTGCAACTAACAATAGAGTAGAAAACGATTTGTTGAATATGAAATAATCAATACAAAGTTAGTACTGTACCTCAGGTGAATATAACTGCATTATGAGCTATCAATACAAGTAAATATTATTTGTATGAGCAATAAGGACTAAATATCACATTATAGACATGCAGTATGGAATTCTGTTGAATATTTTGGGGGCTATGCCCCTCACCCCCTTCCCCCCCCCCTCATTTTGTGTTTCACCCTTGCCCTCTATACACTACACAAGTAGGCCTACTATCCGTAACCCTGTAGTAGAAGAGGGTATTCTGGGAGGAGGAATTATTCACAAGGGTAGGGGGAGATTCTTAGACAGAAATTTAGGTTGAGAGAATTCAAGGGGGGATTCCAGAGAAGAAAACCCCATGGTTGACTTAGGGTATGAGGTGGCTGACTTAGGGTGAATTCATGGCTGACTTAAGGTGAATTGGGTATACCTTACGAAATCAGTCCTAAAAATAATTTAGAAAATTAATTTTGCTCAATAAAGTCATGATTTGTGTAATTGGAGTGGGCTATGTTCTCTGTAACGCTGTGAAACTAGGTCAAGCCCACTCTTATATAGTCACCCACATTTTTCATGTAGACCTGTTTTTCTGTCATCTATTTCACCTTTATGCACTATCAGGTGTTCTTTCAGAGATATAGCATTCTCTTGCAAAACACCTGAGGAATCTGTAACTCACAAAAGAAACGGGGAAAAAATAAGTTTTATGACATAAAATAAGAGATTCCCTTGAAAAACTGAAAAAACACCTGAGATTCTCCCCAAAAAAAGTGAACATGTGGAGGAGCTAATTTTCGACATCATTGCATCACTATATCACTTTCATTCTTTTTCAGTTCTATTGTATACAAAAAATGGTGATAATATATGTCCTTACTTTGTTCAAAATACTTTCCATCAAGACAATACTTTGATGTGAACTTTGCAATTGCTTCACGTAATTTTCATAATGTGTGGTACGTTGCGTCGGCGAAGTCGGTCGCGCTTGAATGGCCAATGTCCCCAGCCGATTATATTATCTAGGTCATTCTATCGCGAGACCCAAGGTGGCACCTGAGAGGAGAGTAGTCTCTGTTTATGTACAATGTACACTCTCCAAACATAGTGCTGGTTTCTTATAGTGACTAACTGACGAATCAGGGGCTCTGCTCCTGAACCCCCTAATTTTTACCTATCAAACCTCCAGATCTGAATTAATCAGAGACTACTTTTGTGAGGCTAGACCTACTTTGGCTGGGGACATTGGTATTGAGTGTTTTCCATTCTATCACACTGCTGATACTCAAGAGTGGCGTGCGGCCCTTTAAGAGGAAGCTGACGTAAGACCCAACCCCCCCCCCCCCCTCCGCTCACCCGCTCCCACACACACACATTCCGCTTCTCTCCGCTACTAAGATGTATCAATTCGATGCCGCTACTAAAATGTATCAAGACCTACATTGCAGAGCATCATAGCGAACATAGCCAACTCCAATAATATCTGGGTTAACATAACGTACGTCTTGACGTCATGAAATGGGTGTGTACAGTATCTTTGGTCAGACACGGTCCCGGGGGGGGGGGACCGTGTGTACCATGTGTGAACATGATTTCAAGGGATAGGGTCCGTTTTTGGGCCATTGGCACGGACCCGCGAGGGCCCTTGATAAGGGGTGCTTTTTAGGCAAATCTGGATGGAAAGGGGTACATTTTAAGACCATTTGAGAGATAACAAGGGAAAATTTTGCCCTTTTTTGCTATCATATTTAATGGTCACCCATAATTTAGTGTATTTTTTCTATAGTCACCCGTGGGTATATTTTTCTTAGCCTCCATTGTTTGATATATGATTTCTGGTCAATTTCACATAAAAAAAGGGTGCTATTTTGTAGATTTTTCTCCCGTGATAAGGGTAAAAATTTGAGGTGATGGTCACACATAGTTACTATAGAAAGTATAGGGAGTGCCCCCCCCCCCCCCCCCCGCCCGGGAGGACCTACTTTGGCTGGGGACATTGGTATTGAGTGTTTTCCGATAGAATAGGCCCTCCGCGGCGTCCAATCATGATAAAAGTTTAGTCCAGTAGCTAAACGAAGATCTTTATTTTGTTGAAAAAAGTATTTGCTCATGTTTGTCATGCCTGTTGTGTTGCACTGGTTAACCTCAGGTCGTTTGGTGGTGCTGCATTGCGGCCCTTAAAAGGAGGTGTTTGTACACAAGGAGTCTACAGGCAGAGTTTCAGCTCTGTAGGGCCATTATTTACCGAGTTACAGAAGAAAAGACATTTTTTGGTATAATTTCTTTGAAACTCAATATTTCTTATTTTTAAATCTTTTTATTAGGGAGTGCTCATTTTTTAACAACAGGGGGGGGGCGGTGAGATTTCGCGCGGAGCGCGCGAAATTTTTTCACCCCCCCCCCCCGCTAGAGGGGTCGAAATTTTTATACCCCACCCCGGCAGGCCGAAAATCTCGCGCGTTTGCGCCCCTTCGTAGCATAGTAACGCGCGGGCTTTTCCCCTCAAAACAGGTTGAATTTTTTTCACCCCCCCCAAGAGGGGTCTAAATTTTTTACCCCCCCCCGGTCAAGGGGTCCAAATTTTTTACCCCCCCCCCCAAATCCACCACCCACCCCCCCTGTTGTTAAAAAATGAGCACTCCCTTATAAAGGTAGAAGTTGGACTTTACTTATCTATTTGTTAAAATAATTCTAGGGCCATTTTTTTACATATATATATATATGTGCACTTTAAAAAAGGGGCGTTTTCACCCAGGCTTGATACAGGTCACATGTAGAGGGGTCTGGGTGAATAATGACACCTAGGCCTACTGTAGCCTAGACTATTGAAAAAAAGGGGAGAGGGTGCTATAGGCAATTTTATCAATGTAGGCCTACTAACTGTAACCTAGACTATTCAAAAAAGGGGGGTGCCAAAAACTCAAGATTGTCTGATTTCCTTGTGTAATACATGGATTTTAGGGTTATCTAGGGTGTAGAATCCATATTTTGGATCAAAATTACAATTTGGAAAATTCCAAGATGGCTGCCAAGATGGCCGCCAAAAACTCAAGATTCTCTGATTTCCTTGTGTAATACATGGATTTTAGGGTTATCTAGGGTGTTGAATCCATATTTTGGATCAAAATTACAGTTTGGAAAAGTCCAAGATGGCCGCCAAAAACTCAAGATTGTCTGATTTCCTTGTGTAATACATGGATTTTAGGGTTATTTAGGGTGTAGAATTCATATTTTGGATCAAAATTACAATTTGGAAAATTCCAAGATGGCTGCCAAGATGGCCGCCAAAAACTCAAGATTCTCTGATTTCCTTGTGCGCTACATGGATTTTAGGGTTATCTAGGGTGTAGAATCCATATTTTGGGTCAAAATTACATTTTGGAAAATTCCAATATGGCTGCCAAGATGGCCGCCAAAAATTCAAGATTGTCTGATTTCCTTGTGTGATACATGGATTTTAGGGTTATAGGGTGTAGAATCCATATTTTGGATCAAAATTACAATTTGGAAAATTCCAAGATGGCCGCCAAGATGGCCGCCAAAAACTCAAGATTCTCTGATTTCCTTGTGTGATACATGTATTTTAGGGTTATCTAGGGTGTAGAATCCATATTTTGGGTCAAAATTACAATAGCTCTCTAGCAACATAGCCCACTCCTTTAGTTAACATTAGTGTTACTCTATAGTAGCTATAGTTTTAAACCACTATATATTTTTTAGATATATACCCAGCTCACAAAACCGATCGACACTGTGTATGGAAGGGACAAATATTTCAAATCAACTACCAAAGAGTATGAACAGTGGAGAGATTTTCATTCTCTGTTTGTCAAAACAGGTCAAACAGGGGTACTTCTGACTGATTTTACAGTATGAAAAATAGTGATAACGCAGATGCAATGTGCAGTTCCTATTTGCAAAACACTTCAATTCTTAAATCAGTGGGAGTTTATTGTCACCAGGTGCATACTAAACTTGTAACTTCATATCAAAAGTGGTTGACTCAAGGTATGAGTTTGACTTAGGGTGAACCTACCCTATGGCGTTTGGATGTAATTAGTATGTGGAAAGTGTGTGCCTCTACATGGGTACCCACATATTTAACCGTGTCGCCGTGTCGATTTTTAGCAAGGAGGGCGTGTCGTCGTGTCGATTTTTATGCATACAATGTACAATAGAGCATTATAAAAATGTCTGTGTCCGTCGATTTTTAAAACCGCCGTGTCGCCGTGTCGCCCGTGTCGTTTTTTACCCATGTAGAGGCACAAGTGTGGTTAGAATATGGCGTTTGGATGTAAGTAGTATGTGGGAAGTGTGGTTAGAATATGGCGTTTGGGTGTAAGTAGTATGTGCAAAGTGTGAAAGAAGATGGCATGTAGATGTAAGTAGTGTTAGGCATTCCAATAGGCGGCCCATGGTCGTGCCTCGCATGTGAACTCACAAAAACACATACTTTTAGAAATGATCTCTTTTCAATAGTATTTGGGAAGCTGTATCATGATGCAAAGTGCCCCTAATGATGCAGTCAAGTTAGTTAAATATAGGAAAATGGGACCTTCTGTCAGTGAGTAGCCATGCAGCCCTGGAGGTCTCAGGGGTTGCACAATGGTATTCAGTACATTTGGGCATCATTTCGATAATTAAGAAGTGGGACTTTTCTTTTTTAACATTTCCCAAATCAACTTAAGATTCCATACAAAATGAATAAATTTGACATGAAAAGACCCAAAGGGTCAAAATTGACTGGTTTCACTTCTGTATGGCTGCACTATGAAAATCACATACTTTACCAATATGGGTTACTATTACATGGGCGTATGCTTCTATAACTGCAATTACATTCTTGATACCCTTCCACACAAATTAGCTTCTCGTTAAAAATATATCTTGCCCAGGAATTGGGCATTGTTCTGGGATGTTTATAATATGACAGGCTGCTGAAATCTCTACTCTAGGAAAATTGCTGAAAACTGCCTAATCCGGGTGCAAACATTCCAATTATACCTAGTAGTATGTGGGAATTGTGATTAGAATATGGCTTTTGGATATGAGTAGAATGTGGGAAGTGTGGGAAGTAGATGGCATTCGGATGGAAGTAGTATGTGGAACGTGTGGTTAGAATATGGCATTTGGATTATAAGTAGTATGTGGAAAGTTTGATAAGAAGATGGCATTTGGATGGAAGTAGTATGTGGAAAGTGTGATAAGAAGATGGCATTTGGATGGGAGTAGTATGTGGAAAGTGTGGTTAGAATATGGCATTTGGATTATAAGTAGTATGTGGAAAGTGTGTTTAGAAGATGGCATTTGGATGTGAGTAGTATGTGGGAAGTGTGGTAAATGGAAATAATGAGGTGGAATTTGGGTGCCACTATTATGATATAGTATATAGGCCTACGGTATAATTTATCATATCCAGCTAAATGCCTAATGATCCCGCAGCATTCATAAACTCTTAATTATATATGATAGCTCCTAGATACATGTCTGAGTAATGTTGGCAGGTGTTAAAACAAAGCCTGTCAAGGAACAAAGTATTTTTGCTTTGCTACATCATTCCAAAAGCTAAAGAAACCCATGTCTCACTCAAACAGGCAATCATGTCTGCCTTGCGCGCAAGGCCGCCTCCTCCCTTATTCTAGGGATGGATATAGTAACGAATGCTTTTTGTTTCATTATTCAGAGATTCCTAATTGCAAAGGGAACAGTGTATCGTTTCTTCGTTCGATGTGTCAGCATATCTCACATCGACATGAACAGATAGGCAAACAGACTCGTGATTAACGCCATGTTGTATGGGTAGCTGTCCTAAGTGAATTCCTATCATCTATGGCATTGTAAAAACAGTATTTGGAATGTAGAGAATCGTCAAATATAGACTAGGATAAACATGATAGATGACATGATGATGGATTTTATCATACTACGATACCTTAGAACTATTGCAAACTAAGTGCAATCGTTTCAGTATCCCTATATTCATCTATATCCACAGAGATGCCAATGTCAATGGCAAAAATGTGAAGCGTGCAACAGCATTGTCTTGCTAGGCATAATTACCATGCAAACAACATTGCTCTAAGGGCTGCATCTCTGCCTTGTAAACAATCTTAGAACCCGGCACAGTGATGTGAGGACCCTTACTCAGTTAATCAAGAGTGACGTAATGTTTCAAAATTATCCTCCTGGAGCCGACGTGGGAAAGCAATCCATTAGACAGTCTTGAGATAATAAATACAAGGTACACCATCACATCTGTCAGAGCGTGTATAAATGTCATAGATGATGCCCCTAAGTGGTATATATGTAGTTGATTGACCCTTGTAGAATCAGCTTTAGGAACCTACACTGCCGCTGTCTATCGATAAAGTGCTAATGGAAACTACATTAAGTAATATGCTTGGTCGTGTTAATTCAAATTAACTGTCTCGGGTGCACTGTAAATAAGAAGTGTATACAGTAGATTATAATCTACTGTAGCTTTGCAGTATATTCTACAGTGTACATACACTGAATTGTAAACGCACAGTCGATTCTAGTGTATACTTACAAACAGAGGCAAAGAACTATTTACAGTGTATAGATCTATAGTGCTTCCTGCGTAAAGGATAACTGTTTTGAGCTTTATGTCCGAATGTGACACACAATATAGTCCGGGGACAATGGATGCGAGCGCAGTGTTCTATTCGCATGGTTGCCAGCCTGTCAGTTGCATGGATTAGTATTATTTTCTAATACTTATATGGTGTTATCACTTATCCATAGTGTTGGGACGTGTACCCATACGATTCACGCATTTTGGTTATGACTTCTCCTGATCCCATACTGCACAGGTTTTTGTTCGCCTTATTTAACAGACCATATTTAAATAGACTATGTTGGCGTTCTCTGACGTCTGTATGGTTATATCTCTTAGAGGAGGAATTGCTTTTTTTTTTAAATCTAGAAGGAGATTATTTGGCTGAGCCACTGACTGAGTATGATATTGCGCGTCTTATGGTATTATGGGGGCTAACGTGTCTTAATCATACTTAATCCCATGGAAATATAGTTTACTTTACCCATAGTGTTTTGTAAGAACTGGTGTAATATAACGTGTAGCTGCTATTTAATAATTGCATCGAGTACGACAAGCCTAATATATATAGAGACTATCTTATTCCTAGTGAGAAAGACAGGGCTGGCGAGGCTTATCAACCATTATGCCTTATATATCTGACACTGAGTCTCCGGTCATGGACCTAGGCATTTGAAAAAGACAGGACTTCAACTGTTTTCCAATTGAACCAAATATAATGAGTTTAAATTTCGAAATGGATCTTATTGACTATAATTCCACAAACATGTTGCGTCTCATAGAGAATGCTAATATTACAATGATATCTGTCACAATGACATCATACTGGATGCCGGGTCATGTACAATAAATGGGCACATCGTGTGTATACCATGAATAAAGAAAAACAGCAGGTAGCGACACATCACAATCATTAGACAGAAAAAAACAGGACAGTACATACATAATTATTTAGTCAGTAACCGGTAGAGAAGAGCTCTAGTCACAGGCATATGGGTATTGATCAGACCATGATATCTTCATATAATAAACTAGCAACTTGTGGACCAAAGTCTAAGGCACTATCTATGACAACGCCCAAATAGTTGAACCTGTCAACTACATGTTATCTCTTTTGCTTAAGCATTATGTTGTAAATATTAGCATCTCCGCAATCCAACTCGGACCTATACCACATTACATGGATTTTCCCCATCTAATCTAGAGGTTTTACACTACTAACATTGTCAATATCCTCTTGTATCAATGCTTCGACTATTCTAGGATCTATATTACTGACTGCCACTGCCATATTGTTGGCATACATAAAGTAGGACGAGTGTTTTAGGCATGATATGACAGAATTGATGTATATATAATGAACATTAACGGGCCTAGCACTGACCCTTGGGGGACACTACACGAAAGATTGCATGCAGGTGATGTCAGCCTATTCATACATGTAGTCTGCGGTCTGTCAGTTAGATAACTCTCGAACTAATGCAAAGATTGTGTATCACAGCCCACCTTGCATAATTCATTTTGGAGAAGGAGGTGGTTGACCGTGTCAATAGCCTTCCTCAGATCGAAGTGAACAAAGGCAACCGCCTCCCCTCTGTTTCTAGATCCATTTAGCATTTGAATAAGTCCTAAACAAGCATCCGTGGTTGACCGTTGAGGCATGAACCCCTATCGTTTTTCAGCTTTTAAACCAATTTATAATATACTGTGAAAGGATATATTTTTGATGATAACTCTTGGTGAGGATCTTCGTAGTGAAGGATTTTTGATTTCCGCGAAAATACTGAAAATATATACCCAGCGAAATAAAGTACGACCACAGTACTAGTAGGTCATAGGCTGGTGGTGTACACATTTTTCGATTGATTTTGAGAATAATTCAGTTGACTGACCGGTTGCCAGTTGGTCACCCTTCCCTATATATATATATACATATGTATGGGGCTATGAATAGTGTGAGGAAGAAATACTACACTTATACAGTATTTCCACCTGGTAACCCCAGTGGAACTTCACATTTTGAATATCTATGTTGGGGAGGCGAGTGAATGGCGGGATGACAATTGAATCAGTTATTATACTTGCCCTGGGCCACAGGCTTCAGCACCTGAATGAAAAATGAGGAATCGTGACAAAATCGGACAGTTACATTGCACGGTGGTGAAATAAAAATATCGGAAATATACTATTACATTTTTGTTAAAGCGTCATAGAAAAGTTTCAATTGGACTGCTTGGCTCATTGCATTAAATCTGCTGGGGCCCATGGTGTCTTTCTGCTCAGAACGGCCAAATTATGCCATTGGGAGTTAATAGTTCTGGGCCACATTGACTATTCTGGTCCTTGTTTGCCATAATATGCCATAATATGTTATATTCAGAGCTGGGTAACATTTGACCTGTCGTCTCGCAAAACAGCCACCCAGGTCCATACCAAGGCACATTCAGCTTAATCTGCAGCAGTGTACTGGGTGGGTCATTTTCCCATGGGGTTTCCACCCATTCCTTGTGGGTCGATATTCTTCTAAAACTGGGACTGGAGAATTATTGACACCCGCATGCGCCTCCACGGCTGTTTGTTTATCTATTGTATTTAGTGCTAATAACATATTCAGTATTCACTGTTCAATACACCCCATTTCCACATTGTGTTAAGAATATTGGTCAACATGATAGAGATGAGCCATGTTTCTCAACATATCGAGCATGGTTTAAATAGTGGCAAATTGAACCGTTTACAATCACCCACTGTAACGGTTAAATATTATCCCTTCTGTCGTCATGATGTCTGAATCCAGCCCTGGGCGAGTTACATTCAGAGGTGCAGGCATGCGTCATGCCAACTCGATATGGGGTTGATACACTCCCGAAAATGATATACCAAAGAAATGCTGGTGAGTTACTCCCCGACGCTCCGTTCAATATTAGTATGACAAATATAGTGCCTTGAAGCATCATATTGTTTTTAAGGGGGTTTAAAATGATAATGTATACCAAGTAACACTAGGTTTAGACAATAGAGTAATAGGTTTGTCTTATGATAGTAAGTATGGAAGCACTGATAATG
Organism: Harmothoe impar; assembly: GCA_947462335.1. NCBI lineage: Eukaryota > Metazoa > Annelida > Polychaeta > Phyllodocida > Polynoidae > Harmothoe > Harmothoe impar. The sequence goes on from OX381704.1 coordinate 59,069,586, forward strand.
AATGCCCCTAAACAACTCGACCTATTTCAAAGGGTATGAGATGATTGGTATTGAGGTTTGTGTATATGTGTATTTGTACCATTCACAGTAGCCACACCCTCAGAAAAGTGAGAGTCATTGTCGCTAAAACTACCCTCACCTGAGAGTCAGACAGTGCCTGACCCTCGGGTGAGGGTAGTTTAAGCGACAATGACTCTCACTTTTCTGTGTGTGCATGCCCCCAGATCGGTGCCAGTGAGAAGAGATGGGAGGGTTGCAAATAAAGCATGAGGGATGTGTCATTACAATGTCATTAATGGGCTTCCGCGAAGGAGGATTGGCCTCCCCCCTGCCCCGGTAACTAACCCCAACAGGCAGTCGGCCAACACCTGGCCGGCTTCTCACACAGGTATACATATACCTTCTGTCCCACATACCCAGTTACATGTACATGGTACTCCATGCTCCTCCTGCCCTTTTAATGGCCTACGGTTATGCCCGGGACACTCACTATCATTTCTATAGTAACTATGTGTCAACATCATCTCAGATTTGGTACCTTAATCAAGGGAGGCAAATCAATAAGATAGAACCTTTTCCACGGGGAATTGAGCTAGAAACATACCCTTATCAAGGGGGGGGGGTAGGGATATATATTCTTATCAAAGGTGACTAGTAACAAAGATAGACAAGCACAAAATACAAAGGTATAGGCCTAACCCTTACCTATGCAATATAGTACTTGAAACGTATATGCAAATTGCAATGCTGAGAAGAAAACCAGAAGTGCATACCTCACAACATATCCCGTTAGCCATACCCTATAGGCTTTAACAGAGCAGCATGCTGGACAGATCGGCAGGTGTTTCTATATACTAGAAGGCACATGTACATGCTACCCTGTCGGTTTTAAGAAATGTCTATGTCCGATGTCACTCCCTCCTGTCGTTGTCCGCCGCACTGGCGATGCTAGGGGTTTACATGTAGACCCACACTACTGAGAGGTCTTGCTTGATAAGTCCATAGTATACAATCCCAGATTTCAACGGGTGCCCCCCCCCGCCTCCTCGTAAAGATTTGAACACTAGATAACTCACATACCTACTGCACCATGGGTATCCTATCACAACAAGATGTCAGAGCCGGTCATCTATTCTATAGATACATGTCCTTTCTTTGACCCAGACGCTACACTATAAGGTGGCCCTGTGGAGTTTCGTCTGTATTTTATGTGAATTCCCTGAGAGAATTGTCACCTCACACCAGTAACCCAATCTCTTTAATACACCGTTGGCGCCTCTCGGCCGAGCTCTCAAGACGCCCGCTCAGGCCGTGAACGATCGTAAATTGGATCCCGGCTGCAGCTTGGGGCCAATAGGTCACCTATCTTGGCCTCACTATGTCCCTTTACCTGAGCCACTTTCCCTGCGTCTCCCCCCTGGTGACCGCGTGTTGAAGGTTTAGGGCCGTGGGCGGGGGTTACTTGGGGTGACAGGTCACACTAATTAAGGCATGCACGGCTGTTCCCAACCAAACCCTACCTGCATCCCTAACTCTCGTGACATCCATGGCTACCACACCCGGAAGTAATAGACTGCGCATGCTTGGTGCCCTCTGACCTTTGCCTACAGCGACCCTATAAATACGTGAAAATCCTGTCCTTTAGCCACCGTTTTCTTCTTTTTTCTTCTTTTGAAATACAAGATTTACTATGCTTTAGCACTGAAACGCTGTATGCAATGCCCCCCCCCTCTTCCACTGAATACAATGTGGGCTAGGAAAATGTTGTCTTTCTTTCATTAAATGGCTTTACATAGAAAAATAAATAGACAAATGTACACGAATGCCAACGCCCATTGATACCGTCTCTGCCGTATTTCATGAGTGGGGGCTGGGGCCATATTCCACGAAGCCGTAGGCTGAGTGGAATATGCCCCAGCACCCACGAGTCTCTCACGTATTTCACTCGGGGGGGGGGGGGGGCTGGGGCTGCCCCAGCCCCCACTCATGAAATCTTGTATTCCATGCCCCCCCCCCCTGAAATACGGTCTTCTCTATCAAAATAGCAATGATATATCAAAAAGTGTACTTTGAACAAATATTCAAACTGCAATATTTCAGGATTCCCTTCATCAATTGAGATGGAATAAATATCATGTTGTAGTTTTTTAAAGTTTTTTTCAGATTTTGTATGTGGAATGGTCATGACGGCCATATTTGATGTGGTTACCATGGCAACCAATAATTAACAAAATCACTATTTCTAGGATATGTTGCTATGGCAACAGACATTTTGATCAAAATTACACCAAAAATAATGGGAAGTATTAGTACCATCTTTTTAAACTCTCTAAAGTAGGTTTTCACCCAAAAAAATCATATCATTCTACATTTTTAATGATTTTTACCTGAAAAATCGATTAGATATGGGCAAAAATCGGGTCGATAGTCCCTCAAGTTGGCAAGCCAACCATATAAAGGGAAATACTACCAGAGACAAATGGTTTGGGATCCCTAGAAACCATATACCAAATATTACGAATCCAAAAAATCTAAGCTTTGAAGCAATTTTTGAGAAGATGACAGGGGGCTCAAAATCGGCCAGAAATTGGCCAAAAATTCGCCAAAAGGCGCGATCGGTAAAGGAAGAGTTAAGGGACAATTGATATGTGTCACGCCCCTTGCTGTATAAGTGTGTTTAGTAGGTCTTAGTCAACACTTTAAAGGCCCAGATCTCGGTACCCCTGCAGCGACAGTCGGAGTGGAGTCGGGACAGCTACTCAGCCCTATAAATACGGGCGCTGGGGGTTTAAGGACCACATTTTTAAATCCATAATAAACCAGTGCTCCTCCCTTGGGCACTGTTAGAAGTAAGTAGTGTTCCTGTACAGCAAATATTGGGGGCAACTTTGGTTCCAGTAAATTCTGCTGTAGACCTACAGTAGAATCTACTGAAGACACGGACCTGAATTCTAAAAGGCCTCACATAATTATATTCAACATTTTGGAGATTTGAACCGCCAGCTTCCAATCCATAGTCCCAAACCATGACCACTACACCAGTGAATCCTGCATGTCAGGTGCATTGAAACACCTCCTACTTATGTGCGAAAGGTTAAGAGCTCAACACAGGATCCCTGGGGGCAATTTTAGAACTAAACTGTTCATGTCTTAAGGGTTGATATGAAATTTACCCTATTGCAGTAATGTACTAATAAGTACTGAACTACCATTAGTTGGAGTGTAATCTTGATGGCCTATGTTTTTCAAAGTAAATTTTACTATCTTTCCTCAGATTGTAGAGATACATTGGGTTTATCCTCTGCATATTTTCAATAGTAACATTTCAGTGTACCAAAATATATTATACTTTAGAATTGCCTTAGGAGAAATGTAGTTTGTATGACAGTTTCCTGTCGGGACTAGAACCGCTGACCCTCAGACTACATCACCCACTGCTCTACTGACTGAGCTAGAGGGGCAGTCACTTATATGTAGCCTACATCAATAGGCTTTTGAAAAGATCAGGTCATATTTGAGCTGTGGAGTATGGTACTCCCTCCAACCTCTCTATTCTCTCTCCCTCTGGTTGCTAGTTATGGGATTCGAATCTGCATCTACAGTAACAGAATTGTACATATACAGCAAAATTTGCTTTATTATATTTACAGCTAAAGTACTGTATAGTTACAGCACATTTTGCTGTTCACGAACAACAACTTTTTACAGTGGGATCATACCCTTTCTCTTCCCTTCCTCAACTTGGTCCTGATATACCTCCATACAAAAGAATTGTCTCTCCTCTTCTTTATCTTGTCTATATTTTCTATTGCCTCCTTGTTGTCCAGGCACGATCCGTATGGGTCTAGTTGCCTGCCGGCCTGCCTTTCGGCAGAGACAGTTTTAAAACTATACTACTACTACATTTTAAATTGCCACCATCATGCATCCTGCAACACAGGGGGAGTACAAAACGTTGGCCTTACCCCCCCCCCCCCCCCCCAACAAATTCTAGGTCTGCGTGTATACTGTAAGGGACTATGCAGAAAAAACTATTTGTGCAAAAGACTTAGTATACTAATATGAGCAAGGTTTTGGACCTATGTTCCAGTAGACCATACACATATCTATGTATGTGTATGGTCATGTCATGAAGGAGCTGTGGGCAGCGTCGGGGGCCTGTCCAACCCAAGAGCACGCTGCCTCTGCTCATTATTGTACCTGCTTTGCAGGGGGCTTGGCTTTACCCCCAGCCATGCACCATGTTGAATTTCTTTTGGCCTGTACAGTATATATTTACTATAAAACACTAAGTACAACCTAACATGAGACATTTGAACTAACACATACGGGTCGCATTCTACACTGTGCGGCCCTTAAAATGAAAGGCATGTAGAAAAACATCCTCCTGAGCTTAGATTAACCTATTGCTGCTTACTCCTTGTAATGTATACAGAAAGTCCTGGACTTCTCCCAGGTTAGGAATGTCCACGGGCATCTGCAGTAAATATCAATTAATGAATCAAGCCGCAGGACCCTATTCCTCACTAGCGGGATACAGTGGCTCCACCAGAGAGAAGTATCTGTAACTAGAACTAGCTGAAGGTGGTACCTGCCATGTACAAAAACTAGAGTTTTATGGGTCATAACCTGTGGGTATTGTGAGTGGGTCGTACCTGGACACTCCTTACGTCACCTTCCAGAATGGGGTAGTGGTTAGAACATTGGACTCACAGTCCAGAGGACCAAAGCTCAAATCCCTCCCTATCCATACATTCTAGACAAATCCGTGAATTCATGTGCTTATATAGATATTCATGTATTTTGAAATAATAGGTAGAATTGAGCAGCAGTCTTCAGAATTTGTTTAGATCAAATAGAGAAATGTCAATAGTGAAATTCTGTTATTCTGTTTTCATTCAATATTACAAATTAATTAACTTAATTCATTTGTATTTGACCAAAATTGCTTGTCTCCTTTCCTCAATAGCAGTAGATGTGATTTAGAATGAGTTTTAATTATCCTGTCTATACCCTAATCTCGGGCACGAGATTTGGGTAATTAGGGAGTGATGATTTTTTAACAACAAGGGGGTCGTGTTTTTTTGCGCGGATTGCACGAGATTTTTTACACCCCCCCTTACGGGTCGAAAATCGGCGCGTGAGCGGGCCCTTGAGGCATAGTAATGCACAGGCTTTTTGGCTCAAAACAGGTTAAATTTCTTTGACCCCCCCCCAAGAGGTGTCCAAATTTTGTACACCCCCCCCCCCGGGTCAAGGGGTCCAAATTCTTTTGCCCCCCACCTCCCCCCCTCCCTAAGTTGGTTCGTGTCAGTAGTGTGGGAATAGTCCTAATACCAGTGGACATGGCGCCGTCCACTGATCATCTTGCTAATGCAGAATACACCATATGTTTCTTCTCTCACCGGAAGTACCATTCACAGAGAGAAGAAACCGAGTCACAAGGGGAGTCCAGGCTATAAAAAGAGAGCCAGGGTCTCTTTGGCTCACTTTTCACACTGTCTGACTCCCCCTTCTAACGGCCTTGACTCCTTTTCAATTAGATCAAACAGAGTCCATGTCAGCTGAGGTGAGTCAATGGTTACCTGGACTCCCTAAGGGAGTCACAGAGGTGAGCATACACACCGGAAATAGGAAACCCACTAGGTGACACTACTGTACAATGACTGTAATGCCATCTAGCATATATGTTAAGAAGCCATCTGACTCTGTTTCTAATCAGAGTCAATGCTCCCTACTCCCTTTTCCCCCAAGGGAGTCAAACAGTTGGTTACAGTTAAGCCTGCTAGGTGGTAGCACTATACCTAAAATGGTAATATTCTGCATGCTCAGATCTCTAGATCCATGTTATTTGTGACATTGATAATTATGGTGATACATGTATATCATTGTAGCATCAACATGTAATGTCAGAATTACATTTTATGAAATAATTACAGTTAATCTAAAACTGTAGCATATAAGCATGATGTATAAGGTATAGACACCCAATTTGTAGCAACATGAGAAAGTTAAATCCCAAAAGGTCATATGTTCCTTTGTATATTAACTAATGTGCTCTGAGGGATCTTATTGAGATCCCTCCTCCTTGTGAGGCATTGCACCAACATAATGTAGAAACATCAGCTAGGGAGACAGCTATTGAAATGGTTATATAGAGGGTTAGGGGGTAGGAATTACCTATAAATTATGACTCTCTATTCCAAAGGAGCCATCCTGTGCCTAGACTCCCTTTCTAAAGGGAGTTGCAGCATAGACCTGGACTCTGTCTGTAGCGAGGAGTCATAAAAGGGAGTCATTTTGGAAGCAAAACCTGGGCTCTCTTAGGGGAGTCACATAACTCCCTTTTAAGGGAGTCAGGTTCATCAAGAGAGTCAGAAAGAGAGTCAGAAAAGGGAGTCATTCTGGAGGCAAGCCTGGACTCCCTTTTGACTCGGTTTCTTCTCTCTGTGTAGTGTATCAGGGCTGTACACAGTTCTAACATTGGTTTGCCAAGGCTGAATGGGCTATAATGGTGAACAATTATAGGTTTGGGCACAGGCGTCGGACTGATACATTATGGCGTACCTGTTATGGGGTATTATGTATCAATTGTCATTAACTTAGGTAATCCAACCTCCCAATGGGTAGTCTCAGTAGTGCCTGAAGCAGTGTCATTGGAACTTGTGTAATTCACTTCCATGAATCAAGCGGCATGTATACTCATGCAATATGGCCATCGGGATATATTGCATTGGATGTACACCCAATTTGTTAGAAAACAGGTTGTCCTGTTAACAGGTCAGTATATACGGACATAAAACCTCCTAAGCGCTAATAACCTAGGTATATTGCGCTATGATAGGGAAGCCTTATAAACTTGCCACCATACCATTTTCTAAGGTTTCTGTTATTTGCGTATCGGCCAAATGGTTTGTCAGACCAGTATGTGGCAATTGGTCATGTGGTCAGGTTTAGGGTGGTATCTACTTTCTGGCAAAGAATGATGGATTTGGCTAGTTCATATGTGGCTGTAGGCTTTCATCGCTTATATTGACAGGTTGTCACCTGGTTAGATGGTTTGCCGTGTACTGTAGATGGGGTGGGACATTCTCTCGAAAAATACCCCTTGGCGGCTTAGTATTGAACTCCAAGAAACAGAATGATTCGCATCTCAGTTAAACGAATATCTAAATTCCTCAATTAAAGTGACATGACAATTTCATACTCTCCACATAACTGTAGATTCGGAAGCAACGTATATCGAAACCATGGAAATTGATGATTTTCAGAAGTGCACACTTAACCACTATTAAACCAAATATTCCTGTATTTAGAACCTCATATAATATAGGGATATCAGGCGTACACCTTGATATCCTTCAGTCGTCCACATCCTGTAATTTGGTCACTGCCTGCCTGCACTGGGCATACCTGACGGACAGCAGCACATGGTCGGGGCACTGCCTTGATAAGGCCGGGTCAGGCCGTGTCACCCCTGTCCACGTGATGCTTGATAGATTACTGGTGTCTGCCGGCCCCTGATGGGGGAGCCACCGTCAGGGTCGAGCAGGGTGCCACCAATAAGGGGATGAATAAATGATAGAGCGGCTGAATATAATAGTCCCGGTACGAAGTGAGTTAATGGGGACTCCCCTGGGAGGAGTTTAGTTAATCCAATGAGACGAGATGGGGACACTGATAGAGGGAGGATGATTTGCCTTTGTCCTTTTCATCTACTTACTATAGTGAAAGGTAGACAGTATTTTATGTTATATTTGTTGAGAAAGGGGGTTTCTATACCGGTGGTAATGTGGTGTGGTGTGGTGTGGAGGAAACAGCATAGATCCCCACGGCCAGGTTTTCCCTATAATATCACTAAAATATAGACTCTAGCTACGAAGCCATTCAACTTGTAAAGAAACACTCAAGTTTGGAACAATCCCCCCAGAACTCTTATCAGATTCGAAACATGTGATAAATTGATAGGTATATGTGTAAGCAGAATTAAAGATATGAATGATAAATTATGGAGGCGTTTGTTCATGGGACCCTGAAGAACACTTGGACCGTTCCCCACATCAAGTAAAATTTAACGTTTCTCCCTTTTATGTGAAACCGACCAATGAATCAATCAATCAGAGATTTCTCATTCTATGGCCATTATTGGGTTCAAACCTAATTTGCAAACGTATTGTCCATCTCTTCAGGTTAAATTTCAGTTATCATATATGGACTCTAACAACCATTCTCTTTGCAGGGATTCGATGGCCTTATCGTGGCTGAGCGAATGTCGTCTGGCACACAGGAACTTCCGGTCACTACTCGTGGCGTCACAATGACATTGAATGGAGCCTCAGGTGTCATTGAGTTTCTAGAGGTAAGTCGTCCCTTTATACACCATCCCTAATACAAAGCAGTGTTTGGATGTTTTATTTCAACGACCTCTATGTGTTAGTACTAGAAATGACATTCGGCACGCACACCCACACACAAAACCGATTCCCATTTACAGCTCATGACGCCATCAAAATATTTTTTGAGCCATTTTCATGTTGCGTACTTTTGAATAGATGAAGACCATTTTAGATAAAAGAAAACAATCATGCAGCATATCCCGTTTTCATTTTTCCATGTTGGACTCTGGGCGGCATCACACTCATGATCAGCCATCGACTTTTGTAATAAAGGGAATTGCTAGTTCCTACACAGAAGCCACCTGGTGGCAAAAATCGAAGCTCATGAAAAGTATTCTTTAAGCTGTATTCATATTCCTACATACACCACTTTCCCTAAATCAACAATTTGTATTTGCTATTTTGACAGTATACCTCCATTGTTCACATATATTCACTGCTAGGATACCCATAGGATCCTATGATTAAGGCAAAAGGAATATTTTTCCAAAATGTATGCCTTTCTCATATCATCCGTGACCCCCTGTTTTAGTGGTCCTAAAATGTTTGTATAGATGTCCATTATACATTCCCAAGGTTTGGTTGCAATATCAATAGAAGAAGCGTGGAACTCCCTGCCTGGTCCAGTGGTCCCACCCGGATCCTCTACAGTGAATATCAATAGAAGAAGGGGATTATCCATGACAGATAATGTGAAAATGCTGTTTTCCCATTCATTTCTATAGTTAGGGTACTCCTTTGCTTGAATGGCCGTATCATGAAAGTTAGTACCATGACATGGCAATTTCTATTAGATAATACATCAAACTAACATCATCCTGAGTTATATGCAAAAGTCAATAGAACATCAGTAATCCTGCGACACGTAGCGAGTCCCTTTAAGTACGACCCAGGGCCCAACTCGCGCAGAACACTGGGAATTTGGCACACTTTCATACACATCTGTCTATATTCTCGATTTATCTTTGTATAAGCGCAACCACGGCTACCTGCTCCCTAATACTCGTTCTGTGTATTATCCAAATCCATGTGTTCTAGGGGATCGTTAAAAAAATACAATCCCTGAAAGAAAAAGGAGCGCCGACATACATGTAGGCGGACACCCTATCGTAGAAAGCAAAGCTGTTCCATGATATGGCATATACTTACCTAGGGCCGATCAGAACTAATCCCCCCCCCCTTTGCCTCTGATGTGGCTCTTCATTAGTGTAGCGTTCTTAATTTATGGTATTAAAAATTTATACAATAATGAATGCACCGTCATACCTCAAAATAACAGAATAAACACAGCACCCTGTCTTATACAATAAAACACCTTGCGCAGAAATCAAAGGCCCCAGTTTGCTGTGTAGATCGATCTTACACATAGACGACCAGTGCCTTTGTGTTCTTGGCTCGGACTACGTCAGACGGTACAACAGTATAAAAAGGCTCCTTTGTACGACTACTGCTGCCTTGACATCGATTCGTCTTCCCACAATTATACGTCCTGTACTATGCCAATACTACGGTGTAAGTCGGTGGGAGAAGGTGGAGGTCAGTGGCTTGCCCAGTTGCTCTGCCAGTGCCTACCCCTTCACCCTAGACCAATAAAATGGGGGTACAAATGGAAAGGGAAATACATACTAGGAACAACGGATAAGAAGGAAAATGATAATAGGAATGGGCTAGTCACTCCAGGCCTCTTCTGTTTATTCGCCTTTGGATTAATAGATTTTTGGATCATGCAGGTTGTTAGTTCTGGCCGACGTAGAAATATTTCAGAACATGCATGCCGATTTATTGTTTATGTTTATGCGAGATACTGGTCCCAATGCCCTTTCTATATCTGAGCATAGCTTATGCCTAATTACAATTGCTTTCCATTTTAAGCAAAATCAAAAATAAAGTAATTTCCTCACGATGCCCATTATTACCTCCACGGGACGACTGCAATTGAAATCGACACGAAACTTGTGAGTTCCATTGAGGAGCGACTACTGGTTGATTGTTGACGCCTGTCTGTCTGATTGCTTGTTTGTTTACCGCCGTCTCCGTGATTGGAGGCGCCACCTTAACAGACAATTTGAAAGTTTCGCATGTTGATTTCATTCAAATGTTTGCCATGTTGACTCCGTTGACTTTCTTGATTTCTAGCTAGTGTGGTAGGCTATGTCTGAGGTTTAGATTGTGACAACATGGGGATTCTTATTGTTACCTCTTGACGTCTTAAAAACAAAAACAATGACGACTATCAGCACCTTATTTCAAATAACAAACGGATTGTGGCGAGGGTGATGTTAATAAACGTTTAATTAAAAAATCAAAATTCACTTCTCGACCTAGGGATCTGTAATTATTTGAAACCACATGAATCAGACACATTTTGAGAAAGGTTGGTGTATTTATAAAAGTTAATAACCTAGTCATATTCATTACATAATGTGGACAAATCTAAGTATTTAATGTGAACATAAAGACAAGTTGGTCGGGATAGTTAACACATGAAATATTATGTAGATCTATGGCTGCTTACTTGTATTGTTTGAAGAATGTGGTCATTCCCTTCCTCAAATAAAACTTCCAAAAAAAACTCTAACGAGTTACCAAGAAAGACTTCCCACAGCTAGGTTTACATTGCCGAAAATAGATACACGTTTTTGTTCATGTTTTTATATCCTTAATGACGTGTTGAGGAAGAAACTGAGCAATTCGATTTTGCTGACAGGGCAATTTGTTTTGTTTCCCCTCCAGCCCCGCCTGGAACCGACCCACGAGGGGCACTACAGTGACCCGCGGGCGGCGGGCGCCAACCGCCTTCCCATCGCCTCCTTTATATACTCTGTACACGGTAAGTTGGCCATTTTAGGGAGTGATCATTTTTTGTCAACAGGGGGGGGGGGGGTTGGTTTGGGGGGGGGGCAAAAAAATTGGACCCCTTGACCGAGGGTTGTAAAGAGATTTGGACCCCTCTTGGGGGGTGTAAAAAATTTGGACCCCTCTTGGGGGGGGGGGATCAAAAAAATGTAACCTGTTTTGGGCCAAGAAGCCCGCGTGTTACTATGCTTCAAAGGGCCCGCCCGCGCGCCGATTTTCGAACCGTAGGGGGGGGGGGGTAAAAAATTTCGACCCGTTGACCGGGGGGTTGAAAAATCTTTCGCACGCTCCGCGCGGAAAACCACCCCCCCTGTTGTTAAAAAAGTATCACTCCCTTATATCGGTATAGTTCACGGCATTTCGCCAGACTGTGCGGGTCATGATTTAGTACTTTTCTAGTAATGGGTGAGGGTTGAGTTGTAAGAGTAAATCCTTAACGTTTGGCTGTGATCATAGCGCATACCATCCTGTTATGTTGTTGCGTAAGTAGTAGATATGTGTATGTCAAAATAACCACGGCAAACTGACTGGTGGCCTCACGATATTCACGAGAATTGTTCACCATTGAGGGTTATCTCACAAGGCGAAGCAGAGTGTGATAACCCTCAGTGATAATCATTCGAGTGCTCCTTTGTGTTTTATTACATGTAATCATGAACAGCATCAAGCAAAATAACAATTTAAGTTGAAAGAGAATAACCTATCTATTCATAACCTTCAAGGTTGGGAGATACTGAGGATGGTTATCTAGCAGGGGGTGTGCATTGGTAAAGTCAATGAGGCTGTCACATTCACCAGGAAATTTCTATTGATGCAGTCTTAAGCATGACTATTGTGCGGTTATAACGGTAGCCTATAATGACTGATGCGACGAGACACAACTCTAACCCAGCCAACAAAAAAACGTTATTTTACGTCAAAATAACGTTTTAAAATTTACATAACGTTATGCCATAATAAAGAGCCATAGAAAAATGTTGACATATAACTTTATATACCGTTATAAAATGGTGTATAACGTTATTTGTTTACTGGGAAGGTATATGCCAACGTTATGGAGTTACACCTTTGGTCTATATATACCCGTTGTGACACCCTCCATCAAAAAGCACTTGTTCAATCTCTTCTGCTAAGTAACAGAATAAGAAGAATAAAAGAACCAACCAAACTGCTAAAACAACCAAACTATCTAACCCATGCATGCTGTCCAGTAGCAGCAGAACAAATGCACCAAAGACCTGGTCATTATCGTCAATGTGTCCACATGCCATATTATTTATTGACAGTCCAATCTGAATACCCTTTGTCCATGTGCGTGACCAATATAGAGCTGTCCAAGTACATGGTTACTGAATGGAAGATAAAAGCTGCCTGTCTCTGTAGTGGAGCCTGTTTCTACACTTGTAGATGTAGGCATATAATACCATTATGATCAATTCATTACAGGCCGGAACAAGGCAATAATGCACATATTATTCTCTCCATGACCTGCCAGGATGATAATGTGGCAAGAAGCAGCGCATTTACCTCGACCTGGTGGCAGAGATTTTGCCTCTTATATACTACAAGTACCACATTCTTTCCTTGTATGTTAGTAATTTTTGCCTCCTTGGAATTTCATTCTAAATACATCAATGATCCACTAAATTTGAAAAAAATATGGGCCTGGAAAGTCATCTTTAAGGTGGGTCGCTACCCTTTGATCAAAGCTAACAGAATGTCTCTATTTTTTTATTTTTTTTTTACTTGAATTGGTCTACTTTTTTAATATAAAGTGGGGAACTCATATAAGTATCAATCTGTGCAATATGGTATCATTCTGATACATCTAAGCTGTATGCGCAGAGACCTGCGCAGTGGGTTCATTTACAACAGGTAGCGATCCACCTTAAAGAGGGTCGCTACACTTGCCCACAGACATCCAGTCCGCGCAGCCTGTGGGTATACAGGGGAGCAGACACACTGGCCACCTGTGCCTACTACAGGCAGGCAGGCAGGCAGGCAGTGGAAGTGCTGCAGTGGCTCAAAATGAAAAATACCTAGAATGATATTTTGTAGCTTAGGAACATGTTATTGTATATATGGCTGAATAGTCCATTGTAGTCATTATTAACCTCAGATATAAAGTAAGGTAATTCGTTTCTAGAGAAGGATTTATCATCTAACTCAACCCCTTAAACTTACCCCTTTCTCAGAATAATCTCTACTTTGGATAACTTTTTTTTTTGTGGAAAAATGAGGGCTGCTACATGCCATTTTTATGTTTTCATGTTGTGCCCAAGTGTATAAATTTCAGGGATTAAAGTCTTCAAGTTTTTCCCTGAAATCAAGTTTTTTTTCAATCACAAAAGATTTAATTAGGATAATTAGCTAATTATTATGATTCAGCAGTGCATATTCTCTGCTTAATATATCACCTTGAGTGGGTACTGCCAACTATTTTCTTGTCTAGTTGCAAATAAGTCCTCAAGATGATGACCTGAGGTCATCACTATGACGATGATATAGGTCATCGACCAGCCGTGATGCCCTACGCCATCTGCACTAATGACAAGCCTAGGTTTCCAGTGGCAAGACCTAATATTGGTCAGGAGAAATATCTAATTGGATCTCCAATTACAAAATTTACCTGTACAGATTTCAATTCAGCCAGGGACACACACACTTGGAGATAAACACACACACAAACACACACTTACTTCTTCCCCATACAGGATAGTATTCATACAGTACGCTTTACCCTTGATAAACCGCCAGCAAACCGATGATAACATTTAAAAATGTCATTCATTAGGTCACTCAAAAGAAATTACTTGTTTCTCATCACTGCGCGTGTCAGAAAAATAATCCTTAGGAAATCTTGAATACCCTCCTGATAAAAACAACATAATAGAAACAACTCCGACGGTAGCCATATTTGGCATATTGGTATCAGAAATGCAGCTGGCTATAAATAACCGTCTTTTCACACCTTTTACATGCCATCAAACTTTAAACGATTAAAACGTGATTACCAGTATTTACACGTGTCACTTCGGCGACTCAAAAAACGGCTTCTAATGACCGAGCTCTGAAAAAAGTGAAGAGGGAGATTTTTTTCTCCTTTGGTTACTGGAGGGCTGAAATGTATATAGAAAAATTAACTTCTTGCGAACAAGTTTCACATTTCAGTAGTTAAGAGTATATTGATCTGCGAAGGTTGTAAGAACACACATTATTTCTTGTTCACTGCATTAGTGATACAATACGCTTTCCCTTGATACCAAATATGCCCATATTTATGCATTTCTATCTTTTCCCAGAACCAGATTTTACTGACGCGTGCGGTGATGAGAAACCATTTTCTTTTGAGTGGCCCTAACTCGTAGAAAAGTGATTAAAACGCATTTTAGTGAATTCAATCAATCAATTATTGTCACCTGTAATATTTGTAACCAGCGACTATTGTTCAGTGATGTGATGTTTTTAAACCCTAGATCTGTTCTAGGATCTATGGGACGGTGAGAGGGGCTGGATGGCTACTCGACCATACGTGCCATGTAATCTCGGTACCCATACGTCATCCCACCTATAGTCCTAGGGCCAATGGGTCCAGTAATCTACGTCAGGGGCTCGATTCATAACATTGTACGACAGCTCAGAAAGGCTACGACCACCAGAAAACATGTTTGTAGGGAAAATCGGGAAAATCGTATTTTTTTACATGTAATAGTCAAGGCATCATACAAGGCTGTAGTACAAATATTTTGATATCATTTCACAATGAGATTAGAGAATGACTTTAGAGGCTGTCTCAGCCGTCTGTTGTGCAATGGGCATTTTCCTTCTTACAACCACCATATAAACATGTATTCTGTACAATAGGGCAGATGGGAAATTTGCTACGATTTTCTTTTGAAATGCACCCCTTTTTTTTGTACGACAGCATTCTACGATTTTCTTGAGATAAGCTGGTCGTATGAGATAAGCTGGTCGTATGTGTGGTTATTATTCTCCACCATTACAACTGTTCAAGAGGTGTCGTAAGAATAGCATAAAATGATCCCTGGACGATCAGCAATGGTCGTAGCAGTAAAATGACCCTCTGTGTCGTAGAAACTTATGAATCGAGCCCCAGGGCCATATGGAATGGCCATGTTTGGTTATTATTGGTGGTCGCATTCTGTCAACATATCTTTAGTTGTTGACAGGTCGTATGGACTATTGTCGGGCAAGTGGGAAGGGTGGTACATTTGTATCATCAATTCAATTCAATTTAATCGTTTATTATACTGAGCATATATACGCCTCGGATCAATGCAGCAATCAACTGAATACTAGTAGCTCAGTTTGAATGAAGAAGGTGTTGAATAATTCCATAAAGCTAACATATTCAATGATTTCAATATTGATCATACTTTCTTTTAGCATAAGGCCAAAAAAAGAAAAAGGTTTGTTTCAGGTAACCCGACCGACCCTATCAAAACAGGGCCGATCCTACGGTTTTTTTATGCGATTTTGAAGAAATTTCTATATTTTTACCCTTTTTCGGTCAATTTTTGGGGTTTCCGACCGGCCGGCTGATATTTTCTGCCCATGTTACCTGAAACAAACCTTTTTTTTCTTTGGCCTAATGACCATCATTTTATACCCCCCCCCCCCTCCCATTATCACTTGACCATTTCCCAGAAGTCAACAGGTCGGCTTGGAGTTAAATGACTATAAAAAGAAACCTGGGACTCAGTCAGATATCCACAAACACACGCACATTCAAAATGAGGCCAGTAAACCCCGCGGAAATGAGGGCTTGTCCCGCGGCCAATTAATGCCATCCATCAGCGTGCATGGATTGTTGCTGACCCACCCTGCATGGCGCCCTCGTGGAGGAAAATGTCGTCTGCACCAAATATCCTATGCTTCTATGCAGTTCTAAAAGCTTTGCGGCCATTCTTGTCATTGCTATAGCCCTACACGCCTTACAACAGAAATACTTATGGTAAAAAGCAGCTAGAAGTTTTGACAGTAAAAAGCAGTGGTTTCCTAATGTAGAATGATAGAATCGGGTCCGGTGACGGCCATTGCTATCAAGCCGCTATGAGAAGCCGCTGAGATGTGAGCTATAACGGAAATTGCTGTCTTCCCGCGCCATGATATTGGCACGGATGGTTTGCGGCAAGAGGCCGGCAATGTATGGTACCAGGCATATGGGGGCTGGTGCGTCAATCGCCGATACTGGATGAGACTAGCATCTCATCTCCCTTTCTGCCCTCACCACTGCTCAATAAGGGTTAGATGGGGTTAGATAGGACGTTGTGTAATTGTCAGGGAAGGGGCACTTGGTGTGAAGAAGAAAGTGTCAACGTGTAACCAAAAACCGGCGTTGACCTTTTGGTGGGAGATAACAATATTAAGCCTTTATGAATGGATAAATTTAGTTCTACATGTTTATGGAAATGCACTATAAATAAGTGCACTATGAATATGATATTATGCCCAATTGATTCTGATAAGTGCTGACCATTTCTCAAACTTTTAAATTAAGAAGTTATTGCTCTAGGGAAGGAAATGACACCTCACGGAAAAGTATGTTTTGGTGTCCTACAAACGCTATAGTGATTTTAATAAGGACAACGGAAAAGGACTGTTTTGGGTTAACCGACCCTGCCTATAGCATAACAGGGCCGACCCTAGATATTTTTATCCAATGTTGAAATGCGAAATTTCATTTTTGGTCATTTTGGGGCTATTTTTGAGCCTATTTGATGGGCCATGAGCCGAGGCCATGGTTTGGCAGTTATTGCTCCAGTTCGTAAGTTAATTTCTGGGTAATTTTGAGGCCTAAATAAAGAATTTAAAATCTAACCTACCTACCCAAAATTTTCAGACCTGATGTAACCTGAAACATACCATTTTTTGGCCTCAGGGATAAACTTTTAGTAGCCTACTGATTAAGAGCTGTCATCTCATATGATATCTGGTTGTCGGAGTTGAACTGACGATTTATTTCTGACATGTGGAATAGCCTACAGACAACACGGTATAGACTATAAGCAATAATTTAGAGCTGTTCCCATGTGGCCTTTCTCTGTCTATGGATTGAAAGCTTTAGTGTTATGTAATCCCTTAAATTGAGAATAGAAGTGACAGGGTCCAAAGGTCTACAGTTGTATCCGATGACAAATCACCTTTGAGATTACATTGCACACTCCTTACACAGGAATGTAATAGACACGGGAAGAGCTTCGTTTCTAGGTTTATTGAGTTTGAAATGTCACGTGGGCCCCCGTCTCGACCTTCTCATGTTTCCGCTGCATTACTGATGAAACAGAAAATATCAAATGTCACTTGTGTCTGTCGGACTGCCTAAATAGTGTTCACATATGTGAGGTTGACTATTCAGAGGGTTAACACTTTTCCGTCCTCATATTATGTACTATCCGACTGCATACATGTATTTATAATGTTTTCTGGCAATGCTGTGTCACGGGATGACAAGCCCCTGTGAGCTTTCTGAGATTATACAGGTTTGGAGTTACATTTAAGTAGAGGCCAGGCAGAACCGACCAAAGTGTATGGCTTCTTTATCAATGTTCACCTACTGCCAGTTAGAATAGGCAACTCAGCATAAGAATCCCTCTGAGGCGGCTAACAAGTAGACCCTACTTACTAAACCAGGTGAGGCCTTGATGAAAAGGATGTCCCAAGTACCATTGAAAGATCATTCCATGCCCTTCCACATTTCCTTTGATTTAATGACCATCCTAATCCTCAGACATACATTAGGTTTTCACATTCCCTCTTCCAGCTCCCTCATCATCTGATTGTGCGTACCTAACCCACGCCATCGTCTATTACATTTAGAACCTATTAGTCTACCCTGTGTATTGGGGTCTTCTTCTTATGGCATTTACACTGGGAGAAGCCTCTGATATGCAGCTAATTATATTAACAGGTCTCATAGCCACGAACCGTACAAAAGAATAATTATAAAGTGTGCAATGTGCTTTACATTTCTTAATGTATATATGTTTGAATAGTTAGTGGGGCACGGCACGTGGAGGTATATGATATACTGTAGTTTTACAATAAATGGTGAGACTAGAGTAAATTCTACTGTATAACTACATAGATAGTTGACAGTTGTAGGACTATATATATGCTTGTATGGATAGTCTTACCTTTAGCCAACTATACTTAGTATGCCAGAGGTGTCCTGTTATTGAACGTGTCACTGGTGATGTGACACAGGCGTGTTTTTCAAATTGTGAGGTGATGGCGTCTTCAATCCCTATGAGAATATTGAATATATTCATGTATGGACAAATCCATCGGGTATTCTATATGTTGCAAGGGTTCTAGGGTGAATAGCCCCCCTGATATTTAGCCCCCTGACATATAGCCACCCTGACATATGGCCCCCTGTCATATGGCCCCCTGGCAAATAGCCACTGGACATATGGCCAGTGGGACTCACAGCCACCAGGACAATCGGCCCCCCTTTCTCATGCCCGTCAGATTATCTCTATTCTGTAATTCCAATGCCCGTCAGATTATCTCGATTCTTTTCCTATGTCCGCTAGATGTTAATGCCCGCTAGATTCTAGTGCCCGTCAGATACTCATTCTATGCCCGCTAGATTTATGTCCCCTCTCATGTCCGTCAGATTTCCTCTATGCCCGTCAGATTTAAATTCTATGCCCGCTAGATTCTAGTGCCCGTCAGATTTACATTCTATGCCCGCTAGATTCTAGTGCCCGTCAGATTAAGATACTATGCCCGCTAGATTCTAGTGCCCGTCAGATTCAGATACTATGCCCGCTAGATTCTAGTGTCCGTCAGATTTACATTCTATGCCCGTCAGATTTACATTCTATGCCCGCTAGATTCTAGTGCCCGTCAGATTCAGATACTATGCCCACTAGATTCTAGTGTCCGTCAGGTTTACATTCTATGCCCGTCAGATTTACATTCTATGCCCGCTAGATTCTAGTGCCCGTCAGATTCAGATACTATGCCCACTAGATTCTAGTGTCCGTCAGATTTAATCTGACGGGCATAGAATGTAAATCTGACGGACACGAGAATCTAGCGGGCATAGAATGTAAATCTGACGGGCATAGAATGTAAATCTGACGGGCATAGAATGTAAATCTGACGGACACTAGAATCTAGCGGGCATAGTATCTGAATCTGACGGGCACTAGAATCTAGCGGGCATAGTATCTGAATCTTACGGGCACTAGAATCTAGCGGGCATAGTATCTGAATCTGACGGGCATAGAATGTAAATCTGACGGGCAAAGAATGTAAGTCTGACGGACACTAGAATCTAGCGGGCATAGAATGTAAATCTGACGGACACTATGATCTAGCGGGCATAGTATCTGAATCTGACGGGCACTAGAATCTAGCGGGCATAGAATGTAAATCTGACGGGCATAGAATGTAAATCTGACGGACACGAGAATCTAGCGGGCATAGAATGTAAATCTGACGGGCATAGAATGTAAATCTGACGGGCATAGAATGTAGATCCGACGGACACTAGAATCTAGCGGGCATAGTATCTGAATCTGACGGGCACTAGAATCTAGCGGGCATAGAATGTAAATCTGACGGGCAAAGAATGTAAGTCTGACGGACACTAGAATGTAGCGGGCATAGAATGTGAATCTGACGGACACAGAATCTAGCTGGCATAGTATCTTAATCTGACGGGCACTAGAATCTAGCGGGCATAGAATGTAAATCTGTGAATTGAGATAATCTGACGGGCATTAGAATAGAATTGAGATAACAAAACTGACGGGCATTAGAAAAAGTGGCCTTTTGTCCGGGTGCTGTGGGTCAGGTGGCCGAAGGTCCGCTGGCCTTAAATCCTCAGGGCTAATTGTCAGTGGGCTTGTCGTCAGGGGGCCACAAGTCCCGGGGCTAAAAGTCCATGGGGCTATTTGCCCTGATACCGTTGCAAGCCTCATGGGCTGTCGACATAAAGTAATTCGATTCTAATCTAAACAAAGTAAATTTACGGTACAACATTCTCAAGAGACACTTATTACTTGCAAAGGAATCTAGGTATGCCACTTGTGGCTTTTCTGTCAAGTAATTGGCGTGAGAGAATAGTAATAATGTATTCACTGTCCAAAGTGGAAAATCTGCAAATGGTAGGGTTGATTCAGGCAAAGTGGCACATCAGGTAAAGTGGGACAATCAACCTCAAGGCCTTTTTAACAGGTCATTTTCTCTCCTGGCTGTAAAATTTAGTGGTTTATTTTTATAAAAATAAATGTTTGACCCCTCTTACTAATTTTATTTATCTCAACAAAGTTGAGAGGTAGGCCTAATAGTGCCTTCTAAATTTCAGCATGAAATGGGTTGACACCTTTTGCCAGTATACATTTGGAAATACATGATAAATAGTACAATTATTTGTTAGTAGTGGTATTAAGAATAAAAGCATAATATCTCAAAAATGTAGACTGTGACTCAAATGTCTTTTGTTCATATGTTGCCTTATATGTCAGCAAATCATGCCCCGATTCAAATGATTACCCAATCTGCTTTGAATGGCAAGTCTTGTCTTGAATCATCATCATAATGCAGTTATAAATATAGATCAAAACCCCTGATTTCTGACATGTCTATTTTTGCTACCACCTCTGTCAGATATGGATGAGGGGCCAAAGCATGTCCTCGTGCCTGTTGGCTTGTCTTCAGGCATTGGTGGTGGTGAGGATCAAGATGTTGCACACTCTTAACCTGGTAGCAAGGGTACATTGTGCCAATATTGGCAATGATGGCAACCATGCTCATTGTAGTTAATGCATACATTGGTTACACCCTTAGTACTCATATCAAAAATGAAATGTTGGACCAATATTGGAATGCTGATAATGGGCTATTGCTGGCTTCACCCTTGGCCGAGAGCCAGCCCATGCTTGCAGATGCTAATGTTGGCCTCATGTTGACCCAATGTTGGAAAGTGCCATTTACTGCATGAAACAACTGAGGATTTGTTAAAATGAAGGTGAAGACACCTCATCTGTGGTTATGAAGTTAGATAAGTCCTAACATATTGGCCCAGTATAATGCCAACATGAAATCAATGTCACCATTTGCAATCATGGGCCAATACTGGAACACTGGTCAAACCAGCAGTGTGCCAATATAGATTATTAATGCCAATATTGATTGGCTCATTCTTTAGACGTATATTGGTCCAACCATGACCCAATGTATCTGTGCTACCTGGGTACTTGCCGATGCCACAGGGCAAGGTCCAACTTGATTTGAGTATTAAGAACACAGCCATTAGAGATACACCAAACCAGAAAGAATACGCCTTACCATTGCGACACCAAACCAGAAATAATACGCCTTACCATTGCTGAGATGTTTAGGGCTTCTATTGTGGATTCAGTACCATGTGTGTCTATCATGTTATGCCCAATAATACCTCTGAAATGTGTATGCCACTGTCATTGTATGTTCACTTCATTTCTTTCTGCCTTACGCACCACGCCCCGTACCATTTCTTTCGTCATAACCAAAGTGATTAAGATATACCATGCTACGTATTAACGCAATTTGTTATGCATTTCCATATTCCTCTTCTGTGTATAGATTTGTGGAACCTTTGATAGAATTGGTTGAAATTTTATCATAGTAAATTACAGGTTTATGATATCGGATTGCATATAGCTCACTCGCATCTCAAAGTATACTTGTTGTTTATGATATGCTTGATGTTTATGGCATCCTTCTGAGAATCGGTTCCTTGAGAAATGACATCAGTGTAATTACGACCTACGTGTAATCAGTGAGTTTCCTGCTGGCGAATTGCAGAACCTAGTCAGCGTCTTAAAGTATATCCGCTATGAATCTCAATGATGTGGGAGAGATACTCAAGAGGTGTAATTTATTCTTCATTGGGGAGTACTTTAAGGCACGATGGTGTGCCTTGCAAGCTGATGCTCAATGTGAAGCAACATAATGTATTAATCCATGCAGGGACATGCAGCTTACACATATTGTGTATGCAGTGGCAGCAACGGGTTAATAGACAATGCAATATTAGTCCTGACTCATGCATTCAGCACTTGTACACATTAAGAAATATGTACCCGTCTATTCGTTTAGGCCTTAGCTATGAAGCATTGTCAAACCTGGGGCTCGATTGATAAGTTTCTACGACACAGAGGGTCATTTTATTGCTACGACCATTGCTGATCATCCAGGGGTCATTTTATGCTATTCTTACGACACCTGTTGAACAGTTGTAATGGTGGAGAATAATAACCACACATTTGACTAGCTTATATCATACGACCAGCTTATCTCAAGAAAATCGTAAAGTACTGTTGTACAAAAAAAGGGGTGCATTTCAAAAGAAAATCGTAGCAAATTTCCCATCTGCCCTATTGTACAGAATACATGGCTGTAAAGAGGAAAATGCCCATTGCACAACAGATGGCTGAGATATTATGGCCATGTATCCTACAATTTCATTCTGAAAT
Organism: Harmothoe impar; assembly: GCA_947462335.1. Lineage (NCBI taxonomy): Eukaryota > Metazoa > Annelida > Polychaeta > Phyllodocida > Polynoidae > Harmothoe > Harmothoe impar. The sequence continues at coordinate 59,092,333 of OX381704.1, forward strand.
GATATCAAATTATTTGTACTACAGCCTTGGATTTTCCTTGACTACTACCAATAGAAAATTACGATTTGCTCTCTTTTCCCTACAGACATGTTATTTTGTAGTCGTGGCCTTTCTGAGCTGTCGTACATTGTTATGAATCGAGCCCCTGGTTACAATTGCCACAAGATTATAAGGTGTACACCATGCAGTGGCGTAGGAAAAGGGGGGGCCAGGGGGGCCTGGGCCCCCCCAATCACAGAGGAGGTGGGGCCTGAATATGTTTGGGCCCCCCCAAATTTGTCAGGTCCCTATACTGTAATACACATAATTTTTCCTCTACCACATAGGAAAAAGTGGGGCACAGGGGTCTGGACCCCTAATTGGAATTAATAAGGGCTCAAATACTACTTTTCTATATAACTCCTATATAAGCGTTTATACGCACAATCATGCATGAAAGCCGATGCTCAAAAACTGGTCGGAGTGGGCCCCCATGGGCCCCCCCAATGAAGATTTGCTTCCTACGCCTCTGCCATACTATGGAGTGTTAAGTAATGGGGCTGTCCGGACCTCTGCTCATAGGCATCCTCTTCAGTCACCCTCTCCTCTAGTACTGCTAACCACATCTTTTCCATGTTTCACCAGACGTCGACAAGCTGGAGAAGTTTATAGCTAACCGCACGTCACGTGAGACGGAGTGGCGTGATATGATGCAGCACCACCAGGAGGAGCTGGAGGCAGAGGCAGCTCACCATGGAGACATGCTGCTGGTGGATATTGTTGACGTCTATCGCAATGTGCCACTCAAACTTGTCAGGTTCTACCAGTGGTAAGTCATTAGCTTGTCATGTTTTACCAGTGGTAAGTCATTCATCTACTGCCATGTGCCACTCAAACTTGTCAGGTTCTACCAGTGGTAAGTCATTAGCTTGTCATGTTTTACCGGTGGTAGGTCATTCATCTACTGCCATGTGCCACTCAAACTTGTCAGGTTCTACCAGTGGTAAGTCATTAGCTTGTCATGTTTTACCAGTGGTAGGTCATTCATCTACTGCCATGTGCCACTCAAACTTGTCAGGTTCTACCAGTGGTAAGTCATTAGCTTGTCATGTTTTACCAGTGGTAGGTCATTCATCTACTGCCATGTTTCACTCAAACTTGTCAGGTTCTACCGGTGGTAAGTCATTAGCTTGTCATGTTTTACCAGTGGTAGGTCATTCATCTACTGCCATGTGTCACTCAAACTTGTCAGGTTCTACCGGTGGTAAGTCATTAGCTTGTCATGTTTTACCAGTGGTAGGTCATTCATCTACTGCCATGTGTCACTCAAACTTGTCAGGTTCTACCGGTGGTAAGTCATTAGCTTGTCATGTTTTACCAGTGGTAGGTCATTCATCTACTGCCATGTGTCACTCAAACTTGTCAGGTTCTACCAGTGGTAAGTCATTAGCTTGTCATGTTTTACCAGTGGTAGGTCATTCATCTACTGCCATGTGCCACTCAAACTTGTCAGGTTCTACCTGTGGTAAGTCATTAGCTTGTCAGGTTCTACCAGTGGTAAGTCCTTCATCTACCGCCATGTGTCACTAAAACTTGTCTACCAGTAGTAAGGGAATGTTCATTATCTAACAAGTATTTTAAACTGTAGCAATATGCTTTCAACTGTAGTGACATCATGGTTACTTTGTTGAAAAGGGATGAAAAGTATTCCAGTCAGTTCTACTAGTTTAAGCGCATGTATATTGAGAAAAGGTGTATGTATTAATTAATTGTTCCTCTGGGGGAAGTATTTGTTTTAAACACTTTTCCTTCAGGAAGTATTTAATAGTGTCATATCTAAATACTGAATAAAATGGAATAAATGCTGGATGTAGAAGGAATGTCAGAATTGGAAGGCTGCTGAGAATTTTAAAAAGACAATTTGACAATTTGTTATTCCTTTTAGAGAGCACTATTAGCTATTTGAAAAGCCATATAACTTTATCCTCGCCAAGCAACGATATGTGGTTGTATACTCATGAGATAATGTCTACTTATCTATCTTGCTAGAGGTTGGCACATACATGTTAACTTCATAGAATTTGAACGACCCCAAAAGACTTAAATTTGTTAAGTCAGCATATTATTCCCGTGAAAGTAGTTTTGGCCTTTCATAATAATTCAAAGTAATAACTTCATGCGATTGAGCCAGAATTGATCAGGCAGATCATGTTGCAATGGGATGAGTTATTTATAAAAATTAATAAAAGGTGTAGTATAATACTCTGTCAGCTTATCAGATGGTTCTTTATTGCTACCTTCTCATTTGTTGAAGCCTTATTAAAACATATTTTATGATAGCAGGTGGCAACGCACACCATCAGCAATAACGGCCATATGAATCTCCACGCACCATCCTTCTGATCTCACTGAGGTATATCACACAACATGTATGCTGTTTCACAGGTTGGCGTCAGAACTGGAATTTGAGTTAGCCATGAAGACAGATGATGACTGTTACGTGGACGTGGAGGCGCTCTTACAAAGACGTGATGTAGCGTATAAAGGCCACAGTGGGGAAAAGACATGGTGGGGCAGGTGGGTACCAGTAATTTACTGCTTGTTTTCTTAGAAATTGTTATACTATATTTATCTTCCCACTGGAAAGCTATTTATGTAATGTTTTAGCGCATGATTAGACTCTGGGTCAGTGACTCCTGATATCTCAAAGTCTCCCGCGTGGCTTTCTAGATGGTAGAAGTAATGTATTAATCCTTTTAATGGCAAGTACGCCATACTATCCTCCGGCATTAGATTGAATCTTAAGATTTAATAAAGTCAGACAACTCATGTCTTTACTGCAATACAAAATCTTAATAGATTTGACGGTGATCATGTACAATACATTGTTTTGATGTGCAGGTTCCGACAGAGCTGGGCTGTAGAGCACTATGGGAAGTGGGCCGAGTTACAGTACCCGTCTATTGCTTACCCAACATTTGCCTGTGGCTCTGGTAGCCTCGTCAGTGCCGACGTTGTCCGCTGGGTGGCGCAGAATGCTGAAATGCTACACATGTTTCAGGTAACCTCTAGGTTTGCATAAACTATCTGTGTTTAACTGCATTCTATCGGGATACTTATTTACCCGTATTTGTTATAGCCCTTTCATGCACCCCAACGCTATATACTTCTCTACAGTCTTACCCTGCAATCCCAACTCTATGTATAACTCTACTGCCTAACCATGCGTCCCCAACTCTATGTACTACTCTACTTCCTAACCATGCATGCCCAACTCTATGCATTACTCTACTGCCTTACCATGCATGCCCAACTCGGTATTCTACAATACTGCCTTACCGTGCATCCCCAACTCTATGTACTACTCTACTGCCTTACCATGCATTCCCAACTCTATGTACTACTCTACTGCCTTACCATGAATCCTCAACTCGGTATTCTACTCTACTGCCTTACTATGCACCCCCAACTCTATGTTCTACTCTGCTGCCTTACCATGCATCCCCAACTCTATGTACTACTCTACAGCCTTACCATGCATCCCCAACTCTATGTACTACTCTACAGCCTTGCCATGCATCCCCAACTCTATGTAGGCCTACTACTCTACTGCCTTACCATGCATCCCCAACTCTACTACTCTACTGCCTTACCATGCACCCCCAACTCTATGTACTACTCTACTGCCTTACCATGCACCCCCAACTCTATGTACTACTCTACTGCCTTACCATGCACCCCCACTCTATGTACTACTCTGCTGCCGTACCATGCACCCCCAACTCGGTATTCTACTCTACAGCCTTACCATGCACCCCCAACTCTATGTACTACTCTACTGCCATACCATGCATCCCCAACTCTATGTACTACTCTACTGCCTTACCATGCATCCCCAACTCTATGTACTACTCTACTGCCATACCATGCATCCCCAACTCTACTACTCTACTGCCTTACCATGCACCCCCAACTCTATGTACTGCTCTACTGCCTTACCATGCACCCCCAACTCTATGTACTACTCTACTGCCTTACCATGCATCCCCAACTCCATGTACTACTCTACTGCCTTACCATACACCCCAACTCTATGTACTACTCTACTGCCTTACCATGCATCCCCAACTCTATGTACTACTCTACTGCCATACCATGCATCCCCAACTCTACTACTCTACTGCCTTACCATGCATCCCCAACTCTATGTACTGCTCTACTGCCTTACAATGCACCCCCAACTCTATGTACCACTCTACTGCCTTACCATGCATCCCCAACTCTATGTAGTACTCTACTGCCTTACCATGCACCCCCAACTCTATGTACTACTCTACTGCCTTACCATGCACCCCCAACTCTATGTACAACTCTACTGCCTTACCATGCACCCCCAACTCTATGTACTACTCTACTGCCATACCATGCATCCCCAACTCTACTACTCTACTGCCTTACCATGCACCCCCAACTCTATGTACTGCTCTACTGCCTTACCATGCACCCCCAACTCTATGTACTACTCTACTGCCTTACCATGCATCCCCAACTCCATGTACTACTCTACTGCCTTACCATACACCCCAACTCTATGTACTACTCTACTGCCTTACCATGCATCCCCAACTCTATGTACTACTCTACTGCCATACCATGCATCCCCAACTCTACTACTCTACTGCCTTACCATGCATCCCCAACTCTATGTACTGCTCTACTGCCTTACAATGCACCCCCAACTCTATGTACCACTCTACTGCCTTACCATGCATCCCCAACTCTATGTAGTACTCTACTGCCTTACCATGCACCCCCAACTCTATGTACTACTCTACTGCCTTACCATGCACCCCCAACTCTATGTACTACTCTACTGCCTTACCATGCACCCCCAACTCTATGTACTACTCTGCTGCCTTACCATGCATCCCCAACTCTATGTACTAATCTGCTGCCGTACCATGCACCCCCAACTCGGTATTCTACTCTACAGCCTTACCATGCACCCCAACTCTATGTACTACTCTACTGCCTTACCATGCATCCCCAACTCTACTACTCTACTGCCTTACCATGCACCCCCAACTCTATGTACTACTCTGCTGCCTTACCATGCACCCCCACTCTATGTACTAATCTGCGGCCGTACCATGCACCCCAACTCAGTATTCTACTCTACAGCCTTACCATGCACCCCAACTCTATGTACTACTCTACTGCCTTACCATGCATCCCCAACTCTACTACTCTACTGCTTTACCATGCACCCCCAACTCTATGTACTACTCTGCTGCCTTACCATGCATCCCCAACTCTATGTACTACTCTACTGCCTTACCATGCACCCCCACTCTATGTACTACTCTGATGCCGTACCATGCACCCCAACTCGGTATTCTACTCTACAGCCTTACCATGCATCCCCAACTCTATGTACTACTCTACTCTGCTGCCGTACCATGCACCCCCAACTCGGTATTCTACTCTACAGCCTCACCATGCATCCCCAACTCTATGTACTACTCTACTGCCTTACCATGCATCCCCAACTCTACTACTCGACTGCCTTACCATGCACCCCGAACTCTATGTACTACTCTACTGCCTTACCATGCACCCCCAACTCTATGTACTACTCTACTGCCTTACCATGCACCCCCAACTCTATGTACTACTCTACTGCCATACCATGCACCCCCAACTCTATATACTACTCTACTGCCTTACCATGCACCCCCAACTCAGTATACTACTCTACAGCCTTATCATGCACCCCAACTCTATGTACTACTCTACTGCCTTACCATGCATCCCCAAGTCTATGTACTACTCTACTGCCTAACCTTGCACCTTTAACTCTATATACGTCTCTATAGTATCTCATCATGCATCAACTATAAGTGCTATTGTACCACCCTACCTGGTACATGTACTTATAGCATGCACCCCAACTCGATTCACTACGCTATTGTCTTGCATGGTACTTATTATATATCTCCAACTCTATGTACTAATGTGTAGCCTTACAATGTACCCTATCCCGCTTTATATGACTTATATATTATATATCCTAACACAACCCCCAACTATTATACTACCCTACAATGGCATGACCATTCATTGTAACATAAGGACCATTGTTTAATTGCAGGGGGAGGATGTGTCTTTGGGAGTGTGGCTGGCCGCACTTTCTGTGAGGATGTTAGATGTAAGTACCGAAGTCAACTAAATATCAATACGTATTGTAATAGTATGCATTATCCACTTTCATAGCATGTAAAGTGAATTGATCGTGAGATGCTTGTACAACCTCGGAGGGCGCTTCCGAGAATGTCCGGGGGTGGTCACAGCCAGTGTGGTATATATTCTCTCTATATGATTTAGGTGTCTGGTCTTGCCTTCCTCCCTTGTCTTTTGATGTGCGTTGTTGGGGTGGGGGTGGGGGGCTAGATATACCACTACTCTCCACACATAGATGTATCAAGTAGAACTAAATGAGGGTGTAAGCTTGTAAATGCAATATGAATACCTTCTTACTGATGTACTGTTATAGCCCGTAGCAAAAGCAGGTGTAGCAGGGACTCTGTATGACACTTGTTTATTTAATGAGCATTGCATCTGATACATCGTTTATCATTCCTCGAGAGAAGAGATCTTTCATTTCTTAATAGTATGTTTTTCATTAATATTATAGTTGCAATCCCCTTTTTATTGAGTGGCTAAAATGTATCCTATAACACCGCCACTTTTATTAAAGCTGCCCAATCACCACTAACTCTTCACCACATAGTAGACTAGAAAAGTGCTAGAAATGTGACTGAGAGAGACGCTTGGTGAGAATGCCGCTTTAAGACCTCCTTCATCTTACAGACCTCAATGGCCTTCGTGAATATCCCTTACTGGTACTCCTGGTTGCTCGTACGTTCTTTTAAAGCATTGTCTTGACTTAATCAAATCGACGCCGTGTCTATAGTTACGATAGATAGAATTATGGCAAGTATTTTAACACTAACCATTTTAGTTAAGTGTGTCAAGTAGGCCCCAGGCCAGACCGCCCCCAAAGTACCTTTGATGTCATTGCAGACATAGCCTGCGCTTCTACTTCATTAGCTATTTAATGGCAGTCAAATTATATTACCTCGAGCATAGGAGAGTGGTGATGTTATTATAGGAAATGATAGACACAATGAGATTTACAAAGGTGGTACACTTTAGCCGGCAAATGGGAACGTATGCTTGTGAATTGGCCCTCTTCGAGGATAAGCCGCATTAGTTTATCCTAATACGTGAATGTGCCTATATTTTCTTTTGGGTCTTTCGGTTCTATAATGGTCTATATAATATGAATCATGAGGTGTAATGAATGGGATTTTCCTGGTCTGAGGGGAAACTTATATTCTCGTGGAAACCATTTATTCACACACATGAATTGTTATCTCTGGATTATGCCGCTGCTGATATGTTCTACATATATAAAAGTCTTGTACCCCGATGGTCTGTATGATGATGATGAGGGCTGCTGTTGTCATGTCTGTTTGTTTAAACACAGCTCCATCTTGGCTTAGTGATTAAAAGCATCTGTATCGCCATGACTATTAAGCCAATAGAAATATCTAAACTTCAAACTCCTTCTTCTTATGTAAATGGAACCATCATTTTTGAACATATATCCATTCAAAGAAGAAAACATCAGTGCGTGGAAGGGGAGGTATCCATACTTCAGATATGGTTAAGTCATACATCTGTTGTATGATTCTAGCTTTCCGCGGTTTAACTTTTGTTCCGGATTAATCTATGTGAATAAAACAAAACTGACTAGCAGACAGCATTAATTGTATATTTTTCTCGCTGACAGGATCCGATGTTCCAGTGTGAAAAGCAGTGTATCAGTGACATGATAACCATGCCCGACTTGTCACCCCCTGAACTACAACAGGTGTGGAACGACCGCATAGCTTGTGGTGACCCCTGTGGGTGCTCCTGAGAACTGGACGCTCATGACGAGAAACCTGCGTGAAGGCTGTGTCTCACGACCTTGGTCCAATGTTTTTGTCTCTGACTGGGTGCCGTCTCTGACTGGGTGCCGTCTCTGACCGGGTGCCGTCTCTGACCGGATGTCATTTGGGAGTTTAGCTTATCTTCTACCAACAGCAGGAGGCTAATTATAGGTACATAACAACTGCCATAACGTTTTTACAAATCATAATATATATGAGTATATGTTAAAAATTTAAAAACCCTTCCTTCTGACACCAGGTCAGAGACGGCACCCGGGTATGAAAATGTAATTGATATAGGCTATACTTCGAAAACCAAGGAACACCATATATATGCTCCCCCGGCTGGGGATATATACCCAGGCCATCTGGGCATAAGATAGTAGAGTGGATAGCTACCCAGCACTCGGTAGGCATAACCATGGAGCACATGGCTTCCTGGCTGGACTAACGTAGGAAATATGCCGCAGGGGCGTGGCAGTCCCAACCTTTGACAACCCCCTCCCCCTCCCCCCAAGCAGAGCAAACCTAAAAGGTCAAAGACGTGTAAAACAATGGCCCAAAAACCTCCTTTGGACTTTGAAATTGCGTGCCACGCCCTTGTATCATTAAGTGGAAGCTTTAACATTTTTAGAACTCCGATGCCAGAATAAAAGCAGGGCCTATTAAAGAACAATTCAAAACTAGCATATGTAGTTGCATAGAGATAAATGACACCCCATCTACAGAAATTCCCCCAGTTGGCCTTGGCACAATTCTTTTAGTCAAATGGTGTAGACAAAACCTCGATGGAGGCATAACACAGCTCAGAACTAACTTAAAAGAGATGGAATCCTTTCATACTATTGGCTTCCCTATTACGAATAATCCTGAAAGAGATACGCCTTCCTATCGTTCTCACACGTTTTTGATGTATCAGTCCAGGTCCTTTTATTTGTAGACCTAACAAATTCTATCTGTGTATCTGTTTACATTAGTGTGCATACAAAATGCACATGGATCTCATGTTTACCGACTGCTGTTTTGAAAGTTCAACTGAGTTTTCTGAGAAACTGTTTATTTATCTTCTCCTTTCTTAAATGTCGTGTCTGGTTTGTGTTAATGATAGTATCGACAGAACGGAAGTAAGATAACAGCCAAATAATTTGGAAATCCTTGCTGTGGTTCATAGCATATATGCATCATTCGGGTTCATTTCAATTTCTGTGTAAATATGGGAATGTAACTTATTGAAGTTGAATATATCGGTGTCATCTATCTACACTGCCATTGTATTAGAGGGAAATGGATGGTATTGTCTCATACATGTACTACTATACTTGAACAGATTTAAGCCATCCTATTATATAATCAAGACACATTGGATCTGTTAATTGAATGGCCGATTGCGACCCTTTTGTCGAACATGTAATTATAAATGGCGAAAAATGTCATGATCCTTTGATCGTGTGCCACTAAGGGACTGCTCTGACCCGCCATAATAGGATACCCAACTGATAGTGTAACAGGAGTTATGTCTGAATATCTCATGGAGACTGTTGATGTAGTTCATCATGTCTGTGTAGTTATCCTTGTAGTAGCAGTATGTAATTAGTCACCATGCCGCATTGTCTATCTACTCATTAAATCATCCACATCTGCCTACCAACTTACAGACTAAAATAGACCCTGTCTACATGCATGTACAGTGTGTTTGATATGCAAATGTATTTATTGTATGAGAGTACTAAGTGTATTGTGTACGTGCTTTGTGTTTATTCTTTCACTAAGCAATATGGTCATTAGGTGTGGTTGTGTTTTGTCCCTCAATGTGGTCATAATGTTTACACGTATATCCATTGAGATTTAAGATGAATAAAGATGAATATAATTACCCGTATTTCGTGTTAGTTATCACAGCAAATGTAACGAAGTTAGGGCGTGAGAAGTCCGACAGGTGCTGAGATTATTGATTGACCTCACCAAAAGTATTTAAATTTGCCAATTTGTTGTGTCCTTAGGAGCAGAAACGTTTGCCATTCATGGATTCGCACTCCACCGGCAAACTCAATTAGGTGGTACGCATAACCGGCTGCATTTGTACCCGTAATAGATCGCTAACAACCGTGGGTCGTGACCTTCCACTAAATCTAAAATCCAACCAAAGGCTATAAAGATAAGATACAAAAAGGCAATATATACTACTAAAAACAATATTTTATTCAAGTTCATTGAACAAATGTTGTATAAATTCTGTGTAAAATTACATAAATATGGTGTAATGTACCAATGGACGGGCTAGATGTCTATAAAACTAATGCAATATTCCCAATTAGATTTCCCCCATTTTCTACCCACTCACCTCGCAATCGTTCTTGAGAACGACGCAATCCTATCGTGGAACGGATGCAATCATAAAATACAATGAATACATGCAATAAAATGAAGCCTTTTCACATAATTAACAAACAATGGTAGCTGCATATACCGTGTATAATTAGTTCAACATCGAATAATGTTATACTAATACGATACAGTAATTATATTACCATCTTCACGTGAGCAAATTCAGACCTTGTACCATGTATATGATGCAGGACCTTAACAGTGGCACGAAAGAGAAACAGCTGTTTTGGATGTGTCATAGATTACAACAACTTCCTACGTGGATAATTCTATGTACACATCCCTATAATACAATATGTACAAACATTATATCTATCGTGCACCGGGTGACGTTATCACAAATGAATGAGACGGATACAAAATGACAATCTCATGCAGGGATCACCCATTGAATGGCAGCATTACATACAGGTCCATATATATACATCATATCTGGCTAAAAACTCTTGATGATTTTCATCTACCTCAGACCGTTATCTAGCTCCTTGCATTCAGAAGTAAGAACACGCCTTTCAGCTTATCTGCTTTCTATTCACGTTCTGCACTAGGTAAATTCCTCCAGACTGTCAAAAACGCTATACATTCTATAAAGAGATTGGTGCTCATCAGAAACCTTCTGATTTTGGCAAAGTTCCTCGGTGTATTTAGCATAATCTGATACAGAAATGTTGACTACAGAAAAAGGACTGCTCTATTATAGAGGTAGTTACTGACGGCTGACACAGTGCGGCCCCAGCACGTTAAAGGCTATCTCACATGTGTCAAAGGGCGTGTAGGAGGTGTCTGCAGACAGCAGGCTGTCTTCTCACACGGCTGTATGTAAAAGGTAGTTACTGACGGCTGACACAGTGAGGCCCCAGCACGTTAAAGGCCATCTCACAGGTGTCAAAGGGCGTGTAAGAAGTGTCTGCAGACAGCAGGATGGCACCGGCTGTCTTCTTCTCCTTACTAAGTTTCTGTAGACGTTGTATCTCTGCTAGACGTTCCTACAACAGGACATGACGTGTGTTATTAAAGATATTATACCATTAACAATGACCAACCAAATATCTGAATATAGCATCTTACCTATAAACAGACACGCTCATTAGCTACTCATCTAATGGCACTTATATGTAGGCCTCTTTACTACATGTGTCTGATTACTCATTAATCGACCATAGCTTAAAGTGGCATAATCACCAAGCGTCTCCCACTCACAATTCTAGTACTGTTCTAGTCTACTATGTGGTTAAGTGCGAGTGGTGAGAATGCCCCTTTAAAGGTTTTCCATACATCGGCATTTTAATGCATGTCAGGGTAGTACATGTATAGTATTCTCACCTCCTCCACCTTAGTGGCACCAAACTTGAGTGCAGGTATGGAGGCTGAGTGCAGCAGGGGGTACACCGTGTCCATGAACAGTTTGATGTAGAGCTGCTTCAGGGCCTCACTGTCTTTCTACTCACCGAAAACAATAAAACATTCATTATTACATCATTGATACACAAGGTTTAGTGTTACTGTAGTGCGAATTTAGTCGAAAACTACAATATTGTATTGAAAAGCGTCATACTGAATATAAATGTACCTTTGCTAAGAATATATATGACACACCTCATTTTGACACTATGGCTTTTAGATGTAAAGCCGCGTTTTAATTAAAGCTGCATTTCAACACTAATGATTCATTCCCTCGTTAGTTGACTAGAACAGATCTCCTATTGCACTTTATTAAAAAGGGTCATCTCAGATTTTGACATTATATATAGCTCATAATCTTTTAATTCCTCCTTCTACATGAGATAGTTAAATCTCGATTTTAATCTATGACAATAAACTATTCGCCTTAAAAAAACCGTATTCATAACCTAGGCCTTCACATACAGAAGATAACATTATTATACATCCAAATACATAATGTCTTGTTAGGGTAAAAGTGAATAACACATAATCCAGTTCACAGCAACGGTTTAATTTCCACCGCACTATTATATCTTGGATAGACATACGCCTACATAATCGGTTATAAGTATGGACTTGGCTCCTAAACCTAATAATACCCAACTCTATTCGATACATAAACAATAACCCCACTTTTCCGCTTATTATGAATATAAGATACATTATATGAACCAATGTTAATATAATGTGATGTTATCCATATCTCAAACAATCACTCTTGTTAGATCATACAGTGGTGGTTTAGAACAAACAGGATATCGGGAGGAGTAGGGGGACACTTTTCAAAACCCACCTACAGCCAAGCAATGACCTCTTAGGCCTAGTATATCAATACAATTTCATAATGATATTTCAAATTCAGTGCTACTTGGTGGCAATGTATCATGCAAGGTAACAACAATATGATTCAGTCATATGACTGTCTATATGGAGAGGGTAATATTTAATAGCTGTAGGATAGGTGTATATTATAGTGACTCCACCACCCCTGGTAAAATATAAAGCATGTGGGATATTTTCGTATTAAAACACAATGACTCTGGGTGCATCTAGAGCTGACATACTTGGCTGGATTTCTTGTCGCCCTGATAAAAAGGAGGCAATTATTATAAACCAAGCTATGGAAACTAAAGTACATGTATATATCCATGGTTTCTGCTCTCATGTGAACAAGAGACAACATGCGAACAAATAATAAGCCCGATAACGTTAAGTCAGTAGTCTATAAGGACTATTACAATAATTTCAATTCCCAATAGGTGACAAATGCATCATATGAAAACCTATGCAATCTAGCAACATATAAATAAGCTCGTGCTTAACTATAGGGAAGCAAAGGCATTTGGGGTGAGGTTAACCATTCTTGTAGCAGGAGTGAAGCCTTCACCCAACTGCAGCACCGCATGTTAGCAAGCAAGCATCACATGTGAACTGTAATGCTTATTTTAGATAAAGCGTGGGGTATACCTTTTCGGAGCGTTTTGCTGTTTTGAGTCTCTCTGCCCAGGATACCTGGAAGAAGAAAATAAACTCTTAGAAATTAAGACATTCAGATGCAACAATAGAGTCGATGCATGCACTTGGATATATAATGGGGCTGGGGGTTACACCAATAATTATGAGTAACAATAAAAATCAGGCATTTGTAAAAATGTGCATAAATGTGCTAAATAGCATTAGCCTTTATATCAATAGCATTTGAACATACATTTAAATATCTAGATTGAAGTAAACCATCATGTATGCCTTAGTATGTGATATTCATTAACTTACTCTGAGAACATCCATCAGGTCTGGTTGGTCAGCGATAGATGGGAAGGACGCCAGGAGTGGGTTGTGGATCAGATCTGTGAGAAAGTACCAGCGATCAGTAACCTGTGGTCAGCTATGTGTTGTGTATCTATAGTGATGATTAGAGTCACTCTATATGCGTGCCCATGTTAGTTCTGAGCACGGAATATCACGCGAGATTTCGCTGGGTACCATACACGCACACACCATAGCTTGCCAGGAACAAGCTACGTTCCGAGAGTAGAGCCAAGATCTCATGAGATTGCTGGTGTCAGTTTACACACAGCGGTTGCGGGAACAGGTCCACACCAGTTAGAGCACTATACTGTGTAAACAGCAATTTCGTAACATATCTGACCTATGTAATGAAAGTACACAAAATAGGAACTGTGTCATTCATGTTTTGGAAGTCCATAAAGTAAGAATTCTGACATGTGCAGAAAGTGTAAAATGTAGCAAATGTCATGTCATTGAGGTGCACCAAGTAGGAAATATGTCATGTCTTGAAAATGCACCAAGTGGAAAATATGTCATGTCTCTTTAAAGTGAACCAAGTAAGTGGAAGTGCACAAAGTAGGAATGTTGTCATGGCATGGAAGTGTACCAAGTAGCAATGGTATAATGTCAGTGTATTGAGAGTACCTGTAGATCTGGGTTCCACACAGTCCCTGATGACGGCGTCTGTCAGGATCTGTCTGTAGAAGGACAGGTACTGGATGTAGGCTGTGCTGCTCACACACACGTCCGGCAAGGTGCTGCAATACATGGGGGAACACATTAAGCACCCAATAGATATTGCTATTTTTCTGGATACACTAAGAGTTGGACTGAGATTTAGATAACATATGACATTGCATTCAGCCCCCGTAATATGTAAATGTTCAATGCCCATGGTTATATACAGGCTCCCATTCAGGTCTATGCTGTAACAAATTACCATACTTTTCTTCTTTTTTTTGGGGGGGGGGGGGGGAGGGCGGGTGGGGGTTATAGTGGAGAACTTGTGGAAATTTTTACAGCACATGATAGCTAGACTGAACATTATTTTCATGGTTCATTTTATTAGTCAATAGATACAATATTGTCAAATTGGCAGATATGTTTAGTTTTTGGACATTCAATGTGTGCTGAACCGTCTCACAAGACTCAGGTGTCCCCACAAGGAGGACCATGAGTCAATAAAGGGTTAATAAACGCCACATCATTACTTACTCAAGTAGGTCTTTCTGGTCCTTGGTTGGGGCCTGAATTCGGATATTCAGACGTGGCTGGCGGTTCCCAGACATTAGTGACCGGAATAAGTTAGTTGAGGCTGCAAAATTCAATATGAATAACTGACACAACTGTTTAAAAACGGCACAGTAAATCAATGGTCGTAATTGTGTCAACAACGGTCAATAACAAGGGGAGGGAGATTAGGGTTCCTAGAATGAATTATAGTATAAAATGATAAAAGTTATGTGAAAATGTCACAGACTTTAGGGTTGGGGAAACAAACCCAAATACCGGGTATCACATGTCACTATTAGAAAACGCATATTTTATTTGTGAGTCTATTATCTATATGATATTATGTGATGCAAAGTGAAAAAATGCCATGCATTTGCTCTGAGGGTATTCTAGGTCTAGAAAACATGCTGTTAGGCTAGAGTACCCATTTCAGATACCGGTAACTGCCTTTCTTGAACAAAATGTGCACATTGTAGGCACTAGGGTTAGTGTTAGGATTTTCTCTCCATATAGAGGGAATAAGATACAGAAAACTTAATGTCCAAAACAGCCCAGAACCAAAGCTTGAAATGAGTGTATTTTTTAAAATGGATAAATATGTGATTATATAACTTAGCGTGGAGTAAACAATGTCATTTGTTTTTCCCAAACATGCCAAATATTGGGTTGACCTAAGTAAATAAGGCCTTATATCGTGACTTCACTGTCTATCAAGTGAGGAAACCAAAATGGGCAGGTCACTTAGCATAACTCATCCAAGCTGATGTTTCCTTATCATAGACAATGTGTATAACACCAGACATAGAACATTCCAACAAAAAATAAAAAGGGTAAATATTCTCCAAAATCAAATTACAAATGGAAATCACGTAGGTGAATCCCATATGAGAAATTTCAAATGTGATGACTAAAGAGTATATTTGAGTTGGATGTGGTAGTACAGGAATGACTAGTCTGGGTTGGTGCTGCCACTATAATCCTACTACGGTAGTTTTGATTTCTTTTTACAAACCGCTCAAACCCAACGGCAGCGCGCTATCTGTTAGTGGGATGAAGAAAAAAACAGGGCAGGATGAACACCATTGAAGACAGGGCTGGGACGAGGCACAAACATCACACTGCATCTTATAATGCTATATCATAAAGAAGACCACCGGCACATGTGTCTAAATTTTATAAACACAACGCATTACTCCATCAAACCTTAACCTATATTACGGAGTACATGTATGTGAACATGTCTTACCATCGTATTTTTCACTCTTTTGTTTACAACGATAAGACGCTATACTTTTTTTCTTTTCTCCATTTTTGTCGTGGAAAAGTTGACTATGATTTAGAATTGAACTAACTATGAGCTATACTGAGCCGCTATACATGGTGGGACAGGGTGAAAGCTTTTCGAGCTATAACATGGGATAATGTGGGATCTGTAAAATTGAACTTGCTACACGTGAATTAGTATCGTCTGAGTTAACAAGCAGAGAAAGGTATGTGCAAGTAGGAAAATCGTCGTTTTGTGCAAGTAAAACATCTCTCTTGATTAAAGGAATGTAATCATCCAACATGAAATATTGGGAGACACAATGTATCGGCAGCCGGTGTGTTAGTTCTATTATGGGTATCGACAGGACACGGGGAGGTGGGCAGTATTGTTTGTTGATTTTGGGTTTTACTTTTCCGTTCAATCAAATATGCGTAAGCAATGGTATCACAATTTTCTCTATGTGATACATTAAATGATAAGAAAGCTGTCTTATCAGATCTGTAGCTCTCTAGCAATAGCCACTGGTCAAAACTACCCAGATTTGGAATTTCTGTTTAAAGGTTTTAAAAATCATATTTTGGTAATTTTTACACTTATACAGTACAGGGGACAATTTATTAGTTTGTTTGTTTTTAAATCAACACATATACACAGGGACAGGGATAAAGCAAGCCTGCAGCGTTGCCCATAAACTTACCGTTTTTATCTGTAAAATGTTCACGTTCAATAATAATGTTAACTTTGGTCAACTCTGTAAAATTGCGGACAACTGCCACACCAAAATAAAATACACCAACAAAGCCAGGTTTTACCATGAAAGTCACCTTTGTACAGTAATACGCCGAGAACCATATTAGCCCTTATTACACCCATATAATATATTAATACATTGTACACACGACCGCTCAATAGGCAGGGTACCTTCCACTCTGTTAAAGTAACAAGAAAATTAATCAATTTCTTTCACCCTCGGTTACGAATAGCATGCACAGAATAGCATTTTATCCTCTGGCCTTCCAATGCAGCACTCAACATTTCTTTATATAAAACTCAACATTAATACCTGGTGGAAGTTAGGAAGATATCACATACCTCTCCTACCAACAGACGGGTCCACGTCTACTCCCTTCTCATACGGTGTGCCCCCATTCACAAAGAGGTCATACGTCCTGATGAAATAGAAGATAGGATTAACGTTAGATAAATTGGATAACCCTACATTACTCTACATAGAGTACCCGTAGATGATATACATTATGACTCAAAGAATATATGGTTCTTTATCAAAAAATGTACATAATAGGAAAATGTTCATTAAAGCATTTTGCTGACCTTAAAGGTTTAGTAACTTAACTACGAAAGTATTAAGGAGGAGCTCTTACTTGTTTTGTGCGGGTGCTCCGTTGGTGTCAAACAGTGGCATGTGTACCCAGCCACAGCTGAACTCGCCTTCCTGTCCAGTACTCTGTCAGACAGTGAGCACATGTTAGTGAATACAGCATCTGCCATAGGGCAGTAGTCTTTCTGTTAGACAGTAAGCGCATGTTAGTGAATACAGCATCTGTCATAGGGCAGTAGTCTTTCTGTTAGACAGTAAGCACATGTTAGTGAATACAGCATCTGCCATAGGGCAGTAGTCTTTCTGTTAGACAGTAAGCGCATGTTAGTGAATACAGCATCTGTCATAGGGCAGTAGTCTTTCTGTTAGACAGTAAGCACATGTTAGTGAATACAGCATCTGTCATAGGGCAGTAGTCTCTCGGCTAGACACATCTTAGAGCATGCATCTGCCATAGGGCAAGAGTCTCTCTGTCAGACAGTGAGCACATGTTAGTGAATACAGCATCTGCCATAGGGCAGTAGTCTTTCTGTTAGACAGTAAGCACATGTTAGTGAATACAGCATCTGCCATAGGGCAGTAGTCTTTCTGTTAGACAGTAAGCACATGTTAGTGAATACAGCATATGTCATAGGGCAGTAGTCTCTCATGTTAGAGGATACATGCTCAGTCACAGGCCAGTAAGCTCTCTGTTAGACAGTGAGCCCATGTTAGTGAATACAGCATCTGTCACAGGGCAGGAGTCTCTCTGTTAGGCAGTAAGCACATGTCTTTCTGTGAGACAGTGAGCACAAATGACATGTTAGATGATGCACGGTCTGCCATAGGGCAGTGGTCTTTCTGTGAGACAGTGAGCACAAATGACATGTTAGAGGATACATGATCTGTCATAGGGCAGTATTCTTTCTGTGAGACATTGAGCACAAATGACATGTTAGAGGATACATGATCTGTCATAGGGCAGTATTCTTTCTGTGAGACATTGAGCACAAATGACATGTTAGATGATGCACAATTTGGCATAGGGCAGTAGTCTCTCTGTTAGGCAATGAGCACAAATGACATGCTAGAAGATACACGATCTGCCATATTGTAGTAGGTAGTGTCAGAGAGGACTTCTATATGTATACTGTTTTACAGCAGAACGGCTACAATATATACAGGATATATACTTGTATACAATAGTAAACTTTACAAAGACTTCCTCATTTACAAAGACTTCCTCATCTAAGATAAAACGAACATTTCAAATGGACATAACGTTTTTTAAAAATGTAGAGTAGCAGTATCATTTGGAGCCAGACAGAGGTGGTGTAGTTTCTACTCACCGTGCGGATATAAGTCATACCGAGCTCAAACAGTATTCCTGAAAAATAAAATAAAATAACAGTTAGCCGGCAAAAAGATATATATACTTAACGGTATCTAATCACATTCCAACTAAACCATGGGCAGGGTAAACAGGTTAGACATACTCATACTATCTGAAATATGGCTGTAGCTAAAACAAAAATGTCAGGAGTAGGCTCCAGTCAAGCACGAACTATAAAGTGGAATGGTAATCTCCTGGAATCAGGAAGAAGAACTTGCCTATGTTGCCTTCAGAAGAGTTGGTTCGGATGAAGAAATCGGCAAATTCCAGCGTCTTCATGGTTTCCGTAGCCTAGATGGTTTAAATCATACCCATTAATCAAATGGAATTAAATCACATACAGCAAAAGATACACAACAGTAAATCCGCCAATGCCAAAGAAAGATGTTTTGTGTCGAGGTGTGGACCGGTCCAAGAGCAGTGATTTTAAAGATAGTTTTGTATCTCAGCAACGTTAAACTGACATCATGCCACCCTACAACGGTTTATTAAGATACAGCTTGTAGGTAGATTATAAATAGTGGAAGAAATAAAATGCACTATGTCTCTGGATCAGGGGGGTATGTAGAGGTGACTGCGGTTCAGCCAAGGGATTAGCATATGCTATCCAACCATCTAACAAAAAGGTAGACTGCATGTAACATTTTAAAGTTGGTTTTACCTTGGTGTTAAAGTTCCACGTGTTCTGGGTCTTGTCCAATCCCTGGATTCTGATCGTGTGAATATTACTCAGTACCTACAACAGAACCAATGTAGACAATCCTCATTACTTTTTTATATTTAAAAAATTACATTTTTACCCAATCTTCATAGAGGATAGACCTATATGTAAGATCTTCTGGACCGGAACAAGGCCAAATTGTTTATCATGTCATTTAGGTGATAATTGTATTCATTATAATTATTGTCGTGATGAAATACATAGGTTATATGATAGAGGAGCCCTATATCAAATATGCTGTAGACTAATATAGGAACCATAGAGTTTGATTTATTTACTGTGAACGGTCATCGAAATCATTTTCCCATATATGCATTGCATCTTCCTCAGAACCAATTCTGTTGACTGGAATATATATTACCACAAATATGTGATCAGCTACATGTATACACATGCATACTTACGTTTTTCCCATCAAACAGGCAAGCTCGTAAATGACGACTCAGTATTTCTACTCCTGAAATATACCATAGAATTCGAAATCAGTAACTGATGTTATACATGTAATCAAAATGTGACGCTTATAATGCATGTATTACTTGCACCTCAGGGATGTTTTTTTCTGATTGCAGGCGAACTGACCTTACCCACAACGACCCTACACCCAATACTCTCACACCCAATGACCCCCACATCCAATAACCCCCACATCCAATAACCCCCACACATAATGACCCCATGTCAAATGACCCCACACCAATAACACCCAATAACTAAACTCAATTATCTCATAAGGCATAACTTGATATTCAGTTACCCCACCCCTTCACATTACCCCCACTCCCGATTCCCCACACGCGATATCGCCAAACACACACACACAAAGAAAATCCATCGTAATAAAGATATCCTTCCACTTGTGGTAACAAAGGGCATCTGTTAGTACATGGAACATCTGATACATGTATCTCAGGAGTACACTTACCTGTATTCATATGAGGACACAACTAATTATGGCAATACAATTACACACATACATATAACTAGAAATATCAGAACTATTTCAGTAATTAAGAAAGTTGTGAGATACATACCCGCAGCTGTTAGCAGTCACCATGGAACAAATAACAGAGAAACGAAAATAGAGCGTGATGTCAAGCAGGGTTAGAGGGCATGCTGCAGTAAAGATCGGGCTAACATTTATAAATGAAATATATTAAAATGCCACTGGAACCTAGCCACTGCTAAAGTAGTACAGTCCCTGCATGACAGTGTGTCACATAGTGACCGTGGCGGATGGATCTATTGAAGCATAGATGTTGACATGGAATACAAGTGTAATTTACCGTGTACACGTTATTGTGTAGGAACAACAGGGAGATAAAGTCGGAGATAGGAGAAACCAAAGTTGTCATACAATATCGAAAAGCTGCTATTCTATTCTATTGGTTTTTTTAATGTACGATGCACCTGAGCAGTTCGAACGTCTACCGGTATCTACTTTAACTACAGACGTTTCACTCTATGGCTAATGTGAGATTATCATACCACCATTAACGCATTATAGAAGTATAACTATAAGGCTAAAGTTATAATATTTCCCATTTAAACACTGATACAGATTAAAAAAATATAGGCCATATAGTTCAAATAACATGGATTTTCGAGTGAAAAAAGACTGACATGTGTTAGATCAGCAAAACAATGAAGGGCACTCTATTTTGAAAGAAAACCTCAGAAATGTATGGTAGTATGCCCTACCTGCCCCTGGCAGAGGTATCTGACGACAGACCATTACGGTAACGATCCTCTGAATACGCACACTCCGGGCACGAATCTGAAAGTTGGACAAATCAACACATTGAATCTTACCCCGGTAATACAAACATGGAAAGGACACTTTAATAGTTAGTCTTTTTGATGGGAACTCTGAAAGTTAGGTGTAAGGGAGTGGTCAATTTTTAACAGTAGATGGTGGGGTGGTGGATCCCCACTGATGCTAAAAAATGACCACTCCCTAGTAAAAGATTAATCTTGATAGTGTCAACTCCCTCCTAACGGCCACCCCTCTACAGCGGCCAGTGCCGGCCACCCCACCAATGCGGCCATTTTTGGGAAGTCCCTACAGTTTTCCCCTTTATTTTAATGTAAAGAACTTTCCCCATTGCGGCCACCCCTCTAATAAAGGGTAGGTATCAAAATTCCAGACTCACTTCTGAATGCTGCAGTTATCGATTCTCACGACACGACCATTGATCCATGCATTAAAACTAGAACATTAGAGCTGGAGGTAGACTACAGTGGTAATAGTAAATATTATTATAACACTATACCTTGTTTGTGGAGGCGTCAAAGAACAGGTCCCTAAAGGACACACAGGACGGACTCAGTTTGGGGGCCAGGTAGTTCTTCATGGTATAGGCATCTGTTAGGTCAAATACAAAAATTGTGTAAGTAGTGAATACAGCAAAGTTAATATAAAATGAATCGATCAATTACCGTTTACATAATTGTGAAGATTAAGTGTTGTTCTTTGAGAAACAGATAAACATATCTGTCGTGTACATCCTTTTGTAGGCTTGTTCCATTTATGATGACTCATTAGATGAATCCAAGCAGAAAGCTATTCTTTTTAGTGAGACATATTATGATTCTAATTTGTTTATACATTGGCTATATTGTGGTGGTTTTTTGGGTGGTTTTCTTTTTCAAGGAGTCAACAAACGTCACATAGATCTTGGCTATGGACTTTTATCATATTTGTCATAAAAAAATTAGCAAAAAAAAAGAAAAGAAAAATGTTTTCCTCAAAAGCTGATTTTTATGATGCGCGCGGTGATGAGAAACCATTTAATTTTTTTGAGTGGCCCTATATTGTGTGCTTTAATATATAGATTTGTAAAATGGTCTCTAACCTTGTGCAGCCATCTTGCCGAGGGTGGCCTCCCTGAAGCCTGCTGGTAGTGAGCCCATGGCGTGTAAGACATCTGTGACACTGGTCTGTGTGGGTAGGTTCAGAGAGACACACTATAATAATAGTCTATTTGTGTAGGTGCTTTGTATGTGATTTTATAGGCATTTCATAACATGTACACCAATAAAAGTCATATTGATTAAAGGGTATATTCACCCAACTTAGCACGTATTTAAATGAGGTACCATATCCGACTTAATAAGCGCCATCCCTAAAATACATAACGATCCATTATTACGTCGAATACGGTAATCATCAGATATCACTAAAAGGTTTTCACAATTTTTTACATTTTAATGCTACAAAAAGGTTGAGGAAAATCGGCATTTTGTTATCAACTCCTAACTCCTGAGCATTTTATATTGACTGAAAAGATTGTCAACAGGATTGCAATTGTGAAAGATATGTTAGAAATTAATTAATAGCGTATACATGTACTATATTCTAGGAATATATTTTGCTGTACCTAAGATCGCTCGGTGTTGTTGGCATGCATTTAGGGGAAAATAGTTGTCTATATTTTAGAGTTTTATCAATAATATACAGCCATTCGATAGGTCTATTCTGTAAATTACAGGTAGTATATGTACCTGTGTGTACTAGCCAAGAACCGATATATGTATGATGAAAATAGAACACAGGGCAATACTCATCATATATACAATAGTGATAAAGTCCATACCTCTTTGACAGCCCGCTTGATATTTTTCCACAAAAGTCGCCCACTAAAAACGTTTTAGAAGTAACAGAAAACGTTATGAACATTGAAAAACAAACCTTGTAGAACTGTGAAAGATCAACCATAAAGGAATAAGTGAAGTAGACAACAGTGGTAACAACACGACAACTTGTAAGGGAAGATATACCCGGGTCTGTCTTCTACATGGAGTGGTTAAAATCAAATGGAACACTGATAGTTGTAAAACGGAGCATAGTAATAGATCTCTCACAAATGAAACAAAAGGTCCAATCGTGACTCACATTTCAAACAAACACATCATCAACCCTGCCATTTCCATTTTCTGAAGAAGCGCATGGAAACCCTATATCGAGATCTGGTGTAGTAGAACGTGTCCCCACAAAAAAAAATCCTATCTATAAAACATGTGGATTATAGTCTATGGGGTGTGGGTCTCTACATGCATGGTGCACTTATGGGAGGTCCGTGGTGGGGTGACCATGTGTTGGGTTCCCACTATAAGTGAGGACTCCCATCTTGTATTTTGTGTACAGGTTAAGGCATGTTAGAGCCATCCAAAACCAGTTTAACATTTAATTTCTCATAATTTTGCTACCTTTCGACGTTGTGGAATCCTGAAATCATGCGAAAGAAAATGTATATGATGTACCGAAGCCACTGTTTATCGTTTTTTACATGGTAAAAAACCTTTCTTATAAAGGTCTAGATAACGGTGAAATAATTCAGAAATGTTCGTCGTTATCTGAATTTATATAATGAAACAATATTAGAGCATAGGCCATACAGCTTGAGAATTTGTGGAAGGATAAAGACAGATTAATACAGGATGGAACTGGGCGGCAGAGGAGGAAAGGGGAGTCAAAGGTACAAGTATTAGCATTCTGAAAAAGTAGGTGAGATCTAACAGTTTACGAGATAGCTAATATAATCAGAATAACATCTTAATGTTGACTTTCTCATCTTTCATTGAATGCAATACCAGTACTTTCAATCGAGAACCGGGCATTTTCATCATTTTCACAAATGTACAAGGATACTGTAGATTGAACCAACATCGACAATCTTTTGGGAGAGAACATAATTTATCAAAATGATGAAAAGACCCCTAAAATTCTGAATGGGTACATTGTACGTGCATACATGAGGCACACCGGTAGTAAAACTATATTTATATGTAGGAGCAGTACCATACGTGTATCAGCGCATACCAACTGTTAAGAACATATGCTAAGAACATGATCACCATTGCGAATTACATATAGTTTGTAACTTGATTTGTTTTATAGATTCCGAATGGTAGTTCTTGGTTTAGTCTCTTTTGGACATATCACTTCTTCAGCACACACAGCATAATCATATTGAATAGCACAGGGTCGAATTGTTTCATTTCATTATGACACATCGTTCTTTAAACATTAGAAGAAAGCTACATGTATAAAATGATTGTTTGTGATACATATGTTTAGATATCTAACCTTCTGGGTGTTTTCGGATCTGTTTCCTCGTCAGAATCTTCTTCTGCAAGAAGAAAGATGCATTCTGATATAGAAAATACAGTAGCAGTTTAGGTCTTCACGTTTATAGACTATACTTCATATAAGGACGGCATGGCGCCACAAAGCTTTCTGTTCATTTTTCACCTAGGCAGCGCCAGTGAGTAACTAGCCACAAGTGCAATGTGCATCATGGCGACTCTTTATGCATGTATGTACGTCGAAGGGTCATCAGGATGCATGTATACAGCTCTGCTGACAACCATGATAACACAAGGGCATAGTACATGCACACTGAAGCGCTGTGCGGCCCTTTAATGGTTTAAAAGTTTTAAGACATACTATGACACTGCTACGGGACAGCAGCAGTGATTGGAACTCTTACAACTAGAAAAAAAGAACACAGTTTACCTTCACCGTCCTGCTCGGCCTCAAACTGGCTGTAGACCTGCCAAGCAAGGATATAATAGAGCCATATCAGTCTGGTGCAATTAAGTCACGCTCTCTCCCATTATAAGAGAACCGGCTATGAACATGAAATTGGATTTGATTGATACACTTTTCTTCAACAGAATAATGGTGTTAATTTGAGTGACTATGCATAAGTCGCTCATGCATGAGTTGGTAAAATCAAAAGCTAGTCACCTGGCATTATAACTCAACCTCACCAGCACTGACACATGTGTGATAATGTGTACTCACCAGCACTCACACATGCATGATCATGCAGCCTCACCCATACTCACACACACACATGCACAATGATGCCGCCTCACCAGCACTCCCACATGCGTTTTCCACCCAACGATAACACATGCAAGGTGTAGTCATCTACATCCCTTTCCTCTGTTGAATAATGACCACATCCTAAGTCACCACTATCTAAAATAACCAAGATTGTCAACACATAAGAAGCAAGACACATTTTATTAATCGATGACATATATATAGCTACATATATATGAATATATACATTCAAATGGGTCTGGATAATGCAGTAGTTTACAAGTACTTGGTCTCTTCCTATCAGATTGCAGTGGCAATCTATTGGACTAGGTTAGTCAATGTTATCAGGAGGGAGATCTGCGGTTTCAGTATACAGGTGCATAAGCCATCACATCACTGGTATCCATATCTTCATGATAGTTATTTTAAACATTAATTACAACAACTAGTGTACCAGCAGATTTTATCTAGTCTTTCTGCTGGTAATGTATTTCATGAGGGGAATGTTGTGAGTAAGTAACAGATTTGGTATACATGTAAAATGCAGACACAAAAGTTCAGTCTGTAACAAGAAGAACAACATGGGTATATACATGATGCATTTGATTAAATAACAGTAGGTCAGCCATACTACAAGCTATAACTTGATGATATTTTCCTAAAACCCAACTCAGCGCTCGGCAGACACACAACTCTGTTTATAGTCTATGTCAAACTGTAACTTAAAGCGTCTCTTTGCAAAATAATTCTGCATGCGCTGTCAAGGCTTAACGTGTTGAAAAAAAATCAACAGCTCCATTGTAACATAACATTTTGACAAGACATGGCTATTTCTTGTAGATATACAACTCGGGTAAAAAAGTTAATATTGAGTCCACACTGTAAACCCTGTAAGGGCAGCATAGTAGTGGAATGTAGTTTCCTGATATATCAAGTTCAGTCCCATCACAACATAGTGCGTCCAGCTGTATGTGATGTCAGAATCAACTGAAGTATGCCTTTTGGTGTCAACAGATTATGTACACAGAATTTCTTTGGAACCATCTTACTATGTTGAAATAATATGTGAAAGTTTTTCTCGAAACAATTTGCATGTACCTGTAGACACATTTCAGAATATCGAAATAGCACTTCTTGTTTACCGAGGATATAACCTAGGCCTGGAATAAAGATAGAAGGCTAATCCTGATCATTGTTCACAATACCAAACTTTTTGTGTGTGTGTGTCCTTGTCTCAAACCGATGTCCGTTGCGTCGTCCGATTGATACTTCCCTTTGAGATTTTTTCTCTCTTTCAGGCCTCGGCCGGTAGTGCTGGTGGTTCACCTATGATATCAATCACATCAGTGTCTATGCACTCGACTCATCCGGTAGTGCTGGTGGTTCACCTATGATATCAACCACATCAGTGTCTCTACACTCCTCTCTCAGGGCTTTAACACACCACACCTGCATGTTCTCCACCTTCTCTAGGCGGGTCTCTATGTTGAAGAGCCGGCCGTCAATCTGGCCGAATTTCTGTGAGAGATTGTCTACTGTTGTGGTCATACTCTCCATGCTCTGCGCAAAAGCATTCAGAACGGTTTGGAGGCTACCACTACAATCACATTGTGTCGACCGTGGTGTAGATCTGCCTTGGTTTGCAGACGCAGATGGTGTTGGGAATAGCCCTGCTAGTCCATACTTTTCATCAGGGAACTTTTCACTTTTCGTCTGAAATATATAAATGGTTTTAAATGGTTTTGATTACCCCCTACAAGAAGTGATGCTTGATATTTTCCCTTATATATGCTGTGCTTGTCAACTCCCTCTAATGCGGCCACCCTTGGGACTATCTAAAAGTGGCTATATTAGAGGAGTGGCTCGATTAAACCAGTAGTAAGAACACAGCTTTTTTTCTGACCTCCCCTTGTCTAAACATCTGACATGAAAATTTATGAAGAGAATGAGAGGAGCACAATGTGTGTCGTCAAAATTAAATTGTATTACATATTTAGTTAGCATAATGTGAAAAACCTACCAGCTTTGATGTTCTAGGTGTCCTGCACCCAGCCTCATCACCTGATGGAAGTAGGAGCTCCTGTCAATAGATATAAAGGTCACGAGAGTTTAATGGTATGTATTCTTAGCCAACACTATGTTAAAACCCAAATGTGATAAGCCCCCAATCCTATCCCAGTTTTACATGTATGCATATCATACTGTCTAAAGCGCCCCTTCATTGCACTATGCTTTTTGTTTTAATAATGCACGAATGCCGACTATTCAGGAGTGTATCAACCTTGTAGGGTCGGCATAATGTATGAATGCAAACATGGCGAGTCGACTCACTAGGGCTGCATTCATATATCATGGTGAGTAGACTTTCTATGGCCATTTAAGCATTTAGCATCATGCAGGGCTCAAATGGTTAAGACACATTAATCTGATTATTTTGATAGATACACGCAATTCTGAGAATAATCTTCTACAATCACCAGGATCGGAATTATATTAGGGTCAAGTCAATTGTCTGGTGTGTGCGGCCATTACTTGATGTAGTATTGGTGAGATAAGTTCTGATTATCGCTGTCACGATGGGTATCATTTGCACCCTATGAATTCTGCAGTGAGTGGAGGAAATTTTGGTCTAGATTGGTCTAGAATGTATTTCACTAGCGGCCTGTATAGGATCATAAAATCAATCAACGATTTCCAGTCATTTCGCAGAGGTTGACTATGCTTTACATAAAGTCGTGTGAACAAATGTATCTTACTCACCACTTCAGCTAAGCTAGTTGATTCAGGTACGGAATCCTGTTAAAATAAATGGAATACATGTACAATTCTTTCCTTTTTTTACTGTGGTAAATTATTCTGATAAATCAATGTAAAATAGTAAATTAATCTTGAAATATGCTTGGGGCCCAGAGTATACAGTCATCTGTTTCTTTGTAATGACTATTGACAGTAAGGTATCACGGTTTTAAACAGCTTTATTTCAGTTAACTTTTAATGTAAGGCTTATCATAGCTTTATTAAGAAGCACAACTTGTAACTAATTTGAAATAGTGATTAAACTTACCACTGCTGAGTACTTTACTTTTTTGGAAGTCTTTTTGCGTGTGTTTTTCACCGATGCTAAGAAGGAGATGAACTTCTTACCATCGGCCTTCTTGGCTCTTTTGGCATCTGCTACCTGTAATAGGGAATTCAATATACAATTCTGTTGGTGTGCATAAATACACAGCTGTATGCTTTCTTTAAACGCTGGTTCTTGATTTATAGTCAATGCTAAATGTACAAATCTTTCCATAATCTGCAGTCAAATCATCATTATTTCTCTGGTCTTTGTACCACATTTTACATCATATATGTCCAGAAAAATATATAAATGTATACACCATATCAGAAAATCATTCCCCAGTATCAATAATTAGTACTACTACTCCCTGCACATACCTGTTTGGCTCTTCCGCGTTGACTACTGGGTGCTTGAACTGCTGATTCACCAGTGTCCTGTGATTAGGAAACAATGGGTACAGGAGGCTCACCGTATGTTGGGTGGGAGATAGTTGCACTCCTCACTCTTTAGCATAATTCAGGGGTTTCATTTGCATGGTGTCACATCATTGCGCGTGTGTGAGGGCTGGTGAGGCTGCGTTATCACGCGCGTGTGAGTGTTAATGAGGCTGTAATCACGCATGTGTGAGTGCTCGTGAGGCTGCATCATCACACATACGGGAGTCCTGGTGAGGCTGCGTTATCACAACCATATCAGTGCTGGTGAGGTTGAGTTTTAAAAAAACACATGACAAGCTTTTGATTTTACCAACTCATGTATGAATGACTCAGGTCAGTCAAATCAACGCCATTTTGCTGAGATACTGTTCCTACAAATTAGCGTCAACTAAAGTTGGTGTCAGTCATCCAGGGGATTACGTATCAAGTTGATATTAGTCCTGGATGGTAAAAGAACTACTTGACTCACCTTGAGGAAGTTACTCGGCACGAGACCCGTGTTACCCTCCGTGTCCTTGGCCACCAGCCACCCGTCCTCCCTGTAGGGAAGGGTACGGACATGTAGAGACATCATAGAGGAGTCAAGATGGCTGACGACACAGTTGTATTGCATGTAATTACATTAATGCCACAAAAATGTGCATGCTCATACTGTGGTATTTATATAATTACATTGCTATCAGGAATCTCTTTTTGAACGTCCTGATATCTCTCCTCAACTTGCTTTCACTATTAGGCTCCTCACCGCTAGCTCAGGGCTTAACCCTTTAAGAATACAACCCTAGCCTGTATACCCTTAAAGGGTTTACAAGCATGTAACTACACCAGACTATAGCTACCGTAAAACCTGATCGCTGGTGCGGCTTATAGGATCGGCCCAGAGTAGGGGTGCGGCTTATACGATGGTTTTTGCTACTATGGTACAGTATTAAAAGACACCATAAATGGCATAATCAGATCGCTGGTGCGGCTTATAGGATCGGCACAAAGTCTAGGTATGGCTAATACGCGAGTGAGGCTTATACGCGGGGTTTTACGGTACACAAACTAACCGTGCATTGGTAATGGTGAGGATGTCTCCGGCACTAAAACCCAGGTCCCCGTCCTGTTGGGCGTCGTAGTCCTGCAGTGCCACGAACTGCCGCATCTATCAACACACCAGCATTGTATTATAGACACATGGATAGTAGCATTAAGGTGGAATACCATTACCACATGGTGATTTGGGAGGAGGAGAGGGCTGGATTTAGAAGAGACATATATAGCATATTGTCAAATCACAGAACATTTTAAAGCTCCAGACTCAAGATCTACACATTTCATCATTACAGACTATAGCATAACATTCAACATAAAAAAAAGCAGAACAAAACAATACCGAGGGCCAACAAACTCCTGACCACTGAGCTACAAAACAACTGTTTTCAATATACTGTGCACCTACTTCGTCCATGATTTGCTCCACAACCCCCGGGAATGTATGAGGTAAGCTCATTGTATGTATGCTGACTAAAAGGCAGTGATTTCTGTATATATCTCCCCTGGTACAAGCTCACAGTAGTTGTCGGTCAGACAGGTGAGCAGGTCTAAACCTGGTAACTAGTGTTATTAACTAGAGACAGACCCGGTCCTATCTCGCCTTATCTAAACCTGTGACATAACAGCACTGATACCACATACGGCCGATGGATATCCTATTGAGCTATACATGAACCAATAAAAACACCAGAGGGCACCACGGCTGTCCATTAAGCCCGCAATGAGCATCTTTATAATGTAATTTAAAGACTCTAAAGAGGGGTAAACACTAACATTTTAGACCATGGGCCTGGGTAAAACTGTGGGGCCAGGATTTTAAATTAAAATATTACATTTTGTAGTACATGTACATATATGCCGAGGGGGGAGGGGCTCATAAATCAATCTAGTATTTAAGAGGAATGTCAGTATAAAATACACATCGAATATATGCTGTATTTTTATATGTACATTTGTAGC
This sequence comes from Harmothoe impar, assembly GCA_947462335.1. Taxonomy (NCBI): domain Eukaryota; kingdom Metazoa; phylum Annelida; class Polychaeta; order Phyllodocida; family Polynoidae; genus Harmothoe; species Harmothoe impar. Next base: position 59,123,189 of record OX381704.1, read on the forward strand.
ATGTTTGGCATGATCATGATTTTCCCTTTTCAATGGTATATAACATGCATGTACTGTACAACATAGAGATGGATCTAAAGATCAGATTTCGATTTAAATGCACTTAAAAATAGGGCTATGAATAGTTACAGGCCACCCGGGCCCATAGCTATGTAAATTTGCAGGAAAGTATGGGTCCGGACCAAGAATTAAGGGCCATTGGCTCTTGGCCCGGGCCAGCGCTAATATCCACCCCTGCTCTAAAGAGGCATGTGAAACACGAGAGAACACAACTTACTGTTTCATTCTGCTGAGCGGCTCCCTCTGTATCCTCCTCCTCTTCTTCACTGTCCTCCTCCTCTCTACAAATGTATTAATGTCAGCTAGTGAATACTCTAAGGGCCTCTATTTTTCATCTTCTTACAGATGTATGGTAAATATCCGTATAAATATCTCTAATAATCATCGCCACTCATATTACAGCTATAAAAACGTGGTATCTCAACATTATGTTGATATAAACAGGGCGGACCAATCGCCAATTATCTTTCGATTCTGAAAGGAATCTATAGGCTTAAAACTTACGTTTCCTCTTCGCTATCTTCTTCTTCCTCGTCATCATCTTCATCTTCATCTTCGGTTTCTAAATCTAAGTCATCTTCGTCTTCTTCTTCTTCTTCTTGGACTTGCGTTTTTCTGACAACCTTTTGCTTGCTTGTGCTGGGTTTGGGAGGTGGAGCTGTTGCAGGAGAAATTTATCGTCAGATAATATGTGACGAAACAATATTCTTTGGCGATATCCAACATGGAATTAAAATGTTGAGTGTCTAGTTAAACTATTGTAATTGGAAAATATTAAATCGAATCTAATAAATCAATATAGCACCCTTTGACTGATTTGGAATGTCGTTTTACCGTCTTCTTCAGATTCCTCTTCTTCTGAATCGGTCTCTTCTTCTGACTCTTCTGCTTCTGCTCCCTTCGACACTTTGCTGAAATGGTGAGGCACCTTTGATGAATCTACGGATTTGGAAGAGTGTAATGCATGTTCACCGCAATTTTAAAACCTAAATTTGTATTCATGGTGAGAAGGCATATTCCTATAGGCCATACTTCTGAGATTTTACATGGAAAACACTAGCACAACTAATAAAGCTTCCATTTTATCCCTCTCATTAACCCATTTTAACCCGCAAAAGCGGCCAGAGCATTTGACTTACTGAGGTACCACGTACAAAAAAAACCCACTCAAAATGGATGAATATCATTTCATATTTAGAAGGCCACTTAAAATTGATGATCAGCTTTGCGCACACGTTTTGGAAAAAATCGGTGAGGGAGAGAGGCTTTTTTTCTTTTAATGATTTTTTGAAGGCAACGAGGGTAGTTGCTTTTTTTTCAGTTAAAGGTGACGAGGGAGGCCTTTTATTTTTTTGAATTTGCACTATCAACCCTTCAAGGGCTGCAAAGTAATGTAATATGCTATGGCCTTTGTTGAAAACTCACCTTTCTATAGAATATTTTCAATTGAAATCGATTAGTTATACATGTCAATGGGTTCTGTATACAAAATAGGTACTCTTATGTTAAGATTTCAAGCAGAAATTGTGATTTGAGGGTCCAAAATTCGTAACAATTACGATTTTGGGGGGTGAGATAATTGGGCATCCCTGCTCTCAGATTGAAGCAGAAATTTTCACTTTTTTTTTTTTTGAACAGGAGCGGCCCTTTTGACCCTTTTTTAAATTTTTATTGGAAAGGCTAAAAAAAAGGGTTGATGCGGACCTTTTTAACAGGTGCGGGCGCTGTCTGCAAAGCTGATAATCGATTTTAAGTGGCCTAAGTCTTATTCAAAGCACCTCATGTTTGGTATCATATTAAAGTTTATGGCACATATCCCCTCTCATGTACAATATTCTAATGGTGAGCATATTCCCGCCGCCGGGTATATGGTTTTACATTGGTTGAGACAGACCTTAGCTACTGTGGTCGTACTTTATTTCACTGGGTATATATTTTCGCTATATTCACGGATATGAAAAATCCGCGAAATTCTTATATGCTACAGTATGGAATAAATACCCGCGAATTAGTCTTTTTTGCCACATCAGCGAAAATGTACACCCGTGAATATAAGTACTTTCACAGTATTAAAGGTTCCCCAAAAACTCACATGGGGAACCCTACCCTCAATCTCGTAGCCGCCAAATCCGCAGACGCTACTGAGATCCCACAGGGACAACAATCAGAGCTCTTGATTTGTTTAATTCTCGTCCTGTGGTCACAATGATCAAAGAGTAACAATGGCCACAAGTCATTTCAAATTATGATCAGGGGTAGACACTAACGCTGGCCCGGGAGCCATTGGCTCGTATTTTTGGGTCCGGGCGCGTAGTTTTCTTCAGAATAACCTTCCCATGGGCCCGGGTGGCCCACAGGAAATTTTGGAAAATATTTGGGAGGAATATCCTTGGTTAGTATAGTCATGTAATATGTCGTTGGAAAGAGGAAAATGTGGGAAAATGAGGCACCTTGGTCTCATTTTAATATAGATAAATTAGGAATATATATGAGTTTCTCTTTCAAAAAAAGTAAAATTTGTTCTCTGGCTCACAGCTGAAAATCCGGGCCCATAGATTTTTGGAGTTATGGGCCCGGGTGGCCCACAGCTGATAAAGTTAGTGTCTACCCCTGATGATTATTCAAAATGCAGTAGTATGTAAATAATGTCTCACCTCAGGTATTCTTCTTCCACTTCATCCGGTTCGAGCTGTTTGTTTAACTTGTCAATTTTCTCCTGTTTGAATATATTGAGGTAGATACTTTTATAAGCAAGTTCTTGGAAAAGAAAAAGGTGTTTTTTTTGTATCTTGATGGTGTACCAGCTCCAAATGAGACAAACAATCATACTTTTTAAAATGTCAAAATGGACTGGAATATATATGTGCAAACATTGTGGTATCTGTAGTATTTAAATCTATTTGAGGATAACATTAAATGCTTGGGACTTACCCTTTGCTTTTCTAGCCTTTTGATTTCATCTTTCCTCTTAGAATCAAAACGCATAACTTTAGACGGCTCATTTTCCTGGAATATTAATGGAGAGCATGAGCTTATTTCTCATAACGAAAGTCATTACATGACTTTTCAATATTCTACAAATAAGTGTGTGTAGGTTCCCAGTAATATTAACGTAACCCTGTATTAAAAATAGTTATATTGATTAAAATTCTACCTTCTCATTATCGAGTATCATTTATGACTATATATTAGAAACACATTTCCCCTTTAATAGCTTACTTTTATATAGGCATTTACAAACACTTAGACAAGTTCCTAGTATGTCCCTATAAACATAAAATAGCAATAGACTTTGAAGAGGAAAATATTTAATACCTTTTTGAGTTCATCTGCTTGTCTCTGGAGTCGGCCGTGCTCCTCCAGTAAATCATTTGACCTGAATTTATAGATAACAGTACTTTAGTTGAGGGTCACCTGTCCTCCATACACTTATTATTGTAAAAATACAGAGTAAAACTAAAAGGTTGACTCTAAACCGCCAGCCACACCTGATTTTACCCGACCCGATGTGATCGGGCCCAACCTCACTGACAGTCAAAGGAGTTTGGAATGCACAATTCTATGAGACTGGCCATGAAATTTTGATCATTTGTCTGGTCGGGTCCCATTGCGTACCAGTGTTAAGGCGGTGATCCACTGCCGCGAGTCTACTGTGAATGTTGTCGAACGACTGGCACTTGCGAGTACACTCGCAAAAATCAAAACTTTTAGATTTCTGTGAATTTACTTGCAGCCGCACGCGTCGCGCGACGACATTGTCGCAGGGACTCGCAGCTAATTCGCAGCAGTGGCTCACTGCCTTGAGGTGAAAAAACATTAGTGTGGCCAGGCCGCCCAGGACTTTAATGCACATGCATTTTATAATGACAGGTTCTACACTAGTGTGAAATCAGATGATTTCTAGAGATCAATAAGAAAATGGGCAACTACGCAAAAGCCTAATTATTGCCAATGGAGAAACTTGTTTTATCTACCTTTTATACAGATTCTTTACTGCTATTGCAGACTTTTCCAAATCGGTGTCTTTCAGAACGTCCTGACATTCCTTGACGAATTCATCCACCTATAAAAGGGGAAAAGCAGTGTGATCGTATCCAGGGTGATCGAATCTATGAGATGAGCTGAAGACAGAAATCCCGCTCCTACACATTTACCGAAGCAAGGGTTCTGTATTAATATCAATAACCTCCGACACCACATGGACATGGTGTGAGAGGGACAGGCTTTATCTTTCCACCAAACTATTACGGTAAATGTCTTGTGTCTTTGCATTTATGCCTAACTGGCCTATTAAAAGTAAACCTAAGGCTAAGGCTAATATTGCATTCCTACTTAATACATTCACTACTTTAAAGTTTAATAGATAATATTATAATAACACGTATAGATCTAATTGATTAAATATACAATAGTTTCCTCCACTACCGGGATTATACGCGGGAATTTGCGGGGTTTGCGATGCCGATGGTAGGCCTAGGCTTAGCCTATTAAGGGAGGGTTCATTATTTATGGCCGGGGGCGGTGAGCATTTGAGGGGGGGGGCAAATTTTTTTGGGGGTATTCAAAGGGGGGGGCCTTTTTTTTTTACCCTATTCTTAGGGGGGGGCCTTTTTTTTAGGGGTATTCCTAAAAATGTCGCAAATTTAGTACGTTGAAATGTCGCGAATTTTGGTAACAGCCTGTGTTATATTTTTCCAAATTAGGTCCATGTTTTCAAAATTTTCTAACATTTTCCTCAAACTCCCCGCAAATCTCTCACTGCATCACTTTTGACACTCAGAATAGCCCACTGTTTTGTCAGTCTTCAAAAATGTGCCGGCCTCATGTAAGCACTGAGGGTATGGGAGCTTCCAATTTATAGGGGTCAGGAGAGAGGTGCGCTGGATACGGCGACACCCGCTGATAAGAGCTGACACGAGCTGACATGACTGTGACAACCCTGTCCCCTGTTTGTCCCCTATTTGTACCCATAGTGGTATGTTTTATAAGTGGGTTTAACCTCAACCAGCGAAATTTAAAATGGTGGACCCACCGGGTATAACTCCAGATTTCTATAAGCACTGGGGCCCTTAAACTCAACGGTATGTAAGTTGAGTGTCTGAGGTTTGACTATTATCACTCACCAGCGAGTATCATGAGATGTTTACACTAAAACACCTTACGAATGGATGTTTTTGTTGCAAGGTAGTAAAATTTCCAAAAGTGCCCAGGATTAAATGCATGTATACAATTAGTAGACACCAACATCGTTTTTGTAATAAAGTTGAAAACGATCCAGGGTGAGGGGGGGGGGGCGCTTTTTTTTCAACCTTACCTATTCCGAGGGGGGGGGCCTTTTTTTTTCAACCTATTCCGAGGGGGGGGGCAATCGTTTTTGACGTATTCGATTTGCCTAACGCTAACCCCCCCCCCTGCCATAAATAATGAATCCTCCCTAAAGTCTGAGGCTATAGGCCTACTACAGTGACCGAGTTGAGTGATGACTGTGATGGTAGGCTTATTCTTTAATATGTCACAGCAGTATATTTTTTGGTTGGAAAAAAATTGTTTAATTATCATCGCCAGTGTATACATCTCAAGTGGGCTAACTTGACGTGGGGCCAACTGTCTGTGGGGCCATCACTGATCACTGATGGCATCAGTCCCAGACCCAGAGTAGTCAGGGCTGTCAGGCCTATGTCAGTAGGCCCCCTAATATCATATATGGCTATGACCTATGTGTGTGCATCAGTTGGTGTTACCTACCTGTTTTTTAAACGCATCACCCTCTTTTACTGCTACTTGTAGTGGGCTCTGGGGGATCAGAGGGGATTCTTCCTCCTTCTTCGGCATGTTTGAGATTCAATAATAGACTGAGGTAACGACAACTGTGGAAAATAATACTTTCCAAAGACCTGTCTCAACTCGCGTTGCTTTTGGCCGCCATCTTGTCAACAAATATGTATGGTCAGTTGTATCTGCGCCGTTCATGAACTGAATAACAACAAGGTTGACGTAACTCATCCTATATCATGACTTAACTTATCATATACGACAATAAAGTTCATTATATTGTTATGAATTAATAAATGTCATGATTAACCGCGGTTTATCATCATAAGTATGAAGGTTTCATTGGCAACATTCTCATTAGCGGAGTCATGTTTGGGGCACCAAAACAAGCCAAAACAGCAACAAAAAATTACTGCAAAATTACTTCTCGGTCAGATCCCATAACTAAGGGTGAGTTTAAGGCATATAGGATAGCTAAAGATAATTCCTGATATTCAACTAAAAGGTACCTATTGTAGGTTAAGTTAGAGGCAATGTATGTTCGACAAAAACATGAAACGTCGGATGATAAAGTGTGATTGACAGTGACACTGTCGGGCGCTATTCACCAATTTGCGCAGAACGCCAATTTGCAAATAGCGCAAGATCGGGGCTGCGCAGAACGCCAATCTGCGCGGAAGGAAATGCCCGTATTACAGGGAGTATTTCTTCATTTAGGACTGAAAAATTAGTGGCCGCAGGGGGTGGCCACATTAGACTTTAGAGGGATGGACGCATTAGAATTTAGAGGGAGATGTTTACATTTAAAATATATCAAAAGAGAGAATGGCCTTTAATAGCCGTTAGCCTTAGGGAGTGATCATTTATTATCAACAGGGGGGGGGGGAAACAAATTTGGACCCCTTGACCGGGGGGGGGGGGCAAAAAAATTTGGACCCCTCTTGGGGGGGGGGCAAAAAAATTGAACCTGTTTTGAGGCAAAAAGCCCGCGCGTTACTATGCTTCAAAGGGCCCGCGCGCGAGCCGTTTTTCGACCCTGAGGGGGGGGGGTAAAAAAGTTTGACCCCTTGACCGGGGGGGGGGTAAAAAATGTTGCGCGCTCCGCGCGTAAACCAACCACCCCCCCCCCTGTTGTTAAAAAATGATCACTCCCTAATAGGCTTAGGCCTAATGCCAATAATAATGGCAGGGTGGCCGTACTGTAGGGCTAGGTATGGCAATAAACAGGTGCTCGCAGCTCCACTGATACACTCCCTCTTTATCATAAAGAGGGAGTGTATCAGTGGAGTTGCGAGCACCTGTTTCATTAACCTAGATCAGAGGGTATTGTCGTGACACCCCGGTGCCTCTCCCTCTGCCCCTCCCCCTTTTCCTACCCCTATAGGCCAATTTATAAGGGCATGATAAGGATTTAGGATTGCGCATTGCAACATTCAAACATGTTATTATAGATATCACTTCACTTCACATTGTACTTGGCTTGCTGCTAAGGGAGTGCTCATTTTTGGACAACAGGGGGGGGGGTGAGATTTCGCGCGGAGCGCGCGGAATTTTTTCACCCCCCCCCCCCCTAGAGGGGTCGAAATTTTTTACCCCCCCCCCGGCAGGCCCCTTTGTAGTATAATAACGCGCGGCCTTTTCCCCTCAAAACAGGTTGAATTTTTTTGACCCCCCCCCCCCCAAGAGGGGTCTAAATTTTTTACCCCCCCCCCCCGGTCAAGGGGTCCAAATTTTTTACCCCCCCCCCCCCGACTATGACCCCATCCCCACCCCCACCCCACGGTATTCTTATCTGTTTTTAACTATGGCACCTTAATGCCAATGTACTTTTGTAACTGGTTGATTACGATTTAACAAATGATTTAGGGGGCTAGTAACGCTACTTTAAAAGAAAAAAGGTTTCTCGTCTGACAACTTAGTTTATCAACCCAAACTGCGTGCAATTAAGGAGCCATATACCGGTATAGCACTTATAACAATTCGAAAAATAATGTTTTATTTGTAGAACCTCGTCTATATCTGTATCGCTGGCTACTGCAACCACCAAACGAAATACCATGTCCGAAGATACTGACATCTCAAAATCACCCAGAGAACTGCCAGTGGGTGAGGAGTCTTTGGGAGATTGTGCCAAAGACTCATTGGAAGATGGTGCCAAAGACTTCTTGGGAGATGGTGCCAAAGATCTCGGAGACATGGCCACAGATATCAAAGACATCAGCGGTAGCGGTGATGCAGTCACAGACGGTTCAGATACATCGTCCAAGCCGCAGTCAAAGAAGAAAAAGAACAAACGAAAAAAGGGGAATAAAGAAAACGTAGTGGATAAAGAAGATCCCCTGAATGACCTAGACCCCAAAGATGGAAAAACTAAGGTGAACATGGAAAGACGTCAGCAAGATAAAAATTTGACTCAGAAAGTGGATGGTGATGAAAGCAGCCAGCCGGTAGAAAAGGGTGAAGAGGCAGCGGTGATAGAGGAAGGTAAAGCTTGCAAACAACATTTCTAATAGCTGTAAAACAAATCTATAAAGGATTCATTTTCATATCTACATGTATTTCTATATTCAATTCATCAATTTCTCCGTTTCATCTTAACAACTCTTTCCAATATAAGAAGTACTTGGAATATTTGTACCGATATCTGTAAGTAAATGTGGGTTCACGGTATAATTTCATCACCAATTTAGTATTTTTCTTTGTCAGAAGACGACCTTTCAGACTTGTCTGGCTCCGAGCAGATGGACGGGGGCGCACGCAACAAAGTCTATCAGCGCGGCCTTGAGTATTTCAATAAAGGCAAAAAGTCGTCTGCACTGAAGTGTTTCATGGCCTGTCTGACAGGGCTGGCCGACAAAGAAGGATTCTCCTTCCTCCCACAATGTTTGAAACACGTGAGTTATGTGTTAAATATGTATATTCATGTAAAATCATTCTGTAGAAATCATGTATGTAAGACCATATATTCTTCTTGTCTAGGTGATCCAGTGCAAATCTTTTGTAATACAAGAAATGTGTGAAGGCCATAATTCAATGAAGTGATCTGTGATGTGTTTTAACCATATGTTCTTCGTTTCTATCAAAACACTGTTTATAATGATCTTCCCGTAATTTATGATCTCTGATTATATAATGTAATTAGGAGGCTACATACTTAGTCACTATGTATTTATATATGTATATCCTTCTCTTTTATTCAGATGGCCGATATCTACTACAGCAGAGAAGAATGTATCCTTTTAATTATGGTTAATATTAAAAATAACGGTGATCCTTTAATTGGGTGCATTATAGATATTATCTTAGATATACACAATATGCAATATTCCCTTGACAGCTCACAGATGAAAAGGCGATACAGTTTATCCAAGCAGAAAAGATGTACTATGAGACAGCCCTTATCAACACAACTGGTTTACAGAAGAAACTAGGTACATATCGTCTACTTAGTATGTAGTGAAGACATAGCCATTTCTAACATGATCTCTTACACATAGCATTAAACCGTCTGATGTGGGCAGATTGCCTCCTTGGTGATTATATCATATTAAAAGTACAGTCTGCTTTTCTGAAGAGAGAGTGGAGATGAATTTGATTAATCGCCAAGCGTGTTGCATCTGTTTAGTGCTAGTAATTGCACGTTTTACTATTGCGGCATATGGCTATGCTATTTTACTACTTTGATTGTATAGAGGAGAATCTGAAGGAGAAGAAAGGCACTGAGGAGGGAGAGGGGCCATCATCAGCGGAAGGTTCCGACCCCGAGGCAGGCAGGGCCGAAGAGTATGAAAACCTGGCCAAGCTCTGCCTCGAACAAAAACAGTAAGTTATTTCATTTATTTTTCTGCATTAATGATTTGTCTCAACTGGAATTTTTCTACTGGAGATCTGCACCATAATACTTCATAGTTTTAACAGACTAGCTTTTGCTGCCGCAATTTCAAAAAAGTCTAAATATTGCATTCTTGTGTGTTCTTAACTTTCCTTTTTCTTACAGGGCAGAATTGGCTTTAGAGTACCAAGGAAAGGTAAGTTAATGATATCATGGATATGTACTAGTAGTGGGAAACTTGAGTAACCATCTCTGATTTCTACCATTTTCATCTGAGCACAATTTGCTACAAATCTCAGATTGTGCTTCAATTCAGCAGATCAGTAAGATCTCGGGGATAAAAGTTTACATTTACTATTTGGTGTGCATCAGATTATCTCTCCTTTATAGGCCACCAAACTCCGACAACAGTTGTATGGACCTGAGCACCCACTCACCAAGAAGAGTCTGGACTTCTTCACCGTTGTCTATGCCGAAGTGGGCAAACAGCAGTACACTGGTAGGTGTCATGTGAGATTATTGATATAGAGGAACATTCAATGTGAACATTTCAGGGTTTTCTTTGATTACTTCAGGGTTTAACTTAATTAAGGTATTAATTCATTAACTCAATGCCTGTATGTTGCAACTCGTGAAATGAGAGTCTACGACGATTTTTAAAATGTTGGATAATTTATTGGGGTGGGGGGTACATTATGGTGCACAAAAAAATAAAGAGGTGGAGTGAATTGTTTCATAACCAAACATCATATCTAATCTAATATTCCATAACTTTAACAGTCAATTAAGCATTTTTTGAGTTTATAACGTATCTTTATTGCACAAAGTGGTTTTCTAAAGAATACGGTACATTCAAAATGTAGATATGTAGATGCATTTTCAATAGAGCAATGATATGGTATAATCTCAACTGGTTGTATTCAGGCAACCAGGAGATATCATAGGACTACAATGAAATAACGCGTCAATATACTTCTTGTTTTTATATGTGACATTTAACGTTATAAGTTATACAGTTTCGTACATGAGTAAATACATTTATGATGTCATGATGGATCTATAATATGTGAGACACATTGCGTGCAGTAGATGTTGCCGGTTAATTGCAGTAATAAAAGTAAACATATTTATCACACTATTTTTACAATGTGTACTGTGCTTTCGGTACCATTGCACGTGGCGTGTGCTTGTTAGCATAGCATTTCCATCTATACCAACAATACTGTCTAGCATTTTCAAAGCAAATACTAAAACAGTTATTCATTAATTTTATAGCTTCCAAGAGACAGTAGGTGCATTATTTAAGGAAGCATGCGAGCATCACTAGATCCGAGTCATGTACAGAACACAAATATATATTAAGCAAACATAATTTAACATACAGGCGTCAGTGGGGAAACCATTATGGTAATTAGTGTCTAATCTTGATATATTCTCATTCATTAAACGCTGCTCTGACTATCAGACTATCCATTGACACAGGTTAATGAGCGAGAGTCATGACAGGTAGTTTCGACCAGATTAAACACAGTTAAGACAAATTGTGAAGTGAAGTACGGATACTATTGCTTCAGCTTTAGCTCAAAGAGCTCCAGTACTTTATCCTTTGCTTTTGATCTAAAGATGTCCTTCGATTTTGCCAACCTACATGAGATATTCAGTTTATTCCAAAGTTCAACCCCGCGATAGAGTGGGCTTCTTCTATAGCCTTGCTTAATAGACACTGGGTATACTAGCAAGCCCGTTCCGGTTTGTCTAGTGACCCTAGCATCTGGGTTATACTGTTGGAACATGAGTCCGAGCTCATCAGGGTCATGGGAGTGTTCATACATGTATTTATAAATCAAAAGTAACAGTTGTAAATCATATCTGATGCTGAGATAATCTACTCCAGTATCTCTGTGCAAGTGAGATACGCGGTACTTCATTCTCACACTTAAGCAATTTCGCAGACAACGATTTTGAGTTAATTGTAGCCGCCTGTGTTGCGCTGCAATTATTCCATTATACAAATATCCACAATATTCTAATACAGGCAATATTGTTTGCTTATATACTAAGGTAGCGGTATTTTGAGTCACAGCTCTTTGCATCTTACCCAACATATGGTTGCGGTTACTAGCAGTACTGATTGACTTACTTATGGTTTTCACCAGGGTGAAATCAGCATCTAATACTATGCCTAAATACTCATACTCGTTTGTATGCTCCAGCTTGGTAGGACCCATTGATATGCTAACAGTTTCATTATACGATGGTTGCTTGCCAAAAGTTACAATTTTAGTTTTGCCCGTGTGTATTGATAGTCCACTTGTGCCAAACCAGCTATGGATAGCAGTGGCATCCACTTGTAGGCTGTCACATGCAGTTTTGAGCGATTTGTTTGTGCAGTAGAAGACTACATCATCGGCATATAAAATCAATTTTGAATTTTTAACCACATTTGGGATATTATTAACAAAACATATGAACAACAAGGGCCCTAAAATGGAACCCTGTGGAACACCATACTTTACAGGTAATATTGATGAAGTGGCGCCATTACAGATGACAGATTGACTACGGTTCCCCAAATATGCACATAGCCAGTCAGTATAGATTGGCGGCAGGTTCATAGCTCTCATTCTGGCAATTAGTTCCCCCTGATGGACACTATCGAATGCCTTGCGTATATCGAGAAAACAAGTAACCATGTATTCATCTCTGTCCTTGGCTAAATAAATGTCATTTACAAGTTTAAAGACAGCATCATTTGTGCCTCTTGCACTTCTGAAACCATATTGCATATTAGTTAATAAATTATTGCCTTCTAGATGATTGTTAATTCTACGGTATATGATGCGCTCCATGATTTTACTGGGCACTGGTAGGAGAGAAATTGGTCTCCAATTTCCCACCTGGCGGAGGTCCCCACTTTTTGGCAAGGGAACTACCTTGGCTGATGCCCAGCTTTTGGGAAAGGCAACGTTATGAAGACAGCTATTTATCAAATCCACCAGTTGTGGAGCCATAATTAGGAGAGCGTCTTTTAGAACAGAGGTGTTAATATCAGATATACCACTAGACTTATGTGTCTCTATGTCACTGATTAATTTCAGTACTTCTGCGTAACTAACTTTAGAATCAGATGTTACAGTATATGCTCTCTTTAGAGGCTCCTTATTCTGGCTAACATTTGGAATACTACCTAAAGAAATAAATAGCTCTGAGCCAATATCAGAAAAGAATTTGTTTATGTACTCAGGTACCTCTTTACCTTTTATTTCCTCACCTGTGACATGGTGGGTCCTAATAATGTCAGGCTTACTAACACCTTTGTTGCCCAGTAATAAATTTAACTCCCGCCAGAACTTGGTAGGGTTACTCGATAGATCACGTAGTTTACACTTATAGAAATTTTCCTCAGCTATCCTGGTTTTAGCGTTTATGTCCCTCCTGCATTGGCGGGCCATTTCAAAAAGATCAGTGTTAGTTTTACCCCCTTTACAGTACTCTAGCACATACTCATTGCGCTCATGGATGGTTTCATAAATATCCCGAGTCATCCAGGGCTTTTTCATATCCTTAAAATGCATGTCTTTGATAGGACAGTGTATATCAAGATAATCAATAATACGTGCTAGCATGAAATCCCATTTATCATCTACATTATTGTTTGTATCAAACTGGGACCAATCAGTGTCTAGTAAATATTCCACAAAATTATGATAGTCATATTTCTTATACGAGCGTCCTTTAACTATTATGTTTTCATAGACCTCCTTGGGTTTCTTTTTTATAGCGTATACCGGAAGGTGATCACTCAGTAACTGAGGCATGGTACCTTGAAACTTTACCATCTTACAGTCTGTTGCTATAAGATCTATACATGTACCACCGGGGGAGCCATTGGTGAAAGGGCGTGTTACATGGTATATCACATCATGCATGCCTAAATCACTTATAGCCTTTTTATAATATTTGGTTTTACTTTCCTCCGGCTCAAATAAATTTACATTTATATCTCCAAGCAGCCAGCGCTCCCTATTCTCGACGAAGGGGTCTTGACAGATCTCCAACATGGCATCTATGCACTTTACATAACTACCATTTGGAGGTCTGTAAACTAATATGACTGAAGTCAGTCTATGTTTTTCTTGAGTGTAGTTTATTACCAGGGACTCTATATTGCTATTGGAAAGCTTCAGGGTTGGGAGTATTGAGCAATAGGGAGCCAGCTTGTTACATACATATAATAATAGACCGCCACCAGTCTTGTCCACTACTCTGTCAAACCTGAAAAATATGTAGCCTGGAATGTGTAGTTTATTATCAGAGTAACCCTCTGCTAGCCAGCTTTCGCTGATACAGAGAATGTCATATAATTTTACCAAATCATAAAGCAGGCTAAATTTGTAATGTAGACTACGGATATTATAATGCCCAATTTTCAAGCCTTTCAACCTAGTAAAGGCTTGTGGGTCAGTGGTCATTTTCGAAGATGAGTACCTGGTGACAGTGGCAATATAGATATCAGTATTAATGAAGAATGTAGGGTTAGTGAGGCCCCCTGTAGGAGGGCGGTTTGACAAAGAGTGTCCTTAATATTAGATGTGTCGCGATTTTTCATAGTCTGTCTGGGCATGGAATGCTGCCCCACATGTCTATCGTTATGGAATACTATAGTCTATGCTGGCTAAGTGTATATATTCACAACAAAACACCCATATTGTTGTTTTTGGAATAGAGCACTGAAAAACACACAAAAAAAAACAAAAAAAACAAAACAACAACAATCAAACAAAAAAACACACAAAAAAAACACAGAAAAACTAGTAATTTTATACTGGTGTACTTTATCCCTTAATCTAAGCTAAGCTAATCTAATCTGATCTAATCTAATGCTATATTCGATCCTGTGGTGATTCAGGACTAAACTGGATATCATGGTGATGAGTCATGATATAATGTGCAATGAGGAATGACATATGGTCAGCCCCATTACTGAGAAAACATAATAATAATAGTGGATATAAATGAACCAATATACCTGATATCATTTCAGCATAGTAATATCAGTAATGATATTAGTAATAATAACTAAAGGGGGGTGCTGCACATATATATATACATATATATATATATATATATATACATATATACATACACACACACACACACACACACACACATATATACATATATACACACACACATGTACACATATATATACTAGCATACATGCACAGAGTACATACTTAAGTATACAGGCTCAGAGAGAACAATTTGCCATTAATGTTTGGCTGTCTATGTCTCAACTATCAATAATAATAATCACATAAAGGCATCATAATTATCAAGCTCCCATGCATCTCGTTAGGTGTCATGGGACATTAGACGTGAGATACAATCATACTCAAGTATACAGGGTTAGAGAGAACAATTTGCCATTAATGTTTGGTTGTCTATCTCTCAACGGTTAACAATAATAGGCACATATAGGCATCATAATTATCAAGCTCCCATGCATCTCGTTAGGTGTCATGGGACATTAGACGTGAGATACATTACATAACATTACATAACTTCCCCAACAACCTTTTCAGAATCGCTGCAGAAGTTTTCAGAAAAAGCACCAGAGGGCAGTTTGGTATCACCGGAGGGTGAAGGTGGGCAGCGACTGCGGCGTAGCCCATCAGGAATTCTAAGAAGCTCATCAGAAGGTGAGAGGTGTTAGATACATCATAATATAGTCTGTATCTATATCCATCACCCATTGTTTTAAAGAGAGGATCCCATAGCAATGGTAACTACACAAATTCATAACAATATGACATTGTTGCCAGGTGCACTTCCTGCCGTGCATAGGGCTAATTGTAGACCTTGACCCATCGCCTGACCCCTATTTACCAGGCTCTATATTGGTGTAGGCATAGTGCCAATATTGATACATTTGTACCTGTTGGACAGACCAACTCAGCTGCTCACTGTAGCTGACCTAACAGAATTGGCATGGGAGTTGTAGCACACACACAGAGATGACACGGTGTAAATGTACACATCCATATTTCATCAGATGGATGATGGCAGGATCGTGTGATCTGTTTGAGTATTCTGTATACATTTGAATATTCACATGGTTAATCATCATGTGTCTAGGGAATTTATCATATATCATTTCAACATAACGGTATTTCTTGTGATACTCTTCCTATATTAGCAAAAAGATTACTTTTCTCTATGAACCTTGTCTTTCAATTTTCTAATTTTGTAATGCTAAGAAAGGAAAGGGAAATGCTGCCCTTCCCCAATCTTCCTTGACACCATATTATAAATACTGAGTAGCTATTAATTATATATTATGATTCATAACAAAATATGTATATTGTTTTCCAGATTCAAAAAACAAGGATCGACATGTACGTTTTGAGGAACCAGAACCATTGAATGACGTCCAACAACAAGGTATTGCACCTGCCTGAAGATCATCTTCTACAACTGTGTAGTCTTAACACACACACCCCTCCTGAATCCCACCCTTGTTTTCTCCCTCCATTTCTCAGTGTTTCCCTCTGCTTGCTTTCCACAGTCCCTCCTTCCAACCCCCGCCTTCTCACAGCCTTACTGCTTCCCCCATTCCTGTCCTGGATATCTGCCTCCCCGCCTTTCTGCCTGCCTCCCCCTACCTGCTCTTTACCTACTTACCCCCTCCCTGCCCAGCTGCCACCCACTCTCCCTCCCTTCCTTTCCTACCTACCTACCACCCCAAACCACCTCCCTGTCTCAATCTGTCCTTAATATCACTTTGTTTATACACAATAATGTGTTCATTATTATCATTGTCTTCTTAGCAATATTCTTATTGGGACTGTTTTCCTTTTTTTCAGAGGAGTGGGTTTCCCATGGCATCTTGTGGGTATTGTTTGGGGTGTGTATCGCGGTGCTGACCTGCCTCCTCCTGTACCTCTACTGTCGCCTTGACCCTGGCAGCTCCACCTGCGCCACCTGGAGGAGCCAGTCTAACTACTACTACATGAGGGCCAAGTACCTCTACTACACCTGGAACACCAAGCCTGGCAGTAACAAGTTTGGCTGATCTGTTGATCTACTTTACAGGAGCCTTACCCACACAGTTACAGTTGGAAGATGTGTGGGCCTGAAGTTACTGTTTTCAGTCTAGTATGTCTTTTTATCAAGAGTGAAGAGGGGGAGGTTAACAAATATAAGCAGTGTCTTATCTTGCTGAGATTAATTAGATAATGTCCCACAGAAACTTTTGCTCAGAAAACAGATAAATATTGGTGTTAATGCACAGCAATATAAAGTTATGAAACTTTAATTGGCTTGAAAATAATGGCAGAAGCTTACAAAAAGCTGTCATTCATCATTTATTTGTAATTAGGCTTTATAAGTATGTACATATATAATTGTGGAAGAAGGTGGTCACTCTTGGTCATTGAGATTATTTCATTTTCTGAGTATGGCTCTTCTAACTACCAGTGGTGTAACACAAATCATGCAATATATTAAATTGTATCCATTAAGCATGTATACGGCATGATCAACATGTACTCTATGCAAGCATTCACAGTTTTACAGGGGTCAAAGCACATGGGGTCATTGAATCTATTTGCAGGATAATACTTTTACCACAGACAACCACCATATTTCTTTGAATCTGCATGTATGTGCCGGCTTGTACCTCTACATGGGTACCCGCATAATTGACCGTGTTGCCGTGTCGATTTTTGGGAAGAGGGCCGTGTCACCGTGTCGATGTATGTAGAATATACTAGGCCCTTATGAGAAGGTCTGTGTCTGTCGATTTTTAAAAGGGCCCTGTCGAATTTTACCCATGTAGAGGCGCATGTATATAACATGATAACAGTGGTATCATATCTAAAGTAGTCATATGCATGCCTTAATATTAAATTATATATTAGAACCATTCCTTTGATATTCATTAGATTTACCAGGTTTCCTCCTTCTATCATCTTTTAGATAATGTGCATGGCTTATATGTGATATCACAAAGGACCTGTTTGTTATATTTATGCAAATACATCTAACTCATACTACACATTCAGTGTAATAAGCGTCCTTACTCTAATAAGTGCCCCCCTTTTTGGGACATTTTAGGGAGACCATTAAAAGCTTATATAATTAATAAGTTGTGTCGTATACGGTATATAAATGTGTGTCAAATTCTAGGATGCATTTCACTTTGCATCCTAACAGGCATTAGCTTCATGTCTTGAAACCTTATGTCAGCATTATAATGCAGAAGAAGTTGACCATGACATGTATTAAATATGTGCTGCCTTGATATAAAAACAATGGTTACAACTTACCCTCCGGCTAACTAGGCCTATACTTTTAATATATACAAGTCTAAATGATTGATTTAAATGTAGAACATCAGGTCTGAACAAACCAGACATGTAGGTTCAGTATTTGTATTTTGACTACATCGCGATCATACTAGATGGTGATGAGTTGTATACACCATCTTGTAGCTATTCATGTATCATATATGTCGGGTCCAGCTTCATACTTTTGATTTTGTATCATAATACAAATGTACAACCACTTCTAGTTCCAATTCTAATTGTGTTGATCCTAACTGCTGATCATGATCACTGACGTATCTGTATCCTAAAACTGCTAGTTATTGCCATAAAGGGTGAATTATATAGTCACCAAGATTTTGTGAATACTTGTACCATGTAAATGTAGTGATATATTATTGTTGTGTGTATTGTTTGTTGATTTATATCTATGCATGCTGGACATGCTGTGATTATGTAGTGATGTTAAGATTAGATATCATCTGTGATTTGAGATTATCCTCTTGTAGTTCCGGGACCAGAATCAAAAGCTGCTTTAGCTATTAAATGCATGTTTGGAGATTACTTTATTTCTTTATTTCCATTTTACATTCATGAATGAATAATACGGATAGATGTGAACATGTATGAATTAATGTATAGGCCATCGGTACAAATAAAGTGGTTTCCTAATGCCTCAATTCTCGAATGCTATGCAAGGTAGTAATGGATTTTGATATCCAACTAAGGATTTTGTTACAATGTTCTTTTTACATGAATAAAACAAAGAAAAAATTCCAGTCAGTTGTTTATTGATACTCAGATGGGTTTGCTTTTACTAAATTTTGAGAGGTATTTACACGCGTACATATTTTCATGCAATTGTAGGTAACTGTGGATATTTGCTGTTGCTAAGCATACACCTTTCTTAGTAACCGACTAAAAGATTGCTCAGAGTCCATTTAGGGAAAAGTGGGATTTGGGCCATGCGGGAGTGGAGGATTTCACACTAGTGGCCTGGGGGGTAGGAGTGGAATAGGGGGATGGGGCAATAGGGTAGTGGGCGAATAGGGCACTAGTGGACTTGGGAATAGGGGGTAGCGGACAGGGCAATAGGGGAGATAGCAAGTGGGGGAAAGGGGAGTAGGGGGATGGAATAATAGGGGATTTAGGGAGTGGAAGATACGGCGTGAGGGAATAGGAGAGTGGGGGAATAAAGGGGATTGAGGAATGAGGGACCATGGGATCTCTGGGTATATATACCTTGGTATATATACCAAGTGGATGGGTAGAATAGAGAGGGGGGGTTGAAATTCCCGCCAAATTGAACATTTCTGGAAAATATACATTTTTGGAATAGGGGATTTAGGCAATATAGGGGAGCAGAGGATTTACACTAGTGGACTGGGGAATAGAGGTGTAGGGGACTGGGGAAATAGGGGAGTGAGGAAGTGGGAGGGGGGGTCCAAAATGTCATATTTTTAAAGAATCTTGGAAAATCAAGTATATACCCAGAGATCCCATAGTTCTTTATTCCCCAAATCCCCTATCATTCCATCCCCCTAGTCCCCCACTCCCCCCCCCCCCCCACTGCCCTGCTTTCCCCCTCTCCTGTTCCCCCAGTGCCCCATTCCCCCATGAACTAAATAGACAGAAGTCCATGATGATGTTTCTCTGCAAGTGGTATCTTGGATCATATCACATGGGGCAGAGCCACATGAAATAATGTCCTATCCTCCACTCCCCTATTGCCCAAATCCCCTATTATCCCCCTATTCCACTACCACCCTTTCGCCTACTCCCCTATTCTCCCTGTCTGCTACTTCTCTACTCCCTAGTCCACTAGAGTACCGTGGGATATTACTGGCGGGGGGGGGGGGGGGTATTACTGGCACCCTGGCAGTCTGGTGTGGATTCCTTGCTAGGCAAATCGGCTCAGGTAGCCAATGATAATTCAAGACATTTTGGGGACCTATCCTCTTACCCTAAAAGACAAAGATTTTGGAAATAGAACTTTGTGATTAGGATAATTCCCTTCAAAATTATGATCATCGAGTCAATAAGCTCAAGATGAATGCAGTTATAGGTTTTGCCAAGATGTAAGAGGAATTGGATCCAGATTCACAGCGTCACCTAAATGAGTTTTTATAAACCTTAAGCAGAATTCCATGGCCAATTTATGTCCTCTGTCTGCTAAAACAGTCATTTTTAAACTGGGTCTCAATGCCCCCAAGATGGCGGGGGTGCCAGTAATACCAACAGATTTGTACAGTTCTGGGTATTACTGGCACCCATCTTTCCGTCATCCTTTCTAATGAAGATGAACATGATGATAATCAGTTATTGATTCTTTTTTGATACTGCATTGTAGATTCATATATGTTTGGTTGAAGAGCAAAGCCATTTCCTTAGTAATTTGGATTCTTTGGATATCCAAAACAATATTCACAAATAATTTCACTGCAATTGTGTGAAGTCCAGGTCTGTGTTTGGGTGTATATCAATGACATATGAGTGTGGCATGTCATGATGTCTCTGACTTTAATTCCATCATGAATGAAACATAATTGTGTGCCCCCAATATGGTTGGTTTAAATTTTTTGTTAAACTATGGCTTTTACTAAGGAAAGCATAAGGGTGCCAGTAATACCTGTGTTGTCTTGTTAATGTATAATTCTAACTAACAAAACATCTACAGTAAAGAACTTGTCACGATGAGGCAACGTGGTCTGTAAGAGAGTTGTGCGCATGCGTTTATTGCGGACATCTGGTTATAATACTTTTTACGACAATGGCGATTACGTAAACAAGACCGGAACGGTACATCCCCCTTTTTATGGTAGAAAGTACAATCTTGAACAATAGATGCTATTTGTAATAAAGTCACATATGTTGGACCTGTAACTCAAAGTGTTCTATATATGAACAGTTTGTTGTTGAAAGTTCTTTCAAAGTCTCTGTAATGAAATTATCTTGATTAATGCTCTTTGGCAGTGATATACATGTTAGACTAGTAAAACATAACTAGTACATAAATGTAGACAAATGTCTTTTTGATCATAGCTCTCAATGTCTTAGTATAGTCTCTTTGTCCTGAAAGGAAGTTATCTCTTTAAAGCGTTACACATATTCAAACATGACATAATGCAATGAAAGTCATTTTTGCAGTCAATGAACCTAAGACAACTGTCTCTGAAAGTTAAAGTTGAGGTTATAGCAATGTTTAGTCAGTGAATCTGGATGGTGGTTTAACCATCCTGCCGGATCTGGTACGCTTGGGCGTTGGTGGTGTCTGTGTCACAGGCACCGGTTGTATGACAGGCGCTGGTGACGGTGGCCTGTCAGGTATATCTGGTACCACAGCAGGCGGCTCTGGTACCTGCTCAGGGACCATGCGATGTTTGGCGGTCTCCTGTGCTTTCAGCAGATGTCTCCTGTTACGTCGGAGTAGCTGTCCCTCTTCGGTCTCAATGGTATATGACCTTGGTGGTCCAGCTTTCTGTATGACCTGGGCCTTAGGTGCCCAGTGCTGACCGTTCCACACCCTCACTGTATCTCCTTCTATCAGTGGTGGCAGTGGTGCGGCGTGCTGATTGTACCTCTGGGCCTGATTCTGCCTCACGCGGACAGACGTTGGATCAGGATCTTTCCTGGGACAGCCCAATCTGGTACGAAGCTTGCGCGACATACACAGTTCTGCTGGGGATAGGCCAGCATCTAGTGGTGTGGCCCTGTAGTTGAGAAGAGCGAGATATGGGTCTTCTCCTTCCTCCATTGACTTTTTAAGTAGTCTTTTGACGATTTGGACTCCTTTTTCGGCTAAGCCATTCGACTGTGGATATCTGGGGCTTGATGTTATATGTTTGAATCCATATTTCTCAGCCATATCCTTGAACTCTTGACAGTCATATTGTCTAGCGTTGTCGGATATAACGATCTCTGGGAGGCCGTGCCTGGCGAAGACGGATTTCATGTGGGCTACCACGGTCTCTGCTTTAGTGTTCACTAGAAGAGCAATTTCAGGGTAGTTGCTGTGGTAGTCGATCACAAGTAGGTAGTCTTGACCATTCAGATGAAAGAGGTCGGTTCCTACTTTTCGCCATGGCTCCGTTGGCTTCTCATGTTCGATGATTGGCTCTTTTTGCTGTTGATACCTGTATTTTTGACATACAGAGCATTGTCCAACTTCTTTTTCAATGTCAGTGTTCATGGTGGGCCAGAATAGAACTTCACGTGCCCTCCTTTTGCATTTTACGATACCCAAGTGTCCCTCATGAACTAGCTTGAGCATCTCGGGGCGCATCGCCAGCGGGACTATGATGCGCTCTCCTTTCATGATCACTCCGTTCACCTCAGTGATTTCTTCTCGGAATGTAAAGTACGGGTCTTTCTTGGATGCAGTTTCCCATCCGTCTCGGACGTGCTGCAGCAGTTTGCACATGTTGGTGTCTTTCTGAGTCTCTAAGACCAACTGTGCCCACATCTTGTCACTCACTGGAAGATTCCTGATCACACCTTCTGTATGCTCGGCTACTTCTGCTTCCAGTGAATCAACTTGAGTGTCAATCAGGTATGCACGTGATAAGGCAGGGGTAGACACTAACGCTGGCCCGGGAGCCAATGGCCCGTAATTTTGAGTCCGGGCCCGCAGTTTCCTTCAGAATAACCTTCCCATGGGCCCGGGTGGCCCACAGGAAATTTTGCAAAATATTTGGTAGGAATATACTTGATGAGTATAGTCATGTAATATATCGTTGGAAAGAGAAAAATGTGAGCAATTGAGGCAATTTGGTCTCATCTTAACATCGATGAATCAGAAATATATATGATTTTCTCTTTGAAAAAAAGTGAAATATGGTCTTTGGCCCACAGCTGAAAATCCGGGCCCATAGATCTTTGGAGCTACGGGCCCGGATGGCCCACATCTGATAAAGTTAGTGTCTACCCCTGTAAGGTATCTGGTATGTGCATCAGCTTCCCTGGAACCCATACCAGGTCGAAGTCATACCTGAGCAGCTTAAGCATCAGTCTCTGGATTCTCGGTGAGGCATCAGCAAGGGGCTTCTTCCTTATGGATATCAGGGGCTTATGATCAGTCACTAGTGTTATGTGCTTGCCATAGACGTATTCTTCAAACTTCTGGCAGCCAAACACTAGCCCCAATGCCTCTTTCTCGATTGCGGCATATCGTTGCTCTGTGGCGGTCAGGGATCTTGATGCATACGCCACAGGATGCCATTCTTCCATGTGCGACTGAAGTAGGACTGCTCCAATTCCCTTCTTTGAAGCATCAGTTGCCACCTTCGTATCACGGTCCAAGTCATAATGCTTCAGGACTGGCGCGTTCACTAAGAGCTCTTTCAACTCTTTGAACTCACGCTGATGCTCGTGTCCCCAGCTCCAGGTGTTCTTCTCCTCTAGGAGACTGCGCATTGACTTGGTCCTACTGGACAGGTGAGGAATGAACTTGCCCAGATAGTTTACCATGCCGAGGAATCTCTGTATGTCATTCTTACAGGTGGGTGTCGGCATGTCCGTGATGGCTCTGACCTTCTCGGGGTCAGGCTGCACTCCTTTGCTGGAGAGTATCTCTCCTAGGTAGGTGATTTTCTGCACTCTGAACTCACACTTATCTCGATTCAGCTTTAGGTTGTGTTGTCGAGCTCTATCGAGAACACGGAGTAGTCTTTGGTCGTGTTCCTCCACGGTAGTACCCCACACGATGAGGTCGTCGATATAAACGCTGAAGCCCTCTAGGTCATCAAACAGCTGCGTGACTGCTTTGTGGAACACTTCTGAGGCTGAAGTAATCCCATAGCCCAGCTAGCAAAACTCATGTAAATTACATAATTTTAACATCATTTTCTGATTGGTGGTGACATCATTAGATGATGTCAATTGTCGTTCCCAAGATGTCACATATGCAAGAAGTTTTTACGTGTCCCTTTGCATGGGTATTTTACATAAGTATATTTACATTAAAAAAATACATATTAATGATATGTTTGAACTTAATAATAATGATGTATATATGACCAGCTGTAAAACATGTCTGAAACATATAAATTTAGACATGTCAAAAAGATGTGATATGGAGATATGTACATGACATGTTGCAGGGATGACATTTATACCAGTTTTGAGCATACCCCCCTCCCAGTAGTGATTACAAATCAGATAGGATATTTAGGATACAGGTCTCTGAGTGAGATTGTAGACATCATAAAGTTATGTCCATTTTATGTCAATGTATGACATGTCCATAGGCACTCTGCATAGGAAGCAAACACCTGCTCTGTGAAAGACACTTTACAGGCATTTTCCATTCCTTACAGACACATTTATCCTAGCCAGGAGGCCCAGATGTGATATCAGCCCAAAGCCAGAATTTCTTCTTATACAATTGCAAAGGACACAGAAAAGGTGTCCCATTATGTGCCTTGGCTGTCCAACTATAATTCACCAAGTCACTGTAACACAAGTAACACATTAAATGTTACTGAAGAAATTTAGTCCAATTTTGTCTCTTATTGCAGTATATAGAATTAATTTCATCCAACTTTTAATCAAGAATGGGGGAATGCTGATCAAAATGTGATCACGTTGCAAAATGAGACGCCTAGTGTTGGAGCTCAGAACTATGATAGGATATAGTAATGTCGACTTATAGATGTCATATTCTGACAAGATTGTGATGTCATAAATATGTTATATTGGAATAAATCCATACTCCTATTATTTTGACGTCACAATCTTGTCAGGATATGACCTATTATAGTTCTGAACTCCAACACTAGGGGTCTCATTTTGCAAGGCTGTCACATTTTGATCAGCATTCATTCATTCTTCATTGAAAAGTTGGATCAAATTAATTGTATAAACTACAATGAGGGACAAGGTTGGACTAAATTTCCTCTGTGATATATAAAGTGTCACTTGTGTTACAGTGACTTGTTGAAATATAGTTGGATAACCAAGGCACATGGGTGGACACCTTTTCTGTGTCCTTTGCAATTGTATAAGAAGAAATTCTGGCTTTGGGCTGATATCACATCTGGGCCTCCTGGCTAGGATAAATGTGTCTGTAAGGAATGGAAAATGCCTGCAAAGTGTCTTTCACAGAGCAGGTGTTTGTTTCCTATGCAGAGTGCCCATGGACATGTCATACATTGACATAAAATGGACATAACTATATGATGTCTACAATCTCTCTCAGAGGTATTCTTATTATCCTATCTGATTTGTAATCACTACTGGGGAGGGGGTATACTCAAAACTGGTATAAATGTCATCCCTAGAACATGCTTGTAGATATCTCCATATCACATCTTTTTGACGTGTCTACATTTACATGTTTTAGACATCTTTTACAGCTAGTCATATATATGCCATTATTGTTAGGTCCAAAGGTAGCACTGATAAATATGTCTCTTTTATATAAATATGTTTATATAAAATACACATAAATATTGTTACATCAAGAACCCATGCAAGGGGACGCGTAAAAACTTCTTGCGTATGTGACATCTTTGGAACGAAAAATGATATCATGAAATTACTAGTTATTTTTATGTAAGGTGCTAGCTGGGAGGGTAGTCTTTTGTATGAGAACCTACCAAATGGGGTGTTGAACGTACACAGCTTCTGGCTATCTTCATCCAGTGCGATCTGCCAGAAAGCTGATTTAGCGTCCATCTTCGAGAAATACTTTGCGTTTGCCATTTCGCAGGTAAGCTCCGACTTAACTGGTATAGGGTAGTGCTCCCTCATAATGTTCTCATTCAGGTTACGAGGGTCTAGACACACCCGGATATCTCCAGTCTTCTTTCTGGTTACAACTGGACTGCTAACCCACTCGGTCGGTTCATCGACCTTCTTGATGACGTCCAGAGCTATCATTCTCTTGAGTTCTTTTTTCAAGTCCTTTCTTATGGGTCCTACCACTCGCCTAGTTGCGTCTATTGTAGGCACTGCTCCTTCCTTCAGGCGAATCTTGTGTTTGATTGGTAGGCACCCGATTCCGGTGAAGACATCCTTGTACTGGTCCTGTACGATCTTGGCTATATCAGCGCCAAATACTGGACCACTTACAGTCTGGACCCGTTTTACAAGTCCTAGGTCTTCACTGGTCTCTAGTCCTATGACTGGCTGTAGGTTGTTGTCAACGACAAGGAATGTAGTATTGAGCTTATTTCCTTTGTAGCTCAGTTTCACCATGCACGTTCCCTTGTTCTCGACTGTTGTCCCATTGTATGCCTTAAGCTGTATCTTGCTTTTCACAAGCTTAGGGCGATCCTGCATCTTGGAGTAGTGTTCCATGGGAATCAAGTTCACTTGAGCTCCAGTGTCTATCTTAAAAGGCACTGAGTGTTCATTAGCGCTGATGGGTATGATCCAATTCTTGCCACCACCATCTACATCACTGATGAACTTATCGACTGTTCCCACAAACAGCTGATCTTCGTCTGAAGACTCGGACCCCTCGTCTACAACGTGGACGTTCCTTCTACCGGTACTACGCCTATCTCCGCTCGATCCTGACATATCAGTCTTACACACTGTGGAGCTGTGATTTGGCTTTTGACACCTGTCACATGTCTTCCCGTATGCTGGACACTTCTTCGGCGGATGGCTGGTACCGCAGTACGTGCACTTCTTCTTATTCTTATGATCGTGTTTTCCATCATGTTGTTGCCTGCTGTTGTTGTGTTTGTGCTTGTTACTGTTGTGACCCCTACTCACAGCATGGACTGCGTTGGCGAGTCCTCCGTCTGCGAATACTGACATATGCTTGCGGGACACCTCGCTAGCCTTGCATATTTCTATGGCTCGCTGAAGCGTCAACTGTCCTTCTCTAAGCATTCTGCCTCTGACACTAGGATCCCTGACTCCATACACTATCTGATCTCTAATAATGCTGTCTTTCAGGTCTCCATAGTTACATGACTTGGCTTTGAGACGGAGATCCGTGACAAACGAATCACAACTCTCCCCCTCTTTCTGCACTCTAGCCCTAAGCATGTATCTTTCATAGGTCTCATTTGATTTTGGGGCACAGTAATTGTCAAATGCAGCCATCACAACCTCATATTGCAGATTCTGTGGGATGATTTTTTCTGCACCAGCTTCTCCGGCACCACCATCTCCTTCCCCATCGGCGGGAGGATCTGCTACAGCAGCTGGGATAGCAGGGGGCTCAGGCTCAGGAAACTCAAAAGTATTATAAATGTCAATAGCCTCCTGACCTGCTACCGACAACAACATTGCCACCCTTCTATTTGTGGGTAGTTCATCATGACCATTGGCACTCATGCGCAGTTCAAATCTCTGCTTGAAGGCTTTCCAGTTACTGTCAATATTACCCAGGAATGACATTGGCTCTGGCAGCTTGCCATAGACCTCCATCTTGTCTTGCTTCAAACAGGTACTGTAGAAATTATTAGAGTAAATTCACTTACTTCCCTCCAAAGTTCATCAAAGTTTCAAACCTATTCAGATTCTCTGTTGGTTTCCACTTCTTAGATTCACTTCCTGACACCATGTGTTGTCTTGTTAATGTATAATTCTAACTAACAAAACATCTACAGTAAAGAACTTGTCACGATGAGGCAACGTGGTCTGTAAGAGAGTTGTGCGCATGCGTTTATTGCGGACATCCGGTTATAATACTTTTTACGACAATGGCGATTACGTAAACAAGACCGGAACGGTACAATACCCCTTGCCATGCCAGTAATACCAACAAAATCCTGAATTATTCCAACATAAGTATTCATATGACAACATCTACTATTTTGCCCATAACTGATGGAAAATGTGACAAAGGCCATGCTTCATGGATGGGTAAAGAGAAATTCTCAAAAAATCTCACGGAAATTGCACCAGGGAGAAAAACTCCATAGGGTGCCAGTAATACCCCACAGTACTCTAGTGCCCAATCCTCCACTCTCTAACCCCCAATTGTCCCAATCCCCTACTCCCCCACTCCTCCCAGTCCCTTACTCCTCGCAGTCCCCTACACCACTAATCCTGTATTCACCAGTCTACTAATCCCCTATCCTCCACTATCTTATTGGCCCAATCCTCTATTATTCTATTCTCCCTTTCCCCTACTCCCATATCCCCCACTTCTTCACTCTCCTATTCTCCCATAACTATACCCCACTACTCGTCCAGTCTACCCCAATCATTTATTCTCTTCTTCCTCACTTATCTGTCCTCCTCACAGTAAGCAGATGAAGATGGAGTTTGCATTCTTCATTTTGTTTTCCATTTCAGTTCCTTTTCAAATGTTGACCCTCCTAGCAGTTTGAAAGTTCACATCTTTTCAGATCGTTTTGGTTGACAAAAAGCAAAACAGTCAGTGTTCAATTTCCATTTCCATTTTCATTTCAATTTTGAGCCTGGGTTCCGTTTCTCCACAAATTTGCGGAGCTCCGCAAATATATACGGATGTCCGCAAATATATACGGGGGTCCGTATTTGTATGCTTAAGTACCAAAAAGACATACTTTGCAGAGCTCCATAGATGTATATGCGGACGTCCGCAAATGTGCGGACGTCCGTAAATTTGTGGAGAAACAGCTTCCTGCTGGATGCTGTTTCTCCACAAATTTGCGGACCTCCGCAAATTTGCGGAAATCCGCAATACACATTCCATATATTTGTGGAGAATTTCACATTGTTTTATGGTTCACCAAAAACGTTTGTATTCACAACGTTATATAACGTTATTTAACGTTTTTATATGACTATTTTATCACAAAAATGATGGTAGCCAATACCATATTATATCCAATGAGTAAATGGGCTTCTGGGTGAGATTGTTATTTTATATGTTCGTGGAAGATCATTCTGTATCTTAATGAGGACCTAATAAAAAATAAATTTAAAAAATGTAAACAAAAATGCATGGTCAAAAACGTCCTGTAGCAAACCTAACTAGGTTTGAACCCGGGGTCTTGTGCATGAGAGACTAACCAGTTACCCCTACGCTATGAAGGATGTGATAGTCTTTCTAGAAGGCATTTCTAGTTTATGGAGGTTTATTTCCAAACATGAATCAACCCTACTATCAGGAGGGTTTTTTTAATCATAATTTTATTACATAAAATTACTTTTGTAAAAGACCCCTATTTTTTCATTGTATCTTCTGGAGTTTATCATTCAGTGTTATAATTGCCATTTACTAAGTAATGATTCCATGTGGCTGTGTGGTCTAGGCGCTGGTCTATGGGTCCTAACTTCACAGGTTCGACTCCCAAAATAAGGCCCATTTTTCCAACATGAATTGACCCTACTAATAGGAGGGTTTTCCGTTACAATTTTATAACGTAAAATAACTTTTAAAAACGTTATTATCCGTCAAAATCCATTGTATAAAAATGTAAAATAACGTTACAATAAGGTTGTACATTAAAACGTCATGGTATAACGTTAATATACGTAAATCAACAAATTTGCGTTAAATAATGTCATATTTCCGTTTTTTTCAAACGTTTTCCACACCTCCAGGAAACGTTTTCTCGACGTTATATAACGTGTTCTTGTTTACTGGGTGGCAGCAATGACACTAAATTGCAGCTCCTGCTATGAAATAAAGAATGAGAATTTTTGAATCAATCCAAAAATATTTAACATGAGTACTACGTCAGAAAGGTGTAAATTATGACTACAATACAACTTATATCACTCATCGGCCACTATCCCAGGGTGCTGTTTCTCCACAGTCCGCAAATTTGCGGATGTCCTCAAATATATTTATGGAGCTCCGCAAATATATACGGATGTCCGCAAATATATACGGAGGTCCGTATTTGTATGCTTAAGTATAGAAAACGAAATTTGCGGACATCCACAAATTCGCGGAATACACATTCGATAAATTTGCGGAGCTCCGCAAATAAATACGGGGGTCCGCAAATTTGTGGAGAAACAGCATCCAGGGAGCACATACTTGCAAAGTTGCATATTCCCATGGCATAGAGGCCCAAATTACAATTTTTAGTTAAAGGGTTAAAATTCTTACTAAGCAAATGAAGATGGTGCCACTAGTAGTGGTAAGCCTACACAGTCCATATTAGGATAGGCTAGTTAACTAGTTGGTAATGGGGGGCTCTGACCCCCAACCCCCGTTTCTTTTCTTCTTTTTCTTTTCTGTTAGATGTTTTTGATGTCTGGGTGTAGGGTAACCTCAGGTAGGCAAACCTCAGGTAGCATAGTGTGGATATCTGACACTAGGGTCCTGCTTCTCCACAAATTTGCGGAGGTCCGTAAATTTGCTACTAAAAACGATTTCCATATTCTTTGCCTCTGCTCTCTAACATGGGTACCTCTGTTCTGGCAGGCAGATCTAGAACAGAAATATTTTTCTGTCTCATCTTTACACAGATACGCAGTGCTTGGTTTTGTATCACCTGTGATCTATGAGGGTTTTTTTTCTCACAGAGTCTGCAAGGTAGCAGCAGTAGTCATAGAAATAATCAATGACTCTAACCTATTTCTTTCGCTTGCTGCTAATGTGTGCCAATATATTCACATAATTATCTGGGTTTTTTTTACAATAAAAACACATCATATTATTATCATTTCATTGTGTAAAGAGAGCTGGTTATTTTTCAAATTGATTTATTATAAACCCAAAGACCCATACTTTGTAGGTTGTCCAACATCTGTCTGGGAGGTCCAGAGTGGGACGTTCAGGTGTGTGAGGTATGCATGTAAACATCGATCATACTGCCCCCTGTTTCCTTTAAGATAGTCCAATGGGTTGCAGAAAACTGACCTCGCGTGGGATGGTAGGAACATGTAGAGATTCAGAATAGATAATAGCTCCTTTAGATACCAACATATTCTTGTACAATCCATGGAGATAATCACATTAGAAAATGAATTAAATGATTGTCAATTATTGACTATATATTTGGATCTAGCATGAATAATAGTGCACATGTACTCTGGGATCCTCATGGAATGAGAGATACAAAAAAAGTTCTTTATTCTAACCTAATGAAAGATTGGTATCTATGGCAACCAAATATCAACAATATAGAATGAAAATGGTATCTTTATGATAGCATATCTTGGCCCAAAAAAACTGGCCAAGAGCTATTTTCTCATAACTATTTTTTCTTGTAATATTCCCTGAAATGTTCATATTGGGTATTTCCTCTCATGTCACGACCTCTTATGTTGCGTCACATATTTGTGACATGGTCTGGAAAAAGGGACCTTAGTGCACCCTGAATGAAGGTCCCTTTTCGCCAATCGTGCCACACGATTTTATCTTTAGTACACCCATACGCAACTTATTCATAACAAGTAAAGCTACTTATTTTAATCAAGAGTAAACCAAATATGTGAAAGGGATGCCTCTTGTTAGGAGGTAAACTTCCTCTGGGTTTTCAGTGTTGGCTACATCTGAGAGTTACAGCCATAACTATGATGTATGGGCTATTCCAAACGAGCCCTTCACAAACTTAAAATTAAATTATACACTATGTAGGAAGGGCAAAATCTCAAAACCATGCCAGAAATTCTTCGAGGAGGGTCCTTTGTCACGTGTTCGTATATCATATCAGATCTAAAAATATGATGAGCCTGACAACCGTGCTATGTGCCAATGGTTCTGTTATCACATATGGCCCAGTGTAATTGGATCATGTTCAGCGTGGTGGATGGTCATTACATAAGCCATCATTGTCTTAGTGGATCTGATCAATCAGTGTCCAGTCAGTTTGTGTTCATTATGTTACATCACATTGAATTTCCCGTTGGTTATCCAGCAAATTGACATACTTCCTAATAAGTATGATATAGCTGTGACCAGCAAATGGTTATTATGCAAACGGTTTAAATACTACGTGCTGAGCATCCCATATATGTTTAAAATGTCGGGAATACTTGTCATCTTGGTTGTGTGCTATTATACCATCCTGGACAAAAGAAACAAAAGTTTTGTTTTGTATGGCATTATGTGTTGACTGTGACCATTGGTCTGTATGACCCACCAGGAGCCTACTTCACCCCTAGACCTCAGTGCCTAGGGATCATAGCACGCAGATATAGACTAGACATTGGTCCTGTCACATCTAAACCTAACACATCATTAATCAACATCCACTGCCCCCACCTGTGATAGTTAAGACGGGCCAGGGACTATATAAACATCACGGGGAGCACAAGAAAGTGACAGATGGCCGATATGCCCGTCAAGACAGGTGAGGTGTGATCGTTTCGATCACATTTACTTTTTTCTTAAATGTAAGGCTTTCAAATGTCACTGCATGTGATTATAAACTGTACTACAGTTTGAAAGTATTTTAGAATATTTCCATACTACCTGATGTGGAGGTAAGAAATCACATTCGTCTGTGTTAGTATCTTTAAAATTGACTACTAGTATTGTGAATTAAAATGGTCCTGGTAACTTTATGACGATCGCTTTCTGACTTGGTATGTGTGTCTGAAAAGAGGAAATATAAGCCATGAATGACTGATTTTCCTTTTCTTTGTAACTCAGAATTATACTACAATGACTTCATTCTAAAACATTTAAATATGTCAATCGGTAATTGATAATAGATCTAAAATAGTTTACGACCTGAAAGATGTATTGAGTAAGCCCTTATGACACACAGGCTCACAATTTGAGTCATCACTGTACATTAATAATAAAGTGAACTTTGAACGTTGGATACACAAGTGATAACTTGTTAATCAATGTGATAAATTCACCCGATGGATACTAAAGTAAATCTAAAAGTATGAAAAAATAGATATGAACATGTTCGAAATAAGATTCCCACAAAGATATGTTGACACAAACTCACAGTATTTATAGGGAGATGAACATTGTAAAGTTATTTGTTGGTGGATATGGCCATGTATTATATAGTGCACTGATGGTTTTTGGGTATAGTGGTCTGTAAGAACAGGAAATAATGATATTATGATCTGGATCACTAGGCTAACTATATTCAATATCTGGTAGCAGAAATACAGTATACTACAGAGATGTTCATAACCCTGTATGTGTCATCGGAAGTGTACATGTACCGACTCTTATATCAACATGTGTACCTTTGATGCAAAAACATCAAACAAGAGGTTCCCATTATGCTACACCTACACAGTATTGACTCCCTACAGTTTCCTGTAGTTTCCGGGTGGCCGACCATACCCTGGCTACTAGGGTGGTTATCAGACACACCTCCCACTGCCTCCTCCATGTCAGGGGCCAACTATGCCCTTACACACACTCACTATCTACAGCCCTAGAGTGGCCACTTGTAATTATCTTTTCATTTGATCACTTTGCAGGGGGTCACAAAAAGGTGTGTGCCCTGTGTTCCCAGTACTTCAGAACATCAGCATGGATTCTGGTCTTCTTTTCTATAGAAAACTAGGAACGTGGTTATACACGGCGCATCGCCCTGTTCTGGCAGATATAGTGATCATCCAAAATTAGATTTGCCCCCTTATCTATGGGGCACCTATCGTGAGCATAACGTTGTAATGCAAGGCGTCATCATCACGAAAGTATACTTGTTGGCATTGCTTAATGATATGCTAGTATGCTACTATGATGACGACATGTAGCTGTAGGAATAGAAGGAGAACTGGGGCAAGGACCCGGCCCCCGCACCACACATCTGCCCTGACACCATCATCGTTCTGGGATTTCAAAAGCACCCCCTTTTCGCGGATTTTTGGGTCCAAAACACCCCTTTTTTATGGCAAAATCGCGGATTTTATATCCCAAAAAAGTAGCCCTTATTACAGGAAAACGCTGACCTCTTTACCAACTCAACCCCTTTTTCAAAAAACGCTAACATCTTTAACAGCTCGCCCCTTTCAACAAAATAGCTAATACAGATATGATCACTAAATTTCAAATTTTAATACTATAGGTCCATAGTCATATGATGTGCATACATTTACATTGCCTTTTAAAAATAAATATCCTCTTTTGTCGATTTATACAGAATACTTTTAAAAAAGGCCCCCTTTTTCAACTTTAACAGACCCTGTTTGAAAAAAGTACCCCTTTTTCTGTAAAACACAGATCCGCGGATTTTGGAGAAATATGACGCCTTTTTCCGCATTTTGGAAACAATGATGGTGTCTAGAAAGAGAGTAAGTGCGGGGGCAAGGAGTCCTGGGAAATGTATAGGATATTGGACATCGTATACATACTTGAAGTCAAGTGCACTATTTGCAGGCATAAGCACTGTTACATATGTTGCCTCTAGAGATAATCCTTTATCAAGAGACTGCTATAGAGGTATATAATGTCTATATATATGATGCTGTTTAACAGTGTTATCAGAAGGGGAGGCACCTGCATGTGGGGTCATTTATATACGCTCGTCGGGACAGATTCCCACGGGAGCATGGACAAGAAAATCTTTCCAATCTTAAATCTATAATCTTAAAAACGTTAATAACATTTAAGATTATAACACGCACCAAATATAGATGGTGTGACCATATATGTAGTCTTACTCTGTCTCCCAACATTTAATATTTAAATGTGCATCCTCTGCAATGTTGACCTACGTAGGATATCCCTGACTGTTAACTAACATATATCATGGGGGGCTCTGCCCCACAACACCGTTTTTCTTTTCTCTTTTTCTCTTCTGGTATGGTAAATATTGGAAGCCAGAGTAAGTGGTGCCATCTATATTTGGTGAGTATTATCAGGGGCTAGAGGCCACTATATAATAGCTTTGTAGCACAAAGACAGATTAGTCCAGTATTTGCAGCCTAAAGACATATGTGGCCTAGAGACATTTGTGATCTTTATGCACAACCAATTGGTATCAATTTGTAGTCTTAAGACTGATTTGTAGTGTAAAGATTGCAGATGGCACCTAGCTCACGCAAGTGCACGGACTATATCGTCTTGAGGGAGTCGTGATCAAATCTTGATGAAGCTTGATCTTAAAAGTCTTAATAGTACTCGCCAAATATAGAAGGTGTCACTATATATTTGGTGAGTATTACTTTAAGATAAGACCCCACAACCTGTGCTACAGCAGTATAGCTACTAGAGCTGACTGCTTATGATCACTTTAGTAGTTGAGAGTTTATTAATCTGCAAGAGTTGAGAAAATGTAAGTTCTTTCTAGCCCACTGAATTACTGACAGTATACGATTCAATTTGATACCAAACGTGTCAACGTTTATTCATAACTCACATGCATATAGTCCATTATAGCTGTTGAAAAAAATAATAATAAAAAAGCTTTCCCTCAAATGATTATCATGACACCCGCAGTGATAAGAAAGCATTTTTTCAGTAGCGCAAGGTTTTCACCATCCCTTGAAACTCTTTTCTTTACACTGCTGGATTTTTCAGGCAATTTTAGCGATAGGATGGCATGTCAGTTTTTTGCAATTTTTGGGGTCCCTCGTATTGCCTGTGACTTCCATAGTAAAGCCAACTATAATATGTTGACGCTGAATACGCCATGGGATTGGCAATCTATGGTCGATTATAATGGAAAACCCCAATAGGCTTCATGCTAGTACACCATCACAGGTACATAATCTTGAAATGGTTAGCATTCAGTCCTGCATGTTTTTAACAACCTAAAAAGTCTTAGTTAGCCCATAGTATGGCGTGTGAGCCCATCTTAAGGATCGCGCCTCTCTGAACATGCAGGCATGCACTATCTGAGCTATGAATAATAGAGCGACCCTCTATATCGTTCCTCATAGGCATTAAGATATGAATAATCAAGGAGACCCCCAGGTAATGAAACCAAAGAAATAGACTCCTGTATAGTGTACTCAATACCATGCAAGTAGGACCAGACCTGCCTCTCCATCCATTCATGCGGCTCTTGGCTCCTTCCCAGGGTTCTTAGAGTAGTTACCATAATACTTCCGGGTCAGGCTGATTCTTCCGGTTGATGTAGTCTGCATCTACTCAGTCTATCACTATATATGCATCAACACTGATCGACTACTGAGGTGTAGCGGAAACTTGTACGTTGAGTACGTTCACGATTCATCCCCTTTTCACTTTTACCGTGTAAGCATGTTGACAGTGTTATTCTAACGCATCAATTGGGCTGTCATAGATCTATAGTAACCCTACATACACAGCATATAACCCCTTTATAACCCATGCAACGAGAAATGTAGACATATACATGTACGACATGGGGGTGCTTAATGCTCCAACCCCAGCCCCCACCATTACACACCACTAGCCCATATATTCAATGGTGTAACAGACTGTACAGGGAATGCAACACCTCACATCATCTCGATGTCACGCCCAGAGGCCCTAAAGGTTATCTACAGGGCAGCTATTCCCGGGAGCTATACTCTATTCCCATGATTAAATCCACAATCCCGAATGCGTAGCAACCCAGCTAACAACAAACGTTTTCCAAACGTTTGCAAACGTTCCCATATGGTTTGGAGGAAAACGTTTGGACCAGGTTAATCAAAACGTTTTTAGTTAAACGTTTTAAAAACGTTTAGAAAACGTTTAGAATAGGTTTGTAAAAGGTTTGGAGAAGGTTTGTTGACCATCGTTTTTACATATATATATATATATATATACACTAAAAGTCACCCCAATGCCCAAGACTCGAACCTGTGATGGTGAGACCCATGTATTGGTGCTTAGACCACACAGCCATATTGTCTGTACATAAGGGGCCTTTAGCTTGTAGCATGTTGCGTATGTGATACTAGGTTGGGAGCAATGCATTAAAAAAGAATGGGGGGGTCCTGAGTTATAGATTCTAAAATAATTCAACACAAACTTTGAGGGACCTATGACATATAGTATTTTCTCACATATACTCACAGAATGACTCTAAAAAGTAACTACGTTTTTTAATACTCTATTACAATAATATTGTTTATGATATTATCTATCCTGAAAATGTGTTTTCAACATAGGGGCCTAATGTTCCCGGCCATATTTCTTTGGTTTTTGTTCTTTGAAATAAAAAAAGGTAAAGGGAATGTGATCTGATCACAGGAAGCATTATACAGTCTTCAATGTGTGATGCATACCATCTAGCTCTGTGGCCTCTCTGTCTAAGACGTGGGGATGTGATCCGAAGGTTACGAGTTCGATCCTTATCCAAGCCACTACCAATGCAAGGGCCATTTTGGCATACGCATAAGGCCAAACAAAAAATAATCTGTGTTCAGGTAACATGGCCAAAAAAACACAACAATTTTTTTTTTTAGGATTTATTTTTAGGGTCTTGAGATGAGTTGTATGGGAGAATCACACTTTATAGAGTGGCTATTTGATAGTGTAGAACCAATATCTGTCTAATTAAGCCATTATCCGTTCAGTTGTTGCCATACAAAGCATTTCCTCCCTTTTTATCTTTCAAAGGATAACAATTAGGTCATTAGGTACGTCCGGTCCCCTTTGGCGATATTCTAGATCAGGGAAAAAAAAATCTAAAAAGATTAGGGTCGGGCCAAAATGATAGGGTCGGTCGATTTACCTGAACACAACCTTTTTTTGTTTGGCCTAAGGGGTACTTCTTGGTTTGTTTGGACCATATTTTTGGTCGTTTTTGACTACCTCTTGGGCCCGAATACCCAACCAAAATTTTCAAATTTTCTTGAGCAACCAACACATCAAGGGCCTCTTTTAACTTGTGTAATGGTTGCAAAAGGATGGCCTATGTGTGTGTGGAGGGGGGTGGGTCCAAGTGATTTGAGTATGTACACGGGGGGGGGGGCAGTCCCAATGCGTACATGTTGCAACAAGGGGGGAGGGGGGGGGTAATTTTGGGCAGAATTATGCATATGTAATTAATGGATGTCCCCCAAGCATGACATAGCTATCCACATTTTTTTCTTCCTACTTTTACCTCCATACACATTCATATTCATAGAGTAGTACATAATACAATTATAATATATTATTTTCTTCCCTTCTCACTTAGGGTAGCTAGCATGCATGGGCATATAAGTTCCTCTGTAATCATCTACCGTGTACTACAGACTCTATAGTATAATGGTGAAAGCATTTGTCTTTTGATCCTAAGATCCTGGGTTCAAATCTCAGGGCAACCTACGCTGACTTTTAATCAGATTTTAAGCTAGATTTGCTACTTATTCATACCTACAGTTATGGTTATTTTTTCCATGGGAAAAACGTTAAACAAACGTTATTTAACGTTGCAGACAAACGTTTGGCTATAACGTTATAAAAACGTTATTTTGTGTCAACGTTTTCACGTTAAAAAAACGTTCTATGTGCGTTTTTGCAAACGTTTGCAAACCTTCTACAAACGTTAAATCCTGGTAATGTAAACGTTTTTTTGTTAGCTGGGAATAGGCCACGAGCACAATAAATTTTAGACCAATGAAATAAATCACGACATTACTGCGGGATTCTTAGGGTACATTATGTAACAACTTGTACCCATGTGACCGCTATTATCAGTGCTTTTATCACCAGTACCAGCTTAGGTAATGGGCGCGCCCACTTGCAACAGGGTGACCAGCTTAGCACCTATATAGTATGCCTCATTCAGGGCCCAGTGTGTCCCTTAACCCCATTACCTCTTTAATATTGTCCTACTATATTACATATACATGTGTGTTCAAACCGTTATGTATATATAATAGCCTATACTCCGATAATGGAACTAATTTTAATGTGTACATTTGCGTTTTTCAGAAGAAGATCCGTCGGCCTCTCAGGGGTCCCTGCGGCGTTTGGCGAGACCTGCTAGTGATGGGGAGGTTAACACCATGCTCTCGGACATGAAGCTGGACAGGGAAACGCGTCTGCGCAGAATCAGCGCCGACAGGACCTTCCGGTCTCACCATCTCAACGCTGTCGCAGACCGGAAGTTGAACTTGCAGACCAACCTGATGGAAAAGGCAACCACATATGACGACAGGTCCCACAGAAAGGAAAGGAAGACCATACAAAAGGAACTTTTGTCGATACATCGCGAAAAGTCCGTTTCTGTGGATGAGTATCTGGGACAGGTTCGGGAGAGAAGTGATAAGATGCGGAGAGTTAGCCATGGACGAGACAAACGCCGCACACACTCTGTTAGTAATGGACCAGACTTGGACGTCTTCCAAGAGGAGGACCCCACTGTAGGGGGCAGTACTACTGTAACGCCACCTGGCGCGGCAAATGTGAAACGCACGGGCACCAGGAGTAGAAAGAACAGTTCAATAACAGCGCCATTTCAATAAGAGCTCTAACTCAATAACCTGATCATAGGAACTAATTCGCATTTTTGTTTTTTATTTAACTATTAATAGGAAATGGTGTAGCCTTACCCTATTCAATATATTGCATGTGTTACACTTGTAATATTGACTATCAGGGGAAATATATCTAAGAAGACTATACTATACTAGGGCAACATTTCTGGATGATAGGTGTTTAGGCCCAATGAATATAGCTCCTTTGTAAAATGCTTAGAACAAACGGTGTTACGTTTGTGTTAGGTCTGATCAGGTAATCACATCAGGGCTGCATGGTAGCCAACAATACAGTGTCATTACGTTGTGTCCACTTCCCATGTATACACAGGTTACGCCATATGGACACAAAACTAATGTGTACACATCCACATCTAGATCTGCCTGAGTCAACGCATATGTGTGTAATGGAAAACACCCTTCAAACAAACACCTCAATGCGAACCACGGCCCATAAACCATTTTTGAGACTATAGAGCTATTGAACACTATAGCTATCCCCTGCATTAACTAATTATTATGATTTATTGATACAAGAATTGTATAGCTGATAGAAACCATTGCTAGGAACTGTTAGGGTTATTGTACACATGAATAGAGTGATGATTATCTGCCCATCCCCTGAGAGATATACAGGCCCAATGCATTCACGTTAATCAGGCCTGCTGGTTACACTGAATACATAACCCTTAAAAGCAACACGCCATCCCCATGACATACCAACGCAGTGACAATGAATAACTCGCCGGCAATCATGGCGATCTTTTGAGAGTGTATGAACCAAGTAGGGTCAACATGATGCATGAATCTATAGCACTAGCGGATATACCTGGCGAGTTACTCACCAGGACTGCATTCATCCACCATGACGGCAACAGCATCGTGCATGAAAGCACTATTCCACCCATAAAGGGTTAACATCGAACGGTTTTGACAGGGTTTTCTGGCAGCCATGACAACAGTCATAGTGTCACCGGTGTGTCCTGGTTACCGTGTTTGGTACACACAATACTGGATGTCACTCGTGTTTGATCGTCTAACATTGAAGTAAGGCACTCCAGGCAGGCAGGGCGGCGCCATTACGTCTACCACAATGTAACAGACATGAGTGATGAGGGCAACGACCTCTACCGTGCACAAGCAGGTGTTCGTAAAACGCAATAGTCAATATTCAATTACAAAGCATCCTTTTCATGCTGTATTTAAAAAAAAAACTATTTCTGTTGAAATTGTACTAAACTCAGTTTTGATGTAAACGTGTTCATATAGGTTCGTATGAAAATGATAATCTAAAAATGGAACCTTGTAGTAAAGGGTTATCTGGAATTATATGTAACCCCCGCCCCTTCCCAAAAACGAAGCTGTATAGATAAACCTATGCAGCGTTTTCTTTTCTATAAAGCACAATATTGCCTGGGGACACACCTAGTTTCCATATACTACTCACAATAACGCCCCGCCATGCCTCGAGCCAATGGAGAGAATCAATGTCCCGGGTCGCTGCCAAAACGAGTAGAGTAAAGTACCCGAGTTCCGGACACTTAGTGGATATCTTCAAATTTATCTGGTTAGGAATTATCTGTTAGGGCCCAAATAGTGGCATATGAGAGGCAGATATGTTGTAATAAAGGTACATTGGGTTTTAATGATTGCCTCCTCAGCAGTATGAGTCAGATATGATTGATTAAATGTCAATTTGGCACCTTATTCCAGACAGAGGGCCC
Organism: Harmothoe impar; assembly: GCA_947462335.1. Taxonomy (NCBI): domain Eukaryota; kingdom Metazoa; phylum Annelida; class Polychaeta; order Phyllodocida; family Polynoidae; genus Harmothoe; species Harmothoe impar. Next base: position 59,164,108 of record OX381704.1, read on the forward strand.
TTATTCCCGACACCTTACAAAACACCTTAATTCTGTACAAGGGGACCTTTTCTTTAAACCAGTGGCCACGATAGAAGGCCAATACTGCATGTGTCCATATCTGGTAGAATTATACATGGATCATATCTTTTCCGGACAATATAACCCACCTAACTTTGTCTCTGAGCTTAGCATCACTGCTTAGGGAAGTGGTTTCTATACCCCTGGGTTGGCATATACCAAAAGTAATATGGGATTTCACTATTTTCACTTGTGTGCTATTTTCTAGTTTATTGGGTTATGGTAAGGTAGCATGTAGGGCATTCACAAGGTATGGTTATATAGCTAATTATGTATGTCTTTAGTGCCACAATCAGCATATTATTGCAGGGTGTCCGGAATTAGGGTCTGTTCGCCTTTGTGTGCCGTTACTCTATACTAGTTTTGGCACTTCCTGAACGTAAGAATAGAGTGACTTTCCCAAAAGAATAGATATGAACAAAGAGTCTTCACAATCTCATTGTAGGAAATGATTGCGATCCATGGATTGAATCAAGTAAACACTGCAGTTATAGTGCATGGATATAGTGGGATGTTGGTATTGGTTGCTTTTACTGCTAATTAGTATAAATATTATGTTTTCTAAAAATTAATACAATGGTACATGCAATTTATACCTATAGGTACATAGAAACACGCATTATTCGGTCATCTAATCTGTGATGACCTATAAGGCACATTAACCAGGAATCAAAAGAACCTTAAATTGCACATAGTAAAGCAATTGATTGATTCATATATATACTACTCCTAATCTATCGAGCTTGTCTGAATACAAACGATCTGTCCACATCATATCTCACCATAGAATCTATATACACCTTATCTCAGTGATCTCTGTAACTTGTTTGGCATGCCCGTTAACCCGTTAAGAGCCGCATTACGCTTAAATGGGTTTTGCCATTTGTTACCATGCTGCACGATGCTTGAATGCAGCCTACTTGCAACCCAGGGCTCCGCTATAGCATCATGCCGACCTTTCGGAGATGTATCACCCGTTGGGGCTGCATCCAAGCACCATGACGACCACGGGGCATAATGCATTAAATCACTATACGGCTCATAAAGGGCTAATTATGGGATCTTACAAATAAGGCGTGTTTGTATAATAGAAGCGGGTGCGGCCGTGCCATGGCATGTTACTCTGGGGTGGGAGTCAGTGGGTTATTACCAGCACACAGCCTACCACAATGTGTACCTACCTCACTTCAAACATACCACAAATAGCCAGGGCAAGGTCTGCATATTGGGTTATTGCTGGGTGGTAACAACCTTAGTGTAATACGCTCGTCTATACCTATGGGTGGCCATGCCGGAAGCATTCTCTATACATGTCTTACACAAACTCTGGACAATGTTTCTCGGTAATGTAGGAATCATTTATGGCCAGGGCATGCATAAACGAGTTTGCTATAGGTTTAGTTGAAAGGCGCGTTTCCGTGTACATGTATGTAATTAAGACGTGACGTATTCTACACAAATTGAAGAATAGGTATCGTAAGCACATTTAACTAATTAGATACATTACATAATTGCTTTAAACACTAATTTAGCAACTGCAATTACCATTTTCATTGTTGCAAAATACGAATTGATGTTAGTCATGGGAGTATGCATAGTGTAATGATACAAATAGAGTTAAGTTGTGTGTCCAGGCATGGCCGCCTGCTGGTGGGCTTTACACAGGACTTACCTTATATTTACTTGACTAGTAAACACCAGTTGTCGGGTTTCCCTGCATGTACAAATGTATATGTAACCTCACAGTATACAAATGCTGTAACATATTGTGCGGTATGTCACCTCTTAAAGGTAGACCTGCCTCACGTTTGGAGTAGACAAACACATGCAGGTCATTTACACAAGCTGAGTCCAGTGACTGACAAACCACAAAGATCAGCTTGTGCTGAATGTGTTTATTGTCAGCATTATGTTTACCAAACATGTATACCCATAGCGTTAGTGGTCAGTATGTATACTGACCACTTATTTGAGTCATCGTAAGAAGATGCACATGTATACATGTGCATCTTCTTACGATGACTCAAATAAGGGAAAGGTGTTCGCACTACTATACAACAATGCAATTAATATACAGCACCTACTCCAGGTGATCTACTGCTTGATACCTATGTGATAGAATTTTATAAAATGAAAGATATGATTAGTATTTGGAATATCAGAGATTCCAGTAATGTGGAGGAAAATCACCCTGGGTAATCACCATGATCCCGCCATTATCACACTGGGTGATCACATACTTTCTGATCACCTATAGTGAGCACCAGAGTACTCCCCCCAGGTCACCATAAGAACACCCAAGGGGGTTCAGTAGTGTGTAGACTCCCATAGGGTTTTCAGTGTATCTGTACCTACGGCTAACGGTTGCATGATCAAGGCAGATGGAGGGATCCACCCGCCCACGCTACCAGTACCCCACGGCACGCTATGTGAAGTTGATAAAAAGGGAAAGAACAGTTCAGGCCTAGGTGTGAATGATAGATGCGTAGCTGTCTAGATGCCTGGAAGCCAAACATGTTTGTACCCATTATAGAAAACTACTACGTAGGGTGGCCATAGTAACCGCCAATGTCACAGGCCAGTAGCCGATAATAGGTAATTCCGATGCTATCCAGTCTGTGTGTTGCACGAGTCCATTTAAATAATGCATAGCTCGAAATGGCAACACTGCATAATTTCATCCTCCTATTATGTCCATGGATGATTATTGTTGACTTGATGTGATCATGGTTACATGCAGACATCATACATGCATTATGTAACGCTATTGGAAGGATATAAAGTGTAAATTTATCATGCCATTTATATCCTCTCGGATACATAACATGTATGTTAGTTATAACTACATACTTGAGCTGTATTTAAGTCTACATAAAGGCCCCAAGAAAAGTATGCAAATACATGACTATATTATTACAGACTATGCTATATGGGAACTATACAACTGGCCTTATTTCTCCGTACAAAAAGAAAAGTGGTCTTCTTAGTCTAAAGTAAGAGAAGTTAAGATGAAATATATATGTTATGGTTTGTTGAGAAGAACAAATATGGTTAAGGCACCAAATGTTCAAAGGCCACGCTCACGAGAAACACCTTTACCTGATGATAGGATAAAATAGTTTATGTCAATGTCAATCTCCGAGAAATAATAAGTATAGAACCATTTTTATTGACCACATTGGATTCCATGAGAACTCTCGCCAACGCTTTGACACGTTTAGGTAAAGAAGAATATGGATTGAGTGCTTTTGTATAGACTTGAGTTACATCTTTCTTATTGTATTTCAAATGTGATGTGGAGACTATTCTCCTGATTATTAAAGACCAGATTTGAAGGGCAGCATAACAAGGCACATGCGGAATTATTCATGCAGGATTCGAAGCTGGATAAATGTCTATCATAAATATCTCTTACTATATCTATGCTATGGTTTGTCAATTGTCTATAACTGGAGACTGATTTAGCGAACAATATAAATCGTCTTTGTACACAATAACTTAGGGCTATAATATGCGAATAAAACAAGGTTTGTACCAACAGTACTGTACTGTAAATTATTGTCTGAACACAGAATCCCGGATAACTTTAGATAACATGGATGTGTTGGTATACTTTAAAATCCACCCTTGTAAAGGTTACAATGTATACATTTGTGAACATCAGTTACAATGAGCTGAACCAGTATGCTGCCTTAATTGCAAGAGAGTACATGGACATATGTGTAGTATAGGTGTATACCTTTCGACAAGTAAATGTGCATGCATTCATACAACCCTCCAAACTCTAACATAACAAGATTCCTCTCATGATACCTTTGAGAACATCTTTTTTAAATGTATGAGGTATGAATGCCATGGTATAGTAAACGAAATAGGCATAACTTCCCTGCCGTATTATATAACATTCTCACGTGCACTCCACATCATCAGCGACCAGATTTAAGCATAGCAGCCATAAAAGGAGATATATATCATGCATACATCTAAAATCATATAATGTATGCATTCCCGCATTACTAAGTAATAAATATGTCAATCGTGGTGAACTGTCACCTCATTAGGAGTGTTCACTTTTTTAACAACAAGGGGGTTGGCGGATGTTTTCTCTTCTTTTTTAGGGGGGGGGGGGTTAGGAAATTCAGACCCCTTGACCGGGGGGAGACAACCTATTTTCAGTGAAAAAAACGCGTGTTACTATGTTTCAAAGGGCGTGCGGATTACGCTTAAATTTCGACCCGCCTAGTTTTGACCCCTCTGCGGAGGGTAAATGAAGTTTCGCGCCCCTGCACGAGATTTCCCCACCACCCCGTTCTTTAAAAAAACTGAACACCCCCGGCTGAACACTCCCTTACCACAAAAGAATAACGTACAGGCATTGTATACCAATGCATGTAACTGCATGGCTGTAGTTTTGTTCAAGTGCAACCATTAATTTGAAGGAAGATTGTTTTAAAAGTATAAATCTATTCAATATAGTCGACAGGGTCCCCATCTTCGTCGCCAGACCTCGTGATAAGCCGGTCTGTGAAAGAGTCCTCCAGTGATGGATGTCGTCGCCTGCGGATCCCGGCGCTCTTTGGCCGCTCCCGGCTCACATCTCCACCTCCCCCTCCTCCAGGGCCTGGAGCCTCTGGTCTCTCTGGAATGTCATGAAACTGAATGGGAGGAAGTTGGTGCACGTCGGCAGTGACGCGCCGCCCTGCACGCGTGCCCCCAACACCTGGAAGGCGGTGTCCTTGTCTGTGGGCCCTTTTGTCACTGCTTCCTCCATGGTGGAGGCTGTCTCCTCCTTGTACAGGTGCATAGCGAGAATGTGTACCCGCCGTGGAAGCTGAGCTTAAAGGGTTAGGGTCCGATCTCCACAGTGGAGGAGGGCTGGGGGTCCGCCGTCTCTCTTGGGCGGAGGGCAGTTCAGTCTCCAGTTCACTATCACTGCTGTCCTCATGCCTGTTACAGTACCTGCCACCATCCAGCTGGTCCTCCTCCTGCAGGCCCCCCAGTCTGTCTCCAGGGTCGGGGGCCCCCTGGCCGATACCCGGCAGGAGGGTGTGCCTCTTAAGTCGCAGGTCGGTCGTCTCCCGCTGCAGACCCTGGTAGTTGCGGACAAAGTGAATCAGTTCGTCCACGTCCTGAGAACGTTTAGGTTGTGGCACCTGAGATTGTTGGGAAGGGTGAGGTGCAGACCCCATTGAAGCCGTAGATGCAGAGGAGAAAATGTCCGACCGGCTCCGGGTTCCCGGTCCGGCAGGGGTGAAGTCCCCCGTAGCCCTCATGCTGTTTACCTGCTGGAGCAGATCCACCAGCGCCCTGGAGAAGCCATGTACTACACCGCAATGCAGTAATATTCCCCTGCAAGAAGTACACCTACATCCTCTTTCACATATAAGTTCTCAAGTAGATCCATCCAAGTAGAGGATAACAGGTTTGTCTTGCTGCAATAAGATGCAATAGACCAGAAAGGCAATTGGGGAGGCAGGCAATGAAGCATCCACGTGCTGTGTTGAGGTAGTTCGTGTGGTCCTGTTATAGAAGTGACAGGTTTATGGCAGCTGGTAGTATCCTAGGGTGTGGGTGTGGGGTAGGCTGCCCCCTGGAGGAGGGAGAGGTGGGCTGACACCTGGAGGACATCTACCCGCAGCAGCAGTGCCCACCTGAGTACCTGTCCTCGGCGGGCGCCAGCAGTGGGCGTTGTGTGGGCACTGCTGGCACACGGCCCGCCTATATGGATCCGTCTGTGAGGATCTGAAATAACTGGGCACGTACTGGGGCAAGACTAGTATGTATGCAGGCCAGTTTTGTCACATTCCCCTGTTTTTCTGACTATTAAAATCCCAAGGAGAGAAGGATGATGTTATCGCTGGCACTGTGACTGTTTGCTATCCTTGGCCTTTGACTTAGATAAGGGGAGGGGCAGAGAGGGCAGGGTAGGGTAGAGAAGATGGCAGTTGCCTCCAGCCTGATAGGAGTATAGTATGCACAGCTGTGGCGGCATGTATGGCCTCTGTCCTGCAGCCTGTGATAATCCTGGCAATAAGTACTCCCCTTAGGCTACAGCTGTTTTCAGACAGGCAATGCTATCCAGCAGCACACCTGTCAACCCCACTACAACCGAGTCAGTATGCAGGGTGCTGTGGTGTTATCACTAAACACTCCGGTGGTGGTGTGTGGGAGAGTCCTCCTGGGTTGTGTTGGCTAGATTAGCCGTCAGCAGCTCTTACCCTGCATGGTGTGGCCGAACGCCTCCAGTAGCGCCGCCGTGTTCATCCCGTGTTACGCCTGCACCCTCAGACCACCTGCCGACCAAGTCGATCGCTCTTCACCGCCTTATTATGTTTGCAGGTGGATATATTCCCAGTCAACTCCAAATAAACAAACTAGGGTCCGATGTGGGTTCCACTCGTATCTGGATGAATAACATAAATCCATGGGAGGGTATAGTATTCCGCGGATCTGTTCACTGGAATGTAGAAAACAAAAAATACATTGGTTTGCACTAAAGTTTGATGCAACGAAAATAAAGACACCTCTTATTAGATATCAGTCGATCACTATACAATAGTAGCCCGGGGGCGGATGGAAGGCCCCGGGGATACCTGTGCACTGCAGGGGGTTTTAGGAGTTAGGATTATCAGGGCTAGTTATTACTCTGGTGGGAGTTAATGAAATTAAGAAATAATGCCAGGGTTATGGACGGTTGCCTACTCGAAATGCACAGGGCATCATCTCTCAGTCTATGTGAGTTATTAATAGCACATGTTATAGGAGCCAGCCACTTGATGAGGTGGGTTGCCATCTGATATTATTAGATAGTACATTGATCATATTATTATGCTCCTCAATCGATGATGTTATCTAAGTACCCCGTTGATGGTATATCTGCACGTATAGCCTTCACCAATGTTTGAAGACATCTGAAGATGCATATTTTCAATAGGAAAAGGAAGAACAGTTGAACAACTGATGAAATCTCATACATTAGATTTACATGTGGTGACTTTAATTTCAGGACTGGTGATCTTTGTAGCAGGAATATTGCTCCATGACCATAGTGGTCGAATTAGTTTGAACGAAGACTTCTTTTGTGGGCCATTTGAACATACATACATATATACATACATCCATCCATCCATATGGCAGAACCATGGCTTGCACAGGCATACACTTAGTCGAATTAAGTGTATGTCTGTGCAATCCATGGTTTTGCCATATGGATGGATGGATGTTCAAATGACCCATAAATGTATATATATATATATATATATATATATATATATATATATATATATATATATATATATATATCGGGGGGGCAACCCAGCTAACAAAAAAAACGTTATATACGTCAAAATAACGTTATAAAATGTCATATAACGTTATGCCATAGTAAGGAGCCTTAGAGAAACGTTATTTAACGTTATATAACGTTATAAAATGTTGTATAACGTTTTTTGTTCACTGGGAATACATGTGTATACTATTCCCTTCCTGGATTGTTTTAGAAAGGACTAGATCTCGGACTAGATGATTATGATATCAGGACAGTCAGGCCGACCAAGGTATGAGGCGGGTGTTAGGCCAATGGACTCACACATGGGTGACCATAACCAAGGTGTGAGCAGCTCGCCATTTGGCAGCCGGACTGGGCGGCCTGTGAGGTGAGATGGGCAGTGCTGTTGGCAGGTAGATAAAGGGTCTTGATGCCTGGGTGACTGCAGGTGGGGGTTGGCAGGTCCTGATCACACCATCCTTGACATACCCCCTCCCCCTCCCCCTCCTCCCCCTAACCTTGCTGCTGACGTCAGCGGCTAGTGGGACCCTGGAGCAATGCACCCTTATGGGGTATTAATACTTAACGGCCGTTTTGACCTCCACCTACATATACTAGTACTTTAATAGACCACCCTGGTAACCTCAGGTGTCGATCCCAGCACTCATTGAACTCTAGAATGGCTTCATATAGACTAGAGCAATAGCTAATCTCACTGGTAAGCTTCTAAATAGGGTTTACACACAATGATTTTAATAATCCATTGGCCATTTGCTTCTCATTATAACAAAGGCATTATCATGACAGGTGTATCATGCGAGGGTATGATATTAGAGATGTAAACTATAGTATATTGCGGCGTATATGGTTAGCCGTAGACAACGATTTCTATGAGTATAATTAAAGACAGATTTAGTCTTATTATTTCGGTTGCACCAAAAAACATTGAGAATGCGGATTGTGTGCTGTTTTACGAATACGTGTGGTATGCGTGTGTATAGGCACCCCGAGGGTCCAAACAGACTAAACACGTTTAAAAGATGTCTACATAACACTATACTATAGCAAGTGTTATAGCCAAACTCCACAGTACGATTTATGGCCATGAAACTCTAGCGCCTTGGTACAAAAGCAAGGTAGCCTTGTTGCTGATATTGCAAGCAGCAAGGGTTCATAGCACACATCATTTCAAGCTACACTAGGGGCTACACTATAGCCAAAATCCTTGCTGTTTTAGGTGATAGTTGGGGGAGTTACTTCACAGTTTACTTTTGGTTGATTATATCCTATGATATATTATATTAAAGATATCTGGAGTGCCCTCCACTTATTGACCATGCCTTTGCAATATTCTAAACCACAGAGATTTCAGGGGATTCCAGGGAAAGATATCTAAATAGTTTGATATTGAACACTAACCATATTGCAATAATTAAGGAAGCATGTTTGGTCGATAATGCATTGCAATATACAGGAAATCTCTGCATATCACCAAAATGGCTTCAATTTCCCTAAACGCAGAGTATTTCCTACCAAAATAGTGCTGTGGAGTTCGGCTATTATGGCCCCTGGCAGAGGGAGCTCTTCACATGCTGATAATTTCATGTCCCTCCACAATGATCTATATAATGGTGCTTTGGGGGAATACCCATTGAAATCGATCCAAGTTAAGGGTCTGGGTTAGGCTTTCAAATTCCAATAATTACATGGAACTATATCGTGGGATGCAGCACATGCTGCCAATTACCCAATTTCCTAGATCGAAAATCGAAAGTGATTTATGCACCGGGGTACTCTTTAGAGGATAACCTAAGTTGCTATACCAAATAAAGTGCCACAACTCTGGTTACCCTCAATATGACAATGGACTATAAAACAGCAGCACATGCAGCAATGATTGTTATGAAAACATAGGCAGTGTACTGCAATTTGGATAAGAATGCTATTGTAGTTATGACCTTTGTAGAAACACATTTACTGACCTGTATTGGTAATCTCCCATCAAACGTCAAACAAAAGGCTCCCTATAGACTGAATGTGAAATGGGACTTGAAACAGTCATCTTGATGGTATCCTAACAGTGGAAGTAGTGTAGACAGGTCTGGTACCCCCATATAGAAGGGTGCACCTCCAAATCCCCAACGTTGTAACACCCCCAGGATCAAGGAGAGCCGGCACCGCATGCCTTAATCCGCAAACGGCATGCAATCAACGCCACAGTCAACCCTCACACTCTTGAGGAAATATTTGCAGAATGCTAAATCTCCAAGTGGGGTCCTGTGTTGCATGATGTCCTTCTCATTGCTAAGTCACTATAGGTCCACTGGATATTATAATGCATGCAATCTCGGTTTATATATAGCACCAATTCGATAGTCATATATGTACAAAATGCCACGAGAATGGTATAAATATAACATTGGCTCATATAACGAAAAATTGTGCTTAATGAGAATGAGAACAACGAATGTAGGCTTTGAATCAGTTCATTATCATGCGTGTGATTCAATATTTGAATTTAATCAATCCTTTTCTGTCTAGTTATGCAAGACCATTCATTGGCCTTGTACTAATAAACACAACCATATTTCACCATCTACATCCATAGGCAAATAGACTATTTATCCCACCCTACCATTGGTTTGTCTTTGGAGGGAGGAAACCTCTGGAGGCCGAGTACAGTGATTGGTAGGGCCTTGTAAACCCAGCCCACCTTACATAACGGCACGCACACAAGGGTGCAGGCTATGTGAGTCGGAGAGCGAAGGGGTCATGTGCCTGAGTTTGGGCTACATCAATTTGTGAACAATGGCCCTGGCCTTTGGGGAGCACCGCCCATTGGGGAGTGCTCGATCCCTCGTTTCTTTAATGACCCACCTGACCTGGCACTACCCTGCATACAGGTATACAACCTGGAGTAGTATACAGGTGTGGCATAAAAGAGCTCTACGAGAGCTGTTATAAAGTATGTCAAGATATGTAAAAGGAGACTGTTAGATGTTACAGACCATGTCAAATCCTGAGTTTCTAATAAATCGAGCGTGCCATATACATACATTGTATAGCATGCTTTAACAGTAATTATGCTTTACATACATATACCAAATACAAATTCCGAATCTTTGCTGTGGTAATTTATATCATACTACATGCCTCTTTGCATCTTTCAATGCCACAGCACACTGCAAAAAAGGTGCTTAGGTTTTAAACATGCTTAGGTCTAAACATGTTTAAAGTCTAAACATATCATTATATTTGTGTCTTTGAATCCTTCTGTTTAGGAATTAAACACTTTTATTCTAAACACCTAAACAGTTATATAAAATACGTTTAGATGTTTAGTTTTTAAACAGTATGAAAAATTGGTGTTTAGGATGTAAACATGTAGCGTTTAGATCATAGTATATCAAACACATACCAGATGGCAGCTCTGTGGTTGACTGTAGTTTCTACAACCACTTGAATGTTATTGTGGATCTAAAGGTGCTTAAATCTGACTTAATTAACTTAAATTGCATGGGATACAAAAGGATAATAATACACATTGCATGATTCAATGGTTGAATGCTATATCACTATGATTACGATGCAATAAAGACACAACTGCTACATAGACACCTCTTTTAAGAACTCTAAGAATGGATAAAGCATTATCTTCCCTGAAGGTCTGTTGTATTGACTCAAGGTTGTGTCTATGTTAAAATAGAGGCTTATGTGAAATAGTAATGCTTGTACATTGGCTCATGGGGGGGGGGGCTGCTAGAAGTCTCTTCAAGACACTGTAACAGGCAGCGCGGACTGCTGTGTTATTTGTATACCTATTCCATGTGCACTGACCGTGACGGTTTCATAACAAGTTACATAATCATCTACACCAGGTGGCTCTGGTGGTGTGGTCAGGTGACCCCCACAGGCCTGTATATAAGGTGACTGCTTCCCCATTGGAAGCCAGTCAGGTTTGGGACTGTCGTGACATGACCACCCTGTGCTCATGGGCTTAACTCTATGCTATAGGGTTGCCCCACTGTATTATATATCTGTTCTGATCTTGTATATCCGCTGGTTATACTTGCACTATAATACCCAAGAGTTACCTTTACAATAAAGTCGCCGTATATTAAAGTCTAATTTACCTTGTCTGGTTTTTGTACTCAAGTGTTACATACGTAGTAAGAGACCAACTACATTGGTGCCGTGACCACTTGATCGAACCGACCATTGATAGGGTATTAAATAGACTTACAGTATATGGATTACCTATACGATTTTGTCAGCTCGTTCAGCGGCAGGACTAAAACCCCTGCTGAGGAACGTGAAGAAGCCGTACAGAATGTACGCTTCTTCACAGGCAAATCAAATAGGGGGGAGAGCCGGGCAGCCTTGGAGGTGCCCGGTGACGACCTCTCCCAAGAAGCAATAGGTGATCCTATTGTGGAAGCCTTTACCAGAGGAGAGGATGGGGAGCAATCTCCAATCCCGGGACCCTTTGATATAAGCTCCAGGAGATCGTTGGACTCCCTTTCCACGAATCTTTTCTGTCCTGAAGGTCAGAAAATACCGGGTAGAGAGCCTAAAACTCTCGGCCCAGCTGCCTTCGGTTCTACACCGACGGTAGCAGATCCTTCATTGGATCCAGACACGTCGGTTTTCACTGATGGTGCCACTCCTACACCGAACGGTATGGGGGGTGGCGGGCTATCAAAGAAGACTAATGTGGCAACAGAAGCTCCTGGTAAGGGGTATCCGCCAGCAGTAGATGAGCCATCCAGTTTACCACTGGATGGGGACCTACTAGCTGCCATGGGTATCCCCACCAGGAAAACTGAGTTGCATGAGCTCGCGGAAGCCCGGAAGGAACTTGCTTCCATCAATCAAACTAGGAAGTTATTCCTAAGGGAGGTTGATGAGAAGAAAAAGTTCCTGCTGGAACTCCAGAACGAGATGGCTTCCCACAAGGTGGAGGTTGACAAACTTTTGCACCAGAGGGTGTCTGGCGAATGTGAGGTTGCAAGCTTAAATTCCTTGGGAAAGGATTTGAGCACGCAGCTCCACTTAGCCAGACAAGACCTCGCAAGCTTAAGGCAAGTCAATCATGACCTGAAGACGAAGTCGGAGCAAGTACCACCACCTACCACGGTGGTATCTCCAGTCATACCCGTACCCAATGTGTACACGACAGTGACACCTTCAAGTGTCCCGCCGCTAGTACACACCACGGTAACAGGTATGACACCTCAGATGGGGGCTAGCTATCTACAGACTCCGGTCTGTGGTGGCGCCTTTGGAGGCACGGCAACACCTCCAGGGTACACCCACCCATCTACTGGTTCAACGATGTTGAACCAACAGCAGACCTTGGTCTCAGTTCCAGTACCGAAACCCAGAGCTAGACAGGGCTTAACTCCTGTCCAGCGGGCTAAGTACGACCGGAACCCGGCTATTGAGAAGCTGGGGACAGACATCGTCCCGCGGGACATCGATGAACTGGATGAACGGTATGCTCCTTTCAACTTTGGGGAGATCAAACATCTAGATGCAGCCCGTCAAAAGGCCATCGATATTCCGCCTTTCACAGGGTCGCCACCCTGGAGAAAGTACAAAGTTCGGTTCAAGGCTATTGTGGAGAGCAATCGCTGGAACAATCAGCAAGCGCTGGTTGCTCTGAAGCAGGCACTCTGCAACGGGCCAGGTGAACCAGCCCTTTTGGCGTTCGAGAGAGTGAAGATCAAGACATTGAGCTCACTTGAAGAAACAGCTGAATGGGCGATTGGGAAGATTGGTGAGCATGACCCAAGGACTCAGCTGCTCAAACGTGTCCAACGCAAGGACGAGCATCTGAGATCCTACGGATTTGCTCTACAAGAACTGATATCCGAGTGTTATCAGGGATGTAGACCTGACACCCCCACTGTCATCCAGGAGTTAACCTCCAGGTTTGTCAATGGAGTCAGAGACACCAATCTCCAGGCATATCTGCGGGAGAAATGGCAGCCGGACTTATCTCTAGCTGACCTTTTCGACCATGCAGATGTGTATGACACCAAACAGGCTGTTTTTCCTAGTGGAGGAGTGTCGGCAGCTCCATCTGTAGCCCCGAAAGGAGCTCAGGTGGTAGAGGCCGCCACAAAACCACCTAAGAAAAAACAGCCCGCCTCCGAGGAGGTGGCGGCAGTAATGCCTGACAGGGACATGGAAAAGATGATTGAGGGTTTTGTTGCGGAAGCACTTGGAAAAGAGCTCTGCGTCCACTTCTAATTCTGGATCCGGAAGGAGAAAGAAGAAGAAAAAGGACACGAAACCTCAGCCATGTAGACGCTGTCAGAAGATGGGTCATTGGGCTAGCGAATGCAAAGCCCCTGCACCCATCGCTGCTAAAACCGAAAAGGAGACGGAAAACTGAATGGGGCCCATCCTCTTGGCAAGGATGGCGCCCCCACAGTTAGCCATGCCTGTAAGGGATTAGTAGACGGTGTTAACTCTTCCATGAACCAAGGCCGCGCAGAGGCAGAAGGGTCTGTACAACCTGTAAGCGTCTGGCAAGGCGGGGCTGGCAAGGACGAACGGAATCCGGAGGATTCTGTAGTCGCTGGCTTAGAGGAGTCTTGGTTAGAATCAATTGCCCAGAGCAGTGTGATTCAAGACTCCCCGAGCGACCCATGTTGGGATTATCTCCTGACAAAAGGGGTTGCTATGGATGGAGGGGGAAGCCCGATGCTGACCTCTGAGTGTGTCCCTTTACGGGGACAGCGTTGGTACCTGAGTCTGGTTATTTCCGGGACGCGTGGTGAATTTTTGGTCGACACGGGTGCATCTCACACCTTGGTCGATCGTAAATTCATGGCCCGTCTTTGCAACCAGCCCGAAGCTCCGCTACTGGGAGTAAAGGCTCGGACTGCTACGGGAGATAGTATGCAGACTTATGGCAGAACTGTAAAACCTATGTTGGTCGATGGCAAGACATACTGGATATGTCCAACCATCACCGACATCACTGATGATGGCATACTGGGGATGGACTTTGCTGCTCTTTACGGGGTAACAATGAACACCGCAACAGGCCGACTTCAGATTAAACATCCTTATAAACAATCTGTACAGTGCGTTTTAAGGAATGGTTCTTCTGTGGCGTCAGTGGCACAAGACACAAAGTTGGCAGCAGGACATGTATCCGATGTCCTAGTCAGCTGCGTGGGAGTGCAGGCCAAACAGCCGGGTATGTTTGAACCAGAAGATCAAAAGCTCTCTGAGTTAGGTCTTGCTGGCTATCATACTTACCTGGCCAACGCTCGTTGGGGGGTGATACCGATTTGTAACTCGAGTAGTAGAGAAATCACTCTACGAAAAGGGACGCCTATTGGTAACACTACGCGAGCATATGGGGTAGACTCACTAACTATGGACTTTGTGGAAGTAGGTGTGGTGGCGGGAGACTCTTCCCACGAAGAGGCTCTGGCTAAATCCAACCTACCGAAACATTTAAGGTCCCTGTTGTGTGAGTCACACCTCACAACCCTAGAGAGCGAAATGGTGGCACATGAGCTGTCGGAGTTATCTGACGCCTTTGCGCAACCAGGAGATCCTCTAGGGCGTACCAATACGGTACAACACCGGGTTGACACTGGGGACGCGCTTCCCAGTAGAATCCCCTACCGTCGGTTACCCATGGCTAAAAAAAGTGCTATGGAGGCTGAGGTAGAAAAGATGTTGGATGAAGATGTGATTCAACCTAGTGAGAGTCCATGGTCAAGTCCTGTGGTGATGGTCACCAAGAAGGATGGTTCCTGTCGATTTTGCATCGACTATAGGAAGTTGAACGGACTCACTAGGAAGAATGCATATCCTCTACCTCGGATAGATGAATGTGTGGAATCTCTGGGTGGGGCGAAATGGTTCTGTACACTAGATTTACAATCTGGTTATTGGCAGATCGGCATGGACCCCCGGGACCGAGAAAAAACCGCATTTTCTACCCATATGGGACTATTTGAGTTCAACGTCATGCCGTTTGGGCTATGCAATGCCCCGGCAACCTTCGAGGCAATGATGGAAACCATGTTACGGGGTTTACTTTGGAAAAAGTGCCTAGTATACTTGGACGACATCATCGTCTTCGGTGGTTCTGTGGAGGAAACTCTACAGAACCTCCAAGCTGTGCTGAAACGCATCTTATCATATGGTCTGAAATTGAAACCTTCAAAGTGCAAGCTTTTTAGGAAATCAGTTGAATACCTAGGTAGAATTGTTTCTGAACATGGCATCATGGCTGATCCTCATAAGATCGAAGTGGTACAGAACTGGCCTCGTCCGATGGACACGAAGGAGATACGCTCTTTCATCGGGTTTTGTTCATACTACAGAGGTTTTATACCTGGATTCTCGAGAGTCGCAGCTCCCTTACAAGAGCTGATGATTGGAGAGAAGAAGGCTAAGGCTAAGATAGTCTGGTCTCCAGCCGCAGAACAGTCTTTCAGTGAGTTAAAGAGACTCTTCTTAGAAACACCTGTTTTGCACTACCCTGCACCTGTTGGTAAGTTCATCTTGGACACTGATGCTTCTAATACAAGTATTGGTGCTGCCTTGTCGCAGATCCAGGATGGGCGAGAAGTGCCGCTGGCATTTTCGTCCAACAGTCTAAGCAAAACACAACGTAACTACTGCACAACCAAGCGTGAACTCTTGGCAGTGGTGGTTTACACAAAAAAGTACAGACATTTCCTATATGGTGGGAATTATCTCGTACGGACGGATCATTCATCTCTGCAGTGGCTCCTTAACTTCAAGGACGCTGAGGGGATGATGGGTAGATGGTTGAACCACCTCTCTGAGTTTGGCATGACGAATGAGCATATCATACACAGGAGTGGAGTAGATCATGTGAATGCGGACAGCCTGTCCCGCTATCCTATCCGGAACTGTCACCGTGTAGACTGCCGAGACTGTGGGTCTCACAATGCAGTGATTGCGTCTGTGGGTGCGAAAGTTCCTAACTGGACGTTAAATCACTTGAAGGATGAGCAGCTTGCAGATCCGGCTATTTCGAGGGTGTACTCCTTGAAGTTGTTGGGCCTGTCCAAGCCTGTTCGCCCCGCACTTTCGCTGGAATGTAAAGAAGTTAGACAACTGTTAGCGCAGTGGGATAATCTTTTTATACGGAACAGTGTATTGTGCCGCTGGAGGGTGCAACCTGGCAGGAAGAGAACAGCTCAATCTGTAGTGCCTTTGTCACTCAGACTACAGTTGCTCAATTACTGTCATGGCCACCGAACTTCAGCACACTTTGGCAGACAACGAACAGAGGCGAAGATTAAGAGTAGATATTACTGGCCTGGTATGACTTTGGACATACGGCGTTGGGTGAAACAATGTCCCCAATGCTGTCTATCAAAGCCTGGACCTGGTATCGGTAAACTACCTCTAAGTCAAGAGCTATTCGGTGTTCGATTTGCCCGGATCGCTGTTGATATCATTAGTGGTTTCAACACGACCCCCCGTGGGAATACCTGTATGATGGTGGTACAGCACTACTATACCAAGTATGTCCAAGTATATCCGTTGGTAAATCATACAGCTGTTACCTGCGCAGAAGCACTTTACGAGAATTGGATCCTCACGTGGGGAGGTCCTTTAATGCTTCACTCCGACCAGGGTCGTGAGTTTGAATCTCGACTGTGGGCAGAACTGTGTAGTAAAATACACATCTGCAAGACGCATACGAACCCCTACCGACCTCAATCGGATGGTATGGTGGAACGTTTCAATCGGACGTTGATCCAATGTCTCACGACAATGGTTAATGAGCACCGGGATGATTGGGATGAGCACGCTCGCTATATCTCCCATGCTTACAATGCTACCGAACATGCGTCGACGGGCTGTACGCCTAATATGCTCGTAATGGGTGAAGACATAGTCATGCCAAGTGACATGGTCTATGGCGTGCAGGGACACCAGCTCGAGCAACCCTGCACAGTAATGTTTGTTGAGTCACTTCGACAATCATTACGCGAGTCCTATGGAGTAGTGAGGGACAACTTGGAAAAATCTGCTAGTTTGCAGAAGGTGGGCTATGACACGGGCCTTAAACTCCGCCAATTCAAGGTGGGGGATAAGGTCGCGAGATTTAGCACACCTAATTCCAAAGTCAAGACCCTGTACTCCTGGGATGGACCGCATACGGTAACTATGGTGGTTAGTGAAACTACTGTGGTGATCCGTTTGAAAAAGGGAACATTGACCAAATCACATGTGGCAAGACTCAGACCTTGGTATGGGGTGCCATATGTAGATGACGACAATGATGCCCTAGGCGCTGACACTGGTCCAGTGAAAGCGCCGACCGACCCTGTGCCACCGACGGCACCTAAGGTAAAACCGACGTTTGAACCAACGGTACCAACAGTGGCACGACGACGGGGTCGTCCGAGGAAAATACCTATTGAACCACAGCCGTGTGTTACCAAGCCCAAGCATGGTAGGCCTCGTAAAAAAAGGCAGGCTACGCGCAAGGGGCTGACCGTAGACGCCGGTAAACATAGTAGTTCGGTACCACCGGTACCGCAACCGCTAGACTTACCGACAGAAGGTCTACGGAGGAGCGCACGTGTTCGAGAGCGAGAAAAGAATGTGTAAACGTTTTTTTCTTACCTTGTTGACGACAAATAGCTGTTGGCTTGATTATATTTCCCTGGACTATTGAGTACTGGGGCGGTGGTCTCCGTTCCCGGTACACGATCACCAAAACACAACGAGAAGCAGAGGGCTATCCGGTGTTGGTTATCCGTTGGAGGTAGAAAAGCACATGTTCGGGGCGGGTGACTGGCTTCGCCGGCTAATTCTAAGTAAGGGATTAGCTTTGATCACATATCGCTGAGAAGCATGCTGCTGTATCATATCCTCCAACGCTGGTACACTATCACCGTATTTCCCTGTGGCGCTGCCACAAAGAGTATGTGTGGGATGCGACGAATGTATCGTCAAATACCACACAGGAGGAGGTCTCACCTGGTTGTTGATGACAACCAAGGTGATGACCAGCAGTCGACTGGGGCGTCAACCCAGCCTTCTGGCCCTCCACAGCAGGAGGCTCACTCATCACCTCCACAGGTGGTTGAGGATGGTGCCTCTGTGTCCGACCACGGGGATGCTGAAGGGCTCGGGTGTTACCCTTGTAGCCTGGAGACATGCCTCGATTTGATGCTGCTTTCTCTGATCTCTTGGCCGCTGGCTTTGAGCTCTTCAGAGAAAAGTTGGCAGTCAACTCAAGTAGACTGCTTTGGTATCAAGGCACCCAAGTAGGAAGGTACTACTTCAGCAACCTCTGGTTGTTGGGAGTGGAGGCCATTCGACAGGGTGTGGTACGGACGGCTGAACGTGCCAGACTGCTTGCCGAGAGTGAGCAGAATCTGGATCAAGATCACGCCTTTGATAAGGCAACGATCACCCAGCTCGAGTCCTGACTGAGTACTTGTGACGCCAAGTTGTTTGGGAAGTTCGGGCTAAAGCTAACAGATTGGGAGAGGGCTGGTTTTCCAGACCTCAGGACAGTTTTGGGGCTGCCACCAAGGCCGCCATCATTACTGACCACCCCGATACTGTTGGCTCAGCCTCCTCGGTACGATGCTCCCTTTGCATTTTTGGGCAGCATACGGCCTAGAGGCTGGTGGAGGGGTATCTGTGACCCCTGCTACCCCGAGTACTTCCTCGGTGGCAGCAGGTGATGGCCTCTCCTCTCAGGTGGTGACTAGTATAGTTTGCGCTGCACCTGTCTCACCTGAGAAAAGCCCTGATAAGGTGGAAAAGCCGGCTGGTGGTGTCCCTCTAGACACCTAAAGTCGTGCCTTATCAGGCCCTCTGGGGAGCACTGTTCCGCTCCTCGGAGGTAAAACTAAACCGACATCGCTACCCGCCCCAGACCGGAGAGACGCAAACCGACAGTGGAGTCGCTACCGACTCCTGAAGGAAGCAAACCGATGGTACTACCGTGGCTACCCTAGGCCACAACCGTCGGTCATCAACGACTCTAACGCTGGCCGGGGCTACCGATCCTGTGGTCATTTGTTATTGACCTATGAACTTTTAAGGATCGCCTTCCTGTGATATAATTATATATGGAGGCATGGACCTGCCTTTTTATACTTTATTTCACAAGAGATGATATTACACTATACCAGTGTAGGACTCTATTCATCTCTACCACCATGAACTGCTAGGTACTGGAGTACCAACCCTAATAAGGATGACGATTTATCCCACCTTATTTAGGATCTGCATTTATGGATTTTATATATAAACTATTCTTCGCCGGAGGAAGCGGGAACTACTATAGTTCCATTATTTATATATAAGGACACTAACTCCACACGAATTCGCACCATTGCTGAACGTAGTAGGTGATGTGTTGAGTTTCCAAAGTGGTTATTGGTGCCTTGTTTTAGTAACTGATACTAGTCAAGGACTATCAGTTGGACAGTTTCTATATCATGTGCCTACGGGACTATGGTTTTTACAAAGACTATATTGTTGATATAAACTGTTATGTGCATGTTAACTTGTATGTTCATGTATGTATGCCTGTTTTAACTATGAGTAAAAATGTTACTTGTTGCTAAATAGATATACGTGGTATATAATGTATCTAAGAGGTATTATTATTATAATTCCAACCCTACCTACATTCTAAAGGGGGGTAGTGTAACAGGCAGCGCGGACTGCTGTGTTATTTGTATACCTATTCCATGTGCACTGACCGTGACGGTTTCATAACAAGTTACATAATCATCTACACCAGGTGGCTCTGGTGGTGTGGTCAGGTGACCCCCACAGGCCTGTATATAAGGTGACTGCTTCCCCATTGGAAGCCAGTCAGGTTTGGGACTGTCGTGACATGACCACCCTGTGCTCACGGGCTTAACTCTATGCTATAGGGTTGCCCCACTGTATTATATATCTGTTCTGATCTTGTATATCCGCTGGTTATACTTGTACTATAATACCCAAGAGTTACCTTTACAATAAAGTCGCCGCATATTAAAGTCTAATTTACCTTGTCTGGTTTTTGTACTCAAGTGTTACATACGTAGTAAGAGACCAACTACAACACTATATATGTATAGAAATAAAATGAATTAGGAATTTATTCAAATATCTGTATCTAAACATAATAATAGTCTAAACATGTCTCTAGACACACCACTTTTATCTGTAAACACTTGACAGATAAACACAATAATATGCTAAATTCTTGAATTCTAAACACTTTGTTGTCCAAAACATGCCTCTTTGCATCTTTCAAAGCCACAGCAGTATCCTATACTGTCATATTATACGAATCCCATATATATAGAAACATAAACACATCTGCCAAACCTATTTTGCAATGTTGTTTCTTTATTCTGACTGGCAAACCTCATTTCTTCTGACACAAGCGTCGATGAGGGTGCCTGATTTAGAATCAAAGCATATATCTGACCTCGTTATCTGCTAGGCTGACTTAACTCCTACGGCTACCTATAAGGTCAAATCCCACAACGCAAAACATGGGCCAGAAAGTGTTGATTATTGACATAATAACAAGGGGCAACTGTTGCCAATATTGTAAATCGCAACACTTGTCCCCGATTTTAGGGCTCTCCAAATCCCACTGTACCCGATTTGGACAGGGAGAGTATTGCGATTTGGGCCATGTGGGACATGGTGTAGGGTTTAAAATCGCAACAGAAGGGACTTTGAAATTCAAATATTGAGGAATGTTGATGCAATTACATTACTTGCAACTATACTCACCATTACATGCATAGCTAAACACTATAAATCACAGAGCAAATCCCCTGTATATATGGAGCATGTGGGATTTGGGTAATGATTAATCAGTGACACAACCATGGCGATATAGCAAGAAACCTTGACATATTCCATTAAGCAACATTCTCAAGGCCTTCTGGGGGAAAATATCTAACTTTTTTGATCCTTGGGATTGCCCAAATCACAAGACAGAGGCAACACATTCTTGCCAATTTAGGCCTGTCTTAGCCAATATAGTGCCCAAAATCGGCAATAAGACCAATTCACAACATTTTCTGACCCTCTTTCGCGTTGTGGGATTTGACCTATAACGTAAATACGTTTACAGGTGCTTATCGTTATATTCAGGTGTAGGCCCTATGTGGCAATGATGTGTAGTTTGATCCCAAGTTTGATCCTGACCAGGTGTTATACATATTTCATGACATTGGAAATCAACTAAATTTAATAGTTTTTCAGTAGATCCCCATTCCGATAGCTTAAGGTTCGAATGAGAATGAGAATATTTTAAAGAATTTCATGATATTCCTGGTTATTTGGCCAAAGCAGTTAACCTGTGCCCTTCCCTATCTTCTGCTGTCCTACGTTGCCCGACACTGCCCTGCTATAGACTAAGGATTTAACTTGTCTTGCTCTGGCTTGATCTATTCTGTCTTGCTCTGAGTGACTCCCTAATAGTAGCAGGACTCTATAATAACTCTGTGCCTCTACATGGGTACCCCAAATTTTGACCGCGTCACCCCGTCACATTTTAAGAGAAACAGAGTGCGTCACCGCGTCACTTTTTAGGAGATACAGCGGGTCACCGCGTCACATTTTAGGATTAATTAAGAGTATGTGTCACCTCGTCACTTTTTAGGAGCGGGCAGGTTTTTTTTTTTGTGTGTTTTTAATTTAATTATTTCAACCTTAAATCAAGTAGAACGGACAATTTTCTTTTCTTTTCGATGCAATTTTTAATTTTTTTTTTTTACAAACATATCCTGGCTTTCGATCAGAAAAGGGGCCTCAAAAAAGAAATCAAATTCCTCAGAAAATGATTCGGGCAGATCCGTGGACTAATTTGGATATTAAGAAACTTGGATTAGATTCAAAGGATTATATTTTTGTTTGGCCAGAGGCAAAGAACAGGGGGGGGGGTGCCCCATTCAACCCCCTAAGGCTAAGTACTAAAAATGTCTGGTAACCAGCGACAAAAAATATTTCAAAATAAAAAGTATGGAAGCCCTCCTTTTTAAGGAAATCATTTTATTGATTCAAGGTACATTTTTAGCACCCCCCCCCCCCCCACACTTCCTGCCGTGAGTAGAAGAGCTGTATATGTGTGTCAAAGGGGGGTTAACACCTCTTGGGGACATAGGGTCCCCACTCTGCCGTGCAGGCAGGGTGCAGCGCAAGGCTTAGGCTATCACACCTCCCCCCCCCCAATGCTCGTGGCATTTGCGGCGGTTACACCTCCCCCTCCCCCCCTCCCCCACATACACTCTTTCACACCCTAACCTAAATGCTGTGTCAGTCGAATTTTAACTCAAGCTTTACTGTGTCTGTCGATTTTTATCCCAAGGTTTACTGTGTCTGTCGAATTTTAACTCAAGATTTTCTGTGTCCGTCGATTTTTAAAACCCCCGTGTCGCGCGTGTCGATTTTTAAAACCCCCGTGTCGCCGTGTCGCACGTGTCGATTTTTACCCATGTAGAGGCACAACTCTATAACGACTCCTATTCTTAGACTCTTTCATGATTGAGAGTCACTTTAGAGTCATGGGGAGAGTTACCTCAGTGATCGGGGCTGGACTCCCATTTGAGAGTTACAGTGATTCTACTTCTTCTCTCTGTGAAGATACAATATGTAGGGTTGATTCAGGTAAAGTGGGACATCAGGTAAAGTGGGACAATTAACATTAAGGCCATTTTTAGGGGTTAATTTCTTTCCTGGGTGTAAAATGTTATTTTTTTCTTAAAAATATATGTTTGACCCCTCTTAATTGTACCTATCTCACCAAAGTTAAGAGGTAATTATACCTTCTAAATTTCGACTTGATATGGATGGAGAGCTTTTGCCGCTATAAATTCGGAAGTACATAAGAAATAGTAAAATTATTTGTTAGTAGTGGTACTAAGAATAGTAACATGATATTTCAATATGTATGTAAATATTAGATACATATATTGCTTCTTTACATCTTGATATTTTTTTATTAGTCAAATATGGAAATGAAGTACACTAAGGCCTTAAATGCAAGTGTCCCACTTTAGCTGAAGGTGTTAGGTAAAGTGGGACAGGCAGATTCAGGTTAAGTGGGACACTATATTAATCCCCTTTCTTAAAGTAGCATTACCCAATATGCTTATATTTTGATTTATAATGAGAAGAAATATCATAGAAGATTTCATTACAATACTTAATTGTGTAAATGATACCAAATTATTAAGTATAACAGCCAGAATAGGGCTTTGTTAGTGCTGCAGATTGTGATTAATCAAGTGACTTAACTGATTATCATTATTTAGATGAGCGAACCATTGACTTCCATCAGCGAACCATTGACTTCCATCATAATTTAGATAATTATTGTGAGATTTCTTAACTTTAATTAATTTCAATCATACATTATGATGTTAAACGGTAAAATATGTAGCAAATTCATTTAGAATTGGCATTTGAGATACATTGAGGCTAAAACCATAGAAATTATTAACCAATACTACTTTCTTATGATTTATAGAAATTATTGCCATTCACAGTTAGTTATAGTGATTAAGATTCCCCTGAAATCCTCCTGCATTACTATCTCATTAAGAAAACATTTCATTTTAGATGCTTACAATTGTAACAGGTCAGTGAAAACGTCGAGCCCCACGGGGAGTCAAACCCCGGTCCCTCCGCTCCGGAGTTGAGAATGCTACCGCTGCACCACAGGGCCAGCTGCTTCTCACTGCTCTGCTACGGTACTTGAGCTACCACAGGCGGGCAATGCGCTCTCCACGCATGCTCGGGCTGCCCCAAGCGATACGTGCCCGCTACATTACTCCCCTTCAGACTTTTGCTAGGTCCGCGGACAGACATGTTACTCAGCAATCTGTGATCAAAGCTAATCCCTTACTTAGAATTAGCCGGCGAAGCCAGTCACCTGCCCTGAACATGTGTCTTTGGACGCACACATAGCACAAGCTGAAACCGCTCAGACTTCTGCCAGGTCAATGGAGGTCACCCGGACCTCCTAGCAGAAGCTGAACATGCTCAAGCACCACAACCCAGGTTTTGAACCCTGGTCACCGGCAACAGTGTAACAGGTCAGTGAAAACGTCGAGCCCCACGGGGAGTCGAACCCCGGTCCCTCCGCTCCGGAGTTGAGAATGCTACCGCTGCACCACAGGGCCAGCTGCTTCTCACTGCTCTGCTACGGTACTTGAGCTACCACAGGCGGGCAATGCGCTCTCCACGCACGCTCGGGCTGCCCCAAGCGATACGTGCCCGCTACACAATTAAGAGTATGAGCTATATAATTGTGCATAACATTATTTAGCACTATGTAAAATAATTTGAGGATAGAGATTCAGTTAGGGTACAAATATGTTGTCATGTAACATAATGTAGTGTAGCCTTGCCCAAAGTTAAGCCTAGATACACAGTATTTTGGTAGTTTTACATTTGTACTTGATTCATCCTGTAAAGGACCCTACATAAATTTCCTTAATGTTTTTGATGTAGTCCATCAAAATATATATCTCATCTTCAAAAATTGACATTTACCATTTTTGTCATATGGATTATAAAGCATGGGGGTCGATTCTTATCAATTATCCCACTTTACATGAAGAAATGGGCTATTTAGGCCACATTGGCTAAGGAATTTCATATATTTTTTATATTTTGGTTTAAAGGAATAAATACTGAAACTATTTGATGTGTTTGACATTTTCTACTTTAAGTGTCAAATGTGTAAATGGTACATAAAGTCAGAGTATGGCTTAGGTGTCCCACTTTACCTGAATCAACCCTATCCAAAGTTTTTATGGAGCAATATCCTCGGAATGCAATGTATAGAGGTTGTTTTTCTTAAGTTATTTTCCAGAAGTAATATGCTTACAATTCCCAAAGAATGGACACATCTAAGGGCAGAATTATTTTTTTAAAGAAATATGTAGCTGGGACTACGGTCACCAGAACCGATCATGCGGGTCTATACAGTTTGATCAAGTAATAACAAATGCCTATTTCCGATATGAATTGTGCTTAAATCGACTGATTAGAGCCATCTGGACAGCTGATGGGTATCAGGCAAATAAAAATCAAACATGTTTAGGGGATCGAAATCAACCCGAAATGCAAAATTGGGACCTAAGTCGTGTTTTATACCCTTGGGAATACCATTTTCCACTTAAAAAAGAACATTATTTGTAAACATGAACCTACGTACCTCCCTACCTTTGGCATATAATTGTTATGGTATAGGCCAAAACTGAGTCAAAACTCGTAAAAATAGCACCGATTTGGGAAGAAAGTCGGTTAGTGGAGCCATAGCTTATCCCCCAACCCTCAGAACACACAAAACTAAAGATAGAAATATTAACATTTTGCTGCCCTACGTTGCTTCATAAATTTCTAGGTTTGCTCCATCATATCACTATATGCCTACCCTGCTTTCATTTGTGTTTGTATAAATACACATGTACAGAGCAACGGGATAACATTGGGCTGACAGGTGCCAAGGAAAGACGACAACCGTTTGCTCCTGGGGCCAATAGGAACGCATGCATCATTGATGGATTTGCATACACAGAATCTCTAGCCAATACACCAGACTGATCTGTACACATCGATGATACTGTATCAGCCTTTGGCGACTTGTATAAAAATATTTTTTTTAAAGATAGGTTTTCATTACAGCTGTGACCCAGTTATACCTGCACCCTTAGAAAAGTGAGAGTCATTGTCGCTAAAGCTACCCTCACCTGAGAGTCAGGCAGTGCCTGACCCTCAGGTGAGGGCAGTTTTGGCGACAATAACTCTCACTTTTCCTGTGTGTGTGGGCACAGGTGAGGAGAGGGTAGGTGGTGCCCCCTAGTATGACTCCTGCTTCTAACCATTTTCTTGCTTTAAACATGTTCCTCATGATCGCTAGCCCAGTGACCCACACTCGATGGTGAGTGCCCTCCAAAAGACAAATACACCCCATGGCATAGGCTTTTTTACTTCCTTTTTACTTCCTTTCCATAAGCATCAGGCTAATATCCCTAAGAGTTATCAAGGGAAATTGTTGGTCAGTCTAGAATTACCTAGATTGTGTGGTATACCTTTAATATTTCATTAACCCATCATCCCATATCAGATTTTCTGAGTCATGCAAAAAGACAATCTATAGATTGATCTATTGCGTGACGTAAATATTTATACTTCTTCCTCGTTAGATTTACCCTTAAAAGTGTTCAGTTTAAGTGCATAGGACAAAACTCGTTTCAGCATGGCCTGGAGATTTAGTAGAACTTCCAAACACTATAATGTCACTCAAATATACCAGATACCTTTTCCAGAGTAATCCACATAACATGGTTTCCATCATAGCTTTGAAGGTTGCCGGGGCATTGCACAGCCCAAATGGCATGACATTGATCTCGAATCGCCTCATATGGGTAGAAAATGGGGTACAATTCTAATTTTGACAAATTTTTGATTATTTAAAGTTTTTGTTATTTTCTATCGATTTATATCCTATTTCCGAGCCTCTGTTCATCAAGACATAACACCAGGAGGGCGTTTCTGATGGGAGTCCGTAACTTTTTTCCCATAAACTGTAACTTTTTCCATAAGGCCACTTAAAATTGATTATCAGCTTTGCGGATACCGCGCGCACCCTCTAAAAGGGGCCGCATTGGTTCTTTTTTTCACCTTTTTAGAAAAAAAAAAGACCAAAAATAGCGCATGGAGGAAAACACCAGCAATACATTTGCAATATTATCAATATCTCAGCCGTTTTTTGGGGTGGAAACGTGATTTAAAAGGCATTTTAGACCTTATTTATATGCGCAGACCATCAATTTATGAAAAAAAAAATGAAAAAAGGCCCTCCCGCACCTCCAGGAAAAAGTATATAAAAAAAAAAAAGCCTCCCTCCCTCACCGATTTTTTCCAAAAAGTGTCCGCAAAGCTGATAATCAATTTTAAGTGGCCTAAGCCATAACTTTTTTATTTCTTCAATTTCTCTTAACCTAGGCTAAAGAGAGCAAGTTTTGCATGAAGAAGTAAGACCCAGTCTGAATGGTCCCCATGGCATAGTTTATACCATCTGGGTCATGCATTTCTTTCATCATTTAAAAAAAAAGTCCATAGTCCATAAATTGTCTTATAGCTGGCGCCGGAGTCCATAACTTTCCATAAAGACCTGTTAGCTTCTCCTGTAGAGGAGGAGGATGACTGTGTATTTGCGGGACAGGAGGTAATACCTCCTACCACACTCTCTGAGGCTGGTGGGAACCCGGGATTGTCAAGGAAGATACTGAAAACAGAAGATACTTCCACTGATAGTCGAGGGTATGTAACAGGGAAGATAAAGTCAGTAAGTGGGAAAGAGGATTCCAAAACTAAGACAATCTATAGAACGATTGATTTCCAATCTGAGGGAGACGATTGGGTGGATCATAAGTTCACCCCACCCACAGGCAGGGCTCAATCGAATAAAATTGATATGGGAAAGGGACAGGAGATTGGTCGTAGGCTATCCTCCGTTCCATCACCATCTACCTGTATGGGGGGTCTCTCATTGAATTCTCCATCATAAGTTCACCCCACCCACAGGCAGCCCAGCTAGCAAAACTCGTAGTAAATCACGTCATCTCTACATCTTTTCTCAACAGATATTTACTACATTTGATTACGTCGTATTCTTGGCCTCATGACGTCTTATATGCAAATGGTTTAGACGTCACTCTTCTGACATCTTTTCAATGTAACATAATGATATTAATATGACCTGCTTTGAAATGTTTGAAGGACATCAGAAAGATGCGATATAAAGATGTTAGTAAGTGGAATGATTATAACATTGTGTGAGGTGGGTATATTCCAAAATCATTTTAATTGTGCGGGAACATTTATATCATAAATAAGATACCAGATGCAGACACATTTTAGACATCATGAAAAGACATGTATCTAACGTCTATCCTATACCTAGAGTAGGACTTCTCCATCAGAAGAAGGTAACATCTAAGGCAATTGATTTAATCAGCACATTTTGCCTCTAGACATTACCAATATTCCTGCAGCGATTTAGCACATTGATCCTAGCACAGAGGCCAAGATGTGATGTCAGCTTATGGTCAGTCTATGGGATTTGAATAGATTTAGCAACCACAGAAAAGGTGTGCTCGTACTAATATCCTGGTTGTTCGATTAATAATTGTTCTATAGAAACAAAAATAACAGATCATACATTCCAGAGAAAAAGTTATTCAAGTTTCATCTTCTATGTAAATTTATTGTGTTGAATAGATACTCATTTATGGTCAAACTATTGCCAATGTAGATTGAATTCTATTGATATCGGTTAAGGGAGACATCTTGTGTCAAAAGTGTGAACTACTTGAGAGGTAAAGCACAGATGTGTTATAGACATCATAATCTGACCAGCTAAAGATGTACAACATATGTAAAGTATACGTAATGTTGGTGTCAAATCTATCACATTATTTTAGCATTCACCTTAAGGCATGAATTTGACATGAATGTATTATGTGTATTATTTCTCCAAAAAAAGATGTAATATTCTAATCAAGATTTAACCACTCGTTACATAAAAGAATTACCACATTCAAACATACAGATGATATCAAATAACTAATGTCTCTTTCACATTGCCATTTAGATGTAAATAATATGTCAGTTTCCTGTCAAACTACTATGTAAAAGGATTTACTCCCTCAAGATGTCGTGATGAGGTCATTTTCACGTATTGATGTGAATATGACCAGTAAAAGACGTGCTTTTTACATAAGGTGCTAGCTGGGAGGGCTCAATCGAATAAAATTGATATGGGAAAGGGACAGGAGATTGGTCGTAGGCTATCCTCCGTTCCATCACCATCTACCTGTATGGGGGGTCTCTCATTGAATTCTCCATCACCTGGGGTGGGTGAAGAAGAGATGTGTTTGGAATCGGTCCCTCTGCCTAAGCTGACTGGTGATATTGATCACCCTGAGAACGTTAGTATCAGGAATCTTCTAAAAGAACAGTATGTCACTGGACTCAAGAGTTCATTTGACACACTGGATCTCGCTTGTCAACTAGCTCTGCAAGGAGCTAGGGCTCAAGCTGAGCAATTGGTAAAAGAAAGTTGTTTGGCCGAGTTAAAGAAAGTGGAGACTGCGAAAGCAGAACTCCTGTCTAAAATGTCCAAAATGACTGAGGAGAAGGAAGCCCTCAAACGACAGTTGGGACAACGGGATGACATGGTAGCAACCTCTAGCAGAATAGTAGACGATTTGAGATTGAACATTGAAAAATGTCGTATGGAAAGTCAATTTTTAATTGATGGTCTCAAAGTCAAGCTGGATCGCAGTAAGGATATGGTCAGTGCCACTGAACATAAACTGTCTGCTGCCCGGACTGAAATTAGTCTGAAAACTAAAGTTATTTCGAAATTAGAACACGAAATTGGTGGTCTGACGGAGAAATTTTCTGGCTTTAGGAAGGAAGCTCAGCAGAACGATGACTTTTATGAGGAGTTGGCTGAGTTTTTCGAAGATTGCTATGAAATCCCATTGTCAAGTTGGTACGACGAGAGTGTATACAGGGTTGAACGGGGTTCCGCCCCTCTTCCCTTAGGATTTGACGGTGATGCGTACGCACAAAGGTTGAGAGCTGACTCTAGGGTTAGTAATATCCCTCGGAGTCCTCCTCCTTCACCTGCAGAGGATGAGATGTACCTGGCCGACTGCAGTAACGTGGCTGCCTCCCCCATGGCCTCTGGGTCATCGGAGTTGGTTCCTGTGACGTCTGTTCCTGCGACGTCCGTTCCTGCGACGTCTGTTCCTGTGACGTCCATGCCTGTGACGTCCGTTCCTGCGACGTCTGTTCCTGTGACGTCTGTTCCTGAGACGTCTGTCTCTGTGACGTCCACCTCTGTGCCGTCTGCTGCTAAGACGATGCAGTATACTACAATGGGGGTGGACACAACCGTGTCTTCCCTTGAGACTATGGATACTCCTGCCGGGGTGTCCACTCTTGCGAGGATGGTGGTGAATGAACTGCAGACAGAGTCCCCCAGCTCGGCACCTGTCTCAACACCAATACTCGACGCCACCTCTTGTCAGTCACCTTACCAGATAACGGAAAGTGAGACTAGAGAGGCGGTCCAGATATTGATGGAGCTGACCGATGCAATTGCAGAAGCTGACCTACGTCTGACTGTCCGTGATGCTGAGGTGCTTATGGCTCCTGAAAACGAACTTGAACAATCCATGATGGTGGATCCTCCAGGGGACCTACCTGTGACGACTGGTTCTGTGTCAGGGAACCATCGTCCATCGACCTTGGACATTCCTATATCCATGGCGAGTGTACCTATGAGTACGCAAGACGCTTTGCAGCTAGGGTCTGGGATGGACATTTCCATTGAGATGAGTGACAACCGATCTAGTGAGTGCATGTCGCCAGTGTCCAAGAATGAAGAACTTTTGCTGAGTGGCGAGTCATAAAAACATTCCCAGTTTGCAGCATGTATAGAACCTCTACCATGTGTCGTCATCAAGGTTGAACTTTTGCAGTAAAGTGGAGCTATTTGATGTGTTAAATACCATGAACAGTGGGTCACAAGATGACCTTATATTTAGATATATTTATAAAAGACTGAGATGACAGGAACTGCTTACAGTGGATCATTATCACCTATTTATGAAAAGACTTTGATATGATACCATATTACCTTTCATCTAAGTTTTGCAGTTGTTGACATATAAAGACTGCTAAACTATCACCAAAGAGTGTTCTATTTGCCATAAGACAGTATTTGTGAAACGGGTTCTGTTTGATTTGATGACATGTGCTATAGGTATGATTATTGTATGCCAATTGTGATACTCTGAATTAACCGTCCAGTAGTAAAAAGTATAAAGGACTGGATCCTGATGATACCTACTAAAGTGAAGGTTTACTTGACTGCATTCGTACTATATGTGTTTCAATGGTAATAACATATCAATGAACCTGAAAAGACGTGAGATCTGTTCAGGTACAGATGATGAAAATTGAGTAAGTTGTTATGGAGATCCGTAGGTTCTCGTTGATTACTTTCAGAAGGAGGGTATCAAGTGAGGAGCTGGATCATTCTATTTTTCAGCTTACTGTTTTTTCTATAACCTTGAGTGTGGAGATTAATTCTCCATAAGGGTTGAGTTATGTTACCATGCCACTTGATCTGATTGCCTTAGCATTTCTATATGGAAAATGCCACTTGTGTTATTATGAGAGTTACATCACGAAGGACACCTATGTGACCATGATTTGCATACGGTTTTTGAAAGTCCTGGATTTGACTGAAGCTGCATTTACCGGATCTACGCTATATGTACATTTATTCCAAAAATATTGATCTTTCAAACCTTACTCTGGCACGTTAAGCGAGTGAGTCTATTCAAATAGACGGGTTGGGTCAAGGTTTACTATAAGTCCGACACTTGCCACCTTTTTTGTTTCCAATATGTCTCGTATAAAAATTGGTAACTTTTAAGGAGAAGTGTTCATATTGATCTGTATGTATATGATACCTGTTGTAACAAATCGTTTTCGATGAGACATGGTTAGTGTACAGTAGTATGTCTTAAAGGTTTTATATTTTTTTATGATATATAGTCAAGTTTGTTTTATAGGGCTTGACTGGCTGTGTGGAGTTTATCCTCTTAGTCCCAGAAATCATGACTGTTATTGAAGGATGATACTCGATTATTGTGTAACTGGATCCTGATGGTTGATATGATTGACGTTAATATCAAAAAGGATGAAGACATATATATAATACTCAAGAAATACATTAAGTTGTTCTAGTAGAAAGAGTTACGCTTGTCTCCACTATGTATATGTTTGGAGACAATATGTTTTTTTTGGGTTGCTTGGAGATAAAATTTGTCATTATATCAAAGTAGTATGAAAAATACTGCACTTTGTGCCGCTATTTAGACGCTGTGATATTGTCTGAAGGGGGGTAGTGTAGTGGGTCGACGCTATACTATTTCTATAGAACCAGTTTGGGTTATATTGGGTATGTGTGTTGCCGTGTATCCGGGCCGCGCTCCTGTCTGGTGCCGGGTATATAGTTACATAAGTCTACACCTGAGAATTGAGGTGTCACCACCCTAAAGCACTAGGCCGTGTTCGGAAATTTCAATATTGACCACCATCGACCTGCCATTTGAAACACTTAAAACTCTCACAGTGTTTAGCCACCTATACCATATTTTAGCTTATGACATGCAGAAAAATATATAACGGGTGTGACCCCAAAAAGTCAGGCTAGATTTTGCGTCAATCGCCATGGTAACCGGGTAGTGGTTTTGTACAGTGAGGCCTACGCAGCGTATAGATACACTATAGGGCCGTTTCACCCCCATAAACCTACACTGTTTATATGGAGTAGATAAATCCTTCTTTTAGGACTATAAATAAACACTTTCTGATCACCCTAATAACAAATAACCATGTATTTAACCCTTCTTTCCCTCCCCTATAGGCTAAATTCCGCAAAATAACAAAGTTCATAAGGGACTCTTTGGCCAGTAAACCCGGAAGTGACCCTATTTAGGGTGGTGACACCTTAAACGAAGACGGGTTGCCATGGTTACGAGTAAACATTTTTTTAAATGACATATTAGAGCGTCCTTAACAATAAAAAAACACTATATAAGGTCTAACTAACAGATTTTAGCTTTATTTTGGCCAAAAAAATATCCCCGGGGGTCCTGCAACTAGCCAAAATCGACAAAAATTGCGGCCGTTTAAGCGAGTCCTTTCTCGACGAACCTACCGAAAAATCTAGCCTGACTTAGTTTATACAAATACCACTCCAAATGAAGCTTAAGACATGAGGTTTCAGGAGGTATACCCCCCTAAGCCCTGTGAGAGTTACAGACATGGCTAGAGCGAGCCAGAGGGCAAGTATGTGGATGATTTTCATGTCAAAATCACCAGTTTTGGCCACAAATTAGGCCCCGGGGGCCTATCATTGTTGTTTATTTACCATAGCACCCCATAGCAACCAATGGAATGTGCAACCTAAGGCCATAATAAGCAAGCACAGTGAATACACTTCACTCCTACTGCATAATATTCCAAAAAAATAAAGAAAATCAATGAAAAAAAAGAGTCCCTGCCTACTATTTCCACCAATGCAAGGCCCTCCCTTTAAGGTGTCACCACCCTAAAGCACTAGGCCGTGTTCGGAAATTTCAATATTGATCACCATCGACCTGCCATTTGAAACACTTAAAACTCTCAGTGTTTAGCCACCTATACCATATTTTAGCTTATGACATGCAGAAAAATATATAACGGGTGTGACCCCAAAAAGTCAGGCTAGATTTTGCGTCAATCGCCATGGTAACCGGGTAGTGGTTTTGTACAGTGAGGCCTACGCAGCGTATAGATACACTATAGGGCCGTTTCACCCCCATAAACCTACACTGTTTATATGGAGTAGATAAATCCTTCTTTTAGGACTATAAATAAACACTTTCTGATCACCCTAATAACAAATAACCATGTATTTAACCCTTCTTTCCCTCCCCTATAGGCTAAATTCCGCAAAATAACAAAGTTCATAAGGGACTCTTTGGCGGAAGTGACCCGATTTAGGGTGGTGACACCTTGAGAGAGCGCGGCCTGGTTATGTGCATTGAGCCGTGACCGCCACGTGTCACCCGACATATCTCGGGTACCGTGTCGGCCCGGATGCACCGGTGCGTGGTTACCCGGAGTTCCTCGGGAACTCAAGTGTTTACGAGTAATGAAGAGAGTTACATAAGGATCAGTACATAAGACCTGGGGTTCTGCTAATCGAGGACCCAGTCTTGCTGTGCACTCCGGCCAGCTCGACTGCTCCACAACAGAGCTTCCCCGAACTCTGTTGTACCTTTTTAGGCCTAGTCCTGTCGCTGCTTCCAACTTGGTCACCCTGCGTCT
This sequence comes from Harmothoe impar, assembly GCA_947462335.1. NCBI lineage: Eukaryota > Metazoa > Annelida > Polychaeta > Phyllodocida > Polynoidae > Harmothoe > Harmothoe impar. Next base: position 59,198,405 of record OX381704.1, read on the forward strand.
CTCTCTCTGTTCTACCCTCTGGGGGAACTAGAGGAGATAGACGCACTGGTGGACAACTCCGGACACAGAACTCCTCCCGCGGAGTCTGGTCCAAGCGGAGTTAACCATGATGGAAGAGAGCCTTGGAACTCGGGAATTATGTACCAGACCGTGAGCGTATACCTCTTGTATGTTCATATGACCACTGGTGTTCAGAAGCCTATTTGATTGTTACTATCCGTCTGTATGATTACGAGCCGTATGTCAAAATGAATAAAGTGTAATTTCTGAACAACCTATTTTCGAATCTGGAGTTTTTCATAGCCGATGCCTATCTTAGAATAGCCAACAGCTACAATAATGTCGCATAATGTACATTCTATATATCTTAAAGCTACCTCTCCGAACAGATACCTTAATTGCCTGCCATCTTTTCGCACCTAAATGCTAATCCGTTACATCCTACTTTACCCTCTGTTATGCATTCCTCTAATCCTACCACAATCTCAGAGGATTAAAGGTAGGCCTACTTAACACAGTGTAACTTATTGTAGATCGACCGACAATTTTTCTTAATGACTCTTAGGGATATTATAGCTGGATGCTTGTGGAAAACAAAGAAAATGGGGGGGGGGAAGCTATGGCATGGGATTAATTTGGATTTTGGAGGGTATTCTAATTTGGGGTGCGTTATTAGCCCTATTCAAGGCCCGGCCCCTATTGATTTCAGAACCTTCTTACCCCTGGCCCCTATTGAAGCCAAAACGTGACATTACGGTAAGACATTTCGGGAGCAGACAATTTTTATGTTAGGCCTACTTGTTTGTTACCTATAACTTTTTACAACCTGTCTCTGCCTCCAAAATGTCTTGCAAGTTGAATCTCTGCAGTTTGGGCTAGCCTAATACAGTTTAAGGTTTAGGCCTATATTTTGGGGGAGGCACTTCAGAACACCTTTGGCTATTGTATTTTGCTATAATTAAATGCCCATATCCCTGTAGACCTACATTCCTGGGCTACACAGATTTAAGTGTAGGCCAATATGGACCGATTAATAATTTCTTCTTTAATCCAAAAAGATATCAGCAGTGCCCCCCCCTCCTTTGCTAGATCCAGATCTGGGAACCCTGGGAGAATTGGGACACTAAATTAGGCCATAACATGTTTGCTTGTGATTTCTACAATGCCAACAATAACCAAATGCCTTTGTTTCATGAAGAAAGGCTACCAATAAACCTTTCATTTGGACTATTTAGATTCATCCTAGCCTGCCATGATTTCCGACTAGGGCCTTTTGAAATTTTGAGAAATTCCAGGGAGAACTGGGACACTTCGAGGAGAACTGGGACACTACCTCGGGAGAAGTGGGACACACCAGGGAGAAGTGTGACAGTGTAAATAGTGTGATTATTAACCAATGAAACATCATTTTGCTTTACTTTACGTTCAATATGATCATATGTAACATATTAGCTTCAGTCATAGGTCTGAGAGAAAAATAATTAAAGCACAATAAATCTTCACCCGGAGTGTCCCAGTTCTCCCCGATAGTCAAAAGTGTCCCAATTCTCCCTGCAATGAGTGAGATTTTTAAGCAAAATGTTGATACAGTTCAAAATATGCCTAACTGTGTTTTTGTAAGTAGCTGGTCATTTTGCCATCTTTCGATGCTACATAATGCAACACTAAAATATTTTCTCATTAAAAGGGAACCCTATGTAAATTTAATCGTCAGAGACCTGAAAAAAAACTTTTTTTTCCTAAAAATGTTATAATCTGTTATAGTTCTAAGTAGGGGAGACCGGGGCAAAACGGACCCCCGGGGCAAAACGGACCCGACCCCTAACTGAGTTCTCAGCTATAAATTCCATATTTTTGTCAAATTGGCTCATATAATTGATAGAAATAACTTGTTTTATAAAAAAAAATTAGATGCTACCTATGGTATTCCGGATTCCATAAAGAAAAAACTGAAACTAGAGATCTTGATCTAATTTTGCGAAAATCAGTTTATAAGCTTCTGAGAATTAAAAAAGAGGTATATGTTAATGTTTTATGGCTAAAACAATTATATTTTATAGCTAAAATATTGTGTAACATATTCACAAAGTCATTGGAAAAAATATTACCCTACAGTTTTTTTTTGGCAAGATCATTTTTTCACATATTTTTCATGAAGCTGGGGCAAAACGGACCCCCCCCCCTCACAATCATAATTCCTATGGTGAAATCCCATAGAAATGATCAAAACATGAAAAAATAACCATGCTTGGCCTAAAAAATGATAAGAATGATGAGACATGCTTATTTGAATATAAAATTATTTCTTATAAGCCAATTTTAATTTTGGGGGGTATTTTGGGGGTTTTGGGGAATTTTTCTTGAATTCGGGGGAAATTTGATTGAAATGCATGATATTCAACTGTCACAAAAATCAATTAAAATTGAAAAATGTTTGATAATGGTTATGCATGACAACAAAGAAATACCTAAAGAACTGAGTAATAATATAGCTAAAAGATGGGAGTGTAACGGGTTGACTATAAAGTCTAACTGTTATTGTTGTATATCTATTGTATGTTGTATGATGTAAGACAACACGGTTCTATTGTGTTTAATAACTGTTTTATTCATCTAACTAGTGTCGTCGGTTCGTTACATACACCGACTCCTCTAGTTCGGTTATCTATACGGTAGTGTACCGGTACCACCTTCGGTTACCGTCGGTAGTTGTTACATAATCATTTTTACATAACTAAACCTAACAGGTGGCGCTGCTAGTACGGTCACGTGGCTACGCAGCGCTGTATATAAGACGGCTGCTTCCCCATTGGAAGTCAGTCAGGTTTGGGACTGTCGTGACATGACCACCCTGTGCTCACGGGCTTAACTCTATGCTATAGGGTTGCCCACTGTATTATATATCTGTTCTGATCTCGTATATCCGCTGGTTATACTTGTACTATAATACCCAAGAGTTACCTTTACAATAAAGTCGCCGTATATTAAAGTCTAATTTACCTTGTCTGGTTTTTGTACTCAAGTGTTACATACGTAGTAAGAGACCAACTACATTGGTGCCGTGACCACTTGACGAACCGACCATTGATAGGGTATTAAATAGACTTACAGTATATGGATTACCTATACGATTTTGTCAGCTCGTTCAGCGGCAGGACTAAAACCCCTGCTGAGGAACGTGAAGAAGCCGTACAGAATGTACGCTTCTTCACAGGCAAATCTAATAGGCGGGAGGGCCGGGCAGCCTTGCAGGTGCCCGGGGACGACCTCTCCCAAGAAGCAATAGGTGATCCTATTGTGGAAGCCTTTACCAAAGGAGAGGATGGGGAGCAATCTCCAATCCCAGGACCCTTTGATATAAGCTCCAGGAGATCGTTGGACTCCCTTTCCACGAATCTTTTCTGTCCTGAGGGTCAGAAAATACCGGGTAGAGAGCCTAAAACTCTCGGCCCAGCTGCCTTCGGTTCTACACCGACGGTAGCAGATCCTTCATTGGATCCAGACACGTCGGTTTTCACTGATGGTGCCACTCCTACACCGAACGGTATGGGGGGTGGCGGGCCATCAAAGAAAACTAACGTGGCAACAGAAGCTCCTGGTAAGGGGTACCCGCCAGCAGTAGAGGAGCCATCCAGTTTACCACTGGATGGGGACCTACTAGCTGCCATGGGGATCCCCACCAAGGAAACTGAGTTGCATGAGCTCGCTGAAGCCCGGAGGGAACTTGCTTCCATCAATCAAACTAGGAAGTTATTCCTAAGGGAGGTTGATGAGAAGAAAAAGTTCCTACTGGAACTCCAGAACGAGATGGCTTCCCACAAGGTGGAGGTTGACAAACTTTTGCACCAAAGGGTGTCCGGCGAATGTGAGGTTGCAAGCTTAACTTCCTTGGGAAAGGATTTGAGCACGCAGCTCCACTTAGCCAGACAGGACCTCGCAAGCTTAAGGCAAGTCAATCAGGACCTGAAGACGAAGTCGGAGAAAGTACCACCACCTTCCACGGTGGTACCTCCAGTCATACCCATACCCAGTGTATACACGACAGTGACACCTTCAAGTGTCCCGCCGCTAGTACACACCACGGTAACAGGTATGACACCTCAGATGGGGGCTAGCTATCTACAGACTCCGGTCTGTGGTGGCGCCTTTGGAGGCACGGCAACACCTCCAGGGTACACCCACCCATCTACTGGTTCAACGATGTTGAACCAACAGCAGACCATGGTCTCAGTTCCAGTACCGAAACCCAGAGCTAGACAGGGCTTAACTCCTGTCCAGCGGGCTAAGTACGACCGGAACCCGGCTATTGAGAAGCTGGGGACAGACATCGTCCCGCGGGACATCGATGAACTGGATGAACGATATGCTCCTTTCAACTTTGGGGAGATCAAACATCCTGATGCAGCCCGTCAAAAGGCCATCGATATTCCGCCTTTCACAGGGTCGCCACCCTGGAGAAAGTACAAAGTTCGGTTCAAGGCTATTGTGGAGAGCAATCGCTGGAACAATCAGCAAGCGCTGGTTGCTCTGAAGCAAGCACTCTGCAACGGGCCAGGTGAACCAGCCCTTTTGGCGTTCGAGAGAGTGAAGATCAAGACATTGAGCTCACTTGAAGAAACAGCTGAATGGGCGATTGGGAAGATTGGTGAGCATGACCCAAGGACTCAGCTGCTCAAACGTGTCCAACGCAAGGACGAGCATCTGAGATCCTACGGATTTGCTCTACAAGAACTGATATCCGAGTGTTATCAGGGATGTAGACCTGACACCCCCACTGTCATCCAGGAGTTAACCTCCAGGTTTGTCAATGGAGTCAGAGACACCAATCTCCAAGCATATCTGCGGGAGAAATGGCAGCCGGACTTATCTCTAGCTGACCTTTTTGACCATGCAGATGTGTATGACACCAAACAGGCTGTTTTTCCTAGTGGAGGAGTGTCGGCAGCTCCATCTGTAGCCCCGAAAGGAGCTCAGGTGGTAGAGGCCGCCACAAAACCACCTAAGAAAAAACAGCCCGCCTCTGAGGAGGTGGCGGCAGTAATGCCTGACAGGGACATGGAGAAGATGATTGAGGGTTTGTTGCGGAAGCACTTGGAAAAGAGCTCTGCGTCCACTTCTGATTCTGGATCTGGAAAGAGAAGGAAAAAGAAGAAAAAGGACACGAAACCTCAGCCATGTAGACGCTGTCAGAAGATGGGTCATTGGGCTAGCGAATGCAAAGCCCCTGCACCCATCGCTGCTAAAACCGAAAAGGAGACGGAAAACTGAATGGGGCCCATCCTCTTGGCAAGGATGGCGCCCCCACAGTTAGCCATACCTGTAAGGGATTAGTAGACGGTGTTAACTCTTCCATGAACCAAGGCCGCGCAGAGGCAGAAGGGTCTGTACAACCTGTAAGCGTCTGGCAAGGCGGGGCTGGCAAAGACGAACGGAATCCGGAGGATTCTGTAGTCGCTGGCTTAGAGGAGTCTTGGTTAGAATCAATTGCCCAGAGCAGTGTGATTCAAGACTCCCCGAGCGACCCATGTTGGGATTATCTCCTGACAAAAGGGGTTGCTATGGATGGAGGGGGAAGCCCGATGCTGACCTCTGAGTGTGTCCCTTTACGGGGACAGCGTTGGTACCTGAGTCTGGTTATTTCCGGGACGCGTGGTGAATTTTTGGTCGACACGGGTGCATCTCACACCTTGGTCGATCGTAAATTCATGGCCCGTCTTTGCAACCAGCCCGAAGCTCCGCTACTAGGAGTAAAGGCTCGGACTGCTACGGGAGATAGTATGCAGACTTATGGCAGAACTGTAAAACCTATGTTGGTTGATGGCAAGACATACTGGATATGTCCAACCATCACCGACATCACTGATGATGGCATACTGGGGATGGACTTTGCTGCTCTTTACGGGGTAACAATGAACACCGCAACGGGCCGACTTCAGATTAAACATCCTTATAAACAATCTGTACAGTGCGTTTTAAGGAATGGTTCTTCTGTGGCGTCAGTGGCACAAGACACAAAGTTGGCAGCAGGACATGTATCTGATGTCCTAGTCAGCTGCGTGGGAGTGCAGGCCAAACGACCGGGAATGTTTGAACCAGAAGATCAAAAGCTCTCTGAGTTAGGTCTTGCTGGCTATCATACTTACCTGGCCAACGCTCGTTGGGGGGTGATACCGATTTGTAACTCGAGTAGTAGAGAAATCACTCTACGAAAGGGGACGCCTATTGGTAACACCACGCGAGCATATGGGGTAGACTCACTAACTACGGACTTTGTGGAAGTAGGTGTGGTGGCGGGGGACTCTTCCCACGAAGAGGCTCTAGCTAAATCCAACCTACCGAAACATTTAAGGTCCCTGTTGTGTGAGTCACACCTCACAACCCTAGAGAGCGAAATGGTGGCAAATGAGCTGTCGGAGTTATCTGACGCCTTTGCGCAACCAGGAGATCCTCTAGGGCGTACCAATACGGTACAACACCGGGTTGACACTGGGGACGCGCTTCCCAGTAGAATCCCCTACCGTCGGTTACCCATGGCTAAAAAAAGTGCTATGGAGGCTGAAGTAGAAAAGATGTTGGATGAAGATGTGATTCAACCTAGTGAGAGCCCATGGTCAAGTCCTGTGGTGATGGTCACCAAGAAGGATGGTTCCTGTCGATTTTGCATCGACTATAGGAAGTTGAACGGACTCACTAGGAAGAATGCATATCCTCTACCTCGGATAGATGAATGTGTGGAATCTCTGGGTGGGGCGAAATGGTTCTGTACACTAGATTTACAATCTGGTTATTGGCAGATCGGCATGGACCCCCGGGACCGAGAAAAAACCGCATTTTCTACCCATATGGGACTATTTGAGTTCAACGTCATGCCATTCGGGCTATGCAATGCCCCGGCAACCTTCGAGGCAATGATGGAAACCATGTTACGGGGTTTACTTTGGAAAAAGTGCCTAGTATACTTGGACGACATCATCGTCTTCGGTGGTTCTGTGGAGGAAACTCTACAGAACCTCCAAGCTGTGCTGAAACGCATCTTATCATATGGTCTGAAATTGAAACCTTCAAAGTGCAAGCTTTTTAGGAAGTCAGTTGAATACCTAGGTAGAATTGTTTCTGAACATGGCATCATGGCTGATCCTCATAAGATCGAAGTGGTACAGAACTGGCCTCGTCCGATGGACACGAAGGAGATACGCTCTTTCATCGGGTTTTGTTCATACTACAGAGATTTTATACCTGGATTCTCGAGAGTCGCAGCTCCCTTACAAGAGCTGATGATTGGAGAGAAGAAGGCTAAGGCTAAAATAGTCTGGTCCCCAGCCGCAGAACAGTCTTTCAGTGAGTTAAAGAGACTCTTCTTAGAAACACCTGTTTTGCACTACCCTGCACCTGTTGGTAAGTTCATCTTGGACACTGATGCTTCTAATACAAGTATTGGTGCTGCCTTGTCGCAGATCCAGGATGGGCGAGAAGTGCCGCTGGCATTTTCGTCCAACAGTCTAAGCAAAACACAACGTAACTACTGCACAACCAAGCGTGAACTCTTGGCAGTGGTGGTTTACACAAAAAAGTACAGACATTTCCTATATGGTGGGAATTATCTCGTACGGACGGATCATTCATCTCTGCAGTGGCTCCTTAACTTCAAGGACGCTGAGGGGATGATGGGTAGATGGTTGAACCACCTCTCTGAGTTTGGCATGACGAATGAGCATATCATACACAGGAGTGGAGTAGATCATGTGAATGCGGACAGCTTGTCCCGCTATCCTATCCGGAACTGTCACCGTGTAGACTGCCGAGACTGTGGGTCTCACAATGCAGTGATTGCGTCTGTGGGTGCGAAAGTTCCTAACTGGACGTTAAATCACTTGAAGGATGAGCAGCTTGCAGATCCGGCTATTTCGAGGGTGTACTCCTTGAAGTTGTTGGGCCTGTCCAAGCCTGTTCGCCCCGCACTTTCGCTGGAATGTAAAGAAGTTAGACAACTGTTAGCTCAGTGGGATAATCTTTTTATACGGAACAGTGTATTGTGCCGCTGGAGGGTGCAACCTGGCAGGAAGAGAACAGCTCAGTCTGTAGTGCCTATGTCACTCAGACTACAGTTGCTCAATTACTGTCATGGCCACCGAACTTCAGCACACTTTGGCAGACAACGGACTGAGGCGAAGATTAAGAGTAGATATTACTGGCCTGGTATGACTTTGGACATACGGCGTTGGGTGAAGCAATGCCCCCAATGCTGTTTATCAAAGCCTGGACCTGGTATCGGTAAACTACCTCTAAGTCAAGAGCTATTCGGTGTTCGATTTGCCCGGATCGCTGTTGATATCATTAGTGGTTTCAACACGACCCCCCGTGGGAATACCTGTATGATGGTGGTACAGGACTACTATACCAAGTATGTCCAAGTATATCCGTTGGTAAATCATACAGCTGTTACCTGCGCTGAAGCACTTTTCGAGAATTGGATCCTCACGTGGGGAGGTCCTTTAATGCTTCACTCCGACCAGGGTCGTGAGTTTGAATCTCGACTGTGGGCAGAACTGTGTAGTAAAATACACATCTGCAAGACGCATACGAACCCCTACCGACCTCAATCGGATGGTATGGTGGAACGTTTCAATCGGACGTTGATCCAATGTCTCACGACAATGGTTAATGAGCACCGGGATGATTGGGATGAGCATGCTCGCTATATCTCCCATGCTTACAATGCTACCGAACATGCGTCGACGGGCTGTACGCCTAATATGCTCGTAATGGGTGAAGACATAGTCATGCCAAGTGACATGGTCTATGGCGTGCAGGGACACCAGCTCGAGCAACCCTGCACAGTGATGTTTGTTGAATCACTTCGACAATCATTACGCGAGTCCTATGGAGTAGTAAGGGACAACTTGGAAAAATCTGCTAGTTTGCAGAAGGTGGGCTATGACACGGGCCTTAAACTCCGCCAATTTAAGGTGGGGGATAAGGTCGCGAGATTTAGCACACCAAATTCCAAAGTCAAGACCCTGTACTCCTGGGATGGTCCGCATACGGTTACTATGGTGGTTAGTGAAACTACTGTAGTAATACGGTTGCAAAAAGGGACTCTCACTAAATCACATGTGGCTAGACTCCGACCTTGGTATGGAGTCCCATATATAGATGACGGTGAAGATTCCCTCGGTGCTGGTCGAGTACCAGCACCAACCGACCCTGCGCTACCGAAGATACCGAAGGCAGGACCAACGGTCATACCGTCGGTACCGACGGTAGCGCGCCGAAGGGGTCGTCCTAGGAAATTACCGATTGAACCACAGTCGTGTGTTACCAAGCCCAAGCGCGGTAGGCCTCGTAAAAAAGGGTCAGCTGTGCGTAAAGGACTAACCGTAGATACCGGTAAACAAAGCAAGGTGATACCTCCGGTGTCATCATTGCTGGACATACCGGTACAAGGTCTACGGAGGAGCACACGTGTCAGAGAGCGAGATAAAATTGTGTAAACATTTTTTCTTACCTTGTTGACGACATTTAGCTGCTGGCTTGATTAAATTTCCATGGACAGTTCCGTACTGGGCCGGTGGTCATTGGCCCGGTACTCGATCACCAAAACACAACGAGAAGAGACGGGTTATCCGGTGTGGTTATCCGTTGGAGGTAGAAAAGCACGTGTTCAGGGCGGGTGGCTGGCTTTGCCGATTAGTTCTAAGTATGGGACTAGTTTTGACCACATATTGCTTAGCAACACGCTGCTGTGTATATCCTCTAATGCCGGTATATCATTCCCGGGTTATCCGGTGGCTACGCCACGAATATTGTAAACAACAGTGAGAGTTCCCACCGTCGGATATGCCAGGCGTGGGAAGGGCGCTGCCCGCGTCACCTGATCGATTTCTCCCGCCAAATGAGCCGTGAGAAATTGGGTCACCTCGGCGCGCCTTCGGGGCGCGACCTCTGATTGGCTGAGAAGCCGGTCAAGGGGCGGGGTCACGGGGGACGGGTGGGGTATATAAGCCCCACAGGCAGTCAGGCTTCTTCAGATCAACACGTTTGCCCGTAGGGTAGCGTGTTGATCAGTGGTGCCTAGGTCTGCCCGGCAGTACCTACACTATTGTTTACTGTAGCTGTGCTACTAAATGCTCGGGTGAGTGAACCGTGAGGTTCACCTACGCCTGAGCTAACAGTATGGCAGCCCGTGTAGATGGCAAATGCACGGCCCCGGAGAAGGCTGAGGCCTCCGATGGGGAAGACCGAGTTCTCGAGTCTGACACGGAAATGGACACTACCGGTGCTCCAACCGTCGGTCAAGGCTCGGCTTCGGTACCAACTGAACCTAACCCTGAGGGGTCGGGTGATGTTGTTCCGAAGACAGAACCTGGTCTGGGTGGTAGTAATATCATCCAGGAGGAGAACCCTGCAGGGGGATCTTCTCCGAAACCCGCCGGTGTATTGGCACAAGAACCGACGGTCCCTGATGGTGATTCATCAGACGGGTCCACGGTTCGTGCTAAGACCAAACGGAAACGGAAGCGTAAGAGGAAGATTACATCTTCCCCTGAAACTCCCGCTACCGAAGAGGTCGCACCGACTGAGGCTGATAGACTCAAAGCTGTTGCTGACAGAGTGGCCAAGGCGGAAGCCGAGGGCTGGTCTGTTGCAGAGAGCAGAGCCAATCGACGCCTCCGCGCCAAGGCAGCGCATGTCCGTCTAAACCTGTGTCTCCGTGATGATGACCGGGAGAACCTGAGCCTCACTGATTTAATTCAGGAGAATGGCAAAATGGCTCTTCCTGCACCTCACACGGTCGACGGTTCAGACGACGAAGACTGGTTGACAGGTGATTCCCATCCCATTGACTGGTACCTCGTGTACCTCAAGGCAGTGTTGGCGGGGAATAAACCTAACATCCATAGGTCATGCCGTCCCAAGCTGAAATATGCTTGGAAGAACTACGTGCCAGGGGATCCCTGCCCGTACGTTCGCTGTCAGCGCCTGAAAGGGACTGCGACAGCAGCAAAACGGTGGCCAAACCTTTTCAAGTTTGCCCGTCATTTGGTAGAGAAGCACATGAATGTGCGTCCCTACTTGTACTGTGTGAGGGGAAGTACGAGTACTTCCTGCCCTGAGTACAGTGACGGGGAACTATTCCGTAGCCAACGGAGATCCGGTTTGGTAAGGCATCTCTGCGATAATAAGGGCGTGCACAAGCGCACTATTACTCGTGGAGTTGAGGCTGCACTGAAGGTTTGGGGGATCCACAAACGTGTAGGAAATCTACAGTTTAAGTGGAGAACCAACAAACTTAAACAGTGGAACTACCTCACGGAGGCTGACTGGGAGAGGTTGTGTAAGGGCGCCAAGTGCGAACAAACCGACCTGGGACCAGCCACAGAAGCTCCGATGCCCACTGTCAAAAAGGGTACCCCCCCTAAGAAGAAAAATCTAAAAAGGGGCCGCCAGGCATCCAAAGATGATACCAAAGGTGGACGTGACCGTTCCCGCAGTGAACCTGCGAAGAAACGTGTCGCCACCGCCACGGTAACATCTGAGATCGACCATAGCCAAACCGTCGGTACCGTCACGGTATCTTCGGTTGCATTGCCCCCGGTTGCTGATCAACTGCCCAGGCAGGAGAGACAGAAACTGGGGAATGCACTGGCTATTGTTCAGAACTCTTTGGGTGACGAGCAGGCGGAACAAGTCGCTGCTGACTATGTCAAGCAGTACAAGTGGAGTCAGAAGCAAAAGAAAGCTTCAGCCCCACAGGAGAGTGTCTCACCTGTCAGTGACGCTGAACAGGTAGAGGTACAACAGCCGGATGGGGCGTCAGCCCAGCCGACTGCTCCACCCCAGCACGGAGCAACCTCTGACCCCGCAAGGGATGACGAGGTAACTCCAGACCCTGAGCACAGGGCTGTTGACGAAGGGCTAGCAGGGTTACCTGTGTTGCCTGGAGACGGTCCTGCCTTTGATACTGGATTCTCTGACACTCTAGTCCCCGGATTTGAGTGCTACAGAGCTAAGATGGCTGAAAACGCAAGTAAGCTACTCCAGTTTCAGGTTTCCTTCTTGGAGAAGTCGTACTTTGAGCAGTACAAGTTGCTCAGAGAACAGGCTATCCGAGAAGGGAAAGCTTGGGTTGCTGAACGCACCAGAGTCCTTGCCGAGCGCGAGGCGAGTCTGGAGCAAGATCATGCCTTCTGGAGGGCTACGATCGACCAACTCGAATCAAGGTTGACAACTTGTGACGCCAAGTTCTTCCGGCAGTTCGGGGTTAAGCTGACAGAGTGGGAGAGATCTGGTTTTCCAGATCTCCAGTCCAGGTTGGGGCTTGCCGCAAGGCCTGCTCCTCCTGTGACCCCGGTACTGTCAGTACACCCACCTAGGTATGAGATGCCATTTTCTTTCATGGCACAATCTACCCGGGTGGTCAGTGGCGGGGAGCCTACTGCGGCGCCGAGTACCCTCTCGGTGGCCCCAGGTGGAGCCCTTCCTCTCCAGGTGGAGGCTGCTGTGGTTTGCACCACGGAGGCCCCTCCTGGAGGAAGTCCTGATGGGGAAGGAAAGCCATCCGGCGGTGTCCCTATGGACACCTAAGGTTGGTCCCCCGTCAGGCCCTCTGGGGTGCACTGTTCCGCCCCTCGGAGGTAAAACTAAACCATCGACGCAGCTACACGCCCCTGGACACCCAAAAGCAGACCGACGGTGCTGTCGTGACTTAACTGAGTCTCTACTGCCACCACACTGGAAGCAGCCTGATGTCTTCAACCGTGGTTTACTACTAAGCCACAACCGTCGGTGCTCTACTACTGTCCAGGGCTCCTGATCCTGTGGTCACATTCTACTATTGTGACCTATGAACTATTATATGGATCATCCTCCTGTGATAATTATTTATAAGGAGGCACGGACCTACCTTTTTATATTTATATTTCACAAGAGATGGAAGTACTATACCGGTACTGGACTCTATCCATCTCTACCACCATAAACTGCTAGGTACTGGAGTACCGCCCCTAATAAGGATGACGATCTATCCCACCTTATTTAGGATACGCTATTATGGATTTTTATATATAAACTTTTCTACGCCAAAGGAAGTGGGAACTGCTATAGTTCCAATTATAAACTTTTCTTCGCCAAAGGAAGTGAGAGCTATTATAGTTCTATTATTTATATATAAGGACACTAACTCCACACGGATTCGCACCATTGCTGAATGAAGTAGGTGATGTGTTGAGTTTCCAAGGTGGTTATTTGGTGCCTTTACTATTAACTGATACTAGTCTAGGACTATCAGTTGGACAGTTTTTATCATGTGCCTACGGGACTATGGTTTTACAAAGACTATATTGTTGATATAAACTGTTATGTACATGTTAACTTGTATGTTCATGTATGTATGCCTGTTGTTACTATGAGTAGAAATGTTACTTGTTGATAAATAGATATACGCGGTATATAATGTATCCAAGAGGTATTATTATTATAAAACCAACCCTTCCTACATTCTAAAGGGGGGTAGTGTAACGGGTTGACTATAAAGTCTAACTGTTATTGTTGTATATCTATTGTATGTTGTATGATGTAAGACAACACGGTTCTATTGTGTTTAATAACTGTTTTATTCATCTAACTAGTGTCGTCGGTTCGTTACATACACCGACTCCTCTAGTTCGGTTATCTATACGGTAGTGTACCGGTACCACCTTCGGTTACCGTCGGTAGTTGTTACATAATCATTTTTACATAACTAAACCTAACAGGTGGCGCTGCTAGTACGGTCACGTGGCTACGCAGCGCTGTATATAAGACGGCTGCTTCCCCATTGGAAGTCAGTCAGGTTTGGGACTGTCGTGACATGACCACCCTGTGCTCACGGGCTTAACTCTATGCTATAGGGTTGCCCACTGTATTATATATCTGTTCTGATCTCGTATATCCGCTGGTTATACTTGTACTATAATACCCAAGAGTTACCTTTACAATAAAGTCGCCGTATATTAAAGTCTAATTTACCTTGTCTGGTTTTTGTACTCAAGTGTTACATACGTAGTAAGAGACCAACTACAGGAGCAAGAAAATTATGAAAATAGATAATAATTCAAAATTAAGAAATTTCCAGGGTCCCTTTTGCCCCGCCCCAAAAACCCTTTTGCCCCGGGACTTTTAGCACATGACCTTCGTAGGTCAGAATATGTTATGCTTTCCCACTATGCTATTAATGATACTAGCACAATATTAATTATTTTCATGGATGGTATACTTCTACACTGATAATAATACCTATAGTCAGTAGTGACTATACCACCATATTTTGACCCCCGTAGTCAGGGGACTATACAACTTAGTCACATATTAGTCATAAGATAGTCAGTAGTGACTATATGTGGATCACACAAATTGATGATGTCACAGGAATGTGTGCACAGGAAACAGTTAGGATTCAAATTTGAATGGTCCATGGACTTCAGGTAGGCACATCCTCTTCTAAACCACTCTTCTATGGATATCCCTGCTAGTTATATTTTATGTATCAGTTGACTATGACAACTTAAGATGTTATGGGGTGCATGAGTTCTCATGTTTGATAGAGTAATCATGTTATTTTGTTCAAATTTTGATATTAAACATAGAAATACATGAACAGTGCATGTCTAGACTAACAGAGCATAATATGCCTACACAGGAGCCTGTCACCTGCCCTGCCTTATCCTAGCCTGTCACATGCCCTGCCTTTCCCTAGTATGTTCATTGCCCTGCCTTATCCTAGCCTGTCTCCTGACCTGCCTTATCCTAGCCTGTACCCTGCCATGCCTTATCCTAGCCTGTCCCTTGCCCTGCCCTATCCTAGCCTGTCCCCTACCCTGCTTTATCCTAGCCTGTCCCCTAGCCTATCTTATCCTAGCCTGTCACCTGCCCTACTTATCCTAACCTGTCCCCTGCCTTGCCCTATCCTAGCCTGTCCCATACCTTATCCTAGCCTGTCACCTGCTCTACCTATCATAGCATGTCACCTGCCATGCCTTATCCTAGCCTCTCCCTTGCCCTGCCCTATCCTAGCCTGTCCCCTACTCTACCTATCCTAGCCTGTCCCTTACCCTGCCTTATCCTAGCCGGCCCCTGACCTGCCTGATCCTAGCCTGTCCCCTGCCATGCCTGATCCTAGCCCATCCCTACCCTGCCTTATCCTAGCCCATCCCTGCCCTGCCTTTTCCTAGTATGTTCATTGCCCTGCCTTATCCTAGTCTGTCACCTACCCTGCCTTATCATAACCTGTCCCCTGCCCTGCTTTATCCTAGTCTGTCACATGCCCTGCCTTATCCTAGCCTGTCACCTGCCCTGCCTTATCCTAGCCTGTCCCCTGGCCTGCCTTATCCTAGCCTGTCACCTGCCCAGCCTTTTCCTAGCCTGTCCCCTGCCATGCCTTCTCCTAGCATGTTCATTGCCCTGCCTTATCCTAGCCTGTCTCCTGGTCTGCTTTATCCTAGCCTGCCCCTTGCCATGCCTTATTTTAGCTTGTCCCCTGGCCTACCTTACCCTAGCCTGTAACCTGCCCTGCCCTATCCTAGCCTGTCCCCTACCCTGTCTTATCCTAGCCTGTCCCCTGTCCTGACTTATCCTGGCCTGTCCCCTACCCTGTCTTATCCTAGCCTGTCCCCTGTCCTGACTTATCCTGGCCTGTCCCCTACCCTGTCTTATCCTAGCCTGTCCCCTGCCATGCCTTATCCTAGGCTGTCCCTTTCCCTACCCTATCCTAGCCTCTCCCCTGCCCTGCCTTATCCTATCCTAGAGTAGGACAAAGCTTGGCCTGCCTTTCCCTTATTTCTCATGATTGCCTATATCTATTAGTCATAATGACTACTTTAGACCATGAAACCATTGAATTCATAATCACTTGACTATATAGCCCAAATCAGCCGATTTAATGGCTGACAATAGGTTGACTATATGACTAACTTACATTAGACATAGGTGACTAACCAGGTATAGCCGTTTTTTCTACGTTCACGTGACTATAGAAACGTAGTCCGTAGTGACTAACATTTCCAGGCCCATTATTATCAGTGTATGCTTTGATATGAAAAAATAAAAGTTTCAATTCAGGGGTTAACCACTGAGCTATATGCCATCTTCCCTTAAGGGGTCCGTTTTGCCCCGGTCTCCCTAATGACATCACAGTAATTTTTTTAATCATAACAAACTTAAATATTATTGGCCCAAAAAATGGCATCGGTGGTTATGCATTAAAGTTATTGGTTATGGGCAGAATACACAGTGTCCCAGTTCTCCTTTGTCCCAATTCTCCCAGGGCTCCCCTACATGGATTCCGCAGTAACTTTTGGCTTAAGCAACAGAAAATATCTAATGGGGGATCCCACTTTTCCCTGCCGATTTTAAGAGATGACCATGTCACCTTGTCGATTTAAGAAAAGGCTATGTCCCATGTCACTATCTCTTGATATTCCTCATGTCGCATGTCAGTAGATCGCCCAGTGGGATTTGACCTTCTGGGAAACATGCCCAGTCCCTGCACTTGGAGTGAAAACCAACACCATCCATGTTATGAAAACGCCGATCTAGGGGTACTTTTTCACTAAATTGGCACGTCCGTGGAAATGAGAAATAGGGGTGTTTTTTTCAAAATAAATAAGTGAAAAATATAAAAGGGGGTTGTATAATTATATTAATGCCTCTTTGAAAATATAAAAGGGTACATAATGGTGTCCCTTAATGGTGTCACAGAAACATTCACCACAATTGGTCGGGGAAGATCATTTTGTATCTCAATGAGGACCTAATAAAAAATAAAAATAAAATAAAAATACATCTGTATCAAATCAGTATTCATGGATTTCTATGGACCCCTAGGAACTAACTTGGAGGCTAGAAATTCAGCGTTTTTGAAATAAAGGGGTATTTCCAAGGATGAAAAGGTCAGCGTTTTTTGGAAAGGGGTATTTTTTGTGGCCAAAAAGTCGGTGTTTTAATCTCTTATAGGGGGCACTTTACATCCGAAAGTCGATGGAAAGGGGGTATAGGCCCTACTACTATTTCAAAGCCCATAACATGGATAGTGTTAGTTTACTATCAGAGTGCAGGGACCGGGGAAACATGAGTGGTCCAATTTAGGAGCCCGTCCGATTTTGGCAACTTTCCTCCTAGGCCTACTATTAGGCTACCGTCGTTAGGTAGGCCTACGGTTTTTTTGATAGGTTTTAAATAGAAAACGTCTAAAAGCCCTAGCGGCCTAACTGCAGTTAAAAATGTCAGTGGGGCCACTATCAAAGAGGAATGAATAACTTTGCCACCCGGGGGGGGGGGGGGGGCACTTGAATTTTTTTTGACAGGGGTGTGCGGCTGGACCTCTGACAACCCTTACCCTTGTTAGGGCGATTTTGATGCCAAAAAGTTACCCTTGTTAGGGCATTTTCGGTCAAAAGTGCCTAGGTTTCGGTAAAAAAAAGCGATAAAAGGTAGATTTTGATGCCAAAAAGTTACCCTTGTTAGGGCATTTTCGGCCAAAAGTGCCTAGGTTTCGGTAAAAAAGCAATAGAATATACCATGTTTGTGTAAATCTGCTGAAAAAATTACCCTCTTGCGAAGAATTTTGTTGAAAACTGCGACATTTTTTGTGAAAACGGGCAAATCTTGGCGAAAACCGGGACATTCTTGTGAAAAGTAGACCCTTGTTAGGGCGATTTTCATGAAAGTGGACCCTTGTTAGGGCAATTTTTCTTTGAAAAGTGGACCCTTGTTAGGGCGATTTTGTAGAAAAAGTACCCTTCCCAGCCGCACACATGTGTATACAAAATATACTAAGTCCTAGTCTGTCCCCCCCCCCCCCCCCCCCCCCCCCCCCCCCCCCCCGGGCTTTGCCACTATGGCGCGAATATGGAGCAGACGCCACACGGACGCTGGACGGTGGCGACGTCTGTAGAGAGCGGTAGAGAGGCGTGTCCCCTGGTGCTGCGTCTGTCAATTAACGCTGGGCACGTGACCACCGAGCTCTTCAGTTGATTGGTTCTTGTGGAGCGGGAACGACAAAGATGGAGGACTCAAACAAAGTTACGGTTGCATGTCTCTCGACTTTCGAGGATCTTGATCGAATACTCCGAAGAGAGGGACTACAATGGGGTGAAACATCGAAACGGCATGCTATCCTGGAAACGCTTAAACGACTAGGAAGTTATTCTGCACAGCGGGTGTTAAAGAAATGTAAGTATTTCAGTTGCTTCCCGAACTTGCGGAAGGACGTTTTTCAGTTCAAGCGTTTGCAGTACTTCGCTTAAAACTTTACAAGAACATGTTTAGAACGCAGCTCGTAGTTTAATGGATCTAGATCTTAGTGTATAGATAGTGTAGGTCTAACGCTGGACACTATTTGATAGTGTATTGTGCAACATCCTTCTGACTAGAAACGGAAACTACGACTCATTTATGTTGTTTATAAGCTAGATCTACCCGATGCAACGTCTGCACGCTGGGGTCGAGGCGCACTGTCACCGATGAAACTCCCGCGAAATATACCGAGGCCCGAGTAGTCACAGAGAGACTCTACTGAAGGAGAGCACCTATCAGTCTCTAAGCGATCACTTGTTTTGAGCCCGTTCAACTAGGCCCGAGGGCCTTTTAATTTTACTATGGCGGGGTCTTTTCAGACTAGATCTATTCTCCCTTTGATAGTGTACCGTAGGCGTAGGTCTTCCATGTCCTACTAAAAAGTACTATCGGGTCTAACCTGATTCTGAATGAATGTTTTGAGTGTCTGGAGGTTTTGTCACCGACTGGGTAAGGCCACTCAAAAAAAAAAGTTGTCTCCGAGTCGCCTAAGGCTGTAGGGGGCGCTGTGCGCAGAATCGGCGGCCATTTTGTTGGGGGACGTAATGCACTGTTATTCGTAGGGCCGAAAAGTCGGCCATTTTGTAGGTGTGCTGCAGTCGCCTCCGCGAAGCAGAGGGCCGCCATCTTTAGGTGGGGCACATTGACACTGACAGCACAGATAAAAGTAAAGGATTAGTGAAGTATTTCACTTTGATATGTTGGCCCAGTGCCAGATTAAAGGTATATGTGCTCAGAGGTGCTACTTTGTGGTGAAAGCAAGCTCTGAGGTGTCACTTTTGGTTTGTTGGTGTAAGTGTGAATACACATGCAACATGCCCCTCCTTTCAATGGCGGCCATTGTAGCCGGATGCGTTTTTTACAGAAACACATTTTCGGCCTCACCAATGGTCTGGAAAAAATCCTAAAATCGCTAATTGTGGATAATTTAGACATAGTTTGGCCTCTAAAATAATCAATACATCGAGATAAATGCATATTTCTCGATACATCCGAGAGTATTTGTTCATTCAGACCCCTATTTCATCAAAATCAACATATTTTTATGCTACGTCTGGACTCAGCAACGATATACGTCCCCCCAAATAATGGCGGAAATTTGACAGGAAGTCACTGTCAGACTCGGAGAATCACCGCGCGCATCATAAAAATCATGATCTGAAGAAAACTTTTTTTTCTTCTTTTTTTTTACATTTTTGATGAAAAATATGTTTAAATTGGAAAAATATTGGCAAATTTGGTATCAAATTTAAGCTTATGCCATCAGTAATGCAGTCGGCTGGGAATAAACTGCATTATAACAACTTTTGCTGATCAATAAACTAAATTGTGAAAATTTGTCGCGAAAAATCCAAATTTCCCTATGTATTTCAGCTTCAAGTAAAAAAAAAAAAGTTAAAATAAAAACGCCCTCGTCATATTTTTTACAGCTTGGTGATGAGAAACCTTTTTTTTTTTTTTTTGAGTGGCCTAACCAGTTGTTTCAGCCCCATGGTCCTTTCAGACTCAGTCGTTTCAGCCCCATGGTTGTTTCAGACCATGGTTGTTTCAGACCCATGGTAGCACAGTCATTTCAGATCCATGAGATTCAAGATTGGCTTTATTGACAAATGAGAGGTACATTTACGTCAGCGCCGGGTTGTTGATAATCTGTTCACAATAGCATAAATGTTTTGTACAAAGGCACATATATATCTTTGAGCCTCTGGTCTGTCCTCCATTTGACAGTCGGGTTCTATTGACAATACCTGCTTTAATTTCTCACACTTCTCTATATTTTTGTATTCCTTAATGATGTCACAGATTTTACCTTTGAACACATTCCTTACATCACATATTTCAGACATTTTACATGCAAAAAGGATATGCTGTACAGTTTGTGTTGTCTTACAACTCTTACACTCCGTATCAATAGGTTTTTTTGCCTCTATAACTTCGACTTTGGCTGTCTAAGGTACAGTTTGCATCTAATCTAAGCGAAGGAACAACAAGTGACTGGTACTTTCGGAAGCAACGACAGATTGGGTGCAGACATTTCAGAAGCAGTTTATTTTGTTAGCAGACATTTTGGAAAGGAAAAAGTAGATATTTAAGAAGCAGTGCATTTCGGAAGCAGACTTTTTTTTGTTGTCATTATGATCATAGATCTTGAAAAATACAATAATTTTGGTTCTAACCATTCACATACAGTGATTATAGACATAGTCTAACCAGAAAGGGGGGAAAAATGAAAGAAAGTGGTTTTTTTTTTAACAAAAAAAACAACTGCAAAGGAAAGAAATAAAATAAAAGAAGAAAAAAAATAGGGAGTTGGGGGGGCACAGCCCCCCATATTTGAATTCAAAGACAGGGTTAAAAAGTCCTCACATTCACTCGGTGAATGAATTGGAATTTCCTGATTTGATTTATAACCTCGTCAGTAGTGGTACTATCACTGCAGAAACTATATTGAATCTTTTTGGTATTTTTTGGGGTCTGAAATGACCTGGCCATGGGTCTGAAACGGCTGTGGGTCTGAAATGACTGGGGCTGAAACGACCATGGGGCTGAAACAGCCACGGTCCTGGAACAACTGGTATTCACTGACTGACTAGCGACTGGCGGGGGAAACTGGCCACTAAAGTTGGACTGGTTCTGCGACTGGGAGTGCTGGCAGTCTCGGAGTCTGGATCGGTGGTTGAAAAACAAGTGCTGTCCGGAGGGCACCAGTCTCGGAATCCCAGCCCAATACTTTAGTATGGGCTGGGAGCAGGGCTGCATTTCACTTTTGCGCCAGTTTGGTGGCGCAAAAGTATGTATTGGGGAAAACACATACAACTCCAGACAGATCCCTATCTAATTCAAAAGAGATTAACACCTATACTAGAAATGGGTAATTAAAATATGTGTATTGGGGTTAAATGGCAGCCTGCTCCCAGGCTATCCAAATAGGATAGACGCTGGCCGAGCCTGAGAGGGCACCTGTGCTGTGGGGCACTTCTGGGCAGATCGTTAATTTAGATCACAAAAGCCTGCAGACCACAGCGTCAGCAGTACTAGTACTATTTGTCTACTACAACAGCCTACAGAATACAGATGATTTGTTTGTGGAAAAATGTGTCAAAAAGTGGACAAATATTGGCATATTTGATATCAAATTAAAGCTTAGACTGTCAGTAATGCAGTGAACTAGGATTAACTTACAATATAATACATTTTGTGGATCACTAATTACTTAACTACTAAAATGTGAAAGCCATTTGCGGAAAATTTCCTATACATTTTAGCCCTCAGCAAAAAAAAAAAAGATGAAATAAAAAACGCCCTCGTCATATTTTTCACTGCCAGGTGATGAGAAACAACTTTTTTTTTCAAGTGGCCCTACATGTAGTAATTTATATTGATAAATACGAGAACTGCCAAAATGTATTGAGAAATGTATAAATTCATAGCTTTACTTCTAACTATCTGAAAAATTCTGTCAGTATTGTGCCTCTACATGGGTACCCCCAGTTTTCGCCGTGTCGATTTTTAGCAAAAAGGTCTGTGTCGTGTGTCGATTTTTATATATATAGAATATACTGTGGTCTTATAAAGATGTCTGTGTCCGTCGATTTTTAAAAGTGCCCTGTCGCCCGTGTCGATTTTTAAAAGTGCTGTGTCGAATTTTACCCCATGTAGAGGCACAGTATTGCCTATTGGAAAGCTATGGCCATGGCCGGCCATTATCGCCGATGTCTAAAGGGCTTACACCGGCCATTACGATTCTACATCGGCAAAAGGCGATGTGCCCATGTCATTTCGGCAACACTGTCAGAGCTGTAGTATATATATTAATACTAAATACTGCAGCTCCCGTGAGGTTTTCCATCCCAAACGGGCCAATGACACATTGACAGGGTTCCCACTCGTCTGACATTGAAAGTCAGGATACTTCCATTGTTTTTTTGTGAGAACCTTGGCTTATACTTTGTTTATGATATTGAGTATTAAAATGGTTCTTAGAACAAATTATAATATTAAATCATATTTTCAGTGGTGCAACTAGGCGAATTCAAATGGGACGAAGAAAACGACTTCGAGGTGGAAGCCATATTGGATTATTCAAAGGAGTTCACTGATTTTCAAGTAAGTATGGTTAGTTTTCTGTTAGATTGCATGTACCAGAATTTGAATACACCACATAGATATTTCAGGGAATTATTAGAATTATTGATGAAATTACCATATTATTAACACACCTGCAGCGAATATGTACTGATAACTCTTGTTGGTGTTTAGGCTAGAATCTGTGCAAAAACAACATGGTGGCGGGCGCGAACGTAATTACCGACCAGAACCCAACAAAATCACCTCGGGTGAACTGCATCATGGGAGCCGTATCGATATTAATGTGGTCCTAAAAAGCAAAGACATTTTTGTTTTCAAATTTGCATACCGTAAAGACAATCATTGATATACATATATATAGCTGACCCCCATCTATAACTTTTTCAGGAAGTGATCGAACTGTACCTTATCAAGTGGAAAGGATGGACCAACGTACACAACACATGGGAACCCAAGGAGCACTTGGACTGTGCCAACCTATTGGAAGAATTCCACAGATTACGTGATGCTGACGCATCAAGAGCTGAGATTTTGGCAAGAATGTCGGAGCTGACCAGTTCAACAGACTCCCTCAGCATGCAGGAGAAGTTGCACGCTCTTAGTTTTAAGTTGGCTGAGAAGAACATAATGCCCGACAAACTCATGAAGATAGCTAGGGAGACATCCAAGCGACGAGTAGAAACGCTGACTAGTCAGACCGCAAAGAGGCATAAAACCAACGAGGGTAAGGTCAACATAACGAACAAAAGGACCAAGGCCTACAAGGTGCTCAAAGCAGAGATGGACCTAGTGCTGAAGCAGTGGGAAACACAAATGAACAAGGTCGATGTCAACCAAGCGCCCATTTTTGTTGAGAACAAAGTTGATCTCGATGGACCTCCGGATAACTTCATATACACCAATGATTACATTGAAGGAAAGGATATTGTCATTCCCCAGGATCCACTGGTAGGCTGCGATTGTGACAGCTGCCTCGACGAGAAGAAGTCATGCTGCGGCCCCAACGCTGGTAGCGAGTTTGCCTACTACAAGAACAAGAGAGTACGCGTGAAGCCAGGGACACCAATCTATGAGTGCAACAAGTACTGCAAGTGTCCTAAAGAGTGTCCGAATCGAGTCGTGCAGTTTGGACGCCAGCATAAAGTTTGTCTATTTAAAACAGCAAACGGTCGAGGCTGGGGAGTGAAGGCAATGCAGACGATAAAGAAGGGGTCTTTCGTCGTTGAATATGTTGGCGAGGTAAGATAACCTAAGATCCTACAAAAGCCACCTATTTCCATAATCTGCTACTGCCAGGCCAGTCATAATGTGCCTAGGATCAATAGTTTGTAAACATATATATCGCTGAGGGAAAAATTGACTTTAAAAAAAGACATAAAAAAAAGATATCATTGAAATGTAGTTCAAGTAATATTATAAATTTTTAGTATAGCCCACTTTGCAGTTAGCGACATATTTTCATAAATTGATAGATACTAAAGACTGCTTCATAATTTCATTCAATCAAGTATCTCATAGATGCGATCATCCATACATGCCATCACTGCTGTATTTGGGCAAGCAGCATTGGAATAAGTGTCCTGACTGACGCAGACTACCAGTACCGGTATTTGTCAAGCCACATTCTGTCTCTGATCCTGAACCTATATGCGTACTTGTGATCTACACCTACAGGTCATCACACATGAAGAAGCTGAAAGAAGAGGCAAGATCTATGACGGTGCTGGACGGACCTACCTGTTTGACCTGGACTACAATGATGACGATTGTCCGTACACAGTTGATGCCGGAAATTATGGAAATATTTCACATTTCATCAATCATTCGGTAAGTGTTAAAAAGTCTGGGAACATTTAGTAATATTTGTAAGAAATTGCAATTTTAGGGAAAGGTCAGGGAATTTTACAGTTCATAGCCTATACTCGATTTTAAGTAGCCTAAGCTTCTTTATACCCGGGGGCGGGGATGCTAAGATTTACAAATAAGATTTAATTTCTATAACTAATGAGCATGTTTTAAATTGTACACTTTGTCTTTTTTAGTGCGACCCAAACCTGGTGGTGTTTGGTGTCTGGATCAACACACTCGACCCAAGGCTACCGAGAATCGCTCTCTTCTCGCAAAGAGACATTCAAAAAGGCGAAGAACTGACATTTGATTATATGATGACAGGTAAGTGGATGATTATAAGGATGGGTTGTGGATTTTTTTTTTTGGGGGGGGGGGGGGGGGCTGCCAATATTGATATGCAGGATATACCGTAAAACCTTGCGTATACTATAGACCGGAGCTAGTACGCAAGTCAGATCGTCAGTTCAGTTATAGGATCATGACAAAGGCTAGGTATTGCGGTACTTTCTTTTAGAAATATACTACATGTATATAAGTAGCCAAAATTATACCCTTGATTCAGGTTAAAGAATTTCCTCAAAAGCTTTAACCAGGACGTGCAAGTAATATGCGGGAATGTAACAGTATTTTGACATAACTTACTCCCTAAATATCAAACTGGTTAACTTAGATGGATTATTACAAGAATATGTATACAGGATTTGTTTAAGTTGTGTATTTCCCCGACAGATTGACATTGAAAGGCCCCGTATTTCGTTGAAACCCTTTATAAGGGTTGAAACGAAATACGGGGCCTTGAAATGTCAATCTGGAGGGGAAATACACAACTTAAACTGATCCTGTATTTATTTTTGAATGCAGATGTCAAGTATTAAAGGAGAAAAAGACATTTTATTAACCTGCATGATCTCGAAACACATCCAGATCCGCCATGACACCTTGCTCGATACACACTTCCGGTCTGTAAGCCTGCGCGAAAAAATAGTCCCCCCTCCTTCGATCACCTACATCGTCTTTATTTGTATAAATTAGGCCTTCTTTTCAATTTTAATAGGTTAATTTCTTTAAAAAAAGAAGACGATAAAAGTATAAATCGTCCTTTATCGCCGAAAAATATATCGTCGCCCGAAAAATAAATCTAGGTCAAGTTTAAGTTCAAGACGCCTCAACCGCTGGCAAGTTGATCGTGGAAATTTTTATGATAGATTTTTTTGCCGATCCATCAAGTTAAGAAGTCTCAACCAAATTTTCTGGGGGGTTAAGGCCTAATTTGACCATTGTACGTCGAAATATGGGATCTTTTCTCTTCTCTGCGCTATGTTTCTTTCAATATAGCTCTGTTTTAAACCCAAAAACAGCCATTTTATTTTTCGGGGAATGTGAAGAAACCACTCACGGCCTGCCACTGTCAAGCGCAAGCCGGGCGGCCACATTTTTATCGTCTCAATTTTTCGCCGATCTATCCGACTATCAGCTGAGAGAGGCTCAACCAAATTTTCTGGGGGGATAGGGCCTAAATCGGCTATTGTACGTGTAAATATGGGATCTTTTGTAGTGCTTAGGCTTTGTTTCAAGCTAAAATAATGTATTTTAACCCCCAAACGAAGGCAATGAAAAAAATATGATATCGTCTCAATCTGAATATAGGCCAACGATCAGCTGATCGGGGCTGAACTGATCCACTGAAAAACGAACCCATGACGACGTTTTCGTCTCCGCACCGTCCGGGAATCGAACCCGGGCCTGGCGCATGGAAGGCGAAGACGCTAACCGCTCGGCCATCTCGGCCTGACTGTGGGTGTAGTACTCAGTTGGCGGAGTGATTCTTATGCTGAACCGGAAGTGAAGTTTTGAGCAAATACGGAGGTTTAGCGCAATACGAGGTCCGGTTATTCAGCTTTTGCGGAATACGAGGCTCAGTGTCTAAGCCTACCGGACTTCATATTTCTTCAAACCATTTAAAAATAAATACTCGTATTCCACTGAGCAGCCTTGATTATATCTGTAGTATCACTCTTGTGTGTATAGATCTTAGAGGGTTATTTGTGGAGTTATGTCCTTGTGTGTATACGACTTTTAACGGACTAACGCTAAAGCATACTATACTTGTACCTTGCAGCTGATACACCTGGTGGCTTTGGTGTACGCGCACAAGAGGCTAAGAGACTAGAGACCTCCATGAACGAGGATGCGGCATCTGACGTGGTATCAGATACAACATCAGAAGGAGCAGAGGCGGATCCAACCAAAGAGAGCGTCTTGGAGAAACTGTGTGACGTACAAGAGGACGATACACCCATGAAGCCGCCATCGGTCGGTACGGAGGTGCCTGTTAACGCTGAGGCCTTGACGCCCCTCAGTATGGACCAGCCTTTAGTTGATACAGTACCTTCAGCTGATTCTTCAACAGACAATGCCGAGGTAACACCTGTCAGTGCAGACCTCTCGGCACTGGAGGTGAAAGCAGAAGTGAGTGCAGTGGAGGATATGCCTCCCACCCCACCTCCATCAGAGATACAGGAGGCCAGTCCCCGCCTTAAAAAGTCACCCGAGCTCACCCCGTTCAAAAGATTCCGTGTTGTGTGCCAGTGTGGAGCTAAAAACTGTCGAGGTTTCCTCTACTAGGCTCATTTTGTTATACGCATATATTATTTGGTGCTGGATTGACTACTAGTAACACGGGTCTCTGCACGATAGTCGTAAATGTGAATCTTTAGGTATCTGGCGGCAGAATTACAGTTGGTGTTGACTCCGCTCTCAGTATACCTTCACGTGGCAGCAAAAGACGAGTCTTCAGATATTGGCTAGTCATAATACAGGGAACAAGTTACTTGTTGGAAGGAGATAAGTCTGCAATATAAACTTAAGTATGAAAGGTTGATTGTAACTAGATCACAGTATAGTCCTAGGACAATTTTAGGGGGTTTGATAGTTATGGATATCCAATTTATTTGGAGCCATTTGGGCGGGGGGGGGACATGTTCAAGGTAATAATCTTTGCAATGAAATCTATTATTGTCACAAACGAATGACAGGGAATAGATTTGATTATTTTTCTAGAATTGTGTTCACATCTAATATGCATCTATGTGCAACAGTAAACGGAGGTTCAGATCTACAAGCGAGAATTGTGAGAAGTAGAATAGATTGTCGTGAATTTTCTTTTCCATGAATGGTCACCCTGTGTGCTGTGTCCTCAAGCACATGGGCATTTTTTGTTGAAGTGAGTGAGTTTCGATTTGTAGTGTACAGATAAATATGAATGAAATAGACACAAGTTGTGTGAGGTTGAACGAGTAAATGGATAATGGAATTTGCTGGACTACGTATTGTGAAAGTATAGCATCATGAAGTATCCTCACCATGTATGGGGTGTATAAATACTGGGTGACAAATGCAGCACTATCATAAATGTGACATTATATGTTCAGATGAAATGCACATAGATGACGATTTTACATTGTCCCATTGTGGGCATGCTCATGAAGTTTTAAATACATCACAATGTACATTGTATAATTCATTGTAAAGGGAACTTGAGTGTATGATAATCTGTTGTAAATACATGTTTAACAGTTTGTATGAAGCGTTGTCTAGTATTGTGGTCCTATTGAAGCCATCAAATTTCTGAATAGTGATAGAACTACACCAGTTGCCTAAGGTCTTCAGGAAACATTGTCCTTCTTGTTAGCCTGCAGATCTTCGCTATTCCCACTTACCATAAATTCCTGCGCATAACCCGAGTTGTAAACGAATCACGCCCAGCTTTAAACTGATACCAAACATGCCTACATGTATATAGGATGCGGGTATTTATTACTATAACACAGTACTAACGTCCCAATAAAGATACCCCGGGTGTGGGATAAAGGATTTTCCTGAGTTTGGGTGTGCGGGTTATACGCGAGAATTTACAGTGGTTTAGGATACCTCATGTCACATTAATTCAGGGGACACGCATGATACTAAAGTGAACGTCAGTTGGGCGGGTTAAAAGTTCGAGTTGAGCAGCTGAGCCTGTTACAAAGTAATGGGAAACATCCTTAAAGATATTAGATATGAGTCAGTTCTGAGAATCTGTATACACTTGTATATTCCTATGCTATTCAACATATTCCCTTTGTTAACTATAAGCTATTTTATTTCCATTTACCACATATGTTAACATTTATCCAAGGTCAGTCAATACTAATGTTCACATATCACAATTTCCTTGGACCAATGACTTTTCTCCCACTAAAAGATAAATAAATTTCGAGACCTATGAAGACATGCACTGTGTATATTGAAGAGCTACTAACTTGAGCATTTACTATTTACTAAACTGTATAAATGTCTATATTTATTTTGAAAGATGGCAATGTGCTGTCCACCTAAGGGTGTGCAAAGTCTTGTTTATTTCACAAATTTTATGTCAATGTGGAACACTCACCTAGATCAGAATAAATTACAAAGGCCAGTAACGCTGTAGTTATAGTACAGCTACTCACATAGACGATGTGTTTGAAAGCATTATGTACATTTTCTGCATTGAATAAATTTTACCATTTGTGAAAATTCGTCCATTTCTTGTTTTTATACTAGACCACATACTTATCCAAATGAGGTTTATTGACTCAGGGTCCCACCCCTGGGTCATGCATATTAAGACGTTTTTGTCACATTTAAAATCATATGTGACAGGCATCACATGTACTGCTGCATGATATTTAAATTGCATATTGAACGAGGTTGGGGGACACGTTTTGAACCCAAAAGCACTTTTCGACTTAACCTAGAAGTTGCTCAAAAATCATACTGAAAAACCTTTGCTTGCACATAGTTCAGTTCCTTCCAAAGAGATCAATGTTAAAGCCAATTTTCAGCCATGGCCGATCTCATGGGCTTCAAGGTTAAAAGAACAAAATAAGACGTTCTTGTGCTGAGTGCTCTGTTTTGGATCTAAGAGACACGTCCTCCCAGACTTTTCTAAATCAATGTATATTTGGGACTTTGGTAGGAAGCTGTGATCTTAGCCACTCTTCCTCTTGGATACATTGTACTACATTTCCCCCCGACCCTGAGTCATTGACTCAGGGTAAATTAACCCTGAGTAAAATACATCTACTCATTTTGCGTTTTAAGACAATTTTGAGACATGGGAGAACGCTTTTCTTTCAGTTGTTATTCGACATAGACAAACGGGGAAAAGGGAAGACATAGGCAAGATCGGGGGGACACAATATTCCTTCAAAAAAAATTTAAATCTCAATTTTTCTTTGTGATATTGAACTGCGATCTTTAAATTTTTTTACTCTCTTTCGCTATTATGTAAATGTACTAAAACCAATCTACCCTCGGTATTAAACGGGCGACCATAGGCTCCAAGGCATTAAGTTTTTCGGTGGAAGATAGAAATTATATTTTGAACCAATCTGGTGTCATTTCTCTCTTCTACCCCCAAACCGGGCAAAAACTGGACATGTCCTATGGTAACAAAGTAGGTGACGGGATTACTGTGCACTATAGTCAATGCCAGACACGTAAGAATCCTGTATGAAGTAAAATATCAAGTGTGTTATCCTTAGTACTTCACATGGGGAGTACCTGTGTCACTTGTCCACAGTAGAAAGCAACGAAGTCCCTCCTCCATAACAGTTAACAGGTCTTGTCCCTATTCAAAGAAAAGAAGTACATTTGTCCCTTCTTCTCAACCCCTACCTCTGCTTTGTCCCTTGTTCCTGTTGCAACCGTCATGCAAAGGGGTGGCGCCACTGTGACTTCTCATGCACTCCGAGAACTGCGCGAGACGACACGAGAGTTGCCAGCGACAGCGTCAGGATAAAAGGAGCGTCCAGAGTAGTTCAAAACTGTACCACCCATGTCGTCGCCGTTTATCATCCGATCGACTGGCTTTTTGATAGGGACAGAAGGCAGTACATGCCCACAGCCTGCAACTGTCGCCCACACCCACCTGCACACCCACACCCACCTGCTCTCCCACACCCACCTGCTCACCCACACCCACCTGCTGGCCTTAAATGGAATAACATACATGTATGACACATGACTTTAGGGTACTTTTTAACAAGGAATTCATTTATGATGCCAGAATGGACCAATGAACGATTATAAGGGACTACTATATCTAAGTACATGATAAGCTACAGATTCAGCTTACCCTGAGTCATCTGTGAGGCCACTCACACGCTCAATCTTTTGTGAATGTAGTCACATGCTCGATTTTAAGTGGTGCCGCGGAACGTCCAGATCTTGTTTACAAAAATTGAAGCATGCTGACGTTCTACTTGGCTTAATATGTGGAACAAGTGTGCGCCTTTTCCTCTTCTCTTCCCCAAGAAATTTTCGGATTTTTACCAATATATTGCTCTTATCATGTGGCATATTGAAGGGAAAGCATGCTCAGACTTTTAAGGGATCTGATAAGAAATAAGGACGTTTCTTCTGAAATACTTGTACGAGAAATCCGTATGTCAGAGTTTGATGAACTAATTAAGAAGCCGAATAGTAAACTCTTGGAGTTGGAAAAACTGCAGAGGGAAGAGTTGAGTCATCAAAGGATGACACCCAGGCGTACACCGTGGGTTAAGTTAAAAAAAGATGATAGATGATAAGGATTAGTCTATGGATAGCTTGTGTTCAAAGTTAGATACAACACAATCCTGAGTGCGACCCTTCCTGTCCCTCGGTGGTATATAAGAAGGGCAATGTCTGATGCATCAATAAAGGACAAAAGGGGTTTATTTCCAGTTTATTCACGTCAGGATTCACAATCTAATTATACAACATAAACCCTGCAAGTTTCATACCCATGCGTTATATAGTATGTATGTGTTACCTGACAAAGTAGTCCCAGTAGCTAGACACTTCATTCTCGACACAACCTTTCAGGTAGAATATATTTACGTGTACATGCAATGGCATTTAGGAAGCACAACACTTGCTCTTTATAACCCCAGCCCATAACGAGTAGGTTATGTGCCGTGTTCATAAAATAAGAATGAGGATTAGCTTTCAGAAATTGGAGATCCAAGACATCCTTTTGCCTCCTTCGTTAGATAGCATAAAATAAAGATCGGAGAGCTGACTAAAATATTATGACACGTGAATGCGAAACTACTGATAGAAACTCATTGTGCATAGAAATCAAACCTAACCAGACATTTAGGCCATATCTTCTTCTGTTAGTGGCAAAATATGTTCAGTATTTATAGCATTAATATAATGCACTGTATAGATTACGGTATATAACAAAGCTATTCCTTTCCTTTTAATAAAATATGTGCAATAACATTCAATTTTGGAAATCGTATCGGTTCTATATAACAGACGTACAAACATATGATTTTAAGCGTATCATTGACAATTTAATTTAAATCATTCATGACACTGGTCACTATCAGCTTTTATTCAGGGTTACGCCCCAAATATATTGACTTTCCATTTCCCACAAACAAATCTGAAGAGAGTGATTTTTTGAAATACCGTATGCATTCTTTTTCTAATTTTCATTCCCTACCCAAACATATTCCAAAGACTTCCCTTATTTTAACATGAGGCACACGCAATTGATAAAATCTATTGACAAGTGGTATTCGTGGTATTCTAAAAAGTCGAACTATAAGATACTGGAAAATAGTGTGCATGATTTCCATATACCAAAGTTAGTTTTGGATAGGCCTGCATAGTGCCCTTAGAATGCCGAGAATTGAACCTATCAATCTTAGTCTCACAATATGGCAAAATCTAATTCTATAAAGCAACCCAAACTAATTGTGATGTACTCCTTACACAGAAATTTGCAAATACAAGGAAAGAAGCACAGCATGTACAGAGAATCCATCTTATTACCATGCTACCAGCATTTCATAATTTGATGTATGATTTAATTAGTTAATTCATGAAATCAGACAAACTGCTAATATCTTTAATCGATGTCGTGGTTCGACATGGATTTATGCATCGAGAATGTGTCTTTTATTTGATCAGTATTCATCAAGTCATAACTGAATCCCTCTCCTGTTCTACTGGAGATATCTGAATATTGGAGATGACCATCAAATGTTACAACATAATAAATGAACTAATTTATCACCTATACAAAGTACTACAATCCATTAGTCATACGATGACACTAATCGTAGTGTTCTATATTGGCGTGTGACATAATACCTGACAATACCTTTTTGGTCAAATACACCCAAGGTAAAAGATTATAACATGTTTTCAACAGAGGAGATGTATGCATGGCTGTCAGAATAAATTCAATTGAAATAAGTTATACTCAAGACTAGAATTGTGTAAACTTTATATACAAAAAGAAGGGGAAGACAAAGAAAATGTCCTTCATTATACATAAATTCTCGCACAAATCCATTATAAGTTATGGGTGGTCATTTAATGAAAAAATTATTGCAATAAATGTATATTCAATTCATATAATTTCTTTCCACTTTCTAAACTTCATAGAATATTCAGCAAATATGCATAATCTCGTATATACTAATGAACGTTGTAGTTGCCTGGTGAATGCTCATACAGGCATAACAGAGCATACACATGCAAAATATATCATACTCACATGCCACTTCCATCCAGCTTTGATATGTCCTGGTCACACGTCTTGTACCATTTCTATGCACTTCTATTGGTAACCAGAACATAATTGCAAAGAATTATCCTAATTTAATTTGACAACTCAATTCAATCATTTCCGAAGATAATTTTTCCGAAAGCCAGTTCATTCGATTTAACAACATGTATAAGATGATAAACATCTAGAGCAACAAGCATTTTCCGTGATGTAAAGACTTCTCTGCAATAAATTGTCTACAAAAATTCATATTTTGTTTCTGTTGTGCATGGCTTCAATATTACCTACCGTTATTAATTCTAGCTTAGAATTCCGTTTTCTATCAAAAGAGATATATAACAAATATCTGTGACCAGTACACAAGTACTGAAGCATTTCATGTATAGCATTGCAAACACATACCAAGGAAAATCCACTTCCTATAAGAACTAAGCAGTATAAAGATAGTATAATCTTACAATTTAAACTATGAATTGATTTTAACAGCATATTCTATAACAAATTACAACAAAGCACTCCCCGCTGTTTAGTTTTTGCCTTTACCAATACACATTTAAAAGGTGTCACCCAAGGTTAAGATTCCAGGTAATAACAGAATGCTAAATTTACAATTTAACAAATCGGAAATTCACTGTAAAGGAAAAACGCAATATATCTTGCCATTACTAGGAAGCGGTGGATAAGAAACCGAAAATAATTAATACTCTTATCAAAGCCAGTGGTATAATATACCCATTTTACTTTTATATTTTTATCTCCTGTTCCACGTAGTATTGTTTATTAAAATTCCTTTAGTTTCTGGCATTATGGGTTGGACTTACATAATCCTAGCGGCAAATATACAGCGATACTTTCTCAGACATCAATTATACCTTCAACAGAACCCTATAGAACTTTGGCTTCTCCTCTAAACAATGAAACAATTACATGACAGGTAAACTTGGTATATTTATATATATAAATCCTAGAAAATATCGTCAATACTACCTCAACAGAGCCTCAGATGGGGCCTGTTGTAACATAGAATCTTGGTCTGACTGTGCTACGCCTATTTTCCCTGAGTCATTTATATCGGGTGCACAGTCAGACTTGTGAGATTGATTTGTCTCTGGTTCTTTGTGAACGACAACAGCTGTTTTTGATGGTGAGATATCACGTAGTTCAGTCTGTCTTCTGTCCTCTTGCACCATTTCTACCACCTCAGCCGCTATAGCCTCCTGACCGGAGGCCTGGGCCTTGTTCTTGCCTGATGGCGATTTCTTGGGGCTTACTTTTGCTACTGAAGTGGATTTTCTAGCTGTTTGCTTGGACGTTTCACACTTGGCACTAGTGGCAAGCACAGGTTTGTGGATGTTCATTTTGAGACGCTGTATAGTTGAAACCAGTCGAGTGGAGGATTTAGCAGCACTAGTGGCAGCGGATGCCATTTCCATGGCCCCGGTCACCAAGTCCTCAGCACTGGCTAGTGTGGACTTGGAGGCCTCAGCCGCTTTGTCTTTATCAGCAATGTCGACCACGGTGACGTTAGGTGGCGGTTCATCATCATGGTCGTCCAACACAATTACCTCAGTATCTACCAAGGTGCTGTGGAAGCCGTTGAGTCTTGTCTTAGAGTAGTGACAACTACCCGCGATCGGATACCTCATCGGGGCAGTATAGGGTTCCTCCAGTGTCACATCAGAGTCAGAGTCACTCTCCGATGAGCTATTGCCATTCATGACCTGCGCTCTCCGCGACCGGCCATTGCGCATGCGGGTCTTGGTTTTCTCATAGGAGGCCTTTGCGAAGCTACTATCACTGTCCGTCATAATACCGTCTGTGTCATTGAGCTCAGACTCTGTGTCACCATGGTAACCATCACCCTCCTCACCCATGAACTTACGGTTAACCTTGCGGACACCCATACTGACAATGTCGTCATCTTCATCCTCTGCTGTCAGGTCTATCACCTCATGCACCTTCTTCTTGGAGGTGGACGGTTGGGGAGGCGCGTCATCTTCATCCTCCCCATCCTCCTCCTCCTCTTCCTCATCATCAGTCGTTAACTCTGGTACGTCTCCAGCAATCTCCCCATCCTCATCACTATCCAACATAATTACATCTTCGTCATCATCATCATCTTCTTCAATTGTCTTGGTTTTTGACACACTCTTATCAACACTGCCTTGGGCTGTCGCCTTCTCCTTTGAAGGACCTTTGCTTTCCTCTATACAAATCGATTTGTCGCTGGTTGGCGTCTTTACATTCGAAGCCTCTTTGCTTTCCTCTATACATATCGATTTGTCGCTGGATGACGCCTTCTCTTTTGAACCCTCTTTGCTTTCCTCTATACAAATCGATTTGTCGCTGGATTCAGCAGACTGTTCATGTTTTTTGGAAGATTTCACTTCCTTAGAATCTAACCCTTCCTCTTGTTGCAGCTCAGTGCATGTGGTTAAACCCTTGGTTCGTTTTCCTAGTGGTTCTTCCCCAGTCAAAGGTTCATCCTTTTCTGAGATACTCAGTCCATTTTGGCACTTTGATTTGTGTTCCCCATTTCCCTCAAAATCCCCTCCCTTCCCGCCGTCTTCTACGACTATGTCTTTACCATTATGATCCTCCTCCTCACAGTCAGAGAGATCAGTATCACTAACGTAAGTTACATGAGATCCATATGAGCCGTCCTTGAAGGGCTTGAAAGCTTCACGAACTGATAATACCTCTTCGTCTTCATCATCACTAAAAAGCTCCTCCGAGTGCTCACCACCGAAGCCGTTTACAACGGCCTTCTTTGGTGTCGCTCCAGAAGACACTTTCATATCAGCGTCCAAGTCATCCATAGGTTCATGGGTGGACTGTGAATCTGTTTTGACCACCTTTTTAGGAGTCAAATCAATGTCACTCGCCGCTAGATCCATGCAACTAGCGTTGCTTCTTTGGCTTCCAACATAGTTGGAATCTACGTCAGCTTCACTCTGTCCACGGCCTTCTGTGTTCTGACTGGCGTCCCACGCTAGGGACAAATCATTTCCGTTGTCTTTTTCACTGTCTTCCATAGAATTGGACTGTTTCTGTTTCTTAGGTTTTCTCGGTGAGTCGTCAAACAGTAAGTCGGAGTCCGTGGACTGGCCTGAAAAATAGAAGGAGTAAAAGTCTCAGAATGCTGTTAAGAACTCCCCCCCCCCCAACTTTGTTAATAGTTAAAGTATAAATAGAATAAATAATGAGGGGTGCTGGTGAAATCTCACGTGGAGGTGCACATTTTCTACCCCCCCCCCCCCTCTAAAGTGCGTGAAATGTGTGTGCCCCCACCCCCCACGCAGGCTTTTCTTATAGCTAAAAAGGAATCATATTTTGAGCTCCCTCCCCCCCCCCCTCCCAACCCGCTCGGGAGGGGTTGAAATTGTTTACCCAGCTCCACCCGCCTGTAATTAATACATGACCACACCCTTGCTCAGTCTAGTGCAATATATTTCTATTTCACATGATTGATGATACAAAATAACTTACTATTACTGAGCATCAAAGGGCGTTTTTGTGGTGGACGTTGTTTACCCAGGAGGCGAGGTTTGGATGGAGTTGAAGGCGATTTGCTGGCTGACGCAAGCTTCAGGAAGTTATTCAATCGTTCTTGAATCTAAAAAGTGAAAAATATTGATTGTAAAGGTTGGTAAATATTCCCAAATAACCCTGTTCGGGTTGTAGTGAGGCTTGATAGAGACGAAGAAACTGTAATTTGATTTTGAATGTACCGACGTTTCGTCCTTCTCAGGACTTCATCAGGGCAATTGTTTATTTGACAAGGAGCACTTGGGTATATCAAATTGGAGCCATCAGCCGGATTCATCAGATAAATAACCTTGGTAACAGTCAATATAGTAACAGGATGATAATAAATGCATGAATTTGATTGGATAAATATAGGCTAGGCCTAATGATGGAATTGATGTATATTATAGGGTCAACATTTTTACACAAATTATGTAGGCCTACAATCACATATTTTTGAATGATTATAGATTTATGAAGTTGTTGTAAAAGGCTTAGACCAAAATTATACATGAACATGTAGACCTGCCGGATCCTAACAATTGGTAATATACACAATAATGATAGCGGTATAAAAGTGTAGAATTTTAATTTTATAATTAAAATTAGAAAGTTAAAAAAACCTTATTCAGGTTTTGGCCCTAGGTGGGCAAGTTTATGATAGTTTGTGTCCCTTCCAGGGTGTTAATCTGACATCTTTGTCCAACACGTCTTTTTTAAGGGGCCGGCTCGTACACACATCATATCTTCACTGATAGTGTAGTTTCTTGGGCTTGAGATTGGGCTTGATGTGGCGCCTATCATCCCTACAGGTGATAGGTTTCTCTTTCATCCTTCTTAAGAAAAATGGGTTGCCATAGTAATCAAAGTTAATAGGTGGATATTCACTCATAGGACTTGGAATTGATGTCCAGGATTTAGCACTATCAGGTAATTCAGGAATGTCAATTTTTCTCTCCGAGGGCGTGGTGGTGATAGACGGGATAGGTGCAAGAGGGTATCGGCCATTGGAGATGGTGGTACATGGGTGACTCTTTTCAGAGGTTCCCACGTTATCAACCAGGACCAAATATTGTTTGACATTAATGGTGGGGAAGTCACACTCATGGTTCATGTTTGTTGATGGGCCCTTGGTGTTACTAGGACTTGTTGAGTTAATCCACACACAGCTACCTTCTTCCGGTGGTATGAACGGTGAGACTATGTCTCCAGTAGTATTTACCTCCAGTAACTTGAGGTAGTCCTCAAGTTCATCATGAGTGGGGGTGCCTGGTGAAGTCAGATTGAGTCTGATCTTCTTTTGAGGTGGAGTAGAAATGTGGCAAGATGGGTCCCATTTGGTGGATGGGGCTTCTAGGAGAGAAGGAGGACCGGTCGTGCTATCCACACAAGCAATTTGTGGTTTTAACAGTTCAGGTTTTAGTGAGGATTTGGGTGCTGTCATCATTAAACCAGGAGAGATAGGCCTAGAGTCATGCTTACGTCTGCAGTGGCGCTTGAAATTAGAAGCTGATGTTGCAGTG
This sequence comes from Harmothoe impar, assembly GCA_947462335.1. Taxonomy (NCBI): domain Eukaryota; kingdom Metazoa; phylum Annelida; class Polychaeta; order Phyllodocida; family Polynoidae; genus Harmothoe; species Harmothoe impar. The sequence goes on from OX381704.1 coordinate 59,236,319, forward strand.
GCCCCACATTCAGGGCAATAGAAAATATTCTGACCGTGAAAATCCGTGGTGTGCCGGCGAAGTGCCTGCATGTTGATTAATTTAGTGCTGCAGATTCCACAAACCTTCATCTTATGATTGTTTCTCATTCAAACCATTAGGCTGTATTGTGCTCATGTAACGGATCCACGCTTCCTCTAGTCTCAAGCGCTCATTTAACTTGTGAGCCGAGCCATCCACTATTGTCATGGTTACATTCTGACGTCCACATCCTGTGTCCGCGCGGAAATGGTTGGCAACGCTGGTGTCGCGCTTGACATCAGTTACGTTAGTTACGGCGTCAGTTACCAAGTCGCTGTCGCAGAGATGTTGACCTAGACGGATCTTCGCCGGGCAGCCTGTTTGTCCCACATATTGGATCTTGCAAGATTTACAAGTGAGGACATAGATTACATTTGTGGTGAGGCAATTGTTGTGTCCTACAATGCGGAAGGAGCGGCCTGTGATGGTACTAGTGATAGATTTTGTCTGGTTTATGCGGTGGCAAAATGAACATTTTCCACAAGAGTGTGACCCCGGGGGCATTGGTTTGTACGGGTATTTTGTGTGGACCAGGGAGCTTTTAAGGCTCATGGCTTTCCTGTAGGTGGTCATGACACGAGGTGGATGTTTGTTGGTGTGAACAGGGTCAGCTTCCAAGACGGGATGTAATTTCTTTAGTACCTGCGGGATGCTCATGTGCTTGGGATTGTATTCAGTGATGTAGTTGGTGGTTTTGCCTTTGTTCTTTTCAGGGGGGTGTAGTAGATCGTCCCTGATGACTGAACGGGCTTTGGCTAAAGCTACCTTCAAAAGTTGTTTTGGATATCCATGTCTCCTGAAGTGGCTGAGCATGACTGAGGCATCATGTTCAAAATGATCCAGATCTGCGTCGATGAGTCTCACCCTGAGCAGCTGTGAGTAGGGGATTGATCTTTTCAAGGCATTTGGGTGGAAAGAGCTATGGTTCAGATAGGTATGTGCATCAGTGGGTTTGCAATAGAGCTTGGTCCTGAGGCTGCCGTCAGCCCTGCGGTAGACTGTCGTATCCAGAAAATTGATCTGGTCGAGGCTACTCTCACAGGTGAATTTTATGTGTGGATGGGCCGAGTTTATGTAGGTCATGAAGACATCAGCTTGTTCAGCTGATGGCAAGATGGTAAAAATGTCATCAATGAATCTGTACCAGCACTTAGGTTTTATCCTGCTTTCCAAGAGTAGTCTAGTTTCCAGGTGGCCCATAAACAAGTTGGCAAAATTTGGGGCCATCTTGGTGCCCATGGCTGTACCATGGATTTGTACATAGTATTTGTTATTGAATTCAAACCCATTCATTGTAAGAATCATGTAGATCATTTTGGCTAAGACGAAAGTGTGGGGCTCCTTAACAGATCTCTGGTTGAGGTAGTGTACCGAGGCTGCAATGCCTTCATTGTGTGGTATACTAGTGTATAGGGCTGAGACATCTATTGTTAATAGGATTTCCCCGCGTTGTAGTCTGGGTAGAGATTCTATGTGATTGATGAAATGGGTAGTATCCTTTATGAAACTAGGTAGCAAGGCTGCTAGGGGTTTGAGGTGTTGATCCACATAGGCACTCATTTTTTCAGTGGGGCCTTCACAACCTGAGACTATAGGCCTACCTGGATTACCTGGTTTATGGATCTTGGGTAGGGCGTAGAAAAGTGGTGTTCTGGGGTAGCTGTAGCTTAGAGCTAATTTAGACTTCTTTGGTAGATGACCTTGTTTTTCTAACATAAGTAGATTGGCTCCTATCTCTTTGTTGAATTCTGAGGTGGGATCTTTCCTGACCTCGTGGTAAGAGGTGGGGTCACTGAGGAGGCGCTGACATTCTAATTCATAGTCCTTGGCATTTTGTATTACCAAAGCTCCACCTTTATCTGCACTAAAGATGACAATGTCCGTATTTTCTCTGAGGGCCTTGTGTGCTTCCCTTTCTGCTGGGGTGAGGTTATCAGTGGTTGTGTTGGATTTATTGAGTTTGGCTACTTTTTCCAGGAGGGAGGTTGCATAACAATCCACATAGGCATTTCTGCCTGCCGGTGGGGTGAAGGTTTTTTCTTTGAGTTCAGGGTAGGGTGATTTTACTGGGTTATAATCCTCTGAGTCTTTGAACAGCTCACCAAGTCTGACTTTTCTAGTGAAGCATAGGGCATCTTTAAGTGAGTGGGCAGGGTGTGGGTCTTTGGGTGTTGAAATGAAATTGATACCTCTGGTTAGTAGTTTAGACTCTGCCTCGGTCAGTTGGTGGTCGGATAGGTTGACAATTAGTTGGGTACTTGGAGGTTTTTGCCTCCTGAAGCGTCTGTTTTTTGGCTTTTTTTCTCTGCCAATTCCTTCTTCAGTTGTTCTTGTTGCGCTCTGAGGTTCGTCATTATTTCCTCTTTCTTCTCCTGATTGCATGCTTGGCCTAGTTTCTCTGAGTAAGTGATGTAATCCACTGCTAATTTTTCTTTGCGGGCTAACCAGTAGGATTTGAGGATCCTAGTGAGTGAGGTACTTAGTTCAGCCTGTGCTTCTTCCCATTCAGCGGTGAAAGCCGCTGAGAACTCGGGTACTTGAGGATTGATGTTGGATTGAAGGCCGCGGGGTGACGTGTGGTTTTGGATGTGTGTTTCTAGAAGGGACACGTGGTGTTCTGATCTTGTTATGCCTAGGACCACCTTCTTTAACACTTTATACCAAGGGAGTGAACGATTATCCAATTGTAGGGCGGGGAGGTCTTTGTTTGGAGTCCTCGAGCGGCGCCGGAGCTGTCGGTTGCGTCCTTGGTTACGTTGCATTTGGTTACCACGCGACTGGCGTTGTTGTTGGTTACCGGCGGGATCCGCCGTGGTTTCTGTCTGGCGAGTCTGATCACTCACGGTGCGTTGTCTTTTGTTGTTGTTTGATAGTCTCTCATTTTCAGTTAGGGAGCCGAATGTTATCAGAGGCCTTCCTATGGTACCTGTCGAAGCGTTAGCTTCTGTGGATCCTGAAGATCCCGCTTGGGGATGCGTGTCACTCATGTTTGTGGAGGGTTTCGTTGGCCAGAGGAGGCTCGGTGACAATCACAGGAAAACGTTGCGGTTTTTCAAAACAAAGGATCCCTTTGGGGATGCGTTGGGGATAAGGAAAAAAATGTAAAGGTTGGTAAATATTCCCAAATAACCCTGTTCGGGTTGTAGTGAGGCTTGATAGAGACGAAGAAACTGTAATTTGATTTTGAATGTACCGACGTTTCGTCCTTCTCAGGACTTCATCAGGGCAATTGTTTATTTGACAAGGAGCACTTGGGTATATCAAATTGGAGCCATCAGCCGGATTCATCAGATAAATAACCTTGGTAACAGTCAATATAGTAACAGGATGATAATAAATGCATGAATTTGATTGGATAAATATAGGCTAGGCCTAATGATGGAATTGATGTATATTATAGGGTCAACATTTTTACACAAATTATGTAGGCCTACAATCACATATTTTTGAATGATTATAGATTTATGAAGTTGTTGTAAAAGGCTTAGACCAAAATTATACATGAACATGTAGACCTGCCGGATCCTAACAATTGGTAATATACACAATAATGATAGCGGTATAAAAGTGTAGAATTTTAATTTTATAATTAAAATTAGAAAGTTAAAAAAAAAATATTGATTAACCTATGAAATGCACAACCATATTTTATAACCATGCTATTGAGTTTCCTAGTTGACTACGAATATATGATTAATTATATTCATAATGCTAAATGACTGCACCCCAATGTACCTTAAATTAACGGATATCACCTGTTGGTTATACGTGAACCAAATCTCCAGCGCATGTTTACCATTTGGCAGAAGGTATGGTTTATGCGAGGGTTTGGGCAGCATACTACAGCACTGTAGTACTGGTGCAGTTTACAGGATTTTCTCGAGCCAACGTCTAGCTGCCAGTTATATGCGAGAAGTGGGTTATACGCTGGGATTTACATTACTCTCGGTTGTGCTCATTTTGAGCCATTATATCACCATCTAAGATCTCTATACAGTAGACTTACCCGTTTCAGTGTATAGTCGATGGGTATGACATTAGGGAAGATGCGTCGTGGGTTGAGGTAAGTCACCACATCTCGCACCTCACTGTAAGATGAGTGGAAAGAGTAGCAGGCGCGCAGGTAGCGTGGGTTGGTTTTCTTGGGGGCCACTACAATTTCCTCCATGCCCACGTTATGGGTGAACCACATGGTAGACACTGTGATCTTCTTCACCTGCAGTCGCTGCGCGTCTCCACTCTTACAATGACCACATGGCAGAGACGACCGATGCTTCCGTTTGGGCTGTATTCGAAATATACAAGACAACTTTTTAAACCCCTAAAAACTAAATTCGTATTGCAAATATTGGTAGTGTAAATATGTAATTTTATAAAATTCATACATCTCCTTTAATACTGTGGGACATCTAGTGTGTTTCTTGTGTGTTCTCTTTGACTTCAAAGTTCATACATTTATATCATTAGATGATCTGTAATAAATCATGATCTAAATAGAAGTGTGTTTACCTCTTCAGCCCATTTACAGGCGTGGATCTGTGTAGAACTACCATCCAACGTCCCAAAGTCAGGGAGTGCCTTCACTCTTTTACACTGGTCATACTTCCTCTTACTCAAGTGAATCTGGAATATAAAGTTTCATAACTTGCATGAAATAAGGAGCCTTTTCACTGTTGTCAGAGATACATTTTGTTGTTTAAAGAATGTAAAATATTTAGGAACCTGAATAAGGCTCCCAAGGGCACTTCAGTCCCTTTTGTCTTTTGAATGAACTACCTTGACAAAGGCTTGCAAAAGCCGAAACATGTCGGTCTAAACAAAATTCCTCTAGTTCCTATAAGTTTCTTCTTATAATGTTACAAAGTACGACGAAAAAAGATAAGATTTTGGGAGTATTTACCAACCTTGCCATAAAATAAGTGTGTTTATTTAAAAATCGAACACGACCTGTCCTTGTAATTACAAGTCTACATTGTAAAACACAATATAGTACAAGGCCAAGAGACCTACCTTGGTGTTGAAATGTTGAGCTAACTCCACGAAGAGGTGCTCGTATCCGAGAGCAGCTCGGTGGTGTATGAGCACGACGTGGTCGGGGCTTCGGGTCGTCCAGCGCTCCACCACCTGGATGATGGCCGCCGTACAGTCCTCCCGACTAGGGATGAAGTACGCCTCGGGCACACAGAATGTGGTATCTACGTACAGACTGTCAATGGGCTTAGCGCTGCAAGAACAACACAGGTAAGGCATGTAGCTGCGGTATGTAGAGGGAGGTATATAGTCGATATACAGGTTCTATTCATCTAGACACCTTTTGGAGCATATAGAATGGATACATTCTAAACAATTACACAAGATATCTTTGACTTTAAATATGTCAGTAGCAGTTAGAACTACACGTATACTACTAAATATATATAACATTTGTTACACTTAAAGACATTTATGTATTGTGTACCTATTTCCTGACTTGAGACACTCCACCCTGGGAATGTCGCCACGGGCCAATCTGAAGTCACCTGTATATAGAGCTGTGCCTTCTGAGCCTTCAAACAGGAACCTGTTATGATGACATCAAAATGAAGCATATTGAATAAACATGGATCCCCAAAGGCTGAGAGTAAAATTTACACTACATTGGTCAAATTCGTTTTACATAAGCATCGTATATTCATTTGTTGATTGACAACTATATTTGACACTCACATCACAGAACCTGGACAGTGCCCCGCAGGGATCAACGTTACCGTCACATGGTATTTCACCTGCAATAAAAAGTAACATAATTCAATTACATTAATCTGCATTTATATTTTGTGCCATGTATTTTTTTGGTACACATCAGTGCATAAAATTATTGGTGATCATATGAGCGGTATAACTATTTAATCTAAATCTTAGAAAACTACTAAATTATCAAACAAAACATGCCTTATGTGTGGGACATCCTAGAACATAATACGCTGCTGCCGATAGAAGCACTGGGAGCCCAATATGTGTGGATATATTAGAGAGTAAGGTAAGTTTAAGATACAAACCTTTCCTGTTGTTGGGTCAGGCACAGGGATGATACAAGGCACTTCAAGTTCTTGTACGACCTGTGAAGGGAAATTGAATTTCATTAGATATATAGTGTAGATTCCATGAGGTGAGATACAACTACACATATATGCAATTCCAGCTGATCAATCTATACTACCGTAAATTATTGTGTACGTGAATCAAACCCAGCTATACTTTGATACCAGCCGTATGTGATGTACGAGGTGTTTTGCTAGTGTATTGATGTACCATTATACTATACCCTCTTGTAGTACTAAGGCTCGATCTGGCTGGTATTACCCGGTTGCAGTTCCTTCATGGTTACTAACCCAGCTCGGTTAACTTACCCGGCCTGGCTGTAATACTAGCTACACAGTTTCCCCTAATTACCTGGCCCGGATGAACCCCATCTGGCTCGGACAACCAGAGGTTGCCACTGTCAGTGGCCTGCTATATAAGGCAGGCCACTGCCGGTCACTAGCAGTTCCCACTGGGAGCTCAGACCTATGAGGATACTGAGGACCTCCTAGATGTTGCTGCTTTACAAGACTCACACTGACAGAACCTAGGACCAGCCTTGCTCCCCACATAGATAATCCACCTAATGGGTAAAGAAGCACCTGGTCTAGGTCTTCCCAGACCATCTGTAGAGGTCTATGTACACTGAGTGTGGCCATGATCCACTGTACCTGTCTAGCTGGAAGTCATACGATCCTTACAGTTACTAGTAGTCAGATACTTGGACAGTTCCCCCACAGTCCCTAGTCCTAGCCTACCCACCCAAGTATAGGGATTACTACACTAGTATAGTACATTATTATATGGCGAATACAAAAGTTACTATGCTTAAGTACTAGAATCGCCGTAGCCCATGCCCCTCTCCCTTTGAATAAGATGTAGCCGTATTCCATATCCTTCAATGCCATATTGATCTGTTTTCATGTGTAATCCATTTGCATGTTCCTCAGGTATTGTAATCCGGGCACATCACAGCGGCATATTATGATAGTGTCAACTGGCCAATTCCCTGCCCCCTAAAAGTCACGCCCCTCAAGCAAGAAGCATATAGGGTAGGAGGTCTCACTTAGCACCTCGCCTATGGGCATAGTGTGACAAGCCTCCCCCCTCTAGCCCCATCTACCCCCCCATGAAAGTGGGCGACCTTGTGTGCTCACTATTGAAAACTATGGAGAAGAGTGGGTTTTATGTGGTTCTTTTGAGTCTTTATTAGAGTGATACCAAATGAAAAAAAGGGGTTTTCTAGACAAAAAAATCCTGCTGAATCCAAATTTTGTGGTCTTGATTCCCAAAAACTGACCAAATACACTCAAAAATGAAGTTTGATGATGTAAAGTATTAAGAAAATGTACAAAATAATGTTGACAAATGTTTGGGACATTACCTATATATAAACCTGTCAATCAAAATCAGTACCTCAATCTACCTATTCAAAATTGGCCTATCCCTCAATCTGACAGGCATTCTTCCTATGTATCACTCTACCTATCCTGCACACTGCCTATCCCTCAGCCTACCTATCCCTCAAGTTACCTATCCTTTGAATTAGAACCTTCTCTTGGATTAGCTCATCCCCCCAAAAGCCTAAAGGATAAAGCCTATCCCTCTCCTTGCTACTCCTGCCCACTTTCTGTGCCTACCTATCACTGAGTCTACCTATCCCCAATATGCCTATCACCCAACCTACCTATCCCTCATTGTGACTATCCCTCACTCTGCCTATTTGCCATGTTTTATCAGCCTTATCCATATTATATTTTTAACTATGCCCATCTGCTAAACATAACATTCCTCACCATGTCCACTATGATTTGAACCTATCCTCAATTTTCCTATCACCCAGCCTACCTATCCCTCATTGTGACGATCTCTCACTCTGCCTATCCCTCATGTTTAACTTGCATTATTTTTCTGTTTATTTGATCCTATCTACTAAAGTTAACAGGCCTACAATTTTTATGGAAAGGTTAATTTTCCTATCACCCAGTATACCTCTCCTTCATTATGCCTATGCTGGCATATCCCTCATGTCTAAACTACACATTCCTCAGACTCCCTAGCCCCATGGCTTTTACATATCCCCACCTTGAAAGATGCTCTCCATACCTATCTCTCAAACTACTTATTAGACACATATTACCTATTCTTTTCACACTTGATCTTCCTGAATACCTATCCCTCATGCCCTCTATGACTGTCCCTCATTTTGCCTCTCCCTCATGCTCCCTATAACTTTTTACTGTTACCTATGGTGACCATTCCTTAATCAACTTACCCCTAAGGTATCTATCCCACAGTTTACTTGCACATATACCTCCATCTAGCTATCATTCAAGTTTCATATCATTCAGCCTACCTATCCCTCATGATGCCTATCCTTCATGCTGTTGCGGTATATCCCTCAGTGTGTCTAACCTGTCGTATACATATCCCTCACCTTGTGTTCTGTTCTCTCTTTCTATTTCTCAGTCTGCCTCTTATAAATTATGCCTGTCCCCCTCTGTGCCTATCCTTCAGCCTGCATATCTCTCATGTCTCTGTGCACAGCCCTTAGCCCCTTAAATGTTCGTGCTTGTCCAGATCTATGCCTGACATTGCCTGCCCTGAAGATGCCTAGCTTTCTCTTTATCTATCCTACTTGCTCACTCTAGCTCTCTCTCTATCTTCCTATCCCCCATGCTGCATATCACACATTCTGTATATTCTTCATTTAACCCATTTCTCTATTTACCCATCAGCAGATATTGGCCATGGGTGATAGGAGGACAGGGGAAATGTCTGGGATATGCAACATGTAGTATAGATGGATACATTAAGGGCTTCACATAAAAACATGAAGGGGATGAAGGATAGGCACTCTGAGGATATAGGTAGACTCAATTATATGAAGCATGAGTGATAGGTAGAAGAAGGTACATGTGTATGTACACTGTGGGATAGGTACCTTAGGTGTATGTTTACTAAGGAATAGTGTATGTACATTGGGAAAAAGGAAGGCTGGGAGACCTTAGATAGGTAAAAGGTTATAGGGAGTATGAGGGATAGGCAGAATAAGGGCTAGTCATAACATGAGTGATAGGTATTCGGCAAAATAAAGTCTGAGAGGGATAGGAAGTGTGGGTAATAAGCAGTGTGAGAGATAGATATGGAGGGTATCTTGCAAGGTGGGGATATGTAAATGCCATAGGGGCTAGGGAGTCTGAGGGATGTGTAGGTTAAGCATGAGGGATATGCCAGGATAGGCTCAATGAAGGATAGGTTGACTAGATGATAGGAAAATTAACTTATACATAGAAATAGTAGACATGTTATGTTGAGCTCCATGTGGGATTAGATAAATTGAATGTAGATGAAACATGAGGGATAGGCAGAGTGAGGGATAGTCACATTGAGGGATAGGTAGGCTGGGTGATAGGAAAATCGAGGATAGGTACAAATCATAGTGGACATGGTGAGGAATGTTATGTTTAGCAGATGGGCATAGTTAAAATATGGATAAAGCTGATAAAACATGACAAATAGGCAGAGTGAGGGATAGTCACAATGGGGGATAGGTAGGCTAGAAGATAGGCAGATTGGGGATAGGTAGACTCAGTGATAGGTAGGCACAGAAAGTGGGCAGGAGTAGCAAGGAGAGGGATAGGCTTTAGCCTTTAAGCTTTTGGAGGGATGAGCTAATCCAAGAGAAGGTTCTAATTCAAGGGATAGGTTACTTGAGGGATAGGTAGGCTGAGGGATAGGCAGTGTGCAGGATAGGTAGAGTGATACATAGGAAGAATGCCTGTCAGATTGAGGGATAGGCCAATTTTGAATAGGTAGATTGAGGTACTGATTTTGATTGACAGGTTTATATATAGGTAATGTCCCAAACATTTTCAACATTATTTTGTACATTTTCTTAATACTTTACATCATCAAACATTATTTTTGAGTGTATTTGGTCAGTTTTTGGGAATCAAGACCACAAAATTTGGATTCAGCAGGATTTTTTGGTCTAGAAAACCCCTTCTTTTCATTTGGTATCACTCTAATAAAGACTCAAAAGAACCACATAAAACTCCCTATTCTCCATTGTTTTCAATAGTGAGCACACAAAGTCGCCCACTTTCATGGGGGGGTAGAGGGGGGGGGGGCTATAACATGGGAATCTACCGAGTCGTACATCCTACCCTATATAATCCTTGCCTCAAGGATGGAGCATATTTCCCACTTTGCTTAGTCACTCACTATTTACTTATCCACCGATCAAACTGCATTCTAGTGGCTGGAAAATGCTTTATTCATCTTATTCTGTATGACTTTTGTCAATATCCAGAATAATTTTGTAGCAAATCTAATCGGTTAGTTGAATTGGTTTCAGGTGGGAACAGTAAACTTCATCCACCAGGAGACACCGCATCTTCATTGATTCAATTTTTTTTTTCAGAAACGTAACTTCAAACTTCATAATCATAATGAACTGATCCAATCCAGTTTTGGGCTACACGCCAGGCTTTTATGTCACCGTCATACTATTGGGTATTTTGATTTTGGTAACCCATGGAGGATCTAAAGTGGACTCTCTTGATATTTTTGAAATATTTTCAACTTCCTGGGACTGGTGGCTTTGGGAACAGAGCCAGCCCTCAGCGGGTCCTAGGAATAGGATCCATGGACTACAGGGTGTCACCGAGTCCTGCTGAATTAGTATGGTATAGAATATTGTTCAATTTCGAGAAACTGGGATTCTCTGCAACTGCCTGATAAGGTCCCACTGGAATCTTTGATCTCCAGTGGGTGGGAGACCTGGGCCGTGTACTCCTGGTGTCAGGTGGGTTGATAGAAGCTGAATGAGAGGGGAGTATGGGATCAGTTCCCTGTACCATGCCATGGTGGTAGGCCATCATGGTAGTGACCGTAGCCACTCTACTGCTCAGTATGATACAATTCCATTAACAGGAGGTGTAGATAGTAGAGCAGCGGTTTATAGATTTAAAGGTCCTTGGTTCGAGTCTCGGATTCTCCAAGACAGTTTTCAATGTCTTTTAATTACACATATATAATATCCTTTAAGAAACCAATCGGTATTCCAATTACCATCACCAGTGTGCATAAATCATACAATGAAATGATATCTTACCAGAGATTTGGCCAACCCTGTAAACCGGTCATCAGCCAGCAATAGGTCCCGGGTCACATCGGAACAGTACAGCTTGATGTGGGAACTGAGGATGACAAAGTGTGTGCATAAGTAAAAGCATAAAATACAAAGTTATGACGATAAACTCTTCATTTTTATAACAAATACCGAAAAGTTAAACTAACAAGTAGTGGGTGTGGTAACCAATGGTCTATTCAGTCATGTTCACAAAATGTAAACGTAGTGGTCTGGAGGGAGTAGTCTCACTGTCTGCACTCACACCTCAGTGGTGCCTGGTGGACGATAGGGACAATGAATGGTTTTGTTGCCATTAAAGTAACAGCTACAGCATTAAAATGAAGTGTTAACAACTTACTTGGATTGTAGTCGATATACGAAGTTGCTTGACGAAAGGCCGACCATGTGATCTGTTAGGATAAAGATATTTCCATTGGGAAAAAATACATGAACATTAATTTTTAGAAAGCACAGAATACGATATATCGGTATGTCGCACAGCCTCAATAATGGAGTAATCGTGGGATGGGTAAGGGGCCATCCATTAATTACATACGCACATTTTAGCCCAAAATAGACCCCCCCACCCCCCCCTGTTGCACCATGTACGCATTTGGACTACCCCCCCCCCCCCCATGCGTACATACTCATTCACTTTGACCCCCCCCCCTCCCACTGATGAAATGGGGTGAGGAGGGCGGGGGCTTGGAAGGTTTTGAAAAAATCCAAGAAGCCATCCAAACCCGTTCTAAGGGGGACATCTTATTAGCATGTCCCCCCCCCTCGCCCTTTAGATGATTTGCATGAGACCCCCTCCCCCCCTTTACATGACTTGCATGAGACCCTCATTGGATCTGAGCCCCTCATTGGATCTGTACAAATCACAGGGGTGACCCTTTTGGCCTTTAAAAAACCCCAGTGATCCGGATAAATCCAGGATAAATAATTCCATGCCTCTGACTAAGGGAGTGGTCATTTTTTAACAACGGGGGGGATGAACCAAAAAAATGTGGATCCCTTGAGGGGGGGACCAAAAAAACTGCACCCCTTTTTAGCTAAAAGCCAGCGCGTTACTATAGCTCAAGTGGGTCGGCCACGCTCAATTTTTAACTCGCCTGAGGGGGGACCAAGAAATTTCGACCCCTCCCGTGGAGGGGACCAAAAAAATGTCTACCCACTCGTGCGAAAATCCACCAACCCCCCCATGTTGTTAAAAAATGACCACTCCCTAATGTATATACTCTGAGGTTGGAGGGGGTAATGGTCAAGGTTAGGGCGAAGTTATTTATTGCCATCTGTAGGAGGGGGGCTTGGTGGATATATGAGGGATCATAATGAAAAAAGGTGGTGGGGGGAGCCTTATTTTCCGCAGAAGATTCACTAGAATCTTAGAAATTCCTACTTTTTGTCTACAATGGAGTAGCATCTCTGTAATAATTCTCCAAGAAAATTTTCAAAATTAGTTGGCTACTTGGAGCAAAAATGGTACCAATTTTACTCTAAAATGACTAAAATTCGGCCCTATGCGTACACAATGCGTATGCAAAAATGGGGCTAGACCCCCCCACCCCCCCTGTACGCATCTGTATGCATTTGGCCTAACCCCCCCACCCCCCTTGATGCGTATGTAATTAATGGATGGCCCCTAACATAGTTCAACCCCTCTTGGACAAAATAGAAGATTCCTGTTTTCAGCGAAAAGGCCTGCGCATTTAGTATGTTTGAAACGGCGCACTACGTAGGCCTACAGTTAAAAACTCTAAAGTATAGGCCTAGCAGCATATAAAACTATTATCTTAGGCTTAGCTCAATAGTGTTATACTAATTATATACATCGTTATGCTACATCATACATGTACGTAGTATACTGTATTTTACAGTATACTACATGTAGCATAATGATGTCTATAATTAGTGTATAGCTTACTTAATTTATCATGCTGCCATGATGTGTACATGATCATGTATTGCTATTGGTGTTTACTTTCTATCTTCTAATTTCATTGCGTATCATTGTATGTCATTTAGGCTAAAATGTATTATGAAGAACGATAACCCCAACCCGTGCCCCAACACTGTAGTAACATGCAAAATCTGCCATAGATCTATGACATGTTGATTGTTGTGTCTAGACTCCTGTGCGCAGACAGGAGAAACTGCAGTGACCAGTGAGTGTTTCACTAGACTAGTGGGGGTGCAGAGGGGTACCCCCTTCAGGTCGGAAAGTCGCCGAAATTAAGGGCCTAAAGTCGGAAAGTCGCTTTTTTGGACTATTTGAACTACAGCCAAATTTGTCCAAAAGTCGCCAGGTCGCTTAAATTAGTGCACCAGGTCGCCAGGTCGCCTGGAAAACAGCCTAGGTCGCCAGGTCGCTTTTGACCCCTCTGGAGCCACACTAGTAGTCTCTGCTCTGACTATGGACTAGATTATAAACATTTTTCAGAGACAAAGGGTTCTACATTTGATAACGGCCCAATATACATCATTTACACACCAATAAGTGATACACTAGATCTGTTTTAAGTAATACTACCGGGTAGATCCTATTTCATTACAGGGACTGTATTCAGGACATATTTCAAACAGTGGCGGTACGAATCACAACTCCAGTCCAGACACCAGTCTCATCGGAGACCTAGATCATGTTTAACTAGTCTGGCTTGTCTACATATGCATATGGGCTTGGATCTCACTGAATAAACCGTTATACCTAGTAAAGAAGTACTTTATAAAGCATCCTACACTGAAATAGGATGTGTATTCAATCTGAATACTACGTAGATAGTCCCATTCCCAATAATTCCCAATGATCACATGTGACAACGAGACTGCCCCCAAGCTAAGCTATCGGTCTCACCTTCATGTTTGTGCGAGAGAAAATACACCGTAGATTCCAAGTTTTCGCCATCAAATCTATCAAGAGATAGATCAATATATTCTCTCATTCGTCCACCAAAGCTACTCATGTTGGAGATTTGGTTGTAGCGGAAAATATCCGCCAGCTGTGGTGTAAAAAGACGAGAAATATCATCACAGGTCCAACGTCCCTTCCTACGACTCCATTCTTTTCTCGGGTAACCCCTCTGGTAGCCCCGTAATGACGTCACAAGGGATTCCCTCCTTTTAGTTCAGAAGTCAAAGCCAGGTGGCGCAACTGTGCCGTCGCGCCAAATTTTGGCACCTTAGGCTTAAGGGGCCATTCAAATATTAGGTTAACAGCATAGGGGGGAGGGGAGGGGGGTCATGAAGTTTGTTACTAAGTGTTACAGGGGGGAGGGGGGGGTCTAGCCAAGTGTTACATAACAATTCTCAAAATATATATAGGCCTACAAGAAAGAAATCTCTAATTTTGGAAAATGCACCACCATCTAGTAAGTAACAGCCAGGTCTCAGCAACATTATGTTTCTTTCACCTCATCCCTGTAATATTGTATACAAAATTTTGGCCCTCCCCCCTACCTGCCCTGCCAAAAAAAAGGTATTGATTTTGTGAAATGGACTCATCTCCTGACCCCGACCGGATCTTGGAACACTGGACAGGGTAGAGGATGCACAATCTCAGGCACAACCTCAGTCTCCTCGGTGGATTGTCATGCGAGTTTTTTGGTCCCCCCCCCCCCCCCACAAGAGGGGTGTTCAGTCCCTCCCTCCAGGCAAGTTGAAATTGGGCGTGGTGACTTTGAGCTATAGTAACGCGCACGCTTTTCCGCTGAAAAACATTTTTTGCCTCCCCCCATTCAAGGGGTCCAAATTTGTTTGGTCCCCCCCAAATCCACCAACCCCCCCCCCCCTTGTTAAAGAATGACCATTCCCTAAGGAGGGTATAATGGGGGTTGGGAGGGGAGGAGGGGGGAGAAATCAGTTTCACCTGGTTTCAGACTTTGAGGAAATCTATACCCTGCACCTGTGGCCTGTGGGGGGGGGGGGATAAACATTATGCCCCTTTTTAGCCAAAAAGCTAGAACGTTACTATAGTTCAAAGAAGGGGGGCAAAAAGTGTTTGAGGGGCGAGGGAGGCACACAATCTTCTACGCATTGTCGAGTGGGGGGGGGGGGATAAAATATTTTCACATCCCTTGCTGAAATCTCACCACCACCACCCCCTGTAAATAATAAATGAACACTCCCATAGTGTCTGTGTTGTGTTGTATAATCCTAGTTTGATTCAACCGACTGGTTTTGCTAGTGCGTTGGGGGGGGGGGGACATGAGCATGGCATAATTATGTTCATTAAAATAACAGAAATTTAAAGGTTGAGAAATAACAAAGAGAACAAAGTAATACACATAGGCCTGCTGTCAGTCATAGGCCTGCAAATACAACTCATGAAATGATGTGGGGGGGGGGGTGGGGTGGGGGGGGTACAGGCCTGTGTTACGTAATTATGGAGGGGGGGGGTCTGGCATTTTGTTACAGTTGTGTTACAAGGGGGGAGGGGGGTGTCAAAAAGTGGCCAAAATTGTGTTACATAATATTTGAATGGCCCCTAAGAGAGTGTTCATTTATTAGTTACAGGGGGAGGGGGTGACGGTGGTGAGATTTCGCGCGGAGGGGCGAACAGTTTTTCCCCTCGAGAGCGCATGGAAATTTTTTTCAGCCCACGCCCCTTTGAACTATAGTAACCTGCTGGCTTTTTTGCTAAAAAGGGGCTACATTTTTTACGCCCCCCTCCCCCGTCAAGAGGGGTCAGAATTTTTTGAGGTCCCCCCTCAGGGAGGGTCAGAAATTTTTACGCCTCCCCAAACCCCACCACCACCCCCCCCCCCTGTAACTAATAAATGAACACTCCCTAAAATGACAAAAACGCTGGGGCCAAGTCAATAATGCCTGCAAACCAACCGGGTAGACAATCTCTCAGTTTTACCAGACATTTCCTAGGAGAAAACATCATTCACCATTGTGGGGTTTGTCTAGGCCTATATAAGATAAGGGAATGGTCATCATTTATCCACAGGGGGATGAGCTTTGTGGGTTGGAGGGAGGCCAAAATATTGACCGCTGTAGAGTAGGGGGGGATTAAAAAAGGGGGGGGGATAGATTTTTACCCCTTTTTTTGGCTACTAGTTTCAAAGGGGGAGGGGGGGTGATCAATCTCGATCCCTCTCGAGGGGGGGGGCAGACAAAATTTTTCCCGCACTCGCCCCCTGTTGAAACGTAAGGGAAGATGGGGTAACACAGGCCATGGTGTAATAAGGGGACACTTTCATTTCAGACTGATATTTCTTACTGAAAGGTAACGCTAAGAACTAAGTTTTGGTTTTATGACAAAAGGTAGGCATCAGATCATATGTATTGCAGCATTTATTATGTTGTTGGAGGAATTATTATTTGAATTATAACGCGGAAAATAAAATTGAATGCCTGGAATATTGAGGGCTGACATCTTGATTAGTAAAGCATAATTAGACACATCATTATTTATGTAAGCCCCTTGTTTGAGCAAAATGGTGATTTTTTTGCTGGTTTCAAGTGCTAAGGATAAAACACATAGCTTATAAATGAAACATGGTTTGGTTATTTTCTGTGAAGTCATTTTTTGGTGGGGTAATACGGGTCAAAGGCAATCCCTATGGCAATTTGTATATGTTTTTTCTACAAAGATGTTAAGCTATTGATCTTATTTAAAACTTCCACATGAAAGAGTGCCTTTGCAGAAACTACTTTTTTTCAAAATATCTAAATAAACTTAGTTCTTTGTGAGATTTTTTTCATGTTTTAAATTTGCATATGGTCATGCTTTGTGTGGTGGCCATTTTCCAAAATGGCGGCATGAAAATACAAGAAATTTCAGGGTCAATTTGAACATTGAGAACAATTCACAATTTTTGCTGTTTCTAGTGTGCATCTCAACATAAATGGTCACAAAATAGCTTGAATTAAAGCTATAGAGGAGCCCCATCTAATAGATAGGATTTTGGGTATATCATGACATCCTGGTTACCATAGAAACAATGTAAACACTCCATTTTTGCCAAATTTTCCTAATTGTTTAATATTTTGACAAATTCTCTAGACAAGAATAGGCATATAGCACTCATTGAGGTAACAAAGTATCTTTATACTGTTTTGGACAGTTTAAATCATCATATATTTTGTTAAGGTAGTTCAAAGGCTTCTCATTCAAAGAATTCCACCCATGCATGAAAGATATTTGGCCATTTTCACTGACGATTCCTATTCCGTTCCGTCTTACCCCCCAATGGCGACCCGTATTACCCCACCTTGGGGTAATATGGGTCACAAAATCTTTGAAATTATTGACTACAACCATTGTACCTTAGGGAATTTGAGGAAATTTTTCTTCAACACAGTTTAATATAAAAGAGGAATGCTTAAAAAGTAGGTAAAAAATATGTTGCTTATGGTCACCAGAAAGGCAGAAATTGCATGAAAACCCTTAGGTGTCCCATATTCCCCCATCTTCATCTATCTGAGATTTAGCAGCCTGGTTGGGGCCAAATTCAGCCAAGCCATCTGCCCAACATGAAACCCAGCTCATTTGTGACCAGGCTGGTGAAAAGGGGTATTTAGGGGGAGTTGATATATAGTTTGTGTCAGATCTTTAAAATGACATATTATAAGATATTCCCAGTAGTCTTGCGAGAATGATGTCGCAAAGATGAGTTGTCACGTCTGCCTGAAAATGATAGATAGGCTTTTAAAAAAATATATATATATATGCTAATTTCTCATAGAAAACGTTCTATACTACTCATCTACCAGCATCAGGGCACATGAAACAATCGCGCACCAACCCTAACATACGGGTCTCCCGCTGGGCAACTCCCCATTCCTTTACCATTGTTGTGGTCGAAAACCAACTTGTATACACCTCGGGATATACTTTTATGTACTTAACTCGATAGTAATCACCTTCCCGATCATATACATGTGTGTAGTTAGTTGCTTCTATAATTATTAACGATTCTAGAGCCAAAAGACTGAGACGCCCCATAGACTTAGCACTACCGCTGCCCGAAGCCAATGGGCGATAATATGACGTAATACATCGTGCGCCGTCTGGTGAGGAGCGGGAGCACTGCTGGTAGTTTTCTAGTATATACATTCCAAATCAAAGATGGAATGATTCTTAGAAGACTTCTGTATTCTCCACCAAAATTACTCTAAAGCATTTTTGGTCTATTTTCACACTTGTTTGCCCTCCTAACACCCCCTGGTGGTCAAAACCAGAACTGAAAATCCCCCCCCCCCCAAAGGCTGGTTTTCTCAGGACGGGTCACATTTTTCCCAATTTCAAACAGTCAACCTAAGCTGTGATATACATGTAGGGTTGATTCAGGTAAAGTGGGACAACTAAGCCATACTCTGACTTTATGTGCCATTTACACATTTGGTACTTATAGTAGAAAATGTCAAACACATCAAATAGTTTCAGTATTTATTCCTTTAAACCAAAATATAAAAGATATATGAAATACCTTAGCCAATGTGGCCTTAATAGCCCATTTCTTAGAGATGCCATTTCAAAATTGAAGCGTCCCACTTTACTTGTATTTTTGGTAAAGTGGGACACTTGCTTCATGTAAAGTGGGACAATTGATAAGAATCGACCCCCATGCTTTATAATCCATATGACAAAAATGGTAAATGTCAATTTTTGAAGGTGAGATATGTGTGTACAGGCAAGGGAAAAGGGAAGTCCAAGGAAAAGGCCAACTTTGAAATTGATGTCATAAGCTTTCCAGTGATATGTTACACTAGAAGATATTGTTTCTAGTTTTTGAGATATGGCTTCATGAATATGTGTGGGCATCACCCTTTCCAAAATCCCAATAAGCTCTATGTCTCATATTTTCCAAGATATCCCTATTTGATTAGCATTATCTTTGATAATTAGAAATTTATGATACATTTTCGTTCTTTAAGTCATAAAATTCGATCTAGGAATGGTAATTTTATTTTGTTTTCACCATCGCAATCCTCAGAAATCTTTTTATCAATTTATGTCTTAATTTCCTCTATTTGGAATAAAAATCATGTTTCCATGGCAACACATATCAACAAGCACACCCGTTTAGGCTTTAAAACGTTCCTTTTACTTTCCAAATATAGAAGCTTTTTACCAAAAATGGAATGTTTTATGTAATCCTATTGAATTCTCCAGAAAAAAGTACCCAAGAGCTATTTTTAGCCTAATTCTTTCATTTTAAGCCATAGTGGTGCGCCCTGGTGGCTAAAATCGGAACAAATCCCGCGGTGACTATCCTTTCTGCTTGGCTGCTCACATATATTTTGATGGACTACATCAAAAACATTAAAGAAATTTATGTAGGGTCCTTTACAGGATGAATCAAGTACACAGAGTATAATTGTAAAACTGCCAAAATACTGTGCATCTGGGCCTAATTTTGGGCAAGGCTACACTACATTATGTTACATGACAACATATTTGTACCCTAACTGAATCTCTATCCTCAAATTAGTTAGGTAGTAATACAGGAGCATTTCAGGGGCATATTAACAACTATAAATAACTGTAAATGGCAATAAGTTCTATAAATCATAAGAAAGTAGTATTGGTTAATGATTTCTATGGTTTTAGCCTCAAGGTATATTAAATACCAATTCGAATGAATTTGCTACAGATTTTACCATTTAACATCATAACGTATGATTAAAAATCATTAAAGGTAAGAAATCTCACAATAATTATCTAAATTATGATGGAAGTCAATGGTTCGCTGATGGAAGTCAATGGTTCACTCATCTAAATAATGATCATCAGTTAAGTCACTTGATAAACCACAATCTGGAGCACTAACAAAGCCCTATTCTGGCTGTTATACTTAATAATTTGGTATTATTTACACAACTAAGTATTGTAATGATATTTGCTATGATATTTCTTCTCCTTATAAATCAAAATATAGGCATATGGTGTAATGCTACTCTGAGAAAGGGGATTAATATAGTGTCCCACTTAACCTGAATCTGCCTGTCCCACTTTACCTAACACCTTCAGTTAAAGTGGGACACTTGCATTTAAGGTCCCAGTGTACTTCATTTCCATATCTGACTAATAAAAAATTATCAAGATGTAAAGAAGCAATATATGTATCTAATATTTCCATACATTTTGAAATATTTTGTTACTATTCTTAGAACCACTACTAACAAATAATTTTACTATTTCTTATGTGCTTCCAAATTTATAGCGGCAAAAGCTCTTCACCCATATCATGTCGAAATTTAGAAGGTATAATTACCTCTTAACTTTGGTGAGATAGGTACAATTAAGAGCGGTCAAACATATATTTCTAAGAAAAAAATAAAATTTTACACCCAGGAAAGAAAATCAACCCCTAAAAATGGCCTTAATGTTAATTGTCCCACTTTACCTGATGTCCCACTTTACCTGATTCAGCCCTACACCTATTATAAAAGAATTGCGTATAAGCAAAACCCAAACCCAAAATGATTCAGATTTAGCCCCATTTTAATAACTAGTGGGGTGGTGGAATAGCGATTTGGTGAATAGCTACACAGAGAAAAGAAGTAGAATCACTGTGACTCTCAATGGGAGTCCAGCCCCGATCGCTGCGGTAACTCTCCCCAGGACTCAAAGTGACTTCCTTTTATTAGTGGGACTCTATAGTAACTCTATAATGACTCTTGTTCTTAGAGAGTCATAGCTAATTGACTCCCTAGTTGGCATTGACTCCAGTCTTATGGGAGTCATGGCGCCTGGAGAACTCCATATGGGTATGTCACAACTCCATAGGGAGTCATATGTAGCCGACTCCCTTTTGACTCCTTAAACTATCCTGAAAAGGTATCACAGGAGACTCAGGGTGTCAGGCTACTTTATGTCTTTACCCAATCTCCAATCACAAAATGGATAACAATTATGACTTGATCGCACCCGCACTATTACGTGTATATTCCAGGGCGATGCACCCAATTCAATCAATTTTCAAACGAGCCTGATAATCAACCCTGATAATCGAGCCTGATGATCGAGCCTGATGATCAACCATGATGGCCGTGAACCATGATGGCCATGAACTATGATGGCCGTGAACCATGATGGCCGTGAACCATGATGGCCGTGAACCATGTTGACCGTGAACCATGATGGCCGTGAATCATGATGGCCGTGAACCATGATGGCCGTGAACCATGATGACCATGAACCATGATGACCATGAATGAACCATGATGACCATGAATGAACCATGATGACCATGAATGAACCATGATGACCATGAATGAACCATGATGGTCATGAACCATGATGGTGACAGACCATGATGGTGGTGACTGACCATGATGATCATCCCAAGTGGCAACATGGGCAACATCCCCCTCCCCACCTCCCAAGAACATGTGGCAACATTGGCAACATCCCAAGTGGCAACATGGGCAACATCTTCCTCATGATTATAGCCCATTTCCTGAATGGGTTGTCTAGTCTATAACATTTCCTTGTGCACTAAGCCTATAGCAAGACAAGCACACATTGGTATATATAACTTTTATTGAATTCAAAACATAGCACGGCGCAGGGTTGTCTAGAATGGTGCACACTGCTTCAGCATTGATTTCAAAGGGAGGGCAGTATCTGTGTCTTGTTGATTCAAGAAAGTGCAAATATTTTGGCATGATTTCTTTGCAACAAAAAATGCAAAATTGCGTATGCACTTTATTGCATAACATAGATTAGGTCTGAAAGCAACAGTGCAGCCAAAATTTATATCATTGACATGGATAATTTATGATATATGATAGATTGAACTGGAAATTGGGAAAATCTCTTAACCAACGTTTTAGGTCATCTACCTAGACTCAGGGGTGCATCCTGAGTCAATTACTTGTTAGTACTGGCATTTGTGATGATAACTTCATATTTCAGAATATAGCCCCCCTATGTTAATATTAGGTAGTTTGTAGGCCTATTGCATGTTTGTTTATGCCTACATATATTGAAATATTGAATACTGAAACCGTAGCTCTGTGCTGAAACTCTTTGATGTGTTTTACTTTTTTTACAATTCATACCAATTTAATGTGTGAGTGGTAGGCCTACATGAAGTCTGGATTTGGGTTAGGTGTCCCACTTACCTAGTCTAGGGGCCTACATGTACTTCTATCACAGGCTCAGGAAAAAGATCCAAAAGGAAGATCAGTTGGCAATTTGCTAAACAAATCGTTACCTAGAGAATAAACATTTAATTGGTCATTCATATAGTCGGCAGTTGTATTGGAAGGACATATCTCCGGTATTAAAGCTCATTTACTAGCTGGATGGTCAGGTTCACAGGGTCGCCTTCTGCCCTTTCAAGCATATTTTCCTTCAGGCCAAAAAGAAAAGAAGGTTTGTTTCAGGTAAGGGAGTGCTCATTTTTGTAACAACATGGGTGGGGGTTGTGGATTGGGGGGGGGGGATAAACATTTGGACCCCTTGACCGGGGGGGGGGGGGGGGGTTAAAAAATGTAGACCCCTCTTGAGGGGGTCAAAAAGATTCAACCTGTTTTGAGGGGAAAAGCCTGCACATTACTATGCCACAAAGGGGCGCGAAGGCGCACGATTTTCGGCCTGCCAGGGGGGGGGGGGGGGGGGAGGGAATGTCTACCCCTCATGGGGGTGGGTGAAAATATTTTGCGCGCTCTGCGCGGAATCTCACCACCCCCCCTGTTGTTAAATAATGAGCACTCCCTAAAATGGGAAGAAAGACTATAGGGTCAGTAGGTGGAGTGACGCCGCTGCACATTTCATGGGAATTCTTGAGTGACTCTTAATCAAATCTCAACAAGTCTTAATCTTAAAAGTCTTAATTATAGGTATCCACCAAATGTAGATGGCATCATAATTATGTTGATATAATTATGTTGATGTCATGGGGGGCTTTGCCCCCCAACCCCCGTTTTTTTTTGTTTTGTTTTTTCATTCTTTAGTAATGGTGAGTACTATTGGGACTTTAAGACTAAGACTTATTAAGACTTAAGACTTTAAGACTGAGACTTACTGTTAACGTAGATATTTTCGCACAGCTATATTTTCGCGCACCTAGGACATAAAGGCATTTTCGCGCAATCATATTTTCTCGCAGCTGCAATCAGGTGATCTTTACCTACATGTCAGTTTTTACGTTTTTTCAATCGGACAATTATTAAAGGTTTTACAGCCCAAAATTATTGTCCAAATATGTTGACCCCCCCCCCACATCAAGCCCCTTCCAACTCTGTGTGGTCGTGGAGGGGGGTGTCTAAAATTCTTCTATTGCAGAAATATATATAATAGCCCTGTTCTATTTTACATACAAATAATTCCCACCCTTCTAGTCTTTCAAATGATAACAATTCTGCCATAGCTGAAAGTCATTAGGTTTGTCTTATGCCCTTTGGTGATACCCTACACTAGGGAAAATCTTTTTTTTAAATGATAGCGGAACATAACTTCTAATTGAGTCTCTACTGCAGTGCAATATAGAGTGCCAGATATCATTGGGAAGCTATTTTCTTGTGCAAAATGTTCGTGCACATCATATTTTCGCGCACATACCTATGTGCGCGAAATGCGCGAAAATACGTACTGAGCGAAAATTAATACGTTTACAGTATTAAGACTTGATTAACACCCAAAAGTGGGTCAGGGGTGCTGGAGTAAACCAGGAGGGAGCGGGTCATGCAACCGTGCTCCCTGATTGGCTCCCATGAGCTGTGCAGCCAGCCTTATGGGAGTTTTGGATATTTATTTTACTTTATTTTATTTCTTGACATGAAAGTACTAGCCATCCTCCGTGTAAACCCTAAAATTGACCCCAAAAGGGTAAAAATGAAATTTTCTTCAAAATTGCACAAAAACATGTAGGGTCGGTCCTGTTTTGCTAGGGTCGGTCGGGTGTCCTGAAACAAACTTTTTTTCAATATTTGGCCTTACCATTTTCTATCTGTCTCTGGATCCTATGTTTGATTTTCCTGATCTGCTTTCCGTTATTTCTGATCTCCCCTACAAACCCAAGCATAGCTCGACGCGGGAAGGAGACGCCCGGGAGACCGCAGGTACGTCCCGCCACCTGTTGTCACATGACGTAACTACGCCCTGTCATAGAGGTTTACTTCCGGTTTGTGTAGCGCTGCTCACAGAGCAAACCACCTCGTCCCAGTGCAGACGGTTCGAGTTCGAGGTGGGCGCACAGCGTTTTCTTGGATGTACATACGCTGTGCGCCAATTCAGTTTTAGCATCAGACGACATTGGATTACGTTTTTCAATAGGAACTGTATTCAGCCTTCGATTTGAGCGTTTTTGAACACAGTCACAACGTGCTCGGCAAGGAAATCCTACGGCCCCAGCCCGGGCCTCGGCAGGGCCGCGGCCATCGGAGGCCTAACGTGAAGTGCAGTGGATCTTCAGGTTGTGGGGCACTAGCTGCTTTAAGACGGCAAAATGAATGAATCACCGTCAGCCTTCCTTCACATTGGAGACATAGTGTCTCTCTTTGCTGAGGGAAATGTGGCAGGATTTATTTCGACGCTTGGGTAAGTGCTAACGCGATCTGACACTGTCACTGCTGCTGACCCAACCGTGATCAACACTGACTCAGTCACACACCCACACGTACGGTAGAGGGGGTCTGGCAGGCGCAGTGCCACTACTGCCAGTACTGACACTAGGTCTAGAACCAGGTCGGCAACACCACGGTGTGTGACTGACAGTTACCGTGATTGTGTAAACATTAGGACCAGTGTGACCAATATTGGCAATAATACCGGTACTGCTGTTCATTCAGCCAGGTAGATGTATTAGGTAAAGCATAGATTAGCTTAGCCTTAGGGGGCGTGTCCCGCCCCCTATACTGTAGTAGAGTCTAGCCTCTAGGGGTACTATAGACCTACTATCCCTCTTGTCTTGGGGTGGAGGGGGGGGGGGGCGCAACCATTGGCATTGGTAATAAAAGGGTATTCTCAGTAGCTACTTAGCTTTTCTAGTACTGTTCTACTAGACAAGCTAGCTAGTTCGTATGACACAGGAGCTTTTACTACAATCAAGCCTCTTGCCAGTCTAAATTTAAAATAGGAACATCTCGCCCCCGCCTCCCCAAGCTGCGGCTTCTACATGAGACTTTACGGTATATTCACAAATCTCTAAATTTATGCAACAACAGACAGAAGCTGCAAGTCCCTCACTGAGATGTTCTTGCAGGCACTGGTAGCAGTTGATCTACTACTGTAATGTTGACCTTCGTTTCTATTTGTATAACCGTAATTCACATTGAAAATGCAGCAGTGGATCCCAAGCTTGAGTATTAAATCCAGATATACATGTAGTTGCAAGGATCAATGTCTAGGCAAAGATTTGGAGTATACATGTTCTAGTGGTCTGGTCAACAGATTTGCACATACTGTACTTGACAAACCCAGCCTGTCCCAGGTTCGAATCCTGGTACCGGTATATTAAATGAGTGTCAATGATACTACCGGTACCGTACATGTATTACCATTATTTAGGGACGAGCCATCTACTTGCTAGATGAGATGGGTGGGTGAAAAAATACACGTGGAAATAATGTGTGGCTCTGCCTCTGGCCTCATAAATATCCACCAACTGTGATCAAGCTCCTCCCTCAGCCCCCCCCCCCCCCCCCCACCCACGATTGCAATAAATGGCACGTCCCTCTATAAATTATCACAATGACCTCGGTAAATCTATTCAAAGGGAATTTCCAGTACCAGTAGTTTTATTTCTAAACCAGGAAGGCCACAGGTGGGGTGTGTCTTTTTTGGATTCTATTGCAGGCATATACGTGAAAATATTCTTCCCCTCAATGTCTTTTTATTTGTCAATATTTATAATCTGTTTCAATATTATTTTCACACAGGTTGGTTGATGACCGTTGTGTGGTCCAACCGGAAGCCGGCGATCTCACCAACCCACCCAAAAAGTTTCGAGGTGAGTCAAGTAAAAAGTTTATACCTTTCTAGAATAATGTTTCCTTTAATCCGAGCATTCCTAGCTCAGCAGAGCTGACTCGAACTTTATTTGACAATTTCTCAGATTTTTCTGTGATTTTATATTTTTCTAATGCGGTAAATTTTCTTTGGCCCAGGTGTAGGCCGCATGATTGATTTAACCTCCCATGTCTATCATATTTCATTGATCTCCAATTTTATCTAGAAGCCTTATCCGCCACTCCCATCCCTTCAGAAAAAAACACATCTGACCTACCCTACCTACATATTTTCAGTATGTTATCTGAAACTCAACTTTAATTTTGGCCCAGGCTGAGAAAGTGTTGTTGGGATTGGGACGGTTTCTATCCTAATCCTATTCAGCTAACACTTTTGATGTATTTTTGTATGTACTTTTGTATGCATCTCTATAACAGTTGATACATGTACATTTTGATACTTATGTATGTATCTCTATAGCAGTCGAGTTGGTTAATCTATAATGTAAAACACATGTATGCCACTGTGCTATCTAGGTTTAAAGGCTGATCTCTGTCAATAGTCATATACACCTTATATGTCTAGAGATAAGCAGCCATTTATCTGATATTGTCTAGTGCCAGGGATTATTGGAAGTATAGAATATCTAGCATGTGAAACACACCAGCACAATTCATCATCCAGCCATCTATTGTGTATTATGTAATGCAAACACCCACTTCAGTGTAAGTACCATTAAGAGGACTTACCCAGAGCATACCTGTTAATGGTGTAAACGGTGAACAGGTGGGGTGTGTGCAGGGTGGGTGAGTATCCAGGTGTTACCGATTATTCTACTCAGCTGGCTGAGTGCCCCATCCCTGCCCCTCCAGCTGCCTCCCCGACCCCTGGCCCCTCCCCTGCTGAGTGCTACATTCTCCTGGTGGTTCTGAGTTACTGCTCAGAGCCGCTCCCCATCTACTCACCAGGTCTACTCATCATCACTGGGGGAAGATAACCGGGTAGACTTGCAACAGCTGAAAGTGTCTGTCTTCTACAGTTTGTAATATATCGATTAACAAGTATTCTTTTAAAAGATCACCCAAATACTGCTCTATTTGGTTTGTGCCATACTATACTACATTGCCATACGTTTCTTTGGTTGATGTTCAGGGAAAAATAACCCTTGAATAACGCATTGTTATTGGCATCAGTTCTATGTGTGGTTATGTTTTTCCAACATTGGGTTGGATCCATCTCCAAAATGGACACCCCATTGAGCCATAGCCAAACTGACACCAACCACATGTCACGTTGCCAATCCCATTGATGCCATCGTATCCAGATGCACTGTGGAACCTGTTTCCAATCCTTTAAAGCATTTTCCCCAAAGTGAGACTTCCAAAACCTAAAATCTAAGAATGCAGGGAAAAAAGTTGAAATGAAATGACTGATCTCTCTTCTACTCTCTTATAGTTGGCATCATTCAGATACAATGGATATCGAGCTATATCGCTGATGCGTTTTAAACAGATGTTTTTCCTTTGAAGCAGAAGTTGCATTAGTGACTCACATGAAGATTTGACAAAGCATGTTTAGTGGCTAGAGGTGGAACTCAAGTAACCTATGTACTTGACCTCGGGTACTGCCCCAGGCAGTAAATCTGGGACATGCCATGGATTCAGAGGAGATGATCCTTTATAGTCTGTCGGATTAAGGGGTGTGTCCATGCTGCCTCTGTCGGCCTGGGCGGGGTCCTGCTAGATTATCAGAGCTACCCTTCAGCATGTTATCTCTGTTCTATTCCGAGAATACATACCATAGGATTATATCTCGACAGCCAAGAATGCTGATGGAGAGAGAGCAGAGAGGATGGTTTCTGCTCTGTATTGACTGAAGATGGGTTAAAGTAGTCGTTAGTGCTTTTTTTTGTACCACCAATTTAACCCCACTCACTTTCCCACTTCATACTGTGTTAATAACTCACATCAATGGATCAGGAGTGTTGGATCATCTGCTCCCATCTTCACCACTCAGCTACAATTTCTTTAGTGACACTTTTTAAAATTCTGGTTTAATTTCCAAGTGGGATTCGACAAAAGATGTCTTCATTTTACTGGATTCGTAATTAGGCCCCCCTCCCTCACTACTTCATTGCTCACAAAATGAACCACAGCTGCCACTTTGGTTTCAATTTCCCCCAATAACCCCCAACTACGTCCAATACTAAAAGGACTATCTTCCCCATTGACCACCATTCCACTAATAATTCTGACCCAGGGATCTTCTAATTGACTCCGGAGATAGTACACAACACCCTTATCAATAAGAGATAACCTCTGACCAAAGCACTTAATAAGAACCGTCTGACCGTAGATCCCTCCTGGAACAGTGCCAGCATAGGGATCCCTCCCCTGTGGGGGCCACACACTGACTGACATAGTAAAGCATTGGTCGTGGAAATTAAGCACAACAGCACAGTTCTGGGCTGGAAATAGAGCACCAATGATGAATTTGGTCATCACACGCTCCCCAAGCTTTCCCTAAGCGCTTCGGAATTCTGCGTAACCGTCTGACCTCGAAATCCCTAAATTTAACAGGGCACCATGGGCATATTGTGGCTTAGCATTTCTTCAAATCGACATGGGACATGTGATTTTCTTAAAATCAAACATGCAGCATGGGACCCCCTCGCCCATCAATGACACCACCTAAGACACTAGGATTAGTGGAACAGAGATGAATTAGAGCTTGCAGCAGTCCGACCCAACTTGCAAAGCTTAGGTTAGTGGAACAGATCAACCCCCTGGAGGAGGCCCCATATGGCCCAGGGTAGACTCCCAGGCCCATGCTGCTGTTTACTCACCTCAGGCACATGCTGTGTGTTGGGACCGTGGAGTAACTACCTGTGTGTGAGTGTGTTTATGCTGGGGCAAAGAGGTGGTTCAAGGTATTATGGTCCTGTTACTCAGGTGTTTTTGTGGGTGGGTGGGTGGGCTGGGGTAGAATTTGCAATACCACCAGGCATTACCAGCACCTGCCGAGCTTATTTTGTTATGATAAAGTTTAAGGGCAAGGGACAAATACATGCAAATACACCATACCAT
Organism: Harmothoe impar; assembly: GCA_947462335.1. Lineage (NCBI taxonomy): Eukaryota > Metazoa > Annelida > Polychaeta > Phyllodocida > Polynoidae > Harmothoe > Harmothoe impar. Next base: position 59,265,573 of record OX381704.1, read on the forward strand.
TACCTCCAACACCCCAGACCTGTGGATGTGTACCAACCTTACACTATATTGATGTCTTATCAGCTGCATTTATAAAGGGCAGTGAATTAAAGTCTGGTTAACGTTGACCTATTCCTCTGCTCTCTCACCTGTAGTGCTTGGTACCGCCAGGTACCTGGGTATACCTGAGTACAGGAGGCAGACCTGAGAACTGTCTCAGACATAGACCCCTGGTAGAACTAGCTAGTACTCAGTCAGGGCATGTCTGACAAGTGATATCCTCGTATTTGCCCACTACACAACCTCAGCTATAACCTATACTGAAGGCATAAATATACCACATAAATTCATAGTTGCCCTCTATGACAACAACTAAAAAAGTGTTATTGGTAACTACCTACACATAGTAACGTCACTTTACAATAGGAAAACAACACAGGAAATAAGTTGGCGTATATAGTCGTATTGTAATAATTTTTACAGAAATAATAGATTGAACAGTCAGTTATTGCACAGATATGCATTGCAGTTCAGTTCAACGGACAGTGGATATTTACATGATTTATAATTACAGGTAGGCATGTCCCTTTTTAAAAAAAGCCCAGGAATATTATCTACAAGTCATCTAATAGTGGACAGGAGTAGTAAACAACAGCCTGACTTGGGTATGGTGGTGGATGGCTAAATTCTACACGGCGACATTGCTATTTCTTATAATCGACATAAGGCCTAGTGACAAGCGACATTTGACTTGAAAAGATGGTGACATGCGACATGGGGACCCCATCCCCCAAATCCAGACCCCATTGGGTAGGTTTTTGCTTCCCCTCTGCCCATGCAAACTGCTAGCATTGAACTACAGTTATTGAAGCAAGTGTTTTTGGGCCATATTTATAACCCAAGAATCCTTTAAAATTCCAATATTGTCAGAGAAACCGTTCCTTTATAATTCCTTTATTCTTTCGGAGGGTTGTATGAGGCTTGCAATAAGGAACGGTCTGCAGACAGTTTAATCAGGTGAACGGTACAGCCCAGCGCCCGGGGCCGATGGCACCATAATGATATAGTTACCCTCAAGTAGTAGTCACTGTTGCCACCTCATCTACATAGCCAAGAGCAATATAGCCATGGATCGCAGATCTATACACACCAGTGCACTAACTGAACCAATTACATGGGATTGTGTTATACCTGTGGTGCCCACTCCCAGTATGCACTGTATCATCCCATCACCTTCATACCACGGGGCAGGTATAGGTACTACCATAGCAGTACATAGCAGCCGGCACAGCCTAGTGATACCTAACTCTACAAATTAGGAATTACCAATTAATATTTCAAGAACAGGGCGAAACCGAGCCAGCTCTGTCCATGAACATGAGGCAATCTACGAAAACCAGTTTACAATAAAGCCAGCATTTGAAATATGAATTGTTTTTCCTTTGGTGAAATAAAATGCACCGGCAATGGTTCCGGTTAACGGGTATCAACTACGTGATGTAGTTAATATCTGTTTGAATTAAACATTTAATATTACAATAGAAGCAAATTAAGACTAGACCAATGGAAGTTATTGTTACCACACGAAAATAGCAGGTGAAAAAGAGCAATGTCAGTCTACTCTATTACTATAAATAAACATGGATGTAAGTAGATGAATTAAACCATATGTTGGTGGAAAGGTGGATATTCTGAAAACCTTTTCCACAACCGTGTTTACAACCTTAGAACAGAAAGCACGAGCTTAAATCACTCAGTCCCTAAATATTGTGAACCGTCCTGTTTTCTCAGAAGCCTCCTAATTAATCTTAAAAATTAACTTGTTTTCCAAGTCGGTCGAATCTTTTACTCATAACTTGTCCCCAATAAGGCCAAAAAAAAAAAAGGTGTGTTTCCGGTAACATCATGAAAAAAGCTAGGTAGGTAGGGTCGGATTTTTTTTTTTTTTTTTTTAATTTTTTTTTTTTATGGAGCCTAGGAATTTCAAGACAAACTGTAGCGGGTAGTATGTGAACAGTGTTCCAAAACTCTAGTTGCACTTAATATGAGCGTTTTGGTATAATAGAGTATAGTACAGTAAGGCCAGACCAAAAAAAAAGGTTGGTCAATGGATTTCGCGCACCTTATTTTTGGAAATGGAAATTTTTTCGTCTATGGCTTTCGCTCGCCTCATTTTTTTCCAAATTGAGATTTTTTTTTTTCCAAATTTTTCTTCCAGTAATTCCCCCAGACCAACCACTATTTTTTTATGTTAGGAGTCCACTAAGAACTTTTGTCGGAAGCTGGGTTAAAAGATATAAAAAATTGTCGCTCGCTCCACTTTTCCACGGACAAAATCCATTGACAAAAAAAAAATCGATTGACCAATATTTATTTTCGGTGTGGCCTAAAGGAGTGCTCATTTTTTAACCACAGGGCGTGGGAATCATGGACATTCGAGTAGGGATGTCATTGGTATCACAGGTATCGATACATCGCTATTTTTAATGTATCTGATAGCCGAATCGACAAATCACAATAGGTATCGATACGCCGCCATCTTGGATTATTTTTGATTAAAGAAATATTTAAAAAAATATTTTTTAAATTTAATTTTATCATTTTTAAATTTTTAGATTTTTACATATTCAGAAAGACATATTTCTAAATAAAAAGAGTCACTGACCACGATCCTATCCTACTCTGCATATATTTTCTTAGTAGTTTCAAGACACACAAAAAAGTTTTTTTATGTTAAACCTTTCTCTTTTTCTTATATACCTAATAACTGATATATTATCTATATCGACACCAAAATAGTGAATAACTGATAACCTTTAAAATTCGATACCAATGACATCCCTACATTCCCGTCCCTTTCTAGCATACGGTACCGTAAAACCCTGCCTTTAAGGCGACCCCCTAGTTTGAGAAAAAGAATTTGTCTTGTAGGAAAAAGCAATGAAAATTGAGATCTCTTTAAGCTATTTAAACCCCGCCTTTAAGACGACCCCCTAACTTCTGGGGAAAATTTCGACCCTTTGAAGGGGGGGACCAAAAAATGTTACCCTTTGTTTAGCGAAAAACCAGCGCGTTACTATAGCTCAAAGGGTCGGCCGTGCTCGATTTCTATCTGCCTGGCAAGGAGGGGGGATAGGCTGGACTACCTGCCCTGGCCACTCCCAATACCGTTCCCACTCTAGGTACGCGGGATCAGGCATGCCAGTCTAGGGGGGGGGGGAACCAAAAAAATTTCAGCCCGCTAGCGCGAGAAAATTCTCGATTTTGAAATAAATTAGGCAAGCGGAGTCCATTGACCAAGGTGACCTAAGAGTAAGTATGTACAGTAATAAATTAACAACTTCCATTCCCCTCTGGACATCCTCTCTGGACATCCTCTCTGGTTATACAATTTGTCAAAGTAAGGGGTGCAGCTTATGCAACAAAAAAAAAACAAAAAAAATGTATTAAAAAAATTGTTAATTAAAAAAAAATAATCCCAAAATGTCCAAAAAAAAATTAGGGTCGGCCCTGTTTTGCTAGGTAGGGTCGGGTGACCGGAAACACAACTTTTTTTTTTTTTGGCCTAAGGGTCGGCCCTAGATGGTCGTAAAACGACCCGCTCCCCCATGTGACCACCTCCCTAGAATTTTAGCAATGTCCAGTACTGATGTAGTGCTGACCCAGAATACCAGAGATGACAGCAACATGAAATATTCTTCACGGTCCATGTAAATGATTAAACCAAGTGACGCCCTTCTTGAGGAAAAACATGGTATTTCCCCATTTCCTGCTAGAACCATTGTTACAAAACATCAGAGCACCTTACTGTCGTTATTCAGCGAGACCAGAAAGTCCCAAAAGACCTGAAAGGAGATTTTCCGAACGGCCCATGATACTAACCACTTGGGCTCTAATGCTGTCGTTCAGAGACTGGACATGGGTAATACAATTACCGTCTGCCCAGGCCACCCTGCCGTAGCCCCCCGCCCCTGCCCCACCACTTCCACCTGGAGATCCCTCCAGCACCTTACTCCCAGGCCCAGTCCCACACCAGACCCTGAAGTCAGGCGCTGGCTCAGACAGATCAGTGATCCCACTTCCACTTAGTCCCCTTCAAATTCAATAGCATGGTCTACAATATATAGCTGGCCATAGAGGGGTCAGATTCTATAGTAAAGGACTGCAAGCATTAAGTCACTATTCATTATCAACTACAGGTACACAAAAGTATATAATCCAGCCCCAGACCCCCTTTTTATGATGGTCAGAAGGTGTCTACCATAGTCAAATTCGATAAGTCGCGAGATAATTTTAAGATGAATGGATTCAATGTTATACTTTTGACTGTGACCTCACTGATTTTACACACCTGTTTTTGGTTCACTTTGAGGCATGGTATGAAATGATAAGGAAGATTCCATTTCACAATTGTTTATTCGATTCTGAAAAAAAAAAGTGAAAAAAGTGTGAAAGAATGGATTTGATCAAAGGACGTTGACTCCAAAACAAAACGTTTGAATACTGAGGAGAAAAAAGACTACACATGCACGCACAATCAATGCACAAACTACACACAAAGATAAACCCCTGTTCCTCACTCATGATTACCAAACTCTGCCTTTCAGATTGTCTGTTCAAGATGTGCCCCATGAACCGTTATTCTGCTCAGAAACAGTTTTGGAAGGCAATGAAACAAAGTGGTACAGCAAGCACAGACGGCGTGCTCCTCAAGAAACTTCACGTGAGTACATTCTTCTATTTGTTCTTCCCTACAGGTGCCTAGAGGCTGAACAGAATGCTGATAGTAAATCTCATGAAGAAAATGGGAATGAAATTGTGGTTTTACAGATAATAAAATGATCAGTGTTGCCGAAAACCTTTTCTCAATGCAGGCCACCTTGGCCTGTGCCTTGGCATCTTACGCAGGCCATTTCCTTGTCACGCAGGCCATCTGAATTTTGATATTTCAAGGTACCTTCATAACTTGTTTTATACATGCAAAAACTTGAAAGAAATTGAAAAAATACTTGATATAAAACAATTTTACAAATATGGCCCTATCTTCGCTTCTAATTGGCCGATTTGAAAAGATTCTTTCACAATTAGGAAGCTGAGATTATGGCAGGCCATTCTGGCGTGCGTACTAAGGCCCTACGCCGGCCATTAATATTCTATGCCGGCTGGTGTCATCATTTCGGCAACACTGAATGATAATTTGACAGTTTAAGGTCAGAATTGAATAACACTGCTTATCAAGGTGACAATTTCTTTTATTCAATTATACATCAAGGTGACACTCAAACCATTGCCATATATGTACCAATAGTACTTAGATTTACGAGCTCCTGCACAACAAACCGAGTGGAATATAAGGTTATATGTGTTAACTTGAAGGCTATAGGTGTTAACTTGAAGGATATGAGTGTTGACTTGAACGGTATGGGTGTGGCTTGATGGTCCACTACAGGTACAATTGTTAATGACAAGACATTAATGACACTGACAACATAACATCTGTCATACGCCGCCAGCCATACATATAATGTATTACATGCATGGTACATAAACTAATATTAATGAATGGGATGTCAGATTATTATCTCCAAAACACAAAAATATTATTTCTCTCTGATCACTACGACTGGGCATATCATAGACCCATAAAATGTTCCGGAAAGACGTATGTTATTTGGACGTTATTTCTGAAGTAACATTGAAATTGCCATCTATCTTGATTAGAGAGCTTTAAATTGCTCCATGTCAGTACAACATAAAGTATTGCAATAACATTGAGTACTGACTAAGTAGATGTATATGAACACGATCAATTGTACATGACTGACATATATAAATTGCATTTTCACTATCCATACAAAGAAGAAGCAAGAGTACTGTAAGGTGGGGCAACACCATACTAAGGCAGATCCATGCACGTCACCGAGGGACACCTGACTCTTTCTGCATTGCTTTCTCATAGCATTTAATAGAATGCTACAAATCCTTGACGTATGGTTTTGACATATATTATCAATTGTAACCGCCCCCTCCCTCCCCCACGCCAAAAAGAAAAAGGTCATTTTTTCTACTGATATTCTTTGTTACAGAGCCATGGTTAAAAAAAACCCAGTAATAGTAGTAATACAGGCGCGGTAGTCGCCTCGAATTGCACATTGGTTATCACGATTAACAGTTGCATATTTATTTAACAGTTTATACAATATGTGCAAACTGTAAATTGTATACTAAGTACATGTCTATTGTTTCCTGGAGAGAAGCACCACATCTGTGAATGACGCCATATTATGAGCTATTATGAACGCCTGTGTGTCGTGTTCCTCAGTGTAAGTGTACTAACGAGAAAGTCCCCATCCATAATGAAGCTCGATCCATGTCCCTGCCTCTAACGCTGTGACATAATCATCTCAGGCCAAGAGCTGCAATTAGTGATATCCACCTCTGTATACACGTTTAGTGGTTCAGCAATATTACTCGGGAGCAGTGTATATTTACGCCGCCATATGTTGTCTTGAAATTTAAAGTTCTTCATCAGGCACAGGGCAATTTCATCCTACCAAATGATCGCCCATCTTTGTAATTAAATGAAATGCTGATATGGCAAAGGATGTGATCTGTCATTACACGGCTTTGCTCTGCATCAGTATGATTACCCTGACTGATCGTGTAAAATGCCTGAGCAGGATGAGGGGGTAATGATGTAAAAGGTCGATTGCATCAGCAGCTGCATTTGTCCTTGGCCCGACGGTATGGCTGCAGGGAGAATATCAGTAACATGATCAGTAATCCAGCCATGATTGGTAACTTCATTGGGACGCGCAGTCACCCAGCAGATTGTCGATTGCAGAGGGGGTGGGGGGAGGGGGAGCATCAAGCTTGCTTTTCTGCTACAGTGAAATCTCGTTATAAGGAGGGCCTTGTGACCAGACAATATTGCTCCTTATATAAGCAATGCTCCTTATAACCAATACTTAAGATATAGAGAATAGGGAATCGGGTGTATGACATTTTGAAATGGGCTCCTTATAACAGGAAGTTCCCTATATCAGTCCTCCTTATAACGATATGTCACTGTACTACAAATGTATAAACCATGGAGTATACAGGGGGTAGAGGACAGGGGCCCTTGGATACAACTATATCCATCAGCCTGCGTTAGTGTATTGTGAATGGACAGAGCTGGAATGGAGCAGCTAAGCCCTACACTCAGGGCTGCCAATTACTGCTGCCCACACCCTCCCACCCGAGAAGGCGCCGCTTCATCATACTAATGAGACCTAACGCCATGATTGATTCTACTCACACGTATATTGCTGTTCATACATAAGCTACCGACAAGGACAAACGGTAGAGGTGGTCTTGGTGTGAAATCATGTAGCAATAATTAGGATTGTTCCTAACAGCCATTGAGCAAAGACATGATATAACCGTGCTTCCATGTTACAAGCATGGCTGTCTGGTATTTTAACATATTAGATTATATATACTTGTTTAAACTCTGTTTAGTTCAGAGATAATATAACCAAATGAAATTTAAAAATCAACATTCAATAAAAAAAATTCAGGCATGTCATGGGCATATGGCATACAATATACCTAATGTTCTGTTTCACATTTATGCTCGTGCAGACTTTACCTATACATACTGTATTATATTGACATTCCATGTAAGTAGTACATTACGGAGTGAATTCCATATCCCATCAGTATGATCTGAGGCAGAGTAGGGAACAATACAAAGCAGCACATCATTGCCTACTGCAAACTGGGAGCTGGCCTGGAGGAGGGGGGGGGGGCATGCTCCCTGCCCACCTTCACACGCCTGTCACGACCAGAGCCTGGCAGGTTAATAATACCTGACATTGTACCCCCCTGACTACAATACATACCTACCACGGAGGTGAAAGGGTGATGTAATGGTGTGAGGAGGATCCATAGAAGTGGGAAGGTGGATCATGAGACTATTCTAGTCTCCCTGGAGTAACTATGTGAGGAAGAGAGTGGGGTTACAATTACATAACAGCCTCCTTACGGTAATCCGTTTAGTTAGCCCTGCTGGGTGTGTTGGTATGTGCTGATGAGGCATATAATATGCTGATGGGGCTACAATGGTAATGTGAAGGGTCGTGTTTTATTTTCAACTTGTACAGTATAAATCCATTGTATAACTATATGCCTGAACCATCCGTGAAGTGAGAGATCCGGGTTAATACTAATTAGGACGATATTTATGGTTTGTCTATTACTGTAATTTCTTGAGTAGAGCGAATAAACTGTTACCGTACTGTCGCGATAAAGCGCCTGGTCTTGAAAGATCGCCGGTCTTGAATAAGCGCCGGGGGTATAGGGGCCTCTAAATGTTTCTTAAGTACTGAAATCACGACCTTGAATAAGCGCCTGTCTTGAATAAGCGCCTGGGTAAGAGCCCCGCTAAATTGAAGAGCGCCCCGGCGCTTAATCGCGACGGTACGGTAACTGGGAGGGAACTTGTCCCCGTGAACAACAAGTGCACGCTGGCACCGCAGTTTTCGTGAGATGATGGCTCTGCTCTCGCAACTTGGCTTGTTTCTGGCAAGGTGTGGTGTGTAGGTGTCTGGTGCCAAGCTATATCTCGCGAGAAATCTATGCTCAGAACTAACATGGCTGCGCATATGGAGCCACCCGAGCTATCGTTAAACGCCTAACCCTCATAAAAGCCGCTTCCCATCTTGGGAAATTCCTATAAGCCGCACCTGGGGTCTGATTTGGCCACTTCAGTATTATAGCATACTTCTGAAAATCCTTGTATAAGCCACACCCCCATCTTCCGAGAATCCTATAAGCCTCAGTGGCGTTCTGACTGTCGTACAAGCTCATGTATGTGAGAATCTAAGGTAAATGCGTTATGTATACAACAGACACATGATTTACACCTCCATGTAATGGCTCTTGAGTGGACACCAGTACCAGCCATTAGCCATGATCAGAAGTGGTTTGCCCTGGCTTTGTGCTATCAGCCACCATCTATACTGACCCTGGAGGGACTGGGCCTTGCCGATCAAGGGTCAACAACCAACCTGCATCCCAATAAATATCCCGAGGTGAGAAGTGTCCGACCACGTGCAGCTGTTTGAAGGGGCCTTTATCAGAAGATAACCCTGGAGTTCGATCAACACAGACTGCTCCACATACTGATCATACCTTACTATCACATGCAGCACTCCAGGCAGAATACAGGAAGATGGCAGGCCGTTTTTGGTTTAATATTGTCTCTAGTCAAATGTGATATCTCTAACAATTGGAATAGGTCTCACATCAAACAAATAGACCTTAGATTCCAAATGAGTGTCAGCCTCATAGGTACCTTTACTACATTTTGTACTTAACTTCTTCTGTCTCAGATTAGAGATGAAAAAATGCCGGTACATATATCACATTTGGCCTTTTTCATTATAAGACACATATTGCAGATAACCAGCATAGGCTACACGTGTCTTTAAGCTTTGTTATGCAGGAGAAAAAAATCTTATCAGGTATCTTCTTGGAAAAGTGGGTACATATGTTACTTGGATACGTATATATCCTCGATATAATTAGCGGGCCAAGCCACCAGTCATATTGGCTGCCCATAATTTCAGAGTTCTATCGGTGAAATAATTTGTCGAATACAATAAAAAGAAGAACAGTTAGAGCCTTAAAAAAAATCTTTCATATTTAACATTTATCAAGCGAGCCATGGGGGAAAAAAAATATCTAAATATGTATGCGTAAGTCAACCTCATGTATGAAAAAAATAACTGTACCAATGACCTGCGTGAGCAAAAATTGGCATGCAAAAGATCCCAAAGACAGGCAATTTTGGCCTGCGTTCAAAAAGTTTTTTTGTTGCAGCACTACCAATAGACCTAGTAAATATCGGCAGATTAATTTCAGGTTAATGAATCCTGTGATATTAATTGGTTTCCTCATTAAGATTTGATCAATAACAGATAGTGGCGTGCCAATAATTAGGTTCAGAGAGCGTGTGATTCAGCTTAAAGTGTACGATCCATCTGCTAGCACCTGGAGGCGTCCCCTAACTGTGATGGAGCCTCCTTTATACATGCATCATTCACATTAACGCCAAGCCTTAATACTGCGGCCAAATAGTCCTTTGTAAATCATAATGGCTTTTCTCAGCAATGTAAAAGCTATGGCTATTTGATTAGCAGGCTCGCAACCTGTGCTCGACATTGACCCCTCGCCGTCTACCTGGCCTTTAAGCTTTAAACTAATTAAGCTGGTTCGTGACAATAACGCAGGGGGGGGGGGCGGGGGTGGAGTTGATTACATTAAGCACTGCAAGCGCTGCTGTGGGGCTGCTGGGGACGGTGGGGAGGACGATGTTAGCGAGCAGCGTCTGCCCTGGAGTGGTTGTCCACCACCGGAGGAAGCCACCTGTAACATAATGTTAATGTATGCTCCACGGTGGGAGACTCAGTTGGCGAGCTGGACGCGTGGAGCCCACCTCTATGATACACCTCCAGGTGTAGGAGGAAGGACGCACACACCTGCTTGTCCCACACAGCACAGGCCCACCTGTAGCAGGTCTCCAGGCTCCTCCAGTACATCCGTTTACTGCCGCACAGGGGGGTCCACTACTGTCTCATTAAGCCCAGCCTGGAGGAAAACGGCCGTTTTTACGTGTGTTTTCCATTTAAACACCCACTCCCTTTTGTTCTCTTGGTCTTTTTTCCCACAGTCCACACCTTTTGTTAAAGCCTCTGATCCTTCATAGAAGCCTCATCCCATGTTTTACACCTCTAATAATGGAGGTAGCAGGGGGTATGGCGGTATAATGTTCACCGTTTAACGCAACGATTTATCATCTGGAGGGTAATATTAATAACACGTATCACAACAAAGTGTCATGACCAATTGAGTGGAAAATTACATGTATAGGTGCGCGTCCATGCTGTACCTCGCCATGTTGATTGATACATTTTCAGAAGCATTGGCTCTGAATGAATCCATAAATCATCCACCCACTATTTAGGGAGGGTTCATTATTTATGGCAGGGGGGGGGTGAGCGTTTGGCAAATCGAATACGTCAAAAATAATTGGCCCCCCCCTCGGAATAGGTTGGAAAAAAAGGCCCCCCCCTCGGAATAGGTTGAAAAAAAAGCGCCCCCCCCCACCCTGGATCGTTTTCAACATTATTACAAAAATGATGTTGGTGTCTACTAATTGTATGCATTTAATCCTGGGCACTTTTTTACCTACAATTTACTACCTTGCAACAAATACATCCATTCGTTTTAGTGTAAACGTCTCATGATACTCGCTGGCGAGTGATAATAGTCAAACCTCAGACACTTGACTTACATACCGTTGAGTTTAAGGGCCCCAGTGCTTATAAATTGGAAGCTCTCTTACCCTCAGTGCTTACATGAGGCCGGCACTTTTTTGAAGACTGACAAAACGGTGGGCTATTCTGAGTGTCAAAAGTGATGCAGTGAGAAATTTGCAGGAGTTTGAGGAAAATTTTGAAAATATTGACATAATTTGGTAAAATATAACACAGGCTGTTACCAAAATTCGCGACATTTCAACGTACTAAATTCGCGACATTTTTAGGAATACCCTTAAAAAAAAGGCCCCCCCCTAAGAATAGGGTAAAAAAAAAAAGGCCCCCCCCCCTTTGAATACCCCTAAAAAAATGTGCCCCCCCCTCAAATGCTCACCCCCACCCCTGCCATAAATAATGAACCCTCCCTTAGTAAACCTGCCATGCAGCAACATACTGACGCCATAGACATACTGCATGGTTGGGATAAATAGTTATACAGCACATGTTTACACAGCGAACTCGTTTCAGCTTTGAAGAAGGTGTAGTGGGTATAGGCACATATTTCCCCAGAGTAACGCTAGGTTTTTAGTTAGTAGTAGTGCAGTGTTGTAGCTTAGGTTAAAATAGATGGAGGAAGCTACTTGTTAATTGATGCAGACAGTCCACGAATGAGCATGGCCGAGCTAATTGGTTCTAGGGTCAATGTCATCACACAGGATGCTATATAAACGCATCATACAGCTTTCAGTCAGTGTTGTGTAAAATAAAGATACACATTAAAAATTCCACGTGTCTATACATATAGCTCATATCCATGTACATGTAGTTATAAAGTCATCACAATCATCTCGATGATAAAAGTAGCTCAGAAAAAGGACTCCCAATTTTTGCCATATCAGCAGTATTCTAGATGTGGTTTTCTCCAATTACAAAGCTCAGATTATCCACCAGGACGGAAAATACAGAACAGTGAAAGTAGCCACTAATACCTCGGCCAGGTAGTCACTGTGGTCGGTGAGTGGTGAGTGCAGAAGATTGGGCAGCCAATTTGGGGCTAACCATTGCCTCAATTTCCTTCTGGGCCAAGATGCAACTTGGATGAATTCACTGAATTAGTCGCTAACCAGCTTTGGATGTCAGAACAAAGGAATAGCCGTGGTAGGCCTATTCGTTTATACAGCCTAAAGATATTGGTGCAGTTAAGATTGAGATTTATTTTGTCATGTTAATTTTAAGAATCAAAACAAATTACACACTTACCTATTTATTGTTGGCGTATTGTTCCGTGGAGATGTGGGTGCCGGAGTCTCAAATTGATTCTGGGGATACAGTGGTACCAACTCTTTAATGCGCTATATTTTGGTCTCAAACAATATCTGAGTGCTAGAATCAATGTGACATCTAAACCAGTGAGCACCTGGGCGCTTATTAGGGACTGTTCATTAATTAACAACAGGGGGGGGGGGGAATCTCGCGCGGAGCCCCCACCCTCTTTTAGGGTGTGGTCATTTTTTAACAACAGGGCGGGGGGGGGGGGGGGGGGGGGGGCTGGTGGATTTTCACGCAAGCGAATCGAAATTTGTTTGGTCCCCTGCACGGGAGGGGTCGGAATTTTGTTTGGTCCCCCCTCTCAGGCAAGTTATAATTGAGTGCAGCTGACCCGTTAAAGCTATAGTAATGCCCAGGCTTTTTCCCTAATAAGGGGTGCATTTTTTTTGGTCCCCCACTCAAGAGGGGTCTACATTCTTTTGGTCCCCCCCCCCTTCAAGGGATCGAAATTTTTTTGGCCCCCACCCCCAAATCCACCACCCACCCTGTTGTTAAAAAAAGACCACTCCCCTAGACCGCGTTGAATATTTCGCCTCCCACCCGCTTGCTGAAGGCGCCGAAAATGTTCGGCCCCACCCCGCCTTTCAACTATAGTAATGCGCAGGCTTTTGCTAAAAGGAGGCATATTTTTTCACCCCTATACTGGATCAATGATCTTTTTTTCGCACACTCCCCCCCTCTTATATTAATAAATGAATATTCCCTTAGAGCCCAATCTCCTAGCTCAGTTACCATAATGACATAAATACTTCCTCGCCGTCTTTAGCGCTCAAAGCACACTCCTCGAAATTGGCAATTGTTGGATTCAAGGATAATCAGGTCATGGTTTAGAAAAGGCATGTAGAAAGGCCGTCACTGATTATGCCGTCAAATTAGCCAAATTTCAACCACAACATGCTTCTAAATGGGAATTTAATAAGTGCAGGCGAACTGCAGGGACACCGTCATAACGGCTAGTTGGTCTGGGCTGTATGCCATACCTTTAGTAAAGGCTTTACACCTTATAGTAATCCTCTCTTCATATCCTCATGATATATGCGTGGTGAATTCTGTAATGTGTAATATATTATCTATCTGCTCTCACTATTATATCTGCCCTCTAAAGACTATATCTCCAAAGCTCACCCCAGTTGGTTGTACAGAACAAGGACACCCCTGCCTGATGACCTTGCAGGCATCGATTACCTGGTAGATGTAGTGAAGGGGAGTGGTGATCGTATTGACCAAGACCTCGTTACGATTACATCGTCGTGACAACCCAGTGCCTCACCGGTGCCTCATCACCATCCCCCATCTCATCCCCCATCCCACCGCCACCATCCTCACAGAACACCTATTCTTGACATCTGCCAGAGTCTCTGCCAGAGCCGCTGAGAATCACCAGAGATCGGCCATATTCCAGATGTCATATCGGCACCTTGTATTTTCAGCATATGGGTGAGACGGTTGCTGTCTCTGGCAAGTCTCTGACCTGGAGAGGTTTCTTCTTGGTAGTTTAAAGCAACCCCAAACTCACCTTCCACACTGTCCCAACTCCACTGCCGAATCCCGGGTCTGAGAAATGTGGGAATGAAAGACGATTTCTCTGCAGAATAACCAAACTTTACTGAATACCTGAAAGATGTATCTTGAAAAGTTAGCTCTCTGTTCTTCAAAAAACAACTTCGGAGACTGACAACTTCAATTGTACTCTTAACTTGGGACTTGGGACTACCTTGGATAGACCGATATGTAGGCCTACTCAAAATGGATCTGAATTATGGACAAGTATCGTTTCAAACAAGTATTGCATAGACTGATCTATACTTATAGGTATTATTCCGCTTCATGTAGGCCTATTATAATAACTGTCAAACCCATATTCGTGGGTAATAGTTACATTCTTGGTCCACCACGCATGTATATGTGATTAGAACACATGTTCTAGGTTAGACCATTTATCCCTCATACCGTGCTAACCTAGTGGAATTAGAGCTAACACGCCGGGAATGTGGCTTGGAATTGAGCCATCAGGCTCAATAAATCTTGGCTCAGCCAGTCTTCCTTCCCCATCAGGTGTTTTATAGAGCCAGTGATGGAATTCGAGGAAAGACCAGACCACCTGGTTTCAATTTCAGGATTGACGAGTCGATGTCTTAAATTGGAGTGTTAAGATTATTTGATATAATGTTTTAGCACTACTTCACCCAATCGTCATTACAAGTGAAGCATTGCATGTGGATTGGGGCGTGCTGAGGAATCAATTCCCCTTTCCGCTGAATTCCCTTTAAATTAGATTTTTACCTCGTAATGTAATGGTGGAATTCAGTTAGCATATCTTTATGAATGTTAATTGTAACGGCATGTATTAAAGAACATAAATGCAATGTACTCTGATACTGTAAGACTTAATCTGCTTAGAGGTACTCAGGAACGGTTGGTGGGGGTTTAACTCAACCCATCCTAGGTTCTCCCCAATAGCAGCAAGTAAACGTGGCAGCAGGCCTCTACAACTATGCTATTCCTGGGCACCACTTAGCTAGACGTGAGATTAGATACAAAAGCCTTACGTCGCACACCCCGCAGTGTGCACGCTAATCGACTGGTTGGGAGAGTATTAGGCCTAAAAGAGGTGGTAGGAGGAGAATGGGGGAAGAACACTGGGGAGAACATTACAGACCCCATTATTGTTCACATTCTGCACCGGAAGACGCC
The DNA here is from genome assembly GCA_947462335.1 of Harmothoe impar. Lineage (NCBI taxonomy): Eukaryota > Metazoa > Annelida > Polychaeta > Phyllodocida > Polynoidae > Harmothoe > Harmothoe impar. The sequence goes on from OX381704.1 coordinate 59,280,881, forward strand.
AAGAGGGCGCTCCCCTGCTGGCTGCGTCCCCTGGTGGCAGATTGACGAGGCACACTCACGGACAACGCCCTTTTTTACCCTTTTTTTTTTTTATTGCAAGAGGGTATTGAGGTAGAGTTCTATCCCGGGGAGGGGGGGGGGGGGTACTCCACCATGTTTTGGATAACCACTGCGGCACGACTTTGAAAAGCGGTGGCGGTGAATTTCCATTAGATTCTGAAAAGGGGGGAGAGCGGTTAGATGTCATCAAGGCCCTAATGAGTAGGGTGGTTAAAATAATATCATTAAATTGAGCAAGTTTTCTTGCTGAAAGGGATGAATAAAATTGTATTTGACAAAATTCAGGGAGACCTTAACTTGTAATAGATCATCAAATCTCCCAACCCCTAAAAAGTGGGGCAGTCAAATCTCGCATCCTCTGAAATGTAGGGCGGTTAAATCCTCCAACCTCTGAGAAGTAGGGCGGTCAAATTTCCCAGCCTCTGATAAGAGGGGGGGGGGGTAGGGCGGCAGTTGCTTTCTACCCTCATAGACTCAGTGACCCCCCCGGGACCCGGAGTTCTATATGTTGTCCACGTAAAGAATGGACGTTGTCCTTGTGTGTTGGAATGGATAATCTGAGGATTTAATCAATTCCTAATCGGATGGACTAGTTGGTCTATGACACTGTTGGTGAAAGTTGTCTGTAGGGTCGAAAGCCTGACAGAAAGCCCAGAAAGCTGCCAAGGCCCAAACCATTAGGCAAAGTCCCAGGCAAGATGAGGTTGTCAACATGTAATATGACCAGGGGAATAGGGAGATACAAATATTGAAACTAGGGTACAGAGGGTTAGACTACCCAGAGTTGGCATGGTTTTTATGAATTGCAAAAAAAAAACCAGAAAAACGACGGATGTTCAGTGACAGCAACAGCTGAACATTGGATTTAGCTTTGCACGGAAATGGTTGCAACAATGACAGAGCAACAGCAAACATACAGTACATAAAATAAACTAAAATCGTGCAGATTATATATTTGCAATTACTGAGCCTCTGATGACCTTTATTTATAATCAAAGAATTAATGATGTAGAAGATTATTGCAAACGTAGTTTGTCGGAACAAAAAGAATAATAAGCTAGGCTGTGTGGTCCTCAGATGCGTGGCTAGGGATTCTCAGAGGATGTATCTTGAAGGACATCATCATAGAAAGTTAAACCCTAATATGAGCTCTGGGATAGGGTAGTTTTCTTTTTTTTGCAAATGACCAATAACATTGTATAATATCACATAAATATACTATATGTGAGTCACAATCTGACTTTGCATGGATCGGTGACGGCCTAGAAGTACCTCATTCGTAGTCAAAGGTAACTTGACGATTGCTATCCTTTCTTCTTTTTGTGAAACTGTTTGGACCCACCTTAACACAAACCACCCTAGTGTAGCTAAGTAGATTTGAGTTACTCCAACTGCATTACTACTGCTCACTGCTGGGGGTGGTCTATGCAAGGGTGATGGATGGCACAGGTAACATAGAGTGGTAAAAGTATGTTCTTCCTCACATCAGTAGGCAGGAGTGTGCTGTTTCGGCCAGGCTATAGGCAGTCTGTATTTCAGGACTGTCAGATTCAGCCCTGCTGTTTTCTCAGTAAGCTCTGAATATGTTTATCTGTAGACATGTCTGATCTGCAACCATTGCAGCCAGGATGGGAGTTCGGCGTCGAGTTTAGCCTCCTGAAGAAAATGTACAGCATGGTGCCATGTTCCAAGCAGGAGGATGATAATCCTTAACATCCACCGTCCTTAAGCCTCTGTTACTAAAACACAGTATCAATGCTTTCTGTCAGGAATTCTGATATCTGGGTCACAAATTGTAGCTCTAGCTCTATAGGATGAATGAGTTTGTAACTATGTGTACTGCGCAAGTAATCAGATACAGTAAAAATAATATACATGCCAAGAAAAATGGCAATGAATAGAAAACTTTGGATCCCAAGTAGGGATACGCGCCCATGGTTAGAATATAGATGGAGGACAAGACATAGTAATGGTCTAATCCTGGTCTAGCAAAGTGGATAATGCATCTGACCTGGAAACATCCCTGTTATAATTAACCTAGTACATGTATGTGTTTTTACAAGTCACATGACATTGCCAGTTTGTTACTTGTGTTATCCTACTGGCATATACCATCAAAAGAGCACATAACTATTTAAGAGGCAATATCCCATAGATCTGGATTGTTTGGTATATATTATGCTTGTGATGATTGTACAGCTCAATTATTAACACATAAGGCTTCAGCTAAGAGGCTATAGGGTCCTCAGTTACATGCCCAAGGTATTCTCAGAAGATGTCTTAGAAATGATGACCGTAATAGGAGCTCCGGAATTGATTCTCCTCCTGAATGGTCAATTACATTGTATATAATGTATTACCTGCATATATAGACCCTGTGTCCTATTGGAGTCACGATCAGACTTTACATAGGGTAGGTTCACCACTTTCAACCGGTCTGATCCATGCTTTTTCATGAGCTATCTTTCAGGTCTTATTGCTCTTGGAGCTTTTTGTGCATATCCTTCAGAATTGAACCAAACTTTAGGTGTTGCTCTGGAGAATGACATTCATGATGTCTTACAATACCATACATCAGTTCACAGTATTTAATTCCATGATTTATCAGAGTATTCAGAATTGCCCCTTTTCACCCTAAGACAGCCAAAATGCACATTGAGTCAGCCATATTACAACCACCAGAATATAGCAGTAATTTCCTGATTTTCATCAATGGATTGGCTGACATGAATGCATGCATCATATATCTATATGTTACAACTAACAATAGAGAAAAAAATGATTTATTGAATATGGAATAATCAGTCAGTACTGTACCTCAGATGAATACAACTGCATTGTGAGCTATCAATACAAGTTAATATCACTTTTATGAGCAATGAGGTCTAAATATAACATTATAGACATGCAGGATGGAGTTCTATTGAATATATTGGGGGCTCTGCTCCCTCACCCCCTTTTCCCCCCTCTTTTTGCGTTTCACCCTTGCCTTCTATACACTACACAAGTAGGCCTGCTATCCTTAGCCCTCTAGTAGAAGAGGATATTCTGGGAGGAGGAGGTATTCACAAGGGTAGGCTGAGAGTTCTTAGACAAAAATTCAGGGTGAAAGAATTCCAGAGGGGATTCCAGAGAAGAAAATCCCATGGTTGACTTAGGGTATGAGGTGGCTGACTTAGGGTGAATTCATAGCTGACTTAATGTGAAATGGGTATACCTCCTTACATAATTAGTCCTAAATATAATTTAGGAAATTAATTTTGCTCAATAAAGTCATGATTTGTGTAATTTAGATACATGTCCAGCTCACAAAACCGATCGACACTGTGTATGAAAGGAACAAATACTTCAAATCAACTACCAAAAAGTATAAACAGTGGAGATATTTTCATTCTCTAATTGTCAAAACAGGTCAAACAGGGGTACTTCTGACCGATTTTGCAGTATGAAAAAGAGTGATGATGCAGATGCAATGTGCAGTATATATTTGGAAAACACTTCAAGTCTTAAATCAGTGGGCGTTTATTGTCACCAGATGCATACTGAACTACCCTAGGCCCATTGGTGATGACCTATAAGTACCTAATGGTTATTCTAAGATAACTTAATGATTGCTATCCGTTCTGTGAGGTAGTTTGGCCCCCAACTTAAAACCAACGGCCATCCCGTAAACAGGGCCTAGTGCCTGTCCCGGCCCCATTCCGACTGTTGCTGTAGGGGTACCAACATTCAGGCCCTAACACAAACCACCCTATTCTAGCTAAATAGATTTTGAGTTCCTCTAACTGCTTCTCCACTGCTCACTGCTAGAAGTGGTTGCTGCAGGGGTGATGGATGACACAGGTAACATAGACTGCTAAAAGTGTGTTCTACCTCACATTAGTAAGCAGAGTTGTGCTGTTTTAGCCACGGTATAGGCAAGCAGATTTCAGAAGTGTCAGGTTCGCTTCTACTCTTATCTCAGAAAGCTCTGAATATGTCTATCTGTAGACATGTCTGATCTGCACCCATTGAAGCCAAGACGGGGCTTGGGTGTTTGGAGCTAGAGTCCTGAGGGGAGATGTACGGCATGGTGCCATGCTCCAAGCAGGAGGAAGATAATCCTTAACATCCACCATCCTTAAGCTATCTAAACAGGTACAGCCTCTGCTACAAACAGACAGTAATGCATGGTGTACCTTTTGTCAGAAATAAATTTTATTCTGATATCTAGATTGCAGCTCTAGCTCTATGGATGTTTGGGATGAATGAGTTTGTAATTGTTTATACTTTTCAAGTAATCAGCTATGGTTATAATTATATGCACATCAGGAACAACAGCAATTAATAGAACACTTTGCATCCCAAGTAGGGTCCTCCAGATACATGCCCATGGTTGGAATATATGTAGGATGAGACATTAATGGTCTGATCCTGGTCGAGCAAAATGGATAATGCATCTGACCTGAAAACCTCCCTGTTAGAATTAACCTAGTACATGTATGTGTTTTTACAAGTCACATAGCATTGTCAGTTTGTTACTTGTGTTATCCTACTAGCATATGCCATCACAGGATCACATAGCTATTTTTAGAGGTAATATCCCATAGAACTTTGTTGCTTAGTATAACCTATGCTTGTGAAAATTGCACAGCTCAGTTTCTAACACAATGCTTCAGCTTAGTGGCTATGACCCGGGTCTTCAAATCCATGCCCAGGGTATTCTCAGAGGATGCCTTAGAAATGGTGACCCTAATATGAGCTTTGTGATTGATCCCCTCCCCTGAGTGATCAATTACATTGTTCAGATATATATCACCTATATATTGAACATATGTCATATTGGAGTAATAACCAGACTTAGGCCTAACATAGATCCATCGGTGACAACCAACAAGTACCTAATGCTTAGTCTAAGGAACACAATAATTGCTATCCATTCTGCTTTTTGTGAGACAGTTTGGCCCCACCCTAAACCCCCGGCCGCCTTATGCTTCAGCTGAGTATATGTCCCGGCTCCAATTTCAATGTTGCTGTAGGGGTACCAATATTTGGGCCTTTAACACAAACCACCCTTGTAGCTAAGTAGATTTGAGCTACTCCAACTGCATTTCCACTGCTCCCTGCTCGAGGTGGTCTCTGCAGGGATGATGGACGGCACAGGTAACATAGACTGCTAAAAGTGTATTCTGCATCAGTAGGGGTGTGCTGTTTGAGCTAGGCTATAGGTAGTCTGGTTTCAGAACTGTCAGGTTCGGCCCTACTCTTATCTCAGTAAGCTCTGAATGTGTTTATCTGTAGACATGTCGGATCTGCGCCCATTGGAGCCAGGATGGGAGTAAGGCATCTGGGGTTAGCCTCCTGAGGAGAGATGTACTGCGTGGTGCCTGTGCTCCAAGCAGGAGCAAGATAATCCCTAACACCCACCGTCCTTAAGCTATCCAAACAGGCACAGCCTCTATTACTAACACACAGTAGCAATGACTTTTGTCAGAAATATGTATTATTCTGATAGCTGGGTCACAAATTGTAGCTCTAGCTCTATGGATGAAGGAGTTTGTAACTAAGTATACTTTGCATGTAATCAGCTACATATTGAATAATCAAATAATACACATGCCATGAAAAATGGCGATGAATAGACAGGCCTTTTCCACCTTTTCAAGATTCCTAATTTTCAATGGTGTTGAATTATGTATACATTTTCTACAGAAAATATACCAAAGTATCAAAATTTCCTACTTCTTATTGCCAACTACAGAGTGGCATCTCTCTTATTAGAACACTTTGAATCCCAAGTAATATCCTTAAAAAAACAGCCCATTTTTGGAATATCTGGAACACTAGACATATTAATGGTCTAATCCTGGTGTAACAAAATGGATAATGCATCGGACCTGGAAACCGCCCTGTTAGAATTAACCTAGTGGATGTCTCAGATAAATCATATAAGTTGTCAGTCTGTTACTTGTGTTATCCTGTTGGCCTATAAAATCAAAGCAGTATACAGCTATTTAAGAGGCAATATCCAAGGGAAGACAGGTGTTGTTTGGTATATGCCTCGTTTGGGACAATCGTACAGCCAACATTTGAACACATGCTTGGGCATAGTAATAGTAGTCTAGGAGCTAGATGGTTTGAGAGTACAAGCGCAGGATACAGTGACCTTTACAGTCACAAACAGGATGGCATGTGATTTGTTAAAGATGGAGTCATCATCAGACACATGGTATCAAGGCAAAGAGCACTGTATGATAGCATGTATATATATTAGTCTGTAGGCTGCCAGTTGGTTGCTTTCGAGTGTCTCGATCGTGCTGACTGTAAAACATGAAATGGTCTCATGCTGATTGTAAAACACGAAACTGTGCAGGCATACACATTGACTGAACGCAGAACACAGGCAATGGACATGAAATAAAATAATTAAGAGCATGTCAGCTACTCATGACAAGAAAAAAGACAGCACTGCTTGTCAAAGGTATAACTAACGTGCCTCTTTGCTGGGTGTCGTTGTGGGGTAGGAGTAACCTTCGGTGTGGTACTGTAGCACGTGGCATAAGTTGTGCATTAGCTGAAGGACCCTCTCCACCTCGGTGTGGTGTGGATGTAGCAGAACGGCATGCTCCAGGGTCCGACCCTGGGAAAACAAGCCCTCCCTCTCCTACCTGTACACACACACATAATGCATCTTCCACAGTGATACTAATTAATCAACATAGAAAATCACATCCTGATTTACATTAAGTAGATATGAACATTATGGTTCTAATGTGATTGGAATATGTTGTAACTATAAATGCACGATGTTAAGCTTCGCTCTTCCGCTCTGATTAGCTCTGAGGTGTGGTCATGGCATTAGACATGATTGGTTTACGAGGTTCCATATTGCCTCTTACGTACCAAAGTATCCACTTCGTTTGACGGCAACAACACACTAGCGTTACGTTACAAACTACATATGCATGTCCGCATTACGATCCCATAGAACGGCACATTTAACAAGTTGATATATCACATCGGTATATTGTATCTGTTAGTCTGGGAAAGTATAACTGCACATCATCTACATCCACGTTATGGACTTGTTGTAAAGACTGCAAACTATAAATTTTTGGTACATAAAATGATGTATCTTATTGTATTCAATAAATACTGTTACATTTGCATGTACGTTAGAAATTTACTATAGCCAAAATCAATGTAATCCTATTGCACGAAACACTGTATAATTATATGGAGAAGAATGAAATCTTTTTATGCCACACCTGTGTGCTATGTCTGTTTTCGGAGCAACACGCACGGCATCTGAGGAAAAAACAAACCCCCATAACTAAGCATAAACCTAGGCTGCTTTCCCATTTGCCGTCACACCCTTTGGTTGCCACACATACCCTGTGCCACACACAGACACAAACGCAGAATTCCTTTACTGTAGTAGGCTGGCACCACTGTATGTTGGCTAGGTGCCATGTAGCATGGCCATGGTCCACATCTCGGACACAAGGGGTTGGGGACCATATGGACCCACTACCACTAGGTACACAAACCCTCTCCCACAAGGCTCTCATAACCTCCAGAGTTGTTCTAACTCATGGCAATTTGCATAAGCAAAATGCAAATTTGTTGCATAGTGTTCAAGTCGAAAAGGTCGACCAGAAGAATAGCATGTTCTGATTAATGTTTGTGTGATCAATGCTATACTTGCACAGAATGTTGAAGCACAGATGATTGACTACACATATGCCCTAATGAAGATTGTAAACATGAACGAAGAAAACAAGTTTGCACCGCTATCAATTATGTCAAAACAAACAGCATGGAACAAATAACTGAACTAATGTAACACGTTTCAAGGCACACTCCTGCAAAAACTCCAACACACTTGTATTTAAACGACAAGTGCACGAGGAGATCTGGTTACAGCTGTGGCGATGAACATTACACATCTCATATTTTTGTCCACTTTTCATTGGATATGCCAACTAGGTTATACATTAAACTCTTACTTGCATTACATCGGCTTTTGAAAACATTGTCACCTATAGTGAGACGGACTGAGGTAAGTAATGGCTCGCTGAGGACGTTTTGAAAAGAGCAAACAAACTAAATGAGGCATATCACAGCAAGTGTTCCATTCCCTGCCCTACTTCTCACTGGGTGGTGTATGATAACGATAACTCAGTGGTATGGATCAACTCTTGTTCATTGATAGTTGAAGGTATGTATGAAGTAAGTCGTATAGTCAAACAGGTAAACACCATTTATTATATGCCTTACGATGCTGAGACCATAGTGGAACTGACATATTTACAGTAGTATGTACATATAACATAAGTAAACCAAACCAACTTGAAGGATACCGATATAGCGATCGAATGATGTTATATTATCAATAGTCCAATGTATGGCAGGGTAACGCAAGTATTCAGGTTAATTACCCTTTTCTAGAGCATGGCCAAAGCCAACGCGGATGAATTCATGAATTTCTAGATAAAGACTTGGCCTACCATAAAACCTCGTGTGTGTAACCAGCATGGAACCGGGGTCTGATTGCGGTTACTTTAGGCCAAATTAAAAAAGGTTTGTTTCAGGTAACATGGGAAGAAACTCTACGGTCGGTAGGTCGGATTTTTTTTACATACCCTAAAATCGACCCCAAAAAAGTGTAAGAATAGGAAGATTTTTTCAAAACTTTTGTAGACCTAAAATTGACCCCCAAAAAGTGTAAAAACATAGATATTTCGTCAAAATTGTAGGGTCCGCCCTGTTTAGATAGGGTCGGTCGGGTGACCTGAAACAAACCTTCTTTTTTTTGGCCTTAGTAATGTGGTATAGGCCTTACTGATTAAAAAGCCACCTGCGTATAACCCACACCTAGACATTAAGTTCTATATCCTACGAGAGGTTTTACGGTAGCCTATACTGTTATTTGTGTAAGTGTAGACTTGCATACCTACTAAATTGCCCATGTCCACTATTCCAGCCACCCCTCCTGTCTACGGTGTACCTGTCTATGTACTCTGACTAGTCCGTTCCATCATCTTCACTCACTGCAGACCTCACCATAGAATAGTGCTTCTCTGCCCCCCTGGGTTGTCGGGTCTGATTTATTACCTATTAGCTGCAAGGTAATCCTATTGTGGGCAGGTATCATGGTGGGTATCAGGTTTAACCCTGCTAATCACAGTCCCCACAGCGTGTTGGGTGTGCTAAACTGCAGCGACAGGAGGCACATGTTGCTGTTATTAGCTCACAGACTGACAGCTAGGCTGATTGATGCAGCAGGCATGCTGGTGCTATGCGCTGCTCAGGAGCTGCTCAACTAGATTTCTGTCAAGTATGGCTAATGTTGGTGTCAGGTGTAGCTGCACATCTAGGCTTCTGTCGGTTATGAATATATACGCACAGATTTTGCAGGTGTCAAGGGCTGCATGTCTAGGATTATGTAAGTGTTTTGTATACAGGTATTGATGGTTAGAGCTGCCTATACCAATGTAGTAAGAACGAGTCACTTTTGAGAGAAATTGTTGGACTGTCCCAAGACATAATACTGTTACTCATGCTCCATACCTTGTTATCTACACAGGTTTAAAACGCTTAGCCTACTAGTATCACGTGTTGGACCTAGGTTTGCTATCGTGGGCTGACGGCGAAATGAGTTTCTCTGCAAAAAAGCCGGCATTGAAGTTGAGAAATCAAAGAGTAGGATCTGTTATGAGTAGGTGTTTGCCTCTCCATAGGGCCTATATGGTAACTCCATCTGTTCGTTCTATGATTTGAAATCCAATATCTATATTAATCTGTGGGTCATATATCTGTGTATTTCTATATGGATTAGTAGCGTCTAGTGGCACTCAATTTAGCAGGTATGCTAAATAGTTTTAAATGCATGCGAAAACATGACAAAATATCATATTACACCTGATAAAACAGTTAACTCAAGAAAGCATGTCAGAGATAGAAATGTCTTATCGATGACTTGTCTGGAGGGTGTTTACAGCTTGTCGGCCTTTGACTACCAGAATTGATTTCTACTCTGTTCCGCTTTACTGGGCACGGGCAAAGCTCAGTTTCATAGCAAAGACTTGAGATCTGAGAGAGGCCAGCATGCCTTAGGAGAACGACAGACCATGTGGAGAAAACCACATCTGACGGTTATATGTGGTATGGAGGAGTGGGGTTGTTGGGGCAATGCGTGTCGTCAGGCACGATTCATGACCAGTGTGCGACAAACATCCATGAGCAGGATCGTTTAAAGTAGGACCAGGCAAATAAAAGAACACTTGCTATCCTTTGAAAAGAGTAGGGCACGTGCCTCGGTAGCGGTTTCTCTCTCATCTCAAAGATACAGTCACTCATTTCATATATTCAATCATTCATAGATATGGTCACTGCTGTATTGGGCAAGCAGCATGTAAATATATGTCCTACTGCAAGGCAAGACTACTACTATTTGTGGATGACTACCTCGCAAACCTGAGATAAGTCCAAGGTGTAATTGTGTAATTGGACGTTAACTTAAACAAATCAATCAATCCATCGGGATCAAATTATGATGATTCAAAAACGTACAAATAGCTACTAATACTTCCCATGGGGTCACCAAAATGACAAAGAACCATAATGATATTTCCACAGTGTAAAATAGTTGAATATTAAGTTATGTACATGTACAGTTTGCATAATGCCATTTCTGCAGGGATTTATACATTGGGATATGTTTGCAGTGTATATATATGAGGCAACATTTGTGCACAGCAGGAGCATTCTCCTGGGGAGGAATTGCTACTTTTTGAAGTCAGTAACTTCCTTCTTTAGTCAGAAGCCTGCCTACTAGAGTTTGGTCAGTGCCAGAGGTTTAACCCTGCTGTATGCGTTGCCAAATTGACCTCTCCAGCTGGAACAGTAAATCCAGAGCTTTGCCCGGGCAAAGCCATTTTGACTCCACATACAGTACCATGATTCAGCAGCAGCTTCTTGCTTGCATACCGAGATCAGAACCAACCTCTCACGAGATTTGCTTGTACCTCCTTATACGTGGTGACCATGGGCCATGCATGGGGGTAAGGGTTAGGGTGATTGATCCTTACTGGAGCGACTTCTTTGTCGCACAGGTAGTAGAGTGTAGAACACCTGATGACTGCAGCCAACACACTGTTCCCGACACAATGATGTGCTATCCTACACCTGACACGTTACCATAGTTACGTGATAGGGAGGGGCTTAAGAAGGAAGGGAACCTATCCCGGATGTCTTGTTTTTTCTAATACGTAAGGCCACCCATTAGGCAGGGGTCTTTCCTTTTCAAAGCACTTTCAGATGTAAATACAAAATGCTCCGTTTTGTTGGCAGCACGATGGTTAGAGAGAAATAACTAAAGTGAAGACAGCTGTCTGAGTCTGATTGATGCTAGGCGTGCCGCTTCACTATTGTAATTAACACTTTGGCTGCTGTGCATTATTTACACGACTTTGATGAAGGGAGTGTCTGACTTTGAAGTTGATGTAATGACGTTTCAGAACCTCATCACTTAGGCCTTATGACAGGCGACCGTCTGGGAGGCCTCTGAAGCAATGGGTGGGCAGTCTCGAAGGTTAAGTGAATGGTTCCAATGGCAATGGGTGGGCAGTCTCGAAGGTTAAGTAAATGGTTCCAATGGCACCTACTTTGAACTGAAGCTTTGGCCTTCGAACTATCAAACTTGGTCTAATGTATCTCTTGTTCGATCCCCTTGAATCAACATTCACATTGAAGATAAGCGTGTAGGGCGCGACCTGCTCGTGGTTACTGCCTATACATATATAACATGGGCAAAATAAAACAAAGCTCTGATACAAGTCATACTTTAGGCAGATCTCCTTAATTAAAACACCGTGTTTTGAAAGATATTATTAACAGACAAGCGGTGTAGTATATAGAAAGCCCAATACAAATACAGGAATCAGATTTTCAAAGCTGTAAAGCTGTCCCAGGCTACGGGGTAGTCTGATCAGTAGATAAGGGTCTTAATGAGGGAAATTTGTTATATGTTGGGGAAGGGATAATCTCCCCTGAAGTAAACAATATCGTTGAGGCGAAAATTCGGAAATTCAATTATTTTCATGGGATACCCTCCCCACAGTACTCCCCTACCCACTACTAAAGTAATCCCTATTGAACAGCATACCATTAAAACGAGCCTCCTGGGATAGGCTGTGCACTGCTGTGGGGAAAGAAGGGGTATTCCCTTAGGTCACTAGCAATGAGAGGTAATCTAGGTCTAGTCGTGCTGCACAAAGGACTTCCTTATCCCTCTGGCTATATGAGCACAAATACGCAGTAGTTAGGGGAGAGATTTTTGTACAATAATACCGTTCAAATATTAGCTGATATCAAGCTAGCTTACATGGATTAACTTAGTGTAAAGGTGATTGGTTGTCTGGATTGACTCCGAGAGAGAAAGCTATCAATTTATTTCGATCTCTTTACTTAGAGAAGCGATGTGAAATTGCTCATGAAACAGCAACCAGCTAGTACATGTAGTATAGTGCACTATTGGTAAAAGAATCGGAAACGAAACATTTCTGTGTGCCAGTGCCTAGTAGATGTATCGATAATACATACACACCAAGAAAGACCATCCATCCTTGTAACATCTGCGCTCGGGTGTTGACGTCGCATCTTCCCATCTCTTAAGTAGTGGGATGTGGACTCTGTGATTTATTGCTATGCTAACATCAGACAGAATTGCTCTGAGCTAGACTGAGCTACTCCCCAACTTAAAACATACACAGTCAGGTGGCGAATACGTGTGAGGAAAACCACGGTGGGTTCTTTTCATCAGGACTGAATATATGTACATGTGGTATAGGCGGGCAACTTGTAGGCAACATAGATCTCTTTAGGATATTTTTTTTCTTTCTGTTCAGTGTGCTGTAGCATTATAGAGAATATGATTGTTTTGACACGGTTTGTAGCAATAATGAATACTGCGTTTAAGATGTCCCTGCACCACTGGACACTGGTGCATGTACTTACTGTAGAGACACATCACGGTGCGGCTCCCATGTGTATGAATAAGTACACAAACGTAGAGTAGAGTTTTATAGATGCAGTTTTTAAGTATTAGTTACAAGGGGCATTGCTATAATAAAGAGCAATTTTGTCTGGCCCTAAGGCCCTCCTTATAACGAGATTTTACTGTAGAAGTTTCCACTTTGTATGGTGTATGCAATATGCATGCATAGCGCACCCAGATATGCATATACATGTACTCTGTGGGCCAATCGTGGTACAAGCCTTCCAGTGATATAACGGAGGAACTATACCACTGTGTCATATTCCTACATTTTCTAACCCTAGCCCTGGTCACTAAGCTGACAGCAACGGCACGCACGTTGACCATTAGGTGCCCGCCCTCTGTTGGAAGAGCTAGGTAAAGCTTGCAGCCGCAAACAGAAACCTGATGATAGTCTCCTCTATTTGAATAGGGAATCCCATTTCAACCATATCCATCAGATAGACGGGGACAGTATTGTAAAATACCACTGTTGACATGTACCCCATGATTGAGATGTATGCTTGTCACTATATGACAGAGGACGAGATATCCAATCGTGCGTTATTTATTGTAATTTTGCAACGTTTTTATTTTATACTGGTTGTAAGTCTCAGTGTCACTGTTCTAACACGATACAACCATTTGGGAACGAGCTGGTACCCTGGTATGTTCATAATAATATAAATTCAGAAAGATAGAACATCTTATCAACACAACGTCAGCGGTGGCGCTACAAGGAGGAGGTAGAGATAAATAAAGTACATTGTAGTGAAAAATAAGAAACAAGAGATAAACAGTGAACAGAATACAATTACATTGACAATTACATGGACTAGAACAATAGTTATATGGGAGTCTCTTTGCTATAATAGATATATATGTTCCGCTATTGAATATCATTTTGATGTTAAATACACGTATTATCACGAATAATAAGTAATACATGTGCTGTGCCAATAGAATTCTAAGTACTTTATAGCTAGGGTACAATATTAAACTAGGCCTGTATACTATTGTTGCACAAAGTATTTAAGCATCGATGTTATTTTGCTGCAAGTCACAAGAAATACTAATGAATACTGGTATGGGTATATGAAGTGATCTACAAAAGGATGTCATTGCTGACAGAAAATGCAGTTACATATAGATCTACATGTGAAACTGGAGTGCGAGGAGGAAATTGTCCTATGCTGGCGTCTACCTAACCAGATTAGATATGGTGTCTGTTTGCCATCATCTCAGAGACCCTGACACAAGCTGACAGTGATGTCTATGTGTATCTGATTATGGAGCATTATTACATGGATTCTTCCAGATTAGAAAGTTGACAATGACATTAACAATCCCATACAGTTGCACTTGTTTACCTGATCAGGACGCTTCAGTCAGCTAGTGAAAGAGGCAAAGGAAAAAGAAAACAAATCCAAAGGGCTACTTGGGTATAACATATAAGTTGGGTGAGATGACCACATCCATTACAACTAATGCTGGACCTCCAGCCCCCAGGTCTAAACCCCAGAGCATTAGCGGCGTCTGGCAGATACTTTACTACCTCTAACCCCGCGGCCTCTGCTTCTCCCTCTCCAGCAGAGGTAAGCCATCCCCAGGCTCTGGACAAATGTTTGTCTGGATCAAGGTGTCGGGCACCATTTGTCCTTGATGTTCCGCTGGGAACCAGCATAACACGCTGGTTGTATGATCTCACAGGGACCATGTGTGCATGATGCACAAGGGAGAGAGTGGAACTGAGGCCGAGCCGTGATGTGATGTGGAGAGCCATTTCACTCGTATAAGTAGTATATGGGAAGGTGCAATAGGAGCAGGATAGATGCTGCAGCACGCACATTAGTATGCATGCTAGCAGCATCCCTGAAGCTTCTCCCTGAATGGCTAATGCCACTTATATCACAGTAACATGACCTCTCTGTAGCACAACCACTGTATATTGTAAACTGAACTGGATTGCATGTCTCAGCAACTGCCTTGAAATATACGTCCATATTATTCCAACCGGAGATGTTTGTTTAAAAGATTTGAAGTTTGGTGACATTAACTGGGGAGCACGGTGGGTGTGTAGGTGGGAGCTGGTTCTATAAATACAGGGCAGCCCTGAACAGTGGCATGTGAGGCCTGTAAAAAGCTGTCACTGTGCCCCCTCGGCCTGCCACAGTGTAATTGTAATGACGGCAGGACGTGACAACTGTAGACAATCCGCAGACAGCGCTCGGGTGCCAGGCTATTAGCGTCAGAGATTGCTTTAATCCAACTAAGCTACCCCACCTCCCAATGAGCAATTGTCGAGAGCACCACAGCAACGGGATCAGCAATTAACCCTTTTTCCTAATTTAGAATGCGTCTAATTAATGCAATTATCATCATTTTCTTTTAGAGTCTGAGAGCATACATGTATGGCCCAGACCAATATCGAGCAATATTGCCCAGCTATTGCAGTAGGCAGTAGGGCTTACAGCTAGGCACAGGAGCCTAGGCCATGCTTATCGTGCCCCTCCCTACCACTGGTATTCCCCTTAGTATCATTGGCTGACACTGCGAGCTGCAGCGCAGGGATGAGGGTCTTTCTTTGCAGATGACTTGGCTGATTAGCCAGGACCCTGCCGGGCCTGGTTGGCTGATAATTGCATGGTAGGCGGATTTCTTGTTTTGTAAAGGTCAGACACCTCCAGGGCCAGTTCTCTATACGGCCGCCAGGAGCGCGCTCATCATGCCTGTGTGCGGAGAGGATGAGTCACCTTATTTCTATCCATCATTAGTTTTCTCCTCACTCCTTTTTCAATATTTAAGAAATCCTAGGTGAGGAAGGCTCTCATTGCTTTGTTTATCCCTCTCTAAGAAACACCAGCCATAGAAAGGAGTTATCAACACTTCCAGTGTTCGATGGGCTATTTTTCACACAAGTATGTTTTTACTCTCGGCTGTCAAGATCTCATTCTGTCTGCATCTAACTAGGCCCATCCCTGTCAGATAATTTTCCAGACAAAACAAAGCAGTGTTTTTGCACGTCAATGTGAACAAACATTGAATGGCTCAGGAGGATGCTTGTAAATGTGGACAGTCGAGGGAAAAGGGTCCTCCAAAGATTAAACTCAATTATAAAATTGAGGTCATCAGCTTTCCAGTGATATATTTTGTTAGCAGGTACCACTTTTAGTTATTGAGAACTGGCTCGTTGAATATGTGTAGACACTGTCCAATCTCAAATGCCAATAAGCTCTATCTTACTTTGTTTTACAGATATCTCTATTTAATTAGCATAATTACGAAAATTCCTAAATATCCTAACTTTTTCAAACATTTGGTCACAGCTTTTGATCTTAAAAGGGGATTTACATTCCGTTTTCAGTATAGAAATCTTTGTGGGGCCTGTAATCATTAATTTCTAAAAAAAAAAAATCAATTTAGAATGAAAGTTATGTTTCCATGGCAACCAACAAGTGCAAAAACACCAATTTAGGCCCAAAAACGTTCTTTTTACATTCCAAATATGGAAGGTTTTCACTAAAGTTGGAATTTTCTAAAGTGGCTTATTGTATTCTCCATCAAAAAGTAGTATAGAACAATTTTTATGATATTTTGAACATTGTTGGCTATATGGAGCCCCCTGGTGGCCAAAGTTGGAACTTAAAATCCCCCGCGGAGGTCCCTTTTCCCTTGTTGATCCACAAATACAGAACTTAATACGTCTGTATTCAGAGACAGCAGAATAGTGCTGGCATGCCAAGTGACTTAATCTCATTACGCCGTTTGCCAAATGTGGACGTTCCACTGAATTTACTACACAAGCCCCTGTTATTAAATGTGGCAGTAAGATAGTCAGAAGTTCCACAGTTATCTCCTGATGTAATTTGAAAGTCTTCCTCACATAATATTTGCCAGAAGCTCAAACTGAAAGTCCTTATCATAATCAGTCCCAAGTGTGGTGGTTTTGTTATTAGAAAGGAAAGAAAAACAATGTCCCAATTTTGTCGTCGCCCTGGTTTCACAAAGTCTCAATTTGTGAATTACCCAGTTGCACCCACATGGGTCCATATTGATCGTGGCAACGATTGGAGAGGACCTCCCACTTTGTTCACACATATTGACCCGATGGATGCCACTTGACTTAGCTACTGCTCCCGCTCCAATGTTGACCAAGGAAGCTGCAGTTATCGGCTTTGGGAGTCCTATTTACCTAGAATAATATATTCCTGTCTCGTGACTTAGCATACATGTATGTACACGTTTGGTGTATAGCTTAATATCAGTATGGGTAGATTTACTTTGGGAGAGACTCCATTTCCAAGAGTACTAAATATAGTCCATATTTGAGACGATGTGTTATTAACGGTAGACTACTATCAGATCTGCTAGCAACATAGCTACATCCATATGATCTAGAAAATAAATGAAATTAAGTTGACGTGATAGATAATGACCCGTCGAGATATATTATAAGCTGATCACGCTTCAGTGAAAGGGTATACGCTACGCTACTGTCATGTACATTGTAGCCTAATGATGAAATTCTTTCAAACATATTCCATTAATATCCATGCAGTTTCCCTATATGATCCAATGTATAAAAGTTGACAGCCGGCGGATGCTGAGATCAGTGCGCCATTAGAGTAGTTGGTGCTGATAAGTGGCTTGGTGGCCACCATTGGCTGTGCCTCATTACGTTACTGGGCGGCCAGATATCACCAGCTCTGCCGCTCCAGCTACCCCTGCCCTTATTTGTTGAAGATAAATCTGCTGATAACCCTCAGACGCTAAAGCCTGGATGGAAGCAGTCAACGCCTAGCCCTAGGGCAGATGAGGGAACGCCGAGCAATGCGACGTGTATGTGCTATTGATATCGGGGCTATTTCCGTTTGGCTGTCTGTGGTGTAAATTGATGGGCCTTACGTCATTGCAGTGCATTGACGGTACTGGGTTATGTAACAGACGTAGCGTAACGTACGCTTGTCTAAAGAGGCGTGTACTTAGTAGACTTTTGACGTCATTACCTTCTAGGCAGTAGGCCTAATGCTAGATTCTGGGGCGCAGAAGCTCTGGTTGCTAGGGAGAGACAAAGGGTCTAGCTACGTAGGCGATGTACTAAGAAAAGTCACCTTTTTGCCATTTTCTCTGCAAATAATGGCATTAGAATAAAGCACATCTCAAATCTAAAGGGTATTATGAATATCTCTCAGATTTTGCAATCCTTTTTGTTGAAGGTATATTTGATCTCTTGAGATAAGGATTTTAACACATTTTCCTAGTACATTGCCTATGCATCTAGACCCCTTTGGGGTGTGTTATTTTAGGGGAGATAAGCCTGATAAGGGCCACACTGTACTCTGTGACGTAGGTTCTGCCCCCGAGAATATTTCCGAATGCAATAAGCCTGGCCATTCTTCGCTCGGACAACCATACAATCTCTAAGTGGACCTTAGTCTCACGATGGTCACAAAGTACTATTTGGTTGGATGGGAATCTTTAACAGGAACCCCCTAGCGTTCTATAGTTACGGAATAATTGTATCTGTGATTCAGGAATCCGCATTTCAATTGAAATTTATTGTAAACAACTAGACCTACTCAAGACCCAACGTTGCGAGAATGACTGAAGCCAATACGATGCCAATAGGAAGCCATATTTCCGTCAGCCGTTAATCGATGAAGACTGATAATGTCCATTCGTAACCCACTGGACCTGATATTGTGTTATCGTTTTTTAACAACAACAGCAGCAGCAAATAACAATCTCAACAACACCAACAACAGCAATATTATAAAGTATGCTCCATCAGGTAAGCAATGTTCTAGGGGAGCCATACAGAATGGGCCCTTTCACCACTGCATTTTTGGGCGAATATCTTTGAATTTCATTCAAATTATTACCTATTTACAAAGAAATTCTTCTGAAATTATATTGAGAGTATCCTATTGTTATTATATACCGTCCTGAAGAATGTGACATGAATAATTGGAAAAAGTTTAAAAAATCAAAAATCCTCTGAAAAGAGGTAACCATGGCAACCAATTTGTTTATATGAAGGAATGTTTTCATAAATAAACGATTTTTATTAAGTTCCATTCTGACTTCACCTATGATGTTATATTTCATGAATCTAATCGATGGTTAGTTTTACATGATCTCCATGGGATTCCTTTTCAGAATCTGTATTGGTTGTCATGTTAACACAAATAGTTCCTGAGAGACAGCTTGTCCAAAATACCTCATTTTTAGGGAAATTAACCGGAAAAGGAAGACAATTTGGGTAAGTTTGTTGCCATGGTTACAGTTGGAATGTTGAAAGCACACTTACTTAGAACATTGAATTGAATAGGGGACGTCAATACCTTGAATTTGATATAATTTAATACCTGCAATATTTTCTTAAAATTCAGACAATAATGTAACACTTTGAAAATTGCATGTTTTCCACCTGATCTAGATGACTAGGCCAGGTATCAATGTGCATATTGTACCATACCGTGTGGAAAGGGTAAAAAAAAAGTGCATTATATAGATTTCTATTCTTAAGAGCTACCAGTATACCCAGTGAGACACCAGACTAAGAAAGAAGCCTTTCTGAAAGAAGCCCTACCCTTCCCACAACTGCTTCAAAACACGATCCCAGACCTCCAGGGTCTAGCTGGTACCCAAGGTAACAGTTTCTACCCTCGATCGTCCTCATGGTATCTACACTGTGACGTGGACACATAGTAAATAATGAATGATTGATCAGTATACACGGATAGATCAGCTACCAGCAGCTGTGCCGTAATAGGGCACAACCAGCACTACTCTCGTTCCCGCGTTTGGCAACTTCAGGGGATCATGTTTAACGTGAAGTACAGCTCATTAGTTTTATGAAAGGACATACTATAAATAACACATGTATCATATGGCAGCATAATGATAAGAAAGAGGTCGTTCTTTAATAGTGGGAGTAGGATGCCATGCAGGGTGCGATTGGGACTCCTCGGGATGGACGTGCGCAATCCCGGTACTAGAAATTCGGCATCTCCAACCGTCTTCTAATTCATGTATATATTAGATAGACGACACCTGTACCTTGGTATGCCTCATAACCACTGCCCCACAAGGTCAAGACGAGGTGTTAAACACCGAGTCGATGACCAGTGGGCAGTGGTTATAAGGCATACCAAGGTACAGGTGTAGTCTATCTGACTTAACCCTCGGGTATGCGAAATAACAAAGGTGCGAATCCTTTGTCTTTGCTGTCCACCGTGGGTTAAATTCATATAGACCTTGAGCCCAATATTGTCGAAGCATCGCAGCTATAATGGCAGGGAGGGGGGATTGATTAGGGCAGCTCCTCGATATAGAGGCTATGTACATTGTACATGGTAAGGCCTCAGATTTACAGAGGAGATACATATCCAAGATGTCACCAAGGTCCAGGTACTCTGCCCCATCCCTCTCCCCTGGCTCCTCTACTATTTGTGATGCATTCAGCAGAAAACCTACACCAGTGCTGTGGTACGGCCATTGGGGAATCCTGGATGTCTTGTGTGGATCTACTACAACCTCTTATCAGAGACTACAGCAGGTACCTACAGCCACTGCACACCCACCAGTTGTCAGCGCCATAAGCCCGCAGGTACTATCAGGTTGACACTCCGTAAAGCCAATGGTGCATCTTCATAGTCGTCTTCTGCACGCCGCAGGCAGGAGGTAATGTCAGTAAGAGCTGTCAGCTATATAGAGAAGACTATGTATATTGTGGTCGTAATGTATTCTACTTCACATTGCCATGGGTTATATCTAGCTTTGTTGTGACGCATCATTATAATCTGGGAGCTATAATGTAGACACGTGCCCTTTGCTAACATGTTTTCAATACTTGGAAAATGCACATTTCTTCTTGTAATGCAATTTAATTAGTACTAAACACTAAATCGGAAAAGAAAAATATAGATAGCAGTAATCGAAATCAGTCTTGAAAGATTGACTACAGACTAGCAAGCCGGTTGGCTATATGTCTCAATCTGAGGTCTGAGGTTACGTAGGCGTACATGTGAAGGCGCATTAGCTTTATCATCATTGATATTTCACACACCCCGTTCTAGGACATGTGTTTGGTTAACTATCCAAACAGACTGCCTTTATTGCGGTATATACTATTGTTCTGCTTCGTGGCCATGATATGTAATAGGTCTATCCACTGAATACAAGGCATCACATAATGTAAACTATTATGTACATATAGACTACACTACCAATACTGCGCCTATACCATGTAAATACATCAATCAATGAATTACAATGCAGCCCTTTACCATACCCAGTCCGTTAATGGGTGGGGCAATAGTATATACATCATTGGTCCAGGGAATATTGTGTACCTAATCCATCCTACGCATAACCTGTTCTATGGTGTCTGGTGGTGCACCCACTGTGCTAATGAGGAAATGTGATCAATCTGAAGAGATATGCGGTCTATGGCATAGTTATTTTAATGATGTCGTAGGCGATAGCTATGAGCATTGCCTATATATAGATCCTGTTGATTAGGATACATATATATATATATATATATATATATATATATATATATATATATATATATATATATATATATATATATATATATATATATATATATACATATTATATAGTACTTATCTCCATTTCCACAATGTACTAACCATGACCAATATACCAACCGAAATGTGATTGTATCGCCGAATTAATCATGGCAATAGACTCATTCTCAAATCTAAAATTACTGTTCATATTCTGCATTGTCAAATTGAAAAGGTCAGACAGTGTAATTTCTATCCTAAGATCCTAACAGTGACAGGCAAAGTACACAGATAACATCGTGTAGGTCCTAATGTCCGGAACAGCGCCAGTTATATTAGTGAATATCCCCTGAGGCCTGTCCAGGGGTGACCTTTTCACAGCTAATAATTTCCGTCGAGAAGACAACTTGATTTGATATGTTCTGCAACATGATGAATTCTATTTTTAAAACATACTGTATATTAAACGACAGCAATTCTTTATCTCTGTACAATATCTTGACAACTGTTTTCTTATCTTTACAGGTAAGTACCATGCGCTTCTAACCATGAGAACACGAGGCCGTACGTAAACTAGGCGTGTCTTTTCTAGCCCTAGATAGTCGGAAGGTCAGTGCTCTTTGTATGCATGGCCTCCTCTGGAGACTGGTTGTTTAAGTATTTAAGACCTCCTATCCTGTGACAGAGTCCCACTGACGTGGTGGCCATGCAGAAAGGAAGTACAGTGCTGACGGGGCTCTTCTCCAGTAGGGACTGCCTGCCTGGGGGGGTAGGCAGATCAACCTTACCCTCAGATTAGCCGCAGGCCAGTCCAACTGCAATCCTCTTTTAATTGGGTCCTAGCCTACCTCAGTTTAAATTTGCATATATTGATTGCTGTTTTCAAGAATTATCCTGACTGGGGGCGGATCGATTGTCCCCGGCAGTGGGCAGAATCCGTGTGCCGTTCAGTTATTAGATGCAGGGTCCACGTCATTACATGACAAAATCCACAAATGTGTCTTTTCAGAGGCTGGGGCCGCACCGAGTGTGTGTAACTGGCTGTCGTGGGGAGGGAGCTGTTCACATTTAAGATATCTTTGTTTGCCTCTCACAATCTCCTGAATTTAAAGGGCATTGGCTATATCGTGTATCAGATTCTTATGAATTGAAAATATGGCATTTGGAGGAAAACCACTTGGATTTAATAGATTGTGTTTACCGTGGACTGTTGAGAAGGAGCTGATGATGAATTGAGGCCAGGGCCTCTTGACTCTCCATCAATAGGGCATGCATCTAATCTGGCAGCTCATGTAGGGTACTTGATACTATTGCTTGGTATTCGTATTGGGATTGACATCGAGGTAATGAATTCCCATTCATGGAAGATTGATAGTAGAAAGTCTATACACGGTCATAAACACATAGCCAATGGGACTTATATTATGTCATTAGCCTCTAGGAATGACAGTTTATCACCTAAAACAGTGTTTGTTGACTCTCAATTTGTCTGGTTGTAAAGTACGGGAAGGTAAATAGTTTGGTTATTTGTGTCTCAGTCATATGTATCACACTGTAGCCCAGTGTGCTGCAGGGTTTATGAGTTGGGAGTTGCCTATATACCTTCTGGAGGTGGCACCCTCATTCCCCTGGGTCCCACCACCCCACCCCCAACATAAGTGATGAGTGATGGGGCTTAGCTGGAGGAGATGATGGACGTTGGTTTGTCATTATTGTTTGGTTTAGGCAGAAAGTAGGTGCAGCTGGTGATGAGCACATGCTCCACCTGTACA
Organism: Harmothoe impar; assembly: GCA_947462335.1. Classification (NCBI taxonomy): domain Eukaryota; kingdom Metazoa; phylum Annelida; class Polychaeta; order Phyllodocida; family Polynoidae; genus Harmothoe; species Harmothoe impar. The sequence goes on from OX381704.1 coordinate 59,304,268, forward strand.
CAGGCAAGAAGCCACCTCCAGAGTTTTGGGAGAATCCTCCTACAAGCTACCAATTACTCTGAAAATAGCTTAAGCTTATAAAGAGGAAGAATATTGCTTTGTGAAGTCACATTAAAGTTTATTTTCTCCACCCTCTGACTTCACCTACACATATTTAACGTGTGGGAAGTGGATGCGATAGGAGACCTGGGGTTCACGTTCTCTGAGGCGTTAGAAGCAAATCATGCAAAAAAAATAGTTGGGGGAGAGGACATATTCAGCACCTCCCCTCCTCTATGATTGGCCCCAGGCCCCCACTTTTCCTACACCACTGGTTCTGTAAGCTAAAAGAAAATATCATGTTGCAATTCAGATTGAAGTTTATTTTCACGTCATTTCCGCCACACTCGGATTTCATCCCCACATATTAAACGTGTGGGAGGCGTATTACGTATGAGACCCCATCAGTTGTCACTCAGCACCTTAATATCAAACCACCAATGAGCAGCTCATCCATGTTTAAAATTGCTCATATTTTGTCTCGGACACTGCTGAGTCTTTGATCGCTAACATGGGGGGATGGGATAAATGAGGGGGTTGTATGATGATCCATGATCCCCCTGACCGAGCTGCTCCTGCCCGGTGATAATAGCTCTGGCGAGCTGCTCACACATCACTGCTGTACGCGTGGACACTCGCCTGAGCAGCTCAGTGGGCCAAGTTGACGATAAAAGCTGTGCCTCGGGTAATGTATAGTGTGCTTTGGAAGCAAAGCCCACCGCACCTACTACCCATACGCTCTAACCCCTGACGTGCTCCTGCCCCCGCCGTCTCTACAGGAGCAATCATAGATCATGGTACCAAGCCTGCCCTGTGGGGTTTAAAACACGAGTCGTGTGTGTTCCCCTTTTATAATGTGTTTTGGGAAATGTAAAAGGGCAAACAAATTGGTCTTAGAGAGCTCTGGGCCCATATCATATACGACACAATCGGAATTAGTCTTTGGGGGAAAAGGTGTATCCCTCCGTTATGTTTCTTCCGTCTCTTGCACCAAGCTAGGGTATAGTTCAAGATTACTAAGTGTACGTGTATGTACATTTCTTGTGTAATAGTATATATTCTTGCTGAACATGGCCTCCGCAAGGCATATTTTAATGTCCAAAGAGAGTAGTGTTTTAAGGTATTGGAGTTTCCCCGGGGAGAGGGGAACGACGTACTGTTCCCATGTTGGCATCGGGTCGTGATAATCGTTGCCTTTGAACCAGCTAATTCATATCAACCCTGGAACAACCAGCGAGGCATATTTGAGCTTGGACTGCTTCATTTCATCATGTTCCACCCCCATGAGAGTTGTTAAAATGAAAGTGGTGTAAACCAAAGGGGGTAGCTACTCTCTTGAAATTGAGTGGTTCTTGTGAGTTTCTCTGAGCTGCTCCCGTCAACAGTGGTGTCTGAGGAGTGTTTAGTGCCTGGAGGAAGGGTCTGCTGGCGGGGGTGGATGGTGCGAACACCGGCTGTGATAAGGCAGTGCACGGCGTAATGTGGGATACTTGTAGGCAATGTAAACAGCGCCCAGACCAGGTGCACCGACCCAGCTGGGTAGCTGAGGGCACTGTCACTAATGATAATATACACACAAAAAAATATAGATAATTGGTAGTTGAGTAAATATATCGAAATATCTCTGTCAGGTAGGCACTGACCCAACAACATTAAATTCGAGGGAATCTGGGACTATTGCAGAAGGGAATTTGTATAGGATTATCCTTTCTATTATAATGAGCTTCCCTTGACTTCGTCAAGTTGAACGGTTCTTTGAAGTCATATAGACTGCCGTAACAAAAGAGAGAGAGAGCCTTAGTATATCACTTATCAGGCAGGATAATATGAAGTCATTAGACGACATGGCTTCCAGACAGGTCCCCTGACAGGGACACAATGCCAGTAATTGTTCTCCCCATGTGCTGTATGAAAGACGAGTTGGTGAAAGCTGTCATCCCATATCTCCTTCTCTTCTTCATGTCGAAAGTACTGATATGTAGAACGGAATATAATGTGATTGCTCTATCAGACGAATTATCCGTAGCATAATATTATCGACTCTATGTCTGTTGAAATCAATAATAGAACAGATATTAAATGCCAGTGATGTATATAGATGTTAATAGATCTATGAGCTTTTGAACAAAATCCCAATTTGAAAGGTTGGGGGCAGTAGGGATAACTGATATTCTAAGAGCTGCATATATTGCAAAGAGCATTGGTCATGTAGTTGGTCTCTTACTACGTATGTAACACTTGAGTACAAAAACCAGACAAGGTAAATTAGACTTTAATATACGGCGACTTTATTGTAAAGGTAACTCTTGGGTATTATAGTACAAGTATAACCAGCGGATATACGAGATCAGAACAGATATATAATACAGTGGGCAACCCTATAGCATAGAGTTAAGCCCGTGAGCACAGGGTGGTCATGTCACGACAGTCCCAAACCTGACTGCCTTCCAATGGGGAAGCAGCCGTCTTATATACAGCGCTGCGTAGCCACGTGACCGTACTAGCAGCGCCACCTGTTAGGTTTAGTTATGTAAAAATGATTATGTAACAACTACCGACGGTAACCGAAGGTGGTACCGGTACACTACCGTATAGATAACCGAACTAGAGGAGTCGGTATATGTAACGAACCGACGACACTAGTTAGATGAATAAAACAGTTATTAAACACAATAGAACCGTGTTGTCTTACATCATACAACATACAATAGATATACAACAATAACAGTTAGACTTTATAGTCAACCCGTTACACTACCCCCCTTTAGAATGTAGGAAGGGTTGGTTTTATAATAATAATACCTCTTGGATACATTATATACCACGTATATCTATTTATCAACAAGTAACATTTCTACTCATAGTAACAACAGGCATACATACATGAACATACAAGTTAACATGCACATAACAGTTTATATCAACAATATAGTCTTTGTAAAACCATAGTCCCGTAGGCACATGATATAAAAAACTGTCCAACTGATAGTCCTAGACTAGTATCAGTTAATAGTAAAGGCACCAAATAACCACCTTGGAAACTCAACACATCACCTACTTCATTCAGCAATGGTGCGAATCCGTGTGGAGTTAGTGTCCTTATATATAAATAATAGAACTATAATAGCTCTCACTTCCTTTGGCGAAGAAAAGTTTTATAATTGGAACTATAGCAGTTCCCACTTCCTTTGGCGTAGAAAAGTTTATATATAAAAATCCATATTAGCGTATCCTAAATAAGGTGGGATAGATCGTCATCCTTATTAGGGGCGGTACTCCAGTACCTAGCAGTTTATGGTGGTAGAGATGGATAGAGTCCAGTACCGGTATAGTACTTCCATCTCTTGTGAAATATAAATATAAAAAGGTAGGTCCGTGCCTCCCTATAAATAATTATCACAGGAGGATGATCCATATAATAGTTCATAGGTCACCATAGTAGAATGTGACCACAGGATCAGGAGCCCTGGACAGTAGTAGAGCACCGACGGTTGTGGCTTAGTAGTAAACCACGGTTGAAGACATCAGGCTGCTTCCAGTGTGGTGGCAGTAGAGACTCAGTTAAGTCACGACAGCACCGTCGGTCTGCTTTCGGTTGTCCAGGGGCGTGTAGCTGCGTCGATGGTTTAGTTTTACCTCCGAGGGGCGGAACAGTGCACCCCAGAGGGCCTGACGGGGGACCAACCTTAGGTGTCCATAGGGACACCGCCGGATGGCTTTCCTTCCCCATCAGGACTTCCTCCAGGAGGGGCCTCCGTGGTGTAAACCACAGCAGCCTCCACCTGGAGAGGAAGGGCTCCACCTGGGGCTACCGAGAGGGTACTCGGCGCCGCAGTAGGCTCCCCGCCACTGACCACCCGGGTAGATTGTGCCATGAAAGAAAATGGCATCTCATACCTAGGTGGGTGTACTGACAGTACCGGGGTCACAGGAGGAGCAGGCCTTGCGGCAAGCCCCAACCTGGACTGGAGATCTGGAAAACCAGATCTCTCCCACTCTGTCAGCTTAAACCCGAACTGCCGGAAGAACTTGGCGTCACAAGTTGTCAACCTTGATTCGAGCTGGTCGATCGTAGCCCTCCAGAAGGCATGATCCTGCTCCAGACTCGCCTCGCGCTCGGCAAGGACTCTGGTGCGTTCAGCAACCCAAGCTTTCCCTTCCCGGATAGCCTGTTCTCTGAGCAACTTATACTGCTCAAAGTACGACTTCTCCAAGAAGGAAACCTGAAACTGGAGTAGCTTACTTGCGTTTTCAGCCATCTTAGCTCTGTAGCACTCAAATCCGGGGACTAGAGTGTCAGAGAATCCAGTGTCAAAGGCAGGACCGTCTCCAGGCAACACAGGTAACCCTGCTAGCCCTTCGTCAACAGCCCTGTGCTCAGGGTCTGGAGTCACCTCGTCATCCCTTGCGGGGTCAGAGGTTGCTCCGTGCTGGGGTGGAGCAGTCGGCTGGGCTGACGCCCCATCCGGCTGTTGTACCTCTACCTGTTCAGCGTCACTGACAGGTGAGACACTCTCCTGTGGGGCTGAAGCTTTCTTTTGCTTCTGACTCCACTTGTACTGCTTGACATAGTCAGCAGCGACTTGTTCCGCCTGCTCGTCACCCAAAGAGTTCTGAACAATAGCCAGTGCATTACCCAGTTTCTGTCTCTCCTGCCTGGGCAGTTGATCAGCAACCGGGGGCAATGCAACCGAAGATACCGTGACGGTACCGACGGTTTGGCTACGGTCGACCTCAGATGTTACCGTGGCGGTGGCGACACGTTTCTTCGCAGGTTCACTGCGGGAACGGTCACGTCCACCTTTGGTATCATCTTTGGATGACTGGCGGCCCCTTTTTAGATTTTTCTTCTTAGGAGGGGTATCCTTCTTTACAGTGGGCATCGGAGCTTCTGTAGCTGGTCCCAGGTCGGTTTGTTCGCACTTGGCGCCCTTACACAACCTCTCCCAGTCAGCCTCCGTGAGGTAGTTCCACTGTTTAAGTTTGTTGGTTCGCCACTTAAACTGTAGATTTCCTACACGTTTGTGACTCCCCCAAACCTTCAGTGCAGCCTCAACTCCACGACTAATAGTGCGCTTGTGCACGCCCTTATTGTCGCAAAGATGCCTAACCAAACCAGATCTCCGTTGGCTACGGAATAGTTCCCCGTCACTGTACTCAGGGCAGGAAGTACTCGTACTTCCACTCACACAGTACAAGTAGGGACGCACATTCATGTGCTTCTCTACCAAATGACGGGCAAACTTGAAAAGGTTTGGCCACCGTTTTGCTGCTGTCGCAGTCCCTTTCAGGCGCTGACAGCGAACGTACGGGCAGGGATCCCCTGGCACGTAGTTCTTCCAAGCATATTTCAGCTTGGGGCGGCATGACCTATGGATGTTAGGTTTCTTCCCGTCTAACACTGCCCTGAGGTACACGAGGTACCAGTCAATGGGATGGGAATCACCTGTCAACCAGTCTTCGTCGTCTGAACCATCGGTCGTGTGAGGTGCAGGAAGAGCCATTTTGCCATTCTCCTGAATTAAATCAGTGAGGCTCAGGTTCTCCCGGTCATCATCACGGAGACACAGGTTTAGACGGACATGCGCTGCCTTGGCGCGGAGGCGTCGATTGGCTCTGCTCTCTGCCACAGACCATCCCTCGGCTTCCGCCTTGGACAGTTTGTCGGCAACAGCTTTGAGTCTATCTGCCTCCGTCGGTGCGACCTCTTCGGTAGCAGGAGTCTCAGGGGAAGATGCAATCCTCCTCTTATGCTTCCGCTTCCGTTTGGTCTTAGCACGGACCGTGGACCCGTCTGATGAATCACCATCAGGGACCGTCGGTTCTTGTGCCAATACACCGGCGGGTTTCGGAGAAGATCCCCCTGCAGGGTTCTCCTCCTGGTTGGTATTGCTACCACCCAGACCAGGTTCTGTCTTCGGAACAACATCACCCGACCCCTCAGGGTTAGGTTCAGTTGGTACCGAAGCCGAGCCTTGACCGACGGTTGGAGCACCGGTAGTGTCCATTTCCGTGTCAGACTCGAGAACTCGGTCATCCCCATCGGAGGCCTCAGCCTTCTCCGGGGCCGTGCATCTGCCATCTACACGGGCTGCCATACTGTTAGCTCAGGCGTAGGTGAACCTCACGGTTCACTCACCCGAGCATTTAGTAGCACAGCTGGTAAACAATAGTGTAGGTACTGCCGGGCAGACCTAGGCACCACTGATCAACACGCTACCCTACGGGCAAACGTGTTGATCTGAAGAAGCCTGGCTGCCTGTGGGGCTTATATACCCCACCCGTCCCCCGTGACCCCGCCCCTTGACCGGCTTCTCAGCCAATCAGAGGTCGCGCCCCGAAGGCGCGCCGAGGTGACCCAATTTCCCACGGCTCATTTGGCGGGAGAAATCGATCAGGTGACGCGGGCAGCGCCCTTCCCACGCCTGGCATATCCGACGGTGGGAACTCTCACTGTTGTTTACAATTTTCGTGGCGGAGCCACCGGATAACCCGGGAATGATATACCGGCATTAGAGGATATACACAGCAGCGTGTTGCTAAGCAATATGTGGTCAAAACTAGTCCCATACTTAGAACTAATCGGCAAAGCCAGCCACCCGCCCTGAACACGTGCTTTTCTACCTCCAACGGATAACCACACCGGATAACCCGTCTCTTCTCGTTGTGTTTTGGTGATCGAGTACCGGGCCAATGACCACCGGCCCAGTACGGAACTGTCCAGGGAAATTTAATCAAGCCAGCAGCTAAATGTCGTCAACAAGGTAAGAAAAAAATGTTTACACAATTTTATCTCGCTCTCTGACACGTGTGCTCCTCCGTAGACCTTGTACCGGTTTGTCCAGCAATGGTGACACCGGAGGTATCACCTTGCTTTGTTTACCGGTGCCTACGGTTAGTCCTTTACGCACAGCTGACCCTTTTTTACGAGGCCTACCGCGCTTGGGCTTGGTAACACACGACTGTGGTTCAATCGGTAATTTCCTAGGACGACCCCTTCGGCGCGCTACCGTCGGTACCGACGGTATGACCGTTGGTCCTGCCTTCGGTATCTTCGGTAGCGCAGGGTCGGTTGGTGCTGGTACTCGACCAGCACCGAGGGAATCTTCACCGTCATCTATATATGGGACTCCATACCAAGGTCGGAGTCTAGCCACATGTGATTTAGTGAGAGTCCCTTTTTGCAACCGTATTACTACAGTAGTTTCACTAACCACCATAGTAACCGTATGCGGACCATCCCAGGAGTACAGGGTCTTGACTTTGGAATTTGGTGTGCTAAATCTCGCGACCTTATCCCCCACCTTGAATTGGCGGAGTTTAAGGCCCGTGTCATAGCCCACCTTCTGCAAACTAGCAGATTTTTCCAAGTTGTCCCTTACTACTCCATAGGACTCGCGTAATGATTGTCGAAGTGACTCAACAAACATCACTGTGCAGGGTTGCTCGAGCTGGTGTCCCTGCACTCCATAGACCATGTCGCTAGGCATGACTATGTCTTCACCCATTACGAGCATATTAGGCGTACAGCCCGTCGACGCATGTTCGGTAGCATTGTAAGCATGGGAGATATAGCGAGCGTGCTCATCCCAATCATCCCGGTGCTCATTAACCATTGTCGTGAGACATTGGATCAACGTCCGATTAAAACGTTCCACCATACCATCCGATTGAGGTCGGTAGGGGTTCGTATGCGTCTTGCAGATGTGTATTTTACTACAAAGTTCTGCCCACAGTCGAGATTCAAACTCACGACCCTGGTCGGAGTGAAGCATTAAAGGACCTCCCCACGTGAGGATCCAATTCTCGAAAAGTGCTTCAGCGCAGGTAACAGCTGTATGATTTACCAACGGATATACTTGGACGTACTTGGTATAGTAGTCCTGTACCACCATCATACAGGTATTCCCACGGGGGGTCGTGTTGAAACCACTAATGATATCAACAGCGATCCGGGCAAACCGAACACCGAATAGCTCTTGACTTAGAGGTAGTTTACCGATACCAGGTCCAGGCTTTGATAAACAGCATTGGGGGCATTGCTTCACCCAACGCCGTATGTCCAAAGTCATACCAGGCCAGTAATATCTACTCTTAATCTTTGCCTCAGTTCGTTGTCTGCCAAAGTGTGCTGAAGTTCGGTGGCCATGACAGTAATTGAGCAACTGTAGTCTGAGTGACAAAGGCACTACAGACTGAGCTGTTCTCTTCCTGCCAGGTTGCACTCTCCAGCGGCACAATACACTGTTCCGTATAAAAAGATTATCCCACTGAGCTAACAGTTGTCTAACTTCTTTACATTCCAGCGAAAGTGCGGGGCGAACAGGCTTGGACAGGCCCAACAACTTCAAGGAGTACACCCTCGAAATAGCCGGATCTGCAAGCTGCTCATCCTTCAAGTGATTTAACGTCCAGTTAGGAACTTTCGCACCCACAGACGCAATCACTGCATTGTGAGACCCACAGTCTCGGCAGTCTACACGGTGACAGTTCCGGATAGGATAGCGGGACAAGCTGTCCGCATTCACATGATCTACTCCACTCCTGTGTATGATATGCTCATTCGTCATGCCAAACTCAGAGAGGTGGTTCAACCATCTACCCATCATCCCCTCAGCGTCCTTGAAGTTAAGGAGCCACTGCAGAGATGAATGATCCGTCCGTACGAGATAATTCCCACCATATAGGAAATGTCTGTACTTTTTTGTGTAAACCACCACTGCCAAGAGTTCACGCTTGGTTGTGCAGTAGTTACGTTGTGTTTTGCTTAGACTGTTGGACGAAAATGCCAGCGGCACTTCTCGCCCATCCTGGATCTGCGACAAGGCAGCACCAATACTTGTATTAGAAGCATCAGTGTCCAAGATGAACTTACCAACAGGTGCAGGGTAGTGCAAAACAGGTGTTTCTAAGAAGAGTCTCTTTAACTCACTGAAAGACTGTTCTGCGGCTGGAGACCAGACTATTTTAGCCTTAGCCTTCTTCTCTCCAATCATCAGCTCTTGTAAGGGAGCTGCGACTCTCGAGAATCCAGGTATAAAATCTCTGTAGTATGAACAAAACCCGATGAAAGAGCGTATCTCCTTCGTGTCCATCGGACGAGGCCAGTTCTGTACCACTTCGATCTTATGAGGATCAGCCATGATGCCATGTTCAGAAACAATTCTACCTAGGTATTCAACTGACTTCCTAAAAAGCTTGCACTTTGAAGGTTTCAATTTCAGACCATATGATAAGATGCGTTTCAGCACAGCTTGGAGGTTCTGTAGAGTTTCCTCCACAGAACCACCGAAGACGATGATGTCGTCCAAGTATACTAGGCACTTTTTCCAAAGTAAACCCCGTAACATGGTTTCCATCATTGCCTCGAAGGTTGCCGGGGCATTGCATAGCCCGAATGGCATGACGTTGAACTCAAATAGTCCCATATGGGTAGAAAATGCGGTTTTTTCTCGGTCCCGGGGGTCCATGCCGATCTGCCAATAACCAGATTGTAAATCTAGTGTACAGAACCATTTTGCCCCACCCAGAGATTCCACACATTCATCTATCCGAGGTAGAGGATATGCATTCTTCCTAGTGAGTCCGTTCAACTTCCTATAGTCGATGCAAAATCGACAGGAACCATCCTTCTTGGTGACCATCACCACAGGACTTGACCATGGACTCTCACTAGGTTGAATCACATCTTCATCCAACATCTTTTCTACCTCAGCCTCCATAGCACTTTTTTTAGCCATGGGTAACCGACGGTAGGGGATTCTACTGGGAAGCGCGTCCCCAGTGTCAACCCGGTGTTGTACCGTATTGGTACGCCCTAGAGGATCTCCTGGTTGCGCAAAGGCGTCAGATAACTCCGACAGCTCATTTGCCACCATTTCGCTCTCTAGGGTTGTGAGGTGGGACTCACACAACAGGGACCTTAAATGTTTCGGTAGGTTGGATTTAGCTAGAGCCTCTTCGTGGGAAGAGTCTCCCGCCACCACACCTACTTCCACAAAGTCCGTAGTTAGTGAGTCTACCCCATATGCTCGCGTGGTGTTACCAATAGGCGTCCCCTTTCGTAGAGTGATTTCTCTACTACTCGAGTTACAAATCGGTATCACCCCCCAACGAGCGTTGGCCAGGTAAGTATGATAGCCAGCAAGACCTAACTCAGAGAGCTTTTGATCTTCTGGTTCAAACATTCCCGGCCGTTTGGCCTGCACTCCCACGCAGCTGACTAGGACATCAGATACATGTCCTGCTGCCAACTTTGTGTCTTGTGCCACTGACGCCACAGAAGAACCATTCCTTAAAACGCACTGTACAGATTGTTTATAAGGATGTTTAATCTGAAGTCGGCCCGTTGCGGTGTTCATTGTTACCCCGTAAAGAGCAGCAAAGTCCATCCCCAGTATGCCATCATCAGTGATGTCGGTGATGGTTGGACATATCCAGTATGTCTTGCCATCAACCAACATAGGTTTTACAGTTCTGCCATAAGTCTGCATACTATCTCCCGTAGCAGTCCGAGCCTTTACTCCTAGTAGCGGAGCTTCGGGCTGGTTGCAAAGACGGGCCATGAATTTACGATCGACCAAGGTGTGAGATGCACCCGTGTCGACCAAAAATTCACCACGCGTCCCGGAAATAACCAGACTCAGGTACCAACGCTGTCCCCGTAAAGGGACACACTCAGAGGTCAGCATCGGGCTTCCCCCTCCATCCATAGCAACCCCTTTTGTCAGGAGATAATCCCAACATGGGTCGCTCGGGGAGTCCTGAATCACACTGCTCTGGGCAATTGATTCTAACCAAGACTCCTCTAAGCCAGCGACTACAGAATCCTCCGGATTCCGTTCGTCCTTGCCAGCCCCGCCTTGCCAGACGCTTACAGGTTGTACAGACCCTTCTGCCTCTGCGCGGCCTTGGTTCATGGAAGAGTTAACACCGTCTACTAATCCCTTACAGGCATGGCTAACTGTGGGGGCGCCATCCTTGCCAAGAGGATGGGCCCCATTCAGTTTTCCGTCTCCTTTTCGGTTTTAGCAGCGATGGGTGCAGGGGCTTTGCATTCGCTAGCCCAATGACCCATCTTCTGACAGCGTCTACATGGCTGAGGTTTCGTGTCCTTTTTCTTCTTTTTCCTTCTCTTTCCAGATCCAGAATCAGAAGTGGACGCAGAGCTCTTTTCCAAGTGCTTCCGCAACAAACCCTCAATCATCTTCTCCATGTCCCTGTCAGGCATTACTGCCGCCACCTCCTCAGAGGCGGGCTGTTTTTTCTTAGGTGGTTTTGTGGCGGCCTCTACCACCTGAGCTCCTTTCGGGGCTACAGATGGAGCTGCCGACACTCCTCCACTAGGAAAAACAGCCTGTTTGGTGTCATACACATCAGCATGGTCAAAAAGGTCAGCTAGAGATAAGTCCGGCTGCCATTTCTCCCGCAGATATGCCTGGAGATTGGTGTCCCTGACTCCATTGACAAACCTGGAGGTTAACTCCTGGATGACAGTGGGGGTGTCAGGTCTACATCCCTGATAACACTCGGATATCAGTTCTTGTAGAGCAAATCCGTAGGATCTCAGATGCTCGTCCTTGCGTTGGACACGTTTGAGCAGCTGAGTCCTTGGGTCATGCTCACCAATCTTCCCAATCGCCCATTCAGCTGTTTCTTCAAGTGAGCTCAATGTCTTGATCTTCACTCTCTCGAACGCCAAAAGGGCTGGTTCACCTGGCCCGTTGCAGAGTGCTTGCTTCAGAGCAACCAGCGCTTGCTGATTGTTCCAGCGATTGCTCTCCACAATAGCCTTGAACCGAACTTTGTACTTTCTCCAGGGTGGCGACCCTGTGAAAGGCGGAATATCGATGGCCTTTTGACGGGCTGCATCAGGATGTTTGATGTCCCCAAAGTTGAAAGGAGCATACCGTTCATCCAGTTCATCGATGTCCCGCGGGACGATGTCTGTCCCCAGCTTCTCAATAGCCGGGTTCCGGTCGTACTTAGCCCGCTGGACAGGCGTTAAGCCTTGTCTAGCTCTGGGTTTCGGTACTGGAACTGAGACCATGGTCTGCTGCTGGTTCAACATCGTTGAACCAGTAGATGGGTGGGTGTACCCTGGAGGTGTTGCCGTGCCTCCAAAGGCGCCACCACAGACCGGAGTCTGTAGATAGCTAGCCCCCATCTGAGGTGTCATACCTGTTACCGTGGTGTGTACTAGCGGCGGGACACTTGAAGGTGTCACTGTCGTGTATACACTGGGTATGGGTATGACTGGAGGTACCACCGTGGAAGGTGGTGGTACTTTCTCCGACTTCGTCTTCAGGTCCTGATTGACTTGCCTTAAGCTTGCGAGGTCCTGTCTGGCTAAGTGGAGCTGCGTGCTCAAATCCTTTCCCAAGGAAGTTAAGCTTGCAACCTCACATTCGCCGGACACCCTCTGGTGCAAAAGTTTGTCAACCTCCACCTTGTGGGAAGCCATCTCGTTCTGGAGTTCCAGTAGGAACTTTTTCTTCTCATCAACCTCCCTTAGGAATAACTTCCTAGTTTGATTGATGGAAGCAAGTTCCCTCCGGGCTTCAGCGAGCTCATGCAACTCAGTTTTCTTGGTGGGGATCCCCATGGCAGCCAGTAGGTCCCCATCCAGTGGTAAACTGGATGGCTCATCTACTGCTGGCGGGTACCCCTTCCCAGGAGCTTCTGTTGCCGCGTTAGTTTTCTTTGACAGCCCGCCACCCCCCATACCGTTCGGTGTAGGAGTGGCACCATCAGTGAAAACCGACGTGTCTGGATCCAATGAAGGATCTGCTACCGTCGGTGTAGAACCGAAGGCAGCTGGGCCGAGAGTTTTAGGCTCTCTACCCGGTATTTTCTGACCCTCAGGACAGAAAAGATTCGTGGAAAGGGAGTCCAACGATCTCCTGGAGCTTATATCAAAGGGTCCCGGGATTGGAGATTGCTCCCCATCCTCTCCTTTGGTAAAGGCTTCCACAATAGGATCACCTATTGCTTCTTGGGAGAGGTCGTCACCGGGCACCTCCGAGGCTGCCCGGCTCTCCCGCCTATTAGATTTGCCTGTGAAGAAGCGTACATTCTGTACGGCTTCTTCACGTTCCTCAGCAGGGGTTTTAGTCCTGCCGCTGAACGAGCTGACAAAATCGTATAGGTAATCCATATACTGTAAGTCTATTTAATACCCTATCAATGGTCGGTTCGTCAAGTGGTCACGGCACCAATGTAGTTGGTCTCTTACTACGTATGTAACACTTGAGTACAAAAACCAGACAAGGTAAATTAGACTTTAATATACGGCGACTTTATTGTAAAGGTAACTCTTGGGTATTATAGTACAAGTATAACCAGCGGATATACGAGATCAGAACAGATATATAATACAGTGGGCAACCCTATAGCATAGAGTTAAGCCCGTGAGCACAGGGTGGTCATGTCACGACAGTCCCAAACCTGACTGCCTTCCAATGGGGAAGCAGCCGTCTTATATACAGCGCTGCGTAGCCACGTGACCGTACTAGCAGCGCCACCTGTTAGGTTTAGTTATGTAAAAATGATTATGTAACAACTACCGACGGTAACCGAAGGTGGTACCGGTACACTACCGTATAGATAACCGAACTAGAGGAGTCGGTATATGTAACGAACCGACGACACTAGTTAGATGAATAAAACAGTTATTAAACACAATAGAACCGTGTTGTCTTACATCATACAACATACAATAGATATACAACAATAACAGTTAGACTTTATAGTCAACCCGTTACAGTCACATCAGCTTAGTATCTATTGTATAGGAATCTATATCAGCTGCTCTTAATTAAAGGCCAAAACATAGGGGTTGTGATTCCGGTAACATGCTGAAATTAATTGAAAATAACAATTAGGTTTTTCTTTAGATTAAATCTTAATGTGTAGACTGTATAATGCGTGATCCTAAGGCCTGGGTACTCAAGTGATTTGCCTGAAGAACCAGAAATTTGTCTATAGAATATCACTACCTGGGAAATCAGTTGCCTGCGATCTACTACTTTCCAAGGGAAGGGTGGGCAATAGGATGCTTACTGTAATACTGAACTGTCTGTGGTTACTATGGATGGTTAAATCTATAGTGAAGACGTTGTCATTGACATGTCTCCAGCCATAGACTAGGCCTGGCTGTTAATGGCTCTCCTAGCACTGCAGCATTTCTTCTCGCCGCAGGCGCTACTGCCAGCTTTCGGTCCTGTAGTGGAACGTATAGGGGCTGTTGAATAGCGATATATATCACCCTGCAGGCCTCACAGATTGACCAATTGGGAGTGCTTTTCCCCTTACCACTTCTTAAATCACCATCAGAGAGGTTGATCCTCTACTCTTTCAGATAGCTGTAGCCCAAAAAGATGTTTCTCCCTCTCTATACATATATGTAATACGTAATAAATGTATCATGGAATTCTGTTCAAAACATGACAATAAATTGAATCTAAAACCAGAAGTTCGTTGTCAATGTTAAATCAATGAAAATTAATCTGTAAGCAGAGATGATAATGAGTCTTGCAGGCATGATCAATATTGATTAGGCCTTCATGTATTTGCATAGCACCATAACCCTCGGCTAATGTCTGGCCGCCCAACTGACTGTTGACAGCTAATAATAGTCTAATAGTACTGCCCTTTTTCTAGATGTAATGAAAGTGTCTGCTCATATTTCATAAAGTGGTATGCCATAGTAGCAGAGCAAATCTCTGGTTCTCCAGGACATAGGGAGCTGTTCTAAGCTGTAATGCATGTCCAATGTGTCATTCTAAACTCCTGGTATTGGCGGATTGGTTTTCTTACGTCACATAACAATTGAAAAGTTCTAAAAAAAGGCTAGCTGGCATGGCTAAATCAGTGATATTGGAGAGGGGAATGACTTTAATCAATTTCTATCTGGAGCTTCTCATGTTATTTGTATACTTTATCATGTGGCATCTGTACCCAGAAGATGCTCACATGCCATGGCTGCATTATTTACCATACCACATGGTTGTTCATGCAGAAGTCTCTCACGCAAGGCAAAAGCAGCCCTTGGGTTAGGGGGTAGAGATGAAGGGAAATTGGAAGGATGCGGGTGGGGCACTCCCCCCACAGGTCCCAATGCCCTCTGCGGTAAAGCCCAGCCTTTTAGCAATTATGCTGGCACATGTACTCTTATACCAACAAAGAACATCACATCGGCCAAAATATGCAATGTTTTTAGCTAAGGCTTATAGAGACGGTAATCCAGAGGAAAGTATAGCACGTAAAATAAAACTGGTTTGGCTTGTCAAAATGAGACATGTAAAAATAGCAGGCAGTTCCTATGAAATGATTGACTTTTTGGAGCACATTAAATTTCAGATCTCCCCACCATTCCTGCTCCGTGAGTTATGTGATGTGTTAATGGTTGCTTTGTTAAATGAAGCATGCTAAATTTCTTTTTTTTTGTCTTGGGATCTACCCTAGTCTTATGTGACAGCTCGGGAGTCCCCCCCCCCCCCTGCACAAGCTGTAAAATCCAACAAGGTCTTATTCATTCAACACCAATACGAGTAGTCAAACTTTGGAGATGTGATCAAAAAGTTCAATGTTCTTACTGATGTGGATATATGTAGACATGTTGCTTGAAGGTGTTTTGAAGGTAAACCAATACTTTCCGGTCTCAAGAAAGCCATATTCATTGGCAGTTGCATCATAAGATTGTAGCAATGGCCTTATACTTTAATGTGTGAATGTATCAGCAAATCTCCTTTAATAAATGCTACGCCACAATCCGTAACATTTCACATGATAACGATATGCATGAGTGGGGGCACTTGATGAGCGGGGTTTTGTCCCCTGTCGATTTTTAAGAACTGTTCATGTCGTCATGTCGAAATTAGGGGTCTAGGGCCATATGTGTAGGAGGTCAGTTATCAATAACACATCATGCCCTAAAGTACTGTGGACGTGTGATCAAGCATGCTGTCTATGAGCACCATTTTGGTATGTAGTAAGGAGCAGTAGCCCCTGGTGATCTGAAAGGTTAATGAATGTGGTGGTCCCTGATTGGATGTGACCATGGTGCCATCTCCCTGAGGGCCTCCCTGGTGCACCTCTTTTAGACAGCCTAAACAGGATCCTCTAGGGAGGAGCACACTCAAGGAGAATTGTGAGTGGGCACACAAAGATCCATACTTAATGCGACCTTTATAGCTGGCCTTATCCTTTTACATGTAGGGCCTATAGTAATCAAGTATATATCACCTCAACCTATCCCCTACCTGTAGGATGAAAATCAGGACGATATAAGGCCAAATTTAAAAGAAACACGGTTTTCCCACACTCTGAACAAAACAAGGCGGAAAAGCTACAACTCATTATGCGACTTTGAAGAAATTTGCATATTATTAGACATAATCCTAACTGTCGGAAATACCCCAATAGACTCCTATGTAAAACGATTTCTTCCCCCAAGATTTTTTTTGGCCCCATGAATCACATTGTACATCCACAATTTTTGGAATTCATCAAGATAATGCCAATGGTTGTTTTCCATCCCATAAAAGCCTTAGATCTCACGATTGAGAAATAGACAACAATATCTTTATTGAGATAATGGAACAAGGAATATAGGGCTATTGCTATGTCGGCAAAATACAGTGATATCTGTAGCAGAGGTAAATGCTACATTCAGGGATAATAGTAGATTATATATGTTGCGAGAGTGAGAGCAGGCCCTGATGCATCCTTCATGTAGTACACATGTAGTAGAATGTCCTCCTCCAGACAGTCTTCTAAGCTGACCACATAAATCCCCCCTCCCCTGTATACTACATACCTCATCCTCCCAGTCCACCCAACACCCTGGCCTATCGATTATCGGGGGGCGGGGGGTTGAAGTTATTAGAGGACATGGCTTTAAGACAGGTCCTCTGACAGGGCGCACCAGTAGTAATTGTTCTCACCATGTGTAGGTTGGAAACCTGATGAAAGCTGTCACCGTATCTCTCCTCTCCTCCTTCATGTCAAGATTACTGATAGAACGGAATACAATGGGATTTTCTTACTATCTAAATTATTCTTGGTCTGGATTGTCCCTAGCGAAATATTGCAGAGCCATTGTAAGCCTGTTCTCAGATCAATAACATAACTGACAGTGCCAGTGCTGGCATAGATGCTCCTCACTCGTAGAGATGGCTATATAAAAAGCACAATGTGTGAACCGGCATGGCATTTACACTACTCTCATATAGGAGCAGCTATGATGAGCTGACTAAAAGGGTGAATAATCTAAATGGTCGTTTCTGTAAAGTAGTCCATTATGATGTATGAACAATTTGGCTGAACTTCCAGCAATAATATGTCAACACATGCAGGAAGACAACAGAAATAGCTAAACCTTCAACATAGCCCGTCTTGTATTTCCTGTTATGGGAAAGGTGTCTAATATAGAATTCCTACTGCAAAACCGAGTTTGCCTGTGGTGTCTATAGGGAAGGTGAAGTCTGTAGTTTTCAGCATTCGTTTTCAGCAAAATGCATTGTAGCTAATGGCTCTCCCAGCACTACAGCAATGCTTTCTGTATCCGGCATTACTGCTATATTTTTGGTCTCTAAGTATTGTAGAAGGGTTTTGCAGAGGTTGTTGAATAGAAGTATATATATCAGCCTGTAAGCCTGACTAATTGACCAATTGGGAGTGCTATTTCCGGTAACAACTCTTGCATGTATACTCATATAGCCACTATTAGGCAGTAGACGAAAATAATGCCTATATTTATATGATGAGGATGTCATAGAATTCTATTTCTGAATCTATGGATGTCATGAAGGTAAAGAACATTATTACTATAGCCTACAGTAAAGGGCTGGGATGGGTTCCATTTGTACTTGTACACAAGTGTATGGGATTCAGCTGGCTGTTATCATGATCATAATTATCTTTGGTATATTTATTTGCTGCAAGGTGTTTTCTCATTTATAAACTTATAGTGAGTATGTTCATTAATTCCCCTTAAATAGATAAAGGATTTAGCACATTCGAATTTGATGAACTTTATTAACTCAGATACTTTCTGACAGCATAACCGACCACCGATAGCTAATTATAGACTAATAATGGTGGTCCCTTTCTTGCAGTAATGAAGCTGTCTGCCAATATTGCTTGTGTAGTATTTCATGGCAGCACAGAAATCTATCGAGGAGGTCCTCCTAAAGCTTTAATTCATTTTCAAGGCGTCATTTTAACTGACTGGTACTGGCAGATAGAAATTTAAGGCGACACTATGAAAAGACCTGTTAAAAGACCCGTCAAATGCATGCTTGCTCATTGAGTTTAAAAGCAAATGCTTTTTCAACGCCTGTTTCTGGTGGAGGTAAAAAGCATGATATTTTCTTTGATGTATTTTCTCATGAAATTTCTAGTCACTATATACTTTGGGCAGGCTAGTTCTCAACAGTTCCAACCTATCCATAGATACATGCCTGTAGTCCTAAAAAGGCCTGCTTGACTAAATCAGCGACAATGGAGAGTAAAAGGAGGGGGGCATGAATTGCATATCTGTCTGGAATCTCTCATGTTACCAGCGATTTAGTGAGTGACATCTCTACTTAAAAGAGGCTCACGTGCCACAGTTGCATTATTTAGGCTACCACTACAGGGTCTGTCATGCAAGACAAAACCAGCCTTTTGGGGAGTGTTGAGGGCAGGGATGAATGGGAATAGGAAGGATGGAGACACCGCCTACATATATTCCAATGCCATCTGCAGTGGAGCCCAACCCGTTAGTGGTTCTCTTAGCAATTACCCTAGTACATGTACCCAGCAAGGACATTTACATGAAATCAGGCGTGTTGTAGGCGGGGCTTTTAGAGATGACAATGCACTATGGGATAAATAGAGAGCGCGACGTATTATTGATGGTTCCTAAAATGATGATTCTTCAAATGTAGCTCAAGTGTGCAGTGTGTGCGTTTCCAAATGACGATATCATATGATAAGTTTATATCTCAAATTAGTCCAACCTGACAGGTACCCTGTCTCCATTATTATTTGATAGAATATGAGTAAACACATCCAAACCAGTGCATTTGTAATATTGATTTCAAAGTGGAGACAATGAATTCAGCGATGCCACTCGTCCTATACGTTTACAAGAATTCTTGCCTTTTCACTGAAATTTCTGTATTAAATCATATGAATTTCATATTTTAAGTGTCGATAAGGAATTGGCATTTCTTATTATGACATAAGGGTGGTCGAAATAGTTCAACAGAAAATGCAGTCTGAGTAATGCATATTGAGAAGCTATCTGTCCGCTGAAAACAGAGGGGATCCTACTTTACCAGAATACTGATTTTTGCATTGTCCTGGAAGCAGTCCCCTATAAAATGACTGTTTTTTTCTCGTAGCACATTAAATTACAGGTTACCGCACCTTTTATGCACCATTGGCGGTGTGCTGTGCAAATGGTTGCTTTGTAAGAGGACGCCTTTTAGGTCAAAAAAGACAAGGCACGTCGTTAGGCCCTTGTAACCTGCTTACCCTCTGCCCGGGCGCTTGCGAAATTTAATTACATCCATTGCCTCATATTCCTCGGCATGTGTCCTATATCGCCTATATATATATGGATGGAGGGAGAGGAAGACTCTAAAATGGTGCTATTGTTGGACATTATTTATGACCAAACTATTTATCACTATATATTCACCTCGTTTAATAATGCATCAGTGTAGTAGATATTTAGAATATAATGCTATGATCACCAATACGGTCATGCCTTCCGGGGGTACCGTTATTTTGTTGTATAAGGAGCAGTCATAAGGCCAAAAAAAGGTATGTTTCAGGTAACATGGCAAGAAAATGTAGGGTCGGTAGATCGGAATTTTTTTTCTCACTTTTTTTTTAAAACATGAAAGTACTAGCCTGCCTCTCCGAAGACCCTAAAATAGACCAAAAAAGGGTAAAAATGTGAAAGTTTCAAATTTGCATTAAAAAAGTAGGTTCTGCCCTGTTTTCGGTGACCTGAAACAACCCTTTTTTGGGCCTAAGCATCTGTAGATATATGCATCACGTCCGTCGCCTGCAAACACATCATGGCCTGCAACGTGTTGGTGATGTGAGCAGCCATGCTGCCTGGGAGGACCTTTTTGATATGTAGTAAACTGATTGTATAAGGAGCAACATCCCCCGGTGGTCTGAAAGGTTAATGAAGGTAGTAGTCCCTGATTGGATGTGACCATGGTGCCATCTCCCTGAGGGCCTCCATGGTGCACCTCTTTTAGACAGCCTAAACAGGAGCCTCTAGGAAGGAGCACAGGGAAGGGTGGATCCATGATACACAGAGCTATGTGTAATACTCCCTGAGCACTCTGACCTTTATAGCTGCCCTTAATATCCCTTTACAACGGTATCCAAAGAAGGATATGATAACCAGCGCGCTTCTTACTATACATTGACATAGACACACCTTTTGTATGATGTTAGTGTCCTTTTGTATTTATTTAATGTGCACCAACGCTGAGGTACAGGAAATAGCTACTCAGTAACTATCTGTACATAAACTGAAAAATGCTTGAACAGACTGTTGCTTATTTCATGACTTGAAATTATTGTAATCTACAGAATTATGACTCTCTGGGATATTGAGATTATGCTGTGATGGGTACTGTGTTCATCACAGTAGTGCTATCTTCTAGCCTTGTGTATGTAGTCTACTACCTGAGATCTAAGCAGATGAAGATCTATGAAATGTCTTCTGAATGTGGTTTTGTATGTTGTTTATCATTGTATATATATATCATTCAAATATTGGTTCTTTATTAGAGACGCGATTGAACGTTGTGGTATTGTGGTCAATAAAAAAAACTACCAAACTCAAACTCAACTTATATTAAGAAAATATATTAGAATACCACGAGATTCATCTTTAAAATTGATTATTGTGACTGGTGAAGTTTCATAAGCTATGAAATACTAGTAAACAATCTTTTTTTGGGGTATGAACTACGGACTTGCTTATAATAATAAAACATAGGTATTCTCTTATTTGGCATGGAACAACCCATGAGAAAAGAGCTACTAGCACTAGCACTATAGCCTCTCCCAGTTTAGCACTTTCTGAAGAAACTGTTTCCTTGTCCAAGGATAACAGTAGATAGATTAGGTTAGAGAGAGAGCAGTCCCTGATACATCCTTCACGTAGTAGTAGACCTTAATACTGTCCTCCTCCAGGGAAGTCCTCTAAGCTGACCACACAGGCCGCCCCCTTTATTCTCCATCCCCCCAGGGACGCCCACCCAGCCTTTTCTCCTGACAATAAGATGCTGCCACAGACAGCGACGGGAAATTAATTCCGCAGGCAGCAGCTATTCTACACAAGAACACGGATAGGTGGATGCAGTGCCGCTATTCATTAAGGATAATTGAAGGTAGATGACATTCACAATGGTCATCAGAATTGATTTAATGTGGACAGAAAGGCAAGACATTTGTACCATAGATTTAAAAGGGGGTGTCTAAATGGCTGCTACCAGTCTAGCAAATGTGATGTAGATGGTATAGTTCAACTACTAGCAGTAGGACTTGCTATTATATTTTCCACTTTCACGGCCTATATTGAGAGTCCACGGCACTCAGGTTGGTGGTTTCTGTTGAGGGTTTGAAGGGATGGATGGATGAGAGGATCAGGTTTGGGGATGAGGTTGGAGCATGATAAGGGGCTGTGGTGGCATTGACTAGCGTCCTTAGCAGGGTTTTATGGTGTCCTAGATCACCGCCGCTGCATGCATCCCAGAGTGAATAACTGCTCACTCTTGCACTGCCGGATGGTGCTGTGTACAATATAGAACTGGATTCTGCCATCTTAGAGGAAGTAGTAAATGTAGTAGTGTAATATGCGTCAAATGGCCAAATTAATATCTATAGTTCTGACACCTATATGTAGGTGCATATGACTATATGGGGGTAGAACTGGTTGAATGCAATGTTGTGCTATAGTCATCTCTATCGGTCATTTATTTATACCCAGGTCGTTGCCTCTCGTTGATCAAACACAGGTTGTTTGGAAACTTTCTTTGACAATAATAGAAAGAAAATAGTGTGTGTTTATCATGGTTCACTCTACAGCGCTCTTGGACCAGTGACCGTTTCTTCTTAGAAGCACCACCCACGGAGAAATCAGGAGTCAAGAGATTGCCAATTTGAAAATGCCAATTCAAAAAATAAAAGACCATCGTTTTATTTTGCCAAGTTTTCCGTTTGCTGAAAGATTGTTTCCGGGACGCTTCACCTATGAAAACAAAAGAACATGGCCTTTATGGAGCTCAGCAGAATTGGTATTCATTTCTGACACTCCAATCATGAGTCTAGAACAATGTTTATGATATGGACATTCAAGATTCAGGATAGTTCCGCTTAAAACTTATAATTTGCCGGTGACTCCCCGGTTTAGAGTCTCATTTAGTTCAAAGAATTTCCCATTTCCCCCTGTAATTACCCCAATTCCAATTAAGAACCTTTCCTTCTGGGCTTACCTAGCCCACCTTAAAATGGTCTTTATCCCCTTTTCTTTCTGCTCTTTTGTTAGTCTGGTGCCCATATGCGTGGACACAAACGCATGTATAGATCTATAAGATTGCAGATTGATTATAATGTAGCTTTCTCGCCGTTGATATGACCTTAGCTGTCGACATGGCGTTAAACAAGCATTACTCGCTCACTCACTATCTTCAGTTTCCTAGAGGTATTTCTTGCTGACGTAAAGGTATAATAAATATACAGTGATAATTAACTGCAAATACAGATCGGACAATAGAGTACCCTGCAGACATCGTGCTTAGATTCAAGTGCATCTTCATTAAAGTCATTGTTCTTAGATTGCCAATGACTCTACCATATTCGTTTCTTCATTTGGAAGCTATCCTGTCCTAACATGTAGGTACATGGCTTGTGTTGTCTTATCTAATCTATGAGTGGATCTACTCACTCTCCACATGAGGCACGAATTGTGTGAGGTTATCCCCTAACACCCAGATGAGGGATGGATTGGTGTGGTAGTTTGACTTGTCCACCAGCCAAGTCCCTAGATATCAGACCACGTCAGACAGTATCGAGTTAGAGAGGTTTGAGATAGGCCACCATGTCGCACTGATAGCACATACACTGAGCATGTTGATGGATCCTGGCCTGTCGGCCTGTATCTGGGTTATCAGTGGTCGTGCTGACCACTGATAAGGTGCTCCACTGACCCTCCAGTCCCTGTATGTATGCCTGCCTGTCGTGTGGCCACTCCATGTGACAGGAATGACAACATGGGTCTGAGAATAGGCCCACAATGGGTTGGCTCAGCGGCTGTAAAGTATAGGGAAGTATCGGAATGGGCGTATATCATGCACGTACCTCCCCTGAGGAAAGCAGTAAGACAAGTGTAACGAACGTCCTGGCAGCACTGCCACGCTCGTACACACTTGTACAATCTTGATGAATTGGACCGTGCACAAAAGAGTCTGGGAAATATGGCTGATGATAGGATATGTTAGTCTATAGGCCTAGTGAGAAGAGAAGCTTTGTGCTAAGCTTCCGGGGTCCTCCTGGTCCCAAAACAATACTCAGCCTTCGCGGGCATCACTCAAAGAAAATACAAAACATATTTCCAAGGGGGATTTATATTTTAGTTTTAGCTTTCTTTGAAGGTATGCTCGGACAGATAAATGGATGCCGAATGACACTGACTGGGATACAAGTGTCAATAAAATAAATAGTACTATTCATGTAAGTTCTGAATTACTTGATCGCTCTACCTTAGCCATCAACTACATTCGTATTATAAATGAGGTGGTTGGAAATCGGATCAAAATTGTATTTTCGCAGCCTTTCCCCGTGTATGGGCCCTGGCTCTCGTCAGCTTTGCAAAAGCAATCAATGAAAACCGACAAAAATAGAGCCTTTCACTGTCCTCTTGGGACATCTGCAGCTTAAATGTCCCTAATTACAGCATCAATCTGTGACCACACCCACGACCGCCAGCAGTAAATGCCAACAACTTTAAAATAGAAACTAATTTTCTGGTAAACAGCCCCTACTATGATGGGTAATAATGAGTAAGTAGAAGGTCCTCTCCCAACACAGACCTCATATTAAACCATCCTGATTGATGGCGGTGCCTTTTTTGCTTGGCAAAAATGCAATATTGTAGAGGAAAATGGAAATTAATTCATGGCAGGGTCCCATAGGCATAACCTATCTAGATTGCGAGGTCTGCGTTCTACGCCCACATATATTACATAATATGAAGTGCTGACTTCAATGAGGTAGGTATAAGGCTGGCTACAATGTACCACTACAAGATGAGATAAATAGTTAATAATTGCTTTCTGAGTTTCAAAGCCAATGGTGACAAGATTGTCTTGCCATTCAACCACTTCCCCATAAGGTCAATATGAGGTGTGAGAATTTCAATCAAAGCAAGTACATTTTTTGAGCGGCCTTAACGAAATGTGTTATATATTTAGTAATGAAAAGTTGTACAACATATATTTTCGCTAAGTTAAGTGATGAATTCTGACACCTTCAAGGTTCTCTGCGACTGCATTCGGGGTCTGTGTGAGTTACAGACAATGAAGGGCCCATAAAAGTAGCCCACTAAGAAAATGGGCTACAATGGAATTGCTTTAGAAGAATTGATTGTATCCAACGCTTCCGTGACTAGAATCAGAGTAGGCCATATTGTCCCTCCCATCTTTTGATTGCGTTTACTCTGCACTCTGCACTGCAGCTAACAGCCGGTGCACAGAAGGACATTTGCATTCTTTCTATACTAACCAGATGTTTGCAGATTAAAAAAGTGCATGTAATTAAACTAATCTGCCATGGTAATTCTTTTTTTGATGATATCAAGCCTTGCCCTGCCTCTTAGATCATTATGAAAATAAACACTGACATAAGTTTATGTACTTGTGGATGTTTATGGTCAGTGAGTACTGACTGTTTTGCTCGGAACTACCGAATACGTCCCATTGTTTCATAAATTATCTTTTGTTGTTTCTTAATCATTATGGTTTTACTGTACTAGCTGGGCCGTTTTTACCGTGACACATGTACATAATCTTAGTGTCCTTATGGCTGTTCGACCTGCCACAGTACCAGCTCCTCATCACATAACCGCCCTTTTAGCCTGGTAAAAGGGAAGGTCTGAATACACCAGATGTAAATCACTGACAGCTAAAGAAAATTCCAGGATAGCTTCTGACATCTATGCTATCTGACATGTACCTGTTCATATATACACAACAGGTGGCTGGGAATAAAAATATGAGAAGGTTACAGTCTACTAGTGTTCCGGGACCTCCTCTTGCCAATGATACTGGCAGCAGGGAATGCCACAGCTGCTGCTCCAGCTAAAGCAGCTATTTCTCACTCTGGGGCCTCTTTCAATCCTGAACGCAGTGAATTTTCTCAGCCTCTGAGAAAAAGATCACAAGGCAGTGAGAGGAGGCAACTCTCTGCAAAGACTCTTGATGAGCTGGTCCCTGTCAGCCAGGCCATGTTTTCTTCTACACAGGGCCAGGAACAAGCAGTCAGTCCAAAACCGGAAGTAACATCACAGACCGGAAATGGAATCTGCAGCCGTAGAAGCATTCAGCATGACGGTCATCGCAGGTCATGTAGGGGAGGGTCCTATGACTAGTACTTCCTACAAGGACAGATTACTTTTCATCTTGAGGAAATAACTCTTGCTAGGACTTGAAGACAATATGACACAGACCTTTAGTAATAAGGGTCCATGATCCACTTTGATATGAGATTGGTTATAAGATAGATGGTAGATATCTAACATGTAAGATAGCAGTTATGAATTATCTTCTGCCAAGGCAAAGGGCACCTCTCCCCAATCCATTAAAATATGTGAGATAAAGTACAGCATGAATATATCCATGATGAAAGAAACTATCCATAAACGACTTTCCAGTATTGTATGACATTTTACCACTATGATCATACTCTGTGCCATTGTAAATTATGGTTCCCTAAGAATGAAGCAACATTTTTAGTATAGCAAAATGTACATCCAGTGAAATCCTCACAGGCTGATTAAAGTAGAAATTCTATCACATATTTAATCAGACAGCGACACATCTGTCATGCTCATTATTACTACGAAATTACCTGACCAATCATTTCGCTTGCCTAATCAGTTGCTGATAAGTCTGATACACCCTGGGCCACCTGAGCTCCGGGTCAGAGCCTTATACTATGTACCTGATGTGATAGTGACAGGGCTTGTAGGAATATGTATAGGTGCAGGATATGACAACTCCATGATGTGCCGCATATCCTGTGAACTGTACCTGTTGTATCCACCCACACACAGACCCTTGCCCATAATGTACACGTTTACGATACATTGGACAAAGAGACTGCAGTTTTTACATTATCTTATTGAAGTGCTATTATATATATTGATGGATTTCCATTTCTATCATGGAATGGAAGCCACATGGTTCGAAGAGGGTTATGCGGAAATATACTTAAACTGAATTGAAACCCATTAATATGGAAGTGTGTCTCATTGTGCGCCGGGAACTTTGCATTATTGACTTACATTTCGGCGGTAAATTAGAAGCTATTCAACAGGACATTGACGATGTTTTTCAATACTACATGTACATAAAATAGGAGAATATCAATGTGCAATAGACGACGTATAAATAGGAGTATATTAATTTTCAATGGACGACAGTCAAAGTCGACTGACTTAATAGGAGTATATAAAGGAGCATATTAATGTTCAATGGGGCCAAATAAAAAAAAAGTTTTGTTTCAGGTAACATGGGATGAAAATCTAGGGTCGGTAGGTCGGATTTTTTTTTTTTTACTTTTTTTTTTTTTTACAGCCCCTCTGCGATACCAAAAAAGTGGAAAAATGTGGAAAAAAAATTCAAATTTTTTGTAAACCTAAAATTGACCCAAAAAAGTGTCAAAATTTCAAAATTTCTTCAAAATTGCATAAAAAAAAGTAGGGTCGGCCCTGTTTTGATAGGGTCGGTCGGGTGACCTGAAACAAACCTTTTTTTTTTTGGCCTGGGCAACAATTTTAGTCGACTTATGCTGAAGACACTGTCGTGGTCAGGGTTTATGTTAAGATGGATGGTGAGGCACATCAGCTGCAGGACAGGAGCAGCCATTGCCTCTCCTTAATGTGCTCTAATAATATCACTCGTCCTCCAGTGTGTGAAATTAACACAACTGAGTGCTCCATCCAGCTTATAGAGGTGCATGTTCCTGCAGAGTGCCATGTAGTGTGTTACCATGGTTACAAACACATACATGTATACCTCTGCCTCTGCTAGCTCCCACGTGTTCTGTGTGCAGCGGGGTGAGAGTAATGCTTTGTCAACATCCTAGTACATGGCAGTGTGTGGCTCTCTCATGTTACACAGCATCAGAGATAAGAGCAAGGCTGTAGAGTGGGCGGACAATTTCGTGGGAGGCTTGTATGGCCACAGTCGTAGGTAGCTGTCCCCTGAGCCGTCCCTATACACTGTAAGCTCCTCCAGTAGGTTAAAGATGCAGGGTCAGCAAGGGAATGCAGGGGGATAATTTATTAAAATAGTATTGCATAGTCAGCGGACATAGTTTTATTAGTACATAATCTATCACAATGGGATGAAGTAGGAAACGTAAGCACCAGTAACTCATGAACACCCCACTCCTGAATGCTCAGTGCTGCATGCAATAAAAATGTAATAAATGCATGCTTCAAAGAGCATCAGAGATATCCTTAGGACAGGCATAATGTTAGCTTTCAGAGTGCCCTTTTTACTACACGCATGGTACGCTATAGCAGCAAGAAGCTTATCGTCTCTAGTATTCTTGATAGCAGTGCTAAGGCTATATCCACATTCATACACATGTATACTTGATGTAGCCTATTACATTGGCTTCATATTATCAGCGATTGTATCAGAAGAAAAACATGATGCTTTTGATTGTAAATACACAAGCTCCTTTGTGACCTTATTTGACTTATTTTTTTATCATAGAAGAGACTGCACACCGACAGAATACAGTTTGATTGTGAACGCAAAATCTCTTATTATGTTCTAATATGACTTGACTTATTTGCGAGATTGCTATCCGCAACCGTATACTGACGTTTCCCTCCATGTACTGTTTATTGCATGTGGTATTGCAAATGGAATTAAGGGTGGTTGATATTAAAGCAGGTAACAGCATGCATTGCTATACATTTATATAGAGTGGGCTAAGAACGATCACTCTTATTCAACGCACGAGTAATTACATACACATAAGTAATAATATACACATAGGACTAGTCACCGAGAGAACTTAAATACCAACAAACAAAAACTATGTGACGTAACTATTACTGGAGTGACAGGCGTAAGTCGTGAAACATATACCAAAACCCCTATTAATCCAAAAGACGATGAAAATATTTTAAAATTCTGGCCAATTACTCACCATTCCCACAGGCAATCATAACGGCAAATCCCTGCAGTACTGATTTGCTTTAATATATGAGGACGCATGGATTTTCCAGGCACTCATACAAGGCCGAACCATGAAGTGGCCATTGCAGACATACAGCAAATATTTACACATGCGGCTCTCATTAGCAGTCGATGTTCAGGTCCAGTGTCATCCCTCATAATACACTCAGATTCTGCATAAATCCATGACTGGGTGGATGTGGTATTTGGCAACATCGTGTATTGTATAGAAGTTGTAATGTCAGTTAGAGGCGAAACTAGGTATATAATACTGACTGTGTGGTGCATAATATCGTGTATTAATACTACATATTTTATGAATAAATGTATTGACCTTGAACCGTGCTTTACTAAGGATCCCTTCCTATATCTCTAGGTGTTGCTGGGGCGGGGTTCTTAGCCGCTACTGTTGAATAGAATAGTTGCCTGTGTGTCTGGTGGATAGATATAGTTGAGACATAGTGTAAAGGTCTGCATCAGGGACACAGGTGGATTCATTCTGGAACGAGCCCTGCATTGACTGATACTGATACTTTGGGAACCTTAGGGCCAGAACTAAGGTCGCGGGGTCTCTATAGGAATCAGGCTGCACATCAAGTGAATCCCCATGTCTGTTCCTAACAGTCAGAAACGAAAATATATGAAACGTATAATGTGGGATTTTCCGGGAGTAACTATACAGTCGTATCCCCAACAACACAGCAGTAAAGAATACGAGTATGATTTTTTTTAATACAAGAAAATACCAAAAAAATTGATGAGTTCATGATAACCTAGGGCAAAAAGGCTGAAGACACAGGTGTGTATGGTGGTTTATGAGTGGCTGCTACATGTATGTGTGCAGGTGTCGGAGGGCCCTCACAACAGGGAGGAGACCCATAAAGATGCCCCTGCGTCTGCTGTTAACCTCCTTTCAGCTTTTGATTCAGGAGAACCAGGGTATCTGTATGCTGTGTCAGCGTTTATACATACACACTGCAGTGACTGTTATCAGCCAGGGTGAGATTCGCATACAGCTAGATAAATTCAGCCTGGATTGTGTTATCAGTAACATGCCATCCATCTGTACCACGTGATGGCCGATACACGTGAATCTGTGAGATAACTATCAGCCAATTCATTCATCACATGATACATCACTGGTTACATGACCAGTTTACATGTCCCTTATGCATTGTAAATACCTGAGTAAACATAAAAAAGCTTTGTTATTAGATATGAAGATTACTACCTGGGATACGCAGTTCATAATCTGGTTTTAGGTCGGACGCAATATAGGCCCCGTTCTACGCTGCTCTCATCATGAATCTCGTTACCCTCTTTTAGAACTACCCCGAGACAAACAAATCTATAGCGTGTTCTACCATGGTTGCTATGGAGACGACTCTATTTCATTAAGTGCATATGGTATACGTTATGCAGTGGTATACGTATATACACCCCTCGTCTAAATATGAATGCTAATAGGCAATACCCTTTGATGTTTTATGTTGTTTAGAGGGACATGTCACGTCGATAATATGCTATACTGATGAACATTTATGTGTGTAAACAATTCAAGAATATGAACACATGAATAGCATTATTACATACATGTGTATATCAAAGAGTATCATTCTGTATTGTTTGAATATAACCAAAAGTGCACAAGCCTTGTCTATTTTGTTGGCTACCTAAGCTGTCTTGCATTCACCAATAGTAAACGGAAACATTGTACATTTAATCTTCCTCTGAACCTAAACCGTTTATAACGCACAAAGGCCCACACTCTAAATGTGACAAAAAGGGACATGATCTAGAGGTACATGCTCTTCTTTATCACTAGCCGAACTGCTATTGAATTACTCTTCTAACAATAAATAAATGCATCTGAATGCTATTTAACTGTGTCCCTTGTGTTTGATTGCAGCATGCGGCGGAGCTGGAGAAGAAGCAGAACGTGTCAGAGAACAAGAAGCTGCTGGGGAGCATCATCCAATATGGCTCTGTGGTTCAGGTGAGCAAACAAGCCCTCCCCACCCTCACTGAGTAACTCACCGAACAGCCCCGAGCAACTCGTGTTATTTTACCCTTTAAAGAGACGGTGTCCTATTCCTTAAAGAGCGAGTAAATCAAAAGTAGATTAGTAGGATTTTTAGATAAGAATCTATGTACATGTATAATGATATGTTCAGGAGGTCCATGTCTAGATCAGATAAGTAGTCACTAGTGTGGAAATCAACTGACAAGCTCTAATCAGTAGTTGTGAGTGAAGTGGCTGCAATTGTTATCTATAGTCAGAGCATGTCATTCTACCTTTGCATATTGAGCCCCTATTCTTATCACAATAGCACATGTTTATCAGTAGTCCTGTTTCACGTTGAAGAACAGAGTTGGGGTGTCAAACCTTTGATATCGCCGCAATAAAGTCTTGTTTTTGCTATTCAGGCCCATATAATACTCAAGTGTCTTTTCCCTTTGGTGTTTTACTGTTGCCTTACCTACCATGGTAGCTGATGTTGAGGAATAATATGGGTCGATAGCTGGGGGGTCCTAATACCAACGATATGTAGCTATAGGTGATGTCACAGGG
Source organism: Harmothoe impar (assembly GCA_947462335.1). Classification (NCBI taxonomy): domain Eukaryota; kingdom Metazoa; phylum Annelida; class Polychaeta; order Phyllodocida; family Polynoidae; genus Harmothoe; species Harmothoe impar. The sequence continues at coordinate 59,335,372 of OX381704.1, forward strand.
GCCCCGCCTAGACCCCACCCATGTTCAGCCATAGAGATATAGCCATGGTCGATAGATCAGCATAATCTGTAGATTAACACCTGCTAATCGACGGCCTCCCCCAGGGTCATCCCTCATCAGACAGGATTAGTGTGGTCCAAGGCCATCATTGGGGTGGGACATGGGATTAACTGGGAGAGGTTTAGCCTCGTGTATCGCTTGATATTAAGGAAAGCGTATAGATGGTGCAGCTACCTTCAGTATTATAACTAAAACGAAAAGCTAATATTCCTCAGTTGTAAGATCATATGAAATATTAATAAAAAAAAGAAGTTATTTCAACCTTATGCTGAAACAAGAATCAGGTTCTTCTTTTCTAAGTACACTTGTATAGAAAGGACATTTGCAGTGTGAAATTAGCAATAAGGCCTTTTCACACACTTGAACCGTCCGGGAAAAGGTGCATTATAGTGTGGTGTCAATGATTGAGTGTGAATTGTGAAATTTTAAAACCATAGCAAATCACGGCTACCATCTTAGATCCACATATTTTTGTTAAATTTGATCCAAGTCAGTAAGTACTCGCCATTGGCTGTGGTCAAAAACATGGTGTGTCAAAACGTGATGCGCGGTCAAAACGTTGCACAACATGTTAATATTAACAGAGGTGTTGTACAGATATACCGCTATAGAAATACTATTCCCTGCCTTATCCGTACTTCTGCCCCACTGCAATATGGGGACGGGCGGATAACTGGGCCTTAACGGAGTGATTACTAGGTATAATGCGATTAAACCCAATAACAAGACAAATATGCTTAGGTATAAACATGTATGATACAATGTAATGCCAGTATTCCTTAGTAAATGAAGATAATGCCTCTAGAATCACGGATTCCTCTAATTATTTAACCACTGTTTTATAGTTAAGCATCTTTTACTTTCTCCTCCAGTTGCTGCACCTTAAGTCTAACAAGTACTTGACAGTCAACAAGCGGTTGCCTGCCCTACTGGAGAAGAACGCCATGAGGGTAACTCTGGACTCGTCAGGCAATGAAGGGTCCTGGTTCTACATTGTGCCTTTCTACAAGCTCCGCTCCGCCGGCGACAACGTAAGTAGTATAGGCAAACAGTCCTGCTCAGCGTCACAATGTCACAAGTAGCATTTGTGTTAAGCTTTGACACTAGAGCAGGGGGGATTTGGGGAGGGAAGGATTTCGGTATTGCAGTGAATGTATAGGGTGTGGCTATGTAGGTGAATACGAGGCTGTAGGAGAAGGGGGTAGTACGTGTGTTATATACAATCTGACAGTTGAAATAATGCTTAAATGACAAGAGATTATAGTATTACATACCTTTATATACGATGATGTTTTCTTTCTCACAGATTGTTCACACCTGGCATTGTTATTCTTCACAATGTTCAGCTTCCATTGATTTTCTATTTCTTAATACTGTCGGCACATACACATACTGATACTATACAGCAGACAGCTGATAACCCAGCCCTATACCTAAATACCTAAACAGTTCACCAAGTCACACAGGAAGACACACAGACACGGTCAAAGTTGTGGGACATGGTTGCATTCTCGTTATCTAATTGGGTACCCTGGAAGGATTGCCCAAAGTAACTTTACTGGCAGATTGCCTTTTATTGTGTTTTTACCTGCGCTGTAACAGCCCGCTGGACCAGCCTGCTTGTTGTAGCCAACAGGTAAAGTAATGTGGTCTAGACGTTCGCCTGACTGTCCCACATTATCATATGGTGACCAGAGCCCTGGGTAGAGTCTAAACCTGAGTCAGAGAACGTCTGAAGATGCTAAAGGCAATCTCTCATACCCCACTGGCACTTTATATCTTTTATTCATACTGTGTAGATCTGGCTAACATACACTAGATACATCTTCCCTCTAAGGTGTATTTTTTATTACAGTACCTGGCAAGGTACTAATTTCTACTTTTCCCTAGGGGGATTGCCGTGTTTTGACTGTGTCTGTTCAATAGACATTTGATTAAATATTTTATGCAGACTCATGATAGTACTGCTTCAGGGAAGTCTTGATATAGTGAACTTTCAAATCGATTTTCATGAATCACAGGGTTAAAAAACATTTGTACATTCAGTTTAGATATACGAGTTCCAATCAATTATTGGTCTACAGTGTTTACAATTCACTATGTAATGTGTGTACTGGTGCACCTACTATGTGAGTTGCTCTATTCTGCCACCCATTGGGTTACTCAGCCACTCACCTTTTGCCCCTGTAGGTGGTGGTTGGAGACAAAGTTGTACTTAATCCTGTGAATGCGGGGCAGCCCCTACACGCCAGTAACTACGACCTTATCGACAACCCAGGCTGCAAGGAGGTGAGTCAAACATGCTATATTTACTCTCTTCATCTACTTAACCTCTCAACTTGTTGCATATTTAAGCTCATTCAAGCTGCTGTATTATCACCTCCGATGCAAGCTAAGAACCAGCCATATTTACCTCATGGGTCTGGTCAAGTCGAAGATTAGTAGTATTGGGAAACATTTTGCGTTCTACCTTTTTTGTGAAGTATTGGGCATCATGGATTGTGACACGATATAAGACAAATTGGATAGCCATGCTGTTTAGATTGTCCTGTTTCTTTATGTAGTAATTCTAACTAAGAAGCTTCCAGTTCTGCAGCACAACTAGTCAACAAACTAAATCTTAAACTTCTATATGTATAACATATAAATGAGTGGAGGTTAATGTTTGCTGTTTCTTTGACAGGTAAATTCCGTCAACTCCAACACCTGCTGGAAAATCAACCTGTTTATGGACTACAAAGAAAACCAAGAAGATATCTTGAAAGGCGTAAGTCAAATTTCCTACAAATGGCTCAAAGGCCAAATTACATGAGGTTTCCCCTCTCACATAAAAAAGAGAAACCACAACGTGTTGCTGTTAACATTGCTGCAAATAAAATTCACAATTTTGATCATTTACAGGGGGACGTTGTCAGAATGTTCCATGCTGAACAAGAGAAGTTCTTGACAGGAGATGAATATAAAAAGAAGCAGTATGTCTTTTTGAGGACAACAGGCCGAACTTCTGCAACCGCTGCCACAAGCTCTAAAGCTTTGTGGGAAGTCGAGGTAAGAGTCTTTCTCATCCCTATTAGTATTGTAAAGTGGGACTTTTGAAGCGACACTCTATCCACGCTGACAATAACTGTACTATAGTGGAATAGCACCTTCAGCTTCTTCTGTATGTTGGTAAATATACACTGTTTTAATTTTGGGCGTAATTAGGGGTTATAATTTATCATGTAAGTTAAGTCAGATTCATATGCTTACTATTAAGGCTACCACATACAAGGCCGATCCAGTCTGCCGAATGGCTGGACCATTTGATAGCAGCCTAGATCGAGAAATGTCATGTTTGGTCTTCTCGACTCGATCCGGAGGGTACGACCCATCTTCCTAGTTACTTATCGAGTCGGGACCAATTGCAGTCGGTTTTACGCTGACATTAACTTCCTATTAATATTTCTTCTATAATCAAGTATACCAGCACCAGTGATGTGTACACATCATTGAGATATGGTACCCGCTAATGCCAGTATGTAACTGCTATTCTGTATGTTGTATCTGCAGGTGGTGCACCACGACCCATGTAGGGGAGGTGCTGGCCAATGGAACAGTCTATTCCGATTCAAGCACCTCGCCACTGGGCAGTACCTCGCAGCGGAGGTGAGTCTCTCCAGCTTTACCTTCTTTATACGGTTGTCTTGTGTGGCATTAATACATAATGAACTATATGCACTTCTATACAATTCATGTATTACGGTATATGTTGCAGTAAATAAATTGCAAAGCTTTCCTCACTGCTAGTTTCATTTGTTTACATTGCTGTTAAACATAGTTTCCTGTGAAGATCTATTAAAACCGAAGCTTTCCTCACAGAACCAAATATAAAGGTTAATTACTGTCTTAAGGAAGACTAGCAATGTGGCTTCAAGCGCTTTAATAATAATCCTGCAAAACCACTTATCATACAGACCAAAGGAAAAATTATACCAATAAGAAGAGTCTTTTTTTTATGTCATCCTAATTAACCCGCCTTGTGCTTTTGAAGCAGGGAAGATTGGTAGCACAAAGGTAGGAGGAAAAAGTATTTAATTAGTTTTCTGCTCGTCTGACAGGTTGACAGTGACCCGACGCCTGACATCATGCGCAACAAACTCCGGGGTGCTCCGGGCGCCTCGGTCTATGCACTCGTCTCAGTGCTGCACGCTCATGATATTGCCTCGATATTCGAGTTGGACCCAACAACCATGATCAGAGGCGATTCACTGGTGCCTAGGTAAGCTTGGAAGTAATAACTCGTTGATATGGATACCTTCCTGAGGGTTTTCTATCTGAAACAGGAGAACTTTCCTGCGCACAAACTGAATGAAGTAGATGGAACACAGCCTATTTCTATTCGAACTGCTTCACAAGCTTGTATTATACATGTACATGTATTGGTATAACATAATCTCGTTAGATAAACAAATGAATACTGCCAAGGCATGCTGCTACCTTCTGCCATGATTTGAAGCTGATTTCTGCCTCACGCCATCGTGAGAATGGATGGATACTCGATATGCGAGCTTTGTTATAACACCACACAAGAATACCAATAGAGCTTCTCACACTGTAACATAGACCAGCTTTGAAACAAGAATCTTCATGAGGCATTATGTCCAAAAATAGGCGTTTTCAAATTGTAACATATTTTTGTAAGGTTCCTATGCATATGGTGGATAATAGAGCTAAAGTATGATATAACATAAAAGAGTAAGGTAAATTAGAAAATTCACCTGGTAATTGTAATTAATTGAAAAACAAAATGTTTTGGTGTGGATTTTTGTTGTATAAAGATGTACCACGGTCAGTAATAATGCTTCAAACGAGGGAATGGAACTGAAAACGCCTAGCTTTGATAAAGCCCCAATTCAATATATCATGTAGTCAAACCTAGATCCACCTGCACAGGAAAGAACAGCAAGGGGTATCCCCTCTTAGCTTGCCTCGCCTTGAAGCTTTGATAAAACCTGATGGCCTTTGCTTTTTGACTGATGCGTTTTCCCTAAACTAGAGCCCAGAGTGGGTAAGTGAAGTCTCAGTATCAGTGTCTCGTGGTTCAGTAGCAGATCTAGGGTCTTTGTACCGGGTTCATAACAGACTACACTCTCTGACTGTGATCTGCTTGGAGAAGGAGGAGGAGGACACAATGGCCGATCACTACCACCACCACCACAGAAATGCCAACGCACAGTAGTTTACAACTCAGACAGCAGTGTTACCAATACTGAGTTGCTCGTGTACAAGGGAATATGCCCTTTCACCTATAACCTGCACACTGACTCTGTGTTGAATAGTCTGTACTAAAGACAACTGGATGCATAGCGAACGGGGGTTTCTGTAGTGGATGCATATCATTTCTTTAAAACTACATACGTTTTTGACTCAGGGTCTTACCCTGATTCTTTGTAGGCGCTTCAGGAGACGCTGTGGGCTGAAAAAAATGGAGTTGTCTTTGAGTAACAATATCATCCAAACTATGTGCAATATAACAGAGGTTAATGTTGAATCACAACAAAGATTGAATCAATACCTTTCTATCAATACTAATATGTCCATGTTAGCCTGATCAGAATATCAAATAAAGATTTTAAAATTCAAATTACTGTCACTTAAACTGTTTTAAGCCAACAAATACGCCCCCCCCCCACACACACACATGTGTAAAATTTAAAAAGCCGAATTGGCCTAGATAATAAAAGGAAAGTGCGTATGAGAGGTTTTTTTCAGTACATCCTTTTATTGTGCGACTAGCCTTACTAGGTGTAGTATTGTTGGGCCTTCTATCATCTGCACCACGTATGCCCGTCATATGAAGCTGATTTTGGTCACAGTAAGATAGCAGAAGTACAGGCATAAGACCAGGTTGCGACAAGACATATAGACTGTGACGACTGTCAGATCTGGCGGCATCTTGCAACTTCATAATTAACCTATGTAAAAATCACAGAATGCTGGCTGTTTTCTGCAGACTATAGGAAAGTGTTCTCTCTCTATTTCAATCAATTAATTTAATCAGTCAAACACCCTGACTCTGAGTCAATTGTGATGAAAATCACATGGTCAATCTTTCAAGATGAAGTCCACAGTCAGTACAATGTCATAGCGCGTGTGGAGTTTGAACATTGCACTGACCTAATTGTATTTAGATGCAAATGCAATCCAAGGCATTTGTCAAGAGAGTACATTTACATTTTCTTAATCACCAATTTTTGTGCTAGTCGTCTTTAGAGTCTGAAGCTTACAACCAGCGTTATCATTCATCATATTTTATAATACCATTGCCAAGAAATCTATGCTTTAAATCTCGTCACTATCATTTATGTATCTGTGACAACTTTCTAATCTCCAACTTCTACAATTATTGAACAATTCATAAAAGATTATTCTAAGCTATATACGTCTGGTATCGCTTTACGGTCAAATCTTCTCGTCTGCGTCATATGTCTTAAATAAGTTACTCACTTCCGCACATCATTAAAAAATACTGAACACTGACACAGAACTAGAATTTGGTCCACTGCACTCGTGTAAATTTCACATTCATGTACACATATATCATCAACTAGTTAGTGTCATCATATAACAAAGTATTCACCTGTGAAGAGCTCAGCTTCTCCAGAACATGTACCACATATCCTTGTGGGATCAGTTTCATGGATTGGTTTCCTACTTCTGCATTTTCAATTTTCAATTCCTGTTAATATGCATGGAACTATTTAACTGCTCAATGTAATGTTAAGAATAGTTAGATAGAAATACATTATTTTGTCTGCTTTCTTTAACAGACTATGCATTTAGCTATCATTCTGTTGTTTTATCTACCCGAATTTTATCAACGGCTTGACATACCCATATTCATAATTATTTTGATAATATTGATTGCAGGTCGATTAACCGTTCATTTTTTGAAGTTGTCGCAGGTAGTTTATGTGTGTAAATGGCATGTATAATTTTGTTTGATATAAAAGGAGTCTGAAAGAGTTTAAAGATATTACCGGGAGGTGCGAAATGTGTTAATAACGTGTCATAACGAAATAGTGAAGGAATTATGATTAGGAAATGTTAATGCCATATACACATTGAACTTTAAGAATCAAATATTCCTGAATTGTAAATTTTTTCTACTGATTTGAATCCCGACAACATGGATGATATATTATACTCTAAGAATCCACCTGATTCCTCAATGGCAAAGAAATGCGCAGACCTAAGCATTGCATTTTCCAGTCAAAATATATTAGGCCTACATTTTGAATGTTCTGTGAGCGTAGGCTAAATGTATACTCTACATTTTGTTACAGGTCATCCTTTGTACGGTTGCGGCATCTCTGTACCAATTCCTGGGTTCACAGTACAAGTGTCCCCATTGATAAAGAAGAAGACAAACCCATTATGTCAAAGGTAACACTGCCCTTTTGTATATCATTCAAATGTCTTTCGTGGCAGGCAAGTAGGTGTCTACATATCTGATGATATCTCATCTTGAATGACTTTAATCTTCCTGTATCGTTTTACAAAGGAGAATAAACTATGAACGACCATGGGAAATCTATTGCGCTTCAGTAATGTTAATTTGCCATTACATGATTACTTAAACGTCTTGATTTAAATGAGTTCATAGGCTGGGCACCCCCATACCCAAATCCACGTGAATAAAAATAAATATGACTGTATACTTAACAAGCTTGTTTTATTCTTAAAACAAATAGGTGGGTTGTGCTGCAATCAAAGAAGACAAGGAGGCATTCGCTATTGTGCCTGTCTCCCCACAAGAAGTCCGAGATCTGGACTTTGCCAATGATGCAAGTAAAGTCTTGGCAGATGTGGCCAACAAGCTGGAAAAGGGTTCTATCACACAGAATGAACGAAGGTTTGTATGGCAACAAGTATTACACCTTGTGGACAATATGTACATATTAGGATGGTTAAGGTCTTATAAATGTATTAATGTAGATGAATAATTGTCTCATCATAAACTGAATATCTCGTTCTAGTTCTAGCTTTTGAATGTAATACCATAGGACTCAGCTGAGACCAACTGTAAAATCACATTGAACGCATTATCATGTTGTCTAGTCTGTTAAAACTGTTGATGGTGTAAAACGTGTCATCCTCCATGTCCTCAACTATACTCAGACCCATACCTAGGTCCAGTTACTACTAAAGAGTGGACTTCACTGACAATGATGTTATATATATATGCCTCTGTAGTGTTCCCTATGGTGTAGAACCTCATATATAAATCCCCATATTGTTGTGTGAATATCATGCTTTGCAACACATTCCTGAAGCTTTCTACGTCTCTTTTCATCGTCGGGATGTACATAGGAGGTATGATAGTATGGCTAGGACTAGATAGAACAGAGTGCTCATACTACCAAACTATCTTTTCGAGCGTCAACCTGAATGGCCTCAAACTAGTTCTCATGTCTTCCTGAATCCTACCAAATTGAACAAGTCTTTGCTAACCCCAACTAATGAAATTACTGAGGTGACTAAGCATGTTAAATAGGTTCTAATCCAGCTGATGTTGATTAATAACTACTCCATATTTTCAAACCATAACTTCTGTAATCATACGTTTTCGTATTCATGCCATATAATGCTTAATAGCTCTGAATTCTGTACATACAACGACATCATCATAAGAAAAATTAATTGAGTCCTTTTATAGGAAATGGTTCGATTCAGTCGAGTTTCCTTTACTGAAAGAAACCAGATCTGACAACGGATACACTCATGGAGATAATTAACTAAGAATTTAGCAAGGATGATTTATCGGTTGTGGGAAGAACATATGATATTACTGATAATATGGCTATGAACTTCTGATGTTCACCATATAGGCATAATTTCAACGTGATTTGTCTACATAAATATGAATGGACTAGGGAATTGGGTCAAGCAAGGTTCTAGTTCAGATGCCATATCCACCACTCCGCCCGGACCATTTCCACTATTTTAAGTGTGGATAGTTAAACACATTCATACTCAGGATAGTTTATTGATTTCATACAATATTTAAATATGGGCAGAGCTTTCCATTTCATTGATTCTTGATATAAAAAAGTGGCATGCCTTTGGATAGGTGCGTTCCAATATAGGACTAAGGTATCTCTCATTCCCTACCTAGAAACTGGTTAGGTTCACCTGAACTAATCTTTCTTCTGTGCTCCATTTAATAGTAGTCTGCACAAGTAAGTATAACCCTGGCGCTGAGATGTATGTTTTACTTATAGACATGGAATGGCGTAGTTTACTGTTCTCAGATCAGACACCTTATTTCTACCACAATTTATTTCAGTTGTCCCCTTTTTTCTCAACTATAGTGAACAAGTGATGCCATCTCATGGTAGCTTGTGTCACACACACCAATATCTTAATTTCTACGAATCGTTTTAATCTACATGTGCTTAATACAAGTTTGTCCTATAGTAGATAGTGTGTTTATACATCAAAGTGTAAACACTAGGAGGATATTACTCTAGGGAGATGTGAAAATAAGGGCTAATGTTGTATTGCCTTGATTACAACCAACATATTCGATCCTGTAGTTCATGTGTAATACTGTTTTTAACCATAAAGTTATAACGTAATTATAGTTTTGTTCTAAATGTTTGATTCTAAAATGTTGGGGAAAAAACAAGTAGATCATCTCATGATTTAGCACCCCCTCCAAAAGAAAATGGAAAAAAAAAGATTTCGTTCCAGAATTCGAAATTTCTTATTCCACCTACCGGTAAATGATATAATGGATGTAAAATTGGTAATATAATATTATAGTGAACAAAATATTTCATATTCACTGTTTTTTTTATGGACATTTGTCGCTCGCTGATTTGCAGACATATTGATTATGTGTTGTTTTGACGTGATAGGTTAGATATACAAGTGTATTGATGGTTGCCAATAGGACATATCGCCACAATCAATCCATGTATATCTAGACATCAATGTTGACTAGTTTAAAGTGTACTTTATCATGGTATAGATTAGACATCTAGATAAGTCCAATGTCTTGGACTTGAAGTTAGTAAATTGCTTTCTTGTAGACACACACATACCACTGGCAGTGAATCCAAGACCTTCAAACACAATACATCATTCCCATAGAATAGTACAATGTCTTTTCTTATCGATTGCTGATTCATGATAATAGGTCCTAATATCAAAAATACTATTTTGAAATACCAGTGTTATACCGGTTTTATTGGCAGATTGATCTCTTTCCTTGTGAATTGGTGGTCCATAATTGTATAATTTATACATGTTTGATTACAAATACATAAATGTTTGATAACAACTGCCATTTTCAAATACGATGTTACCGACAGATTTTCCTAATACTAAAGTTTGTGATACATAATGCATAATCTAATGGGGAGTCCTGCAAACATACATCAAACATCAACATTCTTTTGCACTACAGAAACAGGTTCCTATTAGTGTTGTGACTATGTGTAGTCGTTATCGCGTAACATTCTTTTGTTAGCTTAAGTCTGCTAGTCCGCTATTTGATTGTATGAACGCATCTTCACATTATTACTTTCTTCAGTGGCATACCTGGCACATATCTCTATCTATTTCTTCCACCTTTTGTGGGCCACGGGATTAATCATATTAATATATAATGGTACGGCGAGCACATGAGTGCATGACTTTTAAAGAAAGAACAAAATGTAATGATATACTTTGCAACTTCTATATATACTACCGCTAGTTAGTTGATGGGCACGTCTGTTGCAAGTCCTATTGAGTAAAAAGAAAAGCATACACCTGGATTCAGTTATAGACTTACATCCATTGGTAGTATCAGGGTGCAAATTAATGGTTGTTCTCATATATTTAGAAGAAAAAAGACAAAATGCAGACATATAATTGCGATAAAACTTCCATTACAGGTTCGTCACCCAGCTTTTAACCGATGTCATATGCTTCGTGGCGGAGGTGGAAAACACTGTAGCGGATCCTCTTGAGGTCACTGTAGCTAAGCCTGACAGAGAAAGACAAAAACTGCTCAGGGAACAAAATATATTGAAGCAGGTAAATAATTGCAAGTTCCTTGTAGGCATGCCTTGATAACTGCTTCTTGCACGAAGGACATCACATCCATGTGTCCAATCAGGAATGAACTGCAATGTCTCTTTATTCGACATCACAATATTATATTAGAATGTCATTTTTACAGGTTATCCAGGTTATGGAATCAGTAAGATCTACTATTTACAAATATTCTTGCTGTTACAGTTACCCGTTCATCTTTTACTGTTTCACTTGTTTATGTTACTTCCAATTTTTAAATAATGTATGTATGATTTTCCATGTGACTGTCTTAAGTAAATAGCAACCCTTCTTCACCTATTTATAATGGTGTTTGTCTTCCTATATGACCTCTTATTTGCTCACCTAGGTGTTCAAAATCCTGCAAGCGCCATTCCAAGACAATGGAGATGGTCCAATGCTACGTATGGAGGAGCTGTCCGATCAGCGACATGCCCCCTTCAGACATATATGTAGGCTGTGTTACCGAATACTCAAACTCTCACAGCAAAACTACAGGAAGAATCAGGTGAGCCATAAAACATGACTGATATATGCTAAACATGTGATACTATGTATATATATGTCATGATATGTATGATGGTGAAAGTGATTTTATTCTCCAAAAATGTGACGAGCAAAAGCTGTAATGAGCAAATCATATTGTGTTTTTGGGTGAAATGTTTATTTTCCCCACTGAACAAGCTGGTGTTTTTTTCAATTGTAGGAGTACATCGCCAAGCAGTTCCCCTTCATGCAGAAGCAGATTGGCTATGATGTATTGGCAGAAGATACCATTACCGCCCTCCTCCACAACAACCGCAAACTCCTCGAAAAACACATCACCGGGTCGGAGATCGAGACTTTCGTCAGTCTTGTTCGACAAAACCGCGAGCCCAGGTAGGCCTAAAATTATTTACATGTAACACCCAATATAGGCAACATTAACGTGGGATAAAGAGTTAATGTAGATGAAAATTCTCGCTATATGTTGAGGACAGGTATACCCTTGTTAATTTATATGATAGTACAATCCTCTATCATTGTATAAATCAATATTTCTTGTAACAATTTGAATTTCAGAAAAAACATTTCAGCATTATACCTGACAAACTTTTCCTGTCTTTCAATTTTCAACACTGTAACTTGACAATTGTCTTCTTGCATTTTGTACAGCTCTTTGTTCTACTTTGTGTGTGATCTTGTGCGCCCCTTTCATCTAATGTGGTCTGCTTTCAAAAATAAGAGCGCAGCGTATTATTATAGGAAGCATTCCTATAGGAAAGAAATTATGAACAAAGGTTCATTTTCTAACAAAGAGTTGATTCTTTTGCCATCAGGGAACTTTTTTTGCTATACCATTGACTGTTCGCTTTTGTAACATTCCAAGCAAGCTGCGCATACATTCACACTTCAGAAATAAAATAGAAAAAGTGCACTTTCCCAGACAATTACAATATCAGCGCTTACAATATTCTTGAGATACCGTTTCAATCCTGCACAATATTGCTTTATACAACTTCAATGTAATTATGTTCTGCCTCTCTCTCTGTTTCCTTATTCATACAAAAGCGAAAGGAGGTAATGCATTGAAACACACTGCTGCTTTTAACACTCATCAATTGATGAATTTTCAGAGGACTTCAGTTTCGTGAATTTCAGTTGTTCCCATTATAGTATACCATTCATTATCTGTTTGTATGAGTGATTCACCATTGGAGACCCTCAATGATATAGTTCTCATTGCAATGCTTTTGGATTTTGAGGTATATTTCCAGAAATCGTAACCACAGCTTTTTCACAAGTGATCATCTACTTTTAAGCACATACAAATTTGCCTTTCATTTTTATTAGCTTTCTATCGATGACCCTAACCGCTATCTATTGCGGTAAATAGATTTGGCATGAATTTTGTGAATGCTAATCATTGGATAGAAAATCCACGCTTAACATTTATCGACATATCAAGTAATGAAGAGAGGTCTCATTTGCTTTATTTATGTATTTATTATAGGGTGTTTTTACCAATAGACGTTTGATATGAGTCTCTTTAGTTCCACCCTCATTTTAATAGATTTTGATTTTTTGATACATGTATAAACTTACCACTTTAATAGACATCAGAATTAAAGGCTGACATGTTTTGCTTAGAAGTGTGACCCCATATTTTGGAAGTCAGAATATGACAATTGTAGGTGTCTAGATTCTGCAGTTTTATTTCTGCACCAATTTCACAGAAGGTGGATTTTCCTATTGCTCTGGTATCTTGTAGATGGTTAATGTCAAACCAGGTTGTGTTTTTGATCCATTGGTTTGGCACAATTCTGCTTCTGCACGCTGGTGTGATAATCACTTTATAAATAGATGTCGCATCTTTTGAAAACATTTGTTGTTTTAAAAGACTAGGGCAATTGATCCATTCTAGGTAACTAATGACAATCTTCTTCTTTTCAAATAATGTTGGGACTCTGAAGATTACCTATTGTTTAATACCCCGATATGTTATATTTATGAGTTGCATACACATTAAACCCATAACAGTTATGTGCACAAACTATTCATGACATGTAGATTACAGGTCTTTGTATAGCCATTGTTCGAAAAGCCCCAACTGTTGACCTAAAGACCTAGACATTTAGCTGTGTGTCTTTTAGAGTAGATTTATATGTAGACGTATCAAAACAAGTGTAATTTAAACTTTTATTTTATTGTAAATAATCTTTCCCAATTACATGTTATATTTCAAAAAGTGCCACTGCTTAGAAAGGCAATACTTTTCTTGGGGTCAACTTTGAAAAAGTACTTTAGTTGATAGAACAAAATCGTAAGTAGATGGAACAAAATGTATATCCTTATTATCGACCTGATCACATATTTGATGTCATTCTAATACTCTAGTATGCTATGGTATGGGTAATCCGTTTTGATAATTCACCTAACCCCATATTGTGAAAATCATAAATCAAAGAACGGATTTTGACACACGCTAACTTAGCTGTTCATGCAGGATCGAATTAAGGATGATGCTTATTATACTCGATGTTTTAGAAAAGACCAAATTCTACTTCTATACATTCAGCTTTTGGTACTAACTATTTTTACCATACAGTATATATGAATACGTTTATTAGGCTTTTGAAGGGTATACTTTCAGCATCGTTTCTTTGATCCCATGCATAATCTACTTGAGTAAATAATCGCAAAGATATACTCAGTTTTCAGCACCAATTCACAAAAGACCTGTGCTATACTATGTCCTATGAACCTGATCACAGAGCACAGCAGATAAATCAACATTTGTTTATGTTACGTGTGTCCAAATGTGACGGGTGTTTTCTTTTCCCCTCTGATACCTAAGTACAACTGGTTTTCGAAAACCCAGAGGAACCTTCTCTTCTACCAAACTTCACTCCTTTCTTCACGGGTGAACCCCTTACATATTTTCTGTCCGACACTGGAGCTTTTTTTCTTGAACAAATTCTAGAAAATTCCCAAAGAATTTTATCATACATATATGCACAGTATTTAGTACCTATGGTGAGCAGATATTCTCGCCTCTTCGCAGAGTGTACATTTGGTAGCTACTTTGATAGCCTAAATATTCTACATACTTTAAGCAACTTAACTGAGTTCCCAATAGTATATACTTGTTACATCACAACAATAACTCTATTGTTGTTGGTGTGATAGCTAGATTCAGATACTCAATTCGTTTTTGTTGGTGTCTATATGTATAACCATATACATGTATTATGATTATTACATATAGTATAGAATAGTGAATAACCCTTTCCTAAACCTTAAATCGGTGATTGAATACTTTATGATCTTAACAAGTTCAACTATATCTTAATTCGTTAGGAGTGTTGTTAGCGTACTGTAGTACTGCAGGGAAAGTATTTCTAAGTGTAGAAATTGCTATTTTTACTTGTCATTTACTTTGTCACTCTTCTTACTACATGTATATGGACTATCACTGACATGCAATATATAAAGTGAGGATACCTCAATTATCACTTGTTATAATGACTGTTGAACTCAAGAATCCAGTCTTGACACACGTGCACTAATGGCATTTCTGTCGCAGCGATGCAAATAAGCCATATTATTATTAGTAATACATTGCTTTATCAGGGATTTTGTATGTTTTACTCCTCGGTGGATATATCATTAAGTGTTAGGTTTATAGATTTACAAGGATGTTTTTTAATAGACATTATCTATACGATACATGTTATTGTATACTTACACATGTTTTCAATTTATCTCTGATTCTACTACACATACTTACTATATATATGTTCCATTTATGTGGCTCCTTTCCTCCTGTGTATTTGTTGAATGCAAAAGCTACCCTGTACTGTATCTATCTGTGTATCTGTTGACAGTTAAATACAGATTCCCTATCTTTATCATGTAAACCAAAATGGTTGTCTCTATATTACATTCTCACTTTCTGTACATGTAATATAACTGTATTCCCGAGTCCAGTCCATCATGTAAATAATGCCCATTCCATTCTCACTGTTGGAAAGAGCGCGCAATTTCTCTGGCAACATAAATGAACAAATAGAAAGGGTTTTAAACATCTTGAATTGCTTTCTCCCAGGTTTTTGGATTACCTCTCGGACTTGTGTGTATCTAACAAAGTGGCAATTCCTGTCACCCAGGAGCTCATATGCAAGTCTGTCCTCTCCGAGAAGAACCAAGATATCCTGATTGAAACAAGGTATGTGCCATTTACTACTAAATACCAGTCTAGACATTCAACTTCTTTTATAACTGCGCTATTGCACTATGTACAATATTCATATAACTACAGACGGCATTTCAGCTTATACTTAATTCTGTATTATGCCATCGCAGGAAGTACAATTGCCCTTTCTTGCCGCCCCAATGCCTGCAATCCAGTAGGCATTGATGTTTTCTCTTGTCATATGGATTAAATTATGCCTACTCTACCCAGTCTAAACATGCAATGAATGACACTGCTGAATTATTCAGCAGGAATTGCTGTTTTGGCTTCTCCTATATAGTATCGAATTACAATACTAGATACCGCTGTTTAGACCCGGTATGTACATGTACTTGCAGTAGTCACTACTCTTCTTGCCGATCAAAGAATACTTAGCAAGCAATGTACATATTGAATTAAAGGATGTATTTCTAGTTTCGATGTGTTTCAAATACAGGCATTGCTGATGTATATTGCCATTTATTTAGAGGATAATAGACTTATTGTACACCGGGACCCTATAGTATAATACATGATATTCCAAAGCCTTACATAGGAAAAGTAGGGGCTGAGGGGCCTGGGTCCCAAATCAGAACCAAAGGAGCCTCAAACACTCCTTTCTATAAAATTGCTATAAAAGTGTGTATTCCTATATAATTATGTGTCGTGCAAAATATGATGCTTAACGTCGGTTTAGTTGCACCCCCCTCCCCCGGGGTTTGCTTCCTACGCCTCTGTGTGTAATATATACAATTGCAAGAGGCAAAGCTAGGTAACCTCTCCCACATTTTGACTGACTCCATGTAGTTAACTGACTTACCTGTGTACCTCCCATAGGTTGGTGCGCACCCAGGTGGAGGTGGAGATGGAGGTGGAGCAACAGGACGATGGTGAACCTCCAGAACCGATTATCACAATAGAGGAGGAAGAAGAGGTGGTCCTCTTTTGGGACTCTGGTGTAAAGAGCAAGAGCATACGTGAACTGGCCATGGGGGCAGTAGACAAGATCAAAGAGGATCTGGAGGTGCTTGAATACTATAGGTAAGTCAAAAGAAAAAGGAAAAAAATGTCAATACACGAGGGCCACCACTCTACTAGAATCTGTACTCTATCACAATGTATCTTATATTACTAGAGCTGAAATAAGATTCTGTACCTATTCGGTTGAACAACAAATATTGTGTAGAAGATCATTTGTGATTGATGCAATCTTTTTAAAAATCTTCAGTGTTCTTATTTCTCTCATACACATTCATAGATGGCATAAAGCTTCATTGTTTAATACTTGACGGAAAGATGTTGTTCACGTTTCAGGCACCAGTTGAATCTGTTTTCCCACATGTGCCTAGACAGGCAATACCTGGCCATCAATATCCTGTCGCCACAGTTGGACATTGACCTCATTCTAAGGTGAGCCGATACATGTACCATGAATGAATCATATTTGGTAGTTCCATATTTAAACAATGACCAAAAACCAATGGTTTCCATAAGTCACCTTACCATACCTCTAAAACGTTTAGTTTAGTTTGTTTAAATCCCAAAGTTCGTGCAGTGCTCAATGCGATGTAGAATAAATTTATATTCCCTATTAATCCCAATTGCCACTAAGTTATATAGCCAATGATATCAATACTAGAGTTCTTCCATGAATCAATATGCCTTTTCCTTTTTCACAACCAGGTGTATGTCAGACGAGATGTTACCGTATGAACTGCGGGCGTCCTTCTGCCGACTCATGCTGCACATGCACGTGGACCGCGACCCCCAGGAGACTGTCACTCCTGTCAAGTATGCACGACTATGGTCAGAGATACCTGCTGTCATCTCCATTGTGGAGTAAGTATCTTTAATAATGTGTCCTAATATACTGCCCCAAACCTCCTGATTGTATGTATAGCCCTGCATCCAGAGTTCTGCTTGAGCATCAATAGGAGTCTGTGTATAGTTAGCTTCACAAGCATGAGCAGATGTCCATAGCAGCTTTTACTTTTATTAGATGTAGATCCATGCTCCCATGTATAGATATTGTAAATTTTGTATGAAAAGCGCGAACTTCTGAATGATGAGCAGTTTTGGAAAATAAAATGGAAAAGATTTTGCTTCTAATTTCCACCTATATTTAGAGCGAACTACTTCAAGTAATTTTGAAATGTGTCGTTAGAAAAAAGTGAATGTATGTTTACTTTACAGATATGAAGACCCGTTGCTACAACAACTGTACGTGGTTATAAGAGTGCCTAGACTGATTCAACCCCTAATATGATTTATAATTTTGCTTTCCCTCCAAACCCATTAGAGTTCTTTGTGGGGGAATTTCACCAGTATTTAATGTCGATGCCTTGTATCAGAGGCAAGATCCCTGTTTTTGGCCATGTTAGTTAATGTCTAATATGACTTACAATCGAGCTTTATTTGTGCTATACTCACCAATAGCTTAGGTTCGTGTGTCAACCATCATAATATTAACAATGAAAGGACTATATAAGGTTATGCTCCCTCTAAGTATTCTGCAGAAAACCATTTTTTCCAAATGGTAACATGTTAAGCCTATGACACCAAATGCCTCTGCATAATATGTGGCATTTCCTCAGACAGGAAGGTATGCGCCTGGCATGGCTCAAGTACAAATAACCAAGTACACTAATCATTACCATATGGAAGATATGAGGGATTCCCCAAAGACCAAATGGACCTCCTTGTTTGTCACCTAGCATAACCCTAATACCATAATTGGTGTATTTTCTGTGGTGACTACCAGTTACAGTGTGTTGGAAGGGTAATGATGAACTCGGTATGAACTGAACTAAGGACAATATCGCATTCTCACCCAAACCAAGAACTCTATATTAGGATAGATAAGTGTTCTCTTGAATAATTTATTAGGATTTCATTTCATACAAGTCTGACCATATTCTGTATATAATCATGTAGTAGTAAACAAGCAACTACATATGATGGACTGTTTCTTCCCCAATAAATGAACAGCCCTGTATTCAGCTACTCGTAAAAATAGTTGAATGGTTACTCTTACGTGGCTGAAATCATATTGTGATACTATCAATATTTAGGAATTAGAATCCCCTTTCTCATAGTTTAGTGAGATATTCTTGACATCTTCTACCTAATATTAAGTTATGGTATGAGGGGAAGTTCTATAACCATTAAAGAAATTTTAATTGGTAAATTGGGTTTTACCTACAAATAAGAACTGCACCTTAAGTTATTGTGAAAGGGCGTTCACATGTGTACATTTGAAACAGCTGCACATTTAATTCTGAAGATTATTATATAGAGAAGTCACTGAATACCCGTAAGATAGCTAAGATCACCATTCACTTTCAGTTTACCCGAATCAAATGCATTAGGAATTGAAGATCAGGATATTATTGCAGAAATCGATAGTGAACTATCTCCATGATCAACTAAACATTTTCTGTCACTAATTGTCTTGACCATAAATATTAATTTCAGGATATAAATCTCACGTTGTTATCCATATATTTTTGATCCTCTGAGTATTGTCCTGTGTGTATCTATTCACTCCTACATAATTATCATAATCCATTAATGAGTATGCTCATTTGGCGTCTCTCTGTTGCAGCTATGAGTCCAACAAGACCAAGGACCCTGTGAAGGAGGCAGTCAAGCCCCGGTTTGCCAACACCATTTTGTTCGTAGAGGACTACCTCTGTAACGTGGTCAACAACTCGTGGGCCTTTGCCGATAAGGAGCAGAACAAGCTCACCTTCGAGGTAGGAATGTGGTCCTTCTCTTGACAATAGAGGCACAAGCTGTATTTGGCGTCTAGTGTGTGTGAAATGGACGTAGTGTGTCCGGTATGGTATGAGATCTGATAAAGAAAACAATATCAGGTCCCATCATACTTTGCCGCTGGTACAAAATAAGATTTGTATAAGCCGATATATCTCGTCATAATATAGAAAAGAATTGTATGATTCTTCAGCTTAACATGGAAAAAGGTATTTTGGTGTATATAAAGCATCGGAGAGGCATAACTTACTAGTCCTATACACGGCGTGTTAGAAGTGTTGTGTCTGGGTCCGATTTCTGACTGGTTATGGATTCATGTATGATGCATAGGGTAAATAAAAACTACAGTCGTGGTTTCTTGGTGAAATATACAATTTCCTCTCATGTCATTATGTCAAAACATATGGGAAAACACTTTATTTATTTCATAATTTTGCTTTATAAATGAGTTCCATTCTGTATGATTTTTTTATGTACACTTTATATCCTATATTTTGTCTGGCTTTCAAAGACTACTGTATTTGATATAATAAGCGCCTTGGCCCGCTGTAAAATACTTTAATGACATCTTAATACTTCATACAGGTAGCAAAATTGTTCTCAAAATCGTGAATATTTGTTTTGTTTTTTTCTGATTTAATTTTACGAAAGACCGATAGGAGGGATACGGGCCGCTTATTAGATCGAATACGACTTTTCTTGTGTTACTCAATCCAGTGTGATTTCTGCTCACGATATTGTTTCAAGTTTCTTTGCTTCATATTTATTTATGTTTGACATTTATTAAAAAACACAAAGCTGAGTGTCATGCCTAGTTTGGATCATTCAGTGAGTAATAACGTCTGTGAACTCCCAAGTTTACCAAGTTAAAAATGTAGAATACCACATCGTATAGCTACCACTACACCACACGGGATATTATGTATCAGTAATAAATACATGTACAAGATAAGGAATGTCAAAATGTTACATAGGATAGGAGCCGTTTGATTAGATGATAAAACATGTCGCACACATACTTGAGGGCTTAGGGTGGGGGTTATTATAATATTATATGTTATTATATCCTAAGGTAGCAAATACTACCAAGAAGGTCCTTTACGTAGCAACCTATAGTACTATGATGACGGTGCGTCAGTTGTATCGCACACCTACTTGGTATAGTTAAGGGAAAGTAGGTGTTACTATCTCTTTGTATGTAGATAATTAGCTAAGGTAGCATAGCCACTGTCACGAGATAAATAAGGTATTTGACACATCTCCTTCTATGCAACAATGCACAGTTTTTGACTTTTTTTATTTAGTAATGTCGGTTTGCATGCAGAAACACTGTCTATAATGATAGACCAAGCAGGTATTGTATGTATATCATCTCATTTATTATCATGCTTGAATTAAGTTTGACTAATTTCACGTATCGAATGAGAGAGTACTGGTATATTACTAGTAGGTAAGACCAATTGGATACAGGCTGAAGAGAGCTGAGTTCACTTATATTTCACCATAAACTTCAGGTGGTGAAACTGGCACGTCATCTCATCTACTTCGGGTTCTATAGCTTCTCAGACCTACTACGCCTCACCAAAACACTCCTCTCCATCCTGGACTGCGTGACAGAGAGCGCCATCACAGCCACTGCCACTATAGATCGTAAGTCAATGTCTCTCCTTATTATTGCCAGGCTAATTTTACATTTCAGATATCAGATAAAACTCAGGCTGCTGGCAGCTATTCTCGTTCATCTAGATCGTATTGTATCAGAATTTCGGTACTTGGACAGAACGGAACTCTATTATGTTGTCTATTATCTGTTAGACACAGAACCCATTTGGAACAATAAGGATATATGATTTTAAATGATGTAATTAAAGAAAAGTAAGTAGTTCTGCGGTTACATTACAATTCAATTGTATTTCTTACTTTATCCACACGCTTAGCAGCGCAAATCGGGGGTAGGTAACTCAGTATATCCCTGTTGTTGTATGATTATTTAAGGCAACTTTAATATACATTGCATACACACCATTGATGCTTAAAGGCATTACATGCTGAGAAATAAAGGGCGAAAAAGGAAGAGTAAAACAACATTTAACAGTTTATTTAACAATATGGGCACTGGATGTGCTCCTACACAGCCCTTTTAATTTTATCAAGTGGTGCAAATTGTCCACAGGAAAAAGGATACGGACAATAATAATAAGGAAACAAAAATGATGATATAAATTATCCCTTACAGCTGCTCATGACCCTTCTCTTATCTTGTATTTCTTTCTTCTGAAAAATATCGTGATAAATATTTGTTTTATATTTCTAACCCTTAATTATGATTAGGTTTATTCTTGACACATTTTCCTCGTTGTTATTTTGCCCTCTCCGGATACAGAACCAAAAGAACCAGGTGGAACCACTGTTTCTTATTCTTGTTGCTGTTTTTGTGAACCTCTTTTGTATTGTCCCAATTATTACCCAATCCCTTGCATGCAGGTTTTGATTTGTTTCGTATTTTAAGTGTTTAATATTTCATGTTGGATAGGGGTTTTCACATTTTGTTCAGTCCTAAACATATATTAGCAAAAACAACAGTTATAATCTCCTCAGTACCACCTAAATAGTTTGTGAAGTCCATGAGTTTCCCCAAGTAATTGTGATATCTCAACATTGATATCCCTAAATAATCATGATATCTCAGCCTTGATGTTCCAAAGTAATCATGAAATCTCAGCCTTGATATTCCCAAGTAATCATGATATCTCAAACTTGATACCCCCAAGTATTAACATTATTTGGGCATCGTTTATCCGCAGTTATCACTTTTGAAATCTAATAAAAGGAGGATGTGTGTTGGTTACATGTAGAGTGTTGCTTTCCAGTCTTGGATTCTTATTTTGAAAGACACATAAGCGAAAATTGTTGTCTTAACACATACGTTAACTAGAAGGCTTGATTTCGTAATAGATAGCCATGCCTATTCCAGTACGTACCAGTAGGTATGCTAGAATGGTAGATTCCTTGTCTTTCTTTCATAATATAGGCTGTCATCTTGTTAGCTCTTGTGTAATTTGATTATATTGTTCTTGGGTAAATTGTGAAATGAGATATCATAAACCCATGAACCTGCCTATTGTAAATTAAAGAGCAGTTTGTCGTTCCTAGTTTGTAATGTGAAGAGCAAATGGCTTTTGTTCCAGTTTATCAATCCTAGACATGTTAAGAAACATGGATGCTGCAGGAAGTTTGTATCAACAAAGACAAAAACTCTTATATGAATATCATTGAATACAGATTCTGCACCATGTTTCTCCTTACTACAGACAGAGAGGCTTTAGCCCTATTCCAACCTCTTTGCCAAGACCTGTGTACTATTAACTCACTGCCGTTTGACACACATACTTGGTTATAACATGAGCTCTCCCTGTGTATCGCAGCACGTACCGGGGTACTGCGCGGTATCGGCAGCATGGGAGCAGCCGTCACCAACATGGTGATGCGCCACCACCAAGACGGTACCACTCCAAACGACAAGGTATCCATTGTGGATGTCGTCAAACAAGCTACATCCATGACCACAAAGAAGAAAGACAGTGCGGAAGAAGATATCTTGGTCATGGATACAAAGTTGAAAATCATAGAGATTCTACAGGTACTTATTGGTTGTCCACTTTCTTCAGACACTTGGTTGCTTCTTTTAACTTATTCACTAACATGATATGATAGGTCATAGTTGAACTTGCATGATACTTCAATGTTAAACATTCATAAATAGTTGTAATGGTTATGGGCATTAGGGAAGAGGATTATATTCTAGGATAGACATTTGTGTAGGATATGTTAAATCTATGAAGACTATTCCTAAAACTGTATTAATATTTAAGTGTTTTACTGTTTTTAAGAACATTGCAGGTGCAAGCAGAAATGAGTGAAAATTGTCATGTTGAAATGTTGCTTTCATGTACATACACTTTTGTTAAATGAGAAAATAACATTTCCTGGCATTTGGGATTTATTACAGTTTATCCTCAATGTGAGACTGGACTATCGCATCTCGTGCCTGCTCTCCATCTTTAAGCGGGAATTTGACGAGAACAATGCCGCACGCACCACAGATGGTAAATTACCCAGAGGCTATATATGTGTTGTGTTTGGATTGTGCTGGATGCTAAACTAACCCTAATCTCTACACTAGCAGTTCCAGTTTAAGCAAACCTATCCTGGTGCCATTTGCTTGCAGTATTGAACTTACACATGCTGAGTACCAGAAGATGAGCTATGCTTCTTTATAGAGTGTGGGAGGAGTTGATACAGAACTAGAGGAAATCTGTATAAAACCTGTATGTCAACAGCAATTGCCAGTCTCTAGACATATATCAACATCACTTGTAGGCATATCAACATAATTTACCATCTAGTAAAACATATGGTCACTATGTCAACGCATTTACCAGTTTACCGGAATTAGTAAACCATACAAGTTGACTCTTATCTGTAGTCTTTCTAATGATCTTTGAGCCAGATTCAAATCTTGTAATATGATGAATAAGTATAGTTCTGTGACTTCCCATTACTACTAAAGATTAGCCAGCTAGTCAGCGCATATATTATTTGTTTTTTGCTAAATAATATGCTATTGCTATAGCTTCTTTTCAAGACTAACCAATTTACTTGTCTTCCTTGTATGAAGATCTGGAGTGGGATTTCCACCAGGGTATAGTTTTTTCCACTAATTGTTTTTTAATTTAAATTTCACCCAAGTGCCATAAGATCTGGCTCTTTGTTGTTATTCTCGTTTCTCAATTGGTGATAGCTAGATATATGATTAGGTAGCTAAAGTAGTGCAAACTCTCGCTTTTGTATTTTGTATCTCACATGCCCTGCTTTGTTTAAGCAAAGTTCTTGAGTTCTATTTCCTTGATTTTAGGCAATCAGACATTACTGTACAGCTTTTTCTTCTGTTCAACTAACCGCTCAGTTGTTTCACTTATTTTGTATCCCTATGCTTAAAGATGATGAAGAGGGAGAAAATGGTAACAATGGCAAAGGTACCCCGCAATGCTTTGTTTTTGATTCCAGAAGGTATCTTTTGTAACCGGAAGCCAGTCAACAAAGTCCAAATGAAATACCTTTGTTCAGGATTGATTTGATAAAACCGTTTCCACATGATGTGGTAGACTTAAGTTGCTTAGTGCGGTGGTGCACAATTTCAAGATTCTTGACTTGCTTCCGTTCATATATTGACGAACACTTGCCAGCAGTCGTAGCAGCGTAGCTGAACACAACATCATACCACACTAAAGCAGCACTGATAGTAAAGAGTGATAGATACCCACCTACCCTGGACACAACTACTCACATTATCACTCTTATCTGTTGGTAAAACTGACAGTTGCATCATCTTGCAAATACTGCTAATGATCGTTGGCACTTTAGCCAATAATTAATTCAAAATCACTAACATTATAACACAAATTCATCACTAACACAACCAAGTGCTCGTCCTGTTTCCAGTTTATTCTGAATGTGCGACTTGACTACCGCATAGCCTGGCTGCTCTCGCTCTTCAAGCGTGACCATGACGAGACAGATCCCATGAAAAAAGGCCAAGGTGCTCTGTAGCTTACGGATCTCTTTTCTACGTGCCTCCATCCCATATACCCTCGATTAGTGGTAGTGGATGCTGTCAATGATGTGTCTATTCTTTTACTGCCTCTAAATTGGAACGGTCCCCCTCTAGTTTAAGAAGGGTATGTAGTCTCCCTGGTGGTAGGGCAACGACACAGAGACCCAACGGCTCATTATTCCAAGTATATTTGCCCCTATTTGTATCGGCATTGATTTCATGGATTATCTCTTAACTTCTTCATAGTCTTTATTTTAGCAATAAATTCTAATAATCTTCAACACCTGTTGAGAGATTATGCATCGTAGAACATTCATATGATTAGTGAGCACGGCCAAGCAGCTACTTTAGCTAATTCTGTTGACTGACTGATTTGTGTGGATCCCAACCCTGTGATAGTAATAGGTAGTGATACCCTAGGCAACCCTGCTATTAACGACATTGATACATTCTTCCTCTTGCCAACTTCTCACAGCTTAACCATGAATTGTTTGACTTTCTCAATAGGAAATAGTCATTACACATTATTTATCTTATTAAATCTAGAACGCGTAAAGATAAACATAGATAGAGTACTTCATTATTGAATACCGGTACCTGCTGTTTGTTTTAGTTAGATGAGTAACACATGTCTAATCCCTATAGTTTGTCCACAATAGCAATATAAGTACAGTAGACAAATGAGTAGTCTCAAATATACATACAGTGTGGCTACAGTATAGTTAAAAGTAGTTTCATGTTTTTGGCACGGATTCCACCTATGTCATGATAATGATTAGTCACAGAATTGGACATCACTTGATATTGAGGGCAACCTGTATTTACTTGACAATTGCAACAGCTCCTTCTTAATTTCAAGGTCTGGATCTAGAGAGCATCGGTGCACAAGCTGAGGATATTTTCGGCGGAAGGTAATATATATTCTTCTAAAAAGTATAACTCATACTTCTGAAACTGTTTGGTAGACAGACTGGCGATCAAGGCTTATTAACAATGATTACTGAGAAAGTATTCCCATTATATCTTGGATCAGCATGATAAGATTATTGCAAACACTTTTGTAGACTTGAGGTAGTATTGCACTTGTTATTGGTATCAAATTATTCAGTGGTGGCAGAAAGCCAAAATTAGCTAAAATGTTATCGTTTTGGATTACCAGAGGCGAGGACCCGTAAGTTGACATGGAACCTGGTTTGAAGACTCTACACCACTTATATTTCTTCTACTCTTAACTGTTCATAACCTGATAAACGTTTCTGTGAGGGCATCTGATGTTGCTGGAACAAATGGAAAATAGCTATTATAGGATATTTTCGATTGGACTGAAAATTTTGAAAAATTACAATCCAGAGCTCCACAACTTATCAGATGCCCTTGACACTCAATGACTTCTGTCATCCGCATCAAGCAGACATAGTCATACTACCTTTCACGTACCAGCCTTTATGATTTGAAGCTGTGTGCCTAATACTTTGTTTATGTGGAATACTACCTGCTGAGCTTTGGTTTAGAGGAGCTTTGACTACAGGTGACTATGAAGGGAGTATCCCACATAGTCAAACTGTAGTCACAAACAGTGGTGATGTACATTATTAAGAAGCTTCTTTTTGAAATGCAGATTTAGTCTGTCCTTCCAGGGGGAAGCCATGATATGTTTTAGAAGCTCTGTCTGATTGTTGTGCTTGTCTTAGTTTCTATTCTCTTATCTCTCTATCTACTTACCTATACACCCAATAGGTATATTCTCTATGTCAATATAAATGAGACGTGGTGTTTTAATGTCAATGTATAATATTGGTGTGTGATAACCCGAATGCTTCCCATATCCTTTTCTAAATTGTATTCCCACCTCAACCTGCCCCAACCCCCTAAACCATGTAACTTGGGTATCCCTTGTTGGTTCCACATGCACTCTACAGTTCTGAAAAACCTTATAACAAAATGATTGAATGTTTCCTTTTTAGCCACCCTTCCCATCCCCAGCACCAAGACCAAAGTCCTACGCAACCTGTCCATCAAGACCCAAGATCCCACCCGCAGGCTTTCCATCAAACCTCACAGAAAATGCATAGCAAACACCCATGCACAGGCTCTCCTGTAGATTCCCTGTCCCGGAAAAGGCTTGTTGAGAAACATGCCGCACAGGGAACCCTCCCAGCGAAGCTTAACATACTTAGCAACGACCATAGTCAGCAGATAGTCTCACAGATGATATATGTCATGGGCAATAAGTTGTCACCACTTGAACCAGAATCCCCAGTTCTCAGAAAGCTAATGCATTCAGCTTTTAGGTTCTCCTGGGAATGCCCCCGTGAACAACAGCGTCACAAGTGCCAGGTACCCATGGTCCAGTCTGGGGTTAGACTAAAAACCCTTCGGAGAGTGAAAATCTCTCAAAAATTCTGTACCTCTGACTCCCCTCCAAACTGCCAATCTCGCTATGGGAGGATGGTTTTGTCCCATGCAGAGATAGTTGGCTCGCTCCAGACGAGGGGAGAGAGTTCTAGGAGGGATAGCAGGGCAGAAGGTGGAGATTATCCATCATTGGATATATGTGATGATCTTGTCCTTGAAAGTGACATTGATGAGAGGGCTGGTGGATTCACCCTAGACGGGCCCCAAGGTAAGGAACCCAACGACCAGAACAGACAAACTGCAGCATCTGGTAACAGTACCAATGGGGAACACCCAGAAAGTAACAATGAACAACACCAACAACTACTGTCTGAAGATGTTAAGACCACTCAGTTGGTGAGCAAAGCAGAGAAAACCCAGCAAAACTATGGTCTAAGTGAAAGCAGCAGCACATGTGACACCAAGGAGAGCAAAGAGGTTGTTGCTGCTCTAAATGGTCATTTCCAGGAGAATATGTTTCCTCCTCCACACTCCCCAAGTATCAGTGACCTTCAGTGTTGTGGTCAGAACGGAGGAACCCTCACTTCTCTCCTGGAAGACAGTGTCTGTTTGAATGGCCATCAGGATGACCAGATGGTTAGGATGGACCTGGATCCCAGCAGTGGAAGTCATCTTACTAATGAAAGTGGTTCATGTGATCCTGATGATGGGACGGGAACCAACTTCTATTGCGATCATTATGATGAACTAAAAAGGGTACATTCACCATCACAGATCCCTGAACATGGCTGGACTGTTTCAAAAACAGGCCAGCATATTGAAACAGATGATTGCCAAACAGTACCAATCAATGGTCACCAAAAGGTGACATTACAAGGTCAGCATCAAGGCCACATAAGCAATGGTCACTTTGAAGCAGACAGTTCACACTGCAGTCAGCACAATGAGGAGAGTAGAGCTTCAGAGGAGCATGAAAGAAAACCATCTCTAACATTGCATTTGTCCTCGATTGTAGAAGAGCGCAGCGATAGTCAAAGCCCTATTCCTGAGCCTCCCCTACCTGTCGCTGACCCAAAGGGGTCGACTGATGGCAAGCCAGTAGAGCAGATGGAAGCGCTTGACTGTGACGTTAATGCTAACCGAACTAATGTCACCCATTCAAAAAAACCTGAACTCATTGCCCAACCATTCCCTTGCAGTTCAGCTCTCAACTTTAGTGCGGCCACCAATATGACCGAACATGGGCTGATGCAAGGCTTAGCCTCTACCACATTTGCAATCATTCCAAGCGCACTGCGCAAGAGGTAGGGAGAAGCGTCTTCTGGCAGACCAATCTGTAAATCGGGCTGAATAAGAGCATGGTGGCTTCATAGGTCTCTGTGATAATAATAATGTCCATCTGGCTGAATGATCAGGAAACCACCAATAATCAGATCACCAATGGTGTTGGGGAATTCACTTGGAAAGTGGACTGTGCAGATCACTCACAATGATAATTTCAGAGCAGAATAGCCTTCACTAAGCTAGTTATGTGTCTTTTAATGTTGTGGCCTGCGTCAATCACGTTGGTGAAGGTGTAAATTGCTTCTGTACGAGCAACTAGGCATGTGGGGTAACAACTTACACCATATGATAAGATAGATATGTTAGGATAAGGGTGTTTATGATAAAACCGATGGACAACAATCACATTGAGTAGAATTTGAGAGTTACATTTCGTCTAAGTGGTATGGGTCTACCAAAGGTAAAATATTTGGATTCTTTTATGCACGACAATTTAAAATTAGTAACGGTGAAGGGTATGTATATAATATTTTCTTTTTTTATCTGAAATATATTTAAGTCACAATAATTTCAAAGAGCTCCATCTCAATATGTATACAATATCCACTTGGTACGTACAAGACACACAGTTGTTTGTTTGTAAAGGAACAGGTCTGGGTTTTCTTTAGTTTCCTTTTTTTATGAGATGTACAGACTGACATCAGTTACAGGGCATGTCACTAACAGCATGATAGCTACTCCCATAACACCCATGTCAAGTTTCTAACTTCTAGTATGATGACGAGACTTTCAAGTTCTACTGTTGAACAATCCTCCTACCCACAGCTCCTCTTCTTAACATAACAGTGTATATTTGTTGAAGCATTCTTCCTGTGACACTACCTACTAACTGCATACTGTTTATTATCTGATAATCAATATCGGGAAAGACATTAGCCATTCAACACAGATAACATGCGTCACACAGGCATACGTTTATACTCAAACCGATTCCATAAAGCTGTTCATTAACTCAATATTAAACATGGTGGAAGATATCAATTACATATATTCAAGTAGTTTAATAAATACACAAATAAACATAATTTACCCCTATGTATATCAAACAGTAATAACTCTTTCCTCATACAAATGTTCTTAACCACCCAGTGTTGTGGAGTCAGATGTAACCCCAATTTTCTGTTGTATCTCATACTGTATGGAAATATATCCATAATAAATAAGTGCATATACTTTTCCTGATGCTTTAGAATGTCCTAGTTACAAAAGGAATGCATGAGTGCTTCCTCTTTGTGCCCTGCTAGTCACACAGCAAAACATAATACAAAGTTCCATCAATCCTTTCCCACTTATTGCAGCGCCGAAACTGCTGAATTGGATCTGGACGGCCAAGGAGGTCGTATGTTCCTTCGGGTATTGCTGAACCTCGTAATGCACAACTACCCTGCACTCGTGTCTGGAGCACTACAACTGCTTTTCAGACACTTCTCGCAACGCCAAGAGGTTCTTGGAGCCTTCAAACAAGTATGTCTACCATACCTCTTTAATACATTCAGCAAATAGACGTTTATTATTTAACATATTAAGTGATTATGAATAGTGTTGGTTGGCAGGATTTTGATGACGATATCTGTCTTCTCTCAGGTACAACTACTTGTCTCAGAGAGTGATGTGGAGAACTACAAGCAAATCAAAACAGACTTAGACGATTTGCGCCTGCTAGTTGAAAAGTCGGAACTTTGGGTCTTTAAGCCAAAGTCGGATACCGGAAAGAAAAAGAAAAAGGACAAGGATTCTCCGGAAGATGATAAGGTATTGTAAAGGCTTAGTTTATGTTTCTTTCATCCTTATAAATTAAGAATTATCAAAGTGACTTATATTTTGGAAATATTGATGTAATGTCCCAACAATACTAAGGTGCACTAATTTCTTTCTTCCCGTGCATACAGAAAAAGGTAAGTATAATAAGCCGAATGAACTATATTGTTTGAGAGAAGTAAATATTTAAAGGTCATTAGGGATGGGTGGGTTAAAATCGGTCTCACTTATCTAGGGGAGAGACGCATCCACGTGAAAATACACATAGCCACTAACTAAGTTATGAGTAAGCCATAATGAGGTACATAACAAAAGATAATACATGATTATCACCTGAGACTCAAATGTCCAACACCCTTCCTCAACTTCTGAGTTTTTATAAACTCTTACTTGCATTAGCTGGGAAGTCCTATTGGCTCGATTTTTAGATGCACATTATTTTCAATTTTTCCTTCTAAATGTGCTATGATCTTTCATAAAGGGTGATAAAAAGGACAAGGAGAAAAAGGAGAAGAAAGACAAAAAGAAAGTGGCACCAACAAGCATAGTAAGTATTGTCCATTATAAGGCATAATGTGCGGAGTGCTTTGCTATCCCATAAGAATATAAGAAACTAGTAGTATGTACTCCAGCGTAGTGTAAAATGGTTTGGCCTATTCATCTGAGGTTTATGTTATTTCTATTCACTGATAAATATCTGTAAAATAATTGATGGGTATGATATAGTCCACCATACATTGTTTTCTTTCCTCTGAACAATGTAATTTCTATGACATGCTACAAATTCCTGTTTTGAATCCTCTCATAGGGGCTGACAGGTGAGGGGTCAGCCATAGAGTTGGACATGGGACCGCCCATGAGCGCTGATGCAATCCGTAACTACAAGACGATCAAGGAAATCCTTGAACGGCTTATGCGGTTGTGTGTAACCGATCTAGGAGGAGAGAAAAAGCCTAAACGGCATGAACAACGACTACTGCGTAACATGGGAGCACATGCGGTTGTCTTAGAACTACTGCAGATCCCTTATGAAAAGGTAAGTTGTAGTGACATTGATGATTTACTGCTATGTAAAATGATATTATTAACACTACTTCATATGTAGTAGTTACACATATCTTTACTGATCTCATTTGCCCATACAGTGGCTGAATGTGGCTCATTGATAATTTGTAATGTCCTAATTTTTCATGTTATCATAGCGATGAAGTTTCACATTAAACAATGAACAGCATTTTCAAACGTTAATAAGAATGTCCTCCTGATTGCTCCCCTTTTCATATTCACATAGAATGACGACATCCGAATGCACGAGCTCCTGCGACTTGCTCACGAGTTCCTGCAGAGCTTCTGTCTGGGCAACCATTCCAACCAAGTGCTTTTGCACAAAAATCTAGAACTCTTCCTTCAGCCAGGGGTAAGTTATTACGTACATTATCGATACCTGCTTTTGTATTGACATATGATTTAGATGATGACATCAACGAGCCAAGAAACAGAAGGGTACAACATACCGTATTCGACGTAATAAGCGCCCAGGGCGCTAATAAAATTATTTTTATGACGTTTTTAGTATTTAAGAGTTTAAATGTCCCCAAAATTGCGAAATTTGCCCCTATGTTCTAGTCTAAAAATGCCTCAAAAAGGGGGGGGGGGCGCTTATTAGGGGGAGGGCGCTTATTACGTCGAATACGGTATATGTACATAGCCATTGTTCAAACTGTAGGAACCATTAATGTTATTTTTATATTGCAGCTGGTGATGCACGAACTAAGAATGCAGAGTTGCCACTTTTTCTACTTCTGCAAAAATTCCTACTTTTTCACTGGAATTTGTGTCATATATTGCATTAATTTCCTACATAATATTGACCAAAATCTAAAGATTTCCTTTTTTTCCACCAGTGAGTGGCATCTCTAATGAATGTCACTTTTGTATTGCAGCTCTTGGAAACAGAGACGGCAAGGTCTATCTTCCAGGACAACATCCAGCTGTGTAACGAAGTGACGGAACGTGTGGTGCAGCACTTTGTGCACTGCATAGAAACACACGGCCGCCATGTGCAATACCTGCGCTTCCTACAAACCATTGTCAAGTCAGAAGGACAGTACATACGCAAGTGTCAGGACACAGTCATGGCTGAGGTGGGTCCCATTCACACATACCAATCTTTGCAAGTTCTGTTTCAGGTGTAGATAAGTGAAAGGTGGCAGATGATCAGGCTTCAGCTGCATCGGTGGACAGGTCGATTATTGGCCCTTAAAGATGTTACAAGGACTATATGTTATGAACCTTGCGTGGAAGTTCTGTATTGTATGCAGATGATGATACTTTCTCGGTTCTTTTATGTGATGGTTAGGACGGGTTTGGTTGTGAAATACACATGTATTTGTCTTCGGATAAGCTCAGTCGCTTGCTGTAATCCTCAAGCGTTTGACTCACAATCAGTGACTGATTGATCAACATCAGTAACCCTTCTCTGCTCACGCCAAGGTCAGTGAATGTGTCTGAACATCTTCTTGATATGCAATCTTGGCATATGTTCCTCAATTGTAGGCCCACACATGTGTTGATCCTCATAAGGGTTCCTGAAATGGCCATTACTAATGGCACTATCAGTGGATGCATCCCAAGGAAAATGTAACCTATAACCTATGTACAGGAGGCCATTATCAGTGTGTAGAATCTTTATAACTCCCTGACCGACGTAGCATGGTGCATGCTTTCTCCCTCCGTTGCTGAGAATTTTTGCTGCCAGACAGGAATGCCTAGCCCTTCCTATTTTCCTTCTTCTTTTCTGACTAACCCATTAACAATACCATCTGAGCCCTATCCTGAATGGTAACTCTCTGAAAATAAGATATTATCCCTGCATGTAAATACATGGGGTAAACCAAGTCAGAGTGTGTTAAATTGTAATTTACACCACACAGAAGAATAGATCAACTTAAGCCAAACATTTAACTCCATTTAACAGTGGCTCAACACATATGTGTACAAGAATAGTGGCATGCAAATGCTTTTTCTTTTCCTAAAAGATTGAAATAACCCCCTGGTTTGCAGTTGATCGAATAGATTTTCATTATGTTTTCTTCGTTATATCTATTCTAGAACAAATAACCATCCTTATTTTAACTAATAACAAATAACATGTATAGTCTAGCCATTATATGACATGTTTCTAAAACACAAGATCCACAATTGTACGGTATAGCATGTATTGGTGAATATTTATACTAGCGATTGAAGTCCCAAATATTAGGCAGAGGATCTTAGTGTGTCCTTTTGTACTGTGGGACACAACTCTATAGTGTATATTATAAGTAATGGTTCTAATTTGAAACTCTTTTGCAGAATGAAGAAGTTGGTGTCTGACTGTAACTATAGTTATTGTCGAAAGATATTGTTAGTGGAGTAAAATCTCCACATTTTTTGTGACCAGTATTTATTTATGAGTTTTACCCATAGATGTTCAGTGTTTTCTCCATACATTTGATTTTATACACAATAGTCCATGAAAATTCATTATGGCCTGACAGGCTTGTTTTACAAATCATATTATTGATGTTGGCATGAAATTAGAAATATTGAAAATTGATTTAGACCTTATGTTTGGTCATCTTTGCATTACTATACATAGTCATTGCGAAATAGAAGGATGACAAAATATATAGTCACGTGTTGATTACTTAGCTAAACTTTACTTTGATATGAATCAAGTATAGTAGATTGATATGCTGGTAACAAAATAGGTTATTACTTTATCTGCTGGAAACATGAACCCCTCCCCATAACTTGACGCATTTTGTGTAGTGTGATGAGAATGAATCCGTTGGTGGTAGTGCTTCCATGCATCCCACATCTACACTGTCTTTATAATACAGTATGGGTATTAGTACAGATTCCAAGAATGTCATATTTTATTTGATTACATAATTTCATTACAAATGGTTTATAATATGCAACTTCTGAGGAAGTCTAGTAGGACACTGCATATTTAGAAAGCACACTTGACATGTGTAATAGAGATGCTATATTGATGTCTGTTCCTCAGAATTCAAGAATCATAACTAATTGGCTGTAAAATCTATAATATTCATGACTCAATGGTAAAAACATGGTAACTTCTATTCAATTTATTGCATCGCTATATACTGTCAGTCGGGGGGAGGGGGTAGAGGGATATGTCAGTTTCACCTGTAGTGTCCTCCTTTGCTTGGCTCTGAAATTGCATGTTTGAATTCTCTAAAACCCTTAAAAACAAAATTCAATCCAAAAGTCGCTGTTGATTTATGATAGTGGATCTTCGTTGTGGTGTCACTGTGGTATGTTGCCTAGTTGCCTATTCAGTGTTTTCTACTGCATTAAAACTTGATATGAAAACTCAAAAGATATTTCTCTTTCCCTCTTTGAGTCTTATCAAAATTTGTCAGCATTGACATTATCATGGCAGCAACATACCAACAGAGAATCACACTGTCTTAAAAGTCGGTGGCAATGCATGACAATTCTAGAGTGATAAGATGGTGGTGAACCTTGGTACTTTGTATATCCAGTCAGTTGTGGCTGTTGTCATCTATCCATCTATCCCTCTGTGATAACTTAATCAGCTATTATATTATCTACTTATATACAGTTTACCCTAAAGCCATAACTAATTATATAATAAAATCTCATAAGATATATTTTGAGTAGTTATACAGTTTGGTAGTTTATACAATTCTGTACAAATACCAATGTCTTACCTTTCACAGAGTTACCTAATACTCCCAAGGCCTAACCAATTTGTACTAATTTTCACATAGAGAATATTAACAACAGAATACTGTGTCCTTCCCTAGTTCTGTTACTCTTGATTTGTGGAACCATTCCTTTCCTTTTCTTTTTCTTCTTCTATTTCCCACACAGCTTTCCCTCTATCAAAATCACATCAGATTTTACTCCCATTTAGTTTTTTCCTGTATTTAGTACACTAGTAGTTGTGCTTTGCTGATACATCTGTTTCTCTTGGCAGCCCAAAGTCATATACAACAGGAAAGCCCAAGATATGGTTATGGCGTCGGTCAGTATCCAATATCGATAGATAACATATGGTGTAAATATGTGTCTCTTCAGTAAGATTTCCTCAGTTTGTGCCCCCCATGTTGTGTCTGTTCCGTCAACCTGTTATCAGTTTATCAAGTTGCTGCGCCCGCCTAGATCCAACCAGGCACTGGAATCGCGTATTTCTCTGCTGCACCTTAATAGTTGACATTAGTTCGGTTTCCACAATGACTGACACAAAAACTGGAATGGCCCTACTCTGTTTTGTCTACTTCCTAGGAATCTTGGTCAAGAGGTCAAGGGAAGCTCTATCCATATGTCCGAGGACCCTCTGGTATTCCCGTACATATAGAGATCCACACCTGGCATCGGTGCCTGGTTTTGATGCTTACTCACATTACTGATATCATCCCTATACGGGTGTATGATATCAAAGCAACACATGCAAATGGCTGCTTTATTGATATACCACTATCAAAGCAACTATAGTTATATCTCAGCCCATATTTGCGTTGGCTTTTAGCATTTGTTGCAAATGAGATTTCATGCGCAGACGTGTGAACGAATCCAGTTATGACATTGAAAGTCATTGTGACATTAAACCATTTAAGATGATGAATTCTTCTGATTGCGAAGCAAACACCCTGACCAATTTTCTTCGAAACTTGAGTATTGCAGACGTGACCATTTTATTGTGTGAATACGTGTTGGTTTCCACAGACTGAGATTGACACATCTTTTGCTAGGGAAAAAGTTAACCTTGTAATTTCGATCCTTTTATTATAGTTGTATCTGACATATATTTCGCATATAGCAGATTTTATGTTTATCTATGCCAGGCATGACTTGTTTTTCTGCAATTCATGAAGAATATTCTTAATGCATGGAAAGTACCCATACGATACCAGGTAACATACTATTTTCATGTTTGATTAAACAAAATGTATACAAAGAAGATTAAAATGTAAATTATAATAACTGCTCCTTCCTCTACAATATAGAGAAAGTGTCTACGACTGTCAGATGTTTAGAATATTTGCATCATGTATAGCTTATATTTATTAGAATGTGAATGTGGTATTGGCAGGAAGTGATTTGGAATGACTTGACACACATGGTGACTGTAAACAGACCTTGGTCTAGTGCCATCCCACTTTACTGTAAGGTTATCTTCATTTGACTTTATGATTCCAACGTTGACACAAAGGCACCATCTAACAACAGCGGCCACATGTTCACATAGAGAGAGAAAGAGCGGTCACTATTGTAGATTGCACAACAGTTACTTAGATTGTTAATGGTCACTGTTTAAAAATACAACCGTATATACTGATTTACTGTTATGCACTACAATATGTACTCGAGTTGTCGTAGTTAAATATATGTTGTAAACCTACACTAAGATTGTATTGATTAACCTGTATAGTGCGCAGGTGCACTTTGAGCAATGTCAGATCACACTTATGATCATGTAGATTTCATGTATTTTCCAATATGAACAGATTTACACATTTGTATTGAACAATTTACAGCTACATAAATATTCGCTTTTGTAGCAATCACTCTGTGTCTGGTGAGCTTTAAATTCAATGTTCTCGATAACAAATAATTGTAATGTTGCCTTTCTCTTCACTTTGCTCTCATCGAAAACTTTAAAAGATGGTGCGTATTAAGAAATAGGGCAATTCCTTAGAGAATGTGACCAAGTTAATACCCTCCCTTATTTGATAGTTGGCTTAATATGTTGCAGAAACCTGCATTTGTTATTGACACACTTAAGCAAAGGTGTTACTTTTAACAGTTTCCCTCACCTTGTGTACCCATATTTAACCCTTTCCCCCCATTAGTTTGTGCTTTGTATTTACAGCATTAAGTGTTTGCAGGTTTAGTGGTGAATTAGCTCTGAGTATAAGCACCCTCTATTGCTATTCACGGTGATGAAGGGGGCCATTTTTACAGTTGGCCTTGTCCAACTACGCAAGTATTCCCTGCTGGCAGAAACATTATATGCACTCTAAATATTTAGATTAGAAGCATGCTAAGAGAAATTGGACAACTTGGACAGCTAACTTATCGTTACACGTTTTAACTACAATGAGTAACCTTATATCCAAGTCTGAACATTCCCCATCCTATGTCATGAAACTATCCCAAACAAAAACTCTTTAGTTTATCTATCAAAAACTTTAGGGTGCAAAGTAGTCTATTTATTTTGCTTCTTGTTGAAAGAAGTTCCCCTCTTTACCATGGTAACTTTTAGGTTTCCCCATGGTATATAACAATCACACAAGTCATCACATGTTTGTTGTTGTTGCTTTAACCAACGATATTATTTCATGAATGATCACTGCATCATCTCGAGGCAGAAAAGAGTCACCTTCAGTAAAACCAAATGTAGTACACGGGAACCCGCTTGAGCAATAGATGTGGATCAACAAGGAAAAAGGGACCTCCGCGGGGGATTTTTAGTACCAACTTTGGCCACCAGGGGGCTCCATATAGCCAACAATGTTCGAAATATCATAAAAATTGTTCTATACTACTTTTTGATGGAGAATACAATAAGCTACTTTAGAAAATTCCAACTTGAGTGAAAACCCTCCATATTTGGATTGTAAAAAGAACGGTTTTGGGCATAACTTGATGTTTTTGCACTTCTTGGTTGCCATGGAAACATAATTTTCATTCTAAATTGAGTTTTTCAATAAATTAATGATTACAGGCCCCACAAAGATTTCTATGCTGAAAACAAAATGTAAATCGCATTTTAAGATCAAAAGCTGTGACCGAATGTTTGAAAAAGTTTGGATATTTGAGAATTTTCATGATTATACTAATTAGATAGAGATATCTCTAAAACAAAGTAAGATAGAGCTTATTGGCATTTGAGATTGGACAGTGCCCACACATATTCAAGGAGCCAGTTCTCAAAAACTAGAAGTGATACCTGCTAATGAAATATATCACTGGAAAGCTGATGACCTCAATTTTATTATTGAGTTTAACCTTTGGAGGACCCTTTTCCCTCGACTGTCCACAGATAATGATGGTACACAAAGTATAAGATGAAAGTTGTAAATAAAAGACAATGTAGAGAGTACATCTTAAGTTAGTAAAGAAAAAAAAACACCATATAAAGGTTCCCGTTTACATCATTTCAGAGTAAATAAAAGACAATGTAGAGAATACATCTTCAGTTAGTAAAGGAAAAAAACACAATATGAAAGTTCCCGTTTACATCATTTCAGAGTTGTCTAGTACTTAGTGGTTTGCCGCATGCAGTTGACAAGGCCTTATTAATAGTGCAAGAAGTGGAATTTACCAATACCCACATGGGTATCATCTGAACAACACTGCTGTGGCTTATAGCACAGTGCTGATCTTTAAGACAAAGTACATTATATATATATGGGTACCTCTATAATCTAATACAATAGAATTCTTATTTAGAATATGTTATCACTGTCTCCTGAGAACGTTCAAAATCATAGAATAGATACATGATCATCAGGCATGAAAATATAATTAAATTGTTATGAGAATATACATACAAACGTAGGATATACATGCACATCCTTCATTCACCAATAGTTTTAGTGCAACGATGGAATGTTCTATCACCATTCGATACCAGAGGTGTCTTATTGCCAAAGTGTTACTGGGAGCCCTCAAGGAATACACACGTTTTAAGAACACAGAAACGGTTATATAATGTTCAAAAGCAAAGAAACTGTAAACAAATTGGCAATATCTTTGTTTCCTGCAGCTTGTGAATGTGGGCGAGGATGTGCTGCTCTTCTACAACGACAAGGCCTCCTTCCAAGCCTTGGTTGAACTGATGCGTTCAGAACGACATCGGATGGACCCCTCCTCCCCTCTCACCTACCACATCAACCTGGTACAGCTATTAGCCTGCTGCACAGAGGGGAAGAACGTCTACACTGAGATAAAATGTCACTCCCTTCTCCCACTTGACGACATCGTCCGCGTTGTCACCCACCCAGACTGCCTTCCAGAGGTTTGTTATTATACTCATCGCTTGTAATTATTGTCAGATTCAGATAACTCTTCACACAGACAAGTCAGTCATATACCTACGATATATTTTCTAGGAGTTATTGTTATTGACTGCTTTGCTTCTCACTCTGTTATATTCTAACCATATCTATTATTCATCTTCGTGAAAATCAGCTTATTTGTACTCAGCAAGCATTCCATGCTGTATATGATACATAATTCATTTCTATGTACGTAACTTTGACAAGTTGTTTTTGAAGTCAGTAAATTGCAAATATCTTATTTCGTATAATACAGGTGAAAAACGCCTACATCAACTTCCTGAACCACTGCTACATTGACACGGAGGTGGAAATGAAAGAGATCTACACAAGCAATCACATGTGGACCCTGTTCGAGAACTTCCTCATCGACATGGCGATGGTAATTTCTGTTTAAAAGCTTTTTTTTTCTCTCTTTTTTTTTACATCCCGGCAAATGAATATGTTTTGAAACATGTAGGAAAATGCAGTTTGATAATTATGAGATTTAAAGTGCACTCTAGTATAAAAGAAGTACACCCTAGGATAAACTGTAAATACTAATAACCCCCTTCTAATTGCCCTAGTATATGGTGGGTTAAAAATGTTTGATTTTCTGTAAAGGTATGCAACGCCACTCACGACAGGAGACATGCTGATACCGTACTGGAAAACTATGTCACCATCACGGTCACGAATGTCATCACGACATTCTTCAACTCACCCTTCTCAGATCAGAGCACAACGGTTCAGGT
The DNA here is from genome assembly GCA_947462335.1 of Harmothoe impar. Classification (NCBI taxonomy): domain Eukaryota; kingdom Metazoa; phylum Annelida; class Polychaeta; order Phyllodocida; family Polynoidae; genus Harmothoe; species Harmothoe impar. Next base: position 59,375,911 of record OX381704.1, read on the forward strand.
GAGTACTATTCATATTCTAATCATAGGATAATAAAAGTTCACCCCCAGTAGTAAGTCAACAATCAAAACTATGCACTGTAAAACCCTGCATATAAGGTGGCCCTGCTAAATCCTATCCTAAGAAGAAAAATCATCCCTTTTGAGTTTTAATTTATCTGATGTATTATAACCACCGGAAATCTTGAAAACTTTGAATATTTTAATACTTATATTTTCAATCGATATACATTTAGGGTTAGGATGTTAGTTGTAAAATGTATTAGTGTTTACCTTTGTACTTGGATTTGAAGGACATCATGTGTAGAACATTTTTGATTCGTAGTCATATTATTTAGACACATCACTTGTGTTTAGTTTCATACTTGACTTGTCTTTTTGTATGTTACATTTTGACTTGGATCCGAAAATTTTGTATTTTTCTACATTACAATCATTTGATATCCTCTAAGTGTGTCTCAGTCTAATATATGTGTTAGTGTATGTCATAAAATCAATGAATTACTAGAGAAACACATCGCTGAAAAAAAAAATTATGTCCACTTGTTTTTCATTTTACCTTTCCCGTAAAAAAATGCAATTTCCCCCATAAGTACATATATTGTATGGTATATTTTCCCCATGTGATTTTGGACAGTTATTGCATGTTTCACATAGAAAGATTATTGGAAACACTCGTTTGATTCGGAGCCATGTTCTATAATGTAAATACTGTGCAAACATCATAGACCAGTGAACCTGTACCCTACAGATTTACCTGTCAGTGTCAGTTGGTGTGTTCAGATTTGCCAACTTTCTTACTGTAGTAAGTTACTGATCCGGCCGGCCTATACCCTTAGGTTGAGCCTTGCAAAGAACCGGCTTCAGAAAGCGTAAATTGGTTCTTTGCAGGGCCCAGCCTAATGTTACAGGCAGGTTGGTTCAGTAACTTACTACAGTAAGAAATCTGGCACAAATCAAACGCGCCAAATGTCTTATCAAAGGAGGAATCTGATTGGTTGGCCCTGTTTTACATTGGTAGGAACCCAAGGTGAGCACGCCATCTTCCAGGTGATCCGAGAACTGCTGAGTAGCAGAAAAAAGGCCCCATAAAAATTTGCCTGTGACTTGATTAAGTCTTTTCGTTTAGCCCTAGGCCTTCATAGCTACTCAATAGAATTTCTTTGGTGAAAGCTTTCACATTTGTTCTATTAATTTAGCGTTGGCATTGTGTTCTTCCCCCTTTCTGTTTATATCAAAGTTTGACATGTCTTCGAGGTTCTTTAGTGTTAACTTTATACATTGAATATATCAAAAAGGAAACTTTAGGAACTAACAGGACAATCAGAAATGAAAATAATGTAAGGTATATGATCAACAGGTTCTGTTTTCAGAATATTTTTTTAAAGGAAAATAGAAAGTGTGATATTCTAGACTGAATCTAACAAATTTCCTCTTGAAATCGTGCACCTTCACGAACAATTACAGCAGTTGAATGTTAAAGGTAGAGAAACTTGAGTTGAAATTAGCGACAGCATAATCTAGAGGTTTGATACAGCAAATGTCGTCATTAGGATTTTTTTTAGTTTATTCAGGTTCTCGGAGCCTTTCTATGGAAAATAGTGTTTATACTGTTATATTCATTTGTTATATTTATCCATCACAGATATAGGAATGTTCATTTCTTTTATTCCATGATATGCAGAATATAGCTCTTCTGTTTTCTCTGTTCCCAATTCTTTGTACCCAGCTAAATCTATATAAAACTCAGTTTGATACTTCAGCTATTCCTATTGTCATCATGTAGTTTAGTTAATACAGTCCTTTTCCTCACTAAAGCTCCCCAAGCACCTTCAATTACCCCATTATGAGAGTGTCTTCTTCTATATGGACCAGGTGTAAAATATAGTGTCAGCTTTGACCCTCCTTCAATGCTCATGTCTGTGTGCCTATTGCTACTCGCCTAAGACACCCTTTGACTAACACCTTTGATATTTTTTACAAAATGGGAATTGGTTGCAATAGTGATAATCGTTGGCTGTAGAGTGATTTTCAGCCTTTTGCTACAGTCATCTCCTAATATTGTGATTTTTGCAGTTTCCTTCTGATGGAAAAGCAGCCCATTCAACCTTTTTGAGCGATTTGTTTTGATGCAATACCTTCACACCGATGCTCAGAATTTAATGTTGTTCCATGTTATTCCTTCGATGCCCGATCATGATTCTCAGGAATATTATACATGTTAAACTAATAGAATGCACTATTATATCTTGATTTGTCACTTCGTGTATTAAAGTTCTGTTTTCCCTTTCCTTTCTTTTTGCATATGTTTATACCATTAAATTATAACCCCAACCACAAACTCACTAACTGGTGCCCGCCAAATGTTGTGTAAGTGAAACTGCCTTATTGCTTGAGCATATCTCCCAACGACTAGTTTTGAAGCTTTCTCACCGCATATTGTCCAGCATACATAACAGGGGTGCACTGGTGGTTCCGTTGCTCATTAAGCTACCTAACATAATGTTAGTAAAGCAATAATAATAATAATAAATGTATTCTTTCAAATCTGGATCAAACCTGTGCACTTTGTATCACCCACTCTGGAATCTTTTTCTTACTTCTTCACCTACTTGTAATGAAAAAAGAAAAAGAACCACAATAGACACTACAGCAATAAGGGCCAGCTATGAATGTCCAATGTTTCCTCTGGATATGTATGCCTTCTCTGTCTTTTATCTCATATACATTCTGTCAAATATCAAATATTTTGAAAAGCTGTGAAGAAAATTCATGGAGGATAAAATGATCCCACTGCCCAACACTTCACTTCTCAATAGTCTTAAAGATAAAGCCATGTAAGGAGGATTCTAACATTTTTAGTCAAAATCTTGAAAGAGCCAATTTAACAGAGCTCCATCTCTTCTTAACCAATCTCTTCTCAATATAGCATAACATAGACAAAATCTAGGCATAAGACATGGCTTTGCAAGAAAGGTATTGGACGGATTAGAATACTAATATAGATATTGGTTATTTTCTCGTTTACAATGATTAAATCAATAATCAATATTAGTGAAACAGATGATTTGAAACCAAATCAATCTTTTTGAGAATACACTGCCTTAGATGGATACGCCAAAATTATATCCCTAGGCTGGATGAAAATGAAATTTGGATGTATGGAAATGATAAATTTTGCTTTTAGCTGGAACAGAAAGCACTTGTAGACTTCTGTATATAGTTTAGTGACCAGCACTTTATACATAGCCTTCTCCACTCAAATATCTATGCGCATGTGCAACAGCAAGAGGTTATTCTTGAACACATCGAGCGAGTAGCATCTACAAATGATGGGACAGGTGTGCAAAAGGGGATTTTCTCTGAGATATATTTCATCTGATTTCAGACCCGACAGCCAGTTTTTGTCCAACTGCTACAAGGTGCATTCCGGTTATCACACTGCACATGGCTTAGTGGACAACAAAAATTCCATGTTGAAAACTGCATCAAAACTCTCTCAGACATTGGTAGGTTTTCAATTAAATATTTCGTATAGTGTCTGCAAGTGAATCAATTATAACTATGTGGAGGAAAAAAATAGGGAAGTACCCTGTAATGGACATATAAATAAGGGAGGATAGATTTAGTAAAGGAACACATGTATTGGAACTGAAATATCATAATGCCAAAGGAATCCAATGAAAATGCATACCATTGCAACAGTAATTACTATTACCACAGTATGTTTTTCACTGACAAGCGACTATACATATCTGATTGGTTTTCAGCCAAGAATCGTGGCATTGCGATCCCAGTTGACCTGGACAGTCAGGTTAATACTCTTTTCTCCAAGTCACAAATGGTGATGAAGCACACCCGGCAGTGGCTGAATGCAGGCCGCAGCCGGCGTGACTCCACAATGACAGTCTCCAGGGACTACCGAAGCATCATAGAAGGACTACAGGTAAGTGGCTCACCACTCTCTTTCCCATAGTATAGCTTATAAAGCACCCATAGACTTCCAAGCATTAACATCCTTTTAACCCATGTGTAACATTTTTTCAGCTGTCAGAGCAGCTGGAGGAGTCTATTCCGAGATGCCACTTTTCCTACTTTTGCAGGAAGTCCTACTTTTTCGCTTGTATTTCTGTATTGGATTATGTTAAATTCCTCCATAAAATTGACCAAAATCGAAGAATTTTCTACTTTTGTATAGCAGAGAGTGACATCTCTGTCTACTGAATGACCGACTAATTCTGACACCTCCCCTTTCCTACTGCAGGACATAGTGGCTTTGCTGGAGGACCAGCTGAAGCCGCTGGTGCAGGCCGAGTTGTCCGTCCTTGTTGATGTCCTCCATCGCCCTGAGCTGCTCTTCCCTGATGGCACAGAGGCCAGACGGAAATGTGAAAGTGGAGGCTTCATCTCCAGGTGAGGCCTTGTTAAAGAAATATAACTGATTGCTGAAATTATTAGATATAGTGGAAATAAGGTTTTGTGCACCATTTAAATATGTTAAACTCCCCGATTTAATGCGAAGTATTTCATTCAAAAAGGCATAGAATTCATTAAGTACTGGATTGGTGTAAGGTTCTGGACCTCCTCCCCTCATATATACCATAATAATAAATCTCTGGAATATTATGGCGCTGAACCCCAGAGAAAAATGGTCACATTTGCACTGCCAACAAGCGTCGGAAAGTGGTGAATCCACCCTATTTTAACAACGATGTACGATCATGTCCACAGGCTCATCAAGCATACAGAACGCCTACTAGAGGAGAAAGAAGAAAAGTTGTGCATCAAGGTTCTGCAGACATTAAAGGAAATGATGACCGTTGACATAGACTACGGTGAAAAGGTAAGGACTGCTTCCTTCAGTGCGTATCCAATGCATATACTTTGTTTTCGAAAGCATAATTGATGAATCTGTAAAAGCCTTTGGCTCCTAGTAGACCATCTATTTTTCCATAACTTGTACAAGATAGCTGGAAATACTCTGAACATGCACTCGCCGTGCTCTTTTGAATAATGTCACAAAGGAGATTAGAAATATCTGTATTGACCGTTTTAACTAACAGCCAGTACATAGTTGATGCTCTGCCTCTAATATTTCAATGCTTTGATATTCCAATGTTATGAATTGTCTTTGCTGCTTCAATTAGACTGGTCGCTTTGCCCAGTTAATTGGAATGTCCTCATTGACCCTCGTTGATCCCGAGACACAGAACAACTAACATCCATCATATCAAATCAATGAATGTCCAATAAATATCATTAATCTATAATTAGTATACTTTAATATTAAATACATAAAGCTCTTAAGACCTCTGTATATCCAATAGTTCCAATTTCCAAGTATGTCATGTATCGGTTTAGCCTACACTAATACACATGTAACTTATTCAAGTCAAACATGGATGTTAGAGGAAATAGATAACCTTAATCTGACCCATGCGGTGAAGAGTAAGTGCTATATAACATCTAGGTCCTCCTGATAAACAGACCATGGCTACTTCATATCACCCCCAAACATAGGCAATTTAGGGAACACAGATCTAATTCTAAGTTAACATTTTGCGGCTAAAACCTTCTACTTCGTTCTTACTATATACAGTTAGAATAGAAACCTATCTAAATACGATTATAGTTTCATAGCTCGGTGTGTAGTGCTTGTGCCATAGGCAGGGATGCCAAGTGTTACGATTTTTTCGTAATTTTACGATTTTTGATCCCAATTACGACAATTACGATTTCTGCTGGCAAATTACGATTTTTAGGAATTTCTGAAGTGTCTTATCAATGTGTACAAAAAAATGCCTAGAGCCCCAACAGAGGGTGAGTATATATACTTCCCTTCACCAAGCCAAAAATACGTCTAGTGAAAAGGTGTAGAAGAAAAGAGAAATAGCAAGATCACCTCTTTGTTTCCCCTCTTCTGAAACGACATACCTACATTGGTTACAAACTGGTCTGCTTTAGTATGTCCAAGCACATTTTAAAGGGCATGTAATTTTGTTACGATTTTTGTTACGATTTCAAGCAAAAATTGTTACGATTTTGGGTCCAACAAATCGTAACAAATACGACTTAGGGGTGGGGTGACTTGGCATCCCTGCATAGGATTTCAATCGCCAAGCGGGCTTATGGTATTTACAGCAAAACAACGCTTAATTTACAGATAGCAAGAGTTGGCCCAAAGGTTAGTGAAGCTACTGCAGGTGACGTGAGCTCTAGATTAACTACGTAATGCCTCTGCGTTCACCCAATGCTAACTGTGATAACAAGGAATAATTGCTTCTTGGCGCTGCGTGATAAATGATGTTTTTATGGTTCTTTTCAAGACCTAGATAAGAGCAGGCCCTTTCTCTTATATACTGCCGCATAATTTATATCTAAAATCTGAAAGGTTAATAGTTTTGTTTAGAATAATTACTAAATAGAATAGTGCCATGGGAGCAATACCCCTCTTTATAGGTATCATGCTACTGTAGAATTACATCAAAGTGTTTTGATTTCATGAACTAATAAAAATTCAATACTTTGTTTTTCATAACATTTCTATGGAATCCTGCATAAAGAAAGCCAATTGTGTTTCACAACAGATATATTTCAAAAAGAAATTAAAAGTATTATCTGATGTATTGTATGGTTTCCAAAGTACACACCTTTACATTAAGCAATAGTGCTAATACTGGTACCTAAATATCTATAAACAACCACCACTTTTCCTCTTTTGACAGCCACTTCATCTCTTTAGTTATTAAGATGGGTTTAAAATATCATGTAACAGAATGCACTGGGTGCTAATCGCGTGAATACAGTATCATTGATACCGATCGTTGTGAAAGCAGTCACATCATTGACACTGTCAGAGGAACCCTTTACCCATTGATCAGACCATCGTAGGATTCATATATATGTTGCCAGGCACTGGCACCGGAACAACGCTGCTTATTAGGATGGTAGTTTTAGCATACGTTTTTTTGTGATCATGTATAACAAAGACATGCCATTAATGCCATGATATGATACGGTTAGTTAGCGCTGATGTATTGATACTGCTGTACTAATTCACCACTGTTGAGTATACCATAAGAACTGCCTAGCCAGCCATGTCTGCAGTTTGCAATGCTGCCCCATGTGCCCGTGTTGTATGGGCTGGCTATGCGCTAAGGCTTTCCCTGCCTGCCGCCGCCGCCGCTCACTGCGCTCTTTGCTGACACACTTTTTGCCCCTCCCTAGGTGGATGTGAAGTCTATGACTAAAAGGGAACTTGAGGACCAGAAGCGGGTAAGCCCAGCACGCCCAGCACGCCAATGCTGACCCAGGTCTTAGGGTCAATAGGCCGCCTCAGAAAAATGATAATATAATTTCTAATCAAACAGGCAATCTTGTGGTGATTGCTTGTACTTCCTGACTGATGTGAAGTGTTCATGATAACAGGCAGCCAGCATACATTTTGATGTCTTCTTCTGTTCTTCCCTCTGTCGAACTCTTTAGAACTGTCTTGGTCATAGATACAAACTATTCTCTGCTGACACCTTCCCTATCTCTAAAACCCTGATTCTACCCTGTCCTATTAGAATATTAGTCTACAGAACGTTGTCAGTTGTGCGACTAAACAACCCATTTAGGCCTAGTTACTGAAAGTACAGATTTCTCTGACTGTTAAGCTCGGATGTTCCTACCTCTCACAATAGCCATTGCTGTTCATGTTTGGTTCCCATTCATTTAATTTGATGCATTTACACAATTGCGTTGCCTGTCATTTCTTAATGCATACCCTTCAAGCTATGATTCTATACTTATGCTTGTAGACAATTATTCAGTAAAGCTTTTTATGTTTCTGACCCTAGAGTTTCAGCTTGGCACTAGACCGTCAACTATGCCACGATATCCAACCTGCTACTTATTTGGCCGTCTTCCGAGTAAGAAAACTCATGGTGCATGATATCAACATTATGTACAGTCGTGTATAGCCCTGGCCCTCCTTCCAACATCTCTATTTCATTTTGAGGAATACCTATCAAATGGCACCTCCACCCCCAACACCACAGACTCCAACAAACAACATACCTCAAATTTAAGGCTGATTGGACACACAGCTTTGTGATATACTATGAAGGTCCTCGTGTTCATTATTTGATAAGCTTATCTTTTTTGGGAATTAAAGACGTTTGTTGTTGTTTCCGTCTGCAAACTTAGTCAGGGACGAAGCGAGATGAGCAGCTGGTAAGGCTGACATAAAATTGTTTTCATTACCTGCAACACCTTGCACACCGACTCGGTTGTTTGCATTAACCCCGCTGTAGAAGCACACCATTTTTCCTCCTTTAGTCAATCAAAGATTATTTGATAAATGAAACTCTAGTAATAATGCACAAAGGATAAATAAATCCCGATGCTGTGCGAATCTCAGTGATAGTTGCCATTGTTCAAATAATTGAAAGGAAGCACCTATTCCAAAATGTTGAACAACATTATTCAAATTTCAGATCCCTTTTAATAGGATAGTATTCTTTTAAGAGAGATTAATCACCGCAGATATTTTATCTATCCCTTCAACTTTACAACTTGCATGACACCTTTTTATTAGGTTTTACTCACCTCTAACAGATATAGACTTTCTACATCCTTGTATTCTGTTCTTTGTTTGGAAAATCGCTTTTCCCTCATCTCCATCTCCATACCTCTACCCTCTTCCCTACTTCCCTCTTGTGATAATTTACTCCGGTCCATCAGCCTTTCCTAAATCGCTCTACCTCATGTCATGTCAAATGCCTGCTGGTTGCAAGAGATGTTCTGTCTTTGATGATATCAAGATCCCCATTGTATAAAAACTACATCTGTGTAGTGTTATCCATTGTGTGAAGCTCGTCTGTTATGTACTATTATTATTGTCATGATCTCAGTGGGTTCCATGGGATAGGTAGTGTATTCTTGTATTTTGTATGTGGCAGCATGCGTCCCATATGGAACTGATCAGGGTGATTCTACGAAAGGAACTCTACTGCATTTTGTAAAATTCTATTTGGTCATCTATCCTCATTGGAGTCCTCATAGCTGCCCCTTTCATAATCTGCATCTTTCATGAATGAGCATGATTTTTACATCATATAAAGACATAATTATTCAATCTATTAGAAATATTTTGAAATAACTCCTTATCCTAGCATCTAGAATCTTGGGAATCTAGCGGACATTTGAAATTTCCTCGCAGTTCAAGTTGGTTGCTTAGTGATCGATGCAGGCTGTTGTACTTCCAGTCAATGTGTGGTGAATCTGTGTTGTCTCCTTGTATTTGAAGATAGATTAGTGTTTGCAAAACCACTGAACCACACTACTCATGCTGAGATAGTGATTTACTTACAATACATGTAATTGGGTGATACACTGGCAATAAGAAACAGAAAGCCTGGAGGGGAAAGACATTGCTTCTGACATGAACATATATACCAATCATTTAGATGGTTGCATGTTGTCTATTGCTTTTACTATTCGTAAAGTATCCATAAGCGTTTCTTTACCATCGTTATATTTGTCGTGAATTTGTCCTCCTTTGTACATCGCATGTCTATCACACCTTATAGATTACACACATGTCTTAAAGTGTAAACTTGTCACTGCTGCATGAATAACAAATTAGTCTAATCGTAGATGCACATCATGTTGAGCTAGATCTCAATATCGTGCACCCTAGACAATAGTTTTTAACTCATAATTCCAGCTCTTGTGTAGTAGGATCTCACAACTTTCAAGTAAAGCCTTCTGATTTTGACTGGCAATGTATTTTTTTCACTGTACCGTGACACATAGACACGTATCAATTGGAAGATTTAAAACAAAAGCATGTTACGGAGCTGGAAATCACAATTTTGCACAAGCTGTACTTTTGACCAGAGTAAAATTTTGCACAGATGAGCTTTGATCTAGGCTAGCACACAAATTCGATGGTGTTGGATCTCCTAATACTTCCAATCACTCAATGATTGCCACAAGAACACATCACTACTCACCAAAATGGCCAAAATTAACATACGCCCACTTTCGCTTCCAAAATAACTATTGGTGATTATGGTGCAATCAGGAGTGGGGATATTGAGATGTGATGGTAAGCTACATTTTCTGTGGTAACTGTTTGTCCCACAGGGAGAGGCCCTAAGACAGAGCCTACTGACGCGCTACTATGGGAAAGCACATCCAAGGAAGCGTCAGGACAGTACAGTGGGCGGCACCCCGACAACACCCGTTCCACCACCTACCGGAGCCGGACCAGGGTCCATGGTACTCAGTCGCGCTGAGATGACCCTCTCCGAAGTCCAGGTTAGTCCTAGAATATGTGTGGCTCCTGTTGTAGCTTTTCCCAATTAGTGTTAAACTCCAACAATCATCTCTTAATAGGCCTACCTGTGTTGTTATTGTATAGGAAGAGAATGAACAAAAGAAAAATTGCAATGCATTATAGTAGATAGGCTGAGGCCTGTACAAGTATGTCCCTATTCCACTTATTTTGTTGTACCATCATTCTTAGTGATGGCTGTAGATGGTCTGACTCCTGTCTTGGTAATCTCAGTGCAAGGTTATTTCCATTTCTCCTCATGGTATTGTGGTGTCTTTCTCTTTGGTGTATATTTAAGGTACTATATTCATTTCAGTGCCATCTGGATAGAGAAGGAGCTTCGGATCTTGTTGTAGATCTCATACACAACAATTATTCCAACAGAATCTTCCTAGAGACTGTTGAACTAGGCATAGCCCTTCTTGAAGGAGGGAATTCGGCGATACAAGTAAGTATTTAAACCCCACCTCTATAAAGGAGACTCCAGATATAAAATCGTTGAAAAATCATTTTCTATAATCTAATATTCAAAAACGCTGTCTATAACGTTTATAAGACAACCCCCTCCCCCTTCAGATCCCCCCCCCCCCCAAAAAAAAACAAAAACGAAAAAAAACAATTGCTCTAACTAGGGTTTTAAGGTAGTGACCTTGTTGTATGCCCTCCTTTACTTCATACGCACAGTAGATTTTCCAGTGGACAAATGCATATGTTCTCATAAGTAAATCTTTTTGATTTTTCAAATGCATACCGTTCTTTCATCACAGAAATCATTCTTCAGTCGACTCACCAATGACAAGGAGTCAGAGAAATTCTTTAAATGTTTCTATGACCGTGTACGAGAAGCCCAGGCTGAGATCAAAGCAACGGTCTCTGTCAATACGGCGGAGACGTTGGCCGGTGGTAACAAGACTGAGGAGGATAAAGATGACAAAAAGAGACGTAAGTACCTGCTTATGGTGTTCTATAGATAATGTGTGACATAGTAAGGTACCTCATCCTAGCTCGGCTTATTCAACCTGTGACGCACACATTGTACTTGATTTTCCCTCTCATGTTTTATATACTTTTACAGCACTCAAAACATTTGAAAGTAGTGGATCAGAATCTTTTGCCTAGCTGTTAATGCCTAGCTTAAACCTTTTTGTTTCCTGATTTAACAGGAAGTGCACTGTACTAGGTGATCTATGTTCAATGATTGTGCCTTTCTAATCCCATTTCATGAATCAATGCAGTTTGAGTATAGATATTCCTCTCTAGGTTCGATCAGTACTGTAGCGAGCAAGTAGCAAAATACATTTCATAAATTCGAGCGAAAATGCGTGAAAAGCTTAAATTATGGCCCTCTGGATTACATAGAAAAAAGGTTCTAATGTAGCTTTAAATAGAATACTCAAACAGGTAAAGCTTTTTTACAGCATTCAAAACAAAAGTGCAGTAGATAGTTGAATCTGTGAGGAAATGAGTACCATCTATCCATCTGAAATGCTGCATTGATTGTGCCATCTGCATAGATAACATATGGACGCACCTATCCTTTGCATTCTTTTACATCTTTCCCTTCGTGTTATCAAATGAGACAGTGACACGCCAGCCCAGCAATGACGAAAACCCAAAAGACAAAGACAATGAAAAAGATAAATGTGAGTTGAAAGACAGTTATGGTAGGGGAGGAATCAAGATTACGGAACGTCGTAGGAGTAGTAAAAGTAGTATTATCAAAAGCTATTTACCATAGCTCACTTATGAAAAAGCATGTTTTAAAGAGCATGCTATGTTAATATTGCACTAGTATTTGCATTGTTTCTGCATGTCCATCTATTTCTCACTTATCTTACTTATTATGGCATTCATAGGTTTCATATTAGTTCAATTTATTTCCAATATTGTTTGACAAACAGCCGGCCCTGATATCTCATGCAATTATAACATGTATATGTTGTAAGCATAAAAATCAGATTTCTTCATCCTATTAAAGTCTAGGATAAAGTATGCATTACTTCAGTGAGTCTTAAAATAATCTATTACCAGGACTTATCAAATGAATTTTTACTATGTTTTGCTATTGAAGAAGACTATTAAAATGTTTAATGAAAACGGTCATACACGTGTATTTGAATAGAAACTAGCTTGGTCTTAAGGGTATTTCCGATTGATATATATCAAGAAGAGGAACACGTTTTATGGTTTGACACTAGTATAACAAGGTATCAAGCTTTCTGTTCTCTCTCAAATATAACTGTGTGTATTAGACTTCTATTTCTACTAAATAGACCCACATGAATTAATGATTCATATAGAGAGAGTAGTGTGACCTTTGGAGAGGTCTTCAATTTTATCAAAGAACTATCATCATACATATCATTTCTGATTCATCAATGGTAGCTTCAAAGAAGGAAAATAAAAAGAAGCGTAAGTTGATACTTCTATTGATAAATACTGGTATGTCAATTACATAGACTGACTCACCAATACATTTTTTTAACTAAATTGCTCGTACAAGATGTATGAGACATTTTATAAATAGCAAATTATAAGTGGAATGTTGTCAATGAAGGAAGTAAGGTTCATTTCAAAAATGAATAAAGTAAATTTAAAACTAAACAGGGAAAGAGATGCATTTGTTTCAGACATACTAAATGTGATCTGTTAATAGTGAAGTTGGTACAGTGCAGGTACTGTATACTGATGCTGATAAGATACAACTCTGATATCATTAGCTACCGAAAAGGAAGGCAAGAAAACTGACTGTGAGTTGATTATATTAGGCCACATAAAAATAGATTATCAGCTTTGCAGTGACCGTCTTGTTCAGTTCTGGACCTCATTGCTGGTTTTTGTTTAATATTCTCACAAAAGATTTAACAAAAAATCTTGCATCTAATAAGAGGCTAGCAAAATATATAGAAATAGTAATATGTCATGCATTAATCGGTTTATAAGTACAATTTAAAAATCATTTATTTCTTATTGCCATGTCTATGAAATAAAAAGCCGTCCTCCCGCACCGTCTTTTTACCTAATGTGTCCACAAAGTTGATGACTAATTTTATGTGGCCTTATAATATATTGTTTACAAAGGTCTGAAGCGATTTGGTATAGATCTGTTATGGGAATGTAGAGAAAAGGGCAATTAAATAGGTTCCTCATCTTTGAGGGGATATGTATATATCTCATATGAAAAGTATCAAAACGGTATATCGTAATAGAAAAGCTATCTATCCAATTTATCTACATAAAATTCCAGACATTTAAATAAGATTCTACACTACAGTAAAGTCTGGAATATCACCCAAACACAAGAGCTACACAAGGGGTCTGATTATAGCTACTTTAGTACTTTAGTATATTTCCATTAAATCCTTGCATACCCTTCAGCCAATATAGGCATGTTTACTGCCAAAGTAAAACTGGTTCTGATTCACGCACACGCCACGGCTGATGCGTGAGGCTTTACAGTAAGGGAAATGAATCAGCCTTTTTGCCCAAAACATAAAGTAAAGGAGTTCTTAAAAAGAAACGTATTTAACCCATTTGAATATATTTGATGGAGCAGCCAATAACAAGGAGAAAGCAGAGAAAAGTAAGTGTTGCGATTGCAATTGTGCCAGTCTGTAAAGCATAGTGCAAAGGTTAAATTGTATTTTCATAAAAGCATCAAATCTAGGATTTGCCAACTAAATCAAAATATGTTTCCTATAATGGTTGGAAGGTGAACTATTATCTTTAGATATCTATTTTTCGGGAAGGTTATGATGGGATGATGATTTATGGTATTCTTATATTATTTATACTTTGCCTAATTTTAAATAAGATTCCTACCACTTCGAAGTTGATTTTTATTATATTCAGTTTATCTCATTAATCACTTGACAGACAAACTAAACGAGAAGGAGGATGAAGAAAGTGAGTCTATGATATATAGTACATATATCGGTAGTTCCTGTATCCTATGATTGCCAACCCATATGATAGTATGTACTCACAGGCACACACCATGCAGTATAAGATAAATGACAAGCAAAAGGGATAATCTATACATGTCATTTTCATATTTTATGATATTTGTTATAGACAAAATTTAAGACCCTTTTATATATTAGATCTTAGATTAGGAACAGTCAACAATTTCTGTTGAACCCTCTGTTACCACAAATACAGACCCCACCAAATTGCACCAAGTTTTGCCCTATAGTTAGATACACAAACTTGTATACTACCTGAAAAGGGCTTGGTTGAGGTAGTTTCACGGTTGAAAATAATTGGGTGGCATGAACCTTGATTCATGGCAGAGGCGATGCCAGGTGTATAGATATAGCTATAGAAGGAATTATGTGCCGATAAATACTACTCTGACCATGGACGTTATGATATAGAAATGGCTTCATAACATGGCATCTTGAGAGCTTAGGACGTAAGTTTCTTAGTGCCACCCTCTATTTCTTACTGCCCCCCTCTCCCACCTCAACTTGACCCCTAAATAACCATGTTCCTCCCACCTGACACAAAAATAGGGTTTGTTGCATTCATGGATTTGTATATATTTTTAACTCTGACAAAAAATTTCATTACAAATAAAGGTACCATAAATAGCACCTTGATCCTGGCGCTGTAAACCTCTAATGTGGCGTACACATGGACAACATATTCCCACATAGTTCATGAAAAGCTTTCATTTTTACCAGTAACATTGCTATATTGTCCAATTTCTTGGCCTTTGATGACATGTCTTTGCAAAAGAGGTTTTTCAAAAGTGGCTTTTAATACAAAAAGTTCCCCATTGATGCATCAAAGCATCTTTTCTGCAGCAAACAGGGAGATGCTTTACCGATAGGATCGTGAGAAGACACACTATCAACAGGCCAGAGTTGTCAGTTATAGAATATTACACCCGTCTCGTTTCATATATAATTACATTTTGCTTTTTGTCTATGATTATTTTGTACATATCCATTTCAAATATATGTCTAATTATATTCTTTAGAGATGTCTGTATGTTAAGTTTGCCTTTTCTGCTATTTGCCTTTTCTTCTGTTGCTTTCTCGGCATTTCTGGGAAATATATATATATATTGTCGAGCTATTCCATTCGTATCAATCCTGGCCGTAGTAATGATAATAACTATGTGACACAATTATCCTAAGTAGTAGACAACTCCTTAAACTAGTAATAACAATCAACATATACTGGCAGATGTGTGAAGCTCTCATGCCACAGTGGCCAATAGCCGTTGCCCTTTATTCATAATTCGAGCATAAAAAACATTTGACAGAAACAACCAAAACTACCGCGCACCTGTTGGGATAAAGGCCCCTAACGTGTTGGGCACAGGGAGTAATATTTTACTACTATCATACCCATATAAAACAGTTAAATATACAATGTAGACCTAGCCTAATACTAATGATTGTCTTCCAGATGTTTGAGCATGTACATGTACCAGCTATATATCTAGTGACTTTTTGGGACAAAAATGTGTGGACATCGCTTTTGCTAGAATTCCCAAAGAGAAACTTTGCAACCTAGGTTCTGGAAATTTGATGTCTTTAGACAAAGACATTTGGTTAGCTTTATATTCATCAAAACCACTTGTGTCATTGCAGCCAAAGCCAATGGGACCCTGGTGTGTGCCGAGATGAAGGACCAGCTGGATGAGGCGGCCGCTAGTACCGGTAAGGCGCTCACGTCTGTGCGCCGGACACGCGGGGACCAGCAGGAGGAGGAGAATGCTGCTAACCGGTCCAACACCACCGTCATTGTCGATGACATCCTAGCTGACAAGACGCGCGATAAGGATGAGAAGAAGATGTCGTCTGAGATCGCTGTCATGCAGCCAATCCTCAGGTTCCTGCAGCTGTTGTGTGAAAACCACAACCGGGACCTGCAGGTTAGTATCATGTACAGACACAACCAGCGGAACTCGTATAAACCAGTGTATAAGAATTTAGAAGGGACATACATATATATTACATGTATATGACATATTACAATACAGTGGTCACCGTCAGGCCACCGTTGTAGCTGTAATGTTTTCATTGCATTTTTAAAAGCTTAGGTATTCATTGCATAATTTTAAGCTCAAGTACTTCTCGGGTTCAATTGTACATTGCCAGTCTTAGCTCTCAATAGATGTCAATCCTAAACGTTGATTCACCTCTCAATTACAGAACTACCTACGCAACCAGTCCAACAAATCCAACTACAATCTTGTGTGTGAAACGCTACAGTTCCTAGACTGTATTTGCGGCAGCACAACCGGAGGTCTCGGCCTACTGGGTCTCTACATCAATGAGCACAACGTGGCTCTGATTAACCAAACACTAGAGAGTCTGACGGAATACTGTCAAGGACCCTGCCACGAAAACCAGGTAGGTTTCCAAAATAATATAGACATGATGTTTCATTCGGTGGCATGGTAAAGGTAGCAGACATGATTCATTACTATTTGCCTGTTGCACCCGCAAGGCTACCATTTTGGTAGCCTTGCGAGACCAGACTTTTTTTTGTGTGGGAGAATTGTGATGAAATACATGTGATGAATTGTGATGAAATACACTCACATCATGTTTAAATCTTAACATTATTTGATTTCAGAACGCCATAGCTAGTCATGAGAGTAATGGAATCGACATCATCATTGCTCTCATTCTAAATGACATCAACCCACTTGGGAAATTCCGAATGGACCTAGTTCTTGAATTGAAGGTAAGTATCTCTTCCTTTGGCAAGTACCCCTTTCTAACGTTCCGTCTACATGTGTCTGCCTCCACATACCTTAACATTGTAACATTCTTTAAAGTGGGATATTTTCTGAATGACCATGTTTAATCATGTATAACAGCGATTTGATTAGGCTCTATCAAGTTCTATATTGTAGACACGTATTCAAAGGAATTTCTTTGGATTTTCTATGTGATTTTACTCGTGCAAACATTGAATAATTAAGTTTCAAAACCATGGTGTAATATGTAGTCGTGGGCTTTTTGTAATGGGAGTCCCTCAGGGCTCAACTATCAACTACTATGTTCGCGTCTTAACTTACTTCTTTTCTCCTACTATCGCAGAACAACGCATCCAAATTGCTTCTTGCTATTATGGAGAGCCGGCATGACAGTGAGAACGCGGAGCGAATATTGTACAACATGAGCCCAAAACAACTGGTAAGTCAACCCTTAATGCTATAGTGTAAGGCTGTTCTCTATGCCCCTCTGGGACGAGACATCTAACTGATCCTTCCTTTTTAAGGCACTACATTACATGCATGCTATGCCCTTTATATAAACATTTGCTAGACCTTATTGTGTCTAGAATTATCCTCAGGTTAAGCTGCTTCCAGTATTCAGCTACTACCACGTTTTCCCACTGAGTAGATGGGGCTTAAAACACATAGAAAGGGTGTGATTGGTGGTGTCGTATCCACTTCTCCTTTCGTCAAGGATTAAAATACGGGAGATTTATTATAAACAAACACAGCTATATTCAGCCAAATTAGAATTATAATTTAGTCTGCATAATACATAATAGACATAGATAATCTGTTTACACAACAATATTAATTGCAAATGCTAAATAACATGGAACATATAACAGAGTTATATAAATGTTTGACAATGCTATCTGTACCCCAATCCAAGCTCAAAGTGCGCTCACACCAGTGTCTGTAGTGACAGGTTCAGATCACTCTCTCCCACTGAGCATGTCACCGGGCTGTCAGTGATGAAGGTATGGCTAGGGCCTGCACTGAGAGGGGGGCTGATCTGTTACTGTATACAGGCACTGGGTGAGTGCATTCCCACAGCACATGCAGTATGCGCGTAGTTCTACCTGCACACGTACAATAAAAGTACATAGACCCTATTAAAACTTGTCTTCTTACAGATTTATTCCCTAACTTGTCTGAACAATTAGTTAGATAGCGCGCATTGTTATTAGATATATACATTTTGTAGTAACATCCTTTATGTTTTGATGACATTTCATTTTGAATTTTACTGTTTTCCTTTTTCCATATTGCCCTGAGTATTGCACATTGAGCAGGGAGCTGTAGTAGGGCAGACAGCGTAGCGCGGCGTTTTTTAATCTCTGCAGCACTCTGCACTCACCATTTGCTTGGTTTGCAGCTTGAAGCTATGAAACAGGCTTTCCAAATGGCAGTGAACAGGGGCGACATAGAGGTACCACTAGACGTTGGTTCTCTGATCATTCATTACTTGATTTCCAATCTCACTGATTATTCCGTAGTCGTGCTTCAAGTGTCTAGGTGCATGGGGAGAGCCTCCAGCTGATTAGATCCCTATCCTTTGGTAGTGCCACCTTACGTCTCTGCACTCCTCCTCTTACTGCAGAGTAGCCTACTCCTACTGAGTCCTAGAGCTAGAGTTTATCCTCAAAGCGGAGGCTTTTTTTGGTTCCTGTACTGAATCTTGACAGTTATTGAGTTGATGACCATCTTGGAGCACGACATGTGGTGTCCCTGGCAAATGGAATGAAAATAATTGGAGAGTCTTAATTAGTGGGTAAAGGTTAGTTAATAAGTGTTACTATGAATGAGTTAAGCGTGGAATGAGGAAAGGAATGAGTTGAAAGGCCAGCCACGCCTCCTATACATTGCGACCATTCATTAAGATGTGATAACCTCTGCACGATGTACAATAAGCTAGATCATTAATACCTTGCATGCTGTCAGGTTACCCAAATATGATTTCTCAAAAGTGAAATAAAGTGGAAACTCTCATGCATCCCTACTCTTTATGATTGCCTGGGACCAGTGCATGTTATTGAAATCAAAACTTTCACCACGGCCATGATTTTGGAAAATGAAGTTTTTGTAGAATTTTCAATTCAAGAGAAACTATTGTTGGATGGTGCTGATTATTCATAGCTTCTCCTGTTAGCTTTGATAAATGCATTTTCGGCTTTCAATCCTGTGGAAGATCCGCTCATGAATGGAATAGAAGGGAATAAGGCTACCGGTACCCTTAATTACCCCCTCGTTTTATCATGCAAATACAGGGAGACCGGTGGAGGAATGGATATTTTACACAATGATTATTTTCTTAAACCCACAGTTGTTAGAAATATAATCCTTGTCGGTTCTTGGAAAATCACCACTTTGCATAATTCACTGATTTGCCATTCCTCTATACTATTTACAAGATCATCACCCTAGAATCATATGACAAATGATCTTATACCTGATAAAATATTATCTGGTTTAATTCCATTGAACATCCCAGTAAAACCTAAAGATGTCGGCATTGGCCCCATAACTTGAAAAATACATAATACCTGATGGATAGTTCTTGTATTGCATCGCATTCTGTAACCTTCAAGTGGTATTAATTCAAAAGCACATTTTAAACACATAATGCATCCACACCATACTGTCAGAATACTGGAAACATTTTAAATAAAAGGCAGGGATCTGTTCAATATTGTGTCATAGTACTTTTGACTGGATTGCATAGTCTGCCCTTCTTTCATACTGATGTATGGAAGTCTGCACGAGTTTATGGCTGATATTGGTGGCTTTTGTGACAGGTTGATGTGGCTAAGCAGGCGTACCACCAGGCAGAGGCCATGGACGAGGAGGCAGAGGAGGGCGATGACGACGACGAGGACGAAGAGGAGACTGCCAACCCCAGGGATGTTGGCCACAATATATACATTCTGGCTCACCAGGTATACACCTCTTGTATTTACATCTTGTATTAATCAAAGTGTCACTTAGGGAGTGGTCATTTTTTAACAACAGGGGGGGGTTGGTGGATTTTTGCACGAGCGGGTCGAAATTATTTTGGTCCCCCCCCCGGGAGGGGTCGAAATTTTTTTGGTCGGCAAGTTGAAATTGAGCGCGGCCGACACCTTTGAGCTATAGTAACGCGCGGGCTTTTTCGCTAAGTAGGGGTGCAATTTTTTTGGTCCCCCCCTCAAGATGGGTCCAAATTTTTTTGGTCCCCCCCCCTTCAAGGGGTCCAAATTTTTTTGGTCCCCCCCCCAAATCCACCAACCACCCCCTGTTGTTAAAAAATGACCACTCCCTTAGCTTAATTACCTGCAGGTATGGCATATGACACAAAGTATAGGGTAATCAGTTTTGTTTGAGTATACTCAACCATTATATCGTTATGGTGACTGTAGACCTACTTCGCTACCTGAAAGTATTCTCTTTGGATAAGTGTCGGACAACTTACAGTATTATTTTTCACCATAATAATAAGTATCTTTCAACTCGATATGATAGATACTTAACCCGTGTCCTTGAACTTCACAGCTGGCCAACCACAACAAAGACTTGGCAAGCCTCCTCAAACCCTTGGGAGACCATCCCGGGGATCAAGCGTTAGAACATTATGCAAGACATACAGCTCAGATTGAAGTAAGTATTTAAGTCTTTGATTTCAGAAGATTTACGAGAAGGATATCCATACTACAGCCTTGTCTTTTTGACCATAAAAGAAACCAAAGCAGTTTGATCATAGAACACAATCTAACCAATCGGCAATTGGTATCTACAATGGTTATGTATTTCTCAGTCCCTGTAATACTTCTTTCACTAGAATCTAATGTAAATCCAGATAATATTGTTGTATATATTTGTGACATTCAGATCGTGCGGCATGATCGGACAATGGAACAGATCGTCTTCCCGATCCCTGAGGTATGCGAGTACCTGACAGAGGAAACCAAGATGAAAGTCTACTACACCGCGGAGCGAGATGACCAGGGAAGCAAAGTGTCCGATTTCTTTGAGAGGCATGAGGACATGTTTGCCGAGATGAAGTGGCAGAAAAAGCTCAGGGGTAACACCAAGCTTCTTTACTTGGGTTTATAGGATTATATTACATAACCGGTCAATCAATCGAATTTCTGATATAAAGAATCATGTATAAAAGTTTTATCCATACAGAGAAACCGGTCAATCAATCGAATTTCTAATATAAAGAATCATGTATAAAAGTTTTATCCATGCAGAGAAATTCAGTGAAAATCAACGTAACTTGTATGTCTATGTGGTGATTTTAACACATGGGTGTGTCTTTTTTCTTTCAGCAAACCCCTTGCTATTCTGGTTCAGTTCACACATGTTCCTGTGGTCCAGTGTTTCGTTCAACTTTGCTGTACTCATCAATCTGCTTGTGGCCTTCTTCTACCCATTCAGTGGAACAACTGCAGGTGGGTATTTAGTGTTGAATATTGGTAAACCTTAGAGGATGGCTGGGGAACCCTTATAGGATGGCTGGATGTCCCAAAACTTGATGATGATTTGCCGTCATGCTGCACTAGGGAAAGGCCTGCGATTAATCCTTCCACACTGTCTTTAATAATGCAGCATGATGACGTTTCGGGAGTGTATCGACTTTGTATGTTGTTGTATATTGTGATATATAAACAGTTATGAATATGGGCACTGAAAGTATCATACTAATCTTTAATCTGCGGAACAAAATCTTCGTTAAAATGTTGATGACATAGAATTAAAATAAAAAATGAAACAAATTATTTCCTTGATTTCAGAGTTGGACCCTCGCCTGTCTGCCCTCGTCTGGGCGGCTATGTTCTTGTCTCTCGCCATTGTGATCACTCTCCCTCGGCCGTCCGGAGTGCGCACACTCATAGCATCCACCATCCTCAGACTCATCTTCTCTGTTGGACTTGAACCAACACTCCTACTTCTCGGAACATTAAATGTATGTGTGATAGAAACCTACGTAATAACAACGTATAATTGGTTTTAACAGGGAGTGTTTGATATATACTCCCTTGTTTCAATTTTTAAACGACCACAACAAAGAATGGCCATCTCTCCCCTATTCTATACAGTACACGTATATATGCTATGCTGATCTGATGTTATGTGCTTGGTTTCTCCAGGTGTTGAATGGTATCATCTTCCTCGTCAGTTTAATGGGAAACCGGGGAACGTTTACCAAAACTGTGAAAAACATTCTCATGGACTTCGAGTTCATCTACCAAATGGGATATCTTCTCATCTCCACGCTCGGACTGTGTGTCCACGAGTTTTTCTACAGTCTCCTGGTGAGTAACTTCGATAGGATAGGTTACTGAACTGCACAAGATGTACATTAGTAATAGGATGCAATGCAATGCAGTCTAGTTAGACTTTTATATTGCATATCATATATAGACATAGATGCGGACATGTTTTTGCATTAGATTTTTTTGTGAGAATTACACTACTCCTTTAATCGTATAGACGCCCCAGGCCCAAACGTGATTTAGTTGTAGGACAATAGTACAATAGGAATGTGCATTTGTTAGAGCTCTGGTACACAATTGGTTTTGAGAAATAAGCATTTTACTTTACGAAAGCGACACCCTATTGCATTGCTAATTTATACTGATAGTCCTCGCCAAAGGATGGAGGTATATATGTCTTTCTTCTCAGAGACTAACTTAGCAGCAGCAGTTAGTCCACATGGACATAAGTGTTAAGGCCTCTACTGCAGGTGACCTCCGGTTCCATACATACAGTAACCTCCCCGTAGTGCTGTGTAGTGTTCTCTACCCAATATACTTTGACATTTTCATCCTTCCCCAGGTTCTGGACTGAGTGCTACCCTCTCTACTTCAGTTCTAACTTCTATTTCTTCTGTTCTGCACGATCCTAACCCCCACCACCACGTCTGCGATTTTATTGATTTTTGTTTTGATTAAACAACGCCAGTTAATGCAGTGATATTTTATCCAGAAACCGGTTTAGTCATCTTGTTAATCATTTATACATAAATTTGTACGATTACAATCATTTCTTCAGTTCATGAATGTTTGTCTTTTTTGAATAGATGTGAATGTTAAGCCTTTGTTCATCATGCAATATTTGCATTTATCACATATGAAATAACCCAGTTAGCATTCTGTATCATATCCCGAGCTCTTTGGGTGATAGCTCTTCCTCACTTTCCCTCCTGATAACAAATCTCCGAATCTGTACAGGAATCTCCCAACTGCATATGACTGGGATTAGTGGGATAGTTTAGATAGGGGCCTACTATAACAAGGCCACATAAACTATTGTAGATAACAGCTTCAATTCAAAAACATGTTGGATATATCATGTGTGGCGGGTAGCTGTAACAGTTAGCAGTACAATTCTCCATCTCGTAGTTGGTTGCTGGGTTAGCAGGTAATGGCTAGTTACTAGTAGCACTGTGAATAGTATTTTTTGAGGGAAAGTCGTGAACATCAATTCATTTATGATTTAACATAAGTAAGCTTTAAACATACCCCCTACAACAAGCCTCCACTAACTCATTGATGGTTGGTTATCATACAGTTATTGGACGTGGTTTATCGAGAGGAGACGCTGCTCAATGTCATTAGGTCAGTGACAAAGAACGGTCGCTCCATCCTGCTGACGGCGGTTCTCGCCGTAATACTCATCTACCTCTTCTCCATCGTCGGATTCATTTTCTTCAAGGATGACTTCCTCATCGAAGTTGAAAGCTTAGATGGAATTGTAAATCCAGGTAAGTCGCTTATTACTAGTCTTGCTGCACAAATTATTGCTATATCAAAATACATATAGTTATGATTTTTTTTTGAAACAGTGAAACTTAACTACCGTAAATTCTCGCGTATAAGCCTAACTCGCGTATAAGCCGCACCCCTAACTTTGACAAATTATATAAGCCGCAGAGGGGGTCTGAATATTGCGACTTTTGTACTGTAGTATACTAATAAAAACTCTCGTATAAGCCGCACCCTATATAGGCATGTTTGGTATCAAAAGAAATCTGAGTGTGACTCGCGTACAAGCCGCGGCTTCTACGCGAGAATTTACGGTATGCACCGATGAACAATGCATAGAAAAATCTTAATATTTCAGAATGTAAGACCTCTTCTGCGTCTTTCTCATCGAAGTTTTTGCGAACAGTGAATTAAATACCAGAATTAAATAATGTACTATTCCCCTCCTTGACAGACGTGGTGAAAGCGGCTGCGACCATTGTTACCGGTGGCGCCACCACAGCAGGAATCGGAGCGGCTGCTGGGGCAGCGGCAACTAATGCCGGAGCCAAGATGGCCGCCGGAACGGGCGGCATGGCAGACGGCACATGTTCATCAGAGAGGGGGTGTACGAATGAAGCCCTCAACAACTTAGTCAAAAATATATCAGAAGCAGGTGAGTAAACCATATTGATTATTCTATATATTCATATGGACTAATTTATCACTCAATAACCCTTCAATAGAAGCATTTTACAACGGAACAAAAGTCGTGTTGTAACTGCAAGGCATTCAATCTTTAGACACAAGGTTTTCCTGCCCGATGTTCACCCATATGCTGTAGTACAATATGTAAGTGGCCACTAATCTGTCAACTTTCTGTCCTCAGCAGCCCAATCAGAGTTGTCCCCAGCCAGTGGTGCTGAGGAGGAGGAGGAGGGTCGTGAACGGCACTGCGACTCACTCATCATGTGTATCATCACCACACTCAACGAGGGTCTCCGCAACGGTGGCGGCATCGGCGACGTGCTGCGCAAGCCGAGTAGTACAGTACGTATAGGACCTGCATTACAAACACACAATGATAGTATACTCGTATGAGAGATTCAGAACTGCACAGCAATCTAGAAACAAAAACTAAAAATACATATTCACTATTGCAACAGATAGTAACAGATTTTATAGGCTTAGATTGTATATATTTTCACTATACATACACAAGATGTTAGATCTTGAACTCATAATAAACAGTTGATACCCAAAAACATGTACCTCGCAAGCAAAGTTGACTTAAGACCGATCAGTAATATTGATTTCATTTCACATCTGACAGTCTATACGAAAACCTGCCGGACACCGGCTATAGCCGGCTTAAAGCCTGCTGGTCCGGCAGAAATTCTGTGTCTGCCGGCCCAAATGGCTGGCTATGATCCTAGTCTACATGACAGTTTTTACGGCTTGTAAATCGGACCATTATTAAGATCTCTAGAGAGTAAACTAGAAAGCCTGGATATTTTGTAGAAAGTTACCCAAAATTAGACAATTGTAATTATCCAAATGATTTGAATATACCAGTAACCTCTATTCATGATCAATTCCTATGCAAATTCTAGCTTTATAGCAATTTTTTTTAATACAATCATTTCCTCTGGGTATCCGGGCCTGCAAACATTTAGCCGGGCCTGCAGAATAACAAATCTGCAGGACCGAATGTCCTGCAAGGCAAATTTTTTTTCGTATAGACTGACCTGAGGCCTGTCCTTCTCTCTTTTAATATGTACTTATTGAGTTTCCATCACTAATACAGCTAATATTAAACAAAAGACACCTTCTGATCTAATTGTAACATTAACAGCTTATACATAATAGAGCCTATATAGTGAGCTTTGATACATTGTGTATAGACGATATTTAACTCTTTCTGATTTGTACACTACTCTGCTTGGATACTACTATCAAGACATGTACAAGTAGGGTAGACCGCTTGGTGTTTCACCGTAGCTGGCGGTTAATTTCCTGAACTTACAGTTAATGTGTGCAGGTAGAATACAACAAATGTGTTCAGTTAATATGATAAAACTTGATTTCTACACAATTTTAATCTGTTTATAAATAAGTTTTATCCAAATGTTAACTCCTACATTTCATTCCCTATATATGTATCTTGAGAACACAATGCACAGGTAATGGTTCGGGCTGCAACCAGGAGAAGGACGTATTTCAATTGTGTTTCATGGAACATAAACCTTATACATTTACGTATTTATACCAGCTCATCGTGGACATAAGTGATATAGCATCATTAAGGATAACATTGGTATAACACAAAGAAGCCTCACATTAAAGATATTGCATCTGTGTATAGAAAGTACCCGGTAATACGCTGATGTTCAATAAAATGACCAAGAAGTGATAGCGGCCAAGAACCCAGATGGATATCTATTATATTTGAACACGCAATTTCAGACCCTTTATAACTGAGAAATTAAAATCACAAGTGGTTAAGTCTGTACTACTATACTATATACTTTTCTGTGCTATCTACTAAAATAAACTAACAGAGGGCCCTTCAAGCGTACATTAATATACAGTAAACGGTGTACCTACATGCTGCTTATATTAACTGCTCATAAGGTGTCTGTATGGTTAATCGATTAACGACTGTTTTTCCTTAATGATATTTAACTCTTCCACTCATAGTATGAAAAAACACTGTATGAGCCTTGTGAAAAAGTGATCCCAGTGGACAGAATAGTAATTGTGTCTGTCTTTTTTCTGGTTTCAGGAGCCTCTTTTTGTAGCAAGAGTTATCTACGATCTTCTATTCTTCTTCATTGTCATCATCATCGTATTAAACCTGATTTTTGGTGTCATCATCGACACCTTCGCCGACTTGAGAAGCGAAAAGCAGCAAAAGGAAGAAATCCTAAAAAATACTTGTTTTGTTTGCGGTAAGGCATTTCTTTCTTAATCATATGCAATTACAATTACAATATTTGTAATCTACTTAAAGATCTGAATGTGATAAGTATGAAAGGGTAGATACAAGTTTGGGGAGCATGTGCCCCCAGCGCCTACAATGCAATATTTGCTCTTAGATAGTAATAAAAATGAATACAAAAAGATATCTGTCTGCTCTTGTACATATACAATAACATTTTCAGTTTAGGACTTCAGCCTTGAAGACAGCCGATTGCAAAATGCCCTGGTCCATTTTAAAATCTCTATAGCAAGTGTCATATAAAACCAACAAATGCATATACGTGTAGTTTGACATTCAGCTGACTAAAGTGAATTCAGTATCAAAGGTCCCCTTTCTAAACTACTCCATCTTGAAACCTCCAGGCCTGGACCGATCAGCTTTTGACAACAAGGCGGTGTCCTTTGAGGAGCATTGTAAGTCAGAACACAACATGTGGCACTACCTCTACTTCATCGTACTCATCAAGGTGAAGGACCCGACCGAGTTCACCGGGCCCGAGAGCTACGTCTACACCATGGTCAAGGTGAGAAACCAGAGATTGATTTTAAAGAATGTCCTGGTTGGACATACTTGTAATTTGATGGTGAATACTAATCCAACAGCATATGATGCAAAAGTAAGTTACTCCTGCTATGGTCAAGAAGTGAATAGTCTGATAGTAAATAGTCTAAAAGGAGGAAAGCGCTGATACATGTTTAACTTATTCAAATTGTCATGTATGGTGAACGAATGTGTTTTGATCACTTTTCCTATTGATTGATCAGGAGAAGAACCTGGACTGGTTCCCACGTATGCGGGCTATGTCGCTGGCAGCAGACGACAGCGAGGGCGAACAGAACGAGCTGCGGAACCTGCAGCAACAGCTCGAGTCGACAAACAAACTGGTACAGACGCTGTCCCACCAGCTCACCGAGCTCAAGGAGCAGATGACAGAACAACGCAAGCAGAAACAGCGGATAGGCCTGCTCAGCACTCCTGCCATGCCGATGGGCGGCATGATGCAGAACCCCATGTGAACCAGCCGTATGTCCTAGAGGGTTTAGGAAGTACGAACTGGCTGCACCCAGTGTGGGCTGCACCCGATAGGTGGCCTCACTCCACACACAGCAAACCTTCACAAGGACGTTAGCACGGGGTCAGTGTAGGCACAGGTCAGCCCATGGTCACTCATCTGGGTGTCATGGTCACTCATCTGGGCATCATGGTCACTCATCTGGGTATCATGGTCACTCATCTGGGTGTCATGGTCACTCATCTGGGTATCATGGTCACTCATCTGGGTGTCATGGTCACTCATCTGGGTGTCATGGTCACTCATCTGGGTGTCATGGTCACTCATCTGGGTGTCATGGTCACACATCAGTGTGATGGTCACTCATCTGGGTGTCATGGTCACTCATCTGGGTGTCATGGCTGACGGTGTAAAGCTGCGGCCGGGTTGGCCACAGACCCCACGTATCACAGAGAGGCACCCTACACCACACATTCATGTCTGCTGTGGTGAGCTTAGGAACCTTGGAATACTCCAATGTCACTAGTCTAAGACAGACTACACAACACACCGATCACATGCATACCATGTTCATCCAAAGCATTATAATATTCACTGTACATTTTTTTACAAGGACCCATATTAAACTGGAATGAATCAAATAATCATACACTTGTACACCAGGGTGAAAATAGCTTTGAATGATCACGTTACATCTTTTGACGTACACATAAATAATTTACTCTTATAGAGTCACTATATTGATAAGATATCTTCTTTGTTTCGGTGAATATTGTACGATAGTTCAAGTTCAGGTGTGCCTGATTGGTATCTTTCACTGTTTGATATTGTATCGTCGCACATTTCTACAAAGGAGTCGTTGCAGGGCCGTTTCTTTTATCATCAGTCAGTTTAGTCACATTGTAAAACATGGAAATCAGTGGGTGACTGTATGTATACATGTGCATATACATTAGTGTGTACGATTTTCAATGAATCTTGTCGAGTCGAGTCGGATGTGTATATTTGTACATAAGCATGAAACTGGATAAAACCAAGTTGAACTTACGTACTTGTTATTTGTTTCATTCACAATGGAGTCACTTGTAGGAAATGCCCACTCTCGTTGTTTCATACTTGAAATCATATGAATGTTTCATATTTACAGAAGCTGTTAATTTCTCACATACTTTGATAGGAACCCTAAACATATGGTTCTTCATATATGTATAGTTGGAGATTTTGGGGGTGATATAACGGGGACATGTTCAAATTTGTGGTGTACATTGTCTATGGAATTCCAGCTGGTGCCAACGTTTTATACTATCAGGTGTAGGAGTTCTACTATGGCCAAGTGATTTCCCTGAGACCAGTATATACGTTTATATTGAAGATTAATGTCTGGTGAATGGAATTTGTAATGGATCAACCCCATCCCTGTTTAGTCGACCATGTACTGTTCTTCTCCTTCAGAGGAATTTAAGTGTATATGTGGAGCTGTTTGTAAAAAATGAAAACTAGAAAGAGACAAATGGATGTCTCTTTGAGTAAATGAGTGACATCATGGAATTACATTTGTATATATATGTGTGTGGTTCAAATAAGAAAGGAGATACAAAAAACGTGCTGAATTGGGTTTATAAGACGATGTATCTTATAATAATAATCCCAGGCCCCTATGTATTACAATTTAGGTCTTCCTCCAGAGTGTTTCCTTCTTGGGGTGACAAAGTTCATATTCACCTCCTCCAGCGCTGCCACAAACAGGATTAAGTACACGTGCGTTGAAGGGAATCTGCATATCACTTTAGCCTAGTCATACCAATTGTCTTTTCACATGCACAGTCCACGCATCATCATGTTACTAAATAAACTGTAAGCAAGCAAAATGGGATGCAAAGCTAGTAATTTGCCTGTCATTCAATGACTCATTGGGATGCAAAGTTGGTCATCTGGGGATTCAGCCCAGGGAAGAATTAGTGGTAGCATCAGAATGATTAGGCTGGTAGAAATTTGATATGACAGGACTCTTGGTTCTTGTTCTCTTATTCTTCACACCGTGTTGTTGCTTTTCACTCTATTTTCCTTTATTGGGTACACCTTCAACTTTAATGCAGGCTATTTTGATGTTAAATGCTCGAGTTAGCATATTGTTCATGGGTGGGTGTAGGCTGTAGGGAGGGAGTCAACATTATGTCACTTTCTACATGTACCAGGTTGTCGTAACATGCTTTATGTGTCCACTTAATGGACACTTCGACAGCACCTAAACATTCAAACGTTATTCTGCATAATGCATTCGGCTCAACCAGCTCAATATCCCGGCTAGGTATAACAGCAATAACCAATCAAGCAACCCCATAGTGTCAAGTCAACAATTACAAACTCAGTAGATATCATTATGTAAGTAGGAATACACATAACTTCCAACGCTCTATTTGTGTATATTTTATGTGGTTGTATGTTATTGTTTTTCTCACGTTTTGAGTCATGTCAGAAGATAAGTTGCTGAGGCTCGTTGTTAAACACTTGTTATTGCTCTCACGAATTTTAAGAAGCAATGATTGTTTTCGTCAACTTCACTGGGTCTGTGATATAAGGTTGATTGTGTTATATGAAACATTCTTGCTTATCCAGACATGTATTTTATTATATTGACTGTGTTCACGTCAAGGTTTTAGTCTACCATAACATGTATGTAGGCTGCATGGTTTGATCATGATAGATGTACTTGCTTCAACCAAATTCCTTAGTAATGTGGAAGAAACACGTATCCATGCTTAACACATAATTGTAGAATCACAGTTTACAAATTGTTACTCAATGTCACCGCATCAGTATCTGAATAATGTAGGTATGCATAATCTAGTTATTATACATATTATTTTCATTCTTTAGTAGCTATTTCCCCCTGATTGGCCGTGGTTACAATATGTCAATCATATCAGGGTTCAGGGAAAGCTGTCAATTAGTTTGGCCTAAGAGTCACAGAAATGTATTAGGTTGCAGAATATTTTGCCAGGCTTCATTTCATTCATACAAAAAATGAAAACTACGATATGGAAATATTTCAACTGATACTGTATATAGAGATCAGTGGAGATAGCTAATCTATTGCCAGAACATTGAGTCTACTGGTTTGATTAGAATAGATTTTTATTGGGGGAAATCGGTCAGCCTTCAATGAAAATCACCGAATGAGTAAATAATCTTCTATGCTGAATTCATATGATGACGGGTCAAGTTCAGACTTATGCTGACCTGTAAGTCCCTACTTGACTAGTTTTACTGATGCATTCGCGGAGCTTTGTTGGTCGCTCTGCTCCCTGGTAGCATATAGTAAAACTGTCAAACTGATGCGTATGCCACAATAGCTTGTTGACACAGGTAGCTTTGCTACCAGTGTCTTATACGACGCCTTGGTGAGACACCCTGCTGAGAAAAATAAAAAAAATTTCATTGATTATTTTTGGGGTGAAAAA
Organism: Harmothoe impar; assembly: GCA_947462335.1. Classification (NCBI taxonomy): domain Eukaryota; kingdom Metazoa; phylum Annelida; class Polychaeta; order Phyllodocida; family Polynoidae; genus Harmothoe; species Harmothoe impar. The sequence goes on from OX381704.1 coordinate 59,407,158, forward strand.
TTTGGCTGAGGTAAAATTTTTGCCCTATAGCCTAAAGTTCAACATTTTTCCTTTTCTATGATATAAAAATCATCCATTTCTATCGACTGGTTGTCCCCTAAAAAATTGAACAAAAAATACCTATCAAAAAATGAGCCTACTTTTCAGCACTGTAGACAAACATGAATGTACTAGAATAGACTTTATGTCCTTTTTTGCAGTAGTAGTTAATTCAATATAAACATAGATTTCTCGTGGGGTAAGACACTTTTTTTAAGACCAAAAGTTCGATAAAAGAGGGCACTGTCTATTCCCGTGGACAAAAAGAGGACGCGCAGTACATAAATTACTGCATTCTTTGTCAAACAAAGAGTGGCACCACTGGTACTTCTCGTACTGCGCGAGATCTCAACGTGTGCAGACGAAATCGTACCACCCATATCTTCGCCGTTTATCTTCCGATCGACTCGCTTTTTGATAGCGACAGAAGGCGGTACATGCCCGCAGCCTGCAACTGTCCCCCACACCCACCTGCACACCCACAGCCACCTGCTCTCCCACACCCACCTGCTCACCCACACCCACCTGCTGGCCTAAAATGGAATAACATACATGTATGACACATGACTTGAGGGTACCTTTTAACAAGGAATTCATTTCTGATGCCAGAATTGACCAATGAATGATTATAAGAGAGTACTGTATCTAAGTACATGATAAGCACTCACCAGCAGGACCCAGATTCAGGATAGGGTTGGGGTTGGGACATGAGTTGTACAAATTCACTATCACACATATTGCACTCACACATATTGCACTCACACATATTACACTCACATATATTACACTACACACATTGCACTCACACATATTACACTCACATATTACACTACACACATATTACACTCACACATATTACACTACACACATATTACACTACACACATGACACTTACACATATTACACTCACACATATTACACTCACACATATTACACTACACACATATTACACTCACACATATTACACTCACACATAAGTATGTTTATCCAATGAAAAACAAATACCTGTGTCTTTTGTGATTAGGATCACACGTTAGATTTTGTTATTTTCACGATGAAGTATATTGTTTAGCTCGAGTAATCAAAACTATTAGTTCTCATGTATATGATTATTTGCTCTATATTAGTCACAACAGAATAAGAGTCACTTTATAAGTTGAATTCATTTACTACCAGTATAGGTCACACCTTGTGGGTTGTAGTGTGTAGCCTTTTCTTCATATATCTCAGATCATCATCTGGATAGTCTGTATTTAGTACACGCTTATGTAAATAAACACGAGGGTAGACAAGGTGCTAACAAGTTATTCTCAGAGATTAAATGCAGTAAGTAGATGGTAAGATGAGTTTGTTTCACACACCGGTTAGTTCAGGTTAGCGTCCTGATCACAAGTTAGATAACACTTTCAATATTAGGATCCTGAAGGACTGTCATTTCTCTTTCTTTTAGTTTACTTTTGAAGTACTGACTTATTTTTTTATTCCAAAGGATGCTGTTGAAACATTGTGTACAAAGGGAATTTGAAAATGCCCATGACTGATACCGGCATGTGATATATGTGGAACAAATGGTATACTTTGTGACGCGACCAAAGTCCGTTGATGTGTACAGGTCGAGATTTGTTGTTAATGTAAAGTTTTGTTTGTTAAATAAATTCTACAGATCCACAATGAAATAATTATATATGTTGTATTTGATATCTTTCCATTACTTATGGGTACTGCAAGTCAAGTTTAAGTTCAAATCGTTTTTAGACAAGTTAACAGGTACGATACTCTTAATCAGAAAAAAAAAAAAAGAAAAAAAAGTGGTAGTTTTGGGTGTGCGGTGCAAGGTTACCTGTGGTGCACAAGGCAGGTGGCAGCCCGATGGGCACTGCCCCTCGTTGTCCCTTTATATCAGCATTGCGGGCAATTCAGTTTAGTGCCTATTGCAGATGTACCAGCTTGTATTGCTGTGGTACCACAGGCCCAATTGACTACAGCAAAGATGTGTTCTCCCAGTGTTAGGCATTTACTAGTAACAGGTAGCTATTCTGCAATGTCGTTAAGTAGAACTATATGTTGATGAGATAACTCCGCTACAGTCATTAGTTGAGATGACGTGAATTTCCGCGGGTTAAACGCGAACCAAACCTCTAGTGCTGATTATACGATATTCTGTAAGTCTAGGTACGGGTAATACAAGGGTTTTTGTAAGTATAGTACAGTACCAAAGCGGGAATTTCCAGACCCCAGGTGCGGATTATAGGGTTCTCACAAAGTGGGGGTGCGGGTTATACGCAAGGTACCGGTTATATACGCTGGAATTTACGGTATTTGTAAACCACTGTTGTAATTAAAAGATTGAGTGTGTGAGTGGCCTCACAGATAACTCAGGGTTAGATGGATATGTAACTTATGTACTTAGATATAGTACTCCCTTATAATCTTTCATTGGTCAATTCTGGCATCCTTGTTAAGAAATACCCTCAAGTCATGTGTCATACATGTATGTTATTCCCATTCAGGCCAGCAGGTGGGTGTGGGTGAGCAGGTGGGTGTGGGACAGCAGGTGGGTGTGGGTGTACAGGTGGGTCTGGACGACAGTTGCAGGCTGCGGGCATGTACCGCCTTCTGTCCCTACCAAAAAGTGAGTCAATCGGACGATAAACTCTTGCTCTGCACACGTTGACGGTTGAGATCTCGCGCAGTACGAAAATTACGTATGCTTTATGGACCCTATTAGATGATCACAGATGGTCCAAGATGGACCTGGCGAGTGTGGGTTGTCCTAGAGACTTTAAAAAAATCTTGTTCACCAAATCTGTTCACCAAAACCCAAAATTATGACTTTTATATTTTTGACTCAGGGTCCCCCCTGAGTCAAGTGAGACGATTCTGGACACCTCTTTTCCTTGAAAAAATGAAATTGCTCCCATTTGGTCAATATTTCACTCTTTGCATCTTGCATGATCTCAATAAATCACTTTCCACAATATCTATCTAATGGTGCATTTGTTTTTCCTACTATAACCCCCTAAAAGAACAAAAATTAATATTAGGCCGTAATTGGTGGTAATTTGCTTCAGCATAGAGCTCTATGGGAGGGCGAAGATAACCGACAACCCCAAATTTGGATAGTTTGTGACAACCAATGCTATCTCTATGGGAGGGGTAGGTGAGACACTTTTTTTCAGACATCTATCAAACACTTGAGTACTTGAGGTAATTTACAGGGGAGGTTACTTGCTATTATTTTTGTAACAGTGATAACCCTGATTCACTTTGCACTGACAATGCACATATCGTTACAAAGACTATATGGAAATGTGAGTACCCCCCCCCCCCCCGCTAGATATGCAGGCAGTGGTAATTGACTGGGGGGGAGTTAATGATCTGTTACACACTCCGCCCTGTGGCCGGCCGACACGGCGAAACAGAACCGGACATGGTGTCGCTGCTGATGCTCTGATCGACTCACTTTTCGGCCGAAATGTAAAACGGCGGTTACGTGCCACCAGGCACTGACGCCGACAGCAACCTGCTTGCCCAGACGCACTTGCTTGCCCACACTCACCGGCTTGTCCACACCCACTGGCTCACCCACACCCACCAGCTCGCCCACACCCACCTGCACAGCTGAAATATGATCACATACTAGTGTGACACATGATTTGAGGGTAGTTTTGACCCAGGAATACATTCCTGGTCTCAGAATTGACAAATAATTTATTGTTCCTGAAATAATATTTACGGATTCAGATCATTTCAATCACTTTATCACCCTGACCCTGAGTCATCTGTGATGTTAATCACACGTTCAATCTTTCATGTGTGGGGGGGGGGGGGGGGAGGGGAGGGGGGTTTGTCCTTCCCCTTGTATCATTTCCTGACACTCTTTGTGTGAAATGAAAACTGATTTCTCCACCCCCCTCCCCAGACCGTGATAGGCAAATTGACCCACTGTTTGTGAAAGCTTGCACACCCCATGTTCTCTACCATGTATCTGGTGCTGGCTGTATATTATGCCCAGTTTTTGCCCGGTTTGGGGGTAGAAGAGAGAAATAGCAGCAGAATGGTTGAAAATTCCATTTCTATCTTCCACCCAAAAAGTTAATGCCTTGGAGTCTATGGGTGCCCAGCAGGGGTGGTAGCTTTTTTTTTTAGTACATTTACATAGTAGCGAAAGAGAGAAAAAAATTGTTAAAGATCGCAGTTGAATATCTCGAAGAAAAAATGAGATTTTAAAAAAATTCTCGAAGGAAAATTGTGTCCCCCGATCTTGCCTATCTCTTCATTTTTTCCCTGTTTGTGTACCTCGAATAATAACTGAAAGACAACGATTCTCCCATGTCTCAAAATTGTCTTAAAATGCAAAATTGGTAGACGTATATTACTCAGGGATGATTTACCCTGAGTCAATTATCTATGTTACTTTCTTGTATACAGGTGCCTAAACCTGTATGGACTGATATTATGTTATTTATCCTAGAACTAAGTGAACACTATTATCAACATATATGTTTTGTGAGATTTTATTTTTCAGAATTAATATTTTGTCTATACCCAATTCTGCTCATCGCAGATTATGTGGATTGGTCGACTATTACTTAAACTAAATTTAACATGCTCAATGACCAAGCACCGCCATTTTCTCCCAAATTGGTCAAATATGACAAGAACCATTATGGAATGCGCAGAGAACACTTGCATCAACTGACGCATGTTGGACGGAAACAAGACTGAGAAGTAAAACGTAATATGCATCTTCAAGAGTATATTGATGTCATCTATAAATCTAGATATTACAATCCCAATGGGACTTTCGATAATTTCATAACTCTAGAAAATCTCATTTAGTTATGCAATAAATTACTCTAAATTACATTATACATGCTCCAGTGTAGTAAGATCTGCCTATTGTGGCTCTTAAAGTGACTTCAGAAGTATGAACAGAAATACCTTAATCGTATGAATCTAGAGCAGCTATAGCAATTCCTCGTTTTTTTTGTGTGTGTGTAAATAATACCAGTACTACTCTCCAAATACTTAATACTAGATGCACCTTGTTTAATAATCTACATACCATTGACATGAATATCAGAAATGTTACAATGTGATAAACTGTAGATTGGAAAATGAATTAAGTTGATTTAGTTCATCTCCTATATATTATATTTCAAAATGTTTGGCAAAGGACGAATTTAACCATAGAAATCAAAGTCATCGTTTTCATCTCCATGCTTAAAGCTTTTTGTGCCTGGCCCAGTGCCTTCAAGGTCCACATCTTCATCTGTGTCAGAATCACCAAAGTTGAACCCAGGTTTCTTGATCGCTTTCCCTGAGCTCATAGATAGTGTGGACTTGCCAGTGCTTGTCAGAGCTGATGGGATATAGGCTGGTGGGGAAGTGGGTGACAGTAGAGGTGATAGAGGTGGAGAGAGGTCTGGAGAAGAAGAGTCTTCCCGGTCCACATTCTGCTTTGTCGCGGCTGCAACCGGGGCAGCGACAGGCGTAGAACCAGAGGTCGGTGCTGGGGAAGCGGTCGGCTTGGCAGTGCTCTGGAATTTAGGCCTTGGGGAGGTGATGCTTTTTGTTATCTGTTTCTCGACATCATCACTATCGTCACTGTCTTCATAGTCAGCTGATGACTTGATGGTTGACAGCCCAGTGCCCAATAGCTGGCGATATGCTGCGGACTGTGTGAGTGATGCAGATGGATCATTATTAGGGGCTCTTCGCTTAAAGAAATCATCATCTTCACTTTTGCTGACAGGCAAGTCGAGGGGTGGGACCTCCTCATTGGGTCTGGGTCTAGGGACTGTCACTTTGGGAGTAAACATGGAGGAGAGAGTTCCTGTTGATGCAGGACTACTTGGATCGACTGCTTCAACTCCATCCAGCATATCACATAACAGTTGTTTAGACTTCTCTTCATAGGGCGAATCCTCCCCAATCAACTGGGGTCCAAAAACTTCTGCCACTTCTGCCGTCTCCATTATATTGTAGCGAACCAGTGCTACAAAATGCTCACACATCCTATCCCAGAATTTAACACTGGTGGGATGAATATTGACTCTGATGGTGTCATAGTCTGTATCAGGATTAGCTTTGTACAGGTAGGAGTCAGGGAGTAGTGAACCACCCTCACAGTTCTGAACTACAAGGGGCAACTGTTCCAGGGCTACCATGGAGATGGATGTGGGATCTACGTGGGTTAGCATTTGGCCCTTGTTACAGTTCTCAATGATATCATTCCTGACTGAAGTTGGCGGTGGCTCAGTGCGATAGAATTCTTTTGTCTGACGCGTCATGGTCAACACTTCTTGAACTGCATCGAGCAAATTGTAGAGTCCTTCAAGAGTGATATCAGCCTCAGGGTATATTGACCTGTCCTCAGAGCGGTCACCAAGGAGGGAGGACTGACTGTTCTGCCTTGAGCGTCTAAGAGGTGATGCAGCCCGCATCCCAGCCGCTTGAGCTGTTCCTTTATCACGCGCACTCAAAGGCAGGGAATCGTCATCAAACAGTTCATCATTTCTTTGCTGACCCCTACCCGGAGAATTTCCGGTTGAACGGGCTGACCCCCGGCGAGGAGTATGCCCGGTACTAGGATCTGTGCGTGCAGTGTCAAACTCCCCGCCACTCGCATCTGGGATTGTGATTGATGTCTGACTCCGGACTGGGCTCTTCATTGGCCTCACGGTTGCCTGTTTTGGCGACTCAACACTCTCCTCAGGACTTTGGCTTTCTATAGTCTGTAGTGCACTTGACTGGTTAGCCAAATAGCTGTCTTCATGAGGACGATAACCATGGCCTGTAGCTGCTTCTAATTCAGATGATTCCCACGTTTGGGCTCCAGAAAAATCTGCAGACTGGTTTGCAGCTGCAAGGGCACGAGCCTGGATCGAGGTGAGGTCTGTGCCTGAAGGCAGAGATGAAATAGTCTGGAGAGTACTATTCGCTGACGGGCCCAGATAGTCCACACCCCCATGGGGTGGGGCTTGGCCAGGTGACATGATCTCCTCTCTGTAGCCTCCAATTGGGGTCGACACATTTCTGGCACCTACACCATAGCCGCCAGGTGACGTCTGCTGACCCTGAATTGCACGGTTCACACCCGACTCTGTGAGTCTAACTTCGTTGCTGAGTTGAGCTTTGCGGGCTACCTCAGCTGCATAGACCATGCTATGAGAGTCTGGAATCTGAGGAGTTGCTGCTGCTGGTGGTTGGGCGGGTCCTCTAGGTGATTGGTTGGTGTGAGATGGCGCTACCGGATGACTGATACTCACACTGACCTGGGGGCTAGGAGACAGGCCTGTCGATACACTGGAGGGCCCTCCCATACCGTAGGCTTGAGGCGGGGCGAGCCCATACTGTCCGGGGACAGGCTCGGGCGCGCTGTGCATTGGCGGCATGTACATGGGTGGAGCATTCATGACAGGTTCTTTAGCACGCTTCTCTGCAAGTTCTCTGTGTTGCTTCATGAAAATGACTTTCTCTTTCCACTGTGGGTACATACGTTCAATGTATTCTTCATACTGTTTCTTCATTACCCGTAAACGTTCCGTCCTGGCGCTCAATTCTGCCATATGTGAATCCACTCTGTCGAAGTCACGGAGGAGTTGTTCATTCCGCCACTGACTTCGTTTCTCATCTTCGCAGATCTTTTTCCAGTAACTCTGGAGGCGGACAGCTTTGAGTTTTGCCATCCTGGTATCAGACTTCACAAAGGAGTTTAGTTCTTGTTCCAACTGAAGGCGTTTATTCTCGCTTTCGAAGTGAACGCTCTGCAATTCCTGCATCTTTTCGAGAAATTCGACTGACGCCGCCATCTTGGCATCAAGCACCTGTCGCCACGCGTTTTCTATCTCTTGTCACGGAGAGCTCCACGATGGATAGAACAAGGTGGCGCCACCGTCAGGGGGGTGCGTTCGACAATCTATACTTTATACACTATGGTGTATAGCCCTGTATGGTGTATACTCCAGTAGAAACCATTATAATCTGTACCGCACCCAGTTGTCCATAGAGCTGAAGTAAGACAATATAATTATGTATCTGTTGTGTAACTTCTGTAAGCCCATTTTGTATTACTAGTAGCATATGTTGGTCCTGGACTGGTAGGGGCCTATGGCTACGGCTATGTAATAGTGCCTATCTGCTATCAATATCAATTTTTCTGCCCCCCCCCCCCCCCCCCCATCCCCCCTAGACTGGCTCAGCCCGACCCTGCGTGCCTTAGAGTGGGAACATTTGTGGGAGAGGCCAGGGCAAGGACTTAGGTAGTCCAGCCTAACCACCCCCTCCCCTTCCAATCTACCCCCACTCTTAATAAATAATGACCACTCACTATTAAAGGCTGTTGAATATACAGTCATTATAATTATAAGGATTAGTCGACTCCACACCCTAATGCCATTTCAAGAAATGGTGAAACCCTTGTGAATGGTATTGTAACGTTCCAATTCAATTCCATAGATAAATATCTAATATACAGTAGACTATAGCATGTGACTATAGTGGGATATCAAAACCAACGTCCAGTTCCTTTATAAGTTATAGACAGATCGGTAACATAGATTCTCTGACTAAATAAAGACGAGCCATCGTTCAACTTCTAATCAATTTTTATTTATGGGGTACATACAATTACCTTCATTCACAAATATTGAGGAGACTTAATCAGATTGGCTAGTTTATGATAACACGTCACATGACGTCATATCAGATCATGTGACCCTTTAACCCCCAATGTCCCACAGACAATAGCACCGCTCACGGGACACCATCACACGCGTCACATGACTTATTATGATAAAACCATCCACAGCTAGGAGGGAGGCACACAATCCATACAGAACAGACACAGTCTAGTATCACATCACTGGTGTTCATTCATTAACATTCATGCTGGAAATTTATCTATAAAGGTACCGTTGTATTTCTTTTTGAGAATACACAAGTGTTACCAAAATCAAGATTGAGAGGATGACATCAAATAAATACAGCTCAAATTAAATCATCGAGATTAACATTCAAACATACATGTAAGGAACATGTATTTCTCTACCTTAAACTGTTTTTCATTCACGCCCTTGGATATTCGCATTCCTGACAGTACCCTCATTTTTGTGTGCTAATTAATATTTCCTATTTGTTTGCACAAATAAATTCACTGGAGAAGTCCTGCAAACCACCATAGTTCACAAACCGAAGTCCATAGTTATAAGTGCCCACAGTTTTCCCATCTGTTGGATGGGCACCCAATCTCTTTATGAACAGCAATCTAACTCATTATAGAAGACACTATTATACGTGTCTCTAGATAACGAAAACAAACCCACTAGAACTGGATACAACTTAGAATTAACTCGTGATGTTGTACAGGATTAAATACAATTAAATAACAATGGTGGTGATGGGTCACTGAACACGATGATTTGGGTGGTCGATGATGAAGAAACCCCTCCACATTCCCTTCCCCCAAGACAGCAGTGACTACCTAGATCCAGATTCAACTGGCTATAAACTAGTTACCTAGGGACCAGCGTGATACCAACAATACACAACACTAACCCACCGAGGCGGGCTCGTGGAATCACAACTGAATCGAAGCAAGCTTTCCTAAAAATTAAAGCTATACTGATGTAAATAGTACTGCACTTGGAGGAATAGCCCATGATCTGGGGTGCCAACTACGCCCAATATGTACACACTCCTATGTAGAGCAACATATACATGTGATGCATGGATAATGAAACTATGGCATCATTATGTCATTATATTGTGTAAAATGCTAGAATTTCAGGTGTGAAATAAAAGACTGTGTAAACAGAAGCACACGGGGCTAAGTCAAGACTTATAGTAAAAGGACAAAGCGTCCTTGTATAGCGTCATGTAAAGTCTTTGCGTTCAATTAATACTATTTCCAGTACCTGTATTTTGTACATATCCCATGTAGGATTTAAACATTTAGCTCCTTTTGATTGTTGACAGCTTTTATTTTTGGAGTTTCAATATCCAGCCTGAGGATCTGTACCAGTGTAATACCTTGTCCTTTGGAAGAATTATACATGTATATACTTGCTCATCAGAAAACCATGAGTGACCAATCACTAATAGATTTACTGGTCACATATCTGTCGGTGAAATGTCATGGTTGGGGTTTCCGAGATCGATATGTAAGTTTTGTCTATGCTAGGAACAAAAAAAAAACGTATTTATTACATCCCTCATTAGATATAACACTGTTCATGACACTATAGTTTGGATATGCACCGCATCCGTAAAAGTACAAGTGTATAGGTAATAGAAATTAACAAAAATATATATTTTATTGTTCTTGCTCGACATGAAACACCATATTCCGTTTTAATAATTAAAGAGAAAGCAGTAATTGCCACCCATGGCGCTTTTATATAGGCATACCATGCTGCTTTACTTCCCAACATTGTAGAATTAAATACTAGTCGTTATGATTAATACTAATCTATATTTATATACCTGATTTACGCTTCTGTATCACCCCCAAAAATGGCAAAACGCCATTCGATTCAAGAAAACTAGTCTGAACACCTTCCTGTAAACTTGTTATTGCACATATTACCGGTATGTATGGTGGACATTCAAAATGATTGAAAGATATAGCACTGGGAAAAAAACGCCTCACAGAACTGTTTCTTTTGGACTCTAGTTGGACTCTAAGGCTGTGTTAGCATTTAAAATATAACAGTAGTAGCCCCCCGTCGTTAATAAATTAAACAGCAAAAAACGCACAACCCAATCGGATTGCAATTACACTCGGATTTGCCCTCAAACAATATACACATTTGTCATGAATTAATTAAAATATCCTAAAGGAGAAAACTGTACAACGCAATCATTATTGGTATTTGGCAAAATAACATGTTCAATGAATATATGAAATACACAATGTGAAGTTAGATGAGGAGGGCAAGCAAAAAGAAAACCGGCATAGTTAGCATTATGTATTTGGGATTTGTTACTTTAGTTAACTTTGAGAGCTCATAAATGGTTCATCCAAAAATATCACCCAAATAAGCATATACTTTATACATTAAACGGCCCAAAATGATGAAGATCTATCAGACAATTTGGTATTATCCTTGCCGTTTCCAACAAGAGTTGGAGCTAAGCTAATATAAATACTAGAGATGTTCTCCGTCAACAATGAAACAAATGGATGGAATTCCTAATGCCAACACAAGTCAACATGTGAGTAGAAGGAGAGAGCGCTCCTATATTACCAGCCCTACAGAGGATATGATTGCATTTTAAGTATTACCACTACCCCACCCACTCTCAAGTCTTTAGTGGCGAAGGATAGAGACTTTGATAAGAGTGCTGCTATCTTGCTTAATCTCCAATTGTGTTTTGTTCATTATTGGTGTTATTATTGGCTTCTGAGACGTTGTCCCTGGTTGGCGCGTCCTTTGTGGGTCGCTGCACCTCACCCTCCGGTGACAGCCGCGTTGGGGCTTCTCCTACTAACCCAGTGTAAGGTGAAGATTTGTTGGCTACACGGTCTCTGTGAGCTACAGTGTTCTTTGCTGGTGATAAGCTCTTACCGATCACCTCGTCCTGCTTCAACTCACTCCCCAGACCTGTCGGCGGTGGCGAGCTGTCGCTGGCAAACTTGCGGAGACGCGTTGGGCTGACCACCTTGGGCGCTGAGAAGAGGTCCTTCCTCAGATGTGGGGCTGTCACCAGGGGACTGTTTAAGCCACCATTGGACGTAACACTGCCAACTGGTGACGTTACTCCGGGAGATTGGCTGCGCTGTCGGAGAACATGTGATGGTGACGCTGTCGGAGACCGCAGTAAGTCATCCTTGTTTAGGAACGGCTTTGGGCTGGGCAGCTTGGGCTTGGCGCGCGATAACCCAGGACAATCATCTCGCGGCGGGCTTGAAGAAGGCAGTGGTGGTGGGACATCCACTGTACCCTCAACTGGAAGGGCCCTGCTAGTAAGCCGCTCAGAATCTTCCTCGTCTGTTGACCCATCACTAGACGTCTGCTGCACAACCATCTGGGTCGAAAGTGACTGTTGCAGCATGACAATAGAGGGCGGTGGATCTGGGCTGAAAGATGAAAACATTACAGTTCTCAATACATACGTCTCTATAATAGCAGTAGAAGCCACTTTTTACAAGCACAAACTGTTTTGCGTGATATCTTAATAATAATATGTACATCTAAATCTCGAGTTTGCACCGCGAGTCAACATTTCACTGTAACGTAGTCAATTATGCAAATGATTCTCTTCGTCCCACATGTTTCAAGTGAAATCCCCAAAAGAAGTCAACTGAGACGGAATGGACAATTTTCCATCGAGAATTCTACTAGTTTGTTATGCACGGAAGAGTTACCTGGGCGTATCTGCCACTGGACTGTTCGGGAAAGGATTTGGACTTATTCCTAGTGTGGTTGGAGGAGTGATTCCTCGCTGGTCCCTTCGATCCCCACGCATCTTGATGTCAAGCTCATTGCTGCCATGGAAACTAGCTAAGTACCGTTCCTTCTCTGTAAATGATACAAAGGTGTTCTACACTAAAATATACAAAACCTCCGAGAAATGAGAAATATAAGCCTCGACTCAACACCTTAGAGAAAAACAAGTTTTAAAATAGACTTCCTCATAATAGGTGTGAGGGGAGTAGAGCAAACGCTCTATGCCAGAACGATTTAATGTTTTATATGTTAACTTATTATTCAATACCTATTCCAACATGGACAATACCTGTAAGTTATATCGACTACATATCTGAGTTTAATAGAAGCATCTGACATTATTCAGAGTATGAGAAGTACCTACCTTGACCGGAGAGTGGACAACCAGAGACGACAGCGCGCTGCATCAGCACGTAGAGCGCCGTGTTGGCCACCTTCTGTTGACCACCGGGCGTGGTGCTGTCTGAGCCGGCACCCCGGATCACTGCCTCACTCACCGCCGGGGCCACCACGTGGTTCCACAACATGCACAACCACTTGTGGATGGCCTTAGGTTTGTTCACCTCAATTGGACAGGATAGGAATTGTGATGGCCCAAAGGTGAGGTCAGCCAGGCCTAGTTTGGCCAATCCGTCGTTTAGCCTCTGCCAGACACAGATGACCCACTCAACGGCCCGGTAGACAGGGTCGTCCCCTTCCGGTAGCCGCCCGCCGTAACGATGGATCAGGCGTCTCAGTAGGTGGCGCTGAAGCAGGTTACGGATGGGCTCGGCATCTGTACGGAATTGCACCCAGCGGAAGCGCTGTTGGATGGAAAGCTCCAGTCCTGTTGAGCGACTCCGGTCCATTGTTCCGATGATGTAACAAGATGGGTGGAGGTAGCAGGAACCGGTTACTCCAGTGCCTACAACACAAGCACACAAGACGTTGGCACATCACCTCAGACACCAAATAGTTGATAATTTCGCTCGTAGGGATTAACTTATGTAGTCCTATAAAACATCTACGGTATATCCTGCAGTCTAAAAACAGCCATATGCTACAAAGTCTTACAATGTAGTATCTTTCTTATCACCCCCGCCCCCTCTTCCATACTTACCATAATCCTAAAACCTAGCTGAAATGCCATCTATCAATAGCTGTAGGACTAAGCGGGCTATGGAGATTAAACACTACGCAAGGTATGGATGTCCCGGCAACATGAAAAGTCCGTTTATATTAGTATCAATTTTTTTTACCCCAATGTTGGTACTTGATATGTTTATTTGTATGTTTTAATGTTTTTCAGTGACACCAATCCCTGAATGTGTACTTACCTTTCTCAATAGTGATGCAGTGGTTAGGACCTCGGTTTTCCATGGCAATAAGAATGTCCCTGAATACATCAGCTATGTTAATGATGCCTAGATTGTCCAACACCATAATCGGCACATGTCGTGGAGTAAGTGGGGTACCTTCCGTTAACAGGCAGCCTGTAATATCAAGTGTATAGGTTCCTCAAGTAACTGCAATACCCATCAATATGCTGATCAATATCATCAATACACTAATCAATATATCAGCGTTCTCATCATGTTCGGTATAACATGTATTACACTTGATGACCCCCTGGTCGACTTTGGATTGATGTCTTCTTGGAAAACGCCGACAATGACAATTGGAATCGCCTAACAGGTAAGCTCTTATGTTTTAGCATTGAATCATTGCTGAAATCTGAAGTCAAATCAGCATCAAAAGATAAGAAAAACATCTCACCCTTTTCCGTCATGAGGTCAAGCAGGTCGTCTCGAGTAAAGGTCTCCGTGAAGGTGAGCAGATGGAGTTCACATTTGTTTCCGTTCTGGATCTCTTTTTGCTGGAAAACACAAATGCGTATTGTTGTCCTCAGATAAAGACCACTAAGAATGCACACATGATTTGTTCTTCTTTCTGAACTACTGAAGGTCCGTATGCACATGATTATAATGTCCTTTTATGGCAGCATAGTGGCTTAAACGGTTGATACACTACCAACGGGTCAGCATAAATGCACCAACACACTCGTCAGCAAATCAGCATGAACCATGAGGTATCATACCGTTCATAAAGGGTTAAAAACTGATGTATTTGGTATATCCCGAAGCTTAATGGCGACTATAAATCCCCAAGTATTAATAGGGTACACACACACCTGCAAGCAGTGCGCCAACTTCCTGACGAGGAAGGCTTTCCCGGTGCCATTAGGACCATAAAACACAACACTTCGGTATTGCTCAACCTAAAAATAAAAGGTGTCGTCAATGGGCTAATCATTTTAGATCTATATGTTGTGTATATGGTATAGACAGAGGTCCGTGAGATCATCTTTAAATTGAGTGGCTCTTCCAGAGTTAGCCTTTTGATAGATTACCTTAAAATAGTTGTAAAGAATGTTTTAATAGAGTTCAAGTTTCTCCCAGGAACTATCATTATCCACATATTTGGTGGTAGGCCTGCTGGCTACTTACCAATCTGAGGTAGTTTTGTAGAAGAGGTACAGAGATTAAGGTCTCATATCCTATTGCATATTGACACGTATCTTCCCAGCCTAAAATGGTGAGATGAGACACTATTAATATTGCTGAAAGTCTTTACATATGGGTAAACTAACCAAGGTGGCTAAAACCTCTAGAACACTAGGTATCAGACACAGTGAATAATACAACACTTTTTATATAATAATACATATCTATTTATCTAATCATACATATATGCAATATATGCAAGATGAAGCGATGCCATATGTGAATGCATAAGGTAGTTTTATTTACTGCAAGGCTATTTGTTAATGAGGAACTGGTTAAGGGATTTGAAGTTATTTTGACCTACTAAATAACTTGACAAGAATAAGTATCAATAGTTGCTTGCTATAACCAAAACTTACCAAACAAGATTGTGTTGATTTGCTTTGTTCCATTGGTGGAAAGAATCTCAAATGGTGCTTTTTCAGAGGGCGTTCCAGGAGACCAATGGTACATGCCTATAACCAAGAGAAGGGAGCATGGAATGTTTTACAGTTATGTAACTCGGGTAAACACAACGAATTAATTTATTTTCGTTTAGATAACATTCTACACTTATAACAACTATTCACAAACACTCTCAAATAAATTTGATGAATGACGAGTTATTGTGCTCTTGAAAATCGCCTTCCCTCTGTGATACAAGTATGTTTACGGTGTCATTTACGAATCAGATATTCCAGGGGAAAAAATTATCGTACGCTAGTGTACTCACCTATGGCAAAATATTTGACACTGTCCATGCTGAGGCCAAGAGAGAATGGCACGGGGCTATCTGGTGACTCTGCTCCGCCATCGAACTTGCTTGTCTTTTTGGTACGCAGTCCAACAGAGGTCTCGATAAAGTGGGCCAAGAGCACCCCGCTCAGTTTCTCCTCCAGAACGCTCCAGGACATGGTACTCGTCACCTTGACCGTCCCAACCTTATAGGGCGACTCGGTGGACTTTGTTGCTGAGAGCGGGTCCACTGGCACATCAATGGTCACAACACATGTTCGTTCGTTCTTCTTATCTGGTAAAATATGTGTCGAATAGATTTACTAACAGAAAATTGCGTCCCTCTGTCTTTATATGGATATTTATATAAATCTTCTCAAACTCTCCCATGTATCTACGGAGGGGACATTATCTAATTAACAACATTTAATTTCAAGAATTCCTGCAGAACCAGGACGATTTTACTTGAATGCCTTTCAAAATATAAGGGCTCCTCTCAGTGAAAGGAACACTGGCAGAAAGTCTGATAGGGCGATGCCTGAGTTATTCCATTATCAGACATTATGTAGTGTCTACACCTTTATGCATGTATGAAACAAATTACGCATATAAAAAATACTTAAAAGGAAAGAGAAACTTTGTATTTTGCTCCAGCTTTAATCATAGACTCACCAAGGCCATCTAGATAATCCCTGCAGGCTTTGGAGGCCACCTCCATCACAGTGCGTCCCCACTTGTCCTGACGGTCAATCTCCAGCGCACAGTGTTGGCAGAGTACTTCCAAACAGTCCTGTGGTGGTAGCGAAAAAAACATCCAGATAATCATTTATTGACACATGAGATTGCAATATGAAGCAACAGTGTACTTACCCTAATGTCTTTATAATTCAGCAATAGCAAATAGAAGTAAAACTGAATCTGAATGGGAAAGTCCCGTATTGATGAATCATACTTGAATTCATAAAGATATATAAATCTTTGGTTGAATCGTAACATAAATGCCATGATACCAGTTTCCAGCCAGTATCTGGTCAATTTCATCTGATTATTGGATGGTTTATAATGGCGCTCTCATGTACACGGAAACATTTGCTCTCCATCTTCCAAGGCCCAGCTATCATGCGATTCCCAGGACTGACATCCCTATTCAGATAGAAAAAGTACAAACTTCTCTTACCTTGGTTTCCCTTATGGCAGCAAGATGTGCGATGGTCCACCCATCGCTATCGGCCATGTTGATGACATCGTCAACATCGGGTCGGTCACCGGTCGGTTGTTGTTGCTGACTATCGTTGTGGTTAAGGAGAACCTCCAGACACTCGACATGGCCCGAGTGCACCGCCCCGTGTAATGGTGTCCAATTCGCCTGCGTGTAAGAGAAGTTATATTATGGTGGAACGTTAATACACAAATATATTGATGTATACCGGATAGGTAATATATCCAATGTATCAAAGTGACACCTTTATATAAACTAACTCTCGTTAGTTGACTTTGAAGAAGTGGCATGCAGACCCTTGAGAAAATGGTAGCTTTAAGGATATCTGCATCTGAAATGTATTGATATACCTAAATCTGACAGAAGACTTACATTGGTGGTGACTGTAACACTGGCCCCCCTGTCCAGCAGGAGCTGACACACGTCGGCGTGTCCATTGGTGGCTGCCCAGTAGAGCGGCCCCCAGCCGGTGCGGTCTACGGCCGTCAGGTCAGCGCCGGCATCTAGCAGCAGCTCCACACATCTGGAAGTATCAGACTCTAAGTTAGCCATTTAACCCTTCTAAGACATGTTATAAGGCAACAGTTGTCGTCATAATGCACCTATGCAGTCCCGGCGAGTAAACTACCGGTGTTGCATTGGTGCATCATGCTGACTCTAGAGGGTTATTACCCACCCGAAGGTATGATGCTTTAATGTAGTCTTGGCGAGTCACTCGCCATGCTTGCATTCAGGCATCAAAACAATATATGACATGCTTTAAAGCACTATGCGACCCTTAACGGGCTAGGTCCGACATGATGCACCAAGGCCTCGTGTTGCATTGGTAGTCACGATGCAGCAATGCAGCGCCAGCAGTCCCAGATCTGCGTTGGTGCATAAAGCCTACCCTTTATGAGTGTAGAAACTACATAGGGTCCGTCTGATGCACGAATGCAGCCCTGGCCAGTTACTAATGTACTAGCCTGGGCTACATCGATGCACCAGGACGACAAAAGGGCAGTGTCCTGCGGGGGTGAAATGCAATTTTCCCTTCTTACGTCATTTAGCATTTGTGATCGATTAGTTTTAGTTTTAAATATATACAACTGGTGGACCTATGCAGTCTTCTGCTTATAAGCAAACATATCTGATTAGGTCCCCAAGATATCATTTTCTTGAGGTGCACTTTACTTACTTCTCGTGTCCCTCCCCTGCAGCAGCATGCAGTGGGGTGAAGTTATCATCTCGGCAAGCGTTTACATTTCCTCCATGGCTTAGCAATAATTTTAAGCACTCTGAAGCAAAACATAACAGTACCTGACATCACTGTTCATCACAAACTAATCATATTGGTATAGGATTTGATGGATCGAACTTAGCACTTCCAACCTGTGTAAACTCTTTAGGACTCTCAAGATAATTTGTTCAAGTAAATGTTTGTCCATTCAAAAACTGGTGATAATGTCTTCAGTGTTTATATAGCGGTGGAATGCAAATGGAACAAAAACGTAATTTTTATGTTACAGCTGGGGATTTTATGATTGGAGATTTATCTAGCAGTCATTTCCTGGAGACACTTTCTTAGCAATGTAATCATGCCGGCCAACATGGACGAATCGAGTCATTCCTTGATATGTTACAAAGAGCTTCATTACAAACTACATTGTCTTTGTACCTTACCTTCATTTCCACTTTCAGCTGCGGCATGAGTGGCAGTCATTCCATCCTTTGTTTGTTCGTTGACATTGACTTTGTCGGTGACGATGAGTTTATGGAGCTCGTTAACATTGGCAGTGGTAGCATGTTTATGAATGGGTGATGTGAGAAGATCAGGCGTAGTTGGTGTGGTCGGGGTTGATGAACTATCTACACTAGATGAACTACTTTGATTGGTACCTGCAAAAGGGTAAGAGAGCTACGGTTTAGTACATTCTAACTTATAGGAATCTCTTTAATTAAGATTAAAGATTTTACAAGTTGTGCATTAGCTGAGAAATAAGGAGTTATTTTTTTCTTGATTAGATCCACTCGACGGCAATACACCTATCCTTATAGTTCTATAGAAATTCTAATAGCATAAATGATAGACATATCTTCTTTTTTTTTAGTTTCAACCTTGTTAATCTACAAAATACGATGATGCTATTTTAATAGTAAGCATTCAACTTGTGGAGTAATCAACCATGACAATTTATGCACTACAAACATGCTCAATCAAATGAATATCATTCACGTGGTATCTAAAATGAAGATGTAATGGGAAATCAAGATGTGAAATGGTCAAACAATGACTATTGATAGTTGTTATATCGTAGCAAGTACAAAATAGTGGACGACCCCAAGGTACTATAAATTTCACATTGGTATTTTACTGTGTGATAAAAGTGATAAATGCCAAGGTCAGGCAAGAAATTTGTACATTTGTATCTAAGTTAAGTCATGCATAAATTAAAAGTACTTTGAGAGTTGTTGGCACCGATTTTGTGGCAAGTGAGATGAATGGAGATTTGCGAATTAGTCTGCGTGTGAGAAGCACGTTGCTTCGAAATAACGAAGCGCAAGTATTCGCACTAAGTTAACTAGCAAGGGAAATAAGTCAGAATGTTATTCAACTGGCCATCTGGTTTCACCGATCCCAAGGTATTCTGTGGACCACAAAACAGATGTATGACTTCTATATTGTGCGGATAGAGCCTACTACTTGGATGATATGAATCTAAAATCAATTTTGGTAGTTGCAGATTTTACCTCCACGGTCAACCCCTTTCAACTGTCAGAACACTTGGGAAATTGGAAGTCAGTGTTATTATTTTTGGTGACGACAATGTATGCAATTATACTATGCTAAACGAAGTTACATTGGAGGGTATTATGTCTATGTATATACATGTTTCCTTAGCAGATGCAGTGCAGTATTCGTGTATGATATATCGGCAAGTCGGCATCCTTTTCCCTATACCCTTCAGCAAGCAACGGTCCGTTTTAGTCACCCATGCCATAAATGTGCTCATTTATCAAGTTATTGGTATCCACAGTTGCAACCATCCCAATACAATTTACCTACGCCCATACATACCATGCCCTACTCTACGGGCTTTCTGTGACCGACTAGGCCTACCATAAACACCTGAAAAGTTGCACACATCCAGGGCGACCCGTTTGTAAAGATGTAACCACATACATGTACTTGAATGTAGGGTGCTACTGAGCCTCAATGGGATTGAGGCCTTTACCTCTACCGCTACAAACCAGTGTTTAACTCAATAGGAACAGCCTCCAGCAGTTTTGATAGACCTAGATAGCAAAGTAAACATAATGAAACCAAAAAGCAAGAACAATGAAAAGGGATAATATCTGCTCTTGATTCTTCTATATCTGGAAAAATCGAAAGCTTCAATACTGGGTGCTGTGTTTTCCATTTCTGTTTTGAATTCTGAAAGGCTGTATGGTAATAATTCAGTATTCAAGTTAGTAAGATATTTCTTAGAACAGCTCTGAGGTGCAATGAGTGGATTTATTTAGTCGCTAATAGCAGAGCCCCTCTAATCTGAGCTCCCTCCCCCCCCCCCAACACTATCTATAGATTACTTTAACATAAAATCGAAATATCCAGTGAAAGGTAAAGATTCTGAATGATTGAACGGTCTGATCACTACATGTACATTTCCTAACGTAACAAACTATTAAAGTCATGTTTTGTATAGTATTTCAGAGGTTACGAGAATTACGACATTTATGTAAATAGATTTCCGTGAACTGGGGAGAGGAGGAAGATCAGACTGTATGTTTTATACAATATTTATATATGAATTTAATTGGCAAATACCTTACATCCTAATTGTTATGGTAAAGATGGAAAATATCTACACTGAAGTTTTCAGCCAAATAAAGGACTTGTTCAAGTTTGGATCATTTCCTTGATTCATGGGCAGGATATAGACAAACTTCACTGGACCAGACACATGTTAAGCATTCTATTGTATTTACAGATTCTTGATTCACAAATAGTCACAATCATTAGACAGCTTTTACAAGTACAATATACGAGGCAAGGAAAGATATGAATTGAATAATTCTGGGACAGACTCTCAAGGCGTAAGAGATAGATACAAATGTGAGATGTATATCATAGATGTACTGTAGTGCTGTGTAGGGTGTGATTTCTTACTGATAAGAGCTATCTTCATTTGGATCCTTAAATATGGTATCTATAATGTGTTATCTTTTCCGGTAAAGTGATAAGAACTAGACAGACTGTTGTGTAGATTCTGACAGCAGAGATAATATAGTCGGCTTGTGAACCGAAGATCAACTGACTAACAAGGGAGACGTAGGGGCATTGAGAGCGTAAATGTTAAAGCGATGTACAGGGATGTCGGAGATGTGTAACTTGCCTTGTGTGTCAATGAAAATCGCCTCTAATTGGTCTAATGTGTATGATTCTCTCACACGAAGGGTACACTATGTGAATCTGAAATGCCGAATATCCACGTAAATTAAACCTAATATCATGCAACAGAAAAACAGTCATCGGGGGGTGGACTACCATTACCGTCCTAGGTTTGGCTACGTTAGATGTGTTAGATGTGTACACACGACTCAGTTGCATCTACCCTATGGGGCTCTAGTTAGGACTTACAAAGCCAAAGCACGGTGGAACACAGACTACGGTAAAACACAGCACACAAACTGAAGTCTATGTCAAGACGCTAAAGCAGTTTACGTTAAGACGCTAAAGCAGACAAAGTGCTAAAGGATAACATGCCACACACCACTCGGCAGCCACACACAGTATTACCTGGTTCACCTCTGTGGACGTAGCAAGGAAGAATGGGTTAGAGAAAGAGGTCAACGCGGGGTCATGGGAAAAAGGTCGAAGCTCATTAGTGATGAAAAACCCAGTCCGGAGAAAAGCCTAACCGCTAGAGACCATCTTCAAAGCACTTCTTCCTCTGAGTGTCATGAACCCAAACAGCCTCTTATAGAGCTAAGCATAGGCTGCTGGTTAGTTTGAGGCAGCTAGTGAAGAGCGTCTCTGAGCTGGATTGACTGTCAAGATGTGGCAACATAGGGCAACGATACCAATGGCATTTACTATGTCAGAAAATTACAAGAAGCCAGAAAGCTGATGGTAACATCCCATCGACTGCAGCGGTATAGATACTTGTCGCAAAAAAGCATCCGGAGTAAAATTTATGCGTGTACCAAACAAGCTTGTAGCAGATCATTTAAGATTTATGTTCTTCATTATTCAACACATGCAGTAGCTGCTGAAAAACTTGGGACGAAATTTAAGATACCGACCTGCTCTTTTTTTCAACTTTGTATGGCCATTGTTTTGAAACAAATATTCTGTTGTTCCGACAATTTCTCAAAACATGATGATTCATTGAGGCCGGTATAATAGTCGGGTTCATCCCAAGCTTAATTTCATTAATGGACATGGCATATAAAGGGATAGAAATTCGACAGGGGAACGCCTATCGGTTCCCTTTGCCAATCTTGACTTGTGGGTGGCTGCACTAATACCGTCACCATTTGTCAGGTTGCTATGGTATTGTGTGTTACCATAGCAACTGCTGTCTGTAGTAAAAGCACCATCTGGTGGTGAGCAAGGCGATAAGTCGTGTAAAGGTTGCTCCCACTAGAAACTTCACTTCACATGCATTTTTGACATTCATGAAATCCAAAGTTGCAATAGTTTTAAATACAAACCCCTTTCAAATTTCCACATTCAAAAGGTTGGATATTTTGGATGAACGTTTCCCGATATTTTTCGTTATCTTTTTTTTAAAGGGAGGGGGGCACACACTTTTCGAGCAGGTGAGCTACTGTCAAGATCCCAAGCAATATTCAATATACAAAAGTTCCACATGGTCAGTCTAGGCATGTGAAATGGGTTACTGTTGTAATGTACATGGACCAGTATAGAAACCAGAGGCTATTTCTATCCCTTTACCTGTAACCATAGAAACGAGTAACTGTTGTAGATCGGCCATTTCAGGACCGATAAAGTCGAAATTGGGCGTGGTCGCAGAGGGTAGGGAATCAGTTATGTCGGAAGTTGGAGCGTCAACGTCATTTGACTGAAAGAAAACCAAGCTTTCCACCGTCAACAACATAGTGTCACTTGGTGGAGTTGTCATGGCAACAAGCAAAACACAGACACATACAGGATGCAATACTTATTCAAGCGACACGTTTTTTCTTTGGAACAAAGAAGAACACTTTAGAAAATAGCTCAGAAATAGCATCAAATTGGAGACATTTGGACGTGTCAGGTATTGCTTCCTGGATGTGGCATCAATCATGTGAATACATACAAAGCCGGTGTGGGTGGGGTCACACCCAGAGGGACCAAAAACATATACATTATAGACATTATCACAGCTCTCAGCCTTGAAAATACATCCACATATACAAAGTCATTGGCAACATGCAAGTGTTCAGAGCATTCCAATGGAATAATGCAAAATTGTACACGTAAGCACAATTCAAACGTGGGGGATCATCCAGCTTATTCTGCACTCGGAATTTGGTGTTCTTATTATTTCTTTTAAATAAAGACCAACTAGCAAATCAAATCTCCTTTGTGAATCCTATAGAATGCAAAGTAGTCCAAAATTGCCATTACCGGTATAGTGATTATAAATTTACTGATTTTCTGATAATAACCGATGATATAACAATGGAAATTTTCTTTGTAATTGCATCGTGACAATCTTGAATGGCAAGGGGCTTCAAGGCTATCAAAACATGCATGCCAAAATAATATCACTTGGTATGTGGCAACTTCAGAACACAGGCTAGGGGATGGTAATATTTCACTTAGAAATACCAACATATCCAACATGAGCTTTTACCTTCTCATCAGCAATGACGTCTTTGATACTAAACTTTTATTCCACGGAACTGTAAACAGTGCATTATTATGTGAACAGTCCACACACATTCAAGTAAACCCCAATGTCATCTCTTCCAGAATCCATATCATATCTAGTAATAAAGTCAATGATTTAAGGATACCACCCAATTGAAACTGAACAAAAACATACTA
Organism: Harmothoe impar; assembly: GCA_947462335.1. Taxonomy (NCBI): domain Eukaryota; kingdom Metazoa; phylum Annelida; class Polychaeta; order Phyllodocida; family Polynoidae; genus Harmothoe; species Harmothoe impar. The sequence continues at coordinate 59,431,167 of OX381704.1, forward strand.
AGCATGTTGTAAATCAATACTTCTGACATCCCATCCCATTACCTTCCATTTAGACTTGCATTCAATGATCATAAACTGCTTGCAGTTATGTATACTGGGCAAAGATAACTGTGCAAACGAATTCTAAGTTGTTGCAACTTCACATCATCTGTTGCAAGAATGCAATTAGACACTATATTTTTCTTATGATCCCATTGAAGCGTTACCTATAGGTTCTTATTCAAGGCAAATCTTACTGCAAATAAGCTGGATGGCTGAGAGGAAAGGGATACTGGGACGAGGTTTGCTATCAACAGGCGACAAAACGTTGAGGATAAAGCAATTTCTCAAAAGCGGCTTCAAGATGCAGCGCGCTGCCAACACAAAAAGGTATAGGGTATCCGAGGTCTCCCAGGTTGTCGTTTGAGGTGACTTAGGGAGGGGGACACACACCGTAGACTTTTACCTGTCGGTACCAGGGTAACACACTTGCGCCTAAGCAAACATTATCCTAACTTCTGGCCTACAAACATTATAATACACGGACGTTACACACAATCATACTAAACAACACATTATCTTCATTAACAGAAACGCCATCATAACTTAGCCGAGAGGCAATATTGCATACACAGCGTAAAACACGCTAGATATTAATGTATCTCAGTAAGACCTTTAAAAAATACCGGTACGGGTAAAACCCATACAAAAAGAAAAAAAAGAAAGTATAGATGATACTTTTCAACTTCAAAGTACTCTCAAAATCATAGTTAAAAATCCGAATCAAATAAAAATGGTAAAGAGACATTTGGAACCTAGATGACAAATAAACTGGGATAATAAACTGAAGTTCTTTGATATGATAAGAGAGAAGGAGGGCTATGAGATATCTTTAAAAACATTCTTTATTTAGCACATGGTCCTATGATATATGATATCATTTAGGGCTTTGCCAAGCGGCACTGGTAACAATATTGCAATTCTGTTGGGCCAACATAGCAACAACAAATGCTAGATTTCTATTCTAAAGTCCAAAACATGCTATTCGGGCTTTGATGTACATATCTCTTTTTTTATAATAACACGGCGCTTTTTAATACAATAGGGCTTTCTCAAGACACAATTCACACATTGGGATAAGGGGCAGATGACTAGAAACTTATTGAAAAGTCTACTTTACACTTCCTGGCTTTACGTTATCAAGGGGGAAACCATTCCAAGTGTCTCCTACCACATTTTCTTCATAAATAATTTTTCAATGTTTTTTGTCATTAATAATTTAATAAGTCAATTTTGTTCTGCATGTTGTCAAACAAACACAGACACCACCATACACTCTCCTTATTCACTAGTTACACAAACCTGGGAGGGCTTCCTAATGACTGTACCATCCCCACTTGCCGCAAGCTGGGCCCCGCTTCCTGCAACCCCCCGCGCCATCGCCGCGGGACCCCCGCCTACCAACGGCCGCATGCTGTCATTGTTAGGGCTCTCCGGGCTGGAGATAGTGATTTTGTCTTTGGAGATGGTAATGCCAAACTTAGTAGGTGGCTGGGGTTTGGCACCGCCAATGGGGGAAGCTGAGTCAGTGCGTGGTGTTATCATTCTGACTGTGTCCTTGCGGGGTGTAGTCTGCTGTTGCGGTACATACTGTGGTTTGTTTGGGGGTATGGGAGGGGGCGTGCCTCGCACAGGCGTGGGCTTACGTGAGAGGTTAGAGGAAGGACCGACATTTAAGGAGATGCGATTCCCCGTCGGGGTTGTGAACACAGTCGTGCCAGTAGTGGGCGTTGAAAACACGGAGGAGGAAGCAGCATTACTGGAGGGCATGACACTCAAGCGCGAAGCGGCCGACTCCGACTGTTTGTCACCAGGGAGTGGTGGAGGCTTACCCTCAGCGCCAGCTATAGTCCGCTCTGGTGTCCGTGTTGGAGACGTGTGGTTGAACTGCATGATGGCCCGCCTCACACCACTCTGGTCACCACCACCCAGTGCCCCACCACTTGTCTGTGAGCCCCCAAAGTCCCGCTCTGGTGACTCGTGTACTGCGCCCACCGGCCCCCGCCGGACCTCCGGTGGTGTGCTGGGCGGTGTGTGTCGATACAGCTTACCACCACTAGTCGGCTGAGGGATGCCTGTATTATGTGGGCTGGTGCCACGGACACCACCAGATAATGGCCGGTGTGAGCTGTCTAACTGCCCCCTCAGCCTTTCAGCTTCAGCGAGCAGTTCTTTAGACCGCATCTCCTCACGGCCTAGACGCGCTCTGAGCTGCTCTCGCTCCACATCAAAATCACTCTGCTGCTTCTCGAGTACAGCCTCGATCTGGTTCTGGCTGTAGCTGGACCCGTCTGATGGCGGTGCGTGCTGAAGCTCTACAAGGCGTTGAAGAAGTCGTTTTCGCTCCTTGATGAGCAGGACTGCCACTTGTTTGTGTTTGGCCGACGCCGCTCTCTCCTCGTCAAGGGCAGAGACGGCTTTCTTCAGCTCCTTCTCCAGCCGCTTTACTGTTGACTTTTCAAAGTCCACCTGTAAGCAAAGAAAAGTTGAGAACTACATTTTCGAGAACGCTTATCAGGCTAATGTAATACATGTATTATATAACTGACTGTATAAATGCAACTTGACGAATAGTATAGTAAGCAAAAAGATTTGTTTTTTTAAATCAAATTTATTTGTGAAGAAAACATCAATTCTGAACAAGTCTCGTGAAAATATATAGAAATGCATCTAAGAGACAGTTTATTAACAAGTCAAAGCCGAGATACAGGCAGTAATGGCTCTCACCTCTTGCTTGAGTCGCTCTCTTTCTTTCTCTAACATATACGTCACATCGTCACCCTGAGCTGTGTCTTGAGCATGTTTTCTCTTCTCATCTGCAAGCTCGGAAAGCACCTAGAACGACAACAACAATCGCATTCCTTTATCATCAAACCGATTTTCACTTTCAGTAGAATACAAGTAGAAGGTACACAAGATCTATAATTCAACAGTATATGTGATTATTAACAGTTATTTTGTGTCCTCATCACTTAAGCAACTACGCTAGTTTTTTTTCAATTGTCCCTCATATTATCAAAAATACAGTTCTAACAGTAAATTCAGCTGCTGCCTTACAGGGCTCAACACCAGCACAACCCTCATTTTACCACACCTTATGATATCGCTTCTCCACTGCAGCAAGCTGTTCTCGCATCCGTTGTTGTGCTTTCCTCTGGGTGGCGATGAGGTTTTCTAGTTGTGTAAGTTGGTTATCGTATAGCGCCTTCACCGCCGATTCGTCAAAGCTGTTGTCTCGCTGACAATCAGAGTCCCTCTGCAAAGCATGGAAGGGGTCTCCGAGACCAAACCGACCATACTTTGCTTGGTACAGCAGCTGTTTAGCCTTTTCTGCCTAAAAAGAGTGAAATAAACATTTATTAGAGGTTTGTTTGTGTTGATTAATCATATTAATGTTTCATCTTCATTGGCGCAAAAAAAAACTTTATAATTCTTTTATCATTTAAGAGAATCAAAATGTACAGCTCTTGTTCATACTTAGAAGACTCATCTGTATTTTAGTGTTTCGAGTAAGCACAGATGTACATTGATCCAGACATCGATTGCTCTGCTTTTTATAAGTTAAAATAAAACGAATAGATTGACGTTAGAGAGATATATGGTTTATCCCTTGAAAATTGTTTATCCTTTTCTGTTTTCTACGTACCACATGTTCTTACTGTTTCATGAATTTACAATCGCATACACTAACAGTTATTTTCAGAGGTTGATTACTCAGTAATCGGTCTGTTCTTGTGAAACCAGTCTATCCCTGTACCGCAACTGAAACCACATACACTTGACCCTACATTTCCTCTTTGTGAAGTCCCCCAGCTTTAACAAAATGTCCTATACACATGTCCTATAGCCTCTCACTCTAAACCCAGCGCAATATCATAATGTGAAAACAGCGCCAGTTGCATTCTTTTTTTGGGTATCCAATACCAAGTAGGTTAACATTGGTCTGAAAGTAGACACGAGTGGGAGACCAGCTGATACAGGAGATTGGCGGCCTGGGGTGGAAGTAGGGGTTGTAGGACCACGTCGTCTAGACACATAATCCCCCTGCAGCCTGGTGGGTTAGGGTTGTTATGTCGAGACGTGCACTTAGCAAAGAGCTTCAAGATATAAACGTACGGCGGGGGGACCGTGGACTATGTTTTAACTCCCCATCCCGTGTGGGCGGGGGACGGTTAGGGAGGAGGCCATGGAGGATCAGGTCAGGCTAGGTGGCCGAGTCTGTGGTGGTGGAGCTGGGAGGTGACTCTCTGGCCGGTAGAGGGTTGGTATCAGCGTGGGCGGTGATCGGACATTCTGTGATCCCACTCTATAAATAAACAGACGGCGGCAGACTGGAGGCACGCGTCCATGTTTATGTCATGTGTGCATGTGTAGGGATGGTAGAGAGTGTGTGTGTTGGGGGGGGGGGGGGGGGATTGGTTGCTGGAGGGATGTCGGGTGGGTGGGTGGCACACGTCACAAGGTCAAGCTGGGGGTCATGTTGTGGATATAACTTAGCTCATCTAGTACATAGTACACAATGGTCTACAGAGTACAGACCAGGCCCAGGATATAGCTTGGGAATGACAGGTGTACGGCATTTGGGAGAAATAAAGAGCTAGCTGAATATGTAATAGATAGACTATGGTTATGAGAGGCTAACTCAAAATAACCACAGTAAACTGGCTGGCACCCTTATAGGGTGCCTGCCACTCTACAGTAGTCATATTTTGAGTTAGCCTCACATAACCATTGTCTATCTGTTTTAAACCACAGCTGTAAGGTTATGTGAGTCTACACAGAAATAACCAAGGTGTGAACTCCTTTGTCTTAGCCCTCCGCTGTGGTTTAAATACATTTAACCTACGGTGGACGGCTAACACAAAGGAATCGCACCTTGGGTATATCGTATACACTAACATAACCGAGGGTTAAATCAGACAGACGACACCTGTACCCTGGTATGCCTTCATACCCACTGCCCACTGGTCAGCGACTCGGTGTATAACACCTCTTCTAGACCTTGTGGGGCAGTGGGTATGACGCATACCAGGCTACAGGTGTAGTCTATCTAACACGTACATTAAATGTCGATGTCAAATACATGTATAAAGCTGAGGGGATTTTAATAGATCTGACACCAGGATTAGATTTTTTACTCATATTTAGATCTGCCGCGAGCTCGTTGTGCGACGCATTTCTACAGACCCAAACCCCCGTTCTCATTCCTGGGTTCGCTGTTGGGATGAGACTGTAGTTTAGTTTACACATTAAGAAGATAGGCGGGTTAGGGTTGTTTATCCAGAGTGCAGGATGGAAGTGCTGACCTGTATCACCGTTCTATATATACGATACAAATGTGTCAGGGAGCGTCAAGCCTGGTCTCGTTCTGAGACATCTAGAGCTGTTAACAAGCCTGACCTCTTTATGTTCCAGCTCGACTACGACTCTATCTGTGTACATGTACTGTACATGTTTGTTTGGTATCTGAGGGAATATATAATGGGGGTGTATGGGATATATGGTGTAGACTGTCCATTCATTCAAAATACTAGAGTGGGGGAACTAGTTTTGTTGTGACATCTGATATACGGATGCTGTAACACGATCTGCTATAACAAAACAGAAATCTGGATATCAAGTCTAGTTAAAGTGGCATTCTCACCAAGCCAGGGTTCTCCGCACATAGGTATTACACAGGCGGGCCGCCTGTATGCTTTTTACTGCCGCCTGTATTAAATAACCTCAGGATCACCGCCTGTGTGCTCTCAGCTATCCATAGGTTTTTGAATTTCGTAAATACTCCAATTAGAACAGAAGTTATGTCTATTTTAGCAATTTGTTTTAAAAAATCCACCAAAATGCTTAGAAAAATACCAATTGAAATTGATATTTTTCCAAATCCTCGCTGGAACAAAGAAAAATAAAAAAACAATTTTGGAGGGGTGACCCCAACCCTCCTTATAAGCACATAACTCTGGTTTGCTGATGTTGTTAAGCTTGCGACGCTTGACATAAATCAAAGTCTACGCGAAATATACGGTGTGCTTTTTCATCCTGCGGAGAAGCCTGCAAGCGTTTCCCACTCGCAATTGTAGTACTGTTCTAGTCTGCTATGTGGTAAGTGCGAGTGGTGAGTATGCCCCTTTAATATCATCAATACTAAATACCAGTCCACGTTCTAGTTCGACTCTAGTCACCTGGTGAGAGGGTCGCTTTAAACATTGTACAAAAGTGTTTAATGCTGCACAGGTGCATGTCCCTGGCGTGGGTCTTTAATGGTGTACATGGATGCTGGTGATGCTGGTGTGCCCGTACATGTTACCCCATGGAGGAAACGCCCAGCTATAATTATGGTATTTATAAACTACACCTGACAACTAGACACAGACAGGTAAAGCACAGCGCAGTTAGGGCTACCCCTGGAGGCCTTACAGACTACTGCATTAACACAGTTGTTTTTTTATATCTGTGAGTTTAGTTGGACCATATATCATCCCAACCAGAAGTACATACAACCTTGTTATAAAGAACTGCATCTAGCTCAAATACTAGGCATTGTAGCTAATCACTGAGGCTAAACAAGGGCCAGCTACGTTATGGATACATGCCCTCTACTCAGTACTGCTACCCTATTCACAAATCGCCAAACTTCTGGTCTTATATTAACACAAGTTTTTGATTAAAAGAAAAAGAAAGAAAGAATAGATATAATACACACCACCATAACACAAGTTAGACTATTTGAAACAGTACTGCAGCCATGAGGGTGCCCTCATGGTAGACTGAAGGATGGGGTGTTGTACCGTTTTAAGTTGTGTGATTTCCACGTCTGGCTTTTTTTTTCCCTTGAGTCGACAAATTAGATCCATTAGCCAAACAGAAAACTGTGATGGTATAAGTTGGCAGATCAGGACAGAGTGTATTGGGGCTATTTCCTATTCCATGCTACCAAATTCCAAGTAAAGCTTATCTCTATTTGGATGGCATATGTATCTAGCTGGTTTCATAAAGTCTTGTAGACAACCCGCATCTTACGTATAACGTTATGTACATTATGGACCTGCAGCTAGACTCTAAGAGAATTGGGATCATCTTAGCTACGTTAAGGCTAATTTAGTGCTGTAGTATAGCTATTAAACACTTGCATAACCCACAACTAGAAAAACTTGGAAAAATGTTATAACCTGCATTGTAGATTTTAGTTGCATATATCTCGCGGTTACACACGAGAATTTACGGTATGTGGGGTATAATTGCGGCCATCAATGATCGATCTGCTGTCACGGCACAACAACAAAGTGTACCCACCTCCATCACTGGGTACCGTCAAAGCACCTGTTTTAGATGGCTACTGTTCCACTAACGGCAGGGTCTTCTACATGGCAATGGTAGACCAGCAGAATGCTTGTGTACTATGCAATATTCTTTCAATAAATAAATCTGTATAAAACTGAAGCCTGAAAGCCATCCAATATTCTACGTTTCAATAGGAACCTGAATTGTTACTCGTTAGGACTGCATTTCTTTTAGGGGGTTGTCTTAAAGGTGTCGGCCATCTTAAAGGATTGGTTTTACGTAAAACTATATTACACTTTGTACACTTGTATATACATTTTTCGTATACACAGTAACCTAATCATAAGAGATGCTCCAGTGACACACCCTCCTTTAAGTAAATGCATATATGCCCTTAACTCTAAGTAAACCCAAAGTCAGTGCTCGCGTGGCCCCTATGGTGAATCATATAATCAATGACCATGTGTTAATGGCATGTGGCATGCGAGAGTCCAACTCTGCTCTCTCTCCCCAGTATACACTGGTCTACATTAGCCTGCCCTACCCTGGCAGGGCTGACATCACCTCGGGCGCTGTACTATAAGATTATACAGCATCACGAGGTCAGCCTCTAAGTCCTGTTGGTTAAAGCTGTACTAGCACGCATTGCATGATGAAGCTACCACTGACCCCTACGTCTTCTACATGTATGGGTTATGTATGGGCGTGCACAGACATACAGGTTTACTAAGTGCAAACTACTCATACGCCTCTCTTCTCACCGTGTATGTCGAGAAGTTTAATCATGGGACTCTTTGGCGAAGTGCCTGTCTATAGGTGTAAACGAGCTATGTATCCAGACCATATTTATTTGATAGTCTAACATATCGAAGCTAATAAACTATAGTCCTATCTATAGTCATGTATATACAGGTAATCGTGGCGTGGATAATGTACTAATGAGCTGATAAAAGGATAAAGTCCTATATAGGCCGTCTCTATACAGATGAAGCTAGTACACTGAGGTATGTTATCACTGATATCGGATCAGCTGACTGCACGCCTCATAATCCAGACCATAATATATGTGCAGTTCTGCTGGGAGTAAAGCTGGTTTGTCTCGGCTTTGTTTACCGATATGGCTATTGTGATCAAAAGGCAGAAATGTGCTACCACCCGTTACCAAAAATAAAGCACACACAAGATATACACGTTTTATAAGTTCATTATGTACAAGTTGGACCACAGTTATTGAGTTACCACTAATCACTATGTTGTGATATCTATAATATAGTCACTGGAGCTGTATAGAAACAGACATCGATTTCTGTAATGGGTTAATGGTACTACATTGTACAATGTACATACCGGGGTAACTGACAGCATCCATCTACGACTCAGGGTGTGGGTGAGGACAGGGGAGCTCAGAGTACCGTAAATTCTCGCATGGAGGCCGCGGCTTTTCAGGGTCTTGTTTTCAAGGCTTTTCACACATCAACGCCAGCTTTAATTTTGATACTGTACATGTCTATTTTTGGGTCCGGCTTATACGATGGTTTTAGATAGTATAGAATAGTACTAAATTAAGAATTTTCAGACCCTCTTGTGCGGCTTACTAATATAGGATTTGTCAAAGTTGGAGGGTGCAGCGTTAACGTGGGTTAGGCTTATATATGAGAATTTACGGTGCTCCCAAGTTCTATGGGATGAAGCACCGGGGAGAGGGGAGGGGGGGGGGTATATATCTGTGACAAGTGTGGGTGAGACACGGTAGGGGGGAATACCACACCAATAGTCCAGGCAAATTAGGGTTTGACCTCAAACAAATTGTAACAAAAGGTTTCTCACCACAATGCATTTCTATGAAGTCCCTAGAATGACATACTAAAACTCCAAAAAAATCCAGTGGGGGATTCTATGCCTAATTAGCATATCTCTAATTAATGTGACCGATTCTATACAAATAGCAAGGAATCAGCAATAAATATGGTTTCCTCAGGTCTTTTCACCTACTTTAAAAGCTTAAAGTACACCCCTCCTTATGGGCAAGCCATATTCATCACAGTTAAAATGATTGGTCAAGTCCCTCATTTGCATAAATCCGATATATCTAATCAATGTGACCGTTTATATACAACTAGCAAGGAATCAGCTATGGATTTGGTTTCCTCAGGTCTTATCACCAACTTTAAAAGCCTAAAGTATACCCCTCTTCATGACCAATAGATATTTTATCAAAATTCAGATGATTGGTGAAGCCTCTAATTTGCAAAAATCCAATATAAGGCCCCTATTTAATTAATGCGACTACTTCTATACAGTATATATATGCAAGGAATCAGCTATGAATTTGTTTTCCTCGGGTCTTTTCAGCTACTTAAAAAAATTAGATTACACCTCTGCTCATGGGAAATCGATATTCATCACAATTGACATGATTGGTGATGTCCCTAATTTGCATGAATTCAATACATCTAATTAATGTGACTGTTTCAATAATAGTTTTGCAAGAAATAAGCAATGCATTTGGTTTCCTCAGGGTCTTTTCAAATACTTTAAGAGCCTACATCTTTCTATGGGCAATCCATATTTATCATGATTTAAATGATTTGTAAAGTCCCTAATTTGCATGAATCCAATATAAATCCAATATCTCTAATTAAGGCCAGTTACAATTAACAAGGAATCAGCTACAAATTCTGGTCTCCCTGGGTATTTTCACCAACTTTAAAAGTCCAGAGTACATACTTCTGCTCATGAGCAATACATATACAAATGATGTTTCTCTAGGACAAAGCATATTTAGTAAGATCTATGGGATACTATCCTCATAGATGACATTTCATTTCACAGCTCATCCAAAATGGCCGAGTCATTTATGTCCAGAGTCTCGAACTCATCTAGGGTGATCTGAGTACATTAACACCCCTATATAGACAAAGATATAATATTGCTTTTAACCCTTTAGGGCTGAGCATCGACTATAGTCGATGCCATGGCTGGCCGAGCATCGACTATAGTCATCATAACTCTATGGGAAACAGGAAAGTCTCGGCCCTGGGAGGGTTCCTATGAAAATGTCCCGGCCCCTTCACCAGCAAATATTTTTTTGGGTCGGCCTTAAAGGGTGAAACGTTACAAATAACTATACAATGCCATTAACAACATACTCTTTATGAAAAGAGAACTTAGCCTGAGATGAGGTGAAATTCCATCTTTAAGATCGATTGATTTGTTTAACGTCCAGACGTACATCTAGTAGCTCATGGGACATATCTCAAGTGAGTAAGGTAGCCTTCCACAAGAAGTTGTAGTCTTGCCTCACAGTACGACAGATATTTATATGCTGCTTGTCCAAAACACATGTGGCCGCATCTAATAATGATTGAATCTATGAAATGTATGACAGCATCTATGAGATGAGGGAGAAAACTGCTACCCGGGCATGTCCCCTACTCTTTTCTAAGGATAGCAAGTGTTCTTCTATTTGCCTGGTTCTACAAACCTGAGCTAGTACCAAAGTAGGCAGGTCCAGACAAACCACGGCCTTTGATATCTCGGACATGGTTCACTAAGGATAAATGACAAGAAAGACCACCAGCAAGAAGGCCTAGGCCCGCACATATATATGGGCAGCAGCTGCCAGTACAGCTTGGTTAGTGACAATCGCAGTAGTCCACCAAGTGACCCCTCAAGTTTTGTTGCCTTTTACAAATCTGATTTGCCCATTGGTATTGTGGAAGGTTCTCGATGAAGTTATTCTACTCCTTCATGCCCCCATTATGAAGGTCCCCATGCCACTAACACAAGTCACTTGAGTCTTGTACACTTTGAAGTAGAAGATGAAACACACAACCTAGAGATCTTTGATTTTCCATTCACCAAGGCTGTGTTAGTCTGGAATGATGTCAATAGTCATCAGTTGTGTCTCTGCCAATGATTGATGGGAATTCTAGTTATCCCTCCTGTGTTCTCTCTTGAGATTCATCATTGCATAAGCTGATAGGTAGAATTTCACCCCTGTTCTAACAATTAATCAACCATTGTGGTGAAAGTTTAGATTGTACCGTTAAATTGACCTGAACTGTAGTCTTTGATGGGTACCACCAGGACATACCATCTACCAAAGATCTCGCATGTCTCAGGGGTTCAGGAGGATGCTTAGGCCTGTTGGTGAACTCATATGATGACATGGTCATGAAATCATAAAAAGGAACAGTTCTTAGCTAACTGGAGAAAATGAGGACCAGTTCATCAAGCAACTTGGGGAGTAACTGGAACAAGCCCAATGTGTAATTCATTCTGGTTGGGACTAATATTGATCTTGCCCTATTAATGTTCACCAGATGTGTCACCCGTTACAGATTTGAGGGCCTAGCTATAGACTTTTCACCTGAGGGAAACCTAAGTTACAAAACCAAATTCAACTCCTATTAGTGCCATAACCATAGCCACAGAAGGTGATAGTCGTCTCCACAGAAGAAGATAGTCATTGTGAAAGACTAAGGACTAAAACTTAGGAAAGACTTGACCAAAAAATATCACACAGCAGTTCACGCAGGGAGTGACATCACAGCGTCATCAGAAGCATGAGTACAATGACTAAACTGTTCTTGAACCTTAATTAGAGATATTGAAATTATGCAAATTAGGGACTCAACTAATCATTTTGATTATGATAAATATAGATTGCCCAAGAACATAGGTATACTTTAATGTAGGTGATAAGACCTGAGGAAACCAAAAATTGATACATAGCTGATTGTATATAAACGGTCACATTGATTAGATATATTGGATTTATGCAAATGAGGGACTTTACCAATCATTTTAAATGTGATGAATATGGATTGCCCATAAGGAGGGGTGTACTTTAGGCTTTTAAAGTAGGTGATAAGACCTAAGGAAACTAAATTTATAGAGGATTCCTTGCTAACCGTCACATTAATTAGATATATCGGATTTAGATTGGATTTATGCAAATGAGGGACCTAACCAATCATTTTAGTTGTGATGAATATGGATTGCCCATGAAGAGGGGTGTACTTTAGACTTTTAAAGTAGGTGAAAAGACCTGAGGAAACCATATTTATTGCTGATTCCTTGCTATTTGTATAGAATCGGTCACATTAATTAGAGATATGCTAATTAGGCATAGAATCCCCCACTGGATTTTTTTGGAGTTTTAGTATGTCATTCTAGGGACTTCATAGAAATGCATTGTGGTGAGAAACCTTTTGTTACAATTTGTTTGAGGTCCCCCCTTATTATGAGCCAGAATGCCTGGACTACAAGTGAAGCCTGGGTAGGTGTTGGTCGGCACCCTGGTACTAAAAACAAACTCAGCGCCAAAGTATCTGGTCGGGGAGGGGTCATGTTATTCGCGTTTACTCACAGTGAGACCGAGTTTTTGCATCTGGAGACATATATTCCTAAGAATAATGCGTTTGTGGTGGCGGTGGTGGGAGCGGGCTTATATACATTGTATCATGCCTGTGATGAATTGCCGTTAGTAAAGCTGAATTAATTCAACATTAATCTTTTTAATGGAGAAATGTTGGGAGACTTCTTGTCCATTGAACTATTAATGCATACAATGAATACAGTCATCCTTGGTTAATATTCGTACCTGTGTTCAATAGCTGGTATTGAAAAAATCGAACGTGTGACTGCATCACAAATGACTCAGGGTCGGGGGGAAATGTAGTATCATCATATAGGAGTATACATATAATAATATTGTTCATCCCCAAATCCCAAGCTAATGTCCCAACCCCATGTCCCAACCCCCGAGTCTCACCCCCGAGTCCCACCCCCGAGTCCCAACCCCGAGTCCCAACCCCGAGTCCCTCCCCCGAGTCCCAACCCCGAGTCCCAACCCCGAGTCCCAACCCCGAGTCCCAACCCCGAGTCCCAACCCCTAGTCCCACCCCCGAGTTCCACCCCTGAGTCCCAACCCCGAGTCCCACCCCCGAGTCTCACCCCCGAGTCCCAACCCCGAGTCCCTTCCCCTTCCCCTTCCCCCGTTAATTGTATTAATGGGATTCTTAAAGATGTGACCTTTGACCTTGATTTTGACCTTTTTCCGACCTAGATATCATCCTACACATAACAGAAATGAATTCAGCACCTTTGGTTTACCCTAGTCCACTATCCATATCCATCCATTGCTCCCCCTATTATATCCTGGCTGGACTGTTTCGGATAGCATACCCAAATTGTGCGTCACAAGTCAGGAACTCACAACTACCTATAGGCCTGCACCACACAACCTATAGGTCGCATGACGCAGGTGCCCTAAGAAAGCCACACCGAGTGAGGCAAGCCGCGCAAAAGAAGGGTATACTCAAAAAAAATGTGGACATTGACTTTTTTTTGGGGGGGTTCTTAGGCCCAAATTCAAATTTTCATGTCCCCCGATCTTGGCTATCTATGTCTTTTGTCCTCTCACGTCTATGTCAGACACACACTGAATGAAAAGCTCCCATGTCCATATTGTAAGTAACAGCGAATAGTGCTTAGTAGGGTCTGAGCTATATGGTACTACAGGGTTGTCTGTTTTTGTTCTCAAAATATTTGTCATGTATTGAACAAGACTGGACAGCAACATATATATTAAATTACCATTAAATTACCATACCGGTATCTAACATACTGCAGCGTATGTTGGGCCTAGTATATGATATAGGATGGCATCTCCTTTGGGAAATAGTGTAGTACTTCCCTGTGTTAAATTACCATTGGATCCAGTCAAAGCTTGCTGAAAAAAAGTGTCTCACCCTGGTTTGGTCGGCTGCCGAGATCTGTCCCATTGACTTAGCACTGAGCCCGTTCAATATGTAACTGTTAAATGTCAAGGGTTATCTACAGGCTCCCATAGGGCTCTATGCTGAAGCAAATTACCACCATTTTAGACACAAAATTAAAATCATGCTTTTCAGGGGGAAGCGTTTGAAAATGGATTAAAGCGCGCTTACATAGGAAGGACAACATTGTACCGCATCTAATGACACAAAATTGAGAGAAAAAGCTCCAATTTTGAAGGAATGACAGCTGTTTTAAATTTTAGGCTGAGAGACCCCCTGCTACCCGTCGCACAAGACTCAGGGCAACCCTGAGTCAATAACTGGTTTAAATGGAAGAGTGAAAGCAGTGAATAGAATCGATACAAAACTATATATATCAATATATAAGTTATTGTTAGTTATGGGTATGACAGATTGGAGAAATCAGCGCCTGTCCACTTAACACACGCTCTGAGCATTCCATCCCCCTACTCCCCGCCCCCCTCCCACCCCCTGTATAACACAGCATGGTGGTGAGTCTGACAGTGACCAGGCCAGCTGGATTCTGTCTGTCCACCTGGTCAGTCTCTGTGGTCAGTGTGGTCAGCACAGCTGGTCTCAACACTGTCCTCAGCCGGGGAGGGAGGCACGACGTGTCCCCCCTCAGTCTACACTGACGAGTGAAAGGGTCTCCAACCTCTATCCCACCACTAAACATTTAAGGGCCGCATAGTACTTTAAAGCAGTATGCCCTTTTTTCGTCATGAAACATGCATACAGCCATAGCCAGTAACTCAACAGGGCTAAATCAATGTATCATGCCGACCCTTCGGGAGTGTATCAACCGGCTAGAGTCGGAATGATGCTCAAAAGCAGCACTAGCGAGTAACTCACCAGGGCTGCATTCATGCATCATTCCGACCAAGGATAATGCATCAAAGCACTATGCGGCCTAACCACCACTGCCCCCTCAGGGTAGCTCCTGGGGCTGTTGGCATCTGGTCCTGGCACCAAGTGTGCAGCACCTGTTGTTGATAGGTCTGCTTCATCAACCCTACACTGAGATTATGGAATCCAATGTATACTCTGCATGGGGCATCTGGGATGCATTCCTCAGTCACCCCTCTTCCCCACATTCACAGACGACCACCAGCCCTCTCTGCTACAATATATCGGTATCCTTTATTGAAAACTATATTCCTTCACTTATCGTTTTGCTGCATAACAGGTGTTAACACAAACCTATGGCTATATTCACCTACAAATATCGGAGGTTAATTCATATTGAGCCTGATACCAGTCACACACAAATGAGAAAAGTTGGTTCACATCTAAAGCTCCGACGGCAAAAATGCCCAGCAATGGATTTTTTTTTTCAACTTGAGCTCGAACAAAATTTCCCAGTACTAGTGAATCTACAGCATCATGGATATTGATCCTCGGGGATTACGAGAATTAACAAGATATTCGTAAACCAATTTCTTTTATTTGGTCTAGCCTAATCTGCGTAATGTTTTCCCCTTTAAATTGCTGCACAATTCTAGCCGTACATTTGTTGTATAAGTTAAACGACTCACCTTCAGTGCTGCGATAGTGATGTCACGTGCTTGTAACTCTCCTTCCAAGTAACTCAACAACCGTAAAAGGTCATTCTTGTTCAAGTCCATCTTTGGATGGCGCTGGAAAACAAATATTGTAGTGTTACCGGTAATATCACAAAACATTGACATGGCGTTATAAGAATTAAATTGGACTGGAAATTAGTGCCATATTTTATTACGTTTCATGGTGACCAACAAATCCTATGAGACACACATAGGGTCTGATTTTGGCCACGTCAGTTTGATACTACGGTATGATGACAGGTATGTTTAAAAACTCAGATAAGCCGCACCCCTAACTTTGAGCCGACCCTACTAGACTTGAGGTACCCGCACTTGTATAACAAACAGTGCAAGAATTTATGGTACCGTAAATGAGAATATCTAGAAAACGTCTTTCATAATTGGAAAGCTGATGCCATGGACGGTGTGTGATGGGTTAATACACATCAGCCATTATGAGTCTACTTCTGCAAAGCCGATGTAATTTTCCAAACGCCAAAATGGTTTGCTCCCTACTCTCTGCGATTGCTTTGTCAGGAACTACTAAATCTGTATCACTATCCACTAGACTCATTAATAGTATTTCCACATTGGTCTTTGTGGGTGGCTGTATTACAAAAGTCCTGACACCACATGTACTGAACAGCAGCGTATAAATCAAAATAATTGTATAATTACAATACAGATATCTAGGTTAATATATTACATGTACCATGATATTCACACAGTTCTCAGGTCAGTTGCAGAGAGCTGTATAACAGACACAGGGTTTAGCCCTCGACACATCATATCTACATAGTGGCAATAATATTTCTTTCTTGGTTACCGGGAAACATGGTGAATATGATATGACAATGTTAAACCTATGGGAGAAACGTTCCTAGGGATAGCGTGCAATGACCTTTGGCCATTCTGCATGCTCTAGCGGTTCTGCAAGCTCCAGAGGTTCATGTGACCCTCGATAAATCCAAAACGACATGCAAACAACACTCTTGTGTGTCATTTTATATTGTAAAATCATAAAATAAACATAAAACCATTAAATAGATACAGAGATGTGACCACTTCTTAGTCTAGGGGCTAGTCATACAAGACTACATTAATTTGATCAATGAATAACAGTTCCAGAACTAGGCCTAGGAGATAAAGTCAAAAAGGACTAGAAGGGTATTATTCTTAAAGTTTTTATCTCAAATAGGGTGACTAAATTGATCTCCATTTATAATTATCTGAAACCCCTGAATTTATACTTCTCTTCTGAGATGAGTACATAATAACTGTTGCCAAGAGTCTTACTGCTTCAATTTAAGATAGAACTGATAGTCTAATTACAAACATATAGATATACACAACCTGTGTCACAGGTCACAGCTTTGTTTGAGAAAACTAGTCTATGGGTCACATGCTGCCCCCTGTATAAAATTTGATGCACTAATGTGTGCATGTATAGTATAGTTCGACACTTCTACCCCTGTAACAGTAGCGCCAGATGTGTCGGACTAGTATAGTAATAAGCTATTCTGTCTGCAGAGGGAATCATGTAAACATGATGGTCAATTTAGTCTTGAGAACTTCCCATGGTATGATCATGGTTATTCCATAATACCCTCGAGAATGTCTCTCGACATTTTCATACTATTCACTATGAAATGCTCAAATAGAATACTGTACTGTTACTACAAGGTCGGAGAATAGGACTAGCTTTCTGACTCCAATGCCTGTGAGTGAGTGAGAGCAACTCTGATTCTGACAAGAACAGCTTCAGGGGGGCTGGCAGTGTGTCACTGTGACTGTCTGAGATGAGAGTGAGACAGTGTCAGTGGAAGTGGCCTGTGGCTGTGCCACTGGCACTGCCAGCCAGGCGCTCAAACGACTCAAACGAGCACCTGTTGGGTTAAATCTGGCCTCCAAATATGGACTCTGTATTGCGCTGATAAAAGATTATGGACTGAATGAACCCCCAGTGCACAAAACAACTGCGATATGCAAACAGTTAATGGTGATTTACCTTGAGTGTATTGGAAGGGAGTTTGTCTATCGGTTCGAAGCTGCTTTTGACTTTTCTTGTCGCCATCTTGGATGTCCCTTGCCAAACAATGCAACTAAAAATATCAGCGTTCACAACCGATCAAGAGTCCTTAACATCGCAATATCCACCTAGCGAGAACTGCCCTATGATCATGGTGTGTGTACGCCCATGTAATGTAATAATTATCAACAAAACAATGCGTAAAAGGTCCTTAAATCGTCTACATGTTTCCTGTACGGAAAGCCAAACTTGTCACGTGACCAAATGTTGACATACGGACTTGCTGGAAATTACACTTTGAAATCGTAAAATACAATTTTTTTATTAAATATTACGAGTGAGTTTGTCATTATTTCATTTAGCAATTTTCATAAGTATGAAATCATATATTTTTTCCTAAAAACGCACAGCGAAATTCATTATCCGCCAATGAGCGTTCAAGCTATTTGCATCTCCGTAGCGAGAAAGGTAAGGATCCACTTCCGGGTCATGTTTACTTCACGCTTGACGTTAGCAGACAACTTGTTCTTGTACACGGTTAGTTAGTTCCTGGTAGTTCAAGCCATCAAATACCAACTATACCGATATCACTGCATTAAATAGGTCTTATTGTGTTTAGGAACGGTTTGATTATGCTGAGTTGGGTTGCAGAATACAGGAGAGCAGTGAGTGAAACAACCGCATCGGTCCGTTTGGCAATGTGGGCGTGGCACAACGCGTGATCCACATGATCATGGCCAGATCCGGACTGGACCCATTGATGATTGAGTCATTATAGTACATGTATGTAGCACGGGGATCCGTACGCTTATGTTCCGTTCCCTTCTCTTATTTTCCAAAATCTAGAACCTCGAGTTATTGTCCCAAAAAAAGTCATTAGGCCTACAAAAAATAAGTTGTGTGGTAACATGGCTGACAGAAGGATGGGTCAGGAGCCCGGCGGCCAATTTGTTCCTACCAATTCCCATTTTTAACATAACATTTTCACCCAGAAGGCCATGTACTGGTATTGTACTGCCATACCATACAACTGTGATATCATTTTTGCAGTATTAAAAGGGAAACATGATACAGGCACTTCATATATGATGTTCATATAACGGATGGTGTTAGATAAAAATCAAGGAAGTTTTCTTTTTTTCCCCTAGTTTTGTGAGAAAAATGTATCGGTAAATACCCGGGGGTAAATAGTTTTCTTTTTCAATTGGAGAAATTCTATTGACTTTGATCAAAGGATGGCGACCAACCGTAATAGGGCTATGGTTAGTCACGAGGATAGATGTGTTCCCTTCACACCACAACTACAAACGTTCCCTAGGGCTATGGACTAAGGTGGGTATTTAGGTTGTGTGTTAATTATGCCATGTAGAAACATTTAGGAAAACATTTGGTTCCACAATACTTTTATGGCTATCCGTTGGTTCCACAGTAATGCACTAGATGGCTGTCCTATCAGCGGAGCTCTCCGCAGAGGAAACAAGAATGCAGATGTCAACAATCATGGAGGACTCGGACACGCAGCTCGCACTTGCTCCCGTTGCTGCTTACAACATGTACATTTAATCACCATTTAATCACCAGATTAACAGGATAGTTGTTCACGAACTAAATACAGCAGCATGGCATTGAGACGTTGCTTCAGCCCCAAAAAGATACTGCTGGTGTATTTTATTGCTCTACCCATCTGCCTGCTGTGGATGCTATTCAGTGGTTTCGGTAAGTAGAACCCCATACTACTAGTAGGGATGGGCAGCCAAATTTTTATTCTCTTAAATACCTATCAAAGTATACATTTCCTGAAAGCCCACATCAATCTGAACACAATGCTGTGATTATTATCTCTGAATTCCGAAAATTGGAATTTTGACAGATTTTTGAAAATAAAAAATAATGGGTGATTTTCTGCCAACAATTCTGCCGTTGCTGCTGACTGTTATATGAGGGGGTAACTATACTAGTTTCTCATTATATACCCAACAAAGTGTATATTTCCTGAAAGCTTACATCAGTCTGAACACAATCCTATCATTATCATCCCTGAATTCCAGAAATTCGAATTTTGACACATTTTTGAAAATAGTAAATAATTAGTGATTTTACGACAAAATCTGCTGTCGGTGGTGACGGTGATTGTGGCATCCTGCTTTGCTGGATGTCTTGATACTTTGTATTATTATAAGTGACAACAACTCTGAATCTTCATCTCAAGATGTATTGACAGACCTCCGGTGTATCGCATAACACGCACGATGCACAGACAATTCCCAGACGCTTAGTACGCCTGTAACTCGCAAGGTGGCGCTACCATAGCGGCAGCGGCGTTTCCCGCGCTGGGCTGCAGCAGGGCTGCGTCATACGACATCTCCCTTTTTTTTAAGGAGTATTATGTTAAGACATACTTAGAAGTGTTCTTGAAGTGTTCATGACATAATAGTTACTATGAAGTTTACTCTCAAGTAAAGATGTATATGTATATGTATGTCTCTGAAAATAAGTCAGTTACATGTTACTCAATGTTCAATGTAATAGCCAATGTTCAAACATAATAGACAATGTTCTTTTGTCACTTTAGAATATTTCTGACTTATTAATGTATCTGAAAGGGAATAGTTATTAAACTTCTTCAATCAGTCTCTTGGTCGCGACTCTAGGTCTCGAAGACTTCCTTGGTTCCGGATCAGGCACACAGGGTGTGGCACCTCGATCAGGAGTTGGTGGAGTTGGTGGAGGGACCACTGGAGGTATATCAGTGATCTCCACTGGAGGCATATGATCACTAGGCGGTGTGACCACTCTGGTAAGTATGGTGGTCGGATCAATGTTGTCATTTTGTCCGGGCCCGAGATTTCTCGTCATTCTACGGTTACGTCTCACTAGTCCATTGGGTGTAGAGATTATATATGATCTCGGTCCGGGGCCTTTTCCTATGACCTTCCCTTCCACTCGTAGGTCGGGTAGCCATGCTCGGTCTCCTGGTGACAGTTCGTCTGCTTCTGTGACTCGGTGGCGTTGGTTGTAGTTCACTGCCATCTGCTTCCGGTATTCCTTCTCCTTCCTTCGAACCAGCGCTGCATCTGGGATGCGCGGTTTTAGTTCATCCGGGTGACACGGCACCAGTGATTTTAGTCTGCGACCAATGTTCAGCTGAGCCGGGGAGAATCCTGACAGTAGAGGGGTGTTGCGATAAGAAATAAGGGCAAGGTACTCATCGTCAGCCTTATTGAGGATCGCTTTGATGGTTTGCACCGCTCTCTCTACTTCTCCGTTACTTTGTGCGTATCTTGGAGATGACGTGATGTGTTCAAATCCGTATTCTGCTGCAAAGTTTTTGAACTCCGCTGATGCGAATTGAGGACCGTTGTCGCTGAACAGTATGTCGGGTATACCTTGATGGAAGAATGCTCTTTTCATCTTCTTTACTGTCTCAGTGGTATCAACGTTCTTGCCAACTTGGCACACTTCCACGTCTCTAGAATAGTAGTCTATGATGAGGAGGTACATGGACCCCTTATGGTGGAAAAAGTCTGCCGCTACTCTAGACCACGGTCGTTCTGGGAACTCAGTTCCTTTCATCGGTTCGACACGTTCACGTCTGTACTTTTCACAAATGTTACAATTTTTCACTGTCTTTTCGATGTCTTTGGACATTCCTGGCCACCACACTGATGCGTTGGCATTCTCACGGGTCTTAGTGATGCCCTGATGCCCATCATGTAGATGGCGTAAGACGTCAATCCTCAGACTTGCTGGGATCACAAGCTGTTTTCCTCGAAGGAGTAGGCCATCATGAACTGTAAGGTTGCCCTGTTCGTTCCAGAACTTAACCAAAGGTCCATAGACGTCACGTCTGTTCTCCGGCCACCCATGTTCAATATGGTGTATCACTACCTTCAGGACATCGTCTTTCTTTAGCTCTGACCGTATCTCGTCGAGTCTCTGGTCAGATGATGGTAGACAGACGAGTACTGCTTGTACGTATGCGTCAGATTCTTTGCTTAGTTCTTCTTGCTTATGAAGTTCTTCGCTCTCCAGCATATTCTCACCAAGAGGCGCTCTTGACAAGGTATCTGCGGTCATTAGACTTTTACCTGGCACGTGACTGACTGTGAAGTCGAACCGCATTAATCTCAGTCGGAATCTTTGGATCCTCACTGGCAGTTCGTCGATCAGTTTGGTTGAGAATAGTGGCACAAGCGGTTTATGATCAGTCTCCACGTGGACTCGCATACCGATAACTAAGTTACTCCAGTGTTCGAGTGCCCATGTGGTCGCTAATGCTTCCTTCTCTATTTGCGCATATCGGCATTCAGTCTTTGTCATTGACCTGCTGGCGTATGCAACGGCTTTCAGTCTTCCATCTTTTTGACGTTGTCTCAGAACTGCCCCAAGACCGTAGCTACTTGCGTCTGCTGACACGATCGTTTCACGTTCGGGGTCATACAAAGCGAGGGCTTCGTCTGAAGCTAGTTCCTGTTTCAGTTTCTCAAACGCTTTCTTTTGTGGAAGATCCCAAGTCCATGCAGAATCTTTCTTGAGGAGATCTCTGACTGGTTTGGTGATTTCGGCAAGGTTCGGCAGAAATTTCATCTGTTGATTCACCATGCCGAGGAATCGTCGGACATCTGGGACGTCTTTGGGGTCTGGCATCTCTATGATGGCTTTGACCTTTGCTGGATCCTTCCTGATGCCATCGGCATCTATCACCTGGCCAAGGTAGCGAAGCTTGGTTGTGGAGAACTCACACTTGTCTTGGTTTAGAGTGATGCCGCTCTCTTGGAGGCGGTTCAGCACTTTTGCCAAGCGTTCATCGTGCTCTTGTTTGTCCTTTCCAATCACAAGAATGTCATCCATGTGACACAACACTCCTTGTAGTCCAGTCAGTTCTTTGTCCATTCTCTTTTGGAAGTGTTCAGGAGCAGATGATATACCATAGGGAAGTCTCCTGAACATGTACCTTCCGAACGGTGTGATGAATGTCGTCAGCTTTGAACTCTCTTGAGTCAACAGTACCTGGTGGAAGCCAGAATTTGCATCTAGCTTGGAGAATACAGCTCCGCTTGAAATACACGCCAGGGTCTCCTCTACCTTTTTCATCTGGTAGAGTTCACGTCGGACGCCCTGGTTGAGTCTTGTCAAGTCCACACACAGCCGTAGGTTCCCGTTTGGTTTATGTACAACCACCATGGGTGCACACCAATCTGTTGGTTCGTCTACGGGCTCGATAACTCCTGACTTTACTAATGCTGTGATTTCCTGCTCTACCTTTTTCATCAGAGGCTTTGGCACACTACGTGGAGTATAGAGGCAGAATGGTTTAGCATCATCTTTGAGTCTTATAGCATATTCACCTTTCAGCTTACCGAGTCCTGTAAAGAGCTTCGGGTAAGCTTTGACCACTTCGTCCTTCGTGTCCAACTTCGGGATTTCACTGTTCACGGCTTTGACCCTATAAGCGCCAGGGATGTTAGGTATCAGTCCTAGTTTCTCGATTGCAGGTTGTCCGAGGAGAAGCGATTTCACGCCTCGCACTACGTAGACGTCTTCGTGGACGGTAGTGTCTCCGCGACTCAACTGCATACGAGCACATCCTAGCGTCTGTAACGGATGCTCGCCTGTAGCATACAGCGTCTTTCTTGTTGGTTGAATCTCTCCATAGGACTTCTTGTAGTATGTATCGGGCATCACCGATATCTCGGCTCCAGAGTCTATGTACCACGATAGAGTATCGGAGCCAGTTCCGAGTTTTATGTACCAGCCTTTGCTTGAACTCGATTTGTCGTCTGGGACGGATTTTGATGAAGCCGCATTTACTTCGCTCGTTACGCTGCCGATAAATACGTGTGACACTCCGTCATCGGGTATATCGTCTCCCGACTCTTCCTCTGCGACTTGAGAAATCCGCGCTCTTGAAGTACGGCAAACTTGGGAAAAATGTCCTTTTATTTTACACTTCTCACAGGAGTGATTCACTGCGGGACAATTTTTCTTCCCTTTGAGGTGTTCGGTACCACAGAATCCGCACTTGATTCTGTCACCAGTATTCCTCTTTTTCTCGGTTCTGCTCGGGTCCGGCTTCTTCTTGGCCTTGCTGTGGACTACGTCGATATTGGCACTCTTTGACTCTTGGAGCTCATAGCGCGTAGTCTCCTTCTGGTAGAGTATCTCTACTGTTCTCTCCAGCGCCAGCCCTGCACCGGCATCATAGAGCTTCGACTTTGCCGACTGGTCGGTACATGAAAATGTCAGTTTATCGCGCACAGCCTGGTCCATGTAGGTCTGTGGGAATTTGCATTCACCTGCACTCTTCTTGACTGTTAGCACCCATGACTCCAGAGTTTGAGATGGTCCCCTTTTGAGGGCGAACCAAAACTTTTCCCTTAGCAGCAGTTGGGGGTCCCTTTTTCCAAAATATTCTGTGTATTTTTGTAGCACAGTATCATAGTTATTTGGGTCCTCAGCTGGTATGGGAGCTTGTCCCTGGACTGGATTTGGTTGTTGTGGGAGGAATACAAAACTGTCATAAATGTCTATCCCATCATCCCCAATATGATTCAGAAGGAGTCCCACCTTTTTTTCATTTGGCTCTGTGCTGGAGCCTGTGGCCTTGAGATATATCTCAAACCTTCTCTTCCACAGAGACCATGAATGTGATGGGTTGCCCCTCTCAATTTTGAGGGTTTCTGGAGGTTTAACACTGTTGGCAGCCATTTCAAAATTGTCACTGCTTTAAATGTAGGCCTACTGACAGTCTATATTATACACACAATTAACAGCTTGGGGTCTTGGTAAATGCTCCTGGAGGTTTTAGAAAAGTTCTCTACTCACAGATTCTTGAGAAGTTGAGTTCATCACTTTTCAACACCAACTTGAGTGTCTCACTTCAATTTGGCACTTTTCTTGTAGTGGGCATGGAAGATGACCTACTCTGACACCATGTGGCATCCTGCTTTGCTGGATGTCTTGATACTTTGTATTATTATAAGTGACAACAACTCTGAATCTTCATCTCAAGATGTATTGACAGACCTCCGGTGTATCGCATAACACGCACGATGCACAGACAATTCCCAGACGCTTAGTACGCCTGTAACTCGCAAGGTGGCGCTACCATAGCGGCAGCGGCGTTTCCCGCGCTGGGCTGCAGCAGGGCTGCGTCATACGACAGTGATATGAAAAGGTAACTATATTAGCTTCTCATTTTACACCCAACAAAGTGTATATTTCCTGAAAGCTTACATCAGTCTGAACACAATGCTAGCATTATCATCCCTGAATTCCAGAAATTCGAATTTTGACACATTTTTGAAAATAATAAATGACACATGATCTGCTGTCGGTGGTATCAGATAATCACAATATTGATTTCTCATTTTCCCCCCCAACAAAGTATATATTTTTCTGAAACCTTATTTCAGCTTAAGTTTAAATCATTGATTGTTTCATGTCTATCACTTGAATTAGGATTTTCATAATTGACTAATAGATTAAAATAAGGACTGATTTATTTTTCTCAAAAGAATTGCAGCCTTACCTATAGATAGTCTATATATATCAGAATTTTTTTAGACTACTAGTACTAGTTGGACGTACCCATCACAAATGATCGCATAGAAGCTGACAGGTGCTCTCCTTGTGTTGGGCTTCCCGGGGCCTGTCTTTTTGTAATAAGTGCGCCCCAACTTTGGGCGCACTTGCCTGCTTTTATTTCTTAATGAATATACACAGAATTGTCTTTTCTGAATAGGTGAACCCTTTCCCTTGAGCGCTGGATACTTTTAATTGAGATTATATTATTTTAAAGGGTAGAAAGCATGATTTAAAACCCCCCATGCAACCCCAACGTTTTCAAAACAAAGATGGCGGCCGGAAAACGCGAGTATACACTCGACCAGCTTTCAGCTTCTGTAACTCATTAAATACATTATATTTCATTTCAATATTTTGCGAACTGCTAAAGATTGGTATAATGAAGACTCGTTGTAATTGATTATGTCCAAGGCCGCCCCTAAATATGTCCAGTGAACACATGTAAACAAACAATTTTGTTTGCCAGTTCCGGTTTTACTGACCACCTGCCAATTGACCGATCTCCTGTAGGGGCGAACGGAGACCTATGAGAAGCATAGGTCGACATCGGTGACTACATACTACTAGGTAGGCCTACAATAGGCTACATCTGATTTGGTGTATGGTGGAGGATGAGGATGGTTTCAACTAGCTAGCGAGCCAGCCCAGTATTGCCATACTGGGCTGGTGAGAGATCCCCATGTTTTTACTGTGGGTGAACTACAGGACCTCATTACAGACAAAGTAAAAGGTTTACAGGGCCAAAGAAGGTTCCATGCTTATCTCTAGACACTTAGGGAGTGCTTATTTTTTAACAACAGGGGGGGGGGCGGTGAGATTTCGCGCGGAGAGCGCGAAATTTTTTAACCCCCCCCTAGAGGGGTCGAAATTTCCCCCCCCCCCCGGCAGGCCGAAAATCGCGCGCATTCGCGCCCCTTTGTGGCATAGTAACGCGCAGGCTTTTTCCCTCAAAACAGGTTGAATTTTTTGGACCCCCCCCCCAAGAGGGGTCTAAATTTTTTACCCCCCCCCCCGGTCAAGGGGTCCAAATTTTTTACCCCCCCCCAAATCCACCACCCCCCCCCCTGTTGTTAAAAAATGAGCACTCCCTTAGGCCACTCAAAAAAAAAAAATTGTTTCTCATCACCAAGCAATGAAAAATATGACGAGGGCGTTTTTTATTAAATTTTTTTTTTTTTTTTTACTCGGGGCAATTTTCTTAGGGAAATTTGGACATTTCGCGATCAATTTTCACATTTTAGTAATTTGGAGTTTATTGATCAGCAAAAGTTGTAAGAATGCAAGTTACACCTAGCTAATTGCATTGCTGACAGCATAAGCTTTAATTTGATACCAAATCTGCCAATATTTTGGCAATTTTAACATATTTTTCATCAAAAATGTAAAAAAAAAAAAAAAAAAGTTTTCCCCAAATCATGATTTTTATGATGCGCGCGGTGATGAGAAACAACTTTTTTTTTTTGAGTGGCCTTAGCTTTCCATATTCACTCAGATATGTGCCTGCTTGTCAATGATATGATAGTACACCAGTGATTTATAAGAGAAACCTTCTGTTCATACTAGGCCTGGCACATAGCAGGACCCCCAGTGATTAGAACAGGGTCTATCATCGACTGTACATTCGTACAGTCAATTCCAAATTGACTAGGTTTCAGCAGGCTTTGATCAGCTCACATAAATTCAGGAGTGGGCATGGTCATAGTGATATGCTGGGGAAACCTAGAGATCTATGCAAGGCAGACAAGAAAGGGAGTGCTCATTTCATTTCCATAGACTAGAGGGGTCGACATTTTTACACCCCTTCCCCCTTAGACATAGTAAGCGCACAATTTTTTGGTCAGAATATGTATTTTTTTCATCCTCCCCTCCTCCAAGAGGGGTCTTAATTTTCAACCCCTGCTCGGTGTGTCAAGGGGTCCAATTTGTACGGAGCTGGACGGCCGGCCTCACCAGCGGGAACTCCAATTTTTTTTTACCCCACCCCAAATCCATTAGGCATTACCCCCTCTGGGAGACAAACCATAGAAAATAACACATTCAGACGCAGTGTTGCCGAAATGACATCGTACTGGCCGATGTAAGCCCTTTACACATCGGTCACAATGTCCGGCCATGGCCATAGCTTTCCAATACTGTCCCAATACTGAAAGAATTTTTCAGATAGTCCTATTAGAAGCAAAGTTATGGCCATATAACCATTGTTCAATGAATTTATACATTTTGGCAGTTCTCATTAAAATACATCAGTATTTATCAATACATTGTATAAATTAGTATGAAATCTTTTATATGAGATCAACATATACTCATGTGGCCTGTGTAGAAGTCAAATGGCCTGTGTAAGATCTCATTACACAGGCCACATTGGCCTGTGTGCATATTAAGTTTTCGGCAACACTGCCTCCCAGCTCCCTGTTGTTAAAAAATGACCACTCCCTTAGCTAGCTACAGAATCGTGCCCCATGCATTTGTCACACCACAGATCCCCTCTTACCTTGTATATCACGCATATTACGCCATATTACGCAATATCATGTAATAATTATGATTATGATAATAATAAGCATATTTTATCAAATATATATTATAAATATGTATACATAATTACACACAGATGTTCATCAGATTTAGATATCATAATTCAAACTATATGTTGGTTCCATGATGTCTACCCTCATGTTAGCCACCACTGTTTAGCCCCCATACTAAGATTAACACAAGCCTTTCATGTAACTGCCAATTAAAGCTGACTGCAATCAACAAGTCTAGCACTAATCCCCACCTGCACAAGCCGTGGGCCAACACAACAAACAGACAACAACAAAGTGACACTAACAATGCCTGGCCACCTGGTGGATGGAGGTAGTGGTGGCCACACCACCACTCCCCCCTCCCACCAGGGGGCAGGTCACTCATTGGTCAATTACTAATATCCAGTAGATTTACAGCATTTATCTCTAACCAATCAGAACACCGGAAGGATTTCTGGGATACCAGGGAAGACCAGGATATAAGGTCATGTAATCCCAGGTGTCCAGACAGTAACCTCGAGGTGGTCAACTATTGTACAATACCAATGTACCAATAAAACACCAATACTTCATACCCAAGTCTCCATCTTCATTCCGCTCATATAATGTGGCACTTTTAGTGCTACAGAGTGGTGGAGAACCCTCAAGATTCCGTACCTAACTCACTACAAGTTAGTACCAGAACTACAATGAGGATGGAGACTTCAAGCACCACTTCACGGACGTCACCCGGACTTCTACATGAGACTCACGACTTCTACATGAGCCTCACGACTTCTACATGAGCCTCACGACTTCTACATGAGCCTCACGACTTCTACATGAGACTCACGACTTCTACATGAGACTCACGACTTCTACATGAGACTCACGACTTCTACATGAGACTCACGACCTCTACATGAGCCTTACGACTTCTACATGAGCCCCACAACTTCTACATGGCTCCTACAACTTCTACACAGCCCCCACATCGTCACGAACGTCACCAGGCCGCCATGGACGCCACCGGGCCGCCATGGACACCACCAGGCCGCCATGGACTCCTACACCACCCACAACACGTCAGCACGACCCACAACACGTCAGCACGACCCACAACACGTCAGCACGACCCCCAACACGTCAGCACGACCCACAACACGTCAGCACGACCCACAACACGTCAGCACGACCCACAACACGTCAGCACGACCCACAACACGTCAGCACGACCCACAACACGTCAGCACGACCCACAACACGTCAGCACGACCCACAACACGTCAGCACGACCCACAACACGTCAGCACGACCCACAACACGTCAGCACGACCCACAACACGTCAGCACGACCCACAACACGTCAGCACGACCCACAACACGTCAGCACGACCCACATCACGTCAGCATGACCCACAACACGTCAGCATGACCCACATCACGTCAGCATGACCCACAACATGTCAGCACGACCCACAACTTCTACAAGGTACCCATCACGTCTACAAGGTACCCATCACGTCTTCAAGGTACCCATCCCTTCTACAAGGTACCCATCCCGTCTACATGACTACCACCACGTCTACATGACTACCATCACGTCTACATCGTCTACAACATGCCTACATCGTCTACAACATGCCTACATTGTCTACAACATGCCTACGACTTCGACATGGTCCCTACAACCTCTACACAGTCACCACAGAACCCCTACAACCTCAGAACTTCTACAATGAACTGTATAGACACCACTGACAAGGAAACACCCATTGACAATGCATTGCCCAGAACTACAACATTAGAGACATTACACACACCTTCTTCAGCTACAGGAGAGGACAAGCAAACAAGCACACTACAAGTACACGCAGCCTCTACCACAAGCCTACACACGGAAGAAGGTGAGCAAAGTGTTTTGTCTATTACCAAGGTCAAATGGCAATATAGATCTATGACAAAATTACCCCTTTACAAATGTATATATATACAAACTTATACAAATAGCAGCACGACCGGTCCCAGGCCACACCCCTAAGCTGCTTTTTAAACAAATACTATATTATGTACAACTTATCACTGAGACAAATACTACGACTTACTACAAAATGACTTATCACAAAACGACTACTATCATGTACTACAAAGTACAAGAAAAAGCTTCATCATATTACAATTGTACATCATCAATGACCCTGGATATGGCACGGCGACAGCAATTCAAAGTAATTGGCAGACCCACGCCACAAGTGACCATATCACCTGCACAGCATTATACTGCACTATGTAAAACACAAAAACTATAATCTATCACGGTGCGCACAAATCCCTATGGCCAAATCCCCCATAGGGCCACCTGAAAATTGTTACTACGATCATCACTATAACTATGTTACAACGATCACCATGACAAGCACTGACACTGACACACCGATCATCATAAAGAAATACTGGAAATACAGTATTCTTCATCAAAAAGCGCACAAGCTTCATCAACTATTATTATTATAACTTATAATCCATCGATACCCATTTCACCACACACGTAAGTGGCAGGGCGACTCCATATTATTGCTGCTCCTTTAACAAACTGACACTTCAAATAGAACTATTATCAACATGTCAAAATCCGACATGACAGGACAGTTTGCGCACTCTTATTAACCCCCCCCCCCATAGACCAGTGGAAAAGCCTTGTATCGGGTGGCCACCCACATGCATTGCAGGTGTCAACAACACCAGGAGGATGACCGCAATCTGAGCCCTGGATGGCGCCACCACTGGAGCGCGCAAACAAAAGCTCCACTTATGGGAGTGTGATAACGACCAACATGGCAGGGTGACATAGCCACCACCCTGTACCCAGACCAAAGGGTATAAGTTTCCACACGTCCCCCCATCTTTCCACAGTCACCCAGTGACCACACCCCTACACACATTGATTCAGTCAGGAGCAGCCCACAGTTAATTTGGTAGATCCCCGCCAGTACTGCGCACTTACACTCATCCTTCACCAACTATCGACTATCAACTATTACTACTACAAACGATCGACTACTACTGTTATTATTATCAACTATCAAATCCCAACAACTCGGGAATCATGAGGTATATACCATACCTCCTATTACTCATCACACACATCAAGACAAAAACAATGACAAACTGACTGACTATCTAGAACAACCACAGTGATAACTCTTATGCCCACCACTTATCCATATCCACATCTAGAAGAACTTAATCAGATGTATTGCCAGAGACCAAGGTTTGACAAACATTTTGCTCACATATTGATTGCCATGTACAACACTTTTATCAATTGCAACTGATCCATATATCCCAAAACAGCAATTAAATATGAATGTTCTTGTATTATACACCTATAGTAATTCACACGCATTGACCAAGGACCCATTGTATTTAATGTTTACACGACTACAACTCATTAAAGGTCCTACATTAATGTCATAGACAATATTCATGTACCTTCATGTCTCACGAATATTTTACTGTATGTTTACATGATCAATCACAATTGACCCAGCTACTTAAGATTTGCTTTCACTTGAATCTGAACTTATAAATAAGTGTGACAGATAATAATAGAATTATTATACTTAGATAGATTACAAGCCTGCACGAGGACGTGCAGGAGTTGCATTGGGGGGTGCCTGTCACACCACAGATCCCCTCTTACCTTGTATATCACGCATATTACGCCATATTACGCAATATCATGTAATAATTATGATTATGATAATAATAAGCATATTTTATCAAATATATATTATAAATATGTATACATAATTACACACAGATGTTCATCAGATTTAGATATCATAATTCAAACTATATGTTGGTTCCATGATGTCTACCCTCATGTTAGCCACCACTGTTTAGCCCCCATACTAAGATTAACACAAGCCTTTCATGTAACTGCCAATTAAAGCTGACTGCAATCAACAAGTCTAGCACTAATCCCCACCTGCACAAGCCGTGGGCCAACACAACAAACAGACAACAACAAAGTGACACTAACAATGCCTGGCCACCTGGTGGATGGAGGTAGTGGTGGCCACACCACCACTCCCCCCTCCCACCAGGGGGCAGGTCACTCATTGGTCAATTACTAATATCCAGTAGATTTACAGCATTTATCTCTAACCAATCAGAACACCGGAAGGATTTCTGGGATACCAGGGAAGACCAGGATATAAGGTCATGTAATCCCAGGTGTCCAGACAGTAACCTCGAGGTGGTCAACTATTGTACAATACCAATGTACCAATAAAACACCAATACTTCATACCCAAGTCTCCATCTTCATTCCGCTCATATAATGTGGCACTTTTAGTGCTACACATTATCACACAGACTGGATGAGGGGATCTTAGCACAAATGCCCTGTACAAGAAACATAAAGTAAAATGACTGGAAACTTGGAGAAATAGACATCTGACCCATCTGATCTACAAACATAGCCAACACGAAAACAATGTTTTGAACTGGGAATACCACATATAATGTATCCACACCGGAGGAGGTGGAGGTGTCCGAAAGGTTACACTCAAGTTGGAAGACCCAAAAAGTATAAGTATTAGACTGGACCCCTGTACGGCATCACGTCACACATTATGTCACGCATCACATCCGGAATGACATTGAGCATCACATCTGGCATCACATCATGCATCATGTCACCCATTATGCCTGGCATCCCATCACATCATGCATTACACCTGGCATCACGTCATGCATCACACCTGGCATCATGTCATGCATCACACCTGGCATCATGTCATGCATCACACCTGGCATCATGTCATGCATCAGGTCTGGCATTACATCACACATCACACCTGGCATTATGTCAGGCATCACGTCATGCACCACACCTGGCATCATGTCGCACATCACACCTGGCATCAATGCATCATGTCTGGCATCACATCGCACATCATGTCATGCATCACCCATGGCATCACTTCGCGCATCACACCCTGCGTCACATCACGCATCACACCTTGCATCACGTCACGCATCACGTCACGCATTACATTTGTTATCTTGTCATGCATCATGTCAGGCATCAGGTCTTGCATCACACCCGGCATCACTTCCAGCATCACGCCACGTATCATGCCTGGCATCACATCCGGCATCACGTTGTGCATCATGCCTGGCATTACCTCATGCATCATGTCATGCATTACATCCGGCATATCACCTGGGGCATCTCGACTGGCATCATCTCTGACATCACGCCGAGCATTATGTCCAGCATCTTGTCGTGCATCATGTCCAGTATCACAACTGGCATCATGCCCGGCATTATTTCTGACATAATGTTGCGCATCACGTTCGATACCACGTCCGGCATCACATCTGGCATCATGTCTGGCATCACGTCAGGTCTATGGCCAGCATTATGGCCAGCTGGGAGGTGTGAGGGTGGGGGAGTTGGAAATGGGCATATGTCGCATTACCGTAAAGTCTCGCTTAGAAGCCGCGGCTTGTACGCGAATCAGAACCAGCTTTCATTTGATACCAAACATGCCTATATATAGGGTGCGGCTAATACGAGGGTTTTTATTTGTATACTGTAGCACAAAAGTCGCCATAATCAGATGCCCTCTGAGGCTTATAGGATTTTCCAAAGTTAGGGGGGCGGCTTATACGCGAGTTAGGCTTATATGCGAGGTTTTACGGTATGTCCAGTATTATGCCCAGCATAATGCTGAATTGGGAATGCTGGCAATGTCGGGCATTTTGGCCGTTATTATGTCCAGCATATATTTTTTTCTGCAAATTCTGCCGCAGCCCTATAGCTTTCCCCCCCCCCCACCCTGTGCTCTCTCTCACTCTACTAGTTACAACTACTAATAACACAGGTCACTACCCAGCGATGCACCGCACCCCAAGCAGGCCCCATCACAATTTTTACCTTGGACTCAGTTGGAGATTGAAGATGTTACGCCACTACGATACTATTTGCGATATGCTAAGGCATTCCCACAGTGCAGTGTCCTAGGTCAGACGAACGCTGTCACCGATTTTCCCGCGCCACGATCGCCAGCAGCAGGGCTGCTTATTATCATATTAAAATAATATAACACTAAAGGTATATTTACAGATACGACTCTTTCCATTTAGTTACAGGAATAGTAAGAGCAATTTAGAGAAAACAAATTGAAGTAACAGTAAAACAAAGAGCAAATTGCCCTGGGTCACAAGTGATGCTGATCACTGATATCATTCATTCGATGACTTGTCCTCGTACTTGTTCCGCTGCCGCCGCCGTCTCTCGTCCATGTCCCCTCGTCGATCGGCCTACTCCTTCTTCTTCTGATTACCGTAGAGTTTTGGAGACCCCAAGGTCAGTTAGGGGTAATGGGAAAAGTGGATAAGCAGTAAGTTAGATACGAGAGAATTATGGTAAATTTAGTACAATGTACAGATATTCCGCCAGATTTAGGCCCCAAAAACACATTTTCCTCCAAGCTGTCCCCATAAAAACTGGACCGGAATAGGCCTACAACTTTTTTTTAGGCCCAATCTTAATTTTAGGATCCCCTTTGTCAATTGAGATAAATGAATTCCATATTATAAATTCTGGGTGAAGAGTGATCATATACTAGTGTACTACATGTTTTATTTGGTAACCATGGCAACCAAATACACAGAAAATTGTCATTTTTGATGTATCTGTTGCGGACTACTAAAACAACATTTGTTGGATAAGGATAGTTGTGCTTTAAATGTCATAACGGTCTTTATCCTAGATTCCTACAAAGTGGTATATATACTGATGTGAGGGATAAACACTGTTACGAGATAAAGACCCCACGACACTTACATGTGCCCCCTCTGTGATTGGATACGTCCATGACTGTATCCTCTCTGCGGCTGGGACACATTCATGTGTCCACTCTTATGCAACTGGGGCGAGTGTATGTGCCCCTCTGCATGCGACCAGGATACATCTGTGTGTCCATTCATCTGCCACTTGGACACGTATATACCCCCTCTACATCTGGGACACGTCCATGTGCCCGCTCTTGGACTGGGCTACTCTGCTTTGCTTCCAAGCCACACCCGGCCGGACACCCGGTTCCTCCAGGGTTTCCTTTCTCTGATGGGAGCAACTTGGGGTGCCCCATATGTGTTTTTGTCCCTGTGCCTGCCCTGCGACTGGGGCCCCACCAGGTGCCCTCTGTTCGACTAGGCCATCTCTATGTCACCCCTCTGCTATTTAAACACCTCCAGGTGCCCTCTCTGCTACCTGGTCACCTCAGGTGCCCTCTCTGCTACCATACCACTCCCAGGCACCCTCTCTGCTACCAGGACCGTATCCGAAATATAGGCCTCCCTGACTGTAGGCCCACATACCACAGGCCCCCTGCCCACAAGCCCCCTGCCCACTGCCCACAGCCCCCCGGATCTGATGCCCCCTGCCTTTAGGCCACCCTAAATACAGGCCCCCGGATTATAGGCACCAATCTCACATCCAGCCTCCTCCCTCACGTCCAACCCTTCTCTCACGTCCAACCCCCTCCCTCACATCCACTACCACCTCCCCAGACAGGGGGTTGGATGTGAGAATTGGACGTGAGAGAGGGGTTGGACATGAGAGAGGTGTTTTGACATAAGGAGGGGTTGGTAGTGGACGTGAGGGAGGGTGGTGGACGTGAGGAGGATGTAGT
Source organism: Harmothoe impar (assembly GCA_947462335.1). Taxonomy (NCBI): domain Eukaryota; kingdom Metazoa; phylum Annelida; class Polychaeta; order Phyllodocida; family Polynoidae; genus Harmothoe; species Harmothoe impar. Next base: position 59,466,687 of record OX381704.1, read on the forward strand.
GGACGTGAGGAGGAGGTAGTGGATGTGAGGACGAGGTATGACAGGATAGTGGACACATGGCAAGGTTGAGGATGTATGAGAGAGGTTGGACGTATGTCAGGTATGACAGGTTGTGGCCTATAGACAGGGGGCCTATGGCCAGGGTGCCAAAACAACGGGGCCTGAAATCCGGAAGGCCTAATGGCAGGGTGCCTGTGATCAGGGGGGCCTGAAGGCAGGGTGCCTAAAGACCAGGTGCTTAAATTCCGTGTACCTACCAGGATACCTCCAGGGGCCCTCTCTGCTACCCGAACATCTCCAGGTGTCCTCTCCGCTACCTGAGCACATCTATAGGTGCCTTCTCTACTATACTTGACTTGGACATCGACATGGACATCTCTGATAGAACTGGGTAAAGGCGAGTTGATACTGTCACTTTGGTTGACTGTATCCCTCTCCTTCTGGCCTGTCTTCCCTTCTTCTCCCGTCCAACATGTCCCTCTCCTTCTTGCCTATGTGACCGTTTCCTTCCAGCCTCTGTACCCTGGTTACCCTAATCAAACTGGTCATGATGGCTAGGCCGTGCCTACACAGAAAAAAATTCAAGCTGGTATTTCTAAATGGCTAGTTTTTATTAGCTTTTGGCTCATGCTTAGTCAGAAATTAGCTAATGTGTAAGGCAGAAAGTCAAACCCTTAGACCACAGCAAGGCAAGGTAAATTTTGCTAGTACCCCACAGAGGAACCAGCAACTTCCTGGCAAGCATGGCAGACAAGACAGAAATGAGATAGGTACTGAATTTATATCCAATCTAATCGGCGATATGGTTTGACATCCACTATTGTCTTCCATGTCCGATTGATGTCTGGGTGTTTGTGATTCAAATTATACTATAATTTATATCTATGGTACTTTATTTAGCGTTATTTTCTAGTAAAATCACAACTTACTCTATTATCCCTCACCCTGTATGGTGGCCCAGGGGGTTCAATTTCTTTTTTTTAAAGAATTTCTTTAACTTTTTTTCCCTCCAAAGATCAGGAAAACGTTGATTTTTAGGAAAATGGTCAATTTGGCAAGAAAAGATGTCAAAACGTGAAAAATTTCAATTTTCGGAAATATGATCAATTTGGTGAGATTTGGTTAAAACCTCATAAACATTGATTTTTGGGAAAATGGCTGATTTGGCGAGAAAACGGATCAAAATCTGAAAAATGTTGATTTCCGGCATAATGATCAATTTGGCGGAAAAAATAGGTGAGGTATTTATGGAACCAAACTTAACCACCAAAACTTAGACCCCATGTGCTGGAATGTACAGTAATTTAGTAATCTGATTACATAAAATTCCAATTACAGTCCTTATTCAAAATATCAAATAATATAGTCAGTGAAAAAGTCTAAGGAAAGCTATAATCAGGCAAGCCAAGGCAAGTTGGAAACTTTCCTAACCGTTAGGCGTAAACTTCTAAGAAAGGTTGGGGGCTTTCAGTCTTTGCGAAAACTTTTTCGGCATGCAGGACAGTCAGTCCTGCAGCTAGCCAATTTTGCAGGACCACATAGATTTCTGCAGGACCGGATACCAAAATCAAACTTTTGCATAATATTTAGAATAGAATAGCATTTATAAAAGAAAATAATAACAAAAACTTGCTTTAATTTGCCTAGAATATGAGAGAGCACTCTAGAACTTGTAACTTCAGTTCTACTTGAATATTTGAAAAATTCTTTCAGTTTTGGAAAGCCCAGCATGTGAAGGACATCAGGTCCTGCAAAACCAGCCATTCTGTCGGACCAGACCCACTTTAGGCGGACATTGCCACTCTCCTGCAGTATTTGGCAAAGACTGGGCTTTGGGCACGGCAAAATCCCTAACATAGGTTAGCAAGTTAGGCGTTTTGCTAACTCTTGACTAAGTTTTGTTAGCTATTTCTTTTGTGTGTAAGTTTACACTAACGCATTGATCTTTACTACATTTTGTACCTTGTGGTTATGACGTAACAGTATGCACGAGGAGTAATAAATATTCATTTAAGCCATTTATAAGGGACTCAACGAAAAATGTATCAAAATTACATAAACATATTTTAGGAAATGGACACAAATATAAGAACAGGGTAGAATGTAAATAAGGATTATGGTGGTTTGTTTAATCTGTTCTGCATATAAATGTACATGTAAGCATAATTCAAGTGAAAACCCTGTAGGCCTATGCGATACATGTACTAACTATCTGGGGAATAATAAAGAACGTATATATTATAGCACGGCTCTTTACTATGGACAGCAGTAAGCCCTACATGTAACACCAATATTGTGTAGCTGTGTTGTGTTGGGAACACCCTACACTCCACATGTACCCTGCCTGCCCCGCTCCATGATTACCTGTCTGAGGTCTGTTAGGGATGCTTTTATCACGGCACGATTGGAATCTAGCTGGGGACACCCCGTGCCTATACCCTCCAAACAAGGTAATGCATCTTACGTATAGGCATTGTTTGTACGCGTGCCCAGCCCCGCCTCTGTGAGGGAGCTGCTCGGGCACACGGTAATCTGCTCAGAGTGGCTCATCCGTCACCGGCGACACGATAAGCGGGTGTATGGGGGAGTGATAATCGCCGCCGGGATAGCGCCGCCACACTGCCCCCCTTACCTCCGGCTCCAGGGGTGGCGCTTGGTGGCGTCGCACCACTACCTCACCACTACCGCCACCACCCCACCCGCCGTCACTGCCATGGCAACAGCAGCGGCCGTCTGCCGATTGTAGCGCCACTAGCGGCAGGCAGGGCAGTAGCCGTCCTCTGCGTCCCCAGCTCTCCTCCCGCCGCTATACTGGCTGCACGACCTGACGCCAGTTATCCTCCTCCTAGTCAGCACCCACATTGGCGCTTATTGCAAGAGCAGCTCTCACCAATTCACTCTGCTCCCACACGTGCTCACTGCCTCACTCACACACTCACTCACTTAGCCATTCTCTTGGGACTGTCCTGAAGCCAGCTATTCACTCAGTATAGCGACTGCTACGTGCTAGGTCAGCCACTCCCATGTTTGCCTGCCAATCCATCCCATCCTTATCCCCATCCCCGTATCACTCCCATATCATGAGAAAACAACCACGGTCATGGATTGCCACGCTCTCCGACTGTCTTGAGCTGGCCCGCTGGGATTTGTTCGCCGACCAATCGGAGCTGTGAGCAAATAGTGAGCACCTCTATGGAATGTGACCTGAATGAGGAACTCCCACCAATATTGAGGTGCCAAACGTAGGGGGACACTGTGGACCTATTGGGGAGGGCAACGTCTCCCAGCATTGAATCTGGCCAACGAGCAATGGCAGGTGGCATGAGGAGCAGCTCACAAGGCCCACAGGTGTGGAATAAGTAGCCAGTGTCGATCTATGAAGCCTGAATCCTTCTTCTCCAGATGAGATGCTCTGGACCTAATTGGCCAGAGCTAACTACGTGCAGCTAAGACAATACAGAAGGGAGGGAGTACCTCAGAGAGAAGGTCACCCATGCGAATACCACCCGTGAGGCAACAGGAGGTATAAAGTCATATAGGCAGCACGTGCAGAGCATTAATGGTGGGGATGACTTGATGCATACAGCAACGGGATGTGTACAAAGTGCCTATGCCAAGGCGGAATACGCATAGCAAATTGGACATCTATTGAATGTGTAGTGGTGCTGAATTAATGAGTATTGGGAGGACTTTTATTCATCATCGCTCCCAGATGTACATTATGTAATACCACATGGGCATTCACACACCTGTGTGCGTAGACCTGGATATTAAACAGAACATTTGTTGTGTATGGAAACTGATGAGTTCTCTGATGGAACTGGAAAACATATATATGAATGGAGAATTCCCTTACAATTCCAGACCCTAGTGATATGGAATGAAGCTTGCCCTTAACTGACCCTACACGAATGACTGAAGCCTGCCTAACAGGCCCAGAGGTACATTAGTGAGATGAAGCTGGCCTGGTTGGCACCAGTCGGGAATGGATCCAGTATATTGGTATCCAGTGTTTTTAGACAGACTTTCTCGGCACTGGAATAAAGCTGTGTTTTGTCACACACAAGGGATCTACGCATTTATATGCATTGACTAAGGGTATGCAAGCCCTTTTTAACCAACATCCGATGGGCTTGGATTCCCCTATAAATACACCAAACGTTTTAGCTGTGCTGCCCAGGATAACCGTGTCCCATAAAAAGTACCTAAATAACCACCACTCACATGAGATGCCTCTAAATGTGGGGCAGCCCTATGTATAATGTAGACTTCTATGTTGGACGCTGTGTCTAGTTTGGACCCTGGATGAATTTGTCATGATGAGGGATGGAGTTTTAGGCCTGCTGGAGACACCTCTATTACACTGCATCATCATTGTCTTTTTCATGCTGCACCTGACATTAAGATATCAAGGTAAGGGAGCCACAATGTGTGTAGCTACAGTCAGTGGTACCCTCATGCTGATTTATCTCGGACAATATATAATATTGCATTTGGTTTGAATATAGCATACACGTAGAGCTTTAGATATTTGATAATATGGGGTACTGTTAGATGGGGTGAGGGCTGCATGGCTCAGGCAGAAGCCTGCCTGTCCATATCACACTATGCCCATGTAGTGTGTGATTTAATAGAACCATTGCCTACACACACAGAAAAGTGAGAGTCATTGTCGCTAAAACTACCCTCACCTGAGAGTCAGGCACTGCCTGACTCTCAGGTGAGGGTAGTTTTAGCGACAATGACTCTCACTTTTCTGTGTGTGTATAGGTAAGTAAGAGTAGTATCACCTGCTCACATACTTCATATTACTATATATATTCACATGTATCATTCTCTGACCTTATACATTATCATACTACTGGTATATACACACTGATAATAATGGACCTGGAAATGTTAGTCACTACAGATGACGTTTCTATAGTCACATGAATGTAGCAAAAATGACTATACCAAGTTAGTCACCTATGTCTAACAATAGTTAGTCATATAGTCAACCTATAGTCAGCCATTAAATCAGCTGATTTGGGCTATATAGTTAAGTGACTATTAATTTAATGGTTTCATGGTCTAAAGTAGTCACTTTGACTAATAGATATAGTCAATCATGAGAATAAAAGGAAACTTAAGTACTGAAGGCAGGTCAAGGTTCAGTAGGGTAGACATGGCTAAGAGGGGACAAGCTAGGATAAGACAGGTCAGGGGACAGGCTAGGATAAAGCAGGGCAGTGGACAGGCTAGGATGAGGCAGGGCAGGGGACAGGCTAAGATAAGGCAGGGCAGGGGACAGGCTAGGATAAAGCAGGGCAGGGGACAGGCTAGGATAAGGCAGTGCATGTGACAGGCTAGGATGAGGCAGGGCAGGGGACAGGCTAAGATAAGGCAGGGCAGGGGACAGGCTAGGATAAAGCAGGCCAGGGGACAAGCTAGGATAAGGCAGGGCAGGGTATAGCTAGGATACATCAGGTCAGGGACAGGCTAGGATAAAGCAGGCCAGGGGACAAGCTAGGATAAGGCAGGGCAGGGGACAGGCTAGGATAAAGCAGGCCAGGGACAGGCTAGGATAAGGCAGAGCGGGTGACAGGCTATGATAAGGCAGGCTAGGGGACAAGCTATGATAATGCAGGCCAGGGGACAAGCTATGATAAGGCAGGACAGGGGACAGGCTAGGATAGGACAGGGCAGGGACAGGATAGGATAAGGCAGGGCAGGGGACAGTTGAAGATAAATCAGGTCAGGGACAGGCTAGGATAAAGCAGGCCAGGGGACAAGCTAGGATAAGGCAGGGCAGGGGACAGGCTAGGATAAAGCAGGGCAGGCACAGGCTAGGATAAGGCAGAGCAGGTGACAGGCTAGGATAAGGCAGGCCATGGGACAAGCTACGATAATGCAGGCCAGGGGACAAGCTACGAAAAGGCAGGGCAGGGGACAGGCTAGGATAGGGCAGGGCAGGGACAGGCTAGGATAAGGCAGGGCAGGGACAGGCTAGGATAAGGCAGAGCAGGGACAGGCTAGGATAAGGCAGGGCAGGGGACAGGCTAGGATAAGGCAGGCCAGGTGACAGGCTCCTGTGTAGGTCTATCATGCTCTGTCAGTCTAGACATACACTGTTCATGTATTTCTATGTTATCAAAATTAGAACAAAATACCATGATAACTCTAGCAAACATGAGAACTCATGCACCCTATAACATCTTTAGTTGTCATAGTCAACTGTAACATAACATATAACAAGCAGGGATGTCCATAGAACAGTGGTTTAGGAGAGGATGTGCCTACCTGAATTCCATGGACCATTCAAATTTGAATCCTAACTGTTTCCTGTGCACACATTCCTGTGACATCATCAATTTGTGTGATCCACATATAGTCACTCCTGACTATCTTTATGACTAATATGTGACTAAGTCATAATATTATAGTCCCCTGACTACGGGGGTCAAAATATGATGGTATAGTGAGTACTGACTATAGGTTTTATTATCAGTGCAGGGCCCATTATACAATCTGACACCGATTCTGTTACTACAGAATGTTCCTGGACTACATGGACATATTCATGTTCATGTTAGACCATTCAACACTCACTCTAGCACAGCGGTTTAGGGAGAGACGGCTCAGCCTAACAAGACCCATGCTGGTGATTCCATTACATATCTATATACATGTATTGTTAAAGTCTACACAATTCCGGACGTCCCAGTTACCATAACATATATTGACTAAAATGGACATAAGCACTGGCCACCTTCCCTGGGCAGCTTTCCCTGGAGAGATGTTAAAAGTTCCCTCCATCACATTTCTTCAAGCTTATCTATTAAATCAAAGGCCATGCCATAGAGAAACTATACATCGGTACCTTAGATCTAATTTATGCAGAAGATCAACAAGTTGTAAATGAGAGAGAGACTTCAAAAGTTAACGACACAAAGAGGCCCAAATGAAGGCGTGGCATCCGACTACCTGAGCCCCCTGGCTCATGCCTCTAGAACCAGCATAGATTCTCAAGGGATTCTCAACCCGTATATGGACATGGCTTTGTAAATAGCCAGGAGGTCGAAGTCATTTAGTGATGGGCACCGTCCCCTGGGCTCTACTCGGCCGAAGTTATATAGGAAATGTATAGGCTTAATCGGCCGAAGTTCCCCAGTGGACGGTGGCCATAATACTCATCCCGACCGTATACCTTCTGTTATACCCAGGCTACTATGGTCCTGTAAGTATGCATAGGCAAATATATAGGAGCCGTTCAATTACTGTTACTTGAAAGGAGTTGATTAATGCCCCCGTACAGTACAATACAAAAATAGTAATTCGATTTTTGTCAGCGACGCCAGTCTCATAATTAGTTCCATTAATCCAATCAAGACAGCCATAACGTGTTTATTGAATAATGTTTATGAAGAACAAACAGTACGCCCTAGGAGTACTACCACGGGTTCTACCCTTTAAAATTTGTGCCATGATCTGCGAAAAGAGAACTTAATGCAGGGTGCACTGATGTCCCTTTTCCCATTACATGTCACAAATGAACCCATTCATGCTCATATTGATTTTACTATAGCATTAATCATCCCGTTAAAAACATCCAATCTGCAATCATTTGAACCAAGTCATCTCCTGGCTTGGCTGGCGCTTCGTTAGCAGCGTTTATGTTCGTTCCCAGACAATCTGAATCACCAGGGAAATTGCCTACTTGCATGCTGTCCCATGCCAGCAATTACAACAGGCGTGATTTTCTAATGGAAATCAATTTTGCTTTGACACTAGGTCCCGATGTATCTTGCATGTGGGATGTTAGTTTTAACGTTTTAACATATAGAACTTTTACAATGCGGTATTATTAGTCTGCATACTCCCCTACAGGTTAAGGGCGTCAAATTAGAGTTATTCAGGTGATAGAAATTGACACTGCTAAAAGAGTTCTTTTGACTGTGATAGTTTTCTCTGTATACACATATATAATATCACCGAGACAGCCCCCTTCCTCCTTATTCCATGCTAATACATAAATATACAGCCATCGTTCTCTTGAGAGATCAAGCGATTCTCTCAGGTGCCATCCTTATAGTATATCCAAAGGAAATATCAAATTGACTAAGAAGCGACCATGCCTCCGTCCTGTGATCAGAGCATCACCAGGGAATGTATATAGGAGAGGTTATATTACTGAACTCTTCAAGCATGATGACCAGCCTGAGTCTATATTGATACAGATGCGATGCTCCTTGGTGCGTTAATCGAAGGATCTGCTTTGAGAGCGGACTGGTCCGCAATTCACGTCCGGGTAAATCGGCGAGGCGTTTGTCTGCCTTTGAGGGTGGAAACCATGAAGGATTGACCCACGGACATGTGAGCCTTTAGCCGATCGATGCAAAGCACCTTCTGCAAATAGCCTCCACTCGCCGGCCGCCTCCCACAACAGGTTTAATTTCGCAGCGACAAAACCATCCCCTTCCTGCACCACCAGCTCCCCCTTTATAATTTAGATTCTTGAAATGATATCTCGATCGGCCGTGACTGTGTTCCGCGACGATTTTCGCTACGTTGGTGTTCACTGCATGGACCGCTCCCCCCTCCCCTTCCCCTAACTTCAAATTCCATCCGTAAATAATTCATGCATTCTGCCTAACTTGGAGATTCCAATCCATACAATAAATAACAACAAAAAGACCATAACTATGTTTTGTTTAGCCACTATGAGCCATGTAGAAGTTATCTCTAAAGATTAGTTTACCAGGATTTACCAATTACTCTCGTACATTATTAGCTACAAATATTATGAATGCATCCTCTTTCCTGTCTGAATTGTTGGTTGCCACCTTCTTTTCCTCCAGTTTGTGCAGTCAAGCATGAAGTATCTATTTCCTGGTTGATCGAAGAATATTGAAGCTATTGTTCAATTCAGCATGGAGTCGGGTCGCTTGGCTTGGGGTGGTCACATGAACTGATCGGAATAGGCTTTGGATACAGTAAATCAGCATATAAATGTGCCTCTTAGCCTTCTGGGGGGACTTTGAGGACAAAGCAGTAACCCGATCCTGGAGGAGCCATATGTGGGATGACAGTGACGTGGTAGCATAAGGGAGTGGTTAGTAGTATAGTATGTATCGGAACGGGACTATAGTTAAGTACTGTTTATTACTCAATCGACATGCAGCCAATCAGAGGCCTCCATTTGGTCACGTGACCGGAAGTGACCTACTTAGGGGATTAGTGGTGACGTCACGTGACCTAGTTAGCCAATCAGAGGCCTCCATTTGGTCACGTGACCGGAAGTGACCTACTTAGGGGATTAGCGGTGCATTCTGGGTAACCCTGCAGCCAATCAGAGGCCTCCATTGGGTGACCGGAAGTGACCTACTTAGGGGATGGTGCATTCTGGGTAACCTACTGACCTACTTAGGGGACCGGAAGTGACGTCATATGACCTAATTTAGGATCACGTGATCGGAAGTGACCTGATGAGTCACGTGACCGGAAGTGACGTCACACGACTTAATGGCCAACCGGAAGCGACCTGATTGATCACGTGACCGGAAGAAGAAGAAGTTTTTTTTTTTGTTTAGGATCCCGTGACTGGAAGCGACGTCGTCACATGAGTGACGCTTTAAGAGACTGCGCGACTTACTAGTAAAAGAAGCCGTATGATAATAAAAACACAACAATATTTTCTTTTAATTTTTTTTTATTTATTTTTTTTTCAATCTTGATAAACACTCTATTTTTGAAAAGATGCACACGCTTATTTTTTTTTTTTTTTTTTTTTTTTTTCATATCTCTAAAGGACTCGTTGTCACACCGTCAGAATGCACGCGACGCTTATAATACAAGTAGCGCACGCCGTCTTTCTCTATGGTGTAGGTGACCATTTTGTTTCGCACCACTTTGAAATTTCTATTTACAGCAATGAGAGTTTTTCGTTGGCGAAGAACATCCAAGAAGGCGTCTGGTTCCTGGGGGTTTTGTTTCTTCTGTACGCCTTTTGCACTCCATTTTTTGGATTTTCTTTCACCGGTGTCGCTGACTCGATCGTAGCAAATGTAAGTCTTAGGGTTGAGACTTAGGATCCCGTCACCTTCCCACTCCGCTTTCATGAGCCCCGAAGTTCTCAGATCGTGAAGGTACCGTCTCTCACAACATCCGCCGGGCAGCGCACACCATTCTCGCACTCTTTCCGTTTTTGTCTTCACGAAAAGCTCTAAGTGCTCGTCGCACACCGCTGTCGGAAGCCACTTTCGTTTCTCTCTGAAGTACGTCTCTCTCAGGCGAGGTTTCACTAGGTCATCCAACGTGGCACCGCTGAGAGCCATGTAAAGACTGTCGGTGTCCATTTGACAAAGGGCATAATCGCGCCGATCGACGAATCTATCCAAGAAGTCGTATGTGAACTCTAACATTTTCAACTTCGCGTACTGGTATACCATGAACCCTATCTGAATAGGGAGGTTGTTCTTGACCGTTTTCGGTTGTAGTTCGACTTCAAACAGATCGGAAGTCAACTCGGACGCCTTTTTGAAGCGCCACGAATTGGCCAATAGTTCGAACTTCCGACTGTCAGTGTATCTCACCGCCGTGTGTTTTTCTTTGTTGCAGATTGTTTTACCGTACGTAGCGTTTCCCATTAACTTGTAACAGTCTGACAGAATTTTCTCGTTCTCGTTCACGTCGCCACGTCTTCGCGCCGCCGTCACTTCGTCCGCGAAACCGGCAAAGGAGCGTTTAGGTAGGTATTCTACCACCAGCTGCACTTTGGTGACTATCAAACCGTGCTCTAAATACCACTTGAGAAGCGGCGTTCCCAAGAGAATATTTTTTCCGTGGTAACTCCCTATCAGACATCTCTGAGGCGTGCTCAACAGCTTTTCTTCCTGCGCAAAGTCTGACATGTGAGGGCCTATGTCCGATTTTGAAACGGTCGCGTTCTTGAAAACGGGGGTCATTTCTTCGAAGTACTCTCGTAGGTGAGGCGGCGTAGTGATGTCCACTTGAACTAAACCGAACATTTTCTCCTCTTTCACAGCGGAAAGGATGTCGCTCTCGCTCATCGCGTTTCGAGACACTTTCAAAGCGTCAACCTTCCAGCGTTGTTGGGAGGCCTTGACCCGCTCATCTCGACGCTTCATCTCTCGCCATTCGCACTCCCACACGACGACCAGCTTGTAACCTAACGCTTTCAAGTAAGCGCTTACTCTGGTCGTTCTGTCGCGTCTCTCCTCTCTCAGTGAAGCGCACTGATATCGGTGCGACGGTATGCACTCGTGAGCGTGGAACCAACACCCGTGAAACTGGAAAACCGTATTAGAGGCCGCGTGAAATCCGTCCACGCGAATTCTCCGACAGCCTACCGCCATCTCGCCGCCGTTCAGAGCGTGGCGCAGTTTCACGTCGCGGTCGTGCTCTACGAAGCGTAACCACTCCAAAGCGCTGTGAGAGTTTCTTTGCCTGATTTCGGGCTTGAACTCGGTCTCGGGCCGTCTCACCGCGTAATAGCCCGTGCAGTGCGCTTCGCTCATGCAGCGCAAGTACAGTGAGTTAGCGTCTAGTCCTAGGATGTGTTGGCACGGTCTCGCTTCTTCGCCGTACTTGTGCTCCCTTATCCGCGTGGTGCCCTTCTCGTGAAATCTATGGAAGATGATGGAAGGACCGCCGACTAGATTCTCTTTGATCAGAGCGTGGAGGACGGCGTCGAACTGGGGAAACGTTGTGAACGCGTCTTCTAGGTTTTGGAAGAGGAAGCGTAAAGTCAAACCGGCGAGAGAAACTCCGTCTTTCAACATGTCGATGCCGCGATCTTGGAAAAATTTAGCGTGATTTTTCAGAGCTTCTATGAAAGGTTTCACGTCTTTGTTGTTGTAGTGGATCAAGTAGTCTTCCATAGTTTGCATCTTCTCGTCGGACCAAACTTTCTGACATGCGGCGTAGTCGGATTCGGACATTTTGACGCCCGTCAGCTCGCTGTCGAAAGCCGATCTCGGCGGCAGCGTTCTGTTTGCCAGTTTCCTGGTAGACGTCATCCATTCGTAAGGAAAGTGACCTTTCTCTTCGTTCCTGGTGAAAGCTCGCAAATAGGTCGCGTAGTTGTAACCGGGTGCCAAATAGTTGACTACGTCCAAGAAAACCGTGTGCTGTGTGTAAACCGCCAAGTATTGATTGCTTCTCTTTATGACGCTGAATTCTTGGTTTCTTCGGTCTCCGGAGGCGAAGAACGAGTGAAGGCGTATTTTGATCAGGTTCAAGTCGTAACGCCCCGAGTTGAAGCCCACCACTGGAGCTTGACGGATGTATCTCAGAAGACGCTTCTTCAGTTGAACTAACGGGTGTCTGGTCTGAGCCGCAGCGAAGCCGCCTGGAGAAGGGGTGGTGAACGTCGCCTCCTCCAGCAGGAGAGCTTCACCTATCGCCGCATCTAACTTCGCTAACGTCGGTCGGTAAAGTTCTAGCACAGCTTCCCCGATCGCTTTGGCGTTCTCGTTTATGTGATTTAAAACTCGGTCCAACAAGGGGTCGGAATCTGCGTCGGACGCTCTGACGAAGCAGACGGGCCCCTCCCACCCCGGAAAGTCGGATGCGACGCTAGCCGACAAAGGGACGTGATCCCACAGCAGGGACACGTGCTCCGTCGACGGTTCTTTGCACGGTCTGAAGAAAGCCTCGAAATCGAAGGCGATCTTGTAAGGGTAGATTCCGGAATGTCCGTCGGGGGGAAAAATGGAGAAGTCTGCTAGCGCTTCGAAAATCGTTCTCGAATTTTGGTAGATGCCACCTACGTAGCGCAACTTGACTTGTCGGCAAGAGGAAAGCTGGTTCCTGTGTCTCTTCAGCAAGAACTCGGTGGTGAACGCCGCCTTACACTTGCAACATTCGTATATGCCCGCGTACGCGTTGAAGTCCGTGACGAGAGAGACGTGCAAACCGCCTTTCGCCGTCAGGTGTAGGTTGACTTTACCTCGGGCGGCCACAGTTCTGGAAGGCGGTCTGATCAGAGTAACGCGTCTTCTCAACTTCCGCCCCGGCACTTGACGCGACGCGGTGTAAACCGCTATTTGTACGTCAAACAAGTTCTCTAACGCGGGTAAGTCGCGGATGTTCAGACCCGGAAAGGATTCAGGTGTGGCAGCGGGACAGAACTGACGTAACAAATCTGAAGCGCGCTTGCTGGTGTTGTATAAGTGAAAGGAAATGCAGCGGAAGATGCAGAGGTTGTCCTTGTTGGGAAAATCTAACACGCCGCTTCTCTTTCCAACTCGACCGGCCTGCGTGATCCTACCGCCTATGGGGAATTCCCCCGGTCCCATGTAAACGCAGATGTTCAAATTGGTAGGAAAAAGAACGTGCCACTTGGTGTCAGCGTCGCAAAGTTTCCGTACCTCCTCGCAAGCGACGGTGTTTTGCATCTTTGAGAGGAGCTCTTCCAAAGTTTCTGAATTAGTTACAGTAGGGAGCGGTTGTATGAGAGTTGCGTTGTTCTGGGAGGCGTGGAAGTAGCGCAGTTTGCTCTTGTCTTCTCTGTGTTGTAACAGTAAGCCTACCGAGAAACCCACTTTGTATCTGAATCTTTGTGTCAAGTGAATGCGACGCATAGTATCTACAGCGTCACTCAACTCGCCGGTTGGTAGCCTGAAGTTTGTTACACTCACGCGAGTCCCGTGCATCCTGACGCCCGTTTGTATCGCAGGCCAATTCGCCGTGAACGTTTCCTCCCCGTTCGGTACAGCACATATGCGCGGAGGGACGGTCACCCCGTCCAGAGATTCGCGTCGACAAGCGCTCTTTCGGCAATCCCCTTCGCCGCATAGAGGGCAAAACTTAGCTACTACTCTACAATTTTCTACGTGTCTCTCGTGGTTGTACGCTCTTTTAAACATTTTGAAACACTTTTCGCATACGTACTGTGTCATGTTTTTTTTCACTCGGTTACCAACTACTTAGCCGTCTAACTATCTATCTATCTATCTAGCCATCTATCAATCTGTCGTCTATGTAACTATCTTTCTGTCTGCTGTCTGTGTATCCGTCTGTCTGTCTGTCTGTCTGTCTCATACAGCGTACGTCAAACGCTGTGTGTGTGTGTGTGTGTGCGCGCGTGAGCGTTGAGCGTCTCTCATTCCGAATCTATGCCGAGATATTTCAGAATGATCTCTGTTTTGTCATCCAACTCTTTGAGCGCTCTGGCGGACAGCGTCACCCCCTGCTGTGTGGGTTTTTTGTCAGGACCTTCGTACTTGCGCACGTGGACGAGGTTCTTACCGCTGTAGTAGCTCACAGCTGCGTACACTTCGCCCGCCTCATCCAGCACTGCGAACCAGGGGGTGTGATTAGGTTTTCCTTGCGCGGCCGCTGTGTCGCGTATGCGCACCACTGCGCGGATATCGGCGATGCGTGCTATGAGCTCGCGCAGCGCGTCGGCCGTGAAGTGCACTCGCTTGCTTCTGGTCAGAGACGCCTCTTTCACCTGGCCGTCTTTTGTGTAGCGCGGCCTCCTAGACAGTCTAGCCACGTCCTCCCAGATCTCCAGCGTCAAAGCTCCGTCTAAGCAGAACTCTAACCCGAGTGTTTTCTCTGCTTCTTCTCGTCCATCTCCTTCTTTTTCTTGTATTTTTCTCTTCTTAGTGGGCCTTGTTGTTCTGGAACTCACCTTAGAACGTTTCACACCCGCAGGATGAGTAACACCATCAGCGTGAGCTGAATCAGCAGCAGAACCGATAGCAGGAGCAGCGTCAGCGCTGGTGGTATCGGAGGTCTCGTTGTTGGAACAGCGCAGCCACACGCCGTCCGTGCTGTGTGTGGCGGTAGAAGATGAAGCGCCGCCGCCGCCCTCGTAAGGTGGCGGTGAGGGCAGTCGCCACGGACCGGACGGGGGGGCGCTACTAGTGGAGGAAGTGAGGTCGAAAGGTCGAAGAGGGAAGCCGAAAAACGTACCGCTCACCCCTTGCCCTTCGGGTTCTTCGTACGCCTCGTCGTCAGCGTCGTTCTCTGTCTCACCCTGTTGCTGCTCCTCCTCCTCCTCTTCTTCTCGGTTCAGGGGCTGAGTGTCCGAATAGCTGTAACTCTCAGCGCGAGCGGCGTCGAGGGCGTCCGTCGATGTAGTGGTGGAGGAGAGGGGCTGTGCAACGTGCGGCAGGTCATCAAAGTCATCAACAGTAGTGGGGAGGTAAAAACCCGGTTGCCAGTACTGCGCTGTGCCAGGAGCGTTGTCGTCAGTAGAAGTAGCAGTAGCAGCAGGTGCAGCAGAAGCAGCCGCAGCAGGCGCAGCCGCAGCAGACGCAACAGTAGCAGGCGCAGCAGCAGCCTCAGCAGGCGCAGCCGTAGCAAGCGCAGCAGTAGCAGGCGCAGCAGCAGCAGCAGCAGCAGCAGCAGTGGCAGGCGGGACGGCGGTAGCAGCGGCAGCGCGCTTAGCAGCAACGTGTACCGTCGCGAGTGTAACAACGTCGCTAGCACGACGACTGCTACCAGTAGTACTACTAGTACTACTACCACTACTACTACTACTGCTACTACTAGTGCTACTGCTACTACTACTACTACTACTACTGCCGCGAGCGCTCGCTACAGCAGGAGGGTGATAAGACCAACCGGCTGCGGTGGTAGTCTCATGTTCAGTAGCAAGAGCAGGCACTGACGCTAAACGAACGCTGTTCCGCGTAGTCTTCTTGTTCTTGAACGCCGCTAGCTGTTGTCTTTTGCTCATGGTGGTGACTGTAGAGAGCAGCAAAAAAGAATGAGTGAGTGAATGGAGGTTTCCAAGCCCCTTATATACGCCTTCTCGCTTCTAGAGCTAAGCTACTTACCGACCCTGTTCAGCTGCCGCCGGCTGGCCGGCGGCCATTCACAAAGAGAAACAAAAAGACATAAGGCATGACGTTTTCAGCTGGATCCCTTTCCCCCCCCCCTCTTTTGAGAGATCGACTGTGATGATGAGCTAAGCCGCTTACCACCCTGTTCAGCAATTCAACGCGCATTAGCTGTATAAAGGGTTAAGCGGTTGCTGCCTGCCGTCGACTGACCGGCGGCGGCCATTCACAAAGACATAAGGTATGACGTTTTCAGCTGGATCCCTTTTTGAGGGATCCACTGTGGTGAGCTAAGCCGCTTACCACCCTGTTCAGCCATTCAGCGCGCGTTAGCTGTATAAAGGATTAACGGTAACGGTGATGAGCTTACAGTGTGTATACAAAAAAAAACTACAGGAGGCGTGTGGCGTGAAGCAGGACCCCCCTAAGACGAACGTGTCTGTCTGTGAGTAGAGGCGTGTGCATGTGGTGAGCGACTTAAGTGTAAGACAAAAATCGCCACCTCCTGCCGTGGTGAGTAGACCGGGCCGGCCAGGCGGGCGGGCGGCCGGCTAGTTCAATAGGGAGGGGTGACAGCTGCCTAAGGCTGTGCATGAAAAAAAAATCCGATTTTCACCTGACCTCTGACGTTTGTTACAATGAATGTCAGAGGGAGGGAGACGTCCTCGGGTAGGGGGTAGGAGGTATTAAGGCTATGAGTGAGGAAAAAACACCGTTTTCAGCTGGTCTCCACGGATAGCGATGCCACACCCCCTCGTCATCTAAGCTCTTAAGGAGCGGAGCGGCTGAAAAAGCGTCATGCGGACAGGGCGCTAGACAGCTGGAGCGCTGTTGGAAATGGGATTAAACTCCCTCTGTATAAAAAGCTCTCATTTCTGTTGGAAAAAAAACATATCGCCTCTGACCCCAGTAACGGCTACTACCACCACCACCGCCACCACCACCACCGCCGCCACCGCCGCCGCCGCCGCCGCCGCCGCTGCCGCCGCCGCCAAGACGAGACGAGATGGCTCAAGCTATTCCACTTTCAAGCTCGCCTTCACCGCCCGGTGCGCCTGAAAAAAAGTTAATGCGGCTTGACGACGTGAGACGCGGCGCGAGGCAGCAGACCGATGATGGGGAGACCCGACAGGTAGGACAGCGGCGGTTAGCCTATAGCGACGCCTTGCTTCGTCAACTAGGTAAAGAGTTGAGCGGCTGTTGGAGAGAGTTGGGCAGTAGCTTAAAAGTCAGCGCCGCCCGTATGGATGCTCTAGTAGAGCGCAGTGTCAAGACACCGGAGGAGCTGTGTACGGCGATGTTCCGAGTGTGGTGGGGTGAAACCCCGCATCGTCATAGATGGGGCGAGCTCGGTCGCGTCTTCACCCGCATTAGACGCGTGGAACTGTTGGCTCAGTGGATGGCCCTTCTCCACAGACAGGGGTTGGATTTCGAAAACCCCGACTCGCGCGCGATGCATAAGCACTTGGGCACCCTCGGCAGACGTCTGGGTAGCAGGTGGAAAGAGGTGGGGGACCATTTAAAATTGTCGCCTGAGAGGTTAGATAAGATCGCTGAAGAATGCGAATACGGAGGAAGTCCCGCTGAGTGGGCCTTCCGAGTGTTGAAAATGTGGCAAGATGAAGCTGACGGCGCCGGCGGTACGCCTTTTGAACTCCTTCGAGTGTTGACTGAGGACATGGGAAAGTTTGGCCTCGGCATCGCGATATTACTTGACTTTATCAAGCAAGAAACAACGAGAACGACGGACATGTGAATTGTTGTGTTTTATTTTCATACGTCTTCTTTATTAGTAAGTAAAAAAAAAAAAAAATATATCATAACAATTAAGACGCGCGATCTCTTAAAGTGTCACTTCCTCCAGTCGCAGCTGATCGCCTCATCGCAGCACGTGATAAACAAAAAAAAAACACGAAGAGACACGCTTCTTCCTCTCGAGAGGAAGAAGCGTGTCTCTCGATTGAAAATCTTTTTCTTTCTTAAAAGAGACAAACGCACCCCTTAGAGTGCCCCCCCCCCCTAGAGTGCCCCCCTCCCCCCCCTCCCCCCCACCACTCGCCCCATGCATCCTAAAAGCGCCCCCCTCCCCATGCATGTTAAAAGGGCCCCCCTCCCCCCCTCCCCTCCCCTCCTTCCCCTCCTTCCCCCTTATACACTCTAAAGAACGCTTCTAACTAGTTCAATAAGTCACTTCCAGTCGCTCGTAAAACAATAAAAAATGAAAAAAAACTTATATCGTGGTGTTTTTTATTAGTTTACCGAAAAAAAATAAGAGACTCGCCTCCTCCTCCAAAAAAAAGATATCACATTTTAAAGCCCGTGACCCCTTAAAGACGCTCATCTCTTCATTAAGTCGCGTGACGTCACTTCTTCTTCTTCTTCCGGTCACGTGATCAATCAGGTCACTTCCGGTCACGTGATCCTCAATGAGGTCACTTCCGGTTGGCCATTAGGTCATGTGACGTCACTTCCGGTCCCCTAAGTAGGTCAGTAGGTTACCCAGAATGCACCATCCCCTAAGTAGGTCACTTCCGGTCACCCAATGGAGGCCTCTGATTGGCTGCAGGGTTACCCAGAATGCACCGCTAATCCCCTAAGTAGGTCACTTCCGGTCACGTGACCCAATGGCGGCCTCTGATTGGCTAACTAGGTCACGTGACGTCACCACTAATCCCCTAAGTAGGTCACTTCCGGTCACGTGACCAAATGGAGGCCTCTGATTGGCTGCATGTCGATTGAGTAATAAACAGTACTTAACTATAGTCCCGTTCCGATACATACTATACTACTGTGGTTATTATTCAATATTTGGAGGGGGTCGGTTATTCCGACCCCTTTAAGTCGCCAGAATGTATGTCGACCCCAAGCCCTTGCAACTATAGTAATGCGCTGGCCCTTTTCTATGAAAAAGGGTGGACCCCCCATCGGTTATGCTACAATTGTTCCAAAAAAGGGTTACTTAAATATATAGTGGTATATTTGGCCTTTCTGTCATTGCCAATATATTTTCTCTAGTATCTTTATTTCGAAAGTATAATGCAATTTCTCCCGGACTAATGAACGATGGCGATGGCACTATATTGAAACTAATGCTTACCGCCATCACTTTGATCTTTTGAATATTGCAGTCGTGCAATAGGGGGCCTGTATTATATTACTGCCCCTCCTCAGTTCCCCGATAGTAGTTCTACACTGCATACAGCCATATACGTGCTATATACCAGCTTCCCCAGGCATAATCAATGTTATGTGTGCCAATGGGATCCTCACGCAATGGGTGTCTCACTCTAGAAGCCAGACCCCGAGCCAGACACACCAGTTGACAGGCAGCTCCATTTCATCTCAGTAAACGGGATATGGATTTTTATCCCTTCAGCTTTCCTTCTCACTCCCAACCTATTATTCAGGCACTACATCCTTCCCTTCCACGTAAAGGTTTTCTGTATCTTCATTTTCTTTTTCGTGCACTCTCGCTACATGCATTGGCTGGGGACCCATGCCTTTCATGCCAGCCTATATTTTGACAACGACCCATGGGGCCCTGGGTAATTCAAGGCACAAAACATCTTGGAAAGGCAAAGTGATGGGGGTAGACCCCTAAATCAGACGTGGCCTTTTCTTAAAATCGATATTCGAGATGAGGACTATAGTGACGTGCGACAGACGGCTTAAAAAGATAGTGACGGGGGACATGACCATTTCTGAAAATTGACATGAGACATGAGCATAATATTATTAAGTGACATCCCGTAGACATGCATGCGACATGGCCATTTCTTAAATTTGACATAAGAAATCCCCCCAACGTGTTATTTTGAGGTGGGTATATCTAGGTTGGAAAGAATAGTATATGCAATATTTACTCGTTCATGAACCTATGATTATATCTTTGTTACATGATTATGTCCAAAGACTAATTCAAGTGATTTTATTTGTATTTTCTTCTGATCACAGATAGCCTACTTCAGATTAGGGATGTTGTTCTAGTATAGACTATAGGCCCAGCGCAGAAGGATTGCAGGGGTTTCATTGCAGGGGCAAGAGTGTTTCTGGTATACGAGCCATTGCCCTGCTGGTCCCCTTCTGGGAGACGCTCCGGGGATCATTTTGTGGCGTGGTGTGTATAGATCAAGCGTTCATTTCTCCATCAACTAGCCGCCGCCTGTAGAATCCTACCCAGCTTGGGACTAGATCTAATATCCTTACACGGGTTGAGTGATGGGACAGGGCTCCAGGCCTTTAGCTCGGCACCACTCGGTCGTTTAGGCCTAGCTATTTAGTTCGTCTGGTGTTCTGTCGTCTTTTTTCTTGTGTGGCGAAAGGATGGGCAAGGGGGTTAACAACTTCTTTAGCTTTGTATCTATTAAACCTACTAACGTCTCATCATCATCAGTGCACGCGTCGCCAGTATCAGACAGCCAATTACATGTGACTTTGTACATTTCACTGTGGCATGAAAGTCGTCTGAATTCAGCAGTGATGTAATTAGCTGACGGGTCGTAGATGGTTGCCGTTTAGCGATATGGTTGCCGGTCATAGAATCTTAACTTGGAATGCAGCATAATTATGCATTATAGGTTTCAAAATGTTCCTGGGGACGACATGCTTCCGACATGCCCTAGCTTGCTTAATGCGTTTTCCCTACGTGGGCTTGTCTCAGGGATTTTGCCCTAAGGTTGGCTCCCGTACACAGAGCTGTACGATCTGGGGGTAGGCACATGGGTAGGCTATCCACTTAGTGTTAAATAAGGAGATCAAAATAGATCACACCGAGGCTGCGCGGCCAGGGAAGATGGATCTGACGCGAAGGAGAAGAGATCACCTTGTAATGGAATTGGGGGATGGGGCCTGGTACAGAAGACGAATTTCCCCCCACACTCCAACCCTCAAAGATCTATATTTAAATAGGGTATCCATTTAGCCCCCTGTGAGCGTCTCTGCGTTGTCATGACGACGACAACGCTGCCACAGAGGCGTCATTAGGTTACGTGGGCAGGAGGGTGTTTCCGGTGACGCTCAAAACGTTGGGCACCGCCAGGGCGCTGGGCCGACTTAGATCCCCGATGATCAAACGACCAGCGTTGGGGCCGTGCTATTCAATATGCCGACCACCGCCCGCCGCCCATATTATAGGGCCTCCAGATGGGGCTAGCGACGTACCATAACTCAACCTGTCAAAGGCAAGGGAAAGGAAATGTGAAATTGAAGTAGGACTGCCATTCTGGACTGCCATAGACCCCCAATAGCTTTGGGGCACTGCAAGGGTGAAGATTATTTTAAGTGCCATTTCTCCAGAAGCCATTGGATATTCATTGGGGAAGGGGTAAGCTGATTGAGCCCACGCCTTAAAGGGCTCTTGCCTATAATATATTCCCAATATTGATACCGAGCATGGCTCCCTATGTAGGCCTACTAGGTTATAAATATGAATTAGGTACATGGAATGGTTCTTGTCTCGAGTTGACATGAACAATCATGATATTGAAACGAGCTTATACGATGGTATACTCTGGCACCCGTGAGGGAACTTATAGGGGAATTTCTTTTTTTTCATATTGACGGAAAGCTTTGTTGAGATTGAACAGGCAATGTATTGGATTATGGTGGTCGTTTAATACCAGTCGTTCTATCATAAAATGGAGAGGGGGAGAGAAAAACATGGGGCCTCACTTTGATATTAACCATCATCCCTGTGGAATGGCACTTCTCACCCACTGGAGGATCGCATAGATCAAAGGACGGCCGGGCATGAAGATCAAGCAGCATCCCTCTGATGGGCCTCTGATAGCCTCTCAGTTCACCATTTAACATGGAGATTTATTTTTTCGAAAAGTCTTATCAGATCACCCATTATTTTATTTCAGTCCTATTCTAAATTTAGTTTAATATGTGGGTAGCTTCGCTCATGCAGCGTCCCAGCCAGCGCCCCCTTGTTGTAACACAAAGATAGAGCTTTATCTTGTGAGTGTGCCGGGTGCACCTCACACGCTCCAGGGGGCGGCAGAGATAAGAGTGGAGTCCCCTGTCTCCTGTTAAGGGATCCGTTGACCATGAATTGCAACTTCAACTGGGGCCTTTGTGTCCTAGTGGAAAGCCAGTTATCGATTCTTATGTAAGGCGGTCCATGTACTGCCTGCCTATATGAATGATATAGACATGTATAATTGTGGCATGGGAAGGCTCATGGGGGAGAGCAGTGGTAATATATTCAGTTCCTTCATATTGAATATTACATGCCGTCTTTATTAATGTTTATATAATATTCCATTATATCAAAGGGGTGCCACACATGTATATACATTATACATATCCACACCAGTCTATATTTATGCAGATAATTCTGTGGCAGGCTGAATATGAATGGTAGGCGCTAGATTATTTGAGTATACAAGTAATCACTGTATTATATAACGGTGGCAAACAGATGAATAATGCCCTCTGTCTGTGTCTCTGATATCCAATGGACAATATCCTTGTAACTGCAAATGACCAGAACACGGGGCCATTATGTGGCGATCATACCCATGGGGGTGGGTGTATGCAGCCTGCCCAATTACAAGGCTGCTCTTGGAGCACGGGGCAGGAGGACATGTGGAGGATCTACGACACCCCTTGATCCTATCACGTTGTCCACAAACCTCCAGGCACCCATTAACTGCCATCAGAACGATATACCTTCCTATGGGCGAGCAGCAGGCAGTGGGTAACTTGTATGAGTGCGAGGTGCAGGGTGTAGCCGACACAACAGGCCGGGAGTGGCCTCAGCCGCCCTCAGCGCTCATAACGCGGCAGGGGCGGGCGCGCGGCCAGCCCTGATAGGATTAGCAGGGAATTGGTGGCGTCCGTATTAAAGCCGGAAAAGTGGATGTCGGCGGGGCTGATGGATGGATTATGGGTCAGGGGTGGGTATGGCGGTAACGGCCGGGCGAGAGAGGTCTCTGGTCTGACCCCATGGCAGAAAAATAGCTGATACAACGTAGAAATGTAGGAGGCGACTCTTGGGGACGAGTGCTATTAAAGCTCTTGGCGATGGTATGCGGAATCGTCTTGGGCTAGTAGTATATGGAAATTTGGGATGTTACCAGGCGATTTCCCAGAACTCAGCTCAGTGTGTCTTTCACGATGATGTATGTCAAGAAAAACCTTGATGGTATTTTCTGCCCACAGTGGCTATCTAAAGAGTAAGGTATCAAATTCCCTGTGTCATCTGTACATATGAGTGCATTAGAGGACAGCAGGCAGTCTACACGTGAAAATGAGTTATCTATAAATGTCTGTATAAAACGTTAAAAAACTTTTTCACTTTCATTCTATAAAGATTGTGTACCAACAAGCTTACAATATCTCAGAAAAGCGAAATAGATATAACACAATTATTACCGTCTGCTACCACAGTGGTCTATGAGTTGCCCATGATTGGTCCTTATAAATTCCGTTAACAAGTCAAGGGTCATTAATCTACACTGAAATGTACAACCTCTCATAATTACCTAGACTAATTGGCTGTCTGATTATGGCGCCATACACTGCCACACTACAATGTATAAGGAACGGTATGACGCTTCTCCAGTTATGATTCAAGGCACATTAGTTTATGACGCATATTAACTGGACATTAACTTGTAAGGACAACGATTGTGATGATCAAACTTAACAATAAGTTGGGAAGTATTCAACAAGCTGTTTTATTCCTTGCAGGGTCATGGTGCCAGTCGCAGAGCCCCACCAAAGACACAGTGTTCCCGCACCTGTCGTCACACCGCGGCCACCGCTACCAGACCCATGACAGGAAGATGGCCCAGGAGCAGAAGAAGATGGAGGCATGGGAGGCCAGACTCAGACGGTCAGTTACAGCCCTACCATAGAAACAGTCATAATCTGAAATTATTTGGGCCCCCTCATATTTTGCTAAGACCCTATAATATAAGACACACAATTACCCAAATTTCACCTCTCCCACATGGGAATAACGATAATTTTCAGAGCATGTAAAGTAAATGTTTCCTCTCGGAGCATATGATAGCTGGTTGTTCACATGGCTCACACATTGATAATAAACCGTGGTAAATCTCACCCACCCACAGTATAGAGACTGAGTTGCGGCGGCGCTACCCCTCAGAAGTCCTCAACATCATCCACCTAACGCGGCCAGACATGCCGTGGATCTACGTCATCACACCGACGTATGCCCGTGACGTACAGAAGGCGGAGCTGACGCGGATGGTGCAGACGTTTCTGCATGTGCCTAACCTACACTGGATCCTAATAGAGGACGCCTACAACGAGACCCGACTGGTGAGCAAGCTGCTCAGGGAGAGTGGACTCTCATATACCCACCTGCATGTTGGAACACCCCCCGAGTACAAGATGGCGGGCCAGGACCCCAGCTGGCTCAAACCACGAGGGGTGCTACAGAGGAACGCCGGCTTAGACTGGATGCGGGAGAACCTCAAACTGGGCCGTGATCAGGGGGTGCTCTACTTTGCTGACGATGATAATACCTACGACTTGAGGATATTTGAAGAGGTTAGTCGTTGGTTTGATTACTTTTGGAAAGACGATCCAATAATGCTAAAGCATTGTTTTAGATAATGTAATATTCATTGCTAAGAAACGACATAAGCACAATTAGATATTAATTGATTTTAAAGTGTATCTCCTGGTCGTTTACTAATAAAACTGATCAATTATGGTGTCTCGTATCATATCAGCCAACTGCCTGAAATTGACTCAAAGACCTTCAATAAGGGAAAGATTGGATCAACGGGTGGCCTATGGGATAGTTTTAGAGCAATAACATAAGTATGCTGTTCTACCACTTCTTTGCTCATAAAAAATGTGACATACAAAACTAACAAACCCATAGAGAATGAGTTAAAGCTATGTGAATTCTTCCCTATTTGACTGCAGATGCGGCTAACCCACAAGGTGTCGGTGTGGCCGGTAGGGTTGGTGGGGTACCTGCGGTACGAGAGCCCCGTCGTAGAGCAGGGTAAGGTGACCCGATTCTTCACCTACTGGAAGCCGGAGCGCCCCTTCCCCATAGACATGGCTGGCTTTGCCATCAACATCAGATTGCTACTGGAGCGGCCTGAGGCCAAGTTTCACCTGGAGGTCCAGAGGGGTTACCAGGAGTCCACCCTCTTGTCTCAGTTAGTCACACGGGGCGACTTGGAGCCTATAGCAGACAACTGTACAAAGGTAGGCAAAGTCTGAAAAAAAAACGGTATCTGTATATACTTACATACATGCACTTTTCTCCCATTAGATATGGTGGGTACACAACACTGACATCATTCCTTAAAGTGGCATAATCACCAAGCGTATCCCACTCACAATTCTAGTACTGTTCTAGTCTACTATGTGGTTAAGTGCGAGTGGTGAGAATGCCCCTTTAATAGCAAGAGAATAATAGATTAACATGATTTTAGGAAAATAGTCTTATCTATTTGTAGTTAATTTTCCCAATTCATCGTATTAACTACTATATTCGGATACAAAATGCATTTAGAAATTCGAATATGAGAAGCATAGGGAAATTCCTTTGGTTTTGGGAGTGGCGTGTTGGATCATAATGATATAGAAGTGGATTGAAACTTAATATTTCAACTTGGTTTCACATTCTACTTTAATTGGTTTCTAGGTGCTGGTTTGGCATACGCGAACAGAACGCCCAAATATGAAGAACGAAGACAAGTTTAGAAAGCGAGGACTTTCAGGATCTGACCCAAAGATTGAAGTGTAGGTCTGTAGAGGCTGTATTATAGCAAAGGGCATTTATACGAAAATGTGCCTCTATTGAAGAGCGTGGGGTATTGTATATATAATAAGGGTTTGAAATTTATAATATAGGGATTGATTATTAGTTGACCAAACTCTATCTTTTGTTATTATGTAGATGCAGCTGCCTGGTGTATGATATTTTGATACTTCTTCCGTCATTCCTATTATAGTACATTATACTGCGGTCATCATAGGGAGGCTTATTGATAATCGGTTTGTAATGATTGGCAAATGGCATGATTGGTGTAGTTCATCACTTACATTGTAGATATCATCAACTTTCATCGGAGCATACACAGTACATGTGTAATATTTAGTGCATTAACATCAGTTTTGAATACAAGAGATTTTGACGAATATATCTTAATTAAGTGTTAACAATTGAATCTGGCGGATACTAACTGTGATACACTGTACAATCTATTGTCTAGTCTGTTGGCGAAATACAAGACATGCGTTACACATAATCGTGGGGCAATGATGTTAAGGGTCAAACTGATATAAAGTATTATTGTTACCTCGACTGGTATTTGATTGATGATCAGTGGTTCGCATTCAATCATGAAATTCACCTCACTATCTTGGACCATGATATTTAACCTAGATAGGATCTAGGAGTAGGATAGTAATCGTCATTTTACCCTGATAATATCTCGGATATCACGTGTACATTAACTGCTTGCTCTGTGGTCCCCATTCTAATGAACAATGGACAACATATACAAAGTAGGTTATAGTTTCTCATCTGGTGCTAACAGTGTTCAACTCTATAAGGTTCCATATATGTTTATGTATGTTAATTAGTGTCAGGTTATTTATGCCAAATACCGATTGTACCAATTACAATTGTACCTGTCTGGTAACATTGAAAGCCATTGCGTTATATACTATAAACACAAGTAATTGATAATGGATGCATAGGTGGAAGACTGCGACCTGCTATGGACAGTATGCATACATGTGGTGACAGGACACAAGTGAGGTTTTGAACATAATGCTATACATATGTGTAGCGTGTACAATAGAACGATGTACTGGGATACAGACTTTGAATATCGGGAAATAAACATGTTAAAAAAAACCACATTGCCTCCATTCAATATTTTATCTTATAATAGAATCTGTTCTTGATGAGCTCCTCACAAACACTTTGGTTTTAGGGACGAGCCAGTCATGTATAGCATGGAGGTTTTTCTAGTTTTGCCCCCCCCCCTCCCCACCGAAGACCTGTTTTTCATCATGACCCCCCCCCCCCTCCCCCAATTGAATCTGGCAATAAATGACTCGGTCCTTCAAGGGGGGGGGGGGGTAAAATACAGGCGGGCGAGGCGTCAATACTTGGTAGCCTACTGCAGTAAAGCCTAGTTACTAAATCAACCCAGTACCGCTATTATCCAGTGGTGAGCGAGATGCAGAAGTAATACCACATTAACCTCTAAAGTAGATATTGACGTCCTTGTGTGTTATGGGGTCGGGGCTAGGTTTGGGGCGGGAAATTGCGCGTCTGTGCCCATTGCGCCACCTGGTAGGATTAAGTTGTGTTTACAAAAATCCCACCAGGTGTCAGTGCATCGTGGTTGACAGGTGTTGACATACCACACAATAAACATTAGACCCTTAAAGTATTCCTGCTTCATAATACTGTGATATAACTCGTCTCCAGGGAAGTGCAGAACGGGTGTTGGTGTGGGTAAGTGTTATGTTATTCTAGCAACAGTAGTTTTAGGCATATCCATGCCTGAACATATGTATTCTCATATTATCGCCCAATATTGCCTATTTGGTGAGGGTGGGGGGAGGGGGTACGTATAATGGTATTTGATTTGACCGTAGTCTAATCAGTAACTGCATAACTCACAAGATATAGTCTCAGTATGGGTTCTACTGTCTCTGTAGTTGGGCATGCCACCCATGGCCATGCCATGCTAGGGAGTTTAATACATTTTGAAAAATGAGTTAAAGAATACATATTGGTTCCATTAGTAGGCCTATAGACTCTTCTAACTCCGACAGAACAGGTCAACTTAAAATGGCTAGGGACAGCATCTGGATTTCACATATGTCTTCAAAAACATAATTACCAACATCCCCATGGTAACAACTTTTAGCAACTCATATTTATTTATTACATTTTGACATGAAGAATGTCACCATAATATTGTAGGCCACAGAAAACAGAAACTCTTATCTTTCTCCACTAATGGCTCCATTCATTTTGCTTGCCATGATATCGGATTAAAATGAGGGGTTTGTGTTTTTTATAGCTCAAGAAATGAGGTCAGGGGGGCTATTTTTGTGCAATGGACCAGTTGGGGTGCTTCTAGGAAGGGTGCATATTGGATTACAGAAACGGGCGGACTACAGCGGCAGCGCTATTTCGAACTCCCTAGCCATGCCACCTATTTTTATGATAAACTCTGTAGGCCTAGGTGGTAAGGTTTTAATAGTAATTTAGCATACCCCCCATTTGTACAAACATGGGGAATAGTACAATATACGTACTATATATCGCTGGTATAAAAGATTAAGAAACTGCATCCCATCAAATCATATTCCATTCTTTAAAAAAACACCAGAGATTTGATATTTAATATCTGCATTCTCCTCTTTCAAGGTGTCACCATTGAAACACGAGACATGAGTGAGGCATCATCAATGAGCAAGGAAAGTGCCAAGGCACGGATCCATGAACTCAAAGTGTTACAAAGTGAACTTGAAAGCCAAAAGAAGAATCGTACTATCTACAAAAAGCAGCCCAATAGTGACATCATGTTTAAGATGACAAAAGCAGATGTGTTCAGTGCCAGTAAGAAGGAACTTGATGATTTGATAAAAGACTACGGAGACCTGGACAAAGATGAAACGACCCAAGATGAATCATGACACATATATAGACAGACATTGATTTTCTAATGCTACACCAATGCGTATCTATATATATCCGATGTCGATGACACATGGCAACTACAACTAAAAAGTCAACTTTTGTGAATATCATTTTTATTGCGTTCTTTCAAATACAGCCCTAGACCATGATGTGTATTTATAATATTGGACCCCGTATCCAAACCAGGAACGTCTTGATGAGTAACACCACATCAATTCATCAGTTACATATGAGTAATTTGAAATGGCAATAGTCAGCTTTCCATTTTTTCGAGCATATCCCACTACATATTTATGTTTATCCCAAACAGTTTCATTAGAAGATATTTAATATCATATAGAGCATTGACACAACATTGGTACATGTACTGAATAATTTGAAAATATGATCACAGACACTACATATATTTTTGATAAAACAAACCAGACCAGCATATTCTGTTTTGTTATTGTCATATATTGTCATGTTTTATCATACTAGTCTACCGGTATGTGTAATATTTTCATATTCCTGTAGTATAGACCGCGTCGTGTTTCAGGTAGTACTTAGTTTACATTATCGGTAGTCAAATAAAGAAAATGGAAGGATATCTTGGATATACAGATGATGTAAAACAGAAATGACCAAATTCCACCCAGAGAAGTTTTACACAGAAAACCCTCCCTCCCATAGGAATATAAAGGAATATGATGTGTGACAAAATAAACATTTCAAACGACTCTTTAGTTGAGAAGTATTTTCTATTTAAATGAAACCACTCATTTAGATATATGGTGGAGTGTTAGTATTTGTACCTATACCTTCTATATATATCGGTAGTAATAAAGCAGGTGTCTTTTTTTTTCAGCTGAAATAATAAATTGTAAGGTGATCATCTGTGTATCGACATAACCGTATACATGACCAAGTTTTAATGATTGAATATACAGATATCCTATCGCATTCTATATATGGATAAATATACAAAACATTAATTAATCCTTTGCCAGTTTCTTAGCCCCAAGTTTAAGTGCCCCTCCACCAGTTTGTCGTGATGCCTTCTTCTGTTCTAATTCCCGTTGTCGTTGAGCTTTCCGTTCCTCCCGCTTCTGTTTCGCAATGTCCGCTTTACTCATACCTGAAAGGAATATCATACGTGTGTCAATAATATGGATAGTTGCTAATTATTGGATGAAAATCACCATTGCATACATGTCCCGCAAAGTCTCACGTATATATCTAATCCACGTTTACCCCAGGTGCGGGTTGTAGGGTTTCCACAATTGGGGGTGCGGGTTATCTGCTGATCTTTAGAAATATACTACAGTACCGTCCGTCCTACAAGTACCGTAAAACTTCGCGTATAAGCCTAACTCTCGTATTAGCCGCATCCCGACTTTGGGCCGATCCTATAAGCCGCACCAGCGGTACATGTACCGGTAGCTATAATCAGACCCCAGGTGCGTTTTACAGCATTCTCTCGAAGTCTAGGTGCGGGCCGTACAGTATATCCGTATACATCTGGATCTGGATCGTCAAATTACTAATTATTGTAAAATTGTTACAAATGAGAGAGATGTCTCCTACCTTCATCAGCACCCCAGGCATCATCGTTACCCCAACCAGAGTCGTCCCACCCGTCGCCACCGGAGGGCTCTACTGAGGAGCCCCTGGAGGACGCGGGTTGACTCGGTGTGGAGGAGCTGTGCGCTGAAGACGGTCGCGATGTTTTAGTCGTTGCAGTAGGCGGTGTTGAGCTTGCCGATGTCTTACGGGCTCCAAAACTGGATGACGGCTGTTAAATAAGATAACGTTAACATTATTGCATACCTTTGTAAGATAGGCCTATAAGTCAGGGATAAAAAAAATTGAGTTTTGATACAATTATTTGTTACGTCAGGTACAGTATCATTAACACCCACTATTTTCTTAAAACGAAATTCAGTTGCATTAAATCTACATTATTTCTTTCATTCGTTTTCAAGATTCCTTCAAAAAATAATATGTTTTATGAAACTGAGAACGTTGCTCGTGAAAATACCTTCTTGGTGTCACTAATCATGGATGAGAAGAAATCCTTTTCGGTATTCGGTTCATTGTCCCAGTTATATGAACTGGCAGATGAAGTGCCTTCAACTGGACTAAAATCAGACGCTCCCCAGGGTGAGGAGTCTTTTTGAATCTGAAAGACAGATACAAAAAATAAAGATTATAAACAGTCCAGATATCATAAAGAAATTACTTGGGCCCTGACATGTTACTACAAAAAAATGTAGTATGTGGTTTCTGGAATAATACGTTTTGATAGAGGGCAACAGGGAATTGATTTGATTTCTATGGTATGAATCAAGCACATTTAACCAATAAAATATTAAATACCGGTATTCAAGAACTTACATATCATACATTTCATATTGCATGTACTTACAGTGTTGGATCGAGCTGGTTCCTCCAAGCTTCCCCAGTCCTCATCGTCCCATCCGTCATTATCCCCTCCCTCGTCTCCTGCTCCCGTCGGCTCTGGTACACTCTGGAATCATTGATGATAATGTGTGTTCTGGTAACGTCTAGGGTTTATTTCTACTCCACTGTAACTTGGATAGGCAAATTTATTTAGCTTTTTTAAAAGTTGAACTGCTGCTTATTAAACATGGGCAAACTGCAGTTCTACTATTCCACAGTTTTATATAGTTAAGGAATAATAGCACAAAATTATTAGGTTTTTCATGATCTAGAAATAGATTAATCCATGTGACATTTGACTATTAAATGTCAATAACTTACCTGATCCATTGATCCCCAGTTTTCATCATTATCCCATGCATCCTCGTCCCAACCTCCGCCTGCCGGCTCCTCTTCTTCCTCTGCCTCTGGTTCAGGTACTGCGGGCTTACCTATAGACCGGGATGGTGCAGAGGTGGGACTCTTTGCTGATGGCGAGGCCATTGATTGAGATACTATAAGAATACAGAAATAGATTTACAAACCAACGTGAACGATTCCTGAAAAAAATAATATATTTTGGATATGCATATAAAGATCTCAGATAATATTACTTAACCTTGTAGTTGTACCGGGTAATAGTATGTCCATGAATCAAAATAACGTTCATGGGATGTCAAATAGAGGCTTCTCACTTTCCCCATTGTATCTTCCTTACCTGGCTTGGCACCATTGTCTGTTGGTTTGGAGGGGGTAGTAGAAGCAGCTGCTGCGTTAGGCCCTGCTTTGCCTTTGTAGATCTTGGATGTGAGGGACGAGACTCCCCCGAGGGCCCCGCTCACCGCCCAACCTGTCCAGCTGGCAGCGGCTGACGCACTCGACAAACCACCAGAAGTCACGTCCTTTTCTGTGGGGTCATACCAGATATATATATAAAAACTAAAGCACAACTTTTTCTATTTCATATTTGTTAGTTTGAGTCACAAGGAAGTGACGTTATATCTCGAATGGTGCTATTCCGATGTAGTTACATCATATTTATATTTTCGACGAGTAGACACTTAGATATGGGATGGTTATGTCTTTTTCCTCATATGTATTTACATTGAGCATGCCTGGTAAGTAACACTAACTTACCCATTTCTGCGATCAACTCTGGGTTTTCTGAACACTTCTCCAACTTTCCAAGGTAACACTTGATTGCCTTAAACGCCTTAAAAAGAATGAGATCACAAAACTTGTATTGACAATATATCTTCTGGAGGTAGGGCTTCTGTGGTTTAGTTCAACATGATACATTTTGTCAGTGACACACGTTCTTTTATGATAGTACATAGAAAAATCGGTCTTGTTCGTTTATATGTTCAGAGATATTAACAGTATACTAGGATTGTGTTTGTCTGATATTTTTAACTTTTACAATATAAGTCTACATAATCTTAAAGCCTACCTGGTCCCTAACCCCTTTGTCTGTGTCTACTGAGAGTGTACATAAACAAGGCAGGATACGATGAGCGCTCTCCTGTAGGGTAAAGTACATGTGTGTGGCGGCCATGGCCAGAATGGCTGCCTGACGGGCCGGAGGGAACGGGTCCTTCACCGCCCGGAGATAGGCTGATGAAAGTACCTTCGGACGCATCTGAAAATCAGGGAAATGGTTCAATGTATCAATTCTTGTTGGTTAAATGTGAATATTATATCACTAGGTTGTACATGTATGTATGTTTACATTTAGATACCGTAAGCTCGTGTTTAAGCGCCCCGGCGCTTATAACTTTGGAGGGGTGTTTACCCCCGGCGCTTATACAAGACAGGCGCTTATTCAAGATCATGTTTTAGTGCTTAAGAATAATTGCAAGACCCTCATACCCCCGGCGCTTATACAAGACCGGTGCTTATTCAATACCCGGCGCTTAAACGTGACGATACGGTAAGCGCATATACACTAAAAGCGCGCACCATTATCCACCACGTGTTTCATTTTTATCGAATATTAGACTTGAAACAAACACAAATCTCTCTTTTTTTTGGGGCACAATTAAATTCTCAGCGATTAAATATGTGCTCGTAATACCTAGTTGTTAAGTGCACCTCAACTTATGGTATGGTATACGTTGTATCAGCTGGCGTTGATTAGTTAAAACTCACTTACCTGGGGGCTAATGTAACCAGCAATCTTCCCCAGACAAACTGTTGTATTTGTACGGATCCCTCCCTATTGATGATAAAAAAGGTAAAGTCATATCTATAGTCATTATTTACAGACAATTCCATGAAAGCTAATAACCTTGTACTTTTTAAATCATGAGCACTGTTCGTATACTATATATTTGTATCAATTTGATACTTCCATATACAATTTATACTTAAAGCAACACTTAAATAAAATCAAGACGTGGAACTCGAGATTTCTTGTGCAGGACAATGGTTATATTCTTTGCTTTTTACTAATTCAAAAATATACCTAGTGTATTAATATAACAGATTGGTTTACCTGGTCATCCTTGGTCTGAAGCCTTGCCAAGTGTTTCAGGAGGTCATCGTGCAGGTTCTTATAATTCAGTTTCGGTGCCAAATGCAACATAGACTGTAGACAAAATAAAATATGTTGATTGATCTTTATGAACAGTAAAATTCTATAAAGTAGGAAACTACCGGTAGATGGAAAAGGCTATTAGATCAAATACCGCTCCCCCCAATAAAAATTGTGAAACTTTCATAAATTGATCTGAGGTAATCATGAGGGTTAAAATACTACAGAAATACGAAAAATGAATCCCTGTCGGGGATATTTCCTACCTTTATTGTATGTTCTCTTACAACAGGATTGGTATCCATAAATCCCTGGACAACGTGAGGGAACACCTTATCATTGACGATTGGAGGTTGCAGATGTTCCACAAAATACTCCATCTAAAAGGCAAATTCATATATTTTAGTACAGATATCAAAAACAAGTTTTTATACTAGAAACCTGGCTCAAGTATGACGTTTCCCAAATCCAGACATAGACGAATGTTTTTTTTAACGTATTAATCTAAGTGTAAAAATGGCTTTGAAATTGGATTTCATTTCCTCAAGGGATATGCAAGCATCCATGTCACTCACTTGTTGTAGGAGTTTGACCCGTGTGGCGCGATCAGGAGAAGAGAAGAGCTTCACAACACAAGGCACTATTTTCTGTTGATACTCTTCTGTGTCCAAAAGCTTTCCAAGCTGCAAATTCAATCAATTATTTATCAAGATGTATCAAGGAAAAATAACGAGAAATTATTATCCTTGTTTGGAGGCCTTTCATCTTAACGATCTATTAAGTTCTTTGAAGTAGAAACCTAGACCCTTTGAAATGTTTATCATTGGATATGGATTTATTACGTAGTTGAATTATGGTACAGAATAGAATCGGTAATATTTCAACAAAATAGTTCAATTACCTTGAAAAGAGGGGCCAGAACTGCTGATCCAACGTTACCAAACTCAAAAGCGTGAACCAGATGAGGAAGTATCTTATATCTGCAGATTTCCTGTGGAAATGAATCTAACACGGGAGGCAGGTTGTTGAAGAACGTGATCTTCTCAGCATGCTCCTTAATCTGTAAAAAAGAACATGATGTCCATGAATCCACTCCAATATTAGCTATTAACTATATGCCATCAATAACATGTCATTCCCTTACTCTATAATGAAAATTTATTTTGTGGATGCAATTATATTTATGGTGTTCTCACTCTAAAATGTATAAATTTGAACCATTCCAAGCAATGTACAGTTTAGTATCGTACATTCAACTTTGTTAGAATAAAGTTAATAACAGGGTCTTACTTGTATTTCCTCTATGAAGAGCATCGACTTTACAAGCTGGTTGTCCATAAACCCGTTTGGTGCCCTACAGCTGTCTATAAATTTGGATGGGTTCGGTCGGGACTTGGGGTTTGCTCCTACTAGCTCACAGTAGTTGGGAACAAGCGACTTGGGGATCTGAAGGAAAAACATAGATTTTATTTTTGTAAAAGGATCGAGTGACACTGAAATACATATATATATATTTGAAGAACATCTCAAATTTACATATGTATGAAACAGCTTTTCAAGTTACCCTTAACTTTGACAAATACTACAAGCCGTCCAGGGGTTTTAAAATTTGCTAATTTAATACTGTAGTACATGTATAACTGTAAAAACCCTTGTAAAAGACTTTGCGGTACTATATATTTCCCATTGAGCACCAGGAATATCTAAACCTAGTGTACATCCAAGTTGATACTTCCTACTATCGTGCTCATGAAACATATCTTACCTTTCCCAACGATTTCAATGAGGCTATATCTGGTAAACTGCCGTTGAACACTTCCCATATTAAACAGCCAAGTCCCCACATGTCTGCTGACCTGGAATATGTAAACTCAGCTTATAAATTAAAAGGCAGGCACTATTTTCCTTTGGTAGTTATTTGAGGACAGATTGAAAGTAAATCGTAAATTAAAAGTACAGGTATGGGAAAGGCAAGGTGATGCGTGACACCTGTACATGTTACACAATATGTTAAAACCAACTGCAGAGTTTTATATAAAAATGTGTTCTATTGGCGACAAAACAGGCCATTGATCATCTTTATTTATGTAAATCGTGATTTAATCGCGGGTTGCAAAGATATGATCAATAGTAAATATAATTTACCACTTCTCAGTCGGTTTTCTACTGTGTCCTTTTTTCTCTGGTGGGTCATACTTCTCTAGGCGTGGGAGGATCTTGACCGGAGGGATGGAGTCGGCACCAGTGGCGGGGTACATGTAGTCAACGCCTCCCAGTTTCCACTCCCCTGCCTTGTCCACAAACACCGACCATAGACACACATTGTTGTGGATGAGACCACAGTCGTTTGTCAGGAAACTTAAACCTTTCTGAAAGTTGAAAGAAGGCAATTGCCGATATTGTTATTAGTGTCTGTAGGAAGTCTAGCACTATTCTTTCTTGTTTTGTTTCCAAATCAAATATTCCTCAACTTTCTCCTTTGCAGGTATAACTGTCATCCATCGTTGAATAAATATGACTTTTGTGAGCTGTCTTGTTATTTACATATTGTACAAGAATAACCCTTATCGTGAAAATGTGAAATGGACGTTTATGTCAGACCTACCGTCATCTGATGAAGGCCCCAGGAAATGGCAAGTGCATTTTGGGCTGTTTTTTCTTTGTTTTCTTGAAGATAGACTTCTAACGGTGTTACCTTCTCTGTAACTATGTAGAGCGCCTTCTCACTCTAAAGAATGTGATTTAAGTTAGAATTAGAATATCAATGAAACAAGAGAATAATGGAAAGGGAACGATTGCCCTATGTATATCCGCAAGATTGAATGAAGCTTCAATATATCATACAGAGATAGAGTCAGGACAGGTGGAAAAACAGGAAGTCGGACCAGGCCCTCCCGGCCAACAGAACAGCATAGGAAAGCAACCCCAGTGCTCCTGTAGCCCTCCCCGCCTCCCCTGCAGTCCCTCCCGGCCAGCAGAATGCCCCCTGGACGGTCTCTTTGACCCTCCTAGAATGTTCCCAGTGGGTCACTGGGAAGATTCCAGGAGGGTCAAAGAGACCGTCCAGGGGGCGCTCTGCTGGCCGGGAGGGACTGCAGGGGAGGCGGGGAGGGCCTCAAAAGGGACAGGAGGCCTTCCTGGGGGCGTTCTGCTGGCCGGGAACACTGCAGGAGAGGCGGGGAGGGTCTAGGGGTGGGGAGGTCGGTTGGAAACTGAACTTTTTGTCACTGGTAGAAAAAAAAGTATGGAAATATAGATAATTCTTATGAAAGTGAGATTCCAGGAATTCCTGGAATTCCAGGAAGACTTACATCCCTGATATTCATATCAATTTCACCGTTGGTCATTCTGCTGACACACCCCATTACTAGGGGTGCAATTTATAACTTCTCAGCTCAGGTATTATTACAGTAGTAACTTACCTACGTATATCTTATAAAGTATCAGGTACAGTATCAAAGGAAATGTCTATTGTATTTGTGTCTCATACAAATGTATTGATATATACTTACCTCAAGCCCATCAACATAAGGTAATATATTGGGGTGTCTCAGTGTCTTGATTTTCTTAAATGATGCTCGTGCTAGCTGTGCCTGAAATAATGATATATAGATTCATACTATTATTTCAATCCTCAAATTTCATGGTTGTCAAATATTGTTTGACAGGGTGAACCATGCTAAGCTATTTAGTAAGCTAGTCAAATGAGAAGTTCCTGGTTACATTGTCATAATTCTAGTATACTGGTTAACCTGTCAAAGGGTCTCAATATGATGGGGCACAGTCTGCGGCAGTATTAGGTCCACAGAAATATCTTACCTGGGCTTCACTTGCTGCTTTGATATCAAATGTAAATATTGATACAGCTTGTCCAGTGACCTGTAAAGTAAGAAGAGAATGAGCTTGATTTTTAGTTTGTAATGTATTTGTTAGTGAGAAAGCTGGAGGGGAGATGGAGGGTTTATAATACTGTATTAAATACAACCCTAAAACTTAAAAGTAAAACAATCGACAATATTCAATAAGCATTGTCAACATATGAGTCTGTACGCTCTATGTACTATATAGGCGATTTAAGGAGGCTATTAAACTAGTGCGACACTGTCAGACATAAAAAGATTGAACATGTGATTAACATCACAAATGACTCTGGGTCAGGGTGATTAAGTAATAGAATTGTTTGACTGAGAAACTCAGCTGGGTCTGTGGCTTATCATGTACTTAGATATAGTACTCTGTTATAATCAGGTATTGATCAATTCTGGCATCAGAAATGAATTCCTTGTTAAAAACTACCCTTAAGTTATGTGTCATACATTGTATATTATTCCATTTCAGGGGAGCAGGTGGGTGTGGGTGAGAATATGAGTGTGGGCAAGCAGGGGGGTGTGGGTGAGCAGGTGGTTGTGAGCGAGAGCGCTTGGCTGTGGGGATCTGCCCCCTTCATTCCCCTGCAAAGAGCTAGTCAGTTGGACCAGAAACGTTGACGTATGGGTGGTAGGGTTTAGCTCTGGACGTTTTGCATCCGCTGTCGGTCGCTGACGGTGGTACTGTACATGCACCCTGGCGGCATTCAGTGGACTGACTTAGATTTCCCATCTTGGTAATGTTTGTTGTCATTTAGTAAGAGAGGTGATCATTGTCCACATATTAATATAATTCAAGATAGTTCAAGATACTTGAAGAGAAATGTACCAAAAAGGTCTTACAAAAAACGTCTCACCTAGTATTACAAGATAGCTGCCATTGACTTAGCACTGGAGTTGTGTGGACCGTAATGGAGACAAAAAAACGAATCTAGTACTTAAGAGTTTAATTTTTCTCACCAACTTTTTGATAAGATTTTTTTACTGTTTTTAGATTGAATATTTAGAATGGTTCCACCAGGATATTTGTAATATTTCTTGGTAAAGTATGTAGATGAATGTCCACTCTTTCAATATCCACCATTTTTTTGCATGTTGGGTGAGTATTTCCTACTGAAAATTGGATGTGAAATTGAACTTTTACTATCTTGATAGCCTACAACCCTCCCTGAGGCGTTGTAAAAGACTCTGGGTGGTGCCCCAGAGTCAACAACCAAACCAGAGAGTGGGAGAGACAGAGTCACAGCCAGGCAGAGAGACTCAGAGACTGAGACTGTGTGAGAGAGGCAGTAGGCCCTAGCCAGAAGTAGGTAGGCAGTGTCACTGTCAGTCACTGACAGGCGAAACTTACTTTGTGTTTTCCATCATGATGGGACCAAATCGATTTCTCAGCTAGTCCTGGAATTTCTTCTCCCACTTCATAAGCAAAATCCTTAGCCGGATCACGAGAAAAGAATGACCACATCTTTTTAATTGGCCATAAACAGTTGTTTTGATGAGTTGTCTGCTCGCCTGGAAGTCTTGCTGCGTTGTAACCGGAAGTTGCAGTGCTTGTAACTCTCCACTTCCTAAGTGGAAACCAAGAAAATCCAAAGCGAGCCGAACGACGACAGAAAAGTGTTTTTTCTCGTGTTTCTAAGGCATAATCTCCAAAAACTCGCTTTATTTTGCAAGAATTCAACGTCCTTTACATAGCCAGATATGTTAATACGAGTTGTAAGGTTAACAACAGTAGTAAGGAACATCAATAGTGCACGACAACACAGTTTATTAGCATACCCGCATCGCTGCTGCTCGCCACTCTCCCGCTGGACGTCAACAGAAGCAGCCACCACTCCCACTACACACGACAAGATCATGGCAGACTCCACGCCCCTCTTCCTCCGCCTGATGGCTGCATCCCATTCTATTTCATACAAGGCTGGAGAAATTATACGAAATGTAATGAAAGCTGGAGAGCTGGGTATTGTCGAGAAGGTATGTGTATTCAATATTGATCTGTTACTTTCTGAAACCAAGTCAGTGTTTACTTGCAGTTGCAAATTAAGGGAGTGCTCATTTCTAACACAGGGGAAGAGGGCGGGGGGGGGGGGGGGGGGGGGAGAGAGAGGGGAATTTCCTCATACCGGTACGTCTTACAGCCCTGAGGAATCGAGTCATTTATCACTAGCCGGGGGGGGGGGGGGGGGGGGGGCTGGTGCCGTGTTGGAGTTCCCTAGTAGTTTACTATCACAAATCCTCCCCACCTCCCCCATCAATTTATCTGCCCACACGCCACAGCCCTCTCAGTCTCAGCCCCCCTCCCCACCAATCTACCACGTCTGTTAAAGTTCTAGTTTCTTGACCGTTTATGGCAAATAATGCACTGGAGGTAATACAACTTACCCCCGGGGGGGGGGGGGGGGGCACTCAATTTTTTTTTTGACAGGGGTGTCCGGCTGGACCCCTGGCAACCCTTGACCCTTGCCTAGGGAGATTTCCAAAATGAACCAGTTCATACGGAGATTTTGGCCAAAATGATTTTCTGCTAAGAGAGATTTGGGAAAAAATGAACCCTTGCTTAGGGAGATTTTGGTAAAAATTGATCTTTTAATTTGGGGTATTTTGGGAGATTTTGGTAAAAATGGTGTTGATTCAGAGGAATTTTGGTCAAAATGACCCTTGCTTAGGGAAATTTTGTAAAAGTTGACCCTTGCTTAGGGAAATTTTGCAAAAGTTGACCCTTGCCTAGGGAAATTCTTCTCAAAAGTGGACCCTTGCCTAGGGAAATTTTGTTGAAAAAGTACCCTTGCCAGCCGGACACTTGTGTATGCAAAATATACTAAGTGCCCCCCCCCCCCCGGGAACTTACCACAGGACATCTAGACTCACTGTTCTGTTGAGGCCAAAAAAAAGAGAAAGTTGTGTTCCGGTAACATGGCCCAAAAGAAAGAGGGTCGGTAGGTCGGATTTCTTCTTTTTTTTAACTTTAAAAAAAAAAGTCCTATAAATAACAATTAGGGTCGGCCCCAAAAACGGAGGGTCGGTCGGGATACCGGAACACAACTCTTTTTTTTTTAGGCCTGAGGAAGTTATATTCTCTTAATGACCACCTAAAGTTTTACCAATTTAGTTATCACCAAATCCTCCGGTATTGTAAACTGGTATTAAATACCGGTATACTCTCTTTTAAAGTTACTGTAGCCCAGTACAGGGTACCGTACTGTCTAGTGTTATCTTCAGGGAGTGGTCAATCAACATAGTCAAAGGGGACAGGATGTCCAAAATTAAAGGTCTAGATACGAGATAATGGTTTGCTCTGTTTGGTCAAATAATGCATAGGACCTATAGAGAATACCAAAATGCCACTCATCATCCCTTTGGAAGTTTAGGCATGCTATAAATCCACACATCCATTCAAACCAGCTATCCCCCCATATATTCACCATCCTGTCAGCCTATAGGGGCATATGTACCGGTACCGGTATATGTGCATATTGAGAGTCTCTAGTGTACCATGACATTGCAGTAGTGGATCGTTTAAAATCAGCTGGACCCCTTTCCAGGTTCAATCTCTCAGCCGGTAATCGTTATCTATTGCGCACCACTCAAAGATGGGTGCTATGACCATAGTTCATCTGATAATAGGTATACTACATATATATTTAAACATTGTACTATGATATATACTCCATTGGGTCACTGATCTCTGATTTAGCCTAGAATAACGAAATACCAATCAAGCAATAAACTGTTTTATAATTATTATATCCATGCAAAATATGACCACATGTTTAATATTTCGGCACATTGATACGCCGAGACAGTGTCTTATTATCCGTAATATTTCTGTATTTTCAGACTGGCAAAAATGATTTGCAGACGGAGGCTGATCGGTCTGCACAAAGATGTATCGTCGGTTCTTTGAGGAAACAGTTTCCTAACGTGACACTTATCGGAGAAGAAGTAAGTACATGTATATATCTAAAGTGACGTTTATACTCTACATATCGTACACACTTTATTTATATAAAGATGCATGATTATCATTGAAAGTAATAGCTGCTT
Organism: Harmothoe impar; assembly: GCA_947462335.1. NCBI lineage: Eukaryota > Metazoa > Annelida > Polychaeta > Phyllodocida > Polynoidae > Harmothoe > Harmothoe impar. Next base: position 59,508,021 of record OX381704.1, read on the forward strand.
ATTGTTTAAATAACTAACGTGTATGCTACAATCATTTTCAGGAAGATGACCCGAACGATGTTGTACCAGAGGAGTGGATAGAATCTACCTTATCAAAAGACGTTATGGCCGAAGAATCAAAACTGCCAGCACATTTAAGAAATCTTAAAGATGAAGATGTAAGTTATATTATCCATCATCAATCTTATCCATAAAAGAAAAGGTCTTGATCCTAGAATTCCACCACGTCTGTAGTCATACAGACATTATAGTTAAAATGTACCCATGTTTTGTATTAAATATGGCCTTGTTTTCTACCATACATGATTTATCACATGTTTGCTTAAAATGGCTGCCGGGATGGTAAATACAAGAATATCTTAGACAACGCATGTGCCCTCTCTTATCAGACAAACACCCAAACGATACAAATGTAGATACAGTATACATGTATATGGATGCATCATACACGCTCACGGTGATATAGGGGTTTATACCACACTGGTTAAGAGTGGATTAAGTGAGCATGTTAGAATCAACAGGGACAACAGTGTGTCCCTTTGCCCTTGAGGGAACCAGCAGGAGCTGGCTTCTCCAGTCTGCACTGAGCCTCGGGAGCAGGGTTGATGCATGTCTTACCAGAGGAGACACGTGGGCGGGGCTGGTGACATGGGTAGAGGTATGGGGGCAGTGGATGTGCCCCTATCATACCCTACTGCCCCTATATGAACCATATGCAGCTACAACCATTGTATTGTCTATTGACACACTATACTTCAATAATATAGAGTTTCCTATGGTCATGGTTCATAATAGCTGAAGTATCCTACAAAATGTCACCTCAACCGTTTGTTCTTCCCGACTGGCATCTATAACTCTACTCTAGTACAATACACACACATAAATTTTATAAGAGGTCACAGCTATTAATCTGATTGACACACATTCTACGTAAGGCCTGGTGAATAGCAAATTGAATATTTCTGGTTGACATTAGAGTCACATAGCAGGGGTTAATCGAATACTGGCGGTCCCTGCCTGCCCGCTCAGTGCAGATAAGAAAATCAATAATGGCCCTGCCGTCCTCCCTGGGCTGCTACCAGCGGCGGCCGAGGCCCTCAGCACCACCGGTAACCCCCCCCCCCCCCCCCCAACCACCACCACCACCGACCCCACCCAAACCCACCACCACCGAGGCACCTTGACAGGGGTATGTCCTTCAGGTACCAAGGTTAAACAGGGAGGTCTCACATGAATACTTTACATAGAATATAAGCAGTGTTTTTCATTGTTTCATTTCGATGTAGAACGATGTCACAATGATCAGGACTACAGCTGAGGCTGCAGTTGACCATGTCATTGTGCTGCTGTTTAGGGATAAGGCTCAACATGGGTTGAATAATGTCTATCCTTCCGTGAACTTGGCATGTGAAATCCATACCGGCAGTTCCATTTAAGGTCCTTGCTCTGGTAGAGGACGTAATCAATCCATCAGCTCTTTGATTACTAGACCGGACATTCCAGAACTGCCGTTGCCATGGTAACGCCTCCGGTGCCATGGCGGGATGCTAATGAGCTGCCGTGTAAGGCTGGTGTGTGGGGACCGTGTTCTAGGGTGGGCGTGGAAAGGGGGGGGGGAGGGTGAGGGGTGGGGTAGGGGGTGGTGGCTGCTGGGCGGAGGAGGGATTTAGGGGCTTGGGAGGATGGTTCAGTACGCCTGAGCTTGGTCACAATATCAACAGAATGTCATTTGAAGGGCAGAAAGCAGGGGTGGGCACATCTGAAATCATGGGTCACTGTTCTACACCCAGCTACCTCTGGTTGCTGATACTAACATTTTTACTACCTCTATAATTATCCAGGTAAATATCCCAGTCAGTGTCACCATTTGTGACACTGGAGTCTCCATTTATAGAATTGTATTCTCCGAACCCCATTCTGACACTGGAGGTTGTCTGGAGGCCGGGTCTGAAGGGCAAGTAGAAGACAATTATGTACCCTTAAATAGCGTTCAGCATTTGTGACCCAGAGTCTCCACTTATAGGCCACCAGTCAGTATACCATTGTTTAATATTATTTAAATTATTGTTATACAACTCAGTCACAAGGGGGTTATCTGACTTAACCTTCGGTTATGTAGTAGATGACTACTAAGGGAGCATCTATCCACCTGAACGTCTGGGTTATCTATTTGTAAATCTATATGAATAAGCACAATGGCAGGAGAGAGTATTTAATTACGCGTCAACAAGATTTTCTCTAGTGGTTACACACATGTATGCAGATACCATGAGCTCATACTGGATTCCCCCGTCATGGTGAAGTCAGATAAAGGGTAATTCTGACCTCAGCATTATACGTGTGTACTGCTAATACAGAATGTACTAAGGCATGCAGGTTACGTTCAGAAGCCTTTGGAACCGTGCCAACATGTTGTAATGTTGCCCTGTTTCTAATGTTTGAGGTAGCGAACTGCAATGCACACAACTTCCTTAGCTCCAGAGGTGGCACATTTCTAAATATAAGCCATTGTATGTTCTCACTATTCAGGTTAAATGGCCTCTTATTATGTTAGGGACGCTTAGTCATTGATTTCAATTGATACTGCTAAAATGTTATGAAATACATTTGTAGGGCATATTTTTTTCTGAATTGTTCTACACCAACAGGTATTTTCTTTTACATTTCCCATTGAAGTTTTCATGTGTATTTCTGTGACAGGAGAGATAAGGGTCACCATTTGATAGCCTCTAGAAGTCGGCCAGTAGAATTTAGGTACTACTGTACATTTGTATAGGCTCATTATGTGTTCTGGCTGGCTAATGCATTTATTGATCCAGCGCAATGCAGAAACAACTCTAAATAATCTATGAACTTCCCTCCAATACGATGTCCCTTGTGTTATTTCCACCTGTGGGTTAGACGCTGGGTGTGACCTGTTCAGTAGCTGCATAATTAGTATCATTTAACCAGTTAATTAGATTAAGCCAATTCCAAGCAAATGGTAGTTATTATGAAACAGTACCACAACAGTGAGGTGTGTTGGTGTGTCCAAGCATGATGAGGATTAAAAGGTGACCAACCCTAACCGGAATGCTGGCCGTCATGCCACCCAAACAAAAGCACATGCATGTGCTTCCTTCTGTGGGTGTAGTACACATGCACCTGTGTTATGGTTCTGTGTTCCTGGATAATGTTAAATAGTCATTCAGTCCATGGGCTTGTTATACACCATCTACCTTTTGGATATACTGACATGGTGTTAACTATTTCACAAAACGGTTTTTTGATTTTGGAAAATGAATTTTATCTAATTTAATAAACCTACCGCGGTTCAAATTTTATTTACCTCAATTTAAAGAAATCTTTACTACCTCGATATTATGAGATAAGATTCTAGTATCTATAAATGTAAATTGTGATTGCCAGAAGTGCGTTTGGCTTCCCCCCAGACTATGATCTCAATATAATCCTTCTCTATGCAAGAGTTCAAAACGACTGGCACCTGTTTGTGTTTGACCCTATGAGTGTGTTAGAACTAAGGTCAACAATGATTACATAATAGACCTACATGGATTTACTTCGTGTTACAGATCAAACGTACAGTTCTCACTCTATTTTGAAGTGATCATTATTTAACAAAGGGGTGATGCATTTTTCATTTGGGTGGCTTTTCCGAAGAAAAGGTCTGCACGTTACAGTTCAAAGATTGTCTGCGCAGCCCACCAACAACCTTCTCATTAAAGGCCCGCATCTGGGTACCCCTACAGCAACAGTACAGGTACTCTGCCCTATAACTATATACATGGATACAGCGGCTGGGGGTTTAACAAATGAAGACTCCCCTATATTGGAACATTTGAATTGCATTAATATTAATTACATGTTTTTTCTCTTTAGTTTGTCATATGGATCGACCCCTTAGATGGAACATCGGAATACACACAAGGTGACTATTAAATTATATCTATAACGTGTAATCCAATGTAGAATACTGAAGTTTAGTTACGGAATGGTTAGCTTGTGAATCGGCGTTCTTTGTAAGTACAATGTAGTAGATTTGGTACAAGTGATTTTCTGTATAAGTGTTATAAGCCAAGGACAGGGTAATTGCCCAAGGCGCCAGCCAAAGAAAATTACCATTGTCCTAGACCTAGAAAACACTTAGGCAGCTACTGATGCATATATCCATATCTGACTTATACCCAGTGATTGGTTTGTACGTGTTATACAGACAGGGAGTTTCCTTTGTTCTCCCAACCAACTGTGGTGTAACAAGTCATACCCGCATGAAAATACATGTTTATGCATGCATAATAGCTGTCATCCTTAAAGAGTTGTCATATAGTCCTTATATGTACACCAGGACTATAGGGTGGATATCTCAGCTGTACATCTTATACGAATCATCTTACATAGGATTTGAAAAAAATGACCCACTCTGGATCATTTCGAATCATTTCCTAAATCGGCAAAAACTCATGGACTTCTACAGTTTACAAACGTCTAGGTTGGATTTTCCAGGTCTTGAGATAATCCTGACAGGGAAAGGAGATGAACGTTTGCAGGGTTACCGTATGTGTTCTGTAGATGTGACGTGGTATCAACTGAAACTTAACCTGTTAATCATAAGAGACTTGAATAACCCTAGTGTGTTTTCTTTTGATTTCTTAATTCACTTGAAGTATTGCAGAGGATTGGTTCCATTTGTGTATGACACATGATCACTTGTACTTGAGGATTTCCTCAATCAGTGTGTATACTACCCTTCAACTGTTCTTATCTATCAGACATCACAGAGACTAGTTAGTTAGTATGTGTGCCCGTTATATCGGGTAACTGTTTGAAATACAAAACAGAAACAATCTATCTGATATACATATGTTTCATAGTCGAAAGAAAGTAAATGTTCTCACCGTTTCCGCCACTCACATGCTTTGAGTGAAAGGTATTAGAAACAAGGTTCTGTAGACTTATAAGTACTAACCAGTAATTCCCATGACCATACACATAATAGCATTAGCTATATAATCTGGAGAAGATACTAACATATCCTAAGCGTGCACGTTATTGCTGGAATATATACACAAATAACCGTCAGTGGGGAACTCTACGAGTTCCAGTTTGTGTTTATTTCATGTCATTATTAACAATATTCATCAAAATTCCACTTAATTGCTCTGAAAAAGCTAATTTATAGTGGTTAAATCAACAATTTTGATGAGTTGACAGGCCGTGAAATACGGGTGAGGGTTATTTCACTGGGGGTGTTAAATATGGCCTTCCTTGATTAAGTCAATGGGAGTGCCGTATTCACCATGAAATAAATCGATTTAGTATATAATTCTATATACTGCTAATTGTATAGACTACGATCAATCACACATGGGATTTAATGACTTAGTTATAACTGATGTATTGTGCTACATCATCAAATTTTACGTAGGCTTGCTTTGCAATTATCTGATTTGTCGTGGCTAACATCAGTGTGTATCTGCGTGTGGTTTAGGTCTGTTGGACCATGTGACGGTGCTGATCGGTGTGACCGTGAAGGGCGAGGCTATGGGAGGCGTCATCTACCAGCCCTACTACAACTACAAATCGGGACCTAACGCCAAACTGGGCAGGGCCATCTGGGGTGTCATCGGCATGGGTAAGGATGTCTTTACATCTTCTGTCCTAATGCTAAAATTGAATAACTACAATTCAAGGGAATACAGTGACAAACTAATTAGTCCTAATGCATATTCATAGAAATTAAACTGTATATAGACCTACACTCTCTGGAAGAAAAGATTTCCCAACAAAATTTTACCTACATGTCTAACTCTTTCAGGTTGCTATGGTTTTGTGCCAGTGGAGCCACCGGCAGGGCAGAACGTCATCACAACTACCCGTTCTCATTCCAACAAAACGGTCGTTGATTCAGTTGCTGCCTGTGAGCCTACAGAAATTCTACGGGCCGGTGGATGTGGCCATAAGGTATTGATCTAGCAATAAAATACTACTCCCATTATGAATAGCACGTTTAGGTATTGCCATACCACTTTTATTTCAGAAATAAGGATTGATTGATTAAAATGAGTTAAATTTCAGGATCTGATAAAGGAGATTATGTATTAATTAAATGTTTGATATTATGAATTTAATGTTTCACAATAGGAATCAGGTTATCAACCTCTCTATTCCCAGGTGATGCTCGTCCTTGAAGGAGTAGCTCACGCCTACGTGTTCGGCTCAGCAGGCTGCAAGAAGTGGGACACAGCTGCTCCGGAGGCCATCGTGCATGCGATGGGAGGCAAGATGACGGACATCCACGGCAACGTGTTCCAGTACCATGCCACTGTGGAGAAGGTGAACCTGGCGGGGGTACTCGCCACCAAACATGCCAAGGACCATGCATGGTACAAGGAGCGTATCCCAGCCCATGTTAGGGATGCCTTGCCTCCAACCCGCAAGTGACTGACCAAATTGTGAAGCGGTGTATGCCTATACATATGGTGCTCAATGTCACCCTGGCCGTAGAGCCCGATCTCAGATCGCTACTACTAAATGCGTACTAGTCGTTCTCTAATATTGTCTTATGTTAATGATCGTTAGTATCTATAGTGTCAGCTCATGTCATGCTCGAAATGCTCATGGACAGCGATTTTAAAGCCCTAGGCTGTTGTTGTGATTAATATGAAAACAATGTAGACTTAGGCGAGTGGAGACTTAACTTATATACCAGTAGATCATGACGGCTCAAAGTTGTAATCATTTAGGCGTGCAAGTCGGGTTCATTATTCAATACTGTATTGAATGAGTAATATTGTGTAGGTTACTGGTTCACACTTTATATTTTTCCGTATGTATCATTTCCACAGTGTTATAACACAATACCCAAGCGGGGGGGGGGGCAAATTGAGCCACATCCCCACCACATAGCAATAATTATACGCATATATTAATTAGCAGCAATCAATGCACAGGTAGCAGTTGAGCCCCATCCCCACCACATAGCAATAATTGTATTAATATTAATTAGGAGCAGTCGATCCACAGATAACAGTTGAACAAAATGCTCATTTTAGTTGGCAGCTATTTTGGTTATTTCTTGACCTAAGTAGACAAGACAGAATATTTCGTTGCGCGTAGTACTCATGAGTTCAATGCTAGGGCAAGATAGGATTTTGTGTTATAGATTGAGGTTCAATCACATGTGTTGTGTCCTGTTTTAGCCAAGTCTAATTGTGATGTATCAAATGCATGTAATGCCTAATTAGCTGTTGAACGTATTCAAAGATTGAGATGTAAGTTAAGTAAATGTGGATCGTTCATTGTTGCCATATACACTGGATTCTAGGGAAACTGTTTATGTATACAAATGCAGCTGGCTATCTATGGAATGTGCCTAACTGATAACATGTTGGCCCATAATCAACACTGCCATGATGCCAACATGTAAGGACATACTTAAGTGTAGGACTGTCTGCTAAATTATTGATAAAGTCTTCCTTGTTAAAAAATCAATTGAAATGCTTTGGAAATTAACTACTGAATTTAAAGCTATTATTACTGTCAGAGAACCAGTAAACGGTGATGCGGCACAGAGGGGCCTTGTGGGGGACAAAAGGCGCCTTACTATTGGCGTGTCCCTGTGTGGTGAAATGTTTCCATAAGGATACAGGCACACAGCTATGACGTAAATTAATTGCATTACATTGAAACTGCTTCAAGTTGACATGGACCAATCATTCTCTAAAGCAATTCTGTGAGGGTATAGGGACCAATTACTTGTTAACCCGCAGAACTGCGATACGTGATGTTTAATTAAAGTTGTTGAAATGTAATATATACCATGGTACACGAGAACCGAAAGGTCGGTAAATCATGAATAACTCAATTATGGGACCAATATATTTGATTTTATCAGGTGTACGCATGAATATTATTTATACCTTGTTGAACTATATTGAATATGTTGTAAATTGTAGATCGACTAGGGTGTATGCAATAAAATGTATTAAAGCATATGAAATGTGTCCCCGTCTTTACGAAGCCCTACTTGGCATAAAATTTAAGCTAGGAAATACATATAATGTACTAGCGCACCGTCGCCTTTAAGCGCCGGTTTTTGAATAAGCGCCGGGGGTATGGGAATCTTCAAATATCTCTTCAGCACCAAAACCGGATCTCGAATAAGGGCCTGTCTTGTATAAGCGCTGGGGGTAAACGTGCCTCCACATCTAAAAGCGCCGGGCACTTAAACACGACGGTATGGTATCATACATCTTCGAAGTCTACTACAGGGAAAATGGCAAATTCTTGCGAAGAGCTGCACCTAGAGTAGACCCAAAGATACTCATATAACTGAGAGGTCAGATTTTCACACTTTATACCTCCCTAGAGCTGCCATACTGGGAGATCAGTTGTGTAAGTTGATGTCGTATGCTCTAGGAAAAAATCAAAAAATCTTTGAACTTGAACTTATAAGCGACATCTATAGTTTTGGCAAATCCTATTAGCCACAGGCGGATTCTGAATCTCATAAAAGCACAGCTTATATCCCACGTTGGAATTTACGGTACCCAAATAAACACAACTGGTAGGCACCACATCACACAGAGAGGCCGATTCCGTACCAATATCATGCAGATAAACTATCTTCAAAACAGTTATGACTTAATACTTATGTAAAGCCTCAAGTTTAGTAAAGGTCATTTATCCTCCAGTACTGTTTAAGATCCGTATTAAATGTTATACATGTTATCATGATCCAATAACCTGTCATTCTGAGACCGAGCCCTGATCATTCTCTGCCTTTATTCTCACCCATGCAACACTATATATATCATATGATACCACGACTCCTTGTATTTAGAGGCATGTCACATGTGAAGATAATTGTTAATTTCTATATCTAAATGTTAAAACGAAATAATGGACACAATATTTTGTTTAGCTTTGCTATATTTATTCATCACAGTGTACATTTCACTTTTACTGATAAGAGTCTACGTATGTCAGCACTGACTATTCGGAATGGTATTCGTTTCGTGTTCTTGGTTTAGAGATGTACAGTTCACAATCAATATTTTCCTTAAAGCCTTAAACATAAAAGATGCATTTTCCCCTGTCGGAGTGACATGTACGTGAAATTGTTGGAAATGAAATGTAACACACAGTAGCGTTTAGAGATAGATTACTTGTCGATGAGGAGCGTGTGTTAACGCCTTGAGAGTTTAAAGACAAGCATTAAGTCTAATTCGTTCCATTTTGGCGGGTAGCAGAGTAACCATCTCTTCGCAGATCTCGAACTCACTTTTCATCTTTGGCACACAGGCCGGATTCCTCCTGCAGTAGTCTACAAGAAACTTGTAGTTATCAATCGATTTTTTCAGGTTCTGAAGTTGCCTTCCTACATCAGCGTCAATTAACTTTGAATACAACCTTCCTGTGCAGAAAAATGCCACAAGTGCTGGCCTTTCCTCATCTTCATTCAGTTTCTCAGGGAATTCCTTCTTGGTATTTTTCAGACTGTCCATGTAGGCTTCGTATTTCTTGATGCTCTGTTCTGCGAGGTGGTTGATCTTCTTCACTGCATGGGGCGTTGGTGTCATGCCGCGCTCTTCAATGATCGACAACTTGAGATCCAACATGTTGCTGTAGGTCTCTGCAATCTCATACATGAGCTGGCGGCATATCTGCAAATAATGCTGCTGACTGAGGGCCCCCAACAGCGCCTCCAGCATATCCACTCGTCTCTTGTGCATTTTACACTGGCGTTCAAAGTCCATCTCGAAAAATGCAAGAAATTTAAATAACTTGCTGTGATCCTGCACAAGTTCAACATGATCTGAACAGTGTTCATCTAATAGATAGTACTCCTTTGCATCGGCAACCCATTTCTGTCCACAAAGGAAAACCTCTCTGGCTTCAGCAAAGACATTGAGATAATTATCAGTTATCTTTTCTTCAGCTGCGGTAACTTCCAGATTGAAGAACAAGTTTGACTTTTTCTCCCCGAGCTCATCAACACTTTCTGTGTCTTGTTTTTCATCCGGTGTTGATGCCGATGCTCCATCTCTACTTTCTTCAACTTCACGATAGAGCTTATCTCGTGAGCATTCCAACAAGGCTATCGAGTATTTGATCCAGCATCTCTTAATATCGCACTTTGCCCTAGGCAATTTCTCTACAGCATCAATACCCATTTGACTGTCAGGATCAATTGTTGGATCTGTCTCAGGAGGTTTGGCTTCCTGTATGATGGTTGTTGCACTTGCCAAACAGTGTCGGGCCATAACAAAGTTCTCTGTAGTGACATAGTATTGTGATAAAGTAGCAGCATTCAGTGCCCAGTCCATTGGGTCGTATTTCATGCTCTCAAGCTGCCTACTCAGAGTAACATGGCAATACATTGCAGCCTTCTCACTGTCGCCTAATTTTTCGTACACCTGGGCAAGATAATACAGGGTGTGGGTATAGATGTTCTCAAACAGCTCCTCCCTTTGGTTCATCAGGGTGTTGTCTTCCTCATTTGCAATTGAAAAGAGTTCGTCAGGCATATATGGGGAGTTACCAACTTCATGCTTGAATTCTTTGTACAGAGTCTCTGCCTTTTCCAGAAAGCCAAGGGCCTCCTTTGGCCTTCTTCTGGAGGCCCACAGAATCCCAAGCTGATTTAACGAATTCTGCAGAGTAGTGCATACCAGCTTATTTAATCTGTGCTTTTCAAGAGCCTCTACACACTTCGACAGGCGCTCCTCACCGGTTGACAGCTCCTCTGTCTCAATGAAGTTGGTGCCGAGCCGCATGTCCAAGCCTGCGAGCAGGAAGGCCCATCTGTCATCGCTGTCGTCTGCGTTTTTGTCGATATCGTTCTTCAATTGTTGCAGAATCTCACGTGCCATATACTTGGAGTTGTAAGGATCCGTCTCGGGATCATGTTTGGACAATTCGTCGCTCAAATACTTTGCCTTGAGGAGTTTTTGGTGCACATCGGCATCTTGTGTGAACATGTCAAACGCCATGTTTGTGATTATGACTCCGCACTTCAGACTGGAATAAAAGCTATATATTAAAATAATGTATTATGGACCTCTATTTCTATCGTAAATCAACGGTAAAATATACAGGATGAATACAGATGTATGTACGTATTTTTATTTGGTGATATTTTGTTCAGTATTTATTATTAACCAATAACATCTCGAGGAGCTGTCCACTGCAGACACAAATGGTCATGTGACTATCTAGAGCGTACGCATGTCACGTGACTTGACCAAAATGGCGGGGTGCCCACCAGATTGTTATACTTGGTCGGTTGTACCTGGTTGTACTTGTCATTTTATGGACAACGTTGCATTTGTTACATGTATTTGGCAATGGGTGTATTAAAGTGATCTATAGATTGTGTAGTAGATTGTCGTGTGGTAGTAGTAATGTAACACCCTCTAAATACAATCTGACTGCCGTTCAGTGGACCGTGGCTTTCTAGTTTTTCAATCAATGCGATAGAAACATGCGAAAATGCGCCACGCCCACTTATTTTTAATGTTTTGAAGTCCCCCTTAATCTGTTTATAGTAGGATATAGGCCTACTACACCGGTATATGTGCATTGGCACACTTACAAGCTCAAGTTCTAATGCGGGAACTCAAGTCCCGTATTTGAGTTGACGAGGTTACCCGGATGGTGCATTGGCGAATACACACAAGTTGTTACCTCCTTTAACATCTTTAAGAGTTACTTCGTGTAATTTAGGGTCAGAGCTGGTGAAAGCCTTCAGAAAGGTCGGGCCAGAGTACCGTAGCCGTTCTCGGGGTGAAAAGAGCGATCATAAAAACCATAGATCTACGCCCTCCAAGCCCAGGGGTTCCAATATCACATGCAGAATTTGCCTGTCAAAGAGCCTATTGTGCCAAGTTCCCAGCGTTTTTCTCTTTGTCAAGTGTATTACAATTTCACTGTAAAATAGCTGAGAAATTCGATATTGAAATAGCCTTGGCAAAGAAAAAACACTTGGGAAGCTGGTGCGAGATTACGAGTTGATGGGTGAGTTGCAAACATGATAGGATGTATTACTATTAGACGTGGGCTACACGTAGACACCAGTCAAGTTATTCTTTACTTTGACTAGGTACAAAATTTAATAGAAACTTTCAGGTTTAATAATTCATACTGTTTATAGAACATGTATACCTATCACAACAACAATATTGAATATTTAATACAGACGTGCTTTATTAAATATAATATAAAAGTAATGAACTATGCTGCCTTTTTTTGATGATACAGACAATATGTGGGTAGGAGAGATACATGACACAAATGAGAATAGACTGTGCACTATAATAATATAATCAAATATAAATATAAGAATTGTTTCAAACACACATAGCGACATACCGGTACTTCATTTTGATGATACATGCATACATTAAACATGCAATTCTTATAATCATGATCATCATTCAGGGAACATTTGTCAAGTACTTCATGTCATAGTAGGCGCTTTCAGTACTGGGTTGGGTGTGGTATGATAAACCTCTAAAGGGTTTTAACGGTTTAATTTCTGTGCATGCCATATTTCCTTCAGGATAAGCAAGCACCCTTGGTCCGTGTGGATAGATAATCACAATGTACAAAGATTAACACCCAATCGCATATAATTTCCATAGGCTCGTAGTGATCAATCACAAGATGGTGAATAATGGACTGATGATGAACGACGCTTTAGAACTTGATTTTCTTTTTCTTCTTGGCTTTCTGGTCTTTCTTTGATTCCTCATCCTGAAGGCGGCGTTCCAGTGCCTGTCGCCGAAGTAGCTCCGTGTCCTGCAATACACAACACTTGAAATGAAAATCATGTCTAATTGTGTTAATACCGCGGCAGTTTATTTTAATATCGAAATGACAACACCTGCAGTCTTGCCATGACATGTGTTTACAATAGCACGGCAATAGTTGCAGTTTCTTTTGGTATCAAAATTATAACACCTGCAGTTTTACCGAAATACGTTGCATATGTGTATTTCAGAGATCTCACTTGCCATTACAGATCAATTTCTGAATGAAATTAATACAATTTGACACAGAAACTCCACCATAAGAACAGTTATACATGTTTAAAGTAACACTGAGTGATAATTTCCATAGTGGATGATTGATGTCATTGCTTTGATACAGAATTGTATTCACATGGTCCAAACAAAGGACTAAATAAACAGTGTATGGTAGACTACCTTTGCAGGGGACGGATCAGGAGTAGCCTTGCCTGGGGTCTTGGCTGGGCTCTTGGCTGGGCTCTTGGCTGGACTTTTCATTGGACTCTTCTTGGGGCTTTGTGTTACTGTAGTTGATTGGCCGACAGATGGCGGTATCCTGTTGGCCCATGACTGCCCAACGGTAGGCCCCCCACTTGGTACAGAGGACTCATCCATAAGGCTTTCCCCCTCCGCATCTAGAGAGAAGAAGCAATATAGAAAAGGGCTGTTCTCCCACTCTGTTCAACATAACACTGGCAACTGTGACATGAAACATACATTTAACCAAATTTCATATTGCTTATACATGTATTTAAGAATTATCGTGAACCTCTGGCTAGTTCTCGCTCATAAAATATGAAATCCCCATATAACATATATATACTTGTATGATATTAAAAACCGATATATGTAATCTTAATGATATGTTTATATATAAATATACCTCTTTGTGTTACTGGCAAATCTCAGGGCTGGAGATTTAAATACTGACGTGTACGGTCAATATGTTTTGCAGAAGTGTTTTGCCTAGAGTAAACACAAAGCAATGAGAAATGTCGCCAGTGTTCTATATTTTATAGTAAGCATCATTTAAAGTGAAGCATCATAAGTGAGTACTGACCTTCATCTGGTGTGTGCATCAACCATGCCTGTTTCGCCATCACTGTTTTATACAGATTCTGACCGCCATCACCGAAGGCTTCAGCACCCATTTCCCTCACACGGTCTTCAAAGTCCTGAAATATCGAGTATTTGGTGTCAATGGACGTAAATGGATTAGCAGTAGAAGACGCAATCTGCGTCTCTTTATAAAAGTGAAGTGATTGGGCATGGATATAGCTGCGTACAATGGAAAAGATGAATCATTCGGCCCAGGACATAATTTCTAGATGCTAATTAGTTTACAGATCTATACATCATTGAAACATCTCTACATGCATAAAGAATGCATACTGCACCTTTGAAGTATCCATATTGTTGAAGAACACAGTTTCATCAAAAGCTCCAGTTTCTAGGTGACCTGCAGAGAAGAATTAATATTTGTTAGATGCCTCGAAATTATGGATACGAGTTACCTGGGGCTGGTACGTTTTATAGCCCGACAATGCGAAGCGGCGGGGAGAGGCACACAACGCCATTTATAGGCTGCGTCATAAAGAGACTTAAATTCGATTATATAGGGATTCTAGGCGGCCAGAAAGGAGAGACGTTGGAGACAAAGAAGAGAAGAGAATTTTGACCTCGTGCCAACTGAATGACAGCACTGTAATGTAGAGATCAAGGGCAGCTCCATTGAGATATATAATGGGTCCATTCTCCGAAAGGGATGGGGCGATGATTGGTGGTACACATAACGAGGGACTAAACACATGACAGGACAAACAACAAAAAGCAGTTTTTTGTTTCTATAAAAGAGTGTAAGAGATTTGTAACCCTCCTCAGAAGCCCTCCAAACACCGGCTTGAAGATCCTCAGGTCAATATATATAAATCATTCTTCTTGATGATAGTATATCATATTCAAATGCACAATAGATGGCAATACATTTCATTATGACATTTTCGGCAACACTGGCGGAAGTGAAAAATGAGATAATTATTCGCTGTTTAACTTACGTCGGCTGGATTTGACTCCCTGTGAACGAAGGTCTTCAATCTCTTTGTCCTTAGCTCGGAGTGCTTTGAAGAGCTCCTCCTGACGTCTTTGGTATTCACTCACCATAGTTAACACGGGTAACGTAAAGTGATCTGCCATCTGCAACCAAGAGGGGGTGCTGTCAGACCATATTCTAGAATCGACTGATGTGTGAATCACTTACATTCTCAATCAAAAAGAGCACATTTTGATAGATGTGGTTATAGCTTCTTTTTTTTTTTTAAATAAAATGATACACTAGTATTTGATCCGACTGTTACGATGGACGTACATATGGTTTGGTTAACGAACATGTTTTATTATTGTTGAACTTTTCTTCGAATTATCATTACGAGAGAGAGGTAGACATGATACACCTACCATCTCTTTGTTTGCCTGGGTGGCATTGAATTGCCAATGGTACGGCAGACCAGCAAGCTTTGAGGTGAGGCTCAGCTGCAGACGACTATTGTCCTCATCCAAGTCCACGTCCCCTGCCTGTATCTTCACTGTGAGTGCAGCACTTGGAGGCATTTCATCCAGTTGTTCCTTGATATGTTCCAGTAACTTACTTGCAGGTGCTTCAACATTTGGGTTTAGTCGCTGAAATGTCCAATATTTGATTAATGCACTGTAGGTCACGAGATGACTCGGTCGGAGACAGAACATATGGGGACGGCAGGACATGGACAGGGGCTTATACATTATCATTCCAGCCACTCAGCCAAGTGGGATAGAGCTATCATACGCCATACCAAGTTGCACAGACAGGACATTGGTCAGTGGTGGAAGGTGTGGAGGTGAGATGGGGGTAGGGAAGGGCCGAGGAGGAACATGGGAGGTGAGGGAGAGGGACGTGGGAGGGGAAACATGAGAGGCGAGGGGGGGGCATGGGAGGGGAAACATGGGAGGTGAGGGAGAGGGACGTGGGAGGGGAAACATGGGAGGTGAGGGAGAGGGACGTGGGAGGGGAAACATGAGAGGTGAGGGAGAGGGACGTTTGAGGGGAAACATGGGAGGTGAGGGAGCCATACTCCCTCCCTCACCATATCCCTCGACACGTCCACCCCTTCCCACACCTCGCCCCTATTCCAAACCACGCCCCTTCCTTACTCACGAAGTCCAAGATGGTCAAGATCAAGTTCACACAGATAGCTAGGGATAGATGATTGAACTGTATTTTCAGGGTTGTAAGTCAGGCGAGGTGAAAAAGCAGGAATGCCCCAAGGACGGGTTCCCTGGCGCCCTCCCTGCCTCTCCTGCAGGCCCTCCCAGCCAGCAGAACGCCCCCAGGCGGTCTCTTTGAGTTTGACCCTCCTGGAATTTTCCCAGTGACTCAGTGGGAAGATTCCAGGAGGGTGAAAGAGACCAACGGGGGCTTTCTGCTGGCCGGGAGGGCCTGCAGGGGAGGCGGGGAGGGCGCCAGGGGGACAGGGGACCCGTCCTGGGGTTGTTCTGCTGGCAGGGATAGGGTGGGAGGGCCTAGGATTAGGGGACTGGGTGGAAACTGAACTTTTTCTCAATGCTAGCACAACAAAGTACAGACATAGTCTATAGAAAGTTTTCATGAAAGTGAGATTCCAGGAATTCCTGGAATTCCTAGCTCAGGGAACCTGAACTCTATATCTCCGTTCCCCTCCGCAATATTGCGGAGGGGAACGGAGATATAGAGTTCAGGTTCCCTGAGCTAGGAATTCCGGGAAGACTTAGGGAGTGATCATTTATTATCAACAGGGGGGGGGTGGTGGGTTTGGGGGGGGGGGGCAAAAAAATTTGGACCCCTTGACCGGGGGGGGGCAAAAAAATTTGGACCCCTCTTGGGGGGGGGGCAAAAAAATTTGACCTGTTTTGAGCCAAAAAGCCCGCGCGTTACTATGCTTCAAAGGGCCCGCGCGCGAGCCGATTTTCGACCCTAAGGGGGGGGGGTAAAAAATTTTGACCCCTTGACCGGGGGGGGTGTAAAAAATTTCGCGCGCTCCACGCGGAAACCCACCACCCCCCCCCTGTTGTTAAAAAATGATCACTCCCTTACATCCCTGTATTTTATCCATGTCCATGCTTATACGTACCTTAGATCGTTTCTTAAGCTTCTCCCCTCCTATAGATTCGTACCAAACTGTCTTATAATCAGATATTAGAATTTCGTAGGAAGAATTATTGTCGTCGAAGTGGGATTTGAAGAGGTAGGTTTCCCCTTGGACTTTCAGTGGCACCCATGTCTGCGCTTGAAACCCAGGTTTCCAACGCCTGCGCCACTCTATTTCAGACATATTTCCTTTCTCTGTGTTTTTATCTAGATGTAGATGATGTAGAAATCTGACGTAGAGTCATACAGACCGAATAATATGAGCAATCTTTGATAACGAAGTGACACAAGTTTTGCCAAATCAGTCTGCTAAACATTCAGGTCGCGCGATACTGAATATTTTCATTTATATAATTTCTGGAAACGTTCTCATATATCTACATTCATATGATCGCCCATGACACTAAATAAGTTTCACTTGAGCGATTTGATTTTAGTGTGTAGTAGATTTATATGTTTGTGTTGATTACCCAACATTAACGAAATTACGGATTTACAATTTATTGTCGCGAGTCCTGTTTGTTTGGGACGACATTCCGCGCTTGGCTGCAAAGCAGAAGCTATATCTTGACTTTTACCAATAATTATCGTATCTGAGATATCCAACGCAAGTACCAAGAGCAAAAGAAGCACCAGGATGACTAAGGGGTGATTATTACACACAAATGTGAAAGAAATTTGTACTGACAGGCAATATTTAATAACAAACTCCTATTATCGCCCAGGGTTGGTAGGGACGCACTCCAGCGCAGCCCCCCCCCCCCCCCCCCCCCCCGCCAATCCCCGCGCCTCAGAGTCATACCACCACTGGCACCAGTCACTAACTCAGTGTCTGACAATTGACATATGACATGAAACTGGTACCTGAAACGGATGGTGGATGTTCACGTGAGTTTATGAAAAATGTTCACCCCCCGCCCCCCCCCCCCCGAGACAACAAAAATCAAATCAAAATCAAAAAGTAAAGTTTCCTAGAAAAGCTCCCAAAAACATGTCTTATAGGAAAACGCCATACTATACTTAGTCTATAGAGGTGTCAATTTCTGGAACGAGTTACCAACTGAAATGCAGAAACTAGTGGGGAAAGAACAATTTAAAGGCGCACTGAGTTGAGGACCTAGCCCTGCCGAGTTTTGTACGCAAATGACGTCGTGAGTTCAGTGCGCCTTTAAGACCAGATTTAAAAGAAAGCTGGGAACCAACATGAAGGGACAGGGGAAAAAACTACTAGACGCAAGAAAACCTCTCCTGGATCGTCCACCCTGATACCCCTTACAACTCCCCCTCCCTCCCCTCCCCCCCCCCCCCCAATTTCCCCAACTAGCAAGACATTTAATATAACTCCTTTTATCTATTAATTTGTTATGGGGGGCCTACATGCAAACATGTAAACTTCATTTTTATTTCAGCGGCTTTCATTCATACTATACATACTCATCATGTACATTATTGTATATTTGTTATTCTCTGTTAACAGCCTACTTCTCTTGTAGCGTATAGGGTATTCCTGTCTAGACAATAAGCCTTATGACATATTCATCTGTCTCTAGCGAACTAATTTCATAAGATATTGTGAGATCAATTCATGTAATTTTGCACCATATACAGGTTTACCACAATTGGTCGGGGAAGAACATTTTGTATCTCAGGACCAAATAAAAAATAAAAAATAAAAAATACCCCCCCCCCCTCATTTGAACTAGAGTCTGTAGTAACGTGGCGGCTATTTCACTGAGAAGGAGTCCAATTTTTTTGCCCCGCTTCTCTAGAGGGGTCGAAACTTTTTTTTATGGGATAATAGTACTAGATATAAATAATCAGGGATTAGCCCGTGATGTAATACTTGTTCTTTTGAATAAAATAAACTGAAATGCTGTCATTGAGAATAGGCTCTACACTCTGGCTACAGTCCAGTGCATACATTAATTGATGTATTTTTTCATTAATTTTCCAGTGGAGAGAAAAGCCTATGGGATATCGCTGTCGATAGATCAAAGGATCAAGAAGGTAAAACTCGTCTGGCTACATTTTACATTAAAGCTAGCATTGTTGCAATTATAATTTATAGACATTAATACTATTTTAATACATATATGTATATGTACATTGTATGTCCATGTTGGAATTCACTTGAATTTTAAATCGGGAATTTAGTATGTTCTATGTTAAACCCCAGTTACTCTACTTTATCATGTCATTTTTTTAAATTGAACCTTTGTGAAGTTTGTCAGTTTAGAAAATCACTTGGTGAAAAAAAATACTTTATAAATTCAAATATATGTGTATGTCTTTCAGATGAGCAAAAGGCTGAAGAGTCCACCGTTTTCTTCCTTGGCAGCAAAAACGCGGTAGATATTAAGAACGACTTGGTTCATTTCCATATATGTATTACTTAAACATTAAAACACGAGATAGCAAGAACGGTAGTTACAAAGAGCACATATTCATTTCTTGAGAATAGGTAAATTTTAAAGTAAGGGTCTGTTACACTGCCGGCACTTACTGCGCGGCATCTGCTGCAACAGCTTGCCACAGGAGAGCTAAAAGCTAAGCTTTTGTTGCAGCAGGTAGTTGCAGCAAGTTTTTAATCTGTTACACAGACTGCATCCGCCGCACAGATCGTTCTGCAGCAGATGCAGTGCGGCAGATGCCGCTAGTGTAACAGGCCCTTATAACAATCAATATTTCTCAATCCTACACCGATATATTGAATTCATATATAGTCCTACATGTAAAGGCAGTCTCTGCCTTTGTAGATATTTTTGAAGTTATTACTATTAAATGATGTCCATAATTCCAGGGTAAAACTTCAATGATTTTGCGATTCTTGGACAGGTGAGCAATTTTCCAATTCTGCTCATACATCGCTAGGTGTATGTTTGCTATTTGATCGCAGAGAAATTTCCCTAATACATTCATGATAAATTCTAGTAGATCTGTATCATGTGTATGTAAACTTTTAAATAGTCGTACAAAGGTTTACTCTGTGAGTAACTCACAATTTACTGGTAGGAGTTAATGGGACAGTAGCCACGGCGACACCCTGTAGCTGATCAATCCGGGTGCAGATTCTCAGTATGTACCAGTAGCCTAATTGTTATCATTCTATCACAGAGATGAGGCTCCTAAACCGACAGTCGCACTGGAATATACATTTGGTCGACGTGCAAAAGGGCATAACTTGGTAGGAATTTAAATGACTAGTAATCAACTTGCAAAATTAACATGAATTCTTCTTCGCGACAGAAAACATTCTGCTGGACACAGGAGAGGTGACGTCACTTCCGGTGGCCAGATTTAGCGCCAAACCAGAGTGGAGAAGAAGGGTGCCCACACAGCAGCGACTAAACAACATATTTGGAGGAATTTAGCAGGTAAGGACACCTCTATACAAATTATTTTACACATATTTGCACTTTTGAGGATGAACAACACATTGCTTATGTTATTTTCCTTTAGGTACCGGAATTGTAACCGAAATTGTAACCGAAATTGTAACCGAAAATCCGCCGGTGGGCGAAAATTGGGGATTTTCGGAAATCGGTTTGGTTTGTCATCCAGATAAAATTGTATTTTCCCAAATGTGCAAATATTGTTCATTTTTCCTTACAAATTGGATGTTTGTCATCCACTCTGACAGGGAAAATGAAGTTTAGATAGTGTAGAGCTTAGTTGCTGCTAGGGGCTGGCATGATTCAGCAAGACCAGTCATCCATCTTGGATTTCAGACTGAGTCACTGATTTATGTTGGCTTTTTATTTGTTATGTTGGCTCATAGTGCAGTACTGCTGCCTCATTTGTTGAGGAATGTTTCAATAGCGAAACGAGCCTTCATAAGGAATAAAATTGTGATGGGATAAACTCATATCTGCAGAGATAGAAATTTATCCTGTTATACACTGTAGATCTCTGTTTTATTAGTGAATACACTTTTAAAATAAAGAACCAGGAAGGACTTACCACTGTCTTATGCATGGTCAAAGACAGAATAATATCAACTACTACCTGTCATAACAGCTTGGCAGACTCTAGATATTGGTTGAAGTCAAGACACTTAAAGCTTTGCTTGCTACTTTGTAGTTGACACCTCAGTTATTCTCTTATAACTCAGTTATAGAAGAATGACATTTGAGGTTGTTCTCCACTCATACAGATTTGAGTGAGGTGAACTGTCAAGTCAGTGTCAGGTGTGTCTTGTTGTACTTTGTACATGTTTGGACCAGTCCTTACCAAGACATATACCTTATGCCCAAAATTTCTTTGAGGCATTAAATAACTCAGTTGTGTTGATACAGATCCACACTGAGTGCTTGTGTTGAATACACAAGTTTACCCATACCTTATGCCGAAAAATTCCTTGAGTTAGGCATTTAAGAAGTTTGTGTTGTTGTGAAATGAAAACACAAAGAGACTTAACTGGTCCACCTTTTATAGGGTCTCATTTATGTGCTTAGGGTTTGTGACTGATAACACAAAATACCTATACCTTATGCCGAAAATTTCTTTGGCCTTGTGTTTTAATCCCCACCTTAAAACACTATTAGCACACATGTCTCTTTGATTTGAACATCAAGATGACTTAACTCATGTGGAGGTACCTTGGGTTTGGACTAGTTTCCAAAAAGACCCACACTAATGCCCAAAAATTCCTTGGGTTTCACGTCACAGACGTCGCTGTCAGTCACGTCATAGACGTTGCCTCTGTCAATCACGGCGTAGACGTGGCAGCTGGCAATCTTGTCCTAGACGTTGCTTCTGTCAATCACATCACAGACGTTGCGGCTGTCAATCACGTCATAGATGTTGTCGCTGTCAATCACGTCATAGACGTTGATGCTGTCAATCACGTCATAGATGTTGTAGCTGTCAATCACGGCATAAACGTTGCTGCTGTCAATCACGGCGTAGACGTTGCAGCTGTCAATCACGGCATAGACGTTGCAGCTGATCCTCATATAGGAGACGCTGGCGTCGCAGACGTGGCCGCTGGCGCTAGCGTCCCAGACGTGGCCACTGGCGCTCGCGTCCCAGACGTGGCCGCTGGCGCTCTCGTTCCAGATGTGGCCGCTGGCGCTCGCGTCCCAGACGTGGCCGCTGGCGCTCGCATCCCTGACGTAGGCGATGTTGCTCGCATCCCAGACGTAGGCGATGTTGATCACATTAATGGTCTCACGTTAATGATGATCACATTGATGGCGGTCTTGTTGATGCCAATCATGCCCTAGACCTAGCCGCTGACGCTTGATACTAGCTGGCGCACATTCAGTCTATATTAGGGATGTCGCAGACATAGCCGCTGTCGCTCAAGAGAGTTGTAGCCGCTGGTGCGCACGTTGTAGACGTTGCAGCTGTCAATCACGTTGTAGACGTTGCAGCTGTCAATCACGTTGTAGAACTTGCAGCTGCCAATCACGTTGAAGACGTTGCAGCTGTCAATAAGGTCATAGACGTTGCAGCTGTCTTTCACGTCGTAGACGTTGCAGCTGTCAATCACGTCATAGACGTTGCAGATGTCAATCACGTTGTAAACGTTGCAGCTGTCAATCACGTTGTAGATGTTGCAGCTGTCAATCACGTTGTAGATGTTGCAGCTGGCTCTCACATCGTAGACGTTGCAGCGGTTAATCACGTCGTAGATGCTGCAGCTGTCCATCAAGTCGTAGACGTTGAAGCTGTCACTCACGTTGTAGACGTTGCAGCTGTCAATCACATTGTAGGCTTTGCAGCAGTCAATCACGTTGTAGGCGTTGCAGCTGTCAATCAAGTTGTAGACTTTGCAGCTGTCAATCACGTCGTAGACGTTGCAGCTGTCAATCATGTAGTAGACATAGCAGCTCGCATCCCAGACGTGGCCGCTGGCGCTCTCGTTCCAGACGTGGCCGCTGGCGCTCGCGTCCCACAAGCAGGCGATGTTGCTCGCATCCCAGATGTGGCAGCTGTTGCTCACATTAATGGTCTCACGTTAATGATGCTCACATTGATGGCGTTATTGTTGATGCCAATCATGCCCTAGATCTAGCCACTGACGCTTGATACTAGCTGGCGCACATCCAGTCTATGTTAGGGATGTCGCAGACATAGCTGCTGGCGCTCATGTTGGAGGCATAGATGCTGGCCTCGATATCAGCTGGCGCACATTAAGACTATGTTCTTCTAGGACTTCGCAGATGTAGCTGCTGGCGCTCACGTCTGAGGCGTAGCCGCTGGAGCTCACATAAAATACTTAGCCGCTGGCGCTCAAGAGAGTTGTAGCCGCTGGTGCGCACGTTGTAGACGTTGCAGCTGTCAATCACGTTGTAGACGTTGCAGCTGTCAATCACGTAGTAGACGTTGCAGCTGCCAATCACGCTGTAGACGTTGCAGCTGTCAATAAGGTCATAGACGTTGCAGCTGTCTTTCAAGTCGTAGACGTTGCAGCTGTCAATCACGTCGTAGACGTTGCAGCTGTCTTTCAAGTCGTAGACGTTGCAGCTGTCAATCACGTCGTAGACGTTGCAGCTGTCTTTCAAGTCGTAGACGTTGCAGCTGTCAATCACGTCGTAGACGTTGCAGCTGTCATTCTTTTAGACTTTGCAGCTGTCAATCACGTCGTAGACGTTGCAGCTGTAAATTATGTTGTAGAATTTGCAGCTGTCAATCACGTCGTAGACGTTACAGCTGTCAATCATGTCGTAGACATAGCAGCTGTCAATCACGTCATAGACGATTGCATGTCAAATCGTCGTAGACGTTGCAGCTGTCAATCACGTCGTAGATGTTGCCGCTGACAATCACGTCGTAGAAGGTGCAGCTGTCAATCACGTTTTAGACGTTGCAGCTGACAATCAGGCCGTAGACGTTGCAGCTGGCCATCAGGGTGTAGACGTTGCAGCTGACAATCAGGTCGTAGACGTTGCAGCTGGCAATCAGGTCGTAGACGTTGCAGCTGCCCATCACGTCGTAGATGTTACAGTTGACAATATACTCTTAAGTATCCAATTGTCTAAGCCCTCATCCACGTCACAGACGCAGCCGCTGTCCGCTTTTGTATTTGGTTTGAACAAGTTTCCGAAAAGACCCACAATTTTGGATCACTTAAGAGTTGTGGATACTTGAGTGCACTTTACCTGGTTAGAGTTTTGTACCTCTTTGTTTTGGGGTATCATTCAGTTGCAGCTGTCAAACATGTTGTAGACGTTGCCGCTGTCATTCATGAAGTAGACGTTTGCACCTGTCAAGCAAGTCGCAGATGTTGCAGGTGTCAATTACATTGTAGACATTGCAGCTGTCAATCACGTCATAGACGTTGCAGCTGCCAATCATGTTGTAGACTTTACCGCTATCACTCACGATAAAGACATTTGCAGCTGTCAAGCAAGTTGCAGCTGTCAATTATGTTGTAATTATGTAGGTAGTAGCTATTGCAACTGCCAATCATGTTGTAGACGTTGCAGCTGTAAGTCGCACATGTTGCAGATGTCAATCACGTGGTAAATGTAGCAGCTGTGAATCACATTTGTTGATGATGCAGCTCTCTCTCATGTTGTAAACGCTACAGCTGTAAATTACGTGGCAGACATTGAAGCTGTCAATCATGTTGTAGATATTGCAGACGACATTCTATGGCATAGATATTACAGCTGTCAATCACGTCGTAGACGTTGCAGCTGTCAAACACGTAGACCTTGCAGCTGCCAAACATGTCGTACACGTTGCAGCGGTCAATCACGTCATACATGTTGCAGGGGTCAATCACATCGTACACGTTGCAGCTGCCAATCATGTTGTACACGTTGCAGCTGTCAATCACGTAGAAGATGTTGCAGATGTCAACCATGTCATAGACGTTGCAGATGTCAACCATGTCGTAGACATTGCATCTGTCAATAACGTCCTAGACGTTGCAGCTGTCAATCCGCCGGCAAACATGTGATGTCAATCAAGTAGTAGACGTTGCAGATGACATTTATATTGTAAACACGTCAGCTATCAATCACGTCGTACACGTTGCAGCTGTCAATCACGTCTTAGACGTTGCAGCTGTCAATCACGTCTTAGAAGTTGCAGCCGTCAACCAGGATGTTGCATCTGTCTATAACGATGTAGATGTTGCAGCTGTTAAACACGTCATAGATCTTGCAGCTGTCAAACATGCCGACACGTTGCAGCTGTCAACCACGTTGTACACGTTGCAGCTGTCAATCATGACATACACGTTGCAGCTGTCAACCACGACTTTGGAGGTTTGTCGTTTCCACCGCTTGCTTTCGGAAAAGGGCAGGGTTTTTGGCACTGTTAACGCTGCCAGATGTGCGTTGTCGGTTTTAGTGAAAAACCTTGACAACGGGAAGACCATGGGCACCCATTATTGGGTGTGCAGGGCCGTCCGCACCGCCTATAGAAGGAATCCTCCTTCTCCCAGATATAACAAGTTCTGGGAGATTAGGCTGGTGTTCAGCATGTTCCAGCGTTGGGGTGCCAATGAAGGCTTGTCCACCCAGTTCTTGGGGTTCAAGCTAACGATGCTGATTCTGCTGGTGTCGGGCCAAAGAGGCCAGGTCATCCCAGCGCTTGATCTCCGCAATCGGACTTGGCTGGATTCGGGGTCTGCGCGTTTCGTTCTGAAGGGTCTGATGAAAACAGCGCGTACGGGGGAACCCCTCAAAGAACTGGTCCTGGAACCGTTCCACGAGGAGGAGACTCTGTGCGTCGTCTGTGCCCTGAAACGTTACGTGCGGGTCACGGAGCCAGTCAGGTTGGACAAGGAAGGGCGAAGGAAACACTCGCTCTTCTTGTCCTTCCGCAAGCCATTTGGCGAGATTGGGCAGGACTCATCAAAGAGATGGGTCCTTGCGGTGCTTTCCGCAGCTGGGGTGGACACCAGGGTATACCGTGCTCACTCCACCAGGGGTGCCAGCACCTCTGCGGGAGGGAGACTCGGTGTATCGACTGCTGTTTTGCTTAGACATGGGTTTTGGAAAGGTGCCAAGACCATGGCTAAGCACTACAACAAGCCTATCGAGAACCCCAAGCCTCCCAAGACGCTAACCAGGATCCTCCTGGAGGACTCTATCGAGTAGCTGGGAACAAAATTTTCAGAGCCTTTTTGGGGGAAAAGATACACCTCAAAAGGGGAGAATTTTGGCCCTTTTGCCGTAACGATAGTTTGTATGAACTCTATTGGCTGATCATAGTCATAAGCCTTACTAGAGGCAGCAGTATCTGTATGTGATAAAACTTTTTCTATGATGGACAATTACACTGCCACAGCTGTGGTGAACTGTATGGCAGTTATGCCTTCTTTGCTATATAGCAAAATGTCATGCAACCTAGTCAAAACCATATCACAAGGCAATAGAACATCACCTTTAGGTGAAATAAAGTATCTATTTTCTGTTATCCTATATGAGAAGTTACAGTCCTTTATGGGAGAGTAACATTATGGGAAATAAGCAGTGAGTCTAGCTGAACTTTGAAGTCTCCTGTGTCCAGCAGAATGTTTTCTGTCGCGAAGAAGAATATAAGATTAATCGAGTACTTACCATTTATATAAGTATGAAGATTAATCATTGTTCTTCGAGAGACAGATAAACATATCTGTGGAGTACACAGGCCCACCCATCCATCCCCAGGATGAAGAAGATTACTACTAGCGGTATAATCTCTCACCTACTCATGAGGGTGCTATTTAGACTAAGTAAAAAGAGCACTACTGTGTACTATTTCCAGATGTTTTACTTTCAGCAAAAGATTCACTGCATGTGGGCGCCAATCTGACCACCGGAAGTGACGTCACCTCTCCTGTGTACTCCACAGATATGTTTATCTGTCTCTCGAAGAACAACGATTAATCTTCATACTTATATAAATGGTAAGTACTCGATTAATCTTATATTAACTGGCGTCAAAATATTACCATTCGATTTATTTAGTTTTATTTCACAACAATTAAACAACTAGATCGGCAAACATAATGATTGATTTGATCTAATTTGAACAATGAAATTATTGACTCAAGTTGAAAGGCATTCCCATAAATCCCCCTTTTAAGTAATTGCCTGAATGATAAGATATCTAACTGAGGCTAGTTTCAAATCTTAGGCAACTGACATTTTTCGGGAATATTTTGTTGGTATTGTCCTACAATTTTATTTTATTTTGTAGGCTAAAGATGTTGGACACATCTGGGAGCTTGGTGGAGGCGTGTGGTTATCTAAACTTATCAACGTCCCGATTGACCCAGAAAGGTTATCGTAAGTTCTGTCTTTTTTGTCCTGTCTATTATGTCTTATGTCATCACCCTTTGTAATTGTGTGCACCAATCACTTGATATAATGGTAATATGATGAGGAAAACCGTTGTAGTTTTCATGATAAGATGTTTACAGGGTATATCCTGAAGAAATAAAAGCATATTAGTCAGTGTCCATACTACTATAGTCATATACTTTTTTTTACTTCATCATCAATTGTATCGTTATGTTTTGGTCAAGTTTTTTTGTTTTTTTTAATATTTTTGACAGCGCTAGGGATGGATTGACCTCACTGCACAGTGCAACCACTACTAGATAAAAATTTAAAAAAAAAAGCTTTGGTCAAGTTTGTTCATAAGTAAAATAGTCCCCTGACTACACGCGTAAACTGAGGACACCACTTTTTCAGAAACCTGACAGTTGCGCTGGTCCTGGACTTATCTCAACCCAGTGAGCTCTGGTACACTCTAGAAACGTTCCTGCAACATCTACGTGCTAATATTGAAACAGCGATAGCGACAGCTCGACGGACTGATCCGAACATCAAGAGCCGCCTGAAGGAGAAGACATGGGAACGCATAGGGGAAGACCATCCAGTAGGTCTATTAGTTAGATTTGAAACACTGTTGAATTGCAAGCCATTATACATTTATAAAAGTATATGTTCTTCCATATGAATATCTGACTGCATGTTCGCGAGAGCAGCTAATACTGCGTTCACTAAAGTATTTTCTGAGTGGTTGATGGAGTTAATTATGTAATGCATCTATGTCAATCAAAGTGTAAAAATAAACCCACTTGAATTCAATACCTTTCTCTTTAATCCAGGATAAGGACCTTATGGACCCATTCCTCATTCCCTTCATCATAATCGGGAGCAAGTATGACCTGTTCCAGGTAATGTCAATGTCCGCTGACCTTATATTATAGTGAATAAATTACATCTATGTGTACTTCGATAATCTTAACAGCTGCTTTTCTTTTTACATGGCTCTAAATGAAAAGTATTATATCAAAAATAATTGATTATTTAAGTTCTAATATACTGATATTTCATCAAAACCGCTATGATATGGTGCTGTGTATTAATTATGCCATCCTTTTCTGATGCAGGATTTCGATTCAGAGAAGAGGAAAGTAATTTGTAAGACGTTGCGCTTTGTAGCTCACATACACGGAGCTCATCTGCAAGTAAGTTAAAGAACAACCTGGTTACAGTCTAAATAAATGTATACATTACCCAACCAATTAATTACTTGCCTTTAAAAATGCATTTCTATATCGGCATGGAGGCATTGAACACCAGAATGATCAATTTAAACTATTTCTGTTTTAATCAGACCCCTAACCTTGTTCCCTTATGTTAGTTTTTCAGTACGAAGCAGGAAGCGTTGATGGGACGCGCTCGGGCACTTGTCAGTCATCATTTGTTTGGAACGAACCCAAGGTACAATGATAACATGCTCTTACTTTGTGTAAAAAATTGCGAGGGCTATCTAATTATGTACCTTAATTGCATTGTGATAAAATCAGATATTTGTTCACAATAATTGTTGTGATGGTTTACTTCATCACTAATATAAAGCTTGAATTACAACAACAAAAATCACAATTAAGTGTGATATGTCATGAAGTTAATGCGTTTATCACTGAAGGAGATCGTGTCTCATTACTATGTCTAGGTCCTCTTTCCTGCAATCAGATTCCTGCTACCGCTAGTTTGCATATAAATCATATTGTAGTCTAAAATGTGCCTCGCGTGTTTGTATTTTAGCAAAACTTTGCAAGTGGATCACAACAAGCCGATCCTTTCACCACCCGGACTCGACTCCCTACAAGCCATAGGTAGGTGCTGTGATTCTACAATCGACATATATAAATGATTCTACAAATGTATCGTCTAATTCCCTATCTCACTCTTGACACGTGAGGGGTTTCACTCGGCGTAGTGTGATGCTACAACAGTTGCCCTTTTTCTGTTGGACTAAAATCCACTGTAGCGGCACTATATAGTCTGAAAGGAGTCGAATAAAGTACTTTTTTTTTTTTTACTGTTTCTCCTAGAACACAAGCTGGAACATACCTTTCCTGGCTTAAAGCGGACAGGCCGACATGGTTTGTAGTCATAAAATCGTGTTGACAAATGTTCCAGATGTTCATGTTAATAGGTTTTCGAGATATTGTAAGGCTTTCACATGTTTTAATGCTACCATTGGTTTATTTCTAGCCTTTTGTTATAAGCTCATACTAGTGGAAGGTTTGATAATTAATATATCATTAATTGGTAATTTGTACAATTGGAATTTGTTTTCCAGGTAGCCCACCTCTTCCTGATGGCGATTTGGGACGAATGACCGCTAAGTAAGTATCCATTCGAACAAAAATTACAAATTAAAACACATCAAGGTTGGAATCTTTAGTACATAGGAACCAATTGATTTTCGACGTAATCTAACAATCACATCAAGGTTGAATTCAGAAGTCATGACGAGACCATCTATTCTATTTTCAGGACACCAATGGAACTCTGGAAGGCAGCCTTCACAAGTTTCTTCCCTCAGGAGGTAGGTAGTCAGTCTTCATCTTTGGATAGTTTTAGCGATTAAGATTAATCTGCTTCTTCATGTAACTATATAATATCGATAATTAATATATGATTAATTGCAACATATTTCCTGAACAACCACTGTCCTTGCAGAACGTGAGCGATCCTTCCCAAGTTGAAGACCCAGCAAAAGATGCCCAGTACAAGGAGCATTCCATCGACTCCTGTCGACTTACCAAGGACGAGGTAAAGGGGATATATATGTATAAAGATAAAACATTATGAATTCACTCATATGATTGCATTAGCTGTCGCAGCCTACGGCTAAAAGCTTCTTGGCCGTCCTAGTTGAGTTAGTCTTGTTTCCATAAGTGTTTAGGTAAATACTTACATTGCAGAAGTAGATGTCAGTAGCACTTTTTGTAGAAAACCACATCTGGTGACACCATATTATTAGTTTCTCAATTATATTCACAGGAACTCGAGCGATACCGGAAATTGGCTGAAAGACGCGCTAAAGAGGCGCAGCGTCAAACGTAAGCTGGTCTGGTCTACACCGATAAGTTTTCTGTGATGAATATCCATTATCCGTCCTATTCTACATTTGTACACTCCGTCCAGCTGACAAATACGTCCTAATAACGCCATGAACATTCCATCTGTTATAGATGACAGAAATTAAATTTGTATTCGATCTGACTTATTTAAATGCAGACTGGTTTCAGTTCCTGTTCCTCATTTCACACCAACGATTTGTCCATTGACTATATCTTGATAGAGTGTGGTGAATGTTACATGATTCAATGTATGTATATCGCAAACTAAATAAACTTGTGTTTTATCCTCAATCTTTGATTCTTTTTTATTATTGTGGTATAGAAAACAAATTTCTATTAAACTTATTTATATGGTCATCACAAATACTTTGAATCTTGGGTTTATTTCATATAGGGCAACTCGAAATTTATTATCTGTTTTTTGCGGACACTTTTTGAACATTAATGGAGTGGGAAAGAGGTCACTGTAGAGAATTTGTTACCACGCAGAAGGCCTTGTCTGTATATACATGTACAAAATGTATATGATAATTTCAAGTTTACTTACATTATTGAACCTATATAAATGCTATTGATTTCTGCTTGAAGAAAGTTGTATTCATAAAACGCTTTTTAAATCGAATTTCCAAAACTATTAGCTAGAGTGATATTTTGGACAAAGAAAGGCACAGAAGGGGCACTTTTGAGGGGGTGCGGGCGGTTTCCGCAAAGCTGTTAATCGATTTTACGTGACCTAGATGATTATTCATTATAGCGCTCCATTTGTAAGTCATTAAGACAACACTGAAATGTTGATATACATTACTTTTTTATTACACATTTGGGTTCTCATTCGAGTACACTTCTTCGATAACTGTCTGTCCCTTCTTTATTTATTAGCACAAGTACTGATGTACTTTGTTACAGCATTGATGAATATAAGCTTCCTTTATTAAACTGACCCACTATAAATACAGCCCCTCTGGTGTTCCTTCAGCCTTTCTGTACAGCACGTTTTCTTTTGCCTTCTTGAAATCCTCATCGGTTACTTTCATACGTCTCTCACGGAGGGCAAGAAGACCAGCTTCTGTGCAAATAGCCTGCAGAGATACAATGGAGGTTGCACTTTTAATACTGTCTCCTGAATTATCTAAATGGTTTAGAAGGATACTACATGTATATCTTTGGGGTTCTCTGCCGTGTCTTTAGGACGGTTTAATATAAGGTTATCCGAATAACTTACCAGTTATGAAGGAGAACTGTTGTTCCGAAGAGGCCAAGGCGCAACCTTGCGCCTATGGGGGGTTACGGGAGATAACACGTCACTTCCGGCAGTACTGTCAAGCGGGCGTACAAATAGGTGCAACAAATAAGGCACCCTTTCTCTAAACCTATTTAACTTATGTTATTAAATTAAATATCGTTCATATTTAAAAAATTTTCCCAAACCTGGGAAACCACCTATTGTAGTACAATTTTAGCCTTTTTCTCTCTTTGTCGACTGTGACCCTAAATAAATTACCCACAGTCTAGGGAGGTGAGGTGGGCCCGTAACCCCCCATAGGCGCAAGGTTGCGCCTTGGCCTCTTCGGAACAACAGTTCTCCTTCATAACTGGTAAGTTATTCGGATAACCTTATATTCCGAATCCCCCGACGGCGCCCCCTTCAGCGCCAAGGGGGCCTCCGGGAGATCTTCAAAGCCCTTATTTGTTGTACCGTTGTTTAAGCTCAGAGCCTAGTGTAGTTTTTGTTATTCATTAAATGAAGTTATACTACCGGTACTTGTTATCATAATTTTACTTTTCTATTTCTTCAATGCCTTGTATACTCAAAGCTGTACTGAAATCCATATTCATTCTGTAATGCTGTATATCTCGGAAATAAAACTCTTTGACAACTTATTTAATAGTTTTCAATTTTATTTCTGAAGTCTGTGAACCTTTGTTTAATCCATTTAACAATCCCCACAGTTGCTTCGAATCTTGTGCCTTTATGGCCAACCAATACTCTCAATTCATCCATCATTGTACATTTTAAACATTAAAATGTGTACGTTTCCACATTGTGGTTTAAAACTTTAAGACATTTTCTCAACAGGTCCAATCTTGCTACAAATTGGCACTTCTTGACTTAATCCAGCATTTTACCAATTTTCCTAAAAATCGGCTGCCTCAACTTATTTTATTTAAAAATGTTGAAAACGCCAACATTTTGAAATCTTTAACTTTTCAAAATTCTAACAATTTGATTTCTTTGAACTTTATGATCTAATAACATCAAACCCTGATTTGTGACCAATACATGAATGTTCAAGCCAGTGCATCACGAATGGCGTCACCTACTGTGACTTCCTCTCTCACAATTGGCTTGTTGTAGAACCTGGCCATTGACTGCACGTTCTTCCATGTGCCATGTTTTAGGAGAACGTTAGACGACAACCCCAGGGAAGCACCGGCTGAGGTAGACGCGCCCCTAGTGGAATGCAGTTTGTAGACTTCCGTATTCACTCCTGCTTCCCCCATCACCTGGAGCACCCACCTGGAGATTGTGTCCCTGGTGACCACCTTGTATGGCTTCCTGAACGAGATCACCAGGTCGCGCTGAGCCCCTCTGAGTGGATTTGTTCTCCTGATGTATTCTTTGAGTGCATCCACCACACATACATATTTCTTCCACATGTAAGGCTTGATTGTGACTACCGGCAGACTCTCTCCGACCCTAGTGGTCTTCATGGGGACTGTGAGTGTGAATACCGCATCCCCCTCCTCTGACCACACTAAATGGTCCAGGTTAAGTGCAGGTACAGCTTGTCCACGCTGTCCTGACACGAGTAAGAACAACATTACTAACTTCTGTGAGAGCTGTTTTAGAGACAGAGCGTTGTTCTCCCCCCATGATTCAAATAACCTGAAGACTGCCCCTACATCCCAAAAACCTGCATACCTGGCTTTTGGTGGTTTAGCATGATATGCCGCTTTAACTGCTCTACAAACCCAATAGTCCTTCCCAATGGTGAGACCATTTGTCAACAAGGGAAGCAGCACTGATAGGGCACATCTTGCTGCATTGATGGCTCCAGATGACAGTTCCATTTCTGATAACAGCCTGAGAAATCTACACACTTGGAAAGTTGTCGGTTGGAAAGGCTGAACATCATAATGACCACAGAATAAGAACCATTTATTTAAATAGTTGTTATATGTGGCCATAGTGCCCGGTCTCCAGCTCTTCAACATGAATGTAGCTGTTTTCCGATCACAGCCCTTTTCAGTCACCAGTCTATTTCTTATAGTCTTGAAATGACCAGTGGGGCGTAGCTTAGCAGCTGGTCCGCTCCTCTTGCTTGATTTTTGAGGTTGCCCTTCTTCCTGGAGATGTGAAGTTGTTGCAGCGCGTGTTGTCTGATCATGGAGTGCCAGGGGCGTGTGCTCCAGTCTGGAGTGACTAGGATGAGCTTGCGGGGTCTGTCCTCCAGCGCCTTCCTCAACACCCTCAGGAGCAAACTGAAAGGTGGAAAAGCATAAACATCGAGATTAGACCAGGAGAAAGAAAATGCATTAACCCAAGTTGATGTTGGGTCCGCAAATCTAGAGCAGTATTTCTCACATTTATTGTTTATTCTACTGGCGAATAAATCAATTTCTGGTTCTCCCATTATATTACAGATTTTTCTGAACACTCTTGGTGCCAACTCCCACTCCAGGTTATCATTAAATAACCTGGAAGCTTTGTCAGCCTCTACATTGAGTATGCCTGGTATGTGAGAGGCAGTAACCCAATTGTTTGTCCTCTCAGCCCAATTCCAAATGAATTTTGCAATGAGTTGACAGTTTGGTGATCTTACCCCCCCTTGCTTATTTACATAAGCCAAGGCTGTGGTATTGTCAGTTTTCACATGAATACTTTTCCCCCTATCTTTCACGAAACTGTGCAATGCAAAGAGGATTGCCTTCAGCTCTAGGACATTAATATGACTTAGGTCGTCTCCTAGCCATCTGCCCCCTATGGTTTGGTCTGAGGCTGCTGCTCCCCAACCATCCATACTCGCATCTGTGTAAATAAGTAGGTCAGGGGAATCTGGCCTAATTAGTCGCACTGAATTAGGAGCGTGTAAACACCACCAGTTTATGTCCTCTTGTGCTGCCCCATCTAGGGTCATTTCTACCTCGAAATTTCCCCCTGACAAAGCCAGTGCAATGTTCTTGCATCTTTCTAGTTGCTTTATGTGAGACGCCCCATAGTCGACCCCTTTGCTATAGGCTGTCATCATCCCAACTAATGACGCCACCTGTCTAACAGTAGGCCTAGGAACTGACCCTATTTGCTCTATGGTGTGGAAAAGATTCTCAACCTTGTCTTCTGGCAACTTTACCCACATGTTTTCTGTGTCTATGTTAAAACCTAAGAACCGCAAG
Source organism: Harmothoe impar (assembly GCA_947462335.1). Lineage (NCBI taxonomy): Eukaryota > Metazoa > Annelida > Polychaeta > Phyllodocida > Polynoidae > Harmothoe > Harmothoe impar. Next base: position 59,542,699 of record OX381704.1, read on the forward strand.
TTTGTTGTTGGTGTGACCACTGACTTTGTAGGATGGACCACCAACCCCAGCCTATCCATAATCTCCGCTAGGATATCAATCGACTTTCTACAGGATACTACGTCCCCCCCTAGAATGAACGAGTCGTCAATGTAGGGGAAACAGTGGCAACCGAGGTCCCTTGCCTTAGCATAGATTGGGCTCAGTAGCTTCGTGAAGATTCTTGGTGCACAGGCTAACCCATTTGGAATTACTCTGAATTGGTACAATTTCCCTTTCCAACTGAATTTAAGGTACTTTCGGTGTTCAGACGCTATTAAGAACGAATAATAGGCGTCTTTCAGATCAATGGATCCCATTAGGTCCCCCTGCTGAACCATCTCTAACGCTGTTTCTAGAGAAAACATCTTAAAGTGTTCATACTGCACATGTTTGTTTACCTCCGTCAGGTCCAGAATGATTCTAAAGTCCCCATTAGGTTTTGGCCTAACGAAAATATTAGAGATCCATTCTCCTTCCTGCGTAGATGTATGTTCAATAACCCCTTTCTGCAGGAAATTCTCAATTTCTACATCTACTGCTAGTGACTCTTCCAAACCCAATTTGTAAGGATGTGGTACCGACCTCTGAATGGGAGTTGTGACAAATGGAATTTTAACCCCTTTTACTGAGTTTAGAATCCACCTATCTGAAGTTAACTCTTTCCACCTACCTAGGTTTTTAGCTACCTGACCTGCATAGAAATTTTCTGGTGTATTAAAACAAACTAATGGGTCAAGACTCACCTGTTCTACTGTTTGTGGGTTGACTGCGGCCGGTTCTGGTTGTAACCTCCCCGACCCTGTTGACCGTTTCCCCGGCCTCTGTTGTACTGGTAGCCTCCCCGGCCTCCCTGGCCGCCTCCTCTCTGGTTGAACCCGCCTCCACCTTGGTTGGGGTAAGCGTTCTCCAGAGGGCTCCTGTAGGCCGAGTCATCATTGTTGTTGTAGTTGTAGCCCCTGCCACGCCCCCTAAACGGAGTTCCCCTCCCCCTAGGGGGCAGGTTTCCAGCCTGAGAATAGTTCTTCTTGAATCTATTTCCTCCTGCTGCGGCTGCTGGTTTTGGTTTAGGCCTGTCATCCCTAAACTCTGGTGCCAAGAAATTCTGTACCTTTTTCTTTTGCTTTTGAGCATCGACGGCTTCTGCTCGGGCTCCTTCCCCAAACAGTTCCTCCTCCACATCTGGTGCAGCTATAACTCTGTCAGCTGTATCCTTGTGTAGGTATTTTCTCAAATCTTCCTTACGTCTGGCCGACAGGACCTGTCTACTGAAGACCAATAAGCCCATCCCTGCTAAGGCATGCTTCCCTGCCTCGTCCAGGTCAGGATCGCTAGATCCTTTTTCTAACACTAACTGCATAAGTGGCATGAAGGCCGTCATAGACGCGTGAAGGGACTTTTGGATGGTTTGCATATTCTTATCCCCCGTTCTCTCCTCCTTGTTCAACTTCTTAAAAATGTCCGGTTGAACTTTGGACACTCTTAGCTGTTTCAGGTTTATAGGTGGTTGGTAGGTTTCTAACAAAGTCTTAACGTCTTTTTCCTCCTTGTATTTCTTGTAACACTTAGTAATCAAGACCTCCATACCTGCTGAGACTGGTGGACTGAAGTGAGCTGACTCATCATCCAACTGGATCCCATCTATCAGATCCCTAAGAGACCCGGACTGATACCCCGCTAGTGGATCCTTCTCGGCCGTAGTTTCTTTGGCTTTGGTTACGGCTGCCGCTACTGCTGCTGCTGTAACCACCGGGCCTACTCCCCCGGCAACAGGCACCTGCTGGTTCCCGGAATTATCGTCAGACGGCGCCACCTGCGGCGGCGTCTGTCCCAACGTACTGACGTCACTGATGTTATCCCCAACGTCATGGTCGCTCCCTTCCACCGATTTAACCCATAAATCAACCGAATTTGGCGAAGCCCGGTGACCCGAATTATCAAGAATAACACTTTCTGTACCTGGGGGAGGAGGTTGGTTGTTGAATCTCTGTACATTCTCCACCGATAACCTCCCAACCGATGATTTGGAGCGGGCCGCGCTTGTTGCGCGGGAACCCGCGTCGCTTCTCACTGACGAAAGTCGTCTGGGAGCTGGGTCGCTCGGTATTTTAAAGCTTCTCCAATCTAGAAACTCCCGAAATTGTTTCCTAATCCTAGAGCTGGTACTAGCTGACCCGCTCTTTGATCTTTTCTTTGACCTGTGCTTCTTTGGTCTGGCCCTGGCCGCCGAAGAGACCGAGGTTCTCGATTTTGACCGGCTTCTGTCGTCTGAGCTGCTGCTGCTCGATGACGACGAAGACGACGAAGATGACGAAACTCGTCTCCTTTTCCTTTTCCTCGACGATTTCGATCTTGAACGATCTTGTACCATAGAGACCGATTTGAGTGGAGAATCTCCCCTCTCAATCGGTACTGAAGCTTCACTCTCGCCCAATGGAGCGATATTTTCTTGATCCGCCATACCAGCAAGCTGCTAAAGTAGGACGCTCTCAATTTGGTTTTGTTCGCTCAGACTCTGAAAACGACAGAAACCATTGTTTTTCAATAAAAATCCCAAAGATTTTTACATCAAACTAATCAGGACCCCAAGTCCTTTAATAATAACACACTTATAAGAAGTAATTCGACAAAAATTTCATTAATTTCATCGAAAACTCACCCGCTCGACGTGAAAGCGTCTGGAAACTTTTTGTGCGTTCGCTGTACTGCCGGAAGTGACGTGTTATCTCCCGGAGGCCCCCTTGGCGCTGAAGGGGGCGCCGTCGGGGGATTCGGAATGAACGGTACAGGCTGGTGCAATGTAATTCACATAACCTTAAAACTAAGATTTTTCATTAGATATTCATCAATACATAATAGTTTTGCTAAGGACGTCCTAGTAAATGAACCTGAAGGAATGTGTCTATCCATAACTTCAGCATGTTTCTTACCTTGATATCTGCCCCAGAGAGGTCATCCTTGGCCATGACATAGTCATCAATTTTGACGTCATCGGCCAGAGTCATACGACTTGTGTGGATGGTGAAGATTCTGCGTTTAGTCTTTTCGTCAGGGAGGGGGAACTCGATCTTACGATCGATACGGCCGGGTCGGATCAAAGCTGGATCCAGGGTCTCAATACGGTTTGTGGCCATGATAACCTTGAAGAGTAAAAGGTCATTTAGGTGAATATTTATGAATATTATGTATGACAGTTGAGCACAGATCACGTCTACGAACAAATGTAGTCGATTTCCTCAGTAGCATACTTTGTACAGTGATGTTTATATGACGCATTAAACGTCTCAAAGTAGCAGTTTTACCAAAGGACAGAGAAGATGTAGATATTTCAATTCTTAAGCCAGCGTTATGGAAGGTAGATGCCCTGGTATATTGTCCCCAATATTTCTGTTATACATTTGTATACACGTTTTCTTTTAAAAACGGACGTATTTGAAAGTAGTATTTTTGGCTACAAATGAACATTATTTTTGGCAATAGTAGTTGAATGACATATACCTTAACGTCACCTCGTGAGTCGAACCCATCAAGCTGATTTAGAAGTTCCAACATGGTTCTTTGGATTTCACGCTCTCCGCCTGAGTTTGACTCGTAACGTTTTGTACCAACTGCATCGATCTCATCGATAAAGACAATGGATGGCGCATGCTCCTCTGCCACTCGGAACAACTCACGCACCAATTTGGGACCATCACCCTTTGGGAAAACAAAATGTTACATATGATTAAGCTAGCTTGGGGGAAATGACTTTAGAGGTGATCAACAGGTTAGAAACAGTGCGTTATCAAAAGCTTACCCATCGAGATATATGATACTGTATCCCTTTCAAATTTACCAAGAAAATAAACATGTACATGTTTTATATGTATTGTTCTGTTAAAAACATCTAAATCAATATCCACTATCAACAGATGTTACAAACTCTAATATACTCACCAGATATTTCTGAATAAGTTCAGATCCAACAACACGGAGGAAGGTGGCAGACGTTTGGTTGGCAACAGCCTTGGCTAACAATGTTTTTCCTGTGCAGAATAAAAACATCAAATTTTATCATATGTGCGGCATTTGAATTCCATGTGTCACATACTTGTCTCCGGTGGAAATTTGACACAAACTTAGGGTTCTTTAATATTGAAGTCAGGTTCCATTAGTTTAACACTGTCGAAAGAAATTCCGTAGTTTATTGTCAAAAGACGTGATTTCTTTGCTTACCTGTGCCTGGCTGACCATATAAGATGACTCCTTTCGGAGGCCGAATACCCATCTCCTCGTAGTACTCGGGATGTGTCAATGGTAATTCTACGGATTCCTACCGGTGGAAAAATTGAAGAATATATTATTAGAAATATTTATCTTTATGAGTGAGTTATCCCTACGGTATGTTTTCCCCTCAAAACACAAGACAATTTCATCTTTTGACAAATGCTTTATATCTAATTAGAATTCATATGAATGTGAATAAACCTGGCCTACCTTAATTTCTTGAATTTGAGCGTCCAGACCTCCAATATCTGCATACGTCTCTTGTGGTGCCTTCTCTAATTTCATCACCGTGACCATGGGGTCTGTGTCATCCCCAAGTACACCCACCACGGCATGAACCTATTAAACAAAACACCGCATAAGGTAGTACAATGTACACAATAGAGTGTAGCACATCTAGATTGTTAAAGGGCTATCAGTATTGACTATCTTGCTTTTATTATCCTTTTTAAAAACAGTAATACAATAACGTGTAAAACAACATGACCAATAGCAAATTGAAAAGGATATTCTTGGGTAAGATTTACTGAAGTTACCTATCAAAAATTTGAAGAAAAGCATTTTACACTGGATTTGAGCGTGAAAACGGTTGATAACCTACTTTGTGGTTGAGTAGGACTGAGCACCCAGGTTCTAGCTGATCCTTGTCCACAAAAGACAGGATGCTGACGTAGTGCTCGCTGCCCACAGAAGTGGACACGATGGCGTGGTTATCATCAATGATTTCTTCCAAATTGCCAACGGACATGGGTGTTCCTCTGAGGTCATCTACCTTGGACCTTTCTTCCTGTAAAAGTGTATATAAGAACATTTGTTAAGGAAGGTCAAATGGTCACATTTGGCACGGTTTTATAGCACTGGGTGGTGTTGTTTTATCCTGCAGCAAGGTGCTGGTTAACCCGATTTATCTTCTCGTGTTTCTAAAGACGGGGATTGTAAAAGATCAGGAATTGTATGTAACATTTACAAGGTCTTTTTGGCCCTTTCCCCATTACACTTTAAGTATCTGCTTTTGTCTATTTGGGTTCTATAGTAAAGGGTCACACATACTAAACAGTAATAATAATATGTAAAGTAACATGACAATGCAGGAGACGATTTTTTTTTCTGTTTTTTTTTTTCTTTCCTATATTTCATATTTTGTCCCACAATTGAGACTCCTTGAGGAATTTCAATATATCTTCTTCCTCGGTGGTGTAGCTACGAATGAGTATGACAGATGCTGTATGTACCTCCTGCTTCTCCTCTTGTGGCTTGAGTCTTTCCTGGTTCTTTATGAATTCTTCCTCCATCAGGAGATAGTCCTTGATTCGCTCCAGCTTCAGTTGCTTAAGTCGACATCTTGTGTGTGGAGTCACTATGAACAAAAAAAGACATTGAATTGAATACATGTATAAATTCATCGTAGAAGTAAATCACCACAACACACATTAACCTTTAGTTTAGGGGCCTACTGTGGTGTATCCGTGTACACCCTCTAACTTAAACGGCTAAAGCTTTAATGAGTTCTTTTTTTAAAACTGGCTCCACTGAATATACTAAGTCTGACTAAGAATTTACGTTTTAATACTCGGCGCAGTTTTGGGGTTAGGACGTGGATTGCAATTCATCAATATATCACGAAATATTAGTGTATTGACTGACGTCCATGGTATTACTTACCCATTGGCAGCTTATTGGCTGCTTCAGGTCCCTTTAACTTCTTCTTCTTCTTGCCCACGCGAGTTGGGACTGGTGGCTCATATTTGCGCTTTTTGTCCTTAAAGGCAAATTTTATTTATCAAACAATGGCAAGCAAACATCCTACATAAGAGCCATGAAGATACATTAAACAAACGCTTACATTTAGACTAGATGTGCACTTAATAGGCATATTTGCTTTTGTTATAGGGACAAAATAATAGGGAGTAAGTAGGTAGTAGGCCCAGTAGTAGATCTATCGTATTTTTTTCGATCATGTTATCTGGAAAGAATCTAAGACTCAGTAAACTAGCCTAGGGCTAGGCCTACAATTTATGTTGCATATCGCATCATAATTGACACATAGATCAGTAAGGCCACTCAAAAAAATTGAATGGTTTCTCATCACCGCGCGCATCATAAAAATCAGGTTTTGGGGAAAACTTTTTTTTTTTTTTTTTGCCAAATTTTGATGAAAAACCTCATCAAAATGGATAAAATTTGTCATATTTGGTATCAAATTAAAACTAATAATGCCAGCAATGCAGTGGTATAGAAATAACATACAAATAACAACTTCTAAAGATCAATTAACTCTTAACTAATAAAATGTGAATTTTGGCCAAAGAAACCCGTAAATTGTCCTATACATTTTGGCCTGCGAGTATAAAAAAAAAAAAAAAAAAAAAAAGCCTCCCTCGTCAGATTTTTCAGACCTTGGTGCTGAGAAACCACTTTTTTTTTTTGAGTGGCCTAATGACCCCCCACTTTGTTGTCCATTAAAGCTAGGCCTATTATCATTATTTATTATTGACATATTATAAACTTAAGTTTAAGTTTACATGATGATGACACATACCTTATCATCTTTCTTGTCTCCTCCCTGGCCACCGCCAGAACCTCCAGACTGTTGCTGTCCCTGTAGTAAAAGATAACTCACGTTTTAGCCTTTGTTTATAATCATGGTTTATTCTTTTACTGAAATTTTTAGTGAAAAGGCTCAGTCAAGTATGAAAGTCAATTGCATGACTGCTCTAAATTTGTAGATAATGCTTGGCCATCAATAACAACAATGGACCCTATTTTACCCTTACTATTTCTCCTTGACTTACTTGAGCTTATGAGAGAATTACGTTGTCACAAACTTTGTGAAAATATGGTTTTGCCTTCACCCAGAGACAAGTGTCCAAGACCAAGTGAGTGACTGGCAGAATTGTGACTCAGCACGTTCCTCGGTCAGAATCTCGACCATCATAATGAACCATTTTTGCTTTGTATATGAGTTATAGATATGTCTATAGTTTCACGGACTCCCTTACAAGGGTTTGGCGAAACAGGAATGCATATAATGCGCGATTTAGTAAAGAATTATCCTAAAATGTAGGCTTAGATTTACCGGCAAACAAGAAAGCCACTCACCATTATTGTTGTGTTCCCGACTGCGCACGCGCAACGTCCGGTGTCTCAAATATATTTCACGAGGAAACATTAGCGGCAACTTTTTTTGAGACACCGTCTAGCTGAGGGGCAATATTACAATTTAGGGATTTTGGCAGATGGATTTATGACAATTCCCTTTTCCATGAAGGCCCGTATATTCATCCATATGAACAGATAGCTTACATATTACACACAGCACGGCTTTACCATGCTAATTAGACTGATTGCGGTCTTGAATCGCCATGTGCACCGATTTAGTCGGTGCTCCTGTGCCATGTCGTCTGCAGCGCCCGGCGAACATGCTGTCCGACAAGCAGCATCACAACGTCAAGGGCAATCACCCAGTGCTGCACAGGCTCGTAACAAACTAGACTACACAGATATCAATATGATCAGAAATATAGGCATTATGGCACACATCGATGCAGGGAAAACCACAACAACCGAGAGAATGCTGTACTATTCCGGTTTCACTAGACATCTTGGTAAGGACTATGCCTAAAGTTGCTAAAGGCTAAGGGAGTGCTTATTTTTTAACAACTTGACTCATACCTGTAGTGTTGTGTAAAGCCAGTAGATGTCTCTGGTGTATACTTGGTCTGAGTCTAGGTGCCTAGATGATCGGACCATACGAGTGTCGGGCCTTACCCTAATACTACTAACCCCTGCCGACCATCTCCACCAGAAGACTCTCATTCGGCCTGTGCCTTTTGCAGTTGGCAAGCCTTGGAGCAGGCTGTCCTCCCATCGCAATATACATCTTTCCCTTACCTCCGTCAAGTATAGGTGTTCATTACACAGTAGGCCCAGCTAATTTAATTACCCCTTTCAATCATCTAGCAGTGTTGCCAGCACACCGGCTTTTGCCGGTGTAGAATCTTGATGGCCGGTGTAAAGACCTTGGACACCGGCCACAATGGCCGGCCATGATGTCAGCTTTCCAGAAGTGAAAGAATTTTTCTGATAGTCCAATTAGAAGCAAAGTTATGGCCATGTAACCATTATCAAAGAATTTAAACATTTTTCAATACATTTTGTCCATTTCCATTACAAAACATCTGTATCATTATGATTAAATTTGATTAAATGGCCTTTATGACATCAATGTGTACACGGTAGTTTCATGTGGCCTGTGACCCCTTGAGTCTTGACACTGACATGTCTAGATTGGGGTGAAAATGAAATTTCGGCATCCACGTGGAATTCCAACGCCCTATCCGTTGTTAAAACATAAACACTCAATTACATCTACATAATAAGCCTACATCCCAGAAAATCGTGCGGATCGGTTATAATACCCTAAGCTATATGTGCTTTGACTACGCTACTATACACTCTCAACCTACCCGTACAACATTTGCTTTGAATTCCAAACAGTATTCTCACTCAATTATTCTGTGTTTGTAACTGTAGGTGACGTTGATGATGGAGATACTGTCACAGATTACATGGATCAGGAGAGGGAAAGAGGAATCACAATTACATCAGCAGCAATATCATTTCACTGGGGCAAACATTTGATAAACCTCATTGATACACCAGGTAGGAACAATATCTGTTGAAGAAAGGCAAATTTTGATTTGATTTAATATTTTCCGACACAAATCATTTAAAACTAATTTGATATTCAGGAAATTGAAAAAAGTTTGGGTCGTGAGTACCCTGTTTGCCGAGGTACGGTAATACATGTCAAATTACCGGTACGTGGTACCTGATACAATACTGGCCAGAGAAAACATAGACATAGGATGGTGATCATTAATGTACATGCTGTGTATCATATTTCTTTCAGGCCATGTCGATTTCACTTTAGAAGTAGAGCGGTCTCTCAGAGTTCTAGATGGTGCTGTTGCAGTTCTGGACGCATCTGCAGGTAATTATTTCATTCCCTAAATGTCACTTGAGGTAACGATTAAAGCAAAAAGGTAGATCTGATACTGGTAACGGATAGTACCTGATATTTCATAGATTTTTTTACGATACTCTATGCTGATTTTAATGTTTTATGCTGTTTATTTTAAGGCGTTGAAGCTCAGACGATAACAGTGTGGCGCCAGGCAGATCGGTACCATGTACCACGGATAATCTATGTGAACAAGATGGACAAACTAGGGGCTGATTTTACAATGGCTGTAAACTCAGTAAAGGAAAAACTGAAAGTAAAACCACTTATTATACAACTCCCAGTTGGCCAGGAAAAGTCCTTCTCTGGCATTGTGGACCTTGTAACTTTAACTAGACTGATTTGGGATGCTAAAGACACTACAGGGAAAAGTTGTAGAAAGCGCGAGATGAAAGAAGACGATAAGCTGTATTTTGAATGTTTAGACGCCAGACGCGAGCTAATCGAGCAGCTCGCTGACCTGGACGATGAAGTGGCGGGCTATGTCCTGGAGGACCAAACCGTCCCTGTGGAGGTGCTGCGGGCAGCACTGCGGCGCGTCACCCTAGCACAGACTGCTGTACCAGTCTTATGTGGAAGTTCATACAAAAATAAGGGTGTCCAACCCTTGCTCAATGCCATTACAGACTACCTGCCCAGTCCTGCAGACTGTAACCATGAATTTGTAGCCTTCTATGGTGGAGACCTCTGTGCACTGGCCTTCAAAACAGTGTATGATAAACAGCGGGGTCTGCTAACATTTGTGCGGCTCTATGATGGTGAGTTGGAACCGGGATCCAACTTGTACAACGTAGGACGGCGGACATCTGAGAAGTCGGGCCGCCTTCTCCAGGTGTCAGCCGATGACTATCGGGAGGTTGCCCGTTTACGTGCTGGTAACATTGCTGCTATCTCAGGTTTAAAACATGTAAGTTTTTTCTGATATCCCAGAATTTTTCGTAATGATTTGGTATCCCGTTTTTTTGTGACATGTATATAGCAGGTATTCTGCAATGCATCAGAGTATTATACATTATGTATTCAAACATAATATACTCTCTTTTACTGTGTGTTGGACATTAATTAGTCATGCATACACTAGTGAACAGTACTCGTCAAGGTCTGATATATACGACAGGACCCCAATGCCTGACTTGGCCTAGCATGATTATAATTACTACCATCATCCAGTAAACAGGATCTGATCAACCCTGTCTGTTGCAGGCCTACAGTGGAGATACACTGACATCCAGTGCCACAGTGGCCAACAAGGCAGCCCGGGCCTACAGACAGACACACCACCTGGAGGAGGATGAGGACACTACACCAGTGCTCGCAGGATTAGATGTCCCTGACCCAGTCTTCTTCTGTTCAATAGAACTACACTCAAACGCCCACCAGAAGGCACTAGACCATGCCCTGGAGTGTTTAACCAGGGAAGATCCAAGCTTTAGGGTAATTTAATACAGTTCATTGAGGCAGTGTTTATGACTGGGTTACTCAGCAGAATAAGATAATTATTTTCTAAATTTACCAGATAGAAAATATGATCACATCAGAGATGGCCAAGCATTTAACTGTTGTCCTAGACTAATATAGTAATACGATTCAGAAATTCCCAATACTAATCCAAATAAAGGTTACTCTTTAAATATAGCTTAATTGTTTTGTCGTTATGTGTGCTGCAGGTGCGTATAGAGGAAGACACGGGTCAGACCATCTTGGAGGGAATGGGAGAGCTACACCTTGACATCATACAGGACAGGATACAGAAGACGTATGGTGTACCCGCAGACCTAGGACCACTACAGATAGCCTATAGGTATGGGGGCATCAGAGAAGTGTGTATCAAAGTTTTCTTTACTTATACACGTCCAGTCATTTTACCTCAAATTCAAAAGTGGATTTAAGGTTGGTCGATCATTTGGTCTAAGAGTAGCTAGATTTCCATCAGGTCTTTGCCATAAGACCATAATTAGCATATACTCTCCAAAGAAGCTGAGAAAATAGGAGGGTCCCCAGCTATTTTTTGAGATATTGAAGCTTAAATCTATGTGACATCTGATGGGATTATAGGGTGCTTTGCCAAGTATCTAAATAAAATCATATTGTAAAGTAGCTAAATTTCTATATAATTCTGTCAGAGCATAGGCCTTAATGTTTTCTTTCTTGAAAATGCATTTTGGACATAATATGGTCCCGGGCATATATTAAAGGTTTTGGGTGATAGAAAAAGAAAGTTGAAAAGAAATGGAATAAACTGGGACACCTATCTGTATAGATTATGACTGCAACTTCCACCACAGACAGATTGGTGCAGTGGTTTGTTGTCTGTCTCACAACGCTAAGGTGGAGAGTTCTAGCCTCAGTCAAACCCTCTCTCAGGATTTTGCCAACTTGCCCACTACTATGTGACAGTCTTGGAGAGGTGCCCTCTGGTGGTGTGTTGCTGAACTACCAAGGGATCGAGCCACCTTAATTTATTATCTTGATGCACGATATTTCATGCAAAATACAACTTAACTATTGATCTTGTTTTCTCCACATCCTTAAATGTTCTTGATTCCACTAGAAAAGTAATTCGGGCAGTATGAAACTAGAAACATCTGCTCATATTGTTAGGTGATTAGTCCTGATAACTCCTTAGAGATAATCTCTTTATATGGTGCCTCTTTTAAAAGTGAATTTATTCTTCCACACGTACCAGGGAGACTGCAGCTTCGTCAGCTGAGGTGAGCAGCGTGTTGGACCAGACGTTGAGGGAGAGGCGTCACCTGGTCAGCATGAAGCTGTCTGTACACCCAGCCCCTGGAGGAGGCCTGCCCCGAGAGGTGGAGGTAAACCCACACAAGGACAGTGATATGACCACCACCAACCTGCGCAGACACCACCTTAAAGCTATCAATAGCGGCATCAGAGCTGCCTTATCTAGGGGTAAGATAAATGCAGTTCTTCTCGAATTGTCTGTCATATATTGGGGGAGGGAATGAAGTAATCGTATGATTGTGTAAATAGATCAAAAGATTTTTAATTAAATCCTAGGCGATGGCTCGTTGTGAAATCACTTCATACAATGTAAGAAACAAAACCATTTGTTCATTTTTGTATTTAAAAAAAATCAGGAAATCTGATGAGTCTAAAGTTCAGTTTATCCTTGTTAAAACTGAAATCAAATGTAAGGCCTATTTTACGTTTCAGGAATTATTGCCATATTATTTATAAAACGAAATGTAACGTTTATTTTTCCGTCAATGTAAGGTGTCCCTGTAAGATCCTGATAACACGCCATTTGTATCTAAACGATGTAATTCTATTGCATCTAAAAGATTTTTTTCCTATCGCAGGCCTGATCCTGGGTTTCCAAGTGATTGATACCAAGGTAGAACTGCATGACCTAGAGGTTGGACGAGGCACTTCCCTCCCCATGGTGACTGCATGTGCTGCTCAGGCCGTCACCGAGGCCCTGCAGAAGGCTGGATGTCTCCTCCTAGAACCCACCATGTCGCTAATAGTGAGTTTATTATTCTAAGTAGTCCCGATATATAGACCAAGAAATGTTAAGTAAGTAATATTTCAAGGCCTTTTCCCTGTTAAATATAAATGTGACTTTACATGGAAGAGCTGTCGATTATTATTCGGTTCAGGGGAATGATCCAGATCCAGATTTACTGCATATTACAGATTAACAATTAATATACATCACATGTAATAGAATTACATAATGCTTGCCCTATTCATTTATCTCATGATGTATCCACATTCTTATTCACTCTCCACCCAATATGCACTTATCTACTGATGTTCTTCCATTCCATTTCCCGTGAAGGTACACACAGATGAGGTTTATGTTGGGACTGTCATGTCTGACTTGACCAGTCGGCGGGGTCAGATTACTGACGTGCAGGCGCGTCATGACTCTCGCACCGTGCTGGCCACCACCCCGCTCTCCGAGTTGCGGGGTTACTCAACCCTTCTACGTACTATAACATCTGGTACCGCAAGCTTTTCCATGGAACTAGACACATACCAGAGAATGTCCCTGCATGATCAGCGCAAAGCTATCCAAGCAGTTACAGGATTTTTACCAGAAGAATGACTTTGACTCGCACAAATTATTTGAAGAAATTTGAAACTGAATACAGGTACTGATGTGCCAGTAGATACCAATTACAAATCTAATATCATCTTTGTTTTTGCATTTTATTTAAAATTTCATTAGTCTTTTTCTAGTTTCGGAAAGGATACTTCTACACACTTTTATTTTTTTGCTATTGCTTTCAATATTTGATACTATGAGGACATTCAAGTCAAATTAAAGGTATATATGTATACGTATTTGTCCCGCATGGGCAGTGATACATAGTATTTATTTATATATATCGGGTGATATATAGTGACACGATGAAGCTTACTTCACACCTCATTCAAATACCGCCAGAGAATTGAGCTGCGTTTTTAAATCGTATTATTTATACTGGAAACTAGGATAGGTCCTAGAGTCCTCTATTGACTTGGCTGTCACTAGCTATGGTAGATAATTGACTCAGGAGTCAAAGGGAGCCGCCCTGTGACCACTTTTCCCCTGTTTTTGAGAAGTCCTGCCTATTAGGGGAGCCAGGGAAGCCATGAAGGCAGGGGCCATTTACTTAAGGCAATGGGTAGAGAAGGTACATTGAGTCAATACAAACAGATGAATACCACAGACAGATTAATCGCATGTAAACAACATGTTTGAAAAATGACAATTAAAAGTGGTCATGGAAAAAAAAAATCTGCAATGATGCCTATGTGAACGTACTGTGGACGTAGCTTCATTGACATTGACCGCATGGTTGTACACAGTGCAGTGTTAAGTGAATGGGGCTCCGAGGTGAAACACTTTTTTTAAAGACTTTGGTTAGCAGGAATCGAGGTCAAACTGCATGGAACTGCATGGCCAGATCAGTTTGTTGCAGTGATGTACAAATACCCATGGACAGCGGTTGTTGAGGGGGGAGCGGGGTGGAAGGGACTTTGGAAGGGGGGTGGAAGGGACTTTGAAAGGGACTTTATTTAATTCTGACACTGTGCTAATTAGTCCCTCTTGCCCCATGAACCCTGAGTCGCCCTGTGATGTTAGTCACTCTTCCTCTTTGATTGTTATAGACTACATTGTCCTTCATATTCCAATAAAGTGTCTCACCAAGATGAACCTGCTTGTTCTCATTAGTGGATATCTACTTGAGCCCTGGATGTGGCCACCCTCTTCTGCCGTTTATAGATAAATAAATGTGAGGTAGAAAGTAATACATATACATACAGAAGTTACGTTTTCGCTCATTTACCAAGACACAATTTCACGTGAATTCAAATTTGCGGATTTTCGAAATTAAAAGCTATACACATATAGGAGATATTTTACATGCTGGTACAAATAAAACAAGGAATTCTGACCTAATTACTAATAGGGAGTGGTAATCTTTTTAACGACAGGGGTCAGGCATTGTGGAATTGAGGTACATGAATATGGCATATGAGTGATGACCATGGAGGGATTAGTTAGGGACATGGAGGGAGTAGTGAGAGCCATGGATGGACGGGTGAGAGACATGATTGGATGAATAAGAGACATTGATATGTATGTGAGAGGCAGGGGCATGGATGAATGAATAAGGGGCTGTGTCTCACGACCTTGGGACAATGTTTTTGTCTCTGACCGGGTGCCGTCTCTGACCAGGTGCCGTCTCTGACCGGGTGCCGTCTCTGACCGGCTTGGCTTGAAAGGTCAAAATACTAGCAGCAGGAGGCTAATTATAATTATAACTATGATTATATAACAACGCCATAACGTTTTCCCAAATCATTATATATATGAGTATAATTCTTTTTAAAACACCTTTTTCTGACACCTGGTCAGAGACGGCAGCCGGTCAGAGACGGCAGCCGGTCAGAGACGGCACCCGATCAGAGACAAAAACATTGTCCCAAGGTCGTGAGACACAGCCAAGGGACACCGGGTGAGAATTGACATTCTAAAAATATTCAAGATGGCTGTCAAAAAGTTTATTTGATTTCCTTGTGTAATACATGACAATTAGGGAGGGAGGACACCTTAAGTTATAATACAATGTATAGAGGGGTAGTTCTGGTTCTATAATCAGACGCCGGGTGGGCGGGGGTGGTGGTTGTGGGCGGGGGGTCATTGAGATTCAATACTTCACTCTTAATTAGTAGCCTGTGTAGGGGATGGATAACATGCTACACCCTACTGTAGGTATTCGTTTTCACAAGAGGCAGGTATCGTAGGTCATTATCTAAACCGACCTTTTCTTTGGTACTGCAGCAGGTAGTATACAGGGGTGGTAGTAGTAACTGTATACAAGACTGCTGCAAGCAGCATATTATAATTATAGATGTGGTAGTAGTATACAGGAACAAGACTGCTGCACGCAGCATATTATTTAGGGGTGGTCGTAGTATACAGGAACAAAACACTGCTGCAGGAAGTATATAGAGGTGTTAGTATTATGCAGGTAGTTAATATAAGTAGTAGTCCACTGTTTACAGGAACAAGGCTCCTTTGCAGGCAGTATATAGAGTTGGTAGTAGTATACGGGAACGAGGCATTGCTGCAGGCAGTATATATAGAGGTGGTAGTAGTATACAGGAACAGGGCACTGCTGCAGGCAGTATATATAGTGGTAGTAGTATACAGGAACAAGGCACTGCTGCAGGCAATACATATAGTGGTAGTAGTATACAGGAACAAGGCACTGCTACAGGCAGTGTATAGAGGTGGTAGTAGTATACAGGAACGAGGCACCGCTGCAGGCAGTGTATAGAGGTGATAGTAGTATACAGGAACAGGGCACTGCTGCTGGCAGTACATGGGGGTGGTAGTAGTATACAGGAACAATGCACTGCTGCAGGCAGTATATAGAGGTGATAGTAGTGCCTCTACTTGGGTAAAAATCGACACGAGCGACACGGCGACACGGCCCTTTTAGGCCATTTAAAAAATCGACGGACACAGGAAGATTAGAGATAAAAATCGACCCACAGGGATTTTTCTCTAAGTTCTTATATACCTAAAAATCGACACGATGACACAGCCCTGTTGTTAAAAATCGACACGGCAACACAGTCATATTTATGGGGACCCATGTAGAGGCACAAAGTAGTATACAGGAACAGGGCACTGCTGCTGGCAGTACATGGGGGTGGTAGTAGTATACATGAACAAGGCACTGCTGCAGGCAGTATATAGAGGTGATAGTAGTATACAGGAACATGGCACTGCTGCAGGCAGTATATAGAGATGGTAGTGGTATACAGGAACAGGGCACTGCTGCTGGCAGTATATAGAGGTGGTAGTAGTATACAGGAACAAGGCACTGCTGCTGGCAGTATATAGAGGTGGTAGTAGTATACAGGAACGAGGCACTGCTGCAGGCAGTATATAGAGGTGGTAGTATTATGCAGGTAGTTTATATAAGTAGTAGTCCACTGTTTACAGGAACAATGCTCTTTTGCAGGCAGTATATAGAGTTGGTAGTAGTATACAGGAACGAGGCACTGCTGCATGCAGTAAATATAGGTGGTAGTAGTGTACAGGAACAAGGCACTGCTGCAGGCAGTAAATATAGGTGGTAGTAGTGTACAGGAACAGGGCACTGCTACAGGCAGTGTAATTGTGGATGTGGTAGTAGTATTCAGGAACAAGGCACTGCTGCATACAATATATAGAGGTGGTAATAGTATACAGGAACAAGGCAATGCTGCAGGCAGTAAATAGAGGTGGTAATAGTATACAGGAACAAGGCTCTGCTCCAGGCAGTGTAATTGTGGAGGTGGTCGTAGAAAACAGGAGAACAAGGCACTGCTGCAGGCAGTATGTAGATTAGTATACAGGAACAAGGCACTGCTGCAGGCAGTGTAATTGTGGAGGTGGTAGTAGAAAACAGGAGAACAAGGCACTGCTGCAGGCAGTATATATAGAGGTGGTAGTAGTATGCAGGAACAAGGCTCTGCTGCAGGCAGTATGTAGATTTAGTACACTTGTAGTATACAGACACCCCAGTAAACCAAAAACGTTATACAACATTTTATAACGTTATAGAACGTTTCCCTAAGGCTCCTTACTATGGCATAACGCTATATAGAGTTTTAAAACGTTATTTACCGTAAAATACCGTTTCTTTGTTAACTGGGACAAGGTTCCGCTGCAGGCAGTATAATTTTGGAGGTGGTAGCAATACACAGGGACCCCCCACAGGAGCCCAAATGTGTCTTACACATATATGAGCGCCACTGAACAGTGTTGACTGGGAGAGTACTGCTGCAGGGAGTAGGCCTATATAATAGTGATGGTGGTAGTACGTAGGAAAAAGGCAATGCTGCAGGCAGTGTATATAGTGGTGGTAGTAAAGGGCACTATACAGGAAGAAGCCACTGCTGCAGGCAGTATATAGCTAGAGGTGCAGGACTTGTTATCCAACGATGCATGGATGAACCGGATATAATCATCCAACGTTCTCCGCTGTGACGTCATCAAAGTAGCTTGCAAAACTTGATGCGATAATAATTGATGGATGTGCTATACTTTGAAGTGAGAACCACCCTGTGGATGGAAAAGTGTTATATTATAGTTGAGCTTCCTGATTCTTATGTGGCAGCTAGATGAAAGGGATTCCTTCATTTAAATGATTTTATGAGAAAAGCATAGAATGTCCAGGAAATTAAACGTTATACAGACATGAATAGCGGTTCTATGCGAATTCTTCCAACATAGCAGAGAAAATAGTGTACAACAGATTTAAATCTAAAGATGAAATCACAAAGGATGCAGCATCTACATTCAAGTCAACTATCATGTAAAATATACATTTCCTGCTCTGTAACTTCTGCTAAATCATTAAAGGTAGCGGAATCAGCTTCAGCCAGTTAAAAAATATAGAGAATGACAGCAAGACCAAGCTTATGGAACAGCTGCCTTCCGTCTATTTTGTGAAAGAAGCAACATTTGATTTGATGTTTTTCTTTTCTTTTTAAAGCATTTATTAATAACATTAGTAGGTGATTGACAGTTGCAAATATCCAAGGAAATAAAAATGTTTGTACCATAAATGGAATTGATTGCATTCATTAAAGGGAAAAGTTGTGAATCTACTTTGAATCTAGATTTGTACTACATTTCTTCTTAGCATTTCCTTTTTTATATTTCATTAAGAATTAGTATGGCCTTAAGGTTCGCTGCACAGGGAGACGGTTCAAACAAAATATTTAGGTTCGTCATTTTATTATTTCAAATATGATTTAGACAAAATTGGCAGTACAATAAACTTCAAGTTGACAGCCCTAGTAGCAAGCCCGCACGGGGCCAATTTGGTTTTAGCTCGGATTGGCTGTTTGAAGTCGGGCAAAACTGAGCTGGGTTTCATGTTGGGCAGATGGCTGGGCTGAAGTGTGGCCCCGATCGGGCTACCCATTTTGGGCTCAGATCAGTTTCAAAGCGGGCTGCCCGATTTGGGCTCAGATCAGTTTCAAAGAGGGCTACCCGCTTTGGGTTCATGTTGGCCAGATGACAGGAAACCCGTCCAAAACCCGTTCTGAGCCCAATTCGGGCAGCCCACTTGGGGCCACACCAAAACCCAGTGCCCTAAACCAACGGGCGCCCGTCGGTTAGCCCACTCCGGGCCGATGAGGGCTGAGGTTGGGTTTGGACAGGGCAACTGGTCTAATAGTTCTGATGATTGACACCAGATGTCACTACTATACAATATCTAGAGTTTTCCAACAAAGCCAGATGAAATTGACATTATATGATGATACAATAAAATGTTAAAGTGATGTAGAATAGGAAACAATAAATAGATGTTCTCACAGTTTAAAAATAAGATAGAATATATATTTGAATGATGAAAAAGGAGGTTCTCTAAGCAGCTATCCAGTGTAAACACTATTTCTGTGGCATTACAATCTTAATACAAGACTCATGTGCCCCATGTAGGTATGAACTATGGCTTTGAAGGCCAATGTGCACCATAGACACTTGTCTATGCTGCATGTGGCTCAAACCAGATGATAATAGGCCTGCTTGATACTTCCATTATTGGGTAGGAAGAGTATGATTATGCCTTGGGTTGATTAGCAGGACCTAGGATATCTGGTTCAACAGATACAAGAAATCATTGGAGAATGATTGAATAGATTCTAAAAAGCCATAATTATCCGATCTTAGCCCGCTTTCAACCCGTCCAAAAACCGATCTAAGCCCGCTTTCAACCCGTCCTAAAACCGATCAGAACCCACTTTCAGCCCGTCCAAAAACCAATCTGAGCCCAAAGTGGGAAGCCCGTCCAAAAACTGATCTGAGCCCAAAGTGGGCTTCCCGACCAAAACCCGATCTGCGCCCAACATGGGAAGCCCGCACGGGGCCAGACCAAAGCCCAGTGCCCTAAACCGACGGGAGCCCGTCGGTTAGCCCACTCCGGGCCAGACTTGCAAACACAGTCTGGCCCCGTGCGGGGCCACAGTGTGTTTGCTACTAGGGAGGTGTCGACGATTATTGGTCCACATTCACACAGGCAACACTGACAATCACTAGACCACTTCTCAAATGGTGCGGAAATAGGAGAGCCCTAGGTAGAGCCTATTATGTATATAGGCCTACACCAAACAGCAAGACACATCGATTTCCATTAGCTCGTTCTGCTTGCTCTCCCTACCCATAGACAGTAAGGTAGCGTGACCAGCCTTTAGTAAAGGATGAATGCGTCAACTGCACAAATATAGCATCAATACCACCCATTGTGAGGTATTCTGGGTGGTTAAAGGCTAGAACTGGTCCCAACAACGCATTTCCACTTCAATATGACATAAATCACCGGTCCACATGAAAGGGCTTTCAACACAAGCTTCCCTGTAATTTGACTTGGACTGTAAGTCTATGTCGGAGGGGGGGGGGGGACTAGATCTTTTGTTAATTAATTCCATCCCTTGGTCTCCTTCATATACATGGTGAAGTAATAGAGGCAATAAAAATTATGCTTCATTGTGCCATAGTTTGATATATTGACATTAGAAGATCTGCCACCTTTGACTATGGTCGTTTACCGGGGCCACCTTATTTCTTTATCGTTTTTTATACTGTTTGAAAAATGTAATATTATCTTCACATCCGTGAGAGTCGCGCAGTGGAGCGCTACCTGGGTTAAGTCTTCCTCATTAGTGGTAATTTAAGTCCTCCTCTATGAAGTATCAGGTGCCAATGTCATCCAAGAGGACGTCATTGCAGCTACTAATGGCGTATACGGCGACAATATATGTGAGTCATTAAGATAATGAGGATGTAGTACTAGTATAAGTATGGAATGCAGTAATATGAATACACTCACCAGGCCTAATAGAACCATGCCTATAGGTGCATAAGTATCACAATGGTGTTGCAGGAAACAACCCGGTATCGTCATTTTGCAGATCTACCATCTCATGATAATGGCTTATTTATCAATCAGGCTTATTTAATCAGTATAGGCCTCTATATTAGTGGTCAACTATAGTAGAACTCCAGAGACCTTACTCCATGTACAATTGTGATCAGGTGATGTCATTCAATGATTCACTCATATCCATAAGGTGGAGATGGAGATGGATTATGTATTGTATAGGCTCTAGTGTATGACTCCCTGGAGGATCCAATTTTCTAGTAGTGGAACATTTTAAAGTCCAGTCCCAGTGGTTCAATTTGTGGTACCTGGATCTGCTGCGAGCCCGTGCACTTAAGCCCCACCGGCTCAGTCAGCAAGCCCAAATGGGTTTCCTATAGGAATATCTAGGCATGCTGGGCTAAACAATACATTGGTTTTCGCTGGTCATTTTCTGGGCCACCTGGTGACCTGTTATCACCCATCGTCTGAATTACGTCATTATTATGTAAAATGTATGTGTTTCCTATCTTTCTGTACGTAATATTGACGTGACGGCCTATGGATTAGATAGACTACACCTGTACCTTGGTATGCCTCATAACCACTGCCCCACAAGGTCAAGACGAGGTATTATACACCGAGTCGATGACCAGTGGGCAATGGTTATGAGGCATACCAAGGTACAGGTGTAGTCTATCTGACTTAACCCTCGGGTATGCGAAATAACCAAGGTGCGAATCCTTTGTCTTAGCCATCCACCGTGGGTTAAGTGGGCTTGACCCACAAACTGACCAATACTAATTTATGTTTGTACTATAAATCCTTCAATCTATGATAAAGTTGTGTGACACATCATTCGGTTTCAGCTTTCACTGAGAAACACATTTATGAACTCAGAAGTAATGAATTCCTCATTGTAACTGAGATAACTTTAGCGCTAGTTATAAGGGTAGTGAGTGCCCAGGCAATTCAATTTCCTGACTGTGAGTTATTTGTGATGTTAATCACACGTTAAATCTTTTAACTATAGTAAGCCTCAAACTTCTTTTTTTATACGCCCAAATCACAAATTCCTGCGGCCCCCAGTCCCCCAGAAAAGAAATGGACCCCAACTAAGCAAACCCACTGGGGCCCATTTGGCAGCCCATCTGGTAGGTAGATGGGGCCCATTTGGCAATCCTGGCTGGGCGATAACTACATAGTATGCTTTCAGACATGCCTCCCTCTGGATTAGGTCAATATTCTACCTACAAATCATTTGTTAGAATAGTTGCTACATTGTGTAGAATGGATAGCAATTATGGTGTTATATGTTGGTATATGTTAGTACATGTTATATTGAGCTGGCCTTACCATAATGGGATTTCCTCGCATAATTTTCATTCCAAGATTCTCGAATTTTGTTCTCATAGTTTTGGTAATCTAATACCTGGTCGGCCCAATTGGCATGACTCTCATCGCGAAATCTTATTCTAAAGTAATTACGTGTAGACTAAATGAAGTAGACTACTTTGTGTATGACGGCACATTATCAATTTGCATAGGGTTTTTAAATTTACCAATATATCATCAAAGCTAAATACCTTATATAATTGAAATATAGTTATATTGCAGATAATAATTGAGTACATCTGTATTGATACAATAATTGTGATGGTACCAATTATTACCGACATTGGCCCAATATATTCTTTCTACCTGGGGTACAAGGATAAAATGAGGGCTATGAAATAACACTATGACATCTAGATATCCATATTCGATGATATACAAAGATTGTTTATTTTGGTTAGAGTACGCTCGGTTAAATCCCCAGAGAAGAGCACATACGGTTTAGAAACCATCATTTACGCTATCCTGTATTTTGATATAACCTATCCCTATTATCGTGACCAGAATTAGCATCTTTTGAGACATCAGGCCGACTTCTGCAATGAAATAACATCAGGATAGTTAATGTTACAGAAATGAGACAATCAAAGCAATTAGGGAGACGTATTATTTGTATGATTTCTGTAATTTTGATTACTTCTGCCAAATATATTTAGTTAAAAGAGGGTAGGGAGTTTCTAAGGTTCCATGTGAGGTACCAATATTCCACATGTCCTATACTTACACATGTCCTACTATAGTACCGACATTCCTTGGCTATATCATCCCACACCAAGTCGGCAGCACATGGCCTATCAGGAATTATTCTGCCAAAATCACAGGTTACATAGGAGCTGCAGCTTGTGCACGAGTGGTAGTCGCCATTTTGGAGACCCTTGCAGTCTGAAACGCATGGACCCCCAGTGGGGACAGCCGTGGTAGGTGGACGAGGTGTCATGGTTGGACGCGTTGGCAAGGCTGTTGTTGGCACGGTGGGACCTAGAGCAATAATAGTGATATTGTTAAGGTGTAAAATGATCTATATATGCAACTCTAGAAAACGATTCTTTCATTAGATATGCCTGATTGCCTATTGATTATTGATATGACATTTATTGACACCTACCTTTTAAGACCTATATGTCCTTGTTATTAAAAAAATGTGATACTTAAACTACAAAAAAAATTATAACCGAAAGCACATAAAGCCTGCCACTGGTATTTTTGACAGATATGAATTCCATCGGGAACCATCACAACCAGGTGTATTATACACACCATTATTACATTATTATCAGCATTGATTGCCGTAGTAATGGTGTCATGCATGCTGAGACTCCGGTCAGTACACTCCAAAATATGAGGTTTAGTAATGTTACCTACAGTGTAGGGAACTCATGTCTACCATCTCCTGTGCAGTTGGGTAGGTTGGCCGATATAGACAATCTGAATGGAATTAGATGCTACAAACGTGCCAGGTCTAAATTTATTCTAACTAAGTAATGCCCCAGACAGAGAGTGACTAGTTATTTACATTTATAGTTATAATGGAGATATCAGGTTTTGGATTTGTCTACCCTGTTGTGTGCACTGTGAATGAAGTGCTATGAGAGTGTCTCACACTGTCTTAAATGTGGACCAAACCTCAGATGCCGAGTGCATTGACACAAATGGATTGGCCAGAACCCTACAACACATGCACATGGTGGCTTACCTCCAAGTCCACAAACATAGACGGGTGTCATGGCCATACGTACTGAGTTATAGCTACAGTAACACTGACAGTACTTGTTTACAAATCCTCTTGGGGGACAACTCCTTGGTCCACACCAATCTGCAAAAATGCCATTCCACATGATTATTATTATGACCACGAAAACTGTTTTTTATCTAAATGTAAATTTATAATTTATACATGATGTTTTGCATTATTTGGAACGTTTTGGATTGAGTGCTTCCAGTTGAGATTAATAATAGAACAGTCCAGCTTCTGGATATACTGAAAAATACGGAGAGAGATTATTTACCAGCACATTTGTACATCTCATTGGCCTGCTGAATGTCCCTGCCGCTGAGGGTTGGGGCTCGCCCAATCACGTCTTGCATGGTGGCGTCCTTAGCCAGGATAGTGGGCTTTCCGTTCTTGGAGAACGCCTGGGGAATGATAACGTATGGAATTATTGAGTGTCATCTTTAATCCTAGAGTTGATAATTGAGTTGAGTTAGGCACATGACCCCATCACCGATATCAAACTCTAAAGCTTTGAATTCCTGAGGCAATAATGCATTTCCTAATTGTAATACGCATAACAATTGAGCACACTCCCTTTACGTACATGTCCGGAATAATGCATGATGCTGAGGTAGTCGTAAGGCACACCAAACGAGTTAATGCGTGAGTTTCGTTGTTTGTTGAAGTTGTGCATCCTTCCATATTGGACATTATGGGGCAGAACAGTCACATACTGGTCACGGTCAGGTCGGGTCTGCTCGTGGTGGAAGCCTACAGCATGTCCTAGCTCATGCACCACGACACTGTGCTGTAGACAGAAGGGGTTTTTGTAAACAGAAAGCCTCACCAAAATGCATACTATTCTACAGCATTACTTTTTATCTTCAAAACCAAGCAAAACTTTAGTTAGCAATTACAATGACACTTGCTTTTCCAGTTGTGCCTCAGCTAAGTCTATCATGATGGAACCCATGCAATACAGTGTACTACATTTTGAATGGGAATAAGATTTATGTTTTGACCATGCATTAACTTTCAAGTTTATATACATACTACTCTACATCCACCGGCCAGTGTCACACGCTGTCGTCCTCCCACTCTTCCAACAGATGATGAACAGCTAGATAACACCAAAACATATATTCAATTACTTCTACGTCATTGTGTCAGCTGAACTATTCAAAGTTAGACGTTAGAAGAGCCTTTTGTGTTTACCACAGGGTTTCCTCTCATGCCGATATACGGTTTTGTGACTAACATCACTTATGTAATTATCCATGTCCTATACTATCAGAGATGATAGATATAAACATATAAGGAAGTTACTGCTGGTTACCAGTATCATGGTCCATGGTATAGGCACACATAAAGGATCATGTCAGTATCTACACTTATGTACAAGTGAGTATTTGTAGAGTTTTGTGTGTGAATAGATGAGAACTGGATACTACAGTGTTCACTACTCACCCATTACCAGTGACATATTTGATGTAGTCAACCTCGCTTGTCCTTGGCTTGAACTTCAAACATGTATACTTCTCCCATTCTTGCATAGCCTTTTCTATGACCTGCCACTCTGCAACAGCTGTATGTTCAAATTTAAATAGAGTCAACAAGATGGCCTAAATACACTGCAACACCGCATATAGCATATGTTGGGCATTCTAATCGGTATATTGGCCCCTTTTTTGTATGTACATGTATTGTAATGTGAAGGGTTTCTGAACGTCCTCTCTTGGGTGGGTTCCTGGAAGATCCTTATCATGATGGTTGGTGCCATGGTCAGGGGGCTGAGACAGTCCTCTGCCTCAGAACTGTCTAGAAATCTAATCAAAAAGGTAAGCCCCAAGTGTGCTTTTTTGAGGGATTTATAATAACAGTCAGGGAAACTATCTTCTATTGCTGCTGACTTGTGACTAGCTTGTATTCAAAGTGTGTATCGTTTATGAATAATATATAGTTACTAATCATAATTTACTGTGTCTGGTTTTGACTCTACATACATGTATTCACTCTAGCCATTTTAGACCTTACCCTTTCCCCCCAGCCTCCTAGCTGGGCTTAAATACCACGTAGGACAACTCCTTCTGGCCATCTGAATCTCAATTATCGTACACATAATATCTGGATATTCCCTGACCCCCTCCCGTTTCAGTATAATCTACTCTAAGTGCACAGTTTATTGTAGGTTGACAGCTGTAAGAATCTACTGTAAAGCTACCGTAGATGTTGTAAGATTACAGTACATTCTACTGTGTACCTGCAATTACTATCTACAGTGATCCATATGTATAATGAATTATATTTGGAATATTTTAACAATTTGATGACTAACACTTTCAGGGGAGAAATAGGCCGAGATGGCTTTTTATATTACTACTTAAGCGACATTCCTTTTTACTCACAGAAAACATTGTCTGCTTCATATGGCACCACATTGTTAGGCCATCGGTACCGCTCCTCAAGAAGACCGGAAAAAGCATCAGCTCTAAGTAAGGAAAAATCATAATCTATATATACATGTAAGTCCATGCTATTATAGGCAAATGGAAAATTGATGTAGCTAAAACATTCAATTCGTCAGTTATGCTAACGGAATAACGAGCAATAGCTTTAAAATATAAAATCTACATGGCATGATTTTGGATACCCATGTTTTACCCTTTTTGTAGTGCTTCCCACTGTTCCGTTGTATAAATAATGTCCAATTCGGTGTGGATCAGACCATCCTCGTGTAGAGCCTCTGAAAATTATAAATTCAATATTCATACTCGGCATCTTCATGAAATAGAAAGTATATATGAATCCTAATGGGCAAGTCGTGTAGGGCTATGTGGATACAAAATAGAAATGTCAGTTTTATGCTCTTTGGAATTTTAAAGAGGGTACGTCTTATTAATCAATGTCAATCCAGAAAATACGAACCAAATATCATATCTAGGTGAGATTTTGTCATTGCTATTTGATTGCACACATTTGAACCTGTTCATTTATCAGGATGTCTCTTAACTCATCCACATTAGTGCCATAGTGTCTTAATATCCTATTTGATACAAAGCACCGTAAAGGAAATCAGAAGAAATTTACCAATGCTGCTTTCCTACACCATTTGATGCTGTAATTGTATTTTTCGAAGATAACCCTGTCAAATAAAATACATTTATAAACTCAAAAGAAAAATTACCCCCTGATGCTGCTGTGATTATCTCATCGATTGATGCAGGGAGAGTACGGGCGTGGCACAAAGTCACAACCTGTAGAGTCAATGGAGTCACTGTATGTTATACTGTAGTCATAATTATATAATTATTATTAAAGCACATAAAGACTGCAAGTAGTTGTCATTCCTAATAATAAATACAAGTGATATATAAGCAATTTCAACATAGAAAGATAGCAGGTCCCTTTAAACATTATCAATCCAATTATCATTTGCTGAAGTGTATAATTATGTATAGTTTCCTCATGCCTCTATTGAGCGTTTCAACAGGTCCTTTATAAAAAGGTCATGGGGGCCAAGGCCCTTTCTCCCCCAGGGTAATAGAAAAGTCTCATAGGATATAATGTATGTTTGGAGAAACATAAAGGGGTAGTTACCGTAAGGAAGCTAAGGAGCATCATGCCTGTTGGTTTTTCTGATTTCCCAGGAGCAGAACGCCTCGCCAATCAAGGTGCAGTAAGTACAGTAGACAACAACACCAATTAATATATAGGTGTTATCTGAGTACCACTGGGAGAGGCATTATACCACCTGTCATTTCCCAAGGTGGGCTATTATAAGCATCCTGAAGCAAGATTGTCTATCGTATCCTTTGTGTGATATGAAGTGCTTACCATTACATGAGGAACTGCCATGACAGAATTGCTTAATGGGCCCATGTGTGTTCTATCTGGGCAAGCTGCACACTGTAAAAAAAATCTTTTTACAGATTTACCTGTAAAACTCAATTAATAGCGATTCACCGTTATTCTGAATATAATGAAGCATCGTAAATATCAGGCATTTTATAGTGAATACGTGTTACAGTATGTGCTAACCTGATTTGGATTATGATAATTCACCGTAGAATAGGTTGTCAAAAATGTACATTTATTGTGAAGACTTTTATGGCTGGCAATGGTACATGTAATGGGTGAATGAAAGATATCTCAATCTATGGTGTCTGAACTCTAGGAGTGATACACTCACAGTCTTATATCAATTTTGTAGCCCAGCTCTCTCAGAAATCAGTGACACCCCTTGAGGTCCGGCTCCTCTTACAGGAGTATGGATAACAGGAGTCTTATCCCAGCACGTCAATCTCCAGTCCTCCACAGGGAGAGAGAAGGAGAAAGACGTGGTCAGCAAATGAGATATGAGAAGCTAGAATTATGGCTTAAAGGTGCAGCAGAGTTCAGGGAAGCTCTGCTGCCAATCCGTCTAACCGACATGAAGGCACAGTCAGAGTCCCCGAGCAGACAAGCTCAGGAGTATATATACCAGAGATTATATAACTCCATTTCAACTCGTGAACACTTGAGACCTGAGAAAACCTGGGTACCACGTATCAGTCACGGCTGGATGAGCATTACCATGGGTCAAGCTCCATTGCATAAGAACCCGGCCCATGTTGTGTGATCAGATACCGAGGTGGTTCTGTGGGAGTATGGCCCAAATTTGTCGTTAATAACCAGTCGGATTAATCTGTGTCATAATAGAGTGCTATGGAAGTCGCTACATTATGTATAATCCCAGAGGGAGCCACATATAGTGTGTCTTGCAATATATAGGTAGCCTGTTTTGTACTAAGATTGTTCTCGAGATTATTACAGATAACTTGGAGTATGGATTTGCCGCAGAGATTTTGGCATTGGCAGAAAAAAAAAAGGTTTTTGCTAGCTAGAAAAAACTCAATATCGAGCCTTTCAAAATAATTATTATTTTGATGACATTTCTTTTACAGTGCATGGCTTTGGTCCTCTACTGTGCGGTCGTTTTGGGGCACATTGATAACATCAATTAAAAGATAGATGGCACTTAACCCAATTGTCATTTACTGGTACTATCAGTGGATGTTGTACCCTTCTGATTACCACATTAACCACTAGTGTAACTACCGGTATCCACAGTGGGGTCCATTGAAGATAGTACGAACCCCTACCCACATTATATTGCTCTGCTAATTTATCAAAGACATTGGCTATGCAATCCAGCTGTGAACTCATTATTGAATCCCTTTGTTGGCCTCGCCAGCAGATCCTAGATTGAGTATATAATAACCCGTGGGATTGTAAGCAATTGCCCAGTGTCACAGGATGTTGAAATGGACTGGCTATCTCAGCAAGTGGCCTAAACACCTAATTCTGTACATTCATTCGATTCAGTCAAGCGATTTTATAAGGAGCAACAATTCGCTGTAACTTGCATCATACATTGCCAAGTATGGTTATGGAGGATCATTCTCTACCTTAATTGATATACCAAGGCAGCATTTTCTTACCTCTCTCACACTGTGTGATGTGAGCTTGAGAGGCTCAGGCATCACGAGTCTAGTCTTATTGAATCCACCGTTAGCATTGATGGATGTCCACAACCCATTTTACACGTGAGATGCATCCAACTTGTGCTTCATCACAATAAAGGGCATCCAGGTGCTGGTGTTACTTCATCATAATTGTGGCATGATCTGCGAAAAGGGTGCACTAATGTCCCTTTCCCCAGAACATGTCACATACAGTGGCCCTGCAGGAAGAAACACAAGTATTATGTTCCTGCACAAAGATAGACTTCTGAGTTTCTATAATGCCATGGGATTGATAATCAGTGTCTCATAGACTGAAATGGTATCATATCTGCTGTAAATTGATAACCCTCTCATTAGACTGCCATTTCCAAACGCATTAGGGGAAATTGAGTGAGCAGTTTTTTGACAAACTTTTTTTTTCTGTCCGTTTGTGATGTAGAATCCTAGCTACTTATCACGTGCGAAAAAGAAATGAATGTGATTAACAATACATCATGTGCTTCTAATTAAGTTAAGTTTTATGTATATCGCGATTATGTCTAGGCTATAACTATTATGGAAATATAACTCATCGTCGTAAGAACTTAAGTGGTCCATGTATTGGTCAGTTATAAAAGGAATGCAGACAGACCCTTGGCTGTATTGTATTTATTCCATGTGCCCCCACCGTGTTACAGGCTAGGGATCCTGACTGCCAAGTATAGCATTACTCATATTTATTCTCATATTATTCATAAACATTGTGCCTTTCCCCCTTTTCTTCCATACCGACTGACCAGTGTGTTTGCTGCAATGTGTATGCCCAACAAACATTATTCCTACAGCAATTCTGCTGCTATTTCCCCAGATCAATAGAAGGAGGTAATGTCTGCATTTCCCACCTGTCCATGCCTCCTACAGTGGAGCCTACAGAGACTGATATGAGACACAGATTTTCCGGAGATAAAGTTGACGAACTTGTAATATTTGTAGGGAGTACAAATACCATTTCGATATTTTAGATGAAATGTAAATTTCCGAATGGATACAGCAAAGTCGATTGTCATGACAACCAAAAAGAATTACCATAAACCCTCACCTCTACATAGATCACCTGCCTTTCCAAAGTGGGCTCATATAGATCACAAATAAAAGTGAAAATTGTAATCATGAAGATATTTCATATGCGTCATAGATACACTGGGGCATGCGAGAGAGCCATATTGCATTTGGCATAGGACTTTATGTAATGTCTTATATCCCACCTCCAACACTATCAGGCAATGAGAATTGATAAGCCTGATAAGGTTGATAACCTGAAACCCACAGCTATCATAACTACCATCCTAATGTCTTTTGAGGTAATGGGATTAGTCTAATTACTATTAGTCCTATCTATGCAGATTGCCAAGTGGACGTCGGGGGTGTTTTTATCAATAAATGTGTAACCTGTCTCACGCTTATAACTGAACAAATTAAGCACCTATAGAGTACTTTCACATTTGAGCGTATACTGTGGAATTACGTTTACCACTAAAATATAAGGTTAAATAATTTATTAACACCATATCTGAGAGGTAACATTCCTGCCCCCCCCTCTGAGTGGGTTTAGTCTAGGTTAATCAACATGGAAAGGTGATGAGATGGATGTTCCCTATCCACTATATAAGGCTGTGTCTCATGAGTTTGTAACAATTGAAACGTCTTTGACCGGGTGTCGTCTTTGACCTGTGTCGTCTTTGACCGGTGTAGTCTTTGACCAGCAAGTTTTAAAATGGCTGAAATGGGAGCTATGTTCACAGAAATGCCGGGAAGTTTGAAGTAATATAGTGTTGAAATATCCATTAACCTTTTCCCCCCATTTCTGTGTACATAGCTCCCATTTCAGCCATTTTAAAACTTGCTGGTCAAAGACTACACCGGTCAAAGATGACACAGGTCAAAGACGACACCCGGTCAAAGACGTTTCAATTGTTACAAACTCATAAGACACGGCCATAAGGGGTTTGGTCACATTTCCTGCAGCTGTGCCACATCAACATTAAGGGCATCCAGGTGCTGGATTCATTCCACCATACTGACTCAGAGAATAGGAACACAATTACCCCTCTGGACACAGACATACAGCTGAATAGTTTTGTTTCCATTGGGATGGATGGCCGTTGCCTTGTAGATTAAATGATACCTCATCTGCTTTGGACGCATGATGTATTCATGAGGCTGCTATCCAGATGCATTTCTTATCAATCGAGAAGTGCTAGGATGTGGGTATGCCTAAGAAATATCCCACACATTCTACCATTCTGAGAGGGTGTACTGGTTAAAGGCCATCCCGTATATCTGGCTGATATATGAAGTTTCCAGATTATCCATTATGCTGGTTGAATTACGATGATGTACATAACCAGGCAGACATACACAGATTATACAAATCTAATGTCTATGTCTCCAAAGTGCCTATTATCTAGGCTTATACAAATGCCTTTCTTGCCAAAAATATGACTTCAGTTATTGGTAGTAAATGTAGCTGAGCAGTAGAGTCTACTGTAGTTTTACAATATATGTAGTAGTTATAGGACGAGTACCAAGTTGTACGCGAAATACGGTGAAGGGAGCCTTATAGGGCATAGTTTTGGCACCACTATTTACAGCGTACATACAAAGGTAAGGCTGTGTCTCACGACCTTGGGCCAATGTTTTTGTCTCTGACCGGGTGCCAGCTCTGACCGGGTGCCAGCTCTGACTGGGTGCCAGCTCTGACTGGGTGCCAGCTCTGACCGGCCTTAATAAAAACGGGTTATTTAGATCAGATGTAGATATAATTTGGCTGAAAAGGTTAATGGATGTTATAACTCTTTAAACTAGTAATTAGTTGCCCATTCGTATCATCATCTGCCCCAAATAATCCGTTTTTATTAAGCCGGTCAGAGCTGGCACCCAGTCAGAGCTGGCACCCGGTCAGTGCTGGCACCCGGTCAGAGACGAAAACATTGGCCCAAGGTCGTGAGACACAGCAGTAATATCTATGACTGTAGAGCCTAATCCAGATATTGCTTATACCATGCAAATGCTCAGATTAACGTACTTTACCATAAATAAGCCCATGCATTATATTCAATATACAGGGGTTCTATAATAATCTGTGCACTTGCAGCCAACTCAGAATAGTTTATGTTCGGCAATGTATTACCATAAGCTTTCATATAGAGTGCTTCTGACATGGCATACACTTTGTTTGAAAATTGTATCGAGCCACTTTGAGGGGAAATTAATTGGTTTTGTTACTATCTGGCTTTGAATCGCCATGATGGTGCTGTCTACCCAGCTAGCAAAACTTGTAGTAAATCTACTATGTAAAAGGATTTACTGCCTCAAGATGTCGTGATGAGGTCATTTTCACATATTAACGTGAATATGACCAGTAAAAGACATGCTTTTTACATAAGGTGCTAGCTGGGTAGAGACTAGCACCTTATGGTAAATTTGCAAGTGAGGTCAAGAAATGACTTGTGACTATCTGTTTAGTACTGTCTTAATGATCTGAGTATTAACAGAAGTTGTATTACCGGATATGATATTAATCACTGTATGTAAAATGGTTACTATATATGTATATTGGTTTATACTAAATATAAAACACGGATATGTTAATCAAAATAGACGATATAAATTATCTCCAGCTACTAGCTGTTAGTATCCCGACTGTGATATGTCGTGGACTGATGGTTTATGTGGAGCGCGCCCTGTTGCTGCTTTTGACAAATGATCCTTTCACTTTTCTACTGGTTGTATATTGTATTGCTGTGACCAAATGAATTGTATGATTGTAGAGCATTGTCGGTTTTCATCGGTCACCATTTGGCATTGATTTGAAATACTTTAAACGTAATTTTTGCAAAAATAAAAATGTTTAAACTCAAAACTCTATAATGGAATAAATGCATTTGCAGTACAATGCCTGTATACAATGGATTTAACAGGACATTGTACATCTTTGACTTGATGAGACAATCGCATGGGAGAATTGACATTTGACGATTTCAATAATGCTGTGGGAATTTGGATGATAACTGAGTACCATTTTGATATTTCAGATAGAAGGGAATTAAGCAGGCCCTGACAGATGTATGACACGTATTCCTGTTCCCCCTTGACATTTAACACGACCCTGTTCAACTCAGATAATCACATGAATGCAACTTCCATGGGCAATGTATTGGTCAGTCAGAAGAGCGTTGCTACAGGCACTCATTCATCCCTGATATGCATTGTATTTATTCCATGTGCTACCACTGTGTTCCAATACGGGGGTAGTGACAGCCAAGTACCTGTATTCATATTTTATTCCTCTACTTATTCCTAAATATGAGAACTTTTCCCCTTCCCCCTGCATACATAAGTCTTATTTCTGTGTTTGGTGTGACACCAAGTGGCAATATGCATGCAGCACAGACACTGTTTCTACAGCATTTGCTGCTATTTGCTCAAATCAATAGACATATGTACTGGTCGGCATCTTTCATCACTCCGCAATCTAGTACCTGCAGTAGCGTATACACTGAAAACCCAGGGGAATGGGACATCGTGAGTAGTGACGACCTAGGTTGTCATAATAAATGGTGACAGTACTGTCCTGTGAATAATGGTGTATGAATTTAGTTCACACAAGTAGCGTCATCCCTCTCATAGTCTTGATATTTTCTTGATTAAATTAAGTAGCATAAACTTGTTATGAATAGGTTGCCAGTGGGTGAAAATGATGGCCCTCAAGTTATTAAAACCCCTCTGCTTGCTGTCACCAATTATGGCTCACGATAAAAAGAGCTATGCAGATATTTCTCTCAGTCCACACTGAGTAGCAGCTAGATATACTATAGTATGTGCCCTGATGCATTACATGTTTGGGTCATTACTGGGACAACCCAAGGGAGTGTTCATTTATTAGTTACGGGGGGGGGGAGGGGTAAACATTTTCGACCCCTCCTGAGGGGGGAGGGCATAAAAGTCCTGACCCAGAGCTCTTGAGGGGGGGAACGTCAAGTTCAAGTTCAAGTTTGTAAGTATTTATTCAGAATGTAGACTTTTCTTCATGCACATATAGAGTACATTTCACAGTATAATAAGTGTACAAAAGTTTCATGTAATATATATATAATTATATACATAGAGTAATGCTTGTATAACATTATACTATAGCAGACATTCCCCTTGACAAAATTATGATGCCATTTGTAATAAAGTCTACCCCGAAAAGGCTGCTGCTAGGAGTACACCCCCTGTTTTCGTTAGCCACCTGTTACGCAATAGTAATGTATTCCCGTGTCTTTTAAGTGTATAACTATATAACAATAAATTAAGAACAATAACAGCATTTTTCAATCAGCATGAACCTCAGTAATAATAAAGTCCAATCATGAATTATCTATATACATTATCATTAATTTGAAATTTTAGAGCTATGTACATTAGTTGTTATTCTATATACAATAATACTTATATATACGTAAAAATGTATGCCCCTGCAGTGGCGGATCCAGAGGGGGCGGAAGACGATAGGCCTTCCCCCCCCCCCCCCGGAAAAAAAACCCACAAAAACAACAACAACCTACTGTTTGTCATTTTGACAACCCGAAGTAGTCACAATCGATGTGATAACCTTAGGTCATCATCATGACAACATTGGATCTGAATGGACCAGATGTGATGACCTAGGGTTATCACAATGATGAACTAAGGTCGTCAAGTTGACGACCTCAGGTTGTAAATTTAGGTATTGTCAATTTGAAGATATAAAGTTGTCAATGAGGTTTTTGTTGTACTGAAGCTGGCAATGGCATGAGCTGGCAATGGCATGAGACAAAGCGGGGTAGATCTGGCTACAGAGAGGTTTTCAACGACCTGGCGACCTTGGCCGTCTTTTGACTTGGTGTAAAGTAGTTTAGGCTGAATGTTGAGGTACTGAGTATATAAAAAAGGTATATTAGATTATGTAATGTTACATAATGCTGATTGGTTATTAATATTCATGATTGTTATAATTGAGTTATGATTGCCCGTGATTGATGTTGTCCCAGCTAGGGGACTAATTATAACCACTAATAAGGATCATAATATATAGATATAGGTTCATTGGGTCAGTATGATAGAGGTGGCCTATGGCTACAAGTGATTACATAACTGATAATGTGCTATACTGAATGTGAGATATGCTTCATGTGGCCTACCTGTCCAGGGGCCTCATGAATATTAATGCGCTATGTGACGGAGTGGGAGAGAGGCTAATAAAGATCAGAACTTTCTGTTTGAATCAACTTGAAGTGCACACGTCTTTTTTTATTCTTAAGCTAAGCCTGGACTCATCTTAGTTTACAACGGCGACCACGATGAGATCATCTTAGTTTACATGGGGGTCCATTATTTCAACAACCCTCCGACCCCAAAGGGGACACCTCTGCACATCCATAGAGGGGAGGTCATTGCCATAGCATACAACTGGTATACTATGGCAAAGTTGTAGCATATAGACCCATCCTACTAGAAGCAGCTTCTTACCACATTTTCCTCTGATAAGACCTCGCACTGAATTTTACAAGAAAAGCCCTTATTATACGGGTGCCTCTGCTTGGAACAAACTCCCATCTGGGATCCAACAAATAGAGGACAAAACTAGCTTTAAGTTGCAGCTGAAAGAACATCTAGGGAACTATTTCAAGAAACCCAGGAGTAAGAAAAGGAAAAAGAACAAAAATCACCATAGGCCCCCCTAGGCCCAATGGGCAAACTTTAGTTGATTCAATGTTGATTTAACGTGTGTAGTGACATGATATCAACAGTTGATACAGGGTTGTCATTTGGTTGATAGTGATGAGGTCATCAACGTTGATCATTCATCAGTGATTCAACATTGATATGGCCATTGTGAATCAACAATGAATAAACATAATACATGATTGATTTAATACATAATTTGAGATTAAGAATATAGTCATGTTTTCGACCTAAATGCAGTATTGTTATGTAGATGCATTCCTCGCAATTTATATATTTTCATTACAACATCCTCCCCCACTTTTCTCCAGGATTAAATGCTAATTCTAGCACCATCTAGGGCACAGGTACATGAATGACCTCTGGTAATCCCACTAAGAGGCATTCATATCCATTTCAAACTAACCTGGTCAGGACTGAGGCTTTATCTATTATTCTTAGCAACATAAAGGGTGTCTTACTGAAACCATGCATTTATTCTTGTCATTTAATTCCAAATGTCAACCAAATGCACAAACCATAGTTGTCAATGAAAATGAATGAGATTTTGATCAATTGTATACATTGATGAGAAAATAAGAGCTTACAATTAGGGAAAATAGATGTAGCATGTAGATAGATTTGCTAAGGAGTAGGTTGTGGAGGCACCTAGTGGGAAAGGCAAGAAACACATGGTTGATTCAAGGTTGATATCCAAACATTGCATTAATGTTGAAACAGGTGTTGGTTGACAACGTTGAAATAGTAACATTGCATCAATGTTGAAAACATGTTGATCTACCCACCAGTTGTCAACGTTGAATCAAGGTTTTGTGCCCACTGGGCTAGGACATACCCATTGACTGACGTACCGGGCATCGGCCAACCTCCCACATTATACTCCTTACTGACATGCTGCCGATCTCTATTATCTTGCCACATACTTTGTGATTCTATACCCATCACAGCTTCTAGTCATATATCACTTGTAAATATAATGCATGGTCGTAAATATTTAATCACCTCATTGTATATTACCTGACATACTGTAAATACCCAATGTTCTATACTGCGTGCAGTGAAAGCTGGTTAACAACGAGCCCAACCATGAGTTACCGAAACCTTGGTAGGCACACGATCCGAATGTATTGAAAATCATGGCAATAAACCTGTTATCATGTGCATAACAAACAAAAATCCAAAGCGTGAACAGTTTTAGTTGAACCTACGTGTTTGATGTAGGCCCAATATAGAATATAAAATTCGATGCATAGGAAGAAGCTGTGCTGTATAGACTAAGGCAAATTATTGTAGCACAAGCTATGCACCATCTGGGTTACTTACATCGAATAGACCTAATATTACACACACACACAATGCCAAAACCATACCTCACACACATTGGGAAACGTGGGGGAAAAGACCTGAGCCCCAAATTATAACGAAAAGGGGTGCACACGTCTTATTTTCCTGGCCTTATGATATTTGAATTTCCATAATCATCATACATGTATTACAGTCATTTGAGTATAACTATAACGAGCATCTTTGTCCAGATTGGCCAACCATTGGAGCACGGCTTGGGGTAGGTGGGTGTGGTGTGTGAGTGGGTGTGTGAGCGGGTGTGTGAGCAGTGCAGCATGGGTATATAGGTGGGAATCAGCGATAGGCCATGCGGCGGCGGCTGCTTACCATTAGGCACCTAGGTACTGGAGGAGTCAGAGGGATTAAGTAAGGTGAGTCAAGGGCACGACATCCATAGGATGGGCATCCACTGCTGTGCTTCTGTTGGCCTGTCTCCGTGTCTCCAGGTTTGATTTTGGTTGTTCTTGATTTTTTTGATTTTTCTTATTGATGACATATAGCATGTTAATTCCATTTATTTTTAGTTAACTGTTTATCATATGGGATCTCCTTGCCTTGACGATTGCGTTGTTCTAGTTGATGGATTTATTAGAGGCAATGTAATATTCATGTACTTTCCCTCTCTACTATTGCTGATAGAAAGTTGGTAATACCTTTGGCAATCAACGTCTTGGAATCAAAGGCAATTGACATGTGTCTGAATGGGTCCCTCCGGTAGATTTGTGCTCGTGGGACAATGGCCTCAGGTTAGATTTCATGTGTGATACAGTCTGCAGTTTGCTCTGGGTAGAGCAGTATCGCATGAGTGTGTTGTGAGCAATAACCTTTCAACAGCAAAGCTCTCACTGTAAACAAGGAATTAGATAGAGGGATCAGAGTTTCTATATATGTATATGGCTTTAACGCACTTTAAAATATATGATGCTCGTTTCTTTTTAAACATATTATATCTATCATCTATCATCTACATGACTGTATAAGCTGTATCTAAGGTATCCATGATGCATCATTAGGACAAACATAACATTGAATTGCAATTTTCCAAGATCTCTTCAGTTATGTAAACATAAGAAGTAGTTTTCCCCTGGGCATTCTTCGTTTGTTGACTTGAACATTAACGTGTATACCTTGGTGTGAGTGCCGCTTAACATGGCTGCTTTAACTCGACTATACATCAAGCGGACATAACCATATCTTAAACCATACTATATGCAAACGAGGATTATGGAGATTGGCCAAATTATTTCTGGATTATGGCACATAGCTATCATAAACGTCCTCTACAGGACCACAATGCTAATCACAAAGCTGCAGGGTGCCATGAAATCAGATATGCCTATTATATGGGCTCATTACATAACAAGCACGTATCTGCTCAAAAAAAAAGTTTATTGATATAGTTTTGCGTGTGAAAATATGTATCGTAGAACAAATAATGGTATGGTCAAATGGTGTTATTATAGGCTTTAGGCTGATATGGTCCTATATAAAAAGATAAAGATATTTCTTCCCCTAACACCCCATTCTTTCTTGCTGAGCCAGGCTGATGGGTCGGAGGTACCATGAGTTAAAACCGGGCTAAGGTAGAGATTGCCCCATGCATCTGCTCTCAGCTCTGCTCTACCGACCATTCTTCACTTTGATTACCTGTCTATCAGTAACTGAATGCCGCTCTCTCACCCTACGTGTTGACTCAATGTTGCTGTCTCTCCCATCTAATTCCATTCCTTTTCCCCACACGTTGATTCTTTCATCCATCGCTTGTATAAAAAAGCCCTATATAATTATATAATGCCAACTTAAATCAGTACAATAGATCCATAAAAAGGTTTAACCCATATGTAACCTAAACCGTAAAGGGTTGCTTTTCAATACGTGTGTTTGTTATTGTTTCTGGTTCCCTTATATTAAACATGGGTGAGGTTTGAGAATGGAGATATTCACAAATGTCAGCTTGAAGGCGAGGTATTTACAGGGGTCTTATGTGAAAGGTGAGAATTCCCATGGTAGCAATTATGAGGGAACAAAATGAAGGCTTCAAAATGTTAAGGCCCTCATGGGACACGGTGCTATTTAGGACGACGTCAGCGCATTATAGAGTATCCAATGTTAGGTTGCACTCTATGGCACATTTAGAAAGAAGTGATAATCATGAAGAATAGAAGTGCCCATTGGACATGCATTAGGGCCCATGTTGTTTTTAATGACAGCAACATTGCTATTGATAGACAGGAGGGCACTTCATCAATGGACGAAAGAATATTTATATTTTCTCTAGTACAAAATGTGCCTTTCATTGAACGAACTCAGAAGGGATTGATTAAGACTCTTTGAGACAACATTTAGTTGGATCATTATAATGTATTTTCTTACATTTTAGCTTACCAGCGCAGTTATGCCCCATCCCACCCGCTTCAACAGCACAAATTACTAAATAGGCTCAGTGAAAACGTTTTATAGGGGCTTACTCGGTAATTCGTAACAAAGGCGAATACGGCATATAAGAGCTGCACTGTAAAGGGTTGTTGTTCTTGAACAATAACATGTCCGTTAGATATACAGTACCTTTGCTTTAATAACATATACAGTAAATGTTGCCTTACATATATACTGCACTTTCCCCTGTACTATGAGAGCATATAGACATTAAGAAGTCAATTCTAATATTTAAAAAAATATGCTTATCTCTCACATAGTATAAATGTCAAGATCACTGAGAGGGGAACTCCCCGCCTTCAAATGTGAAGTCCCATGCTCTCCCTACTGTGCTATAGGTGGCTGCAGAGGAGGCCGACTCGCAGACAAGAGTGACTCGGTCAATAACTAGGGGCATACAATGTACGTGTGTGGTGAGGTCCTCCAGAATGAGTCGGGACGATCAAGCATGTTTGATAGCTCCCGAGCGGATCGACCGATCTAGTCCGCCCGGTGCCCTTAACCATGCCTTAACCGAGCTGCTTTTTCTGCACATAATGATTTTTATATCTTTATACCAATGGGTAGGTTTTCTTACAACCATTATTTTTTTCACCCACCCACCCCGCCCCGTGAGCAAACATGTACTGGTTTTGGCCAATTAATAGTTTAAAAAGACACACAAATTCGATGTAGCTCATTAAACTCAGACGTAGCAATGCTAGAAACATAGATTATGTCTGCGTTTGATGAGCTACTTTGTTGTTAATAAAGGTCCCTAATCTGCCACGTTGGTTTGCCCGCGGTAATCAATCAATTGAAAGGTAGTCTATAGGATATTTCAATATAACTATTTGTAGCACAGCCTTTGTGGTGCAATGGATCAATGCCAGACTTCCACACTGAGGTCGTCAGTTCTATCCTTGGCCGTGCCACCTCTCACAGTTTTACTTACAGCCACCTACAAAAAAACGATTTCAATTTTCATGGATGAGTAAAACTGTCACCAACACTGAGAGGTGAACCCCAGACCTTCAAGTGGCATTCTCACCGAGCGTTTCCCACTCACAATTCTAGTACTGTTCTAGTCTGCTATGTGGTAAGTGTGAGTGGTGAGAATGCCCCTTTAAGATATGGATTTACAATATATTCTGATGTAGTGCTGATGCATCATAAGCTGACTTGTTGTAGGTCTACGGCACAATCTATTGGAACCGAAGTTGCCCGCAATATTTTCTGTAGAGGAACGGTACTTACTTCCAACAGTGTGAGTGGACCTTTCATTTTAAGCGCATTAGATTGGTTATGAATACTTAATGGGAGAAGGTGATTAAGGTGATTGGGTTGTCTGAAGAGGCCAGGACCTAGACATTAGGGCTTGATCATCTCACATAAAACGCTTCAGGGGAGATTTCAAGGTAATGCCATTAGCAAGAAATGACGTACATTTATGTATTTCCCTACGGTACCAAAGTGCTATTGGAGAGACATCATGGTCATCATGGGTACCGGTACATTGGAAGTAAACGCTTTGGAAATATTGCAATCCGCATTAGATGATGAAAAATTGGGAATTCAAATGGTCATGCAGTCTTCATTCACCTCAATTTGACGTTGATTTGACGTCAACATACATTAATTATATCTAACATCCATGTCATCGTTTAATCAACCATAATTGTTAAATTAATAATCTCAGATATGAATTGATCATATTGAATTGGCACTTCCAGATATTACCATATGCACATCTAGTGTCTGGCCGTGTTGCCTCATGATATCAAACCATTCTTTAAAAGCCTGGAACAGCCGGATGGAGCCGAGAGACAGACAGAACACCCCTACAGAAGACCCCCTATATCGGTGTGGCATTAATATGATGCATACGTATCATATGTTTTTTAAAGTATGGCGTGGTGGGACATATATAAACTAAACTCTAACTTCAGTTGTGAGTCCTGTGTTGGCGTGATATTCCTCTACGTATTACACCTTGTTGGGCATGCCAGAATAGGTTTGATTATCATCATGTCCTGGTAAAAATCAACAACTGTTCATACTACTTATACGCATAAATGTATACTAGTATTACCAGAGCCAGGACACATGTAGGGCCTAAGCCAGGGCCTAAGCAGGACCTGATTCAAATGATAT
Source organism: Harmothoe impar (assembly GCA_947462335.1). Taxonomy (NCBI): domain Eukaryota; kingdom Metazoa; phylum Annelida; class Polychaeta; order Phyllodocida; family Polynoidae; genus Harmothoe; species Harmothoe impar. The sequence continues at coordinate 59,584,660 of OX381704.1, forward strand.
TATCAGTTCGGGCATACTACTCATATTCTAGAAAGAGGTTCAGGATGGACCATATCAATAATGTATGGCTTTATCGGTCGTATAGAGCCCAGTGGGCGGTGGCCATAACACTACCAACAGTAATCTCATGAATTGCAGTGTAGTGATGATAATTATTTATCATTGTGTCATGCTGTATATATGATTTATACAAATAGCGATCGATCTAGACAAACAGGCCGGCGAAGTGCACCAATTGCAAGCGGGGAGACTTAGAATAATTAGTATGGTGATCAACTTCCACAAAACATCAACTGACATGTGTGGCTTCTCTAATACATCAAAGTGTCAGCCATATTTCCTGGTGTGAGCTTTTTTATAATTTAATTTGCGATTGTGTAGGCTTCATGCTGGTCTTCGCCCACGCCATGAATAACCAGGCTATATCATGATAGCGACAGTGCGGAATGCAATAAGGATAAAGGGTGTGTGCCTACTTCCGGTGTGAACATACATGCTATTCTTTGAGCTTATTTGCATAATATCTAACAATCCCGGGGGTAACCATACATTTAGCTCACGATAACGATCTTACCCAGAATTGTAATCATCCATCCCCAACGGATATCCCTTTCCCCTTGCATACGTCGTTTTAGTATGGTGACCTATGGCGCATCTAAGCCCTAGACCTTGTATAATTAAATACCCCGAGAAAAGAAACAGCGCCAAAAGGAGTCCAGGTTGCCTTCAGAATGACTCCCCTATCTAGGGGAGTCCAGGTCGCCTAAGGGAGCCTAGGTGACTCTCTTGCTGACATAAGGGAGTCATCTGGGGGATTCATATAGCTCTCTGGGTCATATGACTCCCCAAGGTGACTCCCTTTTAAAGAGGGGAGTCATTCTGGAGGCAACCTGGGCTCTCTTTTGACGCTGTTTCTTTTCTCTATGTATAAGAAATGCTTTCATTTTCCAGATGACACCCATCCATGCACTCCTTCCCATCTTCGGCGTTCTGCTCGTCACGCGGTCAGGGGCAGACGCTGGTGTGCTCATGCAGCGGCACCAGATGATGGGGAATGCCGCCGTCCAGAGGCGGGACTGTTCAGTCCAGTGTCAAGTGGAGTGTGAGATGTGGCGAGAGTTCGACCCCCACTATTGCGTCTCAAAGTGCATACAGAGCAAGGCCGGCCACAGGGGTGAATTTGACGCCAAGTTCCACTGCTACGACAGCATGGCATACCTGGAAAATGAATTTTTCTAAAAGGACACGAACATGGCTTCGTGTGATATGGAATTGACATTAAGGACTCATGTCACGAAGACACTTCTACCAAGTGTTCTACAGACGCCATACCTGTTTATTGTTTCTGCTTCTTGAGGCCGGCCAGAAATATTTTATTTTTAGTCATGGGGCCGGGAAATTTTCCAAAATCTTTCCCTGGGGCCGGGACATTCTCAAATCCCATAGAGTAATGTCAATTATAGTCGACATCCGGTCCCTCATGGTGTATTAAATGGTCTACATTCGGCCTGGCATGGATGTAGACTATAGTCTACATCCGCCCTCAATGGGTTGATACTTGTGTAAGATATCCATACCATTAAATCTATCGGTCATTACTTGAGATTCTGGATAGTTGTACGACTTATATTGGAATTATGATTTTTGTTAAATAATTGATTAGACTAAGTTCATATTTTTGTAAAGTAGATTTATTCACGTTGTGGTATTTCTAATTAACGATGAGAATAATGCAGTAGGTTACACGTGTGCCCTATGACACTGGGATATCTGTCAAAACTGCTACAATGCATTTCTTACTCGTTGTTGTATCCACAAACCGACACATGATTATACGTAATTCAGCTATTAATTTTGACAAATACCCCTGTGGGCCCATTACCCAGTGGGCACAGAACATTGAATCATCATTGATAAATGGTTGTCAATGATGATCAATGTTGATTCAAAGTTGATTCAACGTTAAACTGCATTTTGTGCCCACTGGGTATCAGCTGATTATGTTCCAAGGATATTCATTCAATGACACTCAATCAATCTACCACGGCAAAGATGCACAGATGAGGTCACAGATTTGTATTTCCTCCTGTTCTTTATTACAATAAAAATGAATCCATCACTTCCGTTTTAATGTCTCTTCCTGTGCAAAAATATATCCTTTAGGCCACTCAAAAAAATGTAAAATGGTATCTCATCACCGCGCGCATCATACAAATCTGCTATTGAGGATTTTTTTCTTTCTTTTTGCTAATTTTTGATGAAAAACATGTTAAATATGGTCAAATATTGGCATGTTTGGTATCAAATTAAAGCTAATACTGCCAGTAATGCAACAGGATAGAAATAACTTACATTTTCCCCACTTATAAAGTCAATAGATTCTTAAAGGCGCAGATCTCGGTACCCCTCCAGCGACATTCGGGGTGGAGTCGGGACAGGTACTCAGCCCTACATATAGGGGCGTTGGGGGTTTAAGTACTAAAATCTCGATTTTGGTCATGAAAAACATATATTATAATCCTCTACATTTGAGCCCACGAGTGAAAAAAATTAAAAGAAGCCTCCCTCGTCACATTTTTCAGACCTTGGTGATGAGAAACCACTTTTTGGAGTGGCCTTTAATAGTATATATCTCTTCGGGTCATCAACTCTTAAAACTATCTGTAACAATGTTTTATCAATAAGGTATTTCTGATAGGTTTATTGACCACGAGCTCATGTAGAGTTTAGACACGTTCTACCGTAGTAGTCAGGAAATATTTACAAATATAATACAGGTATAGCTTCAATAAGTGTAGAAAGTCGCCTGTTTATGACATGGAGTTACGAGATAAAAAACATAAAAAAACTGATCCTAATGTTGTCTATATGCTGCCCGGATGAACATAGGATAACCGGATGTACATAGGTTATCCAGATGTACATAGGCTACCCGGCCATAAGGGCAGTATGGTGGAACTATATGTCCATGTGTGGAGCTATGGAGTGACCGCATGGCTATAGATGCCCGTGTAACACGAGACGTAGAGTGTATAATGCATCAGCTACAACAAACAGCACAATGCCGCACATTGGACATTGATTGATCACAACATGGGCTTAACCCTTGAGATGCTCTTCACCTTGCATGTTCATGGTGTGCCATGAAAATGCAGGGCATACGAGGACAGACATGTGACCTTACATGTAGGTTAAGTAATAGATATCAAGATACCAGGTTCTCCATAAACTCCCTGAGGCACGAGTTCAGAGTATATTAATCAGGTGAACAGACACTTTAATCACACATCTGCAGGGACGCATTTGACATGTGAGAACAGAAATACAGTTACACTTCTCCAATGGTTGTTAACCCTTTTGTTTAGGGAAAAGTAATAAAGCAATGAGAACCTTATCAACGCCACATTTCCCCTGTGTTCAGACTGGGATTAGGTCTAGCTCTACATAATTATCTCACATCCCTGTGTGTAAATTAAGCCAAAGATATGAACATTCCGTTACATGAACACATTACATGAATACATTCAGTTCCCAGGGCTCGTCTCTTACAGAGGAGCAGTCCATACAAAAGAAGGTCCACGTATCTGTAATATTGCTAAGGCTGGACCACTGTGCTGATGGTGAGGAGGAGACTGAGGAGGACTATCAGCAGACCAGGCACAGAGACAGGAGGAGCGCCACTATCGCCGGCTGGTGTGGTGGTGACGATACTAGCACAGGTGACGTAGTCGTCTGTTGTAGCAGCCAGCCAGGTGGCACCCACTAGTGTCAGACTGTTGTCTGACACAAACGTCGTCACGTTGAACTGACACCTAAACAAGCAGACACAGTAATATTTTAAAATATTCCCAGTAAATAAAAGAAGCAGCTAACCTGCATTGATATAGAAACTGTTACCCTTTGAAGAGGCTAGAATGCCAGAGTAGAGCATGTATAGTTTATAAATGTGCCACTAAAAGGTGCTGGTGGAATCCCAGCTTGATTTTTGCTTCAGGAATTCTACACCAGAGGGCAAAAGCAAGTGACCCCAGTGACTTTGACTCAATCCAAGTCACCCTTCAGGTGGGACTATAAAGTGGGCCCTATGTCCACCCAAGGCCACCTAAAGTTGACCTCAGGCAGTCTTGAGTGTGATGATAGCCTTCATACATTCACTCAGCATTTAAGCACATTTTTCTGTCAACAGGTGCAGGGATATATGGTGGCTTGTGATGGTTGAGCTTATAAAAGTGAAACATTAGTGGGTAAGGCCAGTTTGGCTGGTCCACTAGAATATTCTGGACAGCACTATCTACTCATTGTTGTTGACATTATCTAACTTCTCATTGATGCTCAACAATATTATAGTTACTGTATTTGACTAAAAGAGCCAATACATGGGTGAGGGCCCGTATGAGGAGTAAGAGAATAATGCTAGTAGGCTAGCTAAACTGTCCTTGCCCATCAATATTTCACTGTTGTAGCTCACTTATTACTGGCAGCCATATCCCCACACCTGTAAACATTTTTAGATCTTGCTATCAATATGTCACAATTGAAATGTGTTTGGGTAAAGGTGTTTACGTTATATACACATTGTTTATAGAGTATGAGTGACGGGCTCAGTGAGTAGTGGAACCAGATAATCATGCTGTCCTGGCCAAGTGATTTCAGTAGGGAGACCATGAATCAGGCTTGGCTTGGAATTAAATAGTCTTTATAAGCATAAGAAAGCTATAGTAACCTCTTACATTTGATGATTACACATTGGATTCTAGGCATGCACATTGTACAATGGTATCAGTGTGTATTTAGATGTTCTTTTCTACCAAAATCTATAGAATGTAGCCTGTTCAAGGGGGGGGGGTATGTATATCATTATCCATGGACACACTGGTGGCAGTCAGTGGGTATCACTCCCAGGGTGTCAATCGCACTCAATGCTATACCACTGGCAGAGTCAAACTGCTGGTCACACCAGTGCAACCTGTCCAGATCAGAGGACTGTCGGAAGGGAACAACTAGCAACCTATGTGTTGGCTGCCTGAGCCTTTATACATAGTTTGCTTGGGAATACAGGCTCTCAGGGCTAGCATATGCCTTCATGTGCGGGTCTCTGTTTGGTTAATTCTGAATATAACTCAGGTGTTATCTAATTTAACAAAGATGGCATATAGTGGTTTGAACCTACGCTTACTTGTCTGCCACTTTAATGACGACATGATACCCCAACTATGATTGCATATACATGTCGTAATGATGTATCAATGCAGCGTGTGCAAAGTGCGTTAATCAGGTTGGATGTACTTGTGTACTCCCAAAAATGGTTATACCAGGATACGATACAATGGCATGTGTTTACAATGGTGTAGCTATCTCACCTGCCAACTAGTGTATCCACGGTGCTGCACATGCCCGCACTGGACGTGTAGTGGCTCATGTTGAGGTTCAGGGTGGCCGTCTGCTCATATAGCATGAAGTAGTAGATGTGGGGCTGAAAGTCTGGTGGGGCCGGTCCCCGGTAGCTGAGCTGGGCTGTGCCTGTGGTGAAGTCATCCCCCTGGATGTTGGTGGTGAGACCATGCAGATAGGGCAGGTCAGCCGTACCTATGATGGCAAAGCTTGCTGGGATGTCTGAATCCACCATGACTAAGCTGTACATCTTTCCTGAGGAGCAATGGAAAGTGTTTGTAGCTTTAGGCCCATGGAGCACAACTTGATTATTTAGTGGGTTTTTTTTTTTACAATTGTTGGGACGTCGGCCTACAAGCTGTCAGTGGCATCTACTGACAAGCAGGGACTAAAGCAACAATTTAGAATTCCCATAACTGAAATATTACATTTTGTATGGGTTTTAGTAAGTAACCCCCTCTTTTTTTTGAGTGTGTCATTCATGCATGCACTTTTATACTATACGGTGTTTGGCATCACGTCTTTATATAGCATACATATAATACATTATTTATAAATTGTTTATTAGATTGTTAGGAACCTGTTGGTTGGACATCCCATATAGGCACATACCCACTTTAAGGCTATGGGGATAAAGCTTCTTCTTAAATTAAGGATATATAACATGAAAACGTCAGGGCAAAAAACGCTTTCGTCGGAATTTTTCGGCTCACCAGTGAAGTCTACCGCGTTGTTGGGCGAAACCTTATTCATCTGTACTGAGTATGTCTTGTTGGACTCTGGTCTGGTGTCGGCAGTGCTCAGAGTGGGACGACCAATAGGGTTCACATAGAAGTCAGCAGCCCTAAGGTACCAAGTATAAAATATATGGTTCTAAACACAAGGTAATCCACCAGCTTTCGAGGCTAATCAATCGACCCAATTTCAATGAGGCCAATTTGATTTAGTCAATGTTATTGTCCGATAAAGTATCAAACTTCGCATAGGGCCATTTTGAATTGTACCATTTTGCCCAGAACGGCTGGTTCCATGGCCAATTTTGTGGTTGCAGAAGAATATTACCTTTTTCAACGTGAGTACGTGGCTTTGCGCTTTTATGGTACAGACATCAAAAACCCTTTCAGTAGAACATTACATAGTGAAAATGACATGGAGATGAACATGTGAATACTCACGCTTGAGAGCGGGTTTCATACCCACAGCTGTAGTTAAAAGCGTCCTGGGTGTATCTCAGACGTAAGTAGACACTGAGACTCAGTGTGCTCGGGAGGAAGGATCGTGCAGTGTGGCTGACATAGGCTGGAAAAAGAATACAGCCAGATATTGTAGTCATTCTTGCATACAACAGGCGTAACAGTTGGATATATATACAGGGATATACGATTTATGGTTGTTCTATTATGCATATACAACTGTATATTAATCTATAGAGCTCACAACTATTCAAAAAAAGTTCATTGGAAAGTTGTCCAATTACGAATTCTATGGGTTGACTTTGACTTAAAAAAAGATCCTGATGGGAGCATACTATTTGTATGTGTCTATGAATGATATAACTGATCACACCCTTATGGGGTGACAATGTTGACATAAATACATATTCTAATATCAAAAGAGAACTTTTGTTATTTGTGTAGGGGACTCGAATCCCACTCGGATCGCAGTTATATAAACCACCGTAAGATAATAGTTCGTGACCCGTATACAGAGGGCGCGAGTGTTGGTAAGGGGGCGCTGCGATCGGGTAGGGTGGGATATATAAGGCCGGAAGGCTCAGTGAACCGAACTTAGATTACTGTAGTAGGAAACGTGAATAAAACTCTCTCTCTTTGCATCCAGAACGTATAAAGAACCTTCCGAGTTGTTTATTCTGCGACCGTAAAATACTAAACTCTACAATGTCATGATGAGTTGGATATCTTTAAGTTGTCCAAAAAGTAGTGGATTGTCTTCGGCTCATCGGTCGACTTTTTTTGATGATCACATACATTATGAGGACAGAGAAAACACTCATTCTGACAAAGCATTGATAGTAATATAAGTTTTAGATTGAAACAAGTCCAAAATTGAAAAAAGTTCAATTCTCCAGGACTTCTTTTGGTTTTGGACCAAAGTCATCCCTTTGAGCCAAAGTCACCATGGTACAAAACGGTTTATTTTCTTTGTTGTAGTACTATACGCTAGATGTAATTTAATATTTTTAGATATACAGAATAAGAGCATTTTTGTTTATCTTAACAATGTACTCGAGGTTAAAGACAAATGCTTACCCTTTGACACAAGATCAGCACAGTTCTGGACAAAACCGTCTGCAGCCACGGATGCCAAGGCATACGCATCATATGAAGTCATCATAAACGTGAACCCCACTAGATCTACAAGGAAACGGGGTTAGATATTTAAGATAGGCAGCAAAACTCTCATATATAATTCCTTATCTATAAAGAATGTTCTTGGCGAGTTTGAATGACGGATATAAACCAACTTTCAATGGTAGCCCAGCTAACAAAACTTTCGTTTCCAAACTTTTCTACAGGGTGATCGTATATATAAAACGTACTTTTTTTTAATCACTATTATGTTTGGCTATGACGTTGTTTTGTGTCGACGTGTTTTACGTTGAACAAGCGTTTTATAGACGTTTCTGTTAGCTGGGAGGCCATATACACGGTTAGCCGACACATTTTAAGCTCAAGGGAAAGCACTAAGTAATAGCCCTCTGGTGACTATGACAAGCGATATGTTCACCCCGATATCGGAGTTTCTAACTCCGATATCACAGTTATCAACTCCGATATCGAAGTTATTAACTCCGATATCGAAGTTATTAACTCCGATATCAAAGTTATTACCTCTCATATCGAAGTAACAAAGTTATAAACTCTCATATCGAAGTTATAAACTCTGCTATCGAAGTTATTAACTTCGATATCGGAGTTATTAACTTCGATATCGGAGTTAATAACTTCGATATTGGAGGGTGAACAAATGGCTTGCCACAGTATGCACAGTCATGTGGACTATAGCGGCTATCCAGCATATATGACACATCAAGGGCGCCAACCTACAATCGGCCGATGATATCCGCACGAGGAACTCGTGCGTATAACGGCCGCTATACGCACGAGCAGCTCGTGTGAATATCGCTTGCGCCTACCATCCTGGTGGTTGGGTGGGTATTAGAATACTAATAATACCCATACAACCACCAGGACTGTGCTCGGAGAAGTAGGTTCGCGCCCTTGTGACACATTGTGCAGTAGGAGGCGGTGTAAATACTGCAAATTTACCTCCAAGTTGGTAGGTGTCGGCGTACTGGGTGGCATTGAACCTCGGCTGTCCAGATCCTCCAGAGGTCAGATCAGCACTAGTCATGTTGACCTCAGCCGGCTGCTTGTACACCAAGAATGCATACACGTTCTCTGTAGCTCTGAAGTTACGGGGACCACTGTATGCCGAGATCACCTGTATGCAATCAAACATGACCCTAGATGTAACAGAAAGTTTGTTGCCACTCCCAATACAACCCTCTCCCTGTTGTTGAAATAATTACCACTTTCTATTTTCATCTGTTTTACTTAAGGTTAATACTATCAAGTGATTTAAAATGCTAACTGATATGTATGTATGGCACCAGATGCTATTTAATTGACAAATGCCCTGTGGTCAGTAACACATTACTTAAACCAATGTTTATATTAGAAAAGCGGAGCAAACACAAGTAGGTAGGTGGGCCATTTGAAACTCCACACCCCAACCACTGCATGGGCACACCTGAGGTCAATATATAGTCACATCACCGGTCTTTGTCAAGGCCAAGGCCAAGGCTATGCCAAGGGTATAGCAAGATATTATTTTGAGTCCCAATCCTCGGTTATACTAACTCTGTACACCAAACATACCAGCTGTAATGCATATCTGCGAAAATATAACTCATTTTTGCTTGATGTGTCACTCTAATGTGGAGAGTCACATTGATATCATTGCGGACCTATGATACATGATTGAAGCAATTTTATCAGTAAAATATACATATATTAAACATCTTACAGTTCCCTGACTGACGTTGGTGCCAGGGATGTTGGTGTAGAAGCCATGCACTGTTCCAAAGCCAGGGTCCATGACAATGAGGGTGAACAGCTCATTACTAGCTGCTGTGTAGGTGACCTCTGGTAGAGTCCTGAGCTGCCACGGTGTGTAGGCAGTCCAAGATGTGGGATCTATGGAGAACTGCATGGTGTCGTTTTGAGTAAAAGTCGAATCACATCCCGTGTAGGATCCTGGAAGTGAATCATTGACAGGTAATGGGTCATCGGATTTAATAGACACTTTGGTGAAATGTGTTTTTATTTAACCATACCACATACTCAAAGTATATATGCCTAGCATGCCAATTGGTATTCCTAGTTGATCGAGTGTAAATAAGCTAAGACAATACACATTCATTGGAATCAATCATGGCTATCAAGTTCATGGGTAATGTAGTACAATGTAGACAGGAAACATGCACTCTCCATCCTTAAAGGGTTGGCCTTATATGATAGACTTAAAGAAATACTCATAACAGGATTAAAACATAATTTCCTCTACTTTAGCATGGATAGTGCATATAAAATTGTTAGAATATAGCTTTCCAAATTGGGCCCCGAAGGCAGTCCATGTGAAGCTGCAGGAGGGCCGGCCAAGTACTGCACTACTTCTCAATCCAATTATGAATGCCACTATATTTACCCCACAGAGATAATTCAGTGAATGTATTCTGCGGCCAAAGGTGAGTTAAAACAATATTGTGATAGGTCTTACCTGATGCCGAAGTATAGTTCACTTCAACAAAACGGTCTATGGTTGATCCATTGAAACTGTCCAATCCAAATGATAATTTGAAGAGTGTCTGTGCTCCCGAGGCAGCGTTGGGGTTCATACAGTTAATGGTGGTGGGGTCAGTGCATGTGGCCATGAAGATACTACCAAACCAGAAGTAGGACGAGTTGGTTGCTACACTGCGTATCTCAGCCAGGCAGCCATCCAGATTACTGGCGCGATTTGCCTCGTCACATGCACCATTCTGGCCAACGGCTCCTGGATGATGTAAGGTGAATCATTATTAATACATGGTACAATAAAGAGTTACAAAGTTGTTTTCGGCTTGCTGGTAAACTTCATATGACCAAAGTGTATCCTGCCTTGTATGTATCTATATGTATGTATGTATGTATGTATGTATGTATGTATGTATGTATGTATGTATGTATGTATCTATCTATCTATCTATCTATCTATCTATCTATCTATCTATCTATCTATCTATCTATCTATCTTTCTTTCTTTTTCATTTTTTCAGGTCACTGAACCTCTAGGCAAGGCAAAATAATGCAATAATATATGACCAACTTCTATAATCACTTGGCTCAAAATATTCTGGTATAGTCACTACTGAGTTTGGGTATTACTAGAGAGGTTTAAGAGACTTTAAAATTCGAAAACGTGTACCGATACGGGAACATCAAGAGTTAGAAGTATGCGTTGCAGTACAAGTACAACTAAAGATTGGACAATCCCGTATGATCCTTCCAACAGCTGATATAATTATGGACAAGCCACCATGCAGTTGATAATTGGTTAAGAGGATACACTTATCCTACAGCTTAATTAGTAACACCTATAGGCGGTAGCTAGATATATACCAACCAGCTGGAGAGTCTTTCGCAGTACCTCCTTATATGCCTATTTTTCTTTTAAAAATCAAGATCCCTCATACACATAATATATAAACTTCTAGCGTACTGCCCACCCAACGAAAAACAGGTAACCAACAATTGCAAATGTTTGTAGGAGGTTAGTATCGAGCAGTTGTTCAAAAACGTTATTTCACATTTCAATATAGTTCATAATTCTAACGTTGGTATCTAAACGTTTTTTAAACCTTTCCAGAAGGTCTGAATAAAAAACATTTGTATCTAAAACATAATTAAACGTTTCTACAGGGTTTGGACAAAAATACCTTCATTATAAAATGTTATTGAACGCTTTTCCGTGGTTTTTAAATGTTATTGGAGTTCCACATGGCTTGGGTAAGAAATGTGTGTATCTAACACATCATTTTACAATTCCATATAGTTTTACAAAAGACGTTTGTATTTAAACGTTATTATGATGTTAACCCTTTAAGGGCCGCTGCTGCCTCTGGGCAGCATTTAAAGTACTCTTGAAAAACCGCTGCTGCCATAGGGCAGCAAAATTGCTACCATAGGGCAGCAATACCACTAAGTTACAGCTCCTGCTATGAAACAAAGAATAAGAATTTTTGAATGAATCAAAAAATATTAAACATGGATACAACATCCCCTTTTCAAAAATGTGTAAATTCTGTCTCCAGTACAAGTTATTTTACTCCTTACCCACTGTCCCAGGGAGCAGATACTTGCATTTTGCATATTTCCATGGCATAGGGCCGGTGGTTAAGTACCAAATGACATTTTTCAACACCAGCAGGTAATAGACGTTTTTGATGAGTTTAGCATCTGCTACCACAAGGCAGCACTATCCACATGATATGATTTAGCTGAGTCCTCACCTCGTTGCCTTCCATAAAATGTGTCACAGTGAGTGTTTCAAGCCGTTTACCTGTTTGGCATTACATGTACAGGTCAAAAGTCTTAGACCCAATACATATAGGTTAAATGGGCCTCTAACCAATGACCATAATTGATGCCATGCGGTGCAGTGCAATGCGATGCCATGCGATGCGATGTAGTGCAATGTGGTGCAATGCAATGCCATGCCATGCCATGCCATGCCATGCCATGCGGTGCAGTGCAATGCAATGCAATGCCATGTGGTGCAGTGCAATGCAATGGGCATAGTTTCAACATTTTATATCAAATTTATCTAGATTAGTTACCTAAAAGTATCCAGGCATAACCCAGTCAACGGTATACATTATATAGCGCTTCTCTATTGCTCCTTATTGTGGCAAAATGTTATAATATGACGTTAAAAGCGTTATTTTGACGTAAAATAACATACTTTTGTTAGCTGGGAACTTTCCATGACTAGGCAAAAAAAGAAAATCCTTCTTAATATCTACATGAAAACTCAAAAAGACATCCAAAAACTACTCACCCTGTAGACAAATTGAAATTGATATGAGGACGATCACCCCTGTAGAAAGTAGCCGGCCCATTATAGACGATGTAGTAGGACTGCCCACCAGTTTCAATCTGGTCAGTATATATAGCAGCGCCTGCCTAAGTTCTATACTGTCCTTATGTAATTTTAATCAAGCAGTATTTACTCAGGGGCCATGGGAACGTCTGACGTGAAGCTATTGATGTGACCTGGATATTGACCTCAGGTGCGTCCAGTGGTTGGAGTGTGATGTATTTATTAAAGTTAGGCCAGACCAAAAAAAAAGTTGGTCAATGGATTTCGCGCACCTCATTTTCGGAAATGGAATTTGTCAATAGATTTTGCTCGCTTCATTTTTTTCAAAATTGAGAATTTTTTTTTTTCAAATTTTCTCCCAGTAATTCCCCCAGATCAACCAATAAATTTTTATGTTTTTTTTAATGTTAGGGGTCCACTAAGAACTTTTGGCGGAGGCTGGATAAAAATTAAAAAAATTGTTGCTCGCTCCAGTTTTCCACCAGCAAAATCCATTGACAAAAAAAAATTCTTTAAAAAAAATAAAAATTCGCTCGCTCGCACTATTTTTTGAAAAGTGAAATCCATTGACCAACTATTTTTTTGGTCTGGCCTTAACTTGTGTTTGGTATGCTTTCCTACTATAAACATTTGGAGCCAAGTAAGCCCAAACCAATTCTTGTCAATTAGATATGGATCTGGTCCCATATACCTACCAGGTAGCATTTAAATCACTTGATTATAAGCTTAAATTATACAAATGAAAATAGGGAGTGGTAATCATTTTAACAAGGGGTATAAAACGTAGTAATAAAAAAAGCTCATAAACTTTTCTGTTTTGCATACTGTATAGGGTCAAAATATAGGTCTACGTGCAAAAGTCCTACTACATCGTCTATAATGGGCCGGCTACTTTCTATGTATGCAAAACAGAAAAGGTCCATCAGAAGCCATCATAATATTGCTTTCCCCAGCAAACAAAAACGTTCTCCAAACTGTTTATAGATGTTTGGGGGGAAACGTTCAACTATAGGTTCGTTTACAAAAGTGTTCCTCCAAATTATTTAAAAACGTTAAGATTTCTTTTGAGACTGATACTTAACTGGCACGTGTCCAGTACACTTATTGACATTGCTCATGAACCTCCTGTACCATACACACCAAACGTGTTCCAGGATTATGTTCAAGTGCTGGTACTCAGATGCTACTCAACTGTATAGGGTCAAAATATAGGTCTACGTGCAAGCTCAACGCAAAGGAGTCTGTTTGCCCGACTGCATGGTCAGCCGTTGGAAGACCCTTCCAGCACATGACTACTAATTACGTACATGTATTCCACATTTTCAAAAGCGCAGTGTGAAAGTAGGATAAGACAAAAATAAAGTCACCACTTTAGATTTACAATTTGTGAACAGAGGAATGAGAAAATAAATGAACAAGCCATGATGTTGGTATAAAATCGTTGTCTTCTGTTTTTATTGATTCCATAACACGACATTTCATTACAAATTGTACTACATTGACAACCACACCAACGTCTGCAGAAGATCACATCTTAATGCTGCTGGTACAAGCTGTCATCCTCAGGCCTGCTTCTGTGGCAGATACCTCAATATCATATCATCACTCCCCACAGTTCATATACATTCAGAGATAAGAAGCCTTAAACCATCTTCCCTCATTTATGTTATTGGATGAACCACTTTATTAGGTAAGGCATTATTTTGCACACCAAGGTGCAGGTGATTTTGACCCAAGTTTTGCTCTTCTTTTATTAGTCTTGATTTGTTTGTCTTTTCATGTATATTAAAAACATGCTAACCTTTCTTGTAAAATAAAACATGCTATGGCAGATCATTCATTACAATTTGATAACGATCCTGGGTTTAGTATAGGAAAATTGATAAACCCGATTCAGCATGGAATCATATCATATAACAGATCATGTCAATAATTGATAATCCATTCATATCATGTCTTCTTATAATGCAGGATTTTATACACCTTCTGTCAAGTCATGTATACAGAACCAACATTGTCGTCGCACTCTAATGGATAGCAGATCATCATATCAGATGAGATACTCTAATATATGTTTGACATTTCGTGAGAATGAATTTCCTTTGGCAGATTACCAGAGCCAACTGTTGAAATACAGTTCCTGCACTCCCTATTAAACAAACTTGGCAATTGGAACCACACTAGCATACCATTTCATCAAAAAGTGAAGTATCAGGCCCATATTCTATCAGCAATAGACGACGTTATTGAAACTGCAGGTATCGTTATCTGAATTTACGACTTGTAAGCAATGCTGCTTTTTCCTTCTTTTTTTTTTAAATTCGTGTTAGATTATATAATACTTCATATGCCTGATTAATGACAAGGCGGCTTAGCAGGATAGGTGAGGGGTACAGGCGTGAGGTAGAATTCAGTCAGCCAATAATGTACGAATATCCTTATTATGTTTAGGGTCATTTATGAGGCCAGCGATTGGTCAAGCATCGAATCGTGTAATACGTAATTTCTATGGGTGAAAGTCATGAAACTGTTGTGAATGTGTATTATATCCCACCGCTGAGGTATAATAGCCTATACACCTATAATATACGCCATCTTCCCATATTAGTTCTATTGGCATTTTATATAAAATGGGTTCTCCAGATATATTGCCATGCCTTATGGTATATCAAAATCGCCCTGCATGCTATATTGAAGATGTTAATGCATTTCTATTTCTGCTCTTTTTTTTACTCACTTTCTCAGAGCGATGGCACAATACATAGCGGCATAAAAGGACAACTCTAGTAAACATATAAGATAAAAACCAGCTCAAGTCTATATAATTCCTCGCCAAGTCCATCCTTCTGTTATACTAAGATGTGCACAATATACATGAATTTGTACGTTCCGTAACACAACGTATGTGTTTATTGACCACTATCATCACAAGTGATAAAATATCATTTACTTCTATTTATGATACCACTGTTTGCAATTATGTATATTTGGTCTCAAACCAATAAATATATGTTGTCAATGCGGGCTGTTTTTTTTTAATATCATCCATCAGAGGATTCATACATAATACTTATGTATGAATATAAAAAGTATCATTTCATCCAGACAACAAAACAAGTCATTGATACATTTATATGACAAACCATGTCTTCCTATCTACCTCACACAAAAAGGTCTGACGGAGAATGAACATGAATTGAGCATGGATCACTACGTGTTGCCAATGTACAGTGACAGGGGAGGGTGGAGCAGACCCTAGAGCTACTGCTACATACGCCACTCACAGACTATAGCTAGCTTAACACCAAGAACCCCATATAGGCACTGCCACTCAAACCCTGGATGCATTGTATTTAGGCTGTGAGCAAAGTTGGGATCTGAGTATCATTAGGAAAGCATTTGTGCACTGCATATCACGAGTACTAGAGATACTTGAAGGTTATGTTATTTCAAAGTGCTTTTATTGTCTTCTTTTTCAGGATAAATTGGATAATTAGGTATGAAATCAAACCTTCAGTCAGGAAGGACAGGGTTGGTCTCAAAAACCTATTTTGGAATCAGGAATGTTATCATACAGGTTAAAGCGTACATCGAGTTGGTTTTCCTACTGGGCACAGATTCCTACAGTACCCACAACATTGATATATCACATACCAAAACCCCTCTCGACATGGCATGGATGGTTTAATATAGCTCTCATTTCGGATATTAGTGTACTTAAGTCACCAAAGTATACCATACTGAAAGGAACTCTGGTATGTTTTTCACTGACGTTACAGAATTTTCCATGAAGGGAGCAGTTCAATATCTGCAATGTGACTCTTTATTGTTATAATGTTCTCTGCAGTTTATTCCATTATAAAATTGTGACTCACATGGTCGCTGAATCTTAACAGAAACCCGAGGAAAGCGACTACGGAAACTACTTTCTCACTGTACTTTGGCCGATGTGTTCTATGAATATGTACATCTCTATCAATAAAAGCATATACCAGACACCCTGTGGCTTTAACTTGATAAACTATTCACAGCAATTCAACTCACACATGCATACACTCAGATGCCGACATCATGACACAGTATCCTATATACAGTGCGAATATTCTTGCCCTTTTACTTGTTTGTCTCTGTAAGTCGTGTCCTTGTCTCTCGAGCTGATGACGGGTACGCTTCATGTTTTTAGTGCAAGTTATTAACATGCCTCTATGGGAGTTATATTACCCACAACCCCAATCCTCCCCTTTGTATCCCAGCCCAATTTTACTAATTTAATGGCATCCTCAAATGTCAAGCGTTAGTGGATTTTTTTCCTGAATTTGGTTAACAGACATTATAAAAAAGGCATTACTTATTTTCAAAATGTTGTCGACATAGGAAGGTTGACACTGTTCTAAAGCCATCCTGGCCCAGCCAAGAGTGTTGACAGATACCACAATGTGATAGAAATTTGTGAACTCTTTGTTTCAGATATATCTATATCCCAGGTATGCTGTGACTAGTTTATAACTTTATCTTAATATCTTTACCAGTGCTATATCGCTGTGACCAAACACTGTTGTATCGGGATAAATCTGAATCCGGATAGTACATACTATTTAGATGCTATTCACATTTCACCTCAAGACTTCCGCGTGTACATATAATTTTAAACATAATAGATCAAGCTGCTTTGTTTTCAAGAAAACTATATTCAAATTATGCTGGAATGATGTAATTGGACCAAATGTGATTCCAGAATTCCACTCACGAATTCCATGAATCGCTCACTCACCTACAACTTTCAATGTGCCATCGGTCAGAAAATGAAATCATCTATAAATCACAAAATTCAGTTTAAATATGTCATGAGTATATCGTTTTGATTTTTTCTTCGGTGTCCAAATCAATATTACCGTACAACAATTAAGATTATTGAAACAAAGTATGGGAGTATAAGTCCAGTTGATAATTAATTACAAAATGATTCACACCTTATCACTATATCCGGAAATGACATACTGAGCTATAATATTTAAGTATATTTTCACACAGCATGATAAAAACTGCACACCCTTTACCATTGATTTTCATACTTATCAATTGTCTGGTATAGCCTATACCCTAATTCACTGTATATACATATGCACACTGTATAAAGAAATAATTGTTGGCGGTTGATCATTCATTATGTATACATTACACATGGCCAAAGCATGTAATACGAATCGATTTATCAGTGCACACTTTGACTTGTAGCTTTACCATGATATGATTATCAGATATATTACATATAATATACAATGATTCACAACAGTTTGGCTGTGGGAAAACTAAACCTATCCCCATGATCACATCTTTTTCAAAGAATTACTGTGACTGAATATGTATAAATGAATACAAATTACAATCCATCGATCGTTACACACATGAGAATCCATATATAAGCATATGTGAGTACCTCATGCCATAGATAAGGAACGCCCGTGTATCCTGTGTGTATTTGTTGTAATTATTATACAGATATTACCAGACACAAGTGGAAGCCCACAGAAAATATATCATCAGATCCCCATGGCTTTGTTAACAAAAACCAGAAAAGAGCACACTCCTACTTATATCAATATGAATGTATACATGATGCCAACCCAGAAATAAAGCACACGGCACGTGAATTGTAACTAACAGTACTTAGAAAAAACATGTGGCACTGTAAAACAACCCCACAGTCTCATAAATCCAGTGTCCAAAGATAGCTCTTCTTTCTGATTAAAAATAGTGCTGTGCTAGAAGAATGTAGCACCTATCGTGCTTGCTGCCGTCATCTTGCGGGCTTGGCCTCTGGGTAGCTGGGGAACTTGACAATGTCTATATTCTCCTCTACTTTGTAGGACGGGTAGAGGCCGGTCTTGCCCGTCCGCTTGTTACGGCCCTTAGAGTAGCCGTCCCAGTGGTTGCCGGCGATGCCGATGAGGTCTCCCGGCTGCAGCTCCAGTTCCCGAGGGTCCAGGGGCTGGTGGGAGTAGAGTACCTTCTGGTTATGGGCATTCTGGCCGCCGTAGTAGTATATGTCATCCAGCGAGTGGTAGAAGCGAGAGGCATCTGGGTGGAAACTCTGCATGATCTCATAGGCTAACCGGCACACCTGTGGATAAGGATAACACTATTAACTGAGGATCAACATGGTGCGTTATGATTCTTTAGTACTCCATGTCAGAACTGAAATGACTAATATTATGGAATAAATGAAATATTTTACTATTACAATAGCGCCCGAAAACCAACTTCCATATGCTCCATCAGAATTGTAGTTTACTTTGTAATACATGTATCTAAATCATTTCAGATTTTAAACGTACCATCAGAAATCATCCATATAAAGCGAGATAAGATAAGTCCTATTCAAGCAGTGCCTTACCTGTGAAGAGAATGTGCAGACCAGGTAGTCTGTTAATGATAAGAAGTGCACGTCCAGGATGATACCCCTGAGGGAGGCGTCTGAGTACCTGGTCCCAAGTCCTGCAGACTTGGAGAACTCGTTATCACTGATAAACACGTACTCCGGGTACCTGCGGGAGGCAACAACAACCACACATGAATCCTTATTTCGCATCCACATTTGTTTCGGTATTTATTATTATTTTTCCTTCCACTATGTATTATTCAGTAATCTAAATCATAATGTATTTGATGACTTTAGATTCTTTGATTAAAAGAAAGACGAACTTGGCCAAGGATCTTTACGATCTAGCACGGTAACTCTACAAAGTCAATTACCTTTAACAAAAGACATGGATATAACTACAACATGATATTCCCTACATAGCACCTCCCAACACATAATGTATTCATGTCTTACTTTTGTCTGGCTTCCGATAGGAGGCCGGGATCGTCAGTAGCTAGGTATACCCGGCGTGTGTCAATACGTTTACGATGTTCCATAAAGTCAAAGTAATTCTTGACGTAGACCATATACTCCTCTATACCATGGAAGGAGGCCTCTGTGCCCACCTTGTCTGTCCGCCGCACGTGCACCCTGCAACACACATGTTAGATATATAGCCGATAGCCCTGGCAGGAACAACATAGCAAATCATCTTATGAGTACTTCAGTTTAATATATGTTAAAAGTGGGTACTCTTATTTGTGTGTGTCTCTCTCAATATATAAAAGTGTTTTGAGAAAAATAACGTGTATATGTATTATGGAACTAGCTGGATTCGGAGGGGGCGCCGAACCCTAATCATTTCAATTGCTTGTGCAATAAACGTGGTGAAACATGATTGCAATCACTTGTGCATGTACTACACGGCTTATTAGAAAACCGATCCACACAAATGCAATATATCCAATATCTAAAAACATGCTATAACATATTACAACTTAAGGACAGGATGTGACGTCTGTAACGTGCATAGGGAAGGGAATCCAAGAGGCCTGACCACCAGTATACTATTAATCCCATTTTCTGTTTAAACTGGTTCTACCCTTCCCGCCAATCCTCACAACCTACCCAACGATGGGGCTCTTGAAGCCCAGGCGTCGCTTGGCGTCCTCCATCTCCTTGGCCAGGTCGCCCTGTGGTCGGAGGGTGTACTTGAGGAACTGGCCGACCCACCAGACGATGGGCGCGTTGTGAAGCCGCATGAGGCGCTCTGAGATATCCTCCGGGATGGCGAGCGGCATGTAGGGCGGCCGGGGGTGCAGCGAGTCCACTATGGGCAGGTCCACCACCTGCACGTCCTTAATGACGTGCTCGGCTGTAACACGAGCAGGAACAGGACATAGGTTAGGGAGTGTACAGGAGCAGGAACAGGACATAGGTTAGGGGGTGTACAGGAGCAGGAACAGGACATAGGTTAGGGGGTGTACAGGAGCAGGAACAGGACATAGGTTAGGGGGTGTACACGAGCAGGAACAGGACATGGGTTAGGGGGTGTACACGAGCAGGAACAGGACATGGGTTAGGGAGTGTACATGAGCAGGAACAGGACAAAGGTTAGGGGGTGTACACGAGCAGGAACAGGACATAGGTTAGGGAGTGTACATGAGCAGGAACAGGACATAGGTTAGGGGGTGTACACGAGCAGGAACAGGACATAGGTAGTGTACAAGAACAGGAACAGGACATAGGTTAGGGGGTGTACACGAGCAGGAACAGGGCATAGGTTAGAGAGTGTACACGAGCAAGAACAAGAGATAGGGAGTGTACTTGAAGGGCTTGCTTTGATATTGACTGATTGGTTATGATGCATTGATATACCCACTGATATACTGCTAGTTTGGTGGACCTTTTCTTTACCAAAACAGTTCTATGAAGTCTAAATAATAAGCTCATTTATAGTCCATTAACATCTTGTACTAATAGATGAAACAAATGGACGTCAAACATATGTGCAATTTAGGTTAATTTCTGGTTACTGAACGGAAACCTCCTTCTTTTTAATTGAATAAGCAAATGCTTGAGTAGTAGCTGGAACTAATTTACTCTAGCCAATGTTCCTATAGGAGCCTAACACTTGGATATGACAGAGTCCCTTTATACTCGAGTACTCACGTCCCCACTGGCGGGTGCTGGATCCACCCCTGTCCGTGCAGGAGTCGCTGAGGGGCTGGAAGACCTTCTCCCAGCCGGCCGTGGAGTAGCGCCAGCCCCGCGAGTCGAGGATCAGCGTGCGCTGCGTGCCATAGGCAATGATGAAGCAGTAGCTGAGGTGGTGGATCTGGCAGCCGTAGCCGCAACCCTTGTTCAAGTTACACACCAGCTTCTTGGCCGTGTTGCAGTTCTTGGGGTTCTGTAAAGACACAACGATATATGGGTTATAATAGAGGAAAGGCATGTGTATTCAGAGGGGTTCCTGTTGGACATGTACAAGTTGAAGTTATTGTACATTGTATATAAATGTGTATACATGTACATAATTTATGCTGGTGCATGTAGGGCTTCAGGTGATATGTTTACCCATTGATGGATAATGTGTTCATAAATGGTAGATTCCCTGCCACATTATACCATGCATACCTACCTAAACAATCCCTCTATATACTGAATACAATTACATACATCGATACATTGCTGTATAACATTTTTGAAAACTAGCATTCGCAAATACACACTATTACTGATTGCAATATGTGTAATTCAACTACACGTAGGGTCCTAGATAATCCGTGGGTTATCAAGAAATCCAGCAACACTGGATCTAGGTTACACGATAACATGGTTTTAATGTGGGTAGAGGGTTGGATGTATATATGCTGATAGAGAGAAGACAGGCATCCGTGATGAATGCCACATCTCACTTAATAATTCAAGGGTTCCTTGGTAGGAGGGGATGTTATGTCCCACTCTGTTTATTATTCAGACATGCGAGTTTACAATCGGAGAAAATGGGGAGAGAGAGAGCTGAAACAAATTGGATGTGTCAGAACTGGGAACGCTGGCCATGTTAATATTGAACCGAGCGCCCCCTAGATAGACCAAGGCAGGCGCCAGGGGCACCATCTGGTGACAATCAATGGGACTATAGAAGCCATAGAGTCAGAAACACCAAGACTCCTCCATGTATGTGCAGTTATAGAAAGTAAGACATACATGTATAGATATTAGTGACAAAAACAGACGTATGTATCAGAGGGCTATAGGAAGCAAAGTGTACACATTAGAGAGTTATATTAAGTTTGTGTGCACATTAGCGCTATAGAAAGTACAGATGTGTACCCATTAAAGAGTTATATAAAGTACAGATGTGTACCCATTAGAGAGTAATAGAAAGTACAGGAATATGCACATTATAGATACAAATGTATATAAAGTACAGAAGTGTACGCATTACAGATTATCAATTTCCTCTTGGTGCCGCTCTCATTGATACGAGTATTGGATATCAAATATGTACACCAATTCAAACAGATTACATATCACAAGTCTAACGTGAACAATGCTTCACAGAATTTAGTTATGTTTAATGCAGTGGATCTTCCATTTACATTGCAATCCTATCTTTTTATCATCTTTTTACACACTGTGACACCTCATCTCAACCAGTAACCCAACACGACGGGTTATCAACACACCTCGGCTAAACACCCGGTATGTCTTCATGAACATTTCCCCCAGAGACCTCTACTGACCTCCTACATAGCGTTCTTATTAATTTGCCCGACTGTCCCCTGCACTAGCCACGGGGTGGCGCTACCGACAGGAAGCCATAACTGCTCACATGCAGCTTCCAGGACAGCTCCTCATGTAACCCGCGGTACGAGTTTCCTTTCTCTATCACTCGTCGTATACATGCTACTACACCAACCTGTGAATATACTGCTGCCCATCCCCTCCTAATACACAGCATACTATAAGCCCAATACTCCTCGACGCCATATCATGGCCTATTCCCATCGTCATGTCCCTTCACCAGCAGCCTTCTCCACACCTCTACCCATCCCTACACTGTAAAAATATTCCGTTGAATATACGGAGAATCAGTGTAAAATTTTACGGTGATTCATCATAACATACGAGTACGGTGAGGCAATGTAAAATCAATCAGTTTTACTTTGAATATCCGTAATCCATTACAGTGAAACACCGTTTACTTTTACAGTGAAACACAGTTTATTTTACGGTGAAGCTACGTTTAATTGATTTCAGTTTTATCACACCAGGTGGCAGTTTGGTTCATGAAGAGATTTTTCTAGATGCTAGGAACACCATTTTTGTGGTGATAAGAAAAATATATACAGATACAGCTGTAAGGTTTGCTATGTAGCCATCCTAGAGTGACTTCTGCTCATGGACTGGTATTACAAAGTGTCATGAAGCATTCTATAAGGCTTTCATAGACTAATTCCTAATGATTAGGTCTGAAGTCTTGACACTTAGATGATATTGCTGATTGGTACCAAATTGGGTTTGGAACCATATTGAGCATGGAGTTAGGTATAGGGGGATAAATGAACTAAATAACACTGGGACAAATCAGTTAAATTACACAAAATACCATTACAATTATTGTTTAGGCACTGAATCAGAATACAGTGATGTTTTGTATTCTGTTAAAATAACGGTGATTCACAGTTCCGTAGAAATGACGGTGACATTGGGAAAAACGGTGACCGTGAAAATAACGGTGAAAATCCGGCACCCAGTGGTGCCAGTGAATCTCTGTTTTTTTAACGGTACTGAGAATCACTGTTAAAAAATTTTATAACGGAGATTTCTTGTTTTAAAATAACAGTGACAGTTCCGTAAAAATAACGGTGACTTAGGAAAAAACGGTGACCGTAGAAATAACGGTGAAAGTCCGGCACCCAGTGGTGCCAGTGAATCTCCGTTATTTTAACGGAATTTTTTTTACAGTGTATATACATAGCCATGTCCCTTCACAAGTAGCATTCTCTGCACCTCTACCACTCCCTTCACAAGCAGCATACCCGTAAAACCTCGCGTATAAGCCTAACTCGCGTATAAGCCGCACCCCGAGTTTGGTGCGATCCTATAAGCCACAGAGGCCATCTGAAAATTGTTAATTTGGTGCTGTAGTATACTTATAAAAACTCTCGTATAAGCCGCACCCTGTATAGGCATGTTTGGTATCAAAAGAAAGCTGATTCTGACTCGCGTACAAGCCGCGGCTTATACGCGAGGTTTTACGGTATTCTGCCGGATACACTGCATCCCCGCATGATACCACCACTCCCACTATACATCACCATCCTCCCTCATGAGTAGTCCCCTACCCCGATCCCTGCTCTTATACACGGTCCGTCCCTTCTGAGCAGTTTCACACAGTCATTCCCTTCCATATTAGGGAGTGCTCATTTTTAACAACAGGGGGAGGGGGGTGGTGGTGGATTTGGGGGGGGTTAACAAATTTGGACCCCTTGACCGGGGGGGGGGGGAATTTAGACCCCTCTTCGGGGGGGGGGTGTCAAAGAAATTCAACCTGTTTTGAGGGAAAAAGGCAGCGCGTTACTCTGCTACAAAGGGGCGCGAACGCGCGCGATTTTCGGTCTGCCGGGGGGGGGGGGTAAAAAATTTCGACCCCTCTAGGGGGGGTGTGTGAAAAAATTTCGCGCTCTCCGCGCGAAATCTCACAGCCCCCCCCCCCGTTGTTAAAAAATGAGCATTCCCTTACTGCCCCACTTGTTTCTTCGAGCCTCATATTCAAAATTGGCCTATGGAAGGGCTGGTCTTGTGAAAGTCTACATCTCGTAGGTCCCGCAGTCTCCTGCCTTTGATCTTGACCAATTAAAAATGTTCCAAGTCGGAATAGAATGTAAGACACATCCTACATCCTGTAGACACTCCATGCCGAGGTCTACCTCTTACGCAGATGTGTCTAATCTCAACCCCTTCTACACAACACATGGTACAGATAGACGGGTATCGCAACTTGCCCGCCATTTACACAACTCTAATTAAACAGATATGTGGCTGCATAATACCCTCCGTAATGAGGCCCTCATCATTAGATGGCCAGTGCGTTGCTTTACTTTATTTGTATATGCTGTGGTCATACCTGTTTTCGCTTTGTAAATGTTTTCGCGGAAATCGCGGAAATATGCAAAGAATACACGCGAATTCCTTCTTCCACTAAAATGTATACCCGTGAATATAAATACGTTCACAGTAGATTGACTTCATCTCACCTAAACTGGATAAGCTTATTAAGAAGGCATGACTGTGGTTATCGCTACCTCTGGGTATTATAAATGCGTGACGTGATAGGAGCCGTGTACTGTCGCTTGCTGAGAAAGGTACACCTAGTTGCTCAATCTCTTTGTGAATTTGTTATGGTTCCACGCCAAAGGGGAGAGGGCAAGCGTCGCCTATTGCAGTGGGCGGATAAATAACTGAACACAGAAGTGACAACTGCGGGCCCCTGTGGGGCCCTAGGTCACCTCATTCATCTTGTGGCATCTAGATACAGGCCCCACAAGGACTACAGGCCAGACTCACAGACCCATATTGTAAAGCATCCAGAGTGTGCTATCAGACAGACATTATTTAAATCTGAATGGTAAGGGATTACAGTCGATTCCCCGCCAATCAAACAGACGTGAAAACTGATCTCTAAATATTCTGTCAACACCTCTAAAGCCATATTCTGTGCATATCTCCATAGCTCCTCTTTATAGTATGTCCACAGTCGGCTCTCCTTCTCCATCCCGAAAAAAGAGAAATGCTACGGGGTTGACCGTAAGTAATTTGGGTTAATCTGGACGTGGATTGAACACGAAATGGGATTGCCGCGTCGACCCCGTTGCCTCATGGACAGACCACAGACGGGGGCCTGTGGTGGGGAAAAAGGCCAGAAGTCAATACCATCGCTACCACAGGACGTTAGTCCCGAGGCTCGTTTCATTACGCCCTTCACCACCCATACGTCACCGGGCACTGCACAACCAAATGACACCAGCGTTTTTCGTCAAGCCATACGCCCTCTCTCTATGCCCATATCGTCCCACAGTTACACCGACAGCTGACCCGACAGCGTAGGAGTTTCATTTTCACCACTGATATGGGCCAGATGATATCCTCCGCTGATCTATCCCAGCTTATTACCAGAGATAAAACGATTACATCTACTGTGGACACCCGAGCTTCCAATCAGCCTGCCCCATCGGTAGTCCCTGCAGCACCCCAGTCTATAAATGGAACCTAGAGCTGGGCCAATCTCTTAGGGAGTGGTCATTTTTTAACAACAGGGGGGGGTTGGTGGATTTGGGGGGGGGACCAAAAAAATTTGGACCCCTTGAAGGGGGGGGACCAAAAAAATTTGGACCCCTCTTGAGGGGGGGGACCGAAAAAATTACACCCCTTTTGAGCGAAAAAGCCCGTGCGTTACTATAGCTCAAAGGGGTCGGCCGCGCTCATTTTCAACCTGCCTAGGGGGGGGGGACCGAAAAAATTTTGACCCCTCCCGCGGGGGGGACCAAAAAAAATTCGACCCACTCGCGCGGAAATCCACCGACCCCCCCCTGTTGTTAAAAAATGACCACTCCCTTAGTAGAAGCAGAGACATGTACAAGACCTTGGAGAAGACCATAAACACAGAGGAGATTTCTGTATCCCCGATAGCCCAGATCCACGGACCTAGATAGCATGCAACATAAGCTGGTGGTCGATATGGCCATGAGATGGTTAAAGTTGCAGAGTAGGCATTTGGTAATGACGATGATGGTTGGTGTCCAGAATGATGATTCGTCTATTTGAAGTAAAAGAATGAACATATTCGAGAGAATGATGTTCAGGAAGAGTTTTGCTCGATAAGCAAGTTAATTTCAATGCCTTTTGAGGATGACTTTGATGTCAGTAAAATAATGATCGACCGTGTAAATATTATGTATTGCACCCTTGAGGCATGACCTTAATTCCCCCCCTTAAAGGTGCCCTGGGCGTCACAAAGACTCAGAGAGGACCCTGAGTCAATTACCCCAGTCGTACTGTATACGAATGGTCAGTTATACGGCTGTGTTTAAAAGCAACATATTCTATAATAAGAAATCAAGATTATTTGAGAAATCAATGTGCGCGAGAATCAGTATCATAACATTGCAACATGAATATACAACAGTCTATGTAGAAACCCTGCACAGTTGGAGGCTACAATCAGCACTAACCGTGTCTACTGCTGTGGGTACAGCCGCCTCAGCGACAACTACACCGTTTAATCGCATCAGATCCGCTCAATTAATATCCTGGAGTCTGCAAGTTTATTGGATCCCTAAAGGTCAACCCTTAACGGCGTCAGGTCTTCTAGGGAGAGGCTTGGAGATAATCTGATTATCTGAACAACCTGTCAGCTCTGATCCCACAACTACTCGGCGACGTCCGACCCCTACTGCCCCCACACAATAATACAAGCCCGGCTCTAGTCTATTACGTTGGGTGCCGTGGAGGAAGGACCGGAGGCACTACTCCCCCTTTTTTCCGTTTGAGGTGGGTGAACCCTGAAGCTACCCCTCATCTCTTTCTTTCCCAGGCTCATCCTCCAACCTCCTCCCACTCCATCTCACCGCTGTGTACTATATCTGGAGAGCGTCCTAGGATCATAGGCACTTGCAAGCTTGCTTCCAGTGTTCCCAAAGGCGAGCCAATGAAAATGCCCTTGCAGTGTGACGTCACAGGGTGGTAAACAATTCGGCAGCACGTAATTTGGTATTTATGAAAAGCCTGCGGGCACTGCCGCTTACAAGGCTGCCAGAAATTGGGGCCCGAGGTGGGACGACACCCTGCTATGGCACCGCACTGACAGCATCCTGACAACCATGTTGTGTGTGATGACAAAAGTTCCAAACATCTATACTTGGTACTGCTCAGAGGCAAGGTTGCCAGGAGACATCGAGTTATAATGGATATCATTTCTAGCATGGGACATTTCTCCAACAGATTAAACTGTTGGTAGACAAAGGCAACCAGAAGTAGGGAGCTGTGTGTTTAAACCATTATTCGCATGTTACTTGCCTAGAGCTAGAACAAATATACAGCAGTCCAACATTATAGCACTCCAATGCACTATATGGATATTGTCTAAAACTGGACATCGACATCCATGTAACAGAAAACTATATTTAGTAGAAGTAGAAATCCATGAATATCTACATGAAGGAGAACACCATGTTCATGCCTATGAATATGTCTGTGTGTATGTTCATTTAAAAATTCAAGATTGCAACCATTCATTGAATGCCACCATGCTTTCAATTTAATCTCAAATTGCAGTTGCAGTAATTTGATACTAATAAACAAAATCTATTCCATTTTTCTTTCATGAACAGTTGGCATCCCATAGATTCAAGATGGCTATCACTCATTGAATGTCCCGATGCTTGAAATGCAATCTTTACTTGTAGTTGCATTAATTTGATACTATCAAAAAAACAAATCCTATTTGATTTTTCCTTCATTCAACCCATTCAAGATGGCTACCATTTACTAAATGCCACAATGCTTTCAGTGCAATGAAGAATTATAGTTGCATTAATTTGTATAATTCATATAAGAAAATTTCTATTTGATACCTTTTTCAAACACAGTTGGCACCCCATAGGGTTAGGATGGCCACCATTCATTGAATGCCACAATGCTTTAAATGCAATCTTGAAATGTAGTTGCATAAATTTTATACTGTTAAAAAAATCCAATTTAGTTGTTTTTTCCATGAAGAGTTGGCACCCCATAGGTTCAAGATGGCCACCAGTCATTGAATGCCATAATGCTTAAATGCAATCTTGAATTGCAGTTGCATTCATTTGATTCTTTAAAAAAATACTTTCTTTTCTTTCTTTCATGAACAGTTGGCACCCCATACATTCAAGGTGGCTACCAGTCATTGCATGCCACAATGCTTTAAGTGCAATAACAAATTGTAGTTGCATTAATCTGATACTAATAAAAAACTAATTCTATTCTTTTTTTAAATTCAAGAACAGTTGGCACCCCATATATTTAAGATGACTACCATTCATTTAAGATGCTTAAAATGCAATCTCGAATTGTAGTTGCATCAATTTAATGCTAATAAAAAACAAATTCTTATTGATTTTTCTTTCATGAATAGTTGGCACCCCATAAGGTGGCTACTATTCATATTAATGCAAATACAATGCTTTAAGTGCTATTACGAATTGTAGTTGCATTAATCTGATACTTAAAAAAAAAAAAAAATTCTATTTGATTTTTCTTTCATGAACAGTTGGCACCCCATAAATTAAAAATGCACCCAGCACCCAGGTCAACAGCTATATACGGACACATGAACCTCCCCTGCCTGTTCTCCTTCAATGCAGAGTAAAGTGGGTGGGAGGGGGTGACCATCAACAGTGCATAAACACTTTGATTGGATGACAATGCAGTTTTTATATTACAACCCTAAATTTGTGCAACGAAAATCTTCAAGAAATATTAAGTATTTTTTCCAAAGAATAGCTTTTCTAGAATGGCTCGATACTCAGAAATCCTACTGCGAATAAAAAAAAGTCAAATTCTGATTCTAAACACCTGAAAAGTGAGAAATGCTGGCGTTCACGGTCTATGTAGGAAATGTACTAAAAACACCAAAAATATGCAACAAAACCCTAATTTTCTCAAAAACTGTTCAGTAGGATTTTTTCTAACTGAGGTTCCAGTGTTTTCTACCCTCATATTACACATTGGCATAGAGAATATATTGGCACCTAGTCAGGATTTTGCCCTAGAAGCAATCTGTGAGGCAAAAAACAGCCAAAATGAGCCACTGGTCTGAAGTATAAAACTGGGCATCGATCACTATAGAGCTACAAAGAGAGAGAATCGATGTCCAGTAATTAAATCAACATAGCCCTTTAACTATGCACTTGGCCAAGTTTCTATTTGATTAGTGATATTATGGATTTATTTCCTAAAATATTCGTATTCCATGCTTTTCAGTATCACAAGCAAGGAAAGCTTTTTAAGTTGTTCTTCCAACTAATAAATACTGATCGAGAACCCTCGAGCGATAAGCCTGTAATGCACGGGAAATTAAATCAGTGAAGCCACAAGACGTTATCAATATTATGTTGAAGCAAAGACGATCATATTTATAGTCAAGTTCATTTTTAGTTCTCTGGCAAACTGTTTCATAATGTAATATTTGTACTACGCCCTTATCAAAATCAAAATGACTTTTGTTTTTCTTAGATCCAAAATGTCTTTCGACGGCTTAACCTATAAAGATATACTTATGTTTTCTTACAGAAATATATTATACACCAGCGCAAGAGTACATTACATTATAAAGACATATTGCCAAATGTAAGCATAGACACCTATGTACGTAGTTTAAATTTGCCACCCAAAAGATAGCTGCACAATAGCGGTAATTGAAATGGAAGACTTGCTGGACCGCTTGTAAGTCTTACAGACCTCGGATCCATGTGCGCAAAGCCTACACCCTCATCTACAAGACGTACGATCCCATGCTGGTTCCATGCTGGTTCCATGCTGGTCCCATGCTGTTCTATGCTGGTACCTTTCTATAATAAGGGAAGTAAATCTAAGAATTGTCCTTTATGCACTATTTGCTCCCACAGAAGGAAAAGAAGCTGTCCTTCCAATAGGTCAACCACCCCATCAGGCTTTGAGGACCACATACATGATTGTAAAGCCCTGTAAGGCGATATATGCAGACCAGCAGTACACACTCAAGTCGTTGTCTGCCACGTCCTCCACCACCCTAGGCATACTGGAGAGATTTAAACTGCACATTAACGCCCGACCCCTCCTGGCGTGCCACGTAAATCTACGAGCACGTATTACATGGAGGAGGGAGCGTTTCCGCCAGGGTCATCGACGCCCTAACGAGACGGAGCTGCGGCCATCCGTCAGGGGAGCCTCCCTTTGTTAGTGCTTTATTAGAGAACAATGGGCGGGTAGGGTGATACCGTGATTAACCAAGCCCACATTTCTACAGTACGACCAGCTTACAGCGCCGACCTTCTACACTTCTACCCCCTTTTACCTCTAGCTGAGGTGACGCCAAGTAATTTCTACTGCTATACTCTGTGGCCCGCCCGCAGGCAGCCGGTCACACAGCAATAAGCAGGAGGTGCCCGCACAGCAATAAGCGGCCACACAGCAATAAGTGACAGGCGGTCACACAGCAATAAACGGCAGGCAGCCATGTAGCAGGCGCTAACACACCCGCCACCGGCCAACCAACGCCTTGCTTTCAATTTCTGAAAGATTTCCGCCGTTTGTGAGAAGACTTCCGGTAGGACGCCCGCTCAGCAGGAAGTTCATCTATCCCTTGTCTCACACGCGTGCGCTCGAGCCGAGAGATGAGAATGGGAGGCAGGAAAAGGATGGAAGGCGTCCTTCAGCCACCCCACTCCCATCTCACACAGGGCTATCGCTCAGCAGCACAACATTGCGACCAGTAGGGGGCCAGTACCTGCTATACTGTTCCCGCCAGGATAGGTTGGTTTCGAGGTTGACGCGGGCGGTGAGAGCCAATATGGCTGGGGTGGCGAAGCCGGCCGTAGTACCCGCGATAAGAGATAAAAGGAAACGGAGTATCTCCCCTGGGGACCCACGAGACAAGCCTCACTATCTGAACTGGTCGTGACGTTCCTACTACAACTCCTGCTGCTCCCTTCCCAAGCCCCTGCAGTAGGACGAAAGAGACATCAGGGTTTTATTGCAGCAGTATACGGAATGCGGCTATGTTGTCTTATGGGCCATCCTGCGAATAGACCTCAGTGTTTTATTCATGCCTTGGTAGGTTGGTCCCTGCGACTGTTGACAGGACAATAACCACTGCTACCACAGAATGCTAAATATGTACTATAACCATTCTATGATAAATGTGTGTTGCAGTGTTCTGGACAGTAGCAAAGCTGGCTAGATAGGGTACGGTGTGAGTCTTCTCTCTATCCAACACCATATCCAACATTCGGTAGTTCACATCTGGAGCAGTTTTCACCTCCGCTTTTGTTCCTACTTTTTATCCTTACTTCGGGACATCCCGATGACACTCCCCCAATTGGCTAACAACAGTCGCTGCTGTATTCATTGTGTCTGAGGAAATCTCCGAATTTGCTATTCACACAATACCATTAGAGGGAGACAAGCAATTACCATGTTGAATAAATCATGAAGGCTTATACAATGAGCTTGTATATATTATAAACCTTCCTGTATATATCAGATTAAGAAGTCACATTGCCTGATGTCCTGAATATCACAGACTCTGCACTCCGTGACCTGTCTTATTAGTGTCCATATTGGCCGAAAGTACTTGGTTGTTAGCGGTGACAGGTGTCGGCTTCCGTATCACACAGGGCGCTCGTAGAGGTAAGACCCCCGGGACTTGGGCCTACTGAAGGTGACAGCTCTCTGTACTTTGAGGAAAATGAGCAGCTCACAGCACTTCCGTGAGCAGCTCTGGGGGGATACATACGCCACATAGGTTACAACGCGCTATCACGCAATGAACGATGTATACATTATTATAATTATGTACGATGTATTATGAAGTTAATGTGGTTCAAAAGGTGGACAAGAATGGCCTATTTTCCTATTGGAAATGCACAGTTAGACAATACTTTCTGAATCCAGTCTGTATTTACTATATAATATGTAACTTACAGGGAATCCGGCCCCATGTTTGAGGCCATGCATATCATTCATCAGCTTCATGTGCGGCATAACTTCATCGCCTACATTACATCACATGTGACGATTGTCAGCCTATAAATGGGAAGCGCTGACAATGCCAAACGTTGACGGTATACCCATTATGTTTGGGCAGTCGCTCAGCACACTATGCAGTCAATAACAATGTTAGGATGATCTGAGAATAAACACACCGCAAATAACTCTGATTTGTAGATCTACACAATATCCCTGTACATATGTATGTATTTTATCATATTGGGTATCAATCTCTGAAACCTAGGATATGCACCCAACCATCATAGACCGATGGGTGTAGCCTACCCTACTTTTCGACAGTTAGAGGGAATATACTGTTGGCATGATGAATAGACCAAGTACTGCAGGCATTTGCTGGTCTTTAATTTGCCATCAGCCCACATGGTGCACAGTTTGATGGGACGGCCGATGTGCCTTACATTGAACACTGTAATCCATCCAGAAAGGCCCAATTAGGAGCTATTTTCTTCACAGACAATGGAAGCTGTCCTGGAGGGGGCGGATCTTCACATCAAACAGGGCTTAAGAGCAGGGTTAGCGAAGGGGGCAGAACGGCCTAAGTGTGGAAGCCAGCTACACGCCTAATTAGGGCCCTGGTAAACAGCAAAACAGGGGAAGACACTCCGCCTATTTAACGATTAGCAGGCAGCTCAGAGGCGGGCGCCTGCGGAACAGCCCTAAATTGGCCGCTGGAAGCCCCATGCGGAGGTTGACGAAGGGCCTGCCAACGTGCATGGTGTGGGAACAGTGCTTTTAACGCCGCAGATTCTGTCTTCTCGCCCTAAGTGGTTACTGAGCACCACACATATAGATTACACTGCCGCGAGCTTAACACTGTTAAGGCTCCAACTCAATGTTCACCGTCCAGAAAAAGACTTCTATATACAGCAATACTTGTCAATGCATCCTGTCAATGTTATTTGCTAGATCAGTGACATTTTTGTTCCTGATGTGTCCCATCAGGGGTCTGCTTTCTGTACAGCCTTAATCCATTTGCAACATTGACCATGAAGTAGGGCAAGTATAAGCCCAATAGCCTATAGGCATGGAAGTCCAATTTGAATACCATGTTATACTCACCAGCAGCTGTCAGTGATGAGTCAACCTATATTAGAGCGACTTTATTTAATTACTACATTGTACTGCCTTTACATATTGTGGGGTTACCGAGCAATCTGCATCTTCACATAGCGCGCTATTCCGTAATCTAAACTAAGGGATCACCTATCACTAATTGGAGTATCCATGAATATGTATCAGATCTAGAATATGTAGTCTTATAGGCTATAAATGATTGATTACTTCACAATTCTCTGCAGAAATTATTTTGCTATATCAAATTATGATAAGCCCTCTCCTGCGTGTACAATCATGGGTTATATTCCCTTTGTGTATAATCATAGTCTAGATCTATGCCGGGATGTAGATCCTAGCCCCTGATCTATGGCATAAGCTTATGAAGCAACGTCTTTTGGGAATAATGCGTTGCCCGATTGTCAGTTCTAGGTGTCACTATATTATTTCATCTGGCATTGTTATTTGATTACACGGCGATGCAAGTAGCTACGATCCTCAGTCAGAACATTCTGTTATATTCATACATAAACAAAAAATGTATTCAATACATCAAGGTTTCTTTTACACTCACACTATTTGAGACAGCTGGAGTATTCTTTATCGATTGTGATAAGTTATTTTGCACGGGAACATTTTGTCTTTTTACTATTAATGAAACAATGATGAGGCAGCGCATCGCAGGAGCGGTCCATCATGAAGGTTTCTGTAAACAAAATCACTTCCACGTGCGGCAAAGCTGGGCTACCAACCACCGTTTAATGGACTCCTATATAGCAGTGAGTAGTATACAAAGACGGGGCATTATCTCGGGTTTCTCGGCACAGAGACCATTACTCACGGCCATATAGGGGCTACCCGACTGTCACTAAGCACATATAAAGCACTCTGTGTTTTATGCGCTCAATTCAATAAGGCGTAAATTAGAATGAACGACATTCACTGTCAGCCGGTTAGAGGACGGAGAGGGGAGATAAATCGGTAAGTATGCAGCTTAAAGCACCATTAGAAGGACTTGCTGCCAGAACATGGGTGTGGGCTAGGAGACTTACGGAAAACGGTCATCTACGCCTGCGCGTGTGGCTTATCGTTGCAGGCCCCGGCGACCCATTCATCTTACATGGAAGGCTATAGCTCGTTGCCATTAGCGGGCTTTATTGCATTACGCATCCAGCGGGACCATCTTTTAAGTCAACTGCTCTTCGTAAATTCCTTTTGGCCTCTGAGGCCAGGGTTAGCGCGCCGTAGCTCAGCCTACTGGCGGGCCCCTTCTGGGCAATCTATCCCCCAGGCCGCGTGCCATACGTCTTGGTGCCTGTCGTGTGGACGGGCTATCTGCTCCACTTCTCATCCCTCGGTACAATGGTGCCACGTCCCCAGACCAATCACACCGGGATACCATGGGGAGGAGTCGCCTGGCAACGACTTAGACGCCGCTTACCACGTCCACCGATTAGTCACCCAGGACGCACTTAGAGACCGGGACCTGTGACGTAGTGACGTCAGGGGCTACGTCCTGGTGACATGGCAGCAGCTTCTGGTAGGTTGACAGCAGGTGGTGTGACCTGCTGATATCAGGGTCTTTTTGACATCGGAATATGGGTGCTGATATCAGGGGGTACTTTAGTTGGTAAAGTGCACTCCACATGTGCAGAGTTAAATTGTTGGCCTGCTGGCAACGCAGTCCTTATGACAAAGGAGGATATCAGGGCTATGGAATAGCTTCTAACATGGCTGCCATACGGCTTCACGTTTTATTCACGCTACTGTGGTTTGTATACTTGTGACCAGAACCCTAGAACTACAAAAAAGTCATTCCAGAATCTTTCCAACGGAGAATCTCAGCATATGTCCCATACAATGTATGTATGCCGATGATGAATTATTGCATATGGAAGTATATAATGACAAAGGGATGTTTTGAAAACATGGTAACATTGTGATAGAGATGAACAGTGGTTTTATTTCATTCTGCAGTGATGGTTATGGATAGCAAACGATATATGTTCTTCTCCAACATACTCTGGGCAATGGTTTCCTTAGTTGATTACTAATTCATATATAGAGTATAAGTGCAACAGATGTCGGTATACCAGTAAAGGCATCCTACACCGGTCTCATACGTATCTACAGGAACCCATTACCCATACACCCACATAGTCACCCATCCTGATATGCCATCACTCTGCATCCCTCATCACACAAACGACGTGTCTGCTTCGGACGCTGCTGAACGACCATTCGAGATAACAGATGACCACTTGGGTACGATTTTTCCACCTGTCCCTTGGCCTTGCATGGGTCACCTTTGGGCAGAATGTCATGGTCAGCCAGGGGGCTGGGGTGGCCGGCGTTTGTCAGAGGTCGGCGGGGGCTGACAGATCGGCGCCCAGTGTCATCGACGATCACCGGCCGGCCGCGCCCATCACACCCACACTATTAACTATGCAGGTGCGCCGGAAGTGGGCTGTCGGCACGTCGCTGCGCACGCCGCCATGTAATAGGCTTCGTTTGGCGGCGACTGAGTACCAGGGGAAGCGGCCCCTCAGGACAATGCCTCGCCGTTATCAACAGGCCCTCTCGACCTCTGCCGCTATCACAACAACCATTAGCTCAATACAGAATTGCTCGCCATGAACAATAACACAAAGCTGTGGAGAGCAGCTCGGTAGCGCTGTCAAGTAGGACATGACCCCTGCTGAGTCCTTCCAGGGCTAGGGCCCCGCCGACTGCCGACTATAGTGCCAATTCACCTCTGCCAGTGGTTGCAGAGGCCATACCCCTCAACCTTGCAGCATCCCGACACAGGGCACCCAGACCAGGACCTACATAGACAATAAAGATATACTTCAGCAATACATCAACTAGACAGTGCACATCACCAACTCTATACTTAGCAAGCTCCTCTGCCTTTATTTTGACTGAGCTGGGTGTATCGGTGCTACTGTTATCCTCTGTACGTATTGCGGAGAGATACCAGTCCCAGTTGGGTATAAAAATCAAAGCTACACAGGGCACACACAGTCAGGCGTCAGGCCGACGAGGGACCGGCGATCCTCGGCCGGCGGCCATTATTTGATCAGTTTACAAGAGGATAAAATTTATCCACTCTCAATCTGTAAGACGCTAGACTGCACAGTGACAGCTTTCCTACCGAGTGATTCTAACCACTGACAGTCGACACACTCCAAGTAAAGAGCAAGCATATCGATTTGATGGAAAAAAAGACGGCCAGCTTTTATACAGCTGACAGAAAGCCCTCCGGAGATCTGGTGGATGCAGCGTATGTATTCTTCCCCGAGGCGCATGGTTCTCTTCCATAGCAAGTTCTTCCCCTTTGTATTGTTGAATTCAGTTAGTGACATATGCACTATAGATAACTAAGCGCCTGCTGCTAGGGTACATGTTAACGTTAGGGGTGAATTCATTCATTGATACCCCCTACACTGTCGCAACACTGATGTGCTGACCACGTTTTTGATGTGCTGACCACATGGTGGACACTCCAACAGGGAATGTAAGATTGCCATACTTCTAGTGAGTTTGTAACATTGAAATCGACACCATATATTCATAAGGGTGTAAGAAGGCTATATGCATTCACCTTTCACACTGATTGCC
The DNA here is from genome assembly GCA_947462335.1 of Harmothoe impar. Taxonomy (NCBI): domain Eukaryota; kingdom Metazoa; phylum Annelida; class Polychaeta; order Phyllodocida; family Polynoidae; genus Harmothoe; species Harmothoe impar. The sequence goes on from OX381704.1 coordinate 59,622,065, forward strand.
ATTAATTACTGACAAAAATGGGAGTTTGTGATTTCATGGTGATGTCCCGTAACACACTGCCACTGATGCCCGTAACACACAGGTAGTGTGTGCTAGTGATGTCCCGTAACACAAGGAGCTTCTCTGCCAGCGACACTGGGAAAAACTTTGGAAACCATCCCCCCCCCCCCACCGTTGAAACCTCATTGTCCCCTTACTACTACACCAAAAGGCCAGTTTGTATCTTGATCATTGGCAACTAAGGGAGTGCTCAATTTGTAAGAACAGGGGGGGGGGTGAGATTTTGCGCGGAGCGTGCAACATTTTTTCACCCCCCCACCCCTAGAGAGGTCGAAATCTTTTACCCCTCCCCGGCAGGCCGAAAATCGCGCACTTTATGTAGCAGAGTAGCGCGCCGCTTTTTCCCTCAAAACAGGTTGAAATATTTTGACCCCCCCCCCGGTCAAGGGGTCCAAAGTTTTTTACCCCCCCCCAAATCCACCCCCCCCCTGTTGTTAAAGAATGAGCACTCCCTAAACTAGCATGACTGTGTGGCTGGTCATGCTTCAGTGAACATGGTGACACCATGTATATTTCAGAGTTATGCAATTGGCTTGACCATCAGGAACCTACCCTTCATCTACTGCCTGCAGTAGGGAGGGGTGGTAACCTGACTACTTCAACTTACATTATTAAAACAGGATTTTGTGCTGTGAAGTTGCATTAAACTGTATAACTTATAAAGAACCTCATCAGTTCAAAATTGTATCACTAATTTTACAACCCCAAATGCCTGCTCCCCCCCCTCCCCCCAGACCAGTCATTTAATCTTTCATTTAGTTTATGTATATTGTATATTTTGTAATTTTATAACTCAATGTATATGTATTATGTACAACAGAGAATCGTGTTACGGGCATCACAGAAATGTGTTACGGGACATCACAACAACAATCAAGCAGTGTGGTCAGCACATCACTCATTGTTTTGTACGGTGCCCAATACTGACATATATAGGCCCCTATCATGGTTGAATCAATATCCACTTGGTGTAAATAGATATTGTAGCTATCTATTGTGAAGTGTACATTCTAAATAGCCCAGGAACACCCTGTTATCACCAGTTATCACCCTGTTACCGCCAGCGTGGTCAGCACATCAAAAACGTGGTCAGCACATCAGTGTTCTGACAGTGCCCTAACCAAAGTTTAGGGGCCTACGTTTTACCAGCATGGGTGACCTAATTCATTTCTGTTATCGATGCAATCCTTTTAGCGATATTGATACATATAATTATATGCCTCATATACATTACAGTATCGGCCATGCACCGCACAGATTGTCGATGCAAGGATGAGATAAAAGCTGCAACATCTAATCCAGCAGTCCGACTTTATTAGACATTTACTACCCGATCAGGAGTTTATGGCGTACTATCTGCCACGTTTAGTGTTCTCGCGGCCTTGGTTTGGGTACTGGACCTTGTCTGGTCATAATACGGGTCATGGTGCTCAAATAGGTTTTCCTGTATCATCATCTTAAGGTACAAATACCACTCTGGGTGTGGATCCCTTACTAATACAATACCTACTTATGGTACAACCCCATCTCTATAGACCAGTATTGACTCAGCCAATAGTGAACGATGTCAGAAGTACAGACAAGTAGCACTGAGGTCAGGCAAAGAAATACCAGGTTTGGACACCTGAATAGACCAAGCAGAGAAACACTTCACCAATGTCTCCTTAGAAGGGCATTTCCCCTTAGCCTTACGATGGCCTCCCACAAATCCCCATCCACTCGTCTATAAATCAGTCCACACGCACATCTACGTCCCTCTACTTCCTGCTGCCTCTTCAAAAGTCACTTTAGGGGGTTTATCCCTTCCATTGATATAAACATCGTAAAGGCCAAATGATGGTCCAAGGCTAGAGAGAGTAGCCCCCTGCTTATTTCCTTCAGAAAGTTGGCTCGACGATACCTTTAGTGCGTATAAGGGGACATTGGTGGGGAGATGCGTCCGTCCGGAGGTAGAGGGACCTGGGGTCGTTTATCACAGCCATACATCAGTATTACGTGTGGGGTCAGGTCCACGATCCCTGCCATCCAATAAAGGCGATCTTACGTTATGGCGCCACGCCACCCTCCCTGGTTACCACGGGCCATCGCCTGGCCAACAAGACTCTCACCATTGTCATGCATAGTGCAGGCCACTACGGAATTGTGGGCGCGAGGTTGTCCTCCCCTTATACAGCTTATAAACGGCAGATTTATATAGCTGTTGTTTTCATCCATGGAGATATTAGTAACAGTCAGACGTTTCTTCCCCTAGGATTTACTGTAGTGGTATGAGCTTCATAATACTGTCCAAATGAAAGACTCGTTTGGCCAGACTTGCGATATTGGCTATACATCACATCATATCACTATACAGTAGCAGCGCATACTGTGCTTATGAGCAGTGGATTCTATATACGACCGACCGACTGTCATGTACTAGCTTATAAGATTCGTGCCTCATCCATTTGCATGTATGTGGTGATCCATTCTCATCCATAAAAAGTTACCTGTATACAAGGGCAATGATGGATTAATATAATTAGATCACCCCTCCACCCTCTTTTCAATTTTCTTATACTACAGGTATTGGATACTACTAATCAATTCATCTGATTAGCATCATTCAAATTACACATGTGCGTGCATTACCCCGTAATAGATCACACTACCAATTTCTAAAGAAAAGTTCACTTGCCTTTTCTAGATATTTGGTACTTGAGTTGGGCATTTATAGAAACTCATAGGCCTAGCCGGGGGTTTCGTGGCTGTGTGGCATCGGTTTCCGGTGAGCTGCTCTTACAATGCCAAGGTCTACTCTATCTTTCTAAATCATCTACCAAGTAAACCGCTCCATCAAATACTGTCAGCCGCACTAGTATTTTCTCTCTTAGTGTTACCTCCCTGCACTGTCTCTCACGACCCTACTTCACCCTAAATGTGTCTCCATCTCCGTACTAGATCATGATAATCTTTAGTAAATTCATGATCAAGAAATGTTTTGTTATTTTGACGACACCAGATGAAGAATGGGATTTTATGGTTTAACACAATGGTTTAACACAATTAGGTTCTGACACTTCCTTAGCATTAAATAGCTAAGCGAATGCCAACAACAGAGCAATCGTTTTTTAGAATACTAATGTAATGGCTATACCAAATGCTTTCCCTTCCCATCACACACACACAGGAATGTTTAGGCATACGTATATCTATTGATACAATGAGAGAGAAGAGACCAACCAGCTATGATATAAAATATTCCCATTGTTCATTTGTGAACCACTTAATATGCTGTTCCTCAATTAGAGCTCTGGCTCTCCAGAAATGCATATCAGCGATTTTGTAGTTACAGAAGTATAAGCATCTACCGGTAATTTGACATAAGCACCATATATAGGCATGTTCTGGTGGTAAGCACAGATAAGGGCGACATTCTATTGCTTGTATCTGTCTGTACTTTTCATGTTCTCTTTGTTGAAGACAAACAATGGCTGCATCGATTTTTACCATCAAGGACCCAGTGGCAACAATGAAAGGAAGAAAGGGACACAGAAAACATACAGAACTGCTATATTGACATTTTGAATTACAGCATCTCAACTCTGAAGCATACAATCGATAACTCCAATATACTGCGGAGGTGTCCTTTTCCCTACACTCATGCTGAGAATGGACCGTCTTAGGTCCATTAACTGTAGAGTAGACCTCCCAAGTGACATGCCTATATCTGTTATGAAGATACTGTGGTGTTGACAATGCCATTTTAAAGTGGAAATACACGAAGTGCTCTTATTTCTGAAAGGTCCATCACTCACATGTATCAAATCGGTTGCTAACCTTAAAGGAAGCACACCTACTATAATATAGAATGGTGATTTGATAATGATATTGTCTTGCGCGCTTGAGACTCATGTTCAAACAGCAGATAACAGCCTGTGACACAGAAACAACCAAATGTCCGTTGATTAAAACAGGGAATTTGATAGCTAGCCTGCTTCATGCCGTCAGCAATAAATTACTTCAGTAATTAAGCAAGGTTCGCAGTAAATCGCAAACACCAATGGCCGGCCGCTTATAATTATCAGCAGGCTTATGTTGCAGGTCGAAGGGCCCGATTAAAAATGTAAATCTACTCAAGATGAGCAACTGCGACGTGCCAAGAGGAGTCGGTGCTTATATGTTTTATGTGAGTGATGTAGATCGCTATAGTAGAGCGAGCCCATTAATGGGGCTGAGCGGCCATTAAAAATGATGCATGGACACCAAAAGACGATGCCAGGAGTCAACTAATCATTATCTGCCTGTTTCCCGACCGGCCAAGACAGTGCCTACCATGTGCGGCCTCGGCAAAAAGCTAACCAGCCCTTGAGGCGTGACCCTGTTCCCATCTTGTACCAATATGTGCCAGCCTGAGGATTTGGCCATTGACTGATAACTGGTTCAATGTGATGGTGCATTCTTGATGTCCGCTCGATGCTTGCTGGCAAGATAATGTTGGGGTACTAACAAATGGGCAAGTAGGAATTGCAATAAATTTTCTCCATGCTCTACAATGTAAAAATAGATTTAAGTCTGACCAATATTGTTGAGTTGGGAAGCCATTCACCCTCGGTGTGGACAACTCAGTCAACATTGGTAGAGTGTAACTCATTTGGCTGCCCACTGAGCTGCTTAATGCTCTATATGATGAGTTGCTCACTGCACTAAGAGCTTCAACACCATAAGGATACATGATATTGTCAGTAAAGTAGGGTGGGGCCATCCCTCCCACCTTCAACACGGCTATTTAACGGTGCTGTTGTTCCTGTAGTCCAATGCGTCACCATCCGGGGGGCAAAATGATCAACGGCGACCACGTTTCAATACCACCGGGCAGCAGCGCTAATGGTTTTCAGGGGTATTTATTATACATCTTACCGCCACTCTACCTACAATGTGATATACTAGCCTCTCCTCTCATAAAATACACAAGGAGAAAGGGCGAGGAAAATACCTTGCTCCTCACTGTATAGCGCCATACAGTGAGAAGGCACGGGGGGATTCCGGAGGTCAATCTCACGGGGTAAATACCCTACATACACGGCTCCTGTCTTTTATTGGCAAACAGTTACGGTTCCTCCAGGGACATACCTTGCAGGGCTTTCGATCCATAAAACACAGAGCAACCCATGTGTGTAGTAAGCCTCTGAGCGGCGCCTGTGGAGGGAGGTTATTGCTTTGAGGGGCCAATACAAGTCTTCTACCATGCGGCCTTCTTGAGGAGGCCATCGTTGTTCTCTGCGCTGGCGGCATGAGATAAAAGCCCTGTATCGGTGAGGGTTGTCGAGGCAGGTATAGAGCCTTCCTGTATGCACCACTATCCAATAACAAGACCCTTTCAGTCTCCGTCTCCATCAATACATCGATCGCCTCCACTGTCACCACTGTCCCAGCATTTGGTACTTCCGCATCTATCCCACTTGGCCATTGACTGCCTTGTTCCCGCGTAAGGCTATTACCAATAACCGGATGCCCTAATTAGAATTCCATTAAATGTGTTTACTTTCTCCGAATTGAAACGATTTTAATCAGCTTCAAGAGGGGATTCACAAATAATCCCAGGCACCACTCTCTCTTGAAGTATCCCTGGTAAATGCTCAAGTTTGAATTCGATTTTATGAAGGTTACTTCCTCAATGGCTTATTAAGTGGTGTGCTCAAAGAGATATCGCAAATGGCAACAAGTACGAGTACCAATTTCTAATTTACCCATGTTCACATATATGGAGGTGAGGACGAGCTCCAGCATGGGGTCTCCTGACCCAGTCATTGATCCTCTGATGGGTGGCCATCCAAAGAAGTAATTACATCTTGGTAATTGAAATTGTTAATCAATATCTGGCCAATGCATTACGTCTCGTTTGATTCGACTGTGAAATCCTACTTCGGATGTGAAGAGTGAAATTCACTATAGACAAAGTGTGAAGATGGGGTGGATCCTGGGACAACTAAGAGAGAGGATGTAGCTAGGATAAAACTCACATTCAAACATTCTCAGCGTTAGACAAGGAAAGATGCAGTGGGACTCTTAATTGGTATTTGATTAATTTTGTGCCTTGTTCTAGACTCATTAATAACGCTTCTTGATTCTATCTTGATGGGAATTACCGTAGTGCGAAGCGGCAATGTGCATGGAATTTGGCAAGGAGCTATTTCTCACGAGTAGTGAGTTTAGACGTAATTGTGACACGTTCCTGTAGGGCACGCCTCAGCGCCAACACTATCTCCCTGTTTCCACCCCACTTGTGGAACTCGTCAGGATCCGCTCATCCGCCCACAGACTTAAATCTCTGACAGCACTATAATGAATGCATAATTTACGAGAAGCCGGCATCTCGCTACACAAATTAAACCTGATAAGGTGTCCAGCAGCCCCACAGTCACACGACTACAGCAATAGCGTCATATCAACCCGTGTTTAGTTACACTGTCCGACCTGCCGCCAGTGGGATGCAGTCGGGAGGTTGGTTACATCGTCGTCGCGTTATCTCCTAATACATCAACCACATCTCCTGCCAAGCATATCAGTCCTCCCATCCATTCGCCTATATCGGCCACCAGCCTAATGGTTCTATCATGTCGCTATCTCGTCTATTGCTTAGCCCTTATCGCACTATCTGACCGTTTTTCTTTAACCAAGTCCAGAGAAATATATCTATGTCGTGTCCCCTGTATTGTTGTATGAGACCCTTACAACCTAAGGTGAGGTCGGTGTCGGAGACACATCACCATTCATTAGGCGGGGATTGGAATCGGACCCAAGCACAGTGATTAAGGATCTTAGGGCATTAAGGGCAAGAGTACTTATAAGTTGCCATAGTCTCTATCGCTGCAGATATTTGGGTGCTGTGCTGGTAGTGTGGCAGCAGAGGTCGTGGGGCTACATACTGCTCACACACTCAGGTGTTTACACGACCGCTTCATCAGGTGGGACTGAGCAGTGTGCAGGACCAGTCACTGCTTAATCCCACCAACTCTATGCCCAAGGCGTCCCAGCGGGGGTCTAACCGTGTACCATGCCATTCCAGGTTAGACACAACGAGCCACTATAGCCCGGCAACAAGCCCTCTTTTCGGGAAGGCTCGTCTTCAGAGTTCGCGTCAGGCCTGATGCAATGGGTGACTTTATTGGGTGAGATCCCGATGCAATCAGAACAAGCGGCCAGGAATGCCACCCTGGAGGTTTGCCTAATTCCCACCCATGTTACCCGGCACGATGTAGGGTGGGGACCTTGGCCTCAATGCATCCCCATTCTCACCCCGGCACCGCCCCTTGCCCCCAGTCCGTACCTCTGGGTGCCCGCCCTAACGGCACTATTATCTGGGCCCGGCCACGTCGGAAACAATCCCCGACTATCAGTGGTAAGCCATGGTGATAGATGCGGCAGGCCTGCTGCTCAGTGCCCCTCCCGTATCGGCCTTCTATTTGGGGTTTCCTCCCCAACGGACAGGGGAGTGGAGGAACAAGATGGGGGTGGCTGTCAGGGACTCCCCTCCTCCTCCTCCGCTCATTCTTCTCCCTACCAGCCACGAATCCTCTGAGTCAGGGGGGCTTAGTGGAATGCGTTCTGCCCGCACCACCTCCTGCATTGTCTCGTTCCTCCTTCATTGGAGGAAGTCAATAGTGGCAGGGCCCTGAAGAGCCCCTATGCTGACCGCCCCTGTGGCAGGAGGAGGGGGGGGATCTTCCTCTCCACCCATTCTAACCCCCCCCCCTCCTGTGAGGGGCTTCATCCGACATGTTATTGCAGAGCCTTGTGTGGGTACGTTATGAAGTCCTAAGGCAAAGCAACCAAATCAGACATCTCTTTTTACATACTGTTATAGACAGACAAAAAAAGGAACAGTTAGGATGACAGTTATCAAAATGTCCGACGACCACCACTTATAAATGTCGCTACCGTGATACAGTGACCCGAGCAAAGCTTGGTGTGCCTTTCTCCAAGCAAAACAGACAGCAAAATCAGCCCTTTGATCATTGCAAGCCGTGGCCTTTATGCACCGGACTGTGTCAACACTGGCCTCCCAGGGGTAGTCGATAGGGCCGAATCCAGTTTCTGGAGTGCCGCTTGGGTACCAGCCGTGGCCAGCCAGTATGGGGACATGTCTGCTGGTTCATGGTAGGTTTTGGAGCTGTTATTAGATATCAACTTAGCCGCTTACTGATCTGTGAGGGGCATCCAGGCGAGTATTTCTGTACCCGATGAACAATCTTCAGTTACACACTGATGCCACAATGAGACTGACTTAAATAGCAGTTCAGCCCTTTGAAGGCATCTTGCATACAGAGAGGAGAAGGGTCCAGATACGAAATGTAGTATAATTCAACGTCCCTTTTAGCTATCATATACCGCAATCGTCCTTGAGCTCATCCAGTTCTTTTAGATAGATTAACTGATGCATGAAAATAACTGTAAACACACACGGCAGTCATACCAAGTCATCGGCACACGAGAAGGTCCTTGACACGGCTAGGCTGTAGGTTATTAGTGAAGTAACTGTAAAAACATGTTGCCTCCGTCCGTGTGGGAGGAGGCAATACGTGACGGCCGCCGAGATTGATTCTCCGGAGCCTTATTGCGTATTCCCACTGCCTACAGCCTGTCAGAGCGCCCCGACATATCAATCACGATTAAAACGTGCTCCCTAGGGATAACGCGAGGTGCCACATACCAAGGCAATTCACTTGCCGACTGCATGATGCAAGCATAAATGTGGCCACTTCATACCGAGGGGCGTGGAGAGGGACACGCGGCCACATCATAAAGTGTTGCGTAGCAATAGGCTGCTTTAGCCTCAGTGTAATGGTAGGGTGAGACACCTAATGCAAATAAGCATGGAAAGTGGATTAATCACGTCAGTCAAGTTAAAAGGAACTGGCAGAATAGGATGAGGTGGAGGCCTCTAGGGAACTCTGCAACATCGATGGGTTTGAGTTACGATTAGATTTCCATGCGTGCTGACAGTTCAAAGAGTCGCTATCCCTGACTTTTTAGAATCTACCTTCAGGCAAATCTGATATTCATGTGCCGAAATGAGGTAAAAGCTTTTGCACACTACAGTGCCTTTGTGGGATGGCAAGTAACATGTGCTGATAGAAACGCACTCAGCCCAAGTGACATTGAACATATGGAAAGAAAACTCAATTAGCTTGGCACAGATCCTCATTCAGTGTCTAGACTGTTCCATACTCAGTGCGGCATGACACGCTCTCATACATGTGCAGCATCATTGGTTAGAGGCGTCAAAGAGTTCATCCCTGCTGCAGTGAGCCATTAAAGGCTCGATTCTTACTGTCCCTCCAGTAAGAGTCAATGTGGAACGAGGAGCGGTACTCTTGGTCTTTATGGGAGAGGTGGGCGTTTAAGGAGGTCGCCAACAGCTGTGAGAGATGGCATGTCAGAGGATTCAACAGGTGTTTAAGTCAACTCATGCTTATACCCCTTCTAATAACAACAGTTATTTCATATTTGATATCCCCACATGACTGTTTGTCCACAAGTTTGTATACAGTCTGACGCACTGTAACAGCTGCACGTGGATTGCAAAGCAATGTTAAGCTGCTAGCCTTTACCAGACACCGCTCCCCGAACGACCCGCATATACATTCCCCTGTGCGTTAGACGGCCCGGGCCGTGGAGGCTTTTAAGCACTATGCATTACAAAAAATGCAGGGATCCTCAAGATGTACGTCAGCATTAACCCGTGGACGGTCTCTCCGTCCCGTGTCCTCCCTCCACACGTCAACATCCCATCAGGAGTACCTCAATGTGATGTGACATCCTACCCCATGCGGCCAGCCTAGTCCATTACACACTCTCTAACCTGCTCCCCTGGACGAGAACTCCGCTTCAGAAACCTGTCCTCATTCCATGTGGAGAGTGAGCGTCTCTATAGTTATGTGTAGCATCCTCGTTCTTCACACGGCATGGAGAAACTGGATCTCTTTTTTTCCACAGCTGCACTCCTCAATGTGACGTCATTAAAATAACTAAGAAACTAATATATCTAAATGATTCTATCAATAAATATCTGAAATTGTTGAGGCCTGGGTCGGTCAAATATTGTCCGTGAAGAAACATCAAGTTGAGATAGATTCTCGTGAACTTTTCTATAATAAGCAGCTCCCTGGATAAAACTGACTCGTGCCAGGAACCGTGGCTAGGCATGGTTCAGTGATGTGTTTTGGAGTGGTGAGGAGTGCACTGCTGTATGTTCAGGGTATAATAATACAGAGTCAAAGATGCGACTCCCTGATTCATTTCATACAGAAATTCCACATAAAACTACAATTTCTGTACAAGTAGGAGAATCGGCATCTATGGGGCATGCAGGTTGGCAATGGCGCTAATCTAGGACTGTAGAATGGGGACACCTTCAAAGTTTTCTTGTACTGCATCACTGAGAACAGATTGACGTCAGATAACGTAAAGTATAAGGTAGCCACTGCGTTCTGCCGGGTGCAAATACTCATTTTGATATACTACTTACATTATGGAGCTACCAGTTTACTACCAGAGCCCGTTCTTATGTACTGACATTACTACAAATCATAGACATGATTTTCCAAATCTAGATAACAAGTATACATAAATCAATATTACACTTCACTCAGTTGTACAGGACATTCCAATTAATAGTACAATGGAATATTTACCTGCGTCATGTATATTGCAATATCGTGGATGAGCAAGGATCTTTTCTACATTATGAAACATTATGTTCTATATTGCCTTATGAAATATATGTGCTATATTCTCACGCAGGCTTCCTTTGAAAGTGCTAACGTTGCAACGTAGATTGCTTCCGACCGCCTACCTGCCCCCATTTCCACAAGGGAGGTGGCATACTGCTGCGCTCCTGTGGAATTCCCACGGCGTGGGTCATACGCGGGCAGACAAAGGGCCACTTGGACGTAATGAGCCACCCCCCCACACGCGAAGCCACATGCAAAGCAGCCTAGAAGCTGGGCCTGCTACTCGCCTGCCGGTGTCAGCAGGGGCCCATTAGATACTAATTAATGCCACCCAATCGTCTCTGTGCCGCAAATTGGCAGCGCAAACACTCATCCTACCCCAGGATTATCCGCACCTTAATTCCCACAGCGGGGAGGGGGCCACATGCTGACCACCACCAGCAGCCTGAGTGGTGCTGGTCGTGGGTAGTAAGGGGGCACTTCAGAAGCAGGGGGTACTGAGTGATGAGAGAACACTTTAAGCAGATAAATAAAAAAGGCCAGCTGAACCACATCTCTAAAGCGTTTGTTTTTCATGTGCCAGATGTTGAAAAGAGCACAGACACCCTGCGTTTCTGGATAGGAAACGGAGGCGCCTCATGATAGCGGTCTTCATGGTCGCAGTGACGTATGGACATTAGGCAAGGCCCGCTTAAGCCAAGAAGATTTAAAAGTGCTCATGGAGTGCTTTTGTCCTGAAAGCAGACCTTGTCACGGCGTCGCTTCATCCTATATGTGAGTGATTCCCCCGTGGGTTAGGTTTGGGAACAAGGCAGGGCCTAGTGCACCCCAGTCGCACAGAGGGGATTAGTGGCAGAGACTAGCCGTGTACATCTCCCAGGTAATAACAAGGGGATGGTCCAGGGAAGGGTGGTGGGGTGGGAGTAGCCTCACCCTGTGCACCTGCCACCAAACTACCACTCCCACCACCGAGCTACTCTGGGTGCACCAGCAGCTCATAATAATGCTATTTGGCCACAGTCAGCGCCACAAAATAACCATATTTCATTAGTTACCCCAGCCAGCGCCCCACCCCTCTTCTCCTAACTGTCCTGACCTCATACATAACAGTTCTAGCAGGACGGCCTTCTATTGCAGGCAAGCCGACTAACGATTACTACTCTTTAAGTGGTATTTGTTTGCTTGGAAGCTCTTTCCTATTTGTTTCTGGATCCCATGGGTTGCCGCAAAGCTCCCCAGGGAACCCCAGATATTGCTTTCCCTGAGTGCTGTCAGAAGGCTGTAGTCTGTACTCGATACCCCGCTGGGAATGACAGATATAATGGGTTTTACTGCGTTATGACGTTTACATGTAATCTGAAGTTATAGTTCTTTTCACATCACTAAATCATATTAGCTGATCATGTGATCATTGGAAAACTCATCAATTTTGATATTGTGCCAAACGTTTATTTTGGGTAACAGAGGATTGATTCTTTATGGGTAGCTGATGATGGGCAATAGCTGGCCCTATGTAGAGTATGCCATGGTGCTCTTAATTCTCATAGACCGTCAACTGGTCATATATTCCACTTAACAGCTATGTAGGTTATCAGGTTTAGTACGCTTTACATTGGTTCCCGCATCCATTTGCAATCTGGCGTATTATTACCTGCCCCTCAATTTACACAAAAAGAATTGCGTTTGGTTCCATATTTTACGTTGTATTGGGTTATTGTAGGAGCAGACTACCCATGGTTTCCTGTGCGTGTCAGCCTCCTATGATACAGCAGACACTGGATATTTCTAATACTGCCTTTTTGTATTGTGATTATTCTGAATCTAAGAAATGAATCTTACCTGTAGATGATGTATTCTGGCCTGGACTAAGTCACTGAGGGCCTTCGACTCCTGTTGCCGCCAATCGCCATGTCCGTTACTCTGACTAAGATTCCACAAATCCGTAAGAATTATTCTGCAACGAAAATGAAAATAGAAAGGATCAGATTTTCGTTCAAATAATTATGTCATACTTGACAGCATAATTAGGTCAGTGCAGTATGGTGCTTTGGGTACGTTCTCCACCACAATTATTTATGCGTAGTCAATGATATGCTGGGAGAGTATGGCATCGGGAATGTGTGTATTCCCTCTTTCGATTATGCTATTAGTGTATTTGTGAAGTCCCATAAAGATCCATGTTAAATATTGTATATCGGTGTAGCATAGGCTGATTCATGGTCCCAACTTTTGGTCGATTTTCGGTAAGAAATTAGCTTAATTCAATAGAGAAATTGTAGCATAAAAGTACTAATTCCTGCAGTAGTAGGAAAAGTGGCATCTCTGAAGTCTAACCTACACTTGAACTAAGTCGCGAGACTTTGTTGTTTCGACACTACAAGTGGCCGGAGAATAATGTACTCCTGGTGTCAAAATTGACAAAGATGCAATAACCGGTCATCTTTTAGCCTGGGTCCACCATACTGTGATATTGGAAGCCTATAGGGGAAACTCCGATCCAGGACAGTCTCTTTAAATACCATAAGTCACCAACCAAGTGAAAGAAACTTAAGTCCCTGGAGCATATAGGTATATTCCCAGGTTCCAGTTGTAAGCTTTACCCATCCATCAGCGAGGGTGTATTGCCACTGGTACAAAACATTAACATGCCAAGCAGTACTAAAATGTAATCACAGAGTACACCTTTCCGTGCTGGTCACTTTTTATCACCAGAATTAATGGATCGTTGGCAGGTTGCGTGGGATTGACAATCGAAAAACGATCAAAAGTGCACTTTTGGGGAAGTAATCAAAGCCACCAAAAACCTACATGCCCACCCACAACTACCGGCACAAAACAACATTTATTCCTTGCGTCACCTTAACGAGAAGCTGCAGGCAACCCATGAGCACCTGCCTGTGTGCTCTGAGTAGTTCCAAACAACTCACCGACAACTCAGAAGCAACTCTAGGCGGCCACACAGTAGTTGACTAGTGCCCGCCGGCCTTAATGCCTACTGGCCATGTTTCGGGTGCTGTTTAAGGCTGTTGCGTGTGTGCCTTGTTGGGGGGCGGCCACAAACAACCAGAGCCCTCCTGATAAGGCCAGGCACGACAGCACATCATTTGGGCCAGTGCGCATGCGGCCCTGAGCGGCGGGTTCCGGTGACCTCTGTGAGAAGATAGCGCGCTGGAGCAGTGAGCAGGGTGCACCCATGCGCCACCTTACAGCGCACAGGGCCGCTGGAGCTGAAATGGGGCCCGTTTTTTCATTCGTTTTCCCCTGTGAAACACACACACGGCTAAGTCTTATCTAACGGCCAATCTCCCATCCTATCCGACAAACACGCCGGTGGCCACACCAAAGCTGGCCACCACAAGAACTGTTTGTCCCTCTGGCGTGTATGCGAAGTTCTCTTGCCACTTGCTTGGGCCTACAGAACCCCCGAACTTATTATAAAGGGAATCTATCAGCAGTTCTCTGTCAAAACTAATACTGCCCCTAGACACACATGATGGATAAAAGAAGAACGCTGTGATTGTTCTTTGATGATGAAAAAACGTCAATATCCAATCACAACTTTTATGATACAGGTAAACAGTCCTTCAAAGAGACTCAATGACATATCCTCCAGTAGAGAGTTGGTGGCCGTTGGTGGGCAGAGGGGTATTTGTGTGTGTGTTTGTGTGTGCTAACTACACCTGAGTATCGGCCCTGAGGGCTGATTCTCAAATCATATACAAAGAGCAGCTCGGCATCAATATGATACATGGCGGAGACATCCACAAGACATCATCAAACATAGCGCGGGTGGCGACAGTGCAGACAATGGAACAAGGCCAAAGCCTGCAGGCAATTCAACAAAGGTAGTCATTGTTAACCAATATTACCTTGAAATTGCCACGGAATGATCTGCCTATCCCTTCTACAATAACACATTAACGTAAACACATTATCGCGAAATGGTGTAAATTGCGTATTACATTTTTTGATAAATATAATATTACCATAGGTTCTGAGTACAGGAGAGGATCACACTATGCATATCGATTTCCACTGCTTTTACTAAAAGTAAAACAGACCCTCAGGGAACAGAGACCTGCAGTATCAGGTTGTTATCGAAGAACACGCCTCTATGCAATATCAGTAATTGGCTTCATCACGTTCAATGCAATCCTCGTTCTATAAAATAGTGTATTGAGCAAAGTCCTGAACATGCTCACACACACACTCTCACACTGCAATGGGTGGGATGGCCGTCGTAATAAGAAGGGCGTACGTTCATTAGGGCGATGGACCTTCTCATGTTACATTTGCCTTAGAAATCCTCTGAGAGAATCCACTTGCTAAAAACTCAGTGTTAGGGTTTTATATAACCATGTTTTTGTAGGCTTAACCGAGGCCATAAAACTGTGCGGCCCGAGGTAAGAAGTCTGAAGAACTCGAACCGACCTACACAACACAACGCAACCGACTGCTGAAAAGGGATCAATGGAACCCATTTTGCACGTTGCTCTTTGTAGAGCGCAAATTAAAGCCTGTGCCTTCAGATCAAAGAGGTCGCCCGTAAGGGCCATGCCTCTAGGTTTTTGCATGAGGAACATTTTTGGAGAACAATAACTGGAGGCCTTGGCTGCGACAGACAGGTTATTGGCTATGGTTGACCCTGGATCCGTCACCGACTCGCGGCTAAATTGGATTTGCGTGTTGGTATCGAGGGTCTAGAGCCTGTGTAATGGCTAAATGGGATGGCTATGTTGAGGGCGCGAATGCATGGGTCAGTTGCCACTATGCTGTCGAGACTTGAGGGTGAGGTATATAGGTTATACATCAACATGACAGCTGACTAGAGCAGTGGTGTAGTGGGCAGTGGGTGGTGGCAAGAGTGGGTGGATGGTGTTCAAGGTGGATGGTGAATGATGGATTGGCAGTGTTGGGAGGTGGTGACATTGTTGAGCTGTATGGGGAAGGATAGGGCAGTGGTCTGAGAGGCTAGCAGGGTTGTGGGTGACGCTGACCCGACACATCAAACAGGCTAGCTAGGCTGCTTCACTCAGCCGCAGATAGCATGCCAAGATCAAGGCTTGCGGACATATTTAATAGCCCTGGTGCCTCGGATCACTTCCCGCTGGCGCCCTTATTGTTCTGCCTGTTGCATCTTAATGCCTCTCCCCACTGAATGCATTAGCATTAGGATCACCTACACAGTGCCGCCGGCCCGCATGCTTCGTTGGACTAAAAGCCCCGACCACACAGTTGGCCCATGATAACCCGGTGGCACGGGCACAAAACCATCAACCTCTCACAAAAAGCTGGGTTACCAAAAGGGCTCTGATAAAACCCCAAAGGACTGAGCTGTAGGGGAAGTTTTAAAGCATTTACCTTTTTGAAGGCCTGCAGCAGTGGCTTTTTCTATTTGTTTGAAACAGAGAATGACAAGGGCTACTGCTTCTGTCGGGGCGGGGCAGGCAGGGCGGTGGCCTCAGGGTTAAGGTACCTTGATGGAGAGGCATGTGTGATTTACACTGTGCTGTGGTGGTGGTGGGTTAACGACAAGGCTGTGAACAACATAGCTATCACTTCCACGCACATTAGGTGTGTCCCCAAAGCCCATAGACCTCCCAGCCCTGCCATCAAAGTCTGCCTCCATGTATCACTCCCCGACATTAACTCATCATCCAGGCCACCCCATGCATACAGCATCCCACTTCAAAGGCTGTAGCCGTCTTAGCCTACGTCGTCCATATTTATGAGCTGCTATTGTTTCTGTTCTCGATGTCGTCGTTACCACAACATTGCCTGTGCCCTGTGGTTGTGAACCGAGCTCATGTTAAAGCAGACGAAGATGACACGTAAGATGAGATTCAACCAGTTTCCATTAGGGGGATTCATAGGGTTTCGTTTGGTAATCACAATTAAAATTCCAATACGACTTGAATATTAGAACTAATCTAGAGCAATACAGTTATCAATGATTTGATGTTTTGAAAGCTCCTCACATTATCAGGAATGCAGGTCTGACAGCAGCCACTCTCCTGCAGCTGCCATTTGTATTTATGACCACAGAACCCATGATGGAGGTTAACACACGAGATAACAGAACCATCATTGGCAATGTCACTGTCCTGTGCAGGGGAGATAGCCCATAGTAATGTCAGAAGGATTATCAACAAATGCGACACAAATTACAGACACATACACAGTACATGATCATGAGTTTTAAACAGTTGGGTTTAAACAAATTCCGCATTATTGGCTAGCTAAATCTCTTGGCGTGTGTAGCCCAGAGGTGGTGTATATATATACTATAAACCTTAATAAAACACTTTAGAAAAAACCTGTAGACACAACAACGACTTCATGTCGAAATCACGAACCTCTAGGCATCTCTAGAGCAGCAGAAGACGAATGTGGCTCGGTGCAGCTTCATTAAGTGTGGGTCTCGGAAGGATCCCTAGTACTAAAAGGTAGCTAAAGCATAGCAAACAACGCCCGACATGGAGGGACGTGCCGAGCACTAGGCCACGTACAGTAGCCATCGGCAACCATTAGCCGCAGGAGGGGGGCTATCCTTCAGGGTTAACAAGGTAAACTCCGCCCCCCTCCCCCAGCCCCCAACCCATGTAATCCCCATCACCAGCTCCCCAGCCCAGGTGCCTTCAGTTTGATTCTACCCCCAGTCTAGGCATGGCCTCCCTCACGCCTCCTCCCCTCGGCTATTCATATTCACTACGGCTGCCATCATTGATCTGTGCTGCAGACCGCTAATCCCAACAGTTTCATTTGCTCTTACAAACACATCTCCCAAAAACTACTTAAAACATGATTCGCGTCTAGCTGCCGCACATGGGTAGAGATCTATAATAGTATGGAGGTATAATATCATGTTAATCGTGTATGTATTTGAATTACCACATAGCAAAGATTGACTCGGGCGTTGCTATTTACACATCTCCGATCACATTGACGATCCCCAAACCTCGTTTTATCAGTAGACCAGATTTAATAAGAAGGGGTTCGTGATGTGCTCCATCATTGATAGACAGTGGACTCTGACAAAAAAAAACAGGCCTGTGAGGATATGAGTCGCCACATGGACCAAGGGCAGTAATTGCCTACCGCGACCCAATATGCATACATGTATAGCGTGTGACGGCAGTTACCACTTCATCAAGTGTTGAGTACTAGATCTATAGGCTTAGTGCATATCTGATTTATTATACAGGATAATAATGAGGATATTTTGATGTTATACGAGCAGAATATCTCTGAAAATCCAAATAATAATATAGAGCAGTCCAACATTATAGCACTCCAATGCACTATATGGCTATATATCTAAAACTGGACATCGACATCAATGTAACCTTCTAACAGCTCTTTTAGTCACATCAAAGTAGAAATAGCTATGTGAAGGAGAAGGCCAAATCATTCCTGCCTGTCACTCCCTACGTAACAAGCAGGGCCGGGAAGCAGGGACCCCAATCTTTAATTGTTATACATTGAAGATACCGACAGTGGTCGAGCAATGCTCGAATTACACTATCTACAATACTCAAGAAATGGCAAGGTGTGATACACAACAATTGAGGGCACATGTAGGACTGCTAAAACTCGCTGGTAGTGGAGTAGGGACGGCGCCCAGCCCAGGTGTGATCACCAACCATTGAGGGCGCCTGTAGGACTGCTAAACTCGCTGGTAGTGGAGTAGGGACGGCACCCAGCCCAGGTGTGATACACAACAATTGAGGGCGCATGTAGGACTGCTAAAACTCGCTGGTAGTGGAGTAGGGACGGCGCCCAGCTAAGGGAGTGATCATTTTTTAACAACAGGGTCGAAAATCGGCTCGCGCGCGGGCCCTTTGAAGCATACCGTAAAACCTCGCGTATAAGCCTAACTCGCGTATAAGCCGCACCCCGAGTTTGTGCCGATGCTATAAGCCGTAGAGGGCCTCTGAATGAGTACAGGGAAAAACTCGCGTATTAGCCGCACCCCTAACTTAAGCTTATGTCTATGAGACAACATGGGGTGAAAGTCCTCCTGGTGGCCCTGTGTGGCCTCCTGGCGGCCCGTAACACCTCCCCATGGCCCGTGGGGCCTCTATGAGCAGTGACAGCTTTCTTACCTCCCCCCCCCCCACACACACACGCAGAACCGTATTGCTCTTTTCTATACACCCACAGACAAGTGGTCGCAGCGTTGTGTTCTTGTATGAGTCCAGCCCGGCATTCACACATGAAGGGTGAAGATGTGTGGGTTACGGGGGGGGGGGGGGCGCATTGCTTACGTCATAAGGGTGTATGTGAGGTGTGTAGCGGTCACACCCCCCCCCCCCCCCGCCCCCTCCTCTCCCCCATTGGCGCATCAGCAGTGTTAGGAAGCTGGCGGTTGTCTGCATTGTCTTAAGACTAGGTGCGAATTGACCTTGGTCAGGGGCTTACCCCCCCCCCCCCCCCCGGAGTCTCTAGGGTCATATTGAGATTATTCTATGGTGATTTGGGGAAGAACACTTTGGAAAAACTCGCGTATAAGCCGCAGCCCTAGTTGGGGCTTATCCTATTAGCCGCACTGGCGATCCGACTCGCGTACTAGCCGCGGCTTCTACGCGAGGTTTTACGGTAGTAACGCGCGGGCTTTTTGGCTCAAAACAGGTTAAATTTTTTTGCCCCCCCCCCCCCCACGAGGGGTCCAAATCTTTTTTCCCCCCCCTCCGGTCAAGGGTTCCAAATTTTTTTGGCGCCATATGGCGTAACGGACGCGTAACGGACGCGTAACGGACACCTTGACATGGTCGTTTTGTGACATTGACTTTAAAATATTGATAATAGGTGACAAAATGCAAATATCTACATGCAAGTGGTGTCTACTAATATCAGAAAAAAAATTCCAATCGTTCTAGCCCGTTTTCAATAAATAAATGTATTATTATGTTGTATATTTTTTAATGTTTATATAAGAAATAAAATGACAGCATTTTAATTTCTTTGAATTGTGACAGTTTTTTCTGTAGAACGTGGAAAAGCTAAAAGAAATACTACAAAAGTTCAAAAATCACATTACTGAAAAGGGGAGATCATAAAGTTTGTTTGAAGAAATAAATATGTATGACAACTTGAATAGTTCTAATAAAATATTGGGTTTCAAAAAAAAGTTCTACTTTGTGACATCTGGGTATAGCTATTTTGTGGTATTCTCATGAGCCTGAGCCTAAGGTGTGATCACCAACCATTGAGGGCGCATGTAGGGCTGCTAAAGTCGCTGGTAGTGGAGTGGGGACGGCGCCTAGCCCAGGTGTGATCACCAACCATTGAGGGCGCATGTAGGACTGCTAAAACTAGCTGGTCGTGGAGTAGGGACGGCATCCAGGGGGGACCATATAATATTGTATATAGCGATGACTCTGGTTTCTCCGTATGGGCGGCCATGTTAGTTCTGAGCTCGCAATCTACCGTGAGACTTAGGCAGTGACCAGACACTCACACACCATAGCTTCCGGGGAACAGGCTACAATACGAGAGCAGAACCAAGGTCTCACGAGATTGCTGGTGGCAGTGTAAACAAAGTGGTTGCGGGAACAGGTCCGCACCAGTTAGGTCACTATACACCCCTCACGGCTGGCTGCCTGCTCAATGGGCCGTGATGTATAAGCATGCTGGAGGGTGACGAGGGTGGGAGGGGGTGACAACCAACAGTGCATAAACACTTTGATTGGATGACAATGCAGTTTTTATAACACAACCCTAAATTTGTGCAACGAAAATCATCAAGAAATGGTATATATTTTTTCCAAATAACAGCTTTTCTAGAATGGCCCAATACTCAGGAATCCTACTCCGAATAAAAAAAAGTCAAGTTCGCAGTATAGATACATGAAAAGTGAGAAATGCTGGCGTTCACGGTTTATGTAGGAAATGTACTAAAAACACCAAAAATATGCAACAAAACCCAAATTTTCTCAAAAACTGTTCAGTAGGATTTTTTCTAACTGAGGTTCCAGTGTTTTCTACCCTCATATTACACATTGGCATAGAGAATATATTGGCACCTAGTCAGGATTTTGCCCTAGAAGCAATCTGTGAGGCAAAAAACAGCCAAAAGGAGCCACTGGTCTGAAGTATAAAACTGGGCATCGATCACTATAGAGCTACAAAGAGAGAGAGAATCGATGTCCAGTAATAATATGTATATACTCATGGTATGTGCCTCCTCTACATGGGTCCTTTTTATACCAAGAAATGAAGGGATGCAGGGGTTAGATCATGGAGCAGGAATAAATGTATATCTATGTGTACCAACTAGTGGGGTGAGCAGCTCACTCTCACACTCAGGTCAGCAAACCCACACCCTAGCCACTGTCTCAGGGGGAGGAGCTCTGGGTCCCACAGCGAGCAGCTCGAGGCGGGAGGGAGGCGCGGTGACGAAACTGTGCCACGGCTGGTATAGCGTGTGGACGCGTGAAGGGGTCGGCCGATTGGCGGAGCGGCCCGATTCACAGATCGCATGACCCTCGGCCATTCGTCGCCAACTGCACTGTGACCGGTACACAGGGGGGAGCAGTCGGAAGTCACGTGCAAACACGCCTTGAGCCCCTCGCCCGCCCCCAAATATATACCATGACTAGATTGAGGTGTGTGTGTGAGGGGGGGGGGGGGCGGTAGGGGGGGCGGTAGGGGGGGGGGTAGAAGGGGTCAAGGGTTGGGGAGGCTTTCTGCCAGGGGATGTTAGCATGTCCATCGCCCTCGATGCTTTCTGTACTCGCCACATTTGATGTCACGAGAGTTGAAGGACTCCCGAGTGCTTACTCTTCTTGAGGTTGTCTTTTTCGGTGGCTCTAGGGCAGGGTGGCCGCTATGGTCTCTCATCTGTGTAGGGTGGATGAAATGGATTTCACATCAGACATCACAAGGAGGGGATCTACGGGATCTATGCGTCTATAAGCGCGTGCGTGCAGGCCTCAGGCGTGAAGACCGATAGTTTATGTCACATGTCGCTGCACGATACGCCAACCTTTACAAAGACTGACTGAGCTGCTCAACTGGGTGGTCTGTCCAGTCTGAGCTGCTCCCCTCTATACCAGCCTAACCCCGGCCAGGATATTATGTCAACATGACCGTGAGAGCAGCTCGTTACGTCCAGCCGCCTCTAGTTCTAAGCACTGGTATGGTTGGCCTCACCGGGCGGCTGTGAGCCACCCCTATAAAGGGCACACACCGAGAGGGACTGCCTTGCCAATGTGCATACTCAATACTCCAAGGCACCGTGCTGGCTACCAATTTGGTCCCTTTTTAGAAGTGTACAATGTATTCAGTAATACACTTGATGGGTAGCGGGTATGCAGTATAAATACAGTCAAAAACACCCACCAAGTGTATAATGGTGACGTATATTCCTTTCCATAATGGTATTAAAAACAAAAGTCTGTTGCTTCGCTAATGGCGTGGGACTGAAATTTATTGGCTCTACCTATTTGAGAAACAGTTAAAATACATGTGCATTTGTATAGCACGTGCTGCAACGTTCGGTGCTAATGGGAGAGAGAGGGGCGTTGTAATGTATACCCCCTTATTCAATTCACATTGGGCGTTCATCCGCCTACTTGACTAAAGGGAAACTGCATATTCTAAACTGGGTGGCACATCGCGTAAAACTAGTTCTTTGTGCAACTAGTTGATAGAATGAATCAACCGGGGAAGAATAAGGGGCATTAATCACCCGTGTTGATTACATTAGATGGATACAATTTGTACATAGACTCGGCCGTTATTAAGAATGCTTTCTCGGGGCGTTCAGCCTGCAGATCCCCAATCCCTTGCTGTAATTACTTCCGCATTCTAACCCATACACTGAAGTGCTCTCAGAGACTCGTGCCCCACTCGACATCCATCACCGGGTGCAATAGCACTGGGCTTGGGACCTGCTTATTTACCCATCATGGAGGGGCTAGATGGAATAGGTTGATGGTGTCGAGCTGGGGGGTTTCTAGACTAAGAGATGCAACTCTACACACAGTTGATATCTTCTTGTCGATTACAGGGTATGATGACGCCTTGGATGCAATTAGACCCAGGCGCTGGTAGTGATAAGGGTGGGCATTGTAGACCACTTAATAAACCAATTAAGATAATGCAGATAGAGAATGGGGCGTAATGAAGAGCTTTGAGTGGCGGGTGTCTTCTGTTAGGGCCCGTTCCGTTTAGAGGGGATTGAATGAACAAGGTCTGACTACGTGGACTTCATATTGATGAGGACAGCGGGGGTCGGGGTGGGGGAGGTTCTCCCTTGGTATTCTGCCAGGTCCTCCTCCTAATCCACGTATACATGGGTCAGCGAGCCTTTATTTCAGAACAGACTCACTGCCGTACGATTAATAACGGCATCTGGACAAATTACATGGTGGAGAACAGTGGTGACAAATACTATTAGCACTGATTGGCACTGAGCCGTTCGTTACCTATACATCCCTCTAGAGTCCATGTCAGTCCCACTTTAAGAATCCACACCTACATCATTTACCGTATACAGCGGTGACTCATTATTCCTGGCCATCTGGGCAGTTTCAAGATGAAGATTAGGGTACATGAACTGAAGCTGATACCAATGTCTATGTCTGGAAATAAACTTTAGAAACGTCAACAGACTACCAACATGGAGGAGTAAGCATGATGCACTTCACCCTTTCTTCTTACGACATGGTAATATAACATCTTGGCCACAACGCTATTTTCTATGACAGCGAAAGGTCTAGAACTGATAGGCAAGCCATGCTAGTAAGCATTACACAAAATACCAGCTCTTTTAGTAATTAATGGAGCCTTACAAATCAGCAACGGTGTATTTACTGCACAATGAGGTGCAAATATGTGCAATTGACGTGGACGCATGCATACGTAAAATGCTATTCAATTAGGGTATAATGATTTAGGCAACTGTTAGTTAAGTGGGTTACATTGTACCCAAATGAATTTGATACGTGAGGCAGATGTTACTCAACTTGCCCTAATCGTCTTATTAAAGCTGAAAGGGTCGCCAACATTATGATTACCCTCATCAGGCTTATTCCATAATTGAGACCCACCACAATTGGGACTCACTTAGTCAAATTTGGTTTGTATTGTGCTCGTTAAACATTAACGAGTTGTCCGCTTGTCTTTTGTGTTTAGGCTCTTCATGCCACATCCATACCACGAAACGTTCCTGTCATACTGGTAGAGGATTGGGTACCAATCGGTAGGTACTTTATTCAGAAACAACAGTATCTTATTGTACCAGTGTGGAAAGATCCAGTTATCTCTCAAACTCTTTACAGGTTGGCACCTATATTTTGCTATCGCCGCCAGTTATTCATTCTCTCACAACAGCTGAAGTGCTAAACTAGTGCAGTTGGGTGAACGCATATATATACATGTATAATGTGTATTGTTTCCATCTGCCTGCTTGTTTTTCTAATTGTCCATGATGCTATACACAGTTCTATAGTATAATCCTTTCATGACAATAATAGGTCAATCAAAGAGATTTCCTATCCACATTGTCACATATATAGGATTTTAATCATGAGGGGGGGGGGGTGAACACAACATTGTTAATGCAATGGTACATACTTCTCTAGGCTCAGTAGATGCCCTCCAGGTTCACATGATAATGTCCGCCCTACATTATATTGTCATGAAAAGAGCATTTCGGAGATATCCCAGCTCCCCCACGTAACGCTTGCTTGGCGTTATCTCTGGCAGTGTATCTGTGCATATATACAGTGAGGCCGCCCCTGACCGGCAGAGGCAGCTAGTTAATGGGCACTTCTTCACAGGCCTCTGTAGGGGGCACCAAGAAGTACCCTGAGGCAAAGTCATTACTCCCCTACCCTGCAGAAAGAGAATTGCTATATTAAATTGCCTCATGCACCGCAGGCTCTGATAAGGCCCATGTATATGTTAAAATGCTACGCGACTCTAGTCAGCCTGAATGATATCAAGAATTAAATCGCCTAGGATAGAGGATATAGCCGAGACATGGTAGATAACCAACTTAGGGAGCAGCTCAGGCGAAGTGAGCTGCTGCTGCACTGAGTAGCTCATTATACAGGCAGATAGGCCTGTGGCTGATGCTGAGTGGAGTCGAAGCCATCCAAAGCCGGCCCGAAGCCATGTCCTGCAGGCGCCGTAGGCATGTGGCTTCCCCTTAGCTGGGTGCATATTCTAGATGCTGGAGACAGGCGTACTCCCTCCCTCCCTGCCACTGCCTCCAGGGTCTGAGACTGTATATATACCGTAGCTTGTCTCCAGGCAGCATACATGTCACAACCAGCAGCAGCAACAGCGATAACATTATCTTTACATACCATGGCAAGGCAAGCATGTGGCGCTAGGTACCATGATGCATGTATAATGACATGGATACATACACCATTCGTTACATATATCATGGCGGTAGAATAGTGTTATCCTATAGGACAATATGCTTCAAATTGCACAGTCAGTTTGACCCCTAGGTATAGAGATATCTGATATGACAATAAATATGCCTCAATTTGAAACATAACTACACATATTATATGCTGACCCCTGTATATAGACCTAAATGGGTTACTCTAGCTGACAGACTGCAGCCTGACTGCACATACATTTCTGTCCACCAAGGGTGTGTCTGGTAACCACAGCGGTGCCTGGATATGCCGCTAACAAGATGAGACCCAATCAGAGATACAGGTAACACAATAGGCCGGCCCCATCGCCACCACCCGCCACCTCCACCCAGCCCTGCACCCCTAACTCCATTAGCACAAATGAAATAAAGGCAGCGCCGTTCAAACCCGCCTGAACAGCGTCATCCCGCCAACACCGAATAAATCCATTTGGGAGACACCCACTCCCACCCCATATAAACCCTAACTGACCCGGGGATCCAGCAAGCGCCTCATTTCCCCTCCTACTCCCCGGCCCAGCCCCACGGCCGGACACACCCAGTGGACACTTTAACCCTTGGCCAGTATGAAAGGCGGTTCAAGTCAATACGGACATTAGGTTAAAAACCGGAACCGGAAGTTAACCCCTACCCTCATTTCCGGTGCCCGAGGTAAACAGTCTCGGCCGTCATACACATTGAAAATGTGTATTTAGCTTGTTATGCTGTATCAAATCAAAATTCTGAATCGACCAAAGTGTTTACATGACATTTCTACATAGGAAAAATTATTCTACGATAGGTTATTAATATCTAAATGAATAGAATCGATTAGAATAAATAATCCTGTTCTGCACTGTCACAGGCAGGAGGGGGGGGGGGCTCGTTTCCGGTCATTAGGGCCGTAATTGACATTATAAACAGGCATGTTTCTCAGTAATGATGCATTATATACATATTCTGAATCGACAGATGTCTTTAAAATAAAATTCTACCCAGGAAAAGTCATGTCTTTGTATCTAAAAAGCATTTTCTTTTAAAGTTTCAATGAGAATAAAGAGACCCGTTTTGCACTGTCAAAATGAAGAGACTCGCATGTGTATTGCATTGTGAGTGAGGCTAGTCTATACTGAGACATATATAGCATCAAATAGTGGTATAACAAATTATCATTATTTCAGCCCCATATCTCGGATTCTGTATCCTTTACATAAAGGAAAGCAAATTCAAAAGTCAAAATTCTCAGATTTTTATTTTGAGGGTCGGAGCGAGGGTCGGACTCAGAATGGCGGACACCAGACCGGAGCCTATATAGCTTCATATAGTGGTATAACTAATTCTTATCCTATTAACCCCATATCTTGGAGTCATACTCCTATACATATAGGAAAACAAATTCTAGTGTCAAAATTCTCAGATTTTTATTTTGAGGGTCGGAGCGAGGGTCGGACTCAGAATGGCGGACACCAGACCGGAGCCTATATAGCTTCATATAGTGGTATAACTAATTCTTATCCTATTACCCCCCTATCTTGGAGTCATACTCCTATACATATAGGAAAACAAATTCAAGTGTCAGAATTCTCAGATTTTTATTTTGAGGGTCGGAGCGAGGGTCGGACTAAGAATGGCGGACACCAGACCGGAGCCTATATAGCTTCATATTGTGGTATAATAAATTCTTATCATATTAACCCCATATCTTGGAGTCATACTCCTATACATATAGGAAAACAAATTCAAGTGTCAAAATTCTCAGATTTTTATTTTGAAGGTCGGAGCGAGGGTCGGACTCAGAATGGCGGACACCAGACCCGAGCCTATAATAGCTTCACATAGTGGTATAACTAATTCTTATCATTTTAACCCCATATCTTGGAGTCATACCCATATACATGAAGGAAAAAAGGTTCAAGAGTCAAAATTCTTCCATTTCTATTTTGAGAGCCGGAGCGAGGGTCATACTCAGAATGTCGGAGACCAGACCGGAGCCTATATAGCTTCAAATAGTCGTATAACAAATTCTTATCATTTTAACCCCATATCTTGGAGTCATACTCCTATACATATAGACAAACAAATTCAAGTGTCAAAATTGTTCCATTTCTATTTTGAGGGTCGGAGCGAGGGTCGGACTCGGAATGGCGGACACCAGACCAGAGCCTATGTAGCTTCATATAGTGGTATAACTAATTCTTATCATTTTAACCCTATATCTTGGAGTCATACTCCTATACATATAGGAAAACAAATCCAAGTGTCAGAATTCTCAGATTTTTATTTTGAGGGTCGGAGCGAGGGTCGGACTTAAAATGTCCGAGACCAGACCGGGGCCTTTATAGCTTGAAATAGTGGTATAACAAATTATCATTATTTCAACCACATATGTCGGATTCATACTCCTGTGCATATAGAAAAAACATTTCAAGAGTCAAAATTCTCAGATTTTCAATTTGAGGGTCGGGTCGAGGATCGGACTCAGAATGTCCAAGACCAGATCAGAGCCTAAAAATCTTCAAATAGTGGTATCAAAGATATGGGGTTGTAATAACAAAAAATTGTTATGAATTCAAGATATGGGGTGAAAACATTAATTATTTGTTATACCACTATTTCTAGCTATATAGTGGGAGGACGGGTCTTTGAGTACCTATGTCCGACCCTCGCTGAGGCCCTCAAAATGAAAATTCAACAATTTTGACTTTTGAACGTGTTTTCCTACTTGTATAGGAGTAAGAATTCAAGATATGAGCCCAAAATATTGATAATTTGTTATACCACTATTTCTAGCTATATATATAGTCGGAGGACGGGTCTTCGACAACCTATGTCCGACCCTCGCTCAGACCCTCAAAATGAAAATCTGAGAATTTTGACACTTGAACTTGTTTTCTTATATGTATAGGAGTTAGAATTCAAGATATGAGCCCAAAATATTGATAATTTGTTATACCACTATTTCTAGCTATATAGTCTGAGGACGGGTCTGCGACAACCTATGTCCAACCCTCGCTCAGACCCTCAAAATGAAAATCTGAGAATTTTGACACTTGAACTTGTTTTCTTATATGTATAGGAGTTAGAATTCAAGATATGAGCCCAAAATATTCATAATTTGTTATACCACTATTTCTAGCTATATAGTCGGAGGACCGGTCTCCGACCACCTATGTCCAACCCTCGCTCAGACCCTCAAAATGAAAATCCAACAATTTTGACTCTTGAACATGTTTTCCTATATGCATAGAAGTTAGAATTCAAGATATGAGGTCAAAATATTGATAATTTGTTATACCACCATTTGAAGCTATATAGGCCCTGGTCTGGTCTCCGACATCCCAAGTCCGGCCCTTGCTTCCACCCTCAGCATCATAATCAAAGGTTTTTGACTCTTAAACTTGTTTTCCCATATGCTAAGGATACAGAATCCGAGATTTAGGTTTGATATAACGATATTTTGTCATACCACTATTTGAAGCTATATAGGCCCTGGTCAGGTCTCCGACATCCCAAGTCCGACCATCGCTTCGACCCTCAAAATCATAATCTGAGAATTTTGACCCTTAAACTTGTTTTCATATAAGGTAAGGATACAGAATCCGAGATATGGGTTTTAAATAACAATAATTTGTTATACCACCATTTGAAGCTATATGGGCCTTGGACTGGTCTCCGACATCCCAAGTCCAACCCTCGCTTCAACCCTCAGTATCATAATCTAAGGTTGTTGACTCTTAAACTTGTTTTCCTATATGATAAGGATACAGAATCCGAGATATGGGGTTCAAATAATGATGATTTGTTATACCACTATTTGAAGCTATATAAGGCTGTGTCTCACGACCTTGAGCCAATGTTTTTGTCTCTGACCGCGTGCCGTCTCTGACCAGGTGGCGTCTCTGACCGGGTGCCGTCTTTCCAAACGTTTTCCACACATTTATAAAACGTTGTACAAAAACGTTTTCCTCCAAACCATGTGGAAACGTTTTCAAACGTTTAGAAAACGTTTGTTGTTAGGTGGGTATGTATCTATATACATAATACAATTTAAAAAAAAGACTTTTCCTAAGTAGAATCGTATTTTAAAGACATCTGTCGATTCAGAATATGCATATAATGTACGATTAGGGAGTGATCATTTTTTAACAACAGGGGGGGGGTGGTGGTTTTCCGTGCGGAGCGTGCGAAATTTTTTACACCCCTCCGGTCGAGGGGTCAATATTGTTTAGCCCCCCCCCCCTTACGGCCGAAAATCGGCTCGCGCGCGGGCCATTTGAAGCATAGTAACGCGCTCAAAACAGGTTAAATTATTTTGACCCCCCCCCCCGTCAAGGGGTACAAATTTTTTTGCCCCCCCCCGTCAAGGGGTCCAATTTTTTTTGCCCCCCCTCCCAAACCCATCACCCCCCCCCATGTTGTTAAAAAATGATCACTCCCTTACTGAGATATATGTATGTTTATAATGTATACCGGCTGTATACATTGTATACACAAGACAACACTCAACAGTGAGCTGCGCTTATCCCCATTGATTCTATACCTTAAAATAGAGATAAAATATACCAGGATGACCTTTCCTATGCGAAATTGTATTTTAAACACTTCTGTCGATTCAGAATTTTGAGTTAATGCTTCATACATGAGATAAACACACACTTATAATGTGTATGACGGCCGTAATTGACCGGAAACTATATGTGTCTCAGTATAGACTAGCCTCACTCACAATGCAATACACATGCGAGTTTCTTCATTTTGACAGTGCAAAACGAGTCTCTTTATTCTGTTTGAAACTATTAAAAAAAAGGGTATTTAAACATAAAAGAATGACTTTTCCTGGGTAGTATTGTATTTAAAACACTTCTGTCGATTCAGAATTTTGAGTTTATGCTTCATAAATGAGATAAACGCATGTTTATAATGTGTATGACGGCCGTGACTGTCTACCCCCGAAGCGGAAATGAGGGTGGGGGTTACCAGCCCCCCCCCCCCCCCCCACGGAGCACTTTATTCCCATCGATTCTATACATTTAAATAAAGATTTAATATAACAGGATGACTTTTCCGAAGTGAAATTGTGTTTTAAACACTTCTGTCGATTCAATTTGTTCATGCAACCCCCCCTAAAGAAATTAGAACCACACTAGTACAGCCGAGATTGTTTATATGCATTAACCCTCACTTCCGGTTCCACCTAGAACCATCATTTCCGGTTCCTCTAGGATCCTACATATCCGTGCTGAAATTTGTGGCCTTTCATAGGCCAGCGCCTCCCCGGCGTCTGCAGATGTCAGACACAAGGTCTCCACATCCGGGTAGGATTTAATATGCACCTCCTGACCCGCCGACCTGGATGTGGAGACCCCAGGGGCAGCAGGGGGCGTCATGTCGGCGCCTCCAGCTCCTTCCCGGCCCCCGACCCACAATGTAAGTGTACGCGGGGCGCCGGGTGGCTTCAGGTATGTCGGTGAGGGCACCGCAGCTGGAGGGTCAATGCTCCTATTCACTGGGTTGTCAGGGTGTTGGTCGGGAGGGGTGGGGTGGTGGTCGGCGTGTCGGGGCCGGGGCCTGGGCCGGGGCCGGGGGCGACAGGACGCGGCCCCCGGATACGGACCGGCGCCATCTTCATTCCACTCACATGGCGACGGGCGTCTCAGCCGCCTAACTCCCACCAGGTGGCAGGGCGGGCGCTGAATGCGGAGGGCGGCAAACAAGGCGACCACAAATCTCCAGGGCAGGACTGCGGGTAGGGGAGGCTTCGTGTTCTCCGACGCCGAACATAGAGCGAGCGCCGTGCACCGAATCAACCAGTACTCCCTAACCATGCCGGCCATTGGACTGGAACACAGATCTCCACCACAGCCACTGCACTGTGGGAGCTAATATGGACGACTTCCTTGTGTTCCCAGAATCTGGCCATACCCAGTGAATCTCTCAAGATGCAGCCAGAGCTGACTTTAAAGGGGTGGATATACAATGACCTAAGATTTGATATTTTGGGAAGTATGAACGCACAGTGTTACTATAGTCGATGGCCTTGAGAAGAACCAATAGTACTGGAAAGTGAAAAGTGACATTATGACGGGAAATGCTTGTCTAGCTTTAGATGGTTGGGCCACACAATATGATTGTGGCAATTGATATCTGACTAAACCAGCGGATGTGATACAGTGCAGCCGTTCTTTTTAAGCACATAACATACTAATACGTAGTGGTGGGTCATGAAGTCTATGAGGCATCGGGGATATCACAATATTTATGTCAATAAGGGGGCACCCACCAGTAGGTATAAATAGTGAGTAATATAGAATTATATGTACAGAAGAAAATAGAGCCGTGCTCCAGGCACCAGGGTGGGTAGTAGAGTGGTGACGTCATGGCGCGAGAGTAAACAGCACCGACCCTGAGCTCCGCAATATTTCCTCGATATAGCTCGTATTTCCAAAGGATCTGTTACCAAATTAGGTCAGAAGGCAGTATTAATGTGCAGACGTTCCCACCTGAAAATGTGAGTACTCAATTCCGCCTGGTTATTGATAATTTCATGTCCCAATCAGTCTTAACGCCGGTAATGCCAGCCAAATTCAAATTGTGTGTTGACAACCCCTCAAGCCCCGTGCATACAAGGGCCAGTAGAAGTAAATCACGTAAGAGGACGTTAACATCTCCCACTCTTAATCTAGAGGTCACTAAGAGGAATAAATCGAGTGCCCAGATTAAATTAAAGGACAGCACAGTGGTCCCCATAGAAAATATAAATATAGTTAGTAGTACGAACAGTGGACCGGAATCTAACATGGGAGAGCAGGGACAGGGCTGCGGGTCAATGGAGCGTGACGGCCAGGCCGCCCCCGCTATGGTCGGACACCACCAGTACTCTACCTCAAACAACCAGCATTTAAATATGTTGAACCAGGGCTATGCTATAAACACAGGCTGGATCCAGCCGGGGCCGCAGGGTCCCCCCCAAATAATTGCTCAAGGTGCTCACATCTCACAGGTACCAGCCCAACTGTCACAGAGTCAAGACTGGGGTAGTATTCTAATGAGAATAGAGCAGTCGCAATCCAGTACAAAAATGCAGCTAGATACTATCCAGTCGAGCCTGGACAACAAATTCACTGCCCTACATAACAGTGTAGTTTCAGACATCCAGGCCCTGAGAACTGACATATCTTCAAATACCGCAGTTGAAGAACAGAGGCACAAAGATAATGAGAAATTTAAGAAGGACGTGCTAGATCAGTTAGAGACCCATAAAGCCCTGATTGACTCTAATACCAATGTAACCAGTGTAGAATGGCCCCGACTGCGTGACGACCCACCTGTCCCCACTACTAGCATAGCTGGCAGAGTGCCAAGTTCTGCGGCGGTCAGCTCTACTAAGCCGGAGGACGACAGTGCCATATTGCACGCCGTTGCAGTGAGAAGGCGTAATATAATCGTGACTGGTCTAGACGAGGATAACAACGAGGACACCCAAACAAGAATCATTGACGTCATGAGAAGCTTTGGTGCCATTATACAGGATGATGAAGTGATTAAGTCACACAGACTACGACCAAAGGGCAGTGCCCCAGATCCCAACCGCATAAGTAAGATCATAATCTGCTTTGCCTCAGACAGAGCGTATCAGGAAGCTCTGAATATCAGACCGGGTTTACGCCCTGATGGACAGTCGAAGCCTATATGGTTCAACAAAGACGAGCCTGCTGGAAAGAGGAATCTACGCTGGAAGTTCCGCGAGATTGCTAAATTTCACCAATATACTGAAGGGTTGGACATTGTCGCCAATGAGGAAGGAATGATGGTAAATGATCAGCAGGTAACACACAGCGAATGGGGTGAATTAACTGACGACATCATGACGTCTGAATTACGCAATCACCTGGCTGAATTGGAGCGGGCATCGCGTGAAGCTGGTATGGGGAGGAGTGGCCCTGGAGGGGAAAGGATGAGAGTAACGCCATGTGGATTAATATTTAATGGCCCAAAGGCGCCTTTCTCTAATATGTTCCCTGCAACCGTCAGGTATTGCCCACTTCTCACCACAGGTATGCATGATCAGGAATACACATACACCTGTAACGAGCAGGCCTTCGTCCACAATATGGCCTTATTTGTGGACAACCAGCCAACGGCAGATCGGGTTATGGCCGAGACAGACCCCTTTGAGATTAAGAAGCTTATACAGGAACTGCACTGCCCAAAAGGACACCCATGGTGGGAGGTGAGAGACCGCGTCCTCGAATGCATCATAAAGTGCAAGTTTGAACAAAACAAAGATCTGGCCGACAGACTAGTAAGCTATGACCTTGACCTCATTGAGTCTACCAAGGACTTTTATTGGGGGGGCGGAATGGTTTACGGGGATGAGAATTGGAACAATGGCGTCTTCTTTGGACAGAACAATTGTGGGAAATTATTGATGGAACGGCGTTCCATAATAAAAGCGCAGCGCGCGAGTGAGACAGCCACGGATTACGTCACTGCACACATGGAGCATGAGTCTACACACGGGACCCCGGGTGCCGCCGCAAACCTACCAGTCACCAGTCAGCCTGACCTAGAGACGGACGGATCTATGCCCCCGGCACCCACAGCTGCAAAAATCACGAACTTCTCTACAGAAACCACCGGCACTGGAACCTATGCTGCCCTAACCTAATAACCCCACCCTGGAGTTACAACCAAAGTCGCCAATATGAGGTCTGTAGTAACTTATAATCCTCCAGTGCTTGATAACTATCTGCGTGACAACACAACATGTGCCTTACTAGGTGACTCTCGTGTGAAGTACATGTATCGATATGTAAAAGAATGTGGAGCAAACATATCAGACTGCATACCCATTGGCGGAGCAACTATCAGCAAAGTGACAAGCCGGACTCTGAAATACCTACATCAAAACCCACTTGTCAATAGTGTCTGCTTAAGTGTAGGAATATGTAATATCACCTGTCTTACACATGACCGCAGGGTAATAATGAGACATTCCTCACTAGACATCCCCTCAGCTGTAGATCTCCTAACTAGAGAGTACTATATATCACTGGACAGAATCAACAGCATGTACCCCGGGGTACAGGTAGTGTACACCACCATATATGGAGTCGACTTATCGACAAAATGGCAGGGTTTTGGTCACCACAGACACCAATGGGTGTTAGATGAACTGATACATCGTGTGAATCTGCAAATCGTAAAAATAAACTGCCAGCTGGCAGTAGTCTGCCCCAGAAGTGATCACTACATACACATGTGGGACAGTGACATGAAACGCGTAACTCATGAGTACCGCAGGTTACGGGACGGAACCCATCCTAATTTCTATACTAGGATATCGATTGCTCACAATATTGGCAACGCTATGCGACGTAACCAGGCCAGACCCCGCAATTACTCAGACAGGCAGCACTACTTGTGTGGCTCAACATAAACAATAGCTGGTGAGTGTGAGACTGGGATATGAAATGTTGATATTTCCAATTGCGCAATTGAGTTACCATGTGATTTGATCTATGCACTGAAATTAATTAATTCTGCCGCCATGTACCTAACACGTCACTAAAATCTAATAGTTAAAAGATACAAAGTTAACTATTTAAATACTACCTTACCAGGTCCTCTTTTCCCAAAAAGCCAACTCTTCGCGCTGACAGAGAAGTCTCAATCATCTAGACGAGCCCAGCAGTACGCACATGACCACATCGATGTCTACTACATCAAATGTCTCTTCTGGGTATCGTATCAGTGACGTATCCGTGTCTTCACCTGGACCAGGTAGGATCGCTCCTTCTATGTCAAACCGACCAGTACCAAAAAGTCCTTACAAGGGCACGGTAGCTGCTTGTGATGACGTATTACTATGATCGTATCAGGTGTCCCTGCTGTATAGGAACTGGAGACGCTGGATGAGACGCTGGATGAGTTGTCCAGCCCACAGGATAATGACTCTTTTATCGCCTACCAATCCATAACATTGTTAAACATACACGCCAATAGCATCTCCGCTCAACTTGTTAAAGATGCAATATAGCACATAATGACAGTGACATACTGAAGCTCCATATGCTGTGCGAGGACTGCGGAGCCCTTGGTACCCCCCTCTTGAGTAGTATCTTTCACCTCCTCCCCCCCCTCCTATTGGGGCATTAGTTTAGGTGAGACCACTCCTTAAGCTGCTGTTTCTGCTGCGCTCCTGGTGTCAAAACTCGGACCAAAGCTACTCCCCCCCCCCCCCCTCTAATTGAACTCAGGAAGTTATGAATGCCGCTGCCCATAAGGCAACCCTTGTTAATACACAACAGTTCCTTAACGGCTTGAAGGGAGTTAAGATAATAGGCTGCAACGCCCGTAGCTTAAGTAAAAAGAAGCTACTTGATATCAAGCTAAGCCTGGACTGTGATTTTGTTTGTATTTGTGAAACCTGGGCGGACAGTCCCGATAACGCTTTCCTACATTGGCCAGGTAAAGCCATCTTTAGGCTTGATCGGACAGTCAGGACTGGCGGAGGCCTACTCATGTATATTGATAGCAACTTTAGTCCATACTGTACAGAGTGTAAAGATTTGCAAACCATTGAAGAATGCATTGAAGTACAGGCCATTAGGGTTGAAAAACCAACATATAAAAATCTCATGATATTAAATGTGTATAGGCCGCCAAACACGGATACTGATCGGTTCTTCAATAAGCTGGGTGATATTATTGGGGATGTAGATAGAAACAAGTTTGAGTTATGGGTTGTGGGTGATTTAAATGCGAATACCAGAGATAGAAACTGCTATCCTGCCAAATGCCTGTTTGATTTGTGTAGGGAAAATACCCTCCGTCGTCTAATAGAAGGTGTAACTAGGCCTAATGAAAACATAAATGGTGGTACTTGCCTAGATCATTTCTTAACGGATTGTACTATAGTGGACTCCAGTGGAGTACTAGACTGTATGATCTCTGATCACTATGCGATATACGCGTGTCGTAAGAAAGGCAAAGAGGAAAACACTCCCCTGACCTTTACTGGACGCTCGTATAGGGCATATGATAGGGAAGACATGCTTGAATATTTATTGTCATTAAATTGGTGTGAATTTCATGCTTCTACTGACCCAGACTTCCAGTGGCTGTTCATCTACGGTGCCCTTATTGACTACCTCGATATCTATTGCCCCATTAGGACTGTGAATATCAAAAAAAGTTCTGAGCCGTGGGTAAGTCAAGAAACCATTGAGTTAATTAATGATAGACAGGCCATGATTAAGGAGAGAAGAGACACCAATAATCTGGCCCTAGGGAGACAAATAAATCGAATTAAAAACAGTATACAACGCCAGCTAGCCAATGAACAGAGTCGGTATGTAATCACCATCCTTGAGCGTGCTGAGGGCGACCCTTTAAAGTTCTGGAGGGAAATCAATGCCCTA
The DNA here is from genome assembly GCA_947462335.1 of Harmothoe impar. Taxonomy (NCBI): domain Eukaryota; kingdom Metazoa; phylum Annelida; class Polychaeta; order Phyllodocida; family Polynoidae; genus Harmothoe; species Harmothoe impar. The sequence continues at coordinate 59,658,640 of OX381704.1, forward strand.
GTTAATCCCATAACTAAAAACCTAACTATCCAGCTAGTAGACGAGGCTACAGGCCTTGTCATCCCAGTTGAAAGAACAGCTGAATACATCAATCATTACTTCGCTAATATAGGTCACAATCTGTTCACCAAACTACCACAGCCTGGCCCTGTGTTGGTACCCCCGGTCTTAGTTGAAGACGAGGAGGATCTAGACTTAAAGGCGTTCATAGATGATGATGAATTGCTATCTCTGATAAAGAAGGTAAATGTTGACAAATCCTGTGGGCTAGTTGGCATAAATAGCAAGGTATTGAAAGACGCACTGCTTTTCCTATATAAAGAGCTTGCCGTTATTTTTAGAAACTCAGTCAATGAGGGCATTTTTCCAATCTCATGGTCGAGTGGTACTTTGGTCCCCATCCCAAAGAAGGGCAACTTATCGGACATCAAGAACTGGCGCCCTATCACTCTGCTTCCCTTACCAGGAAAGCTGTTAGAGAAGATCATACACAGTGTCTTATCATCTCACTTAGAGGATGAGGGTATATTATGTAACAATCAGTTTGGTTTCAGGCCCAAGCGGGGCACCAGTGATGCTGTTTTTACTGTCCTAAAGGACTTGTATGACTATAGGGACGATGGCAAGATAACAGCAGCCTGTTTTATTGACTATTGCAAGGCTTTTGATAGCGTCCACCACCCAACTCTGATTGCCAAAATATGCTCTTTGAACATCCATGGAAAATTGAAGAAATGGCTGATGGAATATCTCGCCCATCGCTCACATTGTGCCATAGCTAATTCCGTGAGATCTGAACCATCTCAGGTGTGCTTCGGGGTCCCCCAGGGGTCCATCCTGGGCCCGCTCCTGTTTGTCCTGTTTATTAACGACATTTCTAATTGCATCATAAACAGTCGCTTTACCATGTATGCTGACGATGTGGTAATATATGCGTCACATAATGATAAGGACCAGGCTGACCGGCTCTTGCAGGAAGATCTAGACAGAGTAGGTCAATGGTGTCTTCGAAATTTTATGACAATCAACACCTCAAAGAGCATGTGCATGTATTTTGGTTCCAAATCTAAATTGACCGGTGTTGGCGAGACTGCTTTCAACTTGCATAATGCTGTCCTGCCCTCTTGCATCAGCTACCCCTACTTGGGTGTGGAACTTGACACCCACCTTAGTCTAACTCCTCATATGAATAAAACCAAAAAGCTGTTTGGTAATAAGCTACATAAGTTAAATGAACTGCGTAAAACTGCTACGAGAGAAATATGCTTAACTGTATATAAGGTCATGATTTGTCCATCTATTGATTATTGCTCATTTTACACCGGTGGTGCCCATCATGGGGAGCTAATTAAATTACAAAGAATGCAAAACCGTGCATTGCGCATATGTGAAAGAGTGGCGGTAAGGGATCGCAGTATTGCTGACCTGCACAGAGATTGTAAAGTTGACATGTTAGATAGAAGAAGGAAGCTACAGCTCCTAGGGATCATATGGAAGAAGGCACATAGCGGCGGTGCCATAGAACAGCGTAATGTGCGCACCAGAGGCGATCGCAAAATCAAATTTGCCCAGCGTAGAGCCAAAACGTGTTTCTATGAAAAATCACCATACTATAGGGGGGTTAAGTTGTGGGACCATCTTGATGAAAATGTGCAAAAATTAAACACTTGCAAGAAATTTAAATGTGCAATAGCTAAGCTTCCACTACGCTCGGCTGCATACTTTTAACAAAAGTCCCTGTGTGCTTCCTCACATATGTATAAATCATATTTATCATAGAAAGGCCAATTACTAATACAGCCTCATTTCATCTTTTGTAATCATTTGTTTTCGTAATCTTCGTTAGTTTGTTAAAAATCAGGCATGTACAACAACTGAACCGGAGGTCCACATCAAAACAGCATCGTAGTTGCAACAAAATGATTGTATGTTCCACTACGTGTGCACAGAAAAAAGTCCTCTGGGACTAGTTGTGCAATAAACAAAACTGAAACTGAAACTAGTATATACATGGTGGCCTGGCCCAGGGCTAAGCTCAGGTGACTTGAGCACAGGCCATCGTTCCCAACATGTACAATACTAACCCCTCACCCTGTTGCTAACAGCCATGTGACGGATGCTGTATCAGGTTTCTAATTACAGGCCGAGCTGCTCCATATTGCTCCGACCTGCTCATCAGGACTCTGGCAGAAACAGAGCAGGTGGCAGGGCAACGGTCGCCAATCAGGCTCCCCCATGCGACAAGACTACGAGTACGGTGAGCAGATCTTAGAGCATTGCCTCCACTACCACCGACCTCCGGACGTCCCCAATGCAGTCGTGATTGTAGATATCAGACACTTTTACTAACCAGACAGGCACGTCTCAATCAGTCATACTATATGCTATATTTCCTATAGTACATATTTTATACAGTTGAACCATGCACGAAAAACGTTAAATTGATTTTGATTGACTGATTGAGTTTAACGTCCCAGCGCACATTAAGTTAGCGGGAAAGGCATCCACAAATAGTGGTAGTTTTTAGATCACAGAAAGATGTAACATATATACGAAGAGGCGTGCGTTTAGAGGGTATCTAGGTACACGTCTGGAGCAGACTGTACTGGGGGCTACTGAAGGAATCAGGGCTACAGCTGCCCTTATACACCGGCCTCTGTATACCGCGGGGAGACCTCCATGCCCTCTCCTGTATGCTCACCATATAACAGAAGGGGTGGGGGGAGGTACCAGAGGGGGTGGGTGAATGCGGGCAGCTGGAGGCAGGTACAGGAGGTAAGACACACAGGAGGACAACAGCTGGTCCCCCTTTTAACAACCAATGCTGCTGTAGGGGCTGACAGTTCATGGCTTCTACACTCACATATTCCACACTACAGAACCACCACACAACAACCTCCTCCCGCTGTGCCTCTCTTCCTGGAACCTATTCAGCTGTGGTCTATGTATCACAGACAGAAACACGGTAAATAACCCATGGTGTGCGGCTATACACGGGGGAGATCGTATGTACACTGTGTTTGGCGAGTACTCCTAGGGGATAAGAATGCGACCTCGCCTGACAAATCGTGTTAGTACATTGCCTGGTGACTACATCCAGGGATCTTTAATGGATCTCTGCCTGTCTGCAGATTCTGCTATTGGAAGAATCTGTGGTCTTCTCTCCTGGGACTGTGTATTAATAGTTTATACTGGTAGGTTGGAGATAACGCTTTAACACATAGTTCTCCTGATGTTGGTAGATCTTAAGGCCTTAAGCCGGACCCGTTAGAGGACTTCATCACTATGTCTGCCAGGTCCGGGTCGGTCTCCTGACATAAGATCCCATTTTATATACTACTAGTCTTACTCCTCCTGGCCCAATGGCAACTTTCTGTATACTACTAGTACAATTTGCTGCCCGATATGTACTTTCCTTATACTACTAGTTCGCCCTACATGTTTTCTATTTCACATAAAGAGCCTTCTTCATAGCCAAACAATTAAGAGTTCTTTTTTATTCGTAAGATCATCATAATAGAGCCTTCACCATCTTTTCCATGCATGGTATCCTCCGTCCATACGATCAACAGGTGACGACTGCATTGTGGAAAATAGTGTACCCTCCCTACATTACCACTTTAGTGGTTTGCTTCCCGACTGATTATCTCGTGAAATGTATTCTCTGATCAAAAAACTATGCATCTCAAGTAATTGTTATACACTGCACATTTTTGGAAATAAAAGTATTCATTCATACGCCAGGTTCCTCCTTTAATGGATAAGGAAAAAATCAGAGAAGAGTTGTGTTTTCCTTTCAAAGTTGGAGGGCCGGCAACCCTGCACTCCCCACAGCGGCAATGCCACATGAATATATTCTTCCCATTTACCGAGAGGAAAGAATGATCAACATCAATTTGCGCCAATTAGGTATGCACACAGGAGTTGATTAACATTGGAATGATGGCTTAGTTATTGGGTATTATGGGGGTGCACGCGCATTCTATTAGCTAATGGCCGCTTCCCATAGTCAGCACCTATTGAGGTAATGAACAATAACGGACCCGCTGCATGGTTAACGCTGAGTGGTATTAACACAAATAGTCATGTTTCTTAACCCTTTAAGGACGGTATGATGCCTCAATGCTTCGTGTCCATTTGTTGATATGATGCACCAATTCATGCAGTGGCGGCGAGTGACTTGTCAGTGCTACATTTGTGAATCATGCAAAATACTTGGAAGTGCATCGGCTCTGCAGGGTCGGCATCATTGCATGAATGCAGCCCGGCCCCTGGCGATTTACATACTAGGACTGCATAGTGAATTTAATCACTGCGCTGCCCTTAAAGAATTAATCTGCTGTGCTGCAAGTCCACAGCCATCCCTTAACATGAAGGAATTAACGCAAAAACAGCATGGCCTCTTAACGAAATTACTGTCAGTCGGCCAGGTTTTCCCATTCCAGGACCCGTCACAGCAAGTAATTGGTATGGACACAGTTATGGAATTACAACAAATAGGTATTTGATGTACAATTATTGCGTTGTCCATTCGACCATGATAAAATTGGATTATACCATAATGGCCAATGCCTGGTTAGTTTGAGAAGGTATTTGACGAATAAGACAGGCCCTCTCCTTGTTAAGAGAAACAATACTTCCACAATGCATCTATTCGATCAGAAATAAATTTAACTTTATCATTACGCAACATTAACCACAGGTCTACTGTAGCACTCTGTACTACGCCATAGCCGTGTTCGCGTAAGGCTCAGTGTACAGTTCCCTTATCCGTCCACACTTAGGGTAGACCGCCCATGAGGTGACTAGCTGGTCTGTTGGTACCATGAGTAGACTGGTATGTCTCAATGAGGGTGCCATTGATCATGTGGCGTGTCTTTCACAGGGCTATCACAGACATTGGGCTGATCACCCTCAGGGCCAATGGCCATAGGGCTTTTGCCCACAGGGCTCCTGATCCGTCTTCTGGTCTACACAAGGTACCAACAGACCAGCTAGTCATCTCATGGGCAGACTACCCTACAGGTTCTTGACGAGCAGCACTTGGGTCGCGCGTGAAGAAACATGACCTTTGGGCAGATTCACGACCTGCACACTAGTGATCAAACGATTCAAAGTCCCTCAAATGTCCCTTATTAAAGGATCAATACCATAGCTGTATTGATGGCACAACAGTACAGTTAACATGGCCGTGGAAAACAAGATGAGCCTTCATATGCTTAACTATAGAGACTCGTTCTTTTACATGGGAAAATTAAGTGATTCCTCCAGTGCAATAAGTACAAAGTCGGTAACGTGTTATTGTAGAGCTGGGCGGGGCTGGGTCCTGGGGTAGATACACATTACTTACTTGGCCCCACCCTCAGGCAAACAGGCGGCCAACATGCCCCATATGTGTAGGCCTATATGGGTGGGCACTGTTGGTGACAGTCACCAGACAACCCCAGCACAACACACCACTCATAAGGCATCTCCCAGCCTCATCTGTTACCATGGCAACATAGACTTAGGCCTGGAGACGGTCATATCATAACACCATTAAGCAGGCGAGTATTACCGCCCAGCATATCGAATGATGCTGTGATTTGTATTTCTTACTGTGGCGCTAATAGCATAGATAATACATCCCTGTGTCCGCCCAATGTCCTTCTCGCTCACTCATCAGATAGGACACGCGATAGTTCCATCCATCTGTCCTCTGGGGGATTCATGACTACATCATTTTTCTCTGATAAGGAACACAGAAGTGCCCTATTCTCCTGTTTTGTATGTTTTTTAAAGTCCTGGGAGTGAGTGAATGTTTCGGGGTTTCTTTGATTATCAATCACTGCCTCCTTACATAATAGATGAGATAGAACTTTGGGGATTTTAAAGTGTATTAGACAAAGCCTCTTGCTTTTCCCCACCAGAACAAGAATCGCAAATGAAGGATAATGCAGTATGTATGTATACGCATACGAATATGTATACGTATTTATCCTTCATATATATATGAAGGATACTGAGCACACACCACAGGCTCCACGGCTCCATTTACCTGTAGCTCTCAGTACGGCCAATATAACATGGTAACCTCCATAGCTCCTGTGGTACAGGTGTGCATGATACCGTACTCGCATGTCTGCATCATATTTCTTTCAGACAATATTGGCCCTCACATGTGAGATGTCTTAATCTCTATCCATATATATACACATGGGACAGGCTCAGAGTAGAGATAGTATGTGTACAACCAAGGGGCATGCACCATCCTGAATATTGGCCTGCAGCCACACGCCATACCCAGTCTGTCATATCTAAAACTACATTGGTAAGCTGAGCCATGAGGTTTCTTGTATAAAAAACATAATATGTATAGAGGTGTACGGTTACTGCACAACCTCCAGCTAATCATTCTGAAATAATTTGACATTCAAAACATAATATTTAGTCGTCCAAACTGAAAGTACAGTGTCATATGTACCCAGAAACCAAATACCACAATGCTTCACCTGTAAACAGATGCTCACCTGTCCGTTTTGTTTCACCTGCTGGTTTTGTTCTTTATAAATACATTACAACGTGGCAATGGTGGAAGTTTATTCAAAGCTAACACTGGGCTTGCTTCAAAAGCAAACATGTCAAAGGGCAAGGTCATCTAGGAAACCTATGTATATTCAAATATTAAGTCATACCATATGGTGTAGTCCCTGTTAACTTGGATCCATATTACACGAAGAATCTGCATGTCCTGTATGAGCATGGCCTCTCCCCTGGTACAGCCTGTCTTGATAACCCAATCCATACAAACGTGTAGAGGGCAGCGGCCTGTGAAGATACTACAGCTCCCTCTGTGCACTAAAGCACACATAGACAGACCCCTCCCTAAGTTACTTCTCGGTGCGATATTTCTATAGGGATCTGCCTATTAGGGATAAGGGTCAGAAGAAGAGGCTGCTGGAGAAGGGCCTGAGATAAATGGGAAATGGGAGTTGTACACCTGACCCTAAAATACAAAGCCTTTCTAGGTCTATGCTGGGAGCTCCGTGAGTGCTCAAAAGGGGCCTTGTGGTCGGGGATCACTGGGTCCTAATTTCCTCTGGTCTGTGCAATACGAACAGTTGATCTTACCAGGTCAACGGTATCACGCTCACTTAGAGCGTAATGAGCAGCTCGCCATATTCCATATGTATGCTCGGTATATCACCGGGGTTGTGGACAAGGCCTCTGTGATTATACTATCCAGTGGAGCATATAGTAAGAGTGGGACATAATATCTCCTTTTATCCATATCTACAAGTTAGGCCCATATTCACATTTGGGGGAGGGGGATCTCCTCTTACCGGCAACCCTACCTTGCGAATCTAAATCTACAAATTACACATATATACGATCGGCAATGGGGCTATTATCATTTATACAAAGTTCTGCGTTATTTCCTGAGATTTCTATAGCAATAGGCTGGTATGCCTCTACTAGGTGAAACGAACAGGTATAATAACTAGGATTTTAAGGTTCTGATCTAGGATTTGCACACCGAAGGTGTGAGGACCAGCACCTTTATTAGGATTTTAGAGGCGAGTAACTCACCAGGTCTGCATTTATGCATAATGACTTGCTGAATAGCTATGTATATTATCATGTTTCCTAACGTGCTTCCCGTGGCCAGACCCGGGAACAATATCCCAAACTCCACACAGGAAGGTGATCATTCCCATACATGTATATGACAGCTTGTGAGTAGGACTCGCCTGTCGCGGTCTGTACTGCTACTATGTGGAGGGGGTGTGAACAACTTAATTTTAAGCTATGTACCTATTGAAAGCTCAGTAGACCGGAATGAGCAGTGCATTGTGGGTGACAGATGTGTGATCAACATATAGATTGATTGCAGGTAAGGTCTTATGTGTAAGGGGAACGGATTGAGACCTGGCAGGCCTGAGGGGTGGGCGCTGCAGCCAGGCTGGTGTGACTACCAGGCTGGCAGAGGGCAGTGCTGCAGGGTGCGGGGTACAACTCTTACAGAGTATAGAGGCTATGTACACAGGGTGCTCAGTCCGATTGCTCAATGCTATTTCAATGGGCGCGCAGCTCGGCTGTCTGAGCTAACGGCCTCTTGTATCTGCTAAGACTGACCAGTACCTGTGGTGCTGGTCAATTAACATAACACTCATTTCTTGCAGATCAACAACCTTAGTGAGGGATCATTATCCAGTTAAAGTACCAGATCCCCCGAGGTGGTAAAGGAGTGCGGTGTCGCACAAGGGAAAGGTGAGCATTACGTGGAACAGTGGCAACATAATGTCACTAAGGAAACGTCAGCGTGACATTTTCTCACATCATTCTCGATTCCTTCAGGCGCAGTAATGGGCATAGTTGACGGGACGCTGGCATTTCGACGGAGGAATAAACCAAGGTTGTTCTGATGGCGTGTTTAATATTGCAAATCCCTAAGAGCTCTCAGAGCCAGCCATATTGTTTAAGCTACAACGTTGGAATTGCACTTCTATTTGTTAATTTCAGTTCCATCTGTTATCACACATGCGACAATATGATGGACGACGGGGCAAATTGACCAAATGAATGAACCATTAATATTCATTTGTTCATGAATCTTAGGGCATATTCCGTGGGGATAATATCTCCATGGCTCATTTTGTCTTGGTGGTTTGCTGCGCTTGGGGTATAGAACCCCACATGTCTTGTATTCTTTTCCGGGATTCTTTTCAAATGACACTTCCTTGATTTGTTATTGCTTCATACAATCATACCTATTATGGATCCCTTCAGAAACACTCATATAGTTTAACAAACAGGACCAGTGTGGTGTTTTTGCCCTTCTCCGTCTGTGGCCGAGACGCTCACTGTGTGCCTAATTAGGTAGCATGTGTGTGCTATGGGCGCCGTATCAAATGTCACCATTTGTTTCCGTCACCAGCGGCCTGTCACATAGGCCCGTCTCAATGTGGCCACTGCTGGCGGCCTGTCACACAGACGTGCCGCCTCCCTCTACAGCCCATTACCACAATACGCCACAGCGCTGTTGACGCAGCCACTGCCAAAGCTCCAACTGTTACCTTTCATGCGGCAATCACCGCGGCAATGCTGTAGCGGTTAGAGAGAAGAGCAATTGGCATGGACTGGAAACCATTTACATGTGTTTCTTTCGCTCTGGGTTATTACAGATGTTTATTGGTGTCTGTGCAGACTTGATGTGAGGGGAATAGCTAAAGATGCTTGATACGACCACGAGCCAACTGCCTGCCTCACATCAAGCCTATAGAAAACAAACGCCATGAAGAGTATTGTAACTGAATCCGGGGCATTGCGCCATGAGCAAAGTGTTGTTCAGCGATGCAACTCCCTGATCACCATAAAGCAGAAAATCTTCAAAATCCAACGTTATTTACTTTTGGCTTTCTAAGTAGGAAAAATGACATCATCCTGTGGTTATGTTGCCTTTATAAACAACTAAATATGGTTTCTTCTACCAGTGCTAAGATGTAGCGGAATGACACTGAGAGAGAATTAAGCTAAGTGTTACTTCCTACTTGAGTCAGATGCCATGTATTTATCATCATGATACGCCATGTTATATATTTAATTTATATGAAGGAATCCTTTCATCTATATTGCAGAGTTGTTACTAGATGTGCTTCATAAAGTGTCAGGGACTTCTAAGATATAGGGAACGTCTGTGTATGGCTACTGCGAGGAACATCTAGAAATAATATAATGGGAGGAGAACAAGGAAGGAAGTAAGGTCTGATATACTTTTTAAAACCTGCCTATAATTGCCTGCTTTTTACTGACTATTATTTTTGTGTGTGTTTTTGCTATCAGAGTAGTCACGACAACGAAAAAGTCCTTCATTCACTAGCCAACACTAAATGGCGGCAAGACATTGACATTTCCAGCCCCCCCCTCCCCCCCCACCTCTCCAGCATCCAATGGGTGGGTGGGGGAGACACTAAGGGGTATGGGATGGTGGCATTGAAGGGTCTTTGAGGCAGGGTTAAGATTCACTATATGAAGTATCAGGGGTATTTCTGGAGACAGGAGCGCCACCACGGTAATGGGTTAGTCAGGGCGCCATACCCGTGTGAGGCCTGACCATAAAGTTCCCATCATGGGACACACAAGGCCTCCTCCAGGGTGCTGATACAGGTCCTCCATGGCCCACCACGTCCAACGCTCGTTACAAAGTCGTCCGGCAGGCTCCATTAAAACACAGTGGACGCCATGGACCCTCCTCTCCCCTTAGCTCTTGTGCCAATGTTACAGGTCACCTGCCCGTAACATAAACCACACAAATGTCAACGTTAGCTAAATTTAGCCTGGTCTGGAGTGGACAGTAGGGGGGCCCCGGAGAGTGTTTACAAGGTGTACACACGTGTTGCATGTCTGGAATAAGGGCGTGCCCGCCTTGACATGAGGTCAGCAACTGGTTCCTTGACTGCATATGAATTGGCCGTGGGTCGAGTGGAGTTACCAATTCTTATTTATATTGGGCCGGGATATTAGGCAAATGTATAAACATCATCATACAAGTTGTACAAATTCCCCAAATCCCATTAATATCCGATAACATATAGCCATCATCTGTAAATGTACATTCCTTTAGATACTTTAGAACCATAAACACATAGAGTACCCCACTGTATTGGAATGCAATTTAAACTGCCCCTTGGAAGCATACGGCGGTGAGTATAAAAGCAGGGTGTCTGAAACTGTTGTATTTGGAGTGTATATTGTTACTTTGCCGAACTCAGGTGGGATCAGAGGGTTTCGGCCAGAACAGTCCTAATTGTAGTAGAGCCGTCAGCGCTGTGTTGGTATAGAGCTGTAGGCCGAGGATGCTGGATTCTTCCAATACACCCTCAGTCTCAGGAGGGTATCCAATGTAATGGTGGGGACCTGACGTCCTCTGCACTCCTACTACACTAATACCTTGTCCCATGTGTGTGGTGAAGAGTGAGAACAGAATCGTGCGATTGGATGGGCGGCAGGATGAGAGAGATAGAGGGAGGAAGGGGGAGGGGGAGGCAAGGGGAGGAAGGAGGGGGGAGGGGAAGAGGCAGGAATGAGGGTGAGGGAGGAAGAAGAGAGGAGGGAGGGGTGGGGGTTGGTGGTGGGTAGGGGGGCACATCCTACACAATAATGAGGCATGTTTGGAGGTGGTGATGGGTAAACACTTGTTATCCTTACGCCGGCTCCGTTATCAAGAAAAACATCACTGGATGACTGAAGGAAAAACAGATTAAAAGAAAGCAAAAAGAGTGCCAAGCCTGAAGGTCTGTGTAGCCCAGACGACTCTCTCGGCACCGTTCCAGGGACACTCTCAGACGGCTTGGGGCGAGGCCGTTCTGTGCCTTATCAATCACACTTTTTGTGTGGAGAGCGCCGATTAAAGAAATATTAGCATTGATGCTGTGAGAAACTGACAGTGTGAGAGGGGAAAACCTCCTTGCTGGGGAGGGGTGTTCGTCAGTGGATGGGACTGGCTTAGCGTAAACCCACTAAAACATTCAACTTGGAGAATTCAATGAATAGATCTCTTTAGGAAGGCATGAACGGAATTCAATGGCTTCGTCTGTGGGAACGTGAAGATATTTGACAAACGGCGGGAACATCAAATTACAGCAGCCATTGCCCTGTTCTTCCTCCACATCTGCTGGTGTGTGATATCACTCTGACTGCCATAAGAACGGTCTAGAGCTAGCAATGGGAGACAAGGACGCTCACCAGTGAGTGCTCTCAGAGGGCCAAAAAGGTAGCTTGCCACTTAGGTATTCAGGGCACTTTGTGCCGGAGAAATGCTGCGAATGGCTCTCATCTCCAGTGGAAGTTTTTCTCCCAATCAGATTAGCTATTCTCATCAGCGTTCTAATGAAGCAAGCCTGATGACGCCTTCTGTGGACATCAATTGTTTTCAGGCTGGCCTATTTCTTTTTTTCCCACTTTCTAGCACCCCCGCCGACTCGCATAACAATATGAACATCGGCTATTTCCCAAACAGCCCGAGCTTAGCACCAGCATATACGGCTGACAGCAAGGTATCAAGTGACTGTCAAAAACGTCCGTCTCTTCTTAATGAGCTGTGAAGCCGGTAATGAAATAGAAATAGGCTTCAACGGAGGATGGCAGGCGGGTAGAATACATCAGGTCTGTTTGTGGTTGGCATCGGTTGCAAGGGGATTAGATCAGCGCATGGGATTTTAACCAGTTGTTTCCTATTTCAGCTTTAACTACGGAATGTTTTTAGCCTTCACTTCATTTCCTACATAAGTAAGATAAATACAAGTCCCCATACCATTGAATGATTGATCCTTATGAGTCGTAGAGACGCGTCGAAAAAGAGAGAAGACGGGCAGATTAGGCTTAGGTAATATCTGAGGAAGGGACCCGTAGGATTGTAACATGAACATGCTGATCTTTTTGTACTTGAATTATCCATTAGGATAACCCGCGCTCTGGGAAGAATCCCAGGCTTTTGGCAGGGCCACCGTCTACATATTTAGCAGCCTATGGAGAGCAGTTGGCAATCCAATCTGTGTCCACTATGTAGGGCAAGGCTCCCACACGTCTGGATGAGGAGACGATAGGGGGTAGGGAGGGGGTGGTAGAGTGCTGGGACTGACTGACTCACTGCTGGATGCTACTGGGTATATTTGTTCTCCCTCGCATTACACAGCTTCTACAGCACGTCCCGTGTTGTGTTGTCTCCCTGGGTCATCTTGTGTGCATGAATTGGGTGGTTAAACCAGTGGAATGGGGTCATATGGAAGAGCAGGTCGGAGTGGGGAGCAGCTCCCAGTTCAGCGCTTGGTGATCCTCTCCATGAAGATTTATCGGGGTATAGATGGGGGGTCCCCATGTCGCATGTTGATTTTAAGAAATGGCAAGTCGCATATCAATGTGGCATAATAATGCTCATGGTCCATGTCGATTTTAAGATATGTCCATGTCACTAAGCTTTTAAGCCTTCTGTCACATGTTACTAAGCCCCATGTCGCATGTTGATTTTAAGAACAGGCCATGTCACCGTGTCGAATTTAGGGGTCTACCCCCATATTTATCTCCATGAGTACCCACAAGCGGGTCCCTTGCATCCCTGTGGTCAAGCTGTTGGAGTGAGTCTGTGAGCAGCTGTGAGTAGCTTGTCAAGCTGCAGGGACGGCGTAAGGCCTGCAGTAAGGACGACGCACGTATTTGACATGACATGACGTAACTGAGCGTGACAAGACCACTGGCTGTTTTTCTTGTTCACTAGGGGTTTTCAGTGAACGCGGGAAAGCATGATCCCCAAAAACACCATGGATAATTGATAACAACACAATAATACCATGGTACCCTTTCCTTCTCCTTTTCCCATATTAAAAACAAAAGAAGAACACCTAATTCCGGCGTAATGAAATAGCCATATTAGAACATTTTTTCTTGGACTTCCGTAGTTTGCCCTGAATATAGCATGTGACATGTTTGTAATTTGCTAAATAAAGTATCATCAACCGATAATCTCTTTTGGGAATAAATTAAATTGTCACTCACCTTTGCTGGTCCAGACTCGAGTCGAAGACATTCTGAATCTGCTCTGAGATCTTCTGATTATCAGTCATCTTCTTGAGTTTGGTCAGCTCGGCACGTAAGTAGTATCCATGTTCGGTAACACCATTCTCTATTTTCATTCTTAGCCTCTCGTGCTCTAGTGTAGGAACTCCTGATAATCCTGAAAGGACAAAAAGAGTACTATTGGTGAACTTAAACGAAATGTAATACCACGATACAATATTGACTCCATACTGGTGGCTGGTTTCGTGTTATACTATGTGCTTAGATTATACGTAAGTGTAGATGATCAGTTCTTGAGAATCAATAGTTGGATTCAGAGACTGTTTTCACAAAAATGCAGTACCCAAAGGATATGACGCTTCATGCCATTAATGGTATGATCAGGAGCCGTTTACAACTATACCCCGAGTGTACCTCATCCCTTTCTATACTACCGTATATTCTAATACCACTTTATCAGGTGGCTATTGCCTCCAGCTACAGCCGGAGCGAAAGGTCTTGATAAGTCCGACTTAGCAGGCAGGCCTTGGGGGTTGGGTGGAAGTGAGGGTGCAGAGGGCCAACAGGTGGAAGCCTTATACTGGTGTGGGAGCCGACAACGACATATCCATTCCTCACACCATTCCCCTCACCTGCCCCGCTTATCCGCCCAGATCACCTCCGCCAACCCGCAGGCAATAAGAATAGTCAGGTGCACCGCTGTATCACTTCCGGTTCCAGGAAAGTCAACCGGAAATGATCCAGTGCCTACATGTCAGGGCTGCAGAGGATAACGTCCCTTAAGCCAACATTTTTCGTTATAATTATTTTCTCTCTCGATCGGCCATAATTTCAGGACCAGGCGAAACAGGAAAAGGGCTATTATTCTCTTGTTTAGTAAATTTTGGGTCGTGATTTATGGAGACTACCCCTTTTCAACTCAATGGACTGACGCCCAAATTGAGCCATTGCTCACTTTAACGCTCGCCCCAGCTAAGAACCCAGAAGCATCCATCATGATTAGGCTTAAATAACTGGACGTGTGCCGATGCCGACTTTGGTGACTTTTGAAGGCGGCTTTAGTAGTTTGTGTAGTTATCTGAATAGAGAATCGCCCTCACCCTCACTCGGCCCCTCCTTCTTCCTGCAGATGCCCCATCGACAAAACAAACCCACCTTTGAGCACCTCGGCAGGTGACTTATTCTTGTCGCCATCTTGGGCGGAAATGACGTCAGAGAGACGCCGGTTGGCCTCATCCAGACGCTGTTGTAGACGCTGGTACTCATTGTCATCCTTCGTTCCGGCCACCAGTCGGATATCTCTGGAAGCACACAAATTACAATAATGTACACTTCCATTTATCCCCAAGAGGGCACTGACAATACAGTATGTCTTGCTGCAAAGATGTATCAGTCTTAAAGCAAAATGTAATAGCATTATATTTTCCCTTAATGACGATAACCGCTTGAATAATGACTTAAGGTTGATCGCTACTCTTAACTTTTCATCCATAGAATTTCCTAATTTTTTGCCTAAAAGTAGTTTAGATCATTAAGAAATGGAAAATGTAAAAAAATAGGGGGGGTCCCGAGCTACTTTTTTTGATACAGATTTTTGAAAAAAAAAAGTATTTTATATTTTTGCCAAAAAATACCAAAAATTGGGAAATTTTCACAATTTTTTTTCTTAGTGAACCACTGCCCACATCAATGTCATATTTGACATGAATAATCCTTTATTGTGTCCTTAAATGGGAAAAATAAAATTATGGTCCAAAAACAACCCTTTTCTGAAAAAAGATTGGTGGTATTAGGACGATTGATTAAATTTGATGCTAAACTTTTCAACAAAATCTTTAAAAATAGCAAAAATAATCCATAGACTTTTTTTTTTACTTTCTCAAAAAATAGTTTAGATCATTTGCTAACATAAAAATGTAATTTTGATAGGGGGTCCCGCGCATATTTTTAGGGTTTTGGGCCTTTAAAGTTAAAAAATAGGACAAAAACTGTCTAAATCTCATATGTAAAGGCCAAAATAATGGGTTAAAAGCCAAGGATCGGGGTAAAAAGTGTATATATTTTATACTCTTGGTTGTTTGAAGCACAGTGATGAGATCTATATCAATCTCGATAATGATTTATTGGTAAATAATTCCAATACTCTAATTTATGTTAAAAAAGGCAAATATCAGTGGCTCCAAATACATCAAATATTCAAAGTGGGATAAAATGCTCAATTTTGCTCGTAATTGTCCAATTTTTGGATATTGCTTAGTGTTCATGTACATGGATCTAGTTCCCAAATATCAGCCTATTCTGACAATTTAAAGCTATATGCGCAGAGAGCTGCGCAGGAGTCCATATTCAATGAGTAGCGATCAACCTTAACATCAAAATAGCCAGTGGATATTACAAGTCTGGGCTTGAGCAAAAAATACATTTGTTAAAAGGGCCTATCAGCCTGAAGCACCCTTGCCTTCAACTTTATGACTGTAATAAAAGGTCCATTAGTAATTTAGTTAATGGTAGTAGTCGCCTGAATAAGTCCCCCATTTCAATAATCCGGTACTATTTATCTGAGCCCTACAGAAGTCGTATTCTTTTGCAGTAAACGTCGCCAGTACTAGTAATTAAGGTAGTTGCCCTAATAAATTCCCCATTTTTACATGCTGCTACTTACTCATCGTAGGGCCACAATAACCACATTCATTTGTAACGACTCTCGTCATGTATAAAAATGTTGTGGCACCTCCCTCCTTTCCACTTCAAATATAGCCATTCCCCAATTGTTTTCCAGGTAGGACCCGATAAAAGAGACATTTTACACAGAGGTTCTTCAACGTGACTTAACGCATTAAACCTCCTCCATATATATAAACTCCAAAGGTGCACATGCATAGAACAGTAAAGGCCCCTTATACATTTCCATTTACTTCAATAAGGTTTAGTCTACGAAGCGATTATGGTGGCCAACGAAAATGAGTTCTCCTATTTCGACTTATGTTTTATGATGTCCATGTTCTTGTAATAAGTCTCATTCCTGCTTTTTTTTCAGACAAACCTTTCTTTTTCGACTATTAGTTTTAATTGTTATACTTTTCAGTTGTTGAAGGTTGATTATCACGGCTTGGACGTCAAGAACAACCAAAATCACGCCACTCAGAAAAACTCAATTCCAAACAAATCGCCAATTAAAAGTTCCTTAAAGAGTGCTCAATGAAAAGTTAGTGTCAGATCGCTTTTAAAACGCACTCCAAAGACTTCCTCAATGCTCGGCTGATTCCATATCTCTTTCAATCGGACATTACGGCAAAAATTGGACTGCGCCATTGAGGAAGATGGTAAAACATGGGGGACGTGATGTGTGTGTGTGCAGGAAGGGAGTGAAGGGGTAATGCCCCCAGTCCTGCCCCACATCCCTCTGTCACCTATAATCAGACCCCATTGGCCATAGACAAGGGGGCTTCCTTCCTCAAACCCCCACTCAGTACGCCCTCATGACTTCAGTGAGGCATTTTATGCGATTGTGCCCCAGCAATAACCTTATTCTGAGGAGAGGGTGGGGCTGGGGTGGGGCAGGGGAGGCAGCATGGGCCGGTCAATTGAAGCGTCTTTGCTGCCAGTCTCCTGGGAGACGGCCATTGCTGGACAAAAAAAACACACTTCCGGCTACCTTCCAGCGCTATGGATTTAGGTTTTGGGGGCCTTAAATTGTCACTAAACGTGCGCAGACGGGGTGAGGAAACAGGGCATCCTGCTAGCAGAGTTAATGCCCTGTGAAGTCACTCAGTCATGCCGTGATCAGATCAACTTCATGGGCTGAGCCTGAATTATGACAGAATTAAGAATCCTGATGCTTCCGACCGAGCGGTTAAATAGGCCGAGTCCGACACGAAATAACATCAGGAATGGGCTGGAATCCCATCCACCCCCTGCAACATAATCCCTCGTGTACCCTGTGGGAACAACTGTGAATGGGTATTAAGTATACCAAGGTGCTGCAGAATCCCCCACATTGACGGTCAATGAAAGACCCCCGAGGCATGTGAGAAAATATGAGGTCTGGGTAGTCAATTTTGAACAGCACCTAGATGCAGGGAGTGACTAGCAACACCCCAGACGCCTGCCTTTATTGACCCTTGCAATGAGCTGTCCCGAGCAGCTCCCATACAGCGACAGGTGTGTGTAAAGGCAGTACCAGCAGGAGATATTCATGCTGTGTGACCATGGAGGAGGGTGGGGGATATAACATAGCTCCAACAGTATATGGGCACCCTGAGAAGGGTACTTGTTTGGGGGATAAGAGGGTATAAGAGTGCCACTCATCCCCTCTCCGCTCCTCACGCCAACCACAGCAGCTCCACCTAATCAACTAATGACAACCTGGGGCAGCACGCAATCTAACAGAGAGTACAAGACACCGATAAACCACCTGCCATTACGTAAATCTCGTCCACCACGTTGGGCAGTTCTTAGGTAGGGCTTGAACTTTTGAGGTGCAAGATACAGAAATGTTCCATCTACATTTATCTTTTTTTTTACGCATTCCTCTGCACAGATTCTGTTAGATGCTGCTGTTGAGGTACCACATTTGCGTGGAAGGAACTGGTTGGATGAACGAGGCAGAACCTAACTTCTCATTGAGAAATCGCACCCCACAAGTGAGGACAATGTTTATGTGGTACGTGACCCGATACACCCAGTCGTGTGGATGTTAATGCGTATACGCCGAACCAATTGTCCTACATCCTGGAAATGCTAATAAAGCAAAGTGGAGCCCCCATCAGTAAATGGTTATCTGACACAAGAGGCCTGGATGCTCGCTCCCTATATTACATGTACAACACTCATGAATAACCAATACATCTCCCCTGCTCTTGTGCCACTCTGGTCCTGGATCTTGCTACCCCCAACCCTACAAGACTGAGGAGTATATTCACCTCAAGCAGCGCATGCAATGTATATGGGACAGTCCTTGCCCTCAACGCCAGTCTGGAGTATATTTCCATAAAAGTACAGCGGAGACAATGCAGCGACTTCCTATTTCCGGGTCTGCATTATCTCCTCGTTTTTCATGAGGCGGCTGGAACAAAAAGGCTTGCCAGGGTCCCATATGGGAGGTTCAGTCTGCGAGCACAGCAGCTTGTTTGAACAAACAATCCTAATAATCAGACAGACCCTAGCTAATGGAGGCTGCTAATGGACCCTACACGATATAGCTGTTGGGTATTACTGACAAGAGGCTGCATCTGCTCCACACCCTTTACTTTATGCCACGTCAGGGGTGGCCCGCCATGGTCGAGTAGGATGGAGTGGAATTTAAAAGCCTAGCCTGACAAGTCAATATACAATATTGATGTTGACTGCAGGTCCCCCTGTGAGGCCAGGTGGTAAGTATTCTGTAGTACTAAAGCACACCAAGGCCACAGGCAGTGTCCTCACATGGTGCATGATATATCATATTACATACAGTATTGTCTTCTTATACTGCATGGCGTGGTACATATTTACCGGGGTTATATTACACGGGATCTGGTTTGTGTTATCTATACTGCGTTGTGACACTGCACGGGTAGTGCTCGAGGCCACATCCGATAGGAGCATTATATATATAGGCAATTGCAATATTGAGCAGGTTGAGCCCTTTAATATAGCCTGCGGGTGGTGGCGGTATGTGCATTTTGCCTAGTCAGTCAGACAGCTGTGGGATGAACTACTGTAAAGAAATGCGCATCTGTGATACCATCCCATGTATATATCATAGTTTTGACATGTATCCGTCTATGTATTCCCACAGTATGTACATTGTCATCAAATCATAACAACTATCTATGGAACCTCAAACTCCGTGCATCACACGCCTGTGGTGAACCTCCACCAGTACCTAGTAACATAAGACTGGCCGTATGGTTAATATGCCCTTGATTGTAAGATGAGGCACATGGTACAGTATAGAATTTTAATTGGAATTTGACACAAGAGAATGAGGATCAATAAGAGGGGAAGAACAGCAGTGAAGGCGGAATAGGAAGGGGTAGATGGACAAACTGTGGGATAAATAAGCAGTGAAGTGGAGAAGCAAATTGGGCAGCTGACAGGAACATATGTGCATTGTCGATGATCCTAAGATGGACCGTAGTAAGTGAATCTAAGGAAACCGAAGTAGGTAGTTTAATTATTGTGTGAGAAAATATACTGATAGTGATAGTACTGCGTAGAAAAACATTCAGAACCTTCAGGTCAATGACGAATGAAAAACTCAGAATGAACATAGCATGGCTTAGTTTAACCAATAGGGTGGCGGGAATCAGGGTGGAAAGTATATGACAAGTAAGAACATAAAAGGTGGTAACACACTACATCAGCCGCCGCCGACTGCGTGGGAGGCTAGCTGTGTGTCAGGTGGACTGGTGTGGGCTCATCCCTCAGCAGACCACCCCAGTCTCCAGGGCCCTGACCGCAGAGCCCCCACCTCTGGGCATTTCCATTACACCTGAATCACTCCCAGGACAGCAAGACCAACTGGTAAAGTAAACATACAGTCAACACAAGCTGAAGTAGTCCGGTGAGACACCTATAGGCCATTAACTTTAAGGTAGACTCCTATTGCTGAGGACTTAATCGGAGATCAAAGGATGGGACAGGGGTACTGTGAGCTTTGATCAACTGTGCACTCAACAACTGCTGTAATGACGGCTCAATAAACCTGCACTTGCATTATTAACAACTGTACCTGCAGAATCTATGGGAGAGAGGTATAGATGGTGCTTTGAGTCAATCCCAGGGAGTCAATAATGGTTTTATGCAAATTGTAGCAACAGCGAGCCTAGCTGGGTACAGATTCAGCTGTCAGTATGTGTTCTTTTTCCCCCGGTGAAAACGGGCACTGTATGCTGGGTGGGCCAAAGACAGCTTGGACAGTAATATCACTCACTCACTCACTCACTTTCTCTGTTAGTTTTTTTCACTCTTAAAGTGAAAAAGAATTGTGGTGTGAAATGATGATACTATATATGGTTAAATATATCAAAGACTAACTTTCATATTTAGTGTGCACCAGAATGTGCCCTCCTGAATTTAACTGTCCTCATCTGTGCCTAGACCTTCACAGCTCGTGCACGACTCATCAAAGACCTCAGACAGTGAGAACACGAGATGCCTGCGTTATTGCTCTGACTGTGATGTGTTGGCTTCTGAAGGATGAAGCGGGTAAAACGGGTAACCTTCTATTTCTGTGCAATGTTGGAGGTGTCCCGCTTCCACAGGAGGGAAAGCAGGGTGCGGCTCTAATTACACGGCAGTCAATTCTGCCGCCTGTCGCTGAAAAATAAATCGACTTTCCTGTGGTGCCGCTGGCACGTCATCGACGACACGTCAACCCGATGCGGCTCCTTCTGTCGAGCATCAGCCCCAAAACGCTACAAACCGCGAACTGAAACGTCCCGCGGGGCTTCTAATGGGAGAGGATTAGCTGACAATCCCAACGTTAACTTTCCCTTTTCTACCTCAGGGGTCAATTGTCGTCTGATGAGATGTGTTCTGGGGTTGGAGCATTTGGTAACAAAGATTGCTTAAAGTGACAGCTTTGCTTCTACTATTCCCCTGTATTGGCACAACATTTGTAGAAGCCGTTCTGACTTGTTTCTTAGAGTGTGTAATGTGAAATGTTTGCGTTATAATTTAGGTAGTGTTAAAAGAAAAAAATCTCATCATTTACTTTCCGTCAGAAAGCGCCATGGAGAAATGCAATGTTTGGATGGAAACGCAAACACCCAGTCTCTCTCACAAGAAAGAGTACTGGTAGTTTGTCTATTTTCCATAACATGGGCAATTTGGATTTGGAGACCACATAGTGAGTCGTCCGGAGTATGTAACAATTGCTTCTGATTGCCCTAATCCAACAGAGATGATCAATATCCGTTAGTTTTATATTGTACTACCCTGCCTTTTCTGAGGGTGGAACATGCAAATTGCCAACTAGAGAACTACCACCTATATATCGGCCAGCTACAAATGCAGCCCTTTTAGAAATTCTATAGATTCACTCTCTATGTGGGCTGAACGATGTACAGTCCCTATACACACAATAGTCGAGGCTTCTTGTAAAGTAATTCTCTCCTAATTCGGCCCTGGAATGCTGCTGTATCTAACCTCCTCCTTCACGGTCCCACATTCACTGTTTGATTACCCACCCACAGCAGTAGCCAACCACAGTTTTCAACGTTTGGCTGCAGGCGAGCAATCGGCTTCTTGGGTGGGTGCTTTCAAAAAGCAACTAAAAGCATCTTCCATGTACTCTTTGCCAAATACTACTGAACCAAGACCAGTGGACAGCTCATCTCACTGGGTTCACTTATCTCCATGCAGAAAGCGAGGACATGGTTAGAGACTTCTGGAACACGTGGATGAAGAATGTCAGGATATGGCTCAGTAGCTCTTAGTGCACTGCCGAACACCCCCAGGCCGATCTGTGGGCTGGAACTGTGTGCGCACTGACAGCGACAAATGACATCTCTTTATGATGACATTTCGGGCCGACCTCCAGCCTCCCCTAACCTTGCCGCCATTTTATGAGGCGTTGGGGGCTGCTCCCCTTGGGATATTTTCCTTCCGACAGATAGAACTCCCCTCGGAGGAAATCATATCTATTCTGGAACGGGGCTTTTCAGAAGCTCACAATCCATTTTTCTATTCGAAGACTAAAGCCATTCTGTTTTCGTCGTCTTCCCTTCCCCAACATATTACACCCATGATGTGTGCCCCCAATGGACCACCCCTCCCCCTCTTACCCCTGTGCTCTATCACGACTCTATAACGTAGGGGTTACACCCACCTTCATCCAAAGCAATCATTACTGTGTGCACAAAAAGGGCAAATGCGTATGCAAAAGGGGGCTGGCACGCGCCCTAAACACTTTAAATGTCAGGTAATGGCAATCTTCGCAATCCTGCAGTGGGCCAAAGGAGCCGTCAAGCCTTGATTTCCAGAGGGAGTTTTCAGTGCATTGCACAGAAGAAGCTCGGTCGCTAGGCCGTCCTCACCACATGGCTATTTCAGGCTGCCCGCCAATAATTACGTCTTTATTTCCTAATTGATTTCTCCTGGGAGGCAGAACGGAATCATTGTCAGAATTGAAAGTTACTGTGACGGATGTTGTGTTAGCATAATTTCGTATAAACTTTATGTTTGTAAGATTGATAACTTCAATGCAGAAGGCTCAATAGCTGAAAATGGGTGGGAGCTGTTCTTGCTAATAATGCCATTAGAACACTTTGTACAACCATCTCATTATTTTCTTATTGGTTTGTTTAAAAGATGACCCAGAAACAATTCCCAGTTGTCCCAACTATAATTCCACTTTGCTGGTGATGTACATTAAAGCGGCACTGTCACCAATAACAAGATCCGCATCAGTCGACAAGAAGTGTACTAGAACAGTGGCATGTACATCTGCTTTCTGAGAGTGCCGTTCTAAAGTGGGTCTATTCAATACTGGGACTGGCTTCCCAGCGCAGTCTATATAGTAGGTCATGTCATGGTTTAGAAGGCGATACGGGCGTAGAGGTTGGGAGGGTGAGTCAGTTGACAGTCTATCCTGAAGGGAGATGGGCGTGGATCCACAGTGAGCACACTGCTCGCATGCTACATTGCATGACTCGTTGTGTAAGGGAAACCAGGCTGCAGTGAAAGAGAACACTTCCCGGACGAGGCGGCCAGTGACCTGCAGATCACTGCTGTAGGCAATGGGCGCGTGCTGCTGCTGCGTGCTGCCGCGCGCGGTGTAAAGACGGCTTAACGCGGCGCGGTGCGGCACGTCAGCGGTAATCAGCAGGGGCGGCGCGGCACGGCGCGGTCCGCGTTTCTGCCAAAGTGGCTGGTGGAGTGTGGGCGCCATGTTCCGGCCGAACACAAGCATCTAAATGAGAACGGCGACGCGACTTAATTGCTGCTACCTGCTTGACACTCCGTGCCCAAGTAGAAGTGACAGCCGGCTGTCCGACACTGTGCAGGTGCGACTCCAGAGGCAGAGGAGCGGCACACGTAAAAATGCAATTGCCTAGGTGATTATACACAGTAGCAGCAGGGTCCCATTATACTATACAGCGTGCCCTTGGGTCTGGAAAAGTTGGCGTCACATCAGCTTTGTCATAATCCACAAGAGAGTGGATGTTTCTGTATACTTTCTGTAACTTGATGTCTATATTCTAGACGGAAGACATACGGAAGGCTACAATTTCCAACTATCAATCCAGGTAGCATTTAATGCATGAGGTCGCGCATATAAACTACATCGCATCGCTTATATTTGATGAATCATCGATGAAGTCTTAGGACCTCCCATCGAGTCCGATATCTGTGAAACGTACGTTTTTCTGTTTCCCAACAGCTAACTTGCTAACGTGTAATAAGGGTATTAAACACGACAAGGCTATACATGTTTGGCAGCGATGTATCCTGTTTATCGATACAATACAAGACCCTTACCCTGAGTTCATCATTATATTATTCACCACTTTCTGGCACCCTTAATCCAAGTAGGCGACACAGGGTAGCGGACACATCCCTCTGTGCGACACTTCAATCATGGGTTTGGCGCCTCCTTATTCGTGCACCAACACCATCAACACCTCGGGCGGCATGGAGGAGGAGGCAGGGAGCCTCCTCTTGGGGCCCTCTCCTGGGCTGACCCCCATCTACATTAAGTGGCCTTGTGTCTGTCCCCCGCACCCACCACCACAAGTGTTCCCACCCAGATATGAGCGACGGCCAGGCAGGCCCTTCCCGTCCCCCCAAGCTCATCGAGTAGCTCCACTCGAGTAAATGGGTTCAACGCCCCTCCATCTCGACCACGAGAGGACATCAATTTCAGAGCATCAAAATCACGGCCGCTGTTTCCAACCATCCTGCTCCACGCTGGGCTGGCACGCTTGAACTGGGTGCTGGAGGAGGGATGGAGGTGCTGTGCGCATGGCGCTCCGGTCTCGGGACGGATTGGACCGGCCATGAGAAGAAGACTGTCAATATTTGGAGGTTGCATCCTATTAAAGCCACCCTCCGCGGTACACGCCCCGCGCCGACAGAAGCCTGGCAGCAGGCTAGCATCGCCACTCATACTAAACATGTCCTCTTCACATCCGCCACCACCACCAACCCCATCCTAGAAGGCAGAACGAAATGCCCCCTATCCATATTGGGAGCTACTTCACAGGCAAATACTATCAATATTTGGTCCGACCGTCCTGAGGATTTCCATGTGATACATTGGCATTTCCTCACTTAGTGTGGCGATGTGACTTCCGAATATTGCCTGCTATTGCATCAAGTCTCCCATTCCCCTCCAGCAATGGATTATTATTTCGGAAGTCATTTTGCCTCATTTATGGCCTTTAACAGTACTAGTAACATGTCGGAATGAAGACTGGATGTGACCTCTAACCAAGAGAGGTGGATGGGGAGGCGAGTATCACTGGGTATTATTGGCAGGGAGGTCAGAGGCCATGTCCAGTATCGCACTGGCTTGTGGACATCGCCCACATAAGCCGTCACCAGATACTGAGCTAATATTGGCAAAGGACATTGTCGACCAGGACCGGGTTTCCAAGCCGCTGGCTTCCTGTCCCTTCCTACTCGGCTTTGGCGTGTCCCATGACCCCAAACCATAAAGGTGAAGGTGGGTTTGGAGGGAAAGAGCAGATAGCACAGTCCACGTGAGTCGGGCTGCCGGGATCCACTGATAATGTGCAGATTTGGTCAGTTAATGCGCTATGGATCTGGATAATCTGCTAGAAAAGCTTCTGTTACGTGATGATATTTGTTGTGAGGCCATAAAAACCAGGGGAATGGGGCTATGCCATCGGCAATAAGAGCGCTTTGAAAACAACTCCAGGGACAATTATAGTCATGTAATATTCATCCCCCACGGCTGTAACCGCCTATTATTTGGGCTGCTCGGTAAATATGATGTTGATCTTACACTCGTATCAGTTGATACATGCATGAATGTCGGTGGGCTGGAAGGAGGGCGATGTCTATTATCAGAAATGAAGATATCAGGCAGGGCTTATTCCGCCGTGCCGAATAGAGTGGCAGGGTTATGCCGATAGTCTGCATTGTATGGGGACTGGCTTCTATGGTAGCTCAAGGATGCGGTTATCAAAACGGAAGGCAGCTTTTTGCAAGGCCATGTGGGTAGCGTCAAAACATTCTATTGGATTTTAGTGTCACTCTATATCAGCCAGGGGATTTTAGTCATAGTACTGTAAGGCATCGTAGAACAGACATTATAGTAAGATAAACCACAGCTGTACATGTGACATATAATTGGTTTCTAAAGCCGTGAGATCTAATATAACGAGTTAGTTGCAGAATAGCAGCTGTTTCTATATCAAATCCCTTGTTCAATCTCTTCATCAGCAAATATAACATAACCCGGCACATTCCAAAAATGTAATTACTCAGCCGTGTGCAAACATCACTACTGGTCCCGAATATGTATGATATTATTCATCGCTGTATAGCATACGAGCAATTCCCAACACAACAGAGCACGATAACATCAATTTCATGACATCTGTCTCATGAGGACCCGAGGTCAACTGTAAAAACAATAGTGTTTACCAGTAGGCCTTAATTAAGCAATTTATATAAGTCTATAGGGGAGTGGACCCCAATCTATCTATACCTGGCACACCCCGACTGCTGTAAAGTTGGGATTGGGTCCCTCATCTGACCTAGACCAGCTGGGTGCCATGGGTGATGAACCTCAGAAGCAGCTCATATTGTAATCCTGCACCTGTATACACCCGTGTTACCCTGCCATGCCACGTCTTTGTGGCATTACTTGTACAACTGCCAAATGCTACCACGCCTTGCCAACAAAATCTGCACTTTTAAGGTGTACCTGTTTAACAATCTCCTTACTTTTGGCAAAGGTGTTTCATCGTTGTCCTTGGTCTTGACGTTATGCCCTGGGGGTGATAATCACGTATAGCTCTACCACATTCTGGAACTTCTAACAACACATTGGACTAACTCATGAACGCCTACCCTTGAATCACATAGTTGCATAGAGTAGACACTCTTTCCTGTTCCCTGTGGTAGCAAGATAGGTGGCCCTACTAATGAGGCCAAGGTTATAAAGGACTACTGATACGTCAGCCACTTCCGGCAGTAAAGCTGTCCCAGCCACCAAACCTCTCATTTCTCCACCCGATGACGAAACCCTGGTTGCCTGATCCCTCAACATGCGGAATCCTGACATCGATCCACATATTGACCACCCAGGACCAACACGCCTACTGCCCCTCAAACAATTTGATTCGTTTAGTTCATGGCAGTGGTTAATTTGATTTCATATTGGGGTGGGGTGGGAACAGATGGTTGGGTGGGAGTGTGAGTTGGGGAGGGATGCTGGTCAGCTTGTCGCTATCGTTGATGAGAAGGCTGGAGGCAGTAGAATATTGAAGGTAGTTGGGTGTCGACCGTAAGCCCCAGTCACATTGATCAACCCATCGGGAATGGGATCGGACTTGGGTGATGGTGGTCTGCTTCTGATTTGACTCCCAATGCGGGTTGCTGATAGGGGCAAGGTGTTGAGCAGATCCGAGGTGTCCCATTTATTAGCTGCTCAGTACCTGGAGGTCACCAGGCCTTACCTGAGTAGACGTAGACATGATGGTGTGCCACAGAGGTCACTCCTGTGCCACGTGGTCGAAGGGTGCTTCTCAGGCCATTTCCTCCTCGTTGAGGCCCAGGAAATGGCCTCCAGTGCCAATAAATGCTATGCCCCATATATGGCCTGCGTACCTCACCTCTCGTTATCACCACCTACAGGTATACATGTAATCTCAGAAGGAGTATGAGCTCGAATTTAAAAGAGGACATATACTTCTATTTACTGTACAAAATGGGAATGGCTAAGTTGTAAATGTTTACCAGAGAATACAGTGGCAATTGAAGGCTCTGAGTTTCTCAATTCTACCACACAATCGAAATTTCAAGGGTTCTGGATAGGGTTTGCAATTAAAACGCTGAAGGAAATTACAAATCAACAAGAAGATAGAAATCTTTCTGCTGGTGGAAAGTTGAACTGGGTTAATTGAAATTAATCACCCCTCATCCGATTTGCGATTCCTAAACAATCACATTCAATCACCGAGACAAAACGGTTCTTCCTAGTCGACACGTCCTCATGCCCATACATCAAAGGGGCTCAAGAACTCATCATCCTGTAATGAAATAGCATGTTTTTGCCGGCAAACTAAACAGCAGAAACCGTTCAAATAGTATCTCTCCGACAGCCGCCTGTTGGCTTTGATGACGGTCCCATAAGCTGCAAGCAGTATTCCGCTACATCAAAGGGCCTTTTGCAAACAAAGGACCGATACGTTTGGACCTTCACGCTCTAGGCCATCTGCCCAGCTCTCCAGCCCTAAGTGGCTTCGGTGGTGGCTTCGCCTGTGGCTTCTACATGGTTTGCTTTCCCTGTGTATAGTGACGTTAACCTATGGCTGGACTACCCACACAGCTGCTGCCTTAGGGAGGTAGTGGTTGGAGGAGCAGAGAGGGATGAAGAGTGTACTCCTCCTAAGGCGCAGGGCCCCATGCTGTGACGTCACTCTATCAGTACTACTCACCACGGCCTGCCCGCCGCCGCGCTCCTAATGTTTTAGTTTAATCCAGAAGGGCTTTAAGTCCACATACAGCCAGTGCCACTGCTTTTTACCTTTGTTTATGCCGATGGGGTACTTAGATCAAAAGGAATGGCTGCCTCACGGATTAACTAAGGAAATAAGAGTATTATGTTCCTTGATTTACAAACATGGGATATCAGAATATTAGAAAATCAATTAAATGTTAATATGCAGAGATGAAAGGAGAAAAGCAAACAGGGCGCGTCACATCACTTGCCTGTTGCCCTGCGGGGATTGAGCACAGCAATATTTACATGGTAATTATGTACACATGCTACTGGAGAAATGCCAGGAAACCTTGTAATTCTAAATCTGATCCCTTCACAAAGCCCGGTTTTGATGGCCACGAGACCACAGGGATAACGAATTTGGGCCAGCTGCCAGAGCGGATCTCAAGGATCAACATCAACCAGCCTCTCAGTGTGGACGAGAGGGAGTGGCCTGGTGTCCCTGACTATCAGAAGGCACCGTCATAATTCATTCTCCCATGGCCACGAACTGGACGACCTGCCATAATGAACGAAGCAGTGCTAATCAGTTCCCAAGGGAATGTACTGTGACAACTACTGCCCAATTCACCCCACACCCTGGCAATCTACCAAGCAAACCATACCCTTTTACAGTGCCCCTTGGCACCTACGATTCGCTTCCCATCTTTACGGTTACGGTTGCAATGCAAGTAAACAAAGACCAGTGATTTGAGGGAGCCGTAGGAATCAGCACATGGCCATGCTGACTGTAGGCACCTTGTCACAGGGTTTACAAAATGACACATGTCTATGTACTGCACAGCCCATCTCTGAGACCATCTGTAGCAGCATATATATTTTCCCAAAGGATAATACAATGAGGATGGTACCTTGCAGCTCACCACACGGAAGGCACAGGAGGAGGGGGCTGTGGTAGGGCGGGCTGCTAAGGTTGATAGATGTGTCGGGGTGATGTTGGCGGTGATGTATCACAAATGACGTGATGCTTCCTTCCTTGAAGTTTCCTTGATCACCCCCATTTGGTACCAGTGTCAGCCCCTAAAAGCGGCCTTGTCAATGTGCCGACGTGCTGCGGTCGTATCACATAGCCTGAGGTTGTGTCAGGGATGGCCTGCTACGTGA
The DNA here is from genome assembly GCA_947462335.1 of Harmothoe impar. Lineage (NCBI taxonomy): Eukaryota > Metazoa > Annelida > Polychaeta > Phyllodocida > Polynoidae > Harmothoe > Harmothoe impar. The sequence continues at coordinate 59,687,978 of OX381704.1, forward strand.
AGGACATGCTTAATTAGAGTAAACATACTTTAAAATGTTGTTCACTTTTGGACCTAGGTGTCCCTGGCATTAAGTTAAATAGTTGATACATAGCTAGCCCAATTAACATTAAAGCCTGCAATCAAGGATAATTGAACTGGATATATCATTCAATACCCCACCTCGAGGCATACAGGATCTAGATTCTAATTACATACTCACTACGGCATAATGATTTTGGAGAAATTACTAAATGTAATTACAGGCATTATCAAACATCTGTCACTGCTGGAGATATTATTGATAAATAGAAAGCTCCATAAAGCCTGGGGGCAACACTAATTAAATGCCAAACCCATTATCGAGCACTTCCTGCACCCGGTTCCGTGAATGGCTTACTGTTGAACAATGGGTTCTCTCTCCACATGCACAGGGCACATCTAGGACATCTTCCTCTCAATAGTAGATCTATATACCGTATATATGCACAGGCACGTTGGCCATTCTCCATTGTCTACAGACGGATCAGATCCTGCCTATATTGCCCTAGAAGTAAGATAAGGTTTCGATCGCCTAATAGAAAGCGGGAGCTGTAACAGGCTATCCAATTATAACTTGAGAGGCGCAGGTCGCATGAACCATATATGGGCAACCAAGAAAGTAAACCGAGTTACCCTCGTTATCGTAGCATATGCTGGAGGCTCAGGGGAAAAACATTCCCCTGCAGGACTAATTAAATGACAATTTTTCTCTCGTCAAAGACTTATGTTCACCGACAGGCAGAAGTAATCTTGCTTGATAGGAGCTGCCAATTTACCTAAAAGACGAGTAAAGCTATTTCAGCACCTGACAGCCGCTACACAGTAGCCCGACTACCCCCCCCCCCCCCCAGGAGCAGATCCTGGCAGATAGCTAGTGTCTATATTGACACTGTTAATCCAAGGCAGGCGCTAATGACAAGGCAGTAAATAGTGAAGAATGAGCAGCTCATAGATAAAAAAGAAAAGAAAATGATGGATGTGAGTTGAGTGACAAGGAATACGATCCTTTCAACTCGTTGAGACCATCAGAGGATAAGGGTCACGCCTTGTCTGCCAGATTTGTCTCAAGTGTTTAGGATATGCATAGTGAATCCTATAAATGCTTCCTGGCATAACTGAAGAGTTATTCGATTTTCATTATTCATTAAGTTGGACCAAATAGATTGACGGACCTTCTAGTAAGACGCTATGCTTAAAATCTAATTCAAGAATCTGACTGTGTAGGTACTGGTATGGCATTTTTCATAGATATCCAAGAACAATAGCAATTGTAAAGACGCTATGATAAATATCCAATTCAAGAATCTAACTGTGTAGGCACTGGTATGCCATTTTTCATAGATATTTAAGAACAATAGTAATTGTAAAGACAGTACATTATAGTCTTCTTAATCTATATTTATTCATCGAATGTGGGGCAACATCCTAGCTATCCCGCAGGGCGGTTGTCTTAATTCTCTTTGATCTACAATAGCTATGCATCGGTCTCTTTGCAGTGATTAAGAAGAATGATACAGGAAAGCTGAACACCTGTCAGAAGCCGGCTTCTAAAGCATAGACTCGCCTCTGGGCTTGCACCACTAAATCTCTTCCTGTGTACATAGCTGCTTCTCCTTAATTCCCTTTAAGAATTAACGCATGCAGGCATGCTCGGTAAAACCCTCACTGTCATCTTGGGCCGGACAAAAACACACAGCATTGGGAAGGTAAGATCGAGAGGTCAATGGTAAACAATGAAAGCTCTTTCCATGTGTACCAATAGTGCCTACAGCTGGAGGTTTGGTTAACTACATGGTCATTTAAACATTGATGTTCAGCTTTTAATGTGCCAGCTTAGCATTCAAAATAGAATTTACACACCATGTGGTGATTAAAAATCTATTTGATAGCACAGTGTCGTGGATTCATTGCTCTCGTCAGCCATTGGAGGCTATTGATTCCTCTTTAGGTCAGCTCCTCTGACATGCAGTTATTAGCTGGAACTGCGTCTATTGGAAACCTTCTATTGTGCTGTACATAAAGGGAGCAGCTCTGTGCGGTTCCCATTTCCCAGAGGAGCAGCTCACTGATACCATGTCACTGTCAGCAGCAATAGTCAGTGACCCCATGGGGGGCACAGCAAACAGCGCAGTCATTAATAACTCGTCGGTGTCTTCACCCCAAGGGCCACCCGACCACCGCGTGGAACTCGTTCTGTTCCAACAAGACCTTCATAATGACCACCTAGCCGACCTCACGGGTCTCCTTGTCCCGAGTACCAGCACTAGCAGCTCAGAGCGACCCCCGCCAAACGAGCAGCTCTACGAGTAGCTCCCTGCCTCCAAATACCCGGCTATCGGTGGCTGAGCTGATGATTGGGTATTTTCCCCCTGATTAACCAAGGCCCGGCTAGTTATTTGGACACGCTGATTAGCCAGTGTGGGACCGGCATCAGAGGCGGGTGCGGGGGTACACTGTATATGTGGCTTCCCAGGCAGACTAATGTATGTCAGCACTCTGGGCGACATGGCTTCGTACACAATCCTCATGGGGGCAGGTGACCCGAACGGCGGGTAGGCTAATACACACATGACCTGCCCATAGCGTGTGACAAGAGGCCGGAGTAAAGAGTGGCTATGTTCACCACGCAGTAGACTTGGTGAGCACAACTTCCCCTGTCCCAATTAGCTCACGTGTCACTCAGAGATGCTCATTAATTCCTTACAGATCCCTGCGCTCAGGAGTCAGTGGGCGTGGAGAGCCAGAGGCGACGGCTGTGAACATTAGCCCTCGCCTTCCCTTAGAGCTAATCGCGACAGGGAATGAGGAATTCCTAAATAACACTTGCACTTCACCTACTTTCACGGCTAGATATTCACTAACAACACCTTGCTAGGGAATGCTATGGAATTTCAAATGCCGCACTGTTTCAAGTATCACGATAAATTTACCAGCAAAATAGGATAGTTTGAGTAAATATTATGGTACATATGTAAAGAAATATTGGATGGTTCGCCAGACAACTAATACATTCACAATTTTACAGATTAGGTGATTATTCAAGTAATTAAATATATGCACGGTCGGATATACCTGTAGATGTATCTATACCTATTCTGGTTGGTTAGCTTTCGAAGGACGTCAAGTACCGAAATGTAAGAGTTCTGTGGTTTTATCAATACAGAGGGTAAACCCAGATTTGAAAATTAAAAATGATCTTTATCTCCTAATATGCTCTTTCAACATGTTGGCACCATTTCTTGTGTTTGAAAATCCCTTGTTCAATATCCATGCAGTTAGATCAACTGGGTAATAATTACAGAGTGTTACTACTTACTTCAGTTCGCCAGCAAGCTTCTGTAGCTGTTGGTTCTGTTTTTTCAGGGCGTCAAGCTCCTGGAGGGCCTTGGAGAGCTGGCGTTCGGTGCGTTCTGTGACGTCACTGGAGGAGTAGAGCGTGGTGCTCATGTAGACCAGGATGACGAGCCAGAAGACGAGCAGGCCCGCCACCACACGCCACGTGCCCTTCATCGCCACAACATGACACCTGCAGGAGCAAGAGCAAACAACACTCTGAATTCTGGCCACTTCAACAATCGGCGACTATCTGCTTATGGTACATTTATTTAGTTAATTGTAATTATGCACGTATTCAAAAGTGAATAGGGGAAAAAACGTATATCGTTGGAGTAGGTCGCAGGGTAAATCCTTATAAAAGCATAGGCATGATAGGGTTGTGTATATGAGACCAAGACCAATTCCACAGGGAGACGAAAAGTATTAATTTCATAGCGACTTTTCTTCAACATTTCCACCCTTTTTTCTTCGTCCTTTTTTAGGCGGGGGGGGGGGGGGGGGCTAATACGTTTGCTGACAGCTGACAGACAACGACTGGTAATCGAGACACTTTCTACTAATTCCAGTGTAAAGCCTCTCCCTGTGGAACATGTCTTAAGATAAGATGTGTGCTCTTTGAAATTGAAATGTCAAAACAGTGACAATGCAAGAAGGATACACTTGAGAAACCAGCAGCAGAGCAGGCTTTAGGGCGAAGATGGGAGGGAGGTAAGCATTACGACACCCACTACACACGAGACATGCTATAGGCACTGAGCTCATGGACTCTCATGACAAATGTTAACGTTTCTATATACATGTAAGTACAGTTGAATTATCGTGTCAGGAGTAGTGCAGAATCCCTTCCATGCTTGACCTTATCATTTAAGACGATATTGCATCCTCAAGCCACTAATATACTTTGAATGCTATTGATGATATTATTCAGGGTTTGTAAATACACAACGTAGGGATGGGCAGCATCGGTCCAGTATATATTGGGGAGTGTAGATAACAAGGCACCAGACGCAGCACCGAGTCTTGTAAAGCTTTTATTATAGGCAAAAAATCAAATTATTCAGTATGCATGGAGAGGATCTGGGTTGCGACAGTGAATGGCCGTACCCTATTGGAAATAGATATCAGCGTATCGGACATCTTGGGAATGGAGTTAAATACAGCCTAAAGGCACTCAACGCCTAGCCCAATGTTAACGGCAGACACGGTATAGACGTTTCCCACCCACTACACAGTACGGCACACAAAGGGGATGGCCACACCTTTGACTATCCCCTGGCAGCTGTTCCGGTTAAGGACGCAGGGGCCCATACCGGACCAGGCAATCTTATCAGCACTGATTGGCTGATAACGAAGGCGGGAGCGGACTAGGCGCCAGGCTGAGGGCCGCAGGTGGGGCCACTGCCTACTGGAGAAAAGCGCCCCTGTCTCGGGGGCAAATTGGAAGGAGAAGGAGAGGGTTCCGGTCGGGGCTATGCTGGTGGAGGCGGCACGACTTGGCGATCATCACCGCAGCCCGACCCGTCAATAGGGTAATGGTGCTAAGGGGGTCCGGCGGCCACCTGGGCCGCAGCAGCAGCCGCCACAGAGAGAAGCCATATTGGAAGCCACAGCTCCAAAAGGCAGAATGGGAGCAGGGCGTGTCGGAGTAGTAGAGTAAAGGAACCGGCTAAGGGCCACATAGTGCACAAAGGATATATACTATATTCTTTACTGCCTGGTCGATAAGACTGATCAGCTCAGTCAGCTACTTGGTCCCTGCACCTGGGCCCCGGGAGCTCTTTGAACCCATGATGCCTTCAGCCATTATCGAGAGTGCACTTTCTATTGTGGTCTTTGTGAAACAGCCTCTTTGATCTACGCTTTGAGATTTAAGACGAACAATAGAAAGAGTTTAAAAGGCAAAACTCAGAGAGAGAAATAGTACATTGTTGTTGCGATTATCATGATGAATTCACCTGTCCGCTTCTGTAGAAAGCTTGTCATGTATATTAGGACACAACGATGCATAATATGTTAAAGCTCACTGGTGGAGAATTGACTGTCAACCATCAGCATAATTATGCAAATATTGTGATTGCATGACGATAAATTCTATCATAATATAGACTCTATCCTTAAGCCATCACAATATTTACATAACAGTTCTGATAACAGACAGTCCATTCTTCATCAGCGTGTGTTAGCATTTCAACACAATCCCAATGCCGCTCCTAAATAGATCATGGAATGAAAGCTCATTTCCACCATACTGAATGTCAGCTGCGAGAAGTAAAAGCTGATTGAATGATGAGGCTTAAAGGCGTTGATATGGGAAATGGAAAGTTTTTTCTTCCGCCGGGTACAATGGATTTTTCGGATGGAACTCCAAAGAAAGCCCCGGCAACCGGGGACAGAGTCATCAGGTGATTGATCATACTTGACACTTGGCATGCCACAGGCGGCAATCCTTTTTAATGGCAGTCAGTGGAAGGTCAACAAAGCCGAACCAGAATGAGCTTGGTCGCCTCCCAACTGGGGTAGCTTGCTGATCCGTGTGACGTATACGTCCTTGTGACTAGTGCGATTTATTGGACGTTGGGCGTGACGTGCTTCAGCTGTTGGTGTTGGCTACTGGAGGACATGCCGGGATCCTGGTGGTAACCCCCTCAGCACACAGGGGTATAGTGGGAGATGGATGAGGACAAGATTGTTGGACCATGCTCCAATCCAGGCTGCTGAGTGTGACAATGTAGGGTGAGCAGCTCATCACAGGAGGGGTGGTAGACTGAGAGCTAAACAGCTATCTACCGCTGCCCTCCCGTCTCCCTTCCACCCCACCATCACCACCCCCAGCATACATCGTCCGTCACCATACCACAATGTAGACCTATACAATCATGTTTCCCATGGGTATCCATCACTCTGGCATGCTCCTAGTGCTGATACTAGACTAGGTAATGACTGAATGATTATGTATACGAAAACTCCACTGAGTAAGGTATAGGCCGATCAAAACCACGTAGATGTATGTACTGAACATTAAATCCCTCTTATTAAACCCTAGTTGCATGATTGTCAACGTGCATGGCAGGAAGGACGTTCGTGTATTGATATGGGTAGAGTGTGCTTCTGCGTGAGCGGCCATTTATTTATACGTGGTGAGATTTGGAATATAGCTAATAAATCTGATGACATTGCACATAACCTGCCTATCTACCCAGACACACTCCCGGCTGGAGCTGTATGATGCTCACATAGATAATCTTTAGGCTCCAGAACTTGGTCAATAGCGACAAACCTAGTTAGTGGTGACCAACGCACCTTAGTCATTCCATTCCTATGAGTATATGGCTAAGTCTTTTAGGGTAAGGCCATAAATTTCCCTTAGAAATTTTTGAATATCAGTTCGTCATTCTGACCAATAACCCTATGACTAACCTATAAGCCACTACAGACTGAGGCCCGGAGCATTTAGACTATCAGTGGAGTGATTTCGATGGCTATTGCAAATAGGCATGGTATATACCATTTCCCCTAGCATAATGAACATACATTATGATACATACGAGTTACCCACCCGCATTTGTTAGATTAGGTAACTCACATTACGTATAATTAACACACATGAGTTGCCCTAGTTTGGTTAATAATGGCCTTCCTATTTCGTGTCTGCGTCCTATTCTGTCTGGTGACAATACTAGGGTTATTAGAGTAGGACTGGTTGCAGTCTGCACTATTCACTCCCACAACCCACGTCTCCTCCGTGCCTATTGCTAAGGAAACTTTAGATGAAAACACCTTGCTATTTTTTAAGTCAATTTCCCTTATCTAATGAAACGCTTGCGAAAGTACTGATACTTTCAATAAAAGTAATACAACGGTATTTAACGAGTGACCAGCAGTTTCGCTGCAGGCGATACTAAGTGTGAATATTTGGTACCTTTGGGTGTGCTGTGAGAAGAAAGTTGCAATAACAACATGGCGCTGGGCGGGAACGTGACCACCGGCCAGGACCCAACAAAATTGCCTCGGGTGAAATGCATTATGGGAGCAACACCGTTATTGATATGGTCCTAAACAGTGAACACATGATTTATATCACAAATGGCTGAAGACAGGAGTGTTACTGTTAGGTGTGAAGTCGGTGTGTGTCTCCTATAGTCAGACTGTGTGCTGTAGGTGTCTGACCTGGCTACGTGTATGGATGTGTTATGAGGTGTGAAGTCGGTGCGTGCCTCCTACAGTCTGACTGTGTGCTGTAGGTGTCTGACCTGGCTATGTGTATGGTGTGTGTTATGAGGTGTGAAGTCGGTGCGTGCCTCCTACAGTCGGACTGTGTGCTGTAGGTGTCTGACCTGGCTACGTGTATGGATGTGTTATGAGGTGTGAAGTTGGTGTGTTTCTCCTATAGTCGGACCGTGTGCTGTAGGTGTCTGACCTGGCTACGTGTATGGATGTGTTATGAGGTGTGAAGTCGGTGCATGCCTCCTACAGTCAGACTGTGTGCTGTAGGTGTCTGACCTGGCTACGTGTATGGATGTGTTATGAGGTGTGAAGTCGGTGCGTGCCTCCTACAGTCGGACTGTGTGTTGTAGGTGTCTGACCTGGCTACGTGTATGGATGTGTTATGAGGTGTGAAGTCGGTGCGTGCCTCCTACAGTCGGACTGTGTGCTGTAGGTGTCTGACCTGGCTACGTGTATGGATGTGTTATGAGGTGTGAAGTCGGTGTGTTTCTCCTATAGTCGGACTGTGTGCTGTAGGTGTCTGACCTGGCTACGTGTATGGATGTGTTATGAGGTGTGAAGTCGGTGTGTGCCTCCTACAGTCGGACTGTGTGCTGTAGGTGTCTGACCTGGCTACGTGTATGGATGTGTTATGAGGTGTGAAGTCGGTGCGTGCCTCCTACAGTCGGACTGTGTGCTGTATGTAGGTGTCTGACCTGGCTATGTGTATGGATGTGTTATGAGGTGTGAAGTCGGTGCGTGCCTCCTACAGTCTGACTGTGTGCTGTAGGTGTCTGACCTGGCTACGTGTATGGATGTGTTATGAGGTGTGAAGTCGGTGCATGCCTCCTACAGTCTGACTGTGTGCTGTATGTAGGTGTCTGACCTGGCTATGTGTATGGATGTGTTATGAGGTGTGAAGTCGGTGCGTGCCTCCTACAATTGGACTGTGTGCTGTAGGTGTCTGACCTGGCTACGTGTATGGATGTGTTATGAGGTGTGAAGTCGGTGCGTGCCTCCTACAGTCTGACTGTGTGCTGTATGTAGGTGTCTGACCTGGCTACGTGTATGGATGTGTTATGAGGTGTGAAGTCGGTGCGTGCCTCCTACAGTCTGACTGTGTGCTGTATGTAGGTGTCTGACCTGGCTATGTGTATGGATGTGTTATGAGGTGTGAAGTCGGTGCGTGCCTCCTACAGTCTGACTGTGTGCTGTATGTAGGTGTCTGACCTGGCTATGTGTATGGATGTGTTATGAGGTGTGAAGTCGGTGCGTGCCTCCTACAGTTGGACTGTGTGCTGTAGGTGTCTGACCTGGCTACGTGTATGGATGTGTTATGAGGTGTGAAGTCGGTGCGTGCCTCCTACAGTCTGACTGTGTGCTGTATGTAGGTGTCTGACCTGGCTACGTGTATGGATGTGTTATGAGGTGTGAAGTCGGTGCGTGCCTCCTACAGTCTGACTGTTTGCTGTATGTAGGTGTCTGACCTGGCTATGTGTATGGATGTGTTATGAGGTGTGAAGTTGGTGCGTGCCTCCTACAGTCGGACTGTGTGCTGTAGGTGTCTGACCTGGCTACGTGTATGGATGTGTTATGAGGTGTGAAGTCGGTGCATGCCTCCTACAGTCTGACTGTGTGCTGTAGGTGTCTGACCTGGCTACGTGTATGGATGTGTTATGAGGTGTGAAGTCGGTGTGATCCTCCTATAGTCGGACTGTGTGCTGTAGGTGTCTGACCTGGCTACGTGTATGGATGTGTTATGAGGTGTGAAGTCGGTGCATGCCTCCTACAGTCTGACTGTGTGCTGTAGGTGTCTGACCTGGCTACGTGTATGGATGTGTTATGAGGTGTGAAGTCGGTGTGTTTCTCCTATAGTCGGACTGTGTGCTGTAGGTGTCTGACCTGGCTACGTGTATGGATGTGTTATGAGGTGTGAAGTCGGTGTGTTTCTCCTACAGTCTGACTGTGTGCTGTAGGTGTCTGACCTGGCTATGTGTATGGATGTGTTATGAGGTGTGAAGTCGGTGCATGCCTCCTACAGTCTGACTGTGTGCTGTATGTAGGTGTCTGACCTGGCTACGTGTATGGATGTGTTATGAGGTGTGAAGTTGGTGCGTGCCTCCTACAGTCGGACTGTGTGCTGTAGGTGTCTGACCTGGCTACGTGTATGGATGTGTTATGAGGTGTGAAGTCGGTGCGTGCCTCCTACAGTCTGACTGTGTGCTGTATGTAGGTGTCTGACCTGGCTAGGTGTATGGATGTGTTATGAGGTGTGAAGTCGGTGCGTGCCTCCTACAGTCTGACTGTGTGCTGTATGTAGGTGTCTGACCTGGCTATGTGTATGGATGTGTTATGAGGTGTGAAGTCGGTGCTTGCCTCCTACAGTCTGACTGTGTGCTGTATGTAGGTGTCTGACCTGGCTATGTGTATGGATGTGTTATGAGGTGTGAAGTCGGTGCGTGCCTCCTACAGTCTGACTGTGTGCTGTAGGTGTCTGACCTGGCTACAGGCTGAGGCCTCCACCAACTCCTCTTTGAGACGGATGGCCCCTGTCCAGTCGAGCGCACGCCCCCGTTAAGACTGCCGACCCGCAGTGCACATTGGTTTCTTCTGCCCATGACCTTTCGGGTCGTGCCTACTTTACCACTGCCCGCCGCGGGTGCTGATTCACCATAGGCTGTCCCCCTCCAGTGCCTGACCACATAAATCCACTCGTGCTCACCCTAACCCGTCCACGACGCAAACAAACAGCAAACACGCCCTGACAGAAAATACCACCGGCACGATTGATAGCACGCCGGGTGGTTTCAAATATGTACTCAATTACTTCAGAGGTCGTCACCCACGGGTAGTTGGGGGCACATAGAAAGACTGCGGGATCCCTTACCTAATCCCTGGATCTTTCCGTTTTGTATGAAGGGTGGCGGATACCATGGAGGAAAGGGGACTGCCTAGCTCAGGTCCTTGGTTTCTAGTGATATATAGTACAGTCCCCCACAACCGGTTTGGATGGGTTGGGGGTGACGGCTGGGTTTGAGTGAATTGAGGGGGGGAGGGGTTGGTGGGCTCAAGGGTGGCAAAACAATCGGCGTCTATAGCTATCCAACCCATCCCGCTCCCACGAGTGTGGCTCCTACCCCATCCTCTGGGCCATGCGTTATATTGGCTCGACATTGAAAGGCAAAATAACCCATCAATTCATTCGTCGGCTTACTATGGCTTCTCCGCGTTTATGGTGCAACTAAGTTGCCAATATGCAGTATCGTATTCCGAGTTGTAACACACTGAACGTACGTAGACACTACAAAAGGTGGCCAGAAACACTATGCGTGATGACTTTATACTAAAATTATTTTTGCAATGCTACTTCAAAGGTAGAGCCATTATATATATGTTTACTGTGACGTCCGCACCTTATTATATCCGTATTGGGGATATAGATGAAAAGTGTGGAGTGTAGTGTACCATTGAGACATCCACGCTTGTGTTACACTGCTGAGACAACAGACTGTCATCCTCTTTTACATCTGCCAGGCATGCAGTGGTCACCCTATTGTCAACCACATCACAGACGGCAGTCTATGTTTGTTTGATGATATATATGTCTCCCGTCGCTGTGCTGCATATTCCCTATCAGAGGACGTTAAGGGCACTGCCATTGTTCCCCTTACCCCACTGCCGAGAGCCTTTTGGCTGACTACCCTATAAGCATCCTGTGGGTGTTGTGTGACAGGAGGAGGTTGAATAATGCGGCTGTATTCAGGAAGGAGGGCCTAGGGTATTGAGGGTAAAGCTGGTGTTTGTATTCCAGACTAATCACACATAATCTTAGAACTGATAAATACAGTGGTTCCCCTAATGATCACTGCACTGCGGTAATGAAGGGCAGAGACGACTATTTCTGTATACGCCCTCCATGTGTACAGCTGGGGCTCCATAGCCCCGTGACTATCCCCCCTCCTCCTCCCTGAGCCTGGCTAGCTCAGCGTTATGAGACTGGACTGGAGATTTGCTGCCGGACAGCCTATCCAGTATCACCAGAAGCTGCCTACCAGACAGTAAATCCTCCCCTCCCACAGGCCCACAATTACGGCCAAGTCCGGCCGCCCAATAATATCACTTTGGTGGCCTTTCGGATGCCAGACCTAAAGGGAGACTTTCTGTATTAACCCATTTCTACTCGTACCGTGGGAGGATCCTTCTTGGTCCCATTTAAAGGGGACTTTGGTTTCCTGAGGCAATCTGTCTCCTTATACTATTTGTGTATAGATCTGGTATGTATGATGTTCCCTTGGCGCGGCTCGGTATATTTCTGTGTATTTCCATGGAGGCCCAGAACAATAAGGCGTCTGAGGTACGACTCTATTGGTTGGCTCTATTGAAAGCTTCCAATCCAGAGGGGATCATAGGGTGGCCAATGGGTGCACATATAAATATATACATAGGGGGCGGCGCCGCCTGGATAGCTGTGTATTGAAGCAGATCAAAAGGGTTTGGTCGTCAGTATACGTAGATAGATAATATATCACCTCTCGCATTGGCTGGCCCCAACGTCAGCATCGGCTGCCCCTTCTCCAGGGCCCGCCGGGGGTGGGTCTGCCACCGCGCTGTGCCCGCCCAGGGCCCTATGGGGAACGTGCCGTGTGATTACACTGCTGGAAACTGATAAGTCTGAGAGTGCTGATAGGGCGGCAGTACAGCACCGCCGCGCCTCTGTCCTACCGACCTGCCGGGTCGGCCTGCCCCCGCCCTCCCGCCCTTTATCCAAGCCGAGGTGAAAACCTAGAGGGAACTCAAACAAACAGGGCGTGAGGGCTGACGTGCTGGGGGCTCCTGGGCTTGCTGCAGGGGTCTAAAGGCTCCCACCTCTCAGCCTCTCATCGTGTGCGAATTAACGTGGCGAGGCATTACACAGGAGGGGCTGATAAGCACACCTAGCCACTGGGGTTATCGACATCAAAGTCCAGACGGGGGCATCCCAGTCTGTCCGTGTCTGATACTTTAACTTAAAGCCCGCTCGTACCACCGCACCGAGAGAGGCAGCCGACGCGGTCTCTAGTGTTAGTTCTAAACATGCATCCCCCATTAAGGCATTACCCGCGCCTCAGGTACCTCTCTACCTACTACTACCAGCCACCTCCTGGAGCCAAGAGTGTTTCCAGACTATCCTCCAGGCACGCGATCAAGGTGCCATTCAAATGGAAAAGTACAAAGTGAAGGCTTTAACAGTCATCACACACGACCACTGATGAAGCACTCCATCTAAGTTAGCGGCCTAACAACCCCCATTGTATGTGGTTCTATCTAGGTGGTCGCCCCGACCAGTGGCGGCTAGCGGGGTAGGTGTTTCCTCTCAGGAAGCACTTCCAACAGCAACCATTACAACTTCCGCTAACACTCATGACCTTCAATGCCTATTGAAAAGATCCAATTGCCGGTCCTCCAGAGACCTCTGTTAACATGCCGAGTTTACAGCTGTGAACTATTCTCTGTGCAATGCCGTATTATCAAGGTCAGGATTGTCAATATCAATGCGTGTAGCCTACAGAAATGTCTGGATTCCCATGACATACATCTATCTAAACCAGATGCATCCTTTGAACCATGACATAACCCTTACTATGCATGGAAGGAAACTCTAGGGTTATTTATACAACGTTGCACCATGGTGTGCTGCTTTACATTTTTCTTTTTTATTTACCAATTCTCACAAACAAGATATATTACCTTTAAAGCATTGACACCATGCATTAGTAGATCTATGCTCCTTATTAGCCTGAGTCAACCCCCATCTCTAATATACTACTACCTAAGTCAGCATTCAGCCACTACTGGAGGTTACAAAACATATAAAACAGATGTTCACTATGGTGCCCTATATAAATGACGGTTACGACTAGTACTAACCCATAAAAATGAGCTTCCCGGAATCAGGTAGCCTCACCACGCCTACAGCATCGGCTCATATATCAAGGTAGCTGATGCTCAGGGCAATATGGCTTCCTGAATGCGCACGCCCTACAGTACTAAACATAGCACCTTCCAGACGTCGGTCCTATTTCTGCATAGTCTGGTGCCAAGTAGGCCAGTGTGTCTATGTTCAACACTAGTATTCAAGTACATTATATAATCAAAGAGTAACTAATAATACATATGTTATTTGGTATAATTTTGGACACCATTGGCGACTTTAGAGGGTTTGTCAATATGGCTCCTAAGTAATATTTAGGTGTGAAAATGTTAAGCATGGACCAAACTGAAAGACTTCTAGTGCATATTACTCATTGATTCCAAACGTCCATATTAAAGTTAACACAGTGTTAGACCTGAAATTAATTTCCATATGTAACCCCTACATGCAGACGTGAGTATCCTCACTTAGGTTACATCCGCGTAAAGACGATTACACAGCAATGGTCACAATATGGTTCTAAAAACGTGGGGCTATCAGGTTGTATACCACAAAACAAACCCAACTACAAACACCCGAGAGAAATGCCCTACTGTCCCAGATCCGAGTCCTGATTGATTGACCTGCCCTCATGACATACTAGTCGATGGGGGCATTTACTCATGTTGTATATATGACACTAATACTACCCCATCCAGGCACATTATCAAATCATGTGTGTGTGTGGCAGGGGAGGGGCTGCTGTACTCCCCCTGTCCTCAGTACACACACAGTGACTGTGAGCAGGGTAGGATGCACAACACTACTCCCGCTGTCAGTCAAATTAAACATCATGACAAGCCATAAGACACACCAACCGGGTTCAATAATCGTGAACTGAAATATGCTCGTATAGCGCAAATCAGCTTACAGATTGGTGATGGGGTAGGGGAGAGGAACAATGAAGGCATAGAGGGAGCGGGGGCGGGAGGGAGATGGGGAGGCATGTTATGGGGGTATCCACTATTCCATAATGCTGTGCTATCGACAACCCCATTGTCAAAAGAATGACCTCTCCCTATTAAGATGTGTCAATATGGGAGAGAACAGGTGTCAGTAAGTAGGGGCTGGGCGGCCTGAGAGTATCCCACGTCATGGCCCTCCAGCACTAGCTACCCCTCCCCCCGACACACACACACAGACAGCGACAGATACAAGTCTCCATGTAACGACGTGCCGACACGACGTGCAAACAGCCTGTGGAGCGGTGGGACAAAGGGAAGTTGGGGAGTAATGGAGATGGGACGACTCCTGTCTCCCTGTAGAGTTGATGATATGCCTGTCCACATGAGAACTACCTAGTACAGCCACACAGACGTCTACACGTACACAAAGCGGGGACCATGGCACAGGCGGGGTGTGTGAGCGTGCACGATCTACCTACTGATACTGTAAGAGGGCAGGTTTGGGTGATGATGTTGCTGCTGATGCTGGGTCCTCCGTATCCATAGTAACGTGCCTGCTATCACTCCATCGTGTACGTCCACACTGCTTGTGGTCCTGTAGCCGAATGTTGTGGTCCGGCTGCTGCTGCTGCTACTGCTACTGCGGCACACTAGTATTACTCCCCCTCCTCCTCCTGCTGCTGCTGCCGCCAATAGTGCTGCAGGCTGCTGCTACTTCTGCTGCTAACTGTCACCAAATCCTCCAGCTGCTGTTACTTCCCGTCTACACACTACTACCCCTGATCTCCCTGCCGTCTGGCCCCTCCTCCAACCCCTATAGACTCCTCCGGCGGCTACTGCAGACGCCGCTTTCCTCCTTGTGCTACTCTCCTAGGGAAATCCAATGGTGAGTACCCTGACACTGAGCTGCTCACACGCCCAGCCGAGCTGTTCCCCTGTGTTGTCTGCTCGCCGCCCGTATCACAATGAGCGCCTCCTGCCGCCTTTGAAGCCGCCTGGTCTGGCGGTCAGGGGGAGGGCGTAGTGGCTATCTGAGCTGCTCCCTTAACTGAGACGCACAACCCGTGAGCAGGTCGCACTGAGTGGCTTGAGAAGGTCCGGAGCAGCTCACAGTGTGCTGGGAGAGGGGTGGGGCTGTGTTACTGTGTGTGAGCGCCACCCGGCCCGACACAGCCGACACGGCCAGGCTTAGTGCCCGCGTTTTCTAAGGCCCCTGGTGGCTGGAGGCGGCGGGTGGGCAGCGCCCTCACCCGTCCACCATACACATTAAATATCAAGCGGCGGCCGATGCGGCCCTACAATCAATAGCTGGGGACACCATCCAGCGATGGGATGTCTCCCGGACACGGGCCGACAAAAAGGAACCCGCCCAAAGCACCCCATCCCCACCCCCTCATGAGTCTCTCCCATGCATTCACAAGACGCCCCAGTAGACTTGCCGCAGCCCGTGTCCGATGCGGCTCCTCCAATATTTACAGGTCATCGTCCCGGCGGCACTACAAGCGGGCAGGCACACCTCACGTGATTTGTTAGGCCGATCAGGGGCCGTACCATGGAGAGTATTAGTGGTTTCTATAAATCATATTCCGTTTGGACCACCCATTTGGCGCACTCTATGGGACCATACCGGTCAGCACGTGCATGGGGTGCCGTATGAGCATATCTAGGGTAGCATCTAGGCTAAACATAGCAACTGCTTCATAATGCATTGAGGTGCCCTCTGTGACGTGCCTGGTGTGCAGGGTGGTCTCCACATATACACTGAGACACTGCAGGCATGGCATTTCTTATGAATACATATGAAGAGGAATTGACAACGCATACAATTCTCCTTTGTTATACCCAGAAGTGGGTGAGAGGTGTCTTAATCCAGAACATCTCCTCAAAGACATTATGCTATTAAACTGAAAGGAGGAGTATTTAGTGGAGCCGTGGCGTCGGGGAGAGCCAAGGGTGGTTATGCATCAAATTATAAGATAACCTTCGGCGCTTAGGCCACCTACTAGACATGTTTTAACATTACGTTATGAACAATGTTGCAAACAATAATCAATGTTACCAGTGCCTTATAAGTGTGGTATTGCCTGCAATGCCTTCACCATTTCAGGTTTCCAAGGGAAACACGTGGTCACCAATACCAATGTAATCATAATGTGGACACCAATCAGAAACTAGGATATATTCTATAGCAACAGTAACTAGCAACTGCCAAACAGTGGTCACAGACAAAGAAAACACACTAACTTCATTAAAATTTCAAGCAGGTACCAAGACAAAGTACATTATCTCTTCCACTTGTTTAAACTGGCAATTCATTTAGGTCCTACTTGCATTGAACAAAACCAACTGGGACAACGTATTTACCAATTGCCACCCATGTTTCTGCTGAACAAAGAAGGGGCCAGTTAAGCACCATTAGGAGAACCTTTTGGGTCTGATTATGTTTTCTCTTGTGCAAAACCTCCAGGGCTCTTTATTAGCCTTTTTATCACAAGGCTCGAGCTTGAGAGAATCGGGCTGCCTATCTGTAACGCTGATTCCTATTGATATAGATACAACATTACATCCAATTGGTATTCTTTAGACATAATCGCATTTGATTAGGTCTTCGTGTCCAATATTCTTCATAATTGTGTATAGTAATTCTTGATGAGACACATTTGCGGACAATAGTGTCATAGCCTCTTCGAAACCACGCCGAACATAGGAAATGTCCGGCTAAAATATCATACTATTGTTTTATGCTATGTAAATCTGTTTAGAACTCATTCAATATGATATCGTATTTTCCCGTTTACAGAAAAAATATACACTTATGTAACGCTTCTGATATACACCGTTCTCTTTCTTGGCCTAGTTACATAGAAGTATTAAATTTGAACTCATGCTCCGTGCGAACCGTTGGATAAATTTGCCTATGTTAGTCCTGCAATTTAAGTCTAGAGGTCCTACAAATCTGAAAATCTGCAGACCGAATGTCTTGCAGGGTGAAAAGGATTTCAATAATATAAAACAAGTTTAGAACAAGTTGACCCTTTTCATCTCAATTCCTTTCTGTGTACTTCTATCTCAATTCCTTTCCGTGGACTTCCATCTCAATTCCACACTCAACCTACTTAAGGGTAAATATCGTATGAGGCAGACCAATAGAGACGGCACTCCTGCTTTCACCCTACCACAACAGCTACCGACCACGATCATACCACATTCCTCGATTTTACACCACCACGCTGCCACCCAACTCCACCCAAGTCCTCGACCATCATCCCTCACCAAATACACAGCCTGCCAGCGATTCAAAACAGTCACCATGCACACACCAGAAAAAGGCTGAAATTCAATTTTGGATTAAATTCCACCCTCCCCTAATTCAGTCAATTCCCCTCGCACTCCTTTCACCGACGTTGCAGTGCCTAAGTGACTTCTTTTTTCTATATGTATCTCAACTTCTTCAAATGAAATTTATTTTATCTTGTATTTGGCATTTCTGGGTTTTATAGAGGGATCGTGTTTCAAGGCCATTACGCCTTAAAGCAGGGGGAGTGGTACCCTGCATAGCGGTCCCTGGTGGGGTGTGCTCAGCCGCCTGGCCCCCTGTCGTTGCCGTCATGGCATCTGCACATCAGTCCCCACGGGCGGAGGTAGGGGTGAACACGGGCTAAAAGCACAGGGTAAAAGGCTGTGGACCAAATGCCACAGCTCCCCTCCAGACACACTCTCTGTGATAATATTACCATAACCTTTACATTAACTCACACAACACGCTTTTATGGCTCTGCTATGTGTCTAGGCATTGGTGTCATGCATATGACTATATATACAGACTGATGTCTGTATCTGACAGAATATATACAAAGTAATCTGTGACATGACCCTCCTACAATTTAAAATCATTAATCCAACTGTTACTGCACTGTATTTTAAAAGATATAATTGGTTGTGGTAAATGATTCCCATTTCTTGTATTGTGTATGTTAGTGTGTTATAGTAATATAGGGTATATATACCGTATAATACGTGTTCAGCACAGTATACGCTGTTTACATTTTTCCACACAGGGTAAAAAGAAAAAGAAAATAGTTGAGTTTCAGGTTACAGTATTGAAAGCTCTCAACTAGGTAAGTCAGATTTTCAACTGTTTTGCAAGCTGGGGTCGTGTATCATGAAACACACATTTTCCCCGGCCTGTGATAGAACGCCTGGGGTAGATTACAAATACAAGAAATCCTAATACTGATAGACATGCTGTATGCAGAGGTCATCAAAGGATCCGAGTAGCGGCCTGTGTTTTCCCTCTGATATTGGGGGTAGGGCAGCAACTCAAAGAGCAGAATCACAGAGCAGCTCATGCAATCACACAGGCAGCTCTGTATTTACCCACTTTGATGTCGGACTCCGCTCATGTAGACAACATACATTGATGTAGAACAAACATGGTACACATCCAGAAGGAAACGCTCTCGGTAATTTCCCTTCTGAAAGGATACAAGAAGCATCCAGTGGGATGGTGATGTTCCCTCTACATACCCCCCGAGGCGGACAGGTTCATACCTGCCTTTACATCTATACCTCTGTGTTGTTCACATCTGACACTTTGTGGCTATTGGTCCCTCATGCTGGTCTATTATGGGAGACAAAGGGATTCAGATGGAGGCAAATGAATATAGATATATAAACAGTTAAAACAAAAGGTTTGAGAACGTTCTTGCAAACGGTGCCTCAGAGTGACTTTCTGAATTATGCAATGAACCTGCTATTTATTTGCAGTTTCAATTGAAAGGTATATTACACTGACTGACTACATGGGCATTGCCATACACTGACACCCGTCGTAGACAACATGGACTTTCAATAACTTTAAAATTAAGCATTCTAAAATAGTGCTCTGCCCAAATGACACTGTATGTATGTATACAGACTCGGCTGGGGCCACACATACCTCCTTCCCCCAACCTACCCTCCCAGCCAACCGAAAGAACGACTGCCTACTTGAATCAAGCTCTTGTGTTGCTCGTGAGCTGCTCCAATGGCAGTCTCTGTGATTACCCCAACAGCTGTACTATTAATTCTCCATAATAAAGATCCCCTTATTAGAAGGCCATTGAGATCCCCAGTCAATCATGCCAAGTTTGAGAATGTTTCGGTTTGCTCGACTAGTTCAATGATGCGGTCATTAAAAGCACGTGTATTGATTATGTTAGCTGTGATGGATATGACAAAAAACACGTTTGTTCCCAAACTGTACACATATCACAGGTTTCTGGAAACACTTTTAAAGCTACAGCACCACTGTCTGTATGGTCAACCCTAGGTTATATAGCCGCAGCAGTCAAACATACATTAGAACGGGAAGTGGGTTGCTATCCATACAGTACTCTATCCTGGGAACGCCCCACACCTGAGTATGAACGCATGAATTGTGTTGTCATGCAAATAAATATCAAACATTCGTGTTTAACACCAATATAGGTATCATAGCGACAGTAACCACAATCAAACTAATTATCTTCATTACCAATCCGACTATAGCAGTATCCTATATACAATAGTTGGCCCTAATTCAATTAAACTACGTATACAAGCATGCATTGAATTCATCCCCAATTCCATGTACTACTTGCATTAGGACCATCTCTAATTGCATATACATGTACATTGTTCTACTTTATTTGTGTAGCCGTCATGTACCACTTGCGTCACACACACATGTTTGCGGCTCCACCCATGTACTCGGAGTACTATCTATATTGCACACATCTTGCACACATCTGAAATTGTGTAAGATGTACTACTGTCTTGGATGAAACCTTTTCATATGCTTCCTCTTCATGCAGCCCCCAACTCTATGCACAAAACGTATGATGGTATCGTTGAGTAGCCCAACCACATATATAACAATACAACATTTCTTCCAAACTTACAATGGATAACGTCTCGTTTTCACCTACTACTTTCAAAGTTCCTTGAATACATCTTCAATTTGATATATACAACACTTTCATAGTGCAGCCCCAAACTCCATGTACTACTTGCATTGGATATAAACTCAATTTCATATACTACTTGCTTAGCGTATTCCCCAAATCTGTACACTTCATACACTACATGTGCTTTCCTATTGCAGGCCCAACTCCCTATACACTGTACTGCACATCTTTGTTTGCTAAATCCTCTATTTTTAATACTCGTAATACTTTCTTCGATGTATTTTCAATGTACATCCTACTTTATTAGAGGCACCTCCAACTCATGTAATACACTTGATACTTGTAATGAAAAAATATTTCACATATTACTTCCATCTGAAACCTCCACAATTTGATATACACGTACATGCACTATAGACATTAGGCGTAGTCCTCAACTCCATAACATAATTTACCGTGGAAATACATTGTACTAGCAATTCCTCATTCTACTTCAGGGGAATCCCACGGTCTAAACTTGCTACATTACAAGGCATCTATCTCTAACGGTCTATGAATAGAGAATGAATATATGCCGAAGCAAGTATTGTTATCTATGAGGACCGTTCTGTGAACAAATATCAATATAGGAAATGCAAATGTACTAAAAGGCAATATCTAACCATTTGTCATAAAACGCAAGGCAGATATTAAAGCTTGGCAGGCCTAATGCCTAAATTGGAAGATGGGTCGATCCTCTAATTGATTCTCAAGCTGGCCCTAAAATCAATAGTTTTATACCTTCTAGAAAGCAGCCGGTCCAAGTAGCAGGGAACAAGTTATCTGAATCTCATTCGGAGCCAATCAATGCTTTTCATCCAGGCTGATTGATACCTGCTGAAGCGTTGGTAATCAGTAATAGCCAATCGGAAGACGGAGTCCGCAGTCCTCCAATAAGGAGATGGGCGTGGCTAAAGGCATCATTTGATCTGAGAGAGACAGGCTGAGATCAATAGGGATAAGATGAGTACCACTGACAACGATCCTTATTGGGACTCAACTGATTGAATTGATTCCCAAACTAGTGGAATTCCCACGTCCTAATTAACTGAAAAGTCTGGTCTCAACAGGACTTGGCCATTAAAAGAGGACACGGTTTGACAAATAATTATAATAAAAATTATTGCTCATTAAAATCTGGGGATCCCACTCAGTAGTGAATTAGAGGATGATTTATTCTGGCTCGTACAGGGGAAGAAAAGGGGAAATGAGATAGGGAAATGCTGCATCTCAGGAAGGAGCAAACAGCAAGGTTCCCTTGGAATGTAGGTCAGAGGAAAGACAAACGAGACAAGACTATAAGGTGAGCATGGGGGGAGAGCAATTATGGAAATGGCGCTGTCAAAATATGAATAAGTTATACGAACAGATTGGGGAGAAGTAACACACAAATGTTGGGCGAATGTTGTACTTAAACTTGTGATACAACAACGTGTACACTATCTGCTATTTAGTCGAAAAAATGACGACTATACCCATGTTCATATCAGTAGAAGTCTCCCTTTGATAAGTTATCTTTACGACTGCAGACCGTCAGAGAACTCAAAGAGATTAAAGTTTCCTTGCTAAAACATAGATCTGAATGAATGTAGGACTAAAGACGCGGTATGGTTGGCTAACCAGCCTACCTGGCTGTGGTAGCCTTTGATCTTTGGCTGTTAAAGCGACGTTCAGAGTGCTGCATATATAAACAGACCATCAACACGTAGACTCTGTAGTAGTTTAGTGGTCCCCTGGGAGGCTATACCCCCTACCCGTCCTCCAGGGCATGTAGCACCCCCTGCCACCCACCTCCCGGCAGCTAAAACGTCTCTTACTGCCCTCCTTATCACCGCCTCCATACTCTTCCCCTCACATGGATGTATGGGAGGTTGTTAAGGATTAAGGTGTGGAAAATGGTACAGGGTGGGCAAACTGGCAAACTGACAGAGGGGGTAAAGACCAAAGACAGCAAGGATGTATACATGTGTATGCCCTAGTAATGAGAATCCCGTGTAGATCGACTGGTTGTGAGCAACAATTAAATGAGCAGCATGCAGGGGGAAGGGCACTCAACTAGTTCACCCTTCAGACATCCACCCACTTAGACACACAATCCCCTCAGACATCCACCCCCTTAGACGCCCCCATTCCCCCCCTCAGAATTCAGCCTCGTTCATGGGATAGCTGTACAAGAGGAAGGGGGTGGGGGTATAACCAGGGGAGGAGGGATACATGGCAGTGTAGAATGATGGAGTCGGCTGTGGATAGAACAATAGCAGCATGTAGCCCTAACAGTGTAGAGTGTGGTGGGGAAGGGGGAGGGGAGGTAGAACAGTGGCAGCATGTGACAGTGCAGTGTGTGGTGGGGAGGGGGGAGGGGAGGTAGAGGAGTAGCAGAACGTGGCAGTGCAGTGTGTGGTGGGGAAGGTGAGGGGAGGTAGAACAGTAGCAGCATGCGGCAGTGCAGTGTGTGGTGGGGAGGGAAGAGGGGAGGTAGAAGAGTAGCAGCATGTGGCAGTGTAGTGTGTGGTGGGGAGGGGGAGGGGAGGTAGAACAGTAGCAGCATGTAGCAGTGCAGTGTGTGGTGGGGAGGGGGAGGGGAGGTAGAAGAGTAGCAGCATGTGGCAGTGCAGTGTGTGGTGGGGAGGGGTGAGGGGAGGTAGAACAGTAGCAGCATGTGGCAGTGTAGTGTGTGGTGGGGAGGGGGAGGGGAGGTAGAACAGTAGCAGCATATGACAGTGCAGTGTGTGGTGGGGAGGGGGAGGGGAGGTAGAACAGTAGCAGCATGTGGCAGTGCAGTGTGTGGTGGGGAGGGGGAGGGGAGGTAGAACAGTAGCAGCATGTGGCAGTGTAGTGTGTGGTGGGGAGGGGGAGGGGAGGTAGAACAGTAGCAGCATGTGACAGTGCAGTGTGTGGTGGGGAGGGTGAGGGGAGGTAGAACAGTAGCAGCATGTAGCAGTGCAGTGTGTGGTGGGGAGGGTGAGGGGAGGTGGAACAGTAGCAGCATGTGGCAGTGCAGGGTGTGGTGGGGAGGGTGAGGGGAAGAAGAACAGTAGCAGCATGTGGCAGTGCAGTGTGTGGTGGGGAGGGTGAGGGGAGGTAGAACAGTAGCAGCATGTAGCAGTGCAGTGTGTGGTGAGGAGGAGGGAGGGGAGGTAGAGCAGTAGCAGCATGTGGCAGTGCAGTGTGTGGTGGGGAGGGTGAGGGGAAGAAGAACAGTAGCAGCATGTGGCAGTGCAGGGTGTGGTGGGGAGGGTGAGGGGAAGAAGAACAGTAGCAGCATGTGGCAGTGCAGGGTGTGGTGGGGAGGAGGGAGGGGAGGCTTGTCGGGCGGCACACTGTTAACATCTCCCTGTTTCCCACAAGGGAATGTCACCTGGCGGGCAGGGCCGGCACGACAGGCGCCTCCTGCTCGTTAATGGATTGGTCTACGCTCCTACTCAGCCCGCCAATTACGGCCGGAATGAAGACTTACGACACGGCGCGCCTTCCGAATCAACCCCCTTGTACGTGTATTCAGGCGTGAGCTCTAAACATGAGACATCTTAGGAGGACGTCATGGTTTTGTAGCCAGGCCCACTTTATGTTACACCTTTAACGTTAAATTATATAAGTATATCTCTGGCTGAGGTAATGTGAAACGATATCATGTTCATTTGCTTACGCTTTTATCCTGGTTTCCAAGAAAAAATACTATATTTGGAATGTGTTTGAGACAGAGGAATATTGCAATACAAAGTATGGCTTTAGGCCGTTATTACCTATCAGGAGTAATAACCGTGCAGACAAGCCACGGGTGTAGCTGGCAAACCTGAGTCTCACTGCGAGGCTCAGCCCTACATAGAATATCCCTAAGTCCTATGTCGTAGCCCCCTGCAGATGTAAGTTAAGATGCAGATATTAATATGCTGGGGTAGGCGAGTAGACACAGGGCGAGGAAAGTAAATACGACACAGTGTTTGTTAATCAGAGGGTATGCCACTCCACTTGGTTAATGAGTTGTGGCAACATGCTCACAGCATCGCAATGTATGGAGCAGCTCCACGCCCCACACTGAGTTGCTCATGCCGCCTGCTGTCCTTACACCCAGCAGGAACTCTAGGGATGGGGGAGGAGACAGAACTGTCACCCCCAATTACAGTTAGGTAGTGGAGACACTCCTGCTGTTACGAAGTATAGCAACATTCGATGGTTGTCTTACGTTTATCTACACTCGACGCATATACACATGCTTATAATACAATATATAAGAATTGAAGAGAAAAGAAGTTGGGGTGGGGGGGGGGGGCGTCTTTTGACACAGGGCAGTTTAGCGTGCACATGTGTAACAGAGGCTAAATGCGCCAACTGAATAAAAGCTGTGTAAGGTTTGATCTATTGGACGCTTATTTGGGTGTGCATGGAAGACCTTAAATGAGGTAGCGCAGCATACGTATTTATCTATAAATGATCTGTTTTTAACTCCTCCCCTCTCGTCTAACAGGCTGTTACTACTGAGAGTACTAGGTAAGTGACATGTAGAACCTTAGTGTGAATGCCTCTATACGAGTTATCTGCTGTGAACAAGCGTCTAATGACGCCCCCTGACAAATGGTACTAGCGGGCTAAAGGCAGACCTGACAAGATAGATGGCACTGAGTGCTCCTGACCTTTCTTGTGACCATCAAAGTCGCCATGTTCAGGGGAGGGGAAAATAGGAAACTGATTAAAAAGGACAAAAAAGGGGAAAAGGCGAGATTAATGTCTCTCTATCGTCCAACTGACTAGAGGACCGACGGGTGCAGTGCACCTGAAAATAGGACTTTGAAAATCCACTTAAAAGAGCTAAGTAGTCTCATTTGCATTACAAAAAGGCGGAGTATAGAATAAGACCATAATGGGGGAAATGCTCACTCTATGTCTCAGGCATTCTTGAAGTAACTACTTAACTTTCTTTTGGATGATCATAGGTACATTCGATATTGCTCTCTCTAGTCCGCGCCTTCGACAGAGTATATCTATGGCTGTACGTGTATGTGTGTGTTGGGGTGGCCGTGCAGATGGACAAGGACTCGGTGTCGTTGGGCCCATAGCTTCCCTTGGTGTGTACAAGGCGGGCAGGTTACAATCAGACCTAAGGTCTAGTGCCGCCTGTAGCACACACCTACTGGAGGTATATATTAAGCAGGCCAACTCTCCTCACTCCCCTCAGATGATACCCCAAACACGGACACACCAGTGGGCTTACATTGAAATAGGTATACATGCAAGAAATAGGGTCATAAAGGTAGTAATGTAATGTGCATATAATATGATATCGGTTTGATGCTATATTGTATCAGTATTGTAACTGTTTTCTGACTCCATATTTGTAAAGCTCTTATTCGTCTTTACATTTAGGAAGTAAGACGCTTTAGCAGCTGCTTCCTTATGGCTGTGGTGGTTAAGAACACTCCCCCGTTGGTCTAGAGATTAAAAGGACATAGCTGCGTACAGCAGAAAGCACTCAGTGAAGATTAAATTTAGCACTCGATGGATTATCAAATGCACTTGTGGTGTTGCTCTAGTAAGTGCGAATTGGAGTTCTATCCTGCGAAGAATGTAAACTTTTCCATTTAGGTAATACTAAGAGGATTGTTTTTATTTGTATTGTTCAGGGTACATGTGCCCTCCCCTTAACTGATGTAAAAACACTAAACATTATAAACTGACTCATACAATATGCATGTCTATGCCAGACAATAATGAAGCCCTGGGGAGGAGCCGTCGGCACATCATCATCGGCTGAGGCTTGCTGGAGGTGAAGATAAGAAAGGTGTCATGGTTCCCTCACATTAATCCCCAAACTATGACCTTCTACTGCACAAGTCCCACGTCCTCACTCCAGTGGGAGGGGGATGTAGGGCGACGCCCGGGGTGCTACCTGGCGGCACTAGTGTGGTACCGCCTCCACCCCCTTCCTTCAGCCTCCTCCATGTGGGAAATGCCATGACTACGACCAGAGGATGAAGTATTCACGGCAGCGCGGCTTGGCCCGGGGAGGTGCGAGTCGGCAGGTACGACAGGCAGCGGCCATTCATCACGCGGCCGGCGACAAGGAGTAATCATACATTCTCTATCAAGATGAATGGTCGCGCGTCAGGCAAAGGTCTGGGATGGCGGGTAGGGGAGGGGCGATATTGGGGGTATATTAGGGCAGCTTAGGCCTGCAGGTACTCAGGGGGTACACACTGGGTGAGCCCGGGTTAATGGGCGTTCTGTAGGCTGGCCGCCACTAAGTGACATCGACACCCCATCTATCAAAAAACGGCGACACTGTCTAATCCTGACACGATGGCGGCTAGCCAAAGGTGTGGCAGCTAGGTGTGTAACCCTTTAAGGGCCATACACTGCCTTTGTGCATCATGGCGACTCGCCGGGAGCGCATCAACCTAATAGGGTGAGCATGATGCTTGAATGCAAGACTGGCGAGTTACTGGCTAGGGCTCAAATCAGGCATCATGGCGACACAATGCATAGTGCCTCAAAGTACACTACGATCATTTAAGGACTGGGAGGTGGGAGCAGCTCGCACTGGAGGCCCACTGGCTGAATGGGGTGTGAGCTGCTCCGACCATAACGTGCTCCTACCAACACTTTTCTTTATGCAATGTCCATAAAAGGGGATATGTGAGTAACTTCTCATTGGTCATGCCACCTTATGCTGAAGCAAATCGCACCTTTAGCTGCAGAGAACAGCACATACAATACGGACGGCGAGAGGCCTTATTCCGATATCAAAAGAATCCAGACGTTAAGGCATGGATCATTCCCCGTACGTTTTGTATATTGTGACGACCTTTGTGGGATATATGTCGTCGCTGTGCAATACAAATGGTATATTCTTTTATCTACATGGTATTATTATCATCACATTTATCTACCTTTGTTAATTATATCGTAAACCATCGGCTCATCAGGCCATTCCATCGACTACTCCACCCTCCCTGTATCCACCACAATATAAGCTATAGTTATGATCACCATGACTCTTACCTCAGCTGTTATTATCTGACTCTTTCTAGAGCTGTATGTTGTTTTGTGTTGTCAAACGGCCTGTCATAGGTCCCCAGTCTCACTGCATGGAATTTACCAGCAGAACGAGGAGGCCTTCACCCAAAGGGGGGCATTGCCCCACACATCCATTAAGTTACCCATCCCTCTGGGCACACTACACAGGAGGACGGCGAGGAGTATAGAGGGATGACCCTATAAGATGGATGGGTGGGAGACTCTTTAATAAGTTATGGAATAGGCGAGCTGCTCCCTGGTGATGTCCTTATGTGAGCAGGTAATGTTGCCCAGACCTGAGAGGCCCCGTTACTTAGTGCAGGGTCGTATAAGAGGATGAACCCGCCGTGCACTCAATCTGCGCCCTCCAAGCAGGGTGGCCGCACCCCGCCGGGCATGTTTACACTGTGATGTTTTAACCATGTCAACAGCGGGCACGAGCTGCTCCGAGCTGCTCTGTGTGTAGGCGCACCTTCACACGTTACAACCCGCCCCCTCCACATCAGCAACAGGAGGCGTGATCTCACACCCCCTTCCTACCCTTTAAGCCAATTTCAATCATTGTGGGGGTGCACGGGGGAAGGGGAGGGGCCTAGGACTAAATGCAATTGTCTCCTAGCGAAGGTGAAAGTTTTGTTTAAATTGAGTTGTAAATTCACTTTGAAGACTTCCAGAAGAATGCACCCAAGGTAAAACGACCGTGAAGCACCTATAAGGCTTGCTGTCGGAAACGATAAAGGCGACTCGTTTGTTTGATAATTTCACTTGCCAAGGGGAACGCTGAAGACTGACAATCTCTTCCAACCGGACTAAATGTCACTAAAACTGGACAAAAAGAGACTAAGTGAGACTCGAGAAGTGAGATAGCTCTCGTTGGCACGCCTACCTTTCCTGGAGAGCGGAAGCCTTGTCGGGTATAGACGTGCTCTGAAGAAGGTAGAAGGTACCTAGAAGAACTAATCTCCCTTATTTCCGACCACGATCCAATTTGCTCCCAAGTGAAGTAGCCAACCCGTAAAAAGCACATCTTCCATTTGCTCGGACTGTGTTTCAGAGGAAACATTAATTACAAGCCAAATGGATCCAGAAATGATGACCCGCCAAAAAGGATGAAGAAAAAACACACGAAACGAAAGGGAAATTCCCAACGATTGAAACAAAATCCAGGGACTCGTAAAATTAGTGTTAAACTTGCCTCGCATGCAGATCACACATCTAGGCATCTCTGCATGACATGCAAGCTGTAGATCACATCTCTATCGCGGGCTCCTCTGATAGCCTGAAAGATGTATGTCTAAAAAAGAGCTGATTCTCCCACTATCACAACATTGTAGTTTTGTAATAACCATATTGCTCCAATAATTGCTATCGTGCCTGCCCTGCCACCCTATGGCACACATGACCCTTGCGTTATACACACAGGATGGGGAAAGTATACAGGATAACGTCTAGGAAAAACTGTTACTTGAAAGTGGCTGCTTAAATAACCTTCCAGTTTCAATCCTTTAGTGTTATTAGCTTCTTTCCTTGATGTGAGCCCATTCCTGTATTCATTTGTTCAGGTGAGCCCTGTAGGCACGTTATATCAAAACCGAATGCAGTGCTTCACGTCTAGAACACAATAAACTGATAAAACATCAGGCCTTGAAGCGTTAACATCCATTACAATCTCTCTCCTTTTCCATTTCTTCGCCTTTTTATCTCACAATGCTGAATCAATATGTGGACAGAAGCTTATCTGAGATCGGATTCATTTTGAAGACAGCGGCTCCGCAAACGTAAACCCTCCCTTTTTATAGACAATTCTATACGAACCGGGCCCCATTCATTTTATAGACAACGCCTCTAGAAACAGTACCCCAATTGATTTGCAGAGAACCATTCTAGGAACCCCAACCCCTTGAGAACAGTACCTGTGCACATTGATTCAATGAATGGGGGGTTGGGGGAACTGCATTGTTCAACACGCGGAACATTATGTTGATCCCACACAATTGGTACCCTACTAAAAGACACCATTATAGATAGTCACAATACCTGTCTCGTATTGAGAATTTGAAAGTATTCATTTGTAATTGGACACGGCACCCTTAAACATTAATTAATAAGCAGATATGAAGGAAACTCCTCATGACAACTATCCAGTAACAACCATCTTTGTTCCAGCTCCTTGCACTTCTCCAGGACTAGAATTGATCATCTATCAACTGGGGAGGGAGACTGTCACACTGGCGGCGCGTTATTCGGGGATGTGTTGGCATGCCTGCAAGATTACGAGAGGAATATTGATGGTTACTCCAAGCGTTCAGTCAATAGTGTTTGTAATCCCGACACACAATCTCCTGATTCATCATACAATGTATGGGCAAATATGGCAAGGTTCCTAATTACACGTAGAATTCAGCTTACTCCTCTGGTATTTAAGTCAGTGAGCTGAGCGAGTCCACTGTTGGTTATGCATATATGAATACCAAGAAAAATGTTAATTCGGTATTTTCTAGGGAATTATATATTAACAATAATACTGTAGATGCTTTAGTATATTATTGGAGACAGTAAACAGGCATTCCAGTTACATTGAATAGCTTCTACTAGTTACAATTCAGAGAGATTATGTTTAATTCCACCCTATATCAGCCTATACGTATACTTGTGTAGCCTTCATGTATACCACGTTATTCTATTCTATTCAAATTGAAATTCCAGTCGGGGAATAATGCCCTCTTCTCCATGTAATGGGACCTACTTCAGACAACGCCAATGTTTCTATTCCAGTTCCAGCTAATAAGTCTCCAACCTAAAAGAAAGGTTTCGATCTGGCAAATCTTAAAAGCAAACACAGCCGTTGGTCGGCCAGCCGTGCTGAGTAGAAACAATATACCACGGGCCTCGTTTATATGGGATTCATCAATACAAACTACTCTGCTAATTGTCCCTTCTGTAATTGGGTCTAATTTTAGCATCTAGCCATGGTTCTGCAGCCGCAATGGTAATTAGCGACAGCAGGCCTGTGAAGCCTTCCACAATGTCTACCATTAACATACAACATCACTATTATAGGTCTCAAATGTGCTATATAGACAGTGCCGTGCTCTCAGTCCACCCCCCTATGCAGCTTCTGAAGGGGAAAAAGAGGGGATCTATGAGATAGACACACTGCATGAGTGGTAAAGCACAGCACACAGCTTGCTGAAATAAAATAATAAGGACACATTTTAAAGAAAAATAAATAAATAAAGCATCGGGCTGTAGGCTATCTAGAAACCTGTTGTTTGATCTAACACGGGGTGTTATTCAATGCAGAGCACAACGACAGGCAAATTGGTTTAATCAACTTGTTCTGATCCTGCAATTATCGGCATAAAGGGGGTTATTGAGTCCAGTCATCCCCTGTATTTCTCTCTATGGGGTCTGTTTACAGACAGGTAAAAAGAGACAAGCTGGTTATGGCATCGTTGATTGCCATGTGATACCTATAAAACACATCGAGGTCTATTGTGTGAGCCATGCGGCAGTGCTGTGTGCATTTGATTCAATTGATGTGTGCAGAATTTGCAATTTGAACACTTCACCGAGGTTGGGTTCAAACAGAATATGCAGATTTCTTGCATTATTAGTTCCCTGTGTGTGTTCCCCGTGGGAAATGGGATCCTCTCACCACTATTCCATTTGATCTACGGGGGTTATTTTAGTAGCTCTGCCAAACGCACGAATTAGCTACAACAAGGTCCAATTTCCCTATACTACTTACACGCTCAGGAGTTCACAGGGTTGGGATGCACGTTATGTCAACAAAACATCCACCTATTTAGTGGTTCGTCCACTCTTGAATACAAAATCAATCTTCACAGGGCCAAGAAATCGCTGAAATTAATTTAGCTAATTACAAAAGTCGTTCAAAAAGTGCCACTCTGTCATATAAAAACGGCTCTGACAGCCATGACAAAACTCAAGCCCGGGAGGCCATGTTTTGACTGATAGAATTTCCAATAGCTGAGGGAGTTGAACGGATGGAGGGTGGGGACCGGTTGACAGAGAGGGTAACCTGGGGATGGATACCTGTACCTGGACGTACCGGTAGCTGGACGTACAGGGTCATGGTGCCTTATTGCCTTAGTTGTCACTCACTCACTGAACATATAGTAAGAAGACAAGTGGCCTATATGTACATGTATAGGGTTCTCTAGTGCACCGACTATATATGGGAATATATGCGAATATTGTCAAGAATGAGACCCATTTCATGTTCCCTATTTGCAGTCGTTATAACCATAGGACATAAGCACATACCGTACATCTGCGCCTTTATGATTATAGTTCCCACATGTGATATCGTGTCACCACCTCCACCTTTCTCTGTGCTCCGATGCACTCCTTCCCTAAAGGGCATCATATGTGGATGTCATGGTCGATGTCATTTTTGTGTTGTAGAATGGATTAATGTACCGAAGTAGTTGTGGTCTTATTAGGAACCCCTTTCATGCATTTCCATGATCCTTTATCGGTTCACTCTGTGATGTGCTACCTTTTCAGATAAGGGGAGCTTTGAATTGTGTTCGTTATTGCTTTTAATACAATACAACATGTACCGCTTTGACATTTAGGGAGACACATGTCGTAATCACTTTTCTGTACAGCAATTGTTGAAGTGCAACAAAACGAATGGTTCTCTTTGTTGTGTCAAACGACGTATAATACATGGAATTAATCCTACACAGTATAAGTATACACTGAACAATTTAACAGTTTTCACAACCAACGTCTCCTCGATGATTGATCAATTATGTTGTACACTATTTGTATTTTGCACCGCTCTTTGGGAGCAATTTATAATACTATAGATGTAGATTATGTATCATGTGTGCTAATTGTATACATATATACCTGCTCATTTATTACAAGCTGGGACACAGCCATTCATCCTTGTCATGCTTGGAGAAACTCATTTCTCCAAATTTCGCAGTTTTGAGTGATGACCATCACCCAATGCAATCTTCAATCATCAAGGTTTGAACCAACAAATGGGATGCAGGTCTATTACGTATTTATGTGAACCATGTCATTGTCTCCAGTAAGTGAAACAATAAACAGTATTTGATAGTGTTCCATATTTCTACACAGAGGTAAAACCCGTGGGTTAAATTAGCCAAAATACACCTCTTCAATATTACACAAAGATAGATTGTGTGATATATATCACAAGTGACCCAGGGCTTTTCCAATGATGTCTAGTATTCCAGTATATCCAAATATTTATGCAGTAAAATGCAGTAAAATGAGTCTGTTGAGATTTCAAAGTCCACCTGACACACACATAAAGTAAAACAGATTTATAATTGGATCTGAACAAATGACCAATTTGAAGACGATTAATGATCTGAATTCAGATTTTAATCTGAGCTTTCACAGGCCCAATTCATTTTTTGGTCAATTCTGGCATCAGGAATGAATTCTTTGTTAAAAGGTACCCTAAAGTTATGTGTCATACATGTATGTTATTCCATTTCAGGCCAGCAGGTGGATGTGGGTGAGCAGATGGGTGTGGGAGAGCAGGTGGGTGTGGGTGAGCAGATGGGTGTGGGTGACAGTTGCCGGCTGTGAGCATCTGCCGCCTTCCACCTCTGCCAAAAATCAAGTCGGTCGGACCGTAAACAGCGAAGATATGGAAGGTATAGTTTCGCTCTGGACGTGTTACATCTGCTGTCTGTATATGGCGGCGACACTGTACACGTCCGCAGGTTTGTCCTCACGTGCCCCACACACACACACTCCTGTGGAATCTTTGTGCACTACTATGGGCATTTCTCTTGTTAAAAGCGTCTCATTTTTTTATCTCACCTAGATTTAACCATTGTAGGTATAGGAAGTCTGGGTGAACGCTCATCTTTTAAAGACTGGATTCAAGGTCACTGGCCTATGCTTCAGCATTAGTTCACATAGACCTGTTTTTAGGGTTCTTTTTGACCGTTTTAGTTTGGCTTATTTGACTGGGAATCTTTTTGTTACGGACATTATGAACAAAGCAGGGAGACAAAGATGGTTTCAAAGAAGCACATAAGCATTTTTTGGTAGAGAAATTCCAAAAAACAAAGACAGGGTAAATTTTCAAAGTCAGCTGACCAATCTATGTTTTTTTCAGGGAAATCCGTCTCACAGAGACCCAGGGTACCCTGGGTCAATAAAACCAGGAGCCATAGGTCAGCGATTCTGCGCTTAGGCACATCGACATCACCTTGTGGTTATATTACGGGACACTGAATATGTGTAGGTTAACTGATACAAAACTAATATAAATACGAGATTTAAACGAGACTCATTACAGTACAGCATTAGATATGACTATGTACACTTCTCGGGACTCCGACTGTCCAACCACTAAAGCCATGTAATTAATATGACCTGTGCTCAAGTGCAATAAGTACAAGTAGGTGATTTAGTGGTAGCTTTAACTTGTTTTTCAACGTGGCAATAACATGCTTGGTGAGCTTTATCTGCGCAGCGCCATAAAATAAGACATAATCCTTCATACCCGTCCTCTTCACTGATTTAGGTGGATGGACCAAATTGCGTTCAGTATTTATGAGATAAATGCACTTATCGCGCCGTTTAAAGGGTGTGAAACAGAATATTACATGAATAAGGCATCCGACAGTATAAGGATGGGTTCTCTAGACGTCACTCCCATTCATTCATTAAGTTATCTATAAAAAAAAACACCAGTAATGCCAAAAGATCTCTCGATAGCTTTTTTGTTTGTTCAGAGAGGACGGCACATCAGATATCAAATGCAAATATGAAACAACTTTGTTGGAAAATTATCTTTAAACTTCACTAAAGAGGGCTGATAATAAAAGTGAAATAAAATTAGTTCTTGCTCAATCCCCCATTTGGACTTCTCCTGTGAAAAGTCATGGCAACACTAAAAGCCTTCCCTGACCCCCATTTTCCCATGTGCATGTCTGCCTGATGGTCTGCCTGACAATAGCTAACAGACACTGGAGTAGAATGAGTTAAAAACACTAAATAAGAAGAGCCCAGCATGATGTCGGCAGCCATGGAGTAAAAAGACCCGGATATCGGGGTGTTAACACGCCCATCCCCTTCCCACCAATACAAAACCCATAAAAAAGGGGGCCCTGGTGAAGTGTCAGGAGGCACCTTTCACTTCTTCCTGGGGATGGTCATATAGCGTTGTATTAAGAAATGGTTCCCATAGCTTATCTCTGGGTATGTGTCTGTATATATCCTGATGTCACAGGCCCTTATAATACCCCTGGCAGCTTTATGTCCTTGGCAGAGACTATCAATTACCCCTGTATGACCTGGGATGCAAGCACAACCACTTGATTTAATTATCCACACCGGAAGTCGGCGAGCAGCTCACAGCACCACTTCCGGTTAACGACTTGGAGGCGAGCTGCTCCGGCCGGCTGCGCGACAGTCACGTGAGTACACCCGTGACTGGGTAGAAGGCGTCGTCACGTGTTTAGGGGTTTGGGTGACGACGCCCATAGTGCATCATTAATGGCCATCCACCTCCCCCAGTGCAGAAGGGCACCCACATCACCACTGATCAAGGTCATGGAGACCGGAACCGGAAGGAGGCCCTCCTCCCGGTGAGTGGTGGGTTGGGGTATTGGGTAATAGCGTCTCGGGAATGGTTGCAGTGTGAACCTGCTGCAGTCACACTGCATGATGGGGAGTGGGTTAAAGGGGGTGTTATGGGTAAGCAGCTGGTGTGAAGTGCGATAAGTCGGCCAAATCACATCAGTCATTGTTACTGAGAAAGTTGGGGCATTGCGCGCATATCATTCTGTGTTAAGAACAGCAATGATGCATTGACAATGAAACTATGTGCGCTGAAAGACCTTCTCACAAGCATGCCCAATATCAGCGGAACATATATTTGAATTAAAGGTCGTCAGTATTATTGTTTAACGCAAAATACAATGGTAATAAACCACGACAAGTTGAACCAAAGAGGTAAGATGGCAGCGCCCATGTTCAACCAATAAAATTTCAGGAAAGTTGACCCACTGCTTCCGTATAGTGTATTAGAACCCAATACTGCATAGATCTAAATATGAGTTTATTGGGATCAAATTATGTGCGGCATTAAAGGTCCGACAAAAGCATCCCAACACCATCAACATCAGGTATTCTAATGAGGGTTCTACTCGAATATCACGTGAGAGAATATTGAAAATCGCGTTCTCTAAGCAGCTATATTCGGTTTACCCCATCCCCTACGGCTAGCAGACCTTTAGCCTTCAGTCACTTTCTTGTCTGGCTGTAAGTCGTGAAACTTTAAGAAGGGGACCCACAGTGTCTCCACATGTAATCCCCTCCGTAATCTGGCTGTCTCTTCGCGCCACCTCTGGACTTAAACCTGCCAGTCCCCTGCCACCCAATCTCCGGTGTGCCTGCGTAGAACCGTTTGGTGTTTCCTGTGGATCACAACAAGTGCCTCTTGTTGGCCGTGTCAGGGGGAGTGATAAGAAAGATGCATGCCCCGGTTCCTGAGAACCAATCTCCACCCGGACCTTTCTCTCTCCACCCATCCCCTATCTGCAGGAGTCCTCAGGTAAAGAGTAGTCGGGAACATACGGGGGTACTGACAGTTGATGTCATATAAGGCGGCTGAGAAAGGCGCCTTTGTCATCCAGATGGCATTTCTCGTAGAAAGTTGAAGTATATGGAATTATTTAAGTGAGAGCTGTTACACTACTGGCTTGGGTGCTCTGTAACAACTGGTGCCTAATAACAACTGGAGTCTGACAGAGGAAAGTTAAGGAAGCAGTTGTGAAGACACTTTGAGGAACAGGTGCTTCTGCCTAATACAGCTGTCTTCAAGGACAGCTGAAACACTTGCAGCATCTCCGCCACTAGACCATGAGTCCCCACCTGTCGTACCATACTGTTGCAGCTCACGTATATTATTAGAGCACTAGTTGTACACATAGAACTACGGCAATTAAAATATTCGGCGATTAAGAGAACATTCAGTATGTTATTGGACTTTTGTTGGGTATTAACATCCAATCTCTCAGTTGCATTGTGTGTGGACACTGGGGTTTATAACCTTTCCAATTTCCACCAAACGGTCGTCAGAGCAGACAGGGCCTGTGTAGTCTGGCTCCCGTGACCTGGCACTCCTTTGAGGGCCACATTCTGGTGGGCGAGTTGGGGTTAGGGTAGAAGAGTATACCGTCAAACTTGGCTTTCATGCGGCAATTACTGTCCTGGTCCGACGTAAGCGTGACACGGGCCTTGCGCTGGGTCGTGTGTGTTGTGCCCGCCCGGGTCCGGACGTCGTGCAAGTCCTACTCTGAGCCCCTCTGAGTGGCTCCCAACGTCTTTGATTTACTTGAGTTGTCAGACGGGTGCCCGTGGGTGCCCCCTGGGGGGATCCGGGACAGACTACAGGACGGACGTGGCTCCGCACAGCTGCCGCGGATCACCACAAAAGGGCGGCAAACTGACGGCTGGACATCAGACGACATTTGACGTGTGCTTACTGTCAGCTTCTAGATCTAACTGGCTTTTATTTTTGTTGTTCCGAAAAGTGCTTAGCACAGTATCTGCAATTTACCAATATGGTTACCAATGAAAGAACACGTTCGCCATGTTTTATGGCGTGTATATTACCTATTCGTATTATGAAGTAGAGCTATTAACGTTTTGATTGTGCATTTTAATTCGTTCAAATTCGATCACGCTTACAGAATACAGAGCCTGTTATTAGCCATTGAGAGCTAGCCCCTACCACCTAGCCACTGTAGAGAAATGCGATCAATTGGCAATGTCATGCAATTCACCATTATGGCGAACATCAACAACAGCTAAATGTCACATCTATAGATTTCTCCTCTTTGTCCCGTGAGTCTTTATTCTATTTTATTATCCACTCTACAGATCTACAACAGATCACATCACAAGATTGCGCTACTTTCAGGCCCCATTGTGAAAAACGTGACCATTTTCTAAATTTAAAGTAAAAACAATGCCATTCTCTAGCCCCATACGTTACTACAATTCCCCAATTCCTATTAAGTCTATTTCAATTTTGGCATAGCCTATAAACGGCATTGTACGCATGCCCAACGCGTCGCAATGGGTTTTAAAACGAATCATCTATGCCATAACATACAAAGAAACCCATGTTGGGTTCTGTATGTAACATATAGTATGTAGCAATATGAACCCACTTACCTAATGCCGAATAATTCAGCCCTCCAGGTTAACGGCATAGGGAAGAATAGAAGCCTCAACAGAAGATCATGCAGTGGACGCTTCTAGTGACAGTATAGAAGGAACGTCCCTGGTTATCTTTAGGATCTGACAATGGATACTCTACTATATATAGTACTGGGCAGTGAGTGTGGCTGGGAGGGAGGGGGGGGGGCTGTATAAAATTAATTGGTATCTATGACTGCAGTATAAACATCCGGACTACACAAACAAGACCAGGCCGTTACCAAGACTGTGTTGGACAACAAGGACTGGTGTCCTAGGGCCAATTAACACCTATCTCCTCATATACACATCATGGTTGTATATATATATAGGTGGTCTTCTATGCCACGCGTCACTATAGTGCGTATCCAATGTGTAAAATGATTCATGGACAACATTTTTTACCTTTATTTCTCTCAGGGTTGCCACTGACAAGGCAGTTTTAAATTCCCTGACTTTTCCCTGACATTTCATCAAATTTCCCTAACAATCGCGACATAAAACCAATGTTTTAAATCCAACTATGAATATGCACTCTTGTTAAAGTTATCTTATACTTAGTGAGTGGTCATTATTTAACAACAGGGGTTTTGTGTAATGTGTAAAATTTTACCCGCTTCTTTTTGAGGATTTAAATATTTTTCTAAATCCTTTTAAAATCATTGTAAAATACAGGCTTTCCAAATAAAAAAAGTGACTTTGTTTGGTATTTCAAAATATTATTTTCCCTGACATTTTCAGAAAATATCATTTTCCTGACATTTTGCCAAAAAAATTGAAATTCCCTGACATTTCCCTGACCTGGAACAAAAACTATTTTCCCTAACATTTTCCCTGACAGTGGCAACCCTGTCTCTGATGGTATCTTAGATCATGTAAAACAGGTACATGTATACACGGCTACTTACCCAATACCACTACACACAGACAACTCTGCGTGAATATGTCCGATATGGAACTGAGCCCTAATCTGTTGGACTTCTATGGCAGGGGCACCCTACACAGGCTAAGGGGATCAGCTCGGGCTAATACAATCTTCAAGAGACATGTTATTACTTAGAGAAATAATCCCCTCTGCACTGTAACCAGCTTAAAGTCCTGTGGGTGTGGCAGTGGGGGTTTCCAGTGCTCTAGGTTTGGTGTAAATTCTACGGTGGTGGTGGAAACCTAGGTAAACCTGATCACAAGACGGCAGTGAGAGTTTCCATCCGCTCCCCATCCACCCTTTAAGGAACATAGGATGCATTATGGCTCATATTTTGTATGTACCACCGTAGCACCGGCACTGCATTGATGCCTCACGCCGAACCTTCAGGAATGTATTAACCCCGTAGGAATGCACCCCTGACCAGACACTCCCCAGATTTGTATTCATGTATCATTACGACAAAAGGGAGTATTGTTGTATAATACTATGCTGCCCTTAAAGGTTTAATGGGTCGGTAGTGCAGGCGCCGGCTGCTAACAAGATGTTTATTGTCAGGGACGGCCTAGTGGGGATTTGATCATAGAGCTGATGGGATGTATGATCAGTTCCGACACCAGAACACCTCGACACACATCAAACATGACAGCCTTACAGCCACCTTGATGTATACCACATTTTTATCATAAATACTTTTTGTTTCTCTCTTTACATGCACTATGGCAGGACTGACTCTAGATTGTGCCTATCCCAAGTTTCAACTAATAGCTGTACAGGTACAACTTACAAGGCAGGTGCTTCCCTGGCGGTGACCTCCCCCATGTGGCATACACAAGTGCGTCCTGCTGACAGGGTGACGGAGGAGATGTCCTTCATACGTTTTACTAATTGGGTTATGTTAACAGTAGGACCTGCATGCTAACAAGTGTGCACGGACACTTAGCCAACTACACACTGGAGGAGGAAGGATGGGGTGGGAAAAGTGTCAACATTCGCAGCACCTCAAAGACTCACCTCAAGTGCAGAGCGCATTAGCATTAAAATAAATAATCCATATTTCATTTTAGAGCATGTCTAAAATGAGCAATTGCAATGAAAGGAGTAGGGGTATTTATTTGCACTTGATAGAATGAGAAGCTATAGGCGAGCATCCACTATGGTCTCGTACACTATCAGATAGGTAATCTGAATATAAATGCAACATTCCTTCTATTAATGGAACACAAGGCGAGCAGATGATTAAATATGGCAAATGCCAAGGCTCTGTAGCGCGGTCTTGTTTCATCATATCCATATGGAGAGTTAATCTAATAAGACAGACTGACTTTCATCTGGCATATGAAGGGGACAAAAAGAAGATATCTCTATGATAATGAAGCCATAGATCAGAGTATGGTTATGGCAGGCTATGTAAGTAACCATACCCAGTCAATATGAGCTGTACCATGTGGGGTCAGACGTGCCAGCAACCAGTCACTGTTATCTCGCCATATACCGCTCCATACTGGACGCAGAGATTGGTCCCACGACCACAGACTGAGATATATAACGCACCATCGGTGGCTGTGCTGGAGGCTGCCATTTTGGGTAGATACAAACCCTGCCAGTACACACAGGAAACAAAGACTTAAAGTAAGCAAAGAGGACCAATCCAATTTTGTCCAACCAATTAGTACTACCTTGTATCAACAGGTTGCACCACCCTACAACATGTTGGTCGCTGTGCGCCATCTGCAATGCTAGCGCACACTGAGACGGAATATGTGCACCAGCACCATTTGAAAATGTATCTAGATATCTAAGGTATAAAGACGCAAGTTAGGATGCGTCAAAATACACATATTCCACTCCAATTATTTGGGCCATGTTTGGGCAGGTATCCAATGTGGTCATCTGACATGGTAGATTATGTGACCTACTAACCTGCTGCTTGTCGATATTCAGCTTATCTGCTATAACTCACCTGTAATTAAAGATATCATACAATTAATAATGCAAAACAAGTTCAGCCGAGAGGAATTACATGTATTCGGATAATTCCACAACCGGGATATATTAAAACCTCTCTCACTTTCATCAGTAGTAGAGCAGTGTATTTATTTTGTATAGGCAATCATGGGGATGCAGTATAAGGGTACAGTCTATAGTAGGTAAGCAATCATATCCATCCATCATTTGTTAAACATATCAACTGATCTCATTCTCCTCGTCACATTGTTCCACCGCCTTGAGGAGGAAATTCCAAGCATACTATTCACTGCATTCATTTATCTGAACGCTGTATCGTAGTTACCATGGCAACGCCAACCTATTCGATGTAATTTGACAGTAGACTATTAAGTAACGGCAATGCTTTACACAAAATCCTATTATCTATTACCTATTATCCTATTTACTGCATTAATAAAGCAAGGTATCCCATTTGATGCTAAGATCTTGTTAACTTACGAATGGCATTGCAATCTTCTCCACCCAGCATTCTTACTCAACTTATCAACCGAGAAAAATGGTGCAATTTATATACTTGGTAGGTAACTACTGGGGAATCCACTTAAGTGTTCGTGCGTTTTTATCTCTTGATCTATGTACACTGCATTCTCCTTCCTTTCCTCTTAGCCTTTCGGCTGAGCCTGGCATTGTGCTGAACAAAGAATACCGGCACCAGGTAGAATGCATGTTGCTCTTGATTAAATCTAAAGACCAGGATACATTTATGGTTGCATGAATTGTTTTGTATTGCTTTCCAATTTGTTGGGTATCTTTAACGCTATAGTAAAAGAGTTGTGTTTCAGGCAATTTGGTACAGAAATTTAGTGTACGTAGGTCGGAGCTTTTTTTAAAAGTATTCATTTTGAATGTTGAAAGAACTTGGAATGAGTCACGAATCATCACATCGACTTGCAAGGTCATCAGGATGAATGGTTACCTACACCAGTAATTAGGAAAATTCCAAAATAGGGGAAAAATTGCTAGGATCGGTTTGCCTGAAATGCACCTCTTTTTTTTTTACCTAAGTTTATGTATAGAGGGTCGTAGCAGTATAAGAAATGTGCATGTTGTTCAGAAACCTAGCGGTACAGGTAGTAGTATAGGAAATGTGTATGTTATTCAGGAACCTCTCAGTACATGTAGTAGTCTAGGAAATGTGTATGTTATGCAGGAACCCCGCAGTACATGTAGTAGTATAGGAAATGTGCATGTTATTCAGGAACATAGCAGCAGTAGTAGTATAGGAAATGTGCATGTTATTCAGGAACATAGCAGCAGTAGTAGTATAGGAAATGTGCATGTTATTCAGGAACATAGCAGCAGTAGTAGTATAGGAAATGTGCATGTTATCTAGGAACCTAGCAGTAGTAGTAGTAGTAGTAGTAGTAGTAGTAGTAGTAGTAGTAGTATAGGAAATGCGCATGTTATTCAGGAACATAGTAGTAGTTGTAGTATAGGAAGTGTGCATGTTATTCAGGAACATAGCAGCAGTAGTAGTATTGGAAATGTGCATGTTATCTACAGTCAGGCGTCAGGCCGACGAGGGACCGGCGATCCTCGGCCGGCGGCCATTATTTGATCAGTTTACAAGAGGATAAAATTTATCCACTCTCAATCTGTAAGACGCTAGACTGTCTAGGAACCTAGCAGTAGTAGTAGTAGTATAGGAAATGTGCATGTTATTCAGGAACATTGCAGCAGTAGTAGTATAGGAAATGTGCATGTTATTCAGGAACCTAGCAGCAGCAGTGGTAGTAGTATAGGAAATGTGCATGTTATTCAGGAACCTAGCAGCAGCAGTAGTAGTATAGGAAATGTGCATGTTATTCAGGAACCTAGCAGCAGCAGTGGTAGTAGTATAGGAAATGTGTATTGTTATTCAGGAACATAGCAGTAGTAATATAGGAAAAGTGTATGGTATTTCCAGTTGCACTCATTCGGAGATATACAAGAAGTAGATGTGGCTGTATGATATAGAGAAATCTAACAAAATATATTTTCAGAGTCTCCAAAGCCTGAGAGAATGAGATGACGGTGTCGTAAAGAGAGTAAGTATATCAGCAGGTGATTTGAGACATATACAAGTCACCCTCACTTACAGCCACAATCCTATTACAAACACATCACATGGAGAGATAGTATTGCAATGATGAAGCCGACGCCAGTCCCATATATCATACTCCAACACAGCCCTTCCT
The DNA here is from genome assembly GCA_947462335.1 of Harmothoe impar. NCBI lineage: Eukaryota > Metazoa > Annelida > Polychaeta > Phyllodocida > Polynoidae > Harmothoe > Harmothoe impar. The sequence goes on from OX381704.1 coordinate 59,730,717, forward strand.
CATGATTGAGGAATGCCGTGGAGTAGGCACACACCTGCCTGCAAGTGGCACTTAGACGGACCCGCGGGGTGGGGGTGGAGAGGGCCGGCCTTGGCGTCTTGATAAGATCTAATACTCCTGCCCTCAGGAGGACAAAGGCACTGATGGGGCTGGATAATGTACTCAGATAGCCTATCATCTGAGGGTGAGTGGGGTATTATATGGATTTGACCCTATTCTGTCACATACTGAATCCACTTTAGATCCCATATCTAGAAGATCTCCCTAAGGAGCATAAAACAGCAAATGTACACTCCTTTGCCAGCGGTGACCCCCATCAAGTCATTTTTGCATTCTCTATAGAAACATAGAAAGAAACCTTAGAAAGAAACGGTCACCTTGTTTCAATGCTATCTAACAGTATAGAGGGTATGACTTTTCTATACCATCTTACGTTTTATTATATCTGAATTATGTTACTTACATGGTGTTTTTGGAGTGTTTCCATGGATATTTGTATAGCCTGGTATCACCTACACATACAATATATCAATGTTGGGTTGTTGTCCTACAGACTCCAGCACTGTGTCTGACTGAGGCAGGAGGTGCCAAAATACAATCCATATCTACACCCACCTCCAGGACTGCCAAACCACCTCCGGGGCTGCCACCACCGCGGATACTGGAGACTGTGGGAAACACTACTCCTCACCCACCTATCACTCGTTCACTCGGTGGTTGGGCGGCTGTAGGCTCTGACACATGCCACATTTTACACGTAATTCATATCTGTCGGTACAATAGTTCTAGTATCGATTGGAAAGTTGAGATATAGGAAAAATGATTTTGAATCCAAAGTTGTATTTACATGTGAATATGTCCTGGTGCTGAGAGGACACGGCTGGCCAGAGGCCTAGGAAGTACATCTTAAATGATGGTGGTGGGGGGGGGGGGTAGGGGCGAGCAAACAACTCCTCTGTGATAGGGTGGGGAAAGTGGGGCCTACGCCCAGTACTGCACTGTCACGGTGTAAGCAACATGTACAGAACATCCTATCTGACCCACTGACATCCATTACTAACCATTTCATAGAATGATATTGTGCAACAGTTTCTTATCTCGAAATGTTCTGAACTTGGACGTATAGGGCCGTCCCACAGACCCAAGTTCTGACAATATGCAAATCCGGATTTTGCAGAGATGGATAGCTCAGATATCAGTACCGGCTCTGCTCGGAGAGTGACAACCAGAATCATTATCTGGACCTAACAACGTTCACGATCTCCACTAAATTGAGCTTTAAGCGCATCACTCCCCAATCCTACTTGCCCCTCGCAGCAGGCTCATTGTCACCATACCTTTCTGAAGATCGGGCGGATGGGGTGTTGGGTCGTTCGAACAGGGACGGTCGGGGGTTATAGGATTTAGGTACCCTGTTAAACATCCTTGAAAATAGGACATGTCGCCAGTCGGTGTTTTATGCGGATTTGGCGTGGACACAACCACCCACACCCTGGAGGAGGAGGCAGTCTGGAGGCCCTCCTCCTGACCCCTAGTTGCCAGACTCGTCGATATAGAGAAGGCCAAGGCCACAGTGCGGGAGGCACTGGCCGCGATCTCTGTCGGGAGAGGAGCTTTAAGTGACTCACGCCTCCCATCGAGCTGCTCACGGGGAGGTCGGGGTGAAGGAAGTCGCCTACAGCCCAGGTATGGGGAGGGGGATATGGGCGTGCCAACAACGTCACCTGCTGGCTGCTGCATAGTTAGACATCACTATGGCAGTGTGCCTGTGTCAAGTTAAGGCTCATCCTGCTGTTCAATAATATACTTAAGTTTGTAGACAAGTCCAAGTACTGAAGCAGCGAATTTGTAACTATCCACAATAGTACTATCTAACAGGTACTAAGCACAGATGTCGTATAAAACTACTTAATGGTATGAAGAGCAGATTATAGGGTAATATCTGATAAAAATGCAAACTTGTGTGGCGTTTCCTATGTTGCCATAACTTCCACATATCATATATCCATGAGTAAAACTGTTCAATGCATGTATTCATATATCAGTGCCACCTTTTGAAACATCCACATCGATCTATGCCTCGTTGTCAAGACCATATACAGAAAGGGGTGATTGAAAACCCTGCTGACAGTGCAATATTTATAGATGTAGGTAGAGACGGAGCATGAGGCCCTAAACCATTTGCCTCCTCGGCTGTCCGCCTACACATCCGTCTTGTATTCAGGATGCAATCGGCACTCTTGTATACCTTCTATACATGGCGCCCGACCGTCTAGAAGGCCGCCCTGCAGCCACTGTCCCCCCACAACACCGTCCTCTTCCCGCACAAGGGGCATTCCCATCCGCTCCGCCGGACACACACTTTAGGATCCCTCCCCTGTCTATGCTCTGCTGTGTTGGTTTTTTCTCTCCCCCACCGTTTCTGCATTCCTATTATTGACGGTAGGCGGTCTGGTTATTCCGCTCATACTTCTCACCATAAATAGTGGCGCCCGGGTGGTGGAGACTGCAGCCTCCGTAAAAGTAGCCATTGATGGAAGTGGCCAGGGGCAAGACATGGCGGATAGAGGGGAGAGGAGCTGGTATTATATATAGTGTAGGGCACAAAGGAGAAGTAGGGCCGGGAGATGGAAGTCAATGTCGCCTTATGCACTACAGGGTCGGATAGAGGTTAAGATTGGATAGCTATAGACTAGGTACATCTTGCCGATCGACGGGCAGGAGAATGTAGAACGATTGGCCCCTAAGTGTGCTGGTCGGAGGGCTCTATGGGCACTAATGCTGGTAGCACCTGGAGGCGTACTATCTAGGCACAAACCATGCATGGAAATGTGACTGCCCTGGAGGGGGTTTTCTGTGATAACTGATGAATAGGGCTCGGTAATACGGGTGTAGTTGGTTTTTGAAGGTTACTCAATAATTAAATGGATTAAGCTTTATTTCAAACCAGCCACACTGGCCTTCTACATAAAGAAAAGTATCTATGGGAGGCCTGGATGTCAGCCGAATGTATTGCTATATCAAAAGATGTCCTATGTAAATAATATACACTACACATACAGTTAGCAAAATCGCTGTTATAAAAAATTGCAATTACTTGTTCATATAAATGAGCGTCCATTTTTCTTATATCTATTCTTTGACAACCTTAAGTAATGAATGTTGTTTACTCTGAACAAAGACAATGCCAATGGCATAAGAAGTACGTGCAGAGCAAATATCTCTTTCCCAGGTTGAATTACAATCAGTGAAAAGGAAATGGGTAATGTGAGAAGTGTCTGATCTCTGCATCTGTTGCTTTTAGGTATCCAGTCAAAAGACTGCCTCGGTAATGAGCACTATTATAAATACTCTACACATGGCTTTTACATTTTGCCTTCTAACATCAGATCCGTGCACATGTCGTTTCCCCAAGAGAGTCATCTTTTAATTTGCTTTCGTGGGGACAATAGAATGACACTGTCATTTCCATACATAAATACATAGAGAGTATAAAGGGCCAGCGCGGATATTGTTTTTAATACTACATGGTGTATCGGAAAGAAACCTACTGTATTGCAGCATAGTGTGAGCTACATATAGAAGAAACCAGTGCATGAGACAGTCTTACAATTTCCCTCACCTCTATGACCACTAAGGTTATACGGAAGACATTTGGTCAACACATAGATCTATTGCAAATTGGAAACAAGTCATATATCAAGGTGATTTCCAGGTTTCACAATTCAGATCGCCACACTTGAATACTCTCATACCTACTTTGTATTGCGATTTCTCAGTCTTAACATTTCTAAATGAAACGAATCCTGGGTCACTCCACCTGTCACTGATGCACAGGCATGCATCTTAGAGAATACTCTTCAGGGCGCCGTCTACTTCTATACATAACAATGGAAGCTCCGCTTAGAATCACAGTGGCAAGAACAAAGAAGACGCAACAGGCGCCGAGACAATGATCCGCTCCGTTCTCGTGAGCAGCTCGCTAATGTAACAAAAAGACTGAGCCTTTCTAAGACACGGTCCACGCTTCTCCCCTTAAGAAGATCCAGAGGGTACTTAACAGAGGGAAAGTATCTAGAGTTTCCCACCTAGACGATTAGTGGACTCAGGTGTAAAGGGCTGTTGAGAATGAGATACGAGCGTCTCGGTAGCCTACCTGACTGACCCATTCTTCCCAACCCTCAAGCTCCTTCTCACATCGGCAGCTGCTCAAGGCCAATCTTTCTTCTCACGAAGCAAATAGATTTCTTAGAACCGAGGTTGACAATAGGCGCTGGCGTGGGGCTGCCCCTTCCTCGACCTTTTCCTTCCGCGCCCTTTCCCATGCGGTCGTCAATACCTATTTGCCTTTGGCATTGTCAGACGGTGAGGGAGCGCCTTGGTGACGGTGGGTTGTTTTATTTCCTAATCCCCTTTTCTACCTTTTTTGAAAACCGCCGACGGTGAGTAGCGGTAAGCCGAGGTACTGGAGCGCTGCCCGACCCACAGTGCCCGACCCACCACGGTGTAAAAGACAATCTGTGGCGTTTGGTGGGTTGACCACGTGATCACACCACAGTGGCGTCCCTGCCCGCCCCCTGACGTCACCGGAAGACGCAGCCCCGACCAACGCTCGATGGTAATCCCGTTTGAGGGCGCTGCGGAGGGCAGCAAACTCGGAGCGCCCCCTATTATCGACCATTGGCTTTTGGCGCCAACTCGCGGGCCTGACTCGGTCAGTGTGGTAACGACCACAGCCCACAGACAATACCGGCGGGCAAATTATGGGTCGTCAGGCAGGGGCCGCCGAATTTTCCATATAAATTGCTGGGTCCTACCTTATCGGAATTGGACAGGCAAACTGCTGTGCCCGCGGATCGCGCTAAATACACGAGATAGTGTAACGGACAGTGTTGACTCGGCCCTTCCCGTGCCCCTGCCCCCACCCAGGGTCCTGCACGTGTTTGATGACCTTCAGGGGTCAAGCATGCGTCACGACCCGTTAATGGTCGTTCTGCTGTCAGGAGGAAGCAGCAGCCCGGGCAGCAGCGGCTTCTGTCATTCGTTTAGGGTAGGCCAATAGCTCCCAGCCAACCTTAATACATATATTAAAGGTGCAGTAAACCCACGTTGATTATTTGCAGATTCGGCAGGTAAATACGGTGATATTATGTCATCAGTGACAAACTGCATGGCCAAATAATGGCTTAAAGTCCGATGTCATACACTGTTGGGGGTGCAGAGGAAATTAAAGGCCTGAGGTCACAAAGTCACTTTCTTAGACCATTTCTACTACAGACACATTTCTCCCAAAGTCGCCAAGTCGCTTAAATTATTGCACCAGGTCGTCAGGTCGCTCGGAAAACAGCCCAGGTCGCCAGGTCGCTTTTGACCCCTCTGGAGCCACATTGTGCACCAGTTGGATTTGCTGGGTACTTAAACTGCACATCATCAAATAGGTGCGTCTTCATTGCTAGCTTACCCTTTTGAATCTGATTCAATCATTTTACTTTGAATACAACAAATTGTCTGAAGGCAGACAAATCTCATTTCTCTGTCCCTGCAATCAGATTATGTATAGTCCCAGCTCTCGACCTGTGGTTGGGCATGCTCAACCACAGTTTATGGTGAGCTTCTGCAAGAACAGCGAGAAACCGAGTCAAATGCCTTCGATCCAACTATAAGGGCCGATTTCTTATGCTCGGCACACCCTCCATGCATCAATCAAAGACTATGTGAATGGCACCAAGGACTGCTGTATTGCTATCGATTTCTGAAGGGAGGGTTTCATTGGAAGACACTGACACAATGATTCCTCACTTTCTACGGTTGTTAGCCACATGACAAATGGTTGGGACCGCCTTATGCTTGCAGCTGGGGAGGCTAACTGCGGTTCCCGAATTAATGGAGGGATATTTCTCGGATACTCTAGAAGAGTACTATAGTTTGTTGTATGTGTAAAGCTACGATGTATGTTAATTTTTGCTCCATATACAATCAGGATAAATCCTTTATCCACGCATTTAATTATTCCCTTATTTAAAGGAATAGTAAGCTGATCGACTCTATAGGTATACCTCTGACCTTGGACCCAATATCAGTGTATCATACCCAGACGCTGTCAGCATTGTTTCTGGGCGTATCGTTCCTTTGAATATGTAAATATATGGAAGTATAGTGTTTTCAACGCCACCCCCCCCCCCTATAGAGGACATTTGTGAAGAGCGAATAAGCTGGAATTCCCATCCTCACGTGCAAAGCTAATGCTTAATCAGAATTCGGTATTCCACAGTAGACAAAACCTGGAACATCTATGCTGTTCCTAATGGAAATGACGAAAAAGATACAGACTGTGAAGCTGCTCCCCGAGCTGCTCTGGGGAGTTGCTCTAAGAAATGAGATTGCCCATGTTTGGTGGGGCGCTCAGCTTAGAGGCACAGGGTGGATAAAGGTGTCACTCCTAATACCTGCCCAGGTAAACTAGATTCGTGAGATTGGCGGCTTGTGGGGGATTAGTGCCAGGGGGAAAGTGGGTCTGCACAAATACGAGTAATGGGATAAAATTCTGCTTGGCAGTTTTATTCTCCCTCCAGTAATAACCCTGGCTGTGGACTGCTAAAGTCCTATATAGAGATAAGTTAATACCCCGTGAAATCAGATCTAATTGTTATGGTAGAATAATATACCAGGTTATCCAGGAGATGTGATTTGTCGTTTTATACACACACCCATGTTGATAAATACAAAATATATGGATAAGACAATCCAGAAGGTTTCAAGTACATACTTCTATAACCGATATGGTACAAGGGTAATGTTATAAATATAAAGTTTTGTCAGTTGACAATTTGTTGGCAAGGAAACACCCGATGGCTAATGCAAACCATAAACAAGGTAACTGTGTTTCAACATACTTTTGAAAACAACGTCATATCATCACGAATGTTTTTATATCCCGCATTTAAAACACTACAACACATACAATGTCCTAATAGAAGAAACTTGAAGCTACAAAGCGTGTCTCTTCTGTCTCTTACCATAGCAACAGTCTTTGATGCATACATATACAAATATGTATCATCAAATATGACGCAAAAAATTACACAACAATGCGTTCCTGCTATGAATAACCTCTGACAATTGTAAATGTCAACAATGACAATACATATCTGCAATTTCTTGGGCCCTTCTCTCAAGAATTTTCTTTTCGTGGATCTGAATTTTCATATGTGCCCACAGTAATGGATATGAATATCGGAACCAAGGGTTGTTCATAAATTCAAATACAAATGCCAATGTAGGGCCGAAAAACGGGTATTTCTGGGTCACACCGAAAAAAAACTAAAAAGACTGTAAACCCCACCTCGCATATGTAAAGCCCAGAGAACCGGTCCTGGCTCCACCCTGAGTCTTGCTGTATGGGTAGCAAGACTCGGGCCTTTAAATTCAGATATACAATGACTTAAGTTTACTCTACATACTGAGTGACATGCTTGCTACAGTGTACTTGGTGAGTGCCCAACAACCATCACGTCCCGTCTCACCCAGCCACTCCTATATTTAGGCAGCAATGGACTCGGGCAGCTTTTAAATCAAGCCCCCGAGAGGTCATTGATTTGAAGAGGAAGCAGGGATAAATCTCAGCGCCTCCTGTCCTGGCCAAACTGACTTCTGGACGGCCCTTCTCCTGATGGATCGCTCACACTGCCCTAAAACCACTGCAAGATTGCCACCTCCGCCACCGGAATTGGAAAAGGGGAGGCCTGTTCGGGAGCAGGTACATCCAATTTGGACTTTGGCGGAGGGCAATGTTTTTAACTAGGGAACCTCCCTAAGAAAAATAATCTTAATTGGTTTTCCACCAGGCGCCATTTTGTAAAGCACATGGCCAGGGGCAGAAATAAACGGCCCGTTAGGTTCACCATTTTGTGTGAATTTCTACCATTTATCCCAATCATTTACTCACATTAAGGTTTCCTGAAATTGCTGGCAATAAAATAGGACCCGTTTTCTCCTATTTGTTAAAACTGTTACAGCGGTCTGAATTACTATGATCATTGCAAATGTGGACAATGCCTTGCCTTGGGCTGGGCTGGTAATCAGACAAACCACCGAAGGCAATCCTCATTATGAAAAGAAAACCACTGAAGACAAAAGGTAAATGGTGAATTGGTACTGGGGCTGGGGTAGTACCCCGGGGGTAGCAGAAGTTGCTAACTCCAACAGAACAGCACCCTGGAATCTTATTCACAACTACCAATGGCAAAGGACATACATGTACATAGTATGATACTTTGCTGACGCGACCACATCGTATAGATCAGGCAATACCGGAGGGCATGAAGGGAGGACACGGGGTCTGAGAGCTATGCATAATTAAGGAGAATCATATCGCCACTATCTGCCCTATCCAGGTCACGTGATTAATGAATGGTTATTGATTCTGACGGCAGAGGTCGCTCGTATCGCTGTGACTGTCAGACCCGTCAGGTGTGATAGAGGATGATATATGTCACAGCTCCGCTAATGTAGTGATCCCTCTTAACATGCAGAGTTAATTACGCCAATAACTCGTTGTCATTCACAGCTATGAGTTTATAAAGGGCAGATTATGTAATGGCATAGAAGAAAAAAGGCAGGGGAGGGGTGCAGAGGTGAGGCCTGAATATGTCAGTCTCCTCCCCAATTTGGCAATACCCTATGATGAAATGTGCAAGGTTCTCGAACTTTTACTTCTTCCTCATAAAAAAGTGGGTACCTGTACAGGGAGGCTGTGACCCCACTCAACATTTGGTTATACTGGATGTCTAATACTAGTATTGTATTTGTAATGAAAAAGGAACACCACACAGCCTGTGAGGTCGAGGATTAAACTCAAGGACGTTGGTGATTTAACACTTCCCTGCACTCAAGCATCAATTAACCATAATCAATGTGGTTAAGGACGGCAGTAGGTTGAACAAACTTTAAGGACAATCGGTCATGCGCCCCCACCTTATTGTTAGGGCACACATCTATTCAACCGGTGCAGAAAGTTGATAGTAGGTTTATTACTAAATGCCATAATGCGAGTTGATTCTATTTGGTGCAAACTGAAGACCAGCCGGCTCCATTAGCTTTATGACACCGGGATTATTGCGGTGCCAGTCTACCCACCTCCTTACTATAAAAGTGTTATCGTATTACACTCCCGACAGCTACTGCGACCCACAACATTAATATCAGACAATTAATATTTATGAGTAAATGTATCATTTATAATTCAGGCCTCCGGAGATTGGGCCCCATTTATGGAAACGTGATATTTTTACCAAATCGGACACTGACGGACGTGAGGACATTAAGCCACCCTCCATAGTTTATGGCGTACGACCATATAAAGGGGGTTTCACTTATGTCATCTGGGATTACCACAAATACAATATCCTCAATGTGTAGTCTAAAAGCTAAAACTGCAAGGTACATGTATAATCTACAGTATAGTTTTATATAGTTCCGTGACCTAAAAGATGTATTAACTACATTGGTATTACAGATCTGCTAGGCAATTTACAAGGTACATGTATATTAGAATTCTTTTTGTAATTTCAGTGACGACTGCATAATGTAAGTGATGGGATGCGATATAACCAAGGACGGTGTGAAGTCCTTTGTCTTAGCCCTACAGCGTGGCTTAAGTAACAGACTATGGTTATGAAAGGATAAGAAGAATTAACCACAGCAGCCTCGTGGGGCCAGACGAGACTATAATGCCTGTATAGTTTTTTTGTTTTTTTTGTGTTGGTTGTGAGCCTCATAACGGTTTATTGACCAAGGAAGACCATTATCCGCAGTGAGGTCTAAAGGGCTTCACAGAGGTTCTACACTAAAAGGTGATGTCGACAGCAAGAGTTACTAAATAGCCTGCACATTGCCCAGCAAGCTATCTTTAAAAGTATCCTTTGTACCCGCTGCTATTTCTCCCCTCCTTCTGTAAAGGCATTTTCCATTCACTGAGCAGTTTCCGAGTAAAGGTAGTTACACTGATCTAATTTGGAGCAGGGTGTAGCAGAGACACACAATGGTAGGCCCATATTGGGGCTATTTTTGCCACCCTTAGTGGCACTGCCTCAGTCGTTATGCACATTCTAAGGTTAAACTCAGCTCATGAATACAGGAACCCCTGAAAGCTTCTGTAACCCTGGCAGACATTAACGTAAGAAAGCTCTCAGACCACAAGCGGAAATTATCCATCTGTATTCACAGCTGAAGTGTGCCTCAGCATCCTGTCAGTGGCGCCTTGACCATTGACTCAGTGTGCTGGCAGTAGCTGGTGTGTAAGAAATGGAGGCAGCCACGTCAGTCAGCAACACACAATAATTATAGTATTTATACCTGTTCATACACAGTAATCGCCTTATTGAGATACGTTTACCTCAATGCATGCATGACATAATTTGCAACACACAAAAGACTATATCGACTACCATCCACTTAGTTCCCGACCCCACTCCAAATACATCTACATCATTGCTCCCCTCAAGCTGTGACTATCAGTACTGTGTATTACTTTTTCGAGATATAAGATTTACTATGCTTAAGTACTGGAAGGGGTGAATTCAATGCCCTCCATTGAATACAATGTGGCCGTATTCAATGGGCTAAGAAGTAGTTTTTCCTTCATTAAAAAATTAACACAATTGCCAACTACATTGATACTGCTTTGATGTATTTCACTCGTGAGGGGCCGGGGCGCATCCCAGGAAGCCGCAGGCTGAGTGGGATGCTGCGTGGGATAATGCCCACATGTGGCCGTATTCAATGGGCTAAGAAGTAGTTTTTCCTTGATTAAATGGCTTCAAATAGAAAATTAACACAAATGCTAACTACATTGATACTGTGAAATTACTTATTTTCATGGGTGTAAATTTTCGCGGAAGATCGAAAATTTCAGGGGATTTATTCCATACTGAAGCATATAAAAATTTCGCGGATTTTTCATTTCCGCGAAAATCGCGAAAATATATGTGCGTCGGTACATAACTGCCTACCATACAACCTTTAGCTGTCATCTGGGAAGGTCTAAATATGTCCCCCTACACCACATCCGTCACCCACTAACCTCATCAGTCAGCCAGCGGCTACTCAGTGGGCCTACCTTATGGCTGAAGGTAATGGTGTGTTAGGGGTCTCTGATTGGACCCTGGAGGAAGTCTGCCGGTGTGCACTGACCATCTCCTAACCTGCAAGCTGTCACATCTCAGCAGAACACACTGCTTTTTAAACTCCTTGGCCACTGGTTTCACTACAGAAGAATGCCTATCTCTTTAATAATTAATTGGTCTCACTAGAAGAGACCGCATATATAGCATGCCAGTGCCAATCCGTACTGTATAACCTGTTGATCTCTGGTGTCTGTGAAAGTGCAGTTTTGATACACTATAGTGCCACTCCCCACTCCTTCCAACGCTAATTAGTGGAACACCTTTGCTCATAGATCAGCTGACAAGATTTACAGAAGCAATGGGATGACTATACACAACTCTGTCGACACCAGGCACTATCTCGTTGATCATGCAATTAACATTACGACAAATGCCATCCTGTATCCACAGGCATCGATATATAACTGCCTCCCACCTCCGACCCTAGTTATGAATCATATTCGCAATTTAGCAGGAGATGCAATGCTACAAGACCACTTTACAAGAGAAGACAGTCTGAGGGTAACGAATGGCACCGTCAGTATGTGGCTTAAGTCCTGCCAATTTAATATCACTCCTATAGAATCAGACTCCTTCTTTTCCCTCCGTATTCATTTCTCTTTTTTATTATCTTTTATTCAGACAGTGGGTGGGGCATGTCATCCAATGGTCTACCACCCAGACAGCGCTTGAATACTAGCCTAAAACCAATCAGTGGTGTCGCTTAGCGCCTATTCTGTTTGTCAATAACATGACTGGTGTGGTGATAAATCCAATTACTGTAGCCATTTCTTTTTTCACCCAAGGTAGGATTTTCTTTCTCCATGCGTATTGGCCCCTAGGACAGCCACTTGACTGGTTCCAGGGCCCGAGGCACCCAGACAATATTCATTGCTGTAAACCCAGTAATTCTATCGCCTTCTTTCCTGTCTATAATATTTTCTAGCTCTCCAGTCCAATTTATCATCGGTGGGAAATATTGAAATATCAAACAATGGCATTGACATAGAACCATCAATAATTCTATCCTTCCTATGAGTTCTATAGTTGGCCATGTGCTGGTATTGTAAGATAGTCTGAGCAGTCAGGGGGTTGATATCTCAGCACTGGGAAGACGCAGAGAGACCTTATCGAGGAAATCCAATATTCAATTTAAATAGTTTCTCCCTGAGGCACCCCAGGAATGGTGATAGGCTCTGACAGAGGAATATACTCAACAGGATTAAAGAGAATCCCTTTACTGCGTTGCATCTAGTGCCACCGCGCAGGCCTGCCTACCAAAACTATGAACAGCAAGACTCTTAAAAATGGAAATTACATTACTGCAAATGCGAAAACGGGTTAGGAAAAGTGGTGAAGCAAAAAGAAATACTCCAATTGGCACCGACAATAATAAAATGGATTGCTTCGGGGCTCTAATTAATAGCATAGACCTCATGCGATATTTGTAGACTAGCTGGCAATATAGTCCTACTGAAAAGAAATATTGTGGTAAACTAAGTTTGAAGTAGGGAAACCTTATTTGGAATTTGACGTAAGATGAAAATGTAAATGAAGAAATAAGCCTTACCTACCAGTCATTTTCTACTCCTCTTGAGGCCAATCAAAGTATCACTATTCGATGACCTGCTCAGGTGCTAGTGATTCTTTGATTCTACAAATCGGATTTAGACAAAGATCTTTCCCAACATAGTTTTATAAGACTACATAAACCACGGCACAACAAATATATGTGACTGTGTACTAACTATAAAATCCAACCTTTATCTGTCATCTAGGAACATCTAAATCTGTCCCTGTACATAAAATCCATCATCCACAATTGGATGACCTGTTCAGGATTGTGTGATATTTTGATATAGCTTCATAAGACTACTTGTACCATAGCAACACAGATATGCTGATACTAAAAATACTAGTAACATCCAACCTTTAGCTGTCATCTGGGAAGGTCTAAATCTGTCCCCCTGTATCAAATACGCCACCCATTAACCTCATCAGTCAGCCAGCGGCTACTCAGTGGGCCTACCTTATGGCTTAAGGTAATGGTGTTAGGGGTCTCTGATTGGACCCTGGAGGAAGCCTGCTGGTTTGCATTGACCATCTCCTAACCTGCAAGCTGTCACAGCAGAACAAACTGCTTAACTCTTTGGTTCACCAAAAGAGAATTGGCCTCTGGTCTTACTATAGAAATAACTCGTCATATAGTTGGTTTTAATAGAACAAACTGCATAGCATTCCAGTGTCAATCCTTTGGCCTCTGCATAATCTCATCAACAAGACTGTCTAACTTGTTGGTCTCTAGTGCCTCTGAAACTGCAGTAATAATACATGTATATCTCCTTCTAATACTTATTAGTAGAACACCCTTGCTCATTGATCTGCTGACAAAGTTTACAGAAGCAGTTGGATGACTGTTACAACTCTGCCAACATCAGGCATTGTCTATTGCGCTACGCCAGGTAATGTGATCTATTAGGATACCTTCCATATAGCATATGATAGGTGATTACCTCCTTTTTACACATGATTGCCAACTGTCACATTCTCTACCCCAAACACCCATGTTCATGTTTCTGCTGACCATCCGACCAATTTCATATTTATAGCAAATTATTAATCAAAAACAATATGCATACTTTCTATAGACGCATGATAAGTAATTGCATTATCGCTTAGACGTGGGTTCCATTTCCTACATGAATGACAGTCGATCAACAGATAGTTTGTCAGCAAGATATACTGCAGGTTATATTTGACTTTTTTTTAAATTATTTACTGTGGTTTGTGTTTCTGATATCTTGGTTACAGACGGCAATGCATCAAACGCGTTCAAGGTGGGCACTTAAAGTCAACTTATGGTGGCTTATGGTAGTGCCGAAGGCCATTCAGGTGGGCATTGCTGATTCAGCATTTGGTTGGTCTCTCTTTCCTGTATAGAACAAGCCGGGCATTGGTCAGGCGGTATAAAGAGGCGAGCAGAAATTACCACGGGCCAACCCAAAGGCGCCCAACTCTGATAATCAGTGACGCCCGCCCTGGTCGGAGCCCCATCTCCCTGGTGAGGGCGTGGGCGCCCAGTGGTGGTCAGAGGGGCGCCAGGAGGGTGGCTCCAGAGGGGTAAAAGGCGACCTGGCGACTTGAGCTGTTTTCCAGGCGACCTGGCGACCTGATACAATAATTTAAGTGACTTGGCGACTTTTGGAAAAATATGTCTATAGCAAAAATAGCTAAAAATGGTTTAAAAAAAAGCGACTTTGCGACCTGGGGCCCTTTATATCGGCGACTTTCCGACCTGAGGGGGGGACCCCTCTGCACTCCCAGGAGGGGGTATGGGTGGGGGAGGAGTGCCGGCCACAAGGGAGGTGGGCGCCTTCTATGGCCTGTCTAAAGGCTACAGTATAAATCATTCAGCGCAGGCCGCACGTCAGCAGTGGCCATGGCCGCCAGCCGATAGCGCGCTGTCGCCTGACCTGCCGCCGTACCGCGTCAACGGGTCGGGCCCTGTCGTACCGTATCAACATGTCGCACCTCTTGCGCCGTACACTGCTTTTCCTTGAATCAGAGCCTACCACAAGGCACTAACAACCTACTGCCACTTGCGGCAATCTCAGAGCCGACCACCAGTTTCGGCACAGTGCGTAGCAAGGTGGACATGCATTATTTATCAGTTCTCCGAAGTCTCTTCTTCTTTGTACCTATCTGGCGCACAATCAGAAGATGCATTTTTTGTCAAACTATTTCGGGGATTGGAAAGATTTGGTATAAGGGAGAGGGCGGAAGCCAACTGGTGCTCCCATGAAATACAAGGTGGAAACTGAAGCCTTACCCTGTTGTAATTGAGTATAAATGGACTTTGGCCCAAATGGGGAGTCCATCTAAGTGTTACACCAGTGCTGTAGCGACCCGGGTAACTTCATACGTGGCAGTTCCGTGTGAATGGGCAAGTCCAATTTTCTGTAGGCTAACAACTAAGTGCCGAAGCCACTCTATCACTTAGCCCGTGTTCAGGTTGGGCTCGGCCTGTTACACTCAGTCCGAGTCTAGGCACAGGAGGATGGGGCCACCACTCTCAAGGCGCCACTTCCTTTCAACCTTATTTAGGAATAAGTTTACTTCTCAAAAGATTTAATCAACAAGCTAGTAACTATCCAGCGGCTGGTCCATCCAAACTAACGGACATCTTAACGGAGCTTGGATTCCACCACTACTAAACTCAAATCAATTTAAACTGTTAATTATCCCAAGAATCCCAAATCAACTTCGATATCAACAGCATTGCTCAGCTAGGAGCAAGATCTTTTATACTTCCTTAAAAATGATCAGAATGCTGGCGATTTTACTCGAATACATAATGATATGATGATGTCCATCGTGGACATGAGCTATTATATGTAAGGTATCCACGACATAGATAACCTTGAAACCCAGAAAAAAAACTTTAAAACATTCATCCCTGAAACTTACTCACTACTTTGCCTTTTTCCATTTTGAAAACCCATGTAGGTGATCGATCTACTTTCTTCACGCTTGACAATATGACCAGATATGTCGCGTCACGTTTCGGGTATACTGCACAGAGCTCGACTTCTACACAACCCTAGCGACCAGCCCTGCACTGTCCATGCACATACCCCGTCAGCCGTCCATCCATAGTCCATGTGTTTGCTGTAGGATGGGGCCATTATTAATGCCATTATCACCCGGCCCTGGATCACTGTATGCCGACCCTCCAGCAGAGCGCCCAGGCCACCATGCAGCCCAGGCCGATAGGTGACTGGTAGCGGGTGGCTGCTGTCCCGATGGGGGCTGACCGCTGATGGCTTGACCATGCAGATAACTCAATAGGCTGTCAGCTGCCCCCTGGTCTCCCTCACCAGGCCTGTGCTGCTGCCAATGCAATGGTGGCTGGTGCTAGCAACAGCAGTTAAACATCGTTACATCTATAGGCAATCCTGCGTCTGTCAGAGGCACAACAAAGCCAGCTTTGAAACGGCAGTTTCGACCCATTGAGAAAAGTACTATCACCCATAGACCTCAAGTTATCAGAAACAAGGTTACATTTCCTTAAGAACAAGGACAGGGGGGTATTATTATATTTGGGAGTGGCTCATCCTAGAATGGATTCAGAGGGTTAACGGCCATAAGTCCTGAGCAGTTGTGGTGGCGAGGCAAATTGACGCTGGCTATCTGCCTCCAAATCCCCCCGTCCCCCCGCACCCCCACACCCCCACTCGCAGACCGTGGGCGTTTGGCGCTCACCGGACATATTCCCTACGGACTTGGGTAAACGGCCATATCCCGTCCTCCTCCTGCTGCTCCCCCTCCCACCTGCTGGTAGCGCCCTCTGTGTGAGCGGCCACCTGGTGGTGGACGATTTGTGTGACGACCGTCAGTAAGGGGAGTGGACAGGAGGGCGGGCAGCACGCTACCAGACCGCCTCACAGACACACTGCCTCCTTAGGCCTCCCGCCCACAGCCGCCACACATCTATTTCCTGCCGCACGCTCCAACCACTGATGAATTGAGTACATAAGAATGCCCGCAGCCAATAGATCCGAATTGATCTTGCATCTTTTTTCTCCCTTCCCCACTTTTACTGCTCCCTATCCCTTCTGTCTGTATTCCAAGATCTGCTCCGTGATAACAGAGAGAAGCTCGCCTGCCGCTACCGGTCCATCGCCACTACTCTCCTCCCCTTTCTCAAAAAGACACCAGGCTGTTTGGCCGTAATGGTTTGCCTTTGTCCCACAATGCAATTAAAGCACTCTTTTTGGGGGCCACCATCATAAGTGTGATTAACTGCACACAAAAGCTGTTATCGATCCTCGCTGAAACCAAGCAGGAGGCCCTGTCGGTGGTCGCTCTGGGTATCGGTTGGGGCATTAGCTCTCATCAACCTACACTGGGGATTTGGTGAGTTGTTTAGCTGGGTGGGTGCACGCTTAGTCCATGGTGGCTTCCAGATGGAGCTTCACTGATGCAGAATTTCGCAAAGTTGAAGCATCAGTATTAAATGTTGCTGCCTCAACATACACGAGATGTATTAAAAGGCTGCCATGTCCACTAGGTTTCACAAGGTAGATCGGCTAACACCCGATGTGTACACTTAGTCCCAATAAAAAGTGTTTACAATAACAACATAGGAAAAAACGTGGGTAGATCGGGAGCCAGGTGATTCCACCACCTGATACTTACCATTGCCTCAGTGAGCCAGATGAAATCATATCAATGCACGAGTGGAAAAAGAAACCATATGCCGCCACGGCAGAGCACTACTTTATTGACTTCATTTCCATAAAATATTTAAAGTACAATATTTGATCAAGCGTTATAACATTAACCCGTAGGTTTTAGTGATATGTAGATACAAGACACTGGACAAATACACGACAACCATCATGGCATTTTGTCTATAGCAAAGCAGTCTTTATGAGAAAGGAATATATTAAAGGCAAAGTCCTTAACTATGAGAACTTCAGATGGGGCCACAGCAGAGTACCACGACTGAACAAAGGAGCAAAATGAATCCACATCAATGCAACATGAATGGGGAAAGAAAGCCAAATGCAGCCACATCGATGCAGCATGACTGGGGAAAGGAAGCCAGATGAAGCCACATCAATGCAACATAAATGGGAAAAGGAAGCCAAAGGAAGCCATATCAATGCAGCATGACTGGCGAAAGGAAGCCAGATGAAGCCACATCAATGCAACATGAATGGGAAAAGGAAGCCAAAGGAAGCTACATCAATGCAGCATGAATGGGGAAAGCAAGCCAAATGAAGCCACATCAATGCAGCATGACTGGGGAAACGAAGCCAAATGAAGCCACATCAATGTGACTGGGGAAACGAATCCAAATGAAGCCACATCGATGCAGCATGACTGGGGAAACGAAGCCAAATGAATGGGTAAAGATGCACACAATTCCGCACAGAAGCCATTTGAAACTCAAGTAATGCAGTATGAATGGGAGAACAAGCATGTCTTAGCCACAGCGATGCCCTGTGAATGGGAAAAGATCATGTGTATCATGAGTAAGAAAGGCTAAAATAGACGGGCGAAGCCAGGACATTGATACATGGATGGTAATGGGAAAAGTAGCCAGTTAAAGCAACGGTAATTACAACATGGAAAGGAATGCCAGATGAAGACAATGCCAAAAAAAAAGGATCATGCAGATTGGTTTTCTTAACTTAGACAACATACTGAAATACATTCACTTCTAACAAAACTTTCCATCGTACGTCATCCAAGCGTCTATGTTAACATAATTCCTATAACACGTGATTTGTTCTACCCTCCTTTGTGTTTACACACAAACTGCACATCATGCAGGTTATCTTTTGAGAACAACCTTTGGTTCAAAAAGAACACACTGCTCATGAAAAAAAGGCTTTCTGGGATATTAACACAAGAACAAAAATAGTTTAATCTTATCCAAAGTGCATTACTGGCGGAAAGGCAACAATCATACCGATTTCTTTTCAGCCTGTGTTTATCTTCGCCTGTTGGTGGGGAGGTGGGGGGGCGTTTCATTTTCTGCTGCTCGGGATAGAAACTCATGCATCAGGTAGTGGAGAGACTGATTAACCAAAAAAAGTGAACGCGGCTTGATTTATCACAAACACACCGCCATCGGTCATGATGCACAAGTATGGCTCTTTTATCAACCAATGTGTCATGTGACAGCTGACTTTGGTCATCAGTTTTAATCTCTGCACCCTGTGGCCGGCCTGACAGTAATCATGCTTCAGGTTACACCCTGTCTCCTCATCATTTTATTTGACGTGCAGATCTGCGTCTCATTTGACTGAAAATCCTCCCTCACGTCAGGAAGTGACCGGAAACAACACACACTATCGTCCTTGCTGACGCATCAAACGGCAAGGTTTTCAATGATGAAGAGAACGATATTGTAAAATATTGTTTACATTGAATATTTTCTGAGCTTTCATACATTGCGTTCAGTGTCCCATTTGCAGTGGTTTATTTTATTAATATCACAGTGTGGACTTTTATTTCAAATGATCAAAGGCAAATGGGCAAATGAATGTCAGGCTGGGTCATTTCCCTAATGTCCATCGTTTTTCACTATTTGAAAACCGACTTCCTGCCACTAATAAAGTCCACATAAAAGGCTGTGTTCCCTTAATCAAAGGCCCTATCTCTTTAATTACCTGGCGGTTTTATGCACGGAGTTCCCATAAAGCTTGCTATTTCATGAGGTTATATCTCAGTAGCACTAAGAAAGCCTTGCGTTTAGTTTATTATCTCCCTCTTTGTAAGTAGGTATGTAGATGGTGACTACCCCCAAAAGCATATCTTTACTCATCAAAATTGTATATTGTGGCCAACGATAATGACCCGTGATGAGGCCTGTGTAATCGTTACCAGTATGGCTCCCGCCTCAGGGGAATCGATGATGAGCCAGGCATATGCTTCATATACCGGGTATCATACACAAATTGCCAACTACTTCC
Source organism: Harmothoe impar (assembly GCA_947462335.1). Classification (NCBI taxonomy): domain Eukaryota; kingdom Metazoa; phylum Annelida; class Polychaeta; order Phyllodocida; family Polynoidae; genus Harmothoe; species Harmothoe impar. Next base: position 59,750,365 of record OX381704.1, read on the forward strand.
ACTCTGGACACACAGCCAAAATGGTTATCTCATTTAAGGAAAACAAGATTATTAAACTCGTCTTGCGTATAAACCACTTGTTTTAAGAAAAAATATTTTCTTAAAACAAGTGGTTTGTCCGCCAGTCGAATTTAATAATCTTGTTTTCTTGAAATGAGATCATTATTTTTGGCAGTGCACCGAGGTCTCCTACCTTGACAACTCCTGTGGAGCTTCTGGAAACCATTGTTAAGAAATGCCTAAGACTTTCGGCAGAGAACCATATTCATGACGTTCCTCCTTGTGAGTATTTTACTCTATGGCCTATAGATTAGGCCTATTTGAAAACATTTAAAATAGAATGGCAGTTGCATGCCCTAGACCAGAAGGTTGTAAGTGATATGGAATATCATGTTGAAGCTATTAATTCCTACTTGGCTGTAACATGAAAACCTTGTTGGGGCAAACAATGGTGAGCAGACGACAAATAGATCAGCACGTGTTCACAAACACCCAAAGCAGCACGTCCTACCTGCTGATACTACTGCTGCTGCTGCTTTTACTGCCGCTGCTACAATGGTAGGAGGAGGAGGGGTTGGGGTGCAGGGGTGGAGGTTAGTCAGCCATCCCTGGAGGAGGCAGCCAGCGCCTGGAGGAAGCCGGGACCTGAACTCCATTAATACTTCATACTTCGGGGCCCATGCTCAGACTCGGCCAAATATCACTTAATATTTCTCCGGGGAATGTCCATGTCATGTTTTGATTGGCACATACATCTTGCGGCGGGTGAAGGATCAGAAAGGCCCAGCCATCAGGCCACTGTTGGCCGCCACTCGCCGCCTGACCCCTGAGCCTCGCCAGAGCTGCTCCCCCGAGCTGCTCTCCGACTCTCCACACGAGCAACTCGCAGCCTACCTATTACGGCAGGCCATAGACTAGACGTACACGCCACCCCTAACCGCTACGTGCTGAGTATAATGTACCCGACATGGGGACAGATTGGGGACAACGCCAGCAGGGTTAGAAGTTACATGAGGCAGTACAATAATTATTAACTTGGTCACTGCATCGTTCATACTCAGGGATGCAAGTGACCAAGCGCAAAGGAAATATGTGAAAAATAAGTTAAGATGCATCTGTTGAATAGCAGTTCTCTGAAGATCAGTATTGATATTTGGAATTGGAAAAAAATGAAATCCAGGGAAAACTTTTTTTTGTCTGAACCAAAAAAAACAAGTGATAGCCTGATATTATTCTTTGAGTTTTCTTTAAGGTTTATTTAAGGGTTTCGTTGGGTCAGATAATACGGACAAAATACGATGTATATCTGAATGCATTAATACGCATTGCTTCCCTCCACTAGTTCCAGGTTCAGGTTTAAAGTGACGTTTATATGAGCTGCTCGAGGAGTGGTATTAACTGCCTCATTTGTTGGTGGAGTAATAGACACTAAAGACAGTTCCACCAACAAAAACACATAAAATTGTCACTTATCTTTTGGTTTTATGTATACCAAGGCACTTTAGTTGAAGACATGGGCTTTGATAGGATCTTCCCCTTATACCATATCAGCCTCAGTGGCTACAGCTGTATCATACTGTATCACCATAACTGTGGTTATTAACAATGACCTGTGGCCAACGGGAACATGAGGAAAGTAATGAGTTGTACACAAAGGCCAGGCTACCTTTTCATCAGTAACACATCTGATTTTCCAGCACAATGTGCTAAGCGTTATCCAGAAAGTTGAGATGTAAACTCGTAATACTAAACAATGTAGCCAACATCATGTTTCGGTGCATCAATAGTCTCTCTGACTCTGTGGTGTGAATGCATTTGTGTTGTCATCCGATAGTGGTTCATTGTATGGAACACGAGGAACTGAGGCCTACCTGGTACCCGGAATATTAAGTGGTAATATATACCAGTTTATCAGTTTCAACAACTAGCAAAAGAGTCCCTACACAGAGAATCAACAGCAATAGCCATTCGGTCGGTCCTCTAGTCGGTTCTCGATAACATATTTCCATAAAATACATGGCATGTATTTCGGCTTCCTATATGTGAAGCGCCTTTTTTGTTATACAGTGTATATTTAATTAAATTGAGGGGGAGGCGGCTGATAACTAGCAGGGAAATTGATTCCCAGTGTAGAGCTAACATGTTCTGAAGCCATATTTCTGTTCCCAACAGGCACTGATACCAACCACATGTTTTTATAGACTCCACCAGGGTTCCCACTACTTCTCAGTCATGGTTTTAACTGACATTTAACTGACATTTACCTGACAGATTTCTTTTTTAACTGACACTTAAAAGATACATATTTAGTTCATTTGCAGTCTCAATGCTACAATATATATTATTAATTAGTACTGTAAAATCCTGTGTGCAATCCCTTCAAACATTCATTTCAAGTCATACCTGGAATTTGCAGTTTTAAAGGCCTCCAGGGCAAATTCTCGTAATAATATATATGGATGATTTCTGAACGGGTGAATCTAGGGATACATTTCAAATATCAGGGGTGCGACCTGGAAAAATGCAAATAATCTGAGGATTTGTGTGGATGAGCGGACTGAGCCGAAAAAACTTAGTGTCCAGTTGCAAATCACACCTCACAAGAGAACTAAGGGGGTTTAGGGGGCATGCCCCCGATAACATTTTAAAAATCTATTAGGTAAATGGTGCAATTTGATGTATTTTGGTGTCCTGGTCTATAGACAATTCCAGTCCCCCCCCCCAAATTGGTCACTGGTCTGTCCATTGATATGTTCAACTTCCCTTCACCATCCAGTCTTGATAGTGCAGTTGAAATGCTCTGTCAGGTCGACTGCATGTGTGTAACCAGGAAATTCCAATTAAGTAATGGGAAACAACTTGCTGATTATCCATGTCCCAGAACCTGACTATGATCCATCCGTTTCTCTTGTATTTGCTTGTTCAGAGACTCGTTAGAGCCAACAGTATATATGAACCCTGGTTGTATACACTTGTCTAACGGCAGTGGCAGATCCAGGATTTCTAGAAGGGGGGTGGGGGCAAACCTGGCCTACCTTGGGTGACTATTTGTTCCCCCTGAGCACCGGCAGCAAAGTGCAGTAGCTATACTTGGTGGGGTTTGGGGGAACGCCCCCCTCCCCCCAAGAAAATGTTGATAGTCAAGACTTGAAATGGTAGATTCTCACACATTTTGGGACACAATATTGTTAGACTCATGTTCGTTTCTAGCCTCTATCATTTGGCTAGGGGGATTTCTTTATGAAAATATGCTTAGATGATTAATTGAAAGGAATAAAAAAATTGGATGTTGACTATTGCATACATTCTGGTACCATTAGAGAGGGGAACGGGATGTGATTTTTGACTATATATTTGAGGAGTCTTAATTTGGGGCCGCATATTCCATTAACCCTTTCCCTGCCGATACTGCATATATGCAGTACCACTGTAAAACCGATACTGCATATATGCAGTACTGTATTTTAGTACCCAAAAACCGATACTGCATATATGCAGTACCAGAGCACTATCTGTAGTGTAGTGCCGGTTTTAGTAGGACATATTCATCTGCAATGTGCCCGGTGGTTAGAAACAGTTTTTTAATAGTGAAGCGGCAGGGAAAGGGTTAAGTAAGCAGAGCCACCTTAGTAGTTCCGGGTCTGGGGGCTTCCCTCCTGAGACAATTTGAAATCTAGAAGGCAAATGGTGCATTGTGGCGGATTCTGAGACCAGACATCCAAACTCTGGAGTAGAAAAAATCTGAGCCCAAGAATTTTTGGAAGTGGGGGAATGGATGTCCTGCTGAGCACCGCAAGCGAAGCGCAGCAGTCCAACTAGGAGGATTTGGGGGCATGCCCCCCCCCCCCAAGAATATTTGAAATTCTAGACTTGAAATGGTGCATTCTGATACATTTTGGGCCAAAATATATTAAGGCTCAGCTCTGTATTATTCTCTATGATTGGGGCTGGAACCGTTTTCTTGGTTTTTGGAGGGAAGGCTTTAGAGAAATCTAGTGTTGAAATAGTGCATCCTAGTTCATTTTTGGCAGAGAATATCATAGCTCAGATCTGTATTATCAGGCCTCCTTTTTGGTGGATAGGCTTTTGAAAAAAAATTGGAAACCTAGACCTGGAATGGTGCATTCTGATATAATGTATCAGAGCTTAGATCTGTATTATCCAGCCTCTTTGATTGGAGATGGAACCCTTTTTTTTGGAGGGGAAGGTTTGTAATGGTGTTATCTAGTGCATTTTGGCACAACTATATATATATTCAGGTCTGTATTTGTTTAATTGGGACTGGGACAATCTGCTGGTTTGATACTTTACTAATGCACAACCTTTATTGGGGATGGAACTTTGCTTTTTGGATGCAAAGATCTTAGAAAATTTTGAAATTCTTGACTTCTTTTAGGAAAGAAAAGAAACATTAGATTCAACTGGAGTCTCTCCTCTTGCATTTTGACCTCAAGTCTCGGAGAGTGAAAAAATGTTTTGATGAAATTTCTCAAAATATTTTTTTTAACTGACATTTAACTGACATTTTACTAAATCTGGTTTTAACTGACAAAAATCATGCTTTTTCTTTTTTAACTGACATTTAACTGACTTTTAAAGCAAAAAAAAATTAACTGACTTTTAACTGACGGGTGGGAACCCTGTCCACTGATAAGGCCCCCACACTTCATGGTTAGCCCCTGCTCTGGCACTATCCGACTACCGTACATTATCATAGTACAGCTTGGGAGTCGAATTCCTCCACCTAATTGCATGTTCTATGTTCAACACTCAGCTACTGTCATGTTGAAAATTGACCTAACCGGCGACAATATTAGCCCACCCCCTCCCTCCCCCTATCGCCGGAGGGAAAGGGGTAGGTAGCTTTGGACCACGGGTATAATCTCAATAGTTCTCTTCACTTAGATCTGGGAACTTTTACTAGTTCAAGTACCACCAATAGATTTCTATACCATCGTGATTTACAGGTAGCCATAGTCTGGTAATGAACGTGCTTTGATCACGATATACCAACATAGACATGCTTTTAGTCTGTCGAAATAATGGACGGTAAAAGCATTTGGGCTGGGTTCTATTGAGGTTCTTTCATTAATCCATGTTTAAGTTACTCGTCAGAATATGCTGAACCGTCACAACTAAAAGACTGTAAATGTGACAAGCTGTGCGTGTGTATGATCAAAGAGGGGCAACTACTGTGCTAGGTTATGCCTACTCTGTGTATTCAATGTCTGGAATCGATCAAATCCCCGATCAAATCGCCCGAACGTGAGCATTTTGCAGTCACAACTGATGACCGGGCTGAGAGGTGGTTGTGGGCCTTTTAACTCTGGGGTAGGTGTGTGTAAGAGTAGACGCACAACGATCACGTGGCACGCAATCTGTCGTGCTATTGGCTGTTGGATTAGTGAACTCTTTAGGGACCAAACCGGAAGGGCATCAGCTACCAACATGGGGCCTATCTTGATGCCTCGACATAGACATTGTAACAATTTCCTGCCACGAGGCAAGCCAGGCAAGGGAATGCTTTCAGGCCTCAGACTATATTGGTCCTGTCGTTCTCAGTGTTTGGAACTGGTAAAACAATGGGCTGCAGCTGTCCATTACCAAACCATGTGTGTTCTTTCTTTTCTTTAATTAAATCTCATTTAATTCTGTGTTTGTGTTCGTGTTTTGTCAGGATACGTCGGCATGTCTGTCAATGCCTGGTTAGGAAAACTACATACTTAAAACAATTAGATTTTAATACTAAAACATGCATATTCAAAAAGATGATGGTACACTTAAAATACGCCTACTTTTAGACAAACCAGGATATGTAGTTAAAATACTTTTTTATTTTGCAGGACCGGTTTAACATTGTCATTGGACATAATGGCTATATAACATATCATCTATGAATACCATATGTACGATTTACACATGTCGGGTAGTATAAGATAGTCGGAGATCTTGCCTGTCACTGTTACATTTACAGTCACTTTAATACACAGGGCCTGTACTAACATTATCAGAGTCAATGGGATGTTATCCAGCCATCCACAAGGGGTCGCCCCGATCTATCATCTTCTCAGCATGGGGCCCGTCATGACCCCTTAGTGATGGGATTACTACATTTCGTGATGTCCAGACATCCCAGACTCTTCGAGGCTAAAAAGGGTATAACCAGTAGCTGTAAATGGATCCTCCAATCACATCAGAGGTATCACAACGATAGTAGGGGGTGGGTCATGCTCCTCTATCCTGATTTTGTGAGAGCTAATGATCATGTTATTCTCCAAAGCCTTTGGCAAAGGTAGCATCGGTAGTATCGGACCTTTGCCTATGCATTATAAGACGCCTTATCTATATCTGTATGAAGTGACATTTCCCGCTGCTTCCAACCTATATATGGACTCTGAGCCGTAAACATTCTCTAGCACATGAATCAGGTCCGCAACCAAACCTGCACGTTTCTCCAATTTCCTTTTAAATTAAAATTCGCCTTTGTTTTTGTTAGACACAGTACAAGACTTTTCTTTCAAATTATATGTATCGGTATCGTATTCGATGTCATAGTGCCTCGGGCATTGGGCACTCATACACGTATCAAATTCAATTTCAAGTAGTGTAATTAATTGCCACAAGAATATTGAACATTCTACCCCTATTTATAGTCTAAAATATCCGAACAGCTGGGACCAGAGGCTTTCTCCGTGAATAAGGCCTCCCTTCCTGTGGGTACCTCACTCCTGTCACACTGCTGCCCTCTGGTGGAAGTAGCGCGTACTAACAGGTACAGCACGCAGCTGACGATCTAATACATGGGGTGCAGAGGGGTCCCCCCTCCTCAGGTCGGAAAGTTGCTGAATTTAAAGGCTCAAAGCCACAAAGTCGCGTTTTTAGATCACTTTTACTGTAGCCAAATTTTCCAAAAGTCGCCAGGTCCCTTAGATTAATGTATCAGGTCGCCAGGATACAGCCCAGGTCGTCACATGTTTTTTTACCCCTCTTGAGTCACATACATACACGGACTCCACCCACTGAGTTTACACTATGTAAACCAGAACGGCCGCCGCAGCAATCTATTATATGCATTTTGTTGGAAAAACACATTTGTAACTGAAAATCAAAACTAATGTTATGAATAAAAACTTTAAAAAGAATGACGATCATCTATTAACCCCTAAACTTTAGGGGCGGCCCTTTTAGGCTAAAGGGCCGCCCTGTGAGTGGTTAGCATGATGAATAAATGTAGCTCTAGCGAGTCACTCACCAGGACTGCATTCAAGCATAGTGCCGACAAAAGGCATACTGCATGAATGCAATAAACGGCATTTAATAGGTTACATCTCCGATATCAACAGTGGTATAAGTATTGGTATTACTTACCTTACAAGACGATAGAATTTTGGTTAAGTCCTCCAGTAATATCAAGGGGTGGGTTGGGTGTTGGAGTGACCAGGTATATATGATGTTTAGTTTTCACCTGGAGGAAGGGTACCAAGGTGCCCTCTGTACAAGTCACCTGTAACACAAGTAAAGAGTAAAGATGAGAAAACATAACTTACTAGGCAGCTTGAACACATTATAGTAGCACAGTTCATACATGAATTTAGTGTTATACTCTGTTCCTCCCCCCTCTTCCATATTAGATAAAACAAGCTAATTGTACGCAAAGAGATATTGAGACATAAGACAAATACAAATTAGAGGCTCAAGCCCCTTTGGTGGACAATCATTGCTAACCCCCCCGTTGTGGTTTAAAAATAAATTGTGTGATGATAACTGTTTATGTCAGTCTTCCCAGAAGCCTTTTCAACATGCAGGACATTCGGCTCCCTAATATGCACAATTTCGAGAAGTATTTTTTTCAAGATGTTTATCCAAAATGTTTTCATCTCTAGAAACCTTAATAATGGTCCGATTTACAAACTGTAAAAACTGACATATAGCCCAAGACCCAGCCAGTCATTCCGACCAGCACTAGGCTTAAAACAGTCGGTCCAGCAGTATTTTTGCCGGCTTCAGCCGGTGTCTGGCAAGTTTTCGGGAAGACTGATATGTGTGTACACGATATTGTATAAATCCATACTATCTCATTATTGCCAGTGATTGCCAACCACCGTCTGTCAATGGAGGCCTGGATAATATCCACGTGTACGGCATATGTCAGTGGGCGGAGTCCACAGGGCAGGACAATACGAGCTGATCAGTCGTGCGGCCTTGAATGGCTCACTTTAGTGGATATCCGACACTTTACAGAGGTCAGTCTCACATAATGAGGCTAATCAACATCCTGGGGCACCAGCGGTATACAATGTACCAGCAGCCCTTCACCAAGTATGGATTCCATATCACACTATTCGCTATTATTGTGCATGTTGTATAAGTGTATCACATCCCCACATCAGCATGTATACCATGGTACGGCTACTTATACTGGTGTTATAATCAGGTCGGAGATATTCAATATACCACAGTGCCAGTTTAGAACGAAAGGCTTTCTGCCGTGAATCAATATATTGCATGCAGCTATGGTATGCGTGAGATATTGCACTCGTGGGACTGGTACTGGAAGTACCGACATCAATGCCAGACAGGGTCATTTCTCCCCGGTGAAGTGTTAAAATGAAGTTCTCCTGGATAAGACTTTATCCTGATGAAACAATCTATGATATCCATTACATGAATATTTATTGCATAGCCATTCTCATGAATGTTGATGAAAACAGTGATATAGAACTGTATTAAACTATGATAAAAGAAAATACTGACCAAACATCATACTATTTGCTCTACATGTATCATTGTATGCTTTGTGGACACAGCGGTTGTACAGGGCAATACCCAATACCATGCATACATCCCCACTGTGTATATGTAATCCAGATGGAATCATGAAGGATTGATAACAGTACAATTTCAGCACAGAGGAGGGTTTATACACCTGCTGTATGAATACATTATGTCTATGTAGAATTGAGAGATTACACTGTATTGATAGTAGCTCACTAAATTGTTTAAGCTGTAAGGGCTGCATCTATTATATACATGTATATGAATATCTCTACTGAAATAAGGTATGCATTGATAGTGAATGATATTACATTGCACATAGCAGCTTCCATGATCACTGTTTTTAACTTTATACGAACAACAGTCTCACAATGGTAACAAGAGACCACATCAACCAAACGCTGACTGAATTTTCACAAAAGAAAGAGAGAGAGAGATGTAAACAGAATGTTGTATCAGTTGAAACTTCCTACTTCTTGATAGAGCCGCTGAAGGTAAGCAGAGAGGAGAAGCAGTGGTAAAGCTATTAGCCGAGTGATTGAGGCGTGGGGCTCCTAGAAGTGGGCCCAGGCAGGCACCGACAGCTGCTGCCTCCAGAGAGCAACTCTACACTGGTAGCTACTGCAGGAGCCTGGAGGATGGATTGGTGCATGCCTACCTACTGCCCCATCCCACCCACCAGCTACTACCACAGCCGGCCTAGCTGTGAGTAACCCCCCCCCCCCCCATGTACTGCTCAGAGCCACTCACGTACTCAACCTACGGCAGAGGCACAATGTCCCAGCAGACCTCCGCCCTCACCGACACACATGTTTACATGTACTAGAACACTCAACATGAGTTTATACCTGACCCTGGCACTATCGGCATCCTTAGCAACAAGCATGTTATGTTATGACTGAGGTTATTTGGGTGTTAGTTTTGAGTTGCGTAAGACTTATTATCTAGTTACCTGAGTATGCCCTCTAACTCATCCATCCCACCCCCTGTACTCACACCCATCACTCATTCTTTGCTGCAGCACCCCCCCCCCCACCCCCTGCCCGTAGAGCAGAGTACAAGTAGTAGTTTGATAGCGTCTACATGCTGGTTAGTTCCCATGCTCTTTTATAGTTCCCATGGCCCTGCACAGGTGCCCTTCTATTGGTGGCGAACTGATTTCTGGCTGCCTCTGTTCCCCTGGCTCTGTTCTAAACTTCCTGCTGATATATTTCCCACAGCTACATCACTCCATGGACCCCATTCTGTACGGTGCACGTGGCTGATTTGGTTGTATTGGTTTATCGGTTATGCCTGCGCTTCGGCTGCATTTGCATGTGTACAGCCACGTATCATGTTTGTATAACTTTGGTAGGCCTAAATGAAGGTGTACGCATTGAGTATTTCAAGTCCCGAACCTCTGTAGTCTGGCTACAGTATTTGCTCCTACTCAGGTACCTAGCATTTGACATTGACCCTGGAATGAGACCCCCCCAACACACACAGACACGCTCCCCCTCACCCCCCCCCCCCCCCGCGCACACACAGGCTCCCTCCTCGTAAGACTAAATTAGTATTTCCATTTCCTTACTTGGTATAATCAAAGCGTTCACCAGGTCTAATACATGTACAGTTTAGATTCATGTCTGAGCATGCATCATTTTATGCCTAAAGTTGCACTCCATGACTGAACACTAATTTAATTCACATCCACTTTAACTGACGCGCACAACACTCGTTGTTCTATATTCATTTATAACACAGATGAGAATTATAATACAGACAATGAACGCTAAATTATTCTACGAATTATAAGTCAATGTACATTATTCATAACCAATTCTAAGATATGATATTACATACAGATAGTCTATTCTGGACGAAACTATGTGTTACCTTGACCTAGAGATATGAACTGTAACTTTCTGCATATTTCCCCCATGCATTCACTTGCCAATGATGATAACGTGCGCGTAGACGACGTAGCTAAAGTATAAAGAGACACTGCTACTTAAACAGACTAACAGTCAGGAAACAACTGAAACGCTGCACCATTGACGTGGCCGACTATTTGGAGATTGGTGGTGTGTATACTGTATATATCAGATAATACGTGGGACCCGCCTGTTTATTAGCATGGGGTGTCTGCAATGGACGGTGACACCCCCCCCCCTGCCCCCTACTCTGCACACCACTGTGAAGTCCACACCTCCGTCACATCTCGGTATAAAGGTGATATACAAAGGCCTTCTTTGATCACAATAGATGGTCTCCATCGCTACCAGACAGTTCAAAAAAGAGGAACTGAGACCTGAACTTTATAGTCACCTTTATTAGTTAAGTATAGAAAGGTTAGGCCTCCACAGTCACCCCTTTACACATTTATAGCATTGGACGAAATAGCCTGAGGCCAATAGTGTCTGGAATGCCTTATTGCCCCGCCCTCTCAAAAGATATACCTTGTATGCGTCTACTATATGATTATGTGCCCACGTTAGTTGTCTAAATGTAAAAGGTCACCCTTATTTTAAGGGTAGGACTAGGAGCATCTTGTTTGAATTTTCGGACGGGTTTGGAGGGAAGGTAGTCCTTTGGTGCTTATTGACTAGAGACAGGTACTGGAGGGGTAGCGATGTGGAGACGTGTCACCCCGCCCAGGAGGAGGAGATGGGATGAGGTAGGGGTGGTGACAGGGGGCCTAGATGGCATCAGACAAGTGCTGTCCTGCAGCTGACGGCCTTCCCAGCGTCCCGCCAGCGTCCCCTCCACACCACAGACGCAGGGATGAAGTGTCCTTGACAGTAGCGCCACTGCGGGCCGCTGCCGAGCTAGCAAATGGTGGGAAATGAAGACCCTAAGCAAAATTGGGAATAACGTAGGTGTGTGGGTGGGGCATGACAGCCCTGGGAGGGCCACAATATGGATCAATTTCCATCCCCACGGCCGATGCAGGTGTCACAACTGTTCCCATGGGTCAGCTAAGCCGCCACGTACTCGCCCATGGTTCTGCTTTATCAGCAATATTACACGTGCCAGTAGATCTCCCTTTCTTACAATTAGGTTATCAAATAATAACTGCTGATAAACATTACAGGTCAGCAACCTGTAAAGTTTATCAGCACTGCCCATAGTCCCCATTATAGAATCAGATCACATTCATGATATTTTGAACTGCAGTAGTCACTACCGTAAAACCTCCCTATACATGTATGCCGTACCCGTGTATAAGCCGTAGTCTACTTACACTTTCATAAAATTGTATGAGCCGTACCTGGGGTGTGAAAATTGTTTCTTTACTACTGTACTATACCGAGACTATACTCCCAAAACCTCTCATATAATCAAGCACTACCCTTTATAAGTATGTTTGGTATCAGATTAAAGTTGACTTCAATTTATGTGTGTGTAGTATACGCAGCTACATATGGTTCATTCTACAGATAACACAGCACCATACCAACATGTTGCAGCACATGGGTTCCACACACAGTTACGATATACTGGATCTACATGAACTTCCAGCAGGGGTCCTACTAGCAGCATGTTTACTTACTAGGAGGCCTAGTCCCAAGGGGGAAGCCTCTCTGCCATATCGATGGCTGTTGACCCCTAAATTCGATATGGCGACATGGGCATTTCTTAAAATCGACATGCGACATGAGGCTTAGTGACATGCGACATGAGGCTTAGTGACAGGGGACATGGACATTTCTTAAATTGACATGGGACATGAGCATTTTAAGCGACATAGACATGCGACATGGTCATTTCTTAAATCCAACATGCGACATGGGGACCCCCCCCCCCATCAAGGGCCCCATATCGAAACCTGTAATGCTGGCCACTGGATTCAGAGTCAGTGTACTAGTAAATGTTCTGTAGTCTATAATTTCCATATGAACGGTGGACCACAAATTGCACGCTAAGAAATTTCTGAAGTACCGGTACTATGAATGACATGAATGGGTCTCGTGTTTATCTGAGAGTATAGCTAGGGGGGATAAGGTAGGAAGAACTTTCAGTAAATGTTACCCAGCTCAAGGAAACTACTAACCAACAGCACGTATTGATACATCCTCTTCGTCAAGGGCCTTTACTAAGGACAATCCATTGAATACCTACTAGCCCCCAATAAACATGTATAACACGTATACCTACATGAAAAGGCTACGCCAATGGTCGTGTTTTGGACTATGTCTGGCGCGCCAGTGTTCACAGGGCTGAGAGGCACTCCAACTGCTGTTGAACGTACACTGCTCCAATAGGTGAGTTCGGGGTGGGCCAAAATAATTACTTTGGTGATTACCAGGACCAGCGTGCCCGTACCTTCCGGTAGACCCTCACAAAGACCCAGCTTCAGCTGCTGAAGCTGGGTCTTTGTGAGAGTGTACCGGAAGGTACGGGCACGCTGGTTCTGGTAATCACCAAAGTAATTATTTTGGCCCACCCCGAACTCACCTAATGGTGTACGTTATTGAACGTACCTCAGGACCCTGGGTCATGACCCGCTACGGGATATACCTTTACAAATGCAGTGCCCTAGTCTTGCGATCCAATGATGCGGTACAAAACTAAGTTTCGGCCAGTGTTAGAACCCTGGCTAGAAGTGACAAGATAGCTAGAATAGGTGTACACATGCACAAAGTTCACCTCTATATCATGCCTTACCGGGAACGTTCGGTGACTGAAGAGCCACGTGTGAACTTTGCGGCCCTTAGCATCTGCGAGTATCTCTTATTATGTTGTGCTGTCTGATTACATGATGGTGCATCGAGGTCAAGGCTTCAGTTATGGATCCCTAGCTGGGCTCCGTCTACATAATGTATTCTAGCACGCCAACATGTGGTTAAGTGGGTAGGCAAGGGTTAGAAAGTATTGGGAGTCGGCCTCACCCATACACCTGCCGTATTCCATCTAATTATCTCAATACTCTAATAAGCACACACCCCTCTCTTTGGCCAAATTTTGGGATAGAAATGTTATACAATTAAGTTATTAACCACTTGAAATGTGGGGTTATTTCATATAAAAACGTCGAATACGGAACTCACAATCCATCTGTTGTGCTAGAAATGGGAAATTAAGTAACACGGGCGTTTCCATGATGATGGGGATCCAGACAACCTGACAGGCTAGTTTTTTTATCTCAGAGATCAGATATCTGAGCCAGACGATTAATCTTCATGATTAATCATTATCGCATAAAAGCTCTGTTCGTAAAAGTAGCTGATTGATATAACACCCATGACAGAATTGGATTAATCCATTATTCACGGCATGGCCAAGTACACAAGAGAGCATTCAATCAACCTGCTCCGTGAAATGTGTACAGAAATAGATAGATACTGGGGTATCAAATGTATCCCTTCAGAGTGAACATTTCCAAAAGGGCACATCTCTGACAGACAGAAGAGATATCTAGAGGATGGGATGATGCCCTATGAGGGCACAAGCCAGTCTGTCGTGGTTAATTTACAATAGATACCCACGTCCTTGTAGGTTAACCTTTACATACTTTACTTTATATTACCGAAAATGAAATAGGCCATTAGACATTTGTTAAGAAATCGTCATAATTTGGTCATACACTCCAATCAAATCAAGATGCAGAACATTATCATGAGCTACTGGTACATTTGTATTGCAGGTAGGTCACCGTGCAATGTTTGCGGTAGAGACGGCGATCTATACACCTGCGATTTGTGCACCCTAACCAAACAAAGAATCGTGCTTACAATGGACACCGCCTAGATAAACATTTGAATGTGATCAGTATTTAAATAGTTAAGATGTATACGTGTTTCTCTCCACTATATGAACATCATTATAGTCATTGTTCAACCATTGTCACTTTAGTAGAATACATGGTTGATTAGTCTGGAATGCAACGTGCTATTCGGACGTCAAACTGTCTAAAAATAAATCAATTATTCAATCAAGCAATCAATGTATGGCACTTCCCTACATCTCCATACAAACTGACAATAGTCCCCGAGTTGCAGAGGAGTGGTCACTAAGGAAAGGAAATCAAATACACTGATCGATGGTACCACAGCAGTCATAGGGACAGGGATGGTAACAGTCATAATCTCATTGAACAGTTAGGCCACACTTTTATCATTCTTTAGGTTACGGAGAACTCATAAAGGTTTTCATGGTTTACAAGCTCAAACCTTATAATAATGGTCCGATTTGCAAGCCGTAAAACTTACATATAGCCACGAAAATGAGTTTCATAATCGGATGTTTCCTTACTACTGCGGCGATCCCGTAAGGCCAAAAACAAGAAGGTTTGTTTCAGATCGCCTGACCGACCCTATCAAAACAGGGGCGACCCTACGTTTTTGTATGCAATTTTGAAGAAATTTTCGTATTTTTACCCTTTTTTTTGTCAATTTTAGGGTCTTCGGAGAGGCGGGCTTGTACTTTCATGTTTAAAAAAAAGTAAAAGAAAAAAGAAAATCCGACCTACCGATCCTACATTTTCTTGCCATGTTACCCGAAACAACCCTTTTTTTTTGGGCCTATAAACCCAAAATTTGAGCCAAAGTATAAAAAGGTGTGGCCTAACCCTGGTAGTAAGGGACAATAAGATTAAAGCAATATGGATTATGGTCCCATCTTTGATGTCAGATCATATAGAGACATAGAACGCAGAAAAGAAAACATCCCCTGAAATCACACCACTTTCTGAAAAGAAGATGAATATTATAGTCCCTTATGCTATGTTGTGATAGACTCAGAGAGCAATCTGCCAGGTGTTCATTACATATAATTGCCTCTACTAGGCTCTAGGACACAGACACAGACCAGGTCGTCAGCAGTGGGTGGGTCATGTGGCGTATGTATACAGTTACACCAGCTGGGACACACTGCCGCATACTAGAGGTATGGAATGTCGTTATGGACTCCCTTGGGGGATTATACCAGTATGTGACGAGCAGTAATAGAGTTGTGATAAGCCGTAGTTTATTCGACATAGCACAGATTAAATAATCTACCTGTGGCGATTTTCCAGCTCACCTGCGTATGATGCGATTTGTTACTACGTAATCATGTGGACAGTTCATCTGTGCATATATTCAATAAATTATCGGGGGTAGGCCATGTCTTTGGGGTGTTGTGGGGATTGAAGCAGGGTACATATTTGATACGTTCATCAGCCCCCTGTGTACATTCCTGTTAAATTATAGATGTTGCAGACATATAAACTACCAGTATCCGGCCTGGGCAGGTGGCTCTGCATCTCTAGCACAGCAAATATAACATTTTTATAACTGGGAGATAAGTGAGCTCCTAAATAGTTTCCTAAAACGATAATTGCTTGTACCCGGTATATATTTTATATATATACAAATGTATCCTTAACGTTCGCCATTAGCACTCTCAGGAGCATATCTATGTTGCTACTAGCTTTGCAGAAATACTCTTATTTTTCAAAATTCGGAATTTTAAAAAGTACCGGTAGCTCATGACCATCCATATCTCTTTCGGACTTTTGGTTGAGGATGATGTAAGGTGCCTAGAACAAAGTTTTGGGGTAAATCTAGTTACTCTAAATAAAATTATGCAACCATCTTAAAGACATTGCTTTCTCCCTTCCCTGCACGCCCCTGTGGAAATTCCTGAAGCATTGTAGTGGCGTAGGAAAAAGGGCGGGGCACCCCCCCCCCCCCCCCCCAATCACAAGGGAAGTGGTGGGGGGGGGGGGGGCGAATGTGCTTGGTCCCCCCCCCCCATGTGTCAAGACCCTGTAAAATCAAAACTAAAGGGGGCTCAAATACTACTTTTTTATATGATTCCATTATGTAGACAGAGCTGCACGCTAAAGAGACTGGGTCAGTGGTTATTGCATGAGTGGTGCTTGGGCCGTATTGCATGCTGACTGTAGGCCTAGTGCAATACGGCCCAAGCACCACAAGTCTTCAAACTGAGTAAATATTAAGTTCTAGATGGAATATTTACACACCTTTTGCAGTTTTTGAAAGGTAAATTATGGGTCTTTCAGTGATTCAAACAGTGTATCGATATAATGCTTTTGTCGATAAAAAGGCATTTGACTGTGTAAACCATGATATACTGCTCAACCAATTAAAAAGGGCTGGTATAAATCGCACTGTACTATTATGGCTGTACACTTTCAAGCCTCAGAGATATTAAACCTGAAAGGTTAAAGCCATAAAGATAATCTCCAATGCACCTGCTAAGGTGGCAACCAAGATACCAAGATATAAAACAATGGGTTGGGGAAGGGTTCCTTTGTTTCTTATTCGCTCATCTGTATTATACTCGACAACTTCTGTATATATAGTGAAATGACTTTGACAGACTGTCCGTTGGCAGCAAAAACCCATACACAAAATTGCTAACCTATCGCATAACTTGTATATACCGACATAACCAATGTACCGTAATGGCTCGTTTAAGTTCAGGGGTCTCAAATAAGCGCAGGTCTCATTTAAGTGCAGGTCTATAACCCCTCTGAAACCCAAAATCGTCCTTTAAAGGGACTCATATAAGCGCAGGTCCCCGTATAAGCGCAGGAGGTAACAGGGGCTTGAAATTTATAAGCGCAGGGGTGCTTAAACGGGCCACTACGGTATGCTATGTTGCTACAATATTTAACTGAACACTTGTACGGGACCAAAAGGACATACGAGGGTCACAGCATGCAATGCGGCCTAGGGTAATCGCACACTTCCCTCAGGAACTGCACTCCTATAGGTTTAACATTGACAGTCCGTATTCACCATGAATAAAAGCGTGTAGAGTCTATATGATACATCACGCATAAAAGCCGATGGTTAAAGTAAGTTGTAGTGAACCCCCCCTGCCCCCACCCCTCAATGAAGATGTGGTTCCTACGCCTGTGCATCTTTAAGCACTAAAATGTAGGATCTTCTTTAACCCTTTAATGATGGCATGTCGCTAACAGACAACATTTGCCATCATGATGCACCAATGCAGCCCTGGTGAGTAACTCGCTAGTAGCCTATGACCATGTAGGTCTCCTGCATTGGCGCATCATGCCCCGGAATCATGCCAACCCTTCAGGAGTTTATCAACCCGTAGGGTCGAGATGATGCTTGAATGCAGCACTGGCGAGCACCTGTCTGGGCTGCATTCATACATCATGACAACCAAGGGCATGATGCATTAATGCAATATGCCGTCTTTATAGGGTTAAGCGGTGCAGGGCCTGCCAAATTGAGGAGGGTTACCCTGCGCTATATCGCGACTGCCGGCTGTATGGTAGACTCGAAATGGTATTATTATACCTTTAATAGCGGGACCCCTAATCAGGCTAATGGAAGGGAGTGTTCATTTCTTAGTTACAGAGGAGGGGGCGGGGGTTTTGCCCTACTAGTCTAATGCCTTCTACATTTACCTTTAGGCCTACTTTAGGCCTACTGCTTAAAGTGTTGCCGAAATAACGCCGGCACGCCGGCAAAAGCCGGCATAGGATCTAAATGGCCGGCGTAGGGCCTTAGGACGCAGGCCATTATGGCCTTCCATGATCTTGGCTTCCTAATGGTAAAAGAATTTTTCAAATCGGCCAATTAGAAGCGAAGATAGGGCCATCTTCGTAAAATTAAATTTAAAAAAAATTTCTTTTAAGTTTTTGCATAGTATAAAACAAGTTTTAATGAAGTTTATGATGGTACCTTGAAATATCAGAATTCATATGGCCTGCGTGAGAGTGAAATGGCCTGCATAAGATGCCAAGACGCAGGCCACCTTGGCCTGCGTTACGAAAAAGTTTTCGCCAACACTGTGCTTACTATGTGTAGGCCTACTTCTTTGGCCTCATATAGTAATACTAACTAATAGTAGGCCTATAGGCCTAGGGCCTATATTAGACTTAAGGGAGTGCTAATTTTTTAACAACAGGGCGGGGGGGTGGTGGATTTGGGGGAGGGGGGTTAAAAATTTGGACCCCTTGACCGGGGGGGGGGGGGTAACAAATTTAGACCCCTCTTGGGGGGGGGGCAAAAAAAATTCAACCTGTTTTGAGGGAAAAAGCCTACGGCTACGCGTTACTACGCTACAAAGGGGCGCCAAAGCGCGCGATTTTCGGCCTGCCGGGGGGGGGGGGTAAAAAATTTTAACCCCTCTAGGGGGGGGTGAAAAAATTTCACGCGCTCTGCGCGAAATCTCACCACCCCCCCATGTTGTTAAAAAATTTGAGCACTCCCTAACGACATGAAGTAGTAGGCCTAGTACTAGTAGTAGTAGGCCTACTTCCCCCATTATCATTTATTTCCCCTATTATCGCTCACCGAAACTTAGTCCCCTCTTTCAAGTTTCTTCAGCCTAGTGTACGGAAGCTAATTTTTTATTCAGTCTAGATATTTATACAGTGAGGTACCTGTCAAAAGAAATGTATATCCACAACGTCTCAGCCACAGGCCATCCCCGGGAGGGCACCCTAGTCAGTGACCAAACAACACTTCGGACAGCCTGCAGTGGCAATGGCAGTGGACAGTCTTGCCCCGCCTCCCTCGCTGACAACTGTGCATCAGGGCCATATTCTACCATTTTCAACTGACAACACTATCCAACAAAACCCAGATAAGTCGTGAATAGTTTCTACAATATTCTTGTCCATAAAATACCATCAGATATTTCTAAATCAGTTGGAAAACACCACCTACCCGTCGGCTGTCGGTGGCACACGTTTGGGTCTTGCCCCCAGTTGCTTTGAGTCAGCGGCGAGCAAGTAAAAGATAAATCGACTACTCCTCAAACGCATCCGTGGATACGCGTCTCACCATTTTCCCGCTTCTCGGATTGGAGTCATGCGACCACATCCTGCATGTGCCTGCATACCTACATGTGCTAGATCTATTACGTCGGGCTAAGTTATTAATGATCCATCCAGTTGTCTACTTCAACATATGGTTCTCGATAGCATGAACGAACAAATAGGCCTAAATATAAGAGAGTTGATTCGGGTAAAGAGGGACAGGAAAAGTGAGACAATTAGGTCTGACATAAGGATGGCCCTAGACCCCTAAATTCGACATGGCGACATGGGCATTTCTTAAATTCGACATGCGACATGAGGCCTAGTGACATGCGACATGAGGCTTAAAAAGATAGTGACAGGGGACATGGACAGTTCTTAAAATCGACATGGGACATGAGCATTTTTAAGCGACATAGACATGCGACATGGCCATTTCTTAAAATCGACATGCGACATGGGGACCCCCCCATCAAGGGCCCCATAAGGGAGTGTTTATTTATTAGTTAGCTACAAGGGGGGGGGGGGCGTAAAAAATTCCGAATCCTCCTGAGGGAGAGGCCATAAAAAATTCTGCCCCTCCAATTTGGGTATGCTATCCGAAAAAGTGCAGCCAGGATATAATAGGGGAGCCAGTCAGGAATCCTGGAGAGAACCGAGTATGGTGACCAATGGATGATATGGATGGTGGACTAGGGTAAATCAAGGGTGCTGAATCCATTTCTGTGTAGAATGATATCTAGGTTGGATCAAGGTCAAAATCAAGGTCAAAGGTCATGCCTTTAAGAATCCTATTAATAGGGCCTACAAGAGTGCGCCCTTTTCCCAATATACCATTCTTGTTCTTTATTTTTTGGAAAAACAAGACTCCCTATGCTTTAGCACTGAAGGGCTGTATTCAATGCCCCCATTGAATACAATGGGGCAGTATTCAATGGGCTAGGAAAAGATAGTTTTTTCTTCATTAAATGCCTTCAAATAAAAAATAAACACAAATGCCAACTACATTGATATTTCACTCGTGGGGGCTGGGGCATGTCCAACTCAGCCTGCGGCTTCGTCGGATATTATATATGGCCCAAGCCCCCACTTGTGAAATACAACATAGATGGTATCAATGGGCTTTGGCATTTGTCTATTTATACTACGATAAATAATACATTTCCCTTCACACCTCTACCTGACCCTGAGTCATCTGTGAGTTCACTCACATGCTCAATTTTTTCTATACATCGTGATATTTTTTTCTTTAAAGGAATAAATACTGAACCCATTTGATGTGTTTGGCATTTTCCACTACCAGTATTCATACTAAATATGTGAATGGTCTGTGAAGTCTGAATATGGCTTAGGTGTCTTACTTTACCTGAATCCACCCTAGAGTAGTGACATCTAGTGTCATGATCAGAACTACTAGACCAGTTTGCCCTGTCCAAACCCAACCTAGGGGGCCCACATCAGACAGCCTGCATTGAAACTGATCTGAGCCCAAAATGGGGAGCCTGATTGGGGCCACACTTCAGCCCAGCCATCTACCCAACTTGAAACCAAAATGGGCAGCCCACTTTGAAACTGATCTGAGACCAAATCAGGCAGTCTGGGTCATATTGAAACATACATTTTTTGCAACATTTTCGTTATAGTGTCAAATTGCGAGGCTATTGATCAAAATATTTAGGTGGCACTAAATTCTTCCCCACGGAAGACTATTATTATTGACTCAGGGTAAATTAACCCTGAGTAATATACATCTACTCATTTTGCGTTTTAAGACAATTTTGAGACATGGGAGAAAGCTTGTCTTTCAGTTGTTATTCGACATAGACAAACGGGGGAAAAAGGAAGACATAGGCAAGATCGGGGGACACAATATTCCTTCGAAATTCCTTTTAAAATCTCATTTTTTCTTTGTGATATTGAACTGCAATCTTTAACTTTTTTTTCTCTCTTTCACTGTTATGTAAATGTACTAAAACCAATCTACCCTTGGTAACGGGCAACCATAGGCTCCAAGGTATTATTATTTTTCGTTGAAGATAGAAATCATATTTTGAGCCAAAGTTGTGCTATTTCTCTCATCTTGTACCTCTATCTTACTTCAAATACCATCTAACTTCCAAGATCTACCGCCAAGCCGGGCAAAAACTGGGCATGTCCTGTGGTAACACCGTTGGTAACACATTTCAACTAGGGGGCAATTATTGTGGGTGAGGGTGAGGGTAAGGGTTAGGAAGTGTACAGGGGATGGGGGGACCGGGGCGGGGGGACAGGGGATCGACGACAGAGGCATGGACGCGTAGCACACGCCGCCCTACAGCCGACCGACACGGCGAAACGGAAACTGCGATGGTGTCGCTGCTGACGCTCTGATCGACTCACTTTTTGGCCGAGACGTAAAACAGCGGTTACGCGCTGCCGGGCACTGATACCCACAGCCACCTGCTCGCCCCCAGCCACCTGCTTTCCCACAGCCACCTGCTCACCTACAGCCACCACCTGGAATTTGATTATATATTACTTCCAATATATGAAATTAGGGTAGCTTTTTCTGGCGATTACGAAACTGCTGTCAGAAATGAGAAATAACGTATTGTACTCAAATTAGATCAATCATTTGACTTTCTAATGACAAAAGCAAAATGTGTGAGACTTGTGGTAGCCTGGTAAGTAGCAGAGAGCTAGCCGACGACATTCACCATATATTTAACCCTTTGAAGCCAAAATTAGCCATTACTATATTTATATTACAAGGTGTACAGTGTGTTGGGGATGGGTGTATATAGCAGGCCTTAAAGGGTTATTATCCAGGTGTGACAAACATGTTGCCACCCCGCAATGTGCAGATTAACCACCGTGGTGGTACTGGGGAGCTTCAATGGGAGGTGTGATAACCTTAGGCAGGCTCCAGTGAGTTTTCAAATGCCACTAGACTTGCCTTGTCCATCATTCCAATGATACATAAATATGCAACAGGTTAAATCTGTATCTAGGGCTATGTGTTTATTGCCAAAGGCTTCAACGTCAATAATACACAAGAAAAAGCATACTACATGAAATCTGTTGAAAATAAAAAACTCAGGAGGGCACATAAAATGTTACAATGCCCCCCCCCAAAAAAAAAAGCTTGAGGGTACTTTTTAACAAGGAATCCATTTCTGATGCCAGAATTGACCAACAAATGATAATAAGGGAGTACCATTGTAGTGTATGTGTTGCAATCAGGTGGGTGTATTGCGTCATCTCCATTCTATGGTGCTGACATCATCCTTCTAGAGTGTTCCAGACTATGTTGCAATCAGGTAGAGGTATTGCGAAATCTCTTTCCATATGAGTGCCTCTACATGGGTACCCGTATTTTTGACCGTGTCGCCGTGTCGATTTTTAGCAAGAAAAGGCTGTGTCGCCGTGCCGATTTTTAGCCAAAAAAAAGGGTCGTGTCGTCGATTTTTACCCATAATAAAGAGGGACAAATATACCCTACCCCTACCCCCCCCCCCCCCCCAGCCATAGCATTCTTACACCGGCAGCAGGTGTGAGAATGCTGCTTGGACGAGGTGTGAGAGTATATAGCGACCCCCCCCCCCCTCCACCCAGTTTTCTCACCTTTACCCCTTCCCCCTTTATAGGCAGCATTTGGCGGTCACACCTTGTCTGTGTCTGTCAGATTTTATCCTTCAGTTTTATGTGTCTGTCGAATTTTATCCCTAAGATATATGTGTCTGTCAAATTTTATTCCTCAGATCTATGTGTCCGTCGATTTTAAAAAAGGCCGTGTCGCGCGTGTCGATTTTTAAAAGGGCCGTGTCACTGTGTCGCGCGTGTCGATTTTTACCCATGTAGAGGCACATATGATGCTGACATCAGCCTCCTAGTGTGTACTATGTATGTTTCATCGCCCTGTTTGGTTATTGCATCATACTTATCTCTCTAAGCTGACCTCAGCATGTGTGAGTCTGACATCAGCATGTCTGTGGCCTATAAAAGGCAGTGCTGTAGAGGGGATGAAATCAGTAGCTACAAGACCACCATGGGGAGCAGACCTGTGTCAGAGTGCTCCAGGATTACCCTACCTGTATACATTGGACTATATTGAACTTGCTGAAGCTGGACTTTGTACCTGAGGACTATAGGAGACAATATTCTTTGTACAGTTAAAGTTAAAGTTGGAGTTATACACAGTTCCATTTACATTCACCAAAGAACTTGCAAAGACTTCAACACTTTAAGACATTATAAGGAGTGATTGGACTGTATGTGTGCTACTGTGTCAAACCATAGGAAATAAGTATCTACCCAAGAGATCTCCTGTGGCTATTCTAATGATTGCAGGACACTCATCAACTCTGTAAGAGTACTCATGCACCTGTAACTGCTCTTATGTGGAAAAGGTAATAAACAGTAGCAAGTCAACTTCTGTCACAATAATTTGTCTCAATCATTGGCTTTGGCCACTACAACCATACCTAAGTACATGATAAGCTACAGATCCAGCTTACCCTGAGTCATCTGTGAGGCCACTCACATGCTCAATCTTATCAATTATCATACTAACATGCTATATACCTAAGGGGGTAGTGCACTCTGAGAATTGTTTGACATTTGTCATAGAGAGATCGTTTGTCAGTTATAGAGAGAAAACGGGGCTACTTTGGCTATTTAATTGCTGGCTACTGTTGGTTGCCATGGACACCATTATCATAGGTACCTTACATATTTTGGTCATTGTAATGTATATCGAAAATAGCATTGTGATATCTTGTAACTGCTCATACCGGAAGTAGCAATAAAAGCGCGACAAAATAGGTCAGTTGTGCCTAGCCTGCAGAAGAAGTTAGACTTGCCTCAGTCTCTACTCTCTTTATCACTGAATTTCTTCCCACATACACCACATAATTTGGCGACAAAGGAGCTTACCCTGTGGACAATCATGCCTGGCATCTCTTGGAGACTGTGAGTCCATTCCATTTTGAGAACTTTGATTGTAATCTTTGGTGAACTTTGGTGGAAAATTCCGGGCAGTGTTTTGGATCAGTTGTGCAGTCAGTCAGCCTCAGTCCCTGTGTTGGCACTTTCTGCATGGGCACACACTCGTTCTCACCAGTGGATCTAGGCTCTTTGGATCTGCTCCAGCTGTGTCTTAACAGCCTGATCATTCACATCTGCATTGTGGAACATTTGCTGTTTAGGTGGCCTAGACCTATTCATCCTGTTGTAGGCCTACTTCTTGCCTCACAATCGGGGACTTCATTATGCACCCTTTCCAGTTGGAACCAGTGGAGTCAGCAGCTAAGAGGTGGGAGAGATGGCTTAGAAAATGCCCACACTTCCTAGTGTACAAATGCATCACCAATGAGGCTAAAAAGACTGCATCATTGATGTTGCTCTTAGGTGATGACGCTATGGATGTTACTACATCTCTTGGCATTGATGCTACCACAACTTTTGATGAAGTAACTACTAAATTGACTGATTACTTATCAGAGAAATGACAAGATGATTGATCAGTTCCATGTTCGGCTGAAGAGTCTCGCTAAGTACTGTGAGTTCCATAATGAGGACGGTGAGATAAAATCTCAGATTATTCAGAAATGTTGATGGCCGAAAGTGCGAGAGAAGGGACTCGATGAGCCAGACGTCACGTTGGCGGCTCTTCTACAATTCGCACGCACTCGGGAGTCTACGGGACGACAAAGCAAGGTGATGTCGCAGTCTATGCCCAACGCTCCTGTGGAGTCAAAGGTCCACAGGGTGATGTCAAAGCCCAACTCCTGGGGTCATGGCAAGAGGAGAAAGTCTTCACCGCCACGCAGACAGCAACAACAACAACATCAACAGCAACAACAACATCGTCAGCCTTCCGACCAGACGGGCACGAGTTCTGGTTGCGACGGCGCATCTCATAAAAAGCGAGCACGTGACTGTCCCGCGTGGGGGAAAATTTGTCACAAGTGTTCCCGATACAATCATTTTGGGAAAGTTTGTAGACAATCAACAAACTTTGTTGAGACTGACAAAGGTGCTACTGCCGCACCGCTGAGTGACGATGCTATTGAGTATCAGTATAATTTGTTTCATACCAATGCCATGCCTAGTAAAAGGGTCAAACCCTACATTGTATGTGTAGATTTACATGGTTTTGCCACAAACATGGAGATTGATACTGGTTCTGGTGTGACAATCTTGAACAAGGTTCAGTATGACAATGTCAAGAAGTGTAATCCTGGTCTGGTGTTAAGTAAAACCAATTTACCTGTACTTAAGATGTTTTCAGGTGCAAGTCTATTGCCACTTGGTCGTGTAACATTGAATGTGCAGCATGCAGGTTAGTCATTGCAACTTGACGCATTAGTTGTCGAGGGTCAAGGTCCATGTCTTCTCGGAAGAGACTGGATCAACGAGTAGCATCTTGATTGGTCCGCAGTGCATTCTCTTTCAGATGTGGACTACAGGAAGCTATTCCCTGACCTATTCAAACCCGAGCTTGGTAAGTTAAAGGGTTACGAAGCGAAACTGTATATAGACACTGATGCGCAACCACGTCAGTTCAAGGCGCGAACACTATCTTGGTCTTTCAGAGAAAAGGTCGAGGCTGAACTTGATCGCCTCAAACGTGACGGGGTCATAGTAAAAGTTGAATTTGCAGATTGGGCTGCTCCAATCGTTCCGGTAATGAAACCAAATGGTGACATTCGCATTTGTGGTGATTACAAACTGACTGTCAACAGAGCAGCAAAGGTGGACAAATATCCAATTCCAAATGTTGATGAATTGTACCAAAAGTTGGCTGGGGTGTTTGTTTTTCCAAGTTGGACCTCAGTCATGCATATACTCAGGTAGTTCTCAGTGAGGATTCCCGTGAACTCACAACAATAAACACTACCAAAGGTTTGTACCAGTACACACGCTTGTGTTTTGGGGTATCTTCTGCACCAGGTATTTTCCAGAGAGTTCTGGAGCAGGTACTTCAGGGTATACCCATGGTAGCAGTGTATCTGGACGATATCTTGGTGTCGGGGCACACAAAGGAGGAGGAACATCAAAACTTGACGACGGTACTGGGTCGGCTGCAGCAGGCAGGACTACCTCTGAGGGGTGAGAAGTGTGTGTTTCTCCAAGATTCCTGTGTCTATCTAGGTCACAAGCTGGATGCCGAAGGAATTCACCCGACTACCGAGAAAGTAGCAGCTCTTCAGAACGCACCACTTCCTACCAATGTGAGTGAACTCCGCAGTTTCCTGGGAATGGTAAATTACTACCACAAGTTCCTAGGGAACCTCAGCTCGACACTCGCGCCACTGAATCAGCTCCTACAGAAGGATGTTCCGTGGAAGTGGGGGCCAGAACAGGAACAAGCATTTGCTAAATCAAAGGAACTTTTGCAATCTTCGCAAGTGTTAGTTCCCTACAACCCGGCTCTACCATTGCTTCTTGGCTGTGATGCGTCATCGTACGGCCTGGGTGCGGTACTCTCTCATCGGATGCCGGATGGCTGGGACCGGCCGATCGCATTTGCATCCAGATCGTTAGCTCCTGCTGAGAAGAACTATGCACAAATCGAGCGTGAAGGGCTCGCCGTAATCTTCGGTGTGACCAAGTTTCATAAGTATGTGTATGGTCGCGAATTCACCTTGGAAACAGACCATAAGCCGCTGTTGGGCCCGCTGAATGAGGACAAACTCATCAGTCCTATGTCTACTGCCCGCTTACAGCCTTGGTCACTGGCAATGTCAAATCACCAATATCGCTTACGTTGCAAGCCAGGCAAGGAGAACGGCAATGCTGACGGACTAAGCCCGGACTAAGCCGGTTACCTTTAACGACACCGTACTTCACCGTGCCTGTGCCTGCCGAAACAGTGTTGGCTTTTGAGGTTCTAACGTGTTCTGAGGTTTTGACATGTACTCAAATTGCTTCTTGGACCGCTCGAGACCCGATCATGGCTTCCGTCCAAAACTTTGTTTTGAAGGGTTGGCCTTATAGTGTGTCCGAAGAACTGGCACCATACTTTCGCAGGAGGGAAGAACTGTGTGCAGAACAAGGTTGCTTGATGTGGGGTTTGCGCGTGATAATACCACCACAAGCTCGTGACTGTGTTCTTGAGCAACTCCATGAGTGCCATCCAGGAATCGTTAGGATGAAATCACTCGCACGCAGTTATGTTTGGTGGCCAGGAATCGATGCTGATATCGAGCTTAAAGTGAAATCATGTCAGCAGTGTCAAGTCCAATCCAAGTCTCCGCCACATGCTCAGCTCCATCCTTGGGAGTGGCCTGGTAAACCTTGGCATAGGATCCATATAGACTATGCTGGCCCAATTGATGGACAAATGATTCTAGTGATTGTGGATGCTCATTCAAAGTACATTGACGCTCATGTCATGAACACATCCACTTCCAAAGCTACAAGTTCAGAGTTTCAAGAGTTCTGTAAGAAAAATGCTATTAAGCATATCTGTACAGCTCCATACCACCCAGCCAGTAATGGTTTAGCTGAGCGAGCCATACAGACACTTGAGGAAGGTATCAAGAAAACGCCAGGTGAGGATCTGGAAACTAAGGTAATACGCTACCTTTCTAGATACTGTGTTACTCCACAGACAACTACTGGACAAGCACCAGCAGAGTCACTGATGAAACGTAAGCCACGTTTCCTGTTGGATGTACTTCATCCTTCTCTATCCAGTAAGGTTATGGATAGACAATCATATGCACGGCAGTACCATCAGCCTGCAGTCAGCCCACGTGACTTCTTTGTTGGCGATGCTATGTGGGTCGTGAATTTTGCTGGTATGGCCAAGTGGATGCCGGGAGTGCTCCAATCAAAGACTGGTCCAGTCACGCATATCGTGTGTCTTGACGATGGACGAGTGTGGAGACGCCACATGGATCACATTCGAGCTCGTGTCCCAACTGAGCCTGAGTGTCGTGATAATGGTCGCACCATGGAGAATCGACCAATACCGCCTTACATTGCACCTGCACCTCAAATCCCAATGCCGGCTGCAATGCCGAAGCCCAGTGCTCCTCCGAGTACCACTCCAGCAACTCCACAAGACCACCATGTGCCTCCTCTACCAAGTGCTACGCCTCCTACACCGGGACTGAGTAGCCCTGCTCCAGTTGGTATTAGAAAGTCTACCAGAGTAATCAAGCCACCTACCAGACTGGACTTATGAGTACAAAACTAAAGGTGGAGGGATGTAATGTATATCGAAAATAGCATTGTGATACCTTGTAACCGCTCATACCGGAAGTAGCAATAAAAGCGCGGCAAACTAGGTCAGTTGTGCCTAGCCTGCAGAAGAAGTTAGACTTGCCTCAGTCTCTACTCTCTTTATCACTGAATTTCTTCTCACATACACCACAGTCATTATTATCAAGGCCACTTAAAAAAGATTATCAGCTTTGAGGACACCGCCTGCATCAGTTCAAAAGAGCCGCATGGGTGCTTTTTATTTCATTTTTTTCATTAAAAAGAAATTTGGCCAAAATCCTGAATGCATAAAGAGTGTAACATATGATTTACAGACCTAACCATATCTCTACCATTTTTTGGTGGAACTGTTCAAAAAGCATTCTACTCCCTGTTCTATTTTTTTTTAAGTTTTCAATAATTTTATTGGCATAAAGAATTATTCATATTACATATATTTTCATAATCGCCAATCTCAATGTATTTAGATTATTGATTCCAGCATTTATGATGGTTAGGCCTATATTGAGGATTATGTAGGCTATCAAAAAAAAGTCGCTTCCCTTATGGCAAACAAATAGGAATATCAAATAAAATAAAAAGCCTTCCTCCTGCACCTATTTTCCCAAAAAATATCCGCAAAGTTGATTATTATCGTTAAGCAGCCTAATCTGTATTACAGGTACATCCCCGAATAACAGAGAGGCGGGTGGTCTCTCTCCAGGTGCTCACCGGGTTCACTAGGACACCTGTCTACCTAATATTAAGAGAGACAGAAAATTATGGCTAGAAGGAGAGGTACCTATAATTCTCCATTAAATTGTCACTGCCTAAAAATGTATATGTTAATGTGATTAAATTTATAATTTGTAACCAAACTTAAGGTTAAAGCATCTTGGTCTAAACAGGACCAGGATATAGTATGTAAGTGTCACTAGTCTTCCTGAGAAGGAAAGGGTTCCCCGAGAAGATCCTCCACTCACCTAATTTGCGTGGGAGGAGGGGAACCTTTCTGGTCTGAGCTGTTAAAATATATATGTTATTCTATACGCTGGGATATCGTGTTTACATATGGGAGTGCGCCCTCGGCACAATTATGATTCATATCTCGATGTACGTGAACATTACTCAAAGGCTCAGAAAAAAAGATAAATGTTTGTAAAAAAAAAAAAAAGTCAGGGTTCCCACATGTCATAGAAAGTCATGGAATGTCATGAAATTTGAAAACGGTCTGGAAAGTCATGGAATGTCATGGAATTTTGTAAAAATTTACCATGTGTCATGGAATGTCATGGAAAATGAAAATAAAAGAATTAATATCACAAAATCTCCTAGAAATCTCCCGTTTGCTTTCTTGATTTTAGAAAATTTCTTGGGGGCCAAGCCCCCGACCCCCACAAGAATGTTATGAATGTCGTGGAAAATTGAGATTTTTGTCATGGAATGTCATGGAAATGTCATGGAATTTCAATCTGAAATTTTTGTGGGAACCCTGAAAGTGCATGATAGAAGATCTATCACAGATTTATGCAAAATAAATGCCTGTCAAAAATATGGCATATAGGTAGGCCTTCTGCAAAATCAGCATGATCATGAACTTTAGGCCTACACCTGCATGTATTACAGTTGGTTTTGGATGAATACAGCCTTATCTTTTTTTTAGAAGGGCCGTATTCAATGCCCCCATTGAAAAATACCTAGGCCAAAAAATTGGCCTAGGTAGGGTAAATATGGGTAATATCGCGCATGTGGTAATATCGCGCATCCCCCCCCCTAAAATGCACATTTTTCAATGTTTTTAAATTATTTTTCCAGTAATTAGCCACATTATATTTAGTAGGGGGCCTACCACTAATATCTAAATAGATTTACATAGTAGGGGGCCTAGTCGTAGAGTTAGTGTAGGCCTACTTTTATTAATGATAGGACATAGTGTAGAACCCCAGTACCGGAGTCTCAGTCTGGTTTAAATAATGGTTCATTTTCCTGGGCTATTTACCTTCCATTTACATTACATAATATATCCACACTTACAGAGTGTCTTTCTATGAGCCTAACAAAACTAGTCAAAAGACGCAATCCGTAACCCCAGTTTACTGTGTCAATCTGGATATATTGTTACTCACCATACAGGTGTGAGAGCATTTTGGGTAAGGCACCCTGTTTTTCACATTTTTGGGTGTGAGAACAGGTGAGTGGAATTAGCCACATGGTCAAATGGACTGTAGGCCTATCTTAATTGATGAGGGATATAACACAATGGTGTGAGTGATATAACCCAAACTATAATGATATAAGTTATAAGTTAAATATAACCCAAAGATTTAGCCAGACTTTTATAGGCTCCTGCTTAGCCTACCATACAATTACTACAAGGGGGGTGCAATTAGCATTTATTTTCTCTCATTTTTTCTTAAAAATATTTTTTCATAAAAACTTATAAAAATCGTTCTTAGGGAGTGGTCATTTTTTAACAACAGGGGGGGGGGGGTTGGTGGATTTGGGGGGGGTCCAAAAAAATGTTGACCCCTTGAAGGGGGGGGAACCAAAAAAATTTGAACCCCTCTTTAGGGGGGGACCAAAAAAATTACACCCCTTTTTAGCGAAAAAGCCAGCGCGTTACTATAGCTCAAAGGGGTCGGCCGGGCTCATTTTCAACCTGCCTGGGGGGGGGGGGGGGGGGGGACCGAAAAAATGTTGACCCCTCCCGTGGGGGGGACCAAAAGAATTTCGACCCGCTTGCGCGAAAATCCACCGAACCCCCCCGGTTGTTAAAAAATGACCACTCCCTTAATGACAGAGGAAAAGAGTGGTGAGGAAAATTTGGGTGATATCGTCACTAGGTGCGCGATATTACCCATATTTTAATAGGCTACCCTAATCGGAATAAGAATTGAGTTTGACGTTTTGGAAAATCCACCAAACTATATTAAACCATATTACTATATCAAAGTACAAAATGTAGATGTCCTGAGATCTCAATCGTAGCGCCAAAAAATACACCCTACACCTCGAAATACAAAGCCGGCCGGTCTGATGAAGGCCCTTTTCGTTTGTAGGAGACAGGTTCTGCGTTTTACTCCAAATCATATGGGTCACCTGGAGCTGGGTCAGAGGTCATGTTATGGATAGTTCTACAATGTTTACTGTGATTAAATCTACTTCTTATCGCTGCACTTACTTCATGTGTATTTCTTACTTTCTTGATATTTGTTATGAATTAAGAGTATGTAGATAGCTAACTTTATCCTTTAAACGACATGAACAAGTAAAAGCTAATCAAAATCCACAATAAAGTCCCTGTCTGCGTAGTAATACACTACGTGCCCGAAACCACGTGGTTTCAATGTGGAATGACCGCGTGGCGTTGTTTGGTCGCCATTTTCCACACGCTTCGGTCACATTATCCTTATATTTTCCGACCGGTTAGAGGGCCAAAATGAGTGATGAAGACCGCGATGTAGATATAGAGAGCGATGTAAGTACATAAGAATCCGACTGTCCTAATGATATCCCATTTGATCCGCCTAGTAGACATTATAATGACATAAATTCACATTATTTTCCAGGAAGACGATGAAACAAATTCTTCTGCCACCCAGTTTATGACCCAAGTAAGTAAACCCACAATACACTCATACTGATATCACATGTGCAATGATGGATTTCTGATATGACCTTGATTTTGGTAGATTATATTTTGACCAAGAGAATGAGGTATAGTATTCACTCAACGTTCTCTATCAAAGCCATAACGATCACCATGAAATGAGACCGGCCATCGACCGGGCCGTCAGTGATTTGATGCTCAGCTGCACGAGCACATGACAGTGGCGGAGTGGGTCAGTGACCATCAACAGAACAGCGCTCAGTAGGGTTTGGGCTGGGACACTGGGTCTGGGGTGATGTCTGCGGGGTCCATACGTCCATGGCGTCTTACTCTTAGTTATAAAATTATGGATATGAAGAGAGTATACAAAAGAAACGGAATAAATCAGAGTAGGGCAGAGTATGAGTTTTTCGTACGGTACTGAGCCTCTGACTAGTCTGAGTCTGAGGTTGGTGGGGGCTGGGGTTAGGATCTACATCCCTTCCTCCGTTTAGGGCCCACTCATTGTAGTAGGCTAGAGTGTACCAGCGCCTTCGGCGCCGGGATACTGGGCACGCACACACACAACAGGACCTTCTCCCCTATACAAACACAGCAGAAGACTCGGCCCAACACAGAACAGAAGCACCCCCCGAAAAAAAACACACAAAAAAAACACAAAACAGGAGCATTCAACACACACAAAGTAGGAGCCCCCCCCCCCAACCCACACACACAACAGGAGCCCCCCCCCCCAACCCACACACACAACAGGAGCCCCCCTGCCACACACACACACACAACAGGAGGCCCCCCCCCCACACACACACAACAGGAGCCCCCCCCCAACCCACACACACAACAGGAGCCCCCCTGCCACACACACACAACAGGACCCCCCCCCCCCACACACACACAACAGGAGCCCCCCCCCCAACCCACACACACAACAGGAGCCCCCCTGCCACACACACGAAACAGGAGCCCCCCCCCCCCCACACACACACAACAGGAGCCCCCCCCACACACATACACAACAGGAGCCCACCCCCAACCCACACACACAACAGGAGCCCCCCCAACCCACACACACAACAGGAGCCCCCCCCCCCCAACCCACACACACAACAGGAGCCCCCCCCCCCACACACACACACACACAACAGGAGCCCCCCCCCCCACACACACACACAAAAGGAGCCCCCCCCCCCCCCACACACACAATGTGTAGGAGCCCCCCTGCCACACACACACACAACAGGAGCCCCCCCCCCCCCCCGCCACACACACACACACAACAGGAGCCCCCCCCTGCCACACACACACACACAACAGGAGCCCCCCCCATACAGGACAGACCCCCCCCCCTCCCCCCCCAAAAAAAAGAAAAATTAAAAAAAAAAGGATACACATACACACGACAGTAGCCCCTCCCCCCACACATACACACAACAGTAGCCCCTCCCCCCACACATGTACACAACAGGAGCCCCTCCCTGCCCCCCCCCCCCCCCCCAGCAACCCACACACATGTAGATTGCAACTCGGCGACCTAGTTTAAACAGGTGGCCGTCTCCGTGACCTAGTTACATAGGGTTAGGGCGTGACCTAGTTAGTTAGTTGGTGCACCCTTGCTTGGGGTCGCGTGGGTAGCGCATACCCCCGATTTTGGCACTTTTAAGTGCCAAATTAATGATATAGCTCCATGTAGTTGTGTTTTATATTTGTGTTAAAGAAAAATTGAATCGATGAGTAATGGTTAATTGGAGGAATTCTAAAAAGAAATGAAAAAGAAAGGAGTCACGTTTTCCCAGATTCCAATGCACATGGCGGCCCCCATACAGAATCTGGTCACGTGTTTCCGGTTAGAAGAAATAGTAGTGGTTCTAACAAGAGAAGCATCAGTGACCTAGCCAGGGGCGGGTCCAGGGTTAGGTGGGGGGTAATTGAGCTTTCAACCTCGGCATCCAACGACGCCTTGCCACACAGCTAGGTGGGGGGGGGGGGGAGGCGTGATATACTAAGGCTAAGTAGGTAATTTAGGCCCTACTGTAGGTACATGTATTGGAAATGTTAATATTTAAATGTACAGAAAAATAGGAGGGCGCACGCCGGGTCTAAATTATAATGAATCATGTGAAATATTAAAGGCTATAGTATAGGTGAAGTGGCTTTATTATGTGAAGTTGGAATACATGTAGCCTACCCGGTAGATCATCTAGCTTGTGGCCTTGTAGGCCTACTTGTAGCCTTTATGTAGGGTATATTTGTAGTCCTAAATCAGACTAGCATGTGAAGCCACGCCCCCTCTCCCATTCCATCTAGATAACATTTTTGGAAGCAACAGAGTTAAACAGTAACATCACACAGTTCAGCGTGGCCCTTATCAGGCTGGCCTAATTCCTCTATCAAAAATCAGAGACAGCTATGCCTATGTAGGTATATCTTATTGAACCGTATCTGTTGCTCAGACATGGCTTCTTATGCCGTGAGTCATTGGCTCTCATGCGGTCCACGATGATCTGTCTGAACAACAGGTTTCTCCACGAGTGGTTTCTTGAAACGTATTGGATGCGATCCAAGGCACCACAAGTTGAGACTGATTAGACTCTAGAGTGGATACCTGTGTTTCATGTGATCTATATACATGTAGGCCTACTAACTGTAGCCTAGGCTATTGAAAAAAAGGGGGGAGGGGCAATTTTATCAATGTAGGCCTACTAACTGTCGCCTAGACTATTGAAAAAAAAGTGTCCTCCCAACCTTTGATTCCTGCATTTCACTTTAGACCGACAGTCGATATAGAGCTAAATTTAAGATTTTTCTATCAAACTATGCATCATGGCTATTTTGATGACATCACACTGACACAGTGAAGAACGGAGCAGCGGAGAATGAGATTCAGATTCTCCACGGGGCGTGGAGAACGCTGCCTCCCATCCAAAACAATGGTGATGTTTCTCCACATGAAATAATGAGTGAAGTCCAGTTAAAATGGAGTGCGAAACCCTCTCACTTTCAGGAAATTCCGCTGAATAAGACCCAGGAGCACAAGTACCCTGAGTCTCTAAAGTAAATAAAGTATCCACTAAACAGAAAATGTTCGTACCCTACATTGTATTCTCGGGAGCAAGAGCCTTGTCTCTATGGAAAAGGGCAAAAGGTTTACACAGATAAGCAATGTGCAATGTACTAGGAAAGGTCACCTTTTTACTATTTTCTCTTCAAATAATTGGATTGGAACAAAGACTAGTGCAGCTCATTGCTAAACAATATTTTGAATATCTTTTAGAGCTTGCAATGCATTTTGTTGTAACTTATGTAAGTAAACTAAATCTCTTGCAAAGAATGATTCTAACACCTTTTGTCCATACACCACCTGTTTAATCTAACACCCTTCCAAGTGTGAGATCCGCCAGAAATGGGGTACACTTGTCTGCGTGATATAGGTGATGCTCCCAAGAATTCTTACAACTGATTGTGACCTAGCCTAGGCTATATAGATGTATTTTCCATATATCTCACAGGCAGAGAAAAGGGCCCATCACAATGCATTGGAACGGAAGAGGCGCGACCATATTAAAGAAAGCTTTCTCAGTTTAAGGGATTCCGTGCCGACCCTTCACGGAGAGAAAGTAGCGGTCAGTGTAATGTATCGCTAGTATTTTTCTACAAATCTTCCATTTTTATCATTAATCAGATTTTGTATCTTAAGTTTAATAATAACATTTTGTATCTCAAGTTTAATAATAACATTTTGTATCTCAAGTTTGATAATTAATGTGCTGTAGTGCAGTTAAGGATTCCAGACAATAATTATGTACCTTGATAATATCATCCATTAAAAAAGTCTATGGTAAACTAAAAATACTGATATTTTGATAAAGTATAGAATCGACAGTCCATAAATAATTTAATGTATTGATTTAATGGTTAGCTTGTTTAATACCACTGGCTCATACTCTTGATTATGTCTATTACAGGCCTCACGTGCTCAAATCTTGAAACAAGCCACGGACTACATCCAATTGATGTCAAGAAAAAACAATCACCACCAGCAAGATATAGATAATCTGAAGAAACAAAACGGACAGTTAGAATCACAAGGTAACTGCTGACCGACATTATAATAAACCTAAAGGAATGCACAGGGGATAGGGGTGGGGGTGGGGGGCGAATTCCTTCAGACGTTCACACCTTGTTTATTTTCACATAACCGAAGGTTAAGTCAGATAGCCCCCTCGTAACTGAGTTATGTAATAATAACAATGGCCTATGAGGCCACCAGTCAGTCTATCGTGGTTATTTTGACATACACTCAGTTTCTTGTGGGTTATCTACTACGTAGACCTGTTCTAATCCCACTTATTACAAATTCCAACTTACAACCCACGCGATTCTCCTGAGTTGCGGTTATAGGAATTATGGTAGTATTTAACCGTACATATACCGTAACAATGGGTCTCAAAATCATACAAAGCGTTTTAGTGAAAACTATAGAATGCGAGAGTCTTGATGATAACCTTTCTTATGCGATAAATTCTGAATTGAGTTCTCAATGTCTGTATTCTCATTTTCTCCACATGTAGTGAGGGCATTGGAAAAGGCCAAGGTGTCGGGGACATTCATAAGCTCTCAAAACGTGGACGCTGGATCGAACTCTTCCTCCAGTCGCAGAGGTGCAGCAAATAACACTGGTTCAGATTCTGAAAGTAGTTCAGAGTCGGAACCTGAAGAACAGCCAGTCCCACCAAGGAAAAAGCTTAAAACATAGTGAAACATCATCAAAGACATTAAAATGTTATCAAGTTGCTTGGACGAAGAAGTAGCGACTGACCACGTGGCCACTGTCGGAAGCAGGTTACCGCGCTGCTCCGCGGTTAGCGGTCACGCTGGCCTGTTGTTGAGAATGATTGTTTCTTCCCAGTGCGACTACATCTTAAGGCAGCAGCCATTGGATATGTGCAGTGTGTCCCAAATACAAGGACGTGTCTCAGTGGATGCTATCTCCCCATACCCCTCTGTGAGCTACACGTGCCATCTGCGCACCGCGACAGGTGGTGACACGATGTACCCACACGACCGCCATCAATACCAGTCTGTTACTCTCACCCAGAGACAATTCTATACAGGGTCTTCTCTTTCATTGCGTGCATTCCGCACACAAGCCAGGCGGAGAAATAGAACACACCACCAACGGAAAGATAAACACAGAGCAAATGGGAGTTACATGTCCACCAAGATATGCTGTCTTTGATATTAGGTAGTGTTTTAGAACAATGGCTTCTATGGACTGCAGTGGGTGAGCAGAAGACTCTGATTTTACATGGACTTTTTGTCTTACGACTATTAATGTTCACCAAAGGAAGCTAGCTGTTTTCATTTCCCTAGCCACTAGGTGTTTTAACATCCCGGAGTAATCCTAGTGTGTGTGTGTGGGAGCTGTTATTCTGTAAAGGATATTTGTTCTTTGCCTCTTCGTGTGAGGTTATTATACACGCTTATTTCTCATGCTACAAATGCCTCTTATTGGAGTCATTTCAGGGGATTTGGTTGAATGCTGTTCGTACGCATATGCTCTTAAATGACCCTGTGACAAATGTATTATCCATCATTTTTCTGTTATCTAATACATTTGCTTCTTGATTTATGGGTATTATCTTTCTTCATTTGTACATATTATGATCCCGTCTTTACAAGAAGACAAAAACACGAATCTGTGACTTCATTATTTATCGTAAACTCTGAATTTAAACCTTGTAATTTTATAGTCAAACTATAAATTTCGGACAATAACAAAAAGTATTTTGTACGTTTGACTCCTATAAAAAGGAGGAAAGGCTAAATGAGAGAGCTGGTAATGTTCATCTTTTTACTGTTTAGACCCAGTCAACTCATGATCTTCAGGAAGCGCTGAGGTTGTGTTACTGTAGTAAGGAATACTAGGACAAATTATGATTTGTATCAAGAATAAAGTATGTATTGTAACACCTGTGTTGTCTCATTATTAAAACGTTCACAAATTAAGTTTTACACTCGATGTGGCCACTTTTTATAGGCCACTAGGGGGATATATTTTTTGGAGATTTTATATCGTCTAGAACCCATGTATGATATATCGTATTTAGAACGATAAATAAAATGTGCAGCCTCTTTTCAATTATATTAATGTGTATGTGGCCGGACAGCAACTGTGGAGATCAGGGCAGTTGAAATCTATACACTTGATGAGGGCAGTGAATCTGCTGATCGACATGGGTGTGCTGGTTGGTATACACTCAATGAGGTCAGTGGGCCTGCTGATCGACGTTCCAAGACCCAGTACTTGGTATAGCCTCGATGAGGGCAGTGTGCTTGCTGATCGATAGGGGTCTGCTGGTATACACTCGATGAGGGCATTGGGTATGCTGTTCAACAGGGGTCTGCTGGTATACATACACTCGATGAGGGCAGTGGGGATGCTGATCAACAGGGCAATTTGGCGAGAAAAAGTTAGAAATAGCAATAAGGTAAAATCTCGCTTTAGATAAAAGGGCCAATTAGTAAATATTGAAAAAATGTTCAAAATTGCAATTATGTGAAATTTCACTTAAAACCGTCAATTTGGCAAGAAAAAAATCACAAAAAAGTGACATTTTCCTAAAAAATGCATATTTTGTGGGGGAAAAGTTTAAAATAACAAAAATCGGAAATTTCCCTTCAAAGGCAGATGTTGCAAGAATCAAGGTTAAAGTCGTAAAAAAATCTCCACATTTGTTTACAAACAACACTTTTCCTTTGTGCTAGGAAAAGGGAAGTTCTTGCCGCAATCTCTGCCGCTGTACGATGACCAAGTTTCGAGGGAACACATTCCCCCCCCCCTCCCCCGAACATTTTGATAATCAAGGCATTCCATTTTGGCACACATGTATGTTTACCCTCTACCATTATGACTAGAACAAAATTTAGAAAATTTGAACGTTCAGATATAGAAGGGCTATTGGGTATGAGAAAAGCGCCACTGGGTTATCAATTTGAACTGAATTCTGCGAGGAATATAGAAATAATTTAGGCGACACACAATAATAGATTGTAATACCTGATTTACAGACTATTAAATTTGGCTCCTTTTTAAACAACAAGAGGGAAAGCGGGAGCCTACCCAAGGATGCATTTCGTCTGCTCACTCTCCATCACCTCTCTGCGCTCAACTGTAGGAGACAACAGACCTAACATCTGCTGGGAGATTGAATTTTCACGGCACTACGACCCTATTTGCGGTATGCTAAGGCATTCCCACAGTGCAGTCTACTAGGTCAGACGAACGCTACCAACTTTCCCGCGCCACGATCGCTGGCAGCGGAGCTGCTGGTTAAAGTAAAATTTAAAGGCAAACAATTTTGAAATTCCAGAATTAAAGTTAGTATCCCAACTGTTGTGACTAATTTCCAGTTTTAGCATGGGGATAAGCATGGTGATGTAAGTCATGTGTGAAAGTATTAAATCTCTTGTCAGCAAGAATCCCTGTAAAATAGTCCAAATGATTATTGACTGATCAGTCAAAAATAGGGTAATTACTAATTAACATGCTTCTCTTACAACACACAATGTTTCACTAGCGTGTAGTGTTTACATGATTCCCACTGCAGACAGAATAGCTTATTACTATACCGTAATGGCCCGTTTAAGCGCAGGGGTCTCAAATAAGCGCAGGGCTAGGACCCCCCTGAAACCCAGTCTCTCTTTAAAAGGACTCATATAAGCGCAGGTCTCTGTATAAGCACAGGGGCTAACAGGGGCTTCGAATTTACAAGCGTAGGGGTGCTTAAACGGGCCACTACGGTACATGCACA
This sequence comes from Harmothoe impar, assembly GCA_947462335.1. NCBI lineage: Eukaryota > Metazoa > Annelida > Polychaeta > Phyllodocida > Polynoidae > Harmothoe > Harmothoe impar. The sequence goes on from OX381704.1 coordinate 59,790,479, forward strand.
CATTAGTGCATAACATTTTATACAGGTGGCAGCATAGCCTAGATGGTGGCCCATAATTGTGTTTTCAAACAAAGCTGTGTATATGCTTGTAATTAGCCTATCTTAAATTGAAGCACTTAAGACTCTTGGCAACAGGAATTATGTACCCATTTCAGAAGAAAAGTATATATTCAGGGGTTTCGCCTAATTATAAATGATGGTCAATTTTAGTCACCCTAGTTGAGATACAAACTTTGATTAGCAATTAATATAGTGGAACTTTATAATGCAATTATTTTGTCTAAAATATATCCACCCGCCCGCTGCTACATATATATATATATATAAAATGCATTGGGACTACATTTTGGGGTTTCGATTGGTTTGAGATACAGTACTAGGTAATCTTCTAATTTATAGGGCTTTACTTTAGTGGATTTTCTTATATCGAAGTTTTTTTTATATTCCCTGAGCCAAAATTCCCATACCACTTTCTTTTCCAGGACTTTCCTGACCTGTGGAATCTCTGTACATTGTACCGCAGGCCACATACGTTCGCTCTAATCACGATTACTGTAAGGTCCCCGACAAGAAGCCAATAATAACACAAACTCGTTTTACCATCAGACTTAGAGCTGACATTTATTTTCCAGATACTATTAAATTTGCTGGTAGACTAAGCTGTAGTCAGTGTTCCATAATCATCCATCAGCAGCTCAGTCGACTAATGTACACAAACCAGCCCTTTCATGATTGGCCTGGATATACTAGGCATACACTTATAATTTAACATACAGTTGAAGACGTTTTTTAAAAACTAGATCTCACAGATGGGATCGAACTTCCAAGATATCCACGTTTCTTGAGATATGGTCATCTCAATACCAAAAACAACACAGACAAGAATGTACTTTTAGTCCTTTCAGTTGATGTCGGTTAAACATGATCTAAATAAGTCAACTCTAGATGGTTTTACCATATTTTGTATTCCTGGTCTAGAATATCAAAGCTTTTGAATAAAAGATATTTCATGTGTAGAACACCATAAAGGCAATATCTGTTTGGCCTTCAAACACGGGTAGATTTCATCATTGAACATATATGACAAATTCACATTACATAGACGCAATTGGATGTCCAAGATGGGTTTCTTTATTTGCTGGGTGTATCACACACATATTCAATTGGACATCTGTCGATGATGCTTTTCCCCCTCTTTTCCACTTTCCTTAGCTAGACATCACAATAAAATCGGTCGGTAATGAGTATACAAGTTATTTACACTGGCCACTAAAGAACACAACTTTCTTGTGCCATGTAAAACAGGCAGTAAAACACCCACAACCCCCTCCCCCACACATGAGTTAAAAACGACCCGATACATAAATCATGTACTGTCTATGCTTAAAAGTGTAAATCCACCTGGACTTAAACATGTACATCGAATACCCAGAGTTATCGATTTGTATACCCTTTGTAATACACATCAGCCTGCGTCTCAAAGAAACATACTGCGATATCTATTATCTTGCACTTGTTGTCACATATGAGAGGCAAAATCTTGGTTTTCATACTGGGTTTTTTCACATTTAAAGAGGGCACTCTGTGAGTACTGTCTCTGTGTTCTGTCCCTTTGGCTGATGTCGCAGACATCTTACTTGCAGTTCCACTGCATACCACCGGTGACACGTTGTCGCTTACGAGCCTCCATACCAGAGAAAAATTCCCGGATGTCCTCTTCTCGGACCACTTTGCCATTTTCTGCAAACTTCTTCAGATAATCCTTAAGCTCAGTCTGCAAATTATTATAACCTGCAAAAAGGAAGAGGAATCAAGGCTGTATTAATGAAAAAGAAATTCGCTCAATCAAATTATAATGAATTAATTTATAGAGTAAATTTCGTTATCACTCAACGGCAGCACCGACTAACACTGTCCCAGGCTGGAATGTTGAACCAGACAACCAGAGCATCTGCGGTGACCAGTACACTGAGAAAGGGAAGTACAGAGACCCATGTTGATGTAAGAGATGGGTAAGATAGGGCGTTGCTATGTCCTTATAGTATTTTTTAAGCAGTGTGATAATAGGATGGCGAATAAAGTATCACAGTGTGTGCAATGAGTCAAGTTAGAAATATGTTTATGTATACATTTCAGAAGTGCTGTATCTATAAATTTAATATATGTGTTGAGTTCACGACTTACCATGAATCACCTCGACCTGCTGGACTCTATTCATAGAGGACAAAGCCTGCATGCCCTGGTCATAGTCAGTCTCTGCGCCATGCTTCTGCTTCCCACGTTCCTCGTATGCATGTACCGTGTCAGTAGGGTCCATCAAGAAACTCACCGAAGCCGCATCATAACGCACCTGCCAGGGTAACAAAGCCGACTTCTGAGAATGCGTACTATCTATAGCATTTTTGCCAGTGAATTTCTTTATCAAACTTCAAATTTGTCAAATAAAGAGGTCCAGATGGCTACTCCATACTAAAAGCTTGGTGGCCCTCGTTAATCGTACATGATAATACAAGTGTGCATTGCATATGTACAGGTTTATCGTAACATGAACTAGAAGTCGATGCCTGACCATTTCGACTTGCTAAATGAAAAGCGATCCATAGTACGATTGGGGATGTCAATGCAGAAGATTGCATCGATCTTGCATCAACGTATTGATACATCAAAAGTGAAAAACGAGAATCCCACAATGACTTTAATGTTATGTACAGAATAATGTGAACACAATTGGAGTGGGTAATCCTATATCCGTTTCTTAATTCCCGAATCCCAGTTATCAGCATGTATTACCTTGCACTGCAGACACTTGCACAGTTTGTTCCTCCAGCCGGTGTGCCAGAAGGTGGCTCCCTCTGGAGTCTCCTTTAGTCGGGTTTGAAGGTCAGCGAGCAGACAGTTCGTCTCGGACGAGCTACTCGTCTCTGCTGTAGTAGCTGCAACCTCAGTCTTCTCATCTCCAGTTGCTACCTGTGGCACACACATAATAAGAGTCTTTATAACTAGAGTGCTTGAACTGCCTGCATTGCAAAAAACAACAACAAGGGCAATATTTGTATTTATATAAGTACCTTCTCTTCTTTTTTTAAAACTAAGGGAGCTGTAGGGCTTGTCTGCATTTTAGCTATATATCATTCATTACATCTACGACTTGGATCATATAGATATGAATCACGCTTTAGTATTAAAGATCTTTGTATATTATACCTGTGTTTTGGTGTCTTTTTGCGCCTCCTTAGCCTTTATGTCTGTTTTACTGGCTGCGGCATCTGTAGAGGTATCCACCTGCTTCGCTGCTTCAACCTCAACTTTCTTGTCGGATTCGTCCTTCTTTATGTTTGTAACTGAAAGCAATAAAATTAGGTTATTTGAATAACTGCAGTATTAGCTATACATGACAAGAGACAGTTGCCCAGTTGTCTTACCACGGACCGTCCACATAGCATTAATTTGCCATATGACAAAAAATTGTCACAGATCTGAAATAAATGAACTCTGATTGACATGGAGTTTATTAATAGGTCATAACTTTGTACACCATTAGAGATATTACCTTCACTGACGACTGTGTAGGCCCAAAGGTAGTCGTTTTTCTTCATGCACCCCTGACAGATCATTTCATCAAATTCGTTGCCTTCTGGGACTTTGGCCTTCAAATGTCGCCCGTGGTACCAGTCTTCACAGATGACACACTGAATCATCTCGTCTTCCACAGAGTCATCGGGGTCAGGATACGGTCTGTGACAGGTGCAGTATTTTCCACTAAAGTTCTGGTTGTACGGGTTCTCTGAGTTCTGGGGCAGCTTTGTCTGAAGTATGAGGTTCATAGAAAAATGCAATTTAAATAGCTTTCATTTATACACCGAATATTTTCTCTCAACCTCTACATTCCGCTTATAGATGATTAATATCTAGATGCAGGGCACATAGGTGATTCATGTCTAGATGCAGGTAGAATATGTCATTATGTCTAGTTACACACCACTGCATACACTCAACTGCCCCCCCCCCCTCCCATGTGCATTTCAGAGGAACCCCTGATCCCAAAAGGCAAAAAAGAGCTACCGGGTACTTACGGGACAAAGTTTGCAAGTTCCCTGCTTGAATTTGCTGTTTCCACAATCACATCTGAAATTCCTGTCAAAGTAGAAATAATTGAATTATTTAATACACGAACACACAGATAATTATCAATTCCATTGTCACGTAAAAATCCCACTACATTGACAACATGTTACATCCATATCCAATCCAATCTATGACTATGCCATTGGTTTTAGTGGGTATAAATGCCCGCTGTTTCACCTTTTTTGTATCGTTAATCGTCAGCCAGACATACCCTTTTGAGACAATGCAGGTAAATTCTATGATTTGCAGGAATCATTTAATTATATGTCTGTGAAAAGCAGGAATTCCTGCAAAAAGTTGAAATAGTGGTACCCCTGTCTTGAGGCATTATAAATGGACCACTAGTGGGGGGGGGGGGGGGGGTGGTGGTGCTTTAATACCATTGTTTCTATGTGATTTGAGCTTTAAATTACATACCTTTTTGTGTACAGCTCGACCAGTTCATGTCCTTCATGACAATCATAACTACAAGCAAGACAAACACCGGCGGGTGACTCTGGAGGCGGCACACAGGTAATGCAGGAATACAAAGCCTGACGGGGAATGTAGCCCTGCAATGGTACAATAGGTAACCAAGTAAGGTAGATTCGAAATACATCTGTGAAACAGCCTTTGCAAACGGAACTGCATTACTTTTTTAATACATTATGCTCCTATGGTGAAAATGAATAAAATGTGCATTCATACCAGTAGATTCATAGCAATATACACAGCTACAGCACTAGGTTGGTACATAGTATTGCCAACTTTGCTATATTTCTAGATTGAATAGTTATTAGTATTGGTTACATCAGAGAACCTCGGAAGAACCTAGTCTTTAAGCATTGGGGCTTTGCCGCTGTTTTCAAACATCTTACTGTGGTGGGCAACCCTTTAAAATCCAGTTCTGCAACTGGCACTGAACTGAACCCAATTGCCCTATGAAAATGACAAAACCCCCTCCATTTCGGTGAGCAAATACACTATCAAATGATATATATCTTTTCCAAATAACACCATGTGTAGAATGGCTCGATACTCAGGAATCCTACTGTGAATTTAAAAAAAGTCAATTAATAATACCTAAAAAGAAAAAAATGCTGACGACCACGGTTTATGTAGGAAATGTACTTAAAACACCCCCCAAAAAAGGCCACAAAACCCTAAGTTTCTCAAACACTGTTTAGTAGATTTTTTTCTAACTGAAGTTCCAGTGTTTTCTACCCTGATACTACACATCAGCATAGAGAATATAATGGCACCTAGTCAGGATTATGAGTTAGATGCAATCTGTGAGGCCAAAAACAGCCAAAATGAGCCACTGGTTTGAAGTATAAAACGGGGCATCGATCACTATAAAAATATAAAGAGCCAGTAATGACATGCCGACCATTTAGCTAATGTAAGTTAGCACACTCTGGCTACTCTGTTTATACATGTACCTACCATAAAGGGTGACTTTGCAAGGATTTTTTAGGGGTTGAAGAAAGGGGATGGTGGGTGTGTGATTGACCTTAGCTGACCCTGCCACAAACTTCAGTAGGGGTCTACATCTTGGGGAGTCGGACTTGTGGATGTATATCTAAATCAGAATAACCCCTGCCTGTACCCACAAGTCTACCCGGGACCTAGCTTGTAGGCCTACGGGTGCTATGACTTATAATATCTCATAATTAACCAGCCTCTAATCTGGTACTAGTAGGTAGGCCTACATGCGTATTACGTTGGCAATTTAATACCTATCCCTAGGCTGGACTACTTGCCCTGGCCGCTCCCACTACCGCTAGTGGCATGGCCAGTCTAGCATTTACTATGTGCATTATGCTGCTACAGCCCTGTGTTACTGTTAGTGATGAAGCCGTGACTAATCTCCTATTTTACCTAGTGGCTATTGTTGTCACGCATTGAAGAACACAAAGCACCCACATGCTTTGTTCTGTAAACTTATAACAGTTCCAGGTTTATTTAACTAATTATGATTTTCAATACATGACCATACATCATCATTTGTCCGGTCCTACTGGTATTCGACTAATGGAAAATGCATGCATTTCTATAATTAGAGAACGATTGCCATATTCAAACAACTAGAGATCCATTAGGGGAGACTGCCATGGGTTACAGACTACAATGACACTGAAGAGTTTATTTTCCCGAGAGGATCTATCAATACATTAGTCCAAGTTGTTCATAAATTAAGATGTTGATTCTGAATTTGTTGGTAATACATACCAGATATTTATGACACATGTTTTTTTCTGTGGACAAAAGGATTCGTCATTCTAATCAACTGTATTTCTCAAATTGATTGTAGGCCTATTTCAACTTGAACTTGAAGGCATAGATCATATTACAGGTTTCTCCACAAGTGAAGAAACCAGGAGTTTAGACTGATTTGAGTGGATCTCAGTACTTATTTTATGTAATTCTTGATTAATTTCATCAAAATATACATTTAACTATTGGTTTCATAGCTACTTTGGTGATGTTATCGTGGAGAAGCAGGCCATGGCATGGGCATGTAGAATGACCATCAGTTTCTCCACAGGGGTGTGGAGAACGGCCTTTCTAGTATTTTCATTTCTACAAAGTCTTTGTAGAACAATACTTTACAATTTTCAAAAAAGTTACGCCCAAAATACTCCGAAAATTCAGCTTTTTAGGGAAATTCTCTATAATGATAAATGATTAATGAAAAAGGCTGTTTTCCAAAAACTCTTTCTTTCAGTGTAGTTTCATTTTCATGGCCTAACCGTACATACGACTAAGTCTAAGACGGCACCCCTTCTACACAGAGACTCTCAGAGTTATCTCATGGCCAAGCATAACAAACTAAAAAGTCTTCTCTACTCACCAAAGGATAAGTGCAATTCTTTTCGTCACTGTCTCCCAACACTGCTTTGGCATCTTCTTCCAGCTGCTTCTCCTCTTCTAGGACCTCTACCATGGACAATCCATTATCTTCATCCAGAGATTTATCCTGAGATACACTTTCCCGCTTTGTTTGGTCATTTGAATCGCTCGCCATCTTGCAACTTCAACTTGCAGTCCTCTATTTTGGTCGCTCAGCTTCGCTGCACAGTGCTCGTCACCGTTCCGCAGAATTTCTACAAGAAACGGGAGTGTCATCCAACAGTCATGCAGGTAGGCGATGCGACCACATCTATGAATAGTTCTAGCATGTAGGGAAGAATGTAATATTGCATGAAAGTGAAAGAAATGGTGTAAACTTACCAAAACATCTGCAACTCTGCAAAATTTCGAATCGGACCAACCGGAAGTTGTGGTGTCCCACGTTTTTTTTGCCCCCGTATAATGTTGTACGGCACCTGGTGTCAACGCGCGGAACTACGGTTTGGCGCCATAAATATGTTATCCGGTGGAATCAACCCAACCCAATGTAGGGTGTTTACCTCCAAATTGAAATAATATGTCTACAAAGGAGTGAGACATATCACTGGAAAGAGAAATATGTCTGGAATATCATGCAAAAGACCACATATTGATACCTGCCTTAGATCCAGTGCAATCAGGCAGAGTGTGAGCCAGAGTCAGGGTTATTTTGGGAAAAACTTACCATAGCCTTCAGCAGAGAAAGGTGGTCACTGCAGGCCACAGCTGGGGTAATTACATGTAGGTCTACTGTAGCACTAGGCAGGTCGAATGGGGCAATTTCTCTACTTTACTTGATTCACTTCAATGGGCCATCATGTCCATAATAATCAGTATAGGATAGAAATTCCAAAAGGATATCAAAGCCATGATATTGCACCCTAGGTCCATAGATCTATATTAACAGTTATGTACTTTGTAAATATTCTGTTACCCCCTAAACCCAGAGAGTGACTTATTTAGCCAGGGATATGTCCTCATATAACCCAATATCCGCTTGTAACCACAGGAAATACAATCTAACATGCAATAACTTTTTGAAACCTAAATAATAGGTGCTCAAAATGTGCCTAGCTCCATTACGATCATGTTGATATTTCATGATGATATGAGCCCCTTAGTGATGTTTCTCAATAGCAGGTACACTTTAAATTATGATAGAAAAACGGAGCTAGTGCCCAGACATAGCTTAAAGTGTCCTCTATACCCTCAGTGCACTAGATTTATACATTTCAATACCACTTTGAGCGGAAATGGGAATAAAGAAGATGTGTCTAATACTGAGACTGCAGAAATAAGCTAGCTGATCACAACAACTGCTAGTGTGAGAGTTTCTCCATGGGTATCCCATAAATATACTATTACAAATTTGATAAATATCAAACCCTTGTATCATGAGAAAGCCCCAAAAAATGGCTTTCAGGTGGTGTCAGAAAATATCTGAAATTCCAATTTCTTCCTAGTGAAAATCGGAAAATACTGAAGCCGGGCAGAAAATCGGCAGTTTTCGCGGCCGTCAGCAGTACAGGTAAACACCCTACCCAATGCACTATAACTCAGTACACCCTAACGGTACTAAGGCATAGACTCGGAGCGAGATTGGCCTTAGCATCATACAGATATGCTAAGGGAGTGGTCATTTTTTAACAACAGGGGGGGGTTGGTGGATTTGGGGGGGGGACCAAAAAAATCTGGACCCCTTGAAGGGGGGGGACCAAAAAAATTTGGACCCCTCTTCAGGGGGGGACCAAAAAAATTACACCCCTTTTTAGCGAAAAAGCCCGCGCGTTACTATAGCTCAAAGGGGTCGGCCGCGCTCATTTTCAACCTGCCTAGGGGGGGGACCAAAAAATTTGTGACCCCTTCTGCGGGGGGGGGGGACCAAAAAAATTTCGACCCGCTCGCGCGAAAATCCACCGACCCCCCCCTGTTGTTAAAAAATGACCACTCCCTAATGAGTACATGGAGCGAAAGCGGATCCATTTCTGATTGGATGGCTATATAGACTGTTAAGGGCAGGGTCAGCTAATACACATCCACTAATTACCACCAATTAAGGGATTAAAATCATGCACTCTGCCTTGTGTATTCGGAAATACACATCCAACTTCAAAGGGATCTCACAGTCTGACAGTTGAATACACATATATATACTGTGTATTCCACCCTTATAATGTCAAGGTCGGAATTATACGATACCTACGCTATATCTGCAAGTAGCGTGGGTGTCCAAGTTAAATGCACTACCGCACCCAATAGCTGTGTGGCAATGCCTCTGAGGTGGACGCCGAGGTTGAAAGCTCAATTACCGTACCCCGGTACCAAATATTTTGCACTATATGCCTACTAAGGGAGTGCTCATTTTTTAACAACAGGGGGGGGGGGTGGTGAGATTTCTTGCGGAGCGCGCGAAATTTTTTCACCCCCCCCGCTAGAGGGGTCGAAATTTTTTACCCCCCCCCCCCGGCAGGCCGAAAATCGCGCGCGTTCGCGCCCCTTTGTAGCATAGTAACGCGCGGGCTTTTTCCCTCAAAACAGGTTGAATTTTTTTCACCCCCCCCCCCCAAGAGGGGTCTCAATTTTTTACCCCCCCCCCCGGTCAAGGGGTCCAAATTTTTTACCCCCCCCCCAAATCCACCACCCCCCCCCCTGTTGTTAAAAAATGAGCACTCCCTAATAAGCTCCTGTTACCCAAGATATACAGTTAAGACTAAGAGTGTGCATCATAATCATTTTACAGGTCCCCTTAGATATCACTGATCACTGATGACATCAGGCACATATGTGCACATATCCAGTTTGTGATGGGGTGGGGGCTATTTTTATGTACACTGTAATCTACCTTAGTTGTTTTAAAACATTTAGTACATTGCCAATATTTACTGATGTCCTCTTCGTCTTCCTTCTTGTAGGCAATGAGGAGTGGACTACAGGTTTATCCTATGCGTGTTAAACCAGGGAAGGAGCTTAAAACAACACTGCTCACATTTGCCCGGGAGAATGATCTGCATGCACCGTTTGTGATGAGCTGTGTTGGGAGTGTCTTCAAGGCAACCATTAGGATGGCCAAAGGGGAAAGCGGAGAGGTACGGACACACTAGCATAAAACTGCATTTAGAAAAATCAATTCCGTAATTCTTAAGCGATATAGGTTCATTAAATCATAAACGAATTGTAAAACTGTAATGTTTAAATTCACTGTCAGTAAAATGTAAGCTGCAAATGTACATCGTTACCACTCTTTACAAGAATTACCGTAAAACCAATACGCGAGTCAGATCGGCAGTGCGGCTTATAGCATCGGCCCAGGGTCAGGGTGCGGCTTATACGCGAGTTTTTGCTACTATGATACAGTATCTAAGCTTTTAAGGGATCAAATTAATACCGTCCCGAGGAGACGTTAGGGAGGAGACCATATCAGTAAATGAAATGAGGTTCATTTCAAAGAAAGACAAAAAAGTACTATAAAAATGGACACAATCAGATCGCCATTGCGGTATATAGGATCACCCCAAACTCTAGGTGCTTATACGCGAATTAGGCTTATAAGCGAGGTTTTATGGTAGTTTAACTTGTAAACCGTACCAATTTAAATCTGGATTCTACAATTGGACACCCATTATAAACACTCAAATTAAAAATGATTTAACAAAAAGAATTAGAAGGTAAATAAAAGATTAATAAACCGCATTCATACATTTATTCTTTCAGGAGATCAAGACCTTTGACAACTTCTATGAAATTATCTCATTGAGTGGGACGTTGTCCGGGGACCGTGGTCATCTGCACATATCCCTCGGGGACCATGAAGGGAATGTGATCGGCGGTCACGTCGTTGGAGACCTGATGGTCTACACAACAGCAGAAGTTGTCATCGGGGACTGTGTAGACGTAGTGTTCACACGAGAAGAGGACGAGGCAACAGGGTTCCCCGAACTTGTTGTAACAGAAAAGTATTGATATCCATTCACGAAGGACTGATGGGTTTAAGACTGAATCATGGTCGACACATGGTGCTGATGACCCGGGGGGGGTACTTGAATTTTTTCTGATATGGGTGTGCGGCTGGACCTATGACAACCCTTACCCTTGCTAGGGAGCTTTTGTGTCCAAAGCATACCCTTGCTAGGGCACTTTTGGCCCAAAAATCCTTGTTTTGACGAGAAATATCACAAAATATATACTTAATGGGTCATTTTACAGAGAAATTTTCCTCATGTCCGGGAAAAGTTCGGGAAAAATAGGAAAAAGTGGTACATTTTGGTGAAAAACATGACATTTTTGCAAAAAGTGACCCTTGCTAGGGCGATTTTGTTGAAAGTAGACCCTTGCTAGGGACATTTTTCCTTCAAAACATGACCCTTGCTAGGGAGATTTTGCTGAAAAAGTACCCTTGCCAGCCGCACACATGTGTATACAAAATATACCAAGTGCCCCCCCCGGGGCTGATGAGTACTGCTGAGTTAATATAGTATACGAGGATGCAATTGTTAAGGAATTGCACAGCATAGCTGTGGTGACCTGCTTCATTCTAAGGTTGAGGGGCGATAATAAAGTTCAGTGGAAGTAGTGTGCCGTCCTCAAAGGGTTAGTATGCAGAAGTCATGATGCATGAATGAGGTGCTGTTCAGTTGAATCACTTTGCTGTCCTCAATGGGTTAGCACACAGAAGGCACGATGCATTAGTGAAGTGCTCTTCTATTGAAGCAGTGTGCTGTCCTTAAAGGATGAGCATACAGAAGTCATGATGCATCAATGAAGTGCTGTTCAGCTGAATCAGTTTGCTGTACTTAAAGGGTTAGTGTACAAGAGTCCCCGGACAACGTCCCACTCAATGAGATGCTGTACTTAAAGGGTTACAATACAGTCATGTTTAAGTCATGATGCATAAATGAAGTGCTGTTTAGTTGAAGCAGTATACTGTCCTTAGAGGGTTTGTGCACAGAATGTATGATGCATAAATTAATTTGTGAATGTGCCATCCCTCCTGCCAACCTGGAACAAGGCCACTGCATTATAACCTAGAATTCACACTGCAGCTAGATCATGGTCCACTGCTCTTCCATACTAAGCTAATGTTCGCGGAATCAGTGTTGAAGGATAGGACGCGCTCGTTCCCTCTTTGAGCTTACGGCCACTCCGTGTCCCATTGTATGACCTGGATGGCTTTGCCAGCAGGTCAATAATGAAAAATACTGAATACAATAAAATTGTATATTGTAATATGAGGAATCCATTTAGTATGCATCTATGTACATTGTATTATATTCTCGCGAGCCTGCCTTCTCTTTTCTCAGACTTGTAAGACTTATGAAAATAACACAAGCTGATGAGAGTTATCTAGGGACTTTTGCGAGTACAATACATATCATTGCCTATGTAATAAAATTGTCTACCAGTTTAATATAATTTGTTCGTCTATCAGTGCATATAAATTACAGTATTGAATCTGTGATGATGCATCACACGTTGTAAAAATAAAGCAAAAGGAAACTGGTCTGTCACGCATTGCTCAACGTGGCACTATTCCCAAGACGAGTAATGCGTTTTCCCTGTTCAACAAAGAACTCAAAGGTTAGGGTAAAGGATAATTTATTAACATCCTGAAGATATTAATGTTTAACATGCGTGCCTCTTGCACCATGGTTATCAAGCAAAGTGTTCTAAATATAATTTGTGCTGTTGCAATTAAGGACTTTTGGTGTTTGTATCGGGACATACATGGTAGCTCTCTGCAATCAATACATCAACATTAAATACTGTAATACTACATATGTAGCCCAACTTCATTTCTAATATCGACCTGCGGTGTTTAAATCTCCATATTGATGGCATCTATAGATACAAGTCGGATCCTACCATCCTTCCCTACTCATCACAGACAAGCTTACATTGTATTTGGCAGTTTAACAACATGTAATAACATCAGCAGTGTAGTTTAAGTCTATAGCACTTATACACAAAGCACCGATGGACAGTATAGCTGGTTGTACTTGAACATACCTATATCAACAATAGCATTAACATATAACATAGGTGCTATATTAGACTTTCCATTACCGAAGCATATATGTCATTTTTTATATGAAAGACCTGTTTGAGTTACCGAGCACCATATATTTACAGGTATCTCTACAGGATATATTAATATGTACACAATAGTTTTAAAGATATACAGTCAATCTCATTTGCCAAGAATATACATTGTTTCTAATATGTTTTCTTCTAAGAATATACAGGAGATAATACTATGTATATCTAGGAGCGAGTTAAACCCATCTTTCATCTTGATGACATACGACATACAACATCTTATCGGAACCACCGTAAATTCCCGCATATAACCCGTGGGTTATACGCGAACCAAACCCTCAGTGCGGCTATTACAAACTTCCCAAAGTCTAGGTGCAGGTAATACGAGGGATTTTGGTAGTATAATACAGTGCTAATATCTCAATTTTCAGACCTGGTGCAGTTATAGGGTTCTCTCAATTCAAAGTCGTGGTGCGGGTTATACGCGAGATGGGGGTTATATGCGGGAATTTACGGTATATTATGTTGGACCATAGGAGTTACAAGGATCACTTCTGTGTAATGGGAGGTATATGTTTCAATCGTGAGAGGTATGTGTTATGATACATGTTACATACAGAGCCTCTACATACTTATATACTACATGTATAGGGCTCCTACTAGGCTAGGGGTTAGGCCATGGGCGCAGCCATACTCGGGGGTTGGAAGTTCAAGCAGGTACCACTTGATGGACACCTATAGACTCAGTACTGCCCTGTGACATCATAAACCCCGGTTAACTGTGCCACCTGATGGCCAAGGGCCTGTACTGAAGGTTCTCAACTTACCACAAGCGGTGCTGCTGTCGACGGCCAGGTGCCTTATTATGCTCCAACTAATTGAAAAAATTAAATATCTATTTCTGCCAGTTTAATGCCAGTGGGCTTTTCTCAATATGTCAAAGTCTGGTTGTCATTGAAGTTAACATTCACATATGGGATCTATGATTAATCTCACCATCGAAATATAATAGATTTTCAGGACGTTATATCTACATGGGACTTACTAATGTATCTGCATTAGCACGCGTCTAGTTTTGAACAGAAGGCATAATAATGGTTAGCACCACTTGCTAGCTTAACATCACATGATGTGTATATGGGTGAGCGGGGAAGAAAAACTCAATACTGGATCCCTTTGAACTGGTGCGGACATTAGCTACCATAAGGCATCATATTGATATTGATCAAGTCGTCCGTATAGTGTTAAGAACACACTTTGGACATGCCACCGACATGGCCCCCTTGTGAGCGTATTGGGAACTGAGTAGGGCTGCCGACTGGGGCATGTCCATCTCTGCTAGATGTACCTCCAGTTGTGGTACTGCCTCCACCAGGAGGGTCCTCCTGGGCATATGGTGACCACAGGTGAAGAGGACAGCCGTCTGGGTGGGGCCGTCCCCTCCTCCTGCACCGTCTCTGGTTGGTATGTCTATAGCAGCTGTTAACGTCTCCAGCTGGTGCGCACTTAGTGTAATAGACGACTGGGCTTCTGTCGCCTCCTTATGTACGTTGTGTAAAATCTCCTCCCATAGCTTGTCCGGGGAGATCATCCGGTGGCGCGGCAGCAGTGCCAGCGCCTCTGGTGAGAGCGTGCAAATACTGGATGTGTCCATGCCGGGAATCTTATCGTCGCGGAGAAGGGTGATCACTGTTTGAGTCACCTGTAGACAGAACGTTGCACCAAGACTTGCCAATAGCTCAGGCTGGAGCGATAATGATGCTGAACTCGACGTGTTATGTGCCGACTCAACATCAGTCTGGGAATCAGACCTGGGAAATTAATAAAAAAGGGCACAAATTAATTCACTTGCACAGTAGGAGTAGTGAAGAAGGACAACATAGTGCTTTAATGCACTATATCATTGTGCCATCTTATTGTTTGACGCAGCACCGACAAGTAATTCCATGCACCATGCCGACCCTACAGAGTGGATACTCTCCCAGAGAGTAGACCCCCATGGTAAGACCAAGAACAGGCTAGGATATCCCATTATGGCATTCAATATTATTAGCGTGATATATGTACATGTATATGCAGTTCCAGCGAGTGAGGCATCATACCGTCTTTAACTGGTTAGTGTCGTTGAATGCAGGGATAGAGGACTGGGGGGACTTACCTTGTCATCAGCAGGAAGAATGGCCAGGCTACCAGTTGTAGGTGCTTGTTTAAGATGTCAGTGAACAAGGCAACGTCTAGCTTCTCAGTCACCCACACTTCACCAAGCTATTCAAACAAGAATCAGGAATAGTAAAATATATGTATTTTCTTTAACGTTTCACAATATACACAATACCAGTACTACTGTCGATTTTATATACACGATTCAGTTGCATTATTATCAAAATTCCTCATCTTTCAAGTGCATTATTTAAACAATTGAGAATAAATCTTACCTGACAGAGGATGTCTTGTACAGTTTGAACGTGCGCTTTGTGGTTGGTGGCGGAACTCTGTCCGAGTTGTCTGGAATTAATAAAATCAATTTAAATTTTTTTTTTTTTTACTTTTGTAGAGACAAAATAGAACCAGTAAAACACAGTAGGATCGACGTTACTATTTCATGCCACTTTATACATGTGTATAGGAGGCGTATGTGTATCTATATCCTAATGAATTCTTAGACTAAGTACCCTGTAGCTCAGTTTGTTTTACAGCTGAAAGGCTGTGATATCTCATCACCGTGTTCGATGTTATTAGTGCATGCCCTCGCGTTTTAACATTAGAAATGAACAACATTTTCACGATTGCTTAGACAACCAAACGATTTCTATGAATGAATAACCCATCATAATAATACCTGACGTACCTGAGGTAGTATTTTGCGATAAGGACAAGCTGGGTTTTCCTGTTTGTCTCATTCTCTACCCCACCTTTTAGCGCTGAGAGATGACAATGCAGGGCGAGGGGCAGAGTCCCCTGGCGGAGGGCTAGAAAGCCGGCAGCCCCCCACAGCCGTAGGTCCAGGCACTGCTGTAACCAGCGGGCCGGGTCACACGTGTCGGGCACGTACTGGGCCAAGGAAAATAATATAGGGTTCATGCAGACAGTGCAGATAGGAAGTACTGATTGTGTTGATGTATATCTATATTAGCTTTAAATATATACTATACAATTATGGATTATCTTTTTAAATATCTATAGTTTTTTTTTTGTTTTTTTTTTTGTTTTTTTTTTGAAAAATTAAATATCTATAGTTATATTATAATTATATAATACCTTTATGGATTATCTTTTTAAATATTGGATGACTATAAAACCTCAGACAGGTCAGTACTACTTGTTTTTCTATTCTTTAATTCCATGTAGAAGTAACACGAATGGGTGAAACCAGACTTTAATGTTGAAGCTTCCTTGACTGATGTTACAATGGGACAACCACCCATAGACATACATGTATGTCTATGATCCAACGTATCTCACATAGACATTTAATACTACTGCATCATACTTTTGACGATACAATAGACAAGTTGCTTTAAAAACGTCCACCCACTTACCTGTAGGAGGGTGAATAGGGTATCACAGGTGTAGGGTGAGAGTTGGGGCAGAGATACATGCCACTGGCCTGTGCCGACAGTACTTGTTACCAGCGGTAGGGGGCGCTGTGGGACGGCACAGGTGATCTTGTTGATGCTAGGCACCTTGGTCGGCCAAACGGCAGCGAAGATGCCCATGGACACGTAGATACCCTGACCACCAGGTGTGCCGGACCCCTGAGACGTCACCACTGCCAACTGCCACATTAGGAAGACTTGGTTAACTTTCTGTCATTTCTAATGAGTAACACCTATTAAGCTATATAGATACTGCTTTACCATCGAATACTTCTATACTACTAAGTATGTCAATATGATTTGATATAATGATACAGGATGATACTACAGTCTAATCGACCCTGCCCCAAAATCTGGTGATTTTTTTTTATCCAACCTTTGCTTTACTAGTTCGTCCAATCCCTCACCGATAAGTCCTTTATTGGACACTCACCTGACCCAGATCATTGCGGCCCCAGGACCAGACCTGCCGCTCGGTATCCATGACAACCATGTGATCAGCACCACAGGTAACGGCCGCCATCTTCCTGTCATTGATCCGGTTCACCATCACTGGCGTTTTCTAACAAAGGTAAAAACTTTTTTTAGCTTGATTGAAAATAGATTATAGGTTATTTTGGCTGTTATAATATACATTGCGTTTTTCTGTTCTTTTTATTTAAATTTCATCGCCTTTCCAGGGGAATGTTCTTCTTCAAATAAAAGTTTCTTGACATGGAAAGGGTACAGATGAACATCCAGCGGAGATAACAACATGAGTCAATCCAATGCAAATGTAGTACAGTGAAGTAAAAATGATTCAGCTGATGTGTGTAGAATGTACTGGTAATTGATTTTAGATTTACAATAAAAGATAGGATGAAGCTAATACGAGCGTATATGCGACTCTTGAATGTTCCTTTAGCACTAAAATAGAAGCTTGTATAAGCGCCTCTATTGGGTAATTGCCCCGCCAAATATAAGAGCCCCCCAGCGCTACATTGCTATGGAACAGTATATGTGGAGAAGCCTACCTGGTCGGTGCGGTTGCCGATGCCCAGTTGACCGTCGTAGTTCCGGCCCCAGGTGAATACTTCACCATCCTCCGTTACTAACGCACTGAAGTTACTGCCACACTCCACCTGCAATACACAGAGACATCACTTGCTGACAAACACATTATAAATTTATTTGGAGTTACTTGACTACTACTATTAATCGGCTTCAGTGGATAATTTTCTTTGCTTTTTATAGGTCTAGGCTCAGGGTTATAATGAGTTAGGTATTGGTTCTCAGTTATATCAAAAGGTTAATTTACAGTAACTGTTTCTATAAATAGGGTCAATTGGCATCACACCTCACACATACAGTAGCTACAGTTTCACATACCGTATGTCATACTATTCATACCCGGTTATACTATTGGATAGTGTATTGCTACCTACCTGAATGATTTTGGCGACGACATTATAGGTGTTGACGGGTGTGGGTTTGAGGTAGTGTTGATGGGGCACCAGGTTGGCTGGGGGTGCAGACAGCCGGAGGCGGGCTTGGCGCTGGTCCCTCACCATATCACACAGACTGTTGGGGCTCGCACCCCACTGGTACAGCCCACCCTCCGATGTCACAGCAACCTACAGAAATATAGTAAAATCTCGTTATATGGTAGGCCTAGGGACCAGCCAAACTTGCTCCTTGTAAGAAAGTTTTTTATTACCAATATTGAATATCAAAAGAAAAGGGGGGGTAGGTTGAATTTGCCTGTTCATTTCTAAATCATACTGATTTCTGTTATACAAGTGCATTTCATAACAAGAGCAGAGACAACTTACACAATGAAAGTCTTTGGTTGCTATAGAGATGACACCATTCGGTAGTGTGTCAATGTGTCTGAGGGTTGAATGTTTGCATGTTGTACCGAGGCCCAGTTGACCGAAGACTCCACAGCCGCTGGCATAGACCAGACCCTCCTGTCAAGTAATGTATGTATTTAATATCGGTTTATGATATTATAGAGTTTCTTAACTGATCAATTTCTCCTTTCCTAATAGCATGCAAAAGCTTTTTCAGAGATGGAAATATTAGATTTAGCTATTTTATAATTTGGTTATAATACAGGGGATTTAGGGATCAGCCATTTTGCAAGGACAATATGATAAATGCATTTATAAATACAACCGTATGGGCTTTGATTACACATGAAAATCATGTGTAAACAGAAAAATAATAAAATTAAAATAAAGAAATTTCACACCACATACCGGCTCTGTGAGGACTAGTGTATGTGCGTATCCAGCCCCGACGTTGCAGACCTTGGCACCGCCTGGGACGGAGACGACCTTAGGGAGATGGCTGTCCTCGGCACTCCCCTGACAGAGCTGACCATGGGTCCCCCATCCCCAGGCACGGACACTGAGCACATAGGACAAGAACCCAGTTAGTATTAGGAGTATGTTATTGAAGAAGCAGTCAATATAGTCTTACCTAGCAGTCCTATCTTACTTGTTTTACTGTCCTATTGAACACATACATCGCCTTTCATGAAAACCAGAATTTGCCTTCATTGCTATATCAGCCATAGCAACTTCACGGTGTGAATATATGATTATTACAATCATCACTTACTCACTTCCTTTAGAGATCATTACAGCCGATGGGTACAATTGATATTTCACTTAAATCCCAAGATTTTCAAGAATGAAGATGCCAGTTACCTGCAATCTTCCATGAGGGAGACAGTATGATAGTGTCCACATACTATCTCCACACAGTGCATGTCACTCAGCCTCTCCACACGCTGGGGTGTCCGTACTGGTACAGGGTACACGTGTCCCACACCCAGCTGCCCGTAGCGGCAGTCACCCCATCCATACACCTAGAAATAACAATATAAGTTATAATGGTACAATATCTGAAATAAACTTGTGAATTGAATTGAATATCTCACCATGGTAATCAAGGATGGGAAGAAACAACTAAGAATATCTTAACTGGAAGAAACTACTATACGTGTATTCAAAATTAGTCCGGTTTACCATTGGCGTTTTTTCTATGTCATACAAAACTGGAGGATGCTAATTACCCCATCATCAGTGATGACCATGGAGTGGTGTGCACCGCACGACACTGACGTCACGCGTAGTGGCTGGAAGGCGGCTGGAGTGAACGGTCGCCACATGTCAGACAGGGTCTTGTCTGCCTCCCGCTGAGGCCTGAAAAGTAGCAAAAGAGTTAACGCAAGTATATTACACAGCCATGTGTATATTAAGCACCAGAGTAGTTATTAGAGATTGTCCCACCTTGTTTTTCCCCCCCATCTTTTTAAATATGATTTTTTATTATTCAACCTATCACAACAGCTACTACAGGGGGCGGCCTGGGAGTGAGACTGCCGCTGTAGGTACCATAACACCCTACGTAGAAGCCGCGAATCAGAACCACAGTTCGACTTATAGGATTATCCCCCTGGTGGGGCAGCAGATTATACAATGTTTTTTTAGAACTTCAGATAGTACAGTATTGAAGTGGTCAATGTGTGGCTTATATAAGATTTCCCCAAGTTTACGCTGTGTGGTTTATACACGACAAGAAGGCACCTACCTGTCTTGTGTGGAGCAGTCGCCCCACAGGTAGAGTCGCTCGTCCTGCACCAGCGCCGAGTGCTGCTGGCCCGCAGACAGCAGCTTCTGACGTACCGGCAGGCGGCACTGCACATCGTCCTTCCTACACTCCTCCTGAATAGTGGTCATCAATATACTTTTATGTAGGATGCAATTCTATAATACTCAACATGGCTTAAATGGTGGAATCTTCTAATTATATTCTATTGATGAAAAAGGAAAATACAATGTACAAGGAAAGGTGCTCCTACCTTTGTATACAATGGAGTAAAAGCCTCCTGGGTGAAAGTAAGTGGAATATCCTGGTGCTGTATTCCATTCAGGAGAATGACACATCTCACGAAGAAATCAAGCAGCTTCAATTGACCTTCAAGTGGCTCCTGTAAGGTGAAGATGCAAAAAGCATTCTCTTTGTAATAAAACTGATACATTATTGAAATGAGATATCAATGCCAAGGAACAGGTATTTTAGCTGGAGCAGTCGGCCTCGTTTAAATAAATGCTATTGTTATATAGAATGTATATTTTTATTATCTCAGTACAAAGGGCATGACAAGAATCATTTACCTGAGAATCATCCATCTCAGACCGCCCGCCGGCAGATGAGGACATCGACGAGAGTGGATTGTGGAGGTCATGGCTGTAAACAGAGATATAGCATATATATTATTTTAAGCAGCGACTTGTACGCGAATCAGAAGCACCTTTAATTTGATACCAAATATGCGGCTTATACAAGGGTTTTATACTACAGTACTAAAGTACTAACAAGATACCGTGTGCGTCCTATAGAATTTCCTAAAGCTCGGGGTTCGACTTATACAAGGGTTCAGCATATGCATATACATTAAATGATTCTTACCTTCTTGTGTTCTCTGATTGCCCGGAGATTGTTATCAGTTTCCTATATGACGGGAGAGAAATGTCGAATAACTGGAGGACTTTCCTTAATGTGTCGACATCGAGATCTCCCAAGATGGTCTGGAAGTGTGCAACAAAGTCAAGTACGAAGGAAGGTTGGTCGTCGAGCATTCGGACAAGATCGGCAGGCCGAAGGTACTGCAGCAATGAGCCTGTAAATGAAACGATAAATGATATTATTTTTGGTAAGAGGAACCCAACATCAAGATCGCTCTATTTTGTTAGAATTCTTACATACCTGTATGACACAGTAGACCAGAGATTGATTCCAACTCGTGGCAATTATTATCAGTCATTCTTTACTCATGTGATATTCAATACTAGTACTCGCCAAATGAAAAATCATGGCATAGCCTTGATACGATATACCTTGGGAGAAACACTCTACACAGGGGCTTACCCTGTCGTATCTGGCCAAGTTTGCCAAATGGCAATCGATGTAAACCATCTTCCAACAATGGTCCGCAGCTGCCGCCAATGTTAACCAGACGTTCCAGCACCTCAAAAAGGCACTGTCGAACCTACGGTAAACCAATGTAATTGAGTTAAGATCCTATCCATACTGTTTATTACTATCATGCTTGCATACACATGCAACTAAGAGTCAGTATGTCTATAGGCAGATTGTTCCAACATTTTATAAACAATCTCAAGTACATATTTCTTTACATACCTTTCCCATGTCTAAGGCAATCTCGTAGAACCCATTGTCCACAAGGGCATCTATGGCTTCCCGAGGCGAGTAGTGAGTATTAGTCTTCAGGAATTCCCTGCAAGAGGAAAGACGTCTATTTTGTGCTTTTCAGTTAAACATGTTATCTCATAGCAGAAGATTATATCTCATTGCTATTCAAAGATCGCTGTAGACCTGCTTATGAAGTACAAATTACATAAGCGAGATATTACCATCCAATTGTGATCATAGTGAATAACCATTTAGTATCAAAGACACGATTCAGGTTCAAATGTACCTTAGATCATATGTGAGTTCATTAGTTCTACTTTTGTCCTCAAGCAGTTGTTGAACGTAAGCCAGCACCATCATGTCAGAGAGGTGGCCCACTTCGTCAGACTTCAACTCGTGCCGCTTACAGTCTAGAGTCTGTCTCAGGTAGAGCACAACTTCCGACATGCGCCCATACTGGGCAAAGGCTCCTACTCGTTGTAGGTGTGGACTCTAAATTCATACAGGAAAAGAAGACGTCAGGTCTTATTCCTACAGTACATAAATCTTTTTTCCCCTACATATTACATTTATTTAAGTGTGTACAATTTTCATTTTGTATAGAAGATTGCTGGTCATTGCGCGCCAATGGAGGTTACCCGGTGGAAGCCCACTCCACACCTCGAAAATTTTCTACATTTAGATTCTATTAGTTCTAACTCAAAATCTTATAGGATTTTATCTCGATATACTGGCTCTACCTTTCATAAAGAACCATACTGACCTTGGCTAGTTGAAAGAAGCGGGAAGCCCGTGCATAGTCATGACGGCTGAGTTGGTGTTGAGCGGCGAGGTAATAGAGACCAGATACCTCCAGATCTAGCGCCGCTGCCACTGCCTCCGCTCCTGCCTGGTCCGACCGGCTCACCGCCATCTCCACAAATAGCACCTCCGGAGAAACTCTGTAACGATTTGACCAGGGATTTAAACACATCATAACATCACGCATTATTCTACCAAGTGAAATAAGCATTAATTGTGGTAGAATGGCATCAGAACATAGTCTGTCAATCGCTAAATGTCACCTAATAAATAACACATTGTGTCTTCACCTGGGTCTCTTAGTTAAATTTATAGTAGACCAGCCACAAATTATTGTAGATCATGTTAAAACACTAGCAAATCTACAATTTTATTTTATCTTTTTATGACAGGGACTAACCCTTACCGTGGCCGACATTCATATACATTGTGGGTGGTGACCACCACACAACCGTCCAACACGGTGTGAGAACTGACATGGAAGGCCGGGCTGGGATCCTGCGACCCGACCGACACCGTCGTTCCTAATTTCGATAGCGCAGACTTCTTTCTTTCCTCCTCACGTTTCTCATGCCAGTAGAATGGGAACGATCGCTTGAACAATGCCAATATATGTTCACTGCCTTCAAGTTGAAATGTCTGGACAACGGAATCGTTGTTGAAATCCTTTAAAATGTAACGCAAGAATTCATGTCAGATTAAAAAGAATAATTGTGTTACAATTGAAAGGGAAAGACAGGACTCTCTGTATAAATAAACATTCTGCAGAAATTCAAATTCACAGTTAATCCATCAGAATAGCGTTATCAATCTAACATGATCAACTTATTTTTTTCCTCGGTTATAGAGAAAAATATGGGCCGGGGCGCAGAACTGCATGTACATTTAAAAATCACACCTCCTGATCCGTAACGGGTAAAGCATGATCTAGCCGGGCTGCGATAAGTTCTAGACTCGAACTCTCCTTTGTGGAGGAAAAGAAGAGCAGTCGGTCTGTAACGACTACCTCATCTACAGACTCGGGAACGACATAGGAACAGAGTGGTGAGCGGTCCAATGCAGTGCTGTATATCTGGAAATAGAAAACAATTTGAAAGATTTCTATTTGAATTTTCCATTGTTACAATATAATTTGTATAAATCCAATGGTATGAATGTAAATCAAGATAACATTACGGCCACCGTAGTAGGGTGTGTGGAAATGATCATTCTTGATCATCCTTACCTTGAGCCGTTTTGTGTGGAGATCACGAGCTGCTACTCTCGGTTTACCATCGATAGTGGCCGGAGACAGAAAGGTGGAACTAGAGAACTGCTGTATGCGCTTCACCAAGAACTCAGATGCACGAGATTCTGAAATAGGTTTTATCATACACATACATAACCCAAGCCTGTGGTTTAATCAAGGTATAGCATCATTATCCATACTTTAATATACATGACAAACAGTATTTGATCTCGGTAAGCAGTAGTGTGTCAATTTATAGGCAGTAATACTGACTGGGATCTACATTAGCCTCATATATGTTATCTTCTCTCCTTCTGTTAAACATCACTCCTCCATTTAGTAGTACAATTCATTGATCATTGAATTGTAATCTTTGGCCATTTATGTAGCTCCCGTGTCCCCACTTTACCCATGTTATCATTAGATTGTGCAGATTACTCACCTGGGGACTGGAGTATACTGAGGCTGACTGCTGTAAACCCATCATTGTCCTCAGAGCCATCCAGCTGATCTTTTGTCTCTAGCAATATCTTCCACTGACTATTACTTTTTGTCGTTATCTATGGATATTTGAATTTAACAAACATATGTGACAGACTTATGTGATAAAGGCAACAGGTGGTTGTATATCAATCAGATGAATGACAAGTAACACTGTCTGTCTGCGAGTGTACTTAGGGCATTGTTGACACTGTTCTACTGTGTGTTCTCGGGGTTTCTTATCTGATAACATGCATCTTAATAAACCATGTACTATAGGGGACAACTGAATCAACCCTGATAAATCACCAGTGTTATCTCCGGGCGACTTGTTATCAAGATATACAGGCTTTTTATTTTTCAAGCATGGATAGCTACCACTTTTAAAGGTATTAATCTCATCCTAGAAATATCATGGTAGATCATACTTTGACAGTTATTCTATCTAATAGTATACTGCAATGCTATGATAGAGGTATATTTCCCCTAGATGTTAAGTGTACCTATATGAAGATACTGTAGCAGATATGGCTATCACAAGCAACTCTCTATGACAAAATGTCTACATACCAGGGCATGAGCGCTGGCCTGTGATTCATGATACAGTATATCGATGTTGGAGACTTGCTCGCTGACATCGGTCTCCGACAGGAGTCGCTCTGTTTGCAGGTCAACAAAGAGCACGAAGCCCAGCTTTGTGCCGATCACTGCCACCTGGTCACCATTAAATGAACGCCACCAGGCCAGACAAGTTGGTTGACCTAGAAGGAATGACTTAACGTTTAGCACTGCGATTTCATTACCTTTTTATTGTGCCCCTTTTACTTTTTTTTATAATAAATAGTTTTGCCATTATTTATTGTACGGGTAGGCTCAGAGATCCTTGACTTTTTTTTGAATGTGTGCTCAAAGATAAGGTTAAACACGTTTTCTGATACCGGTACCGGTATTAATCATTTATAGAACATTTTCAAAGCATGGAGATTGAGCTATGGTGTTACCATGGACAATCATCTATACAGTAGTGCATGAATTGCCATATATCGTCTTTCTCCATCTCCCCTTTTACCTCTGCGTTTCCGATGTCTGATCCGTGTGATGTCATCCAACTTCCAAAGGTGTTCTATCTGGGCCCTTGGATCCTGATGACAGAAAATTTGGATGAAGCAAATATCTTTTTGTTAAAATCAATAATTGGATTGAAAGAACAGAGTTATAAGCGTGTGTACATTATTTTATATTTGAGGATGACATTGATTTTATCACAAATCTGTCTTTATCTCTATGATTCTATGAAGTGTTTTTTTTCTTCTCGACTTGGGATAACGTTGATAAGATAGTCCGATGTACAAACTTACCAGTAAGGCTAGTGCTGGGACAATATACAATACATCCTTCTGTGTGATACAGAGCAGCCACGTAGCAGTGGGGTCAAAGGTCATACTTTGTATAGGGCGATCTGGATGCCATGGCAACTGTCGCACAACTGGGACGGATCCATGTGTTGCATACCTCAGTACTAGGTACCCTAAAAAAACGATATTCATGTATATGTAAATACAGTTACTTTGTTTCTGTCTGCATTTCTTTTTATTGTTCTGCTATTTTAATAGATATACATGTTATGTAACCAGGGAGGGCCTAGTACTATAACTTAGTATAAGTCTCTGATGCAACATACATTATTTGTGAAGAGGTCCACTTCTGTGACTGTATTCTGTGACTGCTAGTAAGGTATTACATGCATCATCAAATCATCAAATATTTGAGAATTGATACATTTGATACACCTAACCTTATTTTATCTATCCTTGAAATATATTTCTGGACGCCCTACAAATGCCTATATTCAGGATAGTCCCTAACCACTTTAATACATCTCTGGTCAGTACGTTGCCGTTGAAAATAAGGGAGTGATCATTTTTTAACAACAGGGGGGGGGTGGTGGGTTTCCGCGCGGAGCGCGCGAAATTTTTTACACCCCCCCCCGGTGAAGGGGTCAAAATTGTTTACCCCCCCCCTTAGGGTCGAAAATCGGCTCACGCGCGGGCCCTTTGAAGCATAGTAACGCACAGGCTTTTTGGCTCAAAACAGGTTAAATTTTTTTGCCCCCCCCCCAAGTAGGGAGTTGGATAACCTGTAGAACTGCTGCCGTTGTGGTCCGCGCGTTGCTGTGACCCGATTTTCAGCCTGCCTAGAAGTGGCCTTACTGGTACCCTGCTTTAAAAATACCTTCATGGCCTCAATTCTAGGCCTATAAAAACGGCTAGCCCCTCATTTTAATCACAGGAGCATGGTGGTCAGCATGGATACAGATTTGAGGGGAGGAAGGTAAGAATCTTTGGTTGGTGTGGAAGAGAATGTTATGGTGACCTAAATCGTATGAAAAAATGATCAATTAATATAGACTGTATAAGTATGGTAACATGGGGAACTTGGTAATTATGTTATAAATGACATATGTGAAATCCAGGTATTTCTGGCCTTGCCTAATGTTGCCTAGATCCATGTTACCCTGACCTGTGTGGTGGTACTGCCATAGGCAGCCCCTGCTCAGCTACTGCCTACTGCTACTGGTCCTGTGGGTGAGAGCCACCTCTGCCTACATCACAGAAATGCATTGGGCTTAGCACTGCCTGAATAGCCCCCAAGTTTTGGCATGTTCATCATGATTTCTCTGGACCTATGAGTGATAGGAAGATGATTCAAACAGACCTGAAAAGCTATCACAATGCTCGATATGGCTATACAAGATTTTTTCTTTTTCACTCAAAATTAAAATTTTATCCAACTCCCTACCCCAAGAAGAGTCAAAATTGTTTTGCCCCCCCCCCCCCCCCCGTCAAGGGGTCCAAATTTTTATAATTATGTGCGTGTGGTGAGGTGTTGTGCATCTGTCAGTCTACAACTGACTCATTGACTGTCAACATAAAAACAACATAAAAACACTGCCACTGCCTACTCTCAGGCAGGGGAGGGGAGGGGCACCTGCATCCCCTGCACATCTAAAATTCTTCTAATATCGCTCACTCGCGAACATCTACTCACCGTTTGAGATTAACAGGGCTAGAAAGCTTCTGTCTCCAACTTCTCTCCATGCTATCTGACGTACACTCACACTATTTTCAGTCTTTTGTATTTCTGGTGAGAAGTTTAGCAGCTTTGCCAGCTCAAATAGCGGGAACATGTTTGGACCGCTCGTCTATTTATCCCGGCGCCATGTTTGAAATCAAAACGAGGCGAAAGCAGTGCCACCGGAAGAAGGCAGAAACATCGGATTTTTAAGGTATTTTTGCAGTTTTCTGATGATATTTCATTATAACACACCCTATAATTTGTTCAGGTAAACCATGAATATATATGTCTGCTGTTGCTTCTCTCTGTGCTTCTAGGAATACCGGGTGGCCTTCTTAAACACCTTTCTCATCTTGGTTGCTGACACTGGGACCGGGTTCATCCCCCTGACTCGATCACTGACTCACTTGTGTGTTTACAAATAACATCTCGTCACGAGACACTGACAGCTTTTCAGCAGATTTTTCACAGCTTCAAGTACCCGGTAAGCTAGAACTAGGACCTTCTGCTTTATCGGCTTTATCAATGATAGGGGCCTACTAGCTTTTATTGAGCCATGATTGTCCATATTTTCTTTAACATTGAGCTCTAGTATGGAAGCCTCACCCCACTGTCCCAGTGAACCCAGTGAGCGCCCGGGAGAGACCGCCCGCCTCTCTAGACGGAGTCTAGTCTATACTCTACCCCAGAACGGCCCTCCAAAAGAGCATTGTGTACTCAGATGCCTATACATTTACATAGTAGGCCTAGCAGCCAGGTGAGACACTTTTTGAGACAGTATATGAGATGCTTTTCAGGCGAAATTCAGATGGCAAGTTCCAAAGGGAGGTTTATAACAATACTGAGATGCCGAAGAACGACAAGTGACAATGTACATTGATTGACAAAGGAAACCTCTGGGGCACAATGTATCACTCGTTTTTTGGGATCATAATTATCCACACCGCCCGCTGCCCCCAAGGTGACTTACACAGTGAAACAGAAACAGAGATAGGCCTACTGTCGCTGTTTAAGCACCGATCGACTCTCTTTTTTGCGGAAACGGAAAGCGGCGGTCACAGGCTGCCAGGCGATGATGCCCACAGCCACTTGCTTGCCCACAACCACCTGCTTGTCCACAGCCACCTGCTCAGCCACACTGCAGCCACTGCCTGGAATTCGATTAAATATAAAGTATGATACATGAAAGTGGGGTAGCGTCTCCTGTAGGTTATTATTCTGCTGTCAGAATTGAGAAATAACTTCTTGTACTCAAATAAGAAAAAGCAAGACCAGTCATTCAACTTTCTAATGACACCAGCGGAGTGTGTGAGGCTGGTAGTGGCCTGGTAAATAGTAGTCTCTAGGAGGCTTGTAGGAGTATTGGAATAACCAATTGAATTAAGAGAAAATTCAAAACATAAATCACAAACTCTACAAAGGTTCTCTAGGAGGACTAAATATGTAATTATATTTGTAAATTCATATAAGGAATAATAACATGAAAGGTGAACCCAAATTTTACTTGAAAAACACAACAATAAAGGTACCGGTAATGAAGTACATTACAAAACAAAAAAAAGGGAGTTGTATAGGAAAAAGCAGGCAAGCTTCATCATAATTATACTCTGACGGAAGGTGGCAGACATATCCAGCTAGGCTCTGTCCCCCACACTCACTTACTTGCCCATACTGAACTGCTCACCCATACCCACCTGCTTGCCCACACCAACCTGCTGGCCTGAGATGGAATAAAATACATATATGACACATGACCACATACCATACCGGTATGTACCTATATATGATAAGCTACAGTGCCAGCCTTCAATCTTTCAGCCAATCAATTAAATCATTTAATCACCCTGACCCTGAGTCATTTGTGATGTTAATGACACATTCTAAACAATTTACAAAACAAATGGATCCACTGTGGTGCCTATCACTGTACCATTCATTCACAACAAAGGGTAGGTCATTAGGCCTACTGACCTATGCCTATATGGCTATGACTATGTGTCATAGATCTACAGTAACTTCAGTCTTCACTAGACTCTACAAATGCACTGCAAAACCTATGTTCTACAAAACTATGGATATAGGCCTTTATTATGCAGTATGGACCCAGGCATAGTATGGTTATACAAAACCAAGTATATGCAATCTACAGATAATGAGGTTTAGCACACAGAGACATTCATTCACACACCTACAAACACACGCACACAGGCAGACATACTTACAGAGTGCCGACTTAGCCGAGACATACTTTCAGACTACCGACATGTCATGCAGGTCCCTATAAGTCTTAGGGATCTGCATGACATGTTTGGTATTGTGCAATCTGATCAGCCGATCAAGTCAGTGGATCCTATCGACCCGTCTGCGGTGGCCTTTACCTACTGTAGATACATAGTTGCGGTACCTTACCCATGAATCCAAGAAGACAAATCTACTAAATTAAATCATCAAACCTAGTTTTGTCATACCTTCCCTATTAAGCACCTCTCCATATATTTCAGCGCTCTTGGAGTGTCTGGAGAAGTGAGCCCCTTGGTTCAGCAGGACTGAAAAGGGTAGCACCATGGTTCTTCAAGGGGCTTTCATACCCCCTCATGAACTAGTACCTCACATGGACCAGTCGTTAATCACCAAGAACCAGACTAACATGACCACCACTACAATGGCTCCCAACGTGACAGCACTGCCTATTGGTAATACTACCAGCATCCCTGTCCTACAGCCTCCATGCCAGTGGATCCTCTACCAAGAAATACATCATTCTAGGTGCGTTTTTATGTTCAATTGATGATTATGTAATGATCCACTGCCGTGTGATATTATCAAATATTGTATATCCTTAAATTTCTGTTATACCAATCACAACTTCAAAATCAGTTTAAGGCGTACAACTAAAATAATGCATAAATTTATACTTTGCCATAGCTGCTAGCTGTGCAGCATGGACTTATATTTATACAGGTCAGTTGTAAATCCTTGCCACAAACACAAATAGATCTAAACATTGGTCCATCTTTTGTCGATAATGATTCACCATACGGATTGCTCTTTCAGGGTACGCATATGGGACCTTATCATCCTGATACCCAATGTGTTGTTCCTGCTGTTCCTGTTGTTGCGGTTACGGACAGCAATTGCAAAACTCAAAAGAACAAGCAGTCCAATCTTTCTAGCGTTTTATGGAATGGTAAGGACACCTTTGTAATTATACATCAATTTATTCCTCATATATAGATATACATCACACTTTAAAATATGTTAAAGCAGCTTTTCAATATCTAGTCCTGGGATTTTTTGGATGATTATTCCATAGATTCTTAGGTCTGCCCATTCTACCCAATAAAGGAATTCAATCCTTTTAAAAACAAGACACTGCAATGTATATCATTACCGACACTGAACATATTTTTCCAGGTTTTACTGGTGGCAATCATCAGTGTGTTGCGGTGTGTTGTATCAATGACTGTTAATGCCGCTGTACGAGCTGGAGACATCGCTGACAAAGTGAGTACCCTTATGCATGTACATTGTCTCCAATTCATCCATCTTCTTTCAATTCAAGGTCACTTAACTTTAAAGGTGCACAGAAATCATTAAGCTCATATTAATCTTCCCGTGAGAATTATTTCTATTTTAACATCAATTTAAATATGATGTTTAATAACTATTTACATTGTATTACGTTACAGGTACTGTGGCTCGTACTACGCTTTTTCCTGCTTGCAACAGAGTTGTCGGTTGTAATATTTGGTTTAGCATTCGGTAAGTTGAAATTGATATTTTAAACAAAATTGCCTATGAAGGATATAACAAAAACGAGAGTTTTAAACTTATTCTATTTACTGTTAAACTGTAAACAATAATAAGAAATGCATCTTATTTCAGGCCACTTGGACAGTAAAACCAGTATTCGACGCGTATTACTTGTCACATCATTTATTGCCTTGGCATATTCGTGCACGCAGGTAAGCCTGATAGAATTATATTTTAATACATGTCCTTTATACAGATATACAGATCTCTTTTATGTAGCAAGAATGTAAATTACCAACTCTGTGTGGAACATGTTAGTTTTATTTTAATACTAATATCTACGCTTTAGTATTTCTATCTCTACAATACATTGGTAAAGAAAGTATCAGCGTAAAATAATGAGTTATATTAAGTCAAGTGAACTATATATGTATAAATCTTTGTTGCAGGGAGTGCTTGAATTTATGTACCCAGACCAGCGGTTCCATGTGAAGAACGACCAAAGAGAATATGACATATTTGGCCATGGAGGCATGCTCTTCTGGTTTGCAAGTTCCATATTCTTCTTCGTGGTTAGTATAATATCATCCTGGTTGTTCACGGTCAATATTTACACCCAACTGCCGGCATTATTAACTGCTCTGGCTCATTTCGTATTATCTTTGTTATCTATTTTGAAGAAAATAAACTAAAACGATTGTAGATTTAAACAGTTACACAGGGTTTTGTAGTTTGTTAGATTTTATCTACATTGAAATTTGTATTTGTCGTATTGATTAATTAATACTTTTGACTACAGATTTACATTGGAATCTGCTTCCTGCCTTGTACAAGCCTGCGGCAAAGATTTGCTTTACCAAGTAAGCCAACTTAAACAAATAATATATACAAAATTGCTGGGCCAGACGATGGCAAGAATCACTTCCAGTGATAACCATGATTGTACACAACTAATAGGTATACATGTTTTAGTAAGAAATTCACTTATCAATCTGTTTGATTATAGGACATCAAGGTTGACATTATTTCATTTTCACTTATATGAATCTAACAAACCTAGTGTTAAATTCATCATTTGATCATGTACTCATGCACTCCATGTGGCGTGTTTCAGCTAAACGGTCCTTCTACTGGTACTGTGGACTGCTGGCTGTTCTGAACCTGGCACAGGCTGTGGGTAGTGGGATGCTCTACTACCACAAGGGGCATGGCATGTGGTACGTCTCTGTATACTCGTTACTTATGTAGCCTGACCTAGCAATGCAATGCATAACATAATTCAATATGATATGGACATATTGAGACTTGACAGTTGTGTAAAATATAGTAGAATTGACATGTTATTGTATGCACATACCAATTCTAAGATTTGTTACAGCGTTGTCGATGTTACGGCCTACCTATACTTCACATGCTTCGCACCTTTGGTATATGGAACCTTCTTGAGAGATTTCTTTGCGTAAGTAACCCCTCCTAATTTCCCATCCTAACTCATTAATAAAAGACAACTTTCCGACATCTTTTCCATTGATGTTTTTCAAAAGAGGTCACAGGCAGAGCAACACAGGGTACATTTGGTAGCGCATTATTGATGTGTTACCTTCTACATACACATAGTATATCTTTATGGGTAGGGGGTATACATGTAACTAGACGTTTAAAAGACGGGCCAACCGAGGGTGGACTCTCTTCTCCCCGATGTACCTTTTAAGTTGAGCTTTTCAAACTTCAAATAAACAGAAATAGTAAATAGGTAATGTGCATACCGACGAGCCCTACCAGTATCTGTGTATAGTAAAACCAGTATCGTTGAGAAAACAGAAGGGTAAAATCAGGATTTCAATATTATATAAAGCGTCTATTCTTGAAAAGTAACCCCAAATAAGTATTTCTAACTGATTGTGCTGTTATTTCAGGACGGCGCTGCCCCCCAACATCCTCTTCTCGTACAAGGCGCAGGTGGATGAGGCCCTGGAGGAGGACACGGTCAGTCTCCCACACCAGATCTACGCCCACAAGGACTCGTCCCCCTCTGACTACCCCCCACAGGCAGGCTCCTATGACAGCACCCACTTTGACTCCCACTCACCAAACCCCCTGTACAGCTCAGACATGCCTCCACCCATCAACGCCCAGCTCACCTTCAGTAATGATTTCTTTGGTAATGGAGTCATCTCCATGGATGACGATATTGGACCAGTTGCGCGCTACCACAGCATTAACAGTTAGCTAGGGGCGCCACCCGGTCCCAGTGCAGCGCACTCTGGGGTCCTCATGGGTGTACCGCGACAAATGACGCGGAGTAGCGCAGGGGAGGACAGAAGACGCAGGCCCAATGCTCAACAGGAGAGTTAAATCTCAGAGCAAGCTATGGACCTGAAAGGGCGTACAGTCTGATGTTACTTTAAGGATTTGGAGGTCAATGATCCATGGTATGGTATACATTCTGGATGTATTGTTTTAAGGGGTGTCATCGGAAGTATGGCTAATGTTAAGTTTGAATTGACAGGTCTATAATTCTGCTGAAAAAATGGTTAAAGCTTGGGTACCGACATGATATTAAGGCAGATGATCTTAAGCTTGGAAAGTTGTTAGATATTATATAGCAGGCTAATCTGTCAAAATCAGAGCTCAACTATGACAGTTGATAATTAACTCTTCAGTAAAAGGGAATCACATCAGGTTATGTATATGCTTAAAAGAAATATTCTTTTGATTAGTTTAGAAGTTTAATGTGATACATTCTACGAGGTAACAGGCAAAAGCTTCAATCTTGATTTTTATTTAGGTAAAGATTGCTTATTAAGCCTTTTTATATAGTACAATCAGATCTCTGTACTTCGAACACTCACTACCTCGAGTACCTCTAAACTTCGGACACTGACACTTGTAAAAGTCGTGAGTAAATACTATTGTAATGAAACTCAAAACTTGGCAAGAGAAAGTAGAGGTAGTGAATAACCCAAACAAATAAGAACCGAAGTATCAAGGTCTGTTTAGATACAAGTAGAGCCTCACTACTGAAATAACATGTTTTTTTAGCTGAATATTTTCAGTTTCACACAATTCCTTATAATCAAAAAATAAAAAGCAGTGAAATGTGAACTTGTACATGTATTTGATTATCCAGGTGCAGTAGCTTCATGATCTCGATGCATGTTTAATAGTAAGGGACTTCAGTTTTGCATGCATCTGCAGTTAAACAATACCCAACAGAAAAGGGCTACAATGTGTACCTGGAATCTAATCTTACAGTGGTAAATACAAGAGATTCTATATAGCTACTTTCGGTGAAGATGAACATTATTATGTAGTTGAACGAGTAGAATATATTCCGATCACACGGATGTTTATACCTCTACAGTTTTCAGTAGTCTTTGCTGCTTTGAATTACTTCATAACGCAGACTAGTAGTGGTTCTTTACATGTTCTCGAGACACATTAGTCTAAACCTAGGTAAGCAGTGGTGACCATTGTGTTATAAAGTAGGACCTATTCAGTTATATAGGCATATATTAGTGACTTGAGTCTGTAAGTGCTCTTGTTAGTGACTAGTTATTTCACTGCCGTGTGGTCACCACAACTCTGTTGCAATATTATAACACCAGGAGAACGCTACTGACACCACAATCTAAATTTGGGGTGCGCTCAGTTTGGGTTTGACATTGTTATTTATTAAACATAAATGCTCCATATGTCAGTTTATCTTTACTGAGGGATGAGCTTATGGATATGTTAATTATATGTGGTTGATGAGGAGGGGACACTGGTAACAGTACAGTGTATAGTTACAAGCACAACTAATGCCTCCCATATAAACTGAAGTGTAATCCCGGCCATCTGAATCCTTCATGTGATGTTTTGTATGAAACTTGTAAATGTACGTGTATCATAGTTTTATATTTAATGTACATATGAAAATATTATATTATCTGAAGAAGAGGTGGCCTTAGAGGAGAGGAATATATACTCTTATTGGCTCAACTTATAAACCGTCTCAATTGAACTGATGTTATCTCTATGTACACATTTGTACATTAACTGTTTATTTGGAACATCTTCTGTATCATGTTACTACTCCATGGTGGTATTGTTCGTTAAGATAATCATGCACATTCAATATTTGTATGAATTTACTTGATGATCGTCAGATTCAGTGATAAACCGGCATCCGAAAAAGAAGGTCAAAAGGCCATATGTTTTGGAAGACCAAACGTGTTTGTTAATTTAGGTTTTGGATAACAGATAGGACAGCCTCTATTTATGTATCTTTTAGGAATTTAATTCCATCTTAATATTTAAAAGAAATACACAATAACGAAAGTGGCCATGATTTCCTTGTTTACTCAAATACAGGGTAAAACACCTTTTTAATCAACTGTTAACCTTTGTTATCATCTAAAATGAGTATGTGAATACTGACAGTAAAGGAGGCTTGTACAGTCGGCTATTTAATGTATACATACTTTACAGCTACTATTGTCTAAGTCATTCGTTACATATGTCAGGAACATATACACGTGTATATATATATATGATATTTTGTATGTTAAGTCACGGCCTTGCAAACTATTTTGGCACACCAGCTAAGCCGTAGACTATTACTTGACATGATAGAAGGGTTACACATTTACTCCCGTCCTGCTTCTTTGTGTATGAAACTTGATTTTTGTTCTTTATAGGTTGTATCCTGTTAAACTTCGATGATTATTTTAACAATATTTACCGTAAAACCTCATGTATAGGCCTCAGCTAGTATGCAAGTCAGATCGCCAGTGCGGCTTATAGGATCAGGACAAAGTTGGGGTGTGGCTTAAACATGAGTTTTTAGATGTATACTACAGCACTAAAGTCGCCATAACCAGACCCCCTTACAGGATATTCTCAAAGTCTAGGTGCAGCTCATACGCTAGTTAGGATTATACACACGGTTTTACGGTACTCTAAAGTTGTTTCAACTTAAGCACATTTTACACTTTGTGCGTTTTTGCAGTAATGCTATGTGTTTGGGCCCGAAGTGTTTTAGATTCATGGTTCTAAAATTACGTTGAATTAAAACATTAAGGCGGATAATTCGCAGGATGTAATGTAGTCAGCCAACATTCCAAAAGAACAGACTGAAATAAGTTACACCTGTATATAAGGTCAATCTCATGCTCAAAGCTTTAACTGGTTATGAGATATGCCTGTTCATTGGTTGCATTTCTTATCGCGAATTGTATTTTTCGATAGCTGTTGTAGTGTACAACACAAGGTCCCTTTGTGAAAAATTCAAGCAGAGGAGTCCAAAAGAATTCAATTATGGAATGATATGTTAAGTTAAAAATCACATGGAGATGTAGCGGTGGAGGGGGGGTACTATTTATGATATTAAACACAGGTTAGAGTGCAATATGTATGTAAGCACGTGTGTGCAGTGAAGGCCCTGACGAATCTTGTATACATCTTTGGTTATAAACCACAACTTGTTTAGTGTTATATACATATATATTTTACAAGCATGATCATTAAGGTTGGCGGCTATGAGCAGCTTATGAGGATTACTTTTTGCAGGAGATCAAAATGTATGAATGATAGGTCACTAATCCAGGAATTGATCATGACAAAGTTCTAATTTGGTTTGCAATACAAGGTATGACATATTCTGCTATAACTAAAATGATTCCAACCCAGATTATCCATATATATACACATTGTATATTACTCAAGGAACTTGCTAACATTTGTCATGGTTTTATGAACTATATATAAATTGTGTACAGTCTTGTCCAATACAATTCACAACTTGCATACTACTATTGTACATATTCCACGTATTTGTCTATAATAAACCAGAAACAACACATATTGTCGCTGTCATCCTTCTTGAGAAAGTGAGAGAAAAGCTTTATAGTTACATGCTATAGTCATGTTATGTTAGTCCACACAGGTAGAGTGGGTGGAGAGGGAAGAGAGGTAGTCCAGATATGGCAAAGTGGGGATGGATGCCACGAGTAGTAGGACTGTTAGAGGAGGTACTAGGGGTGGGTGCGGCACATACTACTAACAGATTAATGGAACCTTAGGCAGATTGAAATTTACATATACATGACTACTTACGTATTAGTTCGACCCTAGGCAAATTAACATTCCCATATACTACTCACAGCGGAGTTGGACCTCAAGAAAATTGAAATGTCCACATACTACTTACAGATTGAATTGACCTTGCGCAAATTGAAATGTCCATATACTACTTACAGATTAGTTAGACCTGAGTCAAGTTGGAATTTTCATATACTACTTACAGATTACTAGTAGGTGAACCATGGGCAAATTGAAGTTTCCATATACTACTTACAGATATCTGATTAGTTGGACCTTAGTCAAATTGAAATGTGCATATATATATATATATATATATATATATATATATATATATATATATATATATATATATATATATATATATATATATATATATATATATATATATATATATATATATATATATATGTTACTTACAGATTAGTTGAACCGTAGGCAACTTGAAGCTTCCATATACTACTTACAGCTTAGGTGAGGCAAACTGACACGTCCATATATACATATAGACCTACTTACAGATTACTTGGACCTGAGTCAAGTTGGAATTTCCATATACTACCTACAGATTACTAGTAGTTTAACCACAGGCAAATTGAAATTTCTATATACTACTTACAGATTGGTGGGACCTTAGGCAAATTAAAAAAGATTTGTGGCATATTGTAAAATACGCTAACACATCTTTAGATATGAATCTTGGTCACTTGCCCAACGCCCTATGGTTAATAAGGGGTATAAATACGTGTTAATAAAGTTGCCAATAAAGAATAAATTAAATCAAACTTCAATCAAAATGCCGTGCCATAGCATTGTTTATTTATTTCACCAACTACATGTATAACAGACTTGACTGATTCGTAGTGATTACTTTTGCTGATATGATACAATAATTGTACTGAAATATCAGTAATAATGCGCCTTTTATGATATGTTAACCACTAATACCATTCGTCATGGGTAATTTATTTTTAATTGTTTATTACAACTGCACCAAGTGACGTTATGTTACAATAGTAAAATGAATCCAAGTGCATGTGATAGACGCAAATAATCGTTGAATGTGATAAGAAAGGTCCACATAGGGCATTAATGGTCCACACATGTAGCCAAGCCAAGCACATGTCTCTTAACCTTCATCATTGTACTGCGTCGTCTCTATCATCCAGAGTATTTTACAATCACAGTCTAGTATATGTAATAGTTGTCTGCATGGTAAGACGTATTTACACCTATGGCAGAGACTGACAAACATAACCAGCGTCCCGTGTACAGTTCCCAAACTCCCTGGTAGACGTAGCAGAACCGTCTGCTGACTTACTTATGGTAAATACCTCACAGTCTGAAAGGAAGAACGGTGGGACATTCATACATGACGTCA
The DNA here is from genome assembly GCA_947462335.1 of Harmothoe impar. Lineage (NCBI taxonomy): Eukaryota > Metazoa > Annelida > Polychaeta > Phyllodocida > Polynoidae > Harmothoe > Harmothoe impar. The sequence goes on from OX381704.1 coordinate 59,829,111, forward strand.
TAGTACAAGGGTATGTGTGTGGGGGTGTGGGGGTTACGAGGGTTGTACATGAAGTCATGTAAGGGTATGTGAAATAACCAAGGCGTGAAGTCCGTTGTCTTAGCCGTCCACTGTGAGTTAAACATCTTTAGGAGCCATATCATAGCATACCTGTCACTGCTCATGGAAAGGGACATTCACGTCCATGGTTTCATATGCGAACGTTCAACTGTACATGATTTATGTTGGACGCGGCATGATCAAGGGGTATTGGGGCAATCAGGTCTATATAGCCTTAAAGTGGCAAAATCACCGAGCCTATCCCATTCACATTTCTACTATGGTTCTAGTTAGTCTACTATGTGGTTAAGGTATGAGTGGTGATATTGCCCCTTTAAATGGGCATCGTTTCAGCATTATCTGAAGGTATCTAGATATAAGGAGAAGCCTGATCCAACTGGGATGTATAAATTGGTAATTTGGTATCAGGTAGGCTTAGAGAAATTTAGAAGAACAAGGGGACAAATTCAAGGATTTTACGGCAAAGCTGTAGTGGCTTGGTTTTTTTATAGGATTGTTATGAACTACAGGTGAGAAAATGAAGGAGCATAGATTTATGCTTTTTGGTGTTTCTGGGGTTCTTATGCAATTCATATTTGATGGTTTGCAGCAATACTGCATGGTCAGTTAACTACATGCACTTAGCTAAATCTTTTTGATTTTTATTGGTTTTACTGCTGCTGGTATAACAATAGAATCCAATATGTACCAATGGAATCAAATAGGTACCAATTCAATTCCATTGTTGGCGAAGCAATTCCATTGATGCGCATGCATATGCCTTCTTGGCAGACATCTTGAAAATTTCCTGAATAAAATTTCGGAGCCTGAAAATGGATTCTACACCCAGAAGACCCTATTATCCATGTGTCATACAAGGAAATCATACAATCTTGAATTTTTGGCGGCCATCTTGGCAGCCATCTTGGAAATTTCCCAGATTGAAATTGTGAGCCTGAAAATGGATTCTACATCCCAGAAAACCCTATTATCCATGTATCACACAAAGAAATTAGACAATCTTGAGTTTTTGGTGGCTATCTTGACAGCCATCTTGGAAATTTCCCGGATTGAAAATCTGCCTTAACCCTTTAAGGCCGACCAAAAAAAAGATTTGCTGGTGAAGGGGCCGGGACATTTTCATAGGAACCCTATCAGGGCCGAGCCTTTGCTGTTTCCCATAGAGTTATGTTGACTATAGTCGATGCTCGGCCAGCCATGGCATCGACTATAGTCGATGCTCGGCCAGCCATGGATTAAAATGGATTCTACGTCCTAGAAACCCCTATTATCTATGTATCACACAAGGAAATCAGACAATCTTGAGTTTTCGCCAGAGAGAGGCGCCGGGAGGGAGGAGGAGGGGGCAAAGGGAGGAGGAGGGCAGAGGGAGGAGCAGGGGGCAGAGGGAGTAGGAGGAGGTAACAGGAAGGAGGAAAATGGGGTAATGGGGGGAGGAGGGGAAAGAGGCGGGTAGTAGGAGGAGGGGGGCAGAGGGAGTAGAAGGTAACAGAAAGGAGGAAAATGAGATAGAGGAGGGAGGAGGGGAAAGATGGGGTAGTAGGAGGGGGCAGAGGGAGGAGGAGGGGACAGAGGGAGGAGGAGGTAACAGGAAGGAGGAAATGGGGTAGAGGGGGAGGAGGGGAAAGATGGGGTAGTAGGAGGGGGCAGAGGGAGGAGGACGGGACAGAGGGAGGAGGAGGAGAGGACATAGGGAGGAGGAGGAGAGATCAGAGGGAGGAGGAGAGGGCAGAGGGAGCAGGAGGAGAGGGCACAGGCAGGAGGAAGAGGAGGAGGAGAGGGCACAGGGAGGAGGAGGAGGAGGAGGAGAGGGCACAAGGAGGAGGAGGAGGAGAGGGCACAGGGAGAAGGAGGAGGGGCGCAGGGAGGAGGAGTAGGGGGCACAAGGAGGACTTGTGATGGCCTTCCTGTAAAGACTGCAAAATATGTTTTCAGGGTTGTTGCATGTGTGGGGGGGGGAGGGGTAATTATGTTGGACCACAGTTTGTCTTTGGGCGGGCTTGAGTGATTTCAAGAGCCACCCTTGACCACTCAACTTCTAGGATAGGTCCTGCATGTACATAATATGGGGATTACCATTGACATTGACAGCTTAACTTGACATAGGAGTCAATGGTAATAAGGCTGGTACCTATCCTTGCCATTGACAGGCGCATTCAAGAACTCAAAATATGGCTGTGAACTGGGTGTCTATAGGCCTTACCACTATGTATACTGGTTCTACATGCAGTAACTGAAAAGCAGATCTAGGTTAAATTAGTCTTGCACACACCCGCAAAAGGACACATGGGGATACCAGTCCTAGGCAAGGTTTAGGGGCCAGCTAGGGCTTTATCTAACAATGAACAAGGGGACCTATGCTAGTCATTTCTTGTCGCTTTCATCCAACCCTGCTCTGTGGTGTAAATGGCTTTGGGGACAAGGTCCAAAAGCCAATAACATAAACAAGACACGGTGAAAGTGAATGGTGCCAAAGGTGCATATAGGTCCCGGATATAGGTGTACATGACGCTTTACCTAGACAAGTTGAGATGTCCCAGTCGGTCTGTGTTCCCGTCCCTGTTGCCCGCAGCGTGAGGTGATCTAGGACTGAAGGTGGGGTGTTGTCCACATGCTCTATGAAGAAATTCAATGATATGCTCTGTCCCATTCCAACAACTACTTTATCTCCGTCCCACCTCACCCAGTAGGCAATGGACTGACCACAGACAAGGTTCTGATAGTTGGGAGAGGTAGATGGAGCACTGGTCGATTCTGGAAAGATGCTTCCTGTTCTTAACCGATTAATGGAGGGGTTCCTAGTATCTGAAAGTATTTCAATCCCACAATAGTAGCTTTTGTTAACATAGGTCATGATGAGGCAACTGCCGCACTGTTGACATCTAAGATATGTATGGGCATGAATATGTAGACTGTAGCTTATACCTGTATATTTCTAGCAATGGGTTCAATAGATTGGGAACCTAAGGTAAGTTATAGATAACTTGTAAGATACTTAAGATACAGTACTTTCTGTAAGCGCTTGTAAGACTGCATCCCAGCAAATTAGTTCCAGATTGTTTCACCCTGTTTTACCCCTGGAACTGTGTGCTCATTTCGTGCATTTTGTGTGACATGTATACCATGTAACAGACTCACACACACTGACACAGTGTTCTATGGAACAGATTCACACAGTTCTGACAGATTTTTAAAAAGCTTATTCACACCAAATGGCAAAATATATAATGCCCTAAACCAAAATGTTTAGTCATGTATTTTTAGTTTCATTATGAATTACTAAAAGATAGGAAATACTGTAATACTTTTTACAACCAGCAGTATTTGACATAGATAGTCATAGCACACTATTGGTGTGTGTGCTGCTGGTTTTGTACAAACTCATTCGATCAGGTTCCTAGCATTTCAACATAGGGCTGATGAATATATGTACCATTATAACCATCAACATTAGAGTTCACATGAGCAGCAGGAGATAGCCAGGCCTTTATCCAAACATGATGACCAGAGGAAAGGTGTCTAGCATCTGGACCTCTTAATGCTGCTTTCATTAAAATGATATGACATCTATTTATATACATAATGAATGTTAATAGAAGGACAGGTGCATTGTCTGATTCACAATACATTGGGACCCTGTTTAGATACTTATAGCTAAAGAAAATCATTCTCTTTAATCAGGAAAAGGGGTATAATCAACTTTGATGACACCTGGTGTCACACATAACAGGTATTTGTGTGATGCAGTGTCACCTAGTTTCCCTTCTGGCACACACTCACACATCTTCAAACATAACCATTATCACGTTGTCAGGTTTGAATAGTGCATGGTTTTGATACCAGGTGTCATCTTTGTTGTTTCTTGTTATTCTCATGGGTGAAATGGAATCATTTTCATTGTTTATAACCATAATAACATGTTGTCAATGCAACTTAGACCTAGCTACTGTAAACGTAGATATTTTCGCGCAGCTATATTTTCGCGCACCTAACACATAAAGGCATTTTCGCGCAATCATATTTTCGCGCAGCTGCAATCAGATGATCTTTAGCTTCATGTCAGTTTTTACGGGTTTTCAATCGGACAATTATTAAGTTTTTTACAGCCCAAAATTATTGTTCAAATATTTTGCCCCCCCCCCCCCCCCAAGCCCCTTCCAACTGTGTGGTGGCAGTGGTGTTCAAGTACACCCCAGCCTGTTTAAACACCACGCTTTTAGACTTTGCTCTCTACTCATGCCATGGGTTAACTGTATACTTCATATCAACTCAATTGCAATTTTCCCTACAAAATTAATTTGTGTAAAGTACATGTGTATTGAGCATATAGCTCAACATTTCCTCTGTCTGAATGTTGTTGCATCACAAAGATAGTGCGTTGCATTCATGAGTTATCTAAAGTCAAGGTTTTGTTTCATTTACAATCTCTACCACATTCTTAGACTTAGCACTCAATAATGATGGGGGAATGTTTTATTGGCTTCTTTATACAAACAGTAATAGGGTGTTATAACAGGATGGCCTGTTAAACCACGATGAATAAACATGGAAAACTGCTCATCACATGCAAGAGGCCGTCCTGTATAAACACCACAGGTTCATACACAGGCTGTACGGGTAATGGCAGCTCAGACTTTACCTGATGAGTCTCAACTGCAATGCAATATAGAGTGCCAGACATCATTGGAAAGCTAATTTTTTGTGCAAAATTTTCGCGCACATCATATTTTCGCGCACAAACCTATGTGCGCGAAATGCGCGAAAATATGTACTGAGCGAAAATTAATACGTTTACAGTATACACTTTTAATTCCATCAAGTTCCATTAGTGATTGAAAAACACACCATATGATTTGATTAAAGCGGCATTAAGAGGGACAGACCACAGACACCTTTCCTCTGGTAATCTTGTTTGGATAAAGGTCTGACCTTTTGTTACAAGTGTATACAGCTGATAATTGGCATGAATTGTACACAACTTCATCAGGCCTTCACTACCATGGTAGGAATATTGTTGAATGAGATAGTATGCCCATATACAGCAGGGAGTGCACTAACAGATTTCTGCCATGGTGCCCTATGCCAACTTATAAATATAATGAGTATTACAAACTAAACAGACTTTCCTTTCTTTTTCCAAAAAATCTAAAAAGTGAAACAATATGGTTGGAAACATTTTTGTGCCATGGTACATGATGCTGTGTGAATATGTGTGAATTTGTGTGAATATGTGTGAGTATGTGCCACTTCTTGTCCTATGGGGTATGGTGTCACATTGTGCCAATTAGTTCCATAGGACACAGTCACACAAAGTGCACGTTCCAGAAACTAAGTCAAACTAATTTGCTGGGATGTTGTGATACACACAGAGTATATATCCACATGGTTCTCACCTGAAAACAAGTTGATCATATACATGTCTGTTGCGGTTGCATATACACCATCACTAAGAATCAGAGTAGCCTGTCCGGAACATCCATTGATTGAGAAGACCCCACATGTCAGAGCTGTTATGTCAAGTCCAGAATCTACCTCCCCTTGACCAACAGTAGTTGTGAGGGAAAGAGGTCCTACAATTATAAACATTTCTATTATACACATTGATCATTGTGCATATGATAGGGCTAGGTCGTTTATATTGTGCTTTAGACCCAATTATATCGTTAACTCAACATTTTATGCATATACATGTACATGAGATGTAAACACACTGCCTCACCTAGGATAGGACTGCTGGGAGTACGCACATTTGTCCAAAAGGTCATCTGGGTATTTACTGTGAGGAGAATTAAAGTATGAAGGGCTTCAATCACGGTGTGGAACGTGACGGACAGGCTGTAAGAGCCGAGTAAGAGCTAGACAACTACCATCATCTACATATGGCATAATATTACATTTGACCTATTTTATCAATTCGTCAAATGTCATTACCTTGGACCTCGATACGGCTTATGTGTTTAGTCGGATTTACGTTTTGTAAAAATTAAACCTTCGGCATAACCACAGAGGCACATCAATTCCCATGTAGCTCTACACCATAAATACTGAACATCCTATTTTTATGTAATGTATAGCCTCTGATGCATGTATATATATATATAAAATATTCATATTATTCTCTACCTGCCATTGCACGTGCATAGAATGTCGTGAAGCTCGTTGTCTCCTCCACTAGTAGAAGGGATGGTAGAAGTAAGCTATCAGTGGTACAGGCGCTGGTAGCTGTCTCCCATGGTACCTCGGCATCTGACAAGAAGTGGAGACACATGGACCCCACTGGTAATGCACCACACACACAGGAGGGGGCGCCAGCTGCTGCAGGATACCAGGCATCATGTTATTCATGCATTCTACACTTTTTTTTACTTTATTCAGTATTGACATTGCACAGCCATCGCCTTACATTACAAAATAAACCAGCATAGCTATCGCTATATAAGACGTAATGATCAGCAGAAGTAATTTTAAGCCTCGTCTTCAATAGTGATACCCAACAACGGATATAAGAGGCATAACTCAACTATACATACATGCTCTTAGACATTTTGTAATGGAAAGATGCGTGACATAATGTGATGTGGACCCTCTGTAGACTGTGGATAATACACGGCACAGCACATCCCATGGGTTCTATAGCATTGGGGCAACGATTGCAGTATAGGATTCTGGACCCTATCTGCATGTTTTGTCTTTCATTAATGGGATTCGTATACAGTGCACGAAATACAGAAAAAGGGGCACCATCAGTTAATTTCAATCATCAATTGTGGAATGGGATGGAAATAAATACATGAATAGGTAAGGACATAAAACCGAGTAGTACATGGAATTGAACAGTGTGTGAGTAGTATATGGAAATAAACAGCCTAAGTAGTATATGGAAAAGGGAGTTTAAGCATGGTGGGTCTATTCAACTGATTAAACATTCACCTCCTATATAATCCCCCACGTCTCCTATAAAGGTCTAAACGTGCCAGCCCTTGCTCCACTCCGACTGCTTTATGGGACGGGAAGCAATACTTAAGCCGAGATCTACCCTATAATTATATAGGCGTTGGCTTTCGAGTGCCCGTATCTGTAGGCTTACCTATATAAGAATATACATTAGGTATCCATAGAATCACTGCCCAAACCGAATACGGAAATAATCGACTGTCCCGTATTGAAAATACAATTTTCCACAAGATGTGAATCTTAAAGGCACACTGAACCCACGACGTCATTTGCGTACAAAACTCGGCAGGGCTAGGTCCTCAACTCAGTGCGCCTTTAATATTGAAAATGGGAATAGCTAGATGCTCCTGGCAGAATGTGCAGAACGTAGAGTTTCCATGCACCACTCGCAGCTTGCTCTGATCATAATCAATATGTTTTAGTTTTTCGAATGCATTTATACCTCGAATATTGAAACAATGATTTGGTTATATCACCAGGGCGCAAAAGTCTGTACCATATTTATTTTCTGTCATCAATCTCAAGGTATTTCCATCCCAGGGTTTAGTGTTCGTTCTTGGCCGACCCCAATGAGACACCTAATATGACAGAAGCCGTGAATGTTAGCCCCATGAACCAGAACCATTGGAACAGGGCCCCGAGAAATTCGCCCCCCCCCCCCCCAGTCGTCCTGTCAGTACCCAATAACCAAAACGAGCCCTGGGAGGAGGGCTGTCGTTCATTCTGGGCCTCTGCTTCCAGAGTACTATCTTAGAGGGCAGCTCTGAGGATATGGATCAATTCATAAACTAGACATTAACAAGATTGTGTGATTATTTCAAAAATTGTTACCTGCTGATGGGTTAGGTACGAGGTATCCCTTTCCAGAAGACAATGTCCCAGTCACATTGACGAGGTCTGTATACGGAGTGCAGGTCCCGGCTAATACATTGAAGCTTGCCACAGTACACTCCTGTTCCAGGCATAGGGCCGCACATTCCATGACCACATCAGGATTGGTACTAATGGCAGGGGGTTGAGCAGGAGCCACCAGTCCACAGTCATGGCCCAGAGTAAAGAGCTGTTCCCTCAGTGTCTGGGAGCAGCTCATGGGGGTCATGAGCAGCCAAAGGAATGTTACAACATAGGCGTAAAAGGTGCGGTTGGAGAGGAGTCGTTTCATCCTACTTTCTGGAACGACTATTACATGCTAGTATTGGACAAAATGTGCCATTGTTCAATAGAGTTTGAAATATATGGAGAAGGTCGATGCGTTGGTAAAGGTTAGCTCATGATCGGCTGTCAGGGTTATAAATTGTACATTTCTGTATAACCCCTGGATTCTTTATATTGGAAATGTAATTTCCCGTATGTTCATGTAGGCCTAGACTTAATAGAATACAAACATGTAGCTGGATCCGGTACATTTAAGACACCTACCTCAATTGTCTTTAATAACTCATAGGCCTATTCAAATGGAAACTCTTATTATATGAATACAGAAACGAATAGATTATATGATCTGATAAACATGCATGTTTACATAGATAAACTCCCAACTATGAAGATCCATTCTTACCTGTTCCAATAGAATCTACTAGAACAATCCTGTCTGATGCACCTTCGACCATCATCACAGGACGCACAATACAGGAATGATGCCTTCCTCAAAGGGGAAGTCTTTTAAACTGCTCAGTACAGTGTGTCGGTGCCAGGCAGGCCCTAATTGGTAGTTGGTTGTGAGCCCAGATCAATGAGTGATTAGGCATGCCTCTCAGAGATGTTCAACCAGAAAACATTGCCGAGCCATCAATATTAAATTGAACCATGGCTAAATCACAACCTCCTGAACTGGGGATCAGCGAAGGGATGAAAACAACTTTATTTCATGTGGATAAACAAAGTTGCTATGCTTGAGTACTAAAATGTCCGTTCTCCACACATCATGTGAAGATACTGGAACTCGTTCTACACGGCCCCGTTCAGCTCAGCGACACAATCAAAATCGCTTTTGAAACGAATCTTGAAATAAATATTTCGTAGAATTTAATCTTACAGATCACTATGATATAATCTTATATATCCAAACTGATGAGGTTTTCAATCAGTAAGCCATTTGTTACATTGCTCAACTCAGTTTGAACAAGCATTCAAAGGGTTAAATTGGAGGATGCTCAACTCAGTTTGAACAAGCATTCAAAGGGTTAAACTGGAGGATCCAGAATAGAGGTCCTTTAAGTTAAAAGATTAAGTGTCGTCTTTGGGGATCGAAATCCAGCAAGAGTTTGAATACTTTCATCTGGGATTCAATGTGTGATGCCATCAACTTGTCGCAATGTGTATAAAAGGTATATAAGCAAGTTGGAAGAATTGCGGCCATTGAACCAAAGAAGTTAGGGAGATTTTATAAAGCCTTTTTAGTCTATGGGTATTCTATTGATTAAGTAATTATACTTTTGAAATGATAAAGGAAAATTTAAAAAAAGAAGCATTATATTGAGGCATTGTCTGGACTTTATTATATTACATATAACGCAGGCAACATGTGTTGTTCTTGGGTTCACTTTATTTTTTCTTATTTACATGATTGCTTTACAATCACAGCAAGCAGCTGCGTCGGAACTGTACAGGCGTTATAGTGGCACAAATAAAAGTAGCTTCACAAAATTTAGTGAATTACATTTCGGTTGGATTTGCTTTATAAAATAATCCACCCGTATGGTGAACATTGCAATTTTACATTTCAACCTTGGAATACTAGCCTTTTTGTGATTTGTCAATTTTAATATATTAGGGCAACATGCTTGTGGCGAACTACTACGGATATATAGAGATGTGTCGAAGGATGTCTTACGGGGATAACTCCGTTCTACAGAGAAATGAAGGACAAAGTAAATAAACATGATTAATATTAGTAACTTGAGATTGATGGGTGAAATCAGGTTCGTGTACCACTAGGGTGTGCTAGGAGTGATAAGAAAAATTACAATATGTGTGAATGATTTCTTCCTTAAATATAGACAAGAAGAAACCAACGTGTCGGTGGGGTTTTATTGCTGTAAACTGATAAAGCTTTTCTAACTTCTGGCTAGTATAGTGTATAAAGACGACAGTATAACAACATCGGTATAGTGACTGACTCAAAAATGGGGTTTTAAATAAACAATACAAGCAGGTATTCCCATTGTCATTGTCAAACCGTATGTTCTTCCATGAATATCAAATTGATGTTTGTTTGCCTTGAATTAATAGATGTATGCATAACTAGATAACAGTCACGTGTAGATAACACCGATTCCCTGGCTAGACTATGAACATCTTTAATATAGAGTTTATGCTACCTCGTACGGACGCCGATATATCTCTGTTTACATCCTTTGTATAATGATATGCCTAGTTTTACATGGCCACTGTGGTAATCTGTTTTCATCAACCAACATTGTGTAATTCCTTTTGTATACCAAACCCTTTGAACATTTCAGGAGTAACCTATTGGAACGTAAACCAGAGATCCTGCTGGTTATTAAATGTCCATTTCTGTCTATCTTGATATTGACAACAACAGACGTTTATCCTAAACCCCCCATGAACTACACATATATTTATATATATAAAACAGTGATTTCACATGCACATCATTGATAAATACAGTTGGCGAGTCAAGAAGTAGAGGGGACATTCAAACATATATCAACATGAATATCCCCATTATATTTCACATCAGTTTGATATATTATACACAGCGTCAGTAGGCTATGTCAATACAGCAATCCCTTTCACCAATATGTTTGTTACATCAAACTCACATTGTACAGTACAAACCGAGTTCAGTACAAATCGAGTAGGAAATTATCTAAAAGCAGTGAAAGTTTATTTCCTTGTACTCATCTCTACGATTTTCATAACTACTGTTCCTAACAACGAGTCATTGTTGTCCAGATAAACTATACTCCAACAATAGTAATAACTGATTATGACTCCCATACACACATACCATGCATTCCTATGTGAATGTTCCATAATTATTAGAGACTACTATTATTTCTTCTAACCGGAAACACGTGACCAGATTCTGTATGGAGGCCGCCATGTGCATTGGACTCTGGGAAAAAGTGACTGCTTTCTTTTTCTTTTCTTTTTTAGAATTCCTCCAAAAAGCCAATACTCATCGATTCAATTTTCCTTTAATACATATCTAAAACACACCTGCATGAGGATATAGCATTAATTTTGCACGTAAAAGAAACAAATACAGAGGTATAATGAGCTACCCACGCGACCAAAAACTAGGTCATGCCCTCACGCTATGTAACTAGGTCACCAGGTGCTGCCTGCCGTGTGTCCAGTGTGTCCAGCCCTGCGTACGGGGAGGCTGTGTGTGGGGGGGTGGGTGTGGGTGTGGGGGCGGGGTGCGGGTGTGGGGCCTAGGTGTGGGTGTTGGGAATGGGTATGGGTGTGGGCTGCGGGTGTGGGGGCTAGGTGTGGGTGTGGGTGTGGGGGCTAGGTGTGGGTGTGGGTGTGGGGGCTAGGTGTGGGTGTGGGTGTGGGGGCTAGGTGTGGGTGTGGGGGCTGGGTGTGGATGTGGGGGCTGGGTGTGGGGACTGGGTGTGGGGTGTGGGGGCTGGGTGTGGGTGTGGGGGCTGGGTGTTGGTGTGGGTGTGGGGGCTGGGTGTGGGTGTGGGTATGGGGGCTGGGTGTGGGGGCTGGGTGTGGGTGTGGGGGCTGGGTGTGGATGTGGGTGTGGGCGCTGGGTGTGGGTGTGGGTATGGATGTGTGTGTGGGTTGGGTGCGGGGTGTCGGGGGCTCGGGGCTGGGTGTGGGTGTGGGGGCTGGGTGTGGGGGCTGGGTGTGGGTGTGGGCGCTGGGTGTGGGTGAGGGTGTGGGTGAGGGTGTGGGTGTTGGGACTGGGTGTGGATGTGTGTGTGGGTTGGGTGGGAGGATGGATGTGGGGGCTGGGTGTGGGTGTGTATGTGGTACAGGAGTGGGGGGGGCTTTTTTCAGAGAGAGTAATTCCCACAATCCCGGCGCCGAAGGCGCTGGTACATTATAAGAATGGGTAACCCAGTAAAAGAAAAACGTTATACAACGTATCAGAACGTTTTTATGGCTCCTCATTATGACGTTGTATAACGTTAAAAACGTTATTTTGACGTAATATTTTTCTTAACTGGGAACTGCTGTTGACTATTCCTGACATAAATGCCATCAGCAACAAAAATAACAATTACAATAGGACATTTATATAACTGTTGCCATTATTAATGTCAAACTTAACTATCCCTATTGTTGAACACAGTACTATTTCCACCAATCATCTACCTACTCTACAATACCACGTACCTGGATAAATCAATGGCCACTTGGGGATGTGCCATAACGCACCAGCGCTTGGTTGTTACCTTATCAATTAGCGCTGTAATCTGTCTCATTATAGAGATGGCCATTAACTGTAATCAACCCCCTCCTAATCAGGGACAGTAAAGCGGAATAAGATTATACACAGAGTGAAAACAATCTTATGGCAAATCATGTACATTGTATTGCATTCATGACAGTATACGTTTAACTGTTAGATATGTAGAACCGACACCAATATGTGCTTGCCCAGAGTAGGCCTAATAAATTAAGACATATCACAGACTTGTAGTGATAAGGCTTATTATGTACATGATAGTTATGAGTGTTTTAACAATATTGGCAAAACTCTACTTGTATGTATACACAGCAATGATAAAAGACAATGTATATAGTCGTTAATTGTATTGTATCCTAAAGGCCTGATTCTATAGACTTGCATTAGTGGACATCACTTGTACTAGTGGACATCTTCCTATTAGTGTCCACCCAAAGGGTAATCTATTGGAGGTGTCATAAACTTGGAAGATCTAGTCTAGTCGGTAATATCATAGCATTTAGCAATATGAGATAGGCTCATAGCATCACCAACTCCTTGTCTTTCACCACCTTGTTCACCCGTTATCGTTAATGAGGTGGGTCGAGTTCACCATTTAACAAGACATTAAGGCAATGTTCCCACACACATGTTATCATGTGAGCATTGCATGTCCAGCGGCCCTGGGTCTGCTCTATAGGCCCATGTCACGGAGAGGCCTATAGCTACAGAAGCCCCTTCAAACGTTTGTGGTGTCTGTCTTAGTCTCCCAAGCATTATTGATAAGTGAAGACAAGGAGTTTGTGGAATCAAAGTTCCCACTAATTGAGAACACTTTCTGATCGTCACCTTTATCATCCTTCTCGGCAGATGAAGGTCTGCTCTTCTTGCCCTTCACCTTTGGCTTGCTCTTCCCCCCTGAACTCTCTCTACTCCCTTCAGTATTTGAGACGCTGTCCTCAGGGGCCACTTTGGCAGAGCGCATGCGTGAGGGCCGAGCACTTCCGTTTCCGCTTGAAGGTCTTTGCTCGTTGTTATTATTTGTGTTGGTGCCATGCGGTGTCTTCCTGCCCTTGGGGGCCTTGGTCTCCGTGTCGGTAATAGGTTCTTCGTGGATAGGTTCGTCCTTGAAAGCCGGTCCCCTTGTCAAATCTATGTCCCTCTCCCAGGCGAGCTGAGTCATGGCAGAGATAAGGCCATCGGCTGACATGCCATCGTCGATATCCTCCTCAATCGGCTGCACAGGAGCACGGTTGGCGATGAAGGGTGCCACTTCTAGTACATCCTTGGAATGCAGGTTGAGTATTTTACCTTGTTTCTTAGCCTCCTTTAGGAGCATTTTCACGTCTTTGACCATGCGCTGCAATATAGAAAAAATGTCTGTTGGCTACCTGTCATAGATAAAATGATGAAGGGTATTAGGCTTAGTGGACCCTTAGCATTTTGCACGTTATCACTTAATGTCAGACCAAAAGTCTCTAAATTAAAAAGATGCAATATTGCTTTCTTAACTAATTTCAACCCCCTCCCCAGCTAGCAAAACTGAATTGATAAATTGGGGTTGGACAACCAAGGTAGATGGTGGGACACCTTTTCTGTGTCCTTTGAAATTGTCTAAGTCAAAATACTGGGTTTGGGCTGATATCATATCTGGGCCTTTTGGTTAAAACGAGCAGAGTTGCAAAACCACTAAAACCAAATCGGCTGGAATAATACACTTCCGTTCAATAAACATCAATATGCATATTAGTATATGTAGGCGCCATAATTACCTTCCAGTTGGCAATGGCTCCCTTCCTCTGGCGAGCTTTGGTTTTCTTTGAGGTTTTGATGACCATGAGGCCACGTTCATCGGGTGACGACCCGCCAATGAACGGTACAGAATAGTCCTCTTGGAACTTCAGCAGTTTGGTACGAGAGTATGACCGCTCCAACACGATTATGATCTTAGCCCACTGGAAACATAGAAATTAAGATTGTTTCCCTTATCACGGTATCACTATACGCTCTCTCGGTCTAGGCATTGTATACATTTTTATAATAAATGCCTGTGTATATAGACATAGATTAAAACAGAGATTATTATATTCACATACTTCTAATCTACCATAGCCATACCCACAATGATTTGGTATAGACAAATTGCATAGAATAGTACAGTTTGTAAACGGATCACACAGAATTTTACGCTGGCGAATATTGGTACATGTATTCCCTTATGGTTAAAAACAGGTGAAGAGACCTCCCATTCTATGATAATTCCTTTTAAGCAGTAGCAGATCTGCAGTATTTGAGCATAGACCTTATCCATGCCCATGTCAACCTGCCTACACAGCTCTGTTTGCAATACACTCAGGGGTGACATTGGCAACCGATTCAATCCACTATCTGAACAACATTTGGCCTAAGCTGTGCCTTTCTGAGATTATCATTGTGGTCTATTCTAGATACGGGAGTTGGAGGCTGCTTCACCAGTGATTATATATAAGGCCTATGTTTAGTTTCCCGCAAATGCGTTATGTGTGCCGCAAATGCTTTTGGAAATGGTAGTCAACCACCATATAGATCATTCGCGGCACCCATAAATCATTCATTTGATTCAACTGTCTCTATAGTAAGACTTACCTGGCGTTTCCACTCCTTCTCTGAGCGGGAGATAACCTGGTTGTAGGTGTTGCCCATCATGGCGATCAACATGTTCAGGAGCAGGATGGGCACGAGCACAGCGAACATGAGGAAGACCAGCTTGGTCAGGTCGGGCTGCCGTGATACATCCAACTCGTCATACTGAAAGCAACACACCCCACCCCAGTTAGACCGCCGTTACCAACACATACATACGACCATAAGAGTCTCAAATACAACTATTCTTATCAGACAAGTTTATGAATGATATATTATGCCACAAGGCGAGGCTTACAATAAACCATTCGTGAGGATAAACGATAAAAATAGCTGTATTTTCGACGAATATGGTAGCAGATTTATCATGGTGTAATTGTTTATCTTTGTTTCAAGTATCAAGCCTGCCAAGCGATAATAAAAGTTCCGTTTATCACTCTTAACCCGTGTTTTCTGATAGCAGATGTCATAGAGTATAGAATAATAGATTCGACGAACATGCAATATAGTTAATTAATGCTAAAATGCACATTAGCTACATAATTATACTGTTACACTCTAGTGGATCTTTTTGACAAGACAGATCCAACAAAGGAAGTCTTGTTACGTTATAGCACGGAGGGTTTTCTATTTCAGTAGTAAGCTTGACTGCAACATGTCTGAAAATACTAAGAGATGATAAATCCCATATTGTGGTTATGTCAAATCAATCATTACTACATGTGTACATCTCAGGGGTAATGAACAGTTCAAGCCATGGACCACTCGAGCCCATAGATCCCAGATTCAGAAATGTGGGCTTGTAATCAAATCTGCGGCAGGAGAATAAGGACTTTACATGACTGTAGTGAATAAAAAATTCCTCCTAACTTTCTTGGATCTATTCATGTGGGCCACCCGGGCCCACAAGAAGGTAATTCCGTCCAATAGGGGACAGAATCTGATGGCCCACAGTCCAAACTACTAGCCATTGCAGCACAGAGAGGCGTTAGTTGCAACCCCTGTATAACTATGGAAATTCATGTAACACCATATATGTAACATCATCGACAAATCACCGAATGTTCAATTGTAGAAGGGCATCATTTCAACATTCATTAGGCTATACTTGAATGATACTCAATGTACACGTCTAGATTTGATACTGATAATGGTGATTGTTCTTAACTTCACAACAGAAACCTCCGCGCATTGTAACTCCTTCACACGGTTCACTGTGTAATCGCCATCAGTGAAAATGCAGTGCATGTATATTCACCGGTCTTATCATTTACAAAGTCAGTAATCAGTATGGATGTTTACATTCTAGTTCACATTCCACATCATCAGATTAGGGGAATACTATATGACTTAGGCAAAGCCAATTATTCATACAACAGGTGACATAGGGATGGCAGATTTGGGGTGAATCAGTGAGTATTGCCAATGAAGACAATAAACTTGGATGTGGTTTCCATCATGCTGAATAGACTAGAATCCGCAAACACTTATATTTATTTGCTATGTTGATTCGGGGGAGTAGGGCTTTGCATATAGTTATATTGAACTGAAATCCAACCTCGATGCACGTTTTCCTCATAATTGAATAGAAAGCCTGTAAAAGCAACTTTGACACAAGAGAAGACCTCCATAAAGACCAGTTTAATGAAATCTGTTACTCTCTATCTTAGTAAAAGCAAATATTTTAAGGAGACATATATATGTAGGCATAGATGATGTCCCCAAAGTATATAACTGCTCCGGTTTGATATTGTTTCAGCGTAGACGGCAGTAGGCTAAATGCAATGTAATAATTATTGTTGGCAGACAAAAGCATGACATAACACACACTAAAGTAGAAGTCAGGAATATCAAGCATAACACTGAGGAACAGCCAAGGAGCAACTGGAATAAAAGCACTGAAATTCACGTTGGTCTATGTCACTGATGACAGGGATAACAATGAAAGTTCTTGTTTTCTTCCCGTTTTCAAGAAATATGGGTATAACTATCAATTCTAAGTACCGATTCACACAATATTTTGGCCCCTGTATTATATGTCTGGACATAAGAACCAGTCTTTCAAAAACAATTTAGTTCCATTAACCACTGCTCAATGGCATTTTTTAGAACCCAAAATCTCATCAAACACTGCAAATACAGCATGGTTCTGTGATCCCTATATTGCACAAAATGCCTAAAATATGGCATTTATTTCACTGTAATTATATATCTAAAGCAAAGACTAGGGCAGAGGAAAATACAGGAGATAATCTGTAGCAAGGAAACAATATGTATAAGCTATTCAAGTTCTGTGTCAATGTCCTTGCATCTATGTACTATTACTGAATTATATACAGGGCAAAGCATATTTTATCATTATTTTAGGGTCACACAATATTGTTATGATGAATATCTAGCATGTTCATGCAAGATAAACCCTACAGGAAAATATCCAGTATATAATGACGAAGTATGTTATGTTCTTGTTGAACAGTTACCTAATATCATAGAATCTGATGTTGAAAATTGTTATTTCATAGGCAAGGAATAGGTTCTTAGTGGCTATATACCACTTTTTCCTGATGTTGAAGAGATGTATTACCCAAAATACATGAATTTAACGATGGAAAAATTAAGCTTCCTGTGAAATTCTTCACTAGTATTGGGTGTTTTATCATATTTTATGCATCTAAAATGTCAAATAGCTCAGAAATTAGAAGAAATTCAGCAATTTCACTATGACTTTTGAATTCAGCACCCTTCAATTGACCAAGATCAGTTGGTTTTATACCAGTTGCTCTCTGAAAGTGCAAAAATGTTCCTCAGTGAAGGGTGCTTGATACAATCTCAGATACCCATGCAAACCTCATTAGAATCGTTGCAGGTGTTCTCCCCCAGCATATCTTCAACCTCAAAACAAAGAATTGGGCTGATTTACTGTCTGATATAACACTTACAGCCCGCCATATATTGGCACAATACCACATAGAAGAGCACAGTGTCCCTTCATATGACATGTTTTCAAAGAGCGTTTGATATACCGTTCATCAAAGCTTGCCATTCCTTGTGGGTATATCACATCTACCTCATATATTAAAGACAATCGGAGTGTTCAATGGCTTTTCTTATCAAATTGAGAAGAAAAAGAACTCCATGCTATACTAATTGACCTCACTGAGAGATTTTCCAAAACACACCCTGTTCCAACACACACCAGGGAGAGTTACTGAGCTTCCAAAGGTTCCCAAAACATCTACGGGGTGGCACCACCAGTTTGTATCAATTAATCCTAAGACAATACAGCATACCCTAAGCTGTTTATCTTTGCGTATAATTCAGAGATAATGTATCAACAAGTAAATTCTTACCTTAAATTCTCCAAATGTCATTTGGAATAATGTTAGTGAAGTGCTAATAACATCACTGAATACAGACGAACCCGAGTCTTGAAACAGGAAGAAAAAACCTGGAGGATAAAAGGAGGAAAACAATTATAGATCAAAGAGGGGATTTGTAGACAGATGTATTTAACCTGGTATATTAAATAGCACATGACATATTATTACTTCTATAACATAACATGACCGATCATTAATCGGGCGGAAACCATTCAATAACGTTTGCAGAAAATCTTCTTTTCGGCAATTAAGGGACTACAGAAGCGTGCATGCGACAGGAATTTCTAATTTAAAACAAATTCTATATTGTCAGACATATTAACAGATTGTAATATAATATCATTGGCCTGTACTTTCTGTGCCCTCCAGGTGTGTGGGAATTACTGTTAACCCAACCCCAAATCTACCAGCATCGTAGATACCTACTGGTCAGTCAACCCTGTCGAACACACTTACATGCCACACATAAGCCTGGGCTCCACTAGGGCGACACAGGTATCTGCGAAATGGGGCGATCCTTTTAATGTTTTTATCTTGTATATTTCGCCTCATTTTGCTTCATTTCGCTCCAGTGTCGCCCTGATTATTGCCCTGCTCCTGGCGATACTTAGGGCGACACTGCAGCAAAATGTAGCGATGTGTGCCAAAAGAAAACATTGAAAAGATCACCATGTTTCGCAGGTGACTGTGTCGCTCTAGTACAGCCCGAGCTTTACTATACACTGCCAGGATACTCTGGGATGCTCAATCAGATAACAATATACACATATCCTACTACTCGGGCCAGGAGAAAAGAAATAATGTTTCACCCCACTCCCACCCCACACACCTTTTCATCCCCTTCCTTATACTAGTAGTTGTTCCGCAAGTTGAACCTAAACCATACCAACTTTATATCGGCCTCAGCCTCAACCTACTTGGCATGAAGCAGCCCAGGGTGAAGATCATGTATATGATGCCAAACTGTCGCAGATCAAATTTGATCATGCGGTAGAAGACAATGACAAAAGGGCCTGTCAACTGGATGCCCCTAGATGCAGCACAGGTGGTAGAACAGGTGAGTAGTGCAGAGTAATGAACATGTGAGTAAGAGAGGCAACGTGTTAGACAAACTCAAATAAATCGGTATGAGAAATGTGAGAAATGTTACATAGTTAGAGACACTCCAAAGCAGCGTTGCACTCGTAGAAATCCTACTGGTCAGTGAGCCAATCTACATCTTATGTAATAAATATAACATATAGATAGTTCTTTGTGTTATATCGCAGTGTGAAAAGCTAAAGTTATCTAAATGACAATACCATTACATACATACAATAACATACGCACATAAGGATAAAATAAATGTTATGACGATAAAACAGAGATGACAGTTATTATTCAGGGGTTGGTACGTTCCCGTTGCCACAAAAAAGGATCCTTGCAATTGCATGTTCTGAACTAACTATGTGAAGAAGTGAATTGGTGTGCCACTTCACTGCCAGATGGTTCGCACATATAGCAATGCAATATGATATATATGCTTAAGTGCACTATACCCTTTGGTCCGCACAATGCATTAATGCAGTCCTGGCGAGTGACTCCTCTGTGCTATAGTCATGTATGATGCCGACCCTACGGGGCTGATATACTCCCGAAGGGTCGGCATGATGCACGAATGCGGGCCTGGCGAGTCAACGGGCTGCATTCATACATCATGACGATAACGGTCATAGAACGTTTAAGCAATATACGGGCCTTTCAAAAGGGGACATTTTTGAATAACTCAATTGCTGTGCAGTTCTTTGTGTCCACGGTAACTTAAAGAGTATTATATATGAGTAGTGAGAGTTGTTACCCAGGAAGAAGAAGACACCAAGCATTCTAATAGGTGCACATGGATTAGACAATAGTACAGTTAAGTTCATGTATACCTTGTGTAAATTGCGCCAAGAAAATCAAGAAAATCATGAAGAATCGTATCATGTCTGTAGCAGTCATTTGATAGATCATGATGACGAAGGGACCAAACACGCCGTGACCCCTGCAGGAAAGGACAGATCAAATCATTGCACAATTAGAGATGGAAGCTAAGCGTCAATCTTGTATTGATTCGAAGACAATCAAAGCCAATCATTTCGAATCGTGGACACTCAGAGATGTTTGCGTTTATTCTTCATTCGGGGGTTATTTGATTAACAAGACAATGCTAATTCTGTAAATACACATTATATAATAATCATGTAAACTCCTTAGGCCAAAAAATGGTGTGCTTCAGGTTACATAGTCTGAAAATCTAGGTAGGGAGGTCGGATTTTTAAATTTTTTAAATTTTATTCTATTTTCACTTTGGCCTTTTTTCCTTCAAAATTGGATAAAAGTTTCTAGGGTCCGTCCTGTTTTGCTAGGAAGGGTCGGGTAACCTGATACACACCTTTTATTTTGGCCTTAAAGCTGCTATACTACTTGGCACACTCAAAACTATATTATCCTCATTTGTATCTCAGATGACTGTATAACCCTTTCCCTATCATAATGTGTCATTTATTTTGACAAGAGATTCTTAATATGTGCAATACAAGACTCTAATTCCAGGTACTATTTATATTCTGGTGGGCTTTGATAAGTTAGTGTTAAAAAATGACATCAGGTGGCAGCACTGAGTGGACTGCAACCTGCAAGTCTTGCATCGCTGATCTTACCAACAGAGTCTACTATTTCCTAGTGTAACACTGCAGATGGCGCCAACTTGTTGTTATAATTAAGGGCTGAATAGAATGCTGGAAGCATTCTATTTTTTCTGATCTTTAGCTTTGAATTTAGCACAGTTAAAAGCCACAAATTTGATTGGGATCTTACCAGTACACTGCACTAAGGAGACCCTTTATAAATATGCAGAAAGTGAACGTTCTATATATCTGAGGTAGTATGGCAGCTTTAAGTTTCACAGACACAATCGAAAAAATTATCCATCTGACAAAACACTCAGGATACATACAACATCAAACATGGTTTTATTGATACTTGATACCAATCAGAGGGACGCGGAGTACAAGACAAGGTACATAGTCTCAACACTAGTAAAAAACAACCTACCTTAAGAAAAACAGAAGGAAGAACCAACTCATGGGACATGCGAGTGCAACAAACACATTCTCCACGTTTTCCATTTTAGTGAACCGGAAAGGTACGGCTAGGATTAGCAAAATGCATGATATGTTGAAAACCGACTTCGCCGGGGCTTGCAACTGAAAAGGAAGTAAGTTTACTTTAATGTCAATCAACTGCAGTGTTATGATAATACATCCACTCCCAACCTGCTTATACATATACACGTTTTAATTTATTAAATTTAGGTGATAATTGATTCATTATATGGTCATGTACGTTACATGAGAGGGGCCCTATACGCTGTAAAAGAACAGACTGTCATTGACTTCTCAGGACTTCCCAGAAATATTGAGGGTAGGATATGATAGTCTGCTTACTGTCGGATTTTTAGGATGAAGCCATTTTTTACGCAACCACTGTTAAGTAGCTTTTATTCAATCGAATCCCTAATTATATAGTTTCACCAACTGAATGTTTTTAACCAGCTCACCGACAAAGATCTAAGCTAGACGATATATGGTAGGTTTACATTATAGGCTGGGTTGGAAGAAATTATCAGTGTAAATCGCGTTTCGCTGACCCCCCCCCCCCCTCCCCCAAAAGAAAATGTTTGTAAAAGGTCTATAATAAAACAGATATTTTGATGAGTAATTATAATATGTTTGATGAATGAGTATATATCAGTCATGCCATATTGCAAGCTACAGCATCCTCTTAATGTTATCATAAAATGATGGCTGTTATTATGAAATGATGGCTGCTTTCCATGTGGTTTAAATGCACACAATGAGAAATTAGATCTCCTCACCTGGTTTTTAAAGAATACAACGACCCCTTGCAAACGCATCTCGTCAACTTGAAATAAGATTTGGAGTAACACATACAAAACGACGAAGATTTCTGCCATGTATCGCACCTGAAAAGATAATTATAACGCATTAGCATTTGACGCTGTAACTGATGATTAAGATATATCTAATGCATTGCCAATTGGACAATTTTCTCGAATAACAGAGGACAGATTGTATTCAAAGCGGTATTGATAAAATCGTATTGGAGTGATAAACCATAACCGAGTGACAATGGCAGAAAACGAAATAGGTGTATCTAAGGCCAAAAAAAACAAACTTGATCAATTGACTCGCGCACCTTGTTTTCAGAACCACAAACTTTTATTTTTCAATGGATTTCGCTCACCTCATTCTTTTTTCAAAAAATTGGGATCATTATATTTTCCTTTACCTCTTTATCCCTCCGATTACCTGACAACCAACGGAAGTATTTGTTGCTGTGGGTTCACTGGAAATTACTGTCATGAGGCTGAGTAAAGAGATAAATTGTCGCTCTCTCTACTTTTCCGTGGACAAAATCCATTGACGAATATTAAGATGATTTTGCTCGCACCCTTTTTTCAAAGTGAAATCCATAGACCAACTGTTTTTTTTTGCCGCCGGGCTAATACGGGTAATTCTTCACAACCAGAATACATTGATTTAAAGGATAAATTCTTTACAATCGAAATAATCTTTATATACAAAAAATATAATTACAATATTCCGTGCATCGACGGGCCCCATCAGATTTTCTGGAGGTCGAAGGTAGACTGCTACACTGAGTATAATCAGGTATATTATGGTCACGGCGAATCTCTCAAAGAACCGTCTCTGTTAGAAGAACAAAGAAAGAATTAATGCACGTAAGTTTATGACAGAGAACTCACCGCCACTGTCTTTAGAAGCAAAGGATCTAGGCGAGCAAAGGAAACACATTTATACTGCGAGGGGACATCCTATCCTGCCCTGAGTATTGACTCATTAAGACCTATGCATATAGGCATATCAAACATCCTGACCTGCTCACCAGGGACTTTCCATATACTATTTACATCTAGACCTGCTCACCAGGAGCTTTTCATATACTACTTACATCTGTACCTGCTTATCAGGGATTTCCCAATATACTATCAGTCTATACGAAAACGTGCCGGACACCGGCTATAGCCGGCTAAATGCCTGCTGGACCGGCGGAAAATCTGTGTCTGCCGGTCCCAATGACTGGCTGTGATCCAGGGCTACATGCCAGTTTTTACTGCTTGTAAATCGGACCATTATTAAGGTTTCTAGAGAGTAAACTAGAGAGTCTGAATATTATGTAAAAAAAACCCACAAAAGTTATAACTATGATTTTTAAAATGATTTAGATGTACTAGTAACCTCTATTTAACATGATTTCCTCTCTCTATATATATCAATTCTTGCTTATTACTACATTTCTAGATACAAACATTTCCCCGGGGTATATCCGGACCTGCAAACATTTAACCGGGCCTGCAGATTTACAAAACTGCAGGACCGAATGTCCTGCACAGTGAAAAACTTTTTGTATAGACTGATATACTACTTTAATAGATAGACCTGCTCACTAGGAGCTTTTCATAAACTACTTACATCTAAACCTACCTGCTCATCAGGGGCTTTCCATATACTACTAACATCTACACCTGCTCATCAGGGGCTTTCCATATACTACTCACATCTACACCTGCTCATCAGGGGCTTTCCATATACTGCTTACATCTACACCTGCTCATCAGGGGCTTTCCATATACTACTCACATCTACACCTGCTCATCAGGGGCTTTCCATATACTACTTACATCTACACCTGCTCATCAGGGGCTTTCCATATACTACTTACATCTATACTGCTCATCAGGGGCTTTCCATATACTACTTACATCTATACTGCTCATCAGGGGCTTTCCATATACTACTTACATCTATACTGCTCATCAGGGGCTTTCCATATACCACTTACAGTTGAATCCTTACAACATACTAATAACCTTTTTATTGCTTCCTTGTGTCTATCTGGTGGCGCTACCTGGGTGTTCATTGAGGACACAAAACGGTTGTCTATCCGTAATCTGACAAAACCGTGCTCACAGATACCACCTAGTGGTCAGTGGGAGAATTATAATATCCCCACAAACCCCACAATTGTAACTTGAAACACATCTTTTCATAGCCTTAGACGAATTAGTTACCCAAGCAATTATAACGCCACGATTCTGACAGCGTTTATTTCATTAACCTAAATATGTTGATATATCCATGACAGCAGTAAACATAATTGAGTGAGATACGTACTTGTGCAAACGTTTTCCATTTTTCGTCCAGAAGTTGTTTAATTACCCCACCCTCTAACATCTCTAAATGCTCGTCCGTCTTTCCATCAGTCATGTAGATGAGGACGGAGCTCCAATCTAAGATAAACATAATGCATTTTATTCCACTATAATCAGTATTGACATTCCACAGCCATCGCCTTACATATTACATAAATCCCAGCATAAGTATCGCTATATAAGACGTAGTGATCACACAAAGTAACTTTAAGCATTATCTTCCATAGTGATACCCTACAACCGATATCAAAGGCTTAGCTATATATGTATATAAATATTTAAAAAAACAAACAATGGAAGGTTACTTACTTGTTCCTCCACCGATCCCTATGGTATCTAATGGCGCTAGTGGATAGCAGGAACACGTAATGTTACTGTACCGCCATACTTCCTGTTGGGGGATTAAAGGAGGCCAGTGTCAATTCTAACAAGGGTTGATCCGCCAAGACAATGGCGTTCATTATGGTGGTCAATGCACATATTACGCACAACTACAAGGGTTGGGGTGTGCCATTACTACTAAATTTCTAGTGGCTATTGAAATACTCTATATATCTACGATTTTTATTGACCCACTACTGTCGGCTTATTGCAGAGAATTCACCAGCATGTCATGTCATGTTATGATGATATTGGACAATATAACCCTTCTTGAAGGGAGAGTGATCACCAAGCTAAATTAGTTATACTTATCTATTACATGTGATTAGGTTACATTTAGATTAAGATTATCACTGAAAAGAGCTGAAACCTGATAGAACTCTTCTACCATATATGTTGACCTACGCCTTCCAACCCCGATAATCAGAGAACAAATACGGGGCTGGTGTAAAGCGATGGGTGAAAACAAACCACTCACAAAGCTTTGCAACTCAATGATCTCTTTGAAGATAAAATGCCGACCTAGCATACTAGCTAGTGTCAGGGGTGTCAGTGTGGCAGCATTTTGGATGTCCATTGTCGCCCGTTTAGAATGATGCTTTACAGCATAGTTGAACATGTTCTGCAAGAAAACATAGGTCACACATTATACCAAGGTTTTGGGAATACATGACTTCCATTATACCGTGAGGTATATATAGCAACATTACTACACCCTAGTGTAGGCATATAGTGGTGATTCTCTCCCTTTGGAGGATATAAAATACTCGACGTTGATACAACAAGGTAAAGTGTATCAGAATGACAGCTATGATTAATGCAATTCCTGAAATTACAAGTTTGGTACCAAAGATGTATACTTACAATTTTGTTGTTGATAACCAGCATATGGAGTACTGTGTTCCCATATGAATCTTGTACATTGGGATCTGCTCCATGGTCTATGAGGTAGTCGTAGATTTCCTCGTGACCAAAGCAGGCGGCAAAGGCTAATGGGTATTCCCCATAGTAGGCAAAGCCTGGAATCATCAACATTAATAATGATTAAAAACTAGCTAAAACAGTAAAGATATGAGACTTAAATACTGATTTCAATATTAATAAATAAAATTAATAGAAGCTTACAAGTGAAAGACTTCTTCATTGCTGTCTAGATAAAGTTTCACACATTGGCATTAGGAACCATTATAGTGACAATTTCATCCCATTCCGGGCGTTAATCAGCAAACTGACACGTGTCACTATGCAACATAAAAAGTTTCTTCATCTGCTGAAATATAAATAATTATACATACCTTCATAGTTTGTGCGCTTTGCTTTCTTCAGCTTCTTCTGGTCCTCTGGGATGAAAAACCTCCCCGAGGCTCTTTGGTTCACGTCGGCTCCGTTCTCTACTAGTATCCTGACCAGGGCCTGGTCGCCGTTGGAGATTGCCAGATGTAACGCGGTCTCGCCTGTAGAATACTCAATGTTAGTTGTTTTTATTGCTGTCTTATTGCTTGGGGTGGGAGTAGACAGTGTTATTGGATTACTTGTAATTTAGATCATTATGCAGTGATAATACATAGAATTAAGTGACCGTTCAATATGTCCCGCAGTCTTTTGGTGATCAAATATACTTTTCTATATTTGAGCCTATTAACTGCAACTTTGAGTATACCTTTCAGAAATCTCCTGCATATACTAGCAGACACACTATCAAAGACCCCCCCCCCCCCCGTCATATATGCCATGCTATACACATTTTTGAAACAAAACAAAAATTCCTGCATCCAGTATCTTCTTACCATAGTATTCATCTCCCTCATAAATGTCCAGAGCCATTTTGGGGTACATCTTAATGAGGAGTTTGGCAACCTCGGTATGTGTGGGAGAGTTCTGTAAGCACAGGAGATGCAGGGCTGTCTCTCCCATAGACCCCCGACAGTCCAGTCTCCAGCACGCCTCGTGTTCCTCGAACGGGGTAAAGCTGCGTTCACATTCTCCATACTCCATCTCCAGGCGGGAATCGTCCGTCCTGTCAATGTTGTCCAGAATGGACCCCTGGTGGAACGCAGCACAATTAAGTCTTTAAGCAATGACTAGGGTGTAGGGAGCCAGCAATTGGCATGGCTTAGTTTGTATGCATGGAAGCAACAGGCAGCGATGAATATGTGGTATGTTAGTTAGGGGTACTATTGTTATATTTACTTAACAGTTGATTGATACGAAATGTAGGACATAACGCGCCATCCAATCCAGTAGACTTACCAGAGCCGACAAAGGGTATATCACATTAAAGTATGATGCATCCCTTAAAATATTGTATATATTGACAATGTGCTCAACCACGGGATGAACTGTGGGGTGATTACTGCAACAAAACTTTCCTGTTGCAGCGCAAAAAAGAAAGCCTCTGTATTTGGGCATACAGAATTATATCCCACGCAAACGCTTACTTGTTTCCCGTCTGTTTTTGGTACTGTTTAAAATACTTATTCCAGAATCGAATTGTTGTATGCAGGGGCGTGGCAAGCAGTTTCAAAGTAGGGGGGACTGAGGGGTATTTTGACCCTTTTGACCCCTTTTTACTTGACCTTTTTGGTTTGACCTTTTTTGAGGTTGGTCAAAAGTGGGGGGGACATGTCCCCCCCGTCCCCCCCGGTTGCCACGCCCCTGGTATGTTTGACCTGTGAACGCCGCTCTTCTGGAATTTTAAAACTCGCCAGTAGCCTCACAGGTGGAGGTTACAATTCTGTATAGTAAGTCATTATGTGTTATCAGAATATCTAAAGCACAGTTTGGGTAAGTTGATGGTACAACACACAAAGATAGACACGATAACATTCTGAGCAAAGAGGTTAACACATGATGCAGTAAATTAGAGGAGGTAAAATAAGTTTGAATGCATAAGACCGTAGCACAACATTGCATACATAGTCCCTAATGTACTTTACTGAGCACTAAATTGAACCAGAAGCCAACTCAGCTGAATGTTAATGGTCAATTTGATCAATGATTATATTCAGACACAACTTGCCGTGATAATCAAAATGGGAAAAAACTCGGACATTCAGTCTTTGCTATGTATACTCTGTACCTATCAGCTTTTCCTCTTTTTTTCTTTTACCACCGTAATACACATCGTTTAATAGACACCTAATCATTTCGATGTCCATGTCATGATAGGGCCCATATTATAATGGGATCTAGACAAAGGGCCATTGCATTAGAATCAAATCTGAATAAAATGCTTTTATTATATATAACATCTAACGGGAGTGATTGGTTTTGGGTTTCCCGATACCCTTCATGGTTAGGGTGCCACCCCCATGGAGCAGCTCACACATGGAGGAGCTCACACTGGTAACCACCCAGGGGTAGTCCTCCACGGTCTAAGGAGGAAGCTGTGTGGGGAACAATGGCCGCCATAATTACTGCTGGTACCGCGCGGGCAGTTGGGTAGAGGGCTGCGTCTCTAGGACACCAGCGTGCGTCATCGACGTGGGAGAGTTAGTGCGGCGGATGAGGTGTGTGTGTAGGTATATGGGGGGGGGGTTGGGGAGTAGGGGGGGCAGTGCATCGATCAATGTCCAATACAGGCTAGGTCAATGTTCGTTACGGAACACACTTAACACCCCCCCCCCCCCACCTCCTTCAATCAGCCATTACCCCGCCCATTATACCAGCAGCCCGGCTCCGACACCCCTCCAAGTCCCCCATCCCCCCGTCAGGCCTCACCCGCGAACCCTGCCCGCTAAAACGATACCATCAGGGTACATCGATTCTAGGCCACTAAAAAATTAATCATTGTACTGGAGTCAATCGTGTGTTATATGTAATAGTTTCCATGGCTCGGCCAGGCGTTCAAGGTTAATAATATATATGAAAAAGACCTTTTACTTATGAATAACAATGGTAGTGATACTGTGTACTTATTTATTGGTCTTTGAAGTCAACTGACTTTGATTCATTTGTGGTGATAACTCCTATATGTTCGGGATGCCAACGATATACAATTTCACCTCTGTTGTCCCCTATATCTAATTTGGGTATGCCTTCTTCCTCTGCTTAGGATAGAACACAACGAATAATCTAACAGGGGATTGTTTCCAGGAGGAAAACAATTTTTAGACCAGGACGATGGCGTGGGAAAGTGGTGTAAATGCATAATTGTGAACTAGGTCTACGTCCTGCAATACATTTTGGATAATATACGGTAACAAAGGGCTAGATCTGAGTTACTGCATTACTGATGAAGATTGATCTGGTAACTATTTGGCACCTATTAAAGACATCCACCCTTTTCTACCCATTACACGATATCTAGAGCTTATTCAGGTATGAGAGTTGCAGGCTATACACTCATGCTAGATCTAGTTGTGTTGTCGTCTAAAACTGTCTGCGTCAACAAGTGCCAGCTGTTTATCCAAAACAATGGGGTGGTGTATACTAGCAACCCCTCACAGGGGGGCTGGGTGGGGGTGAGAGCGGGTACCATTGAGTAAGGGTGGGGCTTCATTTAGAGGTGCGGAGGTGCACCCTCCCATCCCACCGGGGTACCCCCTCCCGGCCAGTTCTCGACTTGCTCTGATCGAGCCCCCCACCCCTCCCCATTCCCCGTCAGTTGTCAAGGGTTACTTGATTAGGGACGCTGGCTAGAGCGCCTCTGTGCAGCCTCTACAGGGGCCAACATTTACTTAGCACGGGCTGCTGCTATTGGCTGCAGGACGATGGCGGCGTTCTTAGTGAACGATTGGTGTCCAAAGTCCTTGGATCGATAAGAAGCAAATATCCAGCCTGAGAGCTTTTCTCTGGGTCAATGCAAGCCACTCATACCTATCTTAAGGCTGATGTTTAGAACCAGTATGGCTTCTACCGGCTTGCCTCCCAGCCTTTATATGTACCCTCCTGCGACTAATAACCAATTCACAGACCAAACATTACCTTGCCCATCGACGCAAACAGTTATTTTGGGATACATTGTTTAACCCCTTTGCCGTTATGCTCATAACTTATACAATGTGGTATTGGCAGTTGTTGTTCAGGACTCTTTGGGCAATGTGTCTAGGAGACGGGGCACCACCTCTTTATAAAGATTGACTGTGCTCCGCATATAATGCCCCACCTAGCTGTGCTACGCTGTGAACAGAAACACTCTTGACACAGCGTGCACACATGGGGCTATTCCCATGCCCCATGTAAGCTTGAACGCCTACAGCAATGTAGTTATTTCCTATACTTCTTACATATCTCTCGGGCTATGATAATGCACAAAGAATGGTTGAGTGCCTACAGCAATGTCACTCTTTCCTATACTACTTACATATCTCCCAGACTATATGCCTATGACCTATGTATGGTTAAACGCCTACAACGATGGGACTCTTTCCTATACTACATACATATCGCCTATGCCTACAACCATAAAACTTCTTCATATACTACTTACATTAAGTTACATATATATCAGAGACACTGTACAGCCGCCTCTGCCACTGATAACAACTGGGTTGTTGGTAATATTGGACGTTCAATACAATAATAAATGTTATACATCCTCTGTATTCCTGTCCAGAATGATTCATCATCTTCCTATGTGTAAATAATTTGGAGTTGAGGAGTTTTGATGAATTCCCATATTGCCCAATAAAGACAAGTTATACTACATACGTTCCCCAGTCTAGTGATCATACGTCCCCGATTGGATGATCAGCAATGCTATCGTGTGGTGTGTGTGTGAAATGATTAGGCGTTTTATATATGAAGTACCACTCAGTTACGTAGCCGTGGACGCTAATGCATTTGGTACCTCCATTATTGATAGCACACCACTCATAAACACTCAGCCAGATGACTATGGACAAATACAACAGCAACAGGCCACTGTAGGTTAGCCATTTCCTGCATAATATGCTCTGGGGTACAGAGTGGGTGCTTTGGTAGTGGGCTTTCCTCGTTAATTATACAGACCTCTACGCCGAGGCAATTGCTATAGGCATGTGCTTAGTTTACTTTCTACATCTAAAAAGGGATTATTGATTGGACCATGCTTCACAACTATCACTATGATGACGTGGTAAAATATCAAACGGGCCGCTCAATGACACTATAGTACTTCCGCAATATTGTACATTATGGGATCTGAAAATAGACTCCTATAAATACCGTCTGAAAATGATATGTTTTATCTGACGAAGAAGCGACACTTGAAGCTCATTCAATTGAAAAGGGGTAGGTTGTTCCACATTTGGGTTGTGTAAAAAATAGAAAATACAGACACACAGTGCGTACACCACTGGTACACTTCAAGCACTAACTGTTAGTGGAGGCAATTGGTATTAAACAAAATGTTATAGACCGTAGTGGCAAAAATTGAAAATATAGACAACACCACCGCTGTGGAAAAACATTGGGATTGTATTGGCGTTAAATATCCCAGGTAGAAAAAACAGATAACATAGGGGTCATAACGCTTGAGGTGACGAACTGAATGGTTTGTACCACATCTTAAATCAGTATGTTTTACACAACAAAGGCACTCCATGATTTGGTGTTGAAACTCATTACAGAAACATATGTGTCTGTGAGTCTTACCTTTCCCTTCTTCAAAGTTTTAAGTTAAAAAGTAATATGTTTTATGACAATGTAAATAGGGAAACCCTATGAACAGTTGGCAGGACGTATATATGGCGTCCCTTATGCAAAAATTGTCCATTTAGGGGATTGCTTGGCATTTGCAACTCATACTACTATGTGAAGTTGCAACTGGAAGTTACAACTTCAGTCTATTCTTATGTGCACCTAGGAAGTACTGTGTGTACACATGGTGCACCTCACCATAACTGCAATAGCTCTTTACTCACTCACGGTGACAGAGTAAGCGCTTCATACATGTATAGTATTTCAGACACTATTTTACACATGGTTTAGTTCATAGATAGAGAAGAACATCTATAATGAAAGTACAGTAACTACATGCACATTCTAGCTTCTAGAAACATGTATACGTACAACATGGAAACTGAGAAAGATATATATGTAGATGCAAACAGAGTATATAATTGAGGTCTACCTGAATTGGAAATAACAGTTAACATATTGAGATAAACACTGGAGTTGCTGTACTCCAAACACTGTAAAGCGGCAAGGTAGCGACAGACAAATAAAAGCTTGCTGGTTACTAAAGGTGTGATAAACTTGTCTAAACAAGGGTTGGTGCGGGTGGAATTCCGCACTCATGACATGTATTCATGAAAAAGAGAAAAGATAACAGCAGAGAACAAAATATAAATTGTGAAGCAAAGTTGAGAAGTGAGTATCATGATTTTCATCACTCTACCTTCGGTTCCACTGCAACACGGAATCCATCCCAAAGCT
Organism: Harmothoe impar; assembly: GCA_947462335.1. Taxonomy (NCBI): domain Eukaryota; kingdom Metazoa; phylum Annelida; class Polychaeta; order Phyllodocida; family Polynoidae; genus Harmothoe; species Harmothoe impar. The sequence goes on from OX381704.1 coordinate 59,861,515, forward strand.
GTTTGCATTTGATTAAAGAAACAAGGACAGGTTAGTAATGTTAAATATTATGCACACAATTAGAATCAGCTGTTAATGATAGAGGAATGTTAACATGTTATGTTTATGAGTGTAGGATTATTTTCCCACTCAAACTTTATAGCCTGCAACACCCACGAAAACTAGCGCTGTGAGTATAGGTGTTTTCATTTTCTTCTGAAAGTTGTATATTTCGTCACCCGTCACTGGTGACAGAAAGTCAGCATATAGAGGCGATGTCAGCACATAGAAGCATTAACAGTGTTACCAGTGTCACCTGCCTATGCCTGGGTCTGTATGTCTAACAGACGAACAGATTATATAAAACTGAAATATTATCTGCAAATTCTAAACACATACAGATGTGATAGTTATAAGATATTGCCTGTGCAGTTACCGCCAAGAGGACCTTATATCAAGCTCAGGGGATGCGAGAAATCACTCCCACGCAAATCCAGAACTTAGGAGACACTTCTGCCAGTAGCTCTCATATAGAGGTCCATCTTGGTTTCAGAAGGACCTCGAGGTGATCCTATCTCAAAATACGCTCTGTATAATCCATAGTGGAGATTCTATTCCTTAGTCACATAATCAACGATCCAACGGCTTATTTGCAGCACAATCAGACAACCCCGATTGAGAATTGTAGCCGTAATTCCTGGCACCCCGACTGACATTTACAGCCGTAAGTACTCAAACTAGATTTTCAGAATAAATCAAGAACGCCACTATGGCACACCCATATTTGGGGACATCCCAAGCGTTTATAGATCTCTTTATTCTAATATGCGGTCGGCCCTCTAATACGGCCATCCCACCCTGGATGAGCCATTGTTATCCTGACGACAATATATAAAGTTACTTTAAGGAAATATGCCATACCTAAAGGGCTAGTGAGGTTTCAAGCTGTCAAAATCTATTACCCAGATACAGAGGGATTAGAAGAGGAGGCCTTAAAGACGTAATATGGTGGATTCATTGAGGCACTTTGGCATGTATACGTTTATATAGAGGTGACAAACAAATACACATTATTATATATGTTGTTATCATCTTTTAGGTCTAATTCCTTCAATTATTTTGTATTCTAATAGCTGTGGAATGTGAATGGAATAAAGTATTCTTTTCTTTAGCTTATTTTACTGTAAACAGCATAAACAGATAGAAATAGTGTCTAATGTTCACTTTTAATGACATAGAGCTTATCATGATCATATCAAAAATGCAACATGTCAAATGAAAGGTATTGATGAGCTCTACACTAATATTGGTACTGCATGCGCACAGGTAAAGCTAATGGTCTTAATAATAGGTATCTGAAAAACATCTTAAGGTAACTAGTCTCAATGAAAAACACGCCTACTGCGCAGGTTCCTGCACATTTATGTATATGTTTTTTAAGGAACTATATATATACATGTAGTTCTATTTCACCCCAGAGGACATGTCAGTCTCATATTTACATATATGCTTACAAACATTCTACAGGACTTGACCAAGCCTAGAACCCAGAATCTTCTGCAGGTGAGGCTAATGCTCTACCCCTGCTGTATTGACAAAGACGTTGACTTGTACACGACTTGGCCGAGCCTAGAACTCAGGATCTTCTGCATGTGAGTCTCACGCTCTATCCCTGCTCTATTGAGGAGGTGGTAGTAGGTCTGCATGCTGAAAGGTTTACGTGTACCACATGAAGACTACATGCCTGACTCAGAGTCAGATATCTCAGAAAATATCTTGGGACCTCCCCTATTTTCTTTACACTATTTGAGACTACTTGTAACTTGGGCCTCATGGCGAAAGTCCTGAAGAAATTTAATTTCAGTATTCTTAGTATCATATACTCTATTACGGTAATTGTTATTGCAACATGAATCATCAATGCATGCATTCTTTTGAATACTTTAGATGTTGTATACTACAGAACTGCATCATATGATCCAGGGATCATTATCGAAACATGAATCATCAATGCATGCATTTATATTAAATACTTTAGAAGTTGTATACTACAGTGCTGCATCATATGATCCAGGGTTCATTGCGGATTGAAAAAAGACGCTGCGAAAAGAGAATTACAATTTCCAAGTGACCCTTTTCTAATGTAAACAGACGAAAAATACAAAATACAAACACCTATGGGAAGTTGAAAACACAGATGTGGAGTTTCTAGTGGATTCCAAACGGTACAAAGTGACAACCTTAAAGCCCCACTGCAGCTCTCCTATAAATAGGGCTGAATACCTGTCCCGACTGCGCCCTGACTGTCGGTGGAGGGGTACCGAGATCTGCGGGTTTAAAGGCTTACAACTTATTGCCGGGGCAGCAACAGTCGAGTACAGGCATGACAGGTATACTCAGCCCTTTATATCCGGCGGCCCGGGGTTTAACATTGGTCTAGGTTTGCAGCGTAACATATGGTCCACCTCCTTTATTATAAATTAAATTTTATGCATATGCCATGTAATATCTATAATTAATCATCTGTCTCGCCAGCATATCCAGCAATTTAAGTGAACTTTAATAATTCAGATGCATCACTATACATATCGATCACGGTCTACCTGGCGTAGCACACAATAGAGTAGTATGAATGGATTTCCGTGAATCTTCAGATGTACTTAATGGCATGGTAAACCGTGGCCTCGGACCAAAACTATGACCCATTACTTGGACATGCATATTCTCCAATTTCCTGTGATAAACTGCTTGCAGTATAAGTTTGTTAATTTTCCAGTATATGTGCGCGTGTCCCCGGCCTCTAAGCCAAATCCCACGATGCTTTCCTAACCCCGATAACATCTGAAAATTGAGCTTCTTGCGATTTAGAAGACAATTTAAGGTTAATTTGCTCAATTTACTACAGAACATACCAAATTACAGAAACTTTCAACTACAACAAAGGAAAATGTCCCAATATCAGATCCCGAAACGTGTTTCAAATTCCACATTACGATTTAGGTATAGGTAAGAATCTGCGTACATGGGAATTTAAGGTATTTGGCGATATGCAAGAACAGAGAGAAGAAACAGCGTCAAAAGGGAGTCCAGGTTGCCTCCAGAATGACTCCCCTCTCTAGGGGAGTCCAGGTCGCCTAAGGTCGCCTAGGTGACTCTCTGGTTGACATAAGGGAGTCACTTGGGGGAGTCGTATAGCTTTCTGGGTCATATGACTCTCCCAGGTGACTCCCTTAGGTCAACCAGAGAGTCACCTAGGCAACCTGTACTCCCCTAGTGAGGTGGGTAATTTTGGAGGCAACCTAGACTCCCTTTTGACGCTGGTTCTTTTCTCCGTGAAGTGTTCATCCAAGACCCCTCGTCGAAGTATTGCCATATAAATGGAAACCCTGGGAGTCTCTGTATTTTTCTCATATTGCAAGTATATTGGGTATATATTTTTATAATAATGTACCTCATTACCTTTATTGTGGTGTTTTCCATGGTATAATTTGGTGTTCATCTATCTAGTACATATCAATAATTTGGTCCTGCATCTGAACAAACCGTAGCAATTCAGTTCAAAAGGCATAGATGAGCTGCCGTCAAATTAGCAGCTGTGGTGGGGTTTGAAATATAAGCAAGGGCCCGTTTGGAACCTTTGCTGCTTAGGATATCAGCAAGAGGCAGACCCTGCTATTATACCAAACAGCAGAGGTGTCAGGTCCATAAATCGGACTGTGGAGTTTGGCAACCTATACAAGATGCATCTTTCTGGAGGTGAGATATGACCACTTTACCAACATATCTGCACTTGATATTACAAAAACCAATTGCTGCATATGTGGTTAATGGCTGTGTCTCATGAGATCGGGCCAATGTGAACGTCTTTGACCGAGTGCCATCGTTGACTGGGTGCCATCTTTGACTGGGTGCCATCTTTGACCGGGTGCCATCTTTGACCGGCCACCATAGATATAAAGATTTACGAAAAATAAATTTCTTCTTTGATATGTAAGGGATAAGATAAAGAAAATGGCGGTGGTTATATTTCCCTATATTACTTTAAGTCTTTACCTGCCCTAAATAAACCTTTTTCTGTCAGGAGGTCAAAGATGGCACCCGGTCAAAGATGGCACCCAGTCACAGATGGTACCCAGTCAAAGACGTTCACATTGGCCCGATCTGATGAGACACAGCCTAATACGTAATAGTAACGCTGTCATGAGATTAATGGTACAGCACAGGGCATTGAATGCCGTATGGATTTCCTTAAATGTATGCCGACGTGATATATCAAGTATGATGCATGTTAGAAATAAATGTCCGTCATTTACCAGTCACAGCGCTTTACCATAATCGACCCCTCCTCCTATTCATACAATTAATTATGCATCAATACATGGAATGGACAATGGGACCGTGCTGTATTAATGCATGGCGGGGAAATGGTATACATATACCACTCAAGGTGTAATTCTAGCTGGCCTTGTGGTCGGATGATGTTTGTGAGAACCCAGTCCGCAAACCTCCAGCATCCGGAGCTGGGAGTCAGCATGAAAGGGAGCGGCCCCTAAAGGCCGCGTCTCGGTGGGGTTAGGAGGACTGGGTCGTGATTTAGGGCAGGCTGATCAATGAGTCGGGCTGGAGCACGGCGCGCCGGGCCTGTCTATTATTCAGGTGGCACGCTAACACCAGCTCCCCACTACCACCAGGAGGAAACCAAAGGTCGGCTGTCACCATAGATACCACATGCCACTAGCTCCTCCAGTGAGTGTGTCGGGAGCGGCCGCCATGGGACCATCCACCACCCCCTCTGGCTGCCCTGCAGCTCCTCGCCCTCCTTTCCTATTGTATAGCTGGTGTAGGGCAAGCGAAGCTAAATGCAATGCCTATGTCCTGAATTATAAGTTTTTCTTTCTACGCAAGAGGTTGATACCTCTTTATATGGGTCTGGGGCATCATGGTACGATTATAATTCCAAGGCATGCAAAATTATAAACCCAAGTTAAAATGTATTTATTCCCTTGAATATATGCAAACGTGTATATCAAGTATGATGCATGTTAGAAATCCATGTCCGTCATTTACAAGTCATAATCTCGACTCCATCATGGTTAAAACACTACCTGGTTGTTTATCGATCCATAAATCTATGCAGAAAGGTCAAATCAGCTAACTTATTAGCGTCAAGATGATTAGCAATGCCAACAAACTAATTTGCCGTCTTGTTAGCAATAAATGATGCCAAGCTAGACGGAAACGTTCCCCACTTCCTTCCTAAAATGCCAGGGCCGCGTAAGAGGTGTTCAATTATTAATTCTCTGGTTTAATCAATTTAGCATCACACACATCTAGATGCATACAGATCCACCGAAAATGAATTTTAAGAGGGAGGATGGCCAACATGGACGTTTATTTTTCATGTATAGCTGTTTAGATAAGGAATTAGTTGCGATTAGCAGATCCTTTTTGCAAGTATATATAGGCTTACATGTTTTATGGGATATATGTGTATTGTTTCTTGTGGGAATAGAGAGAAACAATGAAGTTAACTTCCGGTCTGGTCATTATTGTGGATGGATGGTATTAATGCTTTCTCACATCTTACCTCATGGTGCCTAGATGGGAATTATGTAATAGATAGACTATGGTTATGAAAAGATATGTAGAATTAACCACAGCTTGCTGGTGGGGCCAGACGAGGGTGAAGCCCAAGTCGCCTTACCAGCAAGCTGTGGTTAATCCCACTCATCTTTTCATAACCATTGTCTATCTATTTTAAACCACAGCAGTAAGGTTATGTCAGGGTATGCGATATACCCAAGGTGCGAAGTCCTTTGTCTTACCCCTCCACTGAGTTAGCCTCTCATAACCATAGTCTATCTATTACATATAGAGAGAAGGAAAGTCTCCACCTTTACAACATGCATGTTTGTAAACATTGCATGAACCTCTGTGAGGGCCACATGAATCTCCTCATTGGCACCTACTGGCCATGGCCACGAATACTTGTGTAGCAAGGTGTTAAGATGTCATGCCACAATTCTTTCAGTGTGAAAGTGTGATGAATATCCCACACCATACATGGGTAAAGAGAAATTACCAAAATATCTCATAGAAATCCCACCAAGAGGAAAAACTCCTTAGGGTGCCAGTAATACCCAACGTTACTCTACTTTTAATGACTTAAGAACAGAAGTTTATACAGCCATCTGCTCCTGTGGTGAGGTGTGGAGATTTAAGTCAACATGTACATCATCACATGTACATTAGGCTATATGCAAGGAAGTGGGCACTAGTCCAGACCTTACAACCCAGTGGGTATTCAACATTGTTTCAGCATACAATGTGTTTCAGATAACATGAGCTGAAAGTGTGGGGTAAGTCGGAATATTCTTTTCATTTTTATTTTGGCCTCAAATGTATCCAGAAATTGACTTGGGAACTGTGCCAACGACTCGCTGACTGCAGTGGACCATCAAACCAACTTTAAATAGACCCAAAATGGCCAACAATTAATAGACAAGTTCAAATGGGATAAAGATGGATTTAGTGATATACATCACAAGTGACCCAGGGTTTCTAGCGGAAATATTTAAAAATAAGGACGGAGTGGCTTGGTCAGGGGCTCCTCGAAGGTGCGACGTGGTTAAATGCGGTTCTGACAACAAACAAAATACCTTACAAACTGTAAATAAACTGTAAATACACTGTAAACGTCTCCACATCGCCCTGAGTGTAGGCCGCAGGCCAGCCTCCCAGTAACGTCCTCTCATTGGCTGCAGCCATGGAGATGCGCCACGAAATTGGCGGGAGTGACTTGGTCCCCTGACCAAGCCACGCTGCTTGGTCTATAGGCGCCAATGGGCGAGTCACGGCGGTGCATGTTAGAACATTTGACCTTTACAGATCACCAGGATACACACACCTCTTTAAAAGCGTCTCATTTTTTTAAAATCTCACCTCCTCTTAACCATTGCAGGGCTTTCTTCATGGGATTTTTTTTTTTTTTTTACATTTTGAAAAAAAATAGAACTTTAGCTTTATTTTGAACAGGAAACCCAAAAAAACAAAGGCAGGGTGATACTTCAAAGCCAGCTGGTCAATCTACGTGTTTTGAATGAAAACTGTCTCACAGAGACCCAGGGTACCCCTGGGTCAACAATATGTATATTCAGACATGTTTTAGGGTCGGGTAACCTGAAACCAACTTTTTTATGGCCTTACCAAAGACGACCAAATGCTGTCTTGAGTGCTTAAAGTATGCTGCTGGATATGGGTCTATCAATTATTATGATTTGGAAAAATACCATCCATGGATTTATATATTCAAAAGATAAATCAGTTTTATAAGTATAGTAGGGTTCGTAACTTTCCATGTACTGATGGGAAATGTCCACAATGTGCAATGTAAATATTTGCCCAAAGTAACAAGGCCTGGCTACATACTTTTAATCCCAGTTAATTGCAAATTTATCAATATACATAGGGTCTACATACACATCGGGACAGACCGAATAAAGAGTACCAGTGGGGTTGACATCAACCTTCTCTCTTACTTCATGTCGCTTACCCAAACTAAGAGTTACATGTCTGATCTTTGACAATTTGACACATTATCAACTTTTCGCTACTCTCTGCCAGGGGCGTAAGAAACGGAAATATGCAGGTCCTTATGCGGATTAGTTATGATTTGTGATGTAAGAACTGGTGCTTACTGTACCCATGCATATAGATCCTATAAAAAGTATGCCCTCGCACATGAATGTGCACCAGAAGTCAATTGAGTCCCCCACTGTAGCAGCCCAATAAGTATTAGCACACCAAGCATAGAGGCAGTGTGTGTTATCGTTAATCAATAGGCCTGTGCCAACCATGGAGGAGGTGGGCTGTTAATCTGCCATAAGCCGGCCTCAGCTGGCTGCCTCTCTCACCACATAAGTTATTGGTGGGAACCCAGGGTGAGAAACACAGGTGTTCTGCCTGCCGGGCCCTCTGCAGTTAGTCCCGACTTGGTACAGGTAATGCAATTTGCAGGGAGAGGTTCATACACAGATCATATTGTTGTGCCTCTACATGGGTATCCACATAATTGACCGTGTCGCCGTGTCGATTTTTAGCAAGAGAGCCGAGTCGCTGTGTCGATTTTTATGTATGTAAAATACACTAAGGCTTTATAAGAAGGTCTGTGTCCGTCGATTTTTAAAGGGGCCGTGTCACACGTGTCGATTTTTAAAGGGGCCGTGTCGCCGTGTCGCACGTGTCGATTTTTACCCATGTAGAGGCACATTGTTGATATCCATTGTTGCAGGTCAATTCAAAAGAGGTTAGAAGATGGGATACCATCATCGACATGGTTACTACGTTGTTTAACTCAGACATCCTTAGTTTTATTAGATGTACTTGGAATAATGATTGGGATGTATGCTGAGGTGACCAATGTAGAAATGCCACATGAAAATATTGTTACAATTGATTTTGAAAGACAATATCACATAATCCAGAAGAACGTAGGGAACATCTTTGGGAATGTATTTTAACAGTACTCATTGTAGTCCTATCAGAAAAAAGGGTTTTTACGTTGGAAGAGATGGCCTTAACTACCGCCGAAATGATGAGATTTTAATAAACAGGCTGAAGTGGCCACCAGTTACTCCAACCTTATGAACTTCTGGTGAGCAATGATCACACGTAGAGTCAAAGCGTTGGGCTTCCCGAAAAAATGACAGATTTTGCCCATTTAAATTTAACCTCGGTAACACCCCGTCTCAGACATGCATGAAACTAATAAAGTCCATTCACAATCCAATATAGACATATGGGGGTTACCTTTTACTTTTCCTCAACTTTCAAATTTACCTCCGACTTAAGATTACTGTAGCTCGGTCAATAATGGGCATTTCTTATCACTGATTACCCTGGAGGGTAGCTATTATCTAAGAAAATCTCAGAAAACCGTTATCACACCAGTGTCAGCTTTTCTGCAAGCACACGGCAGCGTTATCCAAATGTGTACCTTAAAAGCACCATATCTGCCATAATTAACCCAAATATTCAGTTTCTGGGAGATGAAAATTCTCAATTTAACAAATGTGTTACTTCCCATTGAGGTAGGTCGTGACCATTGAATCAAAGGGATTAAAATGCCTCCGTTTTCCCCCAAAAGTACTTTATATCTTATAGAAATGAAATTTAAGAAGAAAAAGGGGAGTCCCGAGCGACTTACAAATAGTTGGCCTGCAGATGGACTTTAACAAACCATGCATAATCTTGAAATGCAAATGGTGCGTACTGTCTTAAAAATAGTTTTCTTGTAGATGGCACCACCATATACCATCCTGTCTGCAGAATAGTTATATCAAGTTATATGTCATGGGGGCGCTGCCCCCCATTGAACTCCCGTTATATCTTCCTTTTTTTCTTTTTCTATTCTTTCTTCTTAATTCATTCAGGGTGACATTTGTTAATGTAGTTGGTGGTGCCATGTACAGGTAGACCATTTGTAAGACTACGCACCATTTGCATTTTAAGACTATGCATGGTTTGTAAATGTTGAGACACGGGCCAAGAGCTCGTTCCTTCTTGCCAGAATTAAGGTTTCCGTACAATGAGAGATCCCCCTTTCCCTTCCTACTTTAGTCAGAAACCAGCAGAGATATACCTCGGTCAGTTATATAACCATATTAGAAGGAAATCTGAGCCACTTCTAGGAGTTACTGACTTGAGGGAAACTGTGTTCAATGTAGAAATTGAGTTTGAGTTTAAGTTAAAATAGCCTTTATTTCGTGTTTCAATATAACAGTTACAGATATCAGTGGTTTCCAATTACATGAAATTCAGGCAGGCTGCTTTTAGGATTATTCATCCCATTGATGGCAGCAACCTTGACACATATTTCTTGGCATTTCAATGCTGTTTGTAACAGGTTAGTATAAAAAACTTATTACTAGACGATGATGCATATTTCTTCAATTGCGTTTGACTCTATGTCCCGGTGCAATTGACAATAAACAATAACATATCATAGAGAAGAGAAAAAGTGTGACTCTCGAAATTATGACTGTTTCACCTTGATGGCAATGCTGAACATACTTATCTTTAGTTTCATATCATTATCATCCATATCGTTAAGAGACTATCAGGTATTCACTTAAATGTTCATGGAAACATAGATGAGGCATATATTTATGGAAGCCCAGTGTTGGCGTGTACATATGAAGCCACTCCTGAAGCCTTCGCAGGACAATAACCCCTGCTTTACCGGCCATAGTGGCAGATTATGATCGATTTAAGACGAGTGATGATGTGGATATCTGTGATTTTGAGAACCAAATTGAAAATTGTCCAAATGCTTGTAATATAATTGGATTTCTTATTTGGCTAATAGACAATTTCTTTCAGTTCTAGAAAGCTTAGAACGGTTTTCCAGATAGGCCAGGATCGCAAGTTCCCCCATTGTTTCCCATGCAATTGGCCAATAGAAGCCATGCATGTGATCTCTGCCCATAGCTCTTTAGCTATAGTACATGGGCGATGACACATCATGCTTGCATTTTAAAAGGCAATAGCTAGGCTAGACTATTGGGGTAATTTATATAAATGCAGAATCCATGGGGTATGCATCTGCACCTATATATGTATACATACAATTTCTCCAAAGTCGTATCACAGAAGTAAATATTACTGTCATCTAGCTTCATCTTAAATTGCCTGGGTATCTATACACATTGATACATTATGACATTTCATATAAATCCTAAATTAGGCGCAAAAATGGCAAACCATAATATAACACGCATGATCATATATATGCCAGGTCAGTCATCAGCCTGTTATATCCCAAGTGTAAATCCAAGGACTGGCAGATGGTGGCAAATTCATCGTGTAGTTACATTTAGCTTATAACTAACGGCATTATGTCAACGCCCACGTTCAATAGTCCATTATAGGGGATCAATTATAATGCATGTCATCCAGATTAATAAAAGACCTGTAAATTAAACTTGGCGAGGTCTCTGTGTATACGCCTGATTACATGTATATAGTGTTTACCCTCATAGTAGTATAGCCGTAACTATACCTCACATCGATGATATCATGTTATGGAGCATGACGGAAAGTCTTTATGGAAAGTTAGGATTTGAATGCAAGAAACAGCATTGTGATATATTGTATAGTTGATACCTGTACTTGGAGGAAACAATGGAATTTACCTTAGACATTCCCAATATAAAGCAAATGAGAATAGCTATTACATTGAAATAGGAGAAGGTATCTTATCTTATATATCTTAACCCTATGTGTCTCAAAAGAAAGGGGTTAGCTTAAGACATAGCAATAATAAGGCCCAATTGTTTAACTGCCTATTTTCACCTGTTAATGGCCACCATCCACTGGGGACTCCGGCCGATTATGCCCATACATTTCCCACATAACTTCGGCCGATTAGAGCCCAGCGGACGGTAGCCATTATAAACTAAACTGTGGAAAAATGATTGCAATTTAATGTGAAAATGCAATAATCCATTCACCAGTATTCAGTGTTTTAAAAATGATCAAAGCATAGATGCATACCATAGCTCATATACAATATGTGCCTACAATATTGTAATTGAACTATGTAAAACCATATCCATATCGTAGGCCTATATAAGAGCAAGAAAACCTACCTTTAATCTGGCATTGCATTTGGCCTGAAACCGTATCCAGTTTAGTTTGTTGATTGTGTCCCCTTGTCCTCCATTATATAGGAGGAGTTCGACTTCTTGTCGCACAAAGCGTTCCAGAGCCGCTGGCCCTTCCTTCTCGTAGATCCTCACCAACTCACCCCCCTGTTTGAGGTTCACATAACGATAAAGAAGGTTGTCCTGCTGCTCCCGGTTCTGGGCCTTCCAGGCCGTATCCGGGTCAGCATCTGTAGTTGATTTATTCCCCATGTTGGCGGAATAACTCTCACAAGCACATCAATGTGGAGGATCTTAGTACTATAGGCCCACAAGGGTATCCATGTAATAGGCCTGTAATATTCCCGCGAGGTCTTGATGCTTTAAATGAATCAAATAATGCCCGGTTTTGCTGGTACTGCTATCGAACAGAAGGAACAAGGCAGTAGTACGTTTTCCAGAAGAACTTTACGTTGTAGCGGGTAAGGTCCAATGTTGTGTCGAATACATCTTGGCACGTCATGTGACGGATCGCGTTCTGGCTGACAAACGTCGACATGATGTCAGTTACGTCATTGGACAGCTCGACAGAAAACCTGCAATAAGAAGATATCAACATTTGAAGTGGATAATGGCGTTAAGTGACAATCCAATATGGGAAAGGGGTTTCCTAATGTAATAATGGTGAAACGGGCCTCAGTGTAGCCTGGTGTCCTTTCGCTTTAATATCACGCACATATAGGCTATGTACTCTTAAAGTAAATTGTAAAGAAAACAGAGCATTTGACATTATAATGGGATCTATATACTGCGAAAAGTCTATGGCCATGATTTCCAGAAGCCACCGCCTAAGCCACATCGCCTACATCACATTCTCTAAACTGCAACGTTATGGTTTCAATGGGAAGTCATGCAACATTCAATGGGAAGTCATGCAACATTCAATGGGAAGTCATGCAACTTTCAATAGAAGTCCATATAATTATGTAGTTATACATCGACACATCGTGTTAGAAACGTTACAGGTACATACCGTGTTTCCATTAGGATATATATATATATATATATATATATATATATATATATATATATATATATATATATATATATATATATATATATATATATATATATACATATAAATATATACGGTCTGGTTTTCATGTAATTTCAGTGGCGTATGGCTCATATCATTTCATTGCCATTGGTTTATGTTTGCATTACCAAGAATGTAATAGTGCAAATGAAAACGAATACGGCCAAAAATAGAAAATGGCATCTGTCCCACCCTGCCTCGTGCAGCACTCTTTCAGAGCAAAGCTTAAACTGACATGTGAATCTACTTTTATGTGAATATATGGTTCAGGTATGCTTATACATGCATTGCCTAATTAAGAGACCGGAAGTCTAATTGGCAGACTAGAGGTACGAAATATCGATAGTCTGATCACACTCTTGAATCATGCATCTTTATTACTGCATTTACACACGGCTGCACACCATCTTTCTATTGCCCCCATTTAATTGTTAAATCAGTACACAGACAACAAGGTTCATTCTATTCGTTTTTACAATTCCTTTATATTCATATCGCAAACAAGGGATATTGGATCTCATAGACAAAGGATATTGGATCCCATAGGTTATAAAATCTGCTGGACGGCGTTGGCCTTCTCTCCCACTTTCCCATGAGATCTACCTTCACGCTACTGCATTGCTCCCAGCAGTCTGCCGTTGCCTTTCCCCCACGAGAAGAAAGGCAGCCACCAACGCAGGTCATTGATTTTTAGGGTTATTTGAGCTTGCGTATACAGAGTCTCGTCACGCCATTTTACTTGGCCCGTTGGTTCCCCCAGACTCCTGGGACTTTGTGTTTATAATCTCTTCTCCAAACAATCACAACTTAGTAGCTACGTTGCCACAAATAAGCGAAAAAAAGATGAGTGGACACATAGTGTGATACAATGTACATTAAATCAAAAATGATGGCTTGTCCCCTATCACTAGGGCCTGTGTCCCATGTCCAATTTAGGTAAAGGGCTTGTCCATAGCCATATAGAATTTAGTGGTCAAGAGAGATTAAATACCAGGACAATATCAATTCTATTACATTTTTCTTTGTTTTGCATGTTCAAGTTTTAGGATCCTGGCCCATTTTGCACATGCATGTCGAATTGAACAATAATAAGAATACGTTCAACACATGGGCCCAAAGGAATCTGTCTCTGTATATCTCTGGGTCAAATGACGAATAGATGCCTGGATTATTTCCCAAGTTAAATCCAACCATAAGATAGCGATAGCAATATGGTGCAGGGATGCCAAGTTACCCAACCCCAAAATCGTATTTGTTACGGTTTTTGGATCCCAAAATCGTAACAATTTTAGCTTGAAATCATAAAAAAATCCTAACAATAGTCATACATGCAAACTCTTAATGGTAAGAGATCTGAGGCCAGGATTTTCTTGTGAGGGTGAATCTATATCCCCCAGCACCACAAGTGCAGCACAGCTGATCAAGAGGGGGAGGGGGGGGGGGGGGGTGTTGCCCACCTATGAAAATTTGGAAAGCGTAAATTTGAAATCGTGCAAACTGGTCTGATACATTCCCTGCCCTGTTTCTATGATTGGGGCTGGCCTGATACATTCCCCACCCTGTTACAAGGCAGGAGCTATCCCTTTATTGACATTTTGTATACACACTTCAAAAATTCCTAAAAATCATAATTTGCCAGCAGAAATCGTAATGGTCGTAAATCGTAAAATTACGAAAAAATCGTAACGCTTGACATCCCTGATGGTGCATTTTTTTAAGCAATCAAACAGGGGATATATATATGGCGAAGGAGACTAATTTAAAGAATCCCTAAAGAGAGAAAAGACAGGGGGAGAGGCAGAGGTCAAGATAAAATACATGTACCAGTAGTCTTGAATCGTAACAAGTATCCCAATTACATGGATGACAACATTGTATAGTGTCCCCTAGCTATTAAACTTGAGCACAGCTACCCTAAACGTTAAGTTTGGCACATACCCCGGTCTCGAATAATACCCATTAAGAGGATCGTTGGCCGCATACAGAGAACATGACAATCATGCAGCAATGGTGTGGCATTGGGACTTTGTGAACAGAGGCAGGTCTGCCGGCCAATAAGGTTTTAACGGAAGCGATGGCGTGAAAGCGTCGCTGATATAGCCATGTGCATCCACATTTTACAAACCAGCGTTTACAAAAGCATGTAAGCTAATCCTGTTACATTTAAGTGTAGAGCCCATGCATAATCCTATAGCAAGGCACAGAAAAGAAAGTTAAGTGAAAGGGGTTGAAGTAATTAATTACAGTTAGACAACAAAAACATAAGTTCTGATGAATTATAGAATACTTTTGAACATACAATCATGTAGGCCTATGTTTTGCTCCTCATGCCTGATCCTTCCGTCGATACCCCATCTTCCCTCACAATAGGCAATAAATGACTCATCTCCTTGCATGCTTAATTTAGTCTGAGCATGATGAGGCGGAAAGCTGGGTGGGGTGGTGGTGATCAACGCATCACTACTGTGATAGTCACAGACGAGATTTTCAGAATAGCGGTAGATATAAAGAGGAGAGAGAGGATCCCCCGAGGGGTCCACATTCTTTACCCCCCATCCATGCAACAACAAAAAAAGAAGAGTAGGCTTAAAAATGATTCAAAAAGAAAAGAACAATGAATGATCCACCAATGATCCAATCTCCAACCCAACTCTTCTCTTGTTTAGGGAGTGTTCATTTATTAATTACAGGGGGGGGGGGGGGGGGCTGGTGAGATTTCGCGCAGATGGGTGAAAAAATTTTACACCCCCGCCCCCTCGAAAGCGCGTGGAGCGTTTTGTGCCTCCCCTCGCCGAAGGCGGCAACAAATTTCCGTCCACCCCCTTTGAACTACAGTAATGCGTGGGCTTTTTTGCTATAAAGGGGCAACATTTTTTACGCCCCCCCCCCCCCCTCAACACGGGTCAGAATTTATTACGCCCCCCCCCCTCAGGAGGGGTCGGAAATGTTTACGCCCCCCCCCCCCCCCTCGTACTAATAAATGAACACTCCCTTATATTAAATAAAGGATGACCAGTCGGATCCCTATGCTATCATCAAAGGCAAAGGCTTTGCCATGTAATAGTCCTACCTCCGATGAAAATCTAAAAAGCATCTCCATCTGGTCCACAACGCCTGGAGGCTGCTCCTGTGGCAACCTGCTCGGACTGGGAAAGCACCGGATCCTGTTGGCGGCAACACCCCCAACAGGTGCCCGTCAGGGGCTCTGCGGCGCACTCCGCCAACACACGTAAACACACCGAGCCGCTCAGAACACACGACAAGAAAAACTGATTACAGACGTGTTACTTAGAATCTAACATACCTGTTTGTCTACCATTACACCAGGGTAGTAATAGTCCGCTTTTGACATATTTGGCACTTATATTGACAAAAGCACAGGTGTTATTCCAAAGATCTTTATCGAGGTCCACATCTCAGCGCGGTGTTGCTACGAGTGCGCTTGGTCACGTGGTTCTGTGTCCGTGGAGCTCTCCAATACTCTCTCTGAGGTAAGAAATCGTACTACTTCCGCCGAAACCGGCTACGACTGTAAACATGGCGCTGAGTCCAAAAGATCCTTGTTCCTTCTCTCGTCCTGAATTATGTGAGGTAAAACACCTCCATTTGGAATTGGACGTCAATTTCCAGAAGCACACACTCTCTGGGAAGGCATGGCTGGACCTGGAGAAGAAAGCTGACACTGTCAAAACTGTGGTAAGGTCAAGATGTTTTGCTGGTCAACAGCAATGAACAGGCATCATGACACCGGTACCATGATTTACCATTACCATTTCTGGGTTCCTATCGAAACTACAATAAACCCTTGCGTATAACCTGCGGGTTGTAAGCGAATTAGTCTTAATCTTAGCTTTAATTTGATACCAAACAAGCCTATAAGGCCTACCACGCTTTGACCATAGATCTACCAATTATTATTTTTTAATCCCCACAATTTAGGGAGTGATTTTTTTTTTTGGAACGGAGGAGGGGGGGGGGGGGAGTATTTCGACCCCTGTAAATTTATACCCGAGATTCGTCTTTAAGTATAATAGTTTCCGTAACCGTATATTAATATTTCCCATCAATGACTCTTGGTCTATATGACGATTACAAGGGTCTGCACTATTTGACAATTAGATTTATTAATTATTACTATTATAATTAATTATAGATAAGTTTATATTACCGGTATCATCATGCCTCTTATTACAATATTGCACAATTCTCTATTTCTATTCCCCGTCCATATTCTGTTTCTCCAACAATTACTCCCAAATACTATCAGAAGTTGAGTTATCAACAGTCCGCCATCTAGGGCTTACAACTGATAAGATAATGTCACTCATAGATATGATAACTAGTATAATGAAGTCCTACTCCGTGATAGAGTCATTGTTACCAATACCGTAGGCGCTATACTGTCCTAACCCCTTCCACCCTGTAAAGCAACATACAACACATTTTCAATACAGTATTGCGATAACTTGTATTATTATTAAAGTTAACAGGAAAAAAAAAACAAGTGGTGAAGGGGTAAACATGAGCAAAAGTGCCCTAAATTAATGCCATCGTCGAACATGCATCAACTTGCCTGGCTAAACTATGATAACGGGTCTGTTCATAATATGGCCTCATCGTAGATCAAAGTTCACAGATTATCTCACGCATAAAGAGCTCATTATATCTGTATTATGTATAAGGTATTGTGTATGAGAACAGTGCTGTACTTGATAAGAAAGATGTAAACAGATTGGTAATCTTGTGACCCTTCAGCAAGACGTGGCTTATCTCAAGTATTGGTCCTTATAAATCAATTAACTATTTTAAATAAAAGGATTCAAGTAGAGTGAACATTGATAGGGAAATGTGTATCGTCTCAGACCAATCTGTACTGGCACTTTAATATTGGTATGCACTATTGCACCTCTTATCTAAAGCCACTATGCCAAGGCACTGATTACTAGCTATATGTATGAGACAATCTACTAAAGAGATAATAGTAGGCCTATTCATATAGAAATGCATATACATGTATAGCACATACCGTAGCGACTTACAGGGTACTCTAGTACAACAATATTCAAACCAGTAACACTTTAGAAAGATAATGTAAGGGCAGGGTTCCCACGTGTCATAGAATGTCATGGTATGTGGAAGTTGTCTGGAATGTCATGGAATTTTGGAAAATGAAAAAAATGGAATCGATATTACAAAATTTCTTAGAATGACCCATTTGCTTTCCTGATTTTAGAAATTCCTCAAGCCCTCAAGCCTCCTGACCCCAATAATAATGTTATGAATGTCAAAGAAAATTGAGATTTTTTTTCATGGAATGTTATGAAAATGTCAAGAAATGTCAGTGAACTTTTTGTTGGGACCCCGATGGGCAATGATATACGAGGGTTATTATTCCTACCTAGGAAACTCCTAATAGTGGCGACCATTACTTGATCTGGTACTGGCGAGATAAGCACAGATAACAGCAGTCACAATGGGTTGTTGTACAATACACCCTGAGAATTCTGCAATGAAGAACAGTTAATTATTTCATTGGTCTAAGATGTATTCCATTAAGTGCCCAATATAATATATTCGACTCCTTTTACTCCGATATGGGGCATCGAGAAATTGTTACAAACATGTAGTTTACACGGGTTTATGCAGTGGAAGTACGGCTTGTTGAAGATATTCAGGATGAATTGGCACTTTTCCAGATCGTAGACACACGTGCACTGACTATACACAAAGTGACTGATTCAGATGGTAAGGAGCTCAGCTTCACCCAGGGAGATGTCGTGGATGCCTTCGGTCAGTCATTGGAAATCACACTTCCAGAATCAGCCTCCACTAAGTAGGTGTATTAAAGTAGCTTTTAAATTATCCCTTTTATCCTAATGAGATTAAATGATAATGGATTTCTATAGGCAAAAGGACAAAACTGAAAGTTGATTCTTTAGTTTTCGTGATGACAGGGAGCATTTCGCCTCGTCATCATGATAATATTGTAAACCAAAAGGTGTTTCTGATGTCCCTAAATATTAGAGGTCCTTGAATAGGTCATTTGATGAAGACACATGTTGAATGATTTTCTTCATAGATCATTAGGCCTCATAATAATTGCATTGCTAATCTTTACTTCAAGCACCAATGTGACAATTGAATATGAAACCTCGTCTGAGGCTACGGCGCTACAATGGCTGGAGCCGGCACAGACAGCGGGCAAGAAACATCCCTACCTCTTCAGTCAGTGTCAGGTAAGTCCAGTAATGTACATCATTGGCATGTTATAATAGATCTATATCCTCGGTCCTGTAACTTGCATCATACTATACACAATGTGGTTAATAAATGGAGCCAGACAGAACATTTTTAGTCTATGACGGCCATAATAAAATGACATCATAGCTATTATGTGGGTGTCGTAGCAACATGTCCACGGGGCAATTTCTGTTTAGATGTGTAGTTGGGGTTCTGTCTTCATGATAGTTGCCTCCAAGCCTTGAGTAAAAGTGTTATATAGAAGCACATTTCTAAATAAACAAGACAATATCAATACAACAGAATATAGTATCGTTTAGTCTCTTTCAAAATCAATAACTTTCGCAACCGACATTTAATTAAAAATGCATGTATTATCATCAAGTTTCTCTTACCAGGCCATCCATGCGAGGAGTATGGTTCCTTGTCAAGACTCTCCTGGCGTAAAAATGACATATTCTGCAAAAGTAAGTAATCAAGTGTTGAATGTTATCCTGCCTTGTGCTCTATATATGTACATAGTAGTAAGTGTGTATGCGGTTCCATTTACGATCGATGTCATAGGATTTGTAACGCCTAGCCATATAGACATTATAGTTGCCATTATGATTGTAATTTGAATCCATAATTATATTATGTATATACAGTTGTACTGAAATGGATGTCTTCAATTTGTGTGTACAAAGCAGCACTTTCATCACTGATATAATGTATTTTGATACACTTGTGAAAAAATACTAACAAAATACTACCAATGTGTCAGATTTCTGCGCCGACTGACCTGGTGGTGCTGATGAGTGCGGTGCGGCAGGGGATGGAGCAGCTCGACACATCTAAACGTGTACACAGCTTCATGCAGAAGGTGCCCATACCCAGCTACCTCATCGCCATCGTGGCCGGAGCACTGCAGAGCAGGTACAGCCTAATAGTACCTCACTTTTGTCTGAAAGATGCATTTCAATTGTTCTATTATACATGTAGTGTATGTTTAATTAACATGAAGCTGACCTCCATGTATTATTTTCAAAACCATTAAACCTTTTAAACACTTTTTTTTGTGTGATAATAAGGCCAGGTGACTTAAATCACACCCTTCTTAGTTTTTCCCAAGGACGAAAGCTATTACCTAATCCATGTTATTTGTCACGCTAATTGTGTAATTGTGATCATTATCAGCACTGAGTAAGTCTTATCGGAGAAAATTGCAGATAATTAGAGCTTTTCAATGCCATCAATTAACTTTAGAATGTTTGAGTGCACATCTCCAACCTGAGATCTAACTTCGTCATTGCTAAAAACACTAAAGAGAATGACTGCAATAAAAGAAGCTACTACTTTGTGTTGACCTTTTTATGTTATCTTTCCTCAGAGACATCGGTCCAAGGTCCAAGGTGTGGTCAGAGAAGGAAAGTGTGGACGCTGCCGCTTATGAATTTGCTGAGGTAAACATAACTGATCAAGGTTTATGTATTCTAACGTTAACTTCAGTTTAAGTTCAGAAACTGCAAATGTGTCTATTAATCTTTTAACCCTTTAAGGACGGATGTCTGTAAAAGGTGACATTTGTCGTCATGATGCACCAATGCAGCCCTGGCGAGTAACTAGCCAGTGCTACATTGGTGCATCATGCGACCCTTTGGGAGTGTCTCAACCCCATAGAGTCGGCATGATGCATTCATGCATCCCTGGCGAGTGACTCGCCAGGGATGCATTCATGATCATGACAACCGCGGGTATGATGTATTAAGGTATCATGCTGTCCTTAAAGGGTTAATTGAGTGCTTATTGTGTTGGTTAATTGTGCAGACAGAAGACTTCATTAAGACGGCCGAGGACCTGCTGGGACCCTATGTGTGGGGCGTGTATGACCTGCTGGTGCTGCCACCTAGCTTCCCGTACGGCGGCATGGAGAACCCCTGCCTAACATTCGTCACTCCCACCCTACTGGTGAGACTCGTTAGCATTCTGCGATAGACGCTACTACTGATAATGATAATAATGATAATGATGATATCAATGCTTCCAAGTATATCCACACACACAACTTATCTATTTATGCTATGAGTATGAATCCATTCACTAAATCCTTGATAAATAGACTTGAGCATGTTTTTTTTGCACATGAAATATCAGTGTTTACTTACAGCATTTATAAGATATCATATGTGACTACTATATATATACTAGTCACACATGATATGTTATATATGAATTATGAACATGTACATGTATTTTTCCTTAGGCGGGAGACCGGTCCCTGGCCGATGTTGTAGCTCATGAGATCAGCCACAGTTGGACGGGTAACCTGGTCACTAATGCCAACTGGGAGCACTTCTGGTGAGTAAAAATGCTGCGTAGTGCAGTCTTGTTTCTCTTGTCATGGCATTTAATACACTGATATGCAGAGCAAACAACACAAATTTATATTCATCATGTAGCTTACATGTTTATCCATTGATGTGAAATAAAAAGAAGTTAATTGGTGATAATTGATCGTCTTCTTTTATGGGGTGAGAGCAAAACATTTTGGATACAGTCGCAGAAATATACCATATACATGTTTTAAGCGTAGCATTCTATTGAAAAAATATTGGTTAAACATAACATGCCATAGATTTTGTAAGGTGTATCTTCAGTGACTTGTGCCTCTACAGTAACACCGAGACTGGTATTTCAGGCTTAATGAGGGGCACACAGTATTTGTAGAGAGGAAAATAACGGGGAGAATGTTTGGAGACAAGACGCGTCATTTCTCTGCCATTGGAGGTTGGAAGGATCTAAAGTATACAGTAAGTCCATCCCCAGAGTGAAGGAGTGCGGCAGAGTTATGGACGTGTGTAGATAAGTGCATGGTCACATGTAGGGTTAGGGTCAGCTATGGGTGTTACATGTAAGATGTGGATTATTGCATTGGGAACTGACTTTGGAAGACACATAGAAATCAATAGTCAAATAGTCTATCGATTCGGCTCCTTAACACAAACACAGATGATCTATGTTCAAAATTTGATTTTCTCCATTAAAAAGGTTTTACTTTTGTAAAGAAGTCCTCGTGTCAGTTACCGATGCAACATGTCTCACTAGACGCCCCATTCATTAGAGTAGTTCAGTAGACACACTATAAGACGCACGCCTCCTGTGTACTTGCAGGTTGAATGAGGGGCACACTAAATTTGTTGAACGGAAAATCGTAGCAAGGCTCAGAGGAGGCGAGAAATTGCGGGATTTCTTGTCGAATGAAGGCTGGAGGATTCTTCAGAATACAGTAGGTTATGGTTGTTGCGTTCAACCCTTTGAGGGCCACATAGTGCATTAATACGTTATGCACTTTTGCTATCATGATGCACAAATGCCAATGCTTCAACGTAAAAGGAAAAATTAAAAATCGTCGAGCCTTCATCTCAATTGAAATTAACAATAAATGCCCCTATCTAGCGAATACCGTAAATTCTCGGGTATAAGCCGAAACATGTCATATAGAATTCGGCGTATACATGTCTTTTTTTTATTAGTATACTAGAGTACCAAATTAGCAATTTTTAGACGCCCTCCGCAGCTTGTGGTATTTGGCAAAGTAGGGGTGTGGCTTATATGCGAGTGCTCCTGCTTAGGAAACAGTAACCATAATATTGCATTGGGTCCGCTCTGACCGGCTTTCTCTATCTGACGCTATCTTAAAGCGAGTCCTCACTCTCCCACTTCTAGTATCAAGAACTCCAAATCGTGAATAAAACCCTAAGTTAGTGTAGGTCGGATTAAGAATACATGTACATGTACATCATTGCCAGGGATGTATGTCGATTATAGAATAGTAAACTCTCTAATAATAAGTGAAGATTACTGCCGTATTACACCAACTTTTGCTGCTGGCTTGGCTATCATAATATATATTAAGGTACTTTTTCCCATGTTTTATATGAAGATGCTTATTGATTGATCCACTCCGGTAATAGAAGTCACACTAAGCATTGTCTGCTCCTGTAGGTACAGGAGGTGTTTGGGGCTGAGCACGCCTACACCCACCTGGTGCCCACCCTGCAGGGGGTGGACCCTGACGACGCCTTCTCCAGTGTGCCTTATGAGAAGGGCTCCAACCTGCTCATGTACCTCGAGCAGCTCCTGGGCGGACCAGGTAGGTGCTACCTAGCATTAACTTACAGATATGGCATTCTCCATCGTTGTGAGTGTATGCATTTTCATTTTTTGACTAGTACATGTACATTGCATATATATATATATATAAACTGAAATTTTGGCTTGAGATTGGCTTTAAAAAAAAACAGTATTTGTTACTTCGATCTCAACTGCACCTAGTGCTCATTCAGTGCAGCACATGTAAGAATCATAGAAATTGCAGTTGAAGAGATTATCACATGATGAGGTAATACTTTTTACAGAATGAGGACCGAATAGCAACACAATCAGTACCTTTATAGAGCTACTCTCATTGTTTGATCATAATAAATATTATGAATATTAGGGACTTCTCGTCACTGATTATAGCATAATTAGTGTGACTAATATAGAGGACAATTACTTGTACTTTCTGATCTGATAGATGTTTTCAATAACTGAGCTCCTTACCCCATACCACTGTAACACCAACTCAATCTGTTCTTCACCCCTGTTTGCAGCTGTCTTTGAACCCTTCCTGAAGGCCTACATAGAGAGGTTCAAGTACAAGTCTATAACCACAGACGACTGGAAGGCATTCCTCTACGAGTTCTTTAACGATAAGGTGCATATCCTATTTCTATTTCACCAGACACAAACCTACGATTCCGTAATAATATATATATATGCAAATTATAACTTCGGAGACTATGACAAAAGACGATGATGTTTGTATTGTCAATAGATCCAACATATATTTGTGGGCTAAAAGTTGCTAGCAGCAAACCTCGTTATTTTTGATTGGACTGTCTGATAATATAAAGGTTAATAATGATATAGATGCTAATAATAGTCGGTCAGTTAATGAAGAGTCAGGTGCAGCTGGCAGCACTCCCGCCCAGCACCAAGGCACTGTCATGTGATCCCTTTAATGACCCAGCCTCGTGCTCCACTTCCATTTCCCGCCACAATGACTACAAAAGGGCCTGGGACAAACTGCCATATTTAGACCGAGACTTCCTGCCAGGTTGTGCACAGCAACTGATATACAGTATTTGATTCGTCAACTCCTAAAGACAAGTTTGTCAAATAAGTTCTTTATATGAGTATGCCCAGACTACTATTATAAAGTCGTGGCCAGAGAATGGTAATGGCCACTTAGGGTTTTAATGTCATTTCACGTCATGATGCATGGATGCAGCCCTGGCTAGCCTATTCACCAGGACGCTGCATTCCCGCATTCGCACTATGACTACCCATTTGGAGTGTATCAATCCCGCAAGGTCGACACCATTATGCTTGAATTCGCCGAGGGCTGCATTGATGAATCATGACAATGAAGCGCAAACAATGCACTAAAGCACGGTGCGGCCCTCCAAGTGCTATTAGAATGGCCAATATAATGTGCTATTCTCATATATACAGTATCTTCAACAATGCACTTGTTTTAATACCAAAAGTCAACTTTGTATTTTCTTTTAAATATAGAAAGAAACGCTAGACTCAGTGGACTGGGACACTTGGTTCTTCAAGCCAGGAATGCCACCAGTGAAACCGAAGTAGGTGACATACGATACTAAAATTACCTATGCTAATATAGATGAGATTGCATTAATATGAATGTCTCACAGTCTGGAATATAGATGGCACTCAATAATTTAAAAATTAAATCTCTTACCACTAACATGCCACTCGTTATTTGACTAGACCAGTACTAGAAAAACGACATGTACACCCCAGGTGAGGATGCCGCTTTAAAATATATTAGAATGAGATGGATTGCAACGAAATTACATTCTTTGAGGAAATAATCTTGGGCAATGTAGGGTAACATTGGTTGGGTTGAATCTGGTGAGTGTTAGCCAGCAGCTTAAGGCTGAACCACGGCTCTCTTGTGTCATAGACTAATACTTGTACTAGTAAGGCTGCATTCACTACTGGACTACTACCATTAAACATGAAATATCATGTTCAGTATCTGTCAGAAACATATATAGAAATCTTGATAAAAATAAGAATTTAAATCACATGCATGTACCCCATCATGGGTAAAAATCGACACGTGCGACACGGCGGTTTTAAAATTCGACACGTGCGACACAGGGGTTTAAAAATCGACGGACACAGAAAACCTTTAAAAAAGTGTGTAGAATGTATAGGGAAGAAAATCGACACGGTGACACGGCCCTCTTTGCTAAAATCGACACGACGACATGGTCAAAAATCTGGGTACCCATGTAGAGGCACATGCATATTGACCAGTTGGCAAGGGAACATCTACCAGTTGATAACTTGATTCTCTGTGTCTGTTGTAGATATGACACGAGTCTGGCAGACGCTTGTGTGGCCCTGGCCCAGAGGTGGGTCTCTGCCGGGCAGGCGGACCTCGGAACATTCTCCAAGGACGATCTCAAGGACATGACCTCCCCCCAGGTGCGGGAGTTCCTGTCTCAGCTACTGGAGGAGGTTAGACAATACTTAATATTTTATACGATGATTAAAATCATTCCAAGACATTTTGTGGGCGCTATTCTAAGCTGATTTGTATCTATTGATAGTGGATCAAAATACCCCAGAAACTTATTATCCTCACCCTAAGCTATATGAAATAAGGTTTAAAGTCACGAAGTGGGGTCCTTCCTGTCACTAGCCAGAACTACCTTGTTATGATGGCTTCATAGCCGTATCTTACCGCCGTATATGTGAGATAAAGTTACCTGTGACAAGAAAACTACCCCACACACCACCATCAAAATCCAACAACCCCCCCCCCCCCCCCACCCCCGCCAAAAGAACAAAAACAAAAAAAATGCAAAAATGTAACGGAAAAAAACCCAGCATAACAGACATCATAACTGCTAACACTGGTACACTGTTCTATTTTACCGTTCTTTTTAATACTCTTATGTAGACTCATAACAGTTTATTTAACTAATTACATGTGTAGGGGCATGATATTACATATTAATCTCATACACGGTATTTCCGGGTAACGTCTGTTTACTCGGCTTCTCCACCTGGAGCTAGTGCACACAGTTCCCGGGAGAGGGCGCAGGTCCTCTTCGGGTGACCGTGTGCCGCTCTCAGGTGGGCGGCCGACCCACCCACCTGGCCACGTGATCTAAGAGCCGGTGTTATATAAGACTCATGTGTTTACCTGGAACGGCAGTCAGTGCAGGCCCGACTGACGAGAGACTTCACATGTCCAACCGTGCGGACAGAGTTGTATGCTAAGAGTTGTATACTGACCGTTTCCTCTATTTATAGAGAAACCTGATCTACCTGTGTGTATTAATTCTACACTGATCGTTCCCTAGTAAAGGAACTAGAGTTGTTATTCTTGTGAATAAAGACAGATATATTCTCGCACCTGGAAACTGCCGTGATCGTTGTTCTTTAACCTAGAGTTAACTACGAACCACCACACTGGTGCCGTGACCAGTAGCAGTGAAGGTAGCAGAACAAGCTAGTTGTTCGAGAATATGTTCGGGTTATACTGAACAGGAAGTCCTTGAGTGGACAGGCAGTCCTTTAGTGGACGGACAATGGCTACCGGTGGTAGCCTGGGCGGCTCTGGCCCAGAGCTGAGTGAAGGGGAGTTGGAATCAACTCGCCTGGAGGTGCCAGGGATGGACCCTGGGGAGGGCTTGAAGCCAGAGCAGAAGAAGAGGAAATTGCAGGATCTTTCCTGGGTGGAACCCTATGTAGGGGATGAGAGATTCCAGAGGGAATATGACGAGCGTTTGGCTCGGGAAGAGGAAGACCTCTACTGGGAAAATGTCCGATTGGACAAGCAGTCAATGGAAGATCAGTATGCTGCATTGACTGAGGAATTGACTTCCCTGGTAAAAGAAAGGGACGAGATCCTCTCTGAGAATCAGAGGGTAAAAGGAACTCTGATAGAAGAGAGAGAACGGTTGATAGAGGACAACCGGTATATGAAAAAGAAGGTTGCTCAGGAATCGCATGAATACCAAAAGATTCAGGCAAAGATTGCTGAGAACCAGAAGGAGAATGACCATTCAGAATCTCTTAAGGAGAGGTATGAGAGGGAGTTGAAAAAATACTCTAGAGAATGGTATGCCCTGAAGAAGGGGACAGAAGAGCTTGAGAAGGGCAGAGACCAGCTGGTCAAAGATAACGAATCCACCAGGATGCAAATCCTGGAGGAAACGGAAGAGTTAGAAAGGAAACGGAAAGCTGAGGTAGAAGCTGTCTGTTCCCTGGAAGCCAGAAAAACGCTCCTACGGGGTGAATTATCAAAGGCATTGGAAAAACAGGGGAAGGAACAGGTTCCAGCTGTCAGGCCGGAAACTGTTCCGGATAGTACTCCTACTACTAGTAAGGGGGAAGCATTACCTCAATTCGATCCATTTATTAATGATAATGGATTGAGGAATGTGGAAGACTCTGTGTATAAAAACAGAGAGAAAGATTCAAGGAGAGTGAATGTTACCGGGCGCTCTCTTGGATGGGAACCAGTTAATCATGCCAGTAATGGTCCGGTTAACAGGGAAATGTCTCCAGAGGAGGAAGTGTCTCGACATTATAAAAATAAATTTCGAGATGAAGTGGTGAACCATAGTTATGGCTCATTGAACCCCTTTGCGGGAGATGACCCGGCTCTATATGGGAATCCGGGAGGTTATGATAGCAAGGGTAATTATAGGTATTGCCCAGATGCAACTTATTCGTACCCACCTCCGGCCACGGAAACACACTCGGGAATCAATAAAGATCCTGAGATTAGGCCGAGGGATAGGATGAATAAGGGGACCCAACCTGGAACAAAGGGAAGGTCAAACCCGGTGCATAAAAACACTGAGGGACTGTCAGGCTATCAAGGCCCACGCTTTGATGAGGGTTCAGAATCTGAATCAGATAAATCATCTGACGATGTACCCAAGAGAAAGGTTCCTTTGAACCGGCGGGTCACAATGACCCCGGCGGAGCACCGATTACATAATCGAGACCCCGCCATAGGTAATTTGGGACTAGATTGCTCTAGCCGAGGTCAAGACGGTACAGACCTACTGGCTTGGAGTAGACGCATGTCGGGTCAATTAGTGCATTCTAATTATGCCGCTAAAAGAACTGCACGTGTGACTAAGCCTTACAGGGGTTTACGACCCTGGAAGGAAGAATATCAATCACTTCTAGATGATTGTAAGTACAATTGCTGGAACAAGGAGGAATCCTTGGGAGCTTTTGTGATATGGTTGAGTGACGGGCCGGGTAAGATAGTGGTTGAAGAATGGAGGGACACTTACGGGCCGGAAGCTACATACGACCAGCTAGAAGTATTAGCTTGTTATACCTTTGGGAAAATGGTGACAGTAGATCACTGGACTCTGTTTCAGAGAAGAACGCAGAAACCAAAGGAATCTGCTAAAATTTTTGGGCTGGAATTGCAGCGATTATTGCGGCAGGCTAGGCCAGAATGGAGTAGGGATGCTGAATATTACATAGAATCCCTATTTGTAAGATTTATTAGTGGATTAAGTGATCCCGAACATGCTAAAGTTTGTGGTAGAGCTTGGGAAGCTGGGTCTTCCCTAGCAGATTTGTTCATGGCGATTGATCAACATGACAAGAAGAAGATACTGTTGGCTGGTATGATACCCGCTAATAGGGGGCAGCGCGTCTCTGGAATTGAACATTCCTTAGATGGAGACGATTCTTCCGCGGAAGAATCTGAAGGGGAGGAGAGAGTAGACGCCCTTAAATTCAAG
Organism: Harmothoe impar; assembly: GCA_947462335.1. NCBI lineage: Eukaryota > Metazoa > Annelida > Polychaeta > Phyllodocida > Polynoidae > Harmothoe > Harmothoe impar. Next base: position 59,890,317 of record OX381704.1, read on the forward strand.
GGTCGACAGAAATCTAACTCAACCCCAGCTTCCGGGAAACTTCCTAGTAACAAAGGTTATTCGGAAACCCCCCGGAAACCCGACATTCGGGAGCCTCAGACTGAACCCAGTCAGAAAACCCAGACCCCGGAGACGACCACTCCGGATAAAACAAATGCGTCAGGAAACTCATTAAATACCTTAATGGAGTCCATGATTAAACGCATGAACGAGGTGTTTGATAATCAAACCAGGCGCCGCCCTAGGGTCGATCGTAACACCGTCCAGTGTTACAGATGTCAAGTCAAAGGGCACTTTGCATCTGAATGCAAAGCCGAGAAACCTGTTTTAAGAAGTGAGGTTTCGGGAAATTAGAGGGGGTTACCGGGGATGGCAGGACGGTAACCCCTGAGGAAATATGTCAGATTATCACCGACGTTGGCGGTGAAGATTCATTAGCAGTGAATGCGTCCAGCAAGAAGGGAGATGGGACCGTACATCCCGGAAACCATGAGGCTGGGGAGACTGGTACAACAGGCGCCCAGGGGTGCGCGTATGGGAAACCTAGTGCCAGTTTAGAGGAGTCAATAACCAAAGAGTTGGTTAAGGTTGGAGGAACCAGGCTTCCCCCGGGTCATCCTTGTCTGGAACACCTGAAAGGATGTGGATTCGACCTGGGCACTGATAGTGACCTTCACCGGTTTACTAGGAATCCCTCAGTAACTGATGGGAAGAGGTGGTACGTTTCCTGTTCTGTACAAGGAAAGACTGGGGAGTTTCTTATGGATACTGGAGCTAGCCACTCCATGGTCTCTAAGAGATTCATCAGCTTATTGCCGAATATGTGTGAGAACCTCACAATGAGGGTAAACGCATGTACGGCCGATGGTACCAGAATGAGGACATTTGGACGGACTTTTCTGATAATCTCTGTGGCCGGGAAAGAATTTGTTTGGGCCCCGACCATAGCTGAGATTGAAGATGATGGTATTCTTGGTTTGGATTTTGCGGCGCTTTTCGGTGCGACTTTGAATCCGAAAAGTGGGAAGTTGAAAATTGAATACCCGTATGATATGACCATACTCTGTAAATTGAGAGTGATAAGTAGTGTCGCTAGTGTGGCACAGACTGTGAAGATTCCCCCGGGAATGACCTGTGACGTGTTAGTCAGTTCAGGGAGGCTAATCCAGAAAGGATTAGCGGTAATCGAGCCGGATATGGCTGTATTATCCCGGAAGGGATTGGAATCTGCGGATACCCTAGTAGGGAATTCCAGATGGACAGTGACACCCATTTCCAACCCCGGAAACTCCACAGTATATCTTGAGAAAGGCACTGAAGTTGGGAAAGTGATACTTGCGGAGGCAGTCACCGGTAGCCACCAAGACCTGAGGTTAGAAGAAGGAGGGGAAGAGGAATTGCATGAAGAGTTAACTAAGTTGTTAACAGGATCGTCCATAACGGATGAGAATGATCAGGAAGCCCTAAAAGCTATGCTGAAGAGATGCAGGCAAGCTTTTGCGGCCCCAGGGGAACCCCTGGGGAGAACCAATAAGGTATTGCATGAAATTAAAACCGGGGATAACCCCGCTTTTAAGATTCCTTATAGGAGATTACCCCTCAAGAAGAAGATTGTAGCTGAGGAGGAGATAGCGAAAATGCTGAAGGATAATGTTATTGTTCCCAGCATGAGCCCTTGGTCCTCCCCTGTGTGTATGGTAACCAAGAAGGATGGTAGCATACGGTTCTGTATTGATTACCGAAAACTGAATGGGTTGACTAAAAAGAACTCCTATCCTCTTCCTAGGATAGATGAGACGATTGATTCCCTGGGAGGGAATGAATGGTTTTGTACCCTGGATTTACAGTCCGGGTATTGGCAAGTAGGCATGAAGCCTGAAGATATGGAGAAAACCGTGTTTTCCAGCCATATTGGGTTGTTTGAATATAAGGTAATGCCGTTCGGGTTATGTAACGCGCCGGCCACCTTTGAAGCCATGATGGAGACGCTGTTAAGTGATTTATTATGGCGGAAATGTCTAGTTTACTTGGATGACGTAATCGTGTTTGGAAAGACCTTTGCGGATTGTTTAAGTAATTTGGAAGAAGTCTTAAACCGAATCATGTCTAACGGTCTCAAATTGAAACCAAAGAAATGCAATCTGTTTAAGAAGGATATTAACTACCTAGGGCGGATTATTTCCACCGAGGGGGTTAAGGCGGATCCGGAAAAGATCAGGAGTGTGACTGAATGGGAAGTCCCCAGGGGTCCTAAAGATGTGCGATCCTTTCTAGGATTCTGCTCATACTATAGGGATTTCCTGCCGGGGTATTCCCGGGTAGCCTATCTGATCCAGTGTTTGTCACACTGGACACCCGGAAATAGGAAGGAGGAGTTCCCATGGGGGAGGGAACAGGACACAGCTTTCTTAGCAATAAAAAAGTTGTTTGTAGAGACCCCGGTGTTAAAGTATCCCACCCCGGATGGTCATTTTGTATTGGATACAGATGCTAGTAATGAGAGTATTGGGGCCGCCCTCAGTCAAGTCCAAGGCGGAGTGGAGGTTCCCATTGCCTTTGCTAGTAATACTATGAGTAAGACCCAGCGTAATTACTGTACCACTAAAAGGGAATTGTTGGCTGTGATAGTTTATACTAAAAAGTTCAAACATTTCCTTTGGGGGTCCGATTTTACGCTAAGAACAGATCATTCCTCTTTGAGATGGTTATTGAATTTCAAAGATGCGGAAGGAATGATTGGACGTTGGCTAGCACACCTTTCCGAGTTCGGTTTGGAGCAAAGTCAGATCCAGCATAGAGCTGGGGTAAAGCATGTAAATGCTGATGCACTTTCCCGACGTCCTATCAGGAAGTGCGAAAACACCAACTGTGATGACTGTGGTCAGCATGAAGCTGTCATAGCCGGAGCAAGGATTCCCTTTGAGATCAAGGGAACTGGGGTTCTGGAGTGGTCCATGGGAACCATCCGGAAATTCCAGGAAAAGGATCCTAACCTTAGCCGGTTGTTGGTATTGTTACCTAGGAAGATACGGCCCCCGCGGCCTGAGATTTCCCTGGAGAATCGGGAAATGAGACGACTAATAGCTCAATGGGCAGAGCTAGAGGTCCAGAGCGGAATCATCTACCGGTGGAAGATTAATTCATCCGGTAGGAGAGTCCGGCAAGTGGTAATACCTTCCGGTATGAGGAGGGATGTTATGTATTATTGCCATGGACACCTGACCAGTGGACATTTCGGAAAAAAGCGTTCCCTGGAACGTCTGAAAAGGAGATATTACTGGCCAGGGATGAGTAGTGATCTATTAAGATGGATTGCTACTTGCCCGGATTGTTGTAAAAACAAACCTGGGCCTGGGATGGGTAAAATGCCTTTGTCCCAGGAGTTGTTTGGTGTAAGATTTGCGCGAGTCGCCATAGATATTATCAGTGGGTTTAAAACTACCCCTGAGGGTAATACTTGTATGATGGTCGTCACTGACTATTATACTAAGTATACGAGAGTGTTTCCATTAGCGGATCACAAAGCAGCAACCTGTGCAAAAGCTTTTGTTAAAGGTTGGGTATTGCATCTTGGGGTTCCCCTAATGATGCATAGTGACCAAGGTCGGGAATTTGAATCTGATCTTTGGCAGGAAATGTGTCACCGACTGGCGATTTGTAAGACGAGAACAAATCCCTATCGGCCACAAAGTGATGGAATGGTTGAGAGATTCAATCGTACATTGATTCAGGTGTTGAAATCCCTGGTGAATGATAGAATGGATGACTGGGATGAGCAGTGTGATTATGTATGCCATGCATATAATAGCACTGTCCATTCTAGTACTTCCTGTTCCCCGAATCTATTAGTTTTCGGGGAAGATTTGATAATGCCCGCGGATCTGGTATTCGGGGTGGTTGGAATGAACCCGGAAACCCCCTGCCATGTGATGTTTGTGGAGTCATTAAGAGATCAATTCAAATATGCTTATGAATTGGTGAGAACTGAACTGCAGAAGAATGCTACCTGGCAGAAGACCGGCTATGATCTAGGCCTTAAGCCGCGACGATTCAAAGTTGGTGATCAGGTAGTAAGATTACATGAGCCGTTATCGACTCTGAAACTTGCTAGTAATTGGGACGGCCCCTTTGTGGTTACCCGCATAGTGAGTGACAGTACTGTAGTGATACGTTCATTACAAGGAAAGATGTATAAATCTAATGTAGCTCGACTAAGAGAGTGGAAGGGTAGAGATTTGTCCCTGGACTCGTATGAGTTGGAAGTTGATACTTTGATAGAGGAAAGTGAACAGCGGAAATTAGTGAAGGAACCTCCCCGGAAACGCGGGAGGCCGCGGAAGGAGGTTTCCCGGAAACTAATGGTGCAGAAGCCCGTCATCCCAAAAAGATCCGGGAAGAAGGCGGCTAATAAAGTCTCGCTGGCTGAAGGGAAAAGGACCCGGAAGAGTGTGGTTAAGGCTAAATCCACTCTGGAAAAAGCGTGTCCTAGAACCAGGTCTAATGTTATGCCTAAAAACATAAGATGCAGTCCCCGGTTACTAGCCAGGGACGGTATAACCTAAGCCGGTACACAACGAGTGTGGTGTCCTGTAATCTTGTTAAATATTTAAATGTTGTAATCAGTTATGTGTGGAAGTAAGTACGGTCGGAATGATCGTGATAGTCCCCCTGTCAAGGATCCCATGGGTGATGGACGGATAATCCGGTGAATGTGCTCTATTATGCCATTCATATATATTTCATTGATACTCTCGACGAGTTGACAGAGCGTAAGGATTAACACGTGGAATAAGGGTACCTGTTTACAATTGAACGCGCGGTGACCTGGTTCCAAGGAACTGGGTCACGGGACGCGCGGGGTTGCGCATGCGCGGTGGCGCGCCTTATATAAGGCCCGCGGAGCGGCGGGAATCGCCAGTTGGGGTTGAGAGGCGGTCCAGAGCAGACGTGAGAGCTCGGACACGACCATTGTCGCTGTGGGGAGGTGGATCCCCTATAAATCCATCAACAAACACTTTTCTTGAGTGTGACACAAAAACATGTCCTCCGAGACAGACCACCAACAGGTGGACCCTCTTCAAGAGGGCGACTCCGCTAGCGGAGGAAATGTGGTTGTTAATCAACCTGACCTCGTGGACCAGGAATCTCTGGATTTCCTGGGACAAGGGGAGATAATGGACGTCGACGCTGACTCTCAGTCACCGCTTCGCCCTGCTAATGTCGCCGCCAATTACTTGGAAGGTCTAGACATTGAGGCCATCAGCCCTGCTGACGGTCGCGCTGATACCGGTGAAGCTGAGTATCAGGATCCGGGTCTATTGTACCATGGAGAACCGCCGGCGGACGTTGAAAAACCCCGCCCGGCAGTACCAACACTAGGAGGCTTCATGTCCAATTACGATGGACGTGAAGTAGAACTGCACGAGGACGTGCTAAGACTCACGGCGGAGGGAGCTCCCCGCCGGATAGACCCGCTCACGAGCCAGGCGATATTGCTCTTCCTGTTAGTGGAGGAGCAGGAGGAGATGCCCCCGGACTGGTTTGTGTACTGGGAGGCACTCCAGAAAGGACTACGCGTATGCTACTGCTTACGACGAGCTGTCTTCGATTTGCATATCGCAGACATAAAGCGGTTAATGCCCGCACTCCCAATTCTGTCTCTGGACCCGAATTGTGGAGTTGCCGGGATGTTGTTGACTGGGGTCAACAGATACCGGGCGCGAATCGGGAAACTCCGGGAACCGAAAACCCGGAAGGAGTACGAGATTGCTGCCGCTAATACGCAGGGGGTAGTTTCGTATGTCCTGGATGTAGCCACTATTGAAGACTACATGGATTCTCACAACGTCAAACGAGATATTGCCATATCTTGTTTGGTTGACGAGGCGGTTCGTACAGTACGAACCAGATCTTCCAGTGCGGAGGAGAAGGCGCGAATAAAAGCGCTGAAAGCCACACCTAGGGGGCGCGGCAGTAAAGGTGAGAGAGGGGCCTCAAACCGGTCAAGCTCGGCCGACAGTAACCAGTCGGACGAGTTTGTCCAGGAGAGAGGACGTCAGGCTCGCCGGAACGAGAAGGCAAGATTAGCTAACTTGCCGGACTCTGTATTAGCAGAGGGATTACCGGAACAACCTTCCGGAGGACAGCCCGTTATTCCCTGGGCTGAGGAGGAAACGGATGAGGCTATGGACATAAACGAAGCCAATACTCCGGCGCCCTCCAACACCAACACCACCACCACCACCCCGGCCCTTGTGGCAGATATGACCGCCGCCGCGGGAGCAGCGGCCGCCGTGGCGGCTGCGCTGGTATTTAATCCAGCACGTCTCAGCCCTGTCCGTAGTCCGGCTCATTCGGATGCGGAAGAGGGAGAGGTTCCGGCTAACGCTGAGGAACCAGGAAATGCCCCAGAGGACCCCATCCCGCCTAATGACGTGATGAGGCGGATCTGGCAGAACGCGAACAATAAGTTCCGCGTGTTTATTCCCAATTCATGGGAACAGTGTCCGATTGGTCCTACCAATTTCGGATGTCCACTCGCGATCAACTGTAAAGGTCAGAGTGACGATGAGGATTGGATCCGGAATACCCCCCGGGACCGTCCTCCGTCTGTTTTTTATCAGCAGTGGCTAGATCAACTCAGGATCCTGCCGGATACTTACTATAGTAAGGAGCAGAAAGAGAAACTTCTTTTTGCGATTAACCGCTGGTATAGCCAACGGGAGAGAAACTGGTGCCCATTCGCTACGTGTGTAAACACGATTGGCACAGACAGAACCGTGTTTGTAACAAAGCAACGGTTTCTGCGACACCTCTGTGAAAATCACATGCACCACTGTGTGGTGTACCACTGTGATATCACAGTAGGTAGGGAGTCCCAGCTGTGTAACGGGTGTTTAGAACCCCGGAGAGGTGAGCTCATGCGCCACATGAAGGATTGCCATAATATGGGAATCAGTGTAGCTCGCAATCGTGTGAATGCGCTACATGATGCCGTATGTGACCAGTACAAGTCACTCACGGAGGAACAGAAGGCTAAGATCCGGCCGGCAACTCCCTTCTACTGCGAGGTCGCAGATGGGAAGTTCAAAGCCAGGATTGCCAGAGTGGACGGACGACATAAGTTCGCCATGAATGACGAGGAATATACGGTGTTATGCACTACCCGTACTTCCCGCAGAGGTGGCGGTAGTTTCCGTCAGCCGGAAACCCGGGGTAGTTCCCGGGGGAAGAGCCGGTCCGCCCGCGACCGCTCTCGATCTCCTGCGGTCTCACCTGGACCAAAACGGAGACATGCCGGATCCAATTTGGAGGAACTCGATAATTCCTACTATGGGATTTATCATGCCCCGGAAGGTCGCGACTATTATCGCGAGTATCCAGACCCGCTGTTTACAGACCGGAAAGATCGGAAACGTGATTCCGGTGGTCAAGTGGCGGCGGCGACTAACATGGATTACCGTTCTAGACGTCTGAGCAGTTCAGACAGTGCCAACAGTCAACCTGACTGTGGAGGTGCCCGGCCTAAAGAACCGGCTACCAGAACAAAGGCTTCCCTGCCTTTGACGTACCATCTGGGGACAACTGCAAAGCTAACCCCCAGGGACGTCCGGTCACCCACTACCCCAACTCGGGACATGCAGGGCTTGACCGTGAAAGCTGAACCAAAATCACTAATCTCAGTGGTAACGCCTCGGGGCATAACTGTCCCGAAGGCTGCAGCGGTTGCGAAAGCGCCGCAAGCGGATGTTAAACCCGTGATTCCTGCAGCCCAGGAGCCGGTTGTCATCCAGCCAGTCGCGGGCACCTCCCGCACGGAAACTACCGGTGGCGTAAAGTTAAAATACGTCCCGATAGTCAACTACTTCTCTCGGGAAGAGAAAGCGAGCTGCGAAGTGGGACAGAGAATTGTAACGGAATTCCAGGAGTCCCAACGCGAGCTGGCGGTGGAGTATAACACCAAAATGTTAGGCCTGTTCACGCATGGCCTAAAGATTGCCCACCGGGAGGAGAAAGCATTGGTCGCTGTCGGCAATGCTGACTACTTGGCTAAAAAGTCAAGGGAAGCTGCTTCAGGCCAAAAGACTGCTGAGGCCGCCGCAGGGTTCGTTCAGCAAGAGAACGAGAAGTTAACCAAACGGTTACAGGACATGAACGTAAAATTTTACGGGGTGTTCGGCGTGACTATCGATACCTGGGATGGCACAACTGAGCACGCGCTTGCTTTAATGAGGGCAAGAGATGAACCTTTAGGTTAAAAAGACTAATAGAAGGTTCTGAGTCTATTTCTAATTCTTTTAGGAATAGAGGAGGGAACTATAATAGTTTCCGGATAGATTAATTGTTGTTTCATTTAATCTGACGTCATAAATTGTTTATGACGGGGTATCCCTTTTGAGGGGAGGGGCATCTTTTTAGAGGCATATGGATCAACGCGGGGGGAACCTTCCGTGGAAGCTCTGGACTTACCTAACTACTCAACTCTCAACTATAGCCTACCGATGGGGAATCAGGACTCCACCGGGAAGCTACCAAACTAACGTCCCTGAAACTAACTTTTGGGATACGTTACCATGATGTGTTCCTGATACTATTATGCTGAGTTATAAACTGTTCCCGTCCAAAGGATTACGTGTTAAACGGACAGTACTCGTGGTTTCCAGCCGGATTATAGTTATATATGTCATGAACTTTACTGGAGCGAGGACGGGATACTTATCGAGCTGTATACATATGAACTTACCTTCGGGTGATATTTATCCAAGAAACAGTATTAAGAAGAGGAGAGCACCTCACTCATTCGTCTATTAGAAGCGGAGAGCACCTTGACCACAACTAGATCACCAGTAAGCTATATTTAATTGTAAGGGTTTCCGGGTACACTGCCAGGTTACTCATTAAAACGTTTTTAATATATAAAATATATCATTATTATGTGATACATATCACCTCAGGTGTTCCAATAAGGTATTCTCATATTTACCTTATGAATCGGGTTTTATAATATGCTATATATGAAGATTGTATGATCTGATAAGCTAGGAAATGTGGCTACCCGTAATGTTTATATGAAGTCGTTAAGACTATGTGTATATACTAAATATACCGCCAGGTATTGTCGTGTGTGTTGACTCTGTTGTATGTTGCGAGAGATATTAATACTCCTATATATAATCGGATTACCCGGCTTAAAACAAAGGCTGTGGTTACTGTTATCCATTGTGTGAATGTTTTCATTAAATCACAAATCAATGTAAGACGCTGGTGGTTGTGAGTCCTTATCAGGACTGGTTTTTAATAACTTTTCTGTTCAACTTAAATATATACACACCCCACGCGCATTTTTTTAATAACCGAGTAAGGAAACTTCATAAGGAAGTCATATCGAAATGTGTCAAGCCGTTCGATTGTATGTATGATATTATATTCACTTGTCATAAAACATACCTAAATCATCTATTATGGTTGCTATTACAGTGTAATGCCATATTTATATTGAGTTTGATGATCTCGCTTGTGTAGTATGTCGTGTTAATATGTTACGCCCCTAGTTACTGTATAGACAATAACTGTAAAGTCGTTGTTCTAAAAGGTTTTCTATGTACTAGGAAAACAGTATATATGTTCGTTACCACCTAGTTTTGTCTAGGGGGGGTAGTGTAGGGGCATGATATTACATATTAATCTCATACACGGTATTTCCGGGTAACGTCTGTTTACTCGGCTTCTCCACCTGGAGCTAGTGCACACAGTTCCCGGGAGAGGGCGCAGGTCCTCTTCGGGTGACCGTGTGCCGCTCTCAGGTGGGCGGCCGACCCACCCACCTGGCCACGTGATCTAAGAGCCGGTGTTATATAAGACTCATGTGTTTACCTGGAACGGCAGTCAGTGCAGGCCCGACTGACGAGAGACTTCACATGTCCAACCGTGCGGACAGAGTTGTATGCTAAGAGTTGTATACTGACCGTTTCCTCTATTTATAGAGAAACCTGATATACCTGTGTGTATTAATTCTACACTGATCGTTCCCTAGTAAAGGAACTAGAGTTGTTATTCTTGTGAATAAAGACAGATATATTCTCGCACCTGGAAACTGCCGTGATCGTTGTTCTTTAACCTAGAGTTAACTACGAACCACCACACATGTATGACGTTTAATACATTGCAGGAGGCTCTGTCAGCAGAGAAGATAGCCCGGATGGAGGAAGTGTACAGCTTTAATGGCGTCAAGAACTCAGAGATTCGGTTCCGCTGGATCCGGCTGTGTCTACGGGCTAAAATATCGTCTGCTATTGACTTAGCAATCGGAATGGCCACTGAACAAGGACGGATGAAATTCACCCGACCTCTCTTTAGGTACACAAAATAGTCGTTTTTATTTGAAAATGAAACTTCAATAAGTACTGTAAAGACCATTGCTAAATGTGATCATTAATTAAACTCACAGTCCAACAGTATTAGCCCATGAATGCCAGTATTTTTGTGCTACTGTCTTTTCCATTTATTGTTACTTATCTTGAATAATGTGAGTATCAACACGCAAGACAAAGTGAAGTAGTGTAGTGTCAGCTGCAGCTAACTCGTGTTTCCTTCCATTTTCAGGGACATGTTCCACTGGCAAGAGGCACGCGGCAAGGCCACAGTGTACTTCCATAAAACAAAACCCCAGATGCATTCCATTACTGCCACAATGGTGGGGAAGGATTTGGACAAGGCCATAATGGGGAAATAGCATGCAATGTGATTTGATAGATATCATATCGTTCAGATTGAGAAATTCCACGAATTCTGAACTCTGGTGCTGATTATTCCAGTGACTGTTGATTTAAGGGTAGTTCGTTAATTCATTAAGTTGACGCTTCTCTTGTGATGCCAAAGTTATTATGTGAATTACACAAATTCCTAAGAGTTGTAAGTTAACTTGATAAAGGGATTATTTTTAGCGCTGCATACTTTGTTAAGATGCCTTGCAAGTTGAATATACCACCCAGCCGGAAGTTGAACATGATTGTCATGTTATTGGTATGGGCACATGGACAAAGCGATGCAGGTGGTCAATATACACGTGGTCAAGTCAATATTGGTTACGTAAAACATTCCTAATGTAAAACCATAGCGATTAGCCTCCATTTTAGTAACGACAGTAGGCTAAGGTACCTGCACGTGCTGGCTACTGTTAAGTACATATATGTAAAAAATATATTGTAGGTTCATGCAGACCAGATAATTTTGTAATTGAGTACCAAGGGCTACATTTTTAACGACCATATCTATATATATATATATATGATATCCAAGATTAACGGTAAATTCAATATACCGAATAAGCATCTTTTCCTGATGAACAATCATTGATGATGCGAAACGTAGAAATTTAAGATCAAAATCAACAACAAAATCTAAAATGTCTGCAGAAATTAATATAGACTTCAAATAAAAACTGAAAAATATAAACTTCTTTCTTTTGGGTTTTGTGTGATAAACATTTTTATTACAATATCCCAGATCACAAGAGCAAAATGAATAAATCTTGTTTACAAATCTCAGTATTTATTTCTATTGTTATTGACTCAGGGTTCCGCTGAGTCAATGAGAGCCGCCCTGTGACCAGTTTCCCCTGTTTTGAGATGTGCCGCCTTTCAGGGCAGCCGGGGAAGCCATAAAGGTAGTGAGGGGTTAGTCACACGAGTAGTCTCGTACACGAGGCCTGTAAGAGGTATTTACGGTAATATGATTACCTACTTAATTAGCTACAGGAAATGAGACCGAGATCAGGACATATTTTACCTCCGGCCGGGGAGGGGCCCATGGTCCAACACATCACTAAACGATCTACGTGTAGGCCCAATGATAACGTGATTAGACTACTAATAAGTCCCTCAAGATTTCAAAGTGGATTTTTATCTCGTCGTATTGACCCTATCCAATAGTAACTGTTGATCTTTCACACTATATAGTGTTTAGGAGGTCAGGTAGTCAAGCCGCCTGCCAGCACTCTCTAGCGTCCTATCTAATCGGCTCATGCTCCTGGTTATCCGTCTGAGCCGACCGCTATGGAGGTCCTACCCTTTGGCAATCACAGGCAGCTTGGAGAGGCCGATCACATATTGTGCACGTGGTATAGAGCTTAGGTATAAATAGCTTTCATTGCCACGTCAATTTAGGTGGGGAAGGGTAACTTTCTCAAGAAAGAAATACTATTGTCAATGGATATATCCACTCGCATTCATGGTTTGCTAGATGTGAGATGTGATGCCCAATGCAGTAAACTTAGCCTCCTATTGCAGTGCAATTACTATCCAGATTGTTCGTATGGATATTTTAGCCATACCTACTGAGTTGTACAACCTGTCAACCTCCATAACACCCTCAAAAGAAGCCTCCATTCAACCTACCATCCACTATCTTGATGCCCTGTCCACGCAGGGCATCTCACACCTGGACGTGTTTATTGCTAGCAGCTCATGGTTCCTGCCTAAATCTCGCGAGATGAAAGGTCAAGTTATCCTTATACAATTCATGGGGCAATTGGTGGTATAGTACATGTAATATGTAGTAGTATACAGGAACAAGACACTGCAGCAGGCAGTATATAGATGTGGTAGTAGTATACAGGAACAAGGCACTGCTGCAGGCAGTATATAGATGTGGTAGTAGTATACAGGAACAAGGCACTGCTGCAGGCAGTATATAGATGTGGTAGTAGTATACAGGAACAAGGCACTGCTGCAGGCAGTATATAGATGTGGTAGTAGTATACAGGAACAAGGCACTGCTGCAGGCAGTGTATAGAGGTGGTAGTAGTATACAGGAACAAGGCACTGCTACAGGCAGTGTATAGAGGTGGTAGTAGTATACAGGAACAAGGCACTGCTGCAGGCAGTATATAGATGTGGTAGTAGTATACAGGAACAAGGCACTGCTACAGACAGTATATAGAGGTGGTAGTAGTATACAGGAACAAGGCACTGCTACAGGCAGTATATAGAGGTGGTAGAAGTATACAGGAACAAGGCACTGCTGCAGGCAGTATATAGATGTGGTAGTAGTATACAGGAACAAGGCACTGCTGCAGGCAGTATATAGATGTGGTAGTAGTATACAGGAACAAGGCACTGCTACAGACAGTATATAGATGTGGTAGTAGTATACAGGAACAAGGCACTGCTGCAGGCAGTATATAGATGTGGTAGTAGTATACAGGAACAAGGCACTGCTGCAGGCAGTATATAGAGGTGGTAGTAGTATACAGGAACAAGGCACTGCTACAGGCAGTGTATAGAGGTGGTAGTAGTATACAGGAACAAGGCACTGCTGCAGGCAGTATATAGATGTGGTAGTAGTATACAGGAACAAGGCACTGCTGCAGGCAGTATATAGAGGTGGTAGTAGTATACAGGAACAAGGCACTGCTACAGGCAGTATATAGAGGTGGTAGTAGTATACAGGAACAAGGCACTGCTACAGGCAGTACATATAGTGGTAGTAGTAGTACACAAGAAAAAGACCCTGCCGCAGGGGGATTAAGAGGTAGTAGTATATAGAACAAGTAGTAAAATGAACAATTAAGGCACTGCAGTTGATAGTATAAACTAGTGATAGGGAAAGAAAGAAGTGTTCCAGATAAAAACTGAGGTACGTCGGAGATTGATTTGCAATCTCGAATGTACCAAGCATGACTTGGGAATCGCCACATTGACTCATGGATTTCATAATATTTTGTGCAGTATTCTAAACTAGGAGTGTCAGGAAACGGTTGGATACTTTTGTTAAAAGCGTCCTGAATTCAAAAAGGTTATTTATGCCACTGAGGTCAGTTGGGGACTCTAGATGGCGAGGATCCCATTTCTTTTGATGAAGAAATTTCCAAGAAAATTGTGGGGGTGGCTAGGGTTGGCTATGAACGATCCTTTTTGCTTGAAAACGACCACCAATAGAAACACAGTGTCACCGGACACGCTTAAAGAAACACAGCGTCACCGGACACTGGCTTGTAGAAGTACAGTGTCACCGGACTAGGCTACCCTTAAACCCGCAGAACTTACTGCACGTCCAGTAACAGTCAGAGTGCAGTCGGGACAGGTACTCAGCGCTATATATTGGGGCGCTGGGCCTTTAAGGGCAGGTCGGCGACCCCAAGCTGCCCGCGTCTTTCAGGTAAACACACAAGTAACAATTTAACCATCGTGATATGATACTTTAATAGTGAGCGTCAGCGGTACTGCTATGTACATCAATAAGTAGTCAAATTTTAAACGTTCTGTCTTGTGTTCTACATCTCCCAGGCCACAGAGTTATATTTTCCAGAAAGAAGCGTGGGCCCTCTGCCCGGGCCCTGAACAGTGATAGTCTACCAAACCAGATATGGGACAACGCTGTCCAGAGCTCAAGATTACATGAAACCAACCAATGAGTATTAACCAATTAAATCCAATTTGTTTTTAGGATGAGTGTACGCTCTTAATTACCCTTCACGAGTTTCTCAGCCAATCAACCCAATCTTCTAATTCCGACCCAGGCCCCGCAGGCTGGGGGGCATCCGGTCGGCACTATAAAATAGTGCGATACACGTAGACCCATACCCATTTGAGGAAATCTACTTGTCGACCTTGAATATTCCAACTACATAATACCTCTACTAATGCAACAACACCCATCCTTATTGGCATCGTATTACCTCGTGAAGAGCAATTGTTCAATTCGTTACTAGCTCCTTGTTCCAAATACGGCCTCTCAAGTATTACTATATGAGGTAAATGTATTATAATTATGACTGAACAGCGCGATAGCAATGCAGGTATTTCGACCTACAGGCAAGCAGACACATTGCATATTCATATTGCATGTTCGTACTATCTATATTGTATATAGTTATGCCCTCATCGGATTTCTTCTACGGTTAGGTGTTTAAAGGGTTAGACCTCTCAAACTAAATCAAAGCAAATCCCAGATCGATTCTACTTCACAAATTTTACGCCAGAGGGCAAAAGCAAGTGACCCAGGTAATCTTTAAGTGACCCATCAGATGTGACTGTAAACAAGGCCCCATGCCCACCAAAGGCCACCTAGTAGACTGCAGGCAGTCTTGGGTGTGCTGACAGCCCTCACACATAGACTGTAAAAAGTTTTACAGTATTTAAACACATTAGTGGGCAAGGTCAGTTTGGCCGGGCCACTGGAATATTTTGGACAACACTATAGATCTACTCATTATTGTTAACATTATCTAAATTACCATGGATGTTAAACAACATTATATGTACTGTATTTGTGACACAATCTGTAAAAAAGGCCCTTAGTGCAGGGTGCACTAAGGTCCCTTTTCCCAGTACGTGTCACATTTGACTAAGAAGAGCCTATATATGGGCGAGAGCCTGTAGAAGGAGTAGGAGAATAATACCAGTGGGCTAGCCAAACTGCCCTCGCCCACCATTTTTCACTGTTGCAGCTCACCCATCACTGGGGGCCATATTCCTGCACATGTTTAGAGACAACATTTTAGATTATGTTTGGGTGAAAGTGTTTAAATTATATATACATATGTTTTACAGTGTATGAGTAAAGGGTGTAGTGAGCAGTGGGACCAGGTGATCACGCTGTCCTGGCCAGGTGACTTCAGTAGGGGGACCATGAATCAGGCTTTGCTTGGAATTAAATAGTCTACAAATGAATGATAAAACCATAGCACCCTCTTAGATTTGATGATTACGTATTGGCTTCTAGGTATACACATTGTGCAATGATATCATTGTGTATAGATGTTCTTTTTTTACCCAAAATAATAGCATGTGGACGATTCAAGGGGGAGTATACCGTTTCTGTGGGCACACTGGTGGCAGTCAGTACACTGGTGGGTATCACTAGTACTCAATACTATACCACTGGCAGAGTGCAACTGCTGGTCACACCAGTGCAACTTTTCAAGACCAGAGGACTGCTGGAAAGGAACTATTTGTTGGTTGCCTGGGGTACTGGTGATGGGGAATACAGGCTCACAGGGCTAGGATATACCTGCATGTGGTGGATTCTGTTTGGGGGATTCCAAATATAACTGGAGTGTTATATAAAGCTCTGACCCTTTTAGGTCTCGAGAGGTTACATAGGTAACAAAAACAGTCATTTCTATGAAAACCTGGGAAGAATAATCAACATTTTGTTTAATTAACATGTATTTATGGGATCCCAAAATCGCTTGTTGGATTGTTTTTTCTCTCTTATTCACCAACTTCCTCAACTTCATTATATGTGTGTATGGTTGTGTTGTGGAAGGGTAGCAATGAGTATATTGGAAATTCTAACTCAACAGGCAGGACGGAGTACTAGAGGGGAAATGCTAACTCATCAGTCTGTGACTGTTGCATGATAGTTGTACTCAGGTGGTATTCCCGATTAATATTACATACAGCGAGGCTCTCTGCTCTAGCTACATCACTCACTCAGATACTGTGTGTAACAGACAACTTTCCTATGAGATGTTAGAGACGAGTACTTTAATACTAGCTGGGGAAGAGGGCTCGTTGGATTCTCATACGAAGGCAATTTCTTTGCCCCCCCCCTTCCTCCTCCAGCAATGACAGCAATAAAAGCAATCTTAACTCTGATTCTTAGAAATACCCCTCCTCCCCCCAGAAATCAGAGTTGCCTCTGTAATTATCAGCCCCACCCCCACCCCCAATATGCCCCTTCCAGCTGGCAATGAATAATTCGTCCCTATGCATGTCAGAGATAATGAACCACCTGATGTACTGTGGAGTAGGAAGAGATCCACACAAGGCGGCTCCGATATCAGTGTCAGGTGAATGTAACGTGCATGTAATTTTGCTTCATGAGGCTATATATATCAGGGCTGGGCATGTATTGATATGCTGGAGCAAACCTAGAAATCTCTGGAGCAAAGGCTTTCATGAGGGCAAATATTACCCCCCCCCCCTCCTCGTCCGTCCCCCATCTCCTCAAGGGAGATTTTGTGTGTGAAATCCTAAAAAATTCTGAGACTTTCATGAGACCTTGGCGTTTTTAGGCATATACCGGTATCTACTAGAAAAATAATCATTTTGAAATTCTACCTTTTAAATGATGGGTTCTGAGGAGTTTTGATCAGAAAAGGCTTGATCTCTATCCTTAAATGAGTTTAGAGACATGTTACTCTAAGAAAACTTTTCAATTTTATAATCTGAGGATTTGCTCCAGATTGAAAAAAATTATTGCCCTCTAGATCGCTGTATTCTGATGGTTCTGGAATCATGCTGAATGAGGACAATTTTTGAAATTGTGCCTTTAGAATTGACATATTCTGGGTAGAGGGGACATATTGTTCCAAAAATTTAAGAATTATAATGTTAAATTGGTGTTTTCTGATGGGTTTCAGAACATGATATATATGGTCCAGGTAAAACTTAGAAATTCTATCTTTAGATTGATGTGTTCTGTGGATTTTGAGGGCATAATATTGCTCCAGGAAAATCTGTATATTGGAGGGTGTTTATGGACAAGAAAATTCAGTGAATTTACTGTTATATTTGTGTATTAGGAACATTTAGAAATTCTACCTCTATCTGGATGTATTATGCTGGATCTCTGAGTATGTTGCAAAAAGACAATTTAGAAATTCTATCTTAGAATTATTCTGGGGAGGATTTAGAGATTCTATTGTTAAATTGATGTATTTTGTTTGTGGGTAGATTTCTCCATTTTCTGTTGTTAGTTGATAGGCTGTATACATACAGTAGGAACATATATATATGACAATAATATTGCTCCCGGAACATTTGGAGAGTGAGGCTATTGACATACTTTTAACTTTGGTTCTAATTGGAATATTTACAAAATTCTTTCAGATTTAGAAAGCCCAGACTATACCTAATGTCCCTGTCGCACATTTTTTGCGACATTGTGACAGTTGCCCAGCCCTGATTATTATATATTTTTTATATATATATATATATATATATATATATATATATATATATATATATATATATATATAATATATATATATATATGTAGTAGTTAAACCGCTGCCAGACAGGGGCCTGGATTGGTTTAATTAACTTATGCCAGATTGTTTTTCACACCATTTGTACGTCATATACAGTCGGGCGATTTCTTTTGTTCTGATGGCCAAGTGTGGTATAAATATATATAAATATATATATATATATATATATATATATATATATATATATATATATATATATATATATATATATATATATATATATAGCCTAGGGGTGATTAATTCCGGTTTAATATGACACAGTTTCCATCACATACACCCTTTCTACCTTCGGCTACATTAGCTACTTTCTGTAACTGACAACTTTCTTCAGCCATATAGGCTGTCAGCCATAATTAACCATGCTTTGTGCAGGAGGTGGCGGCCATCACACAAGCCGCTCTGGTGGTCTGAGCCGCGCCTGAGTTGCTCACCTGATTTCTCACCTGATTCCACAGGAAAGAGTCGGGTCCTCCGCTCGGATAATAGTTCCAAGGGAAATTGGCTGATTCATGGTAGTATGCTCTAACATTTGACTACAGTTAATAACAGAATTGCAGAAGTATTTTACAGCCAGTATTATTGTTTATTGCATTTTCCATAATAATCAAATATATCGATTTTAAAAATAAATTGAATGACTGTATTCTGATGGAATATAGTTCTTCTTGTAAATGTCAACATGGCCAAAAGTTGACTGAATGACAAGTACACAATACACATTAATTCATATTAATATACGAACAGAAAACCATAATGGGACCCTCTCAACGAGGTCCTCCTTCGTTATCATTTCTCTAAGTAATGTACCATTTATATGCCTACCATGGATATACGTGTATTTTCATTCAAATGTAAGGCATATTCCCGTCCGAAAAATGACATTACTACATAATAATAAACTTATAATGAGTTCAATACTCCTTATGATATCGATAACTGTGCAAGGCATAATATAATAACTTCGTTATGAGTACCGAAAGAATGCTAGGTCGGATTGTAACCTTTGTCTAATTACATTATTACGTCTTCCATGCTTACTATATCAACATCACATTGTGAGTTGTCCACAATTACAATATTTACAATGCAGCAGGTGTTGCAGTAATGAACAACAAATCTGGCTCTGTCGCCATGACAAATACAAGTGTTGATATTGACGTCTATACATTCCTAATTACATATGTTATTGGACGGCATTAGCAGAGTTGAATTAGATGAAGAATTTACAATACACACGTGTACTGACACTGAGGGTGTGTGTGTGGGGGGGGGGGGGGGCAACGTTTACTGAACCAAATCATTGGAAGCAAGAACATGGATTAGGTTTTTACATTAAATATGCTTAACTCCCTTGGGCCTGTCCCTTTCAAAGTTAAAAACATTGAAAGATATAAATATTTACGTATCCCAAATGTAAAAAGGGAATGTCATATATTAAAGTTTTGCTTGCGATGAAGAAAGTTGTTCGAGTTGGCTGCATCATACAATTAGTCTTATACCCGTGGCAGAAAATATCCTCCAGACTCTGTAACATCATGTTTGTGTCAAGTTATAACCATATCATATAGAGTCTTTGGATAATGGTTTGTTCATTTTAAATACACCAGAAAATAAACACTTGGTGCAATATAGAGTATATAGGGGAACTATGGTGAACAGTACTCATATAATTATACTTCTACCCATCTGTTCAAGTTATGCCACTTGAGCCGTAATCAAAGAGTACCACCTATATATTAAGGGCCCCCTAACACAGTCCACGAGTGCATTCAATAGCCATAGTCCTTTAGACGTTGAAATACTTGCTCTTCTGTTTATCCTTGCCTTTGGTGGGAGCCAAACTTGATGCGTCTGAATCACAGTCAATATAGACCACCTCCTGAAACACGACATCGCTCACCTCCTCATGCTTCCCCCTCAGCCGCCTCCATGTTCGGCCACAGAGCATCACCAACATGGCCCTAAAGCCACGCCAACCCAGGAGGAACACCATGAAGTTGGCTGCAAACTTGGCCTTGTACAGATTGTGGGTGAGCTCCATGATGAGATGGCGCTTGAAGGTGATCTGGATGGGGTATGGCGTCATGGTACTGACAGTGATGACGGCATTCATAAGGCTGTGTGGTAGGCAGAGGAGGGTGTTAGTGATGATGTATACAAAGTAGAGGGTACGCAGCCCAGCCTCGATATCACACTGCACATGGATGCTTCTCTGTGGGGGCCGATGGGGGCCGTGTCGCTTAGTTGTACAGAGCCCGTCCTTGTAGCACTGCACGGCACAGGACACTGCGATACAGCTACAGGTGAAGATGGGCAGTAGAAAGTTGATGAAGACGTCAAGCTGCTTCAGGTGGAGGTCAATGCCCTCAAAGTTTGGCATGGTGATACACAGCTGCCTGGATGGTAGCTTGATGACATGAACCAGCAGGCTGGTGTTGAGGAACACCACAGTGGCCACCACGGCCATACCCAGACACACCATCTTAGCCCTGAAGACAGTGCTCAGCTTCCGCTCGGCGTTAGGATACTTGGTGACAATGAGCATGTTCACCGAGTAGCTCACCATGTACCAGACTGACAGGAAGGTGCTGGCTTTGTCAATGAAGGTGGTAGCATGGCATATAGCACCCACACTGTACACAGGGTAGCCCAACTCCTCCAGCCACCTGACTAGTAGGTTAAGCAGGTACAGGCAGTCTACCATGGTGCAGGCTGCCAGGTAGCAAGCTGCTGGAAGGCTGGCCGCCATGGAGTGCAACAGGGCCAGGGTGGACACTGTCCCCCCACTCAACCCAAGCAAGATGATGCTAGGTGTGTAATAGTACCTGAGTAAGCTGACAATGTCATTGAGAACCACATCCATGGGGTCCATGTAGGGGGTAACAAACATGCTAGCATGCATCATAAGGCTAGTGGTAGTCACTGGAGATGCTGATGAGGAGATGTTGTCATAAGAGACCGTCTCCTTCATGGTTAGCCAATCCTGCATCCGGCCAGTGTGAAGTATACGAGTGTTATTCCCCGCCATATTAGCGATGGCTATCACGGTTTTATCTCCTATCCTTCTATCCTTGCTGCCATCGCATTACACGAGTAAAGGTCCGTATGGAACTGCTGACAGACAGTCGTCTATTATGAGCTGCAGGTGTACACGTGGGGGATTTACCTGTAAAACCAATAAAATAGAGTAACTATTAGATTGGAGTACATGTGGTTAATTGCAATTAAATATTAGGCATGCAACGTGAACAGAAGGTGTCCTATGAGTTGCCAAGGTCGTAGGGTGTGTGTGTGTAAGGCGACTGCACTGTAAAAAAAATGCCGTCAAAATAACGGTGAATCACTGGCAACTTTTGGGACATAACTTTCACTGTTTTTTTAACGGTGACGGTCACCGTCAATTTTACGTAGAATCACTGTTCATTTTACGTAGAATCACTGTTCATTTTACGTAAAATCACTGTTTATTTTACGTTGAATCACCGTTAATAGATTCAGAGTATTCAAATATTCAGAGATTCAGCGTTATTGCCAATGCTATTACAGACTTTGGGAATATAAGCCTCACAGGGAGTCTGATTATGGTGACTTCAGTTACTGTAGTATACATCTAAAAACTTATGGAAAAACCATACTTTGACTTTGTCCTGATCCTATTCGCCACACTGGCGATCTGACTCACATATTAGCCACGGCCTATACAAGAGGTTTTACTCTATAGGATTGATTCAAAGTAGAGTTTCCACAGGTGGGGATATATGCATAGTATGTTACCACAAAATAGGTGTATAGATTCATACAGCTACTTTCTTCTGGATATTATCAAGTGATCATGGTATTTTGTCAAACCTATCACAAGATTGAATTCTTAAATTGTCAAACATATAGATTAATTGAAAATTACCATTATTTCAACATGTATACTCCACTTCAAGGGCTCACACTCTCCAGAAAAATCTTCTTACAAACCAGGCCACCTATCTCTGGCAGGATCCACTATATGTGGCTCCCTCTGGGATTTGACATTAGAAGATGAATTTACGTTGAATCATTGTAATCCAAACCAGGTTAGCACTTAACAAGGATCCACTGTGAAATGGCTGATATTTACGATGCTTCATTGTATTCCAAATAACGGTGAATCAGCGTTAAATTTTACAGAGCTAATCTGTAAAAAGTACATCTATTTTTTACAGTGTGTGGCAAACCAGATGTTGTAATAGCTCACAAATCAGTCATATTAGTAGGTTACAAGGGTATAGGAAGGCCAAGATAAGACAGACCTCGGATTTGGAAATGGTATAATGAGTTTATCCTGGTTCTCTCCTCCAATGATCCCACAATCGGACCAGGGCAATCCTTGTCCACTTGTAGTTTATAATCATTACCACATTTGAAACAAACTAGTACAGTCATGTCAAAATATAACTTCAATCCAAAGGGAACATAATGGCCAACAAGAGGAACCACCTTCAGCTACAGCAAAGACAGTTATCTGTCTATTGTAATTTGGTCACATAACCAGAACATTTATACAGTGCAAATTAAGATTGAATAGTGAATATCCAAAATTATCCGCACCACAAGAGTAATTCTACATCACTTGTTGTCGCATATTTTCAATTTTTACATTTTTTTGGCGGAGGCCCCTGAGGGCCTAATAACATATATCCAGAATGTCCCACCCATCTGCTATGATGCCTCATCATTCCTCCAGGGTGTCCAATCCAATCATTACATTGCTCAATGCCTCCTCCATGGTTTCCCTGCTACCCCCTGTGGTGACTTGTCCCTTTTACCATGCACATTATCTCATCCAAACATTCTGGTAACCAATTCTTCCTACTTCTCCAGGGTATACAATCATACCTCTTTGGTTTCATACTGTTGCTCCAGAGTGTCATGCCAACCCAGTAAACAAATAACGTTATACACCATTTTACAACATTATAGAACGTTATATGTCAACGTCTTTCTAAGGCTCTTTAGTATGACATAACGTTATGTAAAATTTAAAACGGTATTTTGACGTAAAATAACGTGTTTTTTTTGTTAGCTGGAAAACCCATATGGTACGCAATTCCTCCACTATGGTGTAAATCCCCTCATTCATGGTGCATAACTCCTCTTCCAGAGTGCCTTGCTAACCCATGAATAGTACTCAATCCCTCCTCCAGGGTGCCTCTACCAAACTTTATTTAGGCTAATCACCATCCTATCTAACTTATATATACTGCTTGATCCCTACATCAGTGTCGCTCTCTCCTCCAAATGTTCCCAACTGAGTATTTCCTATACCCACTGTGTATAGCTATAATGTCTCCTCCATGGTACATTCCTCCGGGTAACCCATTTCACCCATTTGGTCTGTTATCCTTCTTTCCTTTGTGCCCCATATTCAAATGTATTTCAGTACTTTTGGCATAATGAATTATGACAACATATCCTCAATCATGATAGTCCACCTGCCCGTCCACCTGTAAGCAGAGAGTAAGTAACAGATCACAATTTGAGATGGCAGATGCACTATAAGTTATAATGCACAGAACTGCCCATATCCAACATTTCAAATACATTTTTCTCAGCTTCTAACAAAGTTAGAAACAGGAATAATGATTTGGAATACTTATAACGTGGTAAAATAGTTATCACTTAATTACTTTTTTATGCTGTCCCTAATATAGGATCTTATAATGTATCTTAATAGTCGCATGGCATCTGGGAATAATGTGAACCGGAAGTGAGGCGTTGGGCTCAGGTGGGAGGCATAGATCTAGTTTCCGGACTCCAACCGTCCAACCCTTGAGTATATGTGGTTAATTGCAATTAGACATGAGGCACGCAACGTGATCACAAGGTGTGCTATGAGTTGCCAGGGCCGGGGGGTGTAAGGTGACTGTGGCACACCAGTAGACAGTATTAATGGGAGTTAGTTTGGGTCTGAGATATCATGAGGCCTCAGACTGATACTTTAAAAAAGTCGCACCATGATATCTCAGACCCAAACTAACTCCTATTAATACTGTACTTATTATTAAATGATTTTTGGATGGGAAATAAGACATTTTGTGTGCACTGATAATAAAACCTATAGTCAGTACTGACTATACCACCATATTTTGACCCCCGTAGTCAGGTGATTACAAATGTTAGTCACATATTAGTCATAAAGATAGTAAGTAGTGACTATATGTGGATCACATAAATTGATGATGTCACAAGAATGTGTGCACAGGAAACAGTTAGGATTCAAAATTGAATGCTCAACTGACTTCAGGTAGGCACATCTTATTCCAGCTAAACTACTCCTTTACACATTTCCCTGTGCATTAGCTCTTGTGTTAATGTTGAGTATATTTACTTAAGGCATGATAGGACACATGCTAAACATTACCACAACATTAACACCTGGACTTCTACCCCTGGAAATCTACCCCCTAGGACTGCCCCCCCCCTAGGACTTTAATCCTCTTAGAATCTATCCCCTGGACTTTTACCTCCTTACAACTTCTACCCACTAGGGGATCAATCCCCTTGAACATCTACCCCCTTTACCCTCTAGGACTTCTACCCCTTGCTCATGATAAGTCATATCATGTGGAGGGGGTAGATTTCTCTAGGGACATCTGACATCTATCCCTGGACGTCTACCCCCTGGGAATCTACCACCTTATATCCCCTTCGGCACCTATCCCCTTAGGACCCCCTAGAATATCCACCTGCTTGGACACCTACCCCCGGAAATCTACCCCCTGGACATCTACCCCCTAGGACATCCACCCTCTTGGACATATACCCCCTGGACATCTACCCCATAGGGCATCCATCCCCTTGGACATCTACCCCCTTTACCCGCTCGGAGTTCTACCCCTGGGGACAATAATATCATGTGGAGGGAGACAATTTCTCAAGGGACATTGGACATCTACCCCTGGACATCTAACCCCTCTAAATCTACCCCCTAGGACTTTTATCCCCTTGGATATTGATTCCCTGGGCTTTTACCCCCTTAGGATTCTACCCCCTAGGAATTCCACTCTCTTGAACACCTACCCCAGGACATCTATCCCCTGGGACATCTATCCCCTGGGACATCTACTCCTAGGACATCTACCCCCTAGGACTTCTACCCCTGGAAAAGTCCAAGGGGGTAGATTCCCAGGGGGTAGATGTCCAGGGGTAGATGCCTGATATCTCTGGAAAAATCTACCTCCCACACATGATATGACTCAACCATATGGGTATGTGGGTGGGGGGGGGGGGGTGATGTTCTTAGGAGTAGAGGTCCTAGAGAGTAAAGGGGGTAGATGCCCCAGGGGGTAGATGTCTGGGGGTAGGTTCCAAGGCAGGGGATGTCCTAAGGGGTAGAAGTCCTAGGAGGTAAAATTCCAAGGGATAGATGCCCTAGGTATTGGTAGTTGGCCTGGGGTAGATAGTAGGCCCTAGGGTAGATGTCTTGGGGGTAGATGCCAGGGGGGTACTTGTCCTAACTTATTGTCCTGCCATCTCATGATGGACTATATCTATTAGTCAGTGTGACTACTTTAGAGCATGAAAGCATTAAATTCATAGTCATTTGACTATATATCCCAAATCAGCTCTTGTAATGCATGACTATAGGTTGACTATATGACTAACTTACTATAGACGTAGGTGACTAACTTGGTAAAGCCATTTTTTCTACGTTCACGTGACTATAGATATGTAGTCCGTAGTGACTAACATTTCCAGGGCCATTATTATCAGTGTGTGTTTGCTCACTGGATTGAAGCAGATGATGGCCATAGCACTTCTGGCCTTCTGACTACGCATAGAAAGAAAGAGTCCTCCCCTCTAGATGTGTATTTTCCCTTTATTTATACAATTTGGGCCTGCTGTTCGATTCAAATGTGTTAAATGTTGAAAGGGTAAGCAAATTAAACCATAATCTGCTCAAGATAATTGACTCAGGGTTTAATTAACCCTGAGTAATATACACCTACCAATTTTGCATTTTAAGACAATTTTGTGACATAGGAGAATCGTTGTATTTCGGTTATCATTCAAGATAGAGAAATGCGGAAAAAAACATGAGATAGGCAAGGTCCGGGGACAGCATTTTCCGCAATTTTTTTTCTAAAAATCTCAATTTTTCTTGAAGAAATTGAACTGCGATCTTCACGAATTTATTTCTCTCTTTCACTATTATGGGAATGTACAAAAAAAAAGCTACCACCCCCATGGGCCTCCATAGGCTGCAAGGCATTAACTTTTTGGGTGCAAGATAGAAATGGAATTTTCCACCATTCTGCTCCTATTTCTCTCTTCTACCCCCAAACCGGGCAAAAACTGGGCATATTATACCGCCAGCACCAGATACATGGTGACAGAAATGTTGCCAGGGGTAAGGAGAAAGGCGCCAGGGGTAAGATAAGTGCACCAGAGGTTCACAAAAATGCATCAGAGGTGCACCAAAGTGCACCAAAGGTCCACCAAAGTGCACAAGACGTCCACCAAAGTGCACCAGAAGTCCACCAAAGTGCACCAGAGGTCCACCACAGTGCACCAGAGGTCCACCAGAGGTCCACCAAAGTGCACCAGAGGTCCACCAAAGTGCACCAGGGGTGCACCAAAGTGCACCATAGGTCCACCAAAGTGCACCAGAGGTCCACCAAAGTGCACCAGAGGTCCACTCAAGTGCACCAGAGGTCCACCAAAGTGCACCAGAGGTCCACCAAAGTGCACCAGGGGTCCACTCAAGTGCACCAGAGGTGCACCAGAGGTCCACCAAAGCGCACCAGAGGTCCACCAAAGCGCATCAGAGGTCCACCAAAGCGCATCAGAGGTCCACCAAAGTGCATCAGAGGTCCACTCAAGTGCACCAGAGGTCCACTAAAGTGCACCAGAGGTCAACCAAAGTGCACCGGAGGTCCACCAAAGTACACCAGAGGTCCACCAAAGTGCACCAGGGTGCACCAAAGTGCACCAGAGGTCCACCAAAGTGCACCAGGGGTGCACCAAAGTGCACCAGGGGTGCACCAAAGTGCACCAGGGGTCCACTTAAGTGCACCACAGGTCCTCCAAAGTGCACCAGAGGTCCACTCAAGTGCACCAGAGCTGCATCAAAGTGCCACTTAAGTGCACCAGGGGTCCACTTAAGTGCACCACAGGTCCTCCAAAGTGCACCAGAGGTCCACTCAAGTGCACCAGAGCTGCATCAAAGTGCACTAGAGGTCCACTCAAGTGCACCAGAGGTGCACCAGAGATGCACAAGATGTCCACAAAAGTGTACCAGAGGTCCACCAAAGTGCACCAGAGGTCCACCAAAGTGCACCAGGAGTGCACCAATGTGCACCAGAGGTCCACCAAAGTGCACCAGAACTCCACCAAAGTGCACACGAGGTGCGCCAGGGGTGCACCAAAGTGCACCAGGGGTGCACCAGGGGTGCACCAAAGTGCACCAGGGGTGCACCAAAGTGCACCAGAGGTCCACTCAAGTGCACCAGAGGTCCACCAAAGGGCACCACAGGTTCACTCAAGTGCACCAGAGCTGCACCAAAGTGCACTAGAGGTCCACTCAAGTGCACCAGAGGTGGACCAGAGATGCATCAGAGGTCCACCAAAGTGCACCAGGAGTGCACCAAAGGTCCACCAAAGTTCACCAGAGGTCCACCAAAGGGCACCAGAGGTGCACCAGGGGGTCACCAAAGTGCACCAGGGGTGCACCCAAGTGCACCAGAGGTCCACCAAAGTGCACCAGAGGTCCACCAAAGGGCACCAGAGGTTCACTCAAGTGCACCAGAGCTGCACCAAAGTGCACCAGAGGTCCACCACAGTGCACCAGAGGTCCACCAAAGTGCACCAGAGGTCCACCAAAGTGCACCAGGGGTGCACCACAGAGCACCAGAGGTCCACCAAAGTGCACCAAAGTGCACCAGGGGTCCACTCAAGTGCACCAGAGGTGCACCAGAGGTCCACCAAAGCGCACCAGAGGTCCACCAAAGCGCACCAGAGGTCCACCAAAGCGCATCAGAGGTCCACCAAAGTGCATCAGAGGTCCACTCAAGTGCACCAGAGGTCCACTCAAGTGCACCAGAGGTCCACCAAAGTGCACCAGAGGTCCACCAAAGTACACCAGAGGTCCACCAAAGTGCACCAGGGTGCACCAAAGTGCACCAGAGGTCCACCAAAGTGCGCCAGAGGTCCACCAAAGGGCACCACAGGTTCACTCAAGTGCACCAGAGCTGCACCAAAGTGCACTAGAGGTCCACTCAAGTGCACCAGAGGTGGACCAGAGATGCATCAGAGGTCCACCAAAGTGCACCAGAGGTCCACCAAAGTGCACCAGGAGTGCACCAAAGTGCACCAAAGGTCCACCAAAGTGCACCAGAGGTCCACCAAAGAGCACCAGAGGTTCACTCAAGTGCACCAGAGCTGCACCAGAGCTGCACCAAAGTGCACTAGAGGTCCACTCAAGTGCACCAGAGGTGCACCAGAGATGCATCAGAGGTCCACCAAAGTGCACCAGGAGTCACCAAAGTGCACCAAAGGTCCACCAAAGTGCACCAGAACTCCACCAAAGTGCACCAGAGGTGCACCAGGGGGTCACCAAAGTGCACCAGGGGTGCACCCAAGTGCACCAGAGGTGCACCAAAGTGCACCAGTGGTGCACCAAAGTCCACCAAAGTGCACCAGAGAAGAGAAACCGCAACCGGCCGAGAGGTCGCTCCCCTAGGGAGAGGGGTGAGTTAGTTACCATAGACTTGAGTTGGAAGGCCCCCCAGTGCCCCCACGGTATGGCGGAGGAGGAGGGGTTCCACTGCCTCCAGTGTGAGAAATCCTACTCCAGATCCTCGGGGCTAAATCGGCACCTGAACACCGCCCATGTGGCCAACCCCCTGGGCTGGTTGTGCCCCATGGAGGAGTGCCAGCCACTGTTTAGCGTGACGGCAGATAGGGCCGACGAGATGGCCCCTCACCTCCTGGGCCAGAAACATTGCCACGATGGGGGTGCGCAGCACGCCTGGGTGAGGAAGCAAAATATGCCCGCCCCCTACCCCATCCCCAAGAGGTCCGGTAGGAGCCGTAGTGTGTCGCCGGCTACGGGTGGACAGTCCCCCACTACCTGCCGGACACACCTAGGCCCACCGGAGCAAGGGCGCCTGCTCCCCAACACGCACCACCACACTCGGCAGCCTGCACCTACGGCAGCTGCCGGGGCACCAGCGCAGGAGCACCTCGCCACCTCCGGCGGGGAAGAGGGGCATACCGTCGACTGCCCGGCACAGGAGCCGGCAGCCCAGCCCCCCCACAGCAAGCGGGTGAGACGGGTAACCGCTTCGCCATCAAAAGAGGGTGGGGGAAAGATACCAGTGGACAAGACCCCCCTCTCCCGGGGGTCATCCCTGGGACCCTCCCCCCAAATATCCTTGGGATATCCCTCCCCACAGGATAACCGGGTGGTGGTTAGGGAGGACGGGGCACTCCCGCAAGCTGCCTTGTACCGTGCCCCCACTGTAGTACTCCCGGCGCCGGGAATGAGTACTCACGTTACCGCCTCCCCCGCGCAAGTCCTGCCCCAAGCTCCCAGCAAGCATGAGGTAACCGGAGGACCGTCACCGGTGGAGATCTCGGGCCTCTCCTCCCTCAGTAGCAGACTGGGGGAACAGCACCGGCCGGTGACCACCTTGCTAGGTCCTCCCCCACCACCGGACTTTGGGAAGACGGACGGGGCACACCCTCATTCGGGGATGGTTAAGGGAAGCCACCCACCCCAAGGAGGCCGCGGAGCGCCTAGAATGGGCTAAGCAGGGAGGGTATGTGCCTACCCCCCCTCCCACCCCCTCCGCTGCCCTCATAGGGCAGATTAAAAGGGAGGCAGCGCCCCAGGAAGACGGGGAGGAGGCCGACATCTCCGAAGAGGAGAGCGAAGAATACCGGGAGCGGCAGGCTATCCTAGAAAAGATGGCCGCGGACCTCCTAATGGAAATGACAGAGTCCGAGGTGGGGGACGCCTCTCCGGCCTTGGCAACCGCAGGCACCGAGCCGAGACCCCTATCCCCACACCCGGTCGAGGAAGGCCTGCTGTACCGCGCAGTCCCGGGCGCCGCCACACGCGAGGCGGTAACAGTCTCTAGGGGAGAGCCACCCGCCGGGCCAACAACACCTTCCCTCTCGGAATCGTCCTGTCGAACCAGCAATCTGTGGAATTGTCCTTTTCCCTTTCACAGTAGCACAAATCATTTATCTTCATACATTCTGTTACCTAACCCTGAGTCATCTGTGAGTACGCTCACACGCTCAGTCATTGAAACATAACCCTGTTTTTTCGAGGATTTTAGTCACCCCACATGCATGTAAGGAGGGTCAGATCCAGAGGCATACACTGAGTCCTAAACCTATGGGAGGACTCAGAGTACGCCTGTGGTCAGATCCGCCGGTTACCAACCACTGAGCCTACAGCCCGGGGAGAGACAATCAAAACACTATGGTCTTCAACTAATTAGACAAATGGTATTGTTAGGGGAAGCTTATTAATAGGTTGTCCTGTGCAATTCATTGGTGATTGCCCTGTGATGTGAGTCTTCTTCTAAACCTTTGTAGGATAAATAAAAGCATGTCGTTCATTGCCTTCGTACAATGTGCTATATAAGGTCTTATAATGTATCTTACTATCCGCATGGAATCTGGGAATATGTGAGTCGGAAGTGAGGCAGAAACGGGGATATAGCAGGAAAAGCAGTATTGAGCACAGGCGAGAGGGATAGCCGGACTCCAACCCGCAACCCTCTTGCTTTAGATAGAACATCCCTTCCTCGGGAGAATCAAAGAACCTGGACATAATTATGCTAGCCATTTTAATTCGTGCATCTACCGTATTTCCCCGTTTATAAGCCCGGGCTTATATTGATTTAAAGTGGTATATTGACCAGGCTTATAAACGGGGCCAGCTTATAAACGGGGCTCGCTTATAATATTTTGCCAGGGGAATTTCTCTGACATCCAGTCATATTTTCTGATTAATTCTGTACTTTTCAATCATATCTTTGAATAAATCTCGAAAACTTAATCAAAATATAAACTGATCATTATAAATATTTCTATAGTTTATGGATTTAACTGTGATTTGTAGAACCCAAAGAATTACGTGAATACTCCAATTAGATGTTAGCTTATCTAATATAATGACCCTATTTTTGCATGTTTGGGAATGCATGGGGAGGTCATTCAGGGCTGGAGAGTGCAGTGACTGGGCTGAGTGTTAACACAGCACAATGCATACATCAGCAGGGTAACTATGAATATAGGCTATACGCATCTCAATGTGTATATACTTTGACAATGATCAATAAGAAGCCTTAAATGGGCTAAAACATTGTATAACGTTGTATAACGTTTTTTGTTTGCTTGGCAGCTTTGTATCGTCACATTGCATAGCCGTGTATAAATCGTCTGTAGTCTCAACAAAAGCATAACATAATAGGGGTATAAGTAGAGGGGGTAGTTAGTGTCAGAATCTTTAAAATGAGGTACGATGAACTAAAGTAAATCTACTAGTTTGAGAGAATCTCTTTTTAAACACGACTCGATATGTATAGCTTAAATTTATAATACACCCTAAATATGTTTAGCCTCCCTAATATTTAAGATGATTTCAAATGTAACAATTATAATTAATTAACAAATACCTGTTAACAATAGCTGACTTTTTGGGGGTCAGTTCTTAGGGGACTTTTCAGCGTCATACATCTTTCAAAATGTTATTTTTACTTTTCAAATATACAATGTAGAAGCTAGTTTTGCATTACGTCACACTCGGTTTGAACCATACACAGCTCATTGTTAAATTATCTCAGAGAAACTACCCAATCTCATGGGAGCCCCCCCCCCCCCCCCCTCAACATACACAGACTCAGACACTTCTCATAGAGTTTCGAGATTAGAAAGCCATATATAGATCTTCAGAATGGATTGGATGTATCCTTCACTGTAAACGCAGGGAAACCGAACCTCGTCAGTAGTGACGACATAGGTAGCCATAATAAATAATGACAGATGTCAGTACTGTCCTATAGAGAATGATGTGAGAATGTAGTCTCTAATTAGTGCTCCCTCCAGCAGAGGCATCCGTTTCACAGTCTTGGTGTCACAATCAGTGTCACGATCTAATGTGGTTATTATGGCAACCATGGGTCTGAAGGGATCATATGATGACCCAAGGTCGTCACCTTGAAAACATGAAGTTGTCCATTTTGGCATTGTCAATGCTTATGACCTGGCTTGATCTGGTACCCACAGAGCTAAGCACCGATAACAGCGGTCACATGGGTACCAACTGTTACATAATGCACCCTAAAAGTTCTGCAGTAAATGCAGATTGTTATCTGATTAGTTGATAATGCGTCAAGCTACACGCGTATATAGCCTACTGTTGTCCAAATGTACAAATAGTTACTATTAAAGCAAGAAAGGTCAACATAAGAGAGACAGATACTAATTAAAGAGTCATCTATACACCATGATTGGCCCTCAATTGGCAGTTGCCATAATTATACTAAGAATATTGTACATTACCGAGAAAACAATTAAGGGGTCATCATAGTTGTGAAAGGCCAATATATATGTCAGTTACAGTGCACTGTTACTCTTTACCCAGCCAGCACAATGGACAAAGGTTGGGTTCTTTTGAGTGTGCAGTAATGAATGACCCCTTAGATTAAAGCTTAACACATATCAGATTTTTTGATTTGCATCCCATGCAAAAAGTGTGTTCTGTCCAGGGCTACCAGTGGGGGCCCAGATGGGCCAGCCCAGTATTTTTTTTACCATAAATGCATTGTAAATATATCAAAACATGCTGACATTTGATTTTCCTACAGAAATCACCATTTATTGTACACTTTTATAGTTTATATTTAATCTGGACTCGAGCTGGGCACTTTGAATCTGGGCTGGCCCATCTGGACTCCCACTTGTACTAGCCCTGGACAAAAAGGACCATAACCCAGATATGGTCAAATCAGCTTGCCCACGTAAAACACATATGGGTTCCATTAAGCAATGTTGTCTGGGTATAACAAGAGGAAACCTTTCTGATGCTAAAGTGAAGGTAAACCTTAAATCTTTTTAAAAATCCCCTAGGCGATATCTGTGGGACCCCAATCAAAATGCCCCTGTTATCTAAGTCCAATATGAACACAAGTCAGCCTCTGTCATGCACTAGTCATTTCCACGTGGGCTAATCTAATTTCCTACGAACACCATGTAATTGTTTCCAGTGTGTGGCTTTGCAGCGCTTGCCAGAGTACCTGTCTAGTAGTCATCTCCAGGTGAAGCCTTAGACCCCGCCTACCTCCAGGTGTAAGGGTGGTGCTATAATTCACGGCCCACAATAAGGCAGCCACTCGCTCACGGCGTAAATTGCCGCAGCTGCTCACCTGCCAACATCATTATTGGCACCACCCTGGAGGCTGTTTGCACTGCTCCTCCATGGTTTAATTCGGTTTTCTGCGTACCTCACATTGTACAACGGCCAGGATATCACCCCTGACCAGCCACCACCACATCACCATAAGGTCATTGTGGTAACGCCCACATCTGTCCTCCTAGACATATACCCAGCTAACAAAAAATCCATTATTTTACATCAAAATATCGTTTTAAAATTTCTATCACGTTATGCCACACTAGGGAGCCTTAGAGAAACGTTATATAAATGTACAACCCAGATCCTTACATTCCTTACATATTACCATACTGTAATCATCACTTGCGTGGCATTTATTGTGAAATGCCAAAGAATATTAATGTAACTAAAAGGAATGTCAACAACCGTGCAAAAGTGTAAGGGTAGGGTGTTCCATCGAAAATGGATTAGTGTGTCTATAATTGATGTCTATAGCTAAGCTGCTAGTGAAAATATATACTAATTTAATGCTCAAATCAGAATAAGGATAACTTTAATGGAAAATGCTTGACAACCGTTGACAGTTGGAAAAGTTGCTGATATTTCACCCCTGCTGGTCTATACATAGCCTATGACCCAGATGGCACCTATGGAGTAAAGCCCTACTGCTGCATGTAGCATAGGGAGTAATCACCCTGCTTGCAGCCACACACTATAAAACAGGGAAATGCATGAACTTCACCTAGCTATAATTCAGTAAATATATGTATTATCCATTGAATTATTTTACCAATATAATATATGATACAATGCTATTTGGTAGTGATGTCTCTATTCTGGGTGCTATGTGGATGTAACTACATTACCATAGCATTCACTAGTCTCAAATTCCGGAAGAATTGTGAAATAATTTGATAAATTTTTTAATTCTAGCCTACTTTTAAATATTTGAAGTCTCTAGTTCCTACTGTACACTTTTCGAAAAATCAATTTATCATTGTTAAATTTCAATTTATATTTTATTTCTTGTCATAATTACCAAACTACTTACACCACAAAAAGTGTACAATATCTGAGAAATGGCCCAATATGTATAGAATATCATAATACTTTGTTTTCTTTTGGGGAACGCATAGATACCTGCGGATATGCCATAGACTGAGGTCATATATTACTCCCCTACTGCAGATACAGGTGCCATGAGCGGCCTACTCACCCAGTGCTACGCTGTGGGGAGCCCCTGAGCGCCGTGGATGTAACACCCTAGTAAGGGTGCTAAATGATTCAACCCAATCCAGACCCTTATATTCTTTACATATTACCACACTGTAATCATCACTTGCGTGACATTTATTGTGCCCCCCCCCCTACCCCAGTGACATGCCAATTAATACTGTATTAATTGAAGCTAAAAGGAATATCAACGACTGTGCAAAAGTGTAAAGGTGCTAAATGGGCATTCATTTTGCCCAACTCTCACGAAGATTGCCTACATGAGCTAGGTGATATGTTTTGGTAGAAAATGGTTTGAATCATTGTGTTGTGTTTTTGTGGTCGACTGTATCCTGGTAAATATTTAGCTTTAACTATTATCAACGAATTTAGCATGACAGCATAGTTATGTTGAATCAGCATTGAATCAACATTGAATCAACATTGAATCAACATTGATGCAATGTTCTGCGCCCATTGGGCGGAGACAAACGCATGCGCTATTAAAACAGTACAATACGTGTTCTTGTGCAAACAAAGGTACAATAATTATGTGGAAATTCATTGTCTTTCGTCATCATGATTGCCACTTTTTCTTCCCAAAATGTGTGCGTGTGCCATGAAAGGAAATCATCAGCCCCATGGGACATATCAAGGGTCACATCCCTTAGGGCCATGCGGAAGTACAAACTTCATTCAATTCAAAAAGTGAATTGTTCAATTCCAAGTGGTTGACATTTGAGCGGGATCATGCAGATAATTTGCCGGACAGGACGGGCAGCTGTTGTTTTTTGTTTGTTTTTTAAAGGCCCAACACTTGCTGCCCCTCCAGTTGCAGTCGGAGCTGAGTGATGACCGGCACACTCACCTTATATAGACCGGAGAGGGGTTTAGATGTTACTGTTTCTTCAGCATGTAAGGGACTTGGAGTGTCTGGCCGAGGTATTAAAATAGTGTTGAACTTTCAGTAGCAATAGGGAATACAAGAATTTGCTCATCAATGCTAGGTAAAATAATTGCGTTTGAAAACCTGCCACACTCAGTGAACGAGGATTGGACTGTCTATACTATATAGGCAACACTGTGTTCAGGTGGGTAGACCCCATAGAGTACCGTGGGGTATTACTGGCACCCTAAGGAGTTTTTCCCCCTGGTGCGATTTCTGTGAGATTTT
Source organism: Harmothoe impar (assembly GCA_947462335.1). Taxonomy (NCBI): domain Eukaryota; kingdom Metazoa; phylum Annelida; class Polychaeta; order Phyllodocida; family Polynoidae; genus Harmothoe; species Harmothoe impar. The sequence continues at coordinate 59,926,086 of OX381704.1, forward strand.
TTGAGAATTTCTCTTTTTCCATGCATCAAGCATGGACTTTGTCACATTTTCCATCAGTTATGGGCAAAATGATATATGTGGTCATATGAATATTCATGTATTTATAATTCAGGATTTTGTTGGTATTACTGGCATGGCTGGGGGTATTACTGGCACCCTTCTGCTTTCCTTACAAAAAGCCATAGTTTTACAAAAATATAAACTGACCATGTTAGGGGCACACTATTATGTGTCATCCATGAAGGAGTTCAAGTCAGAGACATCCTGACATGCCACACTTATATGTCATTGATATACACCCAAACATAGACCTGGACCTCAAACAATTGCAGTCAAATTATTTGTGAATGTTGTTTTGGATACCCAAAGAGTCCAAATTACAAAGGAAACAGCTTTGCTCTTTAACCAAGCATATAAATCTACCATGCACTGTCAAAGAAAGAATCAATTACTGATTATTACCATGTTCATCTTAACTAGAAAGGATGACGGCAAGACAGGTGCCAGTAATACCCACAACTATACAAATCTGTTGGTATTACTGGCACCCCCGCCATCTTGGAGACATTGAGACCAGGTTCAAATATGATTGTTCTAGCAGACAGAGGACATAAATTGGCCATGGAATTCTGCTTAAGGTTTATGAAAACTCATATAGATTAAGCTGCGAATCTAGATCCAATTCCTCTTACATCTTGGCAAAAGCTATAACTGGACCAATCTTGACCTTAATGACTCAATGATCATAATTTTGAAGCGAATTATCCCAGTCATAAAGTTGTATTTCCTATTTTTTTTGTCTTTTAGGGTAAGGGGATAGGTCTCCAAAATATCTTGAATTATCATCTGCTTGCCTGAGCCAATTTGCCTAGCAAGAAATACACGCAACACTGCCGGGGTGCCAGTAATACCCCCCCTGCCAGTAATACCCCACGGTACTCTAGTCTAGAAGTATTTAGATTTCGTCAGGATTTTCGCCATGAGGCCCATATCATAAGTGATATTATGTAATAGGATCATATGGTGATAGTACATATGTGCATGAAATAGCATCTTAAGTAATTAACCTTCACTATAGTTCTCTCAGGATATAGTCTATAATCTTTTTCACCCAGAAACAATATTTTGAACATTATGGTCCCCTGCATATTTTAAAGGTTTTTGGTGTTTGAAATAGAAATTATATAAATGGAGCACACAGTCTTGATGGCTCAGTCTCATGAGTTTGTAACAGTTCAAACGTCTTTGACCGGTGGCGTCTTTGACTGGTGGCATCTTTGACCGGTGGCGTCTTTGACCGGGTATGTGATTAAAATGAAGAAAAAAGTAGTATATAGTAAAGAAATTTAAGCTTCAACTTCTTCATGTAATAAACAGTCTATGGTTGTTTTACCCAATTAAAAAAAATAATTTTAATGCACATATTGAGGGTTCCTTTTGGCCTTTCTTTCTTCAGCCGGTCAAAGACGTCACCGGTCAAAGACGACGCCGGTCAAAGACGTTTCAACTGTTACAAACTCATGAGACTGAGCCAGTAACATAAATATATGAAATATATCAATTTTAAATAATGCCTCGAAATGATGTGTTATAACATATTATACAATAAATTTACCCATTTCTTTACTATACACTACTTTTTTCTTCATTTTAATCACATACCCGGTCAAAGACGCCACCGGTCAAAGACGCCACCGGTCAAAGACGCCACCGGTCAAAGGCGTTTGAACTGTTACAAACTCATGAGACTGAGCCTGATGTGGTACAGGTATAGCTTTCAGCATGCCTACTACCAGCGCCCCAGTAGAGTAGGGGTAAAGCTTTATACTCACATGCAGGAGGCCCTGGTGTGTTCTGGCACAACTACATGTTCATATGCGCAATGACCTGCGCAGTTGACATGTTTACAATAGGGTCTAGCCACCTTAAGAAGGCACCAGCATGTTATACCTGGTATATGTCTCATGTTGCATTGTCACTAAGAGTGGGCCAAGTCAGCTGATGGGTGATGAGAATGGATGGAGGATTGAAATTTATACACAGAGAGAAGTAAAGATGTAGCCATGACTCTTTTACCATAGTCAACTCTAGTTGACTCCTGTAGCAGAGTCATGATGACTCTGGTGGAGGTGTCACAGCCACTCCAGTCATACCCCTTGGACGTTGTACAACTTGACTCTACCTTCAGTGCAGAGTCAAGTGCAGTTGACTCTGCCCACAGCAGAGTCATGCTTAGTTAGACTCTCCATGAAGAGTCAAATAAAAAGATGTGTTGACTCTGATAGTAGTTGTATATGAAACCACATGATGGGGCCACCTGCACTAGTTTGGTACCAGTGGCAACCACAGGCTAGAGCCACTATCAATACTTCAGACATTTGGTACATGCCAAACAGTTTTGGTCCTTTATAGAATAGTACACTATATCTTGATTTGTCTAAATAATGTAGTTAAGGAATGTCAATGTAAAAGCTTTTCCAATTAACTTACCTGAATCAAATATGATGATAAACTTCACAGAACATCAACAGTATAGAGCTTAGCCACCATATTTGTGGGTAAGGAAAATAAACATAAGGCGGGGCACTAACTGTATGAGATAAAAGTTGAAATATATTTGGATAACCAAGGCACATGGGTGGACACCTTTTCTGTGTTCTTTGAGATTGTATAAGAAGAAATTCTGGTCTTGGGCTGATATCACATCTGGGCCTCCTGGCTAGGATAAATGTGTCTCTAAGGAATAAAAAATGCCTGTAGCAGGTGTTTGTTTCCTATGCAGAGTGCCTATGGACATGTCATACATTAACATAAAATGGACATAACTATATGATGTCTACAATCTCTCTCAGAGGTATCCTAATTATCCTATCTGATTTATAATCACTACTGGGGAGGGGTATACTCAAAACTGGTATAAATGTCATCCCTAGAATATGCCTTGTAGATATCTCCACATCACATCTTTTTGACGTGTCTACATTTAACTGTTTTAGACATCTTTTACAGCTAGTCATATATATGCCATTATTGTTAAGTCCAAAGGTATTACTGATTAAAATGTCTTTTTTTATATAAATATGTTTATATAAAATACACATAGATATTGTTACATCAAGAACCCATGCAAAAGGACAGGTAAAAACTTCTTGCATATGTGTCATCTTGGGAATGAAAAATGATATCATGAAATTACTAGTTATTTTTATGTAAGGTGCTAGCTGGGCAGAGTGTAGTGTGAGGCAGATATAACTTAGCCCTCTCACATAAGAAGTGGTGTACATGACAGCATGTCTTGTTATTGACCTCTCTTGGGCAATAACTTCACACTAATTGCATACACCTGTTGCCCCCAGCCTAGCCTAAGACAATGGTATATGGGTGACCTTTAGCGATGCTCCTTTCTAATCACCGAGTGTTTAGAAAATCAAGGGTATGGCAAATAATTTCTTTTCATCAATTCTTCAGGATAAACCGACAAATATGGGCATCACATTAAAGCTGATGCTTACAGTATCAGTGATGCAATAACCAAGTGGCCAAATAATGCCTCTGGCATGGGTGATTTTTCTACATGAACAGCACCATGTATGAGAAGGAAATTAAACGGACAGCGCAGAATATCATGAAATTAACACACTCTGATCAGTTTACTCTGTTCTCATTTAACATTGAGCACGATCTATGCTAATTGGAGACCCAACGTATCACGTACATGTATCTTGATTTCAACGCCTGACGTATCCTGATTTCAGTGCCTCTCTACACCATCTGGTTAACTGTGACCCATCACTGTAGGAACACTGGGCCTGGAATGTATATAGTTATCTGATCAATGATGGCCGCTGATGAGTAAGCAATGCTAACAGATTCTGTCTATTTGTGGTGTAAATACTTGATATTCTTACATGATAGTTGGCACAATCTTAGTTTAGTGTATGTGGTCATGTCCCAGTGGGCACAAAATTCTGTCCAATGTTGAATCCACATTGATCCAACATTGAATCAACATTGACAACAATTCATCAATGTTGATTCAATGTTCTGTGCCCACTGGGGTAGGTGACTGCTAGCCTCATTAAATCAATGCAATAAGAGAGAAATTAGCCTGAAAAAAAGATTGAAGACAAGGCTAACTATATTGATGTGACTAGGCTAACCCAGTCTGTTGTGAGAGAAATGACTAGGCTAACTAAGTAAAAAGGACTAGGCTAACTAATCCTTATACACATTTTGTTCCTTACAGTCACAATTGACCTCCAGTGTGGGTTTTGCAAGCTGAGCAGCGGCTCACTGTGGCATATCATTGAGCATATGATAAGAAATCATGCCTATGAAGATTTGGTGATCAGAAGATCAAAGCTGCAAGTCTCAACAGGAAAGCTTGTATACACTAACGCCATGAACTATGTTATATCTCCATACCAATATGACTAATGCACATCCCATAAAGGTCCTAAACAGGCACTGATCAGTGGTCAGTTTATATCATCATAGGTTCATCTATCTCCTTCACCAGTAACTTAGTTAGCCTAGTCATGTATTTGTAGTTACCCTAGTCCTTGTTATGTAAACCAATATAGTTAGCCTGGTCATCCATATCATAACATCATTATTTCCTGCTCGTACAGACCACTATATACCCCAAAACCATCAGTGCATTATATAATACATGGCCATAGCCAAGGCTATACATATCCTAACATTCCTGGGCACAACATTTAATTCAATGTAGAATCAACATTGAATGAATATTGTCAACCATTTGGTGTCTGTATGTTGAGATGTTACTGTTTAAAATCAAGGACAGAAGGGCGCCTGGGGTGCATGCATTATCGTGCGCATATCATGGGGGAGCTGCATAGTGGACCCTATCTCCATGCATATACCTACATATGTCCATGCAATAAACGGATGTTATCTGAAAATATACACAGTAAATATGCTCTATAACAGTCGATTTCCCCACTCCTATGGACCTCTAAACGGAGTTATTATCGTCTCCCGTCAAACCTATAAGTCTAAGAGATCTGGGGGCAGCAGGGACTTTTGATGATCCATGGGTCATATGACACATTCTAGTGCATCTTGGTAATTGATCTCCATTTATTAGGAAGTTTTCTCAGTTGCTCCCTTAATTGTACCTCGCTCTGTATTCAAATACGTTATATAGCTACACAAAGTCCAGTCTGAGCTCCAAGAATAAAAAGAAAGAAATCATTTTATCGCATTGTATACTATACCCCGTATGCATGTAGGGTCTTTTAGAAGCTATATATACAACGCTCCCTGCCTACATGGGGCTAGCTCTATTTCGAGCTGGGGTGGGTGGCAGCTCTTGGTACCAGGAACATGCAGATATGTGGGCACACAATTGTACTAGTTACCGCTGAGTATTTCACGGTTGGATCATCTTGCCAAATGTTATAAGACTGCCAATAATATTTGAATACCTTTAGAGTAAAGATTCACTTAGTACAATGTCATTAGCTAACCCATATTTTTTAACTCCTTTTCATCAAACAGAGAGCAGATCTAGTGGTAGTAGTGCTATTATCAGACCTACCTATAACTCAGTTCCCAGGGTTGTCTTCAAGGCTGACCAGGAGCCGATTGCAGTTCTCTATGGTGTATAGCCCATGTCAGACGCACGCGTAGAAGTGGCGTTGATTTGTCCTCAGCCAGCCCTTCACGTGGATTGTCGTCTGCTGTCTCCTGCAGAGCGCGGCAAGCTCACTGGCCGCTGCTGGCGCTGCCGCCCATATGTCTTCTAGTGTCTTGGCCAATCAAATGACGCTTCTTAGGCAGTTGGCGAGCATCCATCCATCCGTTTGTCTAAAGGGCGACGCATTTAAATTACATGGAGGCAGGGTGCTGTTTCTCCACATACAAGCTCGTACTGACGTGCACAGTTGGCCTGAACTGTTTCTGTGCATCAAATTCCGTGTAATGCGGAGCTCCACATTCAAAATGCGGACGTCCACATCTGTATGCGCAGATACCTTTTGTGGCATGAAACCGATTTTATACATTATTTTTATTTTCTCCACAAAATACGGGATGTTTTGTCCGCATTATGCAGACGTACGTCCGTATTAGGTGAAGAAACAGCACCCTGACAGAATACGTGCTCTACATGCAGAAGATATCTCACAAAGCCAGCAGGGTCCAAGGCCCCAATAACTTTCCTTTCAGGAGCACTAACTAGATTACTTAAGGTGCATGCCAGTCACTTAATAATGAAAGCTGGGTATTCGTGTCGCCTTTCTATTTGCTGTTTATAGGTCGACATAGGTTGCTGTTTATAGGGCGACATAGGTTGTGGACACGTGCCGTTTGTTAATTAGAGAATAGAAAACGATGATGACATCGTGCATTAAGGATAATTCAGACAAATTGGTGGCGAGGCCCTGTGGAGATGTTCAGAACCTTTCGAAATTCACATACTCCCCCTGGTGTGTATTGGTTCAGGGCTTATTTCTGAAAACATTTTAGTAAGTTTCCCCAAGAGAGCTTCAAACCCTTGACCCTCGGATTTAGAGGGAGGCACCCAACTGACTGAGCTAACCAGGCAAGTGTCAGCATTGTCTATTGATGAGATAGTCAATGATTCATGGCCATAGTTTAGAATGTCCCATTTGGATGATATGTTGGCTATTAATTTCCTAAGTTATCATAGAAATTACATGTATAATGATAACCCACTCTGATATTTTGATATGTTACAGTATGGATATGTTATGAGTATGAATGTTATTAGGACATAATTCTGTCGTTTTCAATTCTGTGGAAGGCTGCATTATCAATATGGCATGGTCAATCACTTTCGTATATGGATTGATCATTGACTATATGTTGTAAATGACACAGAAAGTCGTCTAAATGCAAAAATGCAACACAAATCACGAAGCAAATCAGTATTGAAGTCATGTAGATCACGGCATACCGTTTGCACATGTTGTGATTGAAACATTTTTTTAAATCTTAAAAAGAATCTTAAAAGACCCAAAATGACGAGTCTTTTGTTTGTTTTCTGTTTACGAAACAGAAGGGCCTGCCGAGCATTGTTGCTATATATAACGAATGGCACCTACGTGCGGCCGTCTGCAGTTGTCATCTCCTGGGATGCATCAGCCTGAGCTGAATACCAGGCACCTTCTTTCTTTTCACCCCCATCTCCCAATTGCTCATTAAATGCTGAACGGTTCTGGAAAGAACCGGTAACTGTCGTGGATTTAATAGCAAAACCAACTTGCATTCGTAGTGATTTTTTTAAACAAAGGCTTATAAATTATCTGCTGTATAGCAGGCATACTAATTAATTGGTCAAAGATGGTAAATTCTATAGAGCAAACACCACATCCTACCCGGGCCCTACCACAGGGTCTACAATAAAATAAGTAACACATTAAAACACCCCCTTTGTTGTCTTTGATGCAAACCCCAGGCACCTATTCAAGGCCTGGCACCTATTAATTTCAAAGGCCTTTTACCCTCGGCTCCTATTCAAAACAGGCACCTATTCAAAACCCGGCACCTATATGCGACAATACGGTATGTCCATACCTCCAGCCCCCATCCGCAATCCAAGCGGGCACAGACATCAGTTCAACATTGAATCAACGTTGGAAAGTGGTTGATCCATGGTTAGCAAGCATATATATCAACACTGATTAAAGGTTCTGTGCCCACTGTGATGTGTGTCCCCCAACTAATGGAGCCCATATAGGTTCTGCTGTTAGCCCTGGTCAAAACGAAGTGGGCCCCAGGTGGGCAACCCATCTAATGTGTTGGCGGCGGATCGCTGTCCAGAGTTTGTAATCGACAAACTCACAAATATCAGGTTGCATAAGCAAAAGTACTTTCAAATTGGTCCAAATCTTTTAGAAATGATATTAAACGTTCAGATAGGACTGAGGATCAAAATTGCATAAATTTAAAAATACAGCTGCCAAGATTCCATGCACTGCATAGTGCACAATGCCATATTTTTGGTCTTGTAAAAATGGTGTAAATTTGATGTGGTATTTTAACTAAGTATCAATTTTACTTATGTAAACTAGCGAACAAAAGAGGGGCCCCACACTGATCCTTGTGGGAATTGACATCCGCTCTGTTGTTTGCAAATGTTGATTGTCTGTGGATGTAGATAACTCTTGAATAACCATAGTGTGATTACCAGGATACCACACTGTTCTAATTGCCTTAGTAATGTGTACTTGTTGATAGTGTCAATGCCTTCCGGAGATCAGATACTTAAGACCACCACAGAGGGCAGGCCTTTGTTAAGTACAAAGCTTATACACAGGTCATTTTGTATAAGTTACTCACCCAAATGAGTGTTGATTACTCTATCTGTGCGACATAACCTATTCATCAATTCACCCAAACTCATGTACAAATCACCCCTTTTTATGAGAAACACAAGTTTCACTTTTGCTAAATAATGGGGCCAGATTGAGGGGCAATGACCCTAATTTTGCATGTTTGGGAATGCATTGGGAGGTCATTCAGGGCTGGAGAATGCAGGGACTGGGCTGAGTGTTAACACAGCACAATGCATACATCAGCAGGGTAGCTATGAATATAGGCTATACTCATCTTAATGTCTATATACTTTGACAATGATCAATAAGCTGCCTTAAATGGGCTAAAACAGGTACCCACCCAGTCAGCATTGGTCCCTGGGGCCCATGTGTTTTACTTGGGCCAGCTGGGCTTGCCCATATCTGGGTTGTGGTCCTTTTTTGTCCAGGGCTACCAGAGGGAGCCCAGATGGGTCAGCCCATGAAAACCTTCTTTTTCATAAATACATTGTAAATATTTCGAAACATACTGACATCTGACTTCCCTCAAGAAATAACCATTTATTGTACACTTTTATAGTGTGTGCTAAATCTAGGCTAGAGTTGGGCAATTTGAATCTGGGCTGACCCATCTGGGCTCCTACTGGTAGCCCTGGACAAAAGGAACCAACACCTAGGATGGGCAAATCAGCTTGCCCAGGTAAACACGCATATGGGCCCCATTAGGCAATGTTGACTAGGCATTTCCATTGATATATATAAGGACCTTAGATATTGCCAAGATTGTGCCTCTACATGGGGTAAAAATCGACATGTGCAACACGGTGACACGGCGGTTTTAAAAATCGACACAAGTGACACAGCCCTTTTAAAAATCGACGGACACAGACTTTAAAAAAAGTAACTAGTATATTCTATATTGCTAAAATCGACATGGCTACACGGCCATTTTGCTAAAAAAATCGACACGGCGATATGGTCAAAAAGGCAGGTACCCATGTAGAGGCACAAGATTGTGATACAACAAAAACAGACATGAATACCTAGATTACATGTCTTGTAATCTATCTACATGTTGATAGTGGATGCCTCAACCTGACAGAGATTTAAATGAATTCATTACAGCCACTGCCATTTTGACCAGTACCTTATCCCATATGCTGTGCCTACAACCCAGACTATAAAATTGTAAATGCTGTCGGCCGGCTAAGAGGCTGTTGCTGGCACACACCCACTGATACTCAGTAAAGTGCAACTATGAAGATGGCTACCATGTCTAAAACACCATCAAATCTAACATGGTGCTCAGGTTATCAATTATATGACTGCAGTTGGCATAATGATAACATCATAATTGATAAGGAAAATCTGCTAATTAATAGGTTTTCTAAGGATAACCTTATAAAAATCCAAGATGGCTGCCACACATCTCCTCAAAATTAATACCATTCCATTCATTGACCTCAGAAATGTATATTTAGCATTTGGAATCATGACTCTAAGTTGATTAGAAGAGGATATAAATGATTTAGAAATATTCAGTAGCGGCCATCTTTAAATATGGCTGCAACAATGGCTACAGTGTATATCTGCTATGTCCCCAAATTCATAATTGCTTTTCATGGCCCAGGGAATGTGTGTGCAAAATTTGAGTTTTTCTTCCTGCAGTGGATGAGGTGCTTTTATCACCTGGTATTTTGAGAGTGAAATTTTACAAATATCCTCAGTTTTGCATAAATTATGCTTATTAGACTTTAATGAAAATTTATCTAGGGATGCAATCATTTCTATAAGATTTGGACCAATTTGACAGTACTTTTACTTATGCAACCTGATATTTGGCCTACGTAATTATAATATGCTAACTAGGGGCCTTAATATGCAAAATATGTGAGGTCTCAGGAAAAAAAACTACATAGTGTAGAGTTCGTCTTTATGTAATTCGATTAAATAAGGACTCGAACGGCAGTTTTCATGTAGAGATGCAAGTAAAAGGGTTTTATTAGGACGGTACCCTGTACAATGATTCTAATCGTTCGTGCTTGGTTCTTTCGGATGGATATGGATCTTTCTGTATGATATGATACGGTCAGAGACCTGAGAAGGTCTGCCAGAGCAAGGGGGTGAGGACAGCTTATATACTGTCCGCTTCCGATAGGGGTGCCCCCTGGCTCTGGCTGCCCGAACCACCTCGTAGGCGTTCGATAGCTTACAATATTAGTGTCCCTATACACCACCCCCCCCAGACAATACATACGCTTATTTTCTTAAATATATACACATCTTAATATAAACTCATACAACTGAGTTTATCTGTAAAAAGCGTTATGTTACGTCTTGAACACAGTAGGGTTTTTAGGAATATACAAAACTAATATTATTTACATAGGTGGTATTACATTCGAACGGCTCGACACATTTCGAATTATTAGGACACATACGTAATATACAAGCAAACATAGTTACACGATTGACTAGGACAATTTTACATCTCTCATGATTAGAAAAAAACAGGAAACAAAAATTTGAAGATCCGGGCAGCCATCCTAACCCTTTTAGACAACGGTTAGGCACGAAGTTCCATCCTTTCGGAGGAACTCGGGTGTTTGGTGCTCTCCTCTTCAACAGCTGTCCTGTCCCAAACTGGACAGGCACGTTCATTCGAACGGGTCAGTGGCGCTCTCCTCTTCTTTTTTCTTTCGGACAGTTCTCTCTGTTCTGACTGAACAGACACGTTCATCCGAACGGGTGGTTGGTGCTCTCCTCTTCAGATGTTGTTACTACGTTCTGGTCACCCGGTTTTCCTCCTGCGTATTCCTGTTACTGCTGTTCGATGGTTCAGTAGACATTCATACCCCACCAACTCACTCTCTTTCGAATATTAGTTCAAACATATGCTCCCACTCTCGAGTTTACCCTTGATCACCCTGGTTCTTCAGGAGTTCCAGGGCCGACTCTCGTGTGCCATCCCATTCATCTATGAACACCCCGAACACCTGTTGGAACTTGACGTTCATCGCCTCGTTTCGGTCGGTGCACTCCTGCAGTCTCTTATTAGATAATGCAGTCTTAGCGGCGGCTAGCTTGGCCTCATTCCGAATCTTAGCAGTTTCGGCTGCCAACAGTACCTCATTCTCTTTTTCTAAAGCCGTTCGGTATGAGGCTTCCTGTTCTACCAGCGAGCGGGCGAATAGGTTCGCCACTCCCTGGTTGTAGCGGATAGCCAACTCCTTCTGTGCCTCTTGGAAGGTATCCACTGCCGCTTGGGCTTGGGCACACACTACCTTATCAGCTGGATCGAAGTACAGATCCACCGGTTGTGTACTCAGTCTGGGCCTATTGTCCGGAATCTGAGTCATCTCAGGTTTGACACGCTGAGATACATTCGGGCCGCCTAACTCCGGGAAGTCGTCCGGCTTCTGTGTAGGGGCAGGTTCTTTCGGACCGAACCAAGCAGGTGTCGGATCTTTCTGAGATGAGGACGATGCTGTCGAGGTAGGGCGCGAGCCCGACCCCCCACTCATGGGTGACTGATAGTCAGTCGAATCCTTCCTCCGCTGCTGAGTTGACCCTGAGTCCCGTCCCACTGCCAGTGGTTTCTTGAACTCCGTGTTCTCAGGCGAATCGGATCGGGATTTCTTGCCCCTCCAACTCACCGGGCTACGGCTAGCCCGCCTCTTCTCATCAATCTTGGCTTTCGGTGGATCACCCCGCCATTCACATACTCTCGAGAAAAGTTCATTCGCCATCTTGAACTTCCCTCGGGCTCGCACTAGTGCAATCCTTCCACTCAGCTTCCCTTTCTTTGAATCATGTACGTTGCAGAATGATTCGGTCTTCGGGCCGATCTTTTCGAAGTCCGAAGTGATCATTTTGTTGTACTCCATCATGATTTTATCGTGCAGGACCATAACCCTCTCTCTCGCAGCACTCAGTCCGGGGCTGTGGCAATATTTCAAATGATGGATCATCACGCCCCTTCTCGGGGTAACGCAACGATTACAGGTCGCGCTATCGCTCTGTCCTTCGCAATTAGCACATTCGTATACCACTGTGTGGTGAAAGTGCCTTTCGCAAAGATGACGCAGGAAACGCATCCAGTTTATATACCAGCAAAGGTAAGCCCAGCGTAGTTTCCACTTCTGGTCTCTGATATAGTAATTCTCCGGATATTTCGGGATCTGTCGGAGCCATTCCTCATAAAAGTCGGATGGCAAAGCATCGTCCTCAGTTTCCCGAAGCCAATCTTCGTCATCACTTTCATTGTTCATGTTGCGGGGCTCGGGGCAGCCGTAGGCTTTCTTGCCCTTAGCACATTCTTCGAACGAACCTGGAATGAAGTGTGCAAACTTTGCCGCACTGTTTTTCCAGATTCGCTCCAATCGTTCGTTATTCTCCTCATCTTCCTCCTTCTCCTCCTCTTTTTCCTCCTCCTTTTCCTCCTCTGGCCCCTCATTATTTGGTTCAGCCACGTCCATCTTATCATCCGGATCAGTTATATTTGGATCCGGATCAGTCTCCGGTGGTTCGCGACCCGATTCTGGTCCGGACTGTCATCTGGTTTGCTCACCTTCACCGGTTCTTTCGTTCTGGACTTGGCAACCAGACTGCCTACCTTAGCAGTGGCAGCAGCCTGAACAGCAGCCATCCGTCCCTTCAGTGGATCATCACTTGAAGGATCTTTCCTACCTACTGCCTCGGTCACCTTGGCAACCACCTTCTTAGGCACAGTCATTTTAATATCCTTCTTCGATTCTCTCAGCTTCTTCTTCTCCTTCACCGACAGGACCGTGTGGAATACACCCTGGTCGCTGTCGGATTCAGTGTCAGTCAAAGTCTTTTTCCTTCCCCTTCCCTTCACACTCTTTCCTTTCGATTTCTTTGCACTGCCCTCCCCATCGGTCTCACTCTCCGTCGACAGGCTGCCCTTTTGCTTGGCTGCCTTCAGGATAGCTTTCCCTTTTCGGATGGCAGCTAACAGTTCCTTATGCTGACTAGCGGTTAGTTCCTCCTCCAGCCCGGGTACGTACGCCCGGGTGGCGTAGGTTCCTTCCCGAATCATCGCGGAGATGACCTCATTCACTTTTTCCTCCGGATCGACACACTCCTTCAGACGACGAAGTAACTCGTCTCCATCCAGAGTGTATAGCCGCGGAACATTCGGATTTGCAGCTCGTTCCACCCAGTCTTCGGCATTCCTGGGCTCTCGTTCGGTGTCGGGTTCCCGGTATAGGACATCCCCGACGATATCCATTCCGGTAACCCCCATACCCGTATGATCAGTCAGTACATACGGTACGTTCGGAAGACGATGTTGCCGATGTGCAATTTCGCAATCGAACATAGCCCTCCGGAACGACTGGCTCACTTGTAGCCCAGCCTCAGTCTCTGTGTAAAACAGCAGCCAGGTGGATGGTAGGGCTGCATACTCGTTCGGCGTTAAGAAGTGCCGAACACAGTCTCTCGTAGCTGCGTTCCAACACTTTCGATGTCCCTTCAGAATTCGGGCATGAATGTGGACCTCTCGGCCATCGTACCGTGACTTGACCCCGTCCAGATTGGGTTCGAGCAGCGGCGAGTCCGATCGTTCTAGGATTTCCTCAATCTCCATGCCCATTACGCCTTCGTCTTCCTCGGAGTTATCCTCATTCAATACCTTTTCTTCGGTCTTCGTTACTGGCGACATCGCCTCAGTCTCCATAAACATTTCGGACACCTCGGTGAGGGCCGATCTTTCCGAGTGAGAGCCAGACGCCGAAGCCATCGTGACCCTCGCTTTCTTTCAAATATATCTGATAACAGAAAATGACAGGTACCAGGAACCTATCTACTGGCTCCTGGCTACTCCACTCACCTTCTGTACACCGATATCTTTTAATTCTGTCTTTATAACCTCGCTTTTTGTGATCTGCTACGCTTCCCTTGCTCTCTCCGGCGAACCGTAAACAAATATGGCGGATCGTTGACCCGCGTCGACCTTTGCGCACGCGCGCGGGTCTCGCGAGATACCGCGCATTCCACGAGACTTCAATGTTTTCCCGCGCTTGCCAAACGTAAACAATCATTCACTTCTCCCGCGCGTCACGCATTACGATCAGGTAATTATAGCCCTGATATCCTCACCGCCCTGTAGAATTCATCTCGAGTCATTATGGATTAAAATACGGATAGCAACTACTAATCCGCCGGATTACCCGTCCATTACCCCCTGGTACATTCACAGGTAAGTTTGTTGGATTTCTGGCTTTTGTCGTGATCATTCCTACATACAAGACGAATTACCAGGTTACCCCGATAATTATGACAACATTTAACTGATTACATCGTTGTGTTTTCAGGTTAGGTAACCGCACCCCTCACCCTCAACCTAGGGCTACCGGATTCTCTTTACACCTGACATTCGGAGAGGTTACATTCCGTTCCCTCTTAGCCACAGAGGGGACAGCCCTTCTCTTCCTGTCTACACCTGCCGAGACATTCTTTGCTTTCTCCGAACTTTTTGGAGATTGTTTAATTTGCACCGTTTCTTTCTTCACTTTCCTGGGCCTACCTGGACCCCTCTTCTCGATTACTCTGCCTAACTCCCTTTTCATCTCCTCTTTCTCTTCTTGCCCCATCTCAAACATTTCGGTGGAGTACTCTCTCCCCTTCCATGGTTTCAACCGGGCCACATTCGATTTCTGATTCCTCCCGAAGGTATCTCTCATCAAGACTGTATCATCACTTATTCTCTGGGTAATCCTCCACGGACCATCCCAATTGTCTATCAGCTTGATGCCAACCAGAGGTTCGTGGTATCTCGCTACTAAGTCCCCTACCACAAACCGCCGAACCTTTATATTGGTATCATAGCCCACTTTCTGCCACTTAGCTGTCTTTCCCAACTCCTTTCGTACTAATTCGTAAGCCTTTCTGAATGGTTCTTTCAACGCTTCCACAAACATGATCTGACACGGGACATCCGGGTTCATTCCAACTACTCCGAACACCAGGTCCGCGGGCATAATCAGATCTTCTCCGAATACTAACAGATTCGGAGAGCAGTTCGTACTCGCGTGTACCGTGCTATTATAAGCATGGCAAACAAAGTCACATTGCTCATCCCAATCATCCATCTCCTGATTTACCAAACTCTTCAGGACCTGTATTAGGGTACGATTGAATCTTTCCACCTGACCATCACTCTGTGGTCGATACGGATTGGTTTGGGTCTTGCAAATGGCCAATTGATGACACATTTCCTGCCATAGATTCGATTCGAACTCTCTCCCTTGGTCGCTATGCAACATCAGAGGCACTCCCAAATACAGGATCCATCCCTTCACCAACATTCTCGCACAAGTTGCCGCTTTGTGATCCTTCATCGGAAATACTTTCGTATATTTCGTATAGTAATCCGTTACTACCATCATACATGTACTGCCACCCTTGCAAACCTTACTCCAAACAATTCCTGGGTTAAGGGCATTTTACCCAGCCCAGGCCCCTGCTTGCTCGTACAACATCTCGGACAAGTGTCTATCCATCTTGACAGATCCGTACTCATACCTGGCCAGTAATACATTCTAGCCAGCCGTTCCAGGGACCTTTTTCTTCCAAAATGGCCACTAGTTCGATGCCCATGACAAAAGAACATTATATCCCTTCGCATGGCAGTAGGAATATAGATCTGTCTCGATTTATTCCCCAACGCATTCGTTTTCCACCTATAAATCAATCCATTCACAACCTCTAACTCCGTCCATTGAGCTATTAGTCGCCTCATCTCCCTGTTTTCCAGCGATATCGCTGGGCGAGTTGGGACCCTTCCTTCTTGAAGTAACATCTTCAGACGGATACTATTCGCATCTTTCTCCTGAAAGCTTCGGATAGAGTTCTCGTCCCATTCCAGTATCACTGGTTCGAGATCTCTAAACGGCTTCCGGACTCCTGCCAATACGGCGTTATGCTTCCCACAATCATCACATCCGTCATTCTGACACTTTTTCACTGGGATTCGCGACAACGCATCAGCGTTCACATGCTTAGCCCCCTTTCTATGCTGAATTTGGCTGTGGTCCAGTCCGAACTCGGATAGGTGTGCTAACCACCGCCCTATCATACCTTCCGCATCTTTAAAATTCAATAACCACCGCAGGGAGGAATGATCCGTACGTAACGTAAAATCAGATCCCCACAAGAAGTGTTTATATTTCTTTGTATACACTACCACTGCCAATAATTCTCTTTTCGTCGTACAATAATTTCTTTGCGCTTTACTCATTGTATTGCTTGCGAATGCTATAGGAACTTCCTTCCCCTCTTGGACTTGAGACAAAGCCGCCCCTATGCTGTCATTGCTTGCATCAGTGTCTAATATGAAATGTCCATCCGCAGTGGGGTATCTCAACACAGGTGTTTCCACGAACAGCCGTTTAATCATTTCGAATGATTCCCCTTGTTCTTTCCCCCACGGGAACTTTTCCTTACGCCTCCCAGGGGTCCAGTGCGACAGACATTGTAAAGGATAACTTATCCGGGAATATCCTGGTAAGAAATCTCGATAATAAGAACAAAACCCTAAAAAGGATCTCACTTCTTTCGGCCCCCTGGGAATGCTCCAATCCGTAACCGTCTTAACTTTCTCCGGATCAGCCTTCACCCCTTCCGTAGAGATGATCCGTCCTAGATAGTTAATACTTTTCTGAAACATATTGCACTTTTTAGGCTTCAGCTTCAATCCATTAGAGATTATCCGCTGCAACACCAACTTCAGGTTTCCCAGGCATTCATCAAATGTCTTCCCGAATATTATCACATCATCCAGATACACCAGACATTTCTTCCATAACAAGTCACTCAGTAAGGTTTCCATCATTGCTTCGAACGTGGCCAGAGCATTACATAGTCCGAATGGCATCACGTTATAATGGTACAACCCTACATGGCTCGAAAATGCCGTCTTCTCCTTGTCCTCCTCTCTCATTCCCACCTGCCAATAGCCAGACTGCAAATCAATCGTACAAAACCATTCATTTCCTCCGAGGGAATCAATGGTCTCATCTATCCGGGGGAGCAGATACGAATTCTTCTTAGTCAGGCCATTCAGCTTCCGGTGGTCTATACAGAACCGGATACTCCCATCCTTCTTGGTTACCATACATACAGGACTACTCCAAGGACTGGTGCTGGGGATTATCACCCCCTCTGCCAACATCTTCGCAATCTCCTCTTCCGCTACCACTTTCTTTGCCAGCGGAAGACGTCGATATGGTATCTTTACTGGATTTGCTCCTTCCGTGTTGATTGAGTGTAGGACTCGATCCGTTCGTCCTAACGGCTCTCCGGGCCGTGCAAAAGCCAAGCTACACTCCTTCAACATGTCTCTCAAAGCATTCCTCTGTCCATCTGTCTCTACTCCAGCCTTTTCTATTAATGTTGCCAATCCTTCCTCCATCCCTTCACTATTCGGGACTAGTCCGTTTCCTTTCTCAAAGCTACTGGTGACCGCCTCTGCAGATATCACTTCTCCCACTACAGTGCCTTTCTCTAAGTAGACGGTTTTCGAGCCCGGGTTCGTTATGGGGGCTACTCCCCACGCTATATTCCCTATCAGGGTGTCGGCCGATTCCAATCCCAACTTTCCCAACACCGTCACATTAGGTTCGAAAACCCCCGGAACGCCCCTCTTCATCCTACTGGAGGCTATCAAGACATCACATGCCATTCCAGGAGGTATTTTTACCGTCTGTACCACACTCGCTACACCACTAACTTCACGTGCCAGGCATTGTATCCTGTCTTTATAAGGATGAGTTAATTTCAACACTCCACTGACGGGATCCAATTTCGCCCCATATAAGGAAGCGAAATCCATCCCTATGATCCCGTCGTCCTCAATCCCAGCAACAGTTGGGGAAATGATATATTCCCTACCGCCCACCAAGATGACCATACAAGTCCTACCAAACGTTCGTATCTTGCTCCCGTCAGCCGCACATGCATTTACCCTCTTTGTGAGGTCATCATCCATGTTCGACACCAGATCGAAGAATCTCTTTGACATAGCGGAGTGGCTAGCTCCGGTATCCAATAAAAATTCCCCCATTCTGCCGTTTACAGATACGGACACATACCATCTCTTTCCTCCCATCATCGAGGGATTACTTGCGAACCGTTTGATGTCGTCTGTCATGTCAAAATCGAATCCGAATCCTTTCAAATAATCCAGACACGGATGACCTTGGGGAAGGCGGACCCCCCCGATTCTGGATAGTTCCTCTATCCAACCTTCCTCTTTATTGGTGATCGGTTTCCCTTCTTTGCTCTCCCTGGCAATTGTCTCACCAATACCCCCAGCCCCACATGTTTTCAACTCATTAGCATTTCCCATGCTGCTGGGCGGATACATCACAGACTCCTCAATCGCGTTCGTATGGATTGTACCCTGGCATACTCTATTCGGAGTCGTCTGTTTGCCTTCACGGACAACCCCCTCTAATTTTCCGTCTCCTCTCTCTTTCGTTCTCTCCAAACCGGTTTATCCGCCGTACATTCGGCTGCGAACTGTCCGGTCTCCTGACATCTGAAACACTTCACCGTTGCCCTATCCAGCTTCGGTCGTTTCCGATAGTCCAACAATCCTTTCATTTCTTCCATCATGGCCATCAGCCGCTTTTCGTTCTCGGATGACTCTACCACCAGGGGTTTAGGGACAGTTTTAGAGCTCCCCTCCACTGGCTTCTCTTTCTCAGGTGGCTTACTAGCGTTCTTCTTCCACCGATTCTTTCTATCCTTCTTGTCGCCCCCGATGGCCGCGATTCTTTCTTCATCCAAACTATCATTCGAATCACTCTCTTCGGTAGTGGCCGCATGTGCGGACGCCACTTTTTGGTTGGGCACGAACCCAGCAAGTAGTCGTTTCTTCTTCTCATGCTGATCAATAGCCAAAAAGAAGTCTACCATTGATGAACCTCGTCCCCATTCCTTCTGTACGAGTTCAGCATGGGACGGATCCCTCAGTCCTTTGATGAAGTGTGTGAATAGTTCATCTAAGAAATATTCGTCGTCACGCCTCCAATAAGGCCGAGCCTTTTGCAACAACCTTTGAAGTTCCAGACCGAACACTTTCGGAGACTCCTTTGGTTTTTGTGTCCGTAGCTGGAACTCCGACCAAGGATCATTCGCCGACAACACACCAAAGATATGTGTGGCTGCTGCCACCAATTGGTCATAATCTCCGGATTCTCCATACGTCCCCCGCCAATCATCTACCGCTATTCGTCCCGGACCTTCACTCAACCATTTAATGAGGGGACCCAAGGAAGCCTCCTTGTCCCACCCATGGTAACGGTTGTCGTCACAGAAGTCTTGGTAGCTTTCCTTCCAATTCTCCCCATTAAAGCGCCGGGGAGTACGAACAGGCTTCGGGGCACTGTTATGACTCCATACCAGCCGATCCGATTGCCTCCGGCTCCATTCCATAATTTGAGACTCATCCTCCCGAGTCTGACTGCAACAGTCTATCCCCATCCCTTGTATACAAGGATCGGATTCTACTATCGCAGCAACCCTCGGGCCCATGGATGATCGTTTTGTCAACTTCCGTGGGGCAGGGACCGGTCTTGGAGTCCATCCCCTTGGATTTGGACCGGTTCGTTCAGGGCTAGGTGGATAGCCTCCATACGAGCCAGGGTTCGGAACAGCACCCGCTCCTCCTCCGGGGTTCGGAACAGTACCCGCTCCTCCTCCGGGGTTGGACCCTGGGTTCGGAACACCACCCGATACCCCGCTCGGAATCGATCCTCCTCCTTCATGATAGGACTGACGCCCTTCATTCGATCCGGCTCCGGGTAAGGGTGCCCTGTACTGGTAGGTTATGTTATATATCGGTGGAGGCGGTACCGTATAATTATGTCCTGCCAGAGTATCATCCGCGAAGGGATGCAGGGAGCCGTAGCTATGATTCATTCGTTTGGGTGGGACCTCGCTCGTAAGATCATGGGTACTAGAGATCTCTTTCTCCTCCGTTCCCCCATATGTCACTTTTCGGTCGGCCTCATTTGGGGCAGTTCTCCCTTGGTTTCGTGCATACTTTCCGTCCGAAACGGTACCCCTTGTTTCCAGCGTATCCTCGGGTTTCAATATCGGACTAGGGGTGGATGCGACGTGCTTCGGTAGCTCGCGCCTCCCATCCTTCGTTTCTCAGCTACCCGCCTCTTCCTCCTTGCGGGTTTCCTCCATCTGTATCTGATAGGCCAGATAGGTGTCATTTATTTCCTCTTTCTTCTTCTGAATAGTTTCCAGGTCAGTCTTCATTTCAATTCGGGCTTGTTTCAGAGCCTCCCGTTCTTGCTCGAACTGTTCCCTCAAGGCCTGGCCGGACTTTTCTTCTTTAGAGAAGTCCGCCTTGATTTTCTTTACTCTCTGGGACTGTCGCTCGATCTCGCTTTCATACGTATCCCGAAGATCACGACTCTTGCGAACCTCTTCCCTATCTTTCTGGAGCTGAGCCTGCTCCTCTGTCAAATTGTGCTGTACACACTTAACCTTCTGTTGAACCTTGGCCAGCTGAGAGGTTTCGAGTGCCAACTGTTCACTGATATACTTGCGATCTGCCTGTATTCTGGCTTTCACCTCTTTCAATTCCTCTGCTTCTTTCTGGTTCTGGGCGATTACCCTCGCTTTTTCGTCTGCCAGACGGATCAGATCCTCATTCATGGCTGTATACCGATCCCTCATTTCCTCCTCCTCTGCCTTTAACTTTTCGCAGTAGGCATCGTAGTCAGGGATCTGTCGGCCTCTTCTGGACAGGTCTCTCTCCATGTGTCCGAGGTTCGGTTCGGAGGGGAGCATGTCTGCCCATGGGTTCCCTCTGAACGGATTGGTGTTCGGAATCGTTCTTATGGGTGTGTACTCTCCCGGAGTTTGGAAAATCAGACTCCTCTTCCGGGATCCCTTCTTGTCCGGGGTATGCATCTGAGCTGCCACATTCCAGACTTCGTTTATTTGGGCTACTGTAAGATCCAGTTCCCCATCCTCCAGGTCAGGCCTGGATCCTTCCTCCCCCCCTTTCCTTGACTGAGCCTCTGCCAGGGTCAGTCCGCTATCTCTTTCATGAAAATCCTGGTCACGGCACCAGTGTAGAGTTCGTCTTTATGTAATTCGATTAAATAAGGACTCGAACAGCAGTTTTCATGTAGAGATGCAAGTAAAAGGGTTTTATTAGGACGGTACCCTGTACAATGATTCTAATCGTTCGTGCTTGGTTCTTTCGGATGGATATGGATCTTTCTGTATGATATGATACGGTCAGAGACCTGAGAAGGTCTGCCAGAGCAAGGGGGTGAGGACAGCTTATATACTGTCCGCTTCCGATAGGGGTGCCCCCTGGCTCTGGCTGCCCGAACTACCTCGTAGGCGTTCGATAGCTTACAATATTAGTGTCCCTACAATAGGAATCAACTCTCAAAAGATAGTCTCTCATTTGGGTGAGTAACTTATATATAAAATGACCTGTCTACTCTCTTCTTCTTTTATAGATGCCCACTGTGATGAGAAACAAGTATATTATTGTTTGGAGTGGCCTAATCAGATGCTGAATATAAACGTGGACATGCACTCAAAATATATTGACTTCCAATACATGACACTCAACAGGAAACACATGGTAGCCATAAAGAATGTGCCATTACTTTAATCAATCAACTTATTTCTGAAGATATGACTTTAGGTATTTCTTAATGACCTTGTCATCAACGCATTTTCACACAATCATGTACTAGGAAATGACTAAGATTGTGAACGAGGCTGTAATAAGGTTTCCAGACACATGTGTGTCCCGTTCTTGTAATAAAGGATGCCTTAAACTTGGGAAATCCTGAACTTTTATTGGCCCTCACAAACAAGTAATTTGCTGAGGATGTTTTCCTACAGTTCCATTAAGGCAACATTGATCGCTCTGCCTAAAAGTGGCAATTCTCCAAAAGTAATTATTTTCCGTGAATTTTAAGTTTCCTGGGCTTATTATTGTTATTGGGTGTGTGTTTGTTGAAAGACGTTATTTGTAATGAAGAACTAGTAAGAATGTCAATTGGTAGGCCCATATTTCAGAATGTAGTATGTATAGCTTAATACCAACAGAGACAGATAACATATCGGTCCCAGGTATAGGCATGATTTCTTACAGTTTAATTAATACCATAGTAATACATGCATATATCGTATATAGGTACGTAAATCAATAACACAGTATTTCAATATTCATTTTACCATGCAGGCACTAAGGGTCAGAAAAAATGCAGGTCTTCTTACCCAGCCAACACACTCTAATGGGCCCCAGGTGGGTCACAGATGGGCTGCCATTTGGGGCCCAGATGTGGCTGCCCACCTGGGGCCCACTTTGTTTCGACCAGGGCTACCAGGTGGGGACCCTTTGGACTTGCCCAGATTTGAAGTGGGTTGGCCTTGGTAGGCTCCTTTAGTTGGAACACACACATTGGGGGGCGGGGGCAGCTGGGCCGTTTTGAAGGCGACTTTCGACCTAAGGCAATAATATAAGTGACCTGACTTTTGTACAAAATTAACAATAGGTCAAAGGGGCCAAAAAAGCGATTTTGTAACCTTGCCCCCTGAACTCTTCCTTTACCAGATTCCCCATAAAGACACCTCTGCCAAAACCAGAGTTTTTCAAAAGAAATATAAATTGGATATTAGGTTGTGGGGGGATGACATCACCTTTAAGGAACTGAGGAAATCGTGTAAATATTCAAACTAGAAGTGCATTTACAACAGAATAAACAGCATTGTCTGAACAGAAAGTAAGATAACACAAATCTCCCTATGTGTACCAATTAAAGAGATAAAGCCGAATTAATTTAGTATCCATATACGCTAAAAATTGCTTGAAACAAATTGAAACAGACAGAGAAATACACAGACATAGAAATAATAGGTTTACCTAAGAAAGATAAACAACAGACACATCCAGTCAGGGTCAGTATAACTTGAAAATAAGCGCTTGAATGCATTTGTTATAGTCATTTCCTCAGCTGCAGTGCTTCACTGTATTTCTTCTATGTTAGAGCTGACTCAGTTGTGCCACCTGTTGGAGCAACTTGAACTTGACCCGGCAGCTAACATTCTTAGCTACCAGATGGCAATAGCGATCCCCAATATCACCACTGCTGGCATTTATCAAACTCAAATGATTCAAAGAATGCCAAAGAGAAACAATGTCAGGGGATAGTCAGTGAGAGACTATCCACAGTGTTGTTTTGGGACGTGTTGGCTGAGTTGGGCCAAGCTAAATTCAAGTAGATAAAATAATGCTGGATCTGTAGTGCCTAGTTTCATTACAGTTTCATTAGTTCTCCATGGCCCAATGGATAGAGCCGCCGGCTTTCCAACGCTGGGATCCCGGGTTCTAGTCCCTAAAAAGCTATCATGATTTCCACTATTGAGTAGGAATTTTGAGATAACAAGCGTTATATCAATGCTTTTGGAAAGATAGCATACTAAGATATTCAGCCTCTAAAAAGCATCTAATACTTCTGCTGAATTCAAAACCTACAGAGACAAGACTAGTGTCAACAAGACCTGATACAAAACAGGTACTCTACATCACAATAGGGACCTTTGGCAACCACGTAAAAGCTCATTAATTTAATGCAGACATAGCCTATCCCTTTAGCACTACTACGTCTGGGTTTAATGAGCTACGTCGGGTTTGATAGAGATCCCCACTGGGTTTCGTATAGCACAATAAACTGTGAATTGCAATGGTGCAATCATCTCACAAGTGCCATCAGACACACTTAGTAGGGACCTTTAGCAAACCCGACGCAGCCAATTAAATGTAGACCTATCCTATACTTTAAGCACTGCTACCTCTGCGTTTAATGAGCTATGTTAAGCACTGCTACTTCTGCGTTTAATGAGCTATGTTGGCTTTGCTAAAGGTGCCTAACCTTGTCCTCAATAATTTCCTATGCCTGAGAACTGGCTAATTCTAGCAGCAAAACATCAAGACAGCAGATAAAAATAATGCTGGACCTGTAGTGCCTGGTTTCATTAGTTCTCCATGTCATGTTATCCGCTCTTGGTATGGCGGGAACGCAGTCAGAGACGCTGCGCAGTAGTGACGTCACGTTTGTGAGTGTGAAATAAACTTACTTCCGACCTAGATACGCTTCTCGTTAACATTACATGGTGGCATAGCGGTGGGATTTAAGTATTTTTGGCTCCCCAAATGTGTCCACGGACACATGAGGGGGGCGAAAGTGACATAGAAACCCAAGGAACAAAGACAGATACCGATCCTCAGCCAAGATTATGAGAAAAGGGAGGATTGAAGGATGCAAAACGAGTGAGCGATATTGAAGGTAAATCACGCCACGGGAAAAATCCACGTGGGTTCGCCAGGGGAAGTAAAGTTCCGAGTAAAGTGCACAGTGAATTTATAAACAAGTATTGCCATGGTGATTCCGGGATAAGCAAGGCCCAAAGGAACAGTAACTGTGTTTGTAACAGTCATAGAAAAGCCATGACGTGCCCCACATGGAAATTTCGGAAGTCGTAGAAAGAGACAACCTAGATTGTGATTGTGATAAAAGGGAAAAGTATCAAGGGTGCCTAGAAAATCGAGTAACAGCAGTGTCATTTGCAAATTGGCATTGGGTAAACAGGAAAAGTAAAGTGCCCAGATTCGAATTGCACAAAATAAAAACATTGTAAAATTCGGGACAAGGAAGAGCCCAACATTGGTAACAACAATGACAATCGCACATAAAAAAACGTGTGTATATTAAAAAGCTGTGTATTCGGAAAAAGCTCTTCAGGAAAAGTATCAAAAGTGCCTAAGAAATCGAGTAGCAACAGTGACACTTGCACATTAGCATTGTGTAGGCCTACATAGTGACCATAAAATCAACAAGGTGTATTTCAAGAAACAACAGAAAATTGAACAGTGTATTGAACTGGGAACTGTGGGAAAGGAATAAAGCCCCCCACTTGAAAAAGGGTTCCGAGTTAACAGCTAGAACAGTGTGAAAAGCTAAAGGCAGGGTAGACAAGTGTCCCCCACACATAAAAAGTCAAGTGTTAACAACAGCTCAAACACACATAAGAGGTTCTGTGTCAACAAAAACAGTGCAAAATCCAAAAGTGGATAAAGACCTAAAAATAGGCAGGGACCACAACGGTGCCCTCACATCTGATCGTACAGGTGTGCAACACAAGAGGAAAAATCGGGACCACAACGGTGCCCACACTTCTGATCGTACAGGTGTGCAACACAAAAAGAACAATCGGGACCACAACGGTGCCCTCACATCTGATCGTACAGGTGTATAAACAAAAGGAACAATCGGGACCACAACGGTGCCCTCACATCTGATCGTACAGGTGTATAAACGAAAGGAACAATCGGAACCACAACGGTGCCCTCCCATCTGATCGTACAGATGTATAACACAAGAGGAACAATCGGGACCACAACGGTGCCCTCCCATCTGATCGTACAGATGTATAACACAATAGGAACAATCGGGACCATAACGGTGCCCTCACACCTGACAACCAGGTGTGATCGTCAATAGAAGCAGAATATGCACCGGACAACCGGGTGTGATATTTATCAACAGCTGACTATGCGCCTGACATCCAGGTGTGCTCGTCAACAACAGCTGAGTGTGCCCGACAACTGGGTGTGCACGTCAACAACAGCAGAGTGTGCCCCCGACAACTGGGTGTGCTCGTCAACAGCAGCGGAGTGTGCACCTTACAACCGGTTAGGTGTGCTCGTCATCAGTGACAGTGTACCCTGGAAACAAATTCCCGTGAATTCCCCCTGAAAAACACGGGTTGAACTGGGGTCAGTCCCGGGATTAACCCGGGTTATATTCCCGTTATATCACGGGATGTTGTGAGCAAATATTCCCGTTATATCACGGGATTTAAAGGTGAGGTATAAAGATGTAGGTTCGAATCCCCATATGGCCCACTAGTTGCGACATTTAGACTATTGCACAAAATGTTATATCCATAAGTTTTACCTAATGTTCTACCACGTTGTACCATACATTTTACCCAACAGGTTTAACTGGGACTTGAACTTGCTTTCTTCTGATTAGAAGTCGGGTGCTCTAGTGAGTGTGCTAGGGAGACAGCTGGTGATGGTTGTGGTGCAGCCTTGATATATAGACATAGCTCTCTCTTATATAGGCTACAGGAGAATGGCACCTTCCCCTTTGTATGGAATTAGCAGATCCCCCCCCCCCTACTTGAGGTGGGAAGTTGCAGAAATAAAGTGCCTCAGGATGTCCAACTGATTAAACATGACTGATAATAGGGACCATTAGGGACCTTTAGCAACCACGTAAAAGCCCATTAAACGCAGACGTATCCCATCCTTTCAGCCCTGCTACGTCTGCGTTTTATAACCTTTTACGTGGTTTGCTAAAGGTCCCTAATAGCAAACCCAACGTGGCTCATTTAACCCAGACGTATCCTATACTTTCAGCTTTGCTAGGTCTGCGTTTAAAGAGCTTTTACATGGTTGCTAAAGGTACCTAGTGGTAAGTGTGTGATGACGTTGAGCTATGCTGAGTTTGCAAAATGATTTCCAGGTAGTGTGGGTGAGGTTCGAACTATTGACCTATTGACTACAAGACCAGCGCCCATGACAGTTCAGCCACGCATTTAGATGTCCAGCACACATTGACACCTAAATATATAATAGGTTTTCTAAAGGTCCCTATTGTCTACCTGTCCCACGTTGTACGAGCTTTAATTTGTTTTAATAGGTGAAATCAATGATTTCTGATAGTACCTGCCATATATAGCCGGCCACCTTGAGTTTGAGCTTAGACGTTTTTATTAGATAGACAGTATTCTACACACATCATTGTAATTTAAAACTATTGACACAAGACTATTATAACAGATCGACAAGATGCATCAGATCTCTAATAACTTTTACTCCAAAGCAGTACATATGTATTGAATGAGATATAAACTGCAGACCAGGGGGGTATGGAGCCCGTAGCCTATATAGAAGAGAGCTATATCTATATATCAATAACCATGGAGCTATATCTATATATCAATAACCATGGAACTATATCTATATATCAATAACCATGGACCCTGTTGCATCATATGTATCAATACCACGACCATCACCAGCTGTCTCCCTAGCTCACTCACTAGAGCACCTGACTTCTAATCAGAAGAAAGCAAGTTCGAGTCTTGGTTAAATCTCTTTGGAACATAAAAGTTATTGTGACTATATGTTTTTTTCTTAAAACACTGCATGTTTCAGCATTGGGGCAAAACGCTATGTCGTTATTGCTAATGGGAAATTCTGTTCACAGAATTGCCAAAAAGAGCCTGGGAATTTCTCGTTATTTGTTACCATGGTATCACCAGTGATCACTCTATCTGTAAAGCAAGCCCGGTTAACTCAGTCTGTAGAGCCTGGCACTGTAGATCTCAAGGTCGATAGGTCGAATCCCTATTGCTCTTTTGTTTTGTCATTTCGAAAACATTTCTTCATACCAACATGTGGAAGATACTTTTTTTACGTTTTCTCTTACAATTCATGCCTGAATAAGATTTTTCTTAAATACACATTGGCCATGGTGTGCACATTCTACCCCATACCTTAAATGACTAAACTGCATGGCACATGGGCGATTCGAACCCCCATCCTGCAGATGCACTGGGGCAAATCCCGGGATTTTACAAGATTCTACATGTAAATTCACATCTTTTAATCCCGTGATATCCCGAAAATTTTTGCTCACAGAATCCCCAAAAATTCCCGGGAATATCTCGTGACTTGTTACCAGGGTATGCATCATAATTGACAATGACAATGGTATATATATTTTTTTAATATAAAAAGGGAGAGGATTCTCTTAGTGCATATTGTATCAAGTATGTGTTGAACCATATATATCAGGTGGATTAAAATAAGAGACTGATCCTAAAATGAGGAATATGAGGCAACAGAGAAAGACCTTGGGAAAGACAGGAATATTATATTATGGTTAACATGTTTATCATTCTAGATATATACTAAAGACTCACACGCTACCAAAGGGGATTGAAAAAAGACTCAACTATTATTTTATGTTTACTATATTCCATAGGCCTATATATTAAGGCATTTCAAGTTACATCCTAAACAAAGACTCAGACGTTACCAACAAGGACTTTATGGAAAGACTTGAACTATCATATTATATTTAGTATATTGTACTAACATATACATATCTATATTATCATATACTCAAAGAACTGAGCCACTAATAAGTTAATTACTTCAAAATATGTATTGTTTCAAACTTGTATAGAAAAAGGGGGATGTCATGTTATCCGCTCTTGGTATGGCGGGAACGCAGTCAGAGACGCTGCGCAGTAGTGACGTCACGTTTGTGAGTGTGAAATAAACTTACTTCCGACCTAGATACGCTTCTCGTTAACATTACACTCCATGGCCCTATGGATAGAGCCGCCGGCGTTTCAACGCTGGCATCCCGGGTTCAAGTCTCTAGTGTCAACAAGACCGGATACAAAACAGGTACTCTACATGACAATAGGGACCTTTGGCAACCTTAACATAGCTCATTAATGAGCTATGTTAAGCACTGCTACCTCTGTGATTAATGAGCTATGTTGGCTTTGCTAAAGGTGCCTAACCTTGTCCTCAATAATTTCCTATGCCTGAGAACTGGCTAATTCTAGCAGCAAAATATCCAGACCCCAGATCCCGGGTTCAAGTCTCTAAAAGGCTATTTTGAGTAGACATTTTTAAATGACAAGCGTTATATCAATGCTTTTGAAAAGATAGCATACTAAGATATTCAGCCTCTAAAAAGCATCTAAAACTTCTGCTGAATTAAAAACCTACAGAGCAAGACTAGTGTCAACAAGACCGGATACAAAACAGGTACTGGACATCACACTGCGTTTTCGTATAGCACAATAAACTGTGAACTGCAATGTTGAAATTATCTCACAAGTGCAACCAGACATATTTAGTCTTGTCCTCAATAATTTCCTGTACCCGAGAACTGGCTGATTCTAGCAGCAAAATCTCCAAACAGCAGCGGTTAGATAAGTGACGTTTTACTGCACTCCCCATCTCAACCATCAAATTGGGAAACAGGTTAAAGAGACACACAGACACACACAGACACACACAGACACAGAGACACACAATGAGACGCACAGACAGAGAGATACACAGACAGAGAAATAACATGTTTACCTGAGAAAGATATTATTAAGATGGTATAGTCATTTTATTTCCTTAGCTGCAGTGCTTCACTGCATCTCTTCTGTGTTGGAGTTGATTCAGTTGTGCCACCTGTTGGAGCAACTTGACCCGGCAGCTTACTTTCTTAGCTACCAGATGGCAATAGCGATCCCTAATATCACCACTGCT
This sequence comes from Harmothoe impar, assembly GCA_947462335.1. NCBI lineage: Eukaryota > Metazoa > Annelida > Polychaeta > Phyllodocida > Polynoidae > Harmothoe > Harmothoe impar. The sequence goes on from OX381704.1 coordinate 59,955,822, forward strand.
GGCATTAATCAAACTCAAATGATTCAAAGAATGCCAAAGAGAAACAATGTCAGGGGATAGTCAGTGAGAGATTATTCACAATTTTGTTTTGGGACATGTTGGCTGAGTTGGGCCAAGTTAAATTCAATTAGATGAAATAATACTGGACTTGTAGTGCCTGGTTTCATTACAGTTTCATTAGTTCTCCATGGCCCAATGGATAGAGCCACCGGCTTTCCAACGCTGGGATCCTGGGTTCTAGTCCCTAAAAAGCTATCATGATTTCCACTATTGAGTAGGAATTTTGAGATAACAAGCGTTATATCAATGCTTTTGAAAAGATAGCATACTAAGATATTCAGCCTCTAAAAGGCATCTAATACTTCTGCTGAATTCAAAACCTACAGAGACACTTGAGACTAGTGTCAACAAGACCGGATACAAAACAGGTACTCTACATGACAATAGGGACCTTTGGCAACCTTAACATAGCTCATTGAAGAGCTATGTTAAGCACTGCTACCTCTGCGTTTAATGAGCTCTGTTGGCTTTGCTAAAGGTGCCTAACCTTGTCCTCAATAATTTCCTATGCCTGAGAACTGGCTAATTCTAGCAGCAAAATATCCAGACAGCAGATAAAAATAATTCTGGACCTGTAGTGCCTTGTTTCATCTGAGTTTCATTAGTTCTCCATGGCCCAATGGATAGAGCCGCCGGCTTTTCAAGGCTGGGATCCCGGGTTCAAGTCTCTAAAAGGCTATTTTGAGTAGACATTTTTAAATGACAAGCCTTATATCAATGCTTTAGAAAAGATAGCATACTAAGATATTCAGCCTCTAAAAAGCATCTAATACTTCTGCTGAATTCAAAACCTACAGAGACAAGACTAGTGTCAACAAGACCGGATACAAAACAGGTACTCTACATGACAATAGGGACCTTTGGCAACCTTAACATAGCTCATTGAAGAGCTATGTTAAGCACTGCTACCTCTGCGTTTAATGAGCTCTGTTGGCTTTGCTAAAGGTGCCTAACCTTGTCCTCAATAATTTCCTATGCCTGAGAACTGGCTAATTCTAGCAGCAAAATATCCAGACAGCAGATAAAAATAATTCTGGACCTGTAGTGCCTGGTTTCATCTGAGTTTCATTAGTTCTCCATGGCCCAATGGATAGAGCCGCCAGCTTTTCAAGGCTGGGATCCCGGGTTCAAGTCTCTAAAAGGCTATTTTGAGTAGACATTTTTAAATGACAAGCCTTATATCAATGCTTTAGAAAAGATAGCATACTAAGATATTCAGCCTCTAAAAAGCATCTAATACTTCTGCTGAATTCAAAACCTACAGAGACAAGACTAGTGTCAACAAGACCGGATACAAAACAGGTACTCTACATGACAATAGGGACCTTTGGCAACCTTAACATAGCTCATTGAAGAGCTATGTTAAGCACTGCTACCTCTGCGTTTAATGAGCTCTGTTGGCTTTGCTAAAGGTGCCTAACCTTGTCCTCAATAATTTCCTATGCCTGAGAACTGGCTAATTCTAGCAGCAAAATATCCAGACAGCAGATAAAAATAATTCTGGACCTGTAGTGCCTGGTTTCATCACAGTTTCATTAGTTCTCCATGGCCCAATGGATAGAGCCGCCGGCTTTTCAAAGCTGGGATCCCGGGTTCAAGTCTCTAAAAGGCTATTTTGATTTCCAATTTTGAGTCGACATTTTTAAATGACAAGTGTTATATCAATGCTTTTGAAAAGATAGCATACTAAGATATTCAGCCTCTAAAAAGCATCTAAAACTTCTGCTGAATTTAAAACCTACAGAGCAAGACTAGTGTCAACAAGACCGAATACAAAACAGGTACCGGACATCACACTGCGTTTTCGTATAGCACAATAAACTGTGAACTGCAATGTTGAAATTATCTCACAAGTGCGACCAGACATATTTAGTCTTGTCCTCAATAATTTCCTGTACCCGAGAACTGGCTGATTCTAGCAGCAAAATATCCAAACAGCAGCGGTTAGATAAGTGACGTTTTACTGCACTCCCCATCTCAACCATCAAATTGGGAAACAGGTTAAAGAGACACACAGACACACACAGACACACACAGACACAGAGACACACAATGAGACGCACAGACAGAGAGATACACAGACAGAGAAATAACATGTTTACCTGAGAAAGATATTATTAAGATGGTATAGTCATTTTATTTCCTTAGCTGCAGTGCTTCACTGCATCTCTTCTGTGTTGGAGTTGATTCAGTTGTGCCACCTGTTGGAGCAACTTGACCCGGCAGCTTACTTTCTTAGCTACCAGATGGCAATAGCGATCCCTAATATCACCACTGCTGGCATTAATCAAACTCAAATGATTCAAAGAATGCCAAAGAGAAACAATGTCAGGGGATAGTCAGTGAGAGATTATTCACAATGTTGTTTTGGGACATGTTGGCTGAGTTGGGCCAAGTTAAATTCAATTAGATGAAATAATACTGGACTTGTAGTGCCTGGTTTCATTACAGTTTCATTAGTTCTCCATGGCCCAATGGATAGAGCCACCGGCTTTCCAACGCTGGGATCCTGGGTTCTAGTCCCTAAAAAGCTATCATGATTTCCACTATTGAGTAGGAATTTTGAGATAACAAGCGTTATATCAATGCTTTTGAAAAGATAGCATACTAAGATATTCAGCCTCTAAAAGGCATCTAATACTTCTGCTGAATTCAAAACCTACAGAGACAAGACTAGTGTCAACAAGACCGGATACAAAACAGGTACTCTACATGACAATAGGGACCTTTGGCAACCTTAACATAGCTCATTGAAGAGCTATGTTAAGCACTGCTACCTCTGCGTTTAATAAGCTCTGTTGGCTTTGCTAAAGGTGCCTAACCTTGTCCTCAATAATTTCCTATGCCTGAGAACTGGCTAATTCTAGCAGCAAAATATCCAGACAGCAGATAAAAATAATTCTGGACCTGTAGTGCCTGGTTTCATCTGAGTTTCATTAGTTCTCCATGGCCCAATGGATAGAGCCGCCGGCTTTTCAAGGCTGGGATCCCGGGTTCAAGTCTCTAAAAGGCTATTTTGAGTAGACATTTTTAAATGACAAGCCTTATATCAATGCTTTAGAAAAGATAGCATACTAAGATATTCAGCCTCTAAAAAGCATCTAATACTTCTGCTGAATTCAAAACCTACAGAGACAAGACTAGTGTCAACAAGACCGGATACAAAACAGGTACTCTACATGACAATAGGGACCTTTGGCAACCTTAACATAGCTCATTGAAGAGCTATGTTAAGCACTGCTACCTCTGCGTTTAATGAGCTCTGTTGGCTTTGCTAAAGGTGCCTAACTTTGTCCTCAATAATTTCCTATGCCTGAGAACTGGCTAATTCTAGCAGCAAAATATCCAGACAGCAGATAAAAATAATTCTGGACCTGTAGTGCCTGGTTTCATCACAGTTTCATTAGTTCTCCATGGCCCAATGGATAGAGCCGCCGGCTTTTCAAAGCTGGGATCCCGGGTTCAAGTCTCTAAAAGGCTATTTTGATTTCCAATTTTGAGTCGACATTTTTAAATGACAAGTGTTATATCAATGCTTTTGAAAAGATAGCATACTAAGATATTCAGCCTCTAAAAAGCATCTAAAACTTCTGCTGAATTTAAAACCTACAGAGCAAGACTAGTGTCAACAAGACCGAATACAAAACAGGTACCGGACATCACACTGCGTTTTCGTATAGCACAATAAACTGTGAACTGCAATGTTGAAATTATCTCACAAGTGCGACCAGACATATTTAGTCTTGTCCTCAATAATTTCCTGTACCCGAGAACTGGCTGATTCTAGCAGCAAAATCTCCAAACAGCAGCGGTTAGATAAGTGACGTTTTACTGCACTCCCCATCTCAACCATCAAATTGGGAAACAGGTTAAAGAGACACACAGACACACACAGACACACACAGACACAGAGACACACAATGAGACGCACAGACAGAGAGATACACAGACAGAGAAATAACATGTTTACCTGAGAAAGATATTATTAAGATGGTATAGTCATTTTATTTCCTTAGCTGCAGTGCTTCACTGCATCTCTTCTGTGTTGGAGTTGATTCAGTTGTGCCACCTGTTGGAGCAACTTGACCCGGCAGCTTACTTTCTTAGCTACCAGATGGCAATAGCGATCCCTAATATCACCACTGCTGGCATTAATCAAACTCAAATGATTCAAAGAATGCCAAAGAGAAACAATGTCAGGGGATAGTCAGTGAGAGATTATTCACAATGTTGTTTTGGGACATGTTGGCTGAGCTGGGCCAAGTTAAATTCAATTAGATGAAATAATACTGGACTTGTAGTGCCTGGTTTCATTACAGTTTCATTAGTTCTCCATGGCCCAATGGATAGAGCCACCGGCTTTCCAACGCTGGGATCCTGGGTTCTAGTCCCTAAAAAGCTATCATGATTTCCACTATTGAGTAGGAATTTTGAGATAACAAGCGTTATATCAATGCTTTTGAAAAGATAGCATACTAAGATATTCAGCCTCTAAAAGGCATCTAATACTTCTGCTGAATTCAAAACCTACAGAGACAAGACTAGTGTCAACAAGACCGGATACAAAACAGGTACTCTACATGACAATAGGGACCTTTGGCAACCTTAACATAGCTCATTGAAGAGCTATGTTAAGCACTGCTACCTCTGCGTTTAATGAGCTCTGTTGGCTTTGCTAAAGGTGCCTAACCTTGTCCTCAATAATTTCCTATGCCTGAGAACTGGCTAATTCTAGCAGCAAAATATCCAGACAGCAGATAAAAATAATTCTGGACCTGTAGTGCCTGGTTTCATCACAGTTTCATTAGTTCTCCATGGCCCAATGGATAGAGCCGCCGGCTTTTCAAAGCTGGGATCCCGGGTTCAAGTCTCTAAAAGGCTATTTTGATTTCCAATTTTGAGTCGACATTTTTTAATGACAAGCGTTATATCAATGCTTTTGAAAAGATAGCATACTAAGATATTCAGCCCCTAAAAAGCATCTAAAACTTCTGCTGAATTTAAAACCTACAGAGCAAGACTAGTGTCAACAAGACCGGATACAAAACAGGTACTGGACATCACACTGCGTTTTCGTATAGCACAATAAACTGTGAACTGCAATGTTGAAATTATCTCACAAGTGCAACCAGACATATTTAGTCTTGTCCTCAATAATTTCCTGTACCCGAGAACTGGCTGATTCTAGCAGCAAAATCTCCAAACAGCAGAGGTTAGATAAGTGACGTTTTACTGCACTCCCCATCTCAACCATCAAATTGGGAAACAGGTTAAAGAGACACACAGACACACACAGACACACACAGACACAGAGACACACAATGAGACGCACAGACAGAGAGATACACAGACAGAGAAATAACATGTTTACCTGAGAAAGATATTATTAAGATGGTATAGTCATTTTATTTCCTTAGCTGCAGTGCTTCACTGCATCTCTTCTGTGTTGGAGTTGATTCAGTTGTGCCACCTGTTGGAGCAACTTGACCCGGCAGCTTACTTTCTTAGCTACCAGATGGCAATAGCGATCCCTAATATCACCACTGCTGGCATTAATCAAACTCAAATGATTCAAAGAATGCCAAAGAGAAACAATGTCAGGGGATAGTCAGTGAGAGATTATTCACAATGTTGTTTTGGGACATGTTGGCTGAGTTGGGCCAAGTTAAATTCAATTAGATGAAATAATACTGGACTTGTAGTGCCTGGTTTCATTACAGTTTCATTAGTTCTCCATGGCCCAATGGATAGAGCCACCGGCTTTCCAACGCTGGGATCCTGGGTTCTAGTCCCTAAAAAGCTATCATGATTTCCACTATTGAGTAGGAATTTTGAGATAACAAGCGTTATATCAATGCTTTTGAAAAGATAGCATACTAAGATATTCAGCCTCTAAAAGGCATCTAATACTTCTGCTGAATTCAAAACCTACAGAGACAAGACTAGTGTCAACAAGACCGGATACAAAACAGGTACTCTACATGACAATAGGGACCTTTGGCAACCTTAACATAGCTCATTGAAGAGCTATGTTAAGCACTGCTACCTCTGCGTTTAATGAGCTCTGTTGGCTTTGCTAAAGGTGCCTAACCTTGTCCTCAATAATTTCCTATGCCTGAGAACTGGCTAATTCTAGCAGCAAAATATCCAGACAGCAGATAAAAATAATTCTGGACCTGTAGTGCCTGGTTTCATCACAGTTTCATTAGTTCTCCATGGCCCAATGGATAGAGCCGCCGGCTTTTCAAAGCTGGGATCCCGGGTTCAAGTCTCTAAAAGGCTATTTTGATTTCCAATTTTGAGTCGACATTTTTTAATGACAAGCGTTATATCAATGCTTTTGAAAAGATAGCATACTAAGATATTCAGCCCCTAAAAAGCATCTAAAACTTCTGCTGAATTTAAAACCTACAGAGCAAGACTAGTGTCAACAAGACCGGATACAAAACAGGTACTGGACATCACACTGCGTTTTCGTATAGCACAATAAACTGTGAACTGCAATGTTGAAATTATCTCACAAGTGCAACCAGACATATTTAGTCTTGTCCTCAATAATTTCCTGTACCCGAGAACTGGCTGATTCTAGCAGCAAAATCTCCAAACAGCAGAGGTTAGATAAGTGACGTTTTACTGCACTCCCCATCTCAACCATCAAATTGGGAAACAGGTTAAAGAGACACACAGACACACACAGACACACACAGACACAGAGACACACAATGAGACGCACAGACAGAGAGATACACAGACAGAGAAATAACATGTTTACCTGAGAAAGATATTATTAAGATGGTATAGTCATTTTATTTCCTTAGCTGCAGTGCTTCACTGCATCTCTTCTGTGTTGGAGTTGATTCAGTTGTGCCACCTGTTGGAGCAACTTGACCCGGCAGCTTACTTTCTTAGCTACCAGATGGCAATAGCGATCCCTAATATCACCACTGCTGGCATTAATCAAACTCAAATGATTCAAAGAATGCCAAAGAGAAACAATGTCAGGGGATAGTCAGTGAGAGATTATTCACAATGTTGTTTTGGGACATGTTGGCTGAGTTGGGCCAAGTTAAATTCAATTAGATGAAATAATACTGGACTTGTAGTGCCTGGTTTCATTACAGTTTCATTAGTTCTCCATGGCCCAATGGATAGAGCCACCGGCTTTCCAACGCTGGGATCCTGGGTTCTAGTCCCTAAAAAGCTATCATGATTTCCACTATTGAGTAGGAATTTTGAGATAACAAGCGTTATATCAATGCTTTTGAAAAGATAGCATACTAAGATATTCAGCCTCTAAAAGGCATCTAATACTTCTGCTGAATTCAAAACCTACAGAGACAAGACTAGTGTCAACAAGACCGGATACAAAACAGGTACTCTACATGACAATAGGGACCTTTGGCAACCTTAACATAGCTCATTGAAGAGCTATGTTAAGCACTGCTACCTCTGCGTTTAATGAGCTCTGTTGGCTTTGCTAAAGGTGCCTAACCTTGTCCTCAATAATTTCCTATGCCTGAGAACTGGCTAATTCTAGCAGCAAAATATCCAGACAGCAGATAAAAATAATTCTGGACCTGTAGTGCCTGGTTTCATCTGAGTTTCATTAGTTCTCCATGGCCCAATGGATAGAGCCGCCGGCTTTTCAAGGCTGGGATCCCGGGTTCAAGTCTCTAAAAGGCTATTTTGAGTAGACACTTTTAAATGACAAGCCTTATATCAATGCTTTAGAAAAGATAGCATACTAAGATATTCAGCCTCTAAAAAGCATCTAATACTTCTGCTGAATTCAAAACCTACAGAGACAAGACTAGTGTCAACAAGACCGGATACAAAACAGGTACTCTACATGACAATAGGGACCTTTGGCAACCTTAACATAGCTCATTGAAGAGCTATGTTAAGCACTGCTACCTCTGCGTTTAATGAGCTCTGTTGGCTTTGCTAAAGGTGCCTAACCTTGTCCTCAATAATTTCCTATGCCTGAGAACTGGCTAATTCTAGCAGCAAAATATCCAGACAGCAGATAAAAATAATTCTGGACCTGTAGTGCCTGGTTTCATCACAGTTTCATTAGTTCTCCATGGCCCAATGGATAGAGCCGCCGGCTTTTCAAAGCTGGGATCCCGGGTTCAAGTCTCTAAAAGGCTATTTTGATTTCCAATTTTGAGTCGACATTTTTAAATGACAAGCGTTATATCAATGCTTTTGAAAAGATAGCATACTAAGATATTCAGCCTCTAAAAAGCATCTAAAACTTCTGCTGAATTTAAAACCTACAGAGCAAGACTAGTGTCAACAAGACCGAATACAAAACAGGTACCGGACATCACACTGCGTTTTCGTATAGCACAATAAACTGTGAACTGCAATGTTGAAATTATCTCACAAGTGCGACCAGACATATTTAGTCTTGTCCTCAATAATTTCCTGTACCCGAGAACTGGCTGATTCTAGCAGCAAAATCTCCAAACAGCAGCGGTTAGATAAGTGACGTTTTACTGCACTCCCCATCTCAACCATCAAATTGGGAAACAGGTTAAAGAGACACACAGACACACACAGACACACACAGACACAGAGACACACAATGAGACGCACAGACAGAGAGATACACAGACAGAGAAATAACATGTTTACCTGAGAAAGATATTATTAAGATGGTATAGTCATTTTATTTCCTTAGCTGCAGTGCTTCACTGCATCTCTTCTGTGTTGGAGTTGATTCAGTTGTGCCACCTGTTGGAGCAACTTGACCCGGCAGCTTACTTTCTTAGCTACCAGATGGCAATAGCGATCCCTAATATCACCACTGCTGGCATTAATCAAACTCAAATGATTCAAAGAATGCCAAAGAGAAACAATGTCAGGGGATAGTCAGTGAGAGATTATTCACAATGTTGTTTTGGGACATGTTGGCTGAGCTGGGCCAAGTTAAATTCAATTAGATGAAATAATACTGGACTTGTAGTGCCTGGTTTCATTACAGTTTCATTAGTTCTCCATGGCCCAATGGATAGAGCCACCGGCTTTCCAACGCTGGGATCCTGGGTTCTAGTCCCTAAAAAGCTATCATGATTTCCACTATTGAGTAGGAATTTTGAGATAACAAGCGTTATATCAATGCTTTTGAAAAGATAGCATACTAAGATATTCAGCCTCTAAAAGGCATCTAATACTTCTGCTGAATTCAAAACCTACAGAGACAAGACTAGTGTCAACAAGACCGGATACAAAACAGGTACTCTACATGACAATAGGGACCTTTGGCAACCTTAACATAGCTCATTGAAGAGCTATGTTAAGCACTGCTACCTCTGCGTTTAATGAGCTCTGTTGGCTTTGCTAAAGGTGCCTAACCTTGTCCTCAATAATTTCCTATGCCTGAGAACTGGCTAATTCTAGCAGCAAAATATCCAGACAGCAGATAAAAATAATTCTGGACCTGTAGTGCCTGGTTTCATCACAGTTTCATTAGTTCTCCATGGCCCAATGGATAGAGCCGCCGGCTTTTCAAAGCTGGGATCCCGGGTTCAAGTCTCTAAAAGGCTATTTTGATTTCCAATTTTGAGTCGACATTTTTAAATGACAAGCGTTATATCAATGCTTTTGAAAAGATAGCATACTAAGATATTCAGCCCCTAAAAAGTATCTAAAACTTCTGCTGAATTTAAAACCTACAGAGCAAGACTAGTGTCAACAAGACCGAATACAAAACAGGTACCGGACATCACACTGCGTTTTCGTATAGCACAATAAACTGTGAACTGCAATGTTGAAATTATCTCACAAGTGCGACCAGACATATTTAGTCTTGTCCTCAATAATTTCCTGTACCCGAGAACTGGCTGATTCTAGCAGCAAAATCTCCAAACAGCAGCGGTTAGATAAGTGACGTTTTACTGCACTCCCCATCTCAACCATCAAATTGGGAAACAGGTTAAAGAGACACACAGACACACACAGACACACACAGACACAGAGACACACAATGAGACGCACAGACAGAGAGATACACAGACAGAGAAATAACATGTTTACCTGAGAAAGATATTATTAAGATGGTATAGTCATTTTATTTCCTTAGCTGCAGTGCTTCACTGCATCTCTTCTGTGTTGGAGTTGATTCAGTTGTGCCACCTGTTGGAGCAACTTGACCCGGCAGCTTACTTTCTTAGCTACCAGATGGCAATAGCGATCCCTAATATCACCACTGCTGGCATTAATCAAACTCAAATGATTCAAAGAATGCCAAAGAGAAACAATGTCAGGGGATAGTCAGTGAGAGATTATTCACAATGTTGTTTTGGGACATGTTGGCTGAGTTGGGCCAAGTTAAATTCAATTAGATGAAATAATACTGGACTTGTAGTGCCTGGTTTCATTACAGTTTCATTAGTTCTCCATGGCCCAATGGATAGAGCCACCGGCTTTCCAACGCTGGGATCCTGGGTTCTAGTCCCTAAAAAGCTATCATGATTTCCACCATTGAGTAGGAATTTTGAGATAACAAGCGTTATATCAATGCTTTTGAAAAGATAGCATACTAAGATATTCAGCCTCTAAAAGGCATCTAATACTTCTGCTGAATTCAAAACCTACAGAGACAAGACTAGTGTCAACAAGACCGGATACAAAACAGGTACTCTACATGACAATAGGGACCTTTGGCAACCTTAACATAGCTCATTGAAGAGCTATGTTAAGCACTGCTACCTCTGCGTTTAATGAGCTCTGTTGGCTTTGCTAAAGGTGCCTAACCTTGTCCTCAATAATTTCCTATGCCTGAGAACTGGCTAATTCTAGCAGCAAAATATCCAGACAGCAGATAAAAATAATTCTGGACCTGTAGTGCCTGGTTTCATCTGAGTTTCATTAGTTCTCCATGGCCCAATGGATAGAGCCGCCGGCTTTTCAAGGCTGGGATCCCGGGTTCAAGTCTCTATAAGGCTATTTTGAGTAGACATTTTTAAATGACAAGCCTTATATCAATGCTTTAGAAAAGATAGCATACTAAGATATTCAGCCTCTAAAAAGCATCTAATACTTCTGCTGAATTCAAAACCTACAGAGACAAGACTAGTGTCAACAAGACCGGATACAAAACAGGTACTCTACATGACAATAGGGACCTTTGGCAACCTTAACATAGCTCATTGAAGAGCTATGTTAAGCACTGCTACCTCTGCGTTTAATGAGCTCTGTTGGCTTTGCTAAAGGTGCCTAACCTTGTCCTCAATAATTTCCTATGCCTGAGAACTGGCTAATTCTAGCAGCAAAATATCCAGACAGCAGATAAAAATAATTCTGGACCTGTAGTGCCTGGTTTCATCTGAGTTTCATTAGTTCTCCATGGCCCAATGGATAGAGCCGCCGGCTTTTCAAGGCTGGGATCCCGGGTTCAAGTCTCTAAAAGGCTATTTTGAGTAGACATTTTTAAATGACAAGCCTTATATCAATGCTTTAGAAAAGATAGCATACTAAGATATTCAGCCTCTAAAAAGCATCTAATACTTCTGCTGAATTCAAAACCTACAGAGACAAGACTAGTGTCAACAAGACCGGATACAAAACAGGTACTCTACATGACAATAGGGACCTTTGGCAACCTTAACATAGCTCATTGAAGAGCTATGTTAAGCACTGCTACCTCTGCGTTTAATGAGCTCTGTTGGCTTTGCTAAAGGTGCCTAACCTTGTCCTCAATAATTTCCTATGCCTGAGAACTGGCTAATTCTAGCAGCAAAATATCCAGACAGCAGATAAAAATAATTCTGGACCTGTAGTGCCTGGTTTCATCTGAGTTTCATTAGTTCTCCATGGCCCAATGGATAGAGCCGCCGGCTTTTCAAAGCTGGGATCCCGGGTTCAAGTCTCTAAAAGGCTATTTTGATTTCCAATTTTGAGTCGACATTTTTAAATGACAAGTGTTATATCAATGCTTTTGAAAAGATAGCATACTAAGATATTCAGCCTCTAAAAAGCATCTAAAACTTCTGCTGAATTTAAAACCTACAGAGCAAGACTAGTGTCAACAAGACCGAATACAAAACAGGTACCGGACATCACACTGCGTTTTCGTATAGCACAATAAACTGTGAACTGCAATGTTGAAATTATCTCACAAGTGCGACCAGACATATTTAGTCTTGTCCTCAATAATTTCCTGTACCCGAGAACTGGCTGATTCTAGCAGCAAAATATCCAAACAGCAGCGGTTAGATAAGTGACGTTTTACTGCACTCCCCATCTCAACCATCAAATTGGGAAACAGGTTAAAGAGACACACAGACACACACAGACACACACAGACACAGAGACACACAATGAGACGCACAGACAGAGAGATACACAGACAGAGAAATAACATGTTTACCTGAGAAAGATATTATTAAGATGGTATAGTCATTTTATTTCCTTAGCTGCAGTGCTTCACTGCATCTCTTCTGTGTTGGAGTTGATTCAGTTGTGCCACCTGTTGGAGCAACTTGACCCGGCAGCTTACTTTCTTAGCTACCAGATGGCAATAGCGATCCCTAATATCACCACTGCTGGCATTAATCAAACTCAAATGATTCAAAGAATGCCAAAGAGAAACAATGTCAGGGGATAGTCAGTGAGAGATTATTCACAATGTTGTTTTGGGACATGTTGGCTGAGCTGGGCCAAGTTAAATTCAATTAGATGAAATAATACTGGACTTGTAGTGCCTGGTTTCATTACAGTTTCATTAGTTCTCCATGGCCCAATGGATAGAGCCACCGGCTTTCCAACGCTGGGATCCTGGGTTCTAGTCCCTAAAAAGCTATCATGATTTCCACTATTGAGTAGGAATTTTGAGATAACAAGCGTTATATCAATGCTTTTGAAAAGATAGCATACTAAGATATTCAGCCTCTAAAAGGCATCTAATACTTCTGCTGAATTCAAAACCTACAGAGACAAGACTAGTGTCAACAAGACCGGATACAAAACAGGTACTCTACATGACAATAGGGACCTTTGGCAACCTTAACATAGCTCATTGAAGAGCTATGTTAAGCACTGCTACCTCTGCGTTTAATGAGCTCTGTTGGCTTTGCTAAAGGTGCCTAACCTTGTCCTCAATAATTTCCTATGCCTGAGAACTGGCTAATTCTAGCAGCAAAATATCCAGACAGCAGATAAAAATAATTCTGGACCTGTAGTGCCTGGTTTCATCTGAGTTTCATTAGTTCTCCATGGCCCAATGGATAGAGCCGCCGGCTTTTCAAGGCTGGGATCCCGGGTTCAAGTCTCTAAAAGGCTATTTTGAGTAGACACTTTTAAATGACAAGCCTTATATCAATGCTTTAGAAAAGATAGCATACTAAGATATTCAGCCTCTAAAAAGCATCTAATACTTCTGCTGAATTCAAAACCTACAGAGACAAGACTAGTGTCAACAAGACCGGATACAAAACAGGTACTCTACATGACAATAGGGACCTTTGGCAACCTTAACATAGCTCATTGAAGAGCTATGTTAAGCACTGCTACCTCTGCGTTTAATGAGCTCTGTTGGCTTTGCTAAAGGTGCCTAACCTTGTCCTCAATAATTTCCTATGCCTGAGAACTGGCTAATTCTAGCAGCAAAATATCCAGACAGCAGATAAAAATAATTCTGGACCTGTAGTGCCTGGTTTCATCACAGTTTCATTAGTTCTCCATGGCCCAATGGATAGAGCCGCCGGCTTTTCAAAGCTGGGATCCCGGGTTCAAGTCTCTAAAAGGCTATTTTGATTTCCAATTTTGAGTCGACATTTTTAAATGACAAGTGTTATATCAATGCTTTTGAAAAGATAGCATACTAAGATATTCAGCCTCTAAAAAGCATCTAAAACTTCTGCTGAATTTAAAACCTACAGAGCAAGACTAGTGTCAACAAGACCGAATACAAAACAGGTACCGGACATCACACTGCGTTTTCGTATAGCACAATAAACTGTGAACTGCAATGTTGAAATTATCTCACAAGTGCGACCAGACATATTTAGTCTTGTCCTCAATAATTTCCTGTACCCGAGAACTGGCTGATTCTAGCAGCAAAATCTCCAAACAGCAGCGGTTAGATAAGTGACGTTTTACTGCACTCCCCATCTCAACCATCAAATTGGGAAACAGGTTAAAGAGACACACAGACACACACAGACACACACAGACACAGAGACACACAATGAGACGCACAGACAGAGAGATACACAGACAGAGAAATAACATGTTTACCTGAGAAAGATATTATTAAGATGGTATAGTCATTTTATTTCCTTAGCTGCAGTGCTTCACTGCATCTCTTCTGTGTTGGAGTTGATTCAGTTGTGCCACCTGTTGGAGCAACTTGACCCGGCAGCTTACTTTCTTAGCTACCAGATGGCAATAGCGATCCCTAATATCACCACTGCTGGCATTAATCAAACTCAAATGATTCAAAGAATGCCAAAGAGAAACAATGCCAGGGGATAGTCAGTGAGAGATTATTCACAATGTTGTTTTGGGACATGTTGGCTGAGTTGGGCCAAGTTAAATTCAATTAGATGAAATAATACTGGACTTGTAGTGCCTGGTTTCATTACAGTTTCATTAGTTCTCCATGGCCCAATGGATAGAGCCACCGGCTTTCCAACGCTGGGATCCTGGGTTCTAGTCCCTAAAAAGCTATCATGATTTCCACTATTGAGTAGGAATTTTGAGATAACAAGCGTTATATCAATGCTTTTGAAAAGATAGCATACTAAGATATTCAGCCTCTAAAAGGCATCTAATACTTCTGCTGAATTCAAAACCTACAGAGACAAGACTAGTGTCAACAAGACCGGATACAAAACAGGTACTCTACATGACAATAGGGACCTTTGGCAACCTTAACATAGCTCATTGAAGAGCTATGTTAAGCACTGCTACCTCTGCGTTTAATGAGCTCTGTTGGCTTTGCTAAAGGTGCCTAACCTTGTCCTCAATAATTTCCTATGCCTGAGAACTGGCTAATTCTAGCAGCAAAATATCCAGACAGCAGATAAAAATAATTCTGGACCTGTAGTGCCTGGTTTCATCTGAGTTTCATTAGTTCTCCATGGCCCAATGGATAGAGCCGCCGGCTTTTCAAGGCTGGGATCCCGGGTTCAAGTCTCTAAAAGGCTATTTTGAGTAGACATTTTTAAATGACAAGCCTTATATCAATGCTTTAGAAAAGATAGCATACTAAGATATTCAGCCTCTAAAAAGCATCTAATACTTCTGCTGAATTCAAAACCTACAGAGACAAGACTAGTGTCAACAAGACCGGATACAAAACAGGTACTCTACATGACAATAGGGACCTTTGGCAACCTTAACATAGCTCATTGAAGAGCTATGTTAAGCACTGCTACCTCTGCGTTTAATGAGCTCTGTTGGCTTTGCTAAAGGTGCCTAACTTTGTCCTCAATAATTTCCTATGCCTGAGAACTGGCTAATTCTAGCAGCAAAATATCCAGACAGCAGATAAAAATAATTCTGGACCTGTAGTGCCTGGTTTCATCACAGTTTCATTAGTTCTCCATGGCCCAATGGATAGAGCCGCCGGCTTTTCAAAGCTGGGATCCCGGGTTCAAGTCTCTAAAAGGCTATTTTGATTTCCAATTTTGAGTCGACATTTTTAAATGACAAGTGTTATATCAATGCTTTTGAAAAGATAGCATACTAAGATATTCAGCCTCTAAAAAGCATCTAAAACTTCTGCTGAATTTAAAACCTACAGAGCAAGACTAGTGTCAACAAGACCGAATACAAAACAGGTACCGGACATCACACTGCGTTTTCGTATAGCACAATAAACTGTGAACTGCAATGTTGAAATTATCTCACAAGTGCGACCAGACATATTTAGTCTTGTCCTCAATAATTTCCTGTACCCGAGAACTGGCTGATTCTAGCAGCAAAATATCCAAACAGCAGCGGTTAGATAAGTGACGTTTTACTGCACTCCCCATCTCAACCATCAAATTGGGAAACAGGTTAAAGAGACACACAGACACACACAGACACACACAGACACAGAGACACACAATGAGACGCACAGACAGAGAGATTCACAGACAGAGAAATAACATGTTTACCTGAGAAAGATATTATTAAGATGGTATAGTCATTTTATTTCCTTAGCTGCAGTGCTTCACTGCATCTCTTCTGTGTTGGAGTTGATTCAGTTGTGCCACCTGTTGGAGCAACTTGACCCGGCAGCTTACTTTCTTAGCTACCAGATGGCAATAGCGATCCCTAATATCACCACTGCTGGCATTAATCAAACTCAAATGATTCAAAGAATGCCAAAGAGAAACAATGTCAGGGGATAGTCAGTGAGAGATTATTCACAATGTTGTTTTGGGACATGTTGGCTGAGCTGGGCCAAGTTAAATTCAATTAGATGAAATAATACTGGACTTGTAGTGCCTGGTTTCATTACAGTTTCATTAGTTCTCCATGGCCCAATGGATAGAGCCACCGGCTTTCCAACGCTGGGATCCTGGGTTCTAGTCCCTAAAAAGCTATCATGATTTCCACTATTGAGTAGGAATTTTGAGATAACAAGCGTTATATCAATGCTTTTGAAAAGATAGCATACTAAGATATTCAGCCTCTAAAAGGCATCTAATACTTCTGCTGAATTCAAAACCTACAGAGACAAGACTAGTGTCAACAAGACCGGATACAAAACAGGTACTCTACATGACAATAGGGACCTTTGGCAACCTTAACATAGCTCATTGAAGAGCTATGTTAAGCACTGCTACCTCTGCGTTTAATGAGCTCTGTTGGCTTTGCTAAAGGTGCCTAACCTTGTCCTCAATAATTTCCTATGCCTGAGAACTGGCTAATTCTAGCAGCAAAATATCCAGACAGCAGATAAAAATAATTCTGGACCTGTAGTGCCTGGTTTCATCACAGTTTCATTAGTTCTCCATGGCCCAATGGATAGAGCCGCCGGCTTTTCAAAGCTGGGATCCCGGGTTCAAGTCTCTAAAAGGCTATTTTGATTTCCAATTTTGAGTCGACATTTTTAAATGACAAGCGTTATATCAATGCTTTTGAAAAGATAGCATACTAAGATATTCAGCCCCTAAAAAGTATCTAAAACTTCTGCTGAATTTAAAACCTACAGAGCAAGACTAGTGTCAACAAGACCGAATACAAAACAGGTACCGGACATCACACTGCGTTTTCGTATAGCACAATAAACTGTGAACTGCAATGTTGAAATTATCTCACAAGTGCGACCAGACATATTTAGTCTTGTCCTCAATAATTTCCTGTACCCGAGAACTGGCTGATTCTAGCAGCAAAATCTCCAAACAGCAGCGGTTAGATAAGTGACGTTTTACTGCACTCCCCATCTCAACCATCAAATTGGGAAACAGGTTAAAGAGACACACAGACACACACAGACACACACAGACACAGAGACACACAATGAGACGCACAGACAGAGAGATACACAGACAGAGAAATAACATGTTTACCTGAGAAAGATATTATTAAGATGGTATAGTCATTTTATTTCCTTAGCTGCAGTGCTTCACTGCATCTCTTCTGTGTTGGAGTTGATTCAGTTGTGCCACCTGTTGGAGCAACTTGACCCGGCAGCTTACTTTCTTAGCTACCAGATGGCAATAGCGATCCCTAATATCACCACTGCTGGCATTAATCAAACTCAAATGATTCAAAGAATGCCAAAGAGAAACAATGTCAGGGGATAGTCAGTGAGAGATTATTCACAATGTTGTTTTGGGACATGTTGGCTGAGTTGGGCCAAGTTAAATTCAATTAGATGAAATAATACTGGACTTGTAGTGCCTGGTTTCATTACAGTTTCATTAGTTCTCCATGGCCCAATGGATAGAGCCACCGGCTTTCCAACGCTGGGATCCTGGGTTCTAGTCCCTAAAAAGCTATCATGATTTCCACTATTGAGTAGGAATTTTGAGATAACAAGCGTTATATCAATGCTTTTGAAAAGATAGCATACTAAGATATTCAGCCTCTAAAAGGCATCTAATACTTCTGCTGAATTCAAAACCTACAGAGACAAGACTAGTGTCAACAAGACCGGATACAAAACAGGTACTCTACATGACAATAGGGACCTTTGGCAACCTTAACATAGCTCATTGAAGAGCTATGTTAAGCACTGCTACCTCTGCGTTTAATGAGCTCTGTTGGCTTTGCTAAAGGTGCCTAACCTTGTCCTCAATAATTTCCTATGCCTGAGAACTGGCTAATTCTAGCAGCAAAATATCCAGACAGCAGATAAAAATAATTCTGGACCTGTAGTGCCTGGTTTCATCACAGTTTCATTAGTTCTCCATGGCCCAATGGATAGAGCCGCCGGCTTTTCAAAGCTGGGATCCCGGGTTCAAGTCTCTAAAAGGCTATTTTGATTTCCAATTTTGAGTCGACATTTTTAAATGACAAGTGTTATATCAATGCTTTTGAAAAGATAGCATACTAAGATATTCAGCCTCTAAAAAGCATCTAAAACTTCTGCTGAATTTAAAACCTACAGAGCAAGACTAGTGTCAACAAGACCGAATACAAAACAGGTACCGGACATCACACTGCGTTTTCGTATAGCACAATAAACTGTGAACTGCAATGTTGAAATTATCTCACAAGTGCGACCAGACATATTTAGTCTTGTCCTCAATAATTTCCTGTACCCGAGAACTGGCTGATTCTAGCAGCAAAATCTCCAAACAGCAGAGGTTAGATAAGTGACGTTTTACTGCACTCCCCATCTCAACCATCAAATTGGGAAACAGGTTAAAGAGACACACAGACACACACAGACACACACAGACACAGAGACACACAATGAGACGCACAGACAGAGAGATACACAGACAGAGAAATAACATGTTTACCTGAGAAAGATATTATTAAGATGGTATAGTCATTTTATTTCCTTAGCTGCAGTGCTTCACTGCATCTCTTCTGTGTTGGAGTTGATTCAGTTGTGCCACCTGTTGGAGCAACTTGACCCGGCAGCTTACTTTCTTAGCTACCAGATGGCAATAGCGATCCCTAATATCACCACTGCTGGCATTAATCAAACTCAAATGATTCAAAGAATGCCAAAGAGAAACAATGTCAGGGGATAGTCAGTGAGAGATTATTCACAATGTTGTTTTGGGACATGTTGGCTGAGTTGGGCCAAGTTAAATTCAATTAGATGAAATAATACTGGACTTGTAGTGCCTGGTTTCATTACAGTTTCATTAGTTCTCCATGGCCCAATGGATAGAGCCACCGGCTTTCCAACGCTGGGATCCTGGGTTCTAGTCCCTAAAAAGCTATCATGATTTCCACTATTGAGTAGGAATTTTGAGATAACAAGCGTTATATCAATGCTTTTGAAAAGATAGCATACTAAGATATTCAGCCTCTAAAAGGCATCTAATACTTCTGCTGAATTCAAAACCTACAGAGACAAGACTAGTGTCAACAAGACCGGATACAAAACAGGTACTCTACATGACAATAGGGACCTTTGGCAACCTTAACATAGCTCATTGAAGAGCTATGTTAAGCACTGCTACCTCTGCGTTTAATGAGCTCTGTTGGCTTTGCTAAAGGTGCCTAACCTTGTCCTCAATAATTTCCTATGCCTGAGAACTGGCTAATTCTAGCAGCAAAATATCCAGACAGCAGATAAAAATAATTCTGGACCTGTAGTGCCTGGTTTCATCTGAGTTTCATTAGTTCTCCATGGCCCAATGGATAGAGCCGCCGGCTTTTCAAGGCTGGGATCCAGGGTTCAAGTCTCTAAAAGGCTATTTTGAGTAGACATTTTTAAATGACAAGCCTTATATCAATGCTTTAGAAAAGATAGCATACTAAGATATTCAGCCTCTAAAAAGCATCTAATACTTCTGCTGAATTCAAAACCTACAGAGACAAGACTAGTGTCAACAAGACCGGATACAAAACAGGTACTCTACATGACAATAGGGACCTTTGGCAACCTTAACATAGCTCATTGAAGAGCTATGTTAAGCACTGCTACCTCTGCGTTTAATGAGCTCTGTTGGCTTTGCTAAAGGTGCCTAACCTTGTCCTCAATAATTTCCTATGCCTGAGAACTGGCTAATTCTAGCAGCAAAATATCCAGACAGCAGATAAAAATAATTCTGGACCTGTAGTGCCTGGTTTCATCACAGTTTCATTAGTTCTCCATGGCCCAATGGATAGAGCCGCCGGCTTTTCAAAGCTGGGATCCCGGGTTCAAGTCTCTAAAAGGCTATTTTGATTTCCAATTTTGAGTCGACATTTTTAAATGACAAGTGTTATATCAATGCTTTTGAAAAGATAGCATACTAAGATATTCAGCCTCTAAAAAGCATCTAAAACTTCTGCTGAATTTAAAACCTACAGAGCAAGACTAGTGTCAACAAGACCAAATACAAAACAGGTACCGGACATCACACTGCGTTTTCGTATAGCACAATAAACTGTGAACTGCAATGTTGAAATTATCTCACAAGTGCGACCAGACATATTTAGTCTTGTCCTCAATAATTTCCTGTACCCGAGAACTGGCTGATTCTAGCAGCAAAATATCCAAACAGCAGCGGTTAGATAAGTGACGTTTTACTGCACTCCCCATCTCAACCATCAAATTGGGAAACAGGTTAAAGAGACACACAGACACACACAGACACACACAGACACAGAGACACACAATGAGACGCACAGACAGAGAGATACACAGACAGAGAAATAACATGTTTACCTGAGAAAGATATTATTAAGATGGTATAGTCATTTTATTTCCTTAGCTGCAGTGCTTCACTGCATCTCTTCTGTGTTGGAGTTGATTCAGTTGTGCCACCTGTTGGAGCAACTTGACCCGGCAGCTTACTTTCTTAGCTACCAGATGGCAATAGCGATCCCTAATATCACCACTGCTGGCATTAATCAAACTCAAATGATTCAAAGAATGCCAAAGAGAAACAATGTCAGGGGATAGTCAGTGAGAGATTATTCACAATGTTGTTTTGGGACATGTTGGCTGAGTTGGGCCAAGTTAAATTCAATTAGATGAAATAATACTGGACTTGTAGTGCCTGGTTTCATTACAGTTTCATTAGTTCTCCATGGCCCAATGGATAGAGCCACCGGCTTTCCAACGCTGGGATCCTGGGTTCTAGTCCCTAAAAAGCTATCATGATTTCCACTATTGAGTAGGAATTTTGAGATAACAAGCGTTATATCAATGCTTTTGAAAAGATAGCATACTAAGATATTCAGCCTCTAAAAGGCATCTAATACTTCTGCTGAATTCAAAACCTACAGAGACAAGACTAGTGTCAACAAGACCGGATACAAAACAGGTACTCTACATGACAATAGGGACCTTTGGCAACCTTAACATAGCTCATTGAAGAGCTATGTTAAGCACTGCTACCTCTGCGTTTAATGAGCTCTGTTGGCTTTGCTAAAGGTGCCTAACCTTGTCCTCAATAATTTCCTATGCCTGAGAACTGGCTATTAGGGACCTTTAGCAAACCCGACGTAGCTCATTAAACGCAGACGTAGTAGTGCTAAAGGGATAGGCTACGTCTACGTTTATTGAGCTTTTACGTGGTTGCTAAAGGTCCCTAATTCTAGCAGCAAAATATCCAGACAGCAGATAAAAATAATTCTGGACCTGTAGTGCCTGGTTTCATCTGAGTTTCATTAGTTCTCCATGGACCAATGGATAGAGCCGCCGGCTTATTAAAGCTGGGATCCCGGGTTCAAGTCCCTAAAAAGCTATCATGATTTCCAATTTTGAGTAGACATTTTTAAATGACAAGCGTTATATCAATGCTTTTGAAAAGATAGCATACTAAGATATTCAGCCTCTAAAAAGCATCTAAAACTTCTGCTGAATTCAAAACCTACAGAGCAAGACTAGTGTCAACAAGACCGGATACAAAACAGGTACTCTACATGACAATAGGGACCTTTGGCAACCTTAACATAGCTCTGTACGGTGGACGTGGCGTGTAAGTTGTCCCAACACTAGATTCCTAATGACCAAAAAGTACCAGATGGCAATAGCGATCCCCAACATCACCACTGCTGGCATTAATCAAACTCAACTGATTCAGAGAAAACCAAAGTTTGTTTGTTTGTTTGTGTAGTTTAACGTCCCACTGACTATGCAGGTGAGACTTACTCAAGTTTCAGTTTTTCACAAGTAAGGAGGTAGGCCGAAGGCCTACCTCGGATGATCGTATCCAGGATGATCGAATCTATGAGATGAGCCAAAAGATAGAAATCCCGCTCCTACACATTTACCGAAGCAAGGGTTCTTTAACCTCCGACACCACATAGACATGGTGTGAGAGGGACAGGCCTTTGTTATGCTGTAAGTCTACCACAGCATGGGAAAGAGCAGCCATAGGTATAGTCGGGAAGCAATGAAAACTCCAAGCTGATACAAACTGTGTGCCATCAGTCTGGAGTGATACATCCCGACTCGCCAAACTAGTCTCCCCCATTTTTTTTTTTCCATTTTTTCCATTTTTTGTATTTTTTTTGTATTTTTTATTTTATTTATTTTTTTAATTTTCCATTTCATATTTTGTCCCATAGTTGGGTTTCCTTTAAGAATTTTAATACATTTTCGTCATGAGTGGTGTTGAAAACACTGTACATAGATGTTGTGTCTGAAAGATGTTTTCTTCTACTTTCTGCAGTCCTTCTACAGTGGAGTAGAAGATGCTCCACTGTCAGACGGGTACTGCAGTCTTGACATCTTGGTTCATATTCCCCATTCAGTCTGTACTCGTGTGTCAGTTTAGTGTGACTGATCCTTAGACGGTTTAATCTCACTTGTTCTGCTCGTTTTAGCTTTTTCCTCATTGTCACTCCTTTCAGTTTTGGCTGAACCGAGTACATGGTATTATGGCCCTTTTCTTTGTTCCATGCAGCTTGCCATTTTGCTTTCATGTGGCTATCTATGGATGGTAACAGGTCAGTGTATGGAATGGGAGTTAGGCGAGGTCTCAGACTCATAGTACAGTAGATAGAGCAGTGATATTGACCAAGATTGGCACCTCTGGCGGCAAGCTTGCAAATTTGCACCTAGGGGTGTTTTAATGTGCTGAATCCATTTCTAAGTGGAGACAAGATTTTTGAGAATTGTTTCTACTTGAAAAATGACTTTGAAAATAAAAAGTAGGAAATTAATATTTAATTAAGTGAAAAATCAGCATACATTCTAAGAGATTCTGAAAAGGCTGTATAGAGACTGGGAATCACTTATATCCATCTATGTTAACTACATGGAGTCTAAATCATCAATATCCTAATGTGTGCTTGCATATTAAAGCCCTAATTTGCATATTATAATTAGGTACGACTAACTGCTGAACTATGGTAGTTTAGTTCACTCTGGGGGAACTGGGTATGCAAATAACCATTGAAATACCTCTAACATTGTAATTTGGGTATAACTCTTAAATATCCGTGTAATACTATGTTATGGTGATCTTCCTAATTAGCATAATTTATGCATTAATCGGAAACTTATTAAACACAGGAAACAATCATTTGCAGGAAATGGAGGTGGACAGGCGATGATCATTTATACATGTACTGCACACCCCTTGCTTTTTACTGCCTGCTAATATCAATAAAATATTAATACATAATACAGATAAAGCCCTACATCCATACCCAATTAACATAATTTATGCATGATCTGAGTCATTTTGCTACATATTAAAGGTAGGATTGATAAATAACAGGGGAGACTTCTTACATCTCCCGGAGGCTAGGTATTGGATGGTGACAGGAGATATAATGACAGGAGTGGGTGATGATGGGCAGGAGGAGGAAATTTAGGAAAAGTGATAGGATTGCAGAGGAATCGGGAAGGTGAGTGAATGGCAGATGAAGGGACAGGGTACATGTCATGGTCATGTATTCCATCATTCCTGCCAGTATGATGATGTTTAATTTATGTAAACTATCCAAAATGAATTCTACAGTAGTCGTAAATATAAATGAGCAAATGTGTTAGTCAGAGGTTTTTCACCTATGTGGTTAAGAGTGATACCAATGCGGTACAGAAGTGGCACTCTCCTGGCACCCAGTCAAGTCATTGTCTTAAGGAAGCATTCAAGACATACATGAGGTATCGTTTACATTGGCTTATTGTAACGATTCTAGTTGTGTACATGGAGCTGGCTTTAGGCTGAAGCTAGTATATATCTAATATGAATGCCAGGGTGCTCCGTACACCTCTATACATAACATAACATTGATGTATTATATCTGAAAGTGGCTATTTACACAGATTTATATATTTGTTATCTACTATACACATTATATTAGCCAAGCAATGTGTTTTCTATTTAAAAATCCTGGTGTCGGTTATTACCCAGCTGAAAAGTTCTTTCCGTACGCCAGGATAAAATAAACAGGATTGATGTATTTACGATCATCTCATACTCAAAAAAAACAGGGAACGAACTGACCAATTGACTAGACGGCACTCATTTTGCCTGTAATCTTAAAAACCCATTTTTCTGGTAATCTTTCCCCCCTTTTCTCAATATGGTGCCACTTTATCATCCCATCCTTTAGAGGTAGATGGGTTCGGTTATAGTTCTGTTATAGTTTCATAAAAGAAGAAGAAAGAAAAAGGGGGTGCGGGGGTAGAGCGCCCAATATATACAACAATTTTACCAACTTACAGTGGTGCCATCAAGAGAATAGGCCTGGAAACTGAATAAGATTACCGGAAAAGTCGGCATTTTAAGATTGCAGGTAAAATGGGTGGCATCTAGTCACTTAGTCAGTTTGTCCCCGCGTGCGGATAGGGTGGTAAGATGGGACAATCTGGGCAGGGTGCAAAGAAGAAGAGTAAGAGGGCCAGGACAAGATGGCATGGGGAGAAATATTACTAAGGGAATAATAATAAGCAACATTACTAAGGGAATATTGATAAGCAAGCACGAGGGTCGGTTATCCATGGCTATGGCACCAGGCGCAGCCAAGTGCCTTACACATGGATAACCAGCCATGGGTAACCAGAGTGGTGGCTTATTCACATATTATTCTGTTTATACTACCATTTGAACATTTGTGGGATATAAAAATCTGATTTATTTCACCATGACTTAAGTGGACAACCGTGGTATAAAGTGTATTAATATGGTTACCATAGCAAGAGTTTTAATCAGTAAGTATTATAAGATAGGTATAGAGATTAATTCATATGAGGACTAGGCAAAGTGATGAATAGGCTGCCCCCCTCCCTACCAATTGCTATCCCATCCCTACATGTCCACTCCTCCACTGCCTATCATGACCCCTGATCCTGCAACTCTGCCCATCCTCTTTGCTACCTGTCCCCTCTGTTCCATCATTCTTATGGGTGATATCTGGTTTATAGCAGGTGTTATGAGAACAACTAGAAAATGGTCACTGAGACATTCCCAACTCACCATGGTTTCAAAGACATATTCACAAGAGTTGTATCAAATGTAATATATCTGTGTATATCTGATAGATTGCAGAAAACTTTGATGATTACACACTAAAAGTCCCTCCAATTACCCCAAAAAAGTAGCATACATGATGTGTGAGACCAAATGATACTATAAGGAGTTGAAAATACCAATATATAGCTCCTAGACCTTGCTACTTGCTCCTTTGACACCAGCTGATGGTCTAAGGGAAATCAAGAAGCCTAGAAAGCTTATAACGTTGGGATAATTGTCCCTGGCGAAGGGACTGCTGGTCTGTAGGACAGATTCAAGTAGTAGCTTGCAGCTAATAATAGAACCGTGGGGGGGGGGGGGGGGCAACATCACGTGATTGATACCCTCTGACGTGATTGATACCCTCTGACGTAGCAGTAGAGGAAACTTGAATCTCCCTCATATAGGTTGCATTACATATTCAGTTCTGCTACGTAACAGTGTGGCCAAATAAATCCAACACATGGTAAGGTAACCTCACCATGATAAGCACACACCAGGGTCATAACATTCCTCTATTTTTGATCTGGGTTATAGTGACCCACAACTTTCACTATACCATATCTTGTATCAAATGTATGTCATGTATACATAATTATATACATATATATTTACATTTTGATATATCTGGCTGATTCAGACTTACCATACCTAGATGTCACAGTCCAGTGATCTGTTTGCCCACCGGACCTCCCATACAAATAGAAACAATCAAGTATATGTAACTTGACCTATAGGGGAGGTTAGAGTCGTAGATTGTGCAAATACTGTAATAGAACTCAGGGGAAAGAACTGTACCATGGGATTAATGATGCTTCTTTTATATTTATCATGAGGAAGGTACATATCACTGTAGAATGTTTTGTTCACGTGGGTGATACCAAATGAGTGTATGAAGCACATCTCACTCATCTAGTCACATAAACACATTGCAAATTATTTTAAAGTATATATTGCATTCCTGCGATGATTGGTACCCTCTAATACATGTCATATGCATCGTTGTACTGATATTCTCGAGTTTGAATAAATTATGCTAATTAGAAGAACTTATATATAATATACTGTAGGGCTAGAGTATCAATAGTGAAGATACATATCCAAATTTATGTTAGCAGACAATCAAAGAATTATTCTCCAGCCATAGTTCCCAGGACTGACTTCGACTCCCATGGTTTGTCATATAGGTCTACCTAATTGTAATATGCAAATGAGGTCATTAATATGTAAACAACCAATATGAATATTGCTGATTTGGATTCTATGTAATAACTTTACCAAACTATCAGTCATTTAATTAGTTTTTAAGGCTTTTCATGTTATGTTAAAATGTATTGTTTTTTTGAATGACATTAAAAAAATGATTTATACTTTTTATTTTCAAAACGATTTTTCAAGTAGAAACATTTTTCAAAATCCTTGTCTCCACTTAGAAATGGATTCAGCATGTTCCAAACCCCCTGTATGCAAATTTGCATGCTTGCCGCCGGAAGTGCCAATGTTTTTGCTATATCTACTGCACTATCAGAGCTCTCTTTGCAGCTTCATCTGCTTCCTCATTTCCTTCGATTCCAATGTGACTTGGTAGCCAGCAGAAAAGTACTTCTTTTTTCTTCCTTTTCAGGTCAGAGGTTCTCTTTCGCATGTCGCGTATCAGTGGATTGACAGGCATATATTGGAGCATTGCCTGCAGACATGACTTGGAGTCTGAGAAGACAATAAATTTGTTCTCTTTGCAATCATCCATCCACTCTACTGCTTCAAGAAGTGCACTGGCCTCTGCAGTGAAAATGCTGGCTTTAGGGTGTAGGCGTCCACTGAGATTCTGAGATGGCGTGTGAACTCAATAACCTACCCTTTCATTGTCTTTTGACCCATCTGTATAGATTGGCATGTGATCTTTATATTTTTCCTCAATAGTTTTCAGATTCTTTTTGAATAGAGCAGGGTTTGTGTCTGCCTTTTTGTTAGAAAACAATGTCAGCGGATAGTCAGTGAGAGACTATTCACAATGTTGTTTTGGGACATGTTGGCTGAGTTTGGCCAAGCTAAATTCAAGTAGGCCTAGATAAAATAATGCTGGACTTGTAGTTAGCTGTGTCGCTAGCGCTCTGGTACCGGCCGAGGACGCCGAGGTTGAAAGCTCAATTAGCTCTGTAGTGCCAGCAGTTTCATTACAGTTTCATTAGTTCTCCATGGCCCAATGGGTAGAGCTGCCGGCTTTTCAACGCTGGGATCCCAGGTTCTGGTCTCTAAAAAGCTATCATGATTTTGCATAAAACCCCATAGGTGTCCCGTGTTCCCCTATCTTCCCAGTACAAGCAATCGGGTGTGTTGGCTGGGCGGCACTTTTCAGGCAACTGGCATGTCGCACCGGCTTCCTCTAGTTGGCCTACTAGATCTTTCGCATTTCCCCACTTTTCCCAACATTACTTTCCAAGTAATTTGCCTGTAAATCGAAAATGATGCATATGCAGCGAACAACGAACTATATTCTGCCATTTTCTGCGTAAGGAAGCAATTTTGGCTTTTTTTCCAAGTTCCAAGAGGCAAGAGGCACGTCGCACCCAGGTTTCGATTTCCCGTACACCGGGCACCAGCTTCGGCATTCTGCGCATGCCTGTTTCGAACATCCGGTCCATCGAGCTTGTTTGAGGCGGTTGTTTTGAAACTTGAATTCACTGATAATACTCAAAAAACACACAATACCCATCAATACAAACTACTGTTCAGTAGGACAAAGGTTTGATACCTTGTCATCAAGAAATAACAGTTTAGAAGTTGATTTGACCGCTAAGTAAGTTGGATTGGTGACCGTGTTTACGTAGTATCAAACTGCTTGACAAGTCAAGTGACAAGTCCGGACATGAAAACGGGAAGTTTGGAGAGTAGGTCGGACCCACACTCATAGCACCGGGCTCACATGAAGAAGCCTGTGGTCTAGTGAATATTTAGGAACCATTCCACAACAATATGGAGCCGGGGGAAGATTCCACGGTGGTTGCCACCTACGTCTTTCGTGGCATTGAGTATGTAGTGAGCATGAATGTTGTGAATGGCCGTGATACATTGGTGGTTGAGGTAGAAGACCGACTCACTGCTGATCAATGGAGAGGTTCATTTGACGCTGCATGTAAGTTATCCCTTTTAGGCCTTTACCGTTGAACTTGTTTATGTTATCTGAAAAATGTCAATACAGTTTAAGGCCACTCAAAAGAAAAAAGTGGTTTCTCATCACCAAGGTCTGAGAAATCTGACGAGGGAGGTTTTTTTTCCTTTTTTATTCGCAAGCTAAAATGTATAGGATAATTTTCGTTTTTCGAGACCAAAATTCATACTTTGTTGGTTAAGAATTATTTGATCTTTAAAAGTGGAGAAAATGTAAGTTATCTCTATACCACTGTATTGCTGGCATTATTAGCTGTAATTTGATACCATATATGACAATTTTTGTTCATTTTTATCAGTTTTTTCATCAAAAATTGACAAAAAATGCAAAAGCAAAACTTGATTTTTATGATGCGCAAAACTTGATTTTTATGATGCGCGCGGTGATGAGAAACCATTTTATTTTTTTAAGTGGCCTAAATAGCCTACTTTAATTTTGAATCTGAGCAACAGCGACGTCACACTCATTTTGACACAGAGCAGTACGTGCTGTTCAGTGTCGGTGTAGCTCTTATCTGGCTTATTTTACACCTGATAAGAGAAAACAGGTTACTTTAAAATAGGTAATGTTTTTTGTTTGTTTTCTAATCAAGTTTTATTTTATGTGTCAGTTTAGGTCCTATATGCTAAAGATGTCAAAATCCTTATCGCCAGTCTGCAGAGATGTATATTAGGCCCAACCAGGCAAGGCCAGTTTGTATTAGGCCGCCTACCTTCAACAAAAAGCGATACAAAATCTGGAAGATATTCAAACTATGCATTAGAAATAAGATGTTCTCATCCCATCATTTATGGTCCACCTCAGTCAGATCCTTAGGACATAGGCTATGTTCATTCGTACTGCGTGTGGATTCAGAACTAACATCGTGAAGGCTGGGGGTGTGGTACAGAACTCATTTGAGGAGAGAACAGCAAAATGTAACATTTTCTTGTACCGCACATTGCCTCTATAGCAAAACCCTTTGTATGCACCCGAGAATTGTCGTACCAGTACCTTCTTTACCTTTGACAAACCAGGCTTTGACTTGTTCTGAGGAATGTTTCAATTAAGATACAGTAAGGGTGGTCAATTCTTAATGAATACATGTGCCATCAGTTATTATACTAGCAGCCAGGGCTTTATTTCTTCACTTTAGACTAGACTGGCGACCTCCCGAATGCCGCTCCTACTTGTGGCTATTGACACTGACAGTCCATATTGTGCCTCTACATGGGATAAAAATCGACACGGGCGACACAGCGACACGTGCGTTTTAAAAATCGACACGTGCGACACGGCCCTTTTAAAAAGCGACGGACACAGACATGCTTAAAACTACCTAGTATATTCTATAGGGATAAAAATCGACACAGCGACACATCTGTTTTGCTAAAAAATCGACACGGCGACATGGTTAAAAATACGGGTACCCATGTAGAGGTACCATATTCCCAACCTTACAACCTTATCCCAGGACAGCTCCAAACAGAGGGTATCACTTTAAGAAAGTTTGTCCATGTTCCCACTCTAAGGCCTTGAAGTATAGGGTGTCCTCCCTCAGAGCTGGTATCCACTGGCATGGGGCTTGTCTGTCGAATGTGTATTGTACACCTACAAAACACTTCCGGGTACAAAGGGGTAATAACATTTTTGATAGGGCAGGGGTAGCCACTAACGCTGGCCCGGGAGCCAATGGCCCGTAATTCTTGGTCCGGGCCCGTAGTTTTCCAGAGAATTAGCTTCCTATGGGCCCGGGTGGCCCACAAGAATAGGAAAATGAAACCCATGGAAAATATCCTGTAACCATAACAGGCATGTAATATACTGTTGGAAAGAGAACATCTACAGGAATCTTTATATTTCAGTTACGTTTTGATGTATTCTAACCAATAATAACTATGATTTCCTTTTTGGAAAAAGTAAATGCGTCTATTGGGCCCACAGATCTAGGTGCGGGTCCGTATCTTTTTGAAGCTGCGGGTCCGGGTGGCCCATGGCTGATAAAGTTAGTGTCTACCCCTGTAGGGGTAATTATATCTATTTAATGACAAACCCTCACCGGCTAACCCCTAAAAAAAGTCCTCAACCGGTCCCAAGGTATCACTAGCGGCCTTTCTAACTTGAGACCAACTTGCACTACATAATAAGTACAATGTATGACAGATTGTATAGGCGTGTAGCGGGATGAATTATGAACCAATGACTGAGATATTTATTTTCCCGCATTCACAGCATAATTCTAAGTGTGCATTTATTTTAATATGTAACAACTGGTACCCACTGTGATAGCTGTTATCAGTCCTTATATCGCTTGTACCAGATCAAGTAATGGTCGCACACACTGATGTTATGCAATTAAGTCATATTTAAATGCTGGTTATTACCCCTCCCGGTCAGTCTACTTTAGACAATACTATTATTGATTACTTAAAACATGCGTATGCCCATAGCTGTGAGCATGAGGCACATACATGAGACTTATGATACAACACCTTACATAGCCCTATTTAGGCCAAAAATATGAAACCATGTGATTTAAAATAATCTAAATTTAGTTCTATCCGGGCCGGCTACATGACCTCAGTTTGCAATTATGACTCCATATACTATTATGAGGTTGTGTAGACTACCAACTGCACTTAGCTTAGTCTAGCCTGTGCCTTCGCTGGATAAGTATATCATACTGAATGAGTGCATTTTGAACTCTTACAGAGGATATACATAGACATTATATGAATATATTATAAGAATATACAACTATATTAGGACTGCTACTGACATTATGGCTGTTTCAGCTATGCTTTATTTCATAATCACTCGACACAATGGCATTTGAGCCAAAGGACACCGGCCTGTGCAGTATCTTAAACTGCATCTCAAGCGTGTATATTTCTATATTTCTATCTGTTCATGTTATATGGCTATGAATTCCCGGAAATTAAAACTTTTCCATTACATGAACCGGCTGCAGGCTCTGATTTTTTCTGACCATTCTAGCTCTTACCATGGAATGCACTAGATGCGAGAACCATGGTACAATTGACACAAACGGTGTTAATGATGGGGGTGTGCGCGTGGGGAGGGACTGGGGGGACTGCTATATAATGAGAGAGTGGGGCATCGTTTCTCACATGACATATGACTCAGCTGACTAAGCAGTACTTTAGGAACACCAGAGGAGTTGTTGTTGCCCACATGAATGTAAGGAGTATCCCCAGTAATATTATTACTATCAGGCAGGAATTTGAGGGATGTGACATAGATTGCCTATCCATATCTGAGACGTGGTTAAATGACACTACCCCGGAAAGTCAGGTATTCCTTGAGGGATATAATCTACTACGCCATGATAGAGAAACACTCACAGAAGATGGAGAAGTACAAACTGGTGGCGGTCTGGGTGTATATATTAGACAGGAATATACTTTCTCTACTGAAGAACTTGGGAATTTAAATGTTAGCAATGCTGACATTGAGTTACAGTGTATAACTTTCAGCAAACAGTTCTTCAAGAAGTGTATACTTATAAATGTATATAGACCTCCTAGCGGAAATGTCACTAAATTCTGCGATGCATTATTGGCGATGGCGAACCTTCTAGGTGATTATATGGATACAGAGCGTTTTGTTATGGGTGATTTCAATGTGGATCTGTTGGGACCATATAGAACTAATACCAAAAGAAACGAGGCTAGAATGATTAAGAACACGGTGATGCAACTGGGCTGTAAACAATATATAAATGAAATTACACATTTTGCACCAAATGGTAAAACATCACTTTTAGACCTAGCTTGTACAGACTCACTTAACATTATCGCTAGTGGTACACTAAATGTTAAAATTGCTGATCACCTGTGTGTGTATCTTGTAAGGGCTGCTAGGATTGATGATAAAATGCCTGCTGCTTTCACGGGCCGATCCTATAGAAATTATATCAAGGAAAACTTTGTTCTGGGCCTACTGAATTCAGATTGGGATGGTTTCTGGGAAGAAGAAAATGCTGAATTAGCTTGGGGACGGCTGCTAGATATTATTGATAATGTATTGTCAATTACCTGTCCTGTTAAAGATTTTTCTTTTGCTAAAAGGAAAAAACCCTGGATCACTAATAATATCCTAGATATGTTAAATGATAAAAATGCTGCTCTTAAAAAAGCCAAGAGAACTAAAAACCAAGACGATATTAATATTGCAAATTACCTAGGTAATAGGGCAAAATATATTTCCAGGGAAGCTAAGAGTAATTATAGGAAGGGAAACTTGGACGAATATAAAAATAACCCCAAGGCATATTGGAAGGAAATTTCTAGCATTGTAAATCCCAGACAAACCCATAGTAGTATTAATCTAATAGACACACAAACAAATGAACCCATCCCGCCTGAAAACTCAGCAGATTACGTAAACAAATTTTTTGTAAACATAGGACCAAACTTAGCAAAAAACATGACTACCCCATGGGATTATTCTGGCTTTTATTCAGACCCTGTGTTTAACCTCAGACCTGCTACATTAAATGAGATCAAGGTTGTTATTAAAAATATTAAGACAAAAAAACCGGCAGGCTTAAGAAATATATCCACAGCAGTCCTAAAAGATGCCCTAGAAGCCTTACCCTCACACCTACAGCATGTCATAAACCTTTCTATTTCCTCCAGCTGTTTTCCTGATACATGGAAAGTGGCAACTGTCACTCCGTTACATAAAGGGGGAAACCGTGCAGGAGTCGCTAACTATAGGCCTATTTCTATTCTGCCCTTGATTTCTAAACTATGTGAAAAAATAGTACATGCCCAACTACTTGCTTACCTAACTACAAACAAGATTTTGAACTCTAATCAACATGGCTTCAGACCCAAGCACTCAACTATGACTAGCCTCTATGAATTAACTGATAACATATACAATGGGGTGGAAAATAAGTCAACAACCCTAATCACCTACCTGGATTTCGCCAAAGCTTTTGATACAATAAACCATTACTTGCTATGCCAAAAATTGCAGAAAATTGGACTTGATGAAGCCTCTGTTCGCTGGTTTGAATCTTATCTTCATAACCGTATGCAAAAATGTAAGGCTAATGGTATTGTCTCACAACCGGAAAAGGTACTCTGTGGCGTCCCACAGGGATCCATTTTGGGGCCACTCCTCTTTCTTGTCTATATAAATGACCTTGAGACCTCACTTTCATACATGAAGGCACAACTCTATGCAGATGACACTG
This sequence comes from Harmothoe impar, assembly GCA_947462335.1. NCBI lineage: Eukaryota > Metazoa > Annelida > Polychaeta > Phyllodocida > Polynoidae > Harmothoe > Harmothoe impar. Next base: position 59,989,786 of record OX381704.1, read on the forward strand.
CACTCTATTGTACTTATAAACAACTAACCCCCTACCTAATGCATTGTATTAACACTGACCTGGCAAATGTGGCAAACTGGTGTAAAAAGAACAAGCTGTCTTTAAACATTAAAAAAACCAAGTATGCCATTTATGGCACCAGACAAAGACGTAAGAGCCACCCTCGCCTTGATCTTAAAATAGACAACCAGGATATATTACAGACCCACCAATATAGGTACCTTGGCATGGAACTGGATGTTGACCTTAACTTTAAGGGCCACATTGGTGTCCTATACAAAAGTCTTTCATATAAGTCTCTCCTTATTTCAAGACTAAGAGGTGACCTGACCACTGAAGCTACACATGATATAATTACTACTATGGTATTGCCTGTGGCTGATTATGGCCAGCTCATCTACGGTTCGGGCAATAAAACTAAATTAGATAGACTGGATAGTACCTTGAATAGGTTGTTAAGGATCTGTTACTACCAAGATAAATATAGAAGTATTGAATTTGTGAGAGATAAATATGGTTTTGACTCTCTCGAAAAGCGCCGAATCAAGGCAGAGAAGGTGGAAGCCTTTAAATATGCTCAGATAAAGGAAAACCTGGATACTCGTGATATATATACCAGAAGTCATGATGCCAATCTAGTAAAGGTCAAATGGTACAAGACTACCAAAGCCAGGCAAAGTGTCACCTACAAAATATCACATGCATGGAATGCCCTCCCAGTGGGTCTTAGATTGTTAGACTCCCTTGATGTGTTCAAAAATCGTATCTAATTGCATAAACATACAACATATAGTCTCTCGTTGACTCTTGCCTAGCTCTCACCATGTGTATTCTACATATTGTACTTTGTTTGGAGTACATTTTTGCATCCCCCCCGCCCTCCACCATGCGCGCACACTATACCCATTAAAAGATATCTGACTACTAACATTAATTAACTAGATAAGTCATGTCGTACACACACTAACGCTATATGTCTAAAGTTGTCAATATGTCATATTTGTTGATCAATCATACACAAACCAAAAGACAACTGTATCATGACGAGAAAGGAGTATATATGCTTTTTGTAATCGGATAACTCGGACCATACTGTGTCCCCTGGTTGCAATCAAAATAAAGAAATTTGAACTTGAACTTGAACTTGATAAGGAATCCTGCTACCTGGGTATATGTGATGGAAAACCTCCGCGGAGGTGTAGTATTTGCAGTAAAACCTCCGAGGCTACGCCTCGGAGGTTTTACTGCAAATACTACACCTCCGCGGAGGTTTTCTAGCTTATACTCCATCCTGCATGAGCTACCTAATAGCAAGGTGTACATTAATGGTAAATTCGAGTATATTTAAGTAAAATCGGTTGTAAGATTCGTCAGGGATTCGAACCTACTACAGCAATATCTTATACATTGAATAGAATAATATGACCTGCACAATGCCCTATGGTATAGCCAGCTCTGTGGCCAAATGGATAACAGCGTAGGCACTGAAGTTCTGGTCAGCTGAGTTCGCTACCCTGTGAGGCCATATTATTTTTTGCTTTTGTGCCAGTACACGGCTCCCTGGCCCTATCTTATAGTATGATTGCAGTAATTACATTCATACTATTAATTATAACCCTCAAAAGTAATACTATTCTGTTTGGATTGGGACTTGTTTCAGCAGCTGCTTTAGCTGTGGCATTGGTGGGGTCAAAAGCGACCTGGCGACCTGGACTGTTTTCCAGGCGACCTGGCGACCTTTTCGACAATTTCGGATATAAAAATGGTCCAAAAAAGTGACTTTGTAATATGCTATGTACCACAAGGCGTCCCTCGTAGCCTGATGGTTAGAGCGATGGTCTTCAAATGGCATGGTTTATCCATGTCTGGGTTCGAATCCCACTAAGACCAAGGTTTTAAGAAGGAATGAAGCTACAAAACCTCCTCCGGAGGTTATTTGAAAAAACCTCCGCTCAGGGGCTCCAAAACCTCCGCTCAGGGCCTCTAAAACCTCCGCTCAGGGTGTGTAAAATCTCCTTGTAAGAGAATGTGAAAATAAACCTACAGTGAGAACAATAGGCCGGACACATGAGCGGAGTATAATGGACAGTACACATCCAAATTCAAGCAGACTCCTGTCTAGATCAAAGAGATAATAAGGATAAGGGATAAGGCACACTTCGACTGTAGGCTACTGTTTTCACGATCCGTAAGGTGACCCTTACAAGAAAGAGCTGCTCGAGGCCTAATACATGCAATTTAAGGCCCGGCCACACCTACTCCTAGTGACCCAGAGATCCCACTTTTCCTACTTTTGCAGGAATTCCTACTTATTCGCTGGAATTTCTGTATTGAATTAAATCAATTTCCTACAGAGAATCGACCAAAACTTAGGATTTCCTACTTTTTGTCAACCAGGTTTTGGCATCTCTGAGAGTTGCAACTCTATCTATCAGATCGACCATGCAAATTTACTCGGCACTGTTGGCTCGGGTTAGCTCCCGTCAAGTGGAGAAATTCTAGTGAAAAGCGCGTTTATGACAAAGACGGCATATGGACCAGAGCAGGTTCGTCCCCGACTATACCCCCGGTATTTGTTTGTAATCTATATCGATCATTGTCGAGTAGTAAACATATATGTACTCGAGTATGTATTAAAGTACCAATTTTCTTTACAGATATTGAGGACCTGACGCACAAAACGGGAAATTATAAACAATTTCCTGTATTTGTTAGTATGTTGGAATCCGGCATTATTCAGGTATGAACAAGCGCTATACTCTAGCAAAATAGCAAAATCCTCTGTTACAGTGAATACTTAAAAGTGTAACTTAAAAACATCAAAAATCATCGATGATACTTTTGTTATAGAGATATAAACGAAAAATTCAGACGCTCAGTATACATATTATGCAAAGATCATTGCAGTTGAAAGGTAATACATGTATAATAACTTGACACCTGGACGTTTAATTGATGTGAAACAAAATTGTTCATTTTGACAGAGCAGTGATGCCGTCTCCCTCGACCTGCTCACCTACGCAGATCTTGAGTCACTCAGGAACCGTAAGGCTGGTGCAGGTACCCGCAACATCCCAGCTGCCAAAACTGCCTCCCTCAACTCTAAACGCTATCTGATCCTAACGTACACAGTGGAATTCGACAGGTACCATTAGATTCTTAACTTACACAGTACTGACATCTGTAGAAGCTATTCCAGTGGAGGATTTTTAATAGAATGTATATTCATTTCAACGATATGAAAGGATAATTTTCCCCTCATAATAGCATTCTGGTAAAAGCAAACTTAATTTTTGTTTTCAACTCATCCTTTCTCCCTACACAATGTTTTTTGTATGCTCTTTTTCCAGAATACATTACCCACTACCACTTCCGTTTATGGGAAAACCAGATCCCCGGGCTCTTCAGGATACGATACGGCAGTTACGAAACGAACTCAAATCAGTGAAACAACAGGTTCAGTATAGATAATGATTGTGTTATCTTTAATCCTCTATTACATGAATGTATTCCGGTTCATGCCAACTGGTCATATAGGAATGCTTTTAGATATTGCTGCTCGTTATTGTACCGATAACCACATATTTGTATGTTTATGAGAAACTTAAAAAGCTTTTCGGCTGACTATATCTACCAACTTCAATTTGATATTTCATCATTTGCAGACATCAAAGGACTACCGGTTACGGGAAGGTGACAAAGTGAAAAAAGAGTAACTATTAATATTTTACGCTTTTATATTAATCAGAAAATATATCTCGAGATTCTAGTACAAATTTGTATTCAAATAATATTCTTCAAATTCACCTCGCAGTATAAATAGCTATTTTCCAGCAATCTCGTTGATAAAAATTGAAAGAACTCTTCAATATCATGATTCTAGGATACAAATGTACTGTATCATTCATTGTAGGCCCTCCTATCCAACCCCAGCTAAACCATAGTACATGTATAACTGGTTCACGCCTTTGGTGTCGATGGGAAGATGTATATATCCTTGGTGTAATATTTCAGCTATGACCGTCTTCTAGCCGAGAAGGAGGAGTTGGAGGATGAATACCTCAACTTTAAGCGGGAGGTTTCTGCGACCACAGTGGGATCTGCGACCAAGGAGGTACGCATGCTGAAGGCCATGGTCAAATCGTTAGAGGAGGAACTCATCTCAGAGAAAACCAAGTATCAGCGACAGTCCGCTAAGCGTAGTGCTGCCTACCGCCAACTACAGGACGAGGTCAGTCTTGTGTTTCATGGCTGTACATAACGCTCAAACCAACTAGAATATGTGGTCAGCCAAGCAGAAAGGATCACCCACACACACCGTGTGGAGCATCCAGTCTGTGTGACTGCTGACATATGGAATAAAGATGCCAACCAGGCAAGGGCGGGCAGGCCAGTTTGTAAAGATGCTAGTACAATGTAGTTTATGTTAGTTCTAGTATGATCCGCTCAATCGGAGTCTAGGTGTCTCCACCTATATTACTCGCCACTCTACCCACAAGTACAATTACATGTAGGCCTACTCCATTCCCTCCAGTCCATTCAGCAGACTAAAATAGGTGACCCATAAAAGCCTCACAAATACTTGCCCATTTGATTGTTTAGTTAAAACAGGGACGTGTTGAGACAAAAAGAACAGTTTTGTAAAATGAAAAGTTTATAGCAACAATAATTGTTGTTTTGTAGGTTGAAGAACTGCGAGCGAGTGAACGAAATTTAAAGGCCCGTGTCAAAAGTCTAACCAATGAGCTAGCAATACATAAAAGGTGAGTAAAGTTCAGCTTTATAGCCCCGGGAATGTTCTACATTTATAGGTCAGCAAATGTAGGGAGCGATGCTTATCCACGTTTACAAATGATTTGATATCCTTTAAAATTTGCCTGCCAAGTCTGTACAAGTCTTAAAAATTGTCATCTTTAAGTTTACTAAAGACATTGAATGTAGCTTATTAACTTTGTATAGAGACAACCAAACGAAATGTTTGGGTTTCTCGTTTTGCTCCCATTTAAAGTACCAGTATACAATTCTTTTTGCTAACAGAGGTCGGGCAGGCATCAACAGATCAAGCACGTCGTCCTATCTCAGAGGTGGGTCATCAAGAGAGAACTCCTTTAGCAGTCAGCGATCAAGAGCCTCCATTTCCAGTCAGCGCTCCAATACTTCACGGGAGCGTTCCCATAGCCGCCAGAACTCTTTTGAACGGTCCCGGAACACCTCCCTCGACCGACTCAGCAATCGTTCAGCCAGCCGTGGCCGCAGCACATCTATAGACCGTATGAGGTCATCGTCTATTGAGAGGAGCGCAAATAATCGGTCCAGGGATCGGTTAAGGGAGCGATCCTTGGAACGATCAAGAGAGGGCAGTATAGGTGCCGGTAATAGGTCACGAACCAGCAGCGTAGGGTCTCACAGAAGTCGTGCCTCCTCCCCATCATGTGCAGGTATGTTTTAATTGAAGTTGCGTAGACAGTATTTTGTCTCACTATTTTTACCTGACATCTGTGATTCAAAGTAAAGATACAAAATTATTATTTGCGAAGAAAAGTATCATGATTCCTTTTTCTAGTATTTTCTTTAGAGGAAAGCCAAAAGTGTACATTAACTACAAACCAGATGATCATAATTACCGCTACATTCAGATCATATCCCTTTGTCATGACCTTTGGGTTGTTCTTTGCAGATGGATATAATTTGGACCTATTCCTAAATCGAAAGCGTAAAGGTTATTTTAAACAAGTTGCATGGGTGTTACATGTCAGAGAGGTTAAACCATTAGAAGTTGTATTTAAACAAACAGTTACCGGTACACCATCGGAACCATCTCATGTCATCGGGTAAAAAACCTGCGTTTCATAAAGCATCGTCAGGAAGCATCTCTAATACAAAATGTATCTCTAAAGTGTTCTAACCCATCATCTGCAGGTGCGAGAACTCCAAGGTTTGACCCAACAAGTTTTGTCAAAGAAAGAGAAAGGAAACAAAGAGAGGCAGAGTTGAAAAGGTAAGGTGTTTTGAGAATTCGTTTTTTGTCACCCCCAAAATCAATAGTTTCTGTTGCATATACAGTAGTTTCTAAGATTGTAAATTACTTAATAGTAACAATATTATTTAGTTACTGAACAGAGACATCCCGCCGTGATTTGTTCGGTCTCTCTAAGTGCCCAAGTGCACCCTTAAGATAATATATGCGTCACAAAGCCCTTAAAAATATCTCCGAAATCGACTAGTACATGTATTAAGATGTTTTGTCTTCTGTTTCAAGCAAGCGGTTTTCACGACCTCGATCCTCTGGGGGTGCAGGGAAGAAATCCAGGCCCAACCCTCTGTCAGATAGGAACAGAGGTAAATTTGTGAAATCATACATTGTTCATGAATTTTTTAAATTTATTATTGACTCAGGGTTACCCTGAGTCTTGTGCGACGGGTAGCAGTGGTCCTCTCAGCCCAAAATTTAAAACTGCTCTCATTCCTTCAAAATTGGAGCTTTTTCTCTCAATTTTGTGTCACTAGATCCGTTACAATGTTGTCCTTCCTATGTAGTCGCGCTTTAATCCATTTTCAAATGCTACCCCCCAAAAAAGCATGATTTTATTTTGTGTCTAAAATGGTGGTAATTTGCTACAGCATAGAGCCCTATGGCAGACCGTAGATAACCCTTAACATTGAACAGCAAGATGGCCGCTGTCGAGTAATCCAGCACGAAGGGGAGCTCCAGAATTATCGGGAATTTTCACAACAACCATAGAAGTTGGGAACACCTAGAGTGGACAGTAGGTACATGAAGCCACGCTGCAAAGGTTATAATAATTCTTGAAAGGATAGATTCGCCATTAGAGTAACAACGTCAAAATGCCGGGTGGGAAAACCAAGCGAAGGCAAAAGTTAAAGACAGTGACAGCTACCTCTTCACCGAAGGACATTGTTGACGCCTTGACAGCGCTGACACGGCATGTCCAGGACCTCGAATCGTTCGAAGACGAGATTAGAATCGAAGTCGAACGGATAGGCGACAAAACCGTGGAGAATGAGGGTAGGATTGCCACCATAGCAGAGAATAGCAGAGTCACTACCGAATTATTGGCTTCTATACAGGAAAAAATGAAAGAGGATAAAGCGCAGTTCCAATCTGACATCGGTCTGGTACAAGACGCACAGAAACAACATGGCGGCGCTATCCTGTCAACAAGGCTCACGACGACATCTCTTGAAAACAAAATGGAGAAATTCGAGGCCGAGGATCGGAAAAAAAACCTCATAATGGATGGAGTGCCAGAAAGCAAGACAGAGAACCTAAGGAAACTAGTTGATGCTCTGTTTGGTGATCTAGGACTTACCTACGGGAACGAAAAGGTGGACACAGTGTACAGGTTAGGAAAATTCAACCCTGACAACGATAGGCCTAGGTCGGTAGTCTTAAAACTGAATCATCGGGGTATCAAAGGTGAAATATACCGGAATGTAAAAAACCTCAGAGACATTGACGACTGGATAGGGGTATCTCTACTTGACGAGCTCACATCGGTGGAAAGGAAACAATTCTTAGAATTGAGGTCCTTATACTACCTTGCCAAGCGCTTCAAGCTCAAAGATGTACAATTGAGACAAAGGGCACTTATTGTTGATAAACAATCATATGCCCACAAGGACATCCCTAACCTGCCTCATGGTTTGAATCTCCAAGCCGCTACTACAATAAAAACACTGGATGGACTGGCGTTCAAGTCAGAGCATAATGTGTATAGCAATTTGTACCCGGTAGCACTGGAATACGAGGGCCAGAATTTCTGTTCTGTCGAACAGGGCTTGCAGTACATGAAGGCAAAGGAGGCAGGGGACAAAGATGCAATGGAACAGATCCTAGCGACCAACAACCCATATGAGATCATGGACATTGGAAAGGCCATTAAAACACCTAAAACATGGAATAAATTGGCTACTAGAGTGCTGTACAATTTGCTGAAGATTAAATTTACGGGCCCCAAGGAAAAATGGCTCTTAAATTCAGGTGAAAAACGATTCTACGAATGTACCTATCACCCCATCTATGGGGCTGGTAGACATTTGGGAAACGCCCATACCCTCAGCCACACTACTTGCAAAGGGGGAAACCTAATGGGTCTTCTACTCGAGAAGTTAAGAGCAGAACTGAGAGGCAATCCACCTGCACCTGAGAGCCCTGAGAAAGCAGCAAACAAGGACACTCCTGTGGCATCTCCCGTGGCAGTCCCTGTTGCAGCCCCTGTGACGGCCCCTGTAACAGCCCCTGAAGCAGCACCTACAGCAACACCCAAGGCAACTGTTGCGGCAACCCCCGGGGCAACACCTGAAACACCCCCAAGAACAGAGACACCCCCCAAGATAATCCCCAAGGAAGGTGAAGTCAAGACCAAAAATCCTGCTGACTCAGACGAGTTGAGAAAAGTGGTACAAGAACTTATGGGCGAAGCAGCCAAACCTAAACCAGGCGTAGTTGGAGGAGGTGACACACCCCCTATCAACCTGTTCGAGGGTAAAACTGATGAACAATAGACTACATATATTTCTATACAGACCATGTCCAGAATGTAAAACAAGTTTAGTTCTTTTATTTTTTGAAGTTTAATATCAATGAATTTAAAATATTATATCACCGGTACTTTAATTGTAATGTGAAATATAGAATTTAAAATGGTTAGGACTAATAACCAATATATTTAGAAGTATTAAATTTAAAATCAGTACACATACGATTTGATTGGAGCATACACTGAACGCTATGAGGTAATACATATACATATTGAAACTTACCGGTATGGTTCTTTAGTATAGATTACATATCAGGTAAAATGACTTTGGATTGGTTATTCATTGTTACTTACCGGTATATGACACGTCTAAACACTACATGATATGAAAAGTGATTGCATATATGGAAGTTTTATATCTGTCCCTGTTTAAAACTTATAAATGAACTGTCTAGGCATCTATCGAATGAAAATTGATTATATACAAATTTTATAAAAATTTTCTTCTATAATGTAGCAAAGGAGCATTTGAAATCCCCATGTCATCTGAACCATGTTGAAAGTCGACACAGGCCGCCACAAGGGCAGAGTCCTGCTGTTTTTAAATGTATATATGTTTGTAAGTCATTATGTGTTTGCAAGTGGGTACAAAGCTGATAAATCAACCTGTTTCCCTGATCATGGCTGACATACCCCTGATACCAGGGAAAGGTTTGAAAAATTTTCATTTGAACGCTCACAGTATTAGAAATAAGTTTTCAGTTCTAAAAAAAGAACTGGAAAGACAAGGTATTGATATTATTTTGTTTTCTGAATCTTGGCTGACCTCGTTAAACCTTGATGAAGATTTTGTTCTTGAGAACTATAACTTGTATAGGGTAGATCGAGCCAGACCCATCAATGCTGGTGGAGTATGTGCATATGTTCATGAGACGATTTCATGCTCGCCTGTGTTTTATTCGAATTTAAATAAGAGTGATTTAAATATTGAAATACAATGGTTAAAAATAAATAAGGGCATATCTAAATCTCTAGTCATAGGAAATATTTATAGACCTCCGGAAGGGGATAAAGTCACTTTCATAAGTGAATTACAAAACATGTTAAATCAAATTGAAAATGCTGAAAATTTAGACATAGTTCTCACAGGTGATTTCAATATAAATGTACTACCGGAAAGTCCTATAAAAAACTTGATGTATTCAACTATGAGTGATCACAGTTTAAGGCAACTTATACATGAACCTACACGTACAAAGGGTATTAAGACTTGTATAGATTTAATTTTTACAAATGTTATTCATGTAACAGAAAGTGGAGTAGCGATGCTGAATGTGAGTGATCACCTACCGGTATACATGTGTATAAAGCATAAAAAAGAAAAAATCAAAAAAAAAATGTTTTGTTGGTAGATCCTATAAGTATTATGACGAATCTGATTTCTGTGAGGACTTTAAGGTCGCAAACTGGGATCTCTTTGACATGTGTGAAGAAGTCGACGTGTGTTGGGACATTTATAAAAATATTATTAGTGACATTCTTGACCTGTCATGTCCGGTTAGAAATTTTAAGGTTGGTTACCAGGAACAACCATGGTTAACACACGATTTGATTGTAAAAATAATTGAAAAAAATAATGCTTTAAGATTAGCCAAAAGAACAGATTCGATTCTACATTGGTTCCAGGCTAACGAGTTGAAAAATAAATGTCAAACGGATGTTAAACATGCTAAAGAGTTATTTATAGTAGACGAGGTGGAGGTAAATAAAAATGATGCAAAAAAATTCTGGTCTTCCATGAAGAACCTAGTTCCAGGTAAAGGGAAAAAGTCAAGACAAATTAATCTTGAAGTCAATGGCGAGTGCGTTCCAGTCCTAGAGGTAGCAGACCACATTAACAATTATTTTGCGCGTATTGGTCCTGAGCTTGAACGTGTACATATAGGTCCATGGGGCTTTGAAGGCACCCACTGTGATGTTACTATGAATGATATTGTGATTGACTGCGACGATGTGGCTAAAATAGCTGCGGGCCTGAAAAATAATAAGTCCTCCTCTATCGAAAATATTTCCACTAAAGTTTTTAAAGCATCTGTCAAATGTTTACCTTCCAAATTAACCAAAATTCTTGCTTTGTCGTTGAAATATTCTAAAATACCTAGTAGTTGGAAAATTGCCAAAGTAACACCACTCCCTAAATCAGGAGACTTAACAAATGTTTCAAATTATAGACCCATCAGTCAACTTCCAGTGCCTGGTAAAATTTTGGAAAGAATTATACATACACAAATAACGAGTCATCTAGACATAAATAACATTTTAACCAAAATTCAGGGGGGTTATAGAAAAAACTGTTCAACTATTGACACGATAAGCAAATTAACAAATGATATTTTAAGAAATAGAAATTTAGGCCTCTCTACAATAGCTGCTTTCATCGATACAAAAAAAGCTTTCGATAGCGTAAATCACTTAATATTAATAGATAAATTAAAAAATTACGGTATTCTGGGAAAAAACATACTTTGGATAGAGGAGTACCTAAGAGGCAGAAGTCAACAAGTGACAGCGAATAATACTGTATCAGGCTTACAGAATCTATCATGTGGTGTACCACAGGGTAGTATTTTGGGCCCTCTATTTTTCTTAATCTATGTGAATGATATTAAAAATGACGATTTACATGTAAAAACACTACTGTACGCAGACGATACCGTGTTATACGTCCATGGAAATAACCACAAAGATATGTGCAATCATATTCAACGTGGCATGGACACTTACTGTGCATGGTCCTCAAATAATAAATTAACCATGAACGAGAAAAAGACCAAGCTAATGTTCTTTGCGTCGGCACCTATGTATAAAAAAGTAAAGTTTCATGAATTAATTGTTAATGTGAAAAATGAAAAACTACATTTTGTACCTATTTTTAAGTACCTTGGTGTTACCTTAGACTATGAGCTGACGTTCAATGCCCATGTAAACCAACTGAGCAAGGCTTTAGCTTTTAAAACTTATTTATTAGGCCAGCTTAAATCATATGTACCTACAGATTTAATGTTATTAATTTATAGGACGTATGCATTACCGGTTATTGATTATTCGGATATTTTGTACACAAAGGCATCTGAAGATTCTCTTTCAAATTTGCAATATATTCAAAATAGATGTCTAAAACACTGTTTAAAGGTTCCTCATTTAACCTCGACTGATTATGTACATGAAAAAGCTGCGCTTCCTATGTTAGCCAATAGAAGGATTTTCCATGCCAGGATGAGAGGTCACAAATTATCAAGAAATGATGAAAATTTAATTCAAGTTGTCAGGACCACACGAGCAAACAGTGCCCCCTTGTTGAAGTATGGTATAATACACGCAGCATCTTATGAAAGGAGTTTAGAGGTCATAGTAGCCAGGGCATGGAACGCACTTGATGTTAAATATAGAGAAGTGGAGCCAATTGCATTGTTTAAATCTGAAATGAAAAAATTATTGATAGAGACGATCCCAAAAGATACTCGAAACATGTATTAAAATACCTTTATTTCGGCAGAGTACCCTAGCAAAATATTTTATTGTATAAGAATAATATGACCCTGTTTTGTCCTGTAACCAGTAAATGAATACAGTATCCCTCAATTCACTGTAAAAGTTTCTGTAATAGCGAAAACCTCCGAGTCTCTTTTGAGTCAACTGTAAGCGTGAAATCCGTATAGGTGCATACAAGCATAATCTACTCTGTAGATGTATCACCTAAACTTTATGACCCGTATTTGTCTAACCAATGATATTGTACTGTTGAAGCTGATCTGTGATAGATATTTTATTTTAATTTATTTTATATACTCGTTATTAAATGATCCAAATCAAGATCTAACCATATGAAAATGTTGGATATATCAAAGCAACGCACAGTACACATGTAAAGGATGAAGTTTATTATTTGGTCAATAAAGTTAAATTGTTCTTAAAAAAAAAATTGTTCTTAAAAAAAACATTTACATATTGAACGGGCTCAGCGCTATCTCTATGGCAGAGGGTTATCTGCAGTGACACTACAGGGGTGAGACTTTTTTTTTCAGACATTCTGACAGCTCTAACCTTAGGGTAATTGACTGGGGGTTACTTTGGGAATGGTTAATGCATGGTAATTGACTCAGGGTGCACCCCTGAGTCTAGGTAGACGACCTAAAACGTTGGTTAAGAGATTTTCCCCCCCAAAAAAAAGTCAATGCACAAGTTCAATCTATCATATATCATAAATTATCCATGTCAATGATATAATTTCTGGCTGCACTGTTGCTTTCAGACCTAATCTATGTTATGCAATAAAGTGCATACACAATTTTGCATTTTTTGTTGCAAAGAAATCATGCCAAAATATTTGCACTTTCTTGAATCAACAAAACACAGATACTGCCCTCCCATTGAAATCTATGCTGAAGCAGTGTGAACCATTCTAGACAACCCTGCGCCATGCTATGTTTTGAATTCAATAATAGTTATATATACCAATGTGTGCTTGTCTTACTATAGGCTTAGTGCACAAGAAAGTGTTATAGACTAGACAACCCATTCAGGAAATGGCCTATAATCATAAGGGAGATGTTGCCCATGTTGCCACTTGGGATGTTGCCAATGTTGCCACATGTTCTTGGGAGGTTGGGGGGGATGTTGCCCATGTTGCCACTTGGGATGATGATCATGGTCAGTCACCACCATCATGGTCAGTCACCATCATGGTTCATTGTCATCATGGTTCATGGTCATCATGGTTCATGGTCATCATGGTCCACATTCATCATGGTTCACGGTCATCATGGTTCATGGTCATCATGGTTATTGGTCATCATGGTTCATGGCTATCATGGTTCACGATCATCATGGTTCACGACCATCACGGTTCATGGCCATCATGGTTCATGGTCATCATGGTTCATGGTCATCATGGTTCATGGTCATTGTGGTTCATGGTCATCGTGGTTCATGGTCAATGTGGTTCATGGTCATCATGGTTCATGGTCATCATGGTTCATGGTCATCATGGTTCATGGCCATCATGGTTCATGGTCATCATGGTTCATGGCCATCATGGTTCATGGTTCATGGCCATCATGGTTCATGGCCATCATGGTTCATGGCCATCATGGTTCATGGTCATCATGGTTCATGGCCATCATGATTCATGGCCATCATGGTTGATCATCAGGCTCGATCATCAGGCTCTATTATCAGGGTTGATTATCAGGCTCGTTTGAAAATTGATTGAATTGGGTGCATCGCCCTGGAATATACAGGTAATAGTGCGGGTGCAGTCAAGTCATAATTGTCATCCATTTTGTGATTGGGGATTGGGTAAAGACATAAAGTAGCCTGACACCCTGAGTCTCCTGTGATGTAAATCACACGCCTATTGATTTTGTATTGTGTGTGATATTGAACATGTCAGTTGGGGAGGGGGCCACTTGATGGGAGGGGGTCCTCATGCCCCCTGTTGATTGAAAAAAAAGAATTCATGTCACCATATCAAATTTCTTTTTTGCCATGTTAAGACCTTAATAAGCATATAGGATGCTTAGGCTAATATAAAAATGTGAATAAGGGCTCAAGTACCCCCCCCCCCCAAAAAAAAAGTCAATGCACACATTTTTTCTGAGTATACCTTTTTTTTTGCGCTGCTAGCCTCACTCGGTGTGACTTTCTCAGGGCACCTGCGTCATGCGACCTATAGGTTGTGGGGTGCAGGCCTGGAGGTAGTGTGTTGTCAGCTTCTGATATGTTATACTTGTGCAGTCAGGATACAAGACAAGTGTGTGAGTGAGACCAGGTTGAGACCGGGTATCCATGGCAAAGGGGAAATGTAAAACAAACATTCTGCCACAGCTTTAGCTACAGCGTCTGCCACAGCTATCACCACAGCTTCTGCCACAGCTTTTACCACAGATTTTAGCTGGGTGAGACGTTTTTCATCAGACCAGAATGGCTTAGGAACAGATATGTGGACAAAGCTTGTGTATAGTAGGGTCTGTGTGTGGTGGTGTACAGGGGTAGGGGCAGGGGTAAGGGTATGCATGCACACTACACAATGCACACTACACATGCATCCTACACCTGTACACTACACATGCACACTACACATGTACACTACACATGCACACTATGCATGCACACTACACCTGTACACTACGCATGCACACTACACATGTACACTACACGTGCAGATTCCACATGCACACTATGCCCACACACTTCTCATGCACACTACAGGCAACCACCCTGAGTCTTTTGTGATTAGGATCACACGCTCGATTTTTTGTTGTTGTAATATCAGCTCTTGTTATAAAAAGGACTCCATGACACTCATTACCTAAACCAGTCTACCGTATTGATACCTTTCATGTTGAAACTCATACGATATGATACATTGACACAATTCCCACCCACTTCCCCATTTGTTTTGAAGATGAATATTGGTGTTTCCAACAAATTGTCTAAATATATTCTTTGCATTATGTAGGTCCTCAACGAATTACATCCAGATCTTCATCAGGTAAGTTTAGGTTGAGTGGGTTCGCTAAATTAATATTATTACAGATGTTGCTATGCCTCTGGTCATTGTATAGAAAGTAACTCCTCGTGTATAAGACAATCTTGGCAAGACTTAAGCAGTCCTGTACAAATTAAATAGAATATTAACGGTAGATAGATAATATTAGTTAGATTTATTCTTTGACCAGAGTTAAATAAATTCTATTCGTCAATGTCTTTAAACACCTACACCTCATAGGAAGTGACTGTGCCTTTCATTGTTCACCTTATTGCTTGATTGAAACTTTGATTTTTCTTACAAACAAAGCGGGTAGCCTACAGAGCCGGACGTCGTCAATTGAGTCGCTAAGTGACATCATGGCTGCGTCGGACAGTTCACAGGCCAGACGAAGGTATGCAGCAGACGCCTCACAGAGACCGCCTCAGGCCAAGCATATTAATATAATGAGTGCTAATGAAGCTAGGTAAGGTTAGAAAACTGATTAACATCTAGCCTTGATGAATAGAATATATATGTGTACACTGGATATGAGTAGAGACAGACCCCAAGAGAGTGATATATTGTTCATAGCGATTCATATGAACCAATGTACTCTAGTAAAATTGCTATTGATAGTTTATATCCTGTCCGTTTGGTTTAAAATAAATCCATTAAATATTGCTATTTTATCTTTATAGAAGACCGGTAGATCCACCCTCATCAAATGGAATGTTGTCAAGTCCAGATGTTGTAAGTTGTCCAGATTTCTACGTTGAAAATATAATCGTTTGTATACATAAGCAAATAAGAATTAGTGTACACGTGCATATAAGTATATTTAAGATAATACATCGTACACTATAAAGATATGGCATGTAACTTGTTACGCTTCTTACGCCTTACGGCGCCACCTAGTGTTGTAGCCTACTCTCAAGGCAATCTTATCTACGATATAAATGTAAAGTTCTTTGTGTTAATGGCAATGCGTCAGTTATTTTAGTACAACACTACTTTTGTATTTCTACGATTATGAAACGCTGTATTATAATGCTTCCTTCCAGTCTTATAGCAAAACAGGACCCCAAAGGACATATAAGAAGTCTATACCATATCCTTTTTACCTACATTGATGGAGCATATCCCAATATTAGAGAGTATTAAACGTGCCATCTTCTACACTGGCAAATTTACATAGAAGTTAAAGAACAGAAGTGCATCATTATTTGGGTTCATAATAATCATATATTCTTACGTTTTTACACCAGTGCCTGTAGTAATGTAAACATGTATAAGGTTAGTATTGAGTATGCTCTTAACCCAATCCCTTATACTGTATATGTTCATATTCCTTAACTAAATTGCACATTAGCTAGCACACCAGACAATCAAACGTCAAAAACGAAATCCCGGACTGCATGGGAAAAGGAAAACAAGGCTCCATCTAAACAAGGTATTACTTTATTATATTTAAAATTTCAGGACTTTATTTAAAGATACCTTTATTTCATGGTTTTTATTCTTCAAAATATGTTTAATTGCATATAAATGGCCATAAGAATTTGAACAAATGATGATGTCATAGGCCATGTGATACAGGAGGACCGTATCCCATGGGGGGCATGGGATACGGGATTTCTAGTACTTAAGCATAGTGGTCATCGTATCCACCATGAAATAACACATAAAGTCGTCAAGGCATGATTCAATATTGGAGCTCTCTTTTTCGGGGGGAGGGGGAGAGAGAAAATACCTTCTGAGACAACTAATTTAAAAAAAAGAGTTGATAATCTCCCTCCCTTGTTCTGGTGTTAATATATATTATGCATTGCTCTCGTTCGAGATATTTGAACTACTAGTATGTCCCTTCCGGTAGTTCCCCATGAGTAACGTACAAAATGTATCCCTTTCTCTTTTTCAGCCAATGATAGTGATTATTTTGACCGGGAGGCGGAAATATCAGAGATAGATCAGCGACTCAATCGACTTCAAGAATTCATGAAGACAACATTAGGACAATGAAAGTGACTGTGTAGATAGTGCATCCTAAAGTTGACTCTTTAGTTCTGTGATCTTTGCTGTATATGTGTATTGTAACTCAACTAGCCAGCGAATGACAATTGAATTAGGCCTAATCAGGACACTAATTACCGGTATGTCTATCTATCCCCATGGCTGTGTTCTATAATTGTGCCTAAATAAAAAATGTTGAAATATATGTAAATAAGAATGCATCTAACTAAATGTGTGTATATACTCGTGTATATGGATTAGCATTTGTATTATGGTAGATGAATTGTTCTGGATAGAGAAATGTGACATTCCAACTGAAAGGTACATTTGATTGGTAGAACATGATATGTAACTAATGTACTCATGCCATGTTCGGATATGTGCATTTTAAGAGTTGTTTTTATCGATCCAAAGACATCTTTCAGCCAAATATACAATGGATGGTCTACCGTATTCAATATATTGTTATTGGATGGATAGAAAGTACTAGTGGAAGGATTCCATTTTCACTTAGGTATAATTTATATTTATAATAAACATTCACATACATGTACGATTTCTTTGTTGTTCATATCTGATTTAACTTTAATAGGAAAGAAAACCAGTTTTACACTTGACTAACAAGTTCAAGGCAAATTATGGATACAAAATAATTTACATGGGCCATCAGAAAGGACCAATATACACCTTTCCTGTTAATATATTAGGTCACAAAAAGGTTGGGGCTATGTACTTTTTTTTTCAAAACAAATAGTTGAATCAATAGATGATCGTCGCTTGATTTTTTAGAAGAAATGAGTTTTTGTTTATTTCTCTTATTGTTACGTGTTACCTTTGACTTTTGATTGCTGGAGAGTAGTTGTTCGAACGCGAGTAGAGCTACTTTTTGACTCAGGGTCTCCCCTGAGTCTAGTGAGACGATTCTGGACACCTCTTTTCCTTGAAAAAATGAAATTGCTCCCATTTGGTCAATATTTCACTCTTTGCATCTTGCATGGTGTCATTAGATCACTTTCCACAATATCTATCTAATGGTGTATTTGTTTTTTACAAATTCCAACTGTAACCCCCTAAAAAACGAAAAATAATATTAGGCAGTAATTGCTGGTAATTTGCTTCAGCATAGAGCTCTATGGGAGCATGTAGATAACCGATAACCCCAAATTTGGATAGTTCGTGACAACCAATGCTATCTCTATGGGAGGGGTAGGTGAGACGCTTTTTTTCAGACATCTATCAAACACTTAAGTACTAGAGGTAATTTACAGGGGAGGTTACTTGATATTATTTGTGTAACAGATCAGTGTTGTGATAACCCTAATTCACTTTGCACTGACAATGCACGTATCGCAACAAAGACTATATGGAAATGTGAGTACCCCCCTCCCCCTCTCTCTACCGGGGTAATTATTTACAATATGGACATGGGAGCTTTTTATTCAGTGTGTGTCGGACATAGACGTGAGAGGACAAAAGACATAGATAGCCAATATCGGGGGACATGAAAATTAGAATTTGGGCTCAAGTAGCCCCCCCCCAAAAAAGTCAATGTACACATTTTTTTCGAGTATACCCTTTTTTTGCGCGGCTTGCCTCACTCGGTGTGACTTTCTTAGGGCACCTGCGTCATGCGACCTATAGGTTGTGTGGTGCAGGCCTATAGGTAGTTGTCAGTTCCTGACTTGTGACGCACAATTTGGGTATGCTATCCGAAACGGTCCAGCCAGGATATAATAGGGGGAGCAATGGATGGATATGGATAGTGGACTAGGGTAAACCAAAGGTGCTGAATCCATTTCTGTTATGTGTAGGATGATATCTAGGTCAGAAAAAGGTCAAAATCAAGGTCAAAGGTCACATCTTTAAGAATCCCATTAATACAAAAGTGCACCCTTTCTCTTTCTTACTATGATAAATGATACATTTCCCTTCACACCTCTACCTGACCCTGAGTCTAGTGTGATCTCAATCACACGTTCAATCTTTTATGTACGGAAATCCATAGACCAGCTGATTTCTTTGAGGTACTAATTATACATAGACTCTATCTAGAGTATGATGAATTGACACGACTCTTCAGTAGAAAACATTTTTATTTACACAAATCATAAGCGTCTAAGACTTCTCTCGCAGCTGTTAGAGCACAGATCGATAGACAAAAAGTAAACACAGAAAATATTCTCATGGTATATATCATTTTCCGTGAGTAATCAGATACTGATTAATTATCATTTGATGAATAATACTCAATTACTGGGTGATCCATTTTATTCCTATTACATATTACCCTTACATACCCTCAGGTAGGGTAAGATGAGACAAGAGACCACCACATATACTATTTACATACGGTGTATAGGACCAGGCTTTATATAGTAAAATCACGAAGTTTGAGGGATCAATTATGGCGATTATTTTGGGACCATGATTTGCATCTAGACTCAGATTATAGCATAATCCAGTTTGACTAAAAAAAAATCCCTGTTCGCTTGTCGACAGCTGCATATGGTTACATGTCAGACTAAAGACACATTGGTCTTTCACACAGGAACATAACTGCTACACTACCGCTGCACCTGTAATGTCACACCAGACGAAGGATCTTTTACCTTTGCTGGTAGATCACTCTTCTTAGCCTGGTCAGAGCTAGGGACAAAATCACTCCGCACGGGCAGGTCGAGGCTGCTTATCAGCCGAGTCAATTCTCGTACCTCTGCACCCTGAATCGCTATATTTAATCCCATCTCTGCTATCTCGCCTTCAAGCTCCCTTAGCCTTAGGTTCTGTGTTTCCTCCTTGTACTGTTCCTTTCTAGCCTGTCTGCTGTACTCTAGGCCCAAAATGCCGGCACCCACAGAGAAGATGACGATCTCTCCCAACATCTCCGCTCCCAGCTCCATGGCCATATCCTCATTCAACGGCTTCACGTCTTTTACGGATTTCCCAAAGCCCATCAGGCGCATTCTGATTTTGGTTTCAAACGAATGGTACCCTGGAAAATAGAAAATACCAGTGAAAGCAAAATAATATATTTGAGCAGAGGGACATTTGGAATTAAGAAAGAATTTACACAACTGCTGCCTGTTGAGTCTGACTGACTTTGTTACACCTAGAATGGGTCAGTTGGGAAAAGGGGAGTGCTGCCCCCTAGGTACCGATACCTGAATCAAACATAGGATGTCTGCTACCTATCATTATCCAACAGCTTATTTTTAGTAAATCCCAAGGTAGTTCTCAAGGTTCGGCTTGAAATCAGGCAGTGAATAGTGGCTTTGGCCCTTAAAGGCTAAATGATTGCTGCCCATCCAGTAACAGTTGAGTTGAGCGAGGGCCGGCACTCTGCGCCTTTATGGAGGTGGTGGGGGTTTAGAGCAGCTTGAATATACTAGGCCCTTACCGGCCTGATGCTTTAATCTAGCCCTGGCTAGTAACATGTCTCATGACAACAAATTCAAAGGGCATACCTTAAAGCGGGGTTACTTTGGCTTATTGAACACACTTTTCTGGTGATTACAGCATTAAGGAATGTTTTCTGTAGAGTCCCCAGGTTTAAAAACACCTTTTTTCATCACACTGCAATTGCAAAGTAGCCTCAGGGGGCTACTTTGCATTGCCGGGGCTACTTTGCCGTGTGCTGGAAAAAGTAATGTCAGATTACAGCCATATGCTTAGAAGTTGTTTCCATGACAACACACATAAAAGTTAGCTATTTTAAGTCAATATTATATGAAGTACCGTACCAGGTAATTGAATTTTGCCAGAAACATTCTTTTTGCCTACTTCTGTGATCATCAGGGATATGTGTTCAATGAGCCAAAGTAACTCCTTTTTATGGTAGCCCCGCTTTACAGTAGCACATTGAAGCGCTGTGCTTAAGTTATAAAGGGCCATACGGTCCAATTATTTTACCCCCTCAAGTCAAGAGAGGTCATATCAACCATGTAATTGTTTTGATGCCTTCTATATATGATTATCAAAACAACATACTGTTACACAGGCCCCACAGGCATACACTAAAGTCCCGCTACAAGTTTCACTCAGTTACCCTGGGCCTGATGCACTGGTACCACTGGCACTGGTACCTGCTGAATCTGGGACCTGCTGGCGAGGCCGACAAAGGGCTTCCCTAATGAGCTCACAGCTGGACAGGATAGCCCATGTCTTTGGGAAATAAGCAGGGCAATAAATTGTTTGGGTGCGATTGGTGCTATCTTCAAGGGTTTCCACTGTAAGTTGTCAAACTAGTGGTAAAATGTGGTGACCAGGAGGATGCAAAGTTTATTGATAGTGCCTGCAAATGACACTTAGGGTAGGTGTTGTCTAGATCTTTATTGATATTATCAATGTGGACCATAATGACCTCACAGTTGGAGGGCTCGCCGGGAGGGCTCGCCAGCAGATCTCAGATTCAGTATAGTGGTAGGCCTACTCAGTAGGCTACTCGTACTGAATATAAGGCGGTAATCCACTGCCGCGAATTTGCTGCGAATTTGCTGCGAATTGCACTCGTGCGAGTACACACGGCCAACACATTCCAGCAGTGGATCTGCTGCTGCGAGTCCCTGCGATAATGTCGTAGCGAGAGGCGTGCGGCTGCGAGTAAATTCGCAGAAATCTAAAAGTTTTGATTTTTGCGAGTGTACTCGCAAGTGCCTGTCGTACGACTACATTCGCAGCAGACTCGCGGCAGTGGATCCCCGGCTTATCACTGCCCTGGCACCGCTAACACTGCCTGCATTTAATTATAGGCCTACAGCCTACAGGCTACAGCAGAAAGCCTGCAGGCCAGGGAATGACAGAAAGATCTTGATACATATACTATAAGTATAAGTGTCATAGAATCTCTTATACCGGTAGTAAGGAATTTGAACTTGCTTTAAAGTTCCCCGAAAAGCTGCTTTCAATGCCCTTCGTTTGAGCTACATCTTATGTAATCCTGATGGGATCCTATTTTTATGCTGTCATCACTAAGAAAGGAATAGCAACGCACCTTGCAATGCCCGTATTATCGTATAACTATAATATATGCGGGCAGAATGTCTATGATAGCCTAGCCTATAGCATACTAACATATACTATATGTTAGTACATATATACTGTAATAATCTATATGTTAGTATGCTGTATCGTAGACATATTATGATAACGACTAGGTCCTAACATAGCTGCCACAGCCTGGCACCACCACGGCACAGGACCGGACAAGTAACAGGTGGTAGGTGGCTGAGTAGTGGGCGATAATATGTCAACTTGTGAAGTAAACACCCGTTCAGAGGCTAAAATTGACTTACATTGAGCGGATGGAACGATCATTCGTCTCAGAAAGGGTGAGTCTTTGGCCTTGCGCTTGATAGCATTCGCAAATGGTTTGGCTACTTGCTTTATAGCCAAATAACCAAGCTTCACTACCGGGAACGGCATTTTTCAATGACAGCTCGCCGGATGTCACCTTGGGACGACTCTCCGCGCGGCCTTGACCCCGAGAGGCTCAGGTCATCTTTACCCGCTCGCAGCCAGAGGAGCTGTCAAAAGAAGAAATCACTGCTTTCAGCGACTATCGTGATTGACACCACATATAAAGCATTGGGGAGGATTTTTAAGCGCTTGGTTCGTTTGTAGGTGTCCAGTGCATCTGGGAAGTGTTCTGCTGTCGTCATGAATTAATTATGTGAATGGCGGCAGGTACGACTAGCGCTTGGTCCGCCCAGGGAGGCTGGAACTGGAGTACGCCTACAGCCGATGTCAACATGACCGCGGCCAGTGAGTATTGCTTTCTGCTTTTTGCCATCATTTTCTATCACACCTATCAATGCATGGTATCCATGCACACTCAGATAATACACATATCGGATTCTTCCTGCAGTAAAACGCTATTTTCATTGCAATTAATATTGTATTGCATTCATGATTCTGAAGAGGAATTCATCCCACTCCCAGGGATGGCGAGCAGCTCGTGGGCATAAAGTATAAAGTGACGAGCTCAGCTACAAAGCGCGCTATCTTCAATCTACAGCAGAGGGGCTGGGGATGCTATGGCATTGGCCTGTTACCAGAGATCTGCCAGCTGATCGATGGTGGCCAAAGATAGCACTTGAGGCTGAGCTATCACAAACACTAGGAGTAGGAGATCTAGAACTGCTCAGCGATTGGGTTGCTCTTACCCAGTAAACA
Source organism: Harmothoe impar (assembly GCA_947462335.1). NCBI lineage: Eukaryota > Metazoa > Annelida > Polychaeta > Phyllodocida > Polynoidae > Harmothoe > Harmothoe impar. The sequence continues at coordinate 60,013,000 of OX381704.1, forward strand.
AAAAAACGTTATAGTCCCCTACATTACAACGTACGTTTCAGAACGTTTCTCTATTGCTCCTTTAATAGGGGGTGGTCATTTTTTAACAACGCGGGGGGGGGGGGCGTCGGTTGATTTCCTCGTGAGCGGGTCGACATCTTTTTTGACCTCTTTGAGCTGTACTAGCCTGTAGTAACGCGTGGGAAAAAAGGGGGTGATTTTTTTTTTGGTTCCTTCCCCCCTTCAAGGGGCCAAATTTCCCCCTCCACCAAATCCACCAACACCCCCCCCCCCAATGTTGTTTAAAAAAATTATCACTCCCTTATCATGGCCAAACATTAAAAACTTGTTTTTAACGTAATATAACGTATTTATGTTAGCTGGGTAGTATGTGTTACAACAATAACCCCTCCATCCGATTGAATTGGATGGGCTTAAATGTGTATATGCATCTAGCCATGTGCATCTAGCCTACTTTTGTGACTGGGAACGTCGTGTATAACCCTGGGTATAATCGCCCGAGAGCTTATTGGTTTGGAGGCATCATTACCCCCGGCGCTTCTAGACAGGAGAAGCGCTCATTCAATATACCCTCGACACTTATACAAGACCGGCGCTCACAGTAGCCTCGAGCCAGAACAGGCAGTGATTCCACTCTATGGGACTGTTTTTTTGTGTTATTTTTTAGGGGGGGGGGGGTGGTATTTCTCAGTAAAGAAAGATCTCTACTGGAAATACCTTCAGATTATTGTGTGTCTAGCATGTATCCTCCACTACCATATGATGGTTTACATGAGAGGTTCACACTGAGGAAGAAATCTGGAAGTTTTCCCCAGGCCCCATATTTAACACGTGTCGTTGTACCTGTCCTAAATCGAGGGTTTTGTAACCCGCAAAACTGCGATGCATCGGATAAGCTTCCTCAGCCTATTGGATTCGGATTGGGGGCCCTGATCCCCCTTTTAAGGGTGAGGCAAACACCTTCGCGCCCCTTCTCTGTGCTTTAAGGGAACGGGGTTGTACCCATATATCACATACTATCTTGGACATAGGCCGCATTCTCTGCCTGCATTGATAACGCTTTTTCCAGATAATAAATAGTCAAAATACAGAAATGCCGATTAACCAAATGCGGCCAGAGATTCTACATGACATGCACTGGAAGATTAATGTCGAAATTATGTAACTATGTCTCGTATTATTGTATTTACGTTTGTTTCTTACACTCAAGTCATTCATCAATTCCGTCCAGTCATACTATATTGATAATATTTACTTGTACAGTAAAATCTCGTTATAACGAGGACCTTGGGACCAGACAAATTTGCTCCTTATAAGCAATGATCCTTTTAACCAATACTATATAAAGATATATAGAGCAGAGAATCGGGACCACAAAAATGGGCTAGTTGTAACATGATGTTCCTTGTATTAGTCCTCCTTATAAAGATACTTCACTGTAGATCTCTTCATAATAAAGGACATTTATGCATTCAGCACCTGTATGGCATGTTTACCTCACAGCCAGATCTATGCACCCTAGCTATATCAGCTTAATGGGGGAACATCAAGCCAGCGTGCCCTGTAAATGATGGACCATAGTGCACGTATGACGTCAGAGGTGTCTATATAGCAGGCCTAAATGCGCCCCCACCTGCAGTCCCACTGAAGGTCAGGTCCCCTTCTTACCCCCCCCCCCCCCCACCCTCTCCTACCATCACCAAACACCAGCCATACCTCCACCACTGCTTGTAGGGGGCGGGGCTTATATCGGTTTGCGCATTGAGCGACCTGCAGACTGCACGCTCCTGTGTTATCGATTGCAGCGCGGATGTGCACCCCTCCCCGCCCCCTCCTCCAGCTGCCTCCCCTTTCTCCAGTTCCTCCTCCCGGTGGTGCTGCCATTAGCAGCCTCCACATGCTGCCTACATGTTAATAATGCACGCTAGGCCTGTCCTCAGACACCAACCACTTCCCCTGTACCCCCTCCCTCCCACTCCCCACCCGCCGGACATCACCGTTATCACACGCCAATCTGCCTCCTGTATTATGTACACTAAGAGTGATTGCCGCTTCCATCCACATAAATATACCAGCCCTCCACTTATTCCCCAAATTTCATATTCAATGTTTGGGTGTGAAACTATGAATATATGTTACTCCAGCCTCAATATTAAATGGGGATTTCGCAATGGTATCAAGACGAGAATATTGATGTAGTTATTTCACAAGTGCAAAAACATTGTTGGGCAAGAGATACGATTCCATTCTCATTGATTGCTATCTATTTTTAATGGCACGAGTGCGGAAGAGAGAAAAAGACAGTGGTCGATAGATCCATATAATTGAGAACACAAATGTTGCGTCTACTAGCTGTGATGCGTATTTATAACCCCTTGTTTTCCTTGCACTAACATTATCTTGCCAAGATAAACTATTCAAACACATACCTGCAAGAGATCGACATTTCTATGTAAAGAACGTGACAGCGGTTTCTGCTCTGACATGCCTTTATCTGAAGGCAAGCCCTCCTGATAGCTGTTGTCTCATTATCAGAATATACCATCATCTAACATCGGTTTAGAAACACATTCAATGTGGCACTAAAAATAATACACTCTGATCCTTGAGTAGCCATTTATGACAGATAAATGAGCCCGGTTCTGATATGGCTGACCCCAAGACTTTTATTACCTCTTCCCACTGAGAGCGGTGCATTCTGTTGACCACCCCCTGGAGGTAAATGAATTTGTGGGCCCTTTGATGGCCTCGCCAAAGCCTGGGAGATTCACTTTAGTATCTGTCAATGTTATCACCACTGTCATAGTCTCCCAGCGCGTTCTGTGGAAATGTCAATGCCCATCCCATTGTACACTACACTTCATAGGTAAAAAAACACCTGTAGTTGACCCAGGGGACCCTGGGTCTCTGTGAGACGGTTTTCCCCCCAGAAATTGTTGTTTGGTCAGCTGACTTTGCACATTCCCCCTACTTCTATTTTTGATTGTTTCTTCACAAAAGAAAGCTGATGTGATTCTTTGGAACAATGTCTGCCTTCCTGTTTGGGTCAAAGTGTCCAGAAAAAAAAAAATTCCCCACGAAAAAGTATTTTTTTAAATAGTCAAAAAGAAGCTGAAAAACAGGTCTGTGTGAACTAATGCTGAAGATAGGCCAGTGACCTTGAATCCTGACTTTAAAAGATGCACGTTCACACAGACACCCATAGAGCTCAATGCTAAATAGGAGGTGAGACGTTTTTATGAGACGATTTTGGTATCATTTCAACCCTAAAGAAAGGTCAGTGGGGACCAGGTGATCTGTAAAGGCCAAATTAGCTGTATAGACATGCATTGCTTATTTAGTAAAGAAGTGGTCACTCTTTAGCAACGTAGGGGGAAGGGGCTGGATTTTCATGCAGACACACTCGGCTCCCCTATAAATGTCAAATATGAAGAAATATTTTTTGTCTTTTTTAAAGTTTTATAGAAAGCACATCCTTGTCTACAGTATACTTTAACATACTTTTTGACACCCCCCCCCCCCCCCAACCACCTGCTGTTAATAAACGTGTGCCCTGACAGAAAATGTCTCTCTTTGCAAAATTTGACATTCTTTTCGGATACTTTGGATATGGTAGGCCTACATATTGATTTCCTGTTGGGTAGATGATGCTAGAAAATGCATCAGAATGCATCATTTAAATTCTATATTTTCAAAATTTTCTTGGGGGGGGGGGGGCATGCCCCCAAACCCCCCCAGCTTGACCGCAGCCCTCCGCTTGCGGCTCCAAGGCGCTACGCTTGTGGTCCTCGGTGGACCTATCCAACTAATTTTCAAATGTTGGGCCAGTACCCAACTGACATGTCTGAATACATGTATGAGGGGCTCACCTCACCTTGGAGGAGGAGTGTGCAAAATGGCAAACTCCCATGTAGGGAGAGGGGGGAATCCCCCCCCCCCCACCATGGTACATGTAAAGGATACTTAGGCCAAAGAAAAAAAAAGTTTGTTTCCGGTAACACGACCCCAAAAGAAATTGAAAAAAGGGGGCCATGTTACCTGGAACAAAATCCTTCCACTTTTTTCTTTGGCCTAAGTCCAGAAATAAAGCACTATGGTCCACCCTGTTTCTCCCCCCTGAAGAATGACCAGACCTAGAATAGTCTTAGCCGGGGTCTTAGCACTTGGGGCCATGGTCCATTCTTCAGGGTGGGGTAGTGGTGTTTTGACCTATGTGGACCTTCTTTTCTTTTTGATCCTCTTTCCGCATCTCCACCAAGCCCTGGGTCATTTGTGATGTATATCACACAATCCATCTTTATTTTGTGCCATACAGCTGACTTCCTGCTATTAATGTATTGTGCGTAATCAACCCATCTAATCAGGTTAGACCGTTTGAATTGATATGCCACAGCTTTTCGAGAAAAGGCCACCTCTTGTGTTAATGAGCTGAGGTAAAGATCAAGAATTAGCACAATTACCGACTTCACTGCTTTATTATAGCCAGTGAGCTAATGTGTCAAGCGCATATTAGCTCACCTTCTCTATTCTGCTGTTAGCATGCTTTAATGAAAGGTCTGTAATAAATACCCCACGAGTGACTGAGAGTTTGTCAAAATAACTTCGTAATGCCACACCTTTTTTTTTTTAAAGAATTTCTTTTTGTTAAAATGAATTTTGATCATGGAGAAGCGAAGTGAGCAACACTGTTTTATTTTACCAAGTCTCTGACAAAAGTTCGAAGAAAATTGGTTGATTTGTGGGCAACAGAAAAAAGAAATGAAACAGAAAACAATTCAATTTTTTGAAAAACTGAGGTGAAATTTCCATTACCGAAAAGTAGGTGCGCGAAATCTATTGACCAACTTGTTTAAGAAATGCCCATGTCGCCATATTGATTTAAAAGAATGCCCCATGTCCCATACCATTACATGTTTGTATCTAGTTTTATCTCCTGTCCCATGTCACTAAGCCCCAAAATGACCCATGTCTCCGTGTGGAATTTAGGGGTCTAGGGCCATAGGATATATTCCAAGAGGCACTTAGGCTGACTATATTGCCACATTGACACTGACCTTTCATTGGTGATAGGCTGTATAAACTACCCAACGCTATTAGTGACCAGCAGTAGAAAAGGGCCATTTCACAAAGTGCTTTATTCTAGTTTAAGAGATGCCCCTCTCCAGGGTAAAACAGTGTAGGCCTTATATATGACACTGTAGTAGCCAGTATATCGACACCCATGGACTATTTAATGGGGTCTGTAAGGTTGCTACATTATTGCTCAATGAGTGGGAGGCTGATATGGCTAATGCATAGGAGGCTCTGGTGCGGCCACCCAGAGTAGCGCTTGTCACGGCGTGATGGTAGGCAGGCCGAGAACAAGCGGCAGTGGGCGAGGTGATTTATTGGAGTGATTGTGGGAGTTGATCAGACAAATAACCAGATAACATGCCAAATGGGGAGCTATAGACTCCCGTCCCACTCACCCCAGTGTGAGTGTAACGGCCACTGTGAGCCTAACAGCCACTGTATCCGATAGAGATGACATTGCCCTACTACCCAGGGTATAGCTCACATCGGGGTTAGAGAGGAACAAAAGAGCTATTGGGTGAGATGGAAAGAGAGAGAGAGACAGAGAGAGAGAGATACATACAGGCATACAGACAGACAGAGATAGATAAAGGGATAGAGATAGAAAGAGAGATACTTTAAAGCAAGACACTAAAAGACACCAAAACAGACAGAGACAGAAACAGAGAGTGTGGCAGAGAGAAAGAGACAGAACAGAGACAAAGAAAGAAAGGAGGAGATGTACATGCATGTATATCTAGGCTACATTAGGAATTTCTGCTAATTGGATCACGTTTCAACATATGTGACTTGTACTGGGAAAAAGGACCTTGATGCACTCTGCACTAATGTCCTTTTTCGTAGATCTTGTCACAGATGCAGACAGCTGATCATTTGCACATAGCTACCATATGCATGTACCTTATGTAAATATCAAGTAAACAGAGGCATTTATTTCCCAATTTAATTAACCCACCTGCCGTGGATTTAATGCTGTTCAGTGTTGCCTTAGCTCATTCTGTCTAGTACCAAGACCCCATCCTTTCAGTAGCTGCCGCCTGGTGAATCTGAATAATGAATTCCTATTTCTACCCTGGGGGAGCCATGCAATTTATATATGTGTAGGGTTGGTCGTTAGACACGGCACCTCCCCCTTTGTGCAGCCAGGCCCTGGCAGAGAAAGAAGCAGCCGGGTCATGTGACCTCTATAGAGATAGCAATAACTCACACCAGCTCCAATATATATCCATGCTATATATAGACTATATATACCATGGAGTACATACAAGCCTGTGCCTGCACGGTTCCTTTGTCTTGAGGCTTGAGTATTGCAAGCCAACAAAGGCAATGGTGAGGGCCGGGGTAAGGAATTGCCTCGATCTTTAGACTAAAGGTGGTGCACATAGCCTATGCATAATTGATATCAAGCCCTTCCCACCGGGACATAATCTGGGCTATTTCCCCATTGTGTAGTTGGGGAGTATGGGTGAGTATTTCCCTGCACGCCTAGAGCTGCTCAGAGCTGCTCTCTGCACTGGGCAGGTGCTCCTCCATCACCATACAGGGCCCCAGGTCACTGTGTAGATGGCCTCAACATGGCCGCCGCACACGTTTCCTTAAGCACAAGGAAGATGTATATATATGTTGTTTTGAGTGATATCATATTAGACGTACATGCAGCTCCATGGGTAGGAATATAGAGGATTATTGGCCAGCGCTCGATCATTTTACACAGAGCAATTTTCTAGAGGAAGATAGATGTAGGTAGATTGTTGTATCGTGCGCTCTCTCAAATCTCTTGTCGTATAGGATATATGATTTGGCATGGTCTGGCATTAGTCCAACCTCAGTTGATGTTGCGAAATGTAATCTCACAGGTATTAGATTGACTAAACAACAACATTGTGGTAACTCAGCCATGCATAGGATGACATATGGAAACAGCACTATATTGATAAAGGCTCCACTTCAGTAAGATGTAGTGGATGGCTATTTCCCAATGCTTTATCACTGTATCTAGTGTGGGCGGCCATGGGTACACGCCGCCCACAGTGGTCATGCATCTTTTAGTACAATTGCTCTCATGAAAAAGTCAGAATGCGACGACAAATGATATCATCCCAGGGTCCTGTCAGGATGGGGCCAACACAAAGAGCCGAATCACCACCCAGGGATACATCAGCGTTACAAACTGTTTCCTTCCACATCACTGTGGGAGTGCCCAGCGGTGAACATCAGTCACACGTATATACAGCGTTTCCGAACCCCACAGGTGGTCCATAGGCCACATGCACAGATCCGTAATATCATAAAATAACATTTTGACCATTGTTACCAAGCTATGGATCATTGGGATGATATTGATGCAATACTAGCCTATCAGAAAAATGGAGATATGTGACATGTACTGTGAAAAGGGACTAAGGGCCTTTTTTGCAGATCGTGTCACATATATGCATACTTCGACATCTTAATCTAAAGTGGAGAAATAATTATATTTTTAGATATGTGACAAACACTGGGACCCTGCATTTAGGTCCCTTTTCGCAGATCACGTCACATATACATTTTCAGTGAACAGTACATGTACGACACTACTGGATTGAAGGAATAATTGCATACTATTACGCACCTCTTTTTAAATAGTGAGCAGTAGCAGTTAGCTCGCCGCCTCTTATCACGATAGAAACAAAGAATATACATGAACCCTCATGCTCTCTAGACTCCATGCACCAGATTCTGCACAGACATCATTGCTTATACTATAGCAGGGATGGCTCACCAATAGGGCGGGGCATGCGGACGTGAAAGGCCTACAAGTTGGTACCACCGACAGTAACAGTCAGAGTGAAGGCATGGCAGGTACTCAGCCCTTTATGATTATATAGGGCGACCGGGGCTTGAAACATTGACAATTGAGACCCATGGTAGGACTATTTATGATAATTTAATAATTTAATGCTAGTAAACACTTACCCGCTTTGATTGCCTAACTGGTATGTTACATTGTTTTGCCGCCAGTCTGTCTGGGGGCAATCAGGGTCGGAGACTGCGGGGCGCCAGCACTTAATTAGCCATAAAAATGTTAATGGTGTCCTCTATGGCCTATGCTGTTCATTGATCACTTTTATTGCGATGAATATTCTATATGGTAGATCGAACCCATTTTTAATTACCGAGTATTGGCCAAAAGTCGTATGCAATCAAAGGAGATATATAACCATTATACAGCCAATGCTCATTATGATAGATGAATTTATTCAGCATTATTACATAAACGCTAACTTGTGAATAAAAGTCCCAAACCGCTGAACGTAGACAACTGTATAATTATCTCTGATTCAATATCTGGGACGTAAGTAGTATACGAAATGGGACTTGGCGTCAGTGCCATGCATATTCACCTGAAGGACATACCATGGAAACCCCCCATGGAAGGGATGGCGTAACTACATTGTTTACTTGCATCTGGCATACTTTGATACACATCTCTAAGATAACGAAACTAATTGACATCATTAATATCTAATCACCAGATTGTGCGTCATTTTTATGTTGATTAACAAACCGATGAATCTCACCAAAATCACCAAAGATGACAAGATGATAACCCGGGAGGACGACCACACACCCTACTACAGCACCGATTCATTGACCCTGGAGGGTGCTGGAGCGGGATCAGTGTTGATGGGCTTACCGCCCATGTAAGCAATCCCGTAAATACTCGTTTATAGGTCAGTAAAGTACTGGCCAGTTATCCGCGGTTGACAGGTTAACCACCACCAAATGAACCCGGCTCATCCCACCATCGACCTCCTCACCACAGAGGTGTGGCAGGTCTTACCCTGGGGTTCCGCAGTGCCAGTCACTGAGTACACTAAAGCAACTGTCGAGACAGTACTTAAGACTATATATCCTAAAGCGAAAAGTCAAGTTTTTTTTAGATGACCACAGGAGGGTGTGGGCGTGGTAGAACGGCGGCGCCCTATTACTATTGGCAGCACCACGTCCGCCGCACACCCGCAATCAGGAATTGAATGTAACACTAGGTTGGTCCCGAGAATACGATAAGGCCAAACAAAGGGTGCGTCTTTGGTTAACTTTGTACTTTTGTGGCCTAAGTAAAAAGGGATTAAACACAAAAGTGAATAATAACATAGCTTGTCAGACCATGTAACCCAAAACATACTTCTTGTTTCTTGACCAAATGAATCGTCACTACCACTAATTTTGACTTGGGGAGCTTGTTCCTCGCAAACTATGATTTGTGTGAGGCTGGTCCCTGCCTAAATCTTACTAGAAATTCCGTTAACAGGATATGGCCGGCCATACGGAGCCATCTGCAGAACTCTCGAGCTACCAGCATCGGTTAAATCTCTACCCAATGTGATATAGGGCCTGGATATCTCTGAAAAGTCGTGCAGAGTGAAAGACGTACGTTGTGCTGGTGCGTCCTAATTGTAAATACAAAACACGTCTACGCCAACAGTTGACTTGAATCGGCAATTATTGACCATTAATTTTCTGTTGAGTAGCACTCAGAATGTTGTACATTTCCGAGCAAACAATCAAAGAGTAGTCTAATCATGTCTAGACCCATCAACGATCAGTCACCGTACACTGCTACACTATAAGTATAACTAACTACGAGAAACGCCCCTCAAACTATAATGAACGGTCTATCGTTTTATTACTATTACCAGAGAGATAGAGAGAATCTCTATGCTATTACTAATGTTCATTCATCGTTTGGATATCCATATCTGATTGCTATACAAAAATAGCTTTCAGTTTACAATAGAAAGTCAACCACTACTTAGATGGTAACCTATAGAGATGATCCCACATCCTGAATGTTTATATTATCACTATATCGCCAATACATAATCCTAACTAGATAATAATCCATCCTCTGGGGAACGATATCAGGACTGTACCATGGGTAGTGCCCCCCCCCCCCCCCCCAATACCAATACAATATGGAAGTGACCAATCATGGTTAAGGAGATAGTAACCGAAGAGGGAGAGTGTCACACAGACCGTTTTTCATATCCTGTTACAAATACCAGGCCAGTCGTCGTTGTTGTTTTTCACTATTCCTGGTAATAGTGTTCTGTAAAAGAAGACACTAAAGAGCATTATCAACAGCCTCAGGGCATCTTTCCAACTAAAGCGTTTCTAGAGATGGTCTCTGCAAGCGATAGCGGTTTCCTCTTTAGACTCCATGTTTGAAGCCATAAGTGAACATACGAATAACAGTGCATGCCAGTTTATTAGTGTATTGCAATTCAAGAATGTTTGAACTCTACAAAAATAAAGTGATTGCTTCAATAATAGTAGTGTATTCTTTTTTATAGATTGCAGGTTTCTTTTTGTGTATGCGATAAATGTGTAAAGGACACAAAGAATTAATTATACAAAATATGAATAACTAGAATAGAATTGCATAGATAAGTATCGGTCTGGAATGTGGAGCAGCTTTGTCTTAAAATGAAGCTATGTGGGTGCTATTAAGTATGAATGATTATGACAATTATATTGATGCGGATGTCAGTGCAGATGTGATAATCTCTACCAGAGGATAGTAATTTACCAGGTTTAATAGTCAGAAATGAATTATAAATTGTTAATATAGATTGTTAATCAATACTGTATTTCTGTCCTCCCCAACAGGTGATGCTAGCAGTGAGTATTTTTATCATGTTTTAGACCATCTGTTTGTGTACTAACTCACCAATAGACTCTTGCAGGCACTACTATAGGATGTTGTTGTTTAGTTGTTTCCAAGTGGCTATCCACTAATTGCACATGATACCACAATGTACTTCATTTGTACTTGTCTGAATGTACATTATCGTTGATAATATGAAACACCGATGCACTCCTTGTCTAAGAGTCTAATAATTATGTGGCATATACAATGTATATTGTTTTGGTTGTTTGTCATTTAGAGTAACCGTTTATGCATGTGCTGGTAGGTTAGTTAGATGTGCAATATTTCCAAGAGAAAGCATATTCCTGACACTCAGAGCGTTTCACAGTTGGCAATAGAACGTATACATAATACACATGCCTTCCCCTAGAGAAGAAAATCCCTTTAAATTTGCCTTCGGGTAAGGCCAGGGGTTAGGCCACCGCACCGTTCACGATATAAGCTCTTCCTGTCAAATATGAGAGAGATATCAGATAGAAATGAGAACAGTCTTGGCTGTAGTCATCTATAGCAACAATGTACAGAGAGTGCCACAGTAATTGCACTCTAGGCGTTAGTTGTCGATCACGTCATCACGGATTTAGTCATCACCTAGAGACAAATCGTACACCTGGGGTCTACCTCTTGATCCTGTCTCTCATCACAGCCATATAGGGAACGAGCACACGAGTGCCAGTAGGGTCCAACCTTTAGATTATTCCTCCTGGGCAGGATGATTGATCACCTCTGAAACTCTGCCCTCATCATGCACCCACGGCCGACAGAATGCCTCCCATCACCCATCCATCACCCTCACATGGCTGCCCCACCCATCACATTGCCCTCTCCACCCCTTCCCACCCACTCCCTATATATATTCTCCGTGTTATATGAACAGATTGCACAGAGTCTCTGCATGCAGGGCGTTGAGGCTTAAAATAAATGCTTAGTACAATATTATACCCACAGGAGGTGGAGTGTGATATTGCAGGATGTGGCCTTTTATGTCTGTTATACACCACCCCATGTCCTCCAGTGTTGTGTTCATACCTGGCATTATTGATCAAATGCTGTCGCTAGGCTGTCTGTATCTGAAGTAATAACCCTGTGTATTTGGATGGTGGATGACAGTTTGCTGTTGTTATTAATATTGTGTGGTATACATGTGGTTTATGTACGACGATGGCAGGTGGACACGCCCAATAAAGGTCTATACTGCGATACATAAATGTATTGTTTGTCGAGGCAGTTGTGTTGCTGTTATAGTATATTACAATGTATATGCAGTTTGTTGCATCCAACTTACATGTATATTGTGTAAGTGGGTGGCCTTTTCGTTGTCTCTATTGCAGATGCAACGATGGAGTAATATATCTAATGCCTAACATGCTCCTACGCTAAACTTCATGCATGTGACACACTGAAAGAGTAAACTCTCCAGACTCGTCTAAGTGACTGTAATAAAATAAACGAGTCAAAAGTTGTCTAACCTATCAGGTTACCTTCCCACAGATAGAATCTGGAGCTGGCAAATGTCGGGTTTTGGGCTGACACATGCCAAGTGGGTCTTCTATCTTCAGCTAGAAGACCCGCTTCCTTGTCACTTAGACAGACTTTTAACTTGTTTATTTTATGACAGTCACATAGAAGAGTCTGGAGACGAGTTTACTTTTTCAGTGCAGATAAACGGTTCAAGAGCATATAGTGTCCTATATAAATAAAACAAGAGATATTCAAGAAAGATATTCAATGATGTTCATGCTATTAAATCACACATCTGGGCATTGTCTAAGTGTAATGATCTACTATCCCTGTAAATTATGCACATTAAGCTTCATTGTGTAAATAGTATTAGTTTGCCAATAGTCAGTATCAGGTAATTGCTCAATCCATGTCTCAATCACCCCTCCCTGGTGCAAGGTGATTAATACTGCCCGTGATGTGTTAGTTACTTCCTGCTGACGGCAGGCCTCCTCCAGGTGCTACATCCTGGTACTGCAGAGGCTGACAGGAGGACGTTGTTACCTGATAATTGGCAACCACTCCTGCCCCTGTTCCATCACATGGCTAAGGGTGCCATAAAATCAGGTACAGATCGGCCTGATGAAAAATGGCACGAGCTGCCCATAAAACGAGATTCCCCTCAGAAATTCAATGTTCATGGCTTTAGAGGCCAGATTACTCCATAGGGCAAATCCAAGAGAGGCCAGATTAGGCGCTGATGAATAAGGGGTGGAGTACTTTAGATTGGATGAAGTGGCCACAATTGAATCTGGTCTATACTCTCCTTTACTCCCACACTCTCTCACAGACGTGGTCAACCTTGACTAAAGTACTGTTGGAGTGAAGCAGGATCTGAACTTTTCCCAGAACTTTATTTTTTTGTTAATGGGAATATAATCTAGCATGACCCTTTTTATAGAGTTCTAAAGTCAGAAATATGATTCACAGGCTATACACGTAACGGATAGTTCAAGCAGTTATGGAGACGTTAGACAATTAAGATGCTGACTTTATAGTGGCGAGTAAATCTCAATATAGGGGCCTTCAAAGTTATATGGTAAGCACAGTGTTATCCTAATTATCACCCACACATCCTCTGCATTGAAATACATGATATAACACACTATTCAAATGATCTGGGCAAGATGCTGAGCCTATCGTAGAAAGCAAATCATGATATAGCCTAATTGGCAAAGTATGATATATTTAGAAAGCTTCAATGTGCCCCAGGGTTGTGAATTATGAGGCACTTAACGTCACTTTGCTGCTTTGCAGTTGATTGCTGTTGGGATTTGTCAAGAAGGCTCAATGCCCTTCAGGATGACATTTCGCCTTTGAAAAGTGTAATGGCCTAGCTGTTGCAACACTTTGCATTAGGAAATTTAGTGCCTTATAAGCCGGATACATGTGTTTGAAAACAAGATTATAAAGCAGGATACGCTTCTTTAAAGGACATGTTTCAAAGTGTCGTCATGCAGTAGTGCTGTTTAGCCGAGCTATTACGTCGTTCCTATATGCATTGGTTCACATTAAACTTTGGTTTGATGATCAGATCCCTGTCATTATACATAGGAAATGAGTTTTCTTTGCCTATTTACACTATAATGAATAGAACAGGAACCCCCCTGCTGTGAGGGAGCCCATTACAATGGCTAGAGTGTAATTCATTTCCTGTTCATATATGTACAAGGCTTTGCAAAACACCGTTTTTTATAGCGAAGTCTCGGGTTTCTCCGTATGGGCGGCCATGTAAGTTCTGTGCTCGCATTCTATCGTGAGATTTAAGCAGTGACCACACACTCACACACCATAGCTTCCGGGGAACAGGCTACATTACGAGAGCAGAACCAATGTCTCACGAGATTGCTGATGTCAGTGTAAACATTGTAGCAGCGGGAACAAGTCCGCACCAGTTAGAGAGCTATACCCCCATCCAGCTTGAGTATCTGTCCCGGCTCCAGTCCAACTGTTACTTTAGGGGCACCAACGTGTAAGATGAAACTCTAGCTACTTTTAGACCACTGAGAAAGAAATATTTGAATAGAAGCAATCAGCAAGGGGATGGATGGTAATTGATGTCTTGGCCACCCTTATTTATTCGCCTTATCTATTCAGCAATGGTGCAATGCCAATATCCCGGTAACTGGCAGGGGGATCATATATGTAATATGACCCAATGCTGCCTCATGTGTATATGTACGTGTAATCCAACCATGCAGAGGGTGGCTGCCTTATTGAGATTATATATCAATGAGTACTGAAACCTGCAACATATATATATAAAGTACAGCTGTAGAACAGGTTGCCAGTGCCGAATGGATTGTCTTTGCTTAATAATTGAAGTGAGCGTTATGTCAGTTCATGCTTCTACCCCAATTGCTTCACAAATCCTTTCTACAGTGTCTACTAATTACACAGAAAGTAATTACCACACAACGGCCAAGGGCCTGGGTCAGTGAGCTATATTTAGCCAGTGGAATCTAGGCGGCATGTTTGTTTGTGTGGCTCATTCCCAAGGGTATTGTGAAACACAAGGTAACGGTAATTGCATGCTAAAAACTGTAGCCCATAGCGCCAGTATAGCTCCCTCTTTATGTAAGAAAAATCTATACTGGCATTGTGATCCTTTTCCTTCCTAAATCCCCTGTCTGCATTTCCCTCACTAACCACATCTCCTGTACTGTAGCAGGGTGGGAGTTAGGGTGGCGGCTTCATTGGAAACCAATATCAGAACAATGTATGTGTGCTTTGAACCAGACAAGGCAACAGGTCTGGTCCGATTGCAGCCTTCAATAAAAGATCACAGCATGCTGAGGTATCAGAAGGAGACAACGAGTGAAGACAAAGCGCACACTGTGGACCTTCTGTAACCCCAGGGAGGGCATTAGCAATTAGGGTGCATCCCTCTCATGCCAGCAGCCCTAGCCGGAACGGATGTATTGACATGACAAGGGATGGTGCTGCTGAAAGGACACATGTGTGTAAGAAGAGGGGTTTGGGGGTAAACACAGAGAGCCACTTTGACCTTAGTCTAAAGGAGCAACTCACTGGTAAAGGGCACCAAGGTCATTATTGGTGCTGTGTTCTACAAAATGCTTCCATATTAGCTCTCTAAATGCCCACAACCCTGACAAAAAACAATCATAATCTTTTCTTTTGTATTACCGGATAAAACATAAAACACTTTCTTGAAGGTCGTCTTGGTGGGCTGCTATATAACACTTCAACTTTTGGACCAAAAGTTTTACATTTAAAAATGCCCGTAAATTTTGTCCAAAAACGGGGAGTGTGCACCCTCGCTCGCCCTCGCTCGCCCTCTAAATCCAATAGAGGTGACAGACCATTTGGAACCTATAGCATATATCACATACCAAAGATTGGCCAGCACACTGTGAGGAGTAAATACATGTACATGCGTTTCCATTCATATCTTCTTACTAATGGGGAGGTACCAGTTGTACTAAGGGGCACTGGTACTCCTATCTATACCACAACCTGCTGCTTCCTACCTGGTGCCCCCCTACCTTGCTAGATTCATCAGCCATGGGAGGGGTGAGTATATAATTCAATTTGGACACAACTGCCACTTGTCAAGGAACTAAGTGGTAACTGTGGTGAGCAGGCATGGAGGACAAGGCGTGGGAATGAATACAAGAGCAGCTTGGCCTTACCTGCCAGCATTTGAGATGATTTCACTCTTGTCATGATAGGCATATTCTGTTAAAATCACTACTTTATAGCCCTTGCATAAACATTTTCTTTCATTAGCAATACTACTAGAAAGTCTTAAGCCACATCGGGGCGATATCTTATGGCTGCTTATCTGTGGAGAGAACTATAATGTCATATGGCCCATGGTCACAGCCTTTGCGTTACACTCAGACTACCCATGGATAGGCTGAGCTTTTCTGACAGTATGAGTTGCTCCCAAATGCTGTAGTCGTGTCTGGTGACCGCACTGACCTGCTCCCACCATTGTTCCGTACCTGGTCTATACCTGATCCCTTTACAGAACCTTCTACAGCGATAAGCGCCCACAGACTAGCTCTGTATAATTGAGTGTTGCTATTCTGCCCATCCACCCACCCGCAGAGCCACCGGAGCCTCCCACACTCTGTAGCATATTACTGAGGGCTGCTTTCTCTAGGAAAGCTGCTTGTTAGGGGAGCATGTATAAAACACGTCTCCCTCGAGGAAATTACTTGTGCGCGGTGTTGAAATGTGGAATAAACTGGACGTAGAAACAGGGCACCTCGATAACGCTAACACCTCTATGAAGGCCTTGACATAAATTAGTATAGAATGAAAGCAAAAATTAACAGACTACTGACATTTTGTCTCATAATATAATAATCTATTGCCATTTGGAATTCTTAGTACCCCGCTGTTGAAACCATGCTTTGATATTCAAACTGACATTGTATTCATCATAAACATTGTTGCACTCGACTTACAGCGTAAGATAATTGTTGTGTAAGATAAGGCCTGGCTTTAAAAGAGTGCAACCCAGGTGATAATTACATATCTTAAAACACTTGTAGTGCAAGTTAATGATCATACAAACATTGCCAGAACGTTTAATTACTACGCTCATGCAAGATGGGACAGATTAAGAGATGAAACTACCAAAAACTGGGTAGCACTGTCATGTGATATGATAGATGTATGATATGATGCCTTTTTGATTGGCATACGGCAAAAGGACATATATAGCAGTCCCTGTTTGTAGGGAGTTTAAAAAAACTGTCTTCTCTATCAGGACAATTTGCTACAAAAACCACCGAGTACTGGATGTTAATGGAGCATGCGTGTTTACACAGATTTATTCCATGCTGCTTATTGGATCGATTTACAATAGGGTCATAACAAAGAACGAATGCC
This sequence comes from Harmothoe impar, assembly GCA_947462335.1. Classification (NCBI taxonomy): domain Eukaryota; kingdom Metazoa; phylum Annelida; class Polychaeta; order Phyllodocida; family Polynoidae; genus Harmothoe; species Harmothoe impar. The sequence continues at coordinate 60,030,128 of OX381704.1, forward strand.
CAAATGTATCTGCTTGAATATGGCGATTATACTGGTTGTGATCTATGGTTGCTGGGCTATCTAAGAAACCAGGATAAATGATTGGTACAAACACTCTTAGTGATTGTCATCTCCTGTGTCTATTGACAGCAGCAGTATACCAGTTATACATGTAGTATTTAAGACATGTTCAACACAGAACACCAGATTTACTCTCGTATCCAGTCCACTGTATCTATGTAATACATGTAGTATCATTAATGATTATATAGGTGTTTCCTCTAAACCTTTTAAAAAGCAGGTATGGCAGGGTGATAGCGTGGGCAATATCTCGTGACATGCAAAAGTATAGTATGCCATATCATGTTACGTTAAGGCGATGTGAACACAGGAAGGTGACTCAGTCTAAACCACATCTGGGTCATACCTACGAGATTTACCTGTGTAATAAACGATACTTTGTTTCTTTATGATATTGGTAGAGTATCAATTAAAGAACAAAGTCGACACAGTTCGGATCAAGTGTTACAGGTTGCAAATCGGGTTTATTCAGAAAACCTAGACAAGCAGTATCTATGTGTGCGAACTCCCTATAGAGTTCGGAACGGGTCAGTAGGCTAATCAGCCGTATTGATCACAGGGTCTCCTTGCCAGCGTGGCTCAGAGTAACCGACGAGTACCGTCAGATGCTGGGTATATATAGGCAGCCAGCCTGCGCGCGCACACGCAGACCGGAAGCCTATAGCGACCTCTGTCCATACCCCAAGCCCGGGGTAGGTGCTGCCACCTACCGTCGGACTGAAGGGTTCGGACTGAGCTCGCAACACAACATCCAACAGCACTCGTCATATAACATACCCGTATAACCCTAGCCCCTACACTACCCCCTACCAGATAATAACCGGGAGGTAAAAAATTTATTAAGGTTAAAGTCCGAAAACACTTCGGACTGGCATTATCTTATAAATACCACCTTAGGGGTTTATTAAAGTTATACCTTACAAACAATATGACGTATACTGTTGAACACAAAAAGGTATTAATTACACACATTTCTACATATATAGACCGTAATGAAAATAACGCCCCATTCCCTAGGATAGATGGAGTTAATCTATACATATAGTATACAAACACTTGAAAAAGTACAATATCACAGTAAAAAAATTTCGTCCCTTCAGGACCCCGAGCTAATTAAACTCGTAACGAATAATACTTATAAGTGATAAACAATATCACTTCTTTTAAAGTTTTAAAGACATATTAAAGTATTATTACAAAAAAACATCATACGTGGTTTTGTAGTGAAGATCCGGATCCTCTGTTGATGGTGTTGCATTCCGCCCGGCTTTCAGAACCTACTTCGTTCAGCTCTTACTCACCGGAACGAGAAAGTTCATAGCTCATGCTCGGGAGCTTTTTAGGTGATAAATAGAGAGAAAAAAAAAAATAGTCCTGCCTCCAGGCGATCTTCGGACTCATAATTAGGAGCACTCGGTCCTGATATCCATAGTTTATATAAAAAAACATCCTGTATCGGATCCATGTTGGTAAAGTGCTCCAGTCCCGAGTTCAGCGTCCCCTCCGGATCTCCTTGTCCTCCTCCGTCAGTACCACCTGGCAGACTGGATCCTTGCGTAGCCAGCCTGCCGCGTTCCTCTGTCCGGACACTCCTAAACCCTTCCTAAGGGTTTTGCTTGTAGGGTTGGTATACTTAGGATACCCCCCCTTTTCTCCTAATCGGCTCCTAGAATAGGATGATCTAGTCCGACTCGTCTCCGGAACCGGGTTGAGCCGGCTCCTCTTCCTCCTCAGAGTCCGACGCCGCTTCCGCCAGAGTCAGCTCCTGGAGCCAGAGCTCGATTTGAGCCCGAGTTCCATCCCACTCGTGCATTTCATGCGCGAAGCAGTCCCGGAACCGACGACGTTCGTGGTCCAGCTTTTCCTCGGCGTTCTTAACTGCCAGCTTCTGCTTCTTCCTTTCGGTTTTAGCAGCACATCGTTCAGTCCGAGCGTTTTCACGCTCTTCCTGTACGGACTCCGTAGCCGCTGCCTTCTGAGTAGCAACCTCCCTCTGATGGAGATGATGCACCGTGTTTAAGGACAACATCGCCACCTCCTGACTCAGGCCAGCAAGCAACCGATGAAAATTGTCTTGCCATTGACCGAAGGCCTCCTGTCCGGCTTCATAGGAAGTGAAGTCGGCGGGAGGGAACGAAGGAGGGCTCTTCAGTCGCAAGACTAGACGCCCCTCCTCTGCGGTCTCGGGTGGGAGATCCGGGGTCTGAACTGGCTTCGGCGTTTTCTTTGCTGGAGCCTTCGTCCTACCGGTCTGGGTTAGAGTCTGCGACTCATCACCCGGAACCATGTTATTTTCGGGGAACTCCTCTGCGAAGGACCCCATCGTGCTGGAGTTCGGATCCTCCGGAACAGACCGAGGTGGCCTGCCCTGGGGACCCTTCTTCCAGTCAGTCGTGTGAGAGGTGAATGCCGGCCCTTTATAGCCCGGATCCGCCTTCTCCATAACGGATTTCCTTTCATCCGTTTTGGCCTTCTTAGAGTCGGCCTGCTCGGAAGACCCACTAGGTCTCTTCTGAGCGCGCCGCACCTTTCGCGTGCTGGTACGCTTCTGGTACTCCTCGAATTCATCGAAGAGCTCACCTTCCGGAACCCGGTTGTAGTTGCCGTCCGGGTTTACCTTGTAAAAGACCCGGACCTTTCCTCTCTCGTTGGTGCCAAAATCCACCTCGAGATTCTCATTTCGGCCCACTACTGGAGGGAAGTGGGAGTAGACTTCCTGATGGGCTGTCTGGATGCGTTCCGCTGCGACATCCAGAGCCAACCCGTGCTGCTTAGCAAGATGCCTGATGATATCGGCTCTAGTGTAGAACCAGCCACCATTCGGACAACCCTTGCTCTGCTTTGTACCCACACTCAAGCAGTCATACCGCATGTAGTGACGCAAATGAAAGCGGGTAATATGCCTTGCGTACCGAACCTTGCTAGGCCAAGTTCGGGGCGTTTCCAGTGTCTCGTCGACGTTCAGACAAGGCTCAAAGGGGCACTTGCTAAATGGATGCCATCTAGCCATAGCCCATGCTAACTTAGCTTTCTGGAAAGGCGAATGGTATTTGGTACTACCATTTCGGACCTTGTCCAGAAGCTCAAAGTGGTACAACTGTACCGACTTCTCGAGTGGATCCGTCTTAATCCACTCCTCGTCATCAGAGAGACCGTCAGGACCCACCTCCTCCGGAATGTGTGAGGCCCGCTTGTCCTTGACGCAGTCGTTCACACACATGGGTTTAAAATATTTAAACCCACTTGCAGCATTGGCTCGGAGTGCATTCCGGACCAGAACCTGAAGTTCGTCGTCCGGGAGAGAATTTTCATCCAATCCCTTCAGAACCGCTTCTACCTCCTCGTCGGATCGACCCCCCTTCCGAGAGGTTACCTTGATGGTCTCTCGTAGGTATTGGTCCCTCCGATTGGCCTTTTCCATTTGACTAGTGTCTACAGACCTAGCCGCGGCCGTGTTCTGTTGGAGCATTTCCTCCTCCAGAGTGGCATCCAGAATGGACTCTTTGGTCTTCTGTTCCATACTCCGAGCCAGCTTCATTGCTGGCGTCAGAAGTCTCCTCTTCTCCCGCCGGCTATGCACGGTCTTGAATTCCGCTGCAGTTTGCAGGTCGTACTCCAAGGCCGCGATAAGTTCGGGACGTCCCTCGGTCTCAGCAACTAAGCGAGCTGTCTCTGACTGTTTGCTAAGATCGTTCATGGCCGCCGTTAGGCGATCTGGGAACCAAGCCGGGAACCTGGCAGACAACTCGTCCAGCCCCCGGAAGGTTCGCATTTGGATCAGATCGAAGGATCTGACCTCTGTGGCGCTCATCTGATCGATGATAGCACCTCGGAGCAGGGATGGGACGTCGGCGCCCTCCTTCTCCCATGCGTCATGCTGATGTGGAGCGAGGATTTGCACCCCAGATCCAGTTGGACCACCACCTGCAGCCTGGTCCAGTTTCCCGGCTTCCTCCGAAATATCCATGGTATTGGATGGTTCCAGAGCAGGCTCGGTAGACTGTGGAGGAGTATCCACTCGGACGGGTACCTCTTTTGGAGGAGGTAACTCCACCCGAACGGGTACCTCTTTCCTTGGCTCCAGGGGAGTCGGGAGGTTAAATGTGATGCCAGACAGCACATCCTGCACTACCTGGACCGTATGGGCTGCGGATGCTGTATCCATAGCTTCCTCGGTTCGAGGTGCCTCGGGAGGAACTACCGTTTTCGGACGGGCTCCCCCATGTCCCTTCGTACCAGCCATCGCAGCGGCTGTAGCAGCTACTGCTGAGCTGTTGTCCAGCCCTCGCGAGAAGGACAACACGTCAACGGCTGAGGTCGGAGCAGCTGTGGTTACAACTGCCTTCCCACTACCTTTCCCCTTGGCCGGGATCGGTAGGTTGGACTTACTGGGACCCGGAGTCTTGACAGTTTTAGTGCTGTCGGACGTCGGCCCCTTCCCCGGCTGGTCCTTAGCACCAGGCTTCGGATCAGCTTTCTTTTGACCCTTAGGCGCCTTCGTAGCAGGAGCCTTGGGGTCCACCGTCTTCGGATCCTTGGAGGCCGCTGCAGTAGCAGCCTTGGAACCCGGCTTCTTCGTACTCGCAGTACTTTCCTTCTTCGGAGCGGGCTTTTTAGGCTCGTCCTTTCCCGGAGGCTTCTTTCCCACACCAGTGTGTTTGATAGCCTTAGTGCTAGCCTTAGTATCGGCCGACTTGGACCGATCTCGGGTAGCACCCTTCCCACCGCGCGTCCTCGGACGTGAAGTGTCGGAATCACTCCCACTCCCCATAGACAGTTTGCGAGCAACCGTCTTCTGGAGGTTTGGTGATATGCTGAGACTGCATATCCGGGAGGGACGTGCAGTCGTCTCGGAAGGATCCGCCGCTACCTGGGTGTAGGCGAGTCCTTGCAGCACTCCGGAGTCCTCGCTGCCGTCCGGCGACGGGGACTTTCGGATCGGGGACACGGCCGGATCTACACGGAGCTCCGCCAGTGTCTGGCTCAACTCATCACCACTAGGGCTCTGAGCATCCATTGCCTCCTCGGTGGCGGATGCCACCTCGGAGTGTCCGGTGAGTTCGGATTGACGGAGCTGTTGCTCGGCCATCCTCACTTCGGCAGAGTGTCTTTCGACGGGAGTTTTGACGGGGAAAACACTAGTTCCCCGTCTCCCTCTTTGTCTCAGACGCACCAGGAAAGAGTACTCACTGCTTACAACTCTTTTACTGACTTTTCTCCTCTTCTAGCCGTCCAAAACACCAACTTCCACGCTGCCGACCAACACCGCTATTGACCGGGGCGAGCCCAAAATCAATATGGCGTTCCCTCGCTTTTGTTTTTAAAACAAAGCGCATGCGCAGCGTCTCGCGTGATTGGACGCGATCCCGTTACCCGGTGTGACCCAATTACTGTTTAATCAGGTCACGACCTTTCCCGCCCGCAGCTCGGGCTCGGGGGATCACACTGCTACGTAGGCGGCTCACAAAAGTCAAAATATACTTCGAATAAAGAGCTCATCAGGAGTATTAGTAGATATTTATGGGAAATCGAAGATTACCCCACCGGATTATCCGTCCACCACCCTCGGGGAGCACTCTTACATTCTTTTCATATTGACTCTGAGCGCCCCTGTTGGTAACATACATATAACATATAGGACAACACAGGACACCACACTCGTTGTGTAAACAAGCTAGGTTACGGCCCCTCTAGCCACCAGCCTTGGGCTTCGCCGAACGGGTTTCCCGTCCACCTCTCGTAACCTGGCCGAAGGACACTCGTTCTTAACTAAAACTCCAGCCTTGATTTTAGTTTTCCGTGCCCTTCTTCCTTCGCCTGCCGAGACTTTCTTTTTCACGGTCTTCCGGAGCTTCTTTTGTACCACTCTCTTAGGGGTATCCACTGACACCCCTTCCAAAGGTACAAATTTAGCCTCCGAAGTTCCCTTCTCCACCTCCGTTTCCGGGGTGAGCTCCCTTCCAGCCCAAGTACGCAACCGAGCCACATGGCTCGTCCGGATGCGTCCTGCTTCGGACTGAATCAACACAGTAGTTTGACTGATACATTTAACCACGGTGTGTGGTCCATCCCAGTTATTCGCCAGCTTGACGTTGCAGAGCGGTTCGTGTAGGCGGATCACTCTATCCCCCACTACGAATCGTCGCAACTTCAATCCGGTGTCGTAACCCACCTTCTGCCAATTCGCAGCTTTGAGCAAATGAGCCCTAACTGTTTCGTAGGCAAATTTGAACCTCTCTCGTAGAGATTCCACAAATAGCACCGTACATGGTGCTTCCGGACTGATCCCTACCACCCCGAATACCAAATCCGCCGGCATGATCAAGTCCTCTCCGAACACCAAGAGGTTCGGTGTGCAATTTGTCGAAGTGTGGACCGTATTGTTATACGCATGCACCACAAATTCGCATTGATCATCCCAATCATCCATATGGGAGTTCACTAATGGCTTCAAAACCTGGATCAAGGTCCGATTGAACCGCTCCACCTGCCCGTCGGACTGTGGTCGGTACGGATTGGTCCGAGTTTTGCATATAGCCAACTGATGGCACATAGCTGTCCATAGTTTGGACTCAAATTCTCTCCCTTGATCGCTATGTAACATCAAAGGAGCCCCCAAATGGAGGATCCACCCCTTCACCAATGCTTCCGCACAAGTAGCAGCGGTATGATCCTCGAGTGGGTACACTCGGGTGTATTTCGTATAGTAGTCCGAGACCACCATCATACACGTATTACCTTTTGGAGTTGGTTTAACTCCACTGATAATGTCCACAGCTATTCGAGCAAATCTCACTCCGAATAGCTCTTGTTGCAGTGGCAATTTTCCTAATCCAGGACCAGGTTTGCCTAAACAACAGGCCGGACAGGTCTCGATCCACCTTAAAAGGTCGCCTGACATGCCGGGCCAGTAGTATCTCCGACTCAGCCTTTCCAACGAGCGTTTCTTTCCGAAATGCCCACTAGTGGAATGGCCGTGGCAGTAGTACAGGATGTCTTTCCTCATAGCAGCAGGGATTACCATTTGTAACACCCTCCGCTTTCCGGGACAAGTCTTCCACCTGCACAACAACGAGTCTCGGACCTCCAGTTCGTGGAACTGAGCCAAGAAACGTCGCATTTCACGGTTTTCCAGTGATATTTCGGGTCTCACTGGACAGACCCCAGTAGGGACAAGTTCCCTCAGTCGTGCTATGGTAGGATCGGCCATCTGGTACGTCCTTATAGTGTCGGTGGACCAATCCAACAGGTTTTGCAACAACCCATCATAAGGCAAACGCACACTCGCTACCACAGCATTGTGAGCACCACAATCCCCACACTCCGGACGCACACAACGGCGTACCGGACGTCTACTCAGACAGTCAGCATTAATATGCTTCGTGCCCGCTCGGTGCTGGATATGAGAGTTTTCCAGTCCGAACTCGCTGAGGTGATTCAACCACCGACCAATCATTCCCTCGGCGTCCTTAAAATTAAGGAGCCATCTCAAGGCCGAATGATCGGTACGGAGTGTGAAATTTCCTCCATATAAGAAGTGCCGAAACTTCTTCGTGTACACCACTACTGCGAGCAGCTCTCGCTTGGTAGTACAATAATTTCTCTGTGCCTTGTTCATACTGTTACTAGCGAACGCCAGCGGGACCTCTACTCCGTCCTGGATTTGGGACAATGCGGCCCCGATGCTCTCATTGCTCGCATCAGTGTCAAGGATGAAATGCCCCTTCTCCGTAGGGTATCTCAGCACCGGGGTGGTTCGGAACAACGCCTTAATCTCTTTGAAGGCTTCATTCTGTTCCATCCCCCATGGGAAGGGTTCTTTTTTTCTCCCCGGAGTCCAATGGCTCAACCGTTGTAATGGCTGAGACACCCTAGAGAATCCGGGGATGAAGTCCCTGTAATAGGAACAGAACCCTAAAAAGGATCTGATATCCTTTGGTCCTTTTGGAACTTCCCAAGTCTCCACAGTCTCCAACTTAGCCGGATCAGCCTGCACACCTTCGGTGGAGATGATCCGGCCCAAATAGACCATGGACTTCCGAAAAAGTTCACATTTCTTCGGCTTTAATGTCAAGCCATTGGACCGAATTCGTTCCAAAACCTCTCCGAGGTTCAACGCACACTCTTCAAAAGTCTTGCCAAAGACAATGACATCATCCAAGTATACCAAACATTTGCGCCACAACAGATCACTCAGAAGAGTTTCCATCATCGCCTCAAAAGTGGCCGGGGCGTTGCACAACCCGAAGGGCATCAGCTCAAACTGATACAGTCCAATGTGACTTGTAAAAGCCGTTTTCTCCTTATCCTCCTCCTTCATCCCGATCTGCCAATATCCGGACTGCAAATCAAGGGTGCAGAACCATTGGTTCCCACCCAAGGAGTCCAGAGTCTCATCAATCCGGGGGAGAGGATATGCATTTTTCTTGGTTACCCCATTCAGGCGCCTATAGTCGATACAAAATCGGATAGACCCGTCCTTCTTAGTAACCATCTGGACCGGGCTGGACCAGGGGCTAGTGCTAGGCACGATCACCTTCTGTTCCAACATGGTCTTCACTTGTTCCTCTACCACCGCTTTCTTACCCAAAGGCAAGCGTCGGTAAGGCATCTTGAAAGGCTGTGCATCACCCGTATTGATAGAATGCAACACTTTGTCGGTTCGGCCCAAAGGCTCCCCCTCCACCTGCCATGCATCTTGATACTTCACTACCAGCCTCCTTAGGGAATCGAGATCCCTCCGATCCGTCAAATCCGTTTCGGAGATCATTTTCTCAAGTCCCTCACTCAGAACGGTCGGAGAAGGGTCACCCTTCATGCTCACCTGTCCAGCAGGCATCACTGCCTCACTGGTGAACACCTTCCCCAGTATTGTATCTTTCCTTAGATACTTCGGTTCCAACCCGGGGTTAGAAACCGGCACTACGGTCCAAGCACCATCACCCACTAGGGTATCCATGCCCGTCAAACCGATACTACCCAACATGGCCACATCCGGCTCCACAACTGCCTCTTCCTCTCTCCTAAGCCCCTTGCTTCGGACCAGCACATCACACGTCTGTCCGGGAGGAATCTTCACAGTTTGGACCACCGTTGCCACTGTCGACACTTGTCGGAGCACACATTGCTCTACCGCACGGTAAGGGTGCTCTATCAGGAGTACCCCTGTACCCGGATTCAGGACCGCGTCATACAACGCCGAAAAATCCAATCCGAGTATACCGTCGTCTGCAATATCCGCAATGGTGGGAGAAGCCACATACTCCTTCCCTCCAATTCGGAGCGGTATGAACGCGCGCCCATACGTCTGCATACTTGACCCATCGGCCGAACAGGCGTTTACCCTCGTTTTGAAGTTATCACGACTATCCGGCATAAGAGCATAGAAGTTAGAGGAGATAAAGGAGTGGCTAGCTCCCGTATCTACTAAAAATTCGCCCGCTCTACCGGCCACAGTAACAGACACATACCACCGCCTCCCCCCCAGCGGAGACGGGTTTACAGTAAAGCGTTTAAAATCCTTCGGAGCAGCCAAATCAAGGCCATGTTTCTTCAAATGGTCGAAACATGGATGATCCGGGGAAAGCTGGGTACTCCCTACCCACACGGTGTCTGTGACAGCCGCAACTTCCTCGTTCCGATCCGTAATGGGCCTCCCTGCCTCATTGCCGGGCAACTGTTGGACTGGAATGTTAACCAGGCCGGCATCCGAGCCCCTCAAGCTCGAAGCCACCCCTGATTCCCTTCCTGCCTTCGGAATTTCACTAGGCTCTACCTCTCTGGTATGTTGGCGTACATCATATGCAGGGGTCGTCCGCTCGCCTTCTCGGACCACCCCCTCTAGTTTCCCTCCTTCCCGGGAACTTTCGGAGTCGGAGCCGTACACTCCGCAGCAAAGTGACCGATCTCCAGGCACCTATAGCACTTGGCGGTCCGCCGATTGATCTTCCTCCGGTTAGGCTGTGTAGCCCCCTGAATGGAAGTCGTCATCTTCTCAAACAGCGAAGTGAAAAACGCTGCGTCCATTATCGGAGCTTTTGGGTCCGATGATTCCTTCTTCGGAGGAGGGTTTCCACCCCCTTCCGGCTTCCTATTTTTCCACGGCGTTTTAGAGGAATTCCCATTCCTCTTAAACTGAGCTGCAGAAGCTATTGCCCCCTCTTCCTCACTGCCCGAACCATCAGACTGCTCCGGAGAACACTCTATAATGGACGAGGCCCGGGTGGGCACCCGGTCCCCTAACAGTGACTTCTTGAGAGCATGTATGTCGATGGCCTTAAAAAGGTCATCTAATGACGTATCAGCTCTCCAGGTATCATACACCACATGTTGTATTTCTGGGTCCCTCAGTCCAGCAACAAACTGAGAGAACAATTCCTTAGAGAATAAGGCATCATGGATTCCTGAAGCTGGATGTACCTTCTTCAGGAGTCTCATCAGTGCAAGTCCGAAAACCCTCGGGGCCTCGTGCTTGCCTTGCACTCGCTTCTTAAAAGCGACCATCGGGTCAATCCGAGCGGAGTCTCCGTATAGGATAGTTCCGATCTCTACCAGTTGTTTGAAAGTGCCGCGGGGTCCGCATTCATCTTTCCACTGCTCCACGGCCATCAGGCCATCTCCCAAGCGCAATCCCTTACAGACATACGGAATTGCATCCTGTTGATCCCACCCACTGAGGTTGATGTCCTCAACGGTGGCTCCCAACCACTCTTCCCAAGAGTTTTTCTGCCAGTAGGGAAAAGGCTCGCTAGCAATGCGTCTAGCAGCGTTGGATGAACCCCTAATTTTAGAGGTTATCGCCAGGCATTTAGAAATGGAAGCCGAGGCGTCCTTTTCTGTACCCACGTTGTGCAATCCGATCCCAGCTATTGCTGGGTTTGTATCGTACAACTCTTGCAATTCTGTACTCAGAATTGTTCTCCTTGGAGCCCTCCTCGGACTCTTTGTGCCCGGAGTCGTCCCCGGAGTAGCGCCTCTGGTAGGCACGTTATTCTGCCTCTCCAGATAGGTCTGGTAGGTGCCATACGACACCAAATCCTTAGTGGGGTCCACACCTTGACTGAACCACCAATTCTTCTCCTGGTCAGTCATATACTGACACTGCTGGGCCAGAGCAAGCAATCGCTGATGCGCCGCTTTCTCTTTCTCCAGTTCCTTGGCCTGTCTATCAGCCTCCTCCTCTTGCTGTGCCTCCGCCAATTTAGCTTTTGCAGCTTCCCCGGCCGCTCGGAGCCCTCCTTGTCGAGCTCTCAGAACCGCCGCCTCCTGCTCTGCTAATTCCTCAGCGAGGGCTGCATTTTCCTTCATGCGTTCCTGTTGCTGCTCAAGAGCAGCCTGCTGCTTGCGATACACATCTCGCCTCTCCAATTCCAAGTTTTTCTGTTCATTGAACAGTATGTTTGCTTGGCATTCTCGCCATTGCGACAAACTCGAGGGAGTTAAGTCGGTCTTGGCCGCCTTATCTTGTTCGGATGCTTTCTTCAAGCGTTCCGAATCCAGTTGCTGCTCATCCAGTTTCAACTGAGAACGTGGACTCCGCACCAACTCCGATAATGACCTTCCCCTGCCCGCCGTGTTTACACCCGTCGGAGCCGAAAAGACCTGCTTCGGAATTGGACGGATACCACTGATACCCACCCTAGGTGAGTAATCACTCGCCCTACCTCTACCCCTTGCTCGGCCAACCTTTAGTGGTCGTCCTGGCGTTGAAGTAGACAAGGCACCTTCTACAGTCATCCCACGTCCCATAGGAAGATTTGGGGTGTCTGTAAAACTCCTGTAATGAGGACCTTTCGGACTGTCATTATCAGCGGAAGCATACGAGGTACTGCTATCCTGTATACTCTCCCTGGTCTCTGACAAAAATTTCTCCAAAGAAGTTCTTTTTGCCTTCAGAATGTCACATTCTGACAGTAGACTTCGGCGAGCCTCCCGTAAGTCTTCAGTGTCCCGAACAAGTTCTGATCGGGTCTCCTCTGCTTCATGGATGACGGCATCTCGGGCCGCACAAATCTGATTCAGATCAGTGTTTGCCTGAACAAAGTCGGAACGGAGTCCCTGTAGATCAGCCTGTTTCTGATCGAACTCCACTCGAACCCTGCTAAGTGATTGCACCAGCTTCTCGTTCTCCTCCAACAGAGTTGAAAGCCTTGCGTCTTTCTCCTTGATTTTGGAAGCTCTATGTGTGACTGCACCTTCCAATGCAATCAGACTGCTTTTCCATTCATTCGACTGTTTCTGAATGGTCAACAACTCCATTTGGGCCATTTGCACACGCTCCTGTATTCTGGCCTCTCTCATGTCGTCGAAACGACGTTCCTCCAAGATGGTAGCCTTCCGTGGATTCGGAGCGGCTGATCTTGACCCACCAACGTTGAACATTGACAGGCTCATTTCATCTAATGAGTAATTCATTATTTCGGGACCCTTGTATCCCAAAAATGCGCTTGTCCTGGATGGAACATTCGCACTCCTGCGGGTATCTGCCTCCTTAATGGCATCTAACCCCTCCGGTGATAAGGCTGACGCCTCATCGGGAGACCTCGCTGCTCCGTCCAGAGCAGGAGGTCTGCGCTACTGCACAGGCTAACCTGCGTTTCACTCAGAACTGGTCACGGCACCAGTGTAATAAACGATACTTTGTTTCTTTATGATATTGGTAGAGTATCAATTAAAGAACAAAGTCGACACAGTTCGGATCAAGTGTTACAGGTTGCAAATCGGGTTTATTCAGAAAACCTAGACAAGCAGTATCTATGTGTGCGAACTCCCTATAGAGTTCGGAACGGGTCAGTAGGCTAATCAGCCGTATTGATCACAGGGTCTCCTTGCCAGCGTGGCTCAGAGTAACCGACGAGTACCGTCAGATGCTGGGTATATATAGGCAGCCAGCCTGCGCGCGCACACGCAGACCGGAAGCCTATAGCGACCTCTGTCCATACCCCAAGCCCGGGGTAGGTGCTGCCACCTACCGTCGGACTGAAGGGTTCGGACTGAGCTCGCAACACAACATCCAACAGCACTCGTCATATAACATACCCGTATAACCCTAGCCCCTACACCTGTATCCAGACGCCAATGTGCCGTATACGTATTATATATTATATAATTATGTGTCTTATTGAAGGATAAGATATTGATATCTTATAAGCACTTTTGGATGGCAGATAACCCCTGGCGCTGTTTTATATCAGAAAATAAAGCATTGATTAAATTTAATAACGCACTATACTTCTCCCTTAGTCTGGACATGCCTTTATTTGAGACCCTACCCTTCTACTGGCTGATACATAAACCCCTCAGGCAGGATCACGAGAACAATGCCTTGCCCTGTGATGGAACCCTAGCAGTACGCTAGAGGGCTGTTTCTGTTATCCATAGTGCCCTGTGATTGTATCCGCCCGGCAGGGTGAACAGGATAATAGTGTCATGTGATGCAATATTTGCCGCTTAGTTATTCAGAAGCCTGCATCTGTATGGTGATATTTCTACAGGCACCAGCTGCTGCTAGTGGCACAGTGTAACCGCTGCAAAATGGAATGTGCCTTAATTAATATGCCTACAGATTTTTGTTTTGAATCTCGATTTTGAACTAAGATTAGGATGTACAGTTGGAACCTATAAATAGAGAATGAATTGTGATTTGCCTGTTTGCTATGCATTGCCTTCCATGGTGTAAAAATAACCTTGCAGCAGCGACTCCTTTGAAGCCATCGCTGTGTGGAACAGATGTGGTGTTCACTCCATGGCGTCAGCCATCTACCCCTGTGGGAACTGTAGCATTCTGTGGAGGAGTGCGATGGCATATTAAATGAAGACCTCAGTAGATGGGTTTTATATTAAAGACCAACGTTTACGTATTGGCGACCCTTGGTTTTAAATAAATATCAGCTAACTAATGGAAATACCATTTAATAATATACTGTTAGAAGCTGATGTAGCTGAGCTGTGGAATATACTGTAGTTTTACAGTATATATAGGCTGTTGGTTTACAGTACAAAAAGTCGTATTTTTGGTTTCACTATTTACAGTGTACACAGGCTTAGGAAGCAAATCTTCACTGGGATACATATATATGGGGGAAGGAGCAAATTATATTCAGCCCCCCCCATCTATGATTGAGGAAGTTCCTGTCCCCTACCCCCCACCCCCCACCACATGTATCCACGCCACTGTAATAGTAACCATTCTTTTGACATTTCAATTTAGCTGCAGGGTGAATGCTCGCATATCTTCTGAGGCAGTAATTAACACTGTCCTCACCTCTCCACATGATATTTACCTTTTTATTTCATGCCGGATTCAAATTCATATACATTTGGAGTTTAAGTCAGGAGAATGAACATGATAACTAGCCTACCCAGCTAACAAAAAAAACGTTTACATTACCAGGATTTAACGTTTGTAGAAGGTTTGCAAACGTTTGCAAAAACGTATATAGAACGTTTTTTTAACGTAAAAACGTTGACACTAAATAACGTTTTTATAACGTTATGGCCAAACGTTTGTCTGTAACGTTATATGAACGTTTGTCTAACGTTTTTCCCCATAAGAAAATAACCATGAGTGTAGGTACGAATAGGTAGCAAATCTAGCGTGGAATACGACCAAAGAGTAAACATACCAGTAGTTTTATAAATGAGGAGCATTATGGTTAAAAACATTTTTATAGCTTCATGCTTATTTCTAGAATTAAAACTATTGCACCCTAGAGCCTAGAACCAAGGGTCTTCTGCATGTGAGGCTAACACTCTACCCCTGCTCTACTGAGGATGTGGTAGTAGGGGGTCTTACAAAAAGACAGATACAGATTTAATATAATTGTTATCAATGGCATCGAATCCCATTACAATTGAATGCAGTCCTGACAAATAAAAAATTTCAAAGTGCTGCATTCATACATCATGCCGACCCTTTTGGAGTGCATAAGTTCAGTTAGATAAGTAGAATTGATGGTCTAAATGATTTGAGCCTGATTCTACCAAAAGCCTTGTTAGCTCATGCAGGAGAGCCTGGGACAGCCAATCCAAAGGTCCTGGGTTCGGTCCTCAGGATTTTTAGTGTACATATACTAATGATCGTCACCCAAAACGTTTGCAAACCGTTTGCAAACCGTTTGCAAACCTTTTGCAAACCTTTTGCAAACCTTTTGCAAACCTTTTGCAATGCATTTCTAATCCTTTCCCAAACGTTTTCCAGACATTTATGAAACAATCTACAAAAATGTTTTGGTGTAACATTTTCCAAAGGGTTTCCTCCAAACCAGGTAGAAACGTTTGCAAACGTTTGGAAAACGTTTGTTGTTAGCTGGGTAAATGTCCCACCTGTAGCCCTATAGCATGAGTTAAGGTGAAAGGGACGGTTCTGAATGCATATGTAGGCGCCGTTCTTCCGCCTACCTATTCCTTAGGGAACCAGGAGAACAGTCTCGTTTTTTTGTGTGCAGGCTAGCCTGTATTGTGAAAGCTGGGACTTCCTTTAGGTGTACCATTGAATAGTCTACATAGCAACGTCCCCTTGCAGCAGAGCTACAATGAATTCATCAGCTACGACCTTCAGATTCAACAGTTAAGAAGGCAAGCATACTAGGCCAAACCGTTCCAAGACTTTAGTTTACAGTTGGAGAACTACTGCCTTCCAGTCAATATCATTGGTACCCATATATGAATACACACATTGTGGCCAACCAGGAAACAATGTATTTCCTCCATAATCATGCAATCCAACAGAAATGCAGAGCTTCCTCAACCTAGTGTTTTGTAGATGCATTTACTCATGCTACAGCGTCTACTAATTACACAGAGAGCAATTACTGCAGGTCAGCGAGCTATTTTTAGTAAGCCAAATCAATGCGAAATGCCTTTTGGATTGCCTTTACCCAGGGGTATTACAACTGGAAAAGTACCAGCAATTGCATGCGTAAGACAGTAGCAGGCAAATAGTGTTAGTATGATAACTCTGTTATATAAAATGCCTTGGATTGGATATGTTATTTCCTCCCTAATTTTGGTGGATGTTTTCTGCCTACCTCCCCAAGCACCAACCAGATCCTTGTCTAATTTCCTGTGTCAGTATTTAAGTTGAGGTGGGGGGTTTCATCGGAAACCAATAAACATCTGAAAG
The DNA here is from genome assembly GCA_947462335.1 of Harmothoe impar. Classification (NCBI taxonomy): domain Eukaryota; kingdom Metazoa; phylum Annelida; class Polychaeta; order Phyllodocida; family Polynoidae; genus Harmothoe; species Harmothoe impar. Next base: position 60,046,311 of record OX381704.1, read on the forward strand.
GTATCGCAATCAGAGCAACGTGTGTGTGCTTTCAACCAGACAAGGCCAACAAAGCCTGGCCCCATCGCGGCCTTCAATAAAAGATCACAAAGGCATCTGGAGGAGACAAAGGGTGAAGACACACTACACACTGTAGACCTTCTGTAACTCCTGTGGATGGCATTGTCAGATGCAATAGCTTCAACCGGACTATGGATGTATTGACATAACCAGGGATGGACCTACTGAAAGGACAGGCAGATCTGTGTGGAAGTGCTAAGAACGAAGGGACACAGGGTAATCACAGAGAACCAGCTTGACCTCGGTCCAAAAAGACAGCTTCTTCTGAGAGGCTAAAGGCTTGGTGAGAGAAACCAAGCTTATACATAGGTCAGACCTCTGCAATATACTTCAATGTAGGATAATGTAAGGCTCCCTGTAATGACCTAACAACGTCACGCTCTTTCTTTTATCGACCAGGGCCCTGGTAACATTTACACTTGGAGACCATGTTTCTTATAAGTGAACCAGGAAAGTGTTCTTTTTGTGGGCTGCTATTTAATCAGCCATTACTCACATACTAGCATTGTTGCTCCAATGATTCATCAGCTATGAGGGAGTGGGTGTAGGCTGCACATTTTATGATACCATATATAATTCATTCTAGACACCTGCTACTTGTCCGGGAGCCAACTGGTAATTATGCTAATGGGAAAGAGGATAAAGCCTAGTAATGAGTACAAGCATGTCTGGTCAGGTTTTATGAGTGGGTGTCACTTTTGTTTTGGAAGGTACATGGAAACAATCAGGCACACTATTAATTGAAGCATGTATTGACATCTTTTGGGAAGATGCACATGTTATAAACATAATATTATATAGATATATATAGCTCATACAGCCTCAACACAGTTTACAACTGTTGTGAATATGATTGAGTTACCTATAATACACATACTCCATGTATGAATGCGTCAGTTGAAATCCAATACTTAGTCATGTTTTAGATATTTCCCTATATGAAAAGCTACAAAAAGAGGGGATCAGTTAAGGTGACTCGATGCCATTTCAATACAAGAACCTACGTACCCATCATGGCCCATGTTCAGATTGGCACCTGACCACAGTTCGCAACCTTTAGCCACCCCCTCAAACTGAGCTGCTGTGCCTGGGTGAGCTGCTCCCAGATGCTGTAATCGTGTCTGATGACCGCACTGACCTGCTCCCAACCATTGTTCCATACCTGATCCATACCTGATCCCCTTAGCAGATCCTTCTGCAGTGATAAGCGTCCACGGACTAGCTCTGTATAATTGAGTTTGCTATGTTGCCCATCCACCCATCAGCAGAGCCAGAACCCTGAAGCGCTCCCAATACTGTGCTGCTGAGGGCGACTTTCAGTATCACAGATGCTTGTTTAGAGAGGTAGATAGGTCCCCATGTTAAAATCGGATGTAAATTTATGCACATTTTAGGTTTAACACCATGTGTCAGTTCTATTTTAAGTCGTCCACTTTTTCCTGATGAGCATTGTCGTAAACATAGCCAGTGGCAAAAGGGTGTCACGCACGTAAGGTGAGATTCATAACTCTTAATATGAGCTATGAATATACATGTACTGGGATTAGGGGCATTATTGCACCTGGTACTAAGGTCCCCTTTGGTAGATAATGTCACATATGCTTCAGTGCATCTAGTGCTCAGTATAGACAATGAGAATGGCACCGCAGCTGATCAGTCATGCAATGGCTGAATCATGTCTGTCTGTTTTTTTTTTGTTTTTTTTTTTTGTTTTTTTTTGGGGGGGGGGGTTAAACCCTGTTATTTCTATGAGTAGAATCTGCTTCTAGTATCACAGTGAACTGGGGTGCTAATGGGAAACGTCTTTTTACACATATTAGTTAAATTTGATGCACTATGATGCACCATGTTATCCTATTTTATTTCTCACATATTTAAGTTATATCTGTAATTGGTGTTTCCTGGGGTATAATAGTCCCAGATGAATTATTGGTATTTTTTTTATATTTAAGTCTGAACCATATATCCTATTCTGTGCCTGTTCTGTGAAAGTGGTTGGAATTTTGTTTAGTTTTACAATCAGAATCGCACGACAAGCAACCGTCATGCATCGGTTAGGCGTTCAGGATTATACAGGTGCATTACTGTTGGTGTCATTCAGCAGCACACTAATAATCTCTAGGCTCCAGAACTTAGTCAGCACTGGCTCACAAATCAGTCAATAATACTACATTTTGTGGTTCGCTGTACGACAAAGCTAGGTTGGTTAGTAGGCCTACTGTCAAGGTGGTCAGTACTGACCAACTCACCTTCGTCTTTTCCATTTCAATGAGTATTACTAGGCTAAGTCCTTTTCAGTAAGGCATTAGTCATTATAATTATTCTGTTTTGCCTCAGTCATTTTTGAATAGCACTTAGTCATGCCTAACCAATGTCCCTGTGACTAACCTGGGATAGCCACTACAGACTGAGGGCCGGAGCATTTAGAGTATCAGTGCATAGGCAATAGTTCTGTGGGGTGCACCGTATCTACATACCGGTGTGACGTAGGCCTATGGCCATGGACAGGCAGATAGGGTGATAGCTTAAAGCAGATGTCGTGACATGCAACTAGCATCTGTATCAGGTATACACGAAGCATTAATACAATGCACATGAACACAGCAAGGTGACTCAGCGTAAGAACACACCTGATCTATGCCTGTTAAAGTCGTATTACAGCGTGCACCTGAGATTTACCTGTATTCAGATACCAGTTGGCTGTGTGTACATGTCTACCCAATTGTAACATCTTTCCCCCCTCCCGGCAACAGGAGGCGCCAATTGTGGTGTCAAGTAAGATGCAATAGCTCGAGACGTCTGCTTACACAGCTTAGTAGATCTTCCTTCAAATCTAAAATTGGGATGTACTGATGTTATTACTGGACATCGATTCTCTCTCTTTGTAGCTCTATAGTGATCGATGCCCAGTTTTATACTTCAGACCAGTGGCTCATTTTGGCTGTTTTTTGCCTCACAGATTGCTTCTAGGGCAAAATCCTGACTAGGTACCAATATATTCTCTATGCCAATGTGTAATATGAGGGTAGAAAACACTGGAACCTCAGTTAGAAAAATTCCTACTGAACAGTTTTTGAGAAAATTAGGGTTTTGTTGCATATTTTTGGTGTTTTTAGTACATTTCCTACATAAACCGTGAACGCCAGCATTTCTCACTTTTCAGGTGTTTAGAATCAGAATTTGACTTTTTTTTATTCGCAGTAGGATTTCTGAGTATCGAGCCATTCTAGAAAAGCTATTTTTTGGAAAAAATACTTAGTATTTCTTGATGATTTTCGTTGCACAAATTTAGGGTTGTAATATAAAAACTGCATTGTCATCCAATCAAAGTGTTTATGCACTGTTGATGGTCACCCCCTCCCACCCTCTTCACTCTGCATTGAAGGAGAACAGGCAGGGGAGGTACACTTGTCCGTATATAGCTGTTGACCTGGGTGCTGGGTGCATTTTCAATTTATGGGGTGCCAACTGTTCATGAAAGAAAAATCAAATAGAATATTTCTTTCTTTTTAGTATCAGATTAATGTAACTACAATTCGTGATAGCACTTAAAGCATTGTTTTTGCATTAATATGAATGGTAGCCACCTTATGGGGTGCCAACTATTCATGAAAGAAAAATCGATAAGAATTTGTTTTTTATTAGCAGTAAATTGATGCAACTACAATTCAAGATTGCATTTCAAGCATCGGGGCATTCAGTGAATGGTAGTCATCTTAGATATATGGGGTGCCAACTGTTAATGAGTTTAAAAAAAAGAATAGAATTAGTTTTTTTATTAGTATCAGATTAATGCAACTACAATTTGTGATTGCACTTAGAGCATTGTGGCATGCAATGGCTGGTAACCACCTTGAATGTATGGGGTGCCAACTGTTCATGAAAGAAAGAAAAAAAAAAGTTAGTTTTTTTTAGAATCAAATTAATTCAACTGCAATTCAAGATTGCATTTAAGCATTATGGCATTCAATGATTGGTGGCCATCTTGAACCTATGGGGTGCCAACTCTTCATGCAAAAAACAACTAAATTGGATTTTTTTAACAGTATAAAATTAATGCAACTACATTTCAAGATTGCATTTAAAGCATTGTGGCCTTCAATGAATGGTGGCCATCCTAAACCTATGGGGTGCCAACTGTGTTTGAAAAAGGTATCAAATAGACATTTTCTTATAAAAGATATCAAATTAATGCAACTACAATTCTTCATTGCACTAAAAGCATTGTGGCATTTAGTAAATGGTAGCCATCTTGAATGGGTTGAATGAAGGAAAAATCCAATAGGATTTGTTTTTTTGATCACATTAATGCAACTACAAGTCAAGATTGCATTTCAAGCATTGGGAAATTCAATGAGTGATAACCATCTTGAATCTATGGGATGCCAACTGTTCATGATAAAAAAAATAGAATAGATTTTTATTTATTAGTATCAAATTACTGCAACTGCAATTTGAGATTACATCAAAAGCATGGTGGCATTCAATGAATGGTTACAATCTTGAATTTTGAAATGAACATACACACAGACATATTCATAGGCATGAACATGGTGTCTTCCTTCATTATAGATATTCATGGATTTCTACTTCTACTAAATATAGCTTTCTGTTAGAAGGATTCTGTTACATGGATGTCGATGTCCAGTTTTAGATATATATCCATATAGTGCATTGGAGTGCTATAATGTTGGACTGCTGTATATTCTATATATGTATCTGCATAGGGTACATGGTTGTTTATCTCTTGCCTATGGATTACCTCCCATGATGTAAAAACAACCTAGCAGCAGCGGTTCCTCTATTTGAGGCCATTGCTGCGTGGCAGAGGGTGGAGTGGAACAGGTGGGAGTGTTCCCTCTCTATGGCATATCTGCCAACTACCACCGGAGGAGTCTGTGAGAACCTTACCATTCCCTGACCATTCTGCACTGGAGAGGAGTGGCATATTAAATGAAGACCTTACTAAATGGGTCAAAATGTCCTTCGCTGTGGGTGATCATCAACTGGTTTTAATGGAAATACCATCTCATAATAGCAACCTCTTGCATTCTTCTGACATTTCAATTCAGCTGGTAGGTGCACATCTGTTAAGCCCGTAATTCAAACTGCCTTCATCTCTCTGTGAGAATATCTTCCTGTGCTCCTGCTGTCGTGCCAAATTTAAATCAATAGTGTGAGCTTGAATGAGAAGTAGTGACTAGAATAACATTGAATACCGTGCTATCATAATACAATTCATTGCCAATGTCCCCTCTGTTTTAAATGAAATAATCAGCAATGCCCTTCTCACTCAGCTTCTTCAAAGAGATGCAAGGTCAAGTAATTCCAGATGAGATAGTTTCAAGGAAACGCGCAGAAACCATCATATAATTATTTGAACATTAGATTAGAACAATATAATTATTCTTTCATGAAGCAGACTGTAGAATTACTAGATGGTAACATTGTGATTATCAACATTTGAATGTAAAGCTAAAAGCATTGAAAACCTGACTCAATCACAGCAGCACCCCTCTTTGTTCCATAACCTTAGCTGATGTGGTATTATATAAAATACCCCAGGTCCTATAGATGGGACCCATTATACCCTTTAACAGGATATGTATCAGCTGAACATGCACTATGAAAGGCTTCAATATGGCTGCCACTGTTGGCGGTAGTGTAAATACCATCTAATGAGTGTAAAGGCCCCGTCTCACAGACAGAGAGGATCAGAAGGAATTAGAACCGTGAGCTGTGTCACTGCTGTGTCTAAACCGATTACCGCGAATCAATGCAGAATCGATAGGTGCTGGTCCTCCCAGGGGCTCAATGCGAACAAGAAAAAACATTACATAAAGCCACAAGGAAAACATGTGTGGGATTCTTTGCAGTTCTGCTAAGGTATCCATTTTTAACCAAGGTGGGATTGATTGCCGTATATCGGTGATCGTGGATGATGACTTTTAAAGTTTGAAATAGACTTTTTCCAGTGTGGTTGCTTTTTGTCAAAGTTTATTTTTGCTGAAGGAAAAATCCATCTTGGTGAGTGGTAGGGCTAACCCTGTCAGGTCTCATCCGCATGGTTGAATAATTTTAATGAAACTTGCCAGCTTGCGACAGTCAATATTTCTGATGGTTGGCTACCAGGAAATGTGAATGGTCTATAGCCGGTTTTACTAATAAATGCAGTGATGGAATTGGCAATTATGAAGCAGCTTTTCTTTCTCCGTGTATTGAATTAACTTTGGGCTCCTGGCAGGAACGTAATTGTACTCGTTACTGCCCTTGTTTCTTCTGTTATTAATATTTCAAATATTTGGACTTCCGTTTAATTACATTACGCTTGATAATCGCAGATTAAAGCTTTAGACTAAGAATACCTGTTTAACATCTAAAATCCTATTCTTGATATCAGGCTCATTTCTTCCATTAGTGGTTACATTGTCAGTCTGGGCTGACCAAATATTGAATAGGTACATGAACCAGATGGTGGAAAATTGACCCTACCCGGTAGATAAAATATTAGGATCAAAGTCAGAAAGCTATCATAGAACTTGTCTAGTATGCAATAAAAAGTGCAGAGTTGGCATTTCACGGGGTAATGATGTTTGTGTTAAGTGCTGGGAGCAGTCACCAGTTTGTACCATACACTACAACATAAAGGCCTCATCTACCCTCATGTGTCGTTCCCACCCAATGCCTAGACATTGCATATCCCCGATAAACTGGTGGCCCCACTAGTGTAGTGGCTCCACACTGACAGACCGGGTTTGGCTTGGGTAAGCAGGTAAGATGTAGCATATCGCAAATAATCTTAAAACTGTTAGAATTGTCTTTAGCTGGCAATATACCCCGAGTCCATCCCCCCCCCCCCCATTTTCTCTTTTTATTTTCTCGTGGAGGGCATGCTTAAGATTATGGGCGATACGCACTGTCCAGGCACTTAGTAGGAACAACTTTACTTGGATGATCTACTGTGTCCAAAATGATTATCACTGGACCTTGTCGATGTATAACACAAGAGCATATGAGACATTGGCTGCTTTATCAAATGGCATACCGAGCTATAATATAAAACACTACCCAACCTAACGCTCATGGATAAACCAATTTGCTGGTGTGCCGTGTACACAGGGCGCTAGTCCGCTATATATGGCCACTCGTGCTGATCCATGCCTCGTGAGTAGTATACGGAGGCTGGCGTTTGTCTATGGCAAACTCTGCCGACAGGCCGACGTAAAAGCCACTTTACTCAAGGAAAGTCAACAACTATTTCTATTCACTGCTGGTGATCTCATGATTGGTATTTCTGCTACCCATATGTGTTTTTTTTGCCATAAGCTATGTGGAGAATGAACCATTGGATGCCGACTTTGCTGATTAAATCAGGAAGTACCCATAGTGTATAAATTAGTTGCTGTGCAAATAAGGCAACTAATAGTAACTCCGCCGGTAGGCCCATTCGAGTCAAATTAGATGGTTACAAATGACTCGCCTGTTGTTTATTGTTTCGGAAAAGGACTCCCCATATGCCTATACATGATTTAAAGATGGTATATCAGCTAAAACCCGGTGAATTTTTAATAATGTCATATTGCTCTTGTATAGAGTCTCCTATAAATACTCCCTGACTTTTAAAATGATTGATAGTGTCTAAAGCTATAAAAGTAGCACAGGCAGTGCAATCATTTTTACTGTAGGTCGACACTAAAACTTTTTATGTTGTGCTACTGCATGGCTCAGTGCTTTCTCTACCAGGCTAGTCTCCCCTGTACTCACTTGGGGGAGTGACTGAGTCAGTGAGGTGAATAAGCAACATTGTTTTCTATCTCAAATCATGCCTTTATAGACAACTATATTTAACATTGAGTACTGCATATCAGCTAAAATAATAACAAAACCCTTGACATTAAAATTATATCCATTTTGAAGAAAAAGTTTCAGAAGTCTATTAGCTGATACACCATCTTTAAGGGAGTGCTCATTGCGATTTTCAGCCTTAACAATTTCGGTGAATAAATTTTGCACGCTCAGCGCGAAACCTCACCACCCCGCCCCCTGTTGTTAAAAAATGAGCACTCCCTAAAAAACTTATATATGACTTCATTAAGTATGTGAGCAAGGTGGTGGTAGCCCCGTGCACCGTACTTTTAAAGGAATCTGCCTTAAGTGCCTACTAAAAGCTGCTGTGAACTAGCACAGTGTAATCAGTGCACTTAAGACGCTCAAAGTGGTCTCATCAGTCACTAAGTCACCCGGTTGTAGAACAATGGAGAATTGGAGCCTGGCGACGCCAATAGTGAACTCAGCTTAACACACATTGAAAACCTCATCGCGAGGTATGTGTTAAGATGAGGACTTAACGACAGTAGCATGACGTCCATATGTATACGTTTGCTACTTCTAGGGTACTTTCTCCTTCCCAACCAATCCCCTCTTTGCTGTTGATAGAATCTCCTGCGACAAGATCACCTGAGTTGTCTGATCTGATCTATATATTGTATCTTGTCCCTATGTTTCGGCTCGATCCATATGGGTCTAGTTACCTACTGACCTACCTTCAGACGAAATGATTTTAAAACCATTCCTCATCATCAGAGTCAGGAATGCCTAAATCGAAAATACATATATGTCTATAGCTAAGGGTGATGTGTGTGGACAGAGTGCCATACCCCGTATGTTAAATGGGGACTGGCCTTTGCTCCAGGCATGATGAGTTCATTGCCTCATGCAAAATGAGCAGCTCCCCCTAGAGCAGCTCACACTCGGGCTGGTATGTGATGTTATCTGTGACATAAGGAACAACTAATGAAGGCTTAGCCTCGGGGATATTAGAGGTATTACTACTATTATTGTAGATAGAAGCAGCCGACAGCATAGCTCTGTAATATGCATATTAACGCCCCGCCATTATGGAAACGCCCTCTAATTGTAACAGGCCAGTAATCTAAATACGTTCTATCTAGGGTTGGTATATTCAACATACGTGAGTAACATGTGTACATTATTCACAAAGTAAAAATAAACCACCAGATTCTTTAGTTATGAGGCAACCCGCTGAATGATTGGGTGTGGGGAGTGGGGGGGGGGGGGGTCAAATAGGTTGTAGTCAAATAAGTTATAGTCAGTTAAGAAATCTGGACGTATGGGCCATATATGCAGCATAAAAAGCCACGTGGCCCCTCAGAGGTATTAGTTCGATGCTATTGTCCAGCCATGCCAGCATAAAATACAATCCACTTCCATCCCTCCAGACCCATGTCCCAATACCCTCAGCCCTGGCAGCCGCCTCCAGGGCGTGTAAGACGGCTGTCAGCCTCAAGCAGGCGTCTGTCCGTTCTCCGGAGTCAGGACCCTGACAGGTCACCCTGGAGGGAAGGTCACACCGAACTCCACCCTGCCAACTACGGCTGTGTCTGGCAGTGTAGTATGGCTCTATGCCAATGGAATTATATACGGGTGAAACCTATATATGTAGCACTGGGTATTGAAAAATACGAATCTTATGGCAGATTCTGGGTAATCTGGAACAACCCCAGAAGGTATTCAAGTGGACATATCGGACAAAACATGGCATATGGTGACATTAGTGGGAAACCCCTTTTTATAGGTTCATGTCTTCAGCTACAGTTTGGTGTTTTGATTGTTCAGATAGTCCAGCCGGTTCCAGAGAACTGACCTCCAAAACATGGGACGTTATGAGTATGTAGAAATTCAGAATAGATCATAGGTCCATTAGATATCAACATGATTTTGCATAATCCATGGAAGTAATCACATTAGAAAATAAATCAATGAATGTCAATGATGGACTATATATTTGGACCTAGAAGGAATAATGGTAATCTGTTTTCAGTTCTTGGATCCTAATGGAATGAGAACATGGATAAGAAAGCTTTTTGGGCTGAAATAGTGAAAATTGGTTTCCATGGCAACCAAATATCAACAAATATGCTAAATTTGGGTTAAACATTCTTTTTATGTTCCAAATAAAACCCATTTACAATGATGATGGAATCATTATGGTGGCCTAATCAGAATCGTCAGAAAACGTTGGCCAAGAGCAATTTTCTGATAACTATTTACTTTTCTTGTAATATCTCCTGAAATATCATGTTTGGAGCATTAATGGCTATTCCCCATCGCCCATGTTGTGTTTTCCATATAATTATAGCCACAGAAACCTTTCAATGCGGCCACATGTTATTGTTTGTACCTGTTATTACTGTTTATGAATTGCCAATATTAATACCATATGAGGAGCGACATTGTTTATTTCCCATGTAAAGTTTATTTAGAATTGTTATGAATTAATCATTAATAAAGATAAATGTGTTATTAATAACTGATGTCAGTACAATGGAAAACTTGATATGAGCAGCAGATATTGTGTTTCAGTTAACTTTACCATGTTCTATACTGAATAATCACATTCTCTCTTCATTCTCCCTTGCGCCATTCAGTCTTCAGCATCGGTAGGTGACTTTCTGCCTAATAACATGCATATCGTATTGTAGAACCTTGGTCAAGGCCAGCCTTGAACAAGGGAGTAAACTGTCTTGTCAGTCAATAACGTCCTGTGGTACATGTGTATTTACACCTTTCTACAGATTCTAGTTACTGTTTCTACACGTATATATGTGTCACTTCATGGTTTATTCTTATCTTGTATCGGTTTGGTATTTCATGTGAGTGTTTATCTCTATCCATAATTGTTGTATTTTGCACTTTAGATAATGCCTGTTGTTATAATAGTATATAGTATGTTATATATAAGTAGCATGCCAGATATAGGAGCTGGATAGATGTATGTGGTAGCCCTGCAGGAGATCGAGGTGCAGGTGGTAAACACTAGGGGGCAGCAGCACTGCTGTGCAGTCAGGATGCAGTCACACAAGTAGAACATTATCATCCAACCCCGAGACATGGCATGTTGTAGTGTAGCCCTATACCTTTCCCAAATAGGTGTGTCTGGGATTTCACTTGGACATGTCTCCCGTTAGCCAATTTGCCGAATATGTGTCAATTTTGATTAGCCAAATTCGATATCAATTAGCAAAACCGTTTTTCTGTGAGATATACTTACATTTTTTCCTGACATTTGACAGTTAAATGTAATGAAATATTGCAAGTTTTTTTCAAAAACGATTTTCTTCATAATTCACGATCCCATCAGCCAAATTGTGGTTTTAGGGAATTTTTCAATACTGTGATCAATCGTGCAGTCCTAAAAAGTCTGCTGGCCAGCACTGCATTGATTTACCATGCTCCCAGGATCATGCTGTCCCCTCCGCTGTATAGAGTAGCAACCAAGTTGGATCAACATTTTGCATGAATGCGGCACTGATTGTTACGATTCTGCTACGATTTTCAGCAGAAAAACAATTATGATCTTGGGGAGAGAACTTACTACAGGGGATTCAGATTGTTGCCCCCTTTCACTCGTAAATCTGCAGTATCTAATTAAAGTTTCCGTTTAATTAGATAATGCAGATTGATGCTGTTGTTGTTACAGTCCCACTTTTCCCAAAAGTACGTTATTCTACGTCAAATAACGTTTTAACGTTATATACCGTTTTGTCACAATAAGGAGCCATAGGGTAACGTTATATAACGTTTCTTGTTTACGGGGGTGTGTATCTGCACCTAGAGAGGCCTCGATCAATGTGAAATACTTGCTTTGGTAATCGAGCTATGGTGGCACCAGAATGAGAGTAAATATATAATGAGTACGCTATTCGTTGTCGTGAGGTATAGTGTAGTCTCTTGTATCCCTTGGATTGGTACTACCTAGGCTATATACATGTAGTATCTGTAGGGCATTGTGCAATGTGCTCCCAAGATTTCCTGTAATAGCAGTTCGGCCAATAGGCTCTATATATAATAATGTTCGCCCAGGTCTATAATGAAGCACATTAGCAGATTATCTATTGCTATAGGATTTTCCCAACTACTAGCAAACCTCTTAGAGCCCAAGCGCCCCTATATATAGGGCTGATTACCTGTCCCGGCTCCACACCGACTGCCGCTGGAGGGGTACCGAGAGCTGCGCCTTTAAGTCCTTTAGGATCCATCTCTCAAATGAACAGCACCCTACTTCAGTCTAGTTACGCCAGAGGGCTCCGCAGTGCCTATGGTATCTCTGTCGTTCCATCTCTACCGATTCAAGGTATTCATGGCAGTATCTCCATTACACACCAGGGGACGCAGTGGTGTATTCTCACTGCTTTATCGAAAGTGTAGCGTAGGCCTATACTGACTTCTTATATTACAGCTGCCATAGTTGCAATGTGACATATGAAAGTTTAGCTTAGGTGTGTGCTAGTGTCTAGGACGAAAGCAAATAGGTGTATATGTAATAGAGAATCCTCTCACTATCAAATTTCGTAGGAAAAAAGTAGGTTGATATAATTATGACCGAAGAATAAGAGTGTGTTCTAGGTTACATACCGTAGTTGAAAAATCGTAGGGTAGGCAGGTCGACTTTTTTCAAACTTTTGTAATTCATTTTGACCTAAGATGCATGGTATCGAGGAGTTGACTTGCTAGTAGACGCTGCGACTATTGAACTCGGTTATCTACCTAGAAAATATAGGCAATTGACTTGAAATTGCCAGAAGTGCATAGAACCTTCTCAGTGGGCTCTACTATCTGCTAGATAGGGACGGATATTTTTAGGTCAACATCATATAAACACACCCCTTTAACCCATTCGACCAATTGGGAATAAACTTGCTCTTCAACTGGTCCGCTACTATACCTCCAGTAAAAAAAGGGATTCAAGTTCCTATTATCACCACAAAACACAACAGTTTAATCCCTAAATCCAAGGTTCAAAGCGTGTGCAGCACTCGTTATTGCCCTAAACATCGAAAAACAAAATGTTGCCTGCTAAAAGGCAAGTTCTATTCTGTTTCTATCGCGTGATAGGACAAGTGGTTGCGTGATATGGTGTGGAGGTGGTAGTTTAACGTGATGACTCACCCCACCTGGAGGAGGTCCACTTAGGTTGTGCTGTATCAGAAAACACAGCTTTATAAAGCTGGCCAGAATGTGCCATTACCTTACCAAGGGAGGGGCAATATCGGCAGGCCCACTGCCACCTCTTACAAAAATACCAATTCCTAAGTGTGAAGTGAGTCCACGCTTTTAATAGCTCAATAGTTGTTTCCATTGGAAACTTTGCATAAGAAATTACCTACCATCTGTATCATATGGAATATTTATTTTTGTCAGAATTTTGTACATTATAATAATCTAGTTTGAGAACAGTTGGACTTAAACCTTAGACGTGTCTTCATAGATTCACACTTCTATATAGGCACCGCGGAGTACAATGTAGCACCACAAGGGATATATCTATAGCTGTACACAACACATACGTCTATGTGGTAGGAACCTCTGCTGGCCTTAGGGGCAAAGGTTCTTATCTAGTCTAGAAGGATTTAGTTTAAACCTGACATTGGGCCTACTCCATTGGGGTTGGTATGGATGTAGTGTTTTATCAGTTGTGGCAGGATTAATACTCCATGCAGACATGACTGATAAAATTCTACACCCACACCAACCCCTATGGAGTACACAGGCTACTAGATTTGATCCTAACCAGCTAGATAACTAGTGATATTCACCCCTCAGCCATTGTTTCCATAATTGGATTAAGAAAATCGAATTGCCACCATTGACATCAATTGATATCAATGAACCCTTTCTACATAGGATTTTCTGATCATCAAATGAATTGCTTTCAAAATCTCATCTGCTCAGCCAGGAACTTTAATTTCAAGGAAAGGAAAAAATACATGAAATGAGTTGTTGCCTATCCAAACATACATAAGCCATGACCAATACTACTAAAATCCTTACAGAATCCCTCATAATACCCAAGTTTATAGTAGGCAAAGACAGGATAGAGTTTGCTTACCTTCAACCGTCATATTGCAATGTAGAGACTGCGTATAAAGGAGTATCTCCTAACAAATCTGAAAGGTTTGAAAACACTCTTAGACTACCTTGAATATTTTATCTAGCAGGGATTCATCAGGCATTTAAAATAATCACCTCCTATCGAACAAAGAAGCTCACCTCACTAAAACGGCATTTGCCTTGTCATCTAACAGCAAGGTCCTAGATAAGAGAAGCATTTACTCATCAGGAATGGCTGACAAAGATTACAAGGCCAAAAACCCCAACACATGAGAAGAACATGGAATTCAGGACAGCCATGGCATAGAACAAGCTAGACATCTAAACCAGTGCTATAAATGGTGGTTGGACTAACACTTGCTGGTAAACTAAAAGAAGCTACCTCAGATAAAGTGATAAAAGAGTCCGACCCTACCCAGGGATGAAGCGTATGGGGCCTTGAGCCCACAAAATTGCCTTGAGCCCACAAAAGTGTACCATTTTGTTAGGTAAAGGCTCACATCGGGCCTTCAGCCCACAAAAGTGGTGTTAAAGCACAAAAGCCTTCAGCCCACAAAAAAAAAAGTCTTCAGGCCACAAAAGCCCTCACCCCACAAAATGGTACTCTTTTGTGGGCTCAAGGCAATTGTGTGAGCTCAAGGCCCCACAAAGCCTCTGAACCTTTTGCATGTTTCGGTACCCTTGGAGCACTCATAATCTTAACCGATGCCATCTACCTCATATAGTCAACACAGTTTTACAAGTATAGAGATGTCCCTTTCCCCTCCATCCCAATCGATATGGAAATCACCCTACTGCAATAGTGTACTAATAAGTACTGAATTACCATTAGTTGAGGTGTAATCTTGATGGCCTATGTTTTTCAAAGTAAATTTTACTATCTTTCCTGCAGATTGTAGAGATACATTGGTTTTATCCACTGCATATTTTCAATAATAACATTTCAGTGTACCAAAATATATTATACTTAATAATTGCATCAGGAGTAATGTAGTTTGTATGAGAGTTTCCTGTCGGGACTAGAACCGCTGACCCTCAGACTACATCACCCAGTGCTCTACCGACTGAGCTAGAGGGGCAATCACTTATATGTAGCCTGCATCAATAGGGTTTTGCAAAGATCAGGTCATATTTGAGCTGTGGAGTATGGTACTCCCTCCAACCTCTCTATTCTCTCTCCCACTGGTTGCTGGTTATGGGATTCGAACCTGCATCTACAGTAACAGAATTGTACATGTACAGCAAAATTTGCTGTATTATTTTTTACAGCTAAGGTACTGTATAGTTACAGCACATTCTGCTGTTCACGAACAACAATTTTTTTTCAGTGTGATTGCCCCCGCCATTCTCCTTATTTCTCAGCTCGTCAGGGCCTTGACTCAGATCTTTAAATCATTGCCCCTGATATATAAGAGAATAGCTCATACATTAAAGATGTACTGCTTTTAGCAACACAAATCAGAGGCAACTGATACCAGGTTGTGGCCTCTTGTTTTCTGTGAATACATGTTGGCCATGGTAAATCTCAAAGGACACACCTCCAACAGCCCTGTATAATACAATAAGTGCAGATATTGCGTCAACTCATACTACGGTACATGTTATGACTTGGCACGACAGGCATTGTACAGAAGATCAATCCTTGGCCCTATGATGTCTATGTTGTTCTTCCATCTCTGACCAACGTGGTAACAGCAACAACACACCAAGGTTCTTGGTCTGGTAACGTTTGTTTCCCCCTACGCCCCACCAAGTGGCATGTAACCAAACTACTGGTTACATGTGGTTGCCATCTTGGGACAACAAGACCAGAAGTCAAAGCTGCATCTAGTAATCGCCCTATTCGTAGATGTTTGATGCAAATGTGGACGAACTACCCATGGTGCCATGGCAAACATATTCTGCATAGTCTGACATCTTCATATCCCGCATAGTCTGAGCATGTTTCATGCATCAAATAGGGCTCAGCTTTCACACTACTCAGGATATGTTGTACGTATTATTAATTTTATTTTTAAATTGAAGAGAGAAGATATTTTAAGTGTAAACGTGTTCAGGGACATATTCAAGGATATGCGGATTCTAGACTATGAAGGCAAGGTGTTCACCACTGATGGTATGATAGGGTCCCACCTTAGGCACATAATATCCCCACAAGCATGTTTGATAACCACACCTAACAACTTTATGCAATGAGTAATGGTTGGTATTCGGGTTTCTGTCCAACAATGATAAAGCTATTTCAAATACCTTCATAGTTCCAGCTCCAGAGGTAGAACTGTGCAACATAAAGAGAGCTATAATACCATGTCTATGACCGTGGCCAGGCATGTGGTAGTCCATATGCAGGCAACTAGAGGATGGTACATCCGAATACTTAGTCTATTGATCCACCTTAAACACGACATGCTACTTGGATAGTTCAACCTGTTCCATACCTATAGTAGGCACATTCGAAACGCCTTGGCTGGTAATTATTGATGTGGGGACATAAAATCACAAGTCCATGTCCCATTGCATGCACACTTTGACAAAGCATCATTGTCTTCTTATTATAAAGAAAATCGATCAACAGCAGACAACCCTGTACCTACTTCCTGGTCATCCTAGCACACTCTAATATTCCCCATTTATGAATACCGTCCTGTGCCTGCTTAGTGTAGAGATATAGGCCTAGAGAGATCTAGAACCCTACAGAAAATAGCCCTAGATACTAGGCGTACCAAGGCCCCATCACAACGAAATAGACTTGTCTCTGTACAAAAGACTGCTCATTGCAGGGAGGTTGGGCAGAGATTGGGCGGCATTTATTGGTACGAATATGAGCACCCCTTAGTGATGACAATGAACATTTTGTTAGCGGCATGAATTGATTTCTGCTTGGGTGACGCCGACGGCCGTGATGCGGACAATGGTGGGGCTGGAGGCATCTCCCAAAATCAATGCTGCTCTGTGTTAGCTGCCAATATATGTCACCTGTCGAACCAGAGTTGGGGATGCATGGGAGCCTCGGCTCTGACTAGTGACTTATGGCACATGTTACACACTCAGCATACAGTGTATCATGTTGAATCTGGTTACTGGTTGGTTGACTAATGTATAATAGTTTACTAAATAAACCTTAGGAGGTATTCAAATGTGACGTCATGGATTAGGTGTACGGGGTATTTGGGGAATGATGACATGACCATGATGTTCATATACTAGGTCCTATTCCATTGCATGAAAAGGGAAAATGATGACACGGGGGGGATCTTGGAAAATGCCTGAAAAGTGATGTTTTTATATTTGAATGCTCCTTTGACTGCATCACTGTAAAAAGTTGTTGTTCGTGAACAGCAAAATTTGCTGTAAATGTACAGTACTTTACCTGTCAATAATTACAGCAAATTTTACTGTACATGTACAATTCTGTTACTGTAGATGCAGGTTACGGTAGTGACTTGTAGATCTACAGTACTTTTCCCTGTAATATGTACACGAGAGGTCGCGGGATTGATCCTAGGTCTAGCCACCTCTCATCAGGGATCTTTAACAACAAGGCTGTAGCTCATTTAATACAGACATGGCAGAGGTAGCTTATATCCTAATATGACCATTTGTAACACCGGCTCTGTGGCGCAATGGATCAGGGCCCATCTCCAACACCACAGGTGGTGAGTTCAATCCTTGGTGGAGCCACTTCTCTTGTTTCACCTACATCCACCTAAAATTCGTTTTTCCTTCACATGGATGATTAAAAATATCACCAGCACTGGGAGGCAAACCCCAGACCTTTACAAATTATTATTAATCAGTTGAGAAGTAGAGTAGAGATATATCCCAATATGAATGTTTGTAACACCGGCTCTGTGGCGCAATGGATCAGCGCCTGTCTCCAACACCACAGGTGGTGAGTTCAATCCTTGGTGGAGCCACTTCTCTTGGTCTACCTACATCCACCTAAAATTCGTTTTTTCCCTCACATGAATGTTTAAAAATATCACCAGCACTGGGAGGTGAACCCAGGACTTGATTTACAATCAATTTTGCTGTACAGTAACAGAAGATTCTGCTGTCCCTATACGGTACATAGTGCTGTAAATATACAAAAGCTCACTTGCTGTAGGTCTACAGCACAATCTACTAGAACCAAAGTTGCCCCCAGTATTTGGTGTACAGGAACACTTCTTACTTCTAACAGTGATGTTATTCATGCTTTGTGTTTTCAAATACTTTAGGCCTTTAGGGCCGAGCAACTTTGAACTCTGTGCTTGTAATCGCATGTATAATGTGAAACAGGATATGAAAAGCCATTTCAGTTCGGATGAGGAAGAAAATAGTGTGTCAAAGAGAGGGCAGGCTTATCCCTGTCAATATTATCAAATGCATGTTCACATTCGTTCAAAATGGCAATAGATAACTAATATTAACTATAGATTGTACTCAGTATGCAGAATATATGCATATATACGATTATACATTGTCAGATCTGTTGATAGAATTATTGGTAGAATATTCTAATTCACTCTGGGCCAGGTGCACCCTATAGGGCAGAGCAAACACCCAAGTGGCATGGCTCTACTGTCTAAACTATGTGATCCATATGACGTGTTTGTGTACAACGTGGATCGCCCTGGGTGCACATCCATGTATATCTGCCTGACCTATCAGCTTATTGGCAATTCAAACATTTTCAGCCCTCCCCCACCCCACCTGTCACAAACCATCCTCCCGCCCACCCACCCGTATTATACAGCTCCTGTACATGTATGTAGCGGTCCTCCACGGTCTGTTCATGTTATGGGGCCATTCCTCCATGGAGCTACCTGTCTCTTTACTGAAGGATGAGACGATTGTTATCAACAGTTGATTCAAAGGTTACACAAGTAAGCATGCAAACCTAGTCCACACTCTATTGTATCGATTATCAGGTCGAGAGACATCATTCATAATTGTGCCATATCCTTTATACACTTTGTTTATATTCTGAATTGGAAATCACCTGTCAGTGAGGCTGGGCGGAATAGGATGAGAGAAAGACAAAAACAGTCAATCTATTATGTTTCATCTCATGGATTACAGCTGCCATTCATGTGTCTATTTTGTTTTTATCAAGCTGACAATCACCTCATAAACGTCTCTATATATATATCAATTAATCGCAACAATACAAAGAATAATGAGTTCTTGAATAGCATCGCCTAAATTCTCGTTGACCAGTATAGGGGGAATTAAGCCACGCACACTGCATGATATGGCAAAGTTTGGGGGCGGAGGCCTTGATAACTATAAGGATCACATTAGTGGACACATGCAATGTTCTCCTACACTGTCAGTATACCATTAGAATACCTTAATATGTTACCAAATGTCATTATGCTACCAGTACCAACTGAGAAAGTCCAACAGAATGGCGAATCTACACATAAAGCAGAGGTGTATGAATTATCATTGGGGTTAGGAGGGGCAGTGGTCTAGGTTGGGGGGGGGGGGCTATGGGCTCTTATATAGGGGACCCCATCGTCATTTCTATTATTATTGTTCCAATTACGAAGGTCTACAGAGCTGTTCAAACTTGCATATAGTTACCAAGAAAATGTCATTAGGTGAGATCAGAGTGAGACCTATTTCTTTCGTCACCAGGCACTTTTGAGCAGATCCTAAGGAATATCAATAAAAGGAAAGGGGGAAAAAACATGCTTTCGGCAATAGACATCTAGATCACTATCCAATAGTTATAGCTGAGCATTATATTCTATCTCTCTCCTATACATGTAATAACCATCCATACTCTAGCTTATCCTGGCCCCTTAGAACGATTTGCAAGTAAGATGCAAAGCATCTGAAACAAATACACCTAGGAGTGTCCACAGAACAGCAGACTCAATTAAACTGTATGAACTGTTTCACATATATGGTATCACTTCTCTCATCTTCATATAATACGAAGAGCTGTACTAGACTCATCCCACGCCATTGGAGTCTGCCCTTGCATGACTTCACGTAGTAAACCTTGGTGCTAGCCTCCCGTAGTGGGTTAAATGGCACCTCGTGCGTGCCCATACCTCCAGCCACCCAAAGTGACCCATGTCTCTATGGAGGAGGACAGCGCATGTCCTGCCTTCCAGGCCTCTCCATCTCCCCCAACCTCCCCAACCTCCCCAACACCCTTTCCATTTCCACCCCTATAGCCCGGCCCAATACCCTCCATCACCTCCCTCCCCCATGTTCAGATTGATCAAGGTCTGCATGACAGAGCACCTGCTGACTGTCACATGGGCCACACAGGAGGCCCTCATGACCCCATCAGTGCCACCACTCACAGCACCTGATGGCCCCTGGTCAGCCTGCCTGCTGACCACAGTGCTGGGTAAAGGGGTGGGGTGGGGGATCCCAGGCCGAAGCAGGGTAGCCGCTCAATCTATACGCCTGCCCATAATTTTGTCAATACCATCCTTCAGAGAGCAATCTCATTCACACCAAACTCCAAAGAGAATCAGTATGCATACCAGAACATGTCAATGTGGAAAATAAATAAGCACTGTTGCAAAAGCATGCATTGTTATGCCCAAATAAGCTAAGATTAGAAAGGGAGAGTAAACCCCATGCCAGAAAAAGGGAGCGGGAAATGAAAGCAAGAAGACAATTAGGACATCATTACAGGAAAGGCAGCCTTGAAGAACATCCATAAAGGACTGCAGAACAGACACTAGCAAAATCAAGGTGATAATTACATGACCGCCACACTAAAGCCAAGAAGGGTAAGCCCAGTGTCAGAGCACATAACTCAGTTCAATGTTCAATGTTCAATGATCAACGAACTATCAATGTTGACTCAATGTTCCATGCCCACTAGGGGACAACTAGAATAGAACAATGGTGAATCTGTCAATCTGTCTTGGCTCTTCTTACAGAGACTCAGTTACTTTGGGTTATCCTTAGTAGTCCCCTATATAGGAAGGATCATATATAGCAAACCCCCCCCCCCCCTTGTGACCTTCTCACTGCCCAGGCTATCGGTCATGTTACATGTATAAGCATGTCTGCTACAACATTGGACAAAAGGTGCTTGTTCCAATTACGAAGGTCTACAGAGCTGTTCAAAGTTGCATATAATTACCAACAAAATATAGGTAGGTGAGATCAGAGTGAGACCCATTTCTTTTGTGACCAGGCACTTTTTAGCAGATCTTAAAGAATATCAATAAAAGGAAAGGGGGAAAAAGATGCGTTTGGCAATAGCATCTAGATCACTATCCGATCGTTAGAGCTGAGCATATGTATTTTGCATTTCTCTCCTATCATGACCCTCCCTACTCTAGCTTATCCTGGCCCCTTAGAACGATTTGCAAGTAAGATACATCTAAAAGGGACAAATACACCTAAGAGTGTCCACAGAATAACATACTCAATTATACTGTATTAACTGTTTCACATGTATGGTATCACTTCTCTCATCTTCATATAATATATAGAGCTGTACCAGACCCATACCATACCACGAGAGTGTCCCTGTGCATGACTTCACATAGTAAACCTTGGTGCTAGCCTTTCATAGTGGGTTAAATGGCACCTACCGTAAAACCATGCGTAGAAGCCGCGGCTTGTACGTGAGTCAGATCGGCGATGCGGCTTATAGGATCGGCCCATGGTCGGGGTGCGGCTTATACTGGAGTTTTTCCCACTATGGTACAGTACTAAAGTTACCATAATCAGACCCCTAGTGCGGCTTATAGGATCGGCCCAAAGTGGGGGTGCGACTTATATGCGAGTTAGGATTCTACGCGAGGTTTTACGGTAGTGCATGCCCAAACCTCCAGTCACCCAGAGTGACCCATGTCTCTATGGGGAAGGACAGCGCATGTCCGGCCCTCCAGCCTCTCCATCTCCGCCAACCTCCCCAACCTCCCCAACACCCTTTCCATTTCCACCCCTATAGCCCGGCCCAATACCCTCCATCACCTCCCTCCCCCATGTTCAGATTGATCAAGGTCTGCATGACAGAGCACCTGCTGACCGTCACATGGGCCACACAGGAGGCCCTCATGACCTCATCAGTGCCACCACTCACAGCACCTGATGGCCCCTGGTCAGCCTGCCTGCTGACCACAGTGCTGGGTAAAGGGGTGGGGTGGGGGATCCCAGGCTAAAGCAGGGTAGTCGCTCAATCTGTATCCTTCAGAGAGCAATCTCATTCACACCAAACTCCAAAGAGAATCAGTATGCAAACCAGAACATATCAATGCGGAAAATAAATAAGCACTGTTGCAAAGCATGCATTGTTATGCCCAAATTAGCTAAGATCAGAAAGGGAGAGTAAACCCCATGCCAGAAAAAGGAAGCGGGAAATGAAAGCAAGAAGACAATTAGGACATTATTACAGTAAAGGCAGCCTTGAAGAACGTCATTAAAGGACTGCAGAACAAACACTAGCAAAATCTAGGTGATAATTACATGACCGGCACACGGAAGCCAGGAAGGGTAAGTCCAGTGGGCACAGAACAAACTATCAATGTTGACTCCGTGCCCACCGGGATACAACTAGAATATATAACAATGGTGTGGGTACCAGCCAATCTGTGTTGGTTATTCTTACAGAGACTCAGTTACTTTGGGTTATCCTAAGTAGTTCCCTATATAGGTATATATAGGATCATATAATAACCCCCCCCCCCTCACTTGTGACCTTCTCACCTCCCAGGCTATCGGCCATGTTACATGTATAAACATGTCTGCTACAACAATGGACAAAAGGTGCTTTAACTTCCGGGTCCAACTTTTGGTATAATGTCCTTCCAATACTTCCAATAATTTAGTCCTTTAAATGCAGCATGGGCAATGATCCCCTTTTATCAGAATGATGCATTAATACAGTCCTGGTGAATGATTCACCCAAGCCTGCTGATATACTTAAATAACTCCTGAAGGGTCAGCATGATGTACCATTGGAGCCCCAGCAATGCAATGGTGCATCATGACGACAAATAAAGACATCTTATGGTACTTAACGGATTAATATAACTCCCTGGTCAAGCACTTAATAACAGCTAGGTACATTAACCATTCAGGGGCTGCATAGTGCATTAATACATTGTGCCCTTTATTTTTTGTAATGCATGCATCCAGCCTTGGTGTGTAACCTGCCAGTGTATTCAAGCAACATGCTGACCCTACCCAGTGGGCACAGAACATTGAATCAACATTGAATAATGGTTGTCAAAGTTGATTCAATGTTAATTCAGCGTTGATTTACCATTGATCAGAATTTTGTGCCCACTGGGTAGGTAGATACACTGATGAAGGGTCTGCATGGTGATGTATGATCCAACCCTGGCAATTTATCTGCCAGGGATGCATTCATGCATCATAACAACGGATATAGCAAATAAGGCAATATGCCGTCCACAAGTCGGGTTCCTGGCACAAAGTGTGTCACGTGTGTGGCTTACCCAAGTAGAAAACACATTGTGCTCCCGATGTTGCCATGAAAGGGCTGCCCGGCTTGAGCCCAGTGGGTCATTGGTTTCAGCTGTGGACCCACGTAGACCCACCGATTCACGCTTAGATTGGGTTCTAGTCAGTTTGCCCAATTTAGTCATGTGGTGCCACCTATAGGAAGCAGTCATATTTTTTGCCCCCCCCCCCCTTTGAGAGGTTGGAAATATTTTTGATGATTATCTTATTGACTAAGAGATCCTAGACCCTGTACACCTAGGGCACAATAATTGATACTCTTCCTATCCAACAATGGATAATTATGAAGGATAATAGATTTGAGCCATGCAGCTAATTGTATTTACGGACACATCAGCCTTCTAGTCCGTGGTTCCTACCTACACAAAGCATGTGGAGGTACTTACCAAAGTTGGAATGTGACAGGAATTGGGCCTCTTTTTGCACATTCAAATGGGAATTTTCAATCCAATTCCCAAACTATAGTAAAAACCTCACCATTATTATCTATTCTACAATTTAGTAACCTATTTTAGTTTCATTTTACTAAGGAAATCGATCCTGCTTTGGGGGAAAATTATGACATATATTGTATCGTAGGGGCCATCTAATGTCAAGGTTCAGAACTATCAGTTTACCCTGTCCAAGCCCCATCTCAGGCCACATCAGGCAGCCCACTTTGAAACTGAACTGCGGCAGCATCAGACAGCCCACATGGGGCCATACCGACGCCCAAGACCAAAACCAATGGGCAACCTGGTTGGGCCTTGCCTGGAACCCAGTGATCTGCCAAGGTAACATCCAAGTTTTGAGATCTGTTCAAGCAAAACCTGATTTGGCACTGTGTGGGCTTGCTATTATGGTGGTCCCCCCATGGACTGTGTGATATGGGCATGTGCGGTATTGCACTTCCAGGTGTTTGGACACACGTTCTAAGCATAATCTTAATCCTGAATAAATTATTTCGAATTATGTTTTATTGCGATCAGTTTGACGTTATGCCTATAAATGAGCTGCGTTCCCTATACTACATTCATTAAGATTTTTTAAGGTTGATGAGGTTTTATTGTAAATGAATAAAGAGCACACCATTAGCAGTAGAAGTGAAAGTTATACAATATGGTGATCCTCAGTAATTCAGCGATTACATTCAGACGTTAACACATCAGGATGAGATACAGATGAGATTTAAAAAGATGGGGTTATGATGAATAATACAACCTATAGACAATATCAATTATTAACAAGAAAACACATTATGTACGGATAAGATGAGATCCACAACGAAGCGCACCCAGACTTTGAAGGCTTTGGGTTAAGATAAGATCCCCAGCACAGGGCGTTCAGCTGTATGGGACACGGGTAGACCTGTATTGATTAGGATCCCAGATAACAAAACATGAGTTTTACACCCTCTCCTCCCCTATATACACCCTTGTACCTTGCAAGCGACACTGCTGGTGGGCTTTTCTGGTAGTTTCCACCTCACGCAATGTGCTTGGCCCCTGTATACTGCCGAAGCGGAAAACAGAACCCTATAGACCACACCCTCACTACCCCCCCCCCCCCCCACACACACACACTCCCAGCAGCACTGGTATCTAACGTATATATCGCCTAGTCTATCCACTCCCAGCTAAATAGAGAGGTACAGCAAATTCTCTATAGAAGTAGATGTGGTGCTAAACACAGTAAAGAACTGTGGAGGGGCGGGGGTACGATTATGCATGTATTCATATTGGTATTAAAGAAACCCACTCACCTAGGATCATCTTGGCAGCATTTAGTCCCCCTGATAGACCTCTGCAGCATTGTGTGACGCAGGTCAGCGATTGGTATCTACCACAGCTCCACGTGAGCAGATACCATTGAGCAGCTCACTGCACTGTGAGCAGCTCAGATATGCAGTCTGCATTGGACGTCCCATACACCCTGCAGCCGTTAGGCGTATCAGCCCCTGCCGTTTAGAAAGCCCCCCTGCTCCCAGTGCTGGGGGGGTTGGGGTGGTGGTGGGGGGATATACATTGTACACAAGGGGAGGTGTGATGGGCAGGGCGGATGATTATGGGGCTTGGGTGGTGAGAGGCAGGTCCACAATCATGCCGAGTAGTACATGCAGTACACACAGTGCTGATGGAACACGACATGTATTGTACTCACCATCACTCTGTCGCCGCATTCTCCCACTACCAAAATAGAATTATGAATTTATTAATGACCTTCACTATAGTTACATACACAATGCAGCGCGGTTAGTAATACTGCTGCATGTATACCTCATTGCAGAGCGTTGCAAGATGTACTGTCAATTCAAATACAGGGGTCTGGATAGGCAGGATAGATAAGGAAGATATTAGATACAAACTCGGCTGTCCACACCCCTATTGATACGATCGGCCAGGAGCTTGTTAAGAAGGTGGAGGGTGGATCTGATGGGGAAAAAATGCAGTTCACCCCCTGGTTCGGATGATGATTGAGCATACGGGGAATCGATATTATCGATCTCCACAGACTACATACAAAAACTGGACCCTCTGTGAGTGCCACTGGGTGGAGGGGGTGGTCTGAGGGTGGGGCCCATCACAGGGTGGGTGGTGGAGGGAAGGGGAGAGTGGTACCGGTGAGGAAGCAGCAGCAACGGTAGTAGATGGATACCCTAGGGGATGACAGCACGGCCAGCGTCAACCCCCTAATCTGGCCACTTGCAAATCCTAGAGCTGTGCTACTCCTGCCACGTCTAGAAGCACCCGGTCTGCAGGTATAGAGCGCTAATAGAATTAGACATCTCGCCTTACAAGGCTTCTCAACACTTGGATAAGCAGAATAAATGACCCACTCCTCATGACATTCCAATACTAGCAATAGTCTTGTCCCAGTCTGCAGTCTAAATTCATTAAGAATTTACACACTTATTTGTGCATATATTGGGTCTGTTTACATAGATAGAGATAGAGATATCTGATGAAGGTGGGGGAAGGGAGGGGGCATGTCTAGCCGCCTGGAGACCGGCGCGTGCTGGTGTTGGTGCCGGGTGGTGGTGGCTTCCCAGGATGGTTCTCACTGGGGGCACGCAAGGCTGGCTTCCCCCCTCTTGGCTACATTCGGAAACTTCAATGGGCAGCGATGCAGAAAACCGTGATATTCAAAAGCAAAGGGTGCCAGGGGCATCTATGCTGAAATCACATACTATGCCTTCTACCCCGGTCAGGAACATACTCTGCTGCTGCAATTTTTTGTGTTAACAAGCTTGTTGGCATTTGGCACCCTCTAACTAAGCCCATTTAGCCTAACCAGGGGCCCACCACCCACCAAGACTGAGCTACTCGCCAGCAAAGGGGAGTCGTGTGTTTACGAACACAACCGGTGGGAGGCCGTGCCTGGCGGGCTCTGGTGGGGAGGAGGAGGTGGCGGGGTGTGTGATGGTAGGCCACCAGTGTAGGCAGTGCGCCTCTGCAGACAACAAACCTAGTAGTAGTAGTACTGCATACTGCCGCCAATGGTGCAACGCCTACCCACGGCCAACCACTCAGCTGGGCCTTACACTCACTCACTGAGCTGCTCTCCTGCATAGCTCTGTCTGAGCAGCTCAGAACACGGCCAAGACACCAGCCAATCTGCCCCATGCTCCAGCAGCAGTAGGGAGCAGCAGCAGCAGCAGGAAGAGAGGTCTGACCATTTCTGCTTGTCAGCACAACACAGGAGGAGTAGTAGGAGGACCTACGCCCCCATTCTCTATCCCCGGAGTAGCTCCCTTTACTTGCTGAGTACTCAGCATGCCAGGACAACCTCAGCCGTGTCAGTAGTTGTCTGACCACCTCTCTAAACCGGGGACATATACAGTAACCAGACTACAACAAGGCATCAAGATGGTTCAGCAGGTCCATTCATTTGAAGGTGAGTAGTAATGAAGTAGTACAACTAAAGTGGCCTCCTCCTCCACCTTGTACCAACTCTGGAGCCAGTAAGGTGCCCCAGGAAAGGGTAGGATGACTGAGATTGAAGATATCCCAGTGAAAGGAAGACCTTTGTGAGCTACCTTAATCATCAGGTAGAAGTTGACTGTATCTTATCTTGTTACTTGAGCAGTTGACCTTGTGAAACACGCCTCGCCTAATGGATTTCTGTAGGTGAATTCCCTGAATTGGATGTGGGAAATGATATTTTCAAACTTAGGAAAGGCAGAGATCCCTTTTTCTACATTACGGTGATAAATCAGTGCGTTGGCAGAACATATAAGAACTGTTGATTAGTACTGAGTGTAAAGTCTATATTGGCATAAGCATGTAGTTTATATAAAGTCATACTACAGACACAATAATCATGGTACATATTCATTTGGGAAACATGACCCACCCACTGGATTTGTGTAGGTGGATTGGCTAGATCGTACATGGGAAATACTCTTGATTCAGAATAAGCAGACATGATGTGTCCTATAATGGAGATACAATTATATTGTGTGGGCGGAAAGGTTGAAAGGACAACAGGAAAGATATCAATTGTCAATGATTATACATTCAGATGATCGTCCTATCCTTACAGCTTTAGGTATATGGAATCTGGTTGGAGCTTTATACATGCATGAGCTATTCTGCCTTCTGTTATACCTGCCCTGTATACTGCTCATAATGATGACCCTGCACCTGCTACCAATATACTAATACAAACTAGATGGGCATAGTGATATGAAATGTATGAATAACCACTTTTCTCAACTGTGGAGTACTCCATAATTCCCTCAAGGAGCCAGAGATGTAATGTAAAAGTAGCATTTGCTGTTTTTCTCCACCTATCTATTACCTGTTCTCTAATGTATTGAGCCCTACAAAAGATTTCACTAAACTGTGGGTACCTACATAGCGGATGCCAATTTTTATATTATTGTCACCAATATAGAACTATGTAGTGTAATTCATTTATAGTACAACCGTGCACCTGCAATATATATATTGCCGGGCTGGTCTTTAGTTTGGCATGGCTTTTACCCCCATAGCTATTACAAGACATGTGTTTATACAATATCAGAATTTAGTGCTTCAGCAATATTTCAAGACCCTCTACTACCTGCGTTAAATTAGTCTAAAGGTACCCCAGTGTAAGGCAGGATTGTAATTCAGATGGCTGCTATACGACATCAGCTTAGGGTGCCTGTGTGAGCTTCAATGTTACTGAGATAAAGGGAGACTTTGCTACTTGAGCAGTTGTTCGTGTGAAACATGACTCGCCCACTGGATTTGTGTAGGTGGATTCGCTAAATTGCAGGTGGAAAATGAGCTTCTCAAAGCTGACACTTTACAGGCAGAGATGCCCTATCATATATAATTATAATGGCAATAGAATCTTATTGTGTGGGCAAAACAGAGAAGATGCTAAATGAGCAGTGCTGCGTATAATATGAAGTCTATAATTGTATAAGCGTTTAGTTTCTATTGTTATATTACAGATGCAATATTTATGGAGCATATTCATTTGTGAAACATGACCCACCCACTTGATTTGTGTAGGCGGATTCGCTAAATCGTAGGTTGGAAATAATATCTAACTGAATTCGGTACAAACTACCACGGATGCAGTGTCCTATAATGATGATATAATCATATTGTAAAGGCAGAAAGGTTGAAAGGACAACATGAAAGATGGCAATTATCAATGGCTATACATTGAGATACTTCGATCTTTATAACTTTAGGTACATAGGGAAAGGTAAAGGAGTCACCACGACTCTGACGGCCAGAGTCACAGTTTGTCTTCCACGTGACCCTGACTAAGGAGAGTCAAACCCATTTGAATCTTCATTCCTGGAGAGTCAACAGCAGTTGACCCATCAAAAGGGGGGGGGGGGGTCAAAATTGATACTTCCAAACATGAGTGTCATGCAGGTAAGGTTGATTGTGTGCTTATAAGTTATGTCAGGGTAGAGCAGGGGCAACAGGTGTATAACCAATGTACAGCCAAGGTGAGGCCTGTGAGAGAAGTGAGTAGGTGAGGTATTGCCAAAGAGAGGTCAATAACAAGACATACTTTGATGTCCACCAATTCTCCTTGTGTGAGAGGGCTAAGTTATATCTGTCTCACACTGCATTCTGCAGACCATTGGTCACATACATCAAATTAGATGTCAATATCGTAGGTCTATATGTACATGTAGTACTAAGCAGTGCCACAAAGTATATCTGAGACAGTTAGTGCCCAGCCTTATGGTTATTTCCCTTACCCACAAATATGGTGACTAAGCTCTATACTGTTATTGTTCTTGGAATGTATTATATAGTTTATCATCAAATTTAATTCAAGTAAGTCAATTAGAAAAGCTTTTCTATTGACATCCCTTAACCACACTGTTTAGATATGGTCTGCGAAAAAGGCCCTCTGTACCCCTTTTTCCAGCCCATGTCACCTATAAAGAATCAAAGCTGTATGGCATGTAACAAATGTCTGAAGTATTGATAGTGGCTCTGATTTGTTTTTGCCACTGGTACCAATCTAGGACTGGTTGCCCCATCAGGTGGTCTAATATGCAACTATCATCAGAGTCAACACCTTTTTTATTTGACTATTCATGAATAGTCAAAATACCAATGACTCTGCTGTGGGCAGAGTCAACCACAGTTGACTCTGCACTGAAGATAAAGTCAAGTTGTACAAGGGCCAAGGGGCGTGACTGTAGCTGTGACCCCTCTACCAGAGTCACCATGACTCTGCTATCAGAGCCAACTAGAGTTGACTATGGTAGAAGAGTCATGGCGACGCCTCTACTTCTCTCTGTGTATATGGAATCTAATTGGAGCTGTAGCATGTGGGTCATTCAGTCTTCTGCTATAACTGCCCTGTATACCGGGCATAATGATGTCCTTGAACCAATGATGACCCTGAAGGCTGAAACTTCTTTTGGGATACTAATATAAACTAAGTTGACGTATGATGTATAGATGACAGTTTTTCACGACTATTAGAGTACTCCATGATTCCCTCAATGGTTCAGAGATAGCCTTTACCCCTGGCGTTACTATTCCGAATTAGCTAGATGATCACTGTACAGCGCCATCTTGTCTGGTACCAGTGCTCTTTCCTCTGCTAACTATAGAACCCTGCTGCTTAGCTGAAGCTGGTTCCTGTCATGACCGATATTTGGTGTTTTAGGGGTCATAAACCTTTCAAGTATAGGCCTCTATTGTGGGTCCTTAGTTCACCTGTTCAGATTGGGGGAGTGGTTAGGACTCTCACCTACCAATCCATGTATCATGGGTTCAAATCCATGTCAAGGCAATTTTATTCACACACAATTTTAAGATGTATTTTGGTAGGTCAAAAAATGTGATAGTATACAACTCGGTTGTAAAGATCCTTAACACCTAAAATCTAAGATTCAAAATGGTTTTGTATTGTTGCATTGGGTTTTCTTTGTAAATAATATTACTATTTCCTACCAACTATAAAAAAAAGATATGTTGCCTTGGCATGGATTTGAACCTATTACCCCTGGATTGATTGGCCAGTGTCCTAACCACTCCCCCAATGCAACCAGGTAGCATGAGATATATTCAAATACAACTGATTCAAAACCATTTTAGATTACACTATAAATATTGATCTTGTGTAAAGGATCTTTAAAACCGAATTGTATACTATCACAATTTTTGACCTACCAAAAATACATGTTAGAATTATGTGTGAACAAAACAGCCTAGACATGGATTTGAACTCATGACCCATTGATTGGTAGGCCAGAGTCCTAACCACTCCCCCAATCTGAACAGATGACCTAAGGACCCACAATAGAGGGCTATAAGTGAAAGGTTTATGACCCCTAAAACTCCGATTTTGGACATGACAGGAACCAGCTTCAGCTAAAGGTCTCAGAAAGTAGAATTACTGCATCTTGCTAGTGCCCTATAAGACAGCAGATTTAGTGCTTGATATAGATCTCATGCAAGCCATCTCTACCCTAGTGCGTATTCAAGATCAGCGCTCTTTTGAAACACGGCACGATACAAATTACCAGGGGAACTTGGAAACCGCTAGGGAAAAATGTCTGAGGAAACAAATTATCCGAGTATATGAGACCAAATATAATGAAACACATTATGCCAGTTCTAGGACTTCTATTTGAGGAAGTGAGGGATTTGCTCGAGGTAGTAAACTGTAAATGTTAATGGGTGCCTGTGTACTCAGGTAGAAGGAGATTTTTATTTCACATTGTTACTTGAGCACCTTTCCTTGTGAAACACAACACACCCACGGGATCTGTGTAGGTGGATTTGCTAAAATTACAGGTCCTTCATACTGTATAGGCAGAGCTATATGTCCTGTCCTTTTTGATGGCGATAAAATCAGATTGTGTGGGCAAAACAGATAAGATGCAAAATGATCAGTACTCCATGTAATATTCAGTCTGATATTATGAGCATGTAGTTGCTGATGTTAGATTATAGACGAAACCTTCATGGTGCATATTTATTGTCATGAATAGCATCTGTATGGCTGAGCAGGTCTACACTGTAAAGAGTTGGTTGCCATTTTTGTAGGTGTACAGTAGATTTTGCTGTAGGTGTACATTCCATTGTAGGTAAACAGTATAATCTACTGTAAATATACAGTAGATTCTACTGTAAATCCGTTCTACAGTAGATTATAGTGTACCTGTGGTATAAAAGGGACAGACCTCTGCTGCTAGTCTCACCCCACGTCTTACTGTAGAGGTAGCAAGCTCTTGCTTGAGCAGTTCTCCCTCTGAAACACGAAGGACCCACTTAATTTGTTTTGGAGAATTCACTAAATCGCAGGTGGAAAATAATCTTCTTAAACTTGGCTCAGAGATGGTCTGTTATATGATGTAGATGGGGTCGTATTGTGTGGGGATGAAGGCTAATGGGAAGATATGATACACGACAGAGAATGATTATCCTGATCGCTAAAGTATTCGGTTCTTAAGGTAGATTTAAATTGATTGTCAGTTGAAACTCTAAAACTGTTTGATACCCAAATATCCTGTTGACTATCAGAGTCACTATCATAATCCCTATACCGGAATACCGTACCGTTGCATTAAAGCCCCGGGTCTTATATAAATAAGCGCCTGTCTTGTATAAGGTACCATTAATAAAAAGAATAACATCAAGTGTCCATTACCCCACCATACCATCAACGGGTCACAAAAGTAACTTTAAAGGGTTCAGAACAATAGAAACAGATCTGTTAACAATAACACACATTTATTTCCAGGAGAAGATTGCCTTGTTAAAACGACAATTCATTTTCTTTTGCAAAGAGGATTTCTTTTCAATCAACTGTGGTCACCTCTGTCCTTTGTTGGGACTGTGTGGGCAGAGGTGTTTATTTTAATCCTTGAAGAACCTGTCGGTTTCAAGCAATAAGAGCATTTGCTGTTTTTCTTCGATTCAGTATTTTTCTCATCAGCACCTGACACAAAACAACGCTTGAAAACCTAAGGTCGTTATTATGTTATGTGCGAAAAATCTACATTGTGCAATGGAGGCCAACAGTGAATCTGCTGACAGGTTGCTGCGCAGTGATATGAAATGGTGCATGTTCTATTAGGCTCAATTTCATGCTGATACAGGCATTTCTATGTTAAAGCTTATGGCTGCCCAACTAGGGACATATTATACCTGGACGAGTATCAGATGTGTGAAGATTGTCGACCACACAAAGAATCATATAGCCCTGCATCATTTCAGCTTTTCAGCCTTCTTCGTGAACCCTGTGACATAATCGGATTATGGCTCTAAGAATAAGATGCTCCCAGACCATTTTTTCTCTGTTGAGCATGGAACTAATCGAGCGCCAACTTCCAATCAATCACAGTGGGGGACGTATAATCTAGTTATGGCCGAGGGTGCATACAGTCAGGGTCGGTGCCACTCTCCGGACCACGTGCCTTCAGGGATCAAGGTCAGTACACTCCATCAGCTGAGGTCTAGTCATAATACCAACAGTGTAGGGAACTGCTGTCTACCACCTGCTGTGTAACCTGGCCAATATGGGGAATCTGAATGAAATTAGATATTACAAACACGGCAGGTCTCAATTATATCCTAATCATGTACAGGTAATGCCCTGAGCATGCTGTGGCTAGTTATTATAATTGAGAAATCGGCATTTGGATGCACCCTCTCCTGTGCACTTCAAGCCACTATGAGAATATCCCACACTGTCTTATATATGGACTAAGCCTCAGATTGCTAGTGTATTAAAGGGCATCGCTACAAAAGTAGGTGCTGGAACCCTGTGGATGTCAGAGAAATGACATTGTACTATGTAGCTAGTGCTGCCCTCTCGCGGCATATGTCAATAAGAGATGTATGGAATAATAGCACAACAGTTCTTCAGATCTCCACCAGAATCTGTAGTGTAGTGGTTATGATGCCTGCTTTGCAATCAGAGGATCAGGAGTTCTTTCCCAGAAGGTGCCATGACCTTTTCTCAAAAAAAAGGTATAGTTTTTCTTTTTTTTGGGGGGGGGGGTAAATAAAGGGGGGAAGGAATTTTGCATATAGTCTAATTTTCACATAGAGAGTATTTAGTTAGCAACGTCCATTGCATGGGCTATAGGGCTAGATTGCCTCGCAAAGGAAGTGCTTTTTCTAAAAATGGGCATTACAGAAAAATGAGCACCACAACATGTACTTTTTTTCCGTTTTCTATTTGATTATTCTGCCAACTAATAAAATCCAAAGTGATTCGAAGATAGCAATAGAAGAACATGGTCATCTGACCACAAAATAAAAATTCTCTTTTAGCTTGGTTAAGAACTAGCTTTCTCAAGTGGCTTTCCCATAGAATTGAGCACTGTACCATGCCATTTTCTTTGCTTTTTCTAGTTCCTAATATATTGAACTAATATTTTACTAAGTTATACGCAGAAATCAATAGAATATCTAGATCATCAATAGAATATCTAGATCACCCTTTAACACAAGTGTACTGCCCTCGACCCCCACATACATGTGCTCCCCACCACTGGCACCAACTGCAGTGGGTATCTCAACATTTACACCAACTGGTCGTGGGTGCGCTGGTTACGCCAATACGGCGACAGGCATTGATAAGAGCTGATGAGAAGGTTATAATTCTATCCCCTGTCTGTCCCCTATTTGAACCCATAGTGGTACGTCTTATAAGTGAGTTTAACTTCAACCAGCGAAATTTAAAATGGCAGACCCACTGGGCCTAACTCTAGATTCTTATACTTCTTACATGATGCGTCACTGTAGGGAGTGCCACACTACATGACAGTAGTACACGAAACGCCCCCGCCCTACACAGCTGTAGGGGGCTGCCCCTCCCCATTTATAGAGAACTACTCCCCGCCCCCACAACCCGCCTTGTAGGGGGGGGGGGGGGGGGTTGAGGTATCCAGTTGTTGCCCGTGCGCTGTAGTGTAGAGCCCCCACAGGTGCTACATATGTCAACCGCTCTGTAGATTCAGGGAAGGAGTGTTGAGAGTAGCAGCACATATGAAAAACTACACCTAATCGGAAATAGGCACTGGAAATGAATGAGCGGAAGTTGAACCGATCGCTAGCTAGCTTCGGAATGTATATATACATGTTCGCTGGATACTTTTTGGCATCATTTATCTACAATTCCCCATTTCATATGATATGTTACTTGTTGTTATCACTGCCTATCCTGAACACTAATATAATAATAGGCCTTCATAAGGGAAGTAAGGAAATGCGTAGACGCACTTCATAAAGTATTGTTCAGTAGCCCAGACAGTAGGCAGGAAGAAATATGTTCATTCAGTCGCTTAGTTCACTAAACGTTTCACGTTCCCAACAGTATCCCTGTGGCATATATATACACAATGTAAGAACTGGAGATCCACAATCTAATCGCGCGGGACTGCCACAATAAAGATAATTAGTATTCGGAAGTGCAATTTATTTTACTTGAAGCAGGCACATGGATTATTTGGTACGTGCCGACTGCTGTGTAAGTGTGTTTTGATGCTGACCTAGGATTTACTAACGATAGGAAACACGGGGAAGCGGAGGCGGAAGGCTGCTTTTCTCAAAGGCCAGCCCTTTGTGTAGCGTTACTGTTAACTTATAAAAGCAACAGTTATCTGACAGCTAGGCATTTTGTACGGGATGTCTGCTCGGTTTTTGTATACATGTCTCGCAACCTTCTCGTGTGTGCCGTTAATTTGGAAGGCATCATATTTTATTTGAAGAAGGCAGAAGTAGAAGTAACAGTTTGGTAATGTTTTCTAGAAAGTCTCTTTCTCAGATTTATAAAATACAAGGAAAATGTCTGAGGAAGCAAATTATCGAAATTTCTAAGTCGAAATATAATGAACATAAGAAGGGCAGTTACAAAGGCATCTTTCTGGAGACGTGAGGGATACGAGGATAGTAAATGTTCGTGGGAGTGAGGCTTGATTGTGCATTAAATCTATTATTTACAAAAGTAATCCTCGGGGTTCAACCTGATGATTCGGCTACAAGGTGCAAGCACTGCAATATCTAGCTCGTGGTTTCGAATTCACATAAACATGTGCATGTGAAACCATTTAGATTATAGATGATGACATTCTTCTCGGAGAGACTCTGTTCGGGTTTATAAAACAGTGGGTCGTTCGTTATAGCCTGAGAGAAGTTGCCTGTCGTACGTCATTTAGAGAATAGAAAACCATGTCGAGACTGGCTGTTGTCCTATAATGCACGAATGCATCTCAGTCTTTATAAAACAGTTACGAACCATATTTCCTTTTCATATCCTACAAGGGTCACCGTCCAGAGAGCATAAATCGGCCGTATACGGCCATTCTATACACAATTTAGATCTATGGGAATGTATGGCAAGTTTCTTGATATACGGTCGATTTATACTTTGTGGACGGTAGCCATAAGGAAAGTGATTAAGAATGCCTAAATGGCGAACACAAATGAATCAAATACATTTAATACAAATCAAAAAGAATCGCCCTTTGCCACTGTGGCTTTCTGATTGGCACTGGATTGCCCCTTGATGCGTAGTTGAAAGGCACTGATAATGTTGTCGATTACCGAAAAAAACAATTAAAGAGTAATTATAGGTGTGTCTAGACCAATCAATAACGCACCACCGTGCACTGTTTAGAGAATAGAAAACGATGTTCTCCACTCAGATGCATTCGTGCATTATAGGCAACAGACAGTCGAGATGTGGAGAACGAGTTTTCTATTGTCTTTATAAACTGGTTATTCTTTATAGACGTTATATTAATTAAGATACCATGACGTTTTTAATTTATGTGCCAATATACGGCCCTTGATCTACTAGTAGTCTAGCAGTTCAGCATACACTGTTACTCTATAATGAACGTCACGTGACGTCTCTGACGCTATAATGCACGGCCAACCGTTATTCATCTCTACAAGCAGACTGTACATTTACCCCCGACATATCGATCCATATGCCATGCTGTATGTAACACATACATGAATGGATGTCGCATTCACACGGTATGCAATTGTGATAAAATTAGCATTCAGTGAGTGCTTCACAAATACATACAGACTACACAGTGACATTTCAGCCAAACCGTCTATGAAGAACGTATATACCATACACATTCTGTCTAAACCACCACCTGCATGTTGATGCCCTGAGAGTAACAGTCGGGATTGGAGCCAGGACCGCCACTCATGCCTTTCATAACCCCGCCCGTGGCTTTACTTGTATAGTGGGTGGCTGCTGTAGGCTAAAAGTAGCTATACTTCGCCCTATTATAAACAGACTTCCCCAGACTTAAATATACCTTCAAAAAATGTTATGAAAATAATGTGGGTCTTGAACTAGTGTCTGAGAATATGACGCAGTGAGTGTGTTTTCCATGGGAGCTAGTCACCTTGATAAACGCAGGTTCAAACAGACTGAACAGATCAATAATATTACATATTAGTGTCCACCAAGGTCAAGTGTGGAGGTTATACACCATGTAAGCTATATCCTTTAAACCCCCAGCGCCCCTCTATATAGAGCTGCGTAGCTGTCCCGACTACACTCTGACTGTTACTGGACGTGCAGTAAGATCTGCGGGTTTAAGTCAGTAGGGGCCAAGACCCAACACTGCCAAGTCCAAGCTGCCCCTGCCTGACCTCTACTGATTACTTGGGGGAAGCATGAAGCTACCCTGTCCTCCGCGCAGGGAAGGTACCCAAAACAATGCTCCATCCACACCATTATATGGCCAATATAGTTTTAGGAGCCGCAGCACGCGGCTGAGATGCTATTCCATCTAGGTAGGCAATCTCTGCACATGTCCAGCATTAGGCCATAGATCCGGTGCCCGCGGGAGTATGCTCTTGTCGCTAGCTCTAACGAAGGAGCGCGGCGCCAGGTGGCGTCGGGGGAGCAGTTTGGCATGGCGGCACGGGTCGTGGGGCTTGATGAGACTAATAAGACAAGACTCGGCCTGGATCAGCCACTAACAGGCCCTGAAACCCGCTGCCCGCTGTCCCTGCTCCAGACTCCATCCCCGCGCATACTGGCACGCAGCTTCCGGTTTAGTGCTTCCACCTGGCGGCGCTTGACGCAGTCTGTACCTCGATCTTGGTGTAGTTTACTATGCTACAGTTCGTTGGAGCCATTTCTCTGGTGGCCTTGGTTGGATGACGTCAATTGGCATCGCCCTAAAGGCGTCACGTAACTGGCACCGATTGGTGAAACCAGCTGTGAGCATAAGTAAATCACCAGCGACGGCGGAAACATCAGTAGATCTATATTGTCGTCTGCTCTTTAATCTTAGTATTCATATCGGCTCATGAATGTATACAGTAAAAGGTTTCTGTTTGGCCGATGATAGACTCAACATTATACCCCTTATGTTGATGTTGGGAATGGAGCTTTTATACTTGAGGAATTCGGCCTGGTATAGGCTTGAAAAGGTAGTAAACAACTAGCGGGTATAGGCTCATATTTTATACATAGCTGCATTTATCTCCTTAGCACTCCCAATCTGGTAATCGATATACGCTGTGTATGGGTGTAGCAGTCTAGATGCCTGCTGGATATATCAGGCAGTCTGCCTCCTGATTCAGTTATGTATACATGTGAGCCTAGTATATATGGTATAGATGTATAGTGATACATATCTTAGCTAGTCGGGAATGGGCACAAATGACGTCACATATCTTGGTATCTTTTGAAGGTCCCACCTATCCTGTTATCACTATCAAGTGTGCTTGACCCGTGCAATGCATGGCTCACGTTTTATAATAAACCCCATAGAACCCCCCCCCCCCCCTCTAGCTGGTGACGGCCACTTATACATTCCTAGATCTATGGTATCCTGTGCTGAACACATAGTCAAATTCTCTCAGAGATATACACACATATGCATGGCTTCGCACATGTGTGGTCCAATGAAATAGAGTTTGCGATGCATGATTTTTTTTCCTTGTGACATTGACCCTAAAACCATGTTTAGCAATCATCTAGTGATTGCTGGCATGTGGACACTTCTAGTGACCCACTCTGGGAGCAGGCCAGTTAGAGCAAGGCGGCAACATGATGGGGAGGAGGGGATGAGAGGGGTGACAATGACGGTCGATATTAACCCTTAAAGGGCCGTATAGTAGTACGTAAATGTGCTACGTCGTAATGATTCATGAATACAGCCCTTGCGAGTAGACTCACCAGGGTCGAGGCCAGCCTACGCTGGCTACCTGCGTGTAGTATAATACACGC
Source organism: Harmothoe impar (assembly GCA_947462335.1). NCBI lineage: Eukaryota > Metazoa > Annelida > Polychaeta > Phyllodocida > Polynoidae > Harmothoe > Harmothoe impar. Next base: position 60,085,416 of record OX381704.1, read on the forward strand.
AGGTGTAGAGCAATTAGCTCTGTGAGCCAGGCAGATCCAGGCCTGGCCAAAATCTGACGCACAGTTCTGGTACACTGCCCTAGGTGGCGATTTGCATTATGCAACATACAGTGGAAAACAGAGGTGTCACCTGCTAGAAAGGGCCTGAACCTGGATGATTGACAGGTGATATTTTAGCCTACACCTGCGTGTATTATACTACACGCAGGTAGCCAGCGTAGAGGCCAGCCGTGCATCACATCGACCCTACATGAGTGTATCAGCCCCATAGGGTCGGCATGATGCATGGGTATATAGCACGGAGTAGTTACTCGCACAGGCTGCATTCAAGCATTGTGACGACAAAGGGCATAATGTATTGATAATGCACTATGCGGCCCTGAAAGGGTTAATATGGTTATTAATCATTTAGTAGCAGTAGTCATGTCGGCCGGCCGTGTGTTTGTCGATCAGTGACGTATTCGGGCCGGGTCTGTGTGCTCACTTCAATAGATGAACCTATCAAATATTCACTATAGCCGGTCCCTGGTGCATCCGGTCTGCATGGACCGCTCCAATCCTATGTTCACTAGCAGTCAAAATTCTGTCTCTGCTAAACGGTGTGGAAATATGCATTATGGTACATGTCCATTTCGGGGAGCAAGACCACTGACCTTCCCCAGCTGAAATGATTTGTCAGACTAATTTGACTGCCCGCTTCCGTTGTGCTTGATTCCAGACTTTCTATCCACTACCAAACCTTCCCTCTGTGTGACTCTGATCCCAACCCTCTACTCTAACGAGGTGGGATTAGAGTCTTAGCATGGAATGAAATGGAAATGAGAGGGAAGATAAACTGATGGAGCTGATAATGGGAGTTGGAACACGATTTGTATCGGGGATCTGGGGGTCATATTGGGGTCACGCGAGTAGCTCAGTGGTTCCCAATGCGACACCAGAATGAACAGGTTAACTAGTTAACCGGTTAGATTAATGAAGAGATAACAACATTCTTCTATTCACGTCGAGACGGTGATTGTGAGCCTTCATAGAGCTCGGGGGTCAGAACTATCGAGTAAACAATCAAAGAATCATTTTGATTGTGTCTAGACCAATCACCAGTGCACCAATAATTGCTGAAATGTACAACGTCACATGGTTTGTAACACTAATTGGCTATCTGGTACTGGTGCCGTGAACTGTTACACTATTGTAACAAACGACAGGAAGCTTCTGCCAGGCTGTAACTGATCGCTAACAGTTTTATAATGCATAATAGATTATGTACGCTAATTCAAATAAGGTCACGTAGGGTCGACCAGTAAGCAAGTCCTAGACTGATCAAGTAGTATGGTAGTTGGCCTAATATGTTGGTTTATACCGACTGCCTGGGCGAAACAGATAGATATCCCGGATATGAACATATCGGGGAGATGACAAATAGTGTGACAGCTATGTCAGTGTGTGTCGATATAGCCCCATCACTCTGTGCTGTGGCGTTATCTATACTTCAGATAGTAGATGAGCTGCTCACCAAGCAGGCAGTCAGCTGCTCGTGTTGTATATAGGCCTGGCTATAGATCTGTGGTCTCAACTCTGACTCCGCAGCCACCATTATTGTGTTCACATACAGTGTAAGAGTGTGCTATATGGATGGCTGACCGATCACTGACAACCTGTAGTATGGTTAAGCACAGACGTCCTCTCACTAGGGAGGACACGAGGCACTCAAAAGATGACATCAATTCCCTCCCCCCCCCTTTAATGTACCACCAATAAAAAAGAGTCAAAGGACAGTGCTCTTCCTTAGTATTTATAGGCATCAAAATACTCGGTATAGATTACTGGGTAGCCAAGGATCTCAGCTGGGATTCTTTTTAAATACAGGTAGGCTTATGTATAGAGGACCCTCTCATTATTGTCCCGTTTCTTTCCGACACCAGTTCTCTGTTAATTACACATGTCGCTAGCCCACTCAAGTCGTTAAGTCGCCGATCAAGAGGACAGACACGGTTCGGCACTTAGTAAATTTGTAATCATATTGCTGCAATCACAGAACAATATTCCCTATAACCATTTCCACAGTAATATTCTTTGTTCCAAGGACTCGTAGGGGCTATCATTAAAGCTAGTGTATATTTTAGCACAAACCGTTACACATATTAAACAACGAAATCAACTAAGACTTAGTTGATTTTGTTGTTTAATATGTGTAACAGACAAAGGCCTAGGCACAATACTTAGTCTAAGTATTGTGCCTAGGCCTTTGTCCAAGGCCATGGTGCCAGACATGGAGATATGAAATTGGATCACGGACACGGTGACCAGCATGTTGCCATGGCGATATTAAAGCCAGTCCCCGTTCAGTGACACGACTGGTGCCGCGCAGTAACATTTAATTTCAACCAGCATTGGAATTATGAAAAACATATAATTACCCGGCTGTAAATGAAGCAAGTGTTCAGTTACAAATGACTAATAAACAATATCGGCATGGTCCCCGATCTGGTAATTGCATGAGATCTGGATAATGGGCATTCCCTGCGGCCCACGTATTTGTGCTTCTGTTTTTTGGGGGGGTAAGTTTACAATTAAGCATCGTCATCAACAAATTCAAACATACTGCTTTCTGGAATGCAAATCATTTTGCATTCCTGATTTTAACAATAGGAAGTAATAGTCCATTTATAGGCGATCCTTTCTTTCCTATATCCCACAGACTTAGCCTACACTTAAATTTCAGACAAGTGTTGCTGACATTTTCATCGATCGATCATCGATCATCGATTTCATCAATTGATCATTCATAACTTTACTTTATGGATTCAACCGGTCTGCTACATGTAGGCCTAAATAATTAAGACCGCATGAGGCGATACATATTGCGAATTATATCACATCGATCTATCTATTTAGATGCTGTAGCAGAGGACGGGTACCACTTGCAAAAGGAAAGCACATGCTGGGAGATCCCTATCACTCATTGGCAGTACACCGCTATATAGGCAGTCACTATTGTAGGGATGTCAGCTAGATCTATGTCATGTAACATCAAGTATGGCAACTAGGTAGATTGGTCGAACGTTTACACTAAATTAAAGTATTTCAGGGTTGGTCGATCCCATTCAATTCGTTGCATCTGCTCCAATTAATTCCCAGAGATACCCTGACTCATTTAGACTAGAAACCTGAAACGTAAGATCAGGGGCCCCTAACCAAGTTTATATCAAATTTTGAAAAGAAATGATTTATATCTTTCTCAAAAAATGAGGGAAATACGTCACAGCTTTTGTGATTTGCTAACTTTTAGAAGTTATCTAATATGTCGCCCTGTGCATAACTTCGAGGTTGGGGGTATTTGATGTAAAGGCACCAATGTAAACACAGTACCTTAATTAAAAGTGAAGCTATTATGATGGTTGGTTGGTTGTTGGGTTGCTTTATGCCCTAATTAACAGCTGAGGTCATTTCAAGGGCGGTGATGGTGATTGAATCTATGGATGACTGAAGGTAGAAAGCACGCCCCTACACTTTCACCGAGGCAATGGTTCTTTTACATCCCATACTAGGCACAGTGTGAGATGGATATGCCTTTGATATGCTGTATGTCTACCACAGCAGGGGGGAGGTTGCAGCTCAATCAGCAGGGCAGCTATTATGATGTGTTAAGGTGATGACAATTGGGGTATAAAATGGGTCACACAATACACCTTTGGTAACATGTAAGTACGCAGGTCACTTCTATAGTATATATCACAATTGTTTGATATCAAATGAAACGCCGTATTAAAAGACTGAATCCCTCATAGGTATAGACGATCAAAGGATTGGGTATATGTGTGATTTTCGATATGAGCCTGCTCCACCGGGTTTTCATCTACCCTAACACTAGAAGACTTAGTGTACCGTTCTATAACATCTTGCACCTTCTGTGGATATGGACTGCTACTATATTTAGTATAATGAAGGCCATGAAATAAAAGAACCCGAAAATGTCTAAAGAGAATCTACCTTCATCTCACATCACGAATTTACCATTGCTGTCCCTGGTAATACCTTATTTATTGTTTATTATAGGGTTTATTGCAACCAAACGTATATACCCCACTACCACTATTAAGTCGTGATCAGAATAGGTCATGGTGTCCTTATATAACTGAAACACCATGACCTGTATGGTGACCATGGAGGAATTGTATAAGTGTTGGTATAAAGATATCAACCCTTAATGACCCAACACCTCCAGGTACAACAATGTACGTGTTTTTGTAACATGTTAGTGCAATGCGGTAACGTGGCATACGGTAGTGAGGGGGGGGGGGTCCTATAACCGTACCTGGCACCAACTCCAGGCAACATTAGATTCAAAAGCCTATACAGTACTAGTCCTTTTATTGAAGTTCGTACATAAAGGCACCTCTTGCTCATCCCAGGCGGGATCTAATTTCCTCTACCTGCCTTATGGCCTAAAAATCCAATATGTGAAACCTCATGAGATTACGTGCAGAATACCAAGGACACTATACATTCGGCGATGGCAATTCTTTTATTCTCATTCATTTATAGCGAGGATGACTACTCCCCCAAGCAACTCATTCCCTTCGCAAATGACATGATAACGACATTATTATTCCACAAAGGATTCATCCACACTAGGTCTGTGTTCCACCCACTAAAGCAGAGTAGGTAGAGAGAGAGCTGGCACCTTGAGGATTCCCCTCTAGCTGGATGTCCACTGGACAGCGCCATATTGGACTGGTCCCAGTATGCACTCTCTCCTTTCCAGTCACTAGCTTCAGCAAATTATGTGGACCAGATCAGGGGGCTAAAGCTCTGCTTGGAGAGTGGAACTACTACATTCCCTGCATGCTAGGACACCTGCAATCTTTTACCTGTCCATTATAGGGTTGTGGTTAGGACAATGGACTCATGACTAGCAGTACCTAAGTTCAAATCCCCTCCAGGCTAGGTGTGGTGACCATTTTAACCCCATTGGTTGCAAAAGCTTGCACCAAAAGTTTTGGCAAAAGGTTTTGGAAAACATTCTATGAACCTTTGCAAAAGGTTTGGGTATAGTCTTTTGGTAACCACTTTTGGTAACCATCTATCTTACACTAAAAGCCACACCAAGGACCGAACCCTGGACCCTTAGATTGGGAGTTCCAGGCTCTCCTGGTTGAGCTATGGAGGCTGCTGGTAGATCAAGGTACAATAGGTGAACATAAATTTTGTTATTGATTATCCTCATTAATGATCAATGCTATTAGGGACCTTTAGCAACCACATAAAAGCTCATTAGGGACCTTTAGCAACCACATAAAAGCTCATTAGACGTTTTCTATGTCTTCAGCACTGCTACGTCTGCATTTAACGAGCTTTTACGTGGGTTGCTAAAGGTCCCTATTAAATGCAGATGTAGCAGTGCTGAAAGGATAGGATAGGCCTGCGTTTAATGAGCTACGTCGGGTTTGCTAAAGGTCCCTAAATAATGGTGCACTGTGATAGGGACCTTGAACAACAAATGGGGTCGAACCCAGGCTAACAGTCTAGAGTAGACCATTCACAAATAAATCTTGTTTATTTTGGGTCTGCCCCTGATCTGTTAGGGAACATGCCTTTGAGTTTATTACCTTGGGTTCGACCCCATTGGTTGTTCAAAGTCCCTATTACAGTGTAGGCCTACCATTAGGGACCTTTAGCAACCACGTAAAAGCTCATTTAACGCAGACGTAGCAGTGCTGAAAGCATAGGATACGTCTGGGTTAAATAAGCTACATCGGGTTTGTTAAAGGTCCCAATTATTTAGCATTGATCATTAATGAGGATAATCAATAACAAAGTTTACCAATTGTACCTGGACCTACCAGCAGCCTCCATAGGTCAACCAGGAGAGCCTGGAACTCCCAATCTAAGGGTCCAGGGTTCGGTCCTTGGTGTGGCTTTTAGTGTAAGATAGATGGTTGCCAAAAGTGGTTACCAAAAGACTATACCCAAACCTTTTGCAAAGGTTCATAAAGTGTTTTACAAAAACGTTTTGCCAAAACTTTTGGTGCAAGCTTTTGCAACCAATGGGGTTAAAATGGTCACCACACCTAGCCTGGAGGGGATTTGAACTTAGGTACTGCTAGTCATGAGTCCATTGTCCTAACCACAACCCTATATTGGACAGATAACAAAAGGTGTGTCCAGGTACAACCAATGCATAATACACATGTAGAGGCCTAGTGTAATCATTGCTCCACTCTCCCCCTGATGTTTGGCCCCCCCCCTGAGACCCACACTGCTAGTTCTAAGTGTCCCCAATTGTGGCAGCACTGGTATCCCGCTAGTGAGGAATAGGCAGCCACATATAATCAATCAAAGTGTCTGAATGGAAGGAACTCATAGACAATTCATACAAAAAGAACTGGTCCGTTCTTTCTGGTTTTGTTCTGATCAAATCCGTCATTTATTTTCATGACTGCAGAAATATTTGCATACACGTATATTTTAGGTTTTAACTGGACGTCTGTTGATATGAGGTATGATTCGAATTAATCAAACTGTAGGCAGGTGGTGTTTACTTAGGCATACTGTTACCCTCAGCCAAATGACTGCAGTGTACATCACGATTTGCTAAAAGGGACCTTAGTGCAGGCTGTCAAGAAGTCCCCTTTCCCAGTACATATCCAGTTAACCATGGCCTTGTGTTGAGTATGTGAATCTGCCTTAACGTTCCCCATGCACATCCCACTACCTCCAGCCTCACCACCATCCCAGACCCACCCAATGATGTTTGTTACAGTGTCTTCCTGTAGACATGACATATTCCTGAAAGACCCACAGGGGAGCTTTAAAGTAATTGATCAGATGGTCCTCCTGTCAATGGTCAGGCAGTTACCAAGACGAGCGGAGGGGATATTGACCAGCCCATCCGGTTTGACTTCCTCTTGTCTCTTCATCACCCAACAGACTGATTGATTTTGCCCGAGAGCAGTGCATGGTGGGTGTCTGCTGGGCAGGGAGGCCTCGTCAGCAGCGTTATGTTTTAAGTACTTAAGTGTACCAGCACTAATTAAAGGACCATTTTGGTAACACAGCCCGATTATGTATAGTCCCCCAGCCATGCATGCCCAACCCGGGATGTCTGCACGCCCACCTTCCTCGGAGCGAAACAAAGTCTTCTATTTTGGGTGTCTCCCCCATTGTATTGTGCGCGGATGAAATAATCCTATATCTAATACGTATTTATATAGCGCTTGAAAACACCAGCTCTGCTTTAAACCCCACCCACCCTATATAATGCCGAGAGTGTCAGTCCTCGCTATACTCTGACTGTTGGTAGAGGGGCAGTAATCTTTGGGCGTGACCAGAACCCCAAACCCGCATCTTGTGATGCAGGGTCTGTGTACTTGGATCTGGGCGCTGAATACCAGGTTTATAGTTATAAAGCTGACCCTTCTGTACACATACAAACATATAGAGGACAGAATAAATACCTCTCATCGTGGGAACGGGCTTTTCTACACGAACTGTACGTCAGACCTATACATGGGATATTGCTGATGCCTCAACATTATATGATGGTTTGCCATTCAAGCGACAAACAAACACGATCTAAACTGCCTAGACTTGCTGAAGTCTTTGATTTTGAATAATGACAAAAAACTGACCCTTTCTGTAATCTGCGTCTCTTCAATTGTAGAATAAAAGATTAGCATATATCATTAGTTGAATGCATTAACTGCATGGGATCATTCAAACACGACGTTATCAATTTTCAGACATGTTTCTAGAGCCCATCCCCTATGTCATAATTATCCCCTTTTGTTCAATAGTCTAGTATCCAAACGAAATAACAATCTCCCCACCGGTGACATTGTCTGAATCCAGGACTTGAATAGTCCCGTATTATATGATGGACGGTTGCGAAATGAAGTGCCTGGCCGTTCTCCCCCTTATGATCATGATACAAGGGTGGCGTATGCGTATTTTTGGCCCGGTCCTAACCCCGTTCACCAGACGTGGCGGAGTACATGGCCAAATTTAACCACGGCCAAGTATGTGCAGCACCCATTCATTGAAAAGGTGTACTTATACACCGCGGGTTCACAGCTAAAGATACGGTAGAAGGGGACCTAGCAGGTAAGGTCGGCTGTACACTCGAGCTGCTTATAGCTGCTGGAGGTATCTGGCCGGGTGTAGGTCTACTACACCCATGGTATACGTCCTACCGTTGGAAAGTAGACCCTGTAGCTGTGACCTGCAGCCTTGGCTGAGAGTTGTACAGTATAGTTGTACCCAGGCCATTATTATACACCATCCAGGGTGTAGGACTCCACCACTGCATGCGGAACCACCGAGCGTCCATTCACATTCACTACCCCCTCCTACCCCCATATAGTCAGAGGGAGAAACGAGGGGAGTATTGAGGGCACTGTGTGCGTCTATTTGGGCACTTCTACCCGTACTGGTGACAACCCAGGACCACTGTGGGGGACTTACCAATACCTTACACCAATACAACAGGAGGGAGTACCATGTGTAATATCTTAAAGATGAGGGAGTGAAGCAACCTCCTTCCCCGTGTTAGATACCCATCACTGTGGATACCTACTATGGAGTAAACGGGATTGTGTTATTGGATTAACATAGTACATCTCCACCATGGCTGATGGTAAGTGTATATATGACCAAACCTGTGTGATACCAATGGACCATAATTGTGTATGTGGTTATCAACATGTTTGGTCGAGTAGCCACCTGTGGTCCAATATCTCAATGGATTGGGATCAAGTTGGATCAAAGTACTTTCGATCTTGTAAGCTCTCTATGTTTTGCCGTCTTCTCAGGGTACAACAATCACCTGAATTCCATTGACCCTTCCATACAAAGTGAGAGTATGTATTGTATGCAGTCTATTGCCCTCGGCATACCTTTATTTCAGATACTACGTTAAAGGTGAAGTACCTGTTGCTCCTCCAGTCGGAATCTAGCGAGGGACCGACACTCTATTAAGCCTTTACAATGTAGAGAGAGGGTGCGAATTTAATGGTCTGTTATTTGTGCAGCTGAGATACTGCACCTATAACTATTTGTATCACACTTATATTCACGTACTTTAGTATACTGAGTACCTTATTTAAATGGAGTACTTCGTTCCTATCCCTATTACTATTTGTGTTCTACAGTATATGTCACTATGCATAATATTACTCCGACATTACTGCATATCTAGGTAGGTATACTATAACATAACCATGCAAAGAGAATAACAGTCAAGACTACGAAACCCACACCATAAACATACACGGCTGACAGAACAGGAGATACTTGACCTACCAAACAGACTATACCTAATCTCTAAGTGCTTCATCTAAGGTATTTTCCTTCACTTTTTATCAGTGGATATGTCGCGACTGCCGGGTCCATGCAAGCTAATTGGGGCGTCCATAATTATTGTATACCACTAAAATTGGTGTAGGTTGATGGTTTGATAGAACAGGTATGGGGCCGTCCATAAAGTATGTCACGCTTTTTTGGGCCATTTTGAACACCCCCCCACCCCCATGTCACACTTTGTCACACTTTTTCCGACACCCCCTAGAAAAGTATGTCACAAATCTGTTGACACCCCCCCCCCTTTGCATATAAATTAGGTACCATTTAGGTATGACATCCGTCTCTGAAATACCTTTAGACCCAATGTTAATGGATTTTTATTGAAACAAAACAGGGATAACAGGTGTGCTACTGCTATCCTGTCACTCCTCTTGTGCTGGTAAATCTGTGGCAGCGGTTGATCCAGGAATTTGAGGAAGTGGGGGCTTGATATAAGCAATGTACTGATGGTATTGGACCCATTTACATAAAAAGTCTATAGCAAAAAGGGGCGAGATGCCCCCCCCCCCCATGTCCCCCACCTGGACCCATCCTTCTGTGGTACAGTCAGGCCTCCATATCCCGGTCTTCTATAAGTCGGGTGATTCAGTTATCGGGTGCTCATTGGTTTAGGACCATTTTAATTGCTCTTTATCTGTAAACAATAAGTCGGTTATTCATGTTTCCGGTATCGGTCAGTGCTTTGGGGTAACAGGGTATACATTTAGTATTAAATAAGGTCATGATAAGTCGATCACCTGGGCTTAGTCAGGGCCAGGAGTAGGCCGGGAAGGTATCATAGGGATTAATGCTCTGCACACTCCCCTGACACAAGAGCTAAGAACACCGCGCATTGGTGCTAAATGACTAAAATCACCCTTGACCCTTTGAGCAATTAATGTCAGATTGTCTACTTGTGTATCTGCTGTGGTAAATTCGCAAACTCTGCCATATGAAAATGACACACACACCATGAGGGGGGGTAGCCGTGGAGAAACCCCCTTCCCCCCCCCCCCCACTTGTCATTTCACTCACCCAGTCGATTCAGACATCGGGCAACTTTGGACAAAAACGGACCCGCCCGGGATATCGAGGCCTGACTGTATTGAAATACTTTCTCTATCCATCAGATCTTCATGGTCCATGTTCTGGATAGCATACATGGGTTCACATTATTGCTTATTGGCAATACATACTCGAATGATACAGGGGCGTGGCAAGCAGTTTCAAAGTAGGGGGCCCTGAGGGGTATAGTGACCCTTTTTGACCCCTTTTTTCTTGACCTTTTTGGATTGCACTTTTTTGGGGTTGGTCAAAAGTGTGGGGGGGGGGCATGTCCGCCTCCCCCCCCCCCGTCCCCCTCGGTTACCACACCCCTGTGATATGTACTAGAATCAGACTGTAGGTCATGCTGGAAGAACCCTGTTTTGATTTCTCTCCTTTCTTCTTCCTTTGGCCACATGTCTTCAGATGTCATGTGACTGACCTAATTGGTGTTAGGTATAATTCACATTCCTTGCAGATTCATTTGGATGCCTTATTCTATAGACTAGGACATGCAAAGTCATGGGGCAGACCCTTTGGGTAGTTGTCTGCAGATATTTGAAAGATATTGTTGCTGGGTGCAAGGCTAACAAATACTGAGGGGTAGTTCCCTGACCCATCTAGTCTCGCTAAAAGGCCATCTTTGGCTGTCTGGACCACAGCCTTTGGTACTGGTAAGAATCTGTCCTTGATCAACATCATATAAGAGCTACTTGGATTTGAGCAACGTTTTTCGTCTGGACACTCTACAATCTGCTGGATACAATGGCTTTCCCTCACACACACGTGTTGCTCTCAATTTTTCAGACTTTGTAGTTACTTATTTCTTCTTTATACTCTGCAACCACTTGGTCTTTATCCATCATGATTTGTGACAAAACTTTGGCCAAACCTATCCAGTGTGTGCAAAGTTTTTCACTTCCAGCTCTTGATCCATGGTCCGTCCTTGAGAAGTTATTCCCGGTTCGCCCATGTTAAATGCACTCTAACTTGGGGGATTAGTGACTTTCAAGGGGGCATCCAAGTTTGCATTAATAAACTGATCTATCAGTTATAATTTTCTCATACCTGGGGTCTTCATGTGTGTAAATTTGGAAGGTGCTAGGACTTGTAAATCTACTACATGTATTTATCCCGCAGTTGTCACAAATTTATACAGCATTTATACTGTTTACAAAATTTAAAAAATGTGACGTCAAACAATCCCCCCACCCCCGTGTCACACTTTGTCACACAGAAAAAAGACCCCCCCCACCCCCTCCGGCGTGACATACTTTATGGACGGCCCCTATTACATTGTACAAGTATTCGTTATGCCGGTATATAAGTAATGGATAGACAATGGTCATGAGAGGGTAACTAGAAATAACCACAGTAAACTACTCTGGCACCCGTATAGGGTGGCCACCACGCTTATGTGAGGGTATGTAAAAATAACCACAGTAAACTGGCTGTACTGTACAGTTTGTCTTACCCCTCCGCCGTGGTTTAACAGAATAGGGAAGGTTACATATACTTAGTTGATTGTTTTTATTTATATGGGAGGTACGGTGGGAAAACAAACCAGTGGACTGTGACCCCTAGCTATATGCACCATGAATCAGTCAGTTATAACTTATACTAATAGCCAAATATGTCTTATATGGGGTAAATATAATCATATACATGTAATATCATCATGTATGGTGCAAGCTGGGGATTTATCACAACCCAGGAGAACTAAAAAGAGAGTTTTGAGTAATGCCCCTGGTGTGTGGCTATCATGATGAGGTCACCTAACCACGTGTAGGCTTTGTTTGTCCACACTGTGACGTAGCAGACATGTATATATAACATTCCCTATAAAACAGCCTTAGGCTTAGGTGGGGAAAACTCCGCGTTCATGAAATTTGACTGCATTTTGATGACATGCAAGGATTTTCTACTGTATCCCAGGCATTATCGACCTCTTGTCTAAGACTAAGTCTTGCAATTCAAATAGTATCAGATATCAAAGCATTTAGAAATGAAAACCCTGTGAGTCTCTGCGTTTTACCCATTGAGGGTCACCGTCCACAGAGCATAAATCGGACGTATAGGGCCATTCTATAAATAATTTACATAGGGACTGTATGGCAATTCTATCCATATGCGGCCGATTTATGCTCTGTGGACGGTGGTCATAAGTACAGGTTAACCTATAAGGACCTCAGTGTTTATATTAAAACAACAACCAAGACCGACTGGCTAGTGGCCGAGGGAGGGGGGGAGCACTGACTATTTGAACTGGCCACTGTATCAATGTGTTTAGTAATAGTGTACGTGAATACTTGTTAATATAAACACAGAAATGTGCACGAGTAAGAGGGCTACAGTCCAGTTACATTTCTGGTGGTAAAGACTAATGTCCTACCCCCTCACCTACACCTTTTGAAACCAGCATGATTGATAGACATCAGTCTAGTGTTATCGATCTGAGATAATATATAGCGGGTCCAATTACAAATAGTATGCCAGACGGTGTGTTGGTCTGTTCTCATTTTATAGTAAGCTGCCCTTCGCCACCTGCACATTAGTATAGTACGTGACTGCTTAGCCATGTACCAAGCAATACTACTCATAAATATCAGACTCTATTCGATAGTCGATACAGGTCCAAAACATCATAACATTCCTGTATTGATTGTGCATGGGTATTCTGATGGCCACCGTCCACCGAGGAACTTCGGCCTATTAAGCCCATACATTTCCTATATAACTTCGGTTGATTAGAGTCCAGTGGACGGTGGCCATAACGGCTGTCAGCTGGCGCATTTAGATATATTAGTGTGTCTAGATAGTTTAAAATATTCTTCAAATAGTGTCCCGGGGAATGCTCTGAACAGGTTCCATTCTACTTTACCTTGGTCATTGAGGTAACAGAGCTTGCATTCAGTGGTGTCCTTAGACACGGCCACACTCTGTATTAATGTACTACCGGTAGCGGCGCTACTAGCGGGGGTAGATTCTGCTCAATCAGCAATTCTACACCTAGGGAATACCTCAACAGTCTCTGAACTGGCAGAAGTACTGTCAGGGATGTAGCCCCCTGGGGCCACTAATGCTCTACTTCTGAAATGTCTAGTCTAATGACTATATGAACTTTTTCATCCTACTGGTGCAGGTGTGTTGTCTGCATTATGTGGTTATGAAACTAATTCCCATGACAATAACAACATAATGTAAAGCAGGCCTTACACTGCCACCTGACGTCCCGATCCGCCCCATCTCGCCCCATCTCGACTCACCAGATGGCTGCAGTCGGCCCGTGTATACTCACTCCCGACTCAGTTGGAGCGGGATGGGGATAGTCGGGAGATTTCAAGCAATGTTTGAAATACGGGCCCAACTGGAGCACAGCAGGGGGTGCAGTTGGGATGGATCGGGTCGGGAATGGCAGTGTATACGTGATTCCGACTCAGTCGGCTCCAGTCGGGAGGAGTTAGACCAATCAGGGGGTACCTGATGGTCACGTGATTATAATTATTCCATTACATTTGTTTCTAGTTATCACAATACACTAAGAAATGGTTGGAATATTCTCTGATTTTAATTAGTAATGGTAAATGTTATTAGTTGATAACTTTTTCCATTCTGTAAAATCAAACACTTTAAATAAAGTATATTGGTCAGATGTACAAACATACAATACGTTTGTACCATATATAATGCGACTATGGATGAGTATTTTACAATACACATGTATATGATATAAAGGAAGAATATCCTATATGAGGTGTCTAGCCACTAAAGTCCATGTTTATAATCTGACCAGACTACTGCTGTGTATACGTGTTCCCGACTCCCGACTACACTCCTACCGACTGGAGACAACTGGGTCAGTTGAGTCGAGATGGGGCGGATCGGGACGTTAGGTGGCAGTGTAAGGCCTGCTTAAATTTCTGTGTGTCGATTGTTGCTTGGTTATCGAGTTTGCTATAGACATACAATACACAATCAAATATTTCAATGTTGTCCTCGTCTACAGAGAGACTGGTTGATATTAGGTTCAACCTATCAATTAATATGTATTCATTTTTCTCAACAGTTCCCTACAGTGTGCATTTATCATATTATGTATATGTATAAACAATAGTGTTGTCTGACTGTCATATTTGTATAAATAAGCAACGGGGGTATGGAGGGTTTGAAATATATATATATATATATATATATATATATATATATATATATATATATATATATATATATATATATATATATATATATATATATATAGGTATAGATATAGATGCATTTATTATCATATTTATAGACAATGCCTAAAACACCTGTTAAAGATGAACCCTAATACTTGTGTAAGGCTGTACATGTCTAGAGAAGGCAGGCAGTGTGTTGTGAGTAGAGCCCTGGAGGAGGTCTGTGGTCACGACCAGCTGTTTGTCCAGCCTGGTGCTGGATGACAGGAGGGGGACTTGGCTACCACCATGGGGTCACCGTGTCACCGGCCGGACATGGCATCGTCAGTCTCATCCCCTCTCACCGGGCCTCTCACAGCAGACAAGAGGATATTACCCCCACCCCACAGCCTCCCGCCATGTAACAGCATATAGGGGCACTACTAGTATATCGGGCAGGGAAGCGCCTATGATAGGTTTATGCTGAGTAGAATATTATCGGGAGAATATTGCACATACAATTTAGTACCATTGCTTGTTTCCTAGTAATCAACATTATTTATAGGCGACATAGTACCGAAATAGCACCTTCATTGAAGATTGGAAAGAAATTCTTCAGGCTGCTGTGGTATAGTTACCCAGCTGCTCATGCTCACGTCTTATACTCTATTGGTTTTAAGGGTTATCTGCTCACCCAATCATAGGCGTAGGAAAAGGGGGGCCAGGGGGGCCCCGCCCCCCCCCCCCCCCAATCACAGAGGAGGGGGGGGGGAGAGGATGTTTGGGCCCCCCAAAGATTTGCCAGGACCCTCTAATATAATACAATTTCCCAAATTGTACCTCTCCCACACAGAAAAAAAAGTGGGAGCAGAGTTGCTTGGGCTCCCAATTAGAATTAAAGGGGGGCTCAAAACTTCCTTTTCTATACAATTCTAACACAAGCGTGTATAAACGCCAGTGTACTTCAAACCTGATATCTAAAGCTGGTTGGGGTGGGCCCCCCTGGGCCCCCCCAATGAAGATTTGCTTCCTACGCCTCTTGGTGTACATACTTTGGGATGTGATTACCCCGCTGGCTCTGTGCTATGCAGTATATGGCCATTCTCACACTCACACAGGTTTAGGTATGGCTACAAAATGTGGAAAGTGGTATTCAACAGCTTTTGACACGTGGTATTCAAAAGCTTTTGATACTATTCACACGAAAATGTTCTAAAGTGGGATGGGACTTCAACTTTAACCCACGGTTACATAAGGGTCCCTTCAATGGCGACATATATTAAGCCAGGGAAGTCTATTTCGTGGTATTAGCTAGATCCGTATAGGATTCATTGATAGTAAGCTCGGACCTACAGAAACCATTATGTATACCAGTGGGATTTCATTTCTGCAAGTTTTTAGACTGAAAAAGAAAGAAAGGAGAGCATGTTCCCAAATGGTGCCCCAATTATACATGGTTATGGATGTATGAATATACTAATGGGAGCTACACCACTATACGGGCTGTCACCTACTGTAAATTCTAATACTACTGTGCGGGGACATGGGAGGCTGGGGGAGGGGCATTATGCAGAAAGGATGAAAATATATCAAACATTAGATTAGATGCCTTTACCAGGATACCAGGACGTGAACTTATTATTACATTAAATAAAAGGTGCACAAATTGCCACAATAGATTTGGGTTTTAAATGATAATTGGCACTGTCCCTGCACCGATGAGGGTGATGTGCATCACCCTCATCGCAAATGGTGGACCATAGGTTGAATGGAGGCTGTTTTGGCTGGTTTTCCTATCATTCTAAGCAATATCTGCTGCTGTGGAGATGGATATCTAGCTATACTATAAAACTACCTCATACAGCCACAGTTTAAACATCCACAGAGGCTCAGATTGCTCATATCAGCAAGTTTTGAAGTGTGTTGTGATGAGGGTGATGCATACAGGTCTTAAGAAGTTTATGAGGGTGATGCATTATAGTGATGAGGGTGATGCAATGAAAATATTAGCTGAAAGATACACTGTAAATGGGGTGATTACACACTGTCCTAACTCAGCCAGAGGCAGCTCTATTGGCTGGAAGGGTTAGCTCACATGTAAAGCTATTTAACCCACGGTGGGCGGCTAAGACAAAGGTTTCGCACCTTGGTTATATTGCATAGGGTAAACCGCCCCTAAGTGGCCCCCCTACAGGACAAGTACCTATAGTGGCCCATCTATACCTCTATACACCAGTCTTTATGGTCATTTTTTCCTGATTTGTTAATACAGGTATGAAAGAAGAGACAATTATGTACCAATATCACAGTTTATATTCTCCATAGAGTAGCCACAGTATTTTCTACAGAGTGCCAAACATGACATGTTTGTGTGACATGTAGCCCTCTTTTCATTGAGAGGTTTCAAGAAAAAGACATTTTATACCTCAAAAGTGTGCCTATAGTTTTCCAGTAGGATCCAAACTTTCACCTTGTTTTCCACACATATTATCTTTACATTAACATGCCATCTTCATTTGGTGAAAATCCTAAATTAATCAGGTAGTTTTTACTGATTGATTGTCACCACTACAGGAGTACCTGAAGTGGCCCAGGGGCTCAACCATGAGTGGCCCACCAATAGTATAGGTTATAATATGCTAGGTGTAGGGTGAGATCTATTCTAAGATCCAAAACAAATGGATCCCCCCCCCCTATGACCCAATAAACAAAAAGATGTCATATAATGTGGGAAAATGTCTTTTTCATTATTTTTGACTATAGAATTACATGGAAATCTACCTGATTTATGGTCAGAGAAAAACTGGTCCATTAAGTTTCGAACCCAGGATCTTCTGTGTGCTAGGCTAATACTGTACCTCTACCCTATTATGGATACATGGTGTTAGAACTGCTGAAAGCTATACTTGTATGACATTGAGACTGTGTGAGTATGTACCTTGGAAATTCAGATCCACACCTTCTGTAATAAGGGACCTTATGTCTATGTTTTATGAGCTATGTCAGGATTGCTAACGGTCCCTATAAATATAGGTTATACCTTATAGCCACAGCTTAGTGCTGAGTGAACAAAAGATGGGGGTACTTCTACACTCCCCACACCTGTCCAGCCCCTGTGGCTACATAGGCAGGGCTTAGAACTTCAGTGTGAGAGGTCCCTGGTTCTGGTCTCCCCACAGTTGAGACCTTTGTGCGATTTTAGCCAAAAATTGTTACGATTTTGGCGTCCAAAAATTGTATGTATACGATTTTGGGGTGTTGTAACTTGGCATCCCTGCAGTCCGATGTTTTGTTCAGTGTGAGAGCTTCTGAGGGCTTCACCTTCAGGTAAACTAATATCTATAAAGGCTCCCCAGATCAATACAAGTTGATAGTATTTGACCGGGTGAAGTCTTTGACCGGGTGACGTCTTCAACCGGCAAGCTTCAAAATGTTGGTCAAAGATATATAAATATAATCTATACAGACATTGATAATAGGTCTCATTAATAGGATATAGGATGCACACTTCCAAGCACGTGAAACACTTTTCACAAGGGGCAATATCCAACAAAGTGCACCAAACACCCTTTTGTAGGTGTTTCTCAGTCAATCTGCTTTCACAATGACATTGACTTTGTATAGAATACATTTCAATGTGGGAACCAGGCACCTCTCTTGTTATTGCTAACACAGGAGCATCACCCTCATCATGTGTAAAAAGTAGACTAGTGATTCTGGGTCTTTCACAAGATATTACACTTAGTCCTTCTCTTAATGTGTGCAGTAATAACCAATAAAATTTCAGTAGAAATTGTGAACCAAACAGGGTAGACAAAGTTAAGTCATTTCTAACTTCCTTTTGGTGCATTTACAAGCAGACGCCATTTGCTATGAGGGTCATGCGCATCACCATCATCAGTGTAGAGACAGTGATGGAACTTTCAACAGTTATGTCAATTTTTTGGGGACATTCAAGTTAAAAAAAGGTTTTATTGAGTACGTTAATTACATGTTATGCAGTCTCACATTACATGTATCAGCAAAATGAATATCCTTATTTTGAACACATTCACAACAAATAGATATAGGTGAAATAGGTATATGTATTAGGCTACTATTTCATATAGCGTATTGTGTAACCACTGGTCACTCATGTACAGACATGTGTCCAATAGAGTTCCAGCACTATATTGCTAACACAATGTATAAAGGATGCATTAGCCAAAGATGTAATGCATGTACCATACGTACACATACAACAATACAAGGTGTATTAGCTGATACAATGCTCCTATATATGCAGTATATAGAATAGGTCTAAACCCAGAGAACAGATCAGCTCCGGGCAGCCCCTTGACCATGAGAAAGTGCTGCCTAAAGTGCTGCCTAATCATGGTCAGAACTATATGCTTACCCTAGCAGTTATCCCAGACGTGACGTTGGACTAAACACTCCAATTGGAGAGCTATAGGCGACACAAAAACAGGGAGACAGTTATAGTTAGCTAAGGCCAAAAATAAATGGTGTGTTTTAGTTTACATGGTCTGATAAATCTAGGGAATAGGTCGGTTTTTTATTTCATTATGAATATTTTTTATTTACACCTCAAAACTGCATGTACCCAGAAAATGATCTAATCAATTATATCCTATTCTGTGTCCAATTCGCAACAGATTATTTGCAGTTTTATCTGCCGCCCATAGTAGTTACATCTGTTGCGAAGTAGATGGAGAATCATTGCCTTGCAATTTACATAGTCAAAGATCAAAACATCTAGATATTTTCTGTCGAAACCCCTTGAAATCTCTACAGTTACAATATTGCAAGGACAAGGTTTATAAATGGGGGACGCTGTAAATATCGTTTGCATATTTAAGAATAAATAATCAATCTCCCCCTCTCCTATCATACAACAGTTAAGATGTATAAAGCAGCGATTCAGCCCGGTATATTGATAAGCACTATTGGGGTTTGAAATAGGAAAAGGTGTGTTTTAACCCTCGCAATTTGGAATATCAGACACAGGTACACCTTGCAACTGTGTCCAACCGCAGAGGTTAAACCGTACTGTGGAATTTACCTTTAAGAGGAATCACCGGAAATTAAAATTCAACCCCAGAGGGTCTAGTTCTACTCATACTAATGGTCGTTTCTATCAGGAAGTAGGCCACTGGTTGTGAGATGACATTAATGAAACCATACGTAAATTGTATGACAAAATTGAGTTTGACATACCTGCTAAATCCTATATAGGGAGGACCTTACAGCTCCTATATTATGTAGTAGATAACCCACAAGGACCTGAGAATATGTAGTAGATACCCCACAAGGACCTGAGAATATGTGAAAATAACCAAGGTGTGAAATGCTTTGTCTTAGCTCTCCACCGTGGGTTAAATAATATAGTTCAGGTCTACATACAGTGCCATAGATGGGGAGCTACGGTATGTTTCGAATATATACAAGTTGTGCCCTGTTATAGCACTTTGGCGATTATAATGGTAAAATTACGAAATATCTTTCCCCGTTATATCACATGTTGCAGTCTTTACAATATAACACTTTCCTTAATTGCATTGTACATTGCGGGGGGGGGGGACTCTGATGGGGGATGGCGGTATGGGGGAGAGAGGGAAAGGGGGATAGGGGGAGAGGGAGACAGGGGGGATGGCGGATAGGGCGATCATCTATGATATGGATGTTAAAGTTCCTCTTCACACGTCATACCCCTCATTATTATGAACGGGGTCATGAACTGACTCTCATGTGTGTTTCTTTGCAAAAACACATACCTTAGTTGTCTACATGGCCGTCTCTTTTGCTATCCATACTTGACTGAGCATGAAGATGGGTGTGGACCACCAAATTCGACATGGCGACATGGGCATTTCTTAAAATCGACATTTGACATGGCTGTTTCTTAAAATCGACATGTGACATGGCAACCTAAGCGACATATGACATGGACAAACTTTAAAATCGACATGTGACATGAAGCCTAGTGACATGACATCAAGCTTAGCGACAAGGAAAAAGTAGGATAACTAAAATTGAAGTGCGTTTAGGGGTCTCTATCTATACAGAATACCTAATAATTCAATTGGGTTAGTGACATAAGTGACACAGGTTTTTGCTTAGTGACATGGGACATGGGCATTTCTTATAATCGGCAGGGGACATGGGGACCCCCCATCCAGAGCCCCATGAAGGCTAGTCGATGTCGAAAATATAAATAATCTAATCCTCTTTTAGCTATACTTACCCGCTGTAATAACCTCGGCTAGATCACCAACTAGTGCGTGACGGAAGGATGCTATGTCATGTCGAGTGGGCCCTGGTTGCCCCCAATAGGTCTATACTCACTAGGCACGTTTTTCTTCGGAAATCCCCATTCGAGCATGACAGCATTGGGAGAAGTTGTATGAAAGATATCGTATTGCTATTTGTATAATCATTATATCAATGTGCGGCACAACGCCTATAACATCCTCTCCCGACGCATTAAGCCGTATAGCTATACCATGAGGCGTATAGATAATGCCTCTGTAGGGTTGCTCCCATCGGACTAAGTAGTCCCTCTAATCTACTGGGGGTGGCTAATGAATCAATGGTAGTTATACCTTTAGCATAAGGCGATTGGGTTCGGACCGGGAGCTTCTCGTGAGGCCTGCAGATGAGCAGCTCATCTTATGGGGTACATGGCTGGGGAGTAGCGCCCGCGCTGTTGTCAATAACCTCCTCTACAAATTCCCCATGCAGGCTGCGTAATATGGATTATATCAATTTGAATAATCCATATTAACTGAAATGGCCATTTCAGCAGCTGAAGCAAATCAATTATAAAGTGGACACAATCGGTCTGGAGACATCGGCCGTCGATGGTAGTTTTGTCAAGTAGAAATAGTTATTGGTACTCGTTTGCATGCATGAATGGGAGTCGCATGAATAATTATGATGTTGTTTACATTGATACGATGGGGCTGTAACATCAGACAGACAAGGCAATGGGGAGGCTGTTTGATGGCCCCGTGCAATACAGTGTTTGTATTATAGTAGCTGGAGGGAAGTTCTTATCCTCTATGTGCGGATGTATAGATAAAGGTTAAATACGAGCAGTACTTTGGACAAGATGGACAAACAGAATTATAAGACGACTGTCTCAAGAGGAATTTTGAGTTTAGATAAGGCGGATGTCTCCGGGAAGACGAGCTCCTTAACAGCAGTGTTTACTTCCCATTTATGTTCTTCAAAGGAGCTTCTAGTGCTTGTGTTTTCGTCCTTCCTTGAAATATGGCTTTCAAAGCCTTTTGTGGCCCTTAGCCGTAGAAGAGGGATGTGCTCCGTCGTTAAGTATAGGTAGGGGCAGTTACTTCTCGGCGTGTGGAAGAGACCCGGACCAGATCTATAATGAGCTCCTGTCCGCCCAAAACATTACAGAAGAGTTAATAGAAGAGTCTCGCTATATATAATTAGGGACATTCTAAGTACTAACTATGGCAATTTTAATATACAAATGAGCTTTCCACAAAATTCCTATAGTGTGAGATAAAATTAGCGCTAGATCAAATGTGAAGGCTAAATAACCTGTATTTTTAGGCAAAATTAGTCAATTTCATTCCATTGCTTAAGGATACTACATACAATCTCGGAAAACCATAGAAAACCCTTGAAAATCGTTCCACATCTCCCTATACATATAAACAATACAGAAAAAAAAAGATTTATCGTACCATACAACAGTAAAAACACCCCACATGGTGGGACCTTAGATACCATTTCACTGTCAATCCTGAGATCCTGGGTTTAAGGCTCGTTTGGAGAAACTGAAAAGGTTTTTTTTCCCTACGTTGAACTCTACGCTCATGGGTCCAGGTTAGAATTAGAAATTATATTTTTTAATTTCTAAATTCCATAAACTGCCCTGTAGTTTACCACATAAACCAACACGGGAGAATTATCAATTGAAACTGAAAAGGTTTTCCAAAGTGGACATGGTAAGCACTGAATAACATTAGCAGTTCTCACAGACACTTCCCTCGTTAGCTCAGTCAGTGGCAAGTCTGCCTATCAATTCTGAGATCCTGAGTTCAAGGCTCTCTTAGATAAAACTACAAAAGCATCCAAGTTGGTATTTATCTGCACATCGACCAGGTGGGATTAGCGTGCCTCTGAACAGTTTCTGAAGGTTCTCAAAGCATCCACACAGGGGCACCACCAGTCTTTACCTATATAGATCTCTTAATGCTAAAAACATATAGTCTTGGCACCTTTAAGAGATTTGTGTTCAATACTGGTGCTCATATACAAAAGCCAATTCAAATGGTGATGGTGGAACAGTGAAGGCTTAAGGTCGAATGAACCATACAACACCAAGCACACCAGTAAAACATATTTAGCATTAGGGAATCATAGACATACGGATGGATAAACATCAGACGGCTAGGTTCTGGCTGTGTCTCACGAACTTGGGCCTATGACCGGGTGCCGTCTAAGACCGGGTGCCGTCTTTTTTAAATTATTTTTTTACAATTTTTTAAAATAAAAATTGTAAAATAAATAAATAATAATAAAGTTTTATTCCTCCAAACAACTTTTTTAGATAGCCGGTCATAGACGGCACCCGGTCATAGACAAACACATTGGCCCAAGTTCGTGAGACACAGCCTTCTGTATTATAGTTGGATCGGTGACTGAATCACACCTTTCTTATTTTGGCGTGGGCCTGAACTGTGATGCCTTTTTGAGGTTTTAGGGCATTTCTCCTTCATATAATCTCTATGGTAATATACTAAGACAGCTATAAATTACTTTTCTAAGAAGACGCCATATATGGCTTGAGCCCTGTCTGTCAGTCTGTCATATCGAATCACTAGTGTGGGTGCCGGGTGTGGGTGACTCCTTCATATAATCATGTCCCCAGTTGCCATCGTAGTTCCAACAGCTGCTGCAGGAGGAATGCTGCCATCGGATCCTATTGGTCCTTTATTGAAGGTGGAGAATAAACACATTACGCGGAGGTTTGCTCAAGAGTGGCCAGGTCTTTACTCAGTAGTGGCTGTATGTGGTCAGCCGGCCACCCTTACCCCCACCCCACCCCCCCCCCCCCTTTAGCTGGAAGCCATCCAAGGAAGCCAACTAAGAAGCCAGCGGCTATAGAATGCGTGCGTCAGAAGCCACTTTCCCAAGAGTCTAACTCCCACCTTCCCCACCCGATATACCATGGCTACCTCCCCTGTTGCACCCCCTCCCACCCCCATATACCGTGGCTACCCTCCCTCCTCACCCCCTCCCTATACTACTACCCCTAGTCTCTTTGCCAACCCTGGCCGTGATTCAGTTACTGCTCCCTAGAGGGCGCCATGGCTCATAATGGGATCACTAGTTGCCACGAGCGCGGGCCGCTGCGAGTTGCTCGCGTGACCGTGCTGGGCCCTGGGTGAGCTGGTCGCCGTAACTTCTTCCTTCATCGTCGCTGGGGTCAAGGCGGTGAGCATTATTGGCTCCACTCCATGCTACAGCACACTTGGTCACTTTGCAGTTTGGCACCCTTTGCAGATGCATACATCCAGTAGGCAGCTTTAATGGCTGACCTTCTGAGGCTAAGTGTTTCTAGTGAGAGGGAATGCTATTGGCGTGCCGTGAGGGGCCAAGTCAGCTAGGCTGAAATGCCTGGAGCGTTGTGACTAATTATACTGATGATGTATGCTAATATCACAAGCAAGAACTATCAATAAACTGTTTTCTTTTTCTACTTACACATATCCAACTATTATGCACAATTACATCTACAATGCATACATTCGTGCCGTGTGTCCAGAATATACATTTTCCCCTGGGCACCAGATGCTTTAAAGGCACGTCGGACATCTAAGCCCTCTTGTTTTACGTGCTTGCTAAGACCTAAGTAGACTTACCTATTTCCTCTCACACCCACCTCCTTGTCGCCCACCTGTCTCCAATGCTTCATCAGGTACACCTGCTAGGGTAGATTCACCTAGAGTCAACCACATACATTTAGGTGGACACCTAACTCTGTGTTTATCCATGCATGGTGAACTCTCTATTTGGCCTTTGTTGGTAAGAATAATACTTAAGTTGTACTTTTATTCACAAGTATGGGGGATTAGTGCTTGAAACATATACATTCAAAGTGTCCTATAATACTCAATGTGTGTGGTCGACTCTAGGTGACTCTACCCTAGACAGCCCCTCCTGTCAGCAGCACACCCGACTACCTGGCTGCATTAGTGCACACCTGTCACCCTGCCCCACCTCTAACACTGACCAGAGATTACAGCCAAACTGAGGTGGCTGCAATATATAAAAAGGGAAAGATAAGCCATTCTATTCGAATTCAGTCATATTTACAAGTTTCCAAAAAAAAGGGGGTGGGGGTTGGGGGCAGAGCCCCCGATATAGACATAGACAATAATATAAAACTAAGCACAACATGTGTCCCCATTATTAGTGGCGCCATCTTGCAGAGATAGCCAGAACCGATATTCTTAAATAAATGTTAACTTAACGAGTGTCAGTATAGACTTTAAGATTGAAACGATTTTAAGATTGGTCACTTTAAAATTGGACAGAATTTCTTGTTGACGCTCCCATGTGAGTCGGTCCTGACGAGCACGTTTGGTATCAATAGCTGATCCTTTCCTATTTTCTCATGTGAAAACGATAGAATTGTCATCCTAGAGGCACTGTAAATAGTGCTACTTATTCTTGCATCTATTCCTTGCCAATACGACACGTTATAGCGTATACTGTTCTGAGACCACCGATCATGCTACTTGTGCTAACCCATGTGTCCTTTGTCTGTTGCAGTGCCGGTGCAGGCGTATGCCTTTATGGGCGCCGTGGCCGCCTTCTTGGTGATCCTCGTCGTCTTCTTCCTCTACCTCAACAAGAAGCTCTGCTTCACCGAGTGTGGCGGCTTCCCATGCATTGACCACCCAACGAAGAAGAAGGAACCCAAGACCAACAAATTAGGTGAGCTATACAGTCTATACTACTTTTATATCGGCTCTAAAAGTATTATCCTGGCCCTATTATTTGGTCCAGTAGAATCATGTTCAATACTACAATATTGTCGCAGTACATGTGTGGGACGAGTCAATTTTCAATAGAATTAAAGATAGTACGCGCGCATGATCTCAAAAGATCTCACCAGGTACAGGTGGTCTAAATTTGGGTCTAGATGTAACATGATGTCCGCAGTATGGGCAGCAGCTGGAGAAAGTGTAAGTAGTATACGAAATTCAACCTCGGCCAGTAGAGTGGGCGTTGGCACATACCTCAGCAGTATTTATTTTAAAATTTCACATGAATTTAAAATGAAATACTTTGCCTATATGTTTTGTACTAAATTATCCATCATCGTCAGACATCTACTATACTTATGGTTATGCATTTTAGGGTGAAATGGTAAATTGTAAGTGGCGGCGCTATATTATACATAATGTAATTGAGTTTGTTGAAATATGACACAGCAATGTCCGTCTTTCCCTCCCTTCCCCCGTTTCATTTTTGCTCCCCTGCCTTCTTCGCCCTCCTCACGTTTTGATCTTCCCTCCCTCGCTTCCTCCCACCGGCACACATAATATCTCTAGCCCCCTTCTACCTAGAACATCTCCCCCCTTGCCATAACAGACATGTACGTCATTGACTTTGCACAATTGGCCCTGTATCATGCAATTATGCCATTGACATTCTTGACCTGGATGTCACACACACCTGCAGATATCTAGGTCACGGGCAAGATAATTAAAGTCACAAGACACTGCACATGTTTTTTTTCCTAAATGCCTAAATTGGGTCAAAGTCTTTTAATATCATAGTGTCGGTTAATGGCCTACGGTGTACCTCAACAGCAACTAATGTGTCATAAGAACTACAGCGACTGCCATATACTCTGCAGTACCCATATTTGAGCGTGAATATCCATAAAGTATTGGTTTGGTCATCTATAGCATCGATCCATATCCATGTTTTGCCATACAACACGCCCACGTGCACCATGTATGTCTGTGTTAGTGGCTTGGGATTGGGGGGTACGAGTCTATGGGCTATAATCTACAGCTTATGGTGCATTTTACACTCCCCCGCCGCTGTCCATAGACGTAATCAGTGGCTATATAGTTCCCTATCGCCAGGTGGAGAGACTCACATTTCTTGGCATATCCGGCAATCCTACACGGTCATTTCCGGTTCCGCTGACGGCCATACAACAGCGTCCCTCGTGGGGGTTCCGTGCACTAATAGCGTAGAGTGGTCACCTTGGCGCCAGAACCACGGGCTTTAACCTAGCAGCATCCTCCACTACTGAGAGTAGATGTCTGTATATACCACAGTGAAATCTCGTTATAAGGAGGACTGATATAAATAAGGAACCTCCTTAAATAAGGAACCTCCTGTTATGAGGAACACGTTTCCATTGCCAGAATCTTGTTGGGAGTCTCCCTCTACCCTACCTTAAGGTATATCTACTTCACTTAGTTATGCATGCTGCTTAGTTAAGGCCTTTGCCGAGAAGGGAGTATACATGTACTAGAATATTAAAGTGGCATAATAGCCCATGTTTTGTCATGTCTTGTCTGTCTGTTTTGCCCGATGTCTTGTAAAATATGAAAAACAAAATGTTGTGACGCTTGATTGAACATTGTATTTCAAATGTTTTCACGGAAATAAAGTGAGCGTTGCTCTTATGAAAGAAAAAGTGGCATAATCACCAAGCGTATACCATCACTCACAATTCTAGTACTGTTCTAGCCTACTATGTTGTTAATTGCGAGTGGTGAGAATGCCCCTTTAACCCCTAAAAAACGGCATGTTGCCTAAAAAGTAACACTTGCGTCAGAATGCATCAACACAGTGTTGGCAAGTAACTCACTGGATTGGTGCATCGTGCTGAGCCTTTCACAGTTTATCAACCCCGTTTGGTCTCGCTTTTCATTTCATGGATTTCCCATTAATCACCAGGCCACACCGGTTTGATACTCCCAAGAAAGCTGATTTTTGTCGATTTATTTTCACATGGCCTCCATCAGATTTCAGGGCGCGAACACCTGGTGAAATAATTCTGAATATTTGAGCTTGGAAAGCGCCCTCTTCATGCGCCGACCAATAAATCAGACCTGGCCGTATACCTCTTGCTGCCATCCCCTGTTTGCGTGTGGCAGTGCTCCCAGAGGCCTGCCGTGCTGACGGGTTCCTGATCATTACAAATTGAATTAGTTTCGGTTTACAGGTATATCAGCATGTTGCTATTTGTCAACTGTAGGCCATGGTCCTTCCCTGCCAGGCCTCTGGTAGACTATGTCGAGATAGCCTCCTGCTATAGGCTATACAGGGAGTGTACTATGGCCATTGACAAATAGCTACGCTTTTACGAGTTGGAGCAAAGGGCAATGGAGGAACACCAATCCACGCCATCTGTGATTTATCATGCGGTTTTATTGTTGCCAGTTTTGTTTTATTTCAATTGTGTAAATGGATTACCCCCATCTGTTTGGGGGTGGTCTCCTGATGTATACCGTGGCTAACCGACGTGGAATGGGATGGGAAGCCTGCTAAGTGTTGCAAGCCACATTCAGTCCAATTAGTGTTGGCTATTCAATATCTACACCGGCCTCAATCTCCCCTAGAACAGAGCCGGATATTGATTCTCCATGAGTCAACAGTAGCCATGCCGTTCCATCCAATGGCGTGGTGCCTCCGTGCCATATGACTACCCCCTGCCATT
Organism: Harmothoe impar; assembly: GCA_947462335.1. Taxonomy (NCBI): domain Eukaryota; kingdom Metazoa; phylum Annelida; class Polychaeta; order Phyllodocida; family Polynoidae; genus Harmothoe; species Harmothoe impar. The sequence goes on from OX381704.1 coordinate 60,113,682, forward strand.
TAACAATAATGTACACATCCCGTACATACATAAAAAGTGTTATTATGCAGACATCAGTTGGTACTTGCGGGCTTACACCAAGCGTTAAATCACTTATATAGCAACAGAGTACCTACCACAAGGGCATTAATCTGAATATACAATATGTATATACTGTGTTTTGTGTGTGTCCTGCTAACAGGCACAATACTGAGAGACATAGAAGCAATTTTGTTCATAATATAACATAAAACTTCTTTTAATCTTTTGTTTGCCTACTTTAGGAAAGAATAAGGAACTACTGACTAAGAAGCATAAGCATTATGGAGGTGAGTATGTTAGTAATATGGGTGTAGGGATTAATTGCACATATATAGAGCATAATGTTGGTTCCGAAAGGCTTCATTAGTGAAAAGACTAACTCTCTAATATATGGTCTCTTCCTAGGGTCTGTGGGCTTGGTTTCCTTTCTTACACGTTTTGTGGTTTTATGGTATATTGTCTTCCAACATTAAGATCTAAGTCTTAGATTCTACATGAAGTGTTGGTCAACAACTCATCTATGGCAATATAGTTCTCAACTGCTTGATACTGATAGCCTTGCAATGCAAGCATATTATTGCATATTAAAATAAAGTGCATACATGCAACGTGTATAGTTATAAGGCTATGCATTCATTTTGCTTTCCGAACTGAAGCTTTTTTAGCATTGCCATGCAATAACTACTTTAGGCCAGCATTTCCAAATAATATATGACTTGGCATATGCACTATGCGCATTAGAAATGTCCTTTGGTAGAATGAAATGAACCATGTTTCATATTAGAAACCTATAGCTGAAAGTAGTGCAGTTCGTGAGGAGTATGTTTATCAATGTTCAATGTGGCTCAATTCCGAAATGAAAGTATGGATATGATGCAAAGAAATACGATGCCAAACGGTTATAATATAATGAACATCAGCTCCTCCTTGACAACTATGCTGATAGCCTAACATCATTGAAAAATGTATAGTTTCAAGCACCGATGTAGTGGCCAGAACTGCTCATGTGATTGTGAATAGCTCTGCAGATGGTCCCTATAGGGCTCAGCGCGTTCTGGCTGTGCAATTTCCCAATAGGTCTCTATAGTTTTAGTATTCTTGCCGAACTCTTAGGACCTGTTGCTAAGTTGAAAACTGCTCATTCCTTATTGAAAGTTCTCATTGTATATGTGATAATACCGGTCTGCCTGTATATATAGTTCTCTTCTTCTTGGCTTCTTGAGTGTTGGTTACCGAGAGACTGCTAGAATCTAGGATGGTGTTTCTACTGTATATTGTAATGTGTAAAACTGTATTAAAGAAAAAGAGTAAGACAAAGAATGTTAGAAATTTCGTCCAGAGTAAGTGAGTACTGTTTGGTTGCGGAACATAAGTATCTATCCACTATCATGCCATTACATAAGTGCCTGTGTCTATCATATCTAAGTTCTCACTATCCTTTGGACTTACAATTTGTCCGATTAGATTGTTAATGCAATATCAATGTATCTTCAGATTTGGTGATCGTAGTGCGACTTGAGACTTGTGAAAGCTAACCTTTTATACTGAATATCTGATTTTAGCGCCAGATGGATTTGTTAATCTCAACGATGTGGAGTCTGACGGATATAGTCATGACACTGTCTCGACAAGTAAGTCTCTGTCGTGGTTTAAGAATGAGTATAGTATGATATGCCTGTTGGTCATCCACTAGCACATCGCTACCTCACAACTTTAGCATTAATGTATAGTCTTAGGGTATGCCTGCAGCGGAGGATGGACTGGTTTGGCGTCGTAGTATGTGTTGTACAGTGCCTATTAGTAATACTTGTTAATGCCACTTGTAATGTAGATAGGTCACACTAACTGTAGGCTCTATAGCACTCACCTTTTATAACAAGTATTATGAATTACTCGGCTTCAAGATGAACTTTGCTGGACGTGTGAACATAATGTTAAGGAGTATATACACTGATAATAATGGACCTGGAAATGTTAGTCACTACGGACTACATTTTTATAGTCGCGTGAACGTAGCAAAAAGGGCTATACTTAGTTAGTCACCTATGTCTAACGTAAGTTAGTCATATAGTCAACCTATAGTCAAGCATTAACTCAGCTAATTTGGGATATATAGTCAAGTGACTATGAATTTAATGCTTTCATGCTCTAAATTAGTCACTCTGACTAATAGATATAGTCAATCATGAGACGGCAGGATAATAAGTCAAGACAAGACCCCCCTACCATCTACCCCAAAGACATATACCCCCTGGGCTTACTATCTACCCCCTAGACATCTACTCCAGGACATCTACCCCTAGGACATCTACCCCATAGGACTTTTACCCCCGTAGGACTTTTACCCCTATGGGCATCTACCCCTTGGAATTTTACCCCCTAGAACTTCTGCCCCTTAGGACGTCCACTGCCTTGGACACCTACCCCCAGACATCTACCCCCTAGACACCTACCCCTGGGAGTTCTACCCCCTTTACCCTCTAGGACTTCTACCCCTAGGAACATCAACCCCCTCTACATACCCATATAGTTGAGTCATATCATGTGGAGGGGGTAGATTTCTCCAGGGACATCAGACATCTACCCTTGGACATCTACCCCCTGGGAATCTACCCCCTTTGACATCTACCCCCTAGGATTTTATCCCCTTGGAAATCTATTCCCTAGACTTTTGCCCCTTAGGACTCCACCCTGTAGGACATCCACTCCCTTGGATGCCTACCCCATAACATCTACCCCCTGGACATCTACCCCTAGGACATCTACCCCCTAGGACTTTCATCCCCCTGGACATCCATTCCCTGGAGTTTTACCCCCTTATGACTTTCACCCCTAGGTTATCCATCCACTGGGCTTTAGCCTCCTTCTTCTAGAACTTCTACCCCCTAGGACATCTATCCACTTGGATGTCTACAACCTTTGCCCTCTAGGTCTTCTACCCCTTAGGATATCCCCTGACATGGAAACTACCCCCAGACATCTACCCCCTGGACATCTACCCCCTGGAATATCTACCCCCTTTACTCTAGGACTTCTATCCCTAGTAACATCACTCCCCTCTCCACATACCCATATGGTTGAGTCATATTATGTGGAGGGGGTAGATTTCTCCAGGGACATCAGACATCTACCCCTGGACATCTACCCCTGGGAATCTACCCCCTTGGACATCTACACCCTAGGATTTTATCCCCTTGGAAATCTTTTCCCTGGACTTTTGCCCCCTTAGGACTCTACCCCTTGCACATCCACCCCCTTGGACACCTACCCCAGGACATCTACCCCTGGAGACATCAACCTCCTCGACATGCCCATATGATTGAGTCATATGTGGATGGGGTAGCATTCTCCAGGGGTAGAAGTCCTAGGGGGTAGATGTCCTAGGGGTAGATGCCCACTGTCCCTTGAGAAATCTTCTCCCTCCACATGATATGGCTCAACCATATGGGCATGTGGATGGGGTAGGAATACTAGAGGGTTAAGGGGGTAGAAGTCCAAAGGGATGGATGTTCTAGGCGGTAGAAGTTTTAAGGAGTAAAAGTCTGGGGTAGATGTCCAAGTATAGGGTTAGATGTCCCATGGGTAGATGTCCGGGGGTAGGTGTCCAAGCGGGTGGATGTCCTAGGGGGTAGAGGTTTTAAGGGGTAAAAGTCCGGGGGTAGATGTCCAAATATAGGGTTAGATGTTATAGGGGGTAGATGTCAAGGGGGTAGATGTCCAGGGGTAGGTGTCCAAGTGGGTGGATGTCCTAGGGGGTAGAGTCCTAAGGGGATAGGTGTCGAAGGGGATAAAAGTCCTGGGGGTAGATGCCCTAGGTAGATTCCCAGGGGTAGATGTCCAGAGATAGATGTCGGATGTCCCTGGAGAAATCTACCCCCTGCACATGATATGACTTATTATGGGCATTTGGAGGGGGTTGATGTCCCCAGGGGTGGAAGTCCTAGAGGGTAAAGGGGGTAGATGTCCAAGGGGATTGATGTCCTAGGGGGTAGAAGTTGTAACGAAGTAAAAGTCCAGGGGATAGATGTCTAAGGGGATTAAAGTCCTAGGGGGGGAAGTCCTAGGGGGTAGATTTCCAGGGGTAGAAGTCCGGGTGTTAATGTTGTGGTAATGTTTAGCATGCTTAGGACATCTACCCCTTGGACATCCATCCCCTGGACTTTTACCCCCTTACGGCTTCTACCCCCAGGACATCTATCCCCTGGACTTTCATGTCCTAGGGGGTAGATTCTCAGGTGGTAGATGTCCAGGGGTAGATGTCTGGTGGTAGATCTAAGCTGGGGGTAGATGTCCAGGGGTACCTGCCCTAGCACCATTGGGTGAAGTAGATGAGCATGGGCCATATGCCTGGCACACTATAACCCTTCACACAGTCAACCTCTGTATATTCTAGTCTGGAAGCCTAGAGATCCACAGTTACATGATCAGAATTTGAACAAAAACACATGACACTTCAATCAAAATCATTAATGCATGTGTCCTATGATGCCTTAAGTAAACATACTCAACATTAACACAAGAGCTAACGCACAAGGAAATGTGTAAAGGAGTGGTTTAGATAGAATAATGAGCAAGTCGTTTTATTGGGGTTTAAAAGGTAGTATTGTACTTACAGTCTTATGGTACATCTTATCCACTCAGCTGCTGATGTTACTAGCAGTAGTAAACTATCCAACACTTTAACCCAACTACTATGTATAAAAGACTAATGCGCGCTCATCTGCATCAGTCAAAGAGATTCATGAGAGGTAATAGGTTTCTAGGCTTTATTTCTGATATTCACACATAAGTAGCACAAACACCATTTACACGAAGAATTAAGTAAAGGTTCAGAGTTAGATGTATCCTTATTTGGTCACACAAGTCCTGTGGTTTCAGTAAGTCAATCCAAGCCCTCCAGAGGGCAGCACCATCTAGGGATGGTCTCTCCACTACTAACACCACTCCACCTATAGTCCAGTACATAGGCTTATACTCCACAGGTCATCAGCCTCCAGTGTTGCAGTTCAGCCATCATCAGCATAGTGTTCACTTAGTTCCCTCCTTGAATAGCATCCAGGCCTGCATTATATAGTCCATCAGGTCAAGGCTATCCATCATAGGGTTGAGTTCAAGGTTGAGTTCAAGGTTTGACCATATGGGTTCAGTGCCTCAGTTCATGGTTCATAGTTCACATGTCAGCCTGAGTCACTTGAGTTCATCACCAACTCTGACCCAAAGGTCAACATACATTATTACATCGTCCTGCTGACCTCCAGGCCTCTTCATCACTAAAGTACATGAGTCTTCAGGTATATGGATACATCACTCTTACTATATATCTGCATATTATATTAGTTGACATTTACTTTACTGTATTAAGTTGTAAGTACCTGAATCCAATCATCAGGCTTATAACACATGCCACGGCTCTTTAACAGAGATGCAGGTAGTCAGGGATTTCCCTAAAATTAGGGATTTCAAAGATCTACCTCCTGTTCCAATATACACTAAAATTAGCAATTTTAAAGTGTTTGACTATCCTTCAGGACTTGCATCTCTGTCTTAATATTACATCTATTATATCCTTTATATATTTGTGCTATGTTTGCTTTCTATATATAAAGAGACAATGCATTTTGATAATGCTTACTTTCTATTTTCCTTTACAATTTCAGTTTCATGCTACCTTTTGATATATGTTTACTTGTTTCTCTTTTGTTTTAGAATTTGTCTTTTTACTCCTTCCCATATATGATTCCTACTCTTTGTTCTGTTTTTCTGTATGGGTTACTTTCTTTACCTTATTTCAGTTTCTCTATATTTTGTTATATATTGCCAAAATTGCCCTGGTCGAAACCATTCTGCTTTCTCCTATCTTTACCATTATATGTGTACAGGGTTTACATAAATACATTAGGTCCACTATGTACCTCGACCATATCTATAAAGTCTTCCAGAGAAAAATCTGGCCCATATCGTGATAAGCACTCATTATGGGCTGCCACAAGGGTGGGGTCAGCCCTGTCTCTCGTCTCTAGTCGTGCTTCGCGTAACATTAACACAATCTGTCGATCGATTACAGGGTCAGTCCCCTGCAGTCCTGTTCTTAATTCCCTGCTCCGTAGTCGCCACGGAGCCCTAAGCGGTTCAGGAAGCCGCCGCCAGACATCGTCGGCCGCCTCCCTGCCGTATCCGCTCTTCTGCACGGCTATGACGAATATCCAATAAGGGGCATAGCCTCTCCTGGTGCGGCGCCGCTGTGCAATTACGGGGATGGGCTGCTGTGGCCCTATCAGTCTGTTGCCATTCACATCCAATGGCTCAATCACCACCATGTCAGTTTGTGTGGCTTTATTCAAACCATACGGAACTACTGGCTCATGCCATGCACATTTACACTCACACCTGCTAGCCGCCATATCTATACAGTTCCCTTTATCTGCTGTATTGTCTACTTTACCACCAAGTCTGTGAATGGAACAATATCTCACTCCCTTGGTTTACTCTTTCCCACAGGTCTGGATGTGTTTTCTCCTCCTGTGCTCATCCAATGCATCTGTGCGGGTGAATAATGTATTACAATCCGGACAAATATAACGTCTTCCCAAGTGCATAATACTCTTGTGTCTGGAAAGCCCAGATGACCTGGCATAAGATTTACCACAGTCTACACACTCATGTTTTTGTGCTTTGGCATATAATTGTTCCCAATCCCTTTCAAAAACAGAGGGAATATTCTCCTGTTGTATGGCTTCTTCAATCTCTACTTTTATATCAGGTGTCATAATGTTCACTTTAGTATCCTCATTAACATCTGGTAGCCCATTAGAACTCTCACTGTGTGCTTTTACTTTATCATTGATATCCCCTAACACCACAATCAGTTGTTGTAGATCTTGAAGTACAGCTTGAATATTGTTCATTAACACATCAAAAATGCTCCTATTTCCATCCATAGTGGATTGCTCAAAAGCCCCTTCACAGTCACGTGTCTATTCACACTGCCCCTACATGGGGATGTGGGTGCCGCCGCTGTGAGTCAGCCACTAATATTGATCCACCGTCCACGTCACACAGTGCAGGGCAAGGCAGCTCCTCGGGTTGTGGTATTGCAGACCAGCTCACCATATAGTTCACATCGGCACCATACTGGACCAGGGGGAACGCGATTCCATCTATATACCTGATCAGCCGAACTCTCACATTTGACCCCTCTTCACCAGATGACCTCATCCTCTCTGCCAATTGTGGTGGAGCCTGAAGCACTGGTGGGAGATTCAGTCTCATTCCTTCAAGGTGAGTGACCCCTACTACATGTAAGGATACACCCCATTCAATACACAGTCCCACAGCTGCTATTTGTCTCAAAGACCGTATTAGAGGCTCTGCTGGTGTAATTGCCACTTCTCCCATTTCCAACACCACTGATAAAAAAATAGTGTGGATTTCCTCCTTCAAGGCTACTTGTAAATATACCCCATTCCTTAATTTCTTTTTCCCTTTAATCATCCATGTTGCTAGCAATGCCCCCAAAACCAGAATCAGCACCATAAGTAGTAGAACCACTATGAAATGTAAAAGAGACAGTCCCATTATACCCATCATGGAATCCTCATGCTCACTATCCTCGCAGGGTCTAGCCTGTGCTCCTGCCGGGGCTAATGCCATAGCCAATATTGCCGCTCTGTGTCGTTTCCATATTACCCAGATAACAAATGCGGCTCCTACAATCACCATAATTGCGAGGAGAGCATGCCATATCTCCCGCATATATTGTCCAGCATACTGGCTCCAGTCACCCTCTTTTATGCTTGTCTGTTCATTAGCATGCCTTGATATCCTCTCTGCTAACAAATGTATATCCATCAGCTTTGTATTACCAGCCCCCTTTATTCTATTCTCCCTATGATCCTTCAAGGGATCTATCACTTTCCATGGTTCCATATCACTTCCCACCTGCACTTCTCTAGATAGATTAAATACTGTTATGAACATTGAATTCAGTGGAAATTCAACCATTACCTCTGTTAACTCAGTTCCACATGCCCTTAGTGTGTACGGTATCCACAGCCTGTCTGCCCCTTTCAGTGCACAATTACAGGGGAGGTTTATTACCGCATAGTAATTCAGAGCCACAGTCCTCGGGGGATTGCTGCCGCAGATAACTGTGCCCGTTTTGCTGGAACTTGCCACCAGTACTGCCGTGTCATTTATATGCATAGCATATTCATCGTATTCTGGGTCTCTCACGTAATCTGCTGTACACAGTTTTGTGATGTCTTCTTTTTCTTCCCTTATTAAAGCAGCCATGCATGTTTTTCCACTGATTGGCCGTACATATGCCATATTAGGACATAGCCATATGCTGTCCCCCACACAATCTTTATACCCATCAGGCTGTAACGGTATATAGTATTTCCAGTCCAATGAAATAGCAACATTAACTGGTAAATCCCTTATCCTAGTTGCCTCCATATATGTGCCATTTTTTACATGAATAGGCACATACAATGATTTTACTGCATATGTTCGAAAAAGGTGGGCTTCACTACTAATTGGTATTTTAATAAAAATTGTCAGCTGACCCTTTTCCATAATAAAGAAAGGCTTTACAGTTGAGTAGTAAAATGCAGGGGAAGTAAAGGATACCTGGAATCTGGGATAATCTTTCACTAGCTGCTCTGACAGTGCCCTCAATGACTCTTTAATTGCCTCTGGCGGGACCAAATCTTCTGTCAATCTCCCTCTGAGTAGTCCCTGTACCCCATGAGCGAAGTCTCCTGTCCGTATCACCATGCTTTGCATGTAACTAATTACCGCCAAATGGCTAGCCAACGTATTAGCAATCACTGTCTGAATAGCCCTTTCCATCTCTACCTCACTGTTAATTGCACTAAGTGTTATCCCTAAAAATCTCACTCTTTTATTTAGTGCAGTCATGTCCTTATCCAGTTTAGTAATCTGATTCTCCACTGCTTGAAAATTGAATGCAGTCTCATTTGCCAACCCAGCCAGTTCCTCTCTCATATCCCCAACATTAGCTCCATTTTTGAACAAAATTTTCCGAAGTGTCCTCAAATCAGAGTCCCGCGCGACCCCGAAAAGATGGTATAATAAATCAGATCCTATTGATAACAAGGCCCTTTTCTCTCTTACCTTATCCCATATATACACTGAACCCGGTACTGAATCCATAATTTCCTTTACCTGATAAGCCTGTAACTGGAATAATTGTGTGGCTATTGAGTGCAGCGTCGATACCAGATTAATGGTTTGATTGCAAACCTGTCTAAAAGCAATCCTTGCCCTTTTATTTGTAAATCCCAATCTCTTATGACAGAAAGGAATGGGTGGTTCCTCATTCATCGATGAATTCAACCAGGGAATATCAGTGTGGAAGGCAGCCAATAGGTGATTATTGTCAGACACCGAGATAATTTTACCGGCACGGAAGGTTACTCCCTCTGCCGGCAGAACTCTTGTCTTTGTTTTGAAATTTATCTCTAAATCTCTTAAAGCTAAACTCATATGTATATTCCCCACCACAGCTATTGCCAACCACATGAAATACACTCCCCCCATCTTAGCTATGTACTGTCTGGTGTTGTATCACTGCAGTTGGTTTTATATTTTGATGAATCTACTATTTAACTTTCCCTTTTATAAAAAAAAAAAAAAAAAAAAAAATACTGCAATACATTAGATTCCTGTTTTGCAGTACGCTCTGAGCACTGAATGCCCTGCTGCATCCGGTTGCTGTTAGATTAATGTGTTTATGCGTAACGGCCCTGAGTGAGTCGGCTCCTGACCCTACGCCGCCCCCAAAGCGGGTTGTGACTCAAATCCTCCCCCAACCCTATTATACAAATGGGTTCTCAGTATGGGTTACAGGTCGGTCGTTTGGCCTCTGTGAGGCAATAGAGGAGGGGGTCGCAGGACCAGCCTCCCTGAGCCTAGGCCAAGGTCAGCAGAATAATTTCCTCGTTTCTGCTGCTTTCTCAGAAAATGGGTACGTGGCCCAATGTCACTTGTCTCAGTAATACTTTGGATTATTCGTCACCACTGGGGTCATACTCGGGTTCATGTCACTTGGGGTTTTCCAAATTTTTCTCAGAGACAACACAACCTTCCCCCAGTCACAGTTTCCTTAGCCTTCAGAATGTCAGGACGCAAACACATTGAGCTTACCCCTGGAATAGATATTACCATCAGCCACCATAGGGATATTCCTATTGGGAGCCATTTCACCATCTATCTGCCACCATGTGTGGATCCTGGGCCGACAAGGTTTACCTCACTGCAAATCCATTGTGACTATCTCAGTCCTATGCGTCTGCCTCCAATGACTGACAACCTCCATCATGCAATGAGCCTGGTGTTCAGTGAGACAGAGCTGCAGGAGATTACCACCCACAGCCCCGGGCCTGATCGGTGCCCCTCCCCCGTGGAGACTACAGTGTATGCAGATGCTGCCTCCCCCGCTGTGCAGTCAACGGCCTATGAGGGTGCAGTCTCTCCCACCGTAGAGGCCTCCGCAGCAGCAAGTGTCTCCAATGACTGCCCAACTGCCCTTCAGAACACTACCAATCCTCCCCCGCTCACTACGGAAGCTAACACTAAGCCAGCTACACTCCCACCAGCACTACAAAGTTGTAGCGGCTATGTGGGTTGTATTGGCCCCTATCTGAAAGCGTTCTCTGAGGAGTACGGTGTATCCAAACCAGAAGCCATGCAGATCTTATCACGCGATCTGCATTATGAAATTGCCCGTCAACCACCTGGTAGGTGTCTACTGTCCATCCACACTCTCATGTGTGTCCACAGTTTCTCCCTGTGTCCGATGTGTTCCTGTGTCTCTCCTCTGGCCATCTGGCTGCCCTAGTCTGAAGCTGCAGCTTTTAATTCTAAATTCCTTCATGGGTATTGAACCCTGTACCCAGTGGTTAACTATCTTTTCACCCCCCTAACCCATTCAGGTTAGGTGATTATTTTATGTTCAGTTCGGATGTGGGTCCCCCTACATCACCTCCTCCCGTCCTTTTCCTAAGGTTATACCTGGAGGCTGTGTGTGTAGGTTCCCACCTCCTCTTTTTCTCGGCCTTATTCTTTCGGCCGCTATGCCCATTATGCGGGTCCTGGGGCTCGGCCTCTCGGCTGCAATTTCCCCTAGCCCCAGTGTTAACCCTTTGGCCTCTCTCTCCCTTTTTTCTCTGTGCTTCTTTCGTACCCTGCTCCATGCATTTTTTATTACTAGGCTGCAATCCTTTTACAGCCCCTGCATGTGCTTTTATTTCTTTGCTCTCATTGCTAGCATTATTATTTTTATTTTGTCCAGATGTGGCAGCTTGACTCTGTGGCCGTTCACCGTGTAATATCTGGGTATTTACGTGATCTGTTTCTAGGGACGGTTTAACTGTGTTATCCCCTTCTGGGATTTCACTGCCATGTAATTCATCGTCTCCCTTAGCTATTGCTGTTGCTGGTGACCATGGCTTATAAGCTCTTTTTAATTTAGCTACATTATAAAGATGCGGCAATTCTCTTCCAACGGCCATTGAATACAATCGCACTAAGTGGTCCCGCACCATTTCCACTACTCTGAATGGCCCCCTGAATTTTGGTGAAAATTTTGAAACACTGTTAGCAGCACACTTTGGATCAAATATGTAACATAAATCCCCAGGCTCAAACTTAATAGGTCTGGCTTTCTCATCCAGCCTGTCCCTCATATTCTTTTCATATGCATCGGTTACCTTGTTTGCCATTTCTGTGAATAGCTGAATCATCCTACGAGTTAACATGAATGCTTCATTATCTGTTTTAGGTCCTGCTCCCTCCCATTCATCGGGGAGGGTGGCCAATCCCATGGGCAACGGATCTCTACCGTAAACCAACTGATAAGGCGCATGGGCGCTCCTACAGCTAATAGTACTTCTAGCTGTCCATAAAGCCACACAGAGGACGTCCGACCAGTTTGAATGGTCTGTATTTACATAATGAGCGATTAAGTCTTCAAGAGTCCTATTACTGCGTTCAATGCGGGCATGACTAGTGGGCATTCGACCCGTACTGAATGATTGCTGACAGCCTATCCTGGATGTAACCTCCTTAAATAGCCTATTTAGGAAATGCGCTCCCCTATCAGAGCTCAATCTGCCTACTCTCCCAAAACGACAGACTATTCCCGACAGGAAATATGTGGCTGCCGTCCTTGCAGTGCAATCCTTTACCGCAAAAGCCTCAATCCATCCTGTGAGGACATCTATAAAGGACAAAATGTACTTTTCACCTGACCTCGATGGAGTGACCGGACCGATATAGTCAACTTGCCAAATCTCAAAGGCCCTGGAAGGCCTAGCCCAAGACTGTGCTGCAGCCCTGGGGAGTGGCACACTCTTTCTAAGAGCACAGACATTACATGCTCTAACATAGTTCATTACATCTTTATTGAACCCCTTCCAATAATACTTTGATGTGACTTTCTCAACCAGTGCTGTCCTGCCTATATGGCCCCCTGCCAGTATATCATTGTGCAACTTGTGTAAAACATCTGGAACCAATGCCTGTGGAATAATAATCTGTGGATGTAATTTTACATTATCAAATTTTCCAGCTTTGTTCTTTACCTGAGGAAAATGACACAAAATACCTGGTGGCATTATGTCTGCAAAATGTGACTGGGCCACAATATGCTTTGCCCGTTCCTGATCATCAGGCAATATTTCCCTTGCTATATATGTATAAAGCTGTCGACATCCATCATCTTGCTTTTGCTCATTAATGATATTTTCTATGCTGAGGCTATCCTCCTGCATGACCTGATTAACTAATAATTCTGAACCCACCTCTGGTTCACACTCAGTATCGTTTGGCTCCCCATCCTGTGATCTACTCAGATAATCTGCCAGATAGTGTGTTCGGCCTGCCTCATAAACAATAGATACATCAAATGCCGACAAGTATAGTCCCCACCTGCGTATTCTCGGCGTTGGGTTCTTGCTGGCATTTCGCAGGAGTGATAACAAAGGTTTATGGTCAGTGACCACTACTACCTTTGACCCCTGAAGTATATCCTCAAAATATTTTATTGCTCTGATAACAGCTACACCCTCTTTCTCACTTATAATATAATTCATCTCCGAGGAGTTTAGCATACATCCCCAGAAAGAAATGGGTCTATACACACCATCAATTTTATGTGTCAGGGCCGCGCCAACTGATACGTCACATGCATCGGAGAGCACATAAAACACCTTGTCATAATCTGGGTGTACCAGTAATGGGGGTGCTTTCATCAATGCCTTTATCTTCTGGAAAGCCTCCTCACATTCTGGCGACCAACAAAACTTGACTCCCTTCTTTGTCAAACTGTACAAACTTTTTAAAGTGTTACCTATTTGTGGAATGTAACTTCTATAGTAGTTCACTAGACCGAGAAATGACTGAGTAGTTTTTAAATTTCGCGGCCTCCCAAAGTCACCTATTTTTCTTAATAGTCTTGGTTGTGCCCTCACACCATCTGCTGATAATAAATGGCCCAGGAAGGAAATTTCAGCCTTGCAAAAATCGCATTTTTCTGGTTTAAGAGTTAAATTTGCTTTTATGAGTGCCTTCAGCACCAACTCTATACTCTTTATATGTTCCTCAAAATTAGAGTCATAAACTATGATGTCATCCAAATATGCGAGGCAAGTTTTTCCGAGTAGTCCGGTTAATGCAAGACTGAGGACCTTTGTGAAGTGATAGCTTGAATTATTTAAACCAAATGGGACGGTTTTGTAGCTATATGTTCCAGTCTGACATTCAAATGAAACATATTTTCTCGACTCTGGATGGATAAGGACTTGATGATAGCCCATAACGAGGTCTAATGTCGTATACATTACAGGTTTTGCATAACTGATTAGCTGATATAGGCTTCGTACTGTCGCCTGATATACTGGTTCTTTTTTACATATCTGGTTCATCAGCCGTAAGTCCAAACACATCCTAGGCTTCGGCTTAGCCCCTTTCACTGATTTCTTCTCCACAATAACCAGGGGGCTCCTCCATAGACTATCTGATAACTCTATTATGTCTAAGTCTAAAAGTTCCTGTACTTGTTCATCTATAATTTCCATTCTCTTTGGTGAGTGCCGAAAAGGCCTGCAGGGTGGTGGGCCATTTGACTCATCCACTCTAATTACCATTGGCACTAGGTCACATCTCCCTATTTCTTTTTTGTAGAAAGCAAAGGCTTTTCTATTCCTTCTAAGCATCTCTATTAGGGTTATCTTCTGCTCCTCATTTAAACATGAGCCTGATAAGTCAAATCCCTTAAATAAATCTGTCTCTTCTTGTACACTTTTCTCCTCCCCAGTATTTATCTGCATGTTATTTTTTATCAGTGCCTCCATGGCACTGAGGACAGGCCTAGGTGTATCTTTTTTCCCTACCAGACCTTCAACTGCCTCTGACCCTATAGCTGGTATGCTGTAGTCAGAATCTGCATATGCTAATATATCTGTCTGATATATCTCCACTACCCTATCTGTTGGGTTCATTACTTTTATCCAAGGTACCCCTCTCCCACGGTATGTACAGCATTCTGTGAGTACCGGAGCAGTTAATGCTGGCTCGAAAACCATTTCTGAATTACTGCCCCCTTTTCCCACCTTAACTGGAATGATCTGCTCTGCCATAGGTGGTACCATATGTGTCATTGTTGGGGTAACCACTGTCCCCTGAAAAAAACGTATCACCTTACCACTAAAATCTATATCTGACCTTGCTGCTACCAAGAAATCTCTTCCTATAATAATATCATACAAGAGCTTTTTTACGACCTGAAATTCAAATACCAATCGGACCTCTGCTACATAAAATGATAGCCTTACTGTTCCCACTATGTCTGTTTTAGAAGAGTCTCCCAGTGCTAGATGTTGAATTGCAGACTCACACCTGTCAACAATATTTTCCGAAGGTAATTTATCCAAAAGACCCTCACTGATAAAAGAGTGGGATGCTCCGCTATCCAGAACCCCCATATGCTGCTTCCTACCTATTCTCATCTCTATCTGCACAGGCTTGTCCCTATCTGAAATCTTCCCTACTTCTGTTGACTGCGCCTCGCACAAAATTAATTCTAATTCCGTGCGGGGCCAGCTCCTCCGTTTCCCTGGTCTCGTCCAAACTGCCTTGTTCTACTCCCCTGGGCTTTAGGCCCTTCCCTTTCCAACTTATTTTTTAGCCAGTAACATGCTTCCGTTGAGTGGGTATTTGACTCATGAATAACACAGTAAGGTGTGCCATCCTCCGATCTGTTTCGTTGCTGGCCGCCCCATTGACGTGAGCCGCCCCTGCCTGGAGCCGCTCCTCGTCCACCCCTCTGGCCATTAAATCCCCCTCTACTGGGGTTAGACGTTTTCATCTGCCACGGCTTGTTTGAATTATTTTCCGCGGCTTGTGGAGCATTCCCCGCAGATGCAGCCGACATCGCTGCCAGCAGTGCCCCTGCTAGCTGATTTACATCAGGCTGCCGTTCTTCACTCATCATACGTGGGGGGGCTGGTACCATCTCTGGTACCTGCAACATAGCCATAGATTTCTTTGGCCTATCTATTGACTCCACTCTGCATGCCACATTAACTGCCTGTTCAAAGTCAGCTGGGTTCTGTATAGCGACTTGTTTTCCGACTGCTGAGTCGAGACCATCGATAAATGCAGCGAGAAGCACCTCCTTCGTGATTCCAGTCCGAGCCTGATTCTGCCTCAATTGGCCCGCATACTCCAAAACTGTCTGTCCTCTGCCCTGCTTAATAGAGAACATGTCTTTATGCTTCTGCCATGTTGGTCGCTTATCACTAAATATCTCACTAAGTTTATTCTTTAAATGTTCATATGTATCCTTGTCTGTAGCAGGCAATGTCTTAGCCCAGTCAGCAGCTCTTCCCGTTAGCCCATGCAGAGCCATTGCCAACTGTTGTCCATCATTCCATCCATATATCTGGATGAGTGAATCAATTTGATCAAAATAAGTATCCACAAATTCGTCTGATGTCCCACCAAATGCCGGCAGTCTGAGGTTGGGCCAACGCCCCGGGTTATCCTCATTAGGCATTATGGGATTGTATTCAGCAGGGGTGTCGTCCGTTGATGTGTTTAATTCTTCGTATTCAGGGCTCTCCGGGGTACCTTCCGAAGCCTGAGAAGAATTATCGTCTGTACGTCCCTGTAGATCACTATTATACTGTGTATGTATGTTAGTTGACACCCTGCGCTGCTGTTCAGATGCCGCACTCCCCTGTTTTGTGGGGTCCTCTTGTTGGAAGAGGTTCCGGACAGCCCCAGAGCCAGGTAGTCGAGCAGCAGCTTCCTTTTCAGAACCTTTTTGAGCTGCTCTTTTGTCCTGGTGTCGGGTTAATTTCTGGGAGCCAGATACTATATTCTGGCTCTCCTCCCCAACACTTTCTCTGGGTCCACACAAAGGCTCCTTTATTGGAGTTTGATGTGATCCTTCGGCTTCTGGAGGTGTGGTCTGGCCACGTGAACACAATGGTAGATTCTCGATCTGACTGCTTGACTGGGTGGCTGATTGGTTATCAATGTCTCCTATTGGTAATACATGTCTTACCTCCTGTGGCCAACCCAATAGCTTTTCAGCCTCTCTTGGTGTATACCATTTACCTGCTATGAAAACCTTATTGGTATCAAGGTAAACCTCCAAGGCTGGGCCTTCAGCTCGTGTGTGCCTTCTGAAGCCTGAGTCTGCTGTTTCGGTCGGTGACTGTCCTATGTCTCCAACACTCTCCTTTTCAGCAGACATAATCCATGTTTCCAATCATGGTGAGCGCTCTGTACTTATTATTAGTGTGATTTCTTTTTAAGTATCAGTATAAAACCATTGGGATCTCCACCATATGAGCAAGTCGTTTTATTGGGGTTTAAAAGGTAGTATTGTACTTACAGTCTTATGGTACATCTTATCCACTCAGCTGCTGATGTTACTAGCAGTAGTAAACTATCCAACACTTTAACCCAACTACTATGTATAAAAGACTAATGCGCGCTCATCTGCATCAGTCAAAGAGATTCATGAGAGGTAATAGGTTTCTAGGCTTTATTTCTGATATTCACACATAAGTAGCACAAACACCATTTACACGAAGAATTAAGTAAAGGTTCAGAGTTAGATGTATCCTTATTTGGTCACACAAGTCCTGTGGTTTCAGTAAGTCAATCCAAGCCCTCCAGAGGGCAGCACCATCTAGGGATGGTCTCTCCACTACTAACACCACTCCACCTATAGTCCAGTACATAGGCTTATACTCCACAGGTCATCAGCCTCCAGTGTTGCAGTTCAGCCATCATCAGCATAGTGTTCACTTAGTTCCCTCCTTGAATAGCATCCAGGCCTGCATTATATAGTCCATCAGGTCAAGGCTATCCATCATAGGGTTGAGTTCAAGGTTGAGTTCAAGGTTTGACCATATGGGTTCAGTGCCTCAGTTCATGGTTCATAGTTCACATGTCAGCCTGAGTCACTTGAGTTCATCACCAACTCTGACCCAAAGGTCAACATACATTATTACATCGTCCTGCTGACCTCCAGGCCTCTTCATCACTAAAGTACATGAGTCTTCAGGTATATGGATACATCACTCTTACTATATATCTGCATATTATATTAGTTGACATTTACTTTACTGTATTAAGTTGTAAGTACCTGAATCCAATCATCAGGCTTATAACAATAAGATGTGCCTACCTGAAGTCAGTTGAGCATTCAATTTTGAATCCTAACTGTTTCCTGTGCACACATTCCTGTGACATCATCAATTTGTGTGATCTACATATAGTCACTACTGACTATCTTTATGACTAATATGTGACTAACATATGTAATCATCTGACTACGGGAGTCAAAATATGGAGGTATAGTCAGTACTGACTATAGGTTTTATTATCAGTGTAGTTGCCTTTAAACATGTCGGGAAGGTCGTCGTAGGTGTTGTAAGATAGTTTTTGTTCCTGGATGTGGATCGTATCTTTAATGCATAATCAGTATTACGATGCAAAGTAGTTCACGAGTGTGGTGTCGATGTCAGCACAGCATGTTTGTCAAAAGTCCCAATATTTGGTAGGTTTATTTTAGACATGGATCTACCATATACCATAGGACAGTGTACGCCAACTCACCATGTGCTATACACTAAACCCGATGTAACACACCATAATTATGTTGTACAAATAACATATTCAACGTTATCCCAATCCAACACATAACACAAATAAACAATTTTTAATGTATTGTTCAACACATGGAAATGTTATCATGCTACTAACTCTACCATGTAAATGTGTCATCATACACATATTAGTTTTTCATGGCGATCTGCTTTAAATGTATCCCCATATATATATATATATATTTATATATATATATATATATATATATATATATATATATATATATATATATATATATATATATATATATATATATATATATATATATATATATCAGAACGGCTAGCCAAATATATAGTGCTACATACTGTTGACTCCCTCTGGATATAACCCTGCAGGATTTGATTAAACATGAGGCTCCATGCATTCAAGTCCTCCTGTGGCTGTGGAAAGCTACAGAAGCGACACCTGCTGTAGTACCCGGCCTTCCCAGAAGGGGGCGCCACTGGGCCTAATATGGCCTGCGTTGCAGTATTCAGATGTTGTGGGCCTGACCGCGCCGTGTAGTTCCCATTTAAAGCACGTAACACGGAGAATCAGTGCCGATGGGTGGCACTAGGTGGCTGCACACAATACAGGATGATTTGTTGCTGATGGCTATCAGCACTGGCTTGGTGATATCTCTAGGAGACTGCTTTCTGTGTGCAGATAGTGCCGGTTTCAGTCTGCCACCCAACCTGCTGCTGGGGGACCTTACATTTGGTACAAAAGAATCAATCAGAGGCACGGGTGCCTTTCTAAAAGAGCCACCTCATGGCCTGTAAAGCTTACCATCATCCACCTGGGGCGGACTGGGTGGTGGAAGGTGGTGGCATGGAGAAGGAAGCAGGGTTAGCACATAATATCAATTCTCTGGCAGCAGAGCCGGGGGTCATAACTTTATGGGCTGGTGTCAGAAGGGTGTTCCACAGTAAGGCAATGCAGCACGCACGTTTAGCCCCCTTTGTCAGGCACATCCTCTCTCTGCCTCCACTCTGACCTCCCATCCCCTGCAGCACCACCTACCATACAGATATATAATGTCCTTGTACCTACCGAGTCGGCTCCCGCCAATTCTACCTATAGAGGGACACCCTATTGATCACCTACATGTGTACCCATGCCAAGAGACAAATGGCTGGTCGGTTTGGGCCAATTGCTGAGGAGGGCAGACTAGGTGGCTCCTATGAAGACAGTGAGAAGTGACCACTGTGTAACTGGTGACGCCGTTTTAACACTGACACTGGTTACCCTCTGTGAGCGACCATCTTGGTTTGGACCAGGGGCTAGATGTCTCTGTTTGGACCAATAGATTTGATATAGCAACATCAGCATTTCAAGTCAACCTGCGACATGGAGCTTAGTGCCAAAAGGAAAATAATAGAATGACATGATATAGTATTTCTTAAATTCCATATGATAGGTTCTGAGGGGTGACATGGGGCATGATAGGTTCCTAACGGTGACATGGGATATTTTCTTTTATTAACCCACCCAAGGGCCGATGAGTTGATGAACTGATGGTGTTCTTGTAGTATAGAGCAGCTCAGATTGGCAATGAGGCGTGATTTAAGTCCCTCAGTGGACATGAGCAGCTCAGGAGCAGCTTAGGGGAGCAGTTTGTCACCTGCTCAGCTTCTGTATCCCCCTCAATGTGCCACCGCCAGAGATCCACTCTCCAGTCCTATACTGCTACCACTGCTTGATGCAAAGTATCTGCTTTGAGAGTGGCATATTAAAGTGTTATGAATGAAAGGTTTCCCTCGCCTCCGGACGCCTTTGTAGCTGTCACAGTTTATTCAATTAATATTAATGTATCACCGTTCTGAAGCCATTTCAAGAAACATTATCTCTAGCTGCCTTGGGGTGTTCGAATGTGAGACAAGGGAAAGGTGAACAGTTGTCAGATAGGTTCCATTACTGGAACCTTTTTATTTCTGTTATCTTCACATGTAGGTAGTCATTTACATTGCAATTTTATGCATCGGATTCAGCAATAGCATGGGGTAAGAGAATTCCCCTTGCTCCTCCTCCTAGCATAATATATTCTTCTCTGTGTCCCTACCCTCTACTCTTGGTATAACATCTACTATCTATCTGTACATCCCTAGATAATGCACAAGGGCACAATACTTGTATATAGAAAGGATGTGTCTCAAATAGCTTGAGGAAGAACATTAGCAGGGGATCAGGCAAGAATTCAGGCAGAGTATGATACGGATCTCTATAGGAAAGGGGAAAGCATTGGTGTTGTAAGCAGCTTATGCCAGCCACCCAGACTTTATTAAGGTAGGGTGCCTTTAACTCTCAGACAATAACAGGATGGTATAAGCTGACACTCATAGACAATACAATAAAAATAAGTCTAAATGCTGCAATTTCTTTTAAATGGGGTTGCATCTGTTTATTATTTTGCCTCGGGAAATACAACATAATCAATATTTTTCTTGGTGGTCTATTTGAAACCAAGCAGCAAAAATGAAAAGCCATATTCTTAAGACGGGGATACCTCAGGCCTGTACTTTGGCAACTTTATTTGCAAGTGGAACGTTGGCTTGTATGGGCTGTATTGGCACACCTTTAGGATAGGCAGGTGACTTTGCACAATACATCAAGTACCTTGGCCATTCAGATTGTGAATTGATTAATCAATCATAATACAGAAACATGTATGGGGAAGGGGGATTTATTTTTGGGAGGATATGCTCATTATTAAAACATGTGGCTTTGGTTGACACCGATATCATAAATCTATGTCCACCACACCACAGGATCTGAGCCGGTTACTTTACTGAAGTCATTCAGCCTGAAATGCTATTTGAGGTTAATAGGTTGTTTGACGCAGTTGAGCTGGTTTCTGGATCCGTCGCCTGTCATTCCAACGTGTAAAATCTGTACTCCTACCCGGACTCTGACAACAACAAACACACGCCCAGATTTAGGACAGGGTGTGCACAATGACCCAATTGCCACCTGTAATTATACTCCCAAGTGCACCAACATGGGTACTTGAAGTTACATAATTAAGAGTTGCGCATGATATAACACTGATAATAATGACGATATCGCAGGTAACAATTAATAAGATATCCACAAAAAAATAAGCACACAAAGCCTAGCCTCTTCTTCAGAAGTGACTGGGTGTATGACTATTTGCTTTTAGATGTCAACACAAAGACCATAGTCACAGAAGAAAGACAGCGAATTAATTAATGCTGTCCAGGCTTCAAGATTATAACGGCCCACTATAGTTTGGTTTATCCACAATTCATATCATGTCAGTCTATTCCCATTTGTGAGCAAATGTATCAGCTTGATTTCACTTGATAGCTTTAACGCTGATGAATATTGAATAAACAACAGTTGTAGATAACAATCACAGAGGTGTCCCTATTCTAATACACCAGCCCGCACACCAGACACTATAATCATCCAGATGGGCCTAGGGTTAATTAAACTACCAGACATTTGATTAATTAGAAATATCGTAGGATTATCAGCCGTCTGTTTTCACAGCTAGAATTAATGAACTTGGCACAGAGATACATCATGATATCTGCAATGGATGTGCAAGAGGATATTTTTCTCTATGTGAATTCTGTATTGTGAGAAAAGAGTAGAAATGGCCAAAAATGTTATTTCCCTCCTGAATACTTTGGTCAGAGCCAGGATATTAATCAAGATGCTCATTGATAATCTCCCGGTCCTATCCCTGGTGTTACTGCCTTCCTTGATTCCCAAAGGGACCATCCTCCTGTGAGACTCCAACCCCTCCTATGGCTTCACCTCCTGGTGATGGGTTTCCTCCATGGGTCGAACTGTCTGCTCTATCTACCTCTGGAGGCCAGCAGATATAGCTGCCACTACCATCAGCATGTTGAGGCAATAGAGGAAAACAAAGGTCGCCAATCAGGAAAATAAATTGAAATTGATTTTCTTGTTGGAGGTACATGTGCTACTGTTTGCAGTAGTTGTAGATCCCTCCGTTTTGAGATGTGGTGGAGGTGCAGGTATGGTTCAGTTACTTGGCGAGTCTACTCACTCCTTCATCTGGAAGTAAATATATAGCTATCCACATGAATAATATAAATGTGGGGGGCACTTTTTTTTTTAGAATATACAGTTAATAGCCTGTAACAGAATATATTTTTGAAGTATGCATGTGAGTAGTATACTTCAATAACAAAATATGCGCATAGATTGCCATATAACTATTGAAATAGATATGAGAGACATAGTATAGATGTTCCCTGTCGCATGCATATACAGTGTATGGATATTCTCCATAGCACCCGTGTAGTCCCCTGTGCAGTTCCAATCAGCCTTTAATGAATATTCACCGGCGTCCGGCGTGATAAGGTCCACTTAGAGTGGGGACAGGGGACAAGCTTTAGTGCATAAAGAGTAGGCAAGCCCTGGAATGAAAGTGTTGCCTTTTTCACTCGTCTGTAGACACCCAGGAGGAGGCTGCCCCCCTGAAGACACAGTGGCGACGTGGGAGGAGGCTCCGGGGAGCCTGGTGGAGCTCAGGTAGGGGGCTAACTGCACACACCTCCGCCAGGAGGCGCCATAGCCGATTTCCGGTGTGGCCGGTAGTGTTTAGGTCCCATAGTATCCTACTGCACATCTCATGTGTCTCCATGGCTGGGTGTTTGGTGATAAGAAGGGTATACATTGATCATATTCCATATGTTTTGTCTGTATGGAACCTGCAGCCTAGTGTGTTTTTTTTTGACAATTCTTGGCTACATCAGCATATTTATTTGTAGTTCCTCCTATTTGGTTTGCCGTTCATTTCTGGTTGTAATATGTTCTTGTTACCCCAATAGCATCTCTTCGTACTGTTACACGTTATATAATCTAACACATTGTTTCGGTTTATTTGTAATTAATCACTGTATTTTGAAATTAATGGGTTTGTTTCATGTAGATTTAGTTGTATGTTCTTTTAGGCGTATTACCATACAATCATCAATTCATCATGCATCCGTTATTCATGCATGCTACTTCTATTGTTCCTATAAGAATGTATTAATATTACCGTATTCGACGTAATAATTAGAAAAAATTATTTTAAGTGGAAAAATTAGCCTCAAATATTCATCCTAATAAGCGCCCCCCATGGGTGTCAAATACACTCATTGTACAGGCCTCATGGACCTCTAGAACTAGTAGAGGGCTTCTACACATCCCTATTACTTCACACTTGGCTTGACCTTAACACCTGCACAGGTGTGAAGTGCTCCATGTTACACACCGGTGTGAAAATCGGTAACAAGGTCGGAGAAATACACTTTTTAAAATCTAGAAAAAATCTGAAAAGGGGGGGGGGCGCTTATTAGGGGGAGGGTGCTTATTACGTCGAATACGGTAATCATATGTGGCACGATCTGAGAAAAGGGCCCTTAGTGCAGGGTGTACCAGGGTGCATTAAGGTCCCTTTCCCAGTGCATGTCACATGTATATATGTTATGACAATGTCATATCCTCTAAAACCCTGACTTGAGTTTAGTTATGCATGTTTTAGATATTCCTTTCCCAATTTTCCTCTATTAGCCTCGGGAGTTGCTCTGCTAGGAAAGAACAAAATTCGTCACTCACTTTCTCCTGAAACCTCCGAAGGTATGCTGCACGGTGCCTCTTGTTTTTACGCGTTACCAGGGGAATGGACGCCATGACCGTTACCCCTTTATATATCATTTGTCCATGATTTACCTCTTTGTACATAAAAACCACGTAGATTGCCGAGTAAAGAAGCAGTTCTTGACCAGTATATGAAAAGAAAGTGAAGTGTCTTAGTTTCTAATCATTACCTCACGTAGTTGAATCACATTATGTTTTTCATCATTCTGTACCCAGTCTGAATGTATGTGTACTGTCCACTTCATTTGTTTTCCTTTGGTTTGATGTAGAACAAGATATGATTTTGTTGGGAGAATCCGCACTTCATAGTCAGGATGAAGAGCTCGACGGCAGAGTTGAATACCCTTCCCAACCCCAACATGTTGTTTCCCAAGGTAGGAAAACACTTTTTCTTAGGTGGAAGAGACATGTGCATTGTCATAATGTTGCATGCTGGTAGCTGTCTAACCGGTGACCTGGACCCTTCCTCTGGCATGCCATACTTAACAGGGCATATGGGATGAGCAATAGGGATGAAGCGGTCTAATAAACCACGCATTATTAATATTGAATTCCCACAGGTATTTAGCATTGCTAACATCGACTTCGGAATGTTGTTTGTCACAAGTCACATGTTAACATTATAGAATTCCACACAACGCACCACCATGTGTGGTATTTAGTTTGGCATATAGGTCCCCTACCATGTTATTCACAGTACGAGGGATGTGGCAAGCTATCCGACAAAGGCAGGGTCTATTTTGCAGTTTAGAGCTACCCCCATTAATTGCCACAGTTATAGGAAATAGTATTTCATCAAATCATTGACAGAGGCCTTCTCCCCTGTTGCAATCTCCAGTTGATATATCAAAATGCATGAATAACGACAGTGAAGGGCCATGCCCCACGTCGATGCAGTAGCTTATCATTAGCCATTCTATCATTTGCCATCTAAATGCAATGCCCCTCTAATTGTCACAATAAGCTTCTTTGTATGTCTGCACGGGCTTATATCATGCAGCTCTGTGTACTGACACAACATTGTATACTAATACATTGTGTATAGTGAAAGGGCATGGCATTTTTCTGCGTCATCCCATGTTTATTGACTAAAACATTCCCCTTATATATCGGAGAAGAGTATATGTAATTTGGGAATGCATTTGACAATCAGGTAGAGATTGTGAGAACAAATAGTGTCGAGTGTGAGTTTTTTTTTAATTTAAATACTTGCATTAAGCAAGAAGATGTCATTGACTGAAGATATACGAACAAGTTGATCCCTCAATCATGGCCAATATATATGGGGTGAGAAGAGAAGAATACTGATGATAACAATTTTATCCATTGGAAATAATATTATAGTTCATTGTAGTTCAAACACTAATAAAATGCAATCTTTGATAGCAGGTCCCTTCATCACTACCAATTTCACTCCCTCGTACGCAGAAAGAACAGGCTCACAAATTAGGCAGTAAAGTAAGCAGTACACAATAGTAAGCATTGGTTAGGTCAACCCATGCATAGGCTAACACCCTAACGCTTAGCAGAGACGGAAAACAAAGGCATCCCCATACAGTGCAGTTTGAGACTCAATCATATCAATATATAGTATGCATTTAAATACCCATTATGTATAACATTCATATAAAATCTGCCGGTATTACTTTCGTTTTAGGTAAATCGCATACAGTTGTTTCAGGTACAGCACATAGTTCAACAACGGATATATATACGGACCAACTTCGACCATGTATCTACCTTGATATAGATTAAGCTTTGATCTTTTGCATTAAGATACTATGAGTCGCCAGTTGTTGAATATCAGCGTCCAACTTACTTCAAGAAAAACAATTCTGTACAGAGGACATCCCCTGTACATTTGATCGCTATCTCGCTGAACCTTCAGATTAATTCTCAAGAAACTATCCAGTACTCTCACAAAAGCTACCTCCAGCCAGGTGCACCAAGATACGGTCTGTTTAAATAGTGGGTGAGCATATAGTTGGATATTCAAAGACTAAATAACATAGAATAAAGATGCAAATTAAATTTGAATATACATAATTATGATGTTTAACGTTATCGGTCTGCCGAATCGGTTGCCATGCCAAGATGCCCCCAACCTTGGTACTACAAAGACATGAATAATAGAGCCGCGTACAGAACACGGATATTCTTGACAAAAACATGTTATTTATACACAAACACTAATTACAAACGATAGGACTATCCCCTAACTGCCCTAATTCCATAGCAGTTAAATCTTTAAAGACAGTCAATTGGTCCGTTTATGTAAAATACTCCGGTAATTAAAAAAAAAAGATAGAAAAAAAAGGTAGTGATTATTCGTATAATATGCATCCTATCTATGACGATAAATAGGTCAGAACAAAATGTTCAAGGTTACATGGTCTGGAAATTTAGGGTAGGTAGGTTGCATCTAGCATCTATTTATCTTTTACAACGAGAAGTGATGACCACTGTGTATTGTAGAGACGTTTTTCGGCTCGGTGATCCTAAATACCAGTCATATGCAAATATAGTAGGCCTACATTAAGAACTTTACGTGTACAATGATCCTATGTACAATGACATTGTGGTTACATAAATCTACTGACTGCTTCAACCTAACTTGTATGACCAGAGAGATGGAGGGGGGGGGGGGGGGAGAGAGAATGTCCAATTGCATAGAATTGCTACTGCTGCCACTGCTTTGTCACAACAGCACAACGTTTATATGTCCCATATATGTATCAAACTGTGTATGATTCGTTTAGCATACCTGGGATATGATGCAAGGGGAAAGACCCAGACCATGCTGTAGGGCACGGTGGTCGATTATACATATGACGGTGTTTACTTGTACTGCATAGAGCCATCAAAACAGCCACCACTATAGACCTCGCCATGATGGCATGTTTTTCTGTTTTAAGTTAGGACTCATCCCGCCTCTATGCCACCATCTGTTGTACTAGTGAGACTATCTTCAATGGTTGATTAGCCAAAAGAAATTCGTTATCAAGGAATTTACATCTGAAAGGATTTGTAAAAACAAGATTTTAGTACTAAAGCAATGTAGGGTGAAGACTTTTGGCACAGCAATTTGTTTGTTATAACAGGAAATTCGTTATAGCAGAATTCGTTAAAATTCTGTTAAGCATTAGATCACGCACACAAGTCTAAAACAATTAGAATTCCAAAGGTGTCTATGATTTCTCTCAACGGTTTCAGGCGATATAAACTATTTTGAATAGACCCTTTTCTATCACTTCTGCCGTAGTAGCACACATAATAACATTTTGAAGGTATGTTTTTGAGGTTTTTCTTCCACATCAGACTTCATTTTGGCAATGGTTAAGAGAGAGTGCCACATAGGCTCAATATGATAAAACACTGTACCAGTTCGGCTGTTTAGTGATATTTGGGCTATTGTGAACGTTTCAGTACCCATGCATAAAAAATCTGTAAATAAATGGTAGGGTTAATGACCGTATTCGTAACCATACATAATCTTTCGGAGAAAAGGCTACATCCCAGTAAACATCGGAATGCAGTAGCAGATGCAAGGTCGGGCCCCTTCTAGATTTCCTAGGCCAAAGGTGCCTCCTTAAACATAGGCAAATTGGCACGGACTATGTTTGTAACCAACCACCTCCCTCGACAACATTTTTAGATGTGCTCCACATCCCTTAGACCACCCCTTCTGAATGAGGAAAATAGGGCGACCCCCGACCCCACCCCCGCCTGCCCACCCACCGGTGTTGTTAAGGTTGATCGCTACTCATTGAATATGGACTCCTGCGCAGCTCTCTGCGCATATCGCTTAAAACTGTCAGAATGGACTAATATTGGAAAGATAGATACATATTATATGCACACTAAGCCGTTTCCAAAAATTGGACAATTCCGAAAAAAATTGAGCATTTTATTGCACTTTAAATATTTGATATATTTTGAGCTAGTGATATTTGCTATTTTTAACATAAATCAGAATATTGGAATTATTTACCAATGAATCATTATCGAGATTGATATAGATCTCATCACTGTGCTTAAGACAACCAAGGGTATGAGATATATACACTTTTTACCCCGGTCCTTGGCATTTTACCCATTGTTTTGGCCTTTAAATATGATATTTAGACATTTTTTGTCCCATTTTTTAACTTCAAAGGCCCAAAACCCTAAAATTATGCACGGGACCCCCTATCAAAATTACTTTTTTATGTTAGCAAATGATCTAAACTATTTTTTGAGAAAAAAAAGTCTATGGATTTTTTTCGCTATTCTTAAGATATTTTTGACAAATTTTGCATCAAATTTAATTAATCGTCTCAAAACCACCACTTTTTTTCATGAAAGGGTTGTTTTTGGACCATGATTTTATTTTTCCTATTTAAGGACACAATATAGGATTATTCCTTTAAAATATGACATTGATGTGGGTAGTGGTTCATTAAGAAAAAAAATCATGAAAATTTCCCAATTTCTGGTGTTTTTTTTCCAAAAATAGAAAAAACTTTATTTTTTTCAAAAATCTGTATAAAAAAAGTAGCTCGGGACCCCCATATTTTTTTTACATTTTCCATTTCTTAATGATCTAAACTAACCTGAGGCAAAAAAATAGGGAAATTCTATGGATGAAAAGTGAAGAGTAGCGATCAACCTTAAATCATTATTAATAACCATCATCAAGCTCTGGATCTAACGGATGATAGGCCAGAATAGCTGGTGTACCCTACCTTAAATCGCTGAAACAAACTACTGTGTAGCATTTGTAGTTGAGTTATAACTGCTCCACGACGGAGGATCAGAGGTTTGATTCTATGCTATTTTTAAGACTCAATCTGAAAGTGGAAAATGTCAGGAGGGTCACTCTAGTCTTGTGGGATTTCTCTGTTTCATAATCACGTCCACTGGTTGCATCTAGTCCCGAAACCATGGTCAATAACCTTTTGTTTATCGGCATCAAATGGTCTCGTTAATCAGGCTTTTAATAGATATAAGGAACATCCTGAAAGACTATTTTTCTGTAAGGCGTGGGCTTTGAGTTGTGTTGTGGATATTAACTTTGCTGATAAAGCAGTTTTTGTCGGTATTATAATATCACACAGCATTTCATTTATATGAAGTCTAACAATCCTCTTTGGGTGACAGCTGATATCGAATTTTGGGGACCCCTATAGTGCATATTTGCGGCCAGTGAATTCCACTGCAAGAGCAGAATATTGCTGCAAGAGAAGAACTGATACTGGTATCAGCTATACATATATATCACCTTGGGCATCCTAGGCATTAAGCAGTGGATATACAGGGAATTTATTTCATAGGACAAAGACTTATCCCGCTAGACCTATAGATCGTTGATACCACATGTAGGCGCCTCATGGCATAGAAACAATTGCATTTTCAGGACCCCATGAATTGTATTAATGTTATAATTTTGTGTTTAATCACTCCCCTCAGTCGGCAATCATATCCCGCTGAGAGTGTGTATTTTAGGATATGTTTAATGCATGTCTGAAATGGCTACAATACTGGCAATTATGAATTGAAATCCATGAATGTTGTATTTTGTGTGTGAGGTAATAAGCGCCACAGATACACTTAATTCTTATCAATCAGGGAAATAGACCACACTATCTATGCATGACTTGCTGTGTATTGGAGGCAGCGGTGGTAATTTACTGATGCATAAGTATGTGTTTAACTTTAATGAGTTTTATGCTTGGCTGCATATTCGAGCGGTATGCGTTAACTGTTATACCTAACTATATGAGTTCAGCTATAAATCAAGTATACACTCGAGTAATTAGTAAGATTGGGGGGGGGGGGGGGGTATTTTAGATGGCGTGTCCTGGTTTGTCCCAACAGAACCCGCTATATTTATGAAGCAACAGGCTAAATGTAACTTACCCTATAATACTAGAATTGGATTATACACAATCCACCCTGCCACCCCCCCCCCCCCCCCCACCAGGCAGTAGCCCCACCAGGTGATGCACACGTCGGTCCCCACACAATCAATGGTTCACCTGCACCCATCCAGGGTGGCTATAGCGGATCTTGGTGTAACCGGTACATGTACCACCCATGTACTGCCCCTTATAGGCCTAACCACAAAACCACAAAAGGGGGCTAGTATTCAGGGGTCAGATTAGTAGCATTGTTATAATAGGAGCAAACGCTGCTAATCGGGCTTAAAAGGTGAAGGATAATCTGCATATTGGTACCCTTTGCTCTTCTATATTTAAAGGTAGCATTACCCCTCCGGTACAACAATAGGAGACTGCTGATGTGCAAAGATCTGGGAAATTTACCTCGAGATTAATGGTGAGGATGTCCTTTTAAAGTTTGATACAGTGCATTTTATAATAAGAGGATGGCCGTGCGGGCTCTGAAATGACTAACGTCAGATGGTGGGCTGTGGTGGGGAATGCACTGTGGTTCTGATGGGGGAGGGTTCATTGTTGGTGATATAGACTGCTATACAGCACTATGCGGGTGCCACGAAGATCCTCATCCGCATACACATATTTTGTCCAGCTCACCCCCCTCCCCCCACATACTCTGAAGATCCCCCATCCTCTCCTAGCAGTAAGGTATGTATAATATAATAAATACACATATTTTGTCTAGCCCCCCTCCCCCCACCATACTCTGCTGTAGGCTGTAGGCAATGTATAGTATATTTTATATATGCTATATACATGCGTGCTGCCATGCATCCTGCGTGTGGCATCACACTAGGTCACACGCCCCCTCACCCCAGCAGAAACCCCTAGTTGCCTCCAGCCCCTGGTGCATGGTGCTGCCCGCGGATGCAAGCATCCAATGCACCTGGATGTGCACCTTCCCTCCTGGCAGCACCAGGCGGGACGTCCCTCAGTCCGTGCAGTGTGTAAGGTATCTGCATCTAGACATAGGGTGGAGTCACCAGGAGTCGACACATCCCGGATAACGGGACTAGGGCATTAGGCTATGGGGGCCGCCATCTTGGCTAAGAGCAAGGCATTGTGGTTAGGCCCCCGACTCCAGAGCGGTGCATTATGGGTGAATTTCTTATCAGTCCCGTTGTTCCAGTTGTGAAAGGAGGGGCTTAACCTGATAAGGAGATGGGGGTGTACCTGGATACCTATGATGTGCTCGTGCCGTTATTTTTGTCATCCCCCATGCACCCCACCCTGTTGTTAAGTAATGACTACTAGTACTCCCTTAAAGGCCCAGATCTCTGTACCCCTCCAGCGACAGTCGGAGTGGAGCCGAGACAGGTACTCAGCCCTAATTATAAGGGCGCTGGGGGATTTAAAGGGATCCGCCATCAATAGAATCATGTTTATGTGATTTAATGGAGTGCTCATTTTTTAACAACAGGGGGGGGGGGTGGTGGATTTGGGGGGGGGGCAAAAAATTTGGACCCCTTGACCGGGGGGGGTAAAAAATTTGGACCCCTCTTGGGGGGGGGTGAAAAAAATTCAACCTGTTTTGAGGGAAAAAGCCCGCGCGTTACTATGCTACAAAGGGGCGCGAACGCGCGCGATTTTCGGCCTGCCGGGGGGGTAAAAAATTTCGACCCCTCTAGCGGGGGGGGGTGAAAAAATTGCGCGCGCTCCGCGCGAAATCTCACCACCCCCCCCCCCTGTTGTTAAAAAATGAGCACTCCCTAAGGATAAGGTAACAGAACATGAGACCATAATATGAACCAACAAGTATTTTGTACATGCCCTACAACTAAAAGAGGTAAAGCAAAAACAGAAATCCGGCCGGGCCTGGTTTATCAGAGCATGTATTGCAAACCGAACTTATTTTCAAAAGTTGGTCGACTCATGTTGGTAGGGCGGGAATAGGGAAAATCTGCCCTTCATGCATTGCATGTATAGTGCCTGTGTAGTATGTGTTTAAAGTTGATGTTGTTCTCATTGCTGAACCAGCGTTTTTGGGGGAGAAGAAAATGAATATGTCAAAAGGGTTTTTATACGTGTACGAAACATGTAGGTGATAGATTGGCTGTTAAACGTGACCCGGACTGGATGCTACGCTTTTATCGTGAGCAGTGGCGTAGGAAAGGGGGAGGCAGTTAAACACTGAAGAGGCTGGAAGCAGGGCTGAATACCCCCACCCCCACCTCCAATATTTGCCAAGACTATAATACAATAAATGCAATACTCAAATCTACTATCCCTCCTACACCGGAGGAGGTGGAAGTGGTGGGGGGGGGGGATTAGGGGCAAGGCCCCCAATTAGAACTACAGGGAGCTCAAACACCACGTCTATATATATAATTATTACATAAGTGTTTTCATGGTAAAGAAGTTGCTTAAAGCTGCTGGGGACCCCCCCCCCCCCCCTGGGGTTGGCTCCTCCACCCCCTCCCCCTCCATAAAGATTTACTTCTTACGCTTCTGGTGCACACATTGGCATTGTACCCCTGTGTCACCTGTGGAATGTACCTTGGGACCCTTCATCTGCTATATTGATTACCTATCAAAACCCCTTTGGAATTCCTGTTAGTATAAACGTGTTACAAACTATTAAAATCTAGACCACCACTCCCCAGTCTCCTCCATGCGTCCTCCCATGCACTTCGCCACGCTCCACCTACCCACCCTGAGACTACATACAGGTGAGGGTAGAGGTGTGTGCTGCAGGCCCTCAGGTAAGACGGCGAGTACCAGCTGGTAGTGTATCGCAGTGGGGGCAGGTTGACAAAACAGAGCGGGGGCCCCGCATACTCGAGCTGCAGAGGCGGCGGCGGTGGTGGCCGCGTCACAGCAGTGTCGGCGGTGCTGTGGTGGTGCTGTGGTGGTACGGGCCGGAGGAGAGCACTGTGTCGGTGCAGTTGGCGGAAGGAGGGACAGGGACTACGACGTACAGATGCATTCCGCACACCCCGTCTGCTATTGTCGCCGTGCTAACAGTAGGATACAGGGGAGAGCTGCTGTCTGTGTGTGCTGATGAGCAGTATTAAGGCGTCAGGAGGCAGGTAGGAGTG
The DNA here is from genome assembly GCA_947462335.1 of Harmothoe impar. Taxonomy (NCBI): domain Eukaryota; kingdom Metazoa; phylum Annelida; class Polychaeta; order Phyllodocida; family Polynoidae; genus Harmothoe; species Harmothoe impar. The sequence goes on from OX381704.1 coordinate 60,146,509, forward strand.
TGTTACCTGTACGGTACCTGTGGAGCCGAGTAGGTGTGTGCTTGTGTTTGGTGTTGCTACATACCTCAGGAGGGGAAGACCACTGTGCCCCGGGTAGCTTATTATACACCTTCACACCAGTGTATACATGGCCATGTAGGCCGCACCAGGATAACCTCTATACTTGGTATGCCGACGGTCTACACGTGGTGTGACGGCGCGTGACGTCCCCTCCCACCAGCAGCTCGTGACGTTACGTCATAGGCTGTGACAATAGGAGCAGCTCACATACCAGCAGCATCAGGGGATTATACACACACCTGGTGGTGGGAGCAGCTCTCAGACCGGGGCAGCTATAGGGAGTCCTCTCCAGGCACCCACAACACTGCAGCATCAGCAGCATTGCCTGCCGTGCGGGGCTGCTGCCGCCAATGCACATCGATCCTTGATGTTCACACTGGAGGAGGTGGAGGAGGAGTAGCAGAAGGAGGAGAAGGTAACTGTGTGGTAGGGCGTCGTGCAGCAGCACCAGGAAGAGGAACCCCGCCGGGAGGAGACTAACAGACATACCCCACCCCCTCCCCCTCCCACCCAGCCCCTCCCGGCGCGTGCCACGCGTGCTGGACGGGCGGGCCGCCCCCCTCCTCCTGCATCATGGCCATGCTTAAGGTGTTCAGCCAGAAACTGTCCCTGGGCTCCACCAGTGCAGGAGGCTGTCTCAGTTGGTGCTTTGGTGGTGGTCCGCAGACTAAGAACCCTGATCGGAACGAGTACCGCGACCCCAACGAGGAACCGGACAGTGGAACAGGGAGCAACACGCCCCCGCCCCCGTACCCAGACCACATTCACGACCATGCCAGTGAAGGGGGCAGAGTTAGTGAGGTTTCCTTGGGCGAGGAGGCTCTGAGGAGCTCACAGTTGTCTCACAAGGGGTCAGATGCCGTAGATGGTGACTCCTACTCCACCAGAGATACTCTAGAGAAGGACAGGCGGCGGATACCTAACGGCCGGCCATGCAGTGAACTCTCAGCCTCAGGGTCAGTCTCAGAGAAGGGCAGGCTTTCAGCCTCGGGACAGGGGAGGCATTCAGCAGCATCAGGGAAGGCACAGCTTGAAGCCTCAGAGAGTTGGAGACATTCAGACTCCTCCCACTCAACTCCCAGACCCGACTCCACCCCGTCAGAGATCAACTCGGACCGTCAAAATGGTAGGCTCTTGACTTGCAATTCTCTACATAGTTTACATTCCATGACAGACCATGCAGTTCTTAAGCAACCCTTGCCCCCCCCCATACTGCTATAACATCATAGGCATCACTAACATAATCGCTTTCCAATATTTCCAGAGGTGCAAGTACGCTCGGCCCAAAGTCTATATATATAATTAGGAGGTTACTTCGTTCTATTGCCTTACGTATGCTCCTAAATCCTTAATGAATCATGTACCCACCTCCAGGTGTTTGTAATGTAATAAACCCCACGCGTTAGTTCCTCGATCCTCCCTCCTCCAGGAGTTTGCCTTCATACATATTGACCTGCTGCTGATGCTGGTGGGTAATGCTGGCACCTGGTGAGCTTTTCCTCCAGGTGTTGATATCCTCCACGGTTGACTGGTTCCACCATGCTCCGGGCTGGCGGTGTACAGGTGATCGATGGCTGGTGTACAGATGTGCTGACATGGCAGTGTTTACATAGCGGCCCAGGCTCGGGTGTAATTATATAACCATATACACCCCATCAAAGCGGCAATTATCCCCATGATGATCGCACTAGGTGCCCCATGTACATGTATTAAGGCACATAGTATGTGTAGTGAGCAGATAGCTGGGCCCGTACGTGTAAGAGATAATTCTATACATAAACTCCAGATGACATCCGATTACTCATTCACCCTTACTGTTACCAGCATTACCCTAGAGGTCCATGACCCTATTGAAAATATCGGGGTCAGCAATGTATGGTGTCAACTCAGCTATTGCGAAATTGTTCACCCAACCTTACCATTTATCACCGTTGCTCTAGATGTCCATGCCCCTATTGAAAAGAACGCTGCCAATGATGTATGCTGTCAACCCAGCTATTGCAAAATTCTCATGCATGAGATGTACAAAGATACCCATGCCCGAGCACCCATGAATCTTGTGAGATTAATGATATTAGCATAGGACATTTTTAAGTTAGCTTATAAATATTATTATGAAACGGCAGTGTTACATCTAAGCTAATGTATAATGGAGGTATTCAAACCAATTAATTTATTTTTGAAAAACGTACATACTTCCACCCACTTCTAAAAAGGTGCCCTAGAGGTCCATGACCCTATTGGAAAGATCGGGGTTAACAAGGCATGGTGTTAATCTATCATGCATGAGATGCCCGGGTACCCATGCATATTGTGAGAGATTAGCACAGGTCACTATTAACTTATACTATAGCATATACGGCATATATATGCTTACATGCTTATAGCCACTTTTAGATAGCATTCCTTCATCACCTCCTTCTCATAAGTCAAAGACCCCATCGGGGTCGAGTATATCAAGCATACCATCGCATGGGTACGTGACGGCTTATACAAGGAGGCGGGTTGACACACATGACCTGAATACCCCCCAACATCACGCAACCTGTTGTCAACCCAACCTCCCTCCCTATATAAAATTAACACATGTTCCCATTTTAGGGCATATATTCCATAAATGTGAACTGACTGTGTTCCATATAAAAGTATACACTCTCATCACGAATGAACTATTTATCTCGCAAGTTAGACGCGTGTCATTCAATTTGTTTACACATGATTATGGCCATGTTGTCTGCAGAATAACCCATGCACACAGAGTCTGGCTATTTTCCAAACACCTGACCAATAGTAAAGCGGTTTAACATCAGGTAAACAGGCGAGGGGATGCAGTAAGTGCTGTGTGTATTACTCCTCCAGTGCCTGCTCCTACACCACACCTGTGCTGCAGGTTAAAGCTCAGGTATAACACCCCAAGGCTACATATGTATGTACCACCACTGAGTCGGCCTCCAGTTGGCATACATCAGCAGACGACAAGGCATCGATTTTGGCGCGCAGAATGACACACTAACCAGGTGGCACTGGTCTGACATTCATATTTGATATACGTACATGGGAGTCCTTGCCCTGTGTGTGGACTCGCTGCGGACACTATTGATCTCTGATCCTATTGAGGCGGTAACCGGCCGTTTGATCCCTCCTAGGGATCTTACACTGGCCACACACGGCCACAGTAGCACGTGTAGAGAAATAGTCTAGACTCACATGGCGGGCTGGTATCAAAAGGATTCTGCCCTGACCCATTTTCCAAAGGTGTATTGGTTCTAATCAGTGAATGAAAGGAATGTATGCATGCAGCATATTCTCAACTACCCATGCAACCCATGAGCTAGACGCATGTCTAAAGAATCTGTTCAATTTGAACATTGATGCTATCAAATGCAGATTCTGAATTGATGAAATTAGGGTGAGGATACTTTTTTGGGATAGTTATTATGCTAAAACTATTTGTAACTAAAGAGGCTGCAGCTGCGGTCCTTCCATGGCTGATGTTGCCAAGTCCCAAGATGCCGTATTCCTACGGAAATATTAGAGGAATACGGTGCTCTCACCAGTTTAGTATGAGGATGTATGTCAATACTCTCGTCCCCAGAATCTTGCGCAGGAATGCTCTGGTAACAATCACTATGACCTTGAACTTGGATTTTGCTGGGTTTGGGCAACCCCTGCTGGTAGCTTGGAATCAGAGACAGGACGCAGAATGTACGGTGGGAGTGCTCCCATCATACCTTATTGTACCAGTTCTGGTTCCTGTGGACCCACTGGTTCCAAACTAACCAGAGGGATTGTCTAAACCCAGTAAAAAATCAGGTTCAAGGTCATAGTAGTGTTTACATGTATGGGACAAGTATAGTGTGTGAACTACACAACAAAGTCACTCAATTCTCAATTCACTATGAGCCATACCAAATTGATAGACACCTCCGAGCTTTGACCTAAAAGGACGAACAAGCAGGTGAAAGGGCTGAAACAAGAGTAGGCTTACATATAGTTGTGGCTGCAGATGGGTCAAAAGCGACCTGGCGACTCGGGCTGTTTTGGAGGCGACTTTCGACCTAAGGCAATAATATAAGCGACCTGGCGACTTTTGGGCAAAATTGACAATAGATTAAAGGGTTCAAAAAAGTGACTTGTCGACCTGGACCTCTTAATTTCGGCGACTTTCCGACCTGAGGGGGGTACCCATCTGCACCCCAATAGTTTAGTCGCGATCCATCATGTATGCATCCCATCTCTGCGTAAGCTAAAGTTAACTACGTTCTGCTTGACCCAACACCAAAGGCCTTAAAATAGACCTGAACGTTAATACCACAGTATTAACCCGCTATTCAGGACATAAACCAGTGCCCCTTTTAGAGGATGTGTGTGGGGGAGGCGTGTCTACTTTTACATGTTGCACGATCTCCCTAAGGCTGTCCTAATGCTTGGAAAATTTCTGGCAGCAAAATTATTCTAAAATGTGAGTTAGCATTTGGCAAGGGCATTCAACCCCGAAAACCTATTCGTCAAACTTAGGTGCGGGTTTCGTAACATGACACCACCCCCTTACCTTAAATAGCCTAGTTGTCGTTCTATTCAAGGTACTGAGAAGTCAGAAGACGGTATATACACCATGCAGGGACTGGTACATGTATGTATGTCCATGTATAGGGCCCTAGAGTAGGCTAGACCGGGGGGGGGGGGGGGGGTAGCTGTGTCACTTGTCGATCCTAAAAAACGCCAATGTCCCTTGTCGTTCCTAAGAAATGGGCCTTGTCCCTCGTCAGTTTAAAGAAGCAGGTTTGTCCCTTGTCGCCAACCCCAAGCATGTCCTTGTCCCTTGTCAATAAGGCCTAAAACAGGGGCTAATTGTCGCCTTGTCGAATTTACCTGTCTGGGGTCCTATGTTTAGCTAAACCATAGCGGAGGGGTAAGACAAAGGAGTTAAACGCTTGGCTATTTCCACATACTCTTACAGCTGTCAGAAAGACAATGGCAATGGTTCTGAGAGGGTATCTAAAAATATAACTACTGTAGAGTGGCAGTTTACTGTGGTTATTTTTAGTTACCCTCTCATAACAATAGGCTTTCTATTACATATCTTATAGACTTCTATAATGGCCACCACCCACTGGGTTCTATTTGGCCGATGATATATCGGAAATGGCCATTATCGGTTTAATAAGTCAAACTAACCTCGAGTGTAAAGTCAGTATACATTTTGGTATATCCAGAGTACTCCCGTAGTAAACACGTTCTTATAATTACAAATTTGTCAATTTACAATAGAGACATTATCTAGCGGAACTCGGCCTGCATGCACAATGGGGCAAATTTAAATCATAAAAAAAGGTACAACACTGGATGCAGGCAAACCCTCCCAATCTAGCAAGGTTATTGTACAAATGTACCTTTCTAATTGAAATAGTTTCTCTCCTGCAAAATATAGTTACATTCTGTGTTAATGTAAATTCCGAATAACATACAGCAAGATAGTGCCCGCAGGGACGGGGGTTAATTATTGCTGTTACTATCCGGGGTTACTACATACATGTATAAACTACACTGCTGTACGTACATTCAGTTAACCAGTCCCCTCCTTCACTGACAGGCATGTTTTATTCAAGAATGTAACCCACTTATGGGAAATGAATTCCGAACACGGGGAAGACGTAGTACATTCAATTCCAACATGAAATTATTATAATTACGGAAGAAACGAAGGCTGCTCATATTTTTAATCAATTTAAATGGGAACATCAGTACAGCTCCAGCCTTATTTGAATCTACAATTGTCTTTCTCTGTACAAGCCCCTTTGCAACACGAACATAGGTATAGGTTGTTTAGGTAGCTGTTCAGCACTAGGTGATTTGTGACCAGGTGAGGGAAAAGACCCCTCCGGGGGGGAAATTAGTAATTAAAGTTGGTGTCATAATCTTTAAAATAAGATATTATGAGCTAAAAAATTCCTGGTAGGTTTGTGGGAATCCCTTTTCAAACATTGGTACATACCACTAATTGAAAATGGTAAATAAGCTCTAAATGCATTGTATCCCATAGTAAATAATGATAATTATGAACAATCTATGTTATTTAGGAATAATGGAATAAAATTGGATTTATTGGTCTAAATTTGCTTCTAGATGGAATTTTTGCGTTCTGTTTTCAGTTTTGGATCACCGATGGGAGATTTTAATAAATCAGGATTATTACCTCTAATTTGCCCTTCTGGGATGGTTTCCATGGCAACCAGAAAGTGTCATATGTGCTAATTCTTCATAAAAAACGTTCCTTTTGCATTCCAAATATAGAATGTTAGCATCAAGATGGAATAATTTCATGAATATTATTGCATTCTACATAAAAAAATGGTCCTAGAACATTTTATCATGTATTTTACACTCTTTTGCATCTATGGGGCCCCCTGGTGGCCAAAACTAGACCTAAAAATCCCGCCTGAAGGGTCTTTTGCCTAGATGGGTCACATTTGCTCTGCCTTGGTTTTCCCCTCCATAATATATAAATTAATAGTGTTTAGGTTGGGCCTTTAGGTCAATATCATGATATACAGATAAGATCAGGGGTCGGTATGTGTGTGGCCTACATGTGAACCATTGCAAAACCGCTATAATTATATACACTAAGCCTGTCACGAAATCAGACAGTGTGGACTTAAATGAACATAAACCTTGTAGTGAAAATGCTTCCTGCGTACTGCGCAACATTAATGGACGTTTTCAGTATAAAATAAATCCATTTATATTATGAAGAAAAAAATGGAGAACTAAGTCCTCAGTGCAACTGGTACAACCTGTGTTGTAATGTTATGCCCTGACGGATGGTGTTGGGTATCCGATGTGGTTTAGTAGATTACGACAAGTTCCAGTGGGATGATTACAGCAGAGACCTTGCATCTCATTGCTCAGCAAGTAGTAATATCTGTGTTGCTGAGAGACGACTCAAAGCTAATGATTTTATCCGTTAATATAATTTCATTGGGCCGATGATTCATGCATGTTATTGTCCTCCTCTGACTCATGCAGAAATAAAGTATGTGTCTGGGGCTTGCCTGTATGGCCGTGTAGAAAACCATATTCTGAAGTGGTGAAGAGGATACGGTGTCTTAGGATTTGAATCAATCGATAGATATAACAAATATTTTGTTTTTCTCTGGACAAGTGTATGGTGGTCATAAGTTGTGAGACATTTGAAACGATGCACTGAATTACACCGCTGGTTTGAGTAAGCAGCAAAATGAGAATCAGACAGTTGGGTATGATAAGTGTACTGGTATTGTAGATTGAGGATAAACACGTAATGTGAAATACGTTTTCCTACAACGTAGAAGCTCCTAAGTTAAAATTGAGCATAATGCAAACGTTCTCTTAAATCTCAATACTGATGTTATAGGCAAACAAGTGAGTGTGTTGGTGCAGAAGATTTATTATAGTCTGGAGAGCAACCATATATAAATAACGAGGAATGCAGTATGGGCCATGGACCGGGGCCATGGATGAAGGCAGAACAAGATGTGGTTTGCACATAGACTTATATGCTTATTCGCCTCTGTTTCTACAGTAGCTAGGCCAGAGTTTATTGATATCCCTTACACTGCTATCGTATAGGGAGGAGCCCAGCAGCAATCTCGTGGTGCTTGTACGCCTGGGGTTATGGCCCATTGCACCGACTACTCACACCCATCAGGTGCCTCTATTGCATCTGATGAGATGATGTGGTTACTACAGTAGGGCTGTGTCCATAATGAGTTATCTAGGCTTCTACTCCAGGGAGTGGTGTCTGTAGTGGGGTGTAGATTATAGCCTATGGTTATAAATACGCCTCGTACCCTAACCTCCCAATGACCGGGGTCCCTAAATGGACCTAAATCGCCCCATCCTACACCTCTGCACAAGTGCATGCCAGAGGTTTTGTCAATATAATAATTGTGTCAATGCACTCACCATCTGAGATTTGATCCATATATAAAACAGTATTAGACACTCTTATGTTATGGTGGCTTACAGTTGCACAGGAGATGGTAGCCAACCCCAAAAGCTGATACATGTATCTCCATTACAACTAAATAACTAGTTACTGCATGCCCTGGGAGCCATTTCACCGCATCCATTATAAAATAGCAACATGCGGCACCCAAATGCGGCCCTCATACGGAATTTTTTTGGAATAATCATTTTTCCATTTCTGGACCATTGCTGTGTTGTGTCCGTATGTTTAAGGCAATTCTTTTAAATTCCCATATGTGAATGCGGCAATCACCTGGCTCAATTGTAAAATTGTGCAAAGACCAGTCTACATTCCGGGGAACCCCTAGGGAATTCCCTCTGTGACGTCATAATATGTAGCAACATATGGAGGTAGACTGGGGAGGGTATAAATAGTGTCCGTATATATGCTGGGAAACAGACATGGGAGGTTAGGGAAGGGACATGAGAGGTCGGGGAAGGGACAGGAGAGGTCAGGGAAGGGACAGGAGAGGTCGGGGGAGGGACAGGAGAAGTCAGGAGGGGCCAGGAGTGGTCAGGGAAGGGTCAGGAGAAGTCGGGGATGGGACAGGAAAAGGTAGAGAAGGGACAGGAGAGGTCGGGGATGGGACAGGAAAAGTTGGAGAAGGGACAGGAGAGGTCGGGGATGGGACAGGTAAAGTTGGAGAAGGGACAGGAGAGGTCGGGGGAGGGATTGGGAAGTCGGGGTACGGACAGGGGAGGTCAGGGGAATGGACAGGTGACCATAGAATGGACAGAGGACGGACAGGTACATGTCCTTCACACACACATACCAACATGGATCCACACAGGGGAGAAACCTCTCTTGTGTTACCTACCTTACAACGGTTGTTTTTAAAGTGCACATATATATGTAAAAGAAAATGGCCCTAGAATTATTTTAACAAATAGATAAGTTAATTCCAACTTCTACCTTTATAATAAAGATAAATAAAAAATATATATATTGACTTTCAAAGAAATTATACCAAAAAATGTCTTTTCTTCTGTAACTCGGTAAATATTGGCCCTACGGATCTAAAACTCTGCCTATAGGTTATAGGTTTTATGGCTGAACTTCCTCTTCTACTACATTCCCAGTCTCTTCCCCAACCTTCCCTGTCCCAAGTCTAACCTCCCCCGTCTCTTCCCCAACATTCCCAGTGCCTTCCCCACCTTCCATGTCCCTCCCCCGACCTCTCTTGTCCCTCCTCCAACTTTTCCTGTCCCATCCCCGACCTCTCCTGTCCCTTCTCTACCTTTTCCTGTCCCATCCCCGACTTTTCCTGTCCCTTCCCCGACCTATCCTATGGACCAAAAACAACATGCGGACCCCTTTTACAACATGCGGCCCTACATACGGTCCTTTTCCCTCCATTTTCTCAATATATGCTGCCTCTAGACCTGCCACATTCAAGGGGAAAAATACGGACTGTATACGGATTTTTTGATCTCCACATTATGTGGTGAAATGGAAAAACGCCACATTTGAATACGGACCCCCCACATTTGAATACGGATCTCCACATATTATGTGGTGAAACGGAAAAACGCCATATGTTACATACGGACCCCCCATATGAGTCATACGGGGGGTCCATATTATGTGGTGAAATGCCCTCCAGGTCATGACTTTATTACCTGTAGCAGGGTTCTCCACGGACTCAATTACACCGTAAATTCTCGCATAGAAACCGGGGTGTGTACGAGAGTCAGGCCAGAGTTATTTTATAGAGCTGAGCATCTAATTCCATTCAGATTGTCTATATCGGCCAACCTACCCAACTTCACAGGAGATGGTAGACATAATATTTAAGTCCCCTACATTGTCGGTAATGTTATTAGGCCAAAAAAAAGAGGTATGTTTCAGGTCACCCGACCCACCCTATCAAAACAGGGGCGACCCTACTTTTTTTTATGCACTTTTGGAGATTTTTTTATATTTTTACACTTTTCTGGAGTCAGTTTTAGGTTTTCAAAATTTTTGGATTCCCCCCGATTTTTACACTTTTTTGGTATCATAGAGGGGCTGTAAAAACCTACCGACCCTGGATTTTCATCCCATGTTACCTGAAACAAACTTTTTTTTATTTGGCCTTACTTAACCTCAGCCTATACGGGGGAGAGCCTATGCTGGTTGCAGAGGCATGTACCAGGAGGCTCAGGTAGTCGTGTGTCAAGCCTCCATTTTCCCCCTTTGTGTAGTTTACTTTGGAGGGTTCTCTCTCATTTACTATCTGTTTATATTCTGTATAAATTAGATTAATGTTTTCCCCATGACATGGTCTTTAATTAGATAAGCTTACATCAATGTGAATATTTCAAATCTTAGAGAAATAGAGCATTAACACCTCTGTGGGTGACCATATGTCAGTCAGTCAGAGTGTAATTAATGCATTGTCTCTCAATCAGGCTAAGTTCCTCACTTCACACCGGAGACAATGGGGAGGTGATTAAGGCGATTAAGATAGTGGTGGGATGTCACTGATCAGTCTTATCAGTGTTAGCTTTGGCCATTGTTCCTAGGTGTGAACAGTGGCTGATAACAGATTTACCCACAATGCAGGGGACAGAAAAAAAAAGGCGGCTCCCATGCCATGTAGGCTATCCTCCCTATAGTCATAGAGTGTACTGACCGATATCCCAGCAGGTACGTGCCGCTGAATATCGACTGGACCCATACCACCTGTAATACCTTGTACTAATGAATCACAGTGCTTTGAGGGTGGCGTACACTAGGTAACCAGCCGCCATCCTGTATATTATCAGTCTCCATTCACTCACTATCTGAATCATCCTCCACCACCTCACTATCCCAACGGCGAAGTGCACTGAATAACTCCTTACAGAAAATCACCTGGACCATAACCAACCTGGCTGGAGGCGTAAACACTATACATTTTGATGAATTGCATTTCACCTTAGATGTGTTCGTATTATATTTCTTCACAGATAATAATCACTGAAAAGAAACACCAAATAGATGACGTTTTGTGGCGTTAGACTTCGCAGTATGTGTTGGCAGATGATTGATCAAACTATGGTTAAAATATATACAGTCGTTGTCAATCGTTTGAAATTAGAGCCTCACAAGTATGTCAGTATACCTGTCCAGGGTCCTTGTCTCCTCACAACTAGAAAGTAATTTACAAATTTCAGGCTGTTAAGACGATGAATATTGATTTACAATTCCTTTCTCTGTTTCTGTGTAAGGTTGGGTGAATACAAATGTCTGGCAAAGAAAATACTCCTTTCTTAATTGGCAGGTGGTGAATTTAGTGTTCATTCGAGCATCAAATTCCCCTCGCTGGCAACCGTGCCATATAGGACTTGCAGTCTAAGGACCAGGTATGAGTACCAACGTGTGTGGTGATGTACATGGGGACGCGGGTGATACCAAAAACAGGCCATGACCATGAAGAAGCATCTGCATTATGTACAGGCTCTTTACGGCACAGCAATGTGTATTTAATATGATGATTCATATACGATGGTGTATGCTCACTCTAATAACGCCATGTTGATGCCAACGTGTCTATTTGGCGTTTGAGCTCAAGGGGACTGGGTCACGGACTCTTTATGAGCTATTATATGGGGTGCTCGTGTAGCCTACAGGCTGTATGTATAGGTTGAGTGGCTCACTCCGGGGGCTTACCCCACGCTATTTTCATTTACTTAAACATGTGGGTGTCAATGTGCCAGTGAGCAGCTCTCCATATTGTAAAGCCCCAACACAGTACCAACACTATAATATACTCCAGTTCTCACTCGGTCCTCTTTATAGTAACTCAGTTTGCTTTGTGGCGGAGTGGGACACAGCTGCGTGAGCAGTACCTCCAGCAAAGTGTCCCTCAGATGTAAATGACTAATAACTGTGTGCCTTCAGGGCAGCTGCTTGGTAGCTGATTCTATATTGGCTGCTATGTACTGGAAAGTGAAATGGTGATAGTCAGTAGATTGAGGAACATCACCAAGGATGTCCCGCTACAAGTGTAGGTTGCCCAAGGACAGCAGTATGCCCTGTATAATATTATGAGGACAGGGGCTCATCTGGTATGCAGTGTACAGAATCTAGGTGGTGTTCAAGACCCTATAGACCATTACATGTAGTAGGACTGCCAGATACGATGGTTCCCTGCAGGGGGTCCCTTGGCCGGGGAGCTGTCAGGGAAGTGATACAATGCTCATGTGGTTAGCTGCCGGCAACGGTAACTTTAAATGACGACTGTCATGACAGAGGATGCGACTACGACCCTCAAATTCCCATCATGCATGAGGTCACGATGTAGTCACCAAATTAGACTATGCATGGGCCCAGTTGACATTGTGGATCCTCCCTATATAATAGCAGCAATGGCTTTGCGTCATTCATGAGATATTCAGGTTGTGGGAATTGTGTAGACTTGTAGATATAATCTCCGAAAAGATGGAGAATAATTGATAAGCACTAGACGCCCATGGGGGTGGGTTCAGCTGGCTAGTCGCGTCCTGGTGCTTATTGAAGTGACTGGAAACTGTAGGGAGCAATGTCTAACTAGTTTACCCACCCCTACAGGATGGATAAGGAAATCACATAAGCAACAGTGACAACAGTGACAAAGCTTCACCATCTAACCCTATAGGCCACCTTTATCTAATAGAATGATGTCAAGCATAGACTGCTTAGTAGTGAGTCTTAATGAGAGAGGCTCCTCGCATATAGTGTACTGTTAACAATGAAGTCATCTCTGCCTGTGTCTCCACACACACATGTCCGTAGCATTTATTAGGGTTTCCGACGCAGCTATGAAGCCTTTCCTTATTTGTCACATCTCTATGTTGGTCAGGCGGCTAAAGCAGCTTGCCATGTTATTAGAGTGTCAACCCCCATAAGTTATTGTCACTACGCATCCCAAACGGCCGCCTCAGCCCCAGCCTTCCTCCCCTAGTGGGAGCTACAAAAAGCAACATCACTCATGGCTGACATCTACCCTAGAAAGGCTCACAAGACCGTGTGGAATGTGGGGTGTCCTCGTGATTGATACTTTTTCGTATGTATAAGAAAATATATTTTTCAAAGCAAACATTACATCTTAATAGGCCGACGCTGAAAAACCATGCCTGTTCTAATATTTGTTTGTTTCTGTGTGTGTGTTTTTTAAATACGACTAAACTAACCCTCATCAAATATGCGACCGTTCTGAAAGTAGCAGTGAGTTCTATGCTATAGTATTAAGAGTGACCTCACCCTTGGCTCTGGGTCTTTGCTGCCTATTATAGTGTGTTTCTCACACACCCTTTCATAGATAACCTTCCCCATTATCTCACGGTCTATGAGCTCATTAAATAACATGACTAAACCAGGGATTGGATTCTTCAGGAATTGTCCGGAACTTTGAATTTTAAAGGCGTAAATGGTCGTTTCTGTGATTTGTTCAGATCCACTGAGAAATATTTTAACATTAATAAGGGATGGAGTCTTGGTCTCTGGAGGGGCCAGCCCCCGGGGCCCATCCCGTATGATTCATCTCAATTACCTACCCAATAGGATAAACGGCCTGTTTGTTGTAATGTAAGTCGGCCTTGTAAGTCTAAATCTCTCTGGGTGGTCATCGTCCCGATACAGGTTTCCAAGGATTTTGATTACGTCCAGCGTAATACTTTCTGTGGATAATTTATATATAGCTATGCCGCTTATTCATTAGAGTAATAGTAGGTTAGGATTTTGACTTCCCAGTTTTTGTACGTACAGTCTCGAAATAAACTTGATGAGTTTGGTATCAATTTGGAGACATGAGTTTAACAGTTCTTCAGACAGGCAGATGAGGTCCCCAAATGTACTCCCCATTGTGATCTGAAGGGCTAACACGTACTTGAACTTTATACCAAGTGTCCGTCTTGCATAGGTAAGGTCATCAGAAAATGGCCAATTTTCAAACTCCCACGCCCCCTATATATAGGGCTAAGTACCCATTGTGGCTCCATTCCGACTGTTTCTGTATAGGGACCGGCATGTGGCCCTATATTAAAGGACCAAGCTCCCTCTTGACCAAAGATGATTTCCTGCTGAGCGCTATGTTGGGAAGTAGAAGTACATCTAGCCTTTATTCTGCACCCAGTAGAGTTACACACATTAAAAGGCTTATTCGCCAGTTGGTGGCCGATGTGATATTCTTTGTCCCACATTTATAACACATACATCAGGGTGCAGCAGTGGTGATGAGCTGAACAGCATGATGGTAGAGTAAATACACGGCCTCGGTACCTGTCACCGAATCATGCTGGTATACCATGGTGTGGGAGCTGGTAAAGTTATGTAAAAAACGCGACAAACGGCCGCAACAACGAGGGAAATGTACCATAGCCAATTTACCAGGAGATAAGTAGGGTCTACATTTTTATAATGGTTAATATATTGTACAGAAAGGAGAACATTATGTGGATATCATATACTGGAATAACAAATGACATACCGGTAATATTATATATGGCACTCTTATATTCAAGTGGCCGTGACATGGCCCTAGACCCCTAAATTCAACACGGCGACATGGGCCTTTTTGGGGCCTAGTGACATGGGACATGGTGAATAAGTAGATAGTGACATGGGACATGTACCATTTCTTAAAATCGACATGGCGACATGGCCATTTCATAAGACCGACATGGCGACATGAGCATATCTATTCTTAAGATCGACATGGGACATGGGGACCCCCCATCAAGAGCCCCCGTGACGCCTTTCTTCCTACGCTACATGCACACGTAGACCGTTAACATAGAAAGATAGTAGCAGCGTTTATCACAATATATAACCTTAATATCACAATCCCAGTTTGTCATCTTATCTCTCCAAGTGTTGTCCCATCACTCACCCTTCTCAGCCACAAATAGGTCCCTTATCAGACATGGTTTGTAGAAGATAGCTCCCTATAGTATTGGCCTCAGATATTTCCCCTAACCCTCACCCTACTGCATGTACTTGCTGTGAGTTTGGTTTGCATTTCATATCACCCAGGAGTATTGCCGCCCTCCCCGGTGCTGCATTTCTCTCTCTGCTCCTCCTGAGTAGCAACAGCAAGAACGCTCTAGGGTACATTCACCTACAGTCGACCACATACATTGGGTCTGACACCTGAATTTGTTTACATATGAAGCCCTCTGTTTGTCTATAATAGTACAATGTAAGTGTTACCTACCAACAAGGGACAAATAGGGAGTTTATACATGCATAAATCATTAGAACTCCAGGTGCTCCACTCAAGGTATGTGGTCTACTCTAGGTGAATCTACCCTTTGCACTGCCGGTAGGATGGCTGTATGGGACATCGGGCGGTCACTAAGGAAACCACTAGGGGGTCCTCCATGGCTAATGTATCCATATTGCATCATGTGGCCGAGAAGAAAGCCTGGTTAATGGCCTCTGTAATCATAGTCTGTCACATCAAATAACATTAATTTCGGGTGTGTTTGTATATATATGTATTGATCATAGAAAGTCCGACTCTGTCAACAACGGAAGACCTATATGTAATCATAAATATTATCCACGTCACATGTTTCTTTGTGGCATGATCTTGCCAACGTTAAAATAACATCCGTCTCAGTTGGTTCAAATTACTTGTACCTACTTCTTCACACTCTGTCGTAAAAAAAAAGATCTGCACCCTCAGAAAAGTGAGAGTCATTGTCGCTAAAACTACCCTCGCCTGAGGGTCACGCAGTGCCTGACCCTCAGGTGAGGATAGTTTTAGCGACAATGACTCTCACTTTTCTGTGTGTGTGGCTGCGCATCGTGGCGTACTTTAAGTACACGATTACTGTGGTCCTAGGTAGGTGCGGCCCTAAGTAGGCGTGTTACTGTTAGGTATCTTAATTGTCACATATATGTTTTATAGATGTTGACAACTATTGCCCGACCCAGTATCTGGACAAACAATGAGATTAAACTTCTGTCGTCTAGACTATACGAGATCGCCAAGTTATCATTCAGGAAACAAAGTACAACAAACACGAGCTTAATCAGAGACATGAGGAATTCACAGGTAGATATTAAAATGTGCACAAAACAATCCTGTGTGGGAGAAGTACGCACATATTGTCATAGACCATAGCCTAATCAACAGCTGTGCCACAATAAGTATGCTTTTAACGCCAGTTGTCTAATGCCTGTATTGTATAATGTATATTCCTTGTCATATGCTGGTATTGATCTTTGTCAGGCTGTGTAGTTTAAAAAAAGTCAATTCTGTCTCACAAATAGCATATTTTAGAGGAAAAGAGTACTATATGGCTCACTTAATATTTAGAGTAAGGTCTAAAAATTGTACCACGTGAAAATATATAGGATGATTAAGAATGTCCATGGCACAAACTATCCCCACCATAGTGAGCTGCCATTGCCTAGTCCTGCAGCGTTTGCTCTGCAGCTTGAGCCGGACAGGGAGCTCATTATGGCACGTGTGACTAAATCCATGATGGGATCAACTGCTCTAGGGCCGGGCCGCTCCTGTCGCCAAGGTGAGCTGTGGGCGTCACGTGGACAATGGGGGCAATCTCTGATAAACATTGACACCAGATGGCGCAGTCACAGACCGGACATGGGCGTGGCCTATGGCTGATCTACGTGTGTCCAGTACTACTGGTGGGGTAGGAGAGAGGCTGTGACATACTTCCTGTTTGAGCTGCTCTCATGATACAAAATACATCATCCTGCTCAACTTGACTCCCATCTTCCGACAGGAAATGTTACTTTGAAATCGGGCGATATAAATAAGGGGCATGCTTCCCCAGCGTTGCGATCAGATAACTTTAGGAATAAGGGGCGCCTTTCTTCCCGGTAACAATCAGAGCATAAGAAACAAACAGTCTAGATAACACAGGAAGGGATATGTCGATTTAATGACCTTGCGACGACATTATATTGCATCATTTTGTCATAAAAAAAAGTCCGGTCCCATGGATATTAGACGCATGTGGCTGACCCGTGTGACATTATGCACTTACCTTGGCTTCAAGTGTAATGTATATTGCAGTCCAGGTACTTACATTACGACTATTTTTTTCCTTGTATGTATACATAGTTATTAACTCTATTTTCCGCCATTTCTCCTTAATCTTAATTTCCATATGAATTCTAACAGCAAATGTCGTGCACACTCCGGTTATAGGATTCCAGCAAGGGCAGCAACACCGTACATTTACTTCCAAATCTTTCTCAATTGAACCAGCGTCCTGGGCTGCATTTAGAAATAATAGGGTTATGATATTAACACATTTCTGTCTTTTTTTACGTCACAGGCAGCGCCTATGCTTACGACGACGCAGAAACGTCAAGTGACAGTGACGATGAAGTGTTACGTCGCTACCATCAGACAATGGGCATGCAGAGGGCGCCCAGTAAACACAGCATACGGAGTGCACGCTCCAACAAGTCTACCACCTCCAAGACGTCTAAAGCCTCCAAGGCCTCCAGGGCAGCGTCTAAAATGGCTACCGGTAAGTACAAGTACACATTCCTTAACATAATCTACATTCCGTGATTGCCAATGGTGGCGCATGCCATTTCCCTGGCAGTTGGTCGGTTGCCATGCATGCACGGTTTGTTACACTGCCAGAATTGCAATATAACTGTTCTGATTCTTCGTACACCCCAGTACCTAATAACCAATGGGAGAAGGCAATACGTGTTGAAACGGTCCCAAAGCTCCCAGAGAATTGAATGGCCACTGTCAAATTGTCTTGAGAAAGCTGTGCTGTGTCCAATAAAGCTATTTCACGCATGTGATAGCGTTGATGAGAGCAAAGGCCAAATGGGAAAAAATGAATAATTGTGATACTCAAGTGGTGGAATAACTTTAACCTACAAAATCTCCCAATATACAAAGAAACAGTCACTCAGGCATAGTGACAGTCCATGCCGTAATGCTGCCATATCATATGGGGACTAAACACGATGCCTTCTTAACTCCTTAGTATTCTAGGATACAAATACAAAAGGATGCCCTTAGCATCTGTGCCACGATAATAGAGTACAGAGACATGACAAGTGCATGATGAATTTACCATATTTCTGTGTGAAACACATTCCAATCCAAAAAGTAGAATTCTACTTGTGGCTTCAAGACGACTGTCGGACTGTTTTGATGCTCTCAGAATCCTTTGGAATTGATATTCTCCACCCTCAAGCAATGTAATTACACACGCATCCCTTCAATGTGAGCCCGGGTATGTCTGGGTTAATGAGTGGCAACATCATTATGGATGCCCTACTGGAGGAGGTCCCACATTGATTACATGGCTGGGTTAGAAGGGAACGTGCCTTCCACCTTGGTTGGCCACCCCATTCACAGGATGGCTATATATGGAGCGGTAACTTAAAATACTGTCAGTTGTGTGTGTGAGTGTTTTCCTCTTTAAATACTGTCAGAAGGCCTCACATTATTTAGCCCTTCCTCGTCAGCTCTACCCTGTCAGAACCCTACACGTGTACTTGTAGTAGTTGTGCTAGAATCCCCTCCTGTGATGTACATAAAATCACAATATGCTTTATAACCACGCACCATATATTACTATACATGTAAATGACGGATGTCCCGTTTTATTAGTTGCACTGACTGCCTGACGCTCAAAAGTGTGCAGTTTGGTTGGCAATGACGCTCACGCTCTCTCTGTATAGTCATATTAGAGACATTTACCTGTAGCTGTATGGTTATTGAAAATTAACGTTTTATTCAGCCTTTAATGGGTCATGATTTCTGCCTTCGATTCAGCACATTTTAGAAAGAAATTTGTAGATCGCTGATCAAAAAACAATGGAACAAATGTTTTGACACCTGACAAATTGAAACCAAAATTGACGAAGACGTCATGAAAAGATAATTGCCATGCCATCCATGCACATGGGTAATCTTTACACAATACATCACTGTATTTGACAACCACTGCCTTCGTAGGGCGGGAAATTCCTGCATGCCAGCCTGCGGCCTGGCTGCTTTTGATCATTAAGTTTTGGAATATTTATGTCCATGTCATAAATCCCATCTGGGTGATGATTGGGGATACTTTTTAGGGGGAAACAAGGGAAGGGATTTTTACCCCAAATGGCAGCAGAAAGTGTAAAACGTGCCTGGTTTGGCCCGGGGAGTGTCTCCTTATGGCCCACAGCACGTGGCTAGCGGAAAACGGCGGCTGGCGTCGCAGCTAAACGCGTTGGTAAATACTGCCGTATCCCTTCATTTCCCTAGAGAATTATTCACATCGGACCTGTTCTTTGCCGACCCCGGCTGGTACGTGTCCTGGGGGGCGAACCATAAAGAAGATCCCATTTGGGATGTGAAATGCACGTCCAAACGAGGATTTTAAGGACACCGTTTCATGCAAATCCACGGCTATATATAGGACTTTGAACTGCAGATGCACGTTTGAAAGTTGAACTGTATGTATTATGTTCATTTCCCATACTGTTTGTTCAAAATTGAGCCAGAATATCACCCAGAAGCATTGAGGTGCCTCTACATGGGTAAAAATCGACACGGGCGACACGGCGACACGGCCGTTTTAGGCCCTTTTAAAAATCGACGGACACAGGAAAATCGGGGATAAAAATCGACCCACAGGGGGTTTTCTCTTTGTTCTTATATAGCTAAAAATCGACACAATGCCACTGCCCTACTGCTAAAATTCGACCCAGCGACACAGTGAAAATTGCGGGTACCCATGTAGAGGCACATTGAGTACAAACCTTAATATCAAGAAGGCAAATACGAGTGTTTTTATTTTTAAATTGTCCAAGTGAAATTTTCCTTGCTTGTGAAGTCTGCCCCCACGTTTGGCCTTTGGTACCTTATGCATTTGACCCCAGCCGCCAGAAGCTGCCCACTAGATGGCGGCTCTGGTTAGTCACGTGACCGGGTTTGGCTGCGCACACCTTCTGTGACATGAGATTGCGTTCCCCAAGGGTGAGCTGGACAGGGGAGAAGGCTATTAGCTTTCCACTCCGAAGGTGTTCCTGGCACCAGAAGGGGAATTATTGCGAATGCATGGTATAGACTTGTGTAGAGAGATTGAATTGGGCTACCAATACCGCATGACATATACCGATAGCTAAGCCTATCCCTATACGTATATGTAATACTCTACCAAATATATTTACCGTTATGGCCATAACACCATGATAGGAGCATGCATTGGGGTAACAAATAGTCTGTAATAGTTTACTGGCGTAACATAATAAGAGATTTCTAGGCAAATAACCTATAATACAAAATGTAGTATTACTATAAAATTTGCATTCTTCTGCATACGCTAAGCTGTATGCGAAATGGCCAACGCATATGACCATTACCTAGCTCATCCATCCTATATACATATAGTGGGGCGGCATAGCTGATCCCATGTGCATTTTTTCAAGAAGCTACCAAACTTCCCACAGACATTGGCTAATATATATTGATCAATTCGCAAGAAATAGGCAACCTAGATCTGGCACAGGAAAAGTGTGGCGTCCATCTTTCAAAATGGCTGTTATTGGGTTGGCTACTTCTCTACCAAATGGCATAAGTATGTAAATATGCAATGGCTCTGTCTATTACTACATAGACATATAGCTAAGGTATGACCCTTATGATCTACAGAAACATACTCAAGGTCAAGGTCATTTGCCAAGGTCAAAAGTCCCAAATATTGTAATTCTCAATGAAAAAGTTGGTACAAGATTGATTTCTGTACAAAACTAACACTGATTAATACATATGTAAATTCAATGTAATCAAAAGCTGGAGCTACTATGTAATAAAGGAGGCATTGTATACATACATTTTGCTTGATTATTCCAGTTTAATCAGGCCAATAGCTCAGTATAATAGTAATGCAATTGACCAGGGATAATCTGATGACAAATGCTCATGTGGCTATAATCCATTATCAGCTATGATAGCAAGGGGGCAATGGTAGCAGGCAAGGGGCATAGGCACCAATAGCATTGTATAAGCACCAATGGAATTGCATAGGCACCTATGGACTTGCATAGGAGCCAATGTAATTGCATAAGCACCAAGGAAATTGCACAGGCACACATTGAATTGCATAGGCATCAACAGAATTGCATAGGCACTAATGGAATTGTATATGCACCATTGAGTTGCAAAAGCACCAATGGAATTGCATAGGCACCAATGGAATTGTACAGGTACCTATGGAATTGCATAGGACCAATGTAATTTCATAAGCACCCATGGAATTGCATAGGCACCCATAGAATTGCATAGGCACAAGGGAATTGCACAGGTACCAATGGAATTGCATGGACATCAACAGAATTGCAAAGGCACTGATGTGATTGCATAGGCACCAATATAATTGCATAGGCACCTATGGAATTACATAGGCATCAATGGAATTGCATAGGCATCAACAACATTGCATAGGCACCAATGTAATTGCATAGGCACCAATGGAATTGCGTAGGCACCAATGGAATTGTGTAGGCACCAATGGAATTGCATAGACACAAGGGACTTGCATAGGCACCAATAGAATTGCATAAGCAGCTATGAAATTGTATATGCACCATTGAGTTGCATAAGCCTTAATGGAATGACATAGGCACCAATGGAATTGTACAGGTACACATGGAATTGCATAGGCACCAATGGAATTTCATAAGCACCCATGGAATTGCATAGGCACCCATAGAATTGCATAGGCACAAGGGAATTGCATAGGCACCAATGGAATTGCATAGTCACCAATGGAATTGCACAGGCACCAATGGAATTGCATAGACATCAACAGAATTGCATAGTCACTAATGTGATTGCATAAGCACCCATGGAATTGCATTGGCACCCATAGAATTGCATAGGCACAAGGGGATTGCATAGGCACCAATGGAATTGCATAGTCACCAATGAAATTGCATAGGCACCAATGAAATTGTACAGGTACCCATGGAATTGCATAGGCATCAACAGAACTGCATAGGGACCTTGCAGCAGCGAGACAGGCAGTTTGGAGAGTGGCAGTGGTGAGGGTGGCAGAGCAGCAGACTGTGATTGCAAAAGCATCAATGGAATTGCATAGGCACTTTTGGAATTGCGTAGACAGCAATGGAATTGTACAGGCAACAGTTTATAGTGATGGAATTGTATAGGCAGCCATGGAATTGCCTAATCACCCATGGAATTGCAGAGGCCTGTACATTAAACATTTGCCATTTTGGATTTGCAGACCCTCATACTTCCATTCTGGTATTTACAAGGTACCAACTAAAAGCAACCTTTGCCTGCCTCTGGCAGCACAGTCCAGAACATGGAGTATCACAGGGCAGCATAGGGTGGCACAGGAAAGCAAGTGGAAGCACATGGTGCTACATGGCAGCACAGCCTAGTGGACACAGAAACTTGAATCAACATTGATAAATCATCATCAATGGGGGTTCAATGTTCATTAAACAGTCAATGTTGAACAGAACTTTGTGCCCACTGTGAGTGTTATACAGGATGGCACAGAGCAGCACAGGGCAGCTTAATGCAGGACAGGGCAGCACAGGACAGCAAATTGTATGCTATTGGCCTGATTAAATGCAAACAATTAATTAGCCTAATTATGTAACCTAACAATGGCTGCACAATAAGGCCTCATATCATAAGTCCCCATCTTTATGATTATATACTTCCCACAGAAAACAAAGTAATATGGTAAAATTTGAAAAGCATACCTTTTCCTTAGAACTATGACCATGAAAAATGACCTTGACCTTGGATAAACCATCTAGCTCTATTAGGATCATTAGTGGGACATTGCAGCAATAGCCATGTGTCATCATAGACAAATCTGTTTGATATTAACAAAGTATTATGGACAATTTGAAAAGCATACCTTTTCCTTAGAACTATGACCTTGAAAAATGACCTTGAACTTGGATAAACCATCTAGCTCTATCAGGATCATTAGTGGGACATTGCAGCAATAGCCATGTGGCATCATAGACAAATCTGTTTGATATTAACAAAGGTGTGACTGTTCAAACCTGCATTGGATCTTCAGGAAATCTTCAGAACTACAAATTTTTAAAAAGGGGCCCATGGCCCCTCATAGGCTAGATCCTAATTGCCTATTTCTTGCAAATGACTCCTTACATACTTGCCTACCTCTGTGCAAAGGATGGACATTTCTTGAGAAAATGCACAAGATCACACTATATGGCAGCTATGCCGCCCCACTAATATATAGACTTTTATACGGGTGATCTGAACCAACCAGTGTACAATATATACCTAATACTTATAGAGGACTATTGCGATGTACCATCTGCATACGAGTGTATAATGTATCTGTATGCTATGTAACTGCTTGCCTATATGTACCACTGACACCCTATATTTAAACTAGAAGGAAGATTAATAAGTGTCTACTTGTACCTATATTCTCGTAAAAAAAATACGATTTTTACCCAAATGGCTGTTAGACTAGCAAGATGAGCACTAGTGGTTCTCCTGTCCTTCATGAAATAAGACACATGTATAGTACACTCACTGGCCTATCGAATTAGAGATGTCTCTAATCTGATCAATATCTACCTCCAGACTTTGATTTATTGATAATTAGTGAACTGATGCCTATATTGTATACGCATCTACCCGGTATGTCGTGCCAAATAGACATTTACTATAACCATCTATACCCTCGCCTCTCTGTACAACTTCACTTACCTATCTATGGGTTTTTTATTTATAATATCAATTTGACATTTTAAAAGACACCGTAATTAATTTCAGAGTTTGTGTACGTGTATCCTGCATAAAGTGAAAGCTGCAAAATGGCGTTGTATGAGCATATGCCATATAATGTATAGATCAATCTTTATCATGGAAACGCATTTGATGGCATAGAAAGCTCTGCTGATATATCGGTCCCCCAAAAGCCACAGCAGTGTATAGAGATGCTGCATGGGTCAATGATAGGTAATCTGTCAACATGACACATGCTCCCACTGACATCATCCACAACACCTGTAAGGTGTGATGTATGGGTAGGCCTACACGTTATCTTTAAGATCTAGCACCTTAGGCTAGCTACAAAAAGGTTTGAAAACACTTGTCTTGTTTTATACTAGCCATAAACAGCATTTGTCTCTCACCTAGTCTACTCCTAATTCTTATCTATGACTTCTAGATGTTGCAGCTGTATCCATCTATAGTCCAACTCTGCCATCATATAAACCAACCAGAGTACAACTTTTTGTTGGCATTATTGAACTGCAATACAGATACATTGTATTGTACCACATTCACATCATAGATATAAGAGAAGGCCAGAGAAGGCATTGTAGAATAATGCAGCCCTTGTCCTCTGGGTCTAATGTTGGTTTACAGTTGGGATCACCCCACTGCCACCTGGGTACTGGGTTCCACAACCAGGTGGCAGCACTGTCGGCCATTCTGCAGCAGAGTAATCGGTATAGGGCTTGCTGATGATGCTGTCTAGTGGGGATGCAGAGGGGTCCCCCCTCAGTTCGTCATGTTTAGACCATTTTTACTATAATTAAATTCGTCCAAAAGTCGCCAGGTCGCTTAAATCATTGTATGAGGTTGCCTGGAAAACAGCCCAGGTAGCTTTATATGCATCCGGTTTTATGCATCTAGGGCCACTGTAGTGTGGTCTGGATTGGTCTTGCATCTGGAAGTATCTGTATACCTTTTGAGTTGTAATGATAATGACAGTTTATCACATATATTACAAGTGCAAGGTTTTCATATACAACAATGTAGTATGTTCCAAGTGAAATGTTTACAGAATACCACATACCTTGCATGCGACAGGCAGACATGGCTCCTCTAAGGGAGTGATCATTTTTTAACAACGGGGGGGGGGGGGGGTTTCCGCGCGGAGCGCGCAAAACTTTTTTCACCCCTCCCCCCGGTCAACGGGTCGAAATTTTTTACCCCCACCCCCCTACGGGTCGGAAATCGGGGTGCGCGCGGGCCCTTTGAAGCATAGTAACGCGCAGGCTTTTTGGCCCAAAACAGGTTAAATTTGTTTGACCCCCCCCCAAGAGGGGTCCAAATTTTTCACACACCCCCGGTCTAGGGGTCCAAATTGTTTTGCCGCCCCCCCCCCCAAACCAACCCCCCGCCTGTTGATAAAAAATGATCACTCCCTAAAATGCCTTTTTTGATTGCACCCTTACAGGTGGCAGCAAACATGTCTCCAGTGCTGGCGAGAGTCCATCACCAGCGGCCACCACCACGGACCAGGACCTCCTACTGTCCCAGGTGGAGCAGGGCCAGGCACCAAGCCCTGAGGTACACCCAGAACCACCCACACAAATGATCCACAGTGATGCTGACATGAGTGGGCCAGAGGACGGGTCTGAAACAGATCCCATCATCCCGCCCTCCTCCAGGGTTGCTTCTGTCGCCGAGACCGGCCTTAGTAGTAGGGCCGCATCGGCGGCGGCAGATTCCCGCGCTTCTTCCGTCAAACCTGCTTCTCACACTTCGGTATGCTTTGCTTTGCACCGCTATCATTCCAAGCATGCCTATCTAGTTGAACTACTCGTAGATTTAACCATTCAATTGATAGCGTAACTATATATGTTATAGGTTTTGTTCATAGTCGACACGTTAAAACAAGTTTTAGTATTAAGCCGCATTTAAAAAAAAAACATAATGTATCATTGGGACTGACTTTTCTACTAATTAACAAACATGTCAAATAATAAATTTCGTCCATAATCAAATGTGACACACAGAAAGATTTTGGGGATGCAATGTCAGAGAAACAAAACTGGTAGGTTACATTAATAACAAATTGTTTCTCTACCAATGTATTTCCTTTTTGCATAATAATGATAAATTGCTTTGTACCAATTAGAGAAAACAACTAACAGCATCATCTTTAAACATTAGTTTATTATAATTAATAAAAGATAACAACTGCTATTAATGCAACGGAGTGATAGATTCTTATAATTTACCAGAGTGTTTTCTGTCCTATAACCTTTGCTCTTGCAAAACACATAGGTCTAGATGTATTCTTTTCTATTCTTTTCTATTCTTTGAGGCCGCTTAAAAGAATATCAGCTTTACAGATACTTTCCTCTAGAAAGTAGTGAGGGAGGGAGGCTTTATATTTTTATTTGGTTCCTGGTTTTCACAATATTGCTTAGAAGGTAGTATTTCTGTTCATTAACATTAATAAATCCAATTATTAACCATTTCATTAATATTTTGAACGAAGCAAGGAGTAATATACCATTTCTACACTAAAAAGATATAATAGTTGAGGTATGAAATTCCTTATTTTGAGGGGCCATCTCTTTCTGGTGGATGCGGGACTTTTACTCTTCTTTTTTTAGGAAGGTCGGAATATAACATATAAATGATGCGGCCCCTTTTAATTGATGCGGGCGGTGTCTGTAAAGCTGATATTTTATTAACTATAGCGTTATCTTAACTTCAACAGATATGATACACGTTAGGCTTAGAAATATCTAAGACGAGCATGTATTATTTCGCAGGGTGTTGTGTGCCATAACTGAAAGCGCAATATGCATTATTCATAATTAATGTGCTTCATAGTTATACGCATACCTCTCCTATAATAGCTATAGTGGCATAGTGCGACACCTTAACCCTAAAAACTTTGAAACACATTTGTTTTTATCATGACGCACCATTGATGAGTAACTCGCCTAAAGCATGCTGCATTATACCGCCCCGTCGGAAGTGTTTCAACCCTATATGACCGGCATGATAAATGAATGCAGAACTGGCGATTTCATCGCCAGGGCTGCATAGCCCCATCATTATGACAAAGGGCATAGCACATTAACGTACTAAATACATAATGGTCTTATTTGATTAGGTAGCGTCAAGATGCGAGGGGGTCCCGTCACAATATCACATTAAAGCAATGTGCCGTCATTAAAGGGTTAATTATACAAATAAGGTAGAGATAGCTGCCAACGTGCTTCCAGAAGTCAGCATGTAGCATGTAAACTAATCAACACTGCTGCTGTCAGTGAATAGATAAGATTTATATACAATGGTCATGACGACATTCTTATCAAACCAGTAATGGCGAGCTTGCCTATACTCGTGCAATACCTGGCGATAACCCCGTGAAATATCTTAATAATCAAAATGAATTGTGTAACCATAATGCTATAGGTATCTCAAATCCATCTTTCTTTCTTTTCTATTTTTGTATCAAACAAGCAAGTAATCAAAACTAGAGAAAATCACCCACTACATTACAATTGCAACAATCATCTCACACCATATCCATAACCATTGTAGGCTTAGTTGTTTAGGGCCAGGGCATTGGGTAGCAGTCTAAAAGGCTCAAGTGAGTCACTCACCCTGGTCTGCTCACCCCCTACAGGAGAAGGACGACGAGCAGCTCCCCGCTACGACCAGCACCCATGAGTACCGCAATGACGCCTTCACCGGTGCCGACGAGGCGTCCCCCGCCGACCACGTCAGTGACCACGTGTCTGGTTACGGCGACACAGCGTCCATGTCCATTGGTGACGCAGAACAGGACGTAAGTACCCTATGGCGTTACTTATGATATTCCTCTTAACCTATTTAGGGCGAAATAATTTTTCAAAGTTCGTTTATTGGCGTTTCTGTTAGATGAATTATCATGAAACGCCACTCATAATAAATTAACGATTGCTTAGATTTTAATGTAGTTTTACTAACCAACTACTTGTGCCATTTTCTCCATTGGACATCTTGAAAAATGTCACTGCTTATAGGCCTCACAGGGATCGGACCTAGAATTAGAGTTAGAGCTTCTTGCGTCCTCATCAACGGTAGACGAGGTATGTCCCCCACGGGAGCCAGGTTATCACTATCATATATATATAAAGGGTGCACCAGATTATACATGGCACTGTGGCGGTGGACAATACTCTAAGGTTTATGTTAAGATATGGACCATCATAAGACAATGCCATTCGACGTTGATTCATATACGTAGCTTGTAGCTTTAAGATGCATGTTTATTCTGTTTAAGAATGTTGACAAAATACGGGATATCTTTGAGATTAAGATCCAGTACAAAGCTCTCCAAAGCAGGGTGTTCGGTAGCTCTCTTATGCCATGGATTATCCCACGATTACATTCATTTCTTACAGCAATACCTATTAGACTATGATTATACAGACACCATAGATATATCAATCATGTATATGAAACAAACGTCAAAGCTATTTTGTTGTATAAAATTTTCTCTTATCAATGACATAAAAGGTGGTGCCTGGAGAATGACCTTAATTATGTTATGATTACACTATTGTCTCATGGTATATGGTTGCACTGATATTTGGTATTAAAGGGAATATATAGGCATACATTCTTAAGATGTGCCTGGAATCCAATGGGAATTTTATCTTATTATGTGTTCTCCAGTGTCTGTCAAGCTACATGTTATGCAAGTGCATGTCTGGTGATCAAGAAGATGGGTCATTAGATCTCGGAGCTGTGTCATTAACACGCATGTAAAAGATGTAAAAACATACTTTTAGCTAAAAGCCCCCTTCTCACATCGGTTAAAAGCAGGGGACGTCCTATTTATATCCAAAGGTGAATAACCTCGTATACACCGTCCTGGCGATACAGTTAAGGTGTATCACTGTATGACAGTTAATGCATAAGTGGCTCACATTGCCTGTTGCCAACTGTCTGGAAGAGGTTGTGTATCTGGCGGGCAATCTGCCGACGGTCACGGATAGGGGGATGTGTTGATGATAGGTAATATAGGCAGATATAAAAAACATCAGGTGTCTTCGCTTCAAGGATTGCCAACACCACTTTGCTTTCATCGGTTAAGGGCTAGATTGACGCTGCATTGGTGGCAATGATGATAATGATGACGTCTTAAAGCCCCCTAGACAGGACTTTCATGTGGCAGCCCCTCTTTGACCGGGATCTGAGGCAGATAGTTGGCTCTTGCTGACGGAGTGTTAAAAAAACTCCAGATAATTACCGTAATGGACTTACGTGGGCCTAAGTGTGATATTAAATATGACGTTCGCGATTTTATCTTTATTTGGCATCCGGAAATATTAGTACATGTACAAAATATGTACTTTTGGGTAACCCACCTAATATGTCTTTATGTGTCATTGCAAACACAGTTCAGAATCCAGACGTTTGGGAAGGTTTCCTGCCACCTGTAAAGCATTAAAAATGATATTTCTTCATTAGATTCCACCTACATGCAATTTTAGGAAATTGCTGTCAGACGTGGGGCGCGGGTAAGTTTGATGTATAAATGCGTGAGTGGTGTTACATATTCAGTTTTAACCATTGTTATTTATCAACGAGTGTGACATGTGAGAAGCTTGTAGTGCCCAGTTTACTAAATCTGCGTAACTACCTGCTATTACACTGATTAAAACCCCTCAGTTATGGTCAAGATAATTAACTAATACTAGAGATTTTTTTTGCATTGAGGCCTATACACATGTGAAGTAGATTCATATTGGGCTGTGTTAGGCCTATGTCAAATTACTTAAATTAATTAAACGAATCATAGGCAATGGCATTCAACTTTACCAATGGTAGCTGGCACCATTATATCAATGATGTGTTACGATACAGCATACATAGATTGGAGTTCAGGTTGACTGCCGGGCTAGCACAGAGCTGGGGCTAATGCCATATTCCTGACGGTGATCTAACACTGCATGGAGGCTGCTCTGGCTATTGTCCTCCCAGTTTGCTGCCACCTTGCGTTACTAAGGTACACTACTGTTGGCAGGCTGACAAATGGATGCTTTGCACTGTGGCGGTCTAATGCCTCCATGGCAGGAATAATATGGGACGGCCAGCACGTGACCTGAGCAGTAGGGAGCTGGTGAACTGCTCATGCAGGCCGCCCTGGAGCAGCAGGTGGTAGCATGACCGGAGGGGGAGGCCAGGGTGGGAGGGAGCTGGGGAGGGAGTTCAGGGGAGGGGGGGGGTGGAATGGCAGGCTTGCAGGACAGGCACTGGGCCTCTATGCCGCGTACGCTGCTGACGGACTGTGTCACCTCTCCCGTCGTCGTCCCGCGGCGAGCAGCTCAGTAATTGGGTGCAATTAGGGCCCACAGGTGAGCACATAGACTGAGTAGCTCCCAACTGCTCCATATGGTAGGGACTCAGTCAGTAGGCCGCCTCCCACCGTTCATGGTGTTCCCTGAGCTGCTCTTCCATACAAACCACAACATCACTAGAAGAACCACGCCTGGGGGACGACGACCCATATTCTGTAACAAGGGGAATAATGGCACGACCACAGCCACCCCATGATGGCCTTCCCTGCCTCCCACTGCCTTCAGGACCAACAGTGGACATGTTTAGGTAGAGCCAGGCGTGACAGGTGAACTGGGCCTATGCGCGAGCAGCTCATATTATATTCCGATTGCCCCACGACGCCCAACAGGCAGGAACTGTATTATATGGATTGGTACAGTTTGGGTAGGACCAGCTCAGGTGTGCATTACTGACCGAGTCCCACCACATGACGGAACTGTCTGAGAGCTGATGTCTCTGGATGCCCAGTGCATGGGGAGTGACTCACTGACGAGGTGAGCCACTCGCGATCCCGTCCTTCCCCTACCCATTACGCAGGCCAGTTACTCTGTGAGCTGATGGCACCATCTATTCTGCCTCTGGATGATGAGGTGCTCAGAACCTGCTCTGTAAGCGTTTCTGCAACACACCTGAGGTTTACAAAGCAATGCTGATTTAATCCGTGCTTTTGTAAGACTCCGCGTGAAGAAGCGGTGTAGTATGGAGGACCCGTCGAAAACTGCATGTCAGGTATTTAGAAATTACTTTTATCAGAGACTAGGGAGGCATCGTTTAAATATGGTTAGAGTCGACGTATACTGAATTTAGAATTCAGGACGTGACTATGCTGTCAAGTCAGCTGAAGGCAGACACCCGTTAGATGTTAATAAGTTCATAAATACTTCAATACTTCCCTTCATTTTGCCTCTGGCACCTCTAGAGGATGGCCAGTTTACGTGCAGTTATTTTAATAAAACCCATTTCAGTGCAGGTATTTAAAGGTTACCAGCTTCAGTGCACTTATTCCTAGATAAACAGTTTCAGTTCAGCCATTCAAAGATAACCAAATTTAGAATGATAATTGTAAAGTCCTGCGCCTGCACATACTACCAATATCATACACATGAAGGATGACATAACAACCTGGGGGCTAGAAGGTACTGAGTGAATTTACATTAACACTAGTCAATACAATGCATGGAGTAGGGGACACTCTATGTGCAGGAGGCGTATTGTTAACCACCATTGGCGGCTAGTCTGTGTCCATACCTGGTCATACTGGGCATACTAAGCCTACATCAGCCCGCATGGTGGTGGTGTAGGTACTAAAGCTGTGTAAAGGGCAGCAGCTTATCACGATTCAACACGCTATACATGCCATTTCATCTATCCCAATAGGTTAAGTCAATGGGATGCCGGTATTAACACAATGGCATATCCAGTCAATTGACAGCCTTTAGAGATATACTGGCTTGATTGGGGTTGTGAGGAACTTGCTATTAATAATGGTGTGAAATTAATATAGTTCATTTCATAACGCTAATCGAGTTTCTTTGGTAGATGAAAAGATATTTCAATACACATATATTTGTATCAACTTCCCCGACATGAGTGATCACCAACATAACCAGTTCAAAGCATGTATAGCCAATAGTGTTCCCAGGGTGTGTGGTGGATCTTTGTGCTACTGATAACTGTGTGATACACCTTACTACCATATTATACCCTGAACACATGTAAGGATAACCAGGTTTATATAATTATGCATTTCAATGATTAGTTATATAATTTTATAAAAGTATATCCATATACAATGTATATGGAGCAGACAATGCAATACCTATGCACTCTGTTTCATAGAGTTGGAGCTTCATGATTCTATTGAATAATTAATTATGCTTCTCCTGGTCCGTACAATACAGGCACTATTCTAACCAATGTGGATTGTAAAATCAATGTTTACACACACACACAACCAGGCCATCAGAATCAAACTATGAATCCAAATTCATTCAATAGATAGATTTCAAGGTATCTTCAGTATGAGCATGAGAAGATGTATTGACTCCCCTATAGAGGTTTTGTGTAGTTTGGATGATGAATGCAAATGCATATATATATATTGGAGTATACATCAAGTACCTATAGGTAGATCCCTTAATGGTGTTACGCATGCCTAGCCAATACAATATTCACACTTAACCGGAAGCACCTTAAAATGCCCTTACATAATGCTCCAATGCGTCACTCAATACAACAATAGCGTTTGCAATTCATAGGAGCTTTGGGCATGTTCATGATTAGACATCTACTTTTGTTTGTGTATGAGTAAAAACCGTTGACGTTTCCCAAATACAGCTAAAACCTCCGTTACAATACAGAGAATAGAACAACACACTAGCTCGGCCATTGGTTCAGTAATGCCTACCTGCTTTGAGATGCTTGGCTAGCCGACTTGACTTAAGCTGTTTCGATGGCTTGCCTTGGGCCACCCCTGGCAGTAGGGTTTCAATCAGAACCACAATCACCTTGTAATCATCCGGCTAATGAAGCCACCCCTCATCTCTGCAGGCTGGCGCTATGAGCAGCTCATTTAAAAGGGAAAGGGGAGAATTTGAGGGAGGCCCCATCGAGGATATTAGCCTCCGATTTCCTCTCAGGAAAATGACATTCACACTGACGGGCTTGCCATGTGTTATCGGACGTAGAACGTCATTAGAACGTCACGACGTATTAGTCTGTTAAAGTTCGTTGGCGTTTCAAGCAAAGTGCAGATCCAGCGAATCTCCAGAAATGGGTCGTTCTTAAACACCTATCTGGACATTTGCCCGATATTACCATATTCTAAGATGAAGAGGATTTCATACGAGGTCAAACAGTCGTTTGGCAGAGCAGATATGCCCTTATTAATAGCATCTGGAGATGCTGTAAATGATACACCATAATCATATACATTGTATGCCTTTCCCGATTAACACAATTATTCACGCAGAAACCATTACCACAATTGGCTACTACTTTAACACTAGTTGGTATGTAAAATAGAAATTTTCTAAACTATAAATATCTTTAAATTTCAAGCATGTATTAACACTAAAATTATTTGATTTTAAATATACCTTATGGAATATTAATGCTTTACCAAGTTTTCAACTGGGACATAGGTTTGTAGCTAATTCCATATCTAGGCTTGAAGCCATAGCAGCTCATTCTAAGATTTTCTGAGATAAGCAGTTTGGGCCTGTGATACAGTATGTATATAGATATAGATATATAGATATCTATAAACAAAAGCAACACTAGATATATGGAATGAGGCCCTTATCCACACTTGGTTGTGTGAGGGAGTATATGCAGTACAGGAGGGGTAATGGAAGGCAAATAGCTGGGTCATATGGTAATTGATTCCGGCGAAAGTAGGGCACGAGCTCTGGTGTTTGTGCTGTCATATTAGACCGGGCAGATGTATGATATACAGTACTGCAAACATACTCTACCGTGGACCATGGGGAGTATATCAAACTGTGGATATGCTTGGTCCCTCCATATTTTCTCTGCTGAAATTATCACTAGAAACCATCAGTAAAACATACAGAAGCTCTTACCACGGCATCAAACTAACCTACAAAACCATATTGGCTGCCTGCTATTCACAACACAATCAGAAATGACTTGAAAGGCAATGAACTTTACTTGATATGATTTGAAAGGCTGGAATTGACCTTTTGTGTGTTGGACTTAACTAGACTAATCATACCATCTTGTGGGGTCCTAAGTTGAGAAATGCCATTGAACAGCTGGTAAATTAGCCATCCATTGTTAACATGGCCGACCTGGCATAGTGTACACAGTAGAGGGATGGTACTGGGAATTAGGGCTGACACACACACATAGACATCAGCACTAGCTGCCTGCCTGAGCTGCTCCCTCACTGTTCTCTACGCCGTGAGCTGCTCACCCACTGCAGGCGTGGTGGCTACCTGTCTCCTCACCATGCACATGGACATGCCCCTTAGTGCCGTCCCCGCTGCCAATACCCACTGGAGGAAACGCAAACAGGGGAGGAAGGTGCCTTAACACCTGTTGGGCTCTGCACCAGTAATGAGCGATGGCTGTCTATTAAGTTACCCCTCCTAGATGTGTCATTCTCACACTCTAGGCTCCTGAGTGGCTCTGAGTGACTCAGGTGGTGCTAATGAAGGCATGAAGGACCCCTGTATGGACTATTGTAAATGGTGACAGGTGTGAGGAGGCTATCGTCGTCCTGGGACATGGTTGCAGGGACGCCTAAGTAAACGTTTCGTGTCATGCAATGTCTTCCAGCTTTCTAGCAAGAGACAACAAGAAAACGGTTTCTTGGAAGGTAAACGCTTTCTTGTACCTAATAGTCAGTAAAATGAGGGCAGTGCTCGGTTTATTGCCCATTGTGGCTATAGTTGTCCCAGACAA
This sequence comes from Harmothoe impar, assembly GCA_947462335.1. Taxonomy (NCBI): domain Eukaryota; kingdom Metazoa; phylum Annelida; class Polychaeta; order Phyllodocida; family Polynoidae; genus Harmothoe; species Harmothoe impar. The sequence continues at coordinate 60,181,053 of OX381704.1, forward strand.
ATTAAAATTCAGAAGCAACTTGCCGGTTGGTTTTCTACCATCCTGAGATCCATCACTGGAGAAATGATTAATAACCTGTACGCCAACAATGGCATAAGACGATAAAGGTATAATAACAGGCAATCCAATGGTATGTTCTTTTTGGATAGATAAAGCCTCTTCTATGGCAAAGTCCTATACAGAGACTGGCAATATAAAATCTCTGTCCTCAAGTAGCATTACAGTAGCGGCTCCCTTTGCTCTGTGTGGGGTCCCCTATAGACACCGGTTACTGATCCCGGTTACTGATGCCGTTATCAGGTGTGTAAGGCTGGTGTCAGAGCCACTCCACACGTGCCATCCCACCCTTATGGTACTGACACTTGGTCGTGGACATTGCGGACATGGCGGCTAAGGGAGTGGTACTTTTTTACCAACAGGGGGGGGGGGGGGTCGGTGGATTTTCGCATGAGTGAGTCGAAATATTTTTGGTCCCCCCCACCGGAGGGGTCAACATTTTTTTGGTCCCCCTCAGGCAAGTTGAAATTGAGTGCGGCCGACCCCTTTGACCTATAGTAATGCGCGGGCTTTTTCACTAAAATATGGGTCCACATTTTTTTGGTCCCCGCCCCCCCCCCCCCAAATCCACCAACCCCTCCCTGTTGTTAAAAAAATGACCACTCCCTAAGGTCCTGCCATCACCACATTGAGTTCTGCACAGGAGCAACCCTGGAGGAAGTCCTCTTGTACTAATGGATTGTTCTTACCGGGTAAAGGCATTTAAACGAAAACTAGGTGTTGCCAACCAAAGGACAGTGAACCCGTTGTATCTTTCCAATACACGCAGAGAAAAGTCGGCCTTTAAATGAGTCAACTGTGTTTCGCATGTGGCTCTGGCCAAAATGGAGCGTCAAACTTCTATTGATACTATTATATAAAAGTGTGGGTCAATTTCAGCTGACACAGATAATGCAGAGTAAACTCCATTTGACCCTTCACTAGCCAGAGTCATTTGTGAGTTGACTCTCTATCTTACCAGAGCCACATGTGAGACACAGTTGACACATTTACTTTTCTCTGTAGAGGATGTAGCAGTGGAATTAGAACAGCCATAGAAATGTAGAAAACCACCGTTTAAACAGTCGGTAGATGCATGGAGCTACAGAGTACTGTACACTCCATGGTAGATGCAAAGACCTATAATGTGACAGATAGGTTGATAAAGAGACGATCCATATTAGGTGCCAGCAGGGAGGTTTGTTTATCCGCTGCTCCTCCGTGTCCATCTGTTGCTAGGAGACCCTTCTGGCTGAGGATAATAACCATCATCATCTAGCATCGTTTGCCGTTAGTCCACAATGGGTACCACTCGTAGTAGTACGTCGCCCTGACTAGTACTCAAATTACACAGCTCTACTAGCACACTGTAAATAGTTACTGTTAGTTTACAGAACAATATACTGTAAATTTACAGAACATTTTGCTGTAGTCGGAAATACAGAACTATTTGCTGTATATTTACCGACTTCTGTGCTGTAAATCATATTTACAGGAATGTTGCTGTAAGTTAACAGCACATGATCTGTAAATTTCTGCCACATGGTGGCAGCACTATATCATTTTGTGTAACAATTCTTGTACACACTGTATTTTGGGGGGTAAATAAAGCCCCCTGTCTGTCAAAACATAGTAAAATAAGAATGTGTGAGAGAAACTTCAGCAAGATATTGTATAAAGTATTTCAACTTGCAGAAATGTGTCAAATAATGCAAATATCAGCAGGAGTACACAATAGATACCACATCTGTGGAAAAATTAAATCCTTAACTGTCTGAACTGTGTAGTGCTGGTATCACATACAGTTTAGCTGGATAAGTATTAAAGCCATTACATTGTGTAATGTTTGTTATCCATAATGCAACTGAAGTAATGGAGGAAGGTTCTCTCCATGCATATCAATTGGGATCAATTGATAATAACAATAATTAATGATAAAAAACTCAACTTATGGCATTTACAGTACTTTCTGCTGTTAAATTACAGCATACAATATACTGTAAATTTACAGCAAAATGTGCTGGCAGTTTTGGTTCCAGTAGATTTTGCTGTAATTGAACAGAAGAATATACTGTAAAATTACAGCACATTCTTCTGTTTAAATTACAGCAACTGAGTTGCTGTAAATTTACAGCAAAATGTGCTGGAACCAAAACTGCCAGCACATTTTGCTGTAAATTTACAGTGGTTACTTCTAACAGTGCATTTACCATTACAAGGACCTCATTACATTGATTAATGCCTTTTAATTATAAGTAATAAAATTGATGGCATTTTTCACTGTGTGACTGTGCTGGCTGCATAAATTCAAAGGTGGCAATGAGTGACCTGATGGGTAACGGTATGATTTAAAGATGTCCTCGTGGTATCCAGTAGACAGGATGGCGCCCCGTGATGTTTCATTATGTATCGGCGTCCCACTAAAAGGATTCCCTGATCTAACGTGACGCGTCTGGCTCACGTAATAGCTGCTAGACTCCTGATCCTTGCCCAATGCTCTTGACCTAGCTAGTTTCCACACTATCTTTGCGCTTCAGCATTTTCCATCCCACCTGCCATAAGAGGACTAAATTGGGATCGGAATGTCTACCCTGCATATAGAATCAATGAGGAACAGGAATAGCTGTACTTAAAGAACGCGAAAAGGTCACTGTACGGTTGGGGCATAGCTAGGGTCATTGGGGTTGTTTATTACTGGAATATCTCAGACACTATACCAACCATGGAGAAGCAGATGTTGAAAGTGGGGCTTCAAAACCTCCACACTGCATGCCTGCATTTAAGGGGATGTCCCTAACCTGATGCTTTGCTGTCAACCACAGCACCAGTCGATCCGGTTGTCATCCATAAATAATGACGACAATGCATTGTGTCCGCCTATCATTGTTGATGCACAGCGATCCCTTTTTACATAAAATGGTAGTCTGTATCTGCATTGTTCTTGCCATTTACACGTAAAACAGACTTGGGCGGACCTAACAGATCGACTGTCGGCAATGTGGGGAGAGGGTATTATGTATTGCTGATGGTCCCCCCCAGCAGCCTTCAATAATTTTCAGCAAAATCGGCCATTTAATCTATCTTCATAACACAAAATAAGCTTATTTCAAATTGCACGCTTACAAATACTTGCCATTTTCCCATTTCCGAGATGGATAGTAACGTCTGGCAATCCATGAATGTTGGCAAACAGTGGACACTGATATTTGCAGTGTTTGCAATGAGAGGCCATCCTTTTGATGAAATGACAATAAAAACACCAATCTGATTAAGTGGCTAATTTCCACTTGTGGTTTTAATGTCTTTACCCATATAAAAAGGCTGGCGTAGGGAACCTGGTTGCTTTAAGGGGAATTAGTATGATCAATTTCCTTTCTTAAAAGACATGCGCCATACACAGCAGCTGCACGAGCTTACATCTTCTCCACAACAGAGTGATATGGTGGGCTAAAGCTGGAGTATGCTTTTCAGTCCAATGTGAGGTATCTGGTATTGCTTTCCAAGTTGCTCGTGAAACATTTACATGTCTGTTAGTGCCGGGAGGTAGCCATGCATGATCCGGATTATTCATGAGGAGTACGATGCTTCCCATGCCTCCAGATTCCAGTGAATACGGAAGCCACGTTTTTTAGGATTTACATTTTGTACTTTAGACATGAGAAGAACATCCGAAACTAAATTAGTGACGTGATGTGAAGCCACCTATGAAGCTATTTGAAGCCACACCGGAAGCCATATCAAAAGTGCTATATTACATTTGCCCTAGATGAATAACCACAAATAACATATCTGTCTAGAAACCAATGGGTGGTAACAATGTGTACCACAGAGGTGCCGCGTGTCCTTCTCCAGAAGGTAAAGATAGAAACACCTTCAGCACTCAGCTATCCTGTCTGTTTTTATTCTGCCATCCTCATCTCCTGTGGGTGTGTTCAATCTCCAGTCAGCCCGTGGGTGCACGCTGAACCTGGAGGTAATTATTCATGCCAAGACCCTGGAGATCCGTAATGTCTTTTTCCCGCTCTTATAAGACATTTTTGTTATTTCTACACAGGAGCATCTGTTTGACGTGAGTGACCTGCAGGACCGTGAACAAGCCATCATCTCCAAATGTGGCAACCTGGAGGTTAGTTTCTCCTACAGCTACGAGAGGTCGCGCATGTCGGTTACCGTTCACCGTGCCCTGGAGATCCCCAGTAAGGACCGTGGAGGTGCTAATAACGCACAGGTAAGTGAGCTGCTCATGCAAATACCCTAAATGCACATCACCCGCGAGTCAGTCAGCTGCTCGCTTAGATTATTTTTTTAAAACGTTCACACACAAATGCGTGTCAAATGTCTGACAGACCTGCGGATGTTATGTGACAGAAAAAAAAGTGTGACGGTTACGATGGTGACATGGCTGTTGTCATTTTCTGTCAGGGTCCTGTCATAAGCTTAATTTCTTCTCCGCCTTTTTATTTAACAAATGAAAATGGGATTAAGTGTGAATGGAGCTACAGAGACATGAATGGTTAATGCAATGGTGTTGTTTCTCATAATTATGTATCGTTCATCTCATGGGTTCATAGTGTAGACTGAGATCATATTACAGTGACATATATTTCTTACTTATCATTATCAATACCATTATAATACGTACAGATTCGCCTGCTACTTCTGCCAACCAAGAAGGTTCGACATAAGACGAAGATCAAGCCAGGAGAGAATCCAGAGTTCAATGAGACATTCTCAATTAAGGTCCCCCCAGGTAGGAAATTCCTACTTTTTGAAATCATGAAACTTAATATACCTTAGTAGCTATCAATCATTTGGTAATATGAGTACCATAGAAAGTCTGTATATTCGTCTACTCTCTATCCGCAGTCGGTGATACCCACAATGACAATTTCTAATATGAAGAATTGTGTGTGTCAATTACTATACTTACATGGTATATATCTCTTTGTAACAAAAGTTCAGTAATGATCTGCATGATCATGCATATGTAAATCTCAGATGATATAACTTAATTTCTAATTGTCCTCGTGTTGTCTCCCTTCCAGAGGAGATAAACAACATGGGAGTGCGCTTCCGGCTCTATGGATGCGAACGAATGCGGCGTGAACGGATGATTGGGGAGAGTGTGATCGGATTCGCTTCACTTAACCAAGACGAGGAGACCACACACATGCTACAGCTGGAACCACGCAGCAACCTTTCTGTAAGTCTCAAAGTATTCTGGACATTAGAACAACTGCAGTAGGATAGATTCATGTGGAGTCGGACACATACCTTCAGGCGGACCCTGATTTTACAAGTGTTTTTTATCAAGCAGTTTTAGCTCTTTATTTGGGAATAACGGTAACATTTAAGTGTTATTCTTTCCGGAAACCTAGCGCTATAAGTTGTATTGAATAACCTCAAATGTCACTGCCCGCCTCATGGTGCATCAAGGTAGTGATCGTAGACGTAGGGAACTAGGCACCTATTATACTATTGCACAGTATATCATACTGCTTTATATCATATAGCGTCATTGCCTATCGCTCTCTTGCTAATTGCCTACACTGTGTAGTATCTATCATACTCCTGCGTTGTAAATTGCCTATTATATTACTGCTGCTCTAATTACCTCTCATACTCTGGTTCAAACTATCTATCATGCTAATCCTACATCAATTGCTTATTTCGCTCCACTACTGGTGCAATTGCCTCCAGTTTCATATAGCAGCTGCATATCATAATCCTGATCTATGCTGCAGTCATGTTCAATTGTTGGTCATACCCCTGATTCCCATCGTGATTCGACTCCAATTACATATCATGATCCTACTTAACCTATTGCCTATCATACAACTAGTACTAGTCGGATTACCTATGAGCTTCTTGACCCAATTGCTAATCATGCTTCGGCTCCAATCCTGAATACATTTTCTTCATATCCTTTCTCCAATTACCTATTATTCTGCTCCTTTAATATGCTTCTGCTCCTGCCCATGCTCCAATTCCCTACCATGTACATGTTCTTGCTCATCCAATTACCTATGGTATGCTACTCCATGCAATTACTTGTTACCCTACCTGCCCCCACCCTGTCCACATGTTCATTGCTCTTTGTATCCTTATAGCATGGAGACTCTAACCTGGACGTGGCCAGCCTGTCGCGCAGTGACAGCGCCTCGTCTACCCAGTCCATGCAGCATGGCGGCATGCCCGAGCTGCTCGTGGGTCTGGCCTACAACGGCACCACCGGCCGCCTCTGTGTAGAGGTCATCAAGGGATCCAACTTCCGCAACATGGCCATGAACCGCGCACCAGGTATGGCCATGCTTTCAGTCTCAGATTTAACACCTTTGTGGACTTTATAGTGAACACTGTTTTTTTTCCTGGGCACCTCCCTTGTTCTCGCTCTAATCCAGGGGAATGGGGTTGAAATATTTTAAAATATGTACACCCATTTTCTTTGAATCTCTGAATAACCTACATTAGATATAGATATCTAATAGAAATGCCATGAATATTGACCAAATCTTATAGATAAATAATACAACCTTGAAATTGCAGACACCTACGTGAAGCTGACACTGATGTCACCTACGGGTCAGGAGATTGCACGGAGTAAGACGTCTATCCGCCGTGGTCAGCCTAACCCACTGTACAAGGAGACATTCATGTTCCAAGTGGCGCTATTCCAACTTCCCGAAGTGACGCTTATGACGTCAGTCTATAACAAACGAAGCATGAAACGCAAGGAAATGATTGGCTGGTTCTCTCTTGGTAAGTTCACAACAGTTTTATCCTTAGGTTGTGTATCTCATATGTATTGCCCTTTGTGATAATAATATAAATATTCATCGAGTGATAATCTGCTTACAAATATACATGTTGACTTTAAAGAATGTGCTCATTGAATTTGTCAATTTGATTTTCAGGGAAGAACAACAGTGGTGAGGAAGAGCTGGCTCACTGGAACGACATGAGAGAAAGTAAGGGAGAGCAGGTGTGCAGATGGCATGTACTGCTCGAGTCATAGTGAGCTGCTCACAGCTGGTAGACCATAGGTCAGGTCAGAGGGAAGAGTCCTGGCAGTAACCATGTATATCCATCTATATTGTTACATAAAAGTATATATCACCAGAGTCCATACTGTGAATCATTATCAGACAAGGACACTGGTGAGTATAACTGGTATGATGAAACCCCAGAGGTGAATTGATATAAGATAAAAATAGTATGAAGTTCTGGTAAATAACGCTGGCGTACATTGATGTCTGATGGTCTAAAGGCCACTTGTTAAACTGTAAACTACTGTGTTACGAAAGCTTTTGACTGTTAAGTATTAAGAGAGTATAATTGTGAGAATTGGTTATATTTCTGTTTCTCCAATATGGCTTTAAAAGATTGAAATTGCTCTTTCTAAATATACATATATCATGAATCTGTGACACTTACATAACGGAAAAGGAAGGACATAATTATTATTATCAAAGGTGCAAATTAAAGTAGTGGAATGTAATTTCAATTAAATGGAGCCCAGGTGGATAAATATGTTAGAATTGCAGAAGGGGATTACACACCATGTGTGATAATACTTGGATGATACTATCGTTATCAATGCAATATGTATATATATGTATATGAAATATTAGTAGAGGCCAGTGCGCTGATAGTAGCCATGGTGGTCTACGTTCCCATGTTTCACGTGAGCGTTGAATTTGCGTTGTACGTTTTGCATTGTATATTTGCTTGGAGTTGGACTAGAGGCTGTATAATTAGCATAAGACTGTGTGGTAGTATGCACTGTTAAATCCCATCGGGTACTTATCTGTCGCTGCACCTACCTCTGGAATCTCTATACATGTACAAAAATCAAAGCTGAACCTCAGGAACTTTGAAATGCAAATACAATAGAAGCTTAGTGAGAGATGAACACAAGCTTGGCATAGGTCAAACATAGAGAGTGTTGTGTCATCTCTTGTGCCGCGGTTGATGATGTTAAACAAGTGGTGCATACATATGGACTAGGTCCCGATGAACGATTTCACAGGAGAACGGTGTATCAAAGAAGGATGTTCAGAAGTAGGATTAATTACACACAGACGCCTTTGTGTAAAAAAAAAGTCCAGACACCGGTTTGAATAGCAAGAAGAAGGAGGCACGCGGTTGGATACTGTTCAACATAGCTTGGCTTTGGCCTCCCCTGTTCAGCACATGGGGACTCCCCACCCCTCATGTACAGCCAACTCTGGAGGGCCGGATTGCACGCTACGCATACGCAGTTGCCGCTCACTGTGGCGCACCTTCATGTCATGTTTTCTGTGATAAAATTATTTTTGTACAATACCGTGCATCAAATATGTTAAGTTGTAATCCAAAGAAAATATGAACTTCGTAGTAGTATATCCCTGTTGAGATGTTTAGGTTCAGCTCGATATTATGTAAATTAAACTGACGGTGTGATTGCCTTAATTGCCACATCGTCTCAGACTCTCAAGCGTGTAAGTCCCTGGCAGATGCAACTATGATTGTTGTGGGAAATGATATAAAAAACACATGTGTAACTGATTGTTAAGTAGGTGTGTAGAAACAGTATGTGAAGAACATTCAAATTTGCCGACTGTGTTCAGCGTGGGAATGTGTTCTGTTATTTTCTCACAAGACGATTAGTTAATGTCTTTTCCTTTAATAGTCACCAATGCTAATATATTTGGTTGATCAGTACTACGGAATTTGCTTTACCCTCAGGTGTTTCCCTGCTTAACAACTAAGAGGTAGAGAGTATATTATTTCAGTACGAATAGGGGTTTGATATGACAGAGCTCATATTTGCACTGTAGAAATCAAATAGTGCTTCACGATGTATCGAAAATTTATTTCGAGTACTCTAAGAGTACATCATGACACATATTTCTTACCACGATATTACTAAGGGGTAACTGTTACTGGTGTAGAACCTACTGGGTTGTTGTAACCCTCTTCTGGGTGTAGAACTCCACCATGAGCAGCTCACCTGCTCATTTACTTGTACAGTTAGAGCTGAGTGACTCAATGAATGTAGGCCAACCAGCGAGTTGCTCCATGCACTGCCGCCATTTCAATTATAGACCACACCACAACGCATTGAGGCACCCGTGTTGTTAAACTGTTTTAATCTACATTTGTATTATGTAAATAACTCGTGTATGAGTATAGGTTTGTTGTCACTGATACCGGTAACTTCATCTGTATTTCCCGTATTGCACACTATGAAACAGGTATTGGAGAAAGGCTATAATAATGTCTGGTAAGGGGAATACTTGTACTATATAAGTTGGAAACCCATGATGGGGTAACAGAGTAATGACAAATGCTTGTTTTTGGTGCAACAGGAAATGAGCAATGCAAGAGGCATTGCCCACAAAATTCTTGCCGGAAGTAAATAGCAACGACTAATCAAGCATAAACCTCTAACAGTAACTTAACGCATCAGATGTGTATAGTATTGATGTACATCCCCATAGAGATAAGCTAAAATATTAACATACTCTCATGGCCACCTATACCATCTGCCTCTGTTAAAACCTCGTGATAATTGCTCTTTACGAAAGAAGCCCACTGTTATGCAGTTTATATAACCTGAATGAAAGACATGCAGAGAATAAATGTAAATACTTTCCTATTATTATCATTATGCAGAATCTACTCTGTTATGTTGTTTTAAGGTCTTGATTAACTGGAAATATATCGGTTTATCAATTACCCGGCAATCGCTCACAAATTGGTGTCAAGCGTCAAGGTATTAAGAGCCATTCTCCTTTTCCTAAATATTCCTCTTTGAATGTGTTCAAGTTGTGTACTGTTTAGTAAAGGGAGTGTGACACTTTCTCAATTTATTAAGGGTCATAGAGCGCTATCTAGTATGGGAATAAATAGTGTAAAGGACACTGTTACCCGCTGCACTTGATTGTAAAGGTATGATGTCAGATAAGGAATTGTCTCTTCAGCATATATATTCAGTGTAGATATCATCATCTATCGGCCACCGGGCCACACTAAAATCTAAGCATCTGTCTAGTTTCCATGTTGTCGTGTGACATCATTCTTTCTAACGCCCAAGACATGTGAAGTAATTGAGTGACGTCACAAAATACCTACTCCTGAGATCGAGCATTCTACTACATAAGGTGATGATTAAAGGGCGAACCTGTTATGTGGGGATATGATTTCCCATCTCTATTTTGAAAGTACTCTTTAATAACCATTGTGAGTCTAATACATGTCTTTGTGAATGTTATAATATGCTAATTCAATCCCGACTTTACTTCAAAAGGCAAACATTTTCAATCGATTAAGAGAATCTAATCACGACTAGGCTTAAAAAACGTGCAGAAAGAAGTTTATCTCCATTGAGAATATATACTATATTACCATACTAATGGTCAGAGTATTGAAATAATGCAGGTGAGATGGGTCCTTTCTTTGGGAAGCATTCTCGTCATTGTCAATTTAGACTAGTGCAACAAAACCCACATGCAGATATAAATATATTTAATACAAACCAATCACATTGTATCTCAATACCAAGACAACGTTATATTGATATCACTCAATGAGTCATACTATCAGCTGGAATGAAATGCAATATTTACAGATGACTTTTATCTAAAAAGAGTTGTTTCACAGCCCTGTGGTCTACAGCTTCTACTAAGTTCTGGTACTAAGTGTATGCCCCCGCTGTCAGAACCCTTTAGTAGTCACTACACTTTAGTTGTTCTTCCTGTGTGTACAGTACAGTGGGTGCACATCCACAGGCCCCTCCAGTGGGGCCACCACCAACATCATTCCAGTATATTAAATAAAGTATATATATATTTACTTGAATTGTGCTTGTCTGATTTATATTTACTATAGACATACTATATGATATAACATAGTGTAATATATACATCAAGCTCAATGACATGCACTCACCATGGCAACCAATTCAAAAGACTTAACAATCATTATAGATAAACCATTTTCAATAAGATCATAAGATTCATTCATGGTAAATAACTGAACGTGTAACACATGTTAAAGGTATATTATTTCTAGCATATGTAATGACAAAAACAAGGAATTCCATGCTTGGCACATCAGACAAGAACGCATTTAGTATTGTGATATAACTAAATCACTCGTTCTGTTCTGTGTGGTGGACAGCAGTCTATTTATCATTTTAAAACGAGTATATCAATTTACAAGTTAAGCACTCTGCCAGATAAAACAATCCAGTATTTATAAGCCTTTCCGGAAAGTCTTTACACTTAATGAATCGCTCAACCCTTGTCGCATGAGTTCAAATGCAATTTCATTCGTGTTGTAAGTAATAATTATGTCAATGTTTAAATATAAAATAGATATACAATATGTAAAGCAATTAAAGGCATTGTAAAATGACTGATTACAGGCCCTTATGCCACCGATTTTAATACAGTCAGATGCATGAAATTGTTTGACATGACATAGCCCAACAGAATGCTAGTTCCCCAGTGAGTCGGCCAATAGTAATGAATCATAATGCAGGCATTCCGTATGTTGCACTTAGATGGAGAAGTTTTTCGTGTGACATAGCTAAATGGTGGGCCAGTTGTCGAGTGAGTCGGACATACGGATAGCTAGCTTCATAATGAAAGCATTGTATATTTTACACTTAGATGTAGAAGTGTCTCATGTGACATGGACCAATTGCCCAGTGAGTCGGCCATACGGATGGCTAGCTTCATGATACAGGCATTCCATATATTACACTTAGATGTAGAAGTGTTTCATGTGACGTAGCCCGATGGTGGGCCAGTTGCCCAGTGAGTCGGCCATGCCTAGCTTCATAAAGAAGGACTGCATGACCATGTTGGTCATACACACGCCGGCCAACAGCCGCTTACGGTCGGCACATACGCCGGCCATGGCGTCGTGCCGGGGCTGGGTCGGGTTGAGGTAGACGTGGAACTGACCGCGGATGGCCGGAGACTGCAGCAGCCAGGTGACGTACTGACTCACCAATTGGCGCGCCACCTCCACCTCCTGTTCGTTCTCGTACAGCGCCGACACACACGCTATCCGGATAGCCTCCACCCGACCCTCCAGGTCCTCCAGCACCGTCGTGTCCCGCCGCGACCCATGGTCGATCACTTCCGGTGGCTCTTCCGGTTCCGGTAGACAACCGGAAGCGTCTAGCGCCAGTTCTCTGGCGCGCGCGAACTCCACCGATGCCTTGCCCATCTTGTCGTTCTGACAGTGCTCGAAGGCTGCCTCCAGATGGCCGCGCGCACCGACCAGACCGGAAGAGGACAGGGCGGGCAGCGAGTCGCGGATCTCGGTGAGGAGCCGCTGGATGAGTCGCTCGTCGCCCGTGTCGGCGCGCCGCCCGGAGTAGTCCGACTCGGGCGGGCGGCGCCGCAGCATGAGGAGCAGCTCCATGCACTTCTCGAAGGCCCACCTGTGGGGCCGCACCACCGACGTGATGGACTCCACCACGTTACGGGGCGTGGGCGGCAGCGACGTCCGCAACATGGCTGAAAAGATGGCTACAATTAATGTGCATCATGTACAACAGTGGATCTAACTCAACTTGTAACGAAATAAGTACAGGTCGCTGACAGTGCCGCTATCAATAAACAGAATGTTTTTAACACATTCAGAAGGCATGTATGAATATTATAAGTGATCAGTACATTGTGCGAGCCAGACATCGACATAATCAAATGAATCTCTAAAGTTGCATATGGCCGGGGTGGTGACAAAGGTTTTACTCTGGCAAGCCAAATGCCCATCCTTGACATATCCCTGACATCAGCTGAGTTTCAATTTTCGATATCGAAGTATCGAAAGTCAATATTGAATTTTAACTTATTTGTCTCAAATTTGATTTCAAAGCTTCAATAATAAAAATCTATAGCTAGTTTTAACTACATGTATCACATCGAGGTTTCAATATCAACGTTTGAAATCCGATATTAATGTTTCCATGTTCGATGTTAACGTTTCATTATCAATTATCAGTTTTCGAGATCTTTGATGTTCCAATCTAGAAAACGGGGATACAGTATTAGGTTGAACATATCGCTTATCATACAGGTTCGTGTGAATGAAATCCTTAAGTCTAACGCAGGTTAAAAAAGGGCTACTTTCAGTGGCATTCGTAGTGTAGTATGGAATATATATGATCTATAAATACAATTATGATTGATTAGTATTCTTGTACATGTATTCATATTTAGTATGTATACACTCTAAGAACAGTGTGTTGTGGGAACATGCTTAAAGAGTAACACACATAAATTTGCAACACACTTTGAGATTTAACACACTTATGAATTGTAACACACTTTTTGTCAACTCACTTACCTGCTTACACACTTGTGGTCAGAGAGGTGTGTATCGTATACAAAAGGGGGCAGCAGCAGTAAATGTTTATCATGCACCTATGCTACATTCTTACAGCCATATAGTAGCTGTCGCAGTGGCTCGGTAGGCAAGTCTTTGGACTGAGAACTTAAAGATCCTTGGCTCGATTCCCAATGGGGCTCACTGTCAAATGGAGATGTTTATTTTCTAAGAAGGACCATAATATTTTAGCCCCCCCCCCCTCAACTCAAGAAGGGTCAAATTTCTTTTCCACCTCAGGAGAGGTTGAGCTGTTTTACAACCCCCTCCCCAACCAATCCCCTCTACTACAATGAAAGATATAACACCTATTTAATAGGAGTTAATGTGCAATGAGATACATAGAAAAACTGTATTATTTGAATCTCATTGAATGAGCAAACTCACTCAATCCATATTGGAAATAGATGGGTAGTTTTTTCTGTTCAACTATACACACATGTTCTTTGCGTAAACCAAATAACCATCACATGTAAGATCTTATTAGAGGTTCTGCAAGGCTGTAAAAGCAGGGCCTATTAATAGCTGATTAACTATTGTCTTTATAATAGATATCAAGCCCTGCAAATTATGTTATTATTAGTCAGTGCATTGGCATCCCTCAATAAAGGCGGTCTTTGTATTGTCTAAGAACCACTTCCTGTCATAACATATTAATACCCAAGGTAAGTTATATAGCTTACTGGTAACTGGTAAGAAGTTGTGCGATCTTTGAGAATACTTTGTGTCTCCTCACTGTTGTGTGTTCTGGTACCTATTTGATTTTACAAGGAGATTTGGTGGCCTAATGAGCAAGTCGCTGGACAAGTGTGTGAGAGGTCCTGGGTTCGATCCTCAGAGAAGACCTGGCACCAAATCTTCCCAAATGAAACAAGTTGTCCTGACAAGAGTCGCGTCTGTAAGTGTCGGTAGACAGACTGCGGTGAACCTTCAGTGTCCTGGTCTCCCATGAGACTTGCACCGATCCGCTTCAACCAGTAGAAGCATAATACACTTGCGACTGGTAAAGAGATAGCAGATATCAGTGTTGACGAAGGTGGTCCTAGCCGGGAGGGGAAAAGGCTGCAATGGACCACTGGAGACACTGAGAAAAGGTTGTGAGAGCAGCCATCCCACGCTATCTGACGGTGGTACGGTCATGGCACATTGCGCTACAGTCACCAGTTGGTTATCAGGTGCGTCAGTTTCGCCAGGGTCAGAAGCTAGGATGTGTTCACAGTGGTTGACTAAGACTTGTTTACTGTCAATACAAACTCAGTTTTGATGTAATCTTCTATTCCCACTTTTATTGTGAGCGATTCAATAAGCACTTTTCCTAGATATAAGAAGCCTTTAAAAGTGAGACACAGTATATGCACAGTATGAACATGAATAGCCCTAACAAGAAATTGAATAAATCTATACTAATTTAACTCTTAACCCATGTAGAAAGTAATCATATTTAATATTGAGAAAAAAATATTTGTCAAGGGATTCGAACCTGCATGGACAGGACTCATGTGCCAGCACCTAGACAACTCAGCCATGGCACCTGACATACTCTGTGAGGTGTAGAACAGCTATTTTAATCCCCACCTCCTCAATACCATGACTTTGTACATCAACACACTTTTTAGATTCAACACACTTTTGCCAAAAGTGTGTCGTGTGTTACCAAAAAAAAGTGTGTTAAAAGTGGCTTCAGAAAAGTGTGTTGAAAAGTGTGTAAACGTAACACACTGTTTTTAGAGTGTAGGCATGATTATGCCTGTATTTACTTTATATCCAGTTGATGGTTTATGAATTTCACCTGCATAGGCTACATGCGATAGTCTAGTGTTTTGGCATAAGGCCATTACTTACGATAATACATGTATAATGAACTGAGGAAGTAAAGCTAAAAATTGGCTACACGGACAAAGATGATCCTCACTTTTGTTCCGCGTATCCAATCCTGGCGTTGTGGGATTTGACTTTGATTTTGAGAATTAGCATGGTTTTAACTATTTGAACAGCAGCCTTTATAAAACTTAATTGTGTTAAGGAGATGCATCTTTTGCCAACGCTTTTCTTTATTCTGCCAATGGGATGTGAAAATGTAAGAAAATGATATTCAAGCCTCTTCGCCCTGCAGTTTTGAGACTGTTTGCCAATCTATATTTCAGGCGACAAAGCATCGATCTTTATGTTCAGCTCAGAAATTGATACTTGACATGGTACGTGTTATTTTATGCAAGGCATTAATTTTTCACCTAACAAACTTCAGAGGCTGCAGTAATACTTTAACAGGCACCATGCACACTCATATATAGCTGTATAGTATGCGCCCACAGCCTAGTGCAAGTACTTGGGTATAGTTATATCAACAACTTGAAATATTATGGTCTTAGTACTGTATAGGCTTAGCTGTCCGAAACATATTTGACTAGACCAGATAAACGATAATAAACATTTCAAATAGAATATGATATGCGTTAAAACTGATGGCGTTAAAGTGATTACTAATTCCGACTGACATGTTTCATGGGAGGTTTATACACAGAAACGTAAGCACTTACACATTCACTAGGCCACAAAGTCAACGATACTAGGCCTATATAGAGAGTCCCTAAAACTAATCTTGATGAAGCTGCCAAAATATGGAACTCAAAATACCCTATGGGTAAGTAATAAGTAAAGTGAATTAATTAGCAAACCAAGACTATAGGCCCACGTTCATTCCACTCTATAGCTCAATATCGGTTATTACAAGATAATCCCCACTTCATAGTTATCGATGGGCAATGACGCAAATAATTCTCTCATACTGTAGGCCAATATACTTGGCTACCTACCAGCACTACCTCCAACAGTGAAATATATTCAGTATAGAACGTTTAAAATCATATATACATATCTAGAGCAATAATCACAGATCAAGTGCAATAACCCATGTCTTTCTCTTTGTGATCGACAAATGAGCACTGCTTAAATTGGATAATCCAACAATAACCCCTGTTCAAAAGCTGGTTCCCCCCTAAGCTCTAGAGCCTACCTGTGTTTGGAATAGAGTAGGGGAGAAACTCCCTGTTTCCCCTTGATGTCTGTCAGTGTGTGTAGTTTGAGGGGTATCCTGTGGACATGGTGTGGACCTGTGTCCACAGCCTGGGTTACAGGTGTGTCTGTGGTCCTGTCTGCAGGCTGTGTGTGTGTAGATACGTTAACGAGGCAGCACCCACCGAGCCATGATCTCAGCCCACCAGGTGTCCCTCCAACCCTGCAGCCACACGTGCTTTAGTTGTCAAGACCAACACTGGTCCCCACAGAATCAGTTCTATATCCTTGCCCCCAGCCCCTATCCGAGGACCGCTCTATTATCACACTCTCTAATTCCCTGTATTACCAACACACGATAGAGTTCACCAACCTTTCTGGTAATTACTCTTTGCTTTAAACCAGCAGCCAGCAAGAGTCGGGAGAAAACATGTGAAACTGCTAGTGTGTATATATGTATACCTCCAGGGATCAGGCTTGCCTTGTCTTTGGGCTTATTTGCTCTCTGAGCTTTGGATTACAATAATCGTTATGCAGTCCTGGGCCACACTATATAGCCCCGCGGTTCTCCAACACCTACCAAAACCAATATTTTCCTGTACAAGTGTCTCCGCATGTGCCCGCCAATCCCCTGGCTATCAAAGGGCCCGTCCGCTACAGGCGGCCAGTGTACTGTGTATTGGCATGATCCCTTTAGATATGTATATCATACATAACCGTAAGTTCCTCTGTAGCCAACGGGTGCAGATTAGCACGATAAGCTGCTGCTATGTCATGATGTTGGCCCTGTATACGGGATTTATGGCACACGTTCACATTAAGGCCAGGGGAATGCATGGCCATGTACATGTTTAACCTCCATTCCTCCAGGTCCATAGTGAATAAAACCAAGCTATATGTTACACCCCAGAGACGTTCCCACAACTGACCACAGGCATATCAATGAATGGCCATACATTCTATTGAACTTTAGCCCTTAGGTCCCACACTGAACACTGCACGGAATGGCATTGTGTCTGGTTCTAGCTTAACGCCACGATAATCACTCAACAGCACCTTGTTCCAATCAATGGGTTTCCCCTTGGGTCGACTAGGTGAGATCAATGTAATAAATCGATTTTGGACGAATCTGAATACCCACCCATAAGCTACACATAAGTAATGCCCTTACTGCATCCTACAGGGGGCGAACTATTAACCCTTATTCATACAAGATATGTATTGTATCGTGTAGGCATATAGATTTATGTGGCGTACTAAACCCCATCTCAGGCCGCCAAAGAAAACAAGCGGGTGGGTACCTCAAGAAGGCAAAACCAAAATATTCTTAATTACACAATAATACGTAGGCCGAGACAGTGAATGCTATGGCTATCAGGTACACTGTTAGAAGTTAGTGTAGCTGTACAGTGAGATATACCGTAGATTTACAGTATAAAAATATAAAAGTACATATTTTTGGTATCCAGTACGTGTATTACATACTGTTCAGCTACACTCACCTAATGTAAACCCACCAACAAGAGCTCCTGGGTTCTAGGCTCCACTGGCCATGCAAAGGCCAATCGGATGGATGCTGGTCTTCTCACCCTCATTAAGGATAAAATGAAGCCATGAAAACTATAAGAAGACTTTGAATGAGGATGATTGTAACATAGCCATTACATTTTATTTAAGAAATTACAGCCTTATACTAGTAGATCGACAGACTAATAGCCCAGTAGCCAATGATAAATATGCTGAATTTATAAATACATATTTTGCCACAATTGGTGAAAACCTAGCAACAAATCAGAATAGGCCCTGGTCTTTTAATAATGGAAATTTTGAATTAATAGCAACTAATACTGAAGACATTACTAGACTTGCCCAAAGAAATCAACACTAGTAAGTCATCGGGTGTTCCTCATATTTCGTCTCAGGTCTTGAAAGACTGCCTTCTTACATTACTTGATAAGTTTGCCTTCAAAACCAATCTAGTTTCCACAGCTCAATACACAATACAGTGGAAAACAGCCAGAGTGTATGGTATTACCAATAAAACACTTATGACCCATTTCGAGAGTGCTTTTGAAAAGGGACTCAAGACTGCCTATTATATGGATGATGATAAAGGAAATGTGGTAAAGCTGAGGGCTAAGGTTAAAGTTGATCTTCTCACAGACAGAAGGGCAATGCATATGAATACAGCAGCTTATAATATTTCCCTTATACCACGAAATACGATTGAACGTGTGATTGAGATCACACTAGACTCAGGGTCAGGTAGAGGTGTGAAGGGAAATGTATCATTTATCATAGTAAGAAAGAGAAAGGGTGCACTCTTGTATTAATGGGATTCTTAAAGATGTGACCTTTGACCTTGATTTTGACCTTTTTCCGACCTAGATATCATTCTACACATAACAGAAATGGATTCAGCACCTTTGGTTTACCCTAGTCCACTATCCATATCATCCATTGGTCACCATACCAGGATCTCTCCAGGATTCCTGATTGGCTCCCCCTATTATATCCTGGCTGGACCGTTTCGGATAGCATACCCAAATTGTGCGTATCAGGAACTGACAACTACCTATAGGCCTGCACCACACAACCTATAGGTCGCATGATGCAGGTGCCCTAAGAAAATCACACCGAGTGAGGCAAGTCGCGCAAAAAAAAGGGTATACTCAGAAAAAATTTGTACATAGACTTTTTTTTGGGGGGGTACTTGAGCCCAAATTCAAATTTTCATGTCCCCCGATCTTGGCTATCTATGTTTTTTGTCCTCTCACGTCTATGTCCAACACACACTGAATGAAAAGCTTTCTCCCATGTCCATATTGTAAACAATTACCCCGGTAGAGAGAGGGGGAGGGGGTACTCACATTTCCATATAGTCTTTGTTGCGATATGTGCATTGTCAGTGCAAAGTGAATCAGGGTTATCACTGTTACACAAATAATAGCAAGTAACCTCCCCTGTAAATTACCTCTAGTACTTAAGTGTTTGTCAGATGTCTGAAAAAAAGCGTCTCACCTACCCCTCCCATAGAGATAGCATTGGTTGTCACGAAATATCCAAATTTGGGGTTGTCGGTTGTCTTCGCGCTCCCATAGAGCTCTATGCTGAAGCAAATTACCACCAATTACAGTCTAACATCATTTTTCGTTTTTTTAGGGGGTTATAGTAGGAATTTGTGAAAAACAAATACACCATTCGATAGAAAGTGATTTATTGAGACCATGCAAGATGCAAAGAGTGAAATATTGAGCAAATGGGAGCAATATTCATTTTTCAGGGAAAAGAGGTGTCCAGAATCGTCTCACTTGACTCAGGGGGGACCCTGAGTCAATTAACCAGGGAGATATCAGGACAATGATTATTGCTTATAAGGCTGTATGGCCAAATGACCCCTTCTACGGGAAGGCTTTGAATTCCGTTTACCCACTGTCTGGAATGAATTAGACATTGATACAAGGAAAAATGTTCTAAAATCTTCTTTCGAAACATGGAATAAACAGCATTTTCTGGACTTGTGTACCTAGGTTTTATTACTAAATATTGAAACATCTCATTTGTAGAGAAACAGGACCCAGGGGAAGACATATCATTGTCATATAATTACTCCCTTAAGGAAATTGTATGATATCCATAACATCGGGTTGAACATCTCTGATATATACTGTATGTAGCAAACAGGTCCTGGCCCTACCTTATACAGTCTAGCCTCTTATAAATCTCATCTGGTGCACTCGATATGCCGAAAGGCAGCCGCAGCCATCGGTATCGGCCATAGGATGTGTGCATAGTGGTTTGCAGTGAAGACTCCTCATCAAGAGGGATGTGACATCAAGGAGGGAAAACACTTGGCCTCACCCAACTGAGGTTGTGGCATTCCAAAAGCTATTCCAATTTGAATGCATTAGGCCTGCTTTGAAGGTTTCCACTGTATAGTTCCTGTTACTCCTATCCCTAAATTCAACTTTGTGAATAGGCCTTTGAACATAGGATCTGGTTGCATAACTCAAGTGGTGATCTGTTATTGCAGGTGCCAATCGATAAGTAGACGCTATTATGTGTCTACTGTTTGTAAAAATGAGGTCAATCATAGTGTCATCAGTATCCGTATTAAGGTGTGTTCTCTGTAATTAATTGGGTCAGGCCTAGGGTTTGGCATAATCCTCTGAGATCATTGGCTTTAGCTACACCTGGCTAACATTGAAGTCACCAATTATAATTTCATTATATTTATTTTTATCCAGGTTTGTAAAAATATGGGTCTCCCAGTCTTGTACAGACTCAAGGGCCTTGCCTGGCCAACCAGAAGGTGAATCTGTCTGTCAATAGCGAGGATGTGGCCGTGCCGGTGTAATGTTAATTGGGCTTTCAACCTCGGCGTCCGGTACCAGAGGCATTGCCGGTACCAGAGGTATTGCCACACAGCTAGTGTAATTGTCACGCCACAAAACCCCCTATTTTACCTTCATCCAATGTATAACGTAATGTTATGTCATATTACATCATAGTTATGATCTATGATAATTGATATTCATAATTATTATTATTTATAATACGCACAATTCTTTATACATATTTTCAATCCATATGTCCATTAAAGTACACCTAGACGTCAGACATACCTATTTCTCATTTAGCCAAGCCAAGCTTTCCCCCATGCATAATTAATCCATATATCACAAGCGGACCCATATCTCCCCACACAAAGGTAACGGTCGCCCCCCCCCCCCCCCAGACACAGAGGCGCCGACCGGACACTCCCAATTACAAACAATAATCAATAAGTTGACCCAAGGATCAACGGTCAACACACAAACAATCATGTAATCCTCACACCCCTAGCCGGTATAGCACCCTGGTCCAATTGAGACGACTGAGGTGCTACCAACAGGCAGGCGACAAAGCTCCCCAGGTGTGCACATTATCCTATTATGTAATCCATTACCCATACTGCACTGGACACCGGCTCCCCCACCTGCTGTCCAGCGCACGCCACATGCTAAAGCCATGAATATATAATTATCCAATCAAATGTCAAATGTATATTATCCAATGAAAACCATTGTTACATGTATTTCCGGTCACATGGGCTCCCCCTCTATCTGCCGGGCACCTGCACCGGGTATTCTGAGCCAGTGTAGATCTGTGTGAAAGGCGCACGTGGGGAGGAACCTAGACGCCGCCCATTCTGTGCCCCGGTCAGCTAGAGGGAAATCAGTAACATCATCCGCCATCTTATAATACTGAGCCCTAGTGACTGGTACTCTGATAATAATATTATTATTAATAAAAGATACCAAGTACCACATCTGACGTCTCATCTCTCATCTTTACGCCCCACATTGATGTGGAAGGGATTTTACCAGCCACATAATGTATTCTGAGCCGGTGTAGATCTGTGTAAAAGACGCACGTGGGGACGAACCTGCGGAGTCACTAGACGCCGCCCATTCTGTGCGTAATCTTAAAAAGCCCACTTTTCCCGTAATCTTAATAATGAAACCCCACTTTTCCCGTAATCTTAATAACTAAACCCCACTTTTCCCATAATCTTAATGACGAAACTCAATCTAATCCTAATATGGATGGCATCTGATATTGATAGGGGGGCTATGCCCCGCAACCCCCGTTCTTCTTTTCCTTTTTTTCCCTTCTTTAATAATGGTGAGTACTCAAGTTTTTAGTAGGGATTTAAGATTATGCACAGAATGGGCGGCGTCTAGTGACTCCGAAGGTTCGTCCCTTGTTGCGTAAAAGACCGTTGTAAAAGCAAATTTCAACTCAATTCAACATTAGGTATTGGAATACATCTGAATTACACTAACGAACCTATTAAAAAATTGAAAGATTAGTATTGCCATGTTAATATAGGTAGATTTACATTTGAAATAGGCAAAGGGATTTGTTTTTTTATTATACTGGTACCCTGATTTGGGGTTGAACCCTGGGTCTTTGGATCGACCTACAGCTACAGTACTACACTACTTGAAACCAAAAACACTTCCTTATATACTGTGCAGCGACACCACTTACTCCTAACGCTGTAGCTATTATGAGAGGGTGTGAGGGCCATGCACATGCCAATATCATTTTTGTACTAAATTGTATTTTGAAATTGTTAAATAGAAATAGAAAGGTAGACAAACCATGACAGAGAATGCAGAGGAAGAAGACTAGGTCGGGGGGGGGGATGTCGGCTGTTGTGTGTCATGCTATCAAGACACCTATGAAATTACATGCTTAGCCAAGGAGTGAAACACATTTTCCACAGGTAGTGGGTCACATCCTGGCTACAAATGACTCTTGTCCTATATCCCTATAAACTGTCTATAAAATACGTCAAAACTTTTTTTTAAAACCCAAATATAGGGCGACAGTTTCGGTTAGAGAATTATATTCTTCTTTCCATAAAGTTTTTATATATACAGACAGAGACTTTTTCATAGTAATAACCTTGATTTGTTTGATTGGATCTATGAGCTGAAATGTAAGTTACTTAAAGAAAGACACATTTCAAAGAAAGGGAAAGTTGAAACGGTTTGAATGATAATATTTAATATATTTGAAATGGAGGTCAAAATTATATGGTATTAGTGTCAACCTCTTCTGCAATTCGATGGAAACAAAAAAAGATTGAGCGTGTGAGTGACCTCACAGATGACTCAGGGTAAGCTGGATATGTAGCTTATCATGTACTTAGATATAGAACTCCCTTATAATCATTCATCGGTCAATTCTGGCATCAGAAATGAATTCCTTGTTAAAAAGTACCCTCAAGTCATGTATGTTATTCCCATTCAGGCCACCAGGTGGGTGTCGGTGAGCAGGTGGGTGTGGGAGAGCAGGTGGGTGTGGGTGTGGGTGTGCAGGTGGGTGTGGGCGACAGTTGCAGGCTGCGGGCATGTACCGCCTTCTGACCCTACCAAAAAGTGAGTCAATCGGACGATAAACGGCGAAGATATGGGTGGTACAATTTTGCTCTGCACACATTGACGGTTTATGGATACTCTAACTATCTACCAAACCAGATATGCTTTATGGACCCTATTGAATGATCACAGATGGTCCAAGATGGACCTGGCGAGTGTGGGTTGTACTAGAGACTTAAAAAAAAAAAAATCTTGTTCACCAAATCTGTTCACCAAAACCCAAAATTATGACTTTTATATCTTTCATGTGGGGGGGGGGGGGACACAGGGCATGCCCAGTTTTTGCCCGGCTTGGTGGTAGATCTTTGAAGTTAGATGCATCACGAGAAAAAAGATAATTTTGGTCGGCCTAGAAGGATAAAAGGTGCACTGTATCCAGGATCCACCCCTGCAGAGTTTCGTACGCAAATGATGTCATGGGTTCAGTGTGCCTTTTAGCATAATGGACAAGGGACAAAGCAGAGGTAGGGGTTGAGAAGAAGGGACAAATGTACTTCTTTTCTTTGAATAGGGACAAGACCCGTTAACTGTAATGGAGAATGGACTTCGTTGCTTTCTACTGTAGACAAGTGACACAGGTACTCCCCATGTGAAGTATTAAGGATAACACACTTGATATCACTTCATACAGGATTCTTATGTGTTTGGCATTGACTATAGTGCACAGTAATCCTATGACATACTTTGTTACCATACAACATGTCCAGTTTTTGCCCGGTTTGGGGGTAGAAGAGAGAAATTACACCAGATTGCTTCAAAATGTCATTTCTATCTTCCACCAAAAAATGTAATGCCTTGGAGCCTATGGTCGCCAGTTACCAAGGGTAGATTTGTTTTAGTACATTTACATACAGTGAAATCTTGTTATAAGGAGGACGGTTATAAGGAGCAGACGGTTATAAGGAGCACATTTGCTTTGCCAAATTCTTTCCTATACTTTTCTATAGTAAAAAAACACCATTAGAGCGAGCATTTCTAGACGAAAATCGTTTATAAAGAGCACTTTTTGACCATGAATGGGATATATTTACAACAAACTTCCAAAATTTGGTTACAATAAACAAATTTGTTTGGTTATAATAGGCAAAATCATGATTTAGTACATGTCTCCACAATACACAGGGAAGCCCTGGCAGTAGGTAAGCATCCCTACACTACAGGATAAACTATGAAAAATCAGGGGGCACAGTGAGACGCTAGGTGGGGCACAGTGAGACAGTGTTATGGTACACTGTGATGGATCATGTGATTAGGTGAATATATGAAAAATCAAACTTAAACCATATTTTTTAACCTTAAAACTAAAGAATAACACTTCTTGATAGTTATTTACTTCAAAATTTCCTCTGGTTGCAATCTCTCGAAATGTCCATGCTATATTATCTGTCTCACTGTGCCCTGTAATCCAGCCAATCCACTGTAAACTATGCTATTCCTATGGTTTGTCTCACTGTGCCCCATCATGCCATCTAATCAACAATTCCATGTCACAAATTTATGGGTCCATATAGAATTGATCCAAAATGATAATTTTGTAAAGAACATTCATGTTCTTCAAAATTATGGGAAAATTTACCAAAATTCCTTTTGGTTGCCATGAGGACCAGCTTCGTTGTAAATTTCTGAAATTTACTTTTTCAAAAGTTTTGGCCTAAATCATAGAAAACCTACTTGTAGTGATCAAATTTTACCCGTTTTAAAAAATATGTATTATTTGTAACATATATTACCGTAAAACCTCGCGTATAAGCCTAACTCGCGTATAAGCTGCACCCATAACTTTGACAGATTATATAAGCCGCAGAGGGGGTCTGAAAATTGTTAATTTGGTACTGTAGTATACTAATAAAAACTCTTGTATAAGCCGCACCCTATATAGGCATGTTTGGTATCAAAAGAAAGCTGAGTCTGCTTCGCGTACTAGCCACGGCTCATACGCGAGGTTTTACGGTATCTACAATAAATTATTTTTGGCTATAACCCTAAATCCAGAGGCCCCAGGCCCTCTGTCTCACTGTGCCCCGTGTCTCACTGTAACCCACTACATGATCGGCAGCCGTACATGATCGGTGACGTACATGATCGGTGACGTACATGATCGGGGATTATTGACTGCCCTACCCTTTTTGACCATGATAAAACATAGATAAACCTGGGAGTACATAAGGACAAAACACAAAATTCACAATTTCACTTAACAATTTTATTTTCCTGAAAGGGTAGCGTCTTGACTCCCTGAAACCGCCGTGGAACTCTGTTTCGCCCAAGAATGCAGTTTTTATTCACCGTAGACCACATGCTACCCTAATCCTGAGGCGTCTGTGACGTTAATGAATAGTGCACTGCAAGAAACTCTTTTAAAGTGACCTAGGTATTCCAAATTTTGGCTCCTAGTTGGCTGACTAGGTACCATTAATCCTGGGAAATTTCATAGCTGTAAGTCGTAAATTAAAAAAATTGTGGCACTTTCAATTATGTAGAAAATAGAAAAATACAAAGCATTCTATAACACTTTACCAACTTTAGCCTAGTTTCCTTAATCTTGCTTTGTTTACCATTAAAATTACTGTCTAATGTCTTTAGTACATCTAGTTGCCAAAGCAAAAGGTTTTAGGTGTGAGTTTCCGACCGATTGGTCACACTAGTGTGTGCAACATGGTACCAAGTACCCAGTTAACGTCACAGACGCCTCGAGTTTCACAGTAATCAACTAGATTGGTTACAGAATCATTAAAAGTGTTTAGAACATCTTAATACCTTACACACATGTACAGAACAGGTCGGTGCATTGTTTAGAACCTTAATGGAAACATTTTTACAATTTTTTGAGTATGCGCTCAGTCTTTAAACAAAAAAAATCACCTTTTTACCGTGTGTCGGCACGCGCAGCACCACACCATCAAAATATTTACATTACAATGGAACCTCCTGGGCTCTATTCTACAAGGCAAGTTTACCTGTTTACAACCATTTAAAACAGTAATAAAGACCCTTCTAACACTAGCAGGGCCATACTAGTAGCTGTCTGGCTAAACCCATACATTTACTAGGTTAACGTCACAGACGCCTCGGATATCTCTACTATAACAGAACTTTACTAGAATGGTCACACAGCCATCAGAAGTGTTATAGGCCTCCTCGTCTTCTCTCTTCTTGCGGGCCCGACTTTCCGCCTTGCGCTGTGCGCCCGTCTTTACCATTCCAGGCGGCAGCTTTGGTCGTACCATACTGCAAAGTAGACAACAATTTATGATTATTTAAGGGAATTTCAGACCTTTTAAATAAATTTGCAACATGAATAATAATTGCTATTTATTGGCAAATGTTCACTTAAGTTGATTGTATAATTAGACACAGGTGTATGGCAAAAGCATGGAGGATTTTGAGCACATCAGACAAACAGAAGTGGGTCTGCCCCAGCATTTAGGCAAAAACAGCCAGGGGACACAGAAGTTGGAAAAAAAAGTTTTAACTACTGCCAATACACCTTACTGGCTCTTTAGATATATAGGACGGGCATGCTGTCTAAAAATATGGAGAGGTTGGGTGCAGGGGAACTACTATTTCCATTTGATTAACTGCTTTCGAGGCGTCTGTGACGTTAATGAAATGACCTATAAATATATGTAAACTTTGATAAATAAAAACATTTCTTGGTCAGGGCATTAGCTTACATGCCCCTGAAGCATGGTACGAAGTTACATTATTCAAATCGATCAAATAGTCACTGTACAGTGACAATTTCATTTTCGTCGGAGGCGTCTGTGACGTTAACCCGAAAATGCATAAATTGGCTTGCAGTGACCAGAAAAGGAGTACCAGCGTAAATATAACCCACCAACATGATGAGGGGACTTAGTAGGAAGAGAATTAACCATAATATATTAAGTTCAGATAGCTTTCAGCTGAGTGAGAGTACATTTTCTGACTGAAAATCCAAAAGAATTCCAAAATATTTTTTTTAAAGGCATGAAACATAGCCTTAGATACATGGGATTGCTACTAAACTACATAGAGGCATAGAGGAACATCTATTCTATTGAATCAAGTTGATATGTACCCTCAGGGAAAGATAGAACGATAGCCAGAATGATTTTTCGCCGAGCCCGCATTAACGTCACAGACGCCTCCGCCGAGGGTGCACCGGCTAGAAATTGCGAAAACTAACATGGCGGCGTCCATGACATTAATAAGCGAGCACTCTAACGAAAATAAACGATCAAGTCTACCTAAAATAGACCGTTCTAAACGAAAATAAATGTATCAGCGCGGGCCTTGGTGCAAAATGAATCAAAATATAACATATTTTAGTCCGATCCCTTACCTTTTGTCGGTGGAAATAGCTGAAAAAGAACTCTGAATTGTTGGTTTGGGAGACGCTCCAGCAAGATCAGACGCTTCTTTGCTCGCCGAAACGGTACCCGGATGTGCGCCACTTCCGGTGGGTAACAGGAACGCCGACCTCGTTCCCACGCCAAATTTTGGGTTAACGTCACAGACGCCTCCGCAAAGTATAAATACCCCTCCCGCGGTGCCTGTTCGGTACATATCGAATCAAATGCTGTTGAGGATCCTCAAGTACAACCCAATAGAGTACACAGGGTACAAGAAATATATATAAAAACATAATTAAACGCTGGAAAGGCTATAATGCTTGGAGGCGTCTGTGACGATAACTCGAGTTCCAATACACTATATTGCCCATAAGGGAGAGTAAAAGTGGGCGTGGCTCAAATTTTTTTTTGCCATGAGCTTAACCATTGGGAGGCTCTAGATTGCTGGTAGTAAGGATATTTAGTGAATACTATTAATAAAGATATAGGCCCTTTTATTAACGTCACAGACGCCTCCGAAACATGTAGTTGCTACATTTGAAGGTCACTGTTGACAAATTTGCGTGGGATATGAAAGTGTAACGAGCTGATTTGTTCACATAACATATATAGCTACTAGGAAATGCTGTTTAGTGATAGTTTTTGATGTGTCAGTTGACATGAGGGCCTTGTTAAACATGGATAATTAGCTAAAAAACATGGATTTTAGCCATTTTTCAACTTTGGAGGCTCATAAATCAGCAAAAAATCATCGTATATGCAAAATTATAATTTTTTCCGAAAGCCTAGAGTCTACCCTCTTATGAAAAACCAACAAAGACCATACTGGTGTATGTATTTTTATTCTGTGGCTCTTGCAAAGCAGACAACCCCCCAAAACCCAGATCAGCATCTTTTTTCGATCCGACCCATACATGATGTAAGTCTTAACATGTATTAGCAGAAACATGTGCAGCAGTGGGTAATAAGAAAATTTTACATGACATTCCCAGCCGGTCATGTAGTACGTCACGTGACGTACACCCGGGGGGGGCACTCAGATCGGAAATGGGTACCCACCTCCAAACGATCCTGGAAAGTGGAGGCGGTGGGCCTCAAAACTAGGGGGCGGTGACTCAGAAATCGGGGGGCGGTAAGGGAGTGAAAGTGATTATTTTAGACATGTGGGTAAAAAATGTGCACGCACACGGGCCCTTTGAAGCATAGTAATGTGCGGGCCTTTTTTCTGAAAACAGGCAAAAAAATGTTGCCCCCCCCCCCCAGTCAAGGGGTCGAAATGTTGCCCCCCCCCCCCCCCCCCACATGTTGTGAAAAAAATCACTCAGAAATAAAGGACAATCACTCTCCTTTGTATACCTGCATGACTGTATTGTCTCTAGGGAGGATTTTGAAAAATGTGGTTTATGGGGCCTAACCTTACCCTTTCAATTTGTAATTAGCATCCATGCTGTGAAGTTTACACAGCCATAAGAACAAAGGAAGATGCTTATTGGCAAGG
Source organism: Harmothoe impar (assembly GCA_947462335.1). Taxonomy (NCBI): domain Eukaryota; kingdom Metazoa; phylum Annelida; class Polychaeta; order Phyllodocida; family Polynoidae; genus Harmothoe; species Harmothoe impar. The sequence continues at coordinate 60,210,251 of OX381704.1, forward strand.
GGGGGGGATATGAGGGATGGCATCAGAGTAGTCATACTGATTGGTGTGTGTGTGGGGGGGAGGGGCTGTGTCCTGTGCTTGTTTTACTATTAAACTGCCCTCTATCCATGCCCTAGGGATGTCCTGCCATGAGCATAGGAGGAAGGGGGTGGGGGCTAGGTAGCCTGTTCCCTCCTTCCCCAGCCAGAATTATGCCTGTGTAAACTTTCAATAGTGACCAGTGTCCACCTCCCTCATCATCCCTCTGCTCCCCTCAATTCCTATGTCTCTGTAGTTGGATAGTCCATTTCCAGGACGGTCAGCACTGAAATGCCCTGGGCGGTGGCTTATGTGTCAAAGCTACAGGCGGTCACATGCTGCATTTGGTGGGCGCTGTAGTTTGGAAGTGGGTAGTTACCAACATAGAGTGACTACCCCCCCAGGGCATGTGCATGATTGGTTGTACATTAAGACCGGGGTATCAAAGGCCACCGCAAACGGCGTGTTTGGATCAGATGTCTCGATCAGTAACTAAGGAAAAGCACCGTTTGCGGGAGGTCCCACTGATCCGATCAGAGCATATCAAACATGTTTGATAATGCTCTGATCGGATCAAATGATCGAGACATCTGATCGAAACATGCCGTTTGCGGTGGCCTTAGGCACTCCCCTGAGGCCCCTATAAATATTTTGGGAGTGATCTTTTCCTGATAAACTCCCCAACAATACATTACAGTCAATAGGTATGGTTAGAAGAGTTAAATAATTGAGTGCATGGGGTAATTGGTGGATTTTAGTCTTCCAATCATGGAGAGGATGTGTCCAGTACTTGTTATTGCTGTCTATGTGATGTCAATGTATCTATGTAGATGTATTTATAATTTATCTGTGTGTTTATATTATTTTATTCAAAATATCTAAGTCATTATTGTCTCCCTTCGTGGTTTACCAGTTTATTGTTAGTTAAGTGAGCATAAATGGCTTGGCGCTAGAGAGTCCAACTGAATACAAATACCTGGGAGTCATAGTAGACAGTGAGCTTAAGTTTGAGTCACAGATGAAAGCCACAGAATCCATGACTCGACAGAAAATTTTCCAGTTGAATTTCATACGAGACTCAGTGGATAAGAGCACAGCAATCCTAGTCTATAAACAGACTATTTTGCCATATTTTGACTACTGCAGCTTCCTGGTAGAGGGAGCAAAGAAGAGTAGGATAAAAAAGCTGCAAACCCTGCAAAACAGGGCCCTCAGAGTCTGCACCCAGAAATTTAGTACAGAATATCGCACAGATGCTCTGCATAAAGAATGCAATGTAGAGACGCTTGAAAAGCGGAGAGAATACCAGTTGGCCCTTCTAATGTTCAAGGAAGCACAGAAGCTGGGTCTCAGGCCGGCTGTAAACCCAAGAACTAGAAGTGACTTAAAAGTCAAGTTCCATAAGCGGAGAGCTGTGCTACAAAAATACAAAAAGGGTCCGCATGCCAGAGGTATAAAGCTCTGGAATAGAATTAAGCCTGAGGTTCAAAAGGCCACAACTGTGACAGCCTTTAAAACCCTGTACAAAAAGACCCCTTTAGATCCGCCAAAAATTGAAGCCTAGGTACAGACCAGACCAGTATATGCTGACTAAGTCAGCATTTACTATCTTTTTTGTATTAACAATCATCGATAGTTAGATATTATTACTTAGTTTACTTGTTGATATCCAGAATACACTACACTGGCTCGAGTTGAGTGTGAGTCCATATGGTGTTGACAATTGGCCCCCCCAACAGTAGCTGAGTTAAGCATTGTACGCACGCAACCAACCCCTTCTAGGATACGCATATTTTGTTCATCACTCATCATATCTAAAATGTGTTTTCACCAGTACAGTCTGATACCGGGCGGGTATCTGCTGTAAAGTAGAGTACGTCTACAAAAGATATTTATATTCCAATAACAAAGGATAGGATATAGTATATGAAGTAGTGTAGGTTAGAATTTAATGTAAACTATTTATCTCATAACTTCAGTATCGCCAAAGTGCATCCAGATGTAACTCAAGGACACAACATTTTATCGAATATCATGAAAATGAATAAAATGTGTTTAAACAAAAAAAAAAAAAAGAGTGAGGCACAATGTAAGATGTTGTATGGTTGATATGAAGCAAATATCGGGGAGTAGACACCTCACTACTTCCCCAAGGTTACTTTCTGGTGGAACAAAGCATATTATTGATACTTGTAACCTTAGACCAAATAAAACTGTATTTAAAAAAAAGTACGGCCACCAATCATGGCCACATTTTAGTTGCATTGCTTTGGTGAGAGTGAGCCGTGTACACGTGCTGCTGAATGTCTACCAATTTCAATCAAATAATAGGAAAGGGATTCTCAGTGAGTTTTAGGCTACTTTTTTTTTTCAAAGGCTAGATTGGGAATCTGCGAAATAGCAATTGTTTCAGTGCAAATTCAGGCGAAATTCAGGTGGTTTTATCATTTATGCTACAGACAAGTGTTCAAATTTTCTGTGGTCAGTAGCTAATTTTGGTTGGAAATGATTTGAAGAAAGGATAGGCCTAGGCCTATATCTTTCAGGTCAAGGGTGATTTTCAGAAGTTGTAAATGTCAGGTGGCTGTTATCGCGTTTTCTGCTATTTTAAAGTATATAGAAGAAGCATTTTCTTCACTGAGGCCCGCAGTAATGCCAGTAATGCATTAGTCCGTCCTGCCACTTGCGCCATCTGTTGTCAAATCTCAGGCAATTGCGGTCGAGCGATAATGGAAGAAACAAGTATATATTTACAATATACTAGCTTCCATGCACTATATCGAAGAAGGTTTAATGTTCAGAATATACATTTTGGTGTGTAGAAATAGAATATTCTATACACTCCATCAAATCTCACCCGATTCATTAAAAATGAAGTTTACATTTGGCCACTAGTAATTCTTTGCAGGCTATCGCCGCCATACTTGTAGTTCTCATTTGACTATCTAGTTGAGTATCTAATAAATGTTCAAAGATCTTAAGTGTCCTATATTTCAAGGCCTAATTACTACAATAATTAGTGATGAGTTATTTCCATATTCTAAGTACCATAAACATACTTCAAACATAGGCAAGAGAAATACGATTGAAATACCAAATTATTGTTGCGTTTCAGTAGGTCACGTGATCAAATGTTTTGAGTTATTTTGTGACAACCCCTGCTGTCAGCAATACTTAAGAACAGCATGATATCAGGAAAGAAAACAAGACATTTCGCTCTGTGCATCGACAACATGATAACACAGAACTTGAGATAAGGTAGGTGTCCACGAAAGAGATGTAGTGGTTTATATGTGCCTGGTTGCAGTGATATTACTCGGGCCTGTCTGTCAGCAAGCAAGGACCAAGGGAGGAGTCCTCTGCCGCCACTGGCACTGGCACTGCATCTGATCACCAAGTGTCTTCTTCTTGTCAGAAGTATGTAGAATCTAGTGTCTGTGCAACTTAAATGTCCTCAACAACCAAGGTCAACAGCATGTCATCGTTGATCGTGTCCGACCCTAAGGGGCCAGTTATTTATTTCTAGGCTAGTTGGAGGGGGGGGGGGGGTGGCTTCAATCAATACTGGCAATAGTGGATTTTCTCAAGAATTCCGATCCCCTCCTAGGGCCCCACAAGTTCTACATGTGAGAGATCCCCCTTCCCCCCCCCCCCCCCCCGCCCATGTGCTTACATTTATGATTCGGATGTATGCGTTGTCTATGTTTTTAATCCCCCCCCCCCCCCCCACACACACACCCCAGTATACAGAAAAGGTACCAGTAGTGTATTTGGTACCTTTTCTTTGGTAATAGATCTACCTGAAAAAGGGATTTGCAACTCACGCTGTGTCCTGGTTCTCTCAGGTCTCCACTGGCCTAGCCTTAGTCATAAAAAAAGGGTTATGTTCAGGTAGCGTAGCCAAAAAAAGAGAGAGGGTCGGTAGGTCGCTCGTTGCCCCCCCTTTTTGTTTTAAAGAATTATGAGACAAAATTCCTCCCTTTTTCTCAATGTTAGTAAAAAGAAGTTTTAGGAAAAGAAAGACATTTTTGAGTGCCAAAAACCCTAAAATAACTTTTTTTTTAAAGGCAGGCCGCAGGGCCAAAGAAAAGAGTCGGTCAAGATACATGAACACAGCTTTTTTTGGCCTTATGATGTAGGTCTATGCCTATAAATTAAAGTATAAGTTGACATGTAATGTGGCATAGTGTACAATGTAACCTGAAGATAATTCTTTCTCATCTATTCATCACAGGTCCATCTGCTAGAAATTCGACCATAACATACGTACGTGGGGAAGTTCAGCCATGGTTTGGCATCTACTGAGCTCTGTAGATAAGCAGCTACTTGGCCTTGTGTGTCCAGAAACACAAATCACTGGAAGGTTACACATACTATACCCTTCATACAAAGTACTCTGGGGTCTCTTTTTTTCATCATAGAGGAAGTGTCAGCCACTCCGCCTGTGGAAGTTGAAGATGGGCTCAGGAGTGCCATTACTTAATGAATATAAACAGGAGTTCCTATGGAAGCGTCTTCCTCAGACGATGCTGGGCGGGCCCAAGCTGCGGCTTGGTTACGATGCGCCCGCCTACATCTACATCACCCAGGTGGTTCTTTTCCTGGTGCCCTGGATATTCAGCAGCGTTCTGACACCGCTTGTCGCGTACGGCATCCTCCGCTATGACATTGGCATCTATGTCATCAGCGGGCTGACATTCATCGACGTCCTGATAGTAAATGGATTCAGCGCGTACATGAAACGGACAAAGGCGGCAGTATCGGCCTTAGCTCGGAATGCACAGAATGTGCTCGCTGAGGAGGATGAGATCGAGTTTACGTCATGTTGCGGCGTGGATGCCATCAACTTTGTGGTGCCCGGTAAGAAGTTCATGGTTAACATCTTCCTTCATGCTACATTATCAGCAGCCATGGTTGGTCTGGGCTTCTGGTACTTCCTACCAGAAACCCTAAATAACCTGTATGGCAACAACCTGGGTTCCACACTGATTGTGCACATTCTGGGATGGTTTACGGTATGTGTGGCACAGTACTCGTTGACGGTCAGCGCTCCACCTGAACCTGCCACCTACAACGCTGAAGACACCTATGAATTGGCACCCCTTATGCGTCCTTTCTACTGCTTCCTGTTCTTTGCCATTGATCTCCTCGCAAGGTAAGCAATATAATGGATATACTCAATGTTAACCTGTTGGTGCTATAGAGCCTTGCTATTGCTAATCTTTTTGTCCCTATTGCCTATTTACCACATGGTTCAATGATGGTTGTATATTTATCATTACATACTGTATATACTAAATTGCTTAGTCTACAATAAGTGCAAACAGAAGCAGTCATTATTACTTAGAATACAACCTTATTCTTTTGATTCATCACTAACCATAATTTTCATAACCGTAGCACATAATTGAATTGTTTATTCTATTATCCTGGAAAACAATCTTCACTTCGAAAATTTTTATGGATACACACTTATATAATACTTGCTATGGTTATTTATACCTGTGTTCATATGCATATTTACATAAAACATGAGGTCATTTTTGTCAATTTCTTAAGTTTCCAATGTTAATGGTTCAGGAGCCAAAAAGGTAAAATGTACACACGTTGACCACTCTATAAAGAATGCGCCTGAATGAAATTCCCTTTATGCTAATGCTAGTTCCAATGCGTATCCATGGAGAGCATCCAATGTTTGATCAGCTATGTCACTATTGGTGATTTAGAGTACGATAGTTGTTCATACATAGAATTGGGAGTTCAACCTGGTTCTGCAAGCCTTGACCAACAACCCAAACTGGGCAGCCTATTAAGCAGAGAAAAATATACATATAAAGTAATGTCATATGTAGAGCCATTACTTTGTATAGCACGGTACCTGCTTTGGACACACTCTACAAGTTCTCAATTCACCTTCTGTCAAACACTATATTGCATGTTATCAATACCACCATAGATCCTACAAAACACTCTATAATATCACGGAATGTATTTTCAATCCTAGACTTGGGGCGTGCTGATTCAGTCAAAGACTAAGGTCTGGGTGTAAAGGTAACAATGTTCAGCAACAACACATAGTATATATTCAGTACCAACCTCATATATGTATTTAAGTTGCATGTACCTTTATTTACTAAGGAACGGTTTTGACAATGAAGTGATGATTAATCTAGCAGTAAGCAGTATTTAGGTATGGGTAAAATGATAACTGTGAAGAAATATGATATATTAGTTCATTATTTCAAGAAAATACTCATCTTATTTTGATACTTAAATTATGATACCTAAGAGTGACCTGCATAAAAACGTTCTCTTGAATAGAAATTAGTGGCCACGGAAATATATTAGAACGTACATGAGATGCCTATTGGTAGTGTGTTGTATTAATTTTAACATTCAAGTGCCTAGGCTTAAGAGGGGTAACTAGGATAACCAGGTTAGGATGATAATGACACTAAGCTGGATCGATATTATAACCTTGGGCTAAATTAAGCATATTTGCAAAAAACAAAAAAACTATTGAAAAGCTGAGATGATGTGACAAAGCCTTTTTCTGCAGCACTGTAGTGTTTGTCTACCTATTGACACTTGGTAGAAAAATAGAGATCAAGTATACATGTGTAGATGAAATAAACTCATACAGATGTACACGCTTCACCAAACCAGGACGGAACAAAGGAATATGCAACACTCATAAATTAATCTGAATTCCTGGTATACGCCACTGTATACGCTATAAACAAAGGATAGTCAAAGACAACTATCAATGGTTCTTTCATGCCACCCATTTAGCCTGGTAATATCAAACACATTACACTGAATCAGAGGCATCTCTAACACTCTAGGGGTGACATATGTACAAGTATAGGTTTTACGTATACAGTGGGCGTGGTCCTACCTCACCTGGGTAGATACACTGCAGCCACAGGTGTGTACATATTGGGAGTATACAAAGGATCAGAAGCGGGTGGCTGGGTGGGGCACACACCGGTAGTACTAGTCATATCTGAATTCCCCTTGTCTCAGCTCACACAAAATATAACATGGTTTGGTTTCTTGAGGTGAACAGACTGCATATAAAACTTCGTCACTGTATTCACCTGATACAATGTACCACCAAACAATGATTACCTGGGGTCACGTTGGGGTAGTATTAATAGCGTTACTTAATTCAATGTTCTGAAATATAGTAAAACATATGCTAAATATATGTTTAAATACACAATATATGAACAGAATTGAGTTTTTACTCCTTGTCAGCATATTGAGATGGTCTCCAATACATATGTTTTTGCTATGGCGATACCTTTTTAAAAGTAATGGAGTGGTGTGAATTAATGGTGAAATGTACCAAATAGTTGGCGCCGCCATGGTAAGATTAGCCCCATTTCCTGAACACCACCTTTACACTAGGCTCTCTTCTCAGGTTTGTTAGCGCTGTCAAACACTGCCACCTCCGTCCCAATCGGTGCACATTTACCTAGACGTGCCTAAGGCCTATGATTTATTTACCATGCTTTTATAGCGTTATAACTGGCACCAAATCGTGCCAACCAGGCCCTAGCCTTGGGACATTGCCAACGATAACGAACCCTTTATGTGTAACACTTTGGCCTTTGTTGGCCCGAGTACTTGTAATATCCTGGTAATTAGCCTGGTAATATCAAACACGAAAAACGAAACATTTAGCCACCTATGGCAAGCATATGTACTGCAATATAATACATCTGTAATAAGGTAACCCAGGCTAACACTGTGTATATTTATAACTGTACTATTACGTAATAAACGATTTTTCTCTCTCGTGCATTGCTATTTCACATATTAGAAACAATGTGTTGCAGCTTTAATGGGTGGGATACTCTTCTCCCAGACAGTGTGGGAGAAGAGTATCCCACCCAATAATTCAAGAACTAAGGAGGCCATATATAAAGGATATTGACCATGTTTTAGATAACCAAATCTGACTTCCTGGTTAACGTCAGCTGCATGGGGAGATCAACGTTTAAACCCTCTTGTGGATATAGAAAAGGGGAATAAGGTGAACTGTATGAAGTATAATGAAAGTAGAAAATGTTGGTTGTAAGTTTTTGACCCCTTTTCCATCTAGCCAGGGTCCATGTACTAATTTACAAAGCAGTGTATGAAGATATACGTACGATTAATGTACGCGATAATTAAAGCTTGACTACATGAGTAAACCTGTCATTGAGGCAGGGTTATGCATATACTATAGATTACCAAACGGACAGGCTTAAACAAAACCAGTAGTAATCTGTTCTATCAATAGAAAGTCTCTTTGACCAAAGCTAGCAAGAAAAGTTTAAAAATTAAGTTCTTTATCCCAATACGATTGTTAATAATGTTTATGGTGTCTAAATCACCATAACGCATTTCTCCGACCCATATAAAGTATTTGTTATGGGACTGACCAGCTTGTCTACCGTCCCTCAGTATCATACTATAACAATAAGTAATGTTACATTGGCCATTATACCAGGTTCTACTCCAGTAACCTGCTCGTGGCTAACCAGGTGGGACATGCACTGGTGGTGACGCTACCATTGTTTTGGACAGTCGGCCTGCTCTCCCCTCTCACCGCCTTCTTTACATGGCTCATTGAACAAACAGTCATCTTCGTCTTCGGTGGGTCGGCCATGGCGAGCGACGCAAGGTTTGTACATAATTGATTTATTTGCTTTGGAACAATATGTGAATGCATATTCAATTTCAAAATTTACATAACGGGCTAAAGTATATCTGGAAGCAGTGAATATATGTCCCTACATTTAGTGCAGGTCCATAATAGATGTGAAGTATATATATATATATATATATATATATATATATATATATATATATATATATATATATATATATATATATATATATATATATATATATATATATATATTAATTGTTGGGTTTGCCGGGTAATCATATGAGCAGTAAATGTTCTTGCCAACCTTTTATTTACCTTACATATATGTCTATATCTAACATGTAGTGGGTATCATTCTTTTCTCACTCTCCCAAGCCTAGTACATGTAGTAATGTCTACCTTTTTTTTGGAGGTGAATCTCTCCCTGGTCGGTGTCCCATTTTCGCTCTAGCATCATGTAACATCAAACAGCTTCCCTCTTTTTAATCCAAACAAGGCCTTGTTCATTCATATACTCTCACTGTTCAATACTCCTCTGTATATGCAGGTCCTTAGTCATGGCAGTACTATCAACAGGCAGTTTTCTCCTGGTGTACTTCATTCCGTACGGACTCGTCACCACTGTACTGATGGCAACTATTGGTTATCTACTCTCCACTGACCTTGGGGGGCTTGGGGCACAGCTAGCGAGCAGCGCCTGTCAGCCGCACACGAAACAACAACCAAACGAAGTAAGATCAGAACCTGACAAGAATGATTTTAACTGGAATTAAAGGTTTATCGAATGATAATACAATCCATATAGTCCACACATCTTCTAGGACTGTCATCGATACCCCCTAAATCGATACATCGACATTTCCGAAATTCCGATTATCGCATTAACAAAATCATTTCATGTATGAAAATAATAATTTATAAATTGAAAACGCCATTGGCTTACAGGTGGTGATAAAAGGGAAGTTCCTGTGGCGCTGGTCGCTGCGTGAGCTGCTCTTCCACCTGCTCATGTTAGTGTTAACGGGTGCAGCGGCCACTCTACTCAACCTGCTGGTGGCGCCGTCTACCTTAGCTTTCACCGACTACCTCCCATACGGTGTGATGGGGCTCCTGGTGTTGGAACATATACTGACAGACATCCAGAGCGTCTACGTGCTGCTTGGTTTATGGCGGAACAGACTGTTTCCAAGTAGCACACAGAGAACAACCATATTCCACAAAGGAAAAACGAGGTTGAAAACACTGGGATATATTCGTAGATTTTTGAAAAACTTCAGTAAGTGTTACTCAAAGCATAACGCTCATTGTGTATATATTTTTCGTTTGGAGCCAGATTTCATTGTAAGATTGAATTATATACCAACTATACATTTACACATCTTAACATGATAGGAATCTGTGTGTGAACATAATAGAAAGACATACTGTGTGCCATCTAACTACCGGTACATGTAGAGAATTCGTAAGGATTTGTGTAATGCTGTCCTTGGACAGATTCTAACGATATATATACATGAAGTCACTCCTAGGTAATATGAAGAAATATAATACAAAACAGCCACAACTACCGGTAGTCTTAATGTTGATAGAGGTATAGTTTACCCTGCGTCGTTGAGCATTGATACATGTGTAGTTGTACTGTTACAGTTGCACCTTTCCTGATACTCTGCTGGCTGGCCATGACTGTCAGCTTCACCGATACCTCATCTTCATCCCTGAGTGCTAATACTACCAATATCACCACCTCCACCGTCTCAGCCGCACAACTACTGGGCATCCATAGAACTTACAGATGGGTACGTAGCAGTATTATGTCAAGAACCCCCACCCCCCATCAAAGAATAATCTATTTGTTGAATTTTTCGATTCGAGAAGAAAATATAACTCACATTACACTGGAACGGTTGATTACAATGTTGTTTGTAACCAGAACATTAAAAGTATCCTAATCTAGTTTTTTTTATTGCCAAATAATCTCCCAGGAAATAACAGTGAAGAACTCGCACCTAACCAGGTCAGAGACCTCTTTCCATTGCAAATACAATAGTTAAATGATAAACTCCTCCAAATAATGTACTAATTGTAATTTTGTTGATTTGCTGGCAGCTGTGGCAGAACACGGTGGCCTGCATGGTAGACCTGACCATCTACCAGCTGCTGCGGCTTGCCCTCCCTACCTCAGCCTCCGCGTGGACTGCGCTGCCGGCCGGCCTGCAGCTCCTGCTCATCTCCATCATCAGAGACCGTGCCGAGCAGCTCGCGCACAAGCTCTACTTCTACGGCATGCTGCTCGTCACCTCATGGAGCGACAAGAAACAGCGTCGCGGCTCCACTGTACCAATTATCATCGTGAACCTGCTGTTACTACCGCTGGTGTTGGGAGTTGTGGTAGCAGCAGCGGCGCTATCCGCACCACTGTTACCGCTCTTCACACTGCCCGTGTTCTTCATCGGGTACCCGCGACCACAGCGAGGATGGCCGGGATCGGTCGGTGCGTCGGCCAACAACTGTGCCGATACCGTCTATTACAGGCACCTGGCTCCAGAACTATCTCAGGCACTCAGTGTCGCTGCTGCTAATGGTAGTATAGGTGAGTGCAAAGTAGCAATTTATTTAGATATAGAGCTTGAGAACAGCCTTTGAAATATATGCATTTTTTTTTCCAGGAATTGAAATGACTATGGAAATTGCACTTGAATTTACTATTAAGTCAGATGTCTTAACTGAAACTAAAGGAAATTATTATCAATCCTTTTTCCAGGTGAGCCAGTCGTAGGTGGACACTACCTGGTACGTTTCCAGGACCGGCTGACATGGGTGCAGGTGCTAGAGCGGGGTTATCTCTACATGTGTATCTCTATCAAGGGCCTGGAGCTGCAGGAGACCTCCTGCCACACCATGGAAGCCCTGCGTATTGATGACCTGTTTGAAGAAACCTTTGAGCGGGAGAACGGTACTGGATGTTGTACCTGGAACCCACACCCCCTGAACGTACTACGACCATATGACACCGCTTACATTAAGACATACTCCGATGCCCGTAACCAGCTAACGGGTGTTATTGACTCCTCAGACAGTTTGCGGTTAATAGCTGATGGCTTTGTACAAGCCTTAGTATGGATCCTCTTACATCACTGTCAGGAGAAGAAGAAGCGTGGTGACATCTACCTCACACGGCCAGCAACTGCCAAGAGTAAGAGCACGGCGCAGCATGTGGGTCGTACCAACAGTTCTAGTCACTGGGAGAAGCTTAATGACAAGAGTAACGAGAGCAATAAGTCCCAGTTTGGTGGCAAGAGTGCCTCTAGCGTGAGGACTAGGGGTATGCAGCCACGCAAGGCGTCCTTCGGTCTTGGTGATGATTGGCAGTGGGATGGTGACGCAAACAATGCAAACTGGGACCAGCAAAAGAAGAACCAACGGAACCACGACACGCGTCCACTGAGTGGCCGGTCACGACCTACAAGTGGACACAGTCGCAAGACTAGTAACTCACTCAAGAGCCTTAACGACAGCTGGGCCTCCGATAACGAGTCGCTCATCCTTGAGGAGTTTGATACCAAAAATAAGCCTAACCTGGTGGCGCTGACTGCTTTGCGGGAGCAGCTCGGGCCCAGTGCTGTTGTGCGTGATGAGTCCGAGCACTCTATGGTGCTGCCCCCTCTCCGCGAAGACCAGCAGCGCCAGCATCTTGCCCGCATACCTGGACTGTTACCAGAGAGTTTCACTGACCGGGATGATGATCTCCATGGTGCTGATGATTTTCTCAATGACATGGACTTTGGTCTGCCTGCTGCCGATGTTAACCAGCCTCGACGACCTGGACCAGAGTCACATGTCTCCTTTAAGTCTCACATTACCGCCAAAAGTGACCCGCGGACTCCGGCGCAGATCCAACTGACGAGCCTCTCCGAATCGCTCCATTTTGCCACGCTCTACTCACGCCTTGTGAGTCCACCATTACATTGGCGTGATGGCACCGTGGAGCGGCGACATCTGGCTCCTCTGTTGGACAAGTTCCCAAAGGCCTGGTACCGGTTTGTAATTGGCGTCATGCGCTTTGATGTGGACAGTGGGGAGACAGACGTGGCATCGGAAATAGCCAAAGACGCAGCCCTGGAGGAGGTGTACATGAGACTGGTCATGTCATGTTATGCCATTGTCAATGTGCTAGGTAGGTGTTATAGAATTCCAGCTCTTAGTTCTGTTTGAGTATGTACTATGTAAACTCTAAGAGCTCTCCTGTATTTAAGCAAAGTGCATATGTCTCTCATCTAGAGTTTATTTTTATCATTGGAGGTATAGCTTAAACAGTATGTTCATAAATCGAAACAATAATTACTGGACATCGATTCTCTGTCTCTTTGTAGCTCTATAGTGATCGATGCCCAGTTTTATACTTCAGACCAGTGGCTCATTTTGGCTGTTTTTCGCCTCACAGATTGCTCCTAGCGCAAAATCCTGACTAGGTGTCAATATATTCTCTATGCCAATGTGTAATATGAGGGTAGAAAACAGTGGAACCTCAGTTAGAAAAAATCCTACTGAACAGTTTTTGAGAAAATTAGGGTTTTGTTGCCTTTTTTTGCTGTTTTTAGTACATTTCCTACATAACCCGTGAACGTCAGCATTTCTCAATTTTCAGGTATTTAGAATTAGAATTTGACATTTTTTTATTCGCAGTAGGATTCCTGAATACCGAGCCATTCTACACAGGGTGTTATTTTGAAAAAATATAAATCATTTGATAGTGTATTTGGTCTCCTAAATAGAGAGAGTTTGGTCATGGTTTAATTGATTGTTGACAATCCAGTCAAGGGCTATTAGGTTCAGTTCAGTGCAAGTTGCAAAACAATTGACTTGCACTTTTTAACTTGACCTCATGTCCACTATGTAGGTCTTCACTATGCATGGGTCTATCCAGAGTCCATCAATGGGATCACGCATGGAGGCAGATTCCGCAGCTTTTGGCGAGAAAAAAGTTCAAAATCGCAAAAAAGTGAAATTTGCCTAAAAACCCCCTATTTGGCTAGAAAAAAGTTCAAAATCGCAAAAAAAGGAAATTTGCATAAAAACACCCTGTTTGACGAGAAAAAAAGTTCAAAATCGCAAAATAGTGAAATTTGCATAAAAACACCCTATTTGGCGAGAAAAAAGTTCAAAATCGCAAAAAAGTGAAATTTGCTTAAAAACCCCCTATTTGGTGAGAAAAAAGTTCAAAATCGCAAAAAAGTGAAATTTGCCTTAAAACCCCCTATTTGGCGAGAAAAAAGTTCAAAATCGCAAAAAAGTGAAATTTGCCTGAAAACCCCCTATTTGGCGAGAAAAAGGTTCAAAATCTCAAAAAAGTGAAATTTGCCTGAAAACCCCCTATTTAGTGAGAAAAAAAGTTCAAAATCGCAAAAAAGGGAAATTTGCCTAAAGACACCCTATTTGGCGAGAAAAAAAGTTCAACATCGCAAAAAAGGGAAATTTGCCTAAAAACACCCTATGACTGTAGCATGAATGCAGACACTCATGGACACAGACTCATGTACACCCACACAGACATAGACATAGGCATGAACATGGCCTTCTCCTTCATATAGCAACCTATGTATTTCTACTTTGATGAGACTGAATATAGCTTTCTGTTAGAAGGACTCTGATACATGGATGTCGATGTCCAGTTTTAGATATATACCCATATAGTGCATTGGAGTGCTATAATGTTGGACTGCTGTATATTTGAAATGGTAGAATTTGAATGCCGGCATTAAATTAAATCATGTTAATGATTTCATGTATCTATAGGTAGTGGCATCACTGATGTAGTGTCTCTTGGACCCACTCACGTCCACAAGGTGTACAATGGTGACATCCCGTGGTCCACATCAGTATCATGGCTACAGGAGGATGAGGAACTATGCAATATAGTAGTTAAAGCTTTTAGGTAAGACCGAAAACATTTCTTATCAGATGTATTAATTAACAACTAGTCAGCGTCTGCTGGCATGTAAAATAGATGATACAATAATGGATTCTTAACAGACCTTTTCTTTTTGCTGAGATAAGAATAGAGCGATGTATGATAGAAACATTGATTGCAAATTTAAAAAATGCCATAACCTTTTGTTGATATGGGAAGGTGCATGTGTGACTTGATGTGATTGTATGGTGTAGGTATGGTGTGAAGCTGGCGGTAGACCAGGTGCTACTGGGGGAGGTGAGCTCCCTGGAGGAGCTGCAGGCTTACATGGAGGACTACCAACGGGACTATTACATAGGCCTGGAGACGGACCCCGGCTGGACCGAGGCCATCCTGAAGAGTACACCCAACCTCTTCAGCCTCAACTACATTCCAACCCAGGTAGCCTGCTATTACTATATTTCAGATTCTTAGAGACACATCCAGTAATATATACCGTAAATTCCCGCGTACTACCCGCATCTCGCGTATAACCCGCACCCCGACTTCAGGGAAATCCTATAACCCGCACAAGGGGTCTGAGTGACCCCAAGGAAAAACCCTCGTATAACCCGCACCTAGACTTTGGGGAAATTCCGATACTGCTTTCCCAGCAGCTAAATGTTTCACCTGCTGTGCATAGTATTGAGGATGTATCACCGCCAAAGAAGCCACATGCCAGGGCTACGTGTACCTGGAGCTACTAGCTGTGGTTAAAGGAGGGGGGGGCTAGAAAGCTGTGACCGCGAATCAATGCTACCACCTCCCCTCTCATCCGCCACCCACGGCAGATGCCACCCCCCCCCCCCCACGCCCCAAAGGTGTTACCTCTTGCCTACGGTAGGGGAGGGGTGAGTTTAACTTTAAAGCAATTTCTGAAATACCCAAATAAAAAACCCTCGTACTACCCGCACCTAGAGTTTGGGATAATCCTATTACCCGCATCGGCAATTTGGTTCGCGTACTACCCGCGGGTAGTACGCGGGAATTTACGGTACATGCAAAATGACATAGCTGAAATACAAGTACATGTTTGTATGTGTACACAACATCTGTAATGTTGTGTTGATCTCATCAGAACCAACGTAAAAGATATATTTAGACGCTGTAGAAATCAACTTTGCATATTGGATTTGTCATATTTTCTTCAGGAAGACAGTCGACAAGTAATGGGTAGTAAATGTGGGATTGCTTTTGCTGAGACATTTTGCTTGTCAGTATGAAGTATATATGTATGCATGCTAAGAACGTGTTGACTTCTTCCTTCAGGGCACTTTCTCCAGCCGCGTGCTGACCCTGCAGGACATTGCAGTGCACATGGGCTCTGTCTCCCAGGAGGCGGTGCGGGGTCAGTGGGCCAACCTAGCCCTGGAGCTGCTCTATATGACCAACGACGATGAGGAGCGCAACAGTATCCAGGCACATGCCACCCTCCTCCGCAACCTCACCGTGCAAGCTGCTGACCCACCGCTCGGCTACCCAGTCTACGCGTCTACACCTGTGTCTATACCCACCTTATGAGCTCTACCACCAACGTAGACATTAATTCAGGAATTCTGTATTTTAATTATATGTTCTATTTGTGAGACTGTTCTCCTTCTTGGGTTGTGCTTAAATCTAGTTGTTCTGAAATTTAAAATCTCAGGGCAATCTTAATATGACTGCAGCTAAACATATAAGTAATTTTAATGGTATCCTTTCTGCTACATTATCATTATTGTGATATTATAGGTCTGCAGTCTTGCTTCAATTTCACCCTCATTCTGGTTGTCTTGTATATTTTATGTTCACTTTATTGTTACTTCCTATTTAGGAAATCTGTATGCCACTAACACGATTTAATGTCTTTTTATTCCCCTTGTGCCATACAAAGTATGATCCCCATCCCCCCACCCCCTTCAAGAACCATAACCCCTGAATTACTTAGTCCAGTTGTCTGGGCCGAATGCTGTTTGCTATATCATTATAGAAACGATAAGGGTTTAACGTCAAGTGCCCACACTACAAGGTGTAATGAGTGCATTGATACATACATTATAGGTGATTTAACCAAAGGCCGGTGCTAATGCCTTCTGTTTGTGTTAGACTGGTATTCAGTGATAGGCCTTGCCCTTATATCATTTAGTCTCTAAACATGCCTTTTACTGATGCATTCTTTCTCACTATCCCAATGGATAGAACAATAGATATTATGACATTAAATATAGTGATCAAAGTGATGCCGATTGCCAAAAGTTGATACAACAGGGTATTAAAACAAACAGGTTGATATATAAAGAAGACACACATTATACTTGTGTATTCAATATATTCCAGGATAGTAAATGGTTGTTTTCACACATCAATGTGAACAAAAATGCTATTTTATGGAGACGATGTACTGCTCAACTTCTGGTAGCGGTCCTTCACATACTCATTGATCAAACTTAACCCAAACCATGAAATACCTAGTGGATACTGTAATAGTCAATGTAATAAAACGATGTGCTCTATAGCGGAGGCCAAACTAGAATCTTAAAGAGAACAAGAATGATCATGCTATTGTAATGAGATTTAGGTGAATTGGTATATATAGGGAGTGTATAATGTAGTTGGTCGCCGAGGTGCATTACCTGTTTCTACCTTAAGTACACAGGGGGTATTACTCGTGGTATCATTTTGTATTTATCAGTGTTTTCTAAACATAAACAGCTGTGATTGTCTGTATACTATGGTTGTGATATGCTTTACACAAACTAGGGTAGTAGCCCCCTGGTCTTTATAACAATACAAATACCGTAAATTCCCGCGTACTACCCGCGGGTTGTACGCGAACCAAACACAGCTTTCATTTGATACCAAACATGCCTATATAGGGTGCGGGTTATACGAGGGTTTTTATTATTAAAGAACAGTACTAAAATATAAATGTTCAGATCCAGAAACGGGTTATAGGATTCTCCTAAGTTGGGGGTGCGGGTTATACGCGAGATGCGGGTTATACGCGGGAATTTACGGTATCTATCATTGACAATTTAAAGGAAGTCATATTTATTATTTATATATTAATGTGCAAATGAAAAGTACGTGCTCCATTTATATATGAACATTCTTCTGAAATCTGGACTATCCACCAGTCTCTCGGTCCCGTAGGTTGAATCGTGTTTTATCGTGGAACAGCCTTAATGGCATATTTTGTAGAAGCAATAGATGTAATCCTTCTAAAGCAGACTTAATATGTGTATTTGTCATGGTTGATCCAATGGAAATGCCCCAAATGTGTCACATGGTCATGTTATGTCCCATATTTATCATTGTTCTCTAAGATATGATTATCCTGGGCCGATTATATTGTGTATAATACGAATATATGTGTGAAATTCTTCATGTATTGTTACCTTTTTGTTACAAATTAATGTTATGTATAATGATAGATGTAAAAGAAAGGGAGAAAATAGATATTAATATCCTGAATTATTATTTAGTTGCTCTTAGTATGGTATTATGTAGTACCAAGCCCGGGCCTCCAAGCCAGGTGCGGTACATACTATTAATTAGACAACTAAGTAAAATCAAGAATGTTATATTTTCTAGCAGCGTTGGGCTGCCCGTTAAGAATTAAAGGTATATCTATAAACACCTAACACAATCACGTGCTTCTGGTATATTGGGTAAATCACATATGCTGCCCAATGGGTGACAAATGACTGATGTTTTAGGTTTCTTTATGAAAATAAGACTTTGTAAATGTCAAGGGTCGGTTTTATGGCTTGTGCTTACAGGGCAACCAACAATAGTTCTAATGCAACCTACGAGTCCCAGATTGTGTAATTAACACATGGACTATGTGCCTTAGTCGAATTGGTGCCGTAAAGTTATGTAACTTGTTCAACTTTGTGATATGTACATACGATTATGGATGATATGTTTACTAAGTCTGTTTTTGATAATTGAAGAGATTTTTTCTATTTGCTTTAGTCACTTTATGATATATTAACTTCGGACTGCTACACGGGCCGTAACTCTGTAAGGCTTTCTGTAGAGACATTAATAAGTGATTGGCGTATTAATCTGATATGTAGAATATTTTTTAATATTATGTCATATGTGCATTTGTGTTTTGAATGCAATTTATATTTAATTATGAATTCTGTTGCTTTGGATTTTACTACATAACCAGCAACGAATTCGTGGCAGCTTATCAGAAATAGTTTATAGAATACTCACATACTCGATATCGGTGTCCCTCTTTTGCTAGCGCATTAATTGCATTTCTTGCAGAACATATTTCTGTTTCTTTGCTTATTTCATCATTTGCTCAACTCAGTATTTGGCCTGTACCATAGTGTTAGGTAGACTTTATGCCATGTTATCGGTGCCAAAGATATAAGTATTCCCGTAGTCCGTATGGACATATGGACCTTTTGGTTTTCAAGTACTGTCTATCTATTCTTTTATACGAGATTTTGGTTTGCCATCTTATTAGCCATCAAGACTCGGGAGCTGTATCTATTTAACTCTAATATTATATTCTATACATTAAACAAATTGGCATTTGCAACTATGTAATCGACATTCGTGCCTCATAAAAGTACAGTATTCTCTACTTGATTTATTTATTTTCCAGCTATGAAACTGGTATTTGAGTGGGAAAACATACCCTAGTCCTAACTTAAGTGTTGGCCTAAATCAATTTCCAATAAAGAATTTCTTTTTAAATCCAAAATTGAAAATAAAGTGAGTTGTCATCATAATACGTTTGTGTTTATGCCCTTCTATGGAACAATTAAGAATCAGGAAAATCATATTGTTTTGCTCTATCCTAGTAAGGTCACCCATTATTTTGTGAGGTGAAAAGGGGTGTTAGAGTAGATTCCTTAGAAATCGACCGATTGTATGGGGTTAGTAATGGATCAAAGAATGGGACAACATGATTTAGGTTTGGTTGAATGCATGCCACATTTTGGGACAGGGTGAATTTGATTTCGGTTTAGATTTGGAAGACTGGAGAGAGGATATACTAGTATAAGACTGCGGAGAAAGTGTCAGACACCCTGCATGTATCAAATACACTATAGGAAGGTGTGAGACCTACGAAATTGGTGAGGGTAGTAGCAATGACTCTATATTACTATAGTAACGTAGTGATATACAGGGTCTTTGGTAGTAGGAGGCCCTGGGGAGTGGGCCAATCATATTCTGTGAGAATTATTAAAGGGAGTAGCAGGCGACGTCAGTACAGAAGTGGTATGAGAGTCTTCAGAAGTGTCCTTTGAAACGTGTTTGATACCCTCTTTAATTACAGTCCCTTATTCAGGTTCCATCTGATGCTGTTGGTCTGATTGAAATGTTGTCTATTGTCCTGATTAAAACAATAAAATTATTGCTTCGCTATTGGAGCCTTCCCTTTACTGCAGCATCATAGACAAGTGATACAACAGTGTTCCCTTTACTCACCAGAGGGCATCTCATGGATAGGTGGTTATTCGCTGGTTATTCTTTAATATGGACTGGCGGGTGGATGGGCAGATCGTAAAGTGCTCATAGTTCCTTATTCACACTTGGCAGAAAACACGCATACATGCATGGGTTATGATATCCTAAATGTGTCCAACATACATGGGAAGTCTACTGATATCTATATTCAAATGGTCAACCTCAGTACAATTGGAAGGAAATGGAGCTTGGTCTTTTAAGGCTTTTGATATTACCTCGTTTAAATTATCTATGATATGAATCGATGTTGTTCCATTGATGGTTCTTTCCCTTTTATACTACGTTTCTAACCTCTTACTTCTCATTGAGCCATTCCCCTTTCCCTTTCACCTATTCCGTACCATTTCCCCATTCCGTACGTCCCTCCACTAAAATGGGCAGATGGTCTCCTATACACCAGGAGTATAGAACCATTCCGACATCTTATAGCCTTCACAACGAGTCATTACTCTTCCTACGCTTAAATGCGCAGTACCCACCCAAGCATGATAATGTTGTCACTCATCCACACATATAATATATACCTTCTGGTTTTTTTCTCTGAGCTGAACTGATGTCCCGCAGCTTTCTCCACACTGTACACATGGTGGTGCCGACAATATAGGTTGTGTGTCGTCAGATGGCAGCCCCACTGGAGCTAGGTCAGAGAACTCCCCTAAGCAAACAGTCAGCCCACCTTCAGAATTCACAATAAGTGAAGCAGGAGTTCAGATGAAAAATACCCCAGCAGGGCCAGTGTACCTGTGTGGCTTAAGTGGCACATATATAAAAAGCACCATTTAAATGGAGTCTCACCTACTAGAAAATATATTTGAGTGTACTATTAGCACATATATGTAGACTTTCACTACTCTTAATACTAGTAGTAGGTCCTAGTTAATTAATTACATTAGATTTATAAGAATTTGGGTAGATGCTTCTACAATCACTGATGATAAGACGCTCGTTTCAAGTTACTTTTAATTTAAAGTGAACAAATTCCTCATGTCCCTGACTAAATTCGGAAAGTATCGTCTTTATGGCCATACATAGATAGACATACTGAAAGAAAGTATGCATACATTGACTCGATTTAGACCATTTTGAGTACGGATTATCTTCCGAAGAGATAAGTACAGGCTGCAGGCAGTACGGCTATACATTAGGACAAGGTTTTAGTGGTCAATAGAAATAGTTTCTCTCAAACTCTATATATAACCCCTTTCACGGTATTCACAAATTTAGCAATGTATTTTGTATAATGTATGGCCTATATATAAGCCTTGGCGTAAGCTATACACTAGTACCCGTCACAGTTGGTCTATGTATAACAATAGCGGATCCAGAGAGGGGGAGAGTCCTGGGGATCCGCACCCCCGCCTTTTTAATTTCCTTTTGATCAGAGTGGTGTCCAAACACACACACACAAACAAATTGACTTATAGCTTCATGCATCTCACTGGCATTGTTACCTATTTTGTTTTGTATGATGTGTTTACTGTGCAGATGAACAAAGTATCTCTAATTTTCAAATTCATTCACCTGAGGACCTAGACCTCTCTCTTTTCTAATCTATTTACTCTTCTTGAGAAAAATATTTTCTGTTCCTCATTTCGGAAGATACGAGGTTCATTAGGAGTTGCCTCCGTGTTTTCCACCATGCATGCTTATTGAATGCACTACTGCGATACGCCTAATCTGTAGTTATGCGGAAGGGATATTAGGGATACTATTACAGTGTAATTAACCTAGTCAATTAGTATCGACTATTATTGTTGTTCAGTCGATAGCAGAGGACACAAAGCACCTTGGGGCCAAAGAAGCTCATAATTATGGACGGAACATATTTGTTGCTGGCCTTTAGAATATCTCCATATATTATGTAGTGAATCCAATGTTTTTCCTGTCAGTTCATAGTGCAAGGTTTAGGCCTACATGTATACCGGGGTACATATACATTTAATTCATCAGATAATTGACAACTTGAGGAATTTTGAAAAGTTACCATGCCCTCCCCCCTCCCCCCCCACCCCATTTGGCCAGTTTGACACCCAACAAAATCCAAGCATAACACAGTTTATTAGCTGGCCCGCTACATAGCCAGCTTCAACCCTTCCGCGTGTGGTCAGTGATCGCAGGGAATGTGCACCTTCGTGTTCACAGCCACATCCCCAGACCATTTGCCGGTAATAACGGTTTTACACCTGGACGAGCGGGCACCGTTACCAAACTGAGTGAGTTACCACTCCCCCACCCATCCACCCCGAGAGCGTCTTTGATCCCTCCCACCCTGCCACCCACCTACCCAAGCCCTTAGAACACCACAAGAGTGATACGCTCTGGTTGTGCTCAACACGCACGGGGCTACCCAGGGAAGGGCCCGCCAATTTCACGTTACAATTAATGTCGGGAGTCGTCTGCTTTCAAGTAAGCTTGCAGAATGTATATTATATCAAATTTGCAGTTATTTAGTATACGAGGGATCCTGGGGAAATTCCTCTTTGAAAAACTACATTGCAACTGTCGATCAATTCGAGATTCCTGTGTGTGTTGTATCGCAACTAGAGGCGTCGATTACTTGGGTTAGCAAGGATTCACCCATGTATTAATTAAAGTACATTTGAGATAGTCTCTGAAATACTTAGCAGCAGGAGCCTCTGCATGCATGCAATACCCTTACACCAACCATAGTACAAGAAATATGTGAAATGGTTTGGCACTTCCGGCAGAAAGCATGAAATTTGGCATACAGGGGTTTTAAGACATGCTGAACCCGATTCTAAGAGGATACATTCATTTTTATTAATGTGACTACATGTAAAATGACATTGAAAAAATAAAGTAAAAAATTTACTTTTAATTCTTTAAAAATATATATTATTCATTTTAGAATGGAATAAAATTCAAAGGATAATTCTAATGATAGAAACCAATATGTACATGTATTTATTGCATGTAAAATGTAGTGTTCAGATGGATGGCTATGCATAATAAGGTGATAATTTGCATATATTCATTACTGCTTTCTACTAACCAAAAAAGTCATTTGGTCAAACCTGTTGTACATAAAAGGTCAACAAACCCTCATCATAATAACAGAACTTGGTTGTTTAAACCTTTCCACGTGACATAAATCATAAACTAACACTCCTAATGGCATAATTCATTCCATTTAGTCCTTAGCCATTGTCCTTAATGCATGTACATACTCAGCAATCTTTGGAGAAAGACAGGATAATACTGCTCACATGGATGTTGGTGCTTGGTCATGTAAATGTAAACATACATGTATGTCATATATATTACTGGTTATTGGATAGATATGTTTTGCATACTCTCTAGGGCAGAGTAAGGCAGAGCAGAGTAATGTAGAATAGAACCAGGCAGAGGAAGGCAGGACAAAGCAGAGCAGAGTAATATAGAGTAGAACAGGGCAGATCAAGGCAGAGCACAGTAACCTAGAGTAGAGCAAGGCAGAGCAGGACAGGGTAAAGCAGAGCTGAGTGATGTAAAGCAGAGAAGGGCAAAGCAAGGCAGAGAAGTGTAATGTAAAGCAGGGCAGAGTAAGGCAGAGCAGAGTAATGTAGAATAGAGCCAGGCAGAGTAGCGTAGGGCAAGGCAAGGCAGAGCAGCAGAGAAATGTAGAGTAGAGCAGTGTAGAAAAAGGAAGAGTAATGCAGGGTAAGGCAGAGGAAGGCAAAGCATAGTAATATAAAGAAGAGCAGGGCAGTGCAAGGTAGAGTGATGCAGGGTAAGGCAATGTCAGGTAGAGTAAGGCAGAGCATAGTCATGTTGAATAGAGCCAGGCAGAGAAAGGCAGAATAGGCAGAGTAGAGTAAAATAGAGTAGAGCAGAGTAGAGCAAGGCAGGACAAGGTCGGGTGTGGCAAAGCAGGGTATCACAGTACTTTGGAGTGCACCGGAAGGCTGTCAGGGCAAGGATCCCCTTAGAGTCTACCCCTTAGAATCTACCCCAAGGCCTACCATCTTCCCCCCTAGGACATCTACTCCCTAGGATATCTATCCCATAGGATTTATACCCCTTTGGCCTTCTAACCCTTGGACTTAACCCCCTCAGGCCTTTTACCCCCTAGGACTTCTACCCCTTAGGACATCTACTCCCTCGCACATCTACCCCCTGAACCTTTACTCTCTAGGACTTCTACCCCTGGAGAAATCTACCCCCTCGCACCTCACCTCCACATAATATGACTCAACCATATGGGCAAGTGCAGGGGCTTGATGTCCCCAGGTATAAGTCCTAGAGGGCAAAGGGGGTAGATGTCCCAGGGGGGAGATGTCCA
Organism: Harmothoe impar; assembly: GCA_947462335.1. NCBI lineage: Eukaryota > Metazoa > Annelida > Polychaeta > Phyllodocida > Polynoidae > Harmothoe > Harmothoe impar. The sequence goes on from OX381704.1 coordinate 60,234,635, forward strand.
GAGGTAGGTGTCCAAGGGTGTGGATGTCCTAGGGGGTAGAAGTTGTAATGGGGTAAATGCCCAAGGGATAGATGTCCAAGGGATTGAAAGTCCTGGGGGGTCGATGTCCTATGGGGTAGATATCGCAGGGGCTAGATGTCCAGGGGGTTGATGTCCAGGGGTAGGTGTCCCAGGGGGTGGATGCCCCAGGGGCTAGGTGTCCAAGGGGTTGGAATTCCAGGGAATGTAAAATGTAGTGTTCAGATGGATGGCTATGCATAATAAGGTGATAATTTGCATATATTCATTACTGCTTTCTACTAACCAAAAAAGTCATTTGGTCAAACCTGTTGTACATAAAAGGTCAACAAACCCTCATCATAATAACAGAACTTGGTTGTTTAAACCTTTCCACGTGACATAAATCATAAACTAACACTCCTAATGGCATAATTCATTCCATTTAGTCCTTAGCCATTGTCCTTAATGCATGTACATACTCAGCAATCTTTGGAGAAAGACAGGATAATACTGCTCACATGGATGTTGGTGCTTGGTCATGTAAATGTAAACATACATGTATGTCATATATATTACTGGTTATTGGATAGATATGTTTTGCATACTCTCTAGGGCAGAGTAAGGCAGAGCAGAGTAATGTAGAATAGAACCAGGCAGAGGAAGGCAGGACAAAGCAGAGCAGAGTAATATAGAGTAGAACAGGGCAGATCAAGGCAGAGCACAGTAACCTAGAGTAGAGCAAGGCAGAGCAGGACAGGGTAAAGCAGAGCTGAGTGATGTAAAGCAGAGAAGGGCAAAGCAAGGCAGAGAAGTGTAATGTAAAGCAGGGCAGAGTAAGGCAGAGCAGAGTAATGTAGAATAGAGCCAGGCAGAGTAGCGTAGGGCAAGGCAAGGCAGAGCAGCAGAGAAATGTAGAGTAGAGCAGTGTAGAAAAAGGAAGAGTAATGCAGGGTAAGGCAGAGGAAGGCAAAGCATAGTAATATAAAGAAGAGCAGGGCAGTGCAAGGTAGAGTGATGCAGGGTAAGGCAATGTCAGGTAGAGTAAGGCAGAGCATAGTCATGTTGAATAGAGCCAGGCAGAGAAAGGCAGAATAGGCAGAGTAGAGTAAAATAGAGTAGAGCAGAGTAGAGCAAGGCAGGACAAGGTCGGGTGTGGCAAAGCAGGGTATCACAGTACTTTGGAGTGCACCGGAAGGCTGTCAGGGCAAGGATCCCCTTAGAGTCTACCCCTTAGAATCTACCCCAAGGCCTACCATCTTCCCCCCTAGGACATCTACTCCCTAGGATATCTATCCCATAGGATTTATACCCCTTTGGCCTTCTAACCCTTGGACTTAACCCCCTCAGGCCTTTTACCCCCTAGGACTTCTACCCCTTAGGACATCTACTCCCTCGCACATCTACCCCCTGAACCTTTACTCTCTAGGACTTCTACCCCTGGAGAAATCTACCCCCTCGCACCTCACCTCCACATAATATGACTCAACCATATGGGCAAGTGCAGGGGCTTGATGTCCCCAGGTATAAGTCCTAGAGGGCAAAGGGGGTAGATGTCCCAGGGGGGAGATGTCCAGAGGTAGGTGTCCAAGGGTGTGGATGTCCTAGGGGGTAGAAGTTGTAATGGGGTAAATGCCCAAGGGATAGATGTCCAAGGGATTGAAAGTCCTGGGGGGTCGATGTCCTATGGGGTAGATATCGCAGGGGCTAGATGTCCAGGGGGTTGATGTCCAGGGGTAGGTGTCCCAGGGGGTGGATGCCCCAGGGGCTAGGTGTCCAAGGGGTTGGAATTCCAGGGAATAGATGTCCAAGGGGATAAAAGTTCTAGGGGGTAGATGTCCAGGGGCTAGATGCCCAGGGGTAGATGTCCAGGGGTACCTGTCCTAGCACCACTGTAAGAGGTAGATGAGGATGGGGCATAGGCCTAGCACACTATGACCCTTTATCCAGTCAACTTCTGTACATCCTAGTCCGGATGCCTAGAGATCCACCATTACATGATCAGAATTTGTGACCATCCATGCCAATACATGGCTTATGGGTCTGAAAATCGATTTTCTTTTTTTTTGTCTATTCTCAAAGAGGACTGTTCTGGCTTTCCAGAACAGGCTTAATCTTAAGAATTTGACTAGTATTTGCTGATATATGAGGCCTTTTATGAGCATAATTATAAGGTGTTCTGTACTGCTGCCGCTTTTTGACACTCGTTGAGACTTGATTCCAGATAAACTCAAACATTTTCTCTCATCGGGCCAGACAAAATGGCACACACACGCAAGGCATTGCCTTTTAACCAGGAAGGCAACTATGAAACCATTTGACAAGAGACATGCTTAGGATCACCACTCTCCACAAATTGGTCAACATAACAGGCCATTAGCCCTTGTGACTAGCTTTGCACCCACTCCCATGTCTCTAACCCTAGCGGTTCACGAGCTAGAATTTAATGTGTTCTAGGCCAATCAAGTGAGCGAAGAAAATTCACTGCCTCTCGCAAATATTTAAAATGAAATAGCTCAGCAACCGCGGGTCAGATTGACTTGATTCTTGAAGCATTTGAAAGCTAAACCCGGGCACCTCATAACTAGCCACATGAAGAAGAGCATTTCCAAAGGGGGGGTGAAATGATGGATGGGGGGGGGGGGGGGGGGGTACGATGCAAAGTGGGGGGAAAAGAAATGATCCTTTTCTGAGCCTTTTGGCACAGACCCATAAGCCCCAAAGTCACTGGTTGGGTCACACTTGTCTTTAATCATCAGCAAATGGGAGCAGTCAGAATGGGAGAGAAGCTACTTGCTACTTATGCTTCATGAAGCAGATGGCCTAGGCTTTCCAGAAATCGGTTGAATATTCACTGATTCATGAGGCTAAACGCGAACTTTAGAGACACATTTTTTGCCCCGTGAAGTTTAAACAGCCTTTTCGGGGCTTTTAGGCACAGACCCATAAGCTATAAAGTCGCTGGTTGTGTCACATTTGGACAAAAGCACATGCTAATTTTAATTAAACTTGAGAATCTATGTGTTCTATGATGTAAGCGTGCTCAACATTAACACACAATCTAATGCACAGGGAAATGTGTAAAGGAGTGATTTAGATTAATAAGATGTGCCTACCTGAAGTCAGCTGAGCATTCAATTTTGAATCCTAACTGTTTCTTGTGCACACATTCCTGTGACATCATCAATTTGTGTGATCCAAATATAGTCACTCCTGTCTATTCTTATAACTGATATGTGGCTAAGTTGTATAGTCCCCTGACTACAGGAGCCAAAATATTGTGGTATAGTCACTACTGACTATGGGTAGATGGGTATTGTTATCAGTGAAGGGACACACAGACAGACACATGGACAGACACACAGACAGACAGGCAGACACCCAAAGAGCAGATGACCATGCTAGTGTTTTCTTATACATGTATTGATGTTTAGTGGATTTCTGACCTTTGACCTTGATTCTGACCTTGATCATTTCTAGATACCATCATACAGATAGCAGATTTGGAATCAGCATTATCATATTACCCTAGTTGAGCCCTATTATAAGGTGTAAGCCCTTCTAATTAACATGTGTGATATTTTATTGGTTTATTCTTCATTTTCATACTTTTTGAGTTTAATGTTTATTTTCATGTGGAAATACTCGTAAAAAATCATGTATCCTCTTTGATATGAGTTCAGTATTATGTAAAGACCCTGTGTGCAACTTTTCATGTTTTCTGCCAGAGGTGCCAAAAACCTGCTGCAAATGTTACATATTTACCCTACTACCATAACAGTAGCCCGCCCTACCACCCCGCCCCCACCGCCCCATGTCCCACCACCATAACAGGGGCCTGCCTCCACAGGTATACACACAGTGAGTGACGGTACTCAGACTCAGGAGGAGGTCTCCATCTGCCGCCACTACCTGGAGGATTAGCTTTAACACCACACCATGTCCACCTGACTTCTCCTCCAGGGCTACCTGTGCTCCCGATGGATGCCACACCCCCGAGGAGAACATCGAGTTCAGCGGGGAATGTTTTTGGTGAGTACATACACAATACCATTATATCCATACCTGGGGATCCAATGGGCCCTGCCCCATTCCTGAGCCCTAGGTGTAACAAATGCGTAGGAGTAGTAGCAGGGGGTGGGGTTCCCTTGCCACCTGTTGACTTAGCAGTACCTATTTGGGGGTTCAGCACCCGGCTTGGCCTGCTACTACAAGGTATGTATGTAAATGACATGTTATTCCAAGGTACATGTAAATAACAGGGATTAACGGCACTGCACTGAATGTTGGATTTTAAACATCAAATACAGAATGACACATGTTATATTATTGTATAGATGCCAGTTCACACCATAGCATTAATTGTGACGCCTTTACATTATTAATATGTGTACACCAGTCCAATCAGATACAGAAACTATTATCACAGTCATAACTCATGTCATGGTTATTTCAATTTTAGTATAAAAACAACTATTGGACACACCTCAAAGCATCTGTAATGGGACTTACCTGAACCAATGCATGCTAATCTGGGGGAAAAGTAGATAGTTTAAGTAACATATTATTGTCAGCGGGTTTCTGAGAGTAGTAGTGACCTTCCAAGTAAGTATACATGTGGAATCCTTGTCACCCCAGATGACATTTGTCGTACATGTATAGATGGTTTATTCATTTCCATAGTCTGAGAGAACCTTCAGATATATTCCCCAAGGACAATGGTCAGACCACCAACCATGCCCTCTAATCTTGGTTATGGCCACCGTCCACTGGGGAACTTTGGTCGATTGAAACTATACACTTCATATATACTTTCGGCCGATGGGACCCCAGTGGACAGTGGCTTTATGGGTTATGAGTTAAAAGCCGTACTTAAGTTATATATATATATATATATATATAGGTTGGGGATATGGCTACTAGACTAGACAAGTGACCCCCATCTTCTTGAAAGGGACAACTGCATCAGCTTCTCTACATTACTCTCGGTACATCACTGACGAGCAGTAGGCTACGGTATATATTCAACTGAGTATTATACTTCTCTTTCTACCCATTTCCAACTACATGTATTGATGTACAACGTGTACAACAGCGTAGTAGGATATCGAACTTGGTGGGATCACAACGGAACCATTGTTCGGTGGTTCCTCAGGGGAAAAAAAGAAACGTCATTTCCTTTACACCCATTTTATTAACTCTCATAAAATAGTACATTCATGATCCCCATACATGGACAATGCGAGCTAGGTGTATGGTAGTATATACCAGAAACTTGGTTGAATCTTAATGAGGACCAAATAAATGATATTCTAAAATTATGTATTATAGAGTTATCAAAAGTTTCACTGGTAAGCAAGATCCCACATATCCATGTATTACACACACATACCCTAGCAGGAATGCAGGAAACCGTTTTTAAAATAACAAAAAAAATTGTCTAATTTTAGCCAACAATGGCTATTTCCATCGAACTTCATTGTAGATAGCATCATAATAATGTGGTTGCACGTACGCTGTTCACTGTGACCATTGTACTTACTGTTGTTATGTTTCAAGTGTGCTATTTGTCACTGGTTGTGACACTCATATATAATATAGACCTATCTATGAACATCATTCCGGAAGAGCACCCTCAGGTGTAGTCTGATATAGTCATGTCACGCCCTTCGGCAATTTTCAGGGTCAATTAGAGGTTATGATTTGACACTCAGTATATACTACAGGAGCACAAGTGCTATACTTTCCACGCACACATCACATGGATCACACTCTCCCTTTCCTATCGGTGTCTTGAACCATGAAGACCATGGTCTCTTGGTGTCATTTGAGAGAGAATACAAACATTATGATAATGTCCGGGATAATGTTCTCATTGTTCATAACCCATTGTATAATATCACCTTATACAGCCTTCAGTTCTCTAAAAGTTATCCAGCCACAGGCTATCCACCAACAACTCTGTTTCTTCTGATGGTGTACGGCCCACTTATAGCTTTGAACATTGGCCCGTGCCCATACCTAGGAGCTATTTTTCTATGCCCTTCACATTCCAGCTTCCTTATGACTCAAAGGGCATTGTTCAAATAGCCGCCATAAACTTAGCATTAACACAATAGACCAATGGATAGGTACCCCGTGTCCAATAGAAATAGTAGATCACAGGGCCTCCAACAGGAATAATAAATCTCAGAAATAGTAGATCACGGGCATCAATAATTATTGAACAGCATCTGTGTCTGTGGCAACCCATTTGTTCACCCTTGATGTGGAAGTTTCAGAATTTGAGTTTTTGAAATACTGAAAATCTTACAGAGGTGGCACACACTTACTGCAGGGGCAGCAGGTGTTTTACCTTTAAGTTGTAGAGAACTATATATAGTGCTGTGTGCAGCAGTTTGGCACATTGTGCTTCACACAGTCAGCACCAGCTGGTTACTCCCCTCTACACACAGTAGAACTCTTAAGGCGTCATACACAACAGCTCAATGATTAGGAGTAATCGACCAGAATGATTCTTCCCAAATACATAATGTATGTTTGGATCACTTTCAATAGGACCAAAGCCATTTTAAAATGATCTGACAAATACTTTACTTTGTAATTATAAATATAAAGCTGAGTACATGGGTGACGTGTCCGAAAAAAAGTAATATATTACATAGCCCTCATAAGACTCCAAAAGTCAAAACCTATGTGTATTATATAACGATCTATTACATTATCGTATCATTATATTTTTGTTTTATAATATTCAAAAGTTCAGCGGGGGTCAACTATTCATGGCACTACATGTTCCTTATTCTTTACACATAAACCAGTCTGTGTGGAGCCTTTCGGTATGTATAACAGTCGTTGGCTCGTATATCCATAATTCATATTGAATGTCTGAAGAAAGAAGTCTCAGTCTATTATGCATTGCCCTCATACTTGACCCAAGTGACAGAGATTGCACTTTAAAAGCCTTGAACCATGTAGAATACTACACTGAAAATTCTGGGGGTTAGTCAATGCTAATATATCTTAGTCAAAACCACTAACTTATCAGCATTATTAAATCTAACTAAGATTTTGCTAAACTATGACTAACTTTTTACTAACTACTAGTAGCTACCTACAGGAACTCCACACCAGGTGACAGCACAAGCAAATCATGAGATATTTATCTGTATGATAAGATTGTAATTGTACTTGTTATCATGCTTAGAGGTAACCTTTTCTAATTTTGAATATGATATGGGGTGTAACATAATGTATGCATGTATCTACTTAGCCAGATTAAAAAAAACACCTGATCAACCTATTCCAATGAGGTTTTCTGAATGGGACACCTCTTTTGTGTTTTTGAAAAATGCATATATCAAAGACAGACTCAAGTCTCTATAAATTATGGCCAATTCTACAGGACAATACTTGTTATGTAGACAAACTGGCTTCAATGGATGGAGTTACCATTGCACAGGTAACTCATGATGTGGTTGTTGCATATTAAACAGGGACATGCCACTGACTGGTTATAGATGTACTAATCACTAATGAATGACTACCGTAAATTCCTGCATGTAACTTGTGGGTTATACTAGAACCAAACCTCTAGAGCAGGTTATACAATATTCTCAGGTCTATGGGCAGGTAATACAAGGGTTTTTGAAGGTATAGTACAGTACTAAAATCACAATCTTCAAGCCCTAGGTAGAGGTTATAGGATTCTCTCAAAGTCTGGGTGTGAGTTATATGTGAGATGCGGGTGTACACCAGATTTTATGGTAGCCTCATAAGTTCAGGTGACCTGGACAATGCTAACTTTTAGCTAAGGGTTAGCAGCAAAACGCTAAGATAGGATAGGAACTTTGGGCACGTAACTTTCGCTAATGTTTGTACAAAAGTTAGTAAAAAGTTAGTACAACCTACTAACCTTTGACTAACATTTGAGATTCAATATTTTCAGTGTACTATATGATATATATGTACATAGATATAGTGACGCATAGAATAAGTTGTAGGCTAATAAGACTAGTCCCACTATGAAGTATGTACTTTTCATGGTTTCACTTTGTTCGCGTTGTGAATACTGGAAAAGGTGTATATCATTATAAATTCCTGTTTAAACACCATGTCCTTAAATGGAGTTAGCTACATGTATATACACATATAGACATATCAACGTTTAGAATAGCTTATCCATACCATATCCGAGTAATGCAGGGCTCTGGTGTCTCGGGTGATACAATACCTGTAGAATATATATTCAAGTACCTGCATCCTATAGATAGATACTTGTGAACCATCATAAATGCATTGAATTGTGAAGGCCCATATGTTATACATGTTAATTGGAAACTCGCCAGGTATAACACGGTCACTTTCGAATGAGTTCACATGAGATGTGACATGATGCTGGTTTTTATTTAAGAGTTATTAACACACCTGGAAGTTGTCCAATTTTTGAATGGGGCCCCGGGACACCATTATACATATATCATATGGCTAGAATCCTAAAGTGGACATGTTATCTCTATACATGTACCTTACAGAAGAAACCAAAAACGTTATGAAAGGGAAGACTACTAATGGAAGACGTCATGAATATATAAGCTGGTAATTGGATCTGGAGTGTGTGCCAATAGGTTAGGTAGCCGTGAGGTGCCCGTATAGAAGCTCTACCCACCAACAACAGCTTGTCATATATATGTACATAGACAGTTAACTAGTGCATGGCTAGAGGACAGGTGAGTGTGGTGGGTGGGGGAGTCGGCCAACCGTCTATACACACCTGTGTCGCCAAAATATGTTTTTGTGTATCCACCACACCTGAAGAAGTTAATGACATTTGATATAAAAATAAGACATATTTTAAGAAAACCCCAATATAATTAGTGTCGGACAGTGAATAACAGTTGATTTTTATCTAAAGCCGTGGGAAAAGGTTGAATAATTATGGTATTTATATATAGTTGCCATGTTTCTATGTCATATGTTCGTATCCATACGTCTACTGGTAATGGATTCGGAGGGGAAAACAAGCGTAGTCCATAGTCATAGTAAATGCATACAGAGAGCGATGACTGATATAGAGTTGGCAACATGTCAGATGCAACAATTAAGTCCCACTTTTGTCTTCCAGGTGTGACCAGGCATCCATCACCCCTACATTTCGAGGTCACTGACGGTCTAACTGGGACACGGCCGTGTGTGGATCCAACACAAACTGTGAGCAGGCTGCCAACCACCTCTACATGCTAGTCTGGCTGCAGTCGGCACCTGGGAAGGACAGCCAGACATTCTACAACTAGAGCCAAGTCCGCCTGAACTCTGTGGACGCAAACTGACCTACAGCATGTTCCACTCTATGGTACAGCTACAGAGCGGCATGATGGAGGACCTGTACAGAGCAGCTCAGGCAGGGGACACTGAGCAGATGAAGACCCTGCTCCGGCGGGGTGCCACCGTTAACAGCGCCTCAGCAAAGCGGCGCTTTGTGCAGCTCGCGGCCTCTAGCGGCGACCAGGAGCTGCTCAAGATGTTCCTGCAGCGCGGCATAGCGCTCAGCGACCCGAGCAGCTCAGTAGAGGCGCTCCACGACGCGGCAGAGGACGGTGACGCCGAGCTGGTGCAACTACTCTTGGAGCACGGCGCGCGGCCGCACGTCAATGACGTCATAAGGGGCGTCAAGGACACAGCCCTCCACCTGGCGGTCAGAGGGGGGCACCTGGCTACCACACAGGTCCTACTCGACCATTGTGCTGACGTCAGCAGTCTGAGTTCAACCAGGAGATGCACCTATGGCGACCAGGATGCCATTGACTTTTTCGTAGACGAGAATGTGACGCCGCTGCACATAGCAGCAGAGGAAGGGCATTTCGAGGTCACCAAGGCACTCCTCGCTAAAGTCCGCGACATCAATGCCTGCACAGAACATGGCTATACACCACTACATCTAGCAGTGAATGAGAACCGTGATGACATCGTTCGTCTCCTGCTGGAACATGGAGCAAAGCTTTCTGTTCTCACCAAGGAGGGTGAGAGTGTTGTGGATATAGCAACTAGACGCCGACATTACAAGATCCTCAAGACACTTGAAGAACACATGATGATAGTTATGATTGCAACTGAAGTAAGATATGAGGAAGAGGAGAGACTCTTCATTTCCAGCCGTATCAAGAGGGTTCCAAAACGAAAGCCGTCCAATGGCAAAGCTAAAACAAAGACTTCGAAGCAAATGCGGACATCTGGTGGTGAGAATGGTCATAGCAGTAGAACCACTGTGGTGCACGAGAGGCAGACCTCCAACGGTACAACTACACGGGCCCATGGCAGGACATTACAGGAGACAAGGACGTCACAGGACCATACGACAGGGCAGGGGCACGTCACCGGTGGTCTTGTTCTTCTCAAGGTAGAAAGGGATGAGAAGGATCGGCAATTTGAGGGTTCAGATGGGAAAAGCGGCATAATAAGGGAAACGATTGTGAGTGAACTGGGCTCTGAACCCAGAGCAGCAAGGTCTAGAAGGGATGCTAAACCCGCCTACAATAAGAGCACGCCACCAGCAGGGTCAGGGAGTGAAAGTCCGCATGTTACTGGAGGACTCATTCTACTAAAGGTGGAAAAGGCCGACGAGAAAACCTTGTGGAGGAGCTCGACATCCAGCCTGAGTGATGAGAGTAGACAACCTGAGAGCTCTGCCAATAACAGGGACAGACCAGATGGCATTGTCTTCAGTAGTTTCCACACTACGGGCACTGGGCCGGCAGAAGACTACCAACCAGTGCCCAGCTCACCAAATAGTAGTTTCAATTCCCTTGAAGACCGTCCAATTATTGACTGTTCTGTCAAACAACAGCCAACTAAAACTAGAGTTCGTTCCATTGAGAAAGACAGCAGAGACAATAAATATGTACCAAAGGTCAGCCAGGTCTACTTTCGAAAAACTAAGGGTGTTTCATTTGAGAGCCAAGACAGTATTGAGGAGCAATCAGAAGAAGATGAGCGTTACCATGATGCTAGAGAGTATCCTAAATCAAAAAGCCCAGTGGACGAATATGTTACTGCATACAAAACCTATAGCAGCTACATTTATCCAATCCCCCCTTCAATACCATATGCAGATGAACATATTGATGACCAACAGAGTCCAAACGTTAGGTATAGGGACAAAACAGATGATGAAATATTCTATGAATTATGTGAGGCACGGGATGCATCCTTGGCTACCCCTAATGATGGGACTCTTCCGGAGGCAAGATGGACAGAGGAGGGAGACATTGAAATGGCGACACATCATCAACAACATCAGCAACATCAGCAACCTCAGCAACCTCAGCAACCCCAACAACTCATCTCAGATGTCAATGGTAACTACCAGGATACCACACAGGTGTCAATGCAAGAGTCTACATATCCAAAAACCACTATCAGTGCAGATGAAACTTCCGAAGATGAGGACACACAATTCCAAGATGCTTTATCATCCTTACAGGAAGTAACACCACTCATTGTTGCAGAAGAAAACCTGGATTCCGCCAGTGAAACGCTTGAATCACACCCAGATGACAGTGGTGATGAATATCTGAATGATAGGACAATGAAGGCTGCTATTTCACTAATGGAGAGTAAATACTCATATGGCAGTCAGGAGTTGACTAGTGACACAGGCAGTGAATATGAAGAGGCTGACGTAATCAACAATGATGAGATCAAACAAGCCTTTATTCCAGTGGATCCTCAAAAATGTGAAATTGAAGATACCTCTCAATCTGACGATGATAATAGCACATTCTACCAAGAAACTGTTACTGTGACACACACATCGTATGTACAGGAGGTTCAAAGAGAGACACCGTTGGATGAAGTACAACACATGTATGAAGACGTTCAAAATACAGCAGTCCTTGCTGACTATTCTCAGAATGATTCTCAGACCACCCAGGCTAGTGATGAAGATGTTGGAAGTGAGGATGAATGGACGATACATGAAACTTATGTACAGGAGGTTGAAGAGGTAACACCCTCAGATAAGGTACAATACATAGAAACCCATCAAAATGAGACAACCATTGCTGACCATTCTCAAGATGATTCGCAAACTGGCCAGGTTAGTGAGGAAGACGTTGAAAGTGAAGAAGAATGGGTAACATATGAATCATATGTACAGGAGGTCCGAGAAGAAACACCATTAGATGAAGTACAAGATGTTCATGAACAAGTTCAAAATACATCTAATCTTGCTGATTATTCTCAAGATGTCACACAGAACGTCGGGGCGAGTGATGAGGATGTTGGAAGTGAAGAAGAATGGACAATCTTAGAAGAATATACTGTTACAGAAACCGTTTATGTTACAGAGAATACAGTCTCAAGTGATAGAACAGAGAGCATAAATGCATATAAACCGACTGAAACATCGACTACTAATCGCTTCAATGCTAATTCCTCAACCCAGCAAATTACATCATCTAGAGATCCTGACAGGAACATAGGAGTAACCATCCCCAAAACTGAAATGGCAGGCACGTTTGGTCCCACGGAAACTGTGCGTACCACTCTGGATCTACAAGGCCAAAGGGATAGTGAATTAAAGGAGCCAGCAAATGACAGCTTCAGACAAAACTATCATAATACTGAGTCTCCATTTACCACATCACATCTAGGCAGACTCCATCGAACAGAAGTGTTGGTGCCACAGGAGGACAGTCCCATCCCGGGTCATACATCTATAAATGATGAGAGCTTGGAGTTCATTGACGAAGGCCATTCTGAAGATACTTTCAGATTGAATCCTTCTGAGGTTCTGAAAGGACAGAAGGAAACGCACAATGATTCAGAGACCACTGAGGACAAACCCGTCTTAAGCTATTACTATAAACGAAACCTAGCCAAGGAAAAGGACATAGCCCAATCAATGAAGCCTGAAACTGAAGGTATAATGAAACACCAGTATCAACCAACAATCATTGTTCATGATGATTCTGAACAAGACCATGGCCCAATAGATATAAGAGAGGACATTTCGATGAAAAGTCAGGAAAACTGGCATGGTGGTGAAGTAAATGATAATAAAATAGACCAAAGTCATACTCCTCCACGTCAACAGGGAGCTAAAACCCATAATGAGGATTATTCTGGTATTGTGAGTGATATAACAAAGAAATCTCCTAAGGAGGATACTAATCTGACATATGTCAAGATTATCAAGCCTGAATACAAAGAAAAAACACTGAAAGAACAGAAAAGACCATCAGATGATATGGACGATGAGGGCCAGGATGAGTTGCTATTTAACAGTGGGAAAACTATAGAAGCTGCTGTGTCCTACATGAATAGTAAATACGATTATGACAGTGGAAAGGACAGCTCTGATGATAGCCAAGATGCCAACAAGTCGGAGAAGGCTGAACTGTCAACATTTGAAATACCAGAAGAAACCACACACACATTTAAACATGGAGAACAACTCAGGGTACAAATGAGACCTACAGAACTCAAGAAACAGTCAAAGACACAGGATCGTCCAGGGTATGAAATCCGACACACCACCACAGCCACCCCTGGGAAGGTTACCATAGTAACTGAGCAGTCTAGTGCAGCATCAAGAATTACCCCTCGGGTAAGTGAGAATGTGCCAAAGGCCAAGGAGGCATCACCAAGGAAGAAACTTAACTACAAGGACCAGGACCAGGAAGCAATTGTAAGAATAGATAAAACAGAAGAGATGAGCGCACACCAGAAGAGGAATGAAGAACTCCTCCGACAACGGTTGTCAGGTAGACCTACAGATATTGATAGCTTGATGCAATATGTCGACATACGTCAAGCTACTCAACAGAAGTTACCACCTAAAACACAGGCAAAGTCAAACACTGAAGAACTCAACAAACAGTCCAAGACATCAATGGATCGCCCAGAGTATAAGACCACCACAGTAACACCTACAAAGGTTACCAGGGCAACTGAGCAGGCCAGTACAACATCATTTATTACCCCTCAAATTGGCGAGAATGTACCAAAAGGCAAGGAATCATCGTCAAACAAGAAACAAGATCAGGGGAGTCAGGAGCAGGAGGGAATTGTAATAATAGATCCTAATACTATAACTCCAATCAAACCCAAGAAGAAAAAGAAGAAGAAGCCTTCAAGACCAAGCAAGAGGGTATCAGCTGAGCAGGACCAGCAAGTTCAAATTAATGATGAAGATCTTGCACAAAGGCTTAAGACTGCTGAGACAGCAATGCGTACCCATGATGCACTTCCAACATCAACCATTGAAATAATTTCTGTTAGCCGCTCGTCAACAGATACTCCAGAGAAAACCAAGTCAGAAGTGGAATCCACACATAGTTCTATCAGTCATAAGTTGCAAACAGGAGATAAAAGTAACCAAGATGAAGGTACAACAACAAATAAGCCAGCCATTGAAATACGTTCTGTTGGCAAGAGCTACCCCATACCAGATGTTCAAAGTAATCCTGAAGAGCCCAATAACTCAACAGAAGAAGAATACATCATGGATGCAGTGGCAAACACGGACCAATCAGAGATTGTGGCAAAGATTGACCAAATTATAATTGAAAGTTTGTCAACTGTGAAAGGCAAGTATAAATCTGGAGAAATCCTGGGAGAATCTCCTGAGTCAGAGAGCACCGAGAAATTGGCAACAGAAGAGACAAGTGAATACCAAAAGATGAACGAAGCACTAAACAGACAACGGCTATCAGGTAGACCTACGGAAATTGATAGCTTGATGCAACATGTCAACATAGGTCAAGCTACTAGAAAGCAGCAACACCTTGAAACACATATTCAATATCAGCCACCAAAAACGCCTGATCAAAGTGAATTAACAAAAAATAGTGTATCAGGTGACTTACATGGTACAAGTCAGCAAATTTCTAGAAAATCAATTACTAAAGAACTCAAAAAACACTCAAAGTCACCAACGGATCCCCCAGAGTATGAAGACCAAGCTACCAAACCGCAGCAGCAACCTGAAACATATGTTCAGTATCAGGCACCAATAAAGCATGAAGCAACAGACCATAGTGTATCAGATGAATCATATAATACAAGTCAGCAAATTTCTAATAAATCAGTAACTGATAAAAACATTGAGGCAGTTACACCAGAGAAGAAGGTACGAAAGAAAAAGAAGGAAAAGAAGGAAAAGAAGGAAAAGAAGGAAAAGAAAGTAAAAACAAAGCTGTCAAAGGATCACACACCGTTGGCTACCCCAGAAGGTGATGGAAACGATCATTCACAACCTTCTATATCTAGCAGTGCAGCAGGGACAACTGTGGTAATGAGGAAGAAGATAATGGTACCCAGTCAGACCCATGGCCAGGAGGACAAGGCTGAGGCAGACAGGGAATCACTGATACGTGTGACAAACCTTGATGATTACATGAATCTATATAATCGTCCTGTTGCAACATCAGTTGAGGACACCTCAAGTCTAATTCCACCCGTATCGGTTAGGAATATTCCAGCAAATTCTCAAAGATCAATTCAGAACACATCAATTGCGAACCCCCAACCATCAGTTCTGGATATAAATATGCCTGGGTCAGTTGGGATTAATGAAAAGACAAGTTCTTGGGGATCAGCATCAAAAACGTCCAATGTAAGCTCTCCCACATCGGTTAAGAGTATTCCAAATGTGAGCTCCCAGGGATCCATTGTAAGGTCACAGATGTCAGGTGATATCACTTCAAGTGGCAGCCCTCCAGGAAAAACTCTGAAGACTACAGAAGTAAGCTATCCTGGGCCAGCTCAGAGCACTTCTTCTATCAGCTCCCCCAAACCAATGGAAACCAGTTCAAATATAATATCTCCACAATCAGACGGAATCAAATCAAAAATTAATTCTTCTGGTTTGGTTGGGCAAATCCCCAAAGTAGGTTCTGTTGAACCCATTGGGAACACTTCAAATATAATTCCGCCCATATCCACTGGGGAAATCTCAGGAGCACGGCATTGGGGATCAGTACCGAAAACGTCCAGTAGAAGCTCTCCCAGATCAGTTGAACGTATTCCAAATGTGAGCTCCCAGGGATCCACTGTAAGCTCACAGAGGTCAGAAACAGCTCAGAAGACTGCAGAAGTCAGCTCCCCCACATCAGTAGAAACCAGTGTAAATCTAACGTCTCCAAGATCAGACAAAATCAAATCAAATATGAATTTCCCTGGTTTGGTTGGGGAAATCCCTAAAGTAGGTTCTGTTGGACCAATTGGGAACACTTCAAATGTAAATCCACCTATATCCACTGGGGACACTTCAGGGCCAAGACCTTGGGGATCAGCACCTAAAACTTCTAATGTAAGCTCTCCAAGATTGATTGAGAAGAATCCAAAAGTGAGTTCTCAAGGACCAATCGTTAGTACAATAGTCAGCTCTATGCAACCGGATCGGGATACTTGGGGATCAGTACCAACAACTTCTAATGTAAGCTCTCCAAGATCCATTGAGAGTACTCCAAAAGTGAGTCCCAAAAGATCTGTTTTTAGTGCTATTTTCAGCTCTCTGCAACCAGATCGGGACACTTCAAACCTAAGCTTATCGAAAACACCAGAGATCACTCCAAGCATAGGCTCTCAGAAATCAATAGATTCTTCCAATGTAACATCTGCTGGCCACACTTCAACTATAGATTCATCAAGGTATCAGGTTCCTCAACATCAGACAGAGGAGAAAGACACTTTAAGGCATATGGTTGACAGTGTTAGTCCAGATGAAAATCAAAATGAGTTACAAGGTACAAAAGAAAAGGTGACTAAGAAGAAGTCGAAGTCCAAAGACAAGGACAAAAAGAAGAAGTCTAAGAAATCCAACAAGGCTATAACTGCTAAAGGTAGCCCACAAATATCTGAATCTATGAGGCTTGATATTGCAGATGAGGACATACTTGCAGGCCAGGTCGAAAACATTCCAACACAAAAGGTTTCTGCACCAAATCGTGATCTGGCCAGTGTAAATTATGGAGATAGAAATGTTATTACCCCTGTGGGAATATTTGCAACCAATGATCCCAAGCATGACCAACAACACATGATGCAACAAACAACAATAACAACACAGGAAACTTCCTATGGGAGAGGTCCAAATCATTCAAACTATGCCAAGAAGACGACACCCCAAACTTTGCAAGATTCAGGTGGAAAACCAGGATCAGCTGAGAACAACCCAAAGGAAAGTTCTCCAATATCAGATAAGAACACTCATGGAGTGAATTCACCGGGATCAGTTCAGAGTACTTCAATTGTAAGTGCTCGACGATCAATTGAGAATAATTCCAGTTTAACATCTGTAGGATCATTGAAGAACACTTCTCAGGGTTCAGTTGCGAATAATAATTCAGTTGGTTCTCAAGGATCAATTGCAAACATTTCAGATGCGAGTTCTCCACGTTCTAAGAAAACCTATGTCTTTACCATCATTGGACATAAATCTGCAACAGGTACTCATCATACTCCTGAGATCTCGTTTGAGGGTACTCACCATACTCCTGAAATCTCACTAGAAGGTACTCATACACCACACCGCCAAGGAGCATTCCATGATAACAGACATCCAATAGAGCATCATACAGGAGAGCCATCCTTACATTTCTATGAGGGGAAACTCAGCAGATCAACAACATCTGACAGAAGTTCACATGAAGTTCTAAATACCGATCAAAACATGAGGACCAGAAACAAAGGCAGCAATCAAAGTTACGAACCTAATAAAGGGCCAATCGGACTGCAGGTGACACCAGTTGCTCAGCATCAACCAATGAGAAACCCTGGAAATACATTTACATCATATGATCAGTCCATGGAACAAAGGCAATATCATGCCAAAACACTTAAAACACCAGATATCAAAACCTCTGTGAGTTCACCAGACCTAAAGGAAAGATCATACCAGAGGGAATATGCCAATGAGGATTTAGGGGACAAGGATTATGATGTCCATGTAAGGATGGATCAGGATTGGAATCCTTCAAGAGTGGCAAGAGATAATGCTAATACAGTCCAGACTTCTAAGGTGAAATATGCCTCAAGGGGTGAGGTTGACGATTTCTCTTCAGACCAACGGCCACATGAGTTGCAAGATGGAGAAGGGACGCCCACTAAGAAGAAGTCCAAGTCTAAAGACAAGGACAAGAAGAAGAAGTCAAAAAAGTCTAAGAAGAAATCTGCGGAAGATAACCCAGAAGATTCCACAAGGGTTGATATTGCAGATGAGGAAATTCTTGCAGGACTGGGTGAAGATGTTCCAACACAAAACCTTAAAGTGACTACATCAAATCGTAGTCTTGCTCGTGTCAACATCTCAGATGACAATGCTGTTTCTCCTGTAGGAATAGCTGCTACTAGCACTCCCGAGCATGACCAACAATATATAACGCAACAAACAACAATAATTACAACACCGGAAACTTCCTATAGCAGCAGTAGGATTAGTTCAGACAATACTGAGCAGACTACACCCCATAGGCCAAGCATACAGATATTGCCATTCAAAAGAAGAAAACTATCTGAAAAGGACCCTGAAGATGAAGATGCAAATAAGGAGAACCAAGAATTTTCTAAGAGAGAGGCTGGGTTACTTAGGAAAACCTCGTCCCAGTCAGGCATGCCAATAACACCAGGTCGGCCACACTCAAGAGACAGGAGGAGTGGGAGTGGTCGCCAAACTGATGACTCCTTTACATCACCAAGAGAGGCTGCAAAGAAATCAAGACCTATGAGTGTACCAGACGTTTACGTATTGGCGAAATTCGATAAGGGAAGTCTTAGTAATTTAGGAGTGGTTAACAAAGACGAGAGTATAGCGTCCGAGAGTACAGGGAATTCTCGCTCAGCAAGGACCCAACAGAATGTTTCCTTTCAAACAGATCCATATTTTCTTGACAATTCAGAGGTTAGCCAGAGTGGATTTGATGATTCATACATGCGGACCAAATCAATGGACGAATTGGACATTGATAGACCTCCTAGAAGGCCAACAGGTAGAAGTGACCAAGGACTAATCAGAAGTCAGTCAGGAGGAGCTCTGGATGATGCTCCTGATGCTGGTTGGGGGTCAACACAAAGACAACCCAGACACAGGGAGGTTGTTATGCCTGATAGCTACCTCGGTGGTTCACCTGTTGCGAGATCTAACCAGGTATATAGAGGAGAGGACATGTCAAGGGGAAGAGCAGGGCAATCAGGGGTTCAATTTAAACCAGTTGACCAGGTATCTGTCTATCACAGTCAGACCCACGTGGGTAGCCCTAACTATGTCAATGTCACAGCTAAGTCCAGGGCCAATGCCCAAAGACCACCACGCCCAAGGAATAGATCGTTGTCAACAGAACCATCACCTGGAAACACGCAGAACAGGGTCCCGCGACCAAGACCTAGAAGTGCCCATGAACCAAGGCAGGTTCATCAGCCAAGACAAGCTATATCAGTAGATGCAATACCCCAACAAATCAATATGCCTATCCCAAAGACACGGGTATCAAAACAGAGCCATTCAAAGTCACTCACATGGGAAGATAGCATGGAGTTACTAGACGACCAACCTCCTGTGGTCGCCATGAAGGCAAACCCTGCGACACCAAGACACCAACAGAGACCAACCTCTATGCCAGAGCAGCATACACCTTACATACAAGTGCAGCCATCTGGAGTCAAACATGGTCATACATTTGGCCGGGTGCCTCCATCTCACTTGAAAGGCTCATCTCATCCAGCACCCCCACAGGTGTATACACAACAGGGTTATGGTTCACCAACATATCATCAGCGAAGTCCCCAATATGCTGCAGGACATCAGGTTGCATACCAGCAACAATACAGGAATGTATCCCCAAAGGGGTCTGCAGCAGTACAGGGTCCGGTTCCAAAGCAAAGGGTGCGCATGGACATCCAGAGAACCTCACCTGGGGCACCACAGTACCCGACGCCACAGCCTCGTGATTATAATAAGAGGAGTAGTGATCCAACAGCGTTAAGGGGTAAGCTGTTGCAGTATACCCCACCCCAGGATGATCAAACTGACATTTGGTGAATACCAAGCAAATATTACTGGCACTTGCTGAATCTCAAAGCAATTACTTCAATCAAACATAGATTGTTCAACTTTTTAGAAGGAATCCTTCTAGACTATTTTGGGGAAGCCCAGATCGATATACATGATAGCATGTATGTGTATCTCTATGCTTTGATCAAAGTGTACAGCCTCAATTTTCAAGATCATCATTTTAGACTAAAATATTTTAAATATGCTTTGGTGCTAACCTAGAAACATTGCCTGCCAGTATATAGACTATTAGACTGTTGGCATTTCCTCAGTTTGCAGCTAGCCTACATTCCATTGGAATAAAACACTCATGAATGCAGAAACGTATGCTTAATGGTGCCTGCAGGGCCCAGAATAATAGTAACAATGGTATCGAGTAACGGTGATGTGTATCATTATATCATCAGTGTATGAGCACATAGTTAAGGGTTAATTATCCCATATATACTGGTGTAGTATCCATTATTGCTAAAATAACAAAAGTCTCATATTATTATCTACTATTGATTGGGGTTTCACAAAGTAGACGCATTATGGTATTTTATACAGTGTGTGAACAACCTATAACAACGGTTCACTTATAATTACGGTATACTCAAAACCATTCTCAAAATCAAAACATATATTGATCCATTAGAATTACACAGTGTTCACCGAATAGAACAGCTACATACAATGTCCGATAGTACGGGACATATACTATTTCGATAACTATGTTGCCAAAAGTTCCCTGTAATATATGAATTAAAGCGTCCAGAATATGCTGCCACAATCTGGTTTCATTGATTGTATTCCCCATACAAGATTTATGAAAGGAGCCTTATTGGTCAATGGCTAATGTAAATAAAGATGCCATGTGAAAAGGATAATTTCGTTTTGTTACTTTTTATTATATATATTTTGAGAGAAAATTAATAAAGAGGGAAATCATCTAGCTGATCTCGGTAACTCTGGTGGAATTAAGTCGTGGATAGTAGTGTAGTCATGGTTAGACCTGCAGACAAATCACACACATTTCAAGGGCAATGCATTGGGAATTGAATGTTGCTTCCCTCTAGTGGACAGAGCCCGAAACAATGATCTTTCCTCAAAATGCATAGATGCATAGGATGGTTAACATTGGTGTGCAATGGATGTTGCTTCCCTCTGGTGTACAGAGCCCGAAACATCTTTCCTCAAAATGTATAGATGCATGGGATTAAACATTGAAGTACATGCTATTAGCCTAAATGATAACGGAAATTGCAATATCATTCGAAACCAGCCCATAAGTGAAATATGCGTGCCTACCAGCCAATCGTATCAATTAAACCTTACAGTATCAGTTATGAACACCAGTTTAATAAACTGTTAACTCCTCACAAAGAGCCAATGTTGCTCCCTAACCTCTAGCCTCCTGGATAGAAGAGCAAGAAAAGGGCGCTCTCGTCATATTTTCCAGCGCAGCATAACAACTGTGCTTGGTGAGGAGAATTCCGTTTTGGGGTGCCCCTGCATATAATGGGTATTATACAACAGCAAAATCCACGTTGACATCAATGGATTATCGCTATGCATGTAATCGTACAGGAATATTATGTTTTATCTTTGGTAGTTTTGGGATTAAAACCAACGTTCTCTGAATATTACGCTGACGCCATGCATCCTTAATCTGAAAACTGATGTTCTGCCAACGACAAGTGCATACATGTCTTGGAATGGAAATTCACCTATGGATTGCTAAATTCACATAAAGTAGGCATCAGAAGTAATGCGATCAAAAAGCATATGGCATTTTAAAGCGGTATTCTCACCAAGGTCTGCATGATCAGATTTCGATGTAGTGAGCTCGATTTGTTTGAGTTGTTTCTCATTTTCCACTCTTTGTACATTGTGAGCTATCATGAAATTAGAAGTTTATAATCTTGTGGAGAAATGTAGTAGCCCCTTTCAAACACTAATATAATGAAATGACGTTCTTCTACTAGACCTTATACTGTTACGAGCGAGTGGTATGTTAGTGGCGACAGTGAGGGTTTCTCTGATCAAATAGATCTTTAATTGATCTCCATGGCTGAGAAATTAAATGTGTCCTTACCAGCTGTCTTTCTGTATAGCCGTTTCATGCATATCCGTGCAAATTCGTGAAACATCCTTGGGTCTGGAATCGTCAACGTGTGCATTACGAGAAGGCGGAATGTCGTCTGCCGCAAACTCCTTCTCCCCGGCGGCACTGAACTCGACACAATCACGCTGCCACAGACAGACAGATCGGCGCCGGTCATAATTGACCCCGAGCGGTTCATCTAATCAAGGACAGGGGGGGGGGGGTAATCATAATAATAGTGATGTAACGTTACATTAATAGGCAATGACCTCTTTTCCCCTGTCCAGACCAGACATGTAGAATTCCATCTCATCTGTTTTCGATTTTATTGGAAAGCAATCACGCCTTCTGAATGCGTCTATATTAAATATATTTTCTTTAACCAATCGTCAGAGAATTTCTGATTAATAGCTGGTTCCACTGGACACAGGAAGCGACAAGAAAGAATGACGTGGGAACTATCTGCTGATTTTATATATCAAACTAGGGTAGAGATTCACCATGAGTCGGACACATTTAGCATTAAAAATCAGAATATAAAGTAGGTTCTATGCCTCATATGGGGATATTATAGTAGAATTGTCGTGTTCTGCTTACCGATAAAGAAACTGATATAACTCATGATGCCCTGAAGTAGGCCTCTTTCGTATTGAGGAACTGATACTTAAAGTGTAGAATTACATGGGACCTTACTGCAAAATACTGCTATTATAACTACACCCAGGCAATGTACTCAAAGCTGGACAGAAACGTATATTTATTCTGAAGTTGATCAAAATTCCACCCTGAGCCGGAACTCACTGTCCCTGTATTTTCCCTTTGCCCTAAATCGGGAGGAAACAATACAATTACTCTCAGTGAAAAATAGTAAGTCCCTTTAACACGGTATTACGGAGCCCCTAAGGGGACATGCTTTTTTTTTTTTTTTGGTACACCAGAAAAACTTGTGCAAACAAAATGGAAACTTGCGCAAACAAAATGGAAACTTGCGCAAACAAAATAAACTTGCGCAAACAAAATGTGAAAACTTGCGCAAACAAAATGTGGAAACTTGCGCAAACAAAATGTAAAAACGTGCGCAAACAAAATGTGGAAACTTGCGCAAACAAAATGTGAAAACTTGCGCCAACAAAATGTAAAAACTTGCGCAAACAAAATGTGGAAACTTGCACAAACAAAAGATACAGTTGCACAAATGTGTAACCGTAACCTTTCTGTCACTTCTTACTTTTTGTAAATCAGAGCATTATTAATGATATTATAGAGCATAATTACTGGTAGGTAGACAACTGAGTAAAAGTCTAGAAAGAGGTGTATGGTATTTAAATAATATAGACATATGAGTATAAGAATCTTGCATAAAATTCTAATGGGCATAAATGATTGATTCTATAATCTACATGTGGTACTGCACCTAATGGGCATGAGTGATAGCTTTGTAAGGCTTCACCTGATGAGAATGTGCAAATAAAATAGAAACTTGTGCAAACAAAATAGAAACGGGCACAAACAAAGTATAAGTTGCAGAAAGAAATTAGCTACTTGCCATTTTTTACGGTTTGTAAATCAGACAATTATTAAGGATTCTACAGATGATGTGAGGTGGGAGTGACATGTTGGGGGGGGGGGGGGAGGGGGGAGGTGGGAGTGACATGTGGGGGTCTGAAGTGAGGTGGGAGTGACATGTCGGGGGGGGGGGGGTGAGGTGACATGTTGGGGGTGAGGTGAGGTGAGGTGGGATTGACATTAGGGGAGGGTTGAAGTGAGGTGGGAGTGACATGTGGGGGGGGGGGGGTGAGGTGAGATGAGGTGACATGTTGGGGGTGAGGTGAGGTGGGAGTGACATGTGTGGAGGGCTGAAGTGAGGTGGGAGTGACATGTGTGGAGGGGATGACGTGAGGTGGGAGTGACATGGGGGGGGGGGTAACGTGAGATAGCAGTGACATGTGTGGGGGGGAAGGTAATTTGAGGAGGAGTGACATGGGAGGGGGTGATGTGAGTTGGGAATGACATGGGGAATGACTCGTGAATGTTTGTCAATGGTGTGGGTTTCTGTCTATAACTTTAATTTGCTGTAGAATCCCTAATAATTGTCCGATTTACAAACCGTAAAAAAAGGCAGGTAGCGATTTTGTTTGCGCAACTTTTATTTTGTTTGCGCAACTTTTATTTTGTTTGCGCAACTTTTATTTTGTTTGCGCAGTTTTTATTTTGTTTGCGCAACTTTTATTTTGTTTGCGCAACTTTTATTTTGTTTGCGCAACTTTTATTTTGTTTGCGCAACTTTTATTTTGTTTGCGCAACTTTTATTTTGTTTGCGCAACTTTTATTTTGTTTGCGCAACTTTTATTTTGTTTGCGCAACTTTTATTTTGTTTGCGCAACTTTCTGGGCTTCCAAAAAAGAAAAAAGAAGCATGTCCCCTTAGGGGCTCCGTACGATATACACCCTCGAATTCTATAGACTGAAACATATATCAAGTTTTCTCATGAGAAATGAAGAATTTATATGTTGGGCAGGTTCAATAGTGTTAAAAGCATATTCCTTATGCTACAGGACATATGTTAAAAATCTAACCGAATCTTGCAAACCGTAGATACATTATAATGATGGTTGCCGTAATGGTAAGAAATTTGTCACTATTATCTGAAAATAACATAAGAAATCCAAAGTGTCAGACATAAGGTAATATTGGGACATTAAATTCACCAACTTTGATGTGGAATAATTAATTCAAAAGGGCATATAATTCATCAATTCCTGGTTGAGTATTGAGTTCCAACACTCCTCTCTCCATGTATACATTGATTTAAGCTCTGAGTGAAATATCAACAGAGCTGTAACTCGTAACTCAGAGAGCATGGGTTACGTTTGTACTGCCAACGAGCGTCCGAAAATGGTGAATCTATCTAGAGTTTGGTACCAAGAAAAATCTTGCTAGATATTCCGTGGACACAACTAAGATGGCTGAGCATATATATGGAGCCACCAGAATAATCCCTATAGAACCACACCTTCGGCTGGTGGTTTACTAATTATGTTCTAGAAAAGAACATTTAACATATATCTATCTATATAGTTAGGCCAAATTTAAAGAAAGGTGTGTTTCAGGCAACACAATCCTAGATTCTAAAAAGGGTCGGCCCTAGAAACTATTTCTGAATTTTGGAGATTTTTTTGTGTAAATTCTTTTGCAATTTTTTTGCAATTTTCAGTCAAGAATAACAACTGACTCCCACTGACCTCAGCGGCCTGAAAAATAGTCTGTCTTAAGGGAATTACTTTTTTAAGAGGTATATCCAACAATTTCTTGATTTATACTTTTACCCTCGAAATTCTGATGAGTCACGTGTCAATGTAGCAATTCGCGACTCATTAGTTGTTCTCTCAAGATGTAAAATAACAGGGGGAAATTCTGACCTACCTACCCTAAAATTTCGGACCATGTTGCCCGAAGCACATATTTTTAGCCTTATATCAATATATGTGACCCTGAAAGGGTAAAAACATATCGAAATTGTTATAAAATACTCTTGTCGTATCATGTATCACACGAAGCTGTTATGTTCTAAAAAAATGGCAAATGGCGAATTTGAGCACCGCACATGTACAAGAGGTTGGGTGTGGCCTTTGCAACTTTGTAGTGGTTTTGTGTAATCTGCTCATTGTGGTCATGGTGATGGGCAGGAAATCGTTATTGTTCTGTGTATTTTAGGCCATCCGGTACAACAAATGAATACAACAGATATGTTTTATTTGTATATTGCATTAATACTGTCTATTTAAAGTTGCATTTATCTACAATATACACGTTAAGTAATCTGATTAAATCATTAAATGAATTTATTTGAAACAAAAGTCCTCCAGATTAGCTGTTTGAATGTGAGGGGGCTGTCCTCCTGTACCGGTGAAATACAATACACCTTAATGTGCCACCTGAGACACCTACCTGCCTAAGTACCAGCAGCCTCCAGGTCCTGCCCTCACATGGGTGTGGCGGCTTTATGGCACCTGATGCGTGTGATTTCTGATGAGAATACCGCAGACCAGCGTTATTCATTACTCTCCTGCTGGTACATGGAGCACTCATTTGCCATTTTATTGCTATGCAATGGTATAGACTTGGCAATTGCTAAAATGTCTGTAAAAATATGTGTTCTTTTATTGATCACGATTATCAGCGGATCGTCAGCCTCACCCGATATAGAGGGATTGCCTCAGCTATGCTACGCCATACAAAGGGATCTGAATTTGGCATATTATGGATGGCCTAATTACATGTCTGGAGGGAGTCAATTCCATTGCAACACGGACACAAGAAACATACGATCGTTAACAAGTCCTGCATCCCCAGAGGCATTTAGATATGCCATAGACCAGGTGAACTCCCGGAATGACCTACTCCCCAATATCTCACTGGGGTTTATAGCGTTGGACGACTGTCCCCATCCCCTGACTGCCCTGGCTCTCTCCATGTACCTGGTCCCGGATCAGAACGGCACAGACTACTTCCCCGACAACGAGCTACTCACCTGTAGCAGTGGTTACAAACGGTTCAGGAACGTGGTTGGTACAGTAGGACCTGGCTACAGTCAACTGGCCGTCATGACTGTACCCGTGCTCAGCCTACACCACATCCCCATGCTACTCACCTCGGCCACCAGTGATGAACTCTCTGACAAAGCCAGATTCCCCTACTCTCTTCGTCTGTTACCTCCAGATAGATTCCAGGCTGACGCCATGACTGATCTCCTGCTGCATTTCAATTGGACCTATGCCTCTCTTATTTACAGGGAAGGAGCATATGGGGAAAACGGCGCGAAACAGCTATCTAGAAATGCTAAGGAAAAGGGAATCTGTGTGGCCTTTGCTTACATGTTTCCAACATTGTATAGCAATGATCACGTAGAGACAGCAGCTGACAAAATGATTCAGCATAGAAATGCAAGGGTCATACTAGCCTTTGTGGGTTCAGGAATTGCAAATAAGATAGCCCAAGTTCTAGTCATGAGGGGGCAAGTTGGCCATTTCCTCTGGGTAGGGAGCGATGGGTTTGGATGGAGTAAGAGAGCTGGTGAGATCTTTGATGGGGCTTTCGCCGTCCGATTCTACAAATCTAAAAGTGAAGAATTCCTCGACTATTACCATCAACTGATACCTAAGAAAACCAGTAATCCATGGCTGCGCTATGCCTGGGAAAATAAGCATGGTTGTGAGTGGGGAAATGATACAACTGAGCAGCATTGTAGTAGGTTTGAGGATACTCCAAGTAATGTGAGCCTGCCCACTCAGAACAGCTATGGGATGCTCATGGATGGAGTTAATGTGTTTGCCCATGCTCTTCATGCCTTGATTGAAAACACTTGTCCTGAGACCTTCTATGACAAGTCCCTCCTGGCAGACTGTGTCCAGGGTCAGGCCCTTCTCCAGTACCTGGGTAATACATCTATCAATGGTAGCTTAGGTCCCATTAGGTTTGATGAGAATGGAGACTCGCTTGGCTCCTATCAGCTTAGGCAGTACCACCATGAGCCGGGGGACTCCGTGGTTGGGGCAGAATGGAACGGACTGACCGGTTCTCTGATAGTTCACTCAGATAGTCTCAAATGGTTCTCCCATCTCAACAGTAGTAACACTACACATGCAACACCTGAGTCATTATGCAGCCGACCTTGTGAAGTAAAACAATATTACATCCAGAAGGAACTGCCCTGTTGTTGGGAGTGCCGAGAGTGCAGGAACAATGAGATCATCGTGGACAATAGGACTGGTTGTAGGCAGTGCGACCTGTTGAAGTGGCCTGATGAGAAAACAGCAACTGTGTGCCGACCAATAGAGCCTCTAGTAGTCCACTGGTCTGACCCCCTAAGCCTCAGCCTCCTAACTCTCACCTGCATTGGGTTTATTCTCTGTGCAGCCACTGCTTTTGTATTCATCAAGAACAGGAACTTGAAGATCATCAAAGCCTCGAGTCACCAACTAATGGCCATAATCTTGCTTGGTATCATGGTGGCATTTCTTACTGCAATCATATTCCTACTAAAGCCGTCAGTTCCATCATGCTTCGCCACTCGGTTTGGATTCAACCTTGCCGTTTCCCTAATCTACAGCCCTCTAGTCGTGAAAACCAGCCGTGTTTACAGGATCTTTGCTGCGGGAAGACATGGGTCAAGGAAGCCTGTTCTGGTTGGTCTCAGATCACAGATGGTCATGGTGGTGGTGCTACTGCTGATCCAAGTAGGTGTTAACCATAATGTCAGTGTCTGTAAATTAAACTTAAAATCAATTCATGTAATTAAGCACTACTAGCTACTACTAGCGTTACCTCTTCTCCGTCCTTCGCCCTTCGACTATACCTCCTCCCCCATGTGTCTCTATGTGTTATACGTCTACACTAGAATCGTTGGTAATGATAAGAATGTTATCCATCGCAGTATGTGTACAGGCAAGGGAAAAGGGTACTCCGAGGAAAAAGCCAACTTTGAAATTGATGCCATAAGCTTTCCAGTGATATATTATTATAGAAGATATTATTTCTAGTTTTTGAGAAACGGCTTCATGAATATGTGTGGGCATCACCCTTTCCAAAATCCCAATAAGCTCTATGTCTCATATTTTCCAAGATATCCCTATTTAATTAGCATTATTTAATATAATTAGAAATTTATGATACATTTTCATTCTATAAGTCATAAAATTCGATCTAGGAATGGTAATTTTATTTTGTTTTCACCATGGCAATCCTCAGAAATCATTCTATCAATTTATGACTTAATTTCCTCTATTTGGAATAAAAATCATGTTTCCATGGCAACACATATCAACAAGGACATCCATTTAAGCTTTAAAACGTTCCTTTTACCTTCCAAATATAGAAGCTTTTTACCAAAAAAGGAATGTTTTATGTAATCCTATTGAATTCTCCAGAAAAAAGTACCCAAGAGCAATTTTTAGCCTAATTCTTACATTTTAGGCCATAGTGGCGCCCCCTGGTGGCTAAAATCGGAACTAATCCCGCGGGGACTATCCTTTCTGCTTGGCTGCTCACGTATGTCGATACATGTTAAGCAGCCTCTGAGCAATTTAGGATGAGCGGCTATAGCAGATGAGCCGCTCCGAGCTGTTCATAGTTCGGTGTGAAGTTAGGCAAGCGGACATTAGACTGATAGTTACATAGCACACTCAAAGGGTGCCAGTCTACAAGTAGACTAATATGATATCTCAAGCTTTTTTTCCAGCTTGTACGTACATGGATATATGTTTGGATATATGTATTAGCCTTCAAATCGTGCGTTGCAATACTATATAGCTGATGGCAGTATGGTATCTTCCGAGATTAAGCCGAATTTATAGCCTCGCCAAATCGTCCTGAAAGACTAACACCCTTCAATTTGTTACATAAAATTAGTTGTTCTTTCTTTAACAGCTGCTTCTGTGTGTGGCTTCAGTGTCCATCGCCTACCCCCAACCAGTGTACAGGATGCCGGTGGTAACAGAGAAGTACGTGGAGGTGCACTGCTCCCTGCCCCTCCCTGCCCTCCTCCCACCCCTCTCCTTCAACATCCTCCTCAGCATGGTCTGTGCTGCATTCGGCCTCGTCACCCGCAAACTGCCAGCCAACTTCAACGAGTCTTGGTTCATCTTTGTGTCGGTGGCTTCCACGAGTTTCCTGTGGTTGGTGTTCCTGCCTGCCTACTTCACTGCCTTCTATGCCGTCCACCAGATCGTCCTGCTCGCCAGTTGTCTCTTCATCAACGGGCTGGTCACGCTAGTGTGTCTCTATCTGCCCAAGATCTACTGCATCTACTTTGTGGATGAGAGCAGTCTCGACTTCCAGACGGCCGGGAGTATTGCGAGTGTTAGCGTCGTCCCAATCACCAGTGCCCCTGTAAATGTAATTAACATCACACCACGATCCGCCACGACGGACACTTAACGCGCGCCATTCTGAGGGTCTAACAGCTTCTATACATGTAGATTTCAATTACTGTTATAGTCAAATAAGGAGTGGCATGTTTGAACGTTATTGGTCAGATTAAAGATTTAACCTTTTCACCACAATAAGGACGCAATCTCCCCGGCAGAGACTTCCGCTCCCCTCGGTCACTTCATATTTCTGCCAAAACCTAAGAACTCTCCCGTGGAAAAAGTCTAGAAGAGTGTACTACTTTCCTGCTCTCCTATCCGCTTTACACACTGCCTATATCCCTACTCCAAAATAGTCCCTAGGAAAATCAACAAATTCAACCACAAAAACATAACCAATATGTCTGTAACTTTCAGAAATTCATGTTCAGACCTTCCTACAAATATTTGAATTGAATCATAGATGGGAAATTGTATATTTCAAGAAGGAGTATAAAGATGCGCAATGGACAGAATCTGTCCATTTCCGTCGCACGGAGGAAGGATATTGCAGAGGTGTAGCCTAAACCGATGTCGCGCGAAATATCTGCCGATGTCGCGCGAAATATCTGCCGCTGGAGATTAAATAAGGACGAATTCGTCCCTACAACATGAATCAGGGAGGGACACGTCTCCTCACTTCTGACCCAGTCCAAGAAAGGCCAGGCCCAAGGTCACTCCAATAATATAATTTTGCCGTTTATAACAGGATTGAAGTAGTTATTGTAATTTATATCTATATGCAGAGAAGTCCCAGATCCAAAATGACTCCCCACACAGAGAAAAGAAACAAGGTCAAAAGGGAGTCCAGGTTGCCCCCAGAATGACTCCCCTATCTAGAGGAGTCCAGGTCGCCTCAGGAAGCCTAGGTGACTCTGGCTGACCTAAGGGAGTCACTCACCTGGGGGAGTCATATAGCTCTCTGGGTCATATGACTCCCCCAGGTGACTCCCTTAGGTCAGCCAGAGTCACCTAGGATCCCTTAGGCGACCTAAACAGGGAGTAATTCTGGAGGCAACCTGGACTCCCTTTTGACGCTGTTTCTTCTGTCTGTGTATGCCTTTGGAGAGAGTGCTCAAATCTATAGCGAGAGTCAGTCTGACACAACTTTACCATTGTGAATTGTTAAAACGGATGTCAGGTATATGTCAACTGATCGCAGATGTCGATTTTGTGCATGTTTACAGTAAGCCCATTTCAATTGAATTGTGTCAAATGTACGCCGACTTCATTGACCATGTTGTATATCCGGCCTTACAGGAGTTCTCAAATGTTTGTATAGCATATTTTTTGCAGGGTGGTATATCATGTGGTCGGAATGCGTTAAAACAGCTAGAATCATTCATGTTAATATCCAGGTTCTCTTTCGTCCGATTTTCCGTAGACAAAACCTGAAATACGACCCACAAGGGTACTGTTAGTATTTCATCCATGATACTGAAGATGGGCGTGTCCGTAACACTCCGCAAGAACAGGGGTTATCATGCAGATAGACGCTGCCTATCATCTTTCTTTTAAGGATACTATTGATTGTCTAGGCGCCTAGTATACCAAACGGCAAATCGCAATGACATGTATATCAGTTAACAGGAATTGTTGTTATAGAAAACATCAATAAATACCATATTATATTTCCCGATCACTGGTCTATGACAGCAATCACATTTAGACACCAAGTTACTAAAAGATACACGTTCTCTATATTGTCGAAGGTGACGTACACATAAAGGCATGTCACAAGTCAAAGCCCAAAGTGTTTTCTCTCATGAATATGGTAGTTTTGCCTGGGTTTTTGCACTTCTATTCAATAACCATATATAGTGTATTAAACCATAATCAAGGTGTATTTTATTTACTATAAATATAACGACGCGTTATATCATTATGATATAATTCATTTTATTCAAGAAATAACAGAATAATACATGTATACAGACTGTAAAAATTCGATCACATATGAAATACCATGTGTAAATATGTTGTGTGAAATAGGATCCCAACTTCTTGGAAAGGTTAAAACTTTACGCAACACGCGTTGGCGACGGTGACAGGATGAAGGAATATGTAGAGGAATAAGTTACATTAAATGTTAATGGGATGATGAAGTAGATGTTATATTATGAAGGTGGCAAGACTGGCAGCTGTTGTAGAGACTCATGCGTCATGCATCAGGAATGTCCATGCTGTCATCTATAATGGGGATAGGACATATTGAGGAGTAGTCGCTTTTCTTGATCTCTCTGAAATATATACACAAAATTGTATTTATTCATGCTTTTAAAATATGATGCCTCATCACCTCATGACATTATAGGTATCTGAGTTATCACAGGCATATATTTATGTAAGTTATGGAACGGGTTAAACATGCATGCACTTCTTTTGCAAATCGTATGTTCGTGGAAAATTATATTACGTGCTATCATTATTACATATGCATGCATTAATATAGACTGTATAATGACTGGAAACTGCCTTGTCATCTTATCTCTTTGAGATTTGTTTAGAAAATAAGATCATGATCCATAGTGGACCAACAATTATGCTTAGCATAATGTTAAATGTTTTACTTGCTCTGAAAATAAACTTATATTATTACTTCCGATCTGATGTTCCTTTCAAGGCCCAACTATTCATAACCCAACAAAGTGCGGGGTGGGGCTAGTAGTGATGGGCGGCCGCCTCTAATATAAACCCCAGGTACGTCTTTAATTAAAGGCTCTGTATGATAAACACCATGCATATATATGCATACTGCAATATCATCCAATAAACTGCTCTAACCCAGTGAGCACAAAATGCAGTTCAACATTGAATCAAGGTTGAATCAGCATTGAATCAACATTGACAACCAGATATCAATGTTGATGCAATATTCTGAGCCCACTGGGAAGTTAAGTGGAAATAAATAACTGTTATCAGCAGGGATTAGAAGCACCCGGTCTCATACCAGGGTCTTGCATTTCAGGGCAGCTTGTGTGAAAAAATGGTTTGTCAGGTATATCGGACACATGCCAAGCAGATCTACAGTATGTATTATCATAGGGGGCATTTGTGTCTCCTAACGAAGGACGATTTGGGTAAACCTTGTACAAAAACTCTGACAGAATAGAGCTGTTTCTTTCATAACGACTGGGTAACTTCTGCATAAAAGAGCTGTCACTGCCACGGCGTTTAGGTCCATTACTAGGAGATGGGCTAGACCTTTTGATTGTATTTCGTATTGGTCTATCGATAGAAGAACCTACAGACCTAGGGCTGTCACGCTGGGTGGTGGCTCTGCTATCTAGAGATAAGGCAGATCTTGTTGTGCTACCTCTATCTACA
This sequence comes from Harmothoe impar, assembly GCA_947462335.1. Taxonomy (NCBI): domain Eukaryota; kingdom Metazoa; phylum Annelida; class Polychaeta; order Phyllodocida; family Polynoidae; genus Harmothoe; species Harmothoe impar. Next base: position 60,267,999 of record OX381704.1, read on the forward strand.
CTCACAGACCGACTGTTTCTACCTGGATGTTGTTTAGCACTTAATCTTTGTCGACGTACCGAGGACTGTCTGTGAGAAGAGGATCGTTTCTTGGTGACGGGGGGTGAATCTTTCTGCCCCTCGTAAATGACATGGTTGAGGATGTCCTGCATGGCCTTGATGGTGGTAGATAGCCATGCCAGGCCCAGGAACAGCCAGAAGGTAATGGTAACACGAGTCAAACTGCCGTACTCTTTCTTGGGGCCTTCGGGGACGAGAAAGGAATATAGACCACGTTAGAGATAATATACTATGTACCAAACTATCTGACTATTTGAATTATTGCGATGTTGGACTTATATGTACCGATATATGCATTTGTATCATGAAGATCATGTGTAATCTAATTATGATATTGCTCCTTATTACATGGTGGTACGGCCTTCTCTATGCTAAGCCTATGTGAGATCCATACTCCATGCCCCCATGGAGTACGGTACGTGTAGCCATAATCGATGGCCTCCAAATTTGTTGATTTTCTTCATTTAAAGACTGTAGGGCCATGTAATAAACACAAAACCCCACTTATTAACATACATGCACATCGGATACTTCATGGGTTCAAGCTGGGTCATATCACACTCAGCCTTCGGCATCGTGTGATATGACCCAGCTTCAACTCGTGAAGTATCCGATGTGCATGTATGTCAATGGCGTGGAGTTTTGTCTATGTATACAATTAAATGTGCTGTAGAATGTAGTGTGACGTTATGATGTTGCCTACCAAGGATAGCAGGCAACATCAGCATAAAAATGACCAAAGGACCTAGTATAAAACATACTTGGGGTGTAATCTCCAAACCCTATGGTGGTTAGGGTGACGAATGCGAAGTAGATGGAGTCGGCGTATGGCCAGCCCTCCAGGGTGGTAAAGATGAGAGCAGGTAGCTGGATGAAGCACATCCAGCCTATGGTGAAGGTAAGACTGAACCGTACAAGGAACACCACACACGTCAACTGGGGGCTGGGCTGAAAGATCAAAGCACACCATGTCAGTTTTTGTACAAGTTTATTGGCAAAGAGGCAGCATATATGATTAGCGTATTATAAGTCATTTCAAAGTTCAGGATTTCACCTAAATCCTTTCTTTTTTCCTTTTTTTGTGGGCCTCATAACGATTATTTGATATGATGTCAAGCACTACATTGACAACTGCCATATTTCTTGCATCTATACATTGATGAAGACTAACGTTTTGAGTACTACACTGATATTTTTGTGAAGACCTGCTGGTGATGTGCTATGGTTTTCAACTATGCCTATGGAGGAATAACACAATAGCTATGGAGGAACAGAACCATTCTCATCTAAACTATATAGTGTCTGTTTTCCACCCTAGAGGGCACCTGTGTAGTTGTATAGTAGAGACACTGAGGAGTGTATAGACCAGCTCAGTATACAGAGGAGCAGGTTGACACAAGCTATAGCTATTAATACTACACATAGACTATTATGCCCTACTTCAAGGACACAAAGGTCACCTGGTACATTGACAGCCTCACTATTTTGTAATGTTATATCTAGCCGTGAGAGTACAGACATTCTTTTATGATTGGAGAACATAAAACAATTACGCCACCGCTAGGGGATGGGGTCTTTTTGCCTAAGTTACAGACACTGTAGGTGGGGTTGGGCTCTGAAAATTGTTAAACGTTCCTTTAGACAGATAGTGTAGCAGTAATTAGATTTTTGTTATTGTATTTTTTTACAATAATATTCAACGCAACTAGAGCACACAATAATTAGATAATACGCTTACAAGACTTAGTATTATTCAGTCCATTGCATTGATATTTTCCCTAACATAAGTAGTTGAAATCACAAGCACATAGACAAGATAAAATACCGCACACCAATCAGTCCCTTATCAGGGCCATAACAAAACGTACGTCGGTATGGTCTTTCTCTGTTAATCTTAATGTCCTATAAGAGTATCTTAACCGTTACTAAAGAAAAGTAGCCACTAGATAAAAAGATACATTTAGGCGTACTTACATCTAGACTATACTTGAAGCGTCTGTTGAAGGCGTTAATGACGTCACCAATGCCGGACAGTGTGTAAAACATCAGAGGGATCCCAAACAGGCAGTAGACAATGATAAGGGCACGCCCATGGGTAGTATCCGGGGCAATATTGCCATAACCTGTAAGGTAATATTAAATGATATCAAGAAATTCACCGTGTAATAGGTGTATTCAATTGTTGGTGATACTATACAAAGGTATGTTGTGTATGTATCTATGTATGTGCATTTCAGAAACAAAAATCAGCCACAGTCTTTATTTCTCAGAAGAGCAATACTCTTTTTTCCCCAGAGATGCATCCAAAATGCAATATCCAACACAATGTACCACTAATAACTTTTTTTAAATACTGTTATTTACAATAAAGAATCATGATAAGATACACAAAAGTAGTATGTAAAATTATCACAATGCTCCCAAGAGTACCCGCAAAGTAGTAAACCTTCCTGTATGTATTAGAAATGGTATATAGTCCTTGCTCATAATAAATGAAACAAGGTCGTTTTATTTTTTATGAAAGAGCCTTCGCCCATATATGTACATATATAAAACTTCATCCAAATAAGTATGTGTAGTTCTAAAATCGAAAAGTCTACCTTTGTTTGGTTTCATGTGTTAAATAAGTGACTGGCCTCACTCGCAATCTTCAAATCTAATCAGCTTCTGCCAATAATCAAGGAATCCTCAACAGAAATGCAGAACCTATATCTATTTAGCTATTCAATTCCTCTTAAGATTCGATATAAAGTGAGGCAATGTATCATGTATAGAGAATGTTGGATTTTGAAAACCCTCTAAATCCATCACAGTCCTAGGGCATTATGGTAGTTGTGCTGCTGCAGTGACAACATCCATAAAATCGAAATGATTAAATGCCTTACACATGTTTGTTAGATGACGTGGGCTATTTAATCACTTCTATTTCATATTTTGATGACAGGTTAATTCTGTATATTATCAACATGCGCAGTAGCAGGCATCAACAGTGGGGGTGTGGTGACAGACCGCTATGACCATCAGCAGGTACAGATGTGGTACTATTTACATGAAGGGTGGGAAACAATTAGCACACCTACATACATAACCACCGGTCTTGTCAGTTCTTCCTCTGCTCACACAAGCAGTTGACAGGGGCACCACATCACTATCAGGGACACTATACATCATGCCAAAAAGAATCTATACATTTTACTGGTGCCCACTGCTATATTCTAGCTGTCCATTTCACACCGACCTTTTTTTCATAGCCTATGGAAAAGGTGAAGAATAGCATCGGGAGGCAGCAGTTTATAGGATGTACCAACCTTTAATGGCATTACGGATGATACATACATTTATCTGATCATATTTGAGTTTGATACTCCATACTTTTCTCATAGCACGGTGGTGGGGCAGAACAATAGAGTTCGCACCTTGGTTACACTGCATACCCTGGTTTAAAACAGATAGACAATGGTTATGAAAAGGTATGTAGATTAACCACAGCTTGCTGGTAGGGCGACTTGGGCTTCGCCCTCGTCTGGCCCCCACCAGCTAGCTGTGGTTAATTCTACATACCTTTTCATAACCATAGTCTATCTATTACGTACACATGGGTGTATATAAATTATATATATATATATATATATATATATATATATATATATATATATATATATATATATATATATATATATATATAAAGGACAGACAACCGCTGCTAGCCCCACTCCGATGTTTACTGTAGGGTATCAAGATGTGGGCCTTTCTGATATCCATATGAGATAGACATGGATCTACAATTGATTTATCTCATAGAGCATGTTATAATCTGTACCATTGATCTGAATATGTACTTCCTGGAACGAATAACGCGTACCCTGCAGATGTGAATTGTATGGAGAAATACAAGCTAGGGATATGCAGGCCTTACACAAAAGGATGGCACACTATACAGGTATGCCTCAATATAGCAGGCTTACATGCTAAACCATCTCTCGTATCACCCCAAGGTAGACATCTAATTATCTTCCCCGTGACATGACATATACACGTTGCCTGCCATGAGTCATGTGTGCCGCGCATGTACTTCTGTTGTCTGACGTAGCTATTATGACGATATACTATAAAAAGTGTCTGCAAATACACAATGCCATGCATTGTCACAGATATTGATATGTTGTGTAAAACTGTATTGAGGTGATAAAATGATGTCAGAACCTATTTGTAAGTATACACACACACACACACCATACCACACATATGTGACTTAGGGGCTTACCTCCTTAGGGGCTTAGTTCCTTAGGGGCTTAGTACAATTTGAGGAGTTAGGGGCTTAGTACAAGTATTGCCCCCTGGGGGAACATGGACACACTATTTGTCTGTGACTTAAGGGCTTACCCATCAATGTTTGTGCTTTAGGGGGTTATATGACTAATATGTAACTAAGGGGCTTAAATTACACTGTTTGTGCCTTAAGGCCTCGGGTTATACTGTTTGTGACTCAGGGGCTTATTAAATGCTGTTTGTGACTCAGGGGCTTAGAGAATACTGTTTGTGACTCAGGGGATTATTAAATGCTGTTTGTGACTCAGGGGCTTAGAGAATACTGTTTGTGACTCAGGGGCTTAGAGAATACTGTTTGTGACTCGGGGCCTTATTAAATGCTGTTTGTGACTCAGGGGCTTATTAAATACTGTTTGTGACTCAGGGGCTTAGTGAATACTGTTTGTGACTTGGGGGCATAGGGAAAACTGCTTGTGAGTGGGGGGCTTGGTGAATATTGTTTGTGACTCAGGGGCTTAGATAATACTGTTTGTGACTGGGGAGCTTAGTGAATACTGTTTGTGACTGGGGGGCTTAGTGAATACTGTTTGTGACTCAGGGGCTTAGGGAATACTGTTTGTGAGTGGGGGGCTTAGTGGATACCGCTTTTGACTCAGGGGCTTAAACAATACTGTTTGTGACTTGGGGGCTTAGGGAAAACTGTCTGTGAGTGGGGGGCTTGGTGAGTACTGTTTATGCCTCAGGGGCTTAGACGATACTGTTTGTGACTGGGGGGCTTAGTGAATACTGTCTGTGAGTGGGGGCTTAGTGGATACTGTTTGAGACTCAGGGGCTTAGACAATACTGTTTGTGACTCGGGGCTTAGTGAATACTATATTTCATCTTGGGGATAACGGAATAATGTTTGCAACTTAGGGGCTTAGGGAATATTTACTCAGGGGCTTGGAGAAATACTGTTTGTTAAGGGGGCTTAGAGAATACTGTTTGTGACTCAGGGGCTTAGAGAATACTGTTTGTGACTCGGGGCCTTATTAAATGCTGTTTGTGACTCAGGGGCTTATTAAATACTGTTTGTGACTCAGGGGCTTAGTGAATACTGTTCGTGACTTGGGGGCTTAGGGAAAACTGCTTGTGAGTGGGGAGCTTGGTGAATATTGTTTGTGACTCAGGGGCTTAGATAATACTGTTTGTGACTGGGGAGCTTAGTGAATACTGTTTGTGACTCAGGGGCTTATTAAATACTGTTTGTGACTCAGGGGCTTAGGGAATACTGTTTGTGAGTGGGGGGCTTAGTGAATACTGTTTGTGACTCAGGGGCTTTGGGAATACTGTTTGTGAGTGGGGGGCTTAGTGGATACTGCTTTTGACTCAGGGGCTTAAACAATACTGTTTGTGACTTGGGGGCTTAGGGAAAACTGTCTGTGAGTGGGGGGCTTGGTGAGTACTGTTTGTGCCTCAGGGGCTTAGACGATACTGTTTGTGACTGGGGGGCTCAGTGAATACTGTCTGTTAGTGGGGGGCTTAGTGGATACTGTTTGTGACTCAGGGGCTTAGACAATACTGTTTGTGACTTGGGGGCTTAGTGAACTATTTTTGACTGCAGAGCTGAGGTAATACTGTTTGTGACTCAGGGGCTTAGTAAATATACTATATTTCATCTTGGGGATAACGGAATAATGTTTGCAACTTAGGGGCTTAGAGAATATTTACTCAGGGGCTTGGAGGAATACTGTTTGTTAATTTTAAGGTGCAATGCTATAGGGAATACAGGATACTCAGGTTTGGGGGGGGGGGGGGTAAGCCTATTCAATGATTTCAAATGAAAAGTGCTCTTTAAAAGGGATGTGTGGTACATAGACAGAGCTGCACACTTATGTGACTTGAGTCAGTGGTTACTTCATGAGTGGTGACTGTCCTGTTCTGCTTGACACTTTGTGTTTATTTCAGGGTATTTCAAACTAAAACAGACATGCAGCCCATGTTTTGATTAAATCTATGGTGTTTGTTTACTTTACTTTTGCTGTGTTTGTTTACTTCATAGTCAAAAACACTAATCCCCTAAAGTACAAACTTCTACTAAGCCCCTAACTCAGACACTTATCACGGAATGTCACAACTAACGTTAAATCTCATAATTCTGAAATTATCTATTTAGAAGCGCTAAGCCCCCAATGTACAAACTTCTACTAAGCCCCTAAATCACATACACTTATCACAGAATGTCACAACTAAAGTTAAATCTCATAATTCTGAAATGATCTACTTAGAAACACTAATCCCCTAAAGTACAAACTTCTACTAAGCCCCTAACTCACAGACATTTATCATGGAATGTCACAACTAAAATTAAATCTCATAATTTCAAAATGAATCATAGGCAGAAACACTCATCCCCTAAAGTACAAACTTCTACTAATCCCATAACTCACATACACTTATCACCAGAAGTCACAACTAAAGTTAAATCTCATAATTTCAAAATGGATCATAGATAGAAACACTAATCCCCTAAAGTACAAACTTCTACTAAGCCCCTAACTCACAAACACCTATTACCAGAAGTCACAACTAAAATTAAATCTCATAATTTCAAAATGGATCATAGATAGAAACACTAATCCCCTAAAGTACAAACTTCTACTAAGCCCCTAACTCACAAACACTTATCACCATGCAAAAGTCAAATCTCATAATTCTGAAATGATCTACTTAGAAGCACTAAGCCCCTAAAGTACAAACTTCTACTAAGCCCCTAACTCACATACATGTATCATCAGAAGTTACACCGGAATCAAATTTCGGAAATCAAATTTCATACTTTCAAAATGAATCATAGTCAGAAACACTAATCCCCTAAAGTACAAACTTCTACTCAGCCCCTAACTCACAGACATTTATCACAGAATGTCACAACTAAAATTAAATCTCATAATTTCAAAATGAATCATAGTCAGAAACACTAATCCCCTAAAGTACAAACTTCTACTAAGCCCCTAACTCACAGACATTTATCACGGAATGTCACAACTAAAGTTAAATCTCATAATTTCAAAATGAATCATAGTCAGAAACACTAATCCCCTAAAGTACAAACTTTTACTACGCCCCTAACTCACAAACACTTACCACCAGAAGTCACAACTAAAGTTAAATCTCATAATTTCAAAATGGATCATAGATAGAAACACTAATCCCCTAAAGTACAAACTTCTACTAAGCCCCTAACTCACAGACACTTATCACGGAATGTCACAACTAAATTAAATCTCATAATTCTGAAATGATCTACTTAGAAGCACTAATCCCCTAAAGTACAAACTTCTACTAAGCCCCTAACTCACAGACATTTATCATGGAATGTCACAACTAAAATTAAATCTCATAATTTCAAAATGAATCATAGTCAGCAGGTCTTGGAAATGAAGGGAAATACTCCCCAGAGCCATTATTTACACCAGTGTTAATTTTCAAATCGCAGGTAGGTGTGAAAACACTGCAGGGCTAAAATTAGCAACGGTTTTGCTTATAGCATAAACACTACAGTGCTAAAATTAGCAACGGTTTTCTCATAACCAATTTGCTGAATTTTCTATCAATTTGCTGTTAAATATATTTATCCCATGAGATAGATAAGTGTGTGCTCTTGAATCATACATTGGGAATAGGGAACCATACATGGGATTGCCAAGAAATCACATATGAACAAGCTATTACTATAGACATCCCTCTGTGTTCCTCCACTTCACCCAGTAGGTAGTGAGCCCTTATCAGTGTCACCATGGTGACTAAGATAAGAGCCCTACTCCTGCGTTGTGAAAATCAACAGTGGTGTGAATAATGGCTCTGGGGAGGATTTTCCTTCATTTCCCGGACCTGGTCAGAAACACTAATCTCCTAAAGTACAAACTTCTACTAAGCCCCTAACTCACATAAATTTATCACGGAATGTCACACCTAAAATTAAATCTCATGATTTCAAAATGAATCATAGTCAGAAACACTAATCCCCTAGAGTACAAACTTCTACTAATCCCATAACTCTTAAACACTTATCACCAGAAGTCACAACAAAAGTCAAATCATACAATTTCAAATTGAATCATAGTGAGAAACACTAATCCCTTAAAGTACAAACTTTTACTAAGCCCCTAACTCACATACATTTATCATGGAATGTCACAACTAAAGTTAAATCTAAAGTTAAAACTTCTAGAGAGCCCTTAAATGACTCACTTAAATTCAAATACCTATGAACTATATTCAAAATATACATCCTCCAGTCGGCACCCACCCCCTGAGACAGCCCCAGACATCCTCCAGTCGGCACCCACCCCCTGGCACAGCCCCTGACATCCTCTAGTCGGCATCCACACCCTGAGACAGCCCCAGACATCCTCCAGTCGGCACCCACACCCTGAGATAGCCCCATATATCCTCCAGTCAGCACCCACCCCCTGAGACAGCCCCGGACATCCTCCAGTCGGCACCCACACCCTGAGACAGCCCCTGAAAACCTCCAGTTGGCACCCCCACCCTGACACATCGCCAGACATCCTCCAGTCGGCACCTACACCCTGAGATTGCCCCTGAAATCCTCCAGTCGGCACCCACACCCTGAGACAGCCCCTGACATCCTCCAGTCGGTACCTACACCCTGAGACAGCCCCGGACATCCTCCAGTCGGCACCCACCCCCTGAGACAGCCCCAGACATCCTCCAGTCGGCACCTACACCCTGAGACAGCCCCGGACATGCTCCAGTCCGCACCTACACCCTGAGACAACCCCTGACATCCTCCAGTCGGTACCTACACCCTATGACAGCCCCTGACATCCTCCAGTCGGCACCAACCCCCTGAGACAGCCCCATATATCTTCCAATCGGCACCCACCCCCCAAGTCGGCACCCACACCCTGGCACAGCCCCTGACATCCTCCAGTCGGCACCCACACCCTGAGATAGCCCCATATATCCTCCAGTCGGCATCCACCCCCTGAGACAGCCCCTGACATCCTCCAGTCGTCACCCACACCCTGGCACAGCCCCTGACATCCTCCAGTCGGCACCCACCCCCCTGAGACAGCCCTGGGCATCCTCCAGTCGGCACCCACACCCTGAGACAGCGCCTGACATCCTCCACTCGGCACCCACACCCTGAGACAGCCCCTGAAAACCTCCAGTCGGCACCCACACCCTGAGACAGCCCCTGACATCCTCCAGTCGGCACCTACACCATGAGACAGCCCCTGACATCCTCCAGTCGGCACCCACACCCTGAGATAGCCCCATATATCCTCCAGTCGGCACCCACACATCCTCCAGTTGGCACCAACCCCCTTGCACAGCCCCAGATATCCTCTAGTCGGCATCCATCCCCTGAGACAGCCCCATATATCCTCCCGTCGGCACCCACCCCCTAAGACAGCCCCTGAAATCCTCCAGTCTGCACCCACCCCCTGGTACAGCCCCAGATATCCTCCAGTCGGCATCCACCCCCTAGATGGTAAGAACATAGAGTCTTCATCACCCCCACCCAGTACACAAATAACGGTATACAGCATACAGCACCCTGTCTACATCACCCCCACTCCCCCTACATCACCCCCACTCCCCCTACATTACCCCCACTCCCCCTACATCACCCCCACTCCCCCTATATCACCCTCACTCCCCCTACATAACCCCCACTCCCCCTACATAACCCCAACTCCCCCTACATCACCCCCACTCCCCCTACATCACCCCACTCCCCCTATATCAACCCCATCTCCTACATCACCCCACTCCCCCTACATCACCCCACGCCCCCCTACATCACCCACACTCCCCCTACATCACCCCACTCCCCCTACATCACCCCAACTCCCCCTACATCACCCCCACTCCCCCTACATCACCCCACTCCCCCTATATCAACCCCATCTCCAACATCACCCCACTCCCCCTACATCACCCACACTCCCACTACATCACCCACACTCCCCCTACATCACCCCACGCCCCCTACATCACCCACACTCCCCCTACATAACCCCCACTCCCCCTACATCACCCACATTCCCCCTACATCACCCCACTCCCCCTACATCAACCCCACTCCCCCTACATCACCCCACTCCCCCTACATCAACCCCACTCCCCCTACATCACCCCCACTCCACCTACATCACCCCCACTCCACCTACATCACCCCCACTACACCTACATCACCCCCACTCCCCCTACATCACCCCCACTCCCCCTACATCACCCCCACTCCCCCTACATCACCCCACCCCCCCTATATCAACCCCATCTCCTACATCACCCCCACTCCCCTACATCATCCCCACTCCACCTACATCACCCCCACTACACCTACATCACCCCCACTACACCTACATCACCCCCACTCCCCCTACATCACCCCCACTCCCCCTACATCACCCCACTCCCCCTACATCAACCCCACTCCCCCTACATCACCCCCACTCCACCTACATCACCCCCACTCCACCTACATCACCCCCACTACACCTATATCACCCCCACTACACCTACATCACCCCAACTCCCGCTACATCATCCCCACTCCCCCTACATCACCCCCACTCCCCCTGCATCACCCCCACTCCCGCTACATCATCCCCACTCCCCCTACATCACCCCCACTCCCCCTACATCAACCCCACTCCCCCTACATCACCCCACTCCCCCTACATCAACCCCACTCCCCCTACATCACCCCCACTCCCCCTACATCACCCCACTCCCCCTACATCACCCACACTCCCACTACATCACCCACACTCCCCCTACATCACCGCACTCCCCCTACATCAACCCCACTCCCCCTTCATCAACCCCACTCCCCATGCATCACCCACACTCCACCTACATCACCCCCACTCCACCTACATCACCCCCACTACCCCTATATCACCCCCACTACACCTACATCACCCCAACTCCCGCTACATCATCCCCAACCCGTCTACATCACCCTCACTCTGCCTACATCACCCCCACTCCACCTAAAACACCCCACTCCCCCTACATCACCCCAACTCTACCAACATCAACCCCACTCTGCCTACATCACCCTCACTCTGCCTACATCACCCCACTCCACCTAAAACACCCCACTCCCCCTACATCACCTCCACTCCACCTACACCAACCCCACTCCCCCTACATCACCCCACTCCCCCTACATCACCCCAACTCCCCCTACATCAACCCCACTCCCCCTACATCATCCCCACTCCCCCTACATCGCCCCCACTTCCCCTACATCACCCCCACTCCCCCTACATCACCCCCACTCCCCCTACATCACCCCCACTACACCTACATCATCCCCACCCCGTATACATCACTCTCACTCTGCCTACATCACCCCCACTCCACCTACAACACCCCCACTACACCTATATCACCCCCACTACACCTACATCACCCCCACTCCCCTTACATCACCCCAACTCCCCCTACATCACCCCACTCCCCCTACATCACCCCCACTCCCCCTACATCACCCCCACTCCCCCTACATCACCCCTACTTCCCCTACATCACCCCTACTTCCCCTACATCACCCCCACTCCACCTACATCACCCCTACTTCCCCTACATCACCCCTACTTCCCCTACATCAACCCCACCCTGTCTACATCACCCCCACTCCACCTACAACACCCCACTCCACCTACATCATCCCCACTCCACCTACATCACCCCTACTTCCCCTACATCACCCCTACTCCACCTACATCACCCCCACTCCCCCTACATCACCCCCACTCCACCTACATCAACCCCACCCTGTCTACATCACCCCCACTCCACCTACATCACCCCCACTCCACCTACATCACCCCCACTCCACCTACATCAACCCCACCCTGTCTACATCACCCCCACTCCACCTACATCACCCCCACCCTGTCTACATCACCCCCACTCCGTCTCCATCACCCCAACTCCCTCTACATCACCCCCACCATGTTTCTCTATCCACATCAGCTTCACTCCACCCTCATTACCCAGTCTATTGCACCCTAATCCTGTCTCTATCACCCCTGACCCCTTTTATATCACATACATCCCATCTATAATACTAAAACTTGACCGTCTATATCACCATAAACCTATCTAAGTCGCCCTCACTCCATCTATGTCACCCTCCGTCAATCCATGTCACCTTCACTCCATCTATGTCACCCTCACCTCTTTTATTTCACTCTGACCCCATCCCTATCACTCTCCCCTATCCCAATAACTGTTAGCCAGTGCCATAGGCATCTGGATAAGGCATCAGACTGTGGGGAGAGGGGGCATGTAGCAGGGACCCAGTCTTTAGTATGTCATGTGGTTGGTTAATGGCTTAGAGGCTTGGCCAGTGTTTGTACCTTAGGGGCTTGGCCAGTGTTTGTACCTTAGGGGCTTTGCCAGTGTTTGTACCTTAGGGGCTTGGCCAGTGTTTGTACCTTAGGGGCTTGACCAGTGGTTGTACCTTAGGGGCTTGACCAGTGGTTGTACCTTAGGGGCTTGACCAGTGGTTGTACCTTAAGGGCTTAGTTGATGTTTGTACCTTAGGGGCTTGGCTAGTGTTTGTACCTTAGGGGGTTCCACCAGGGGGCACCACCTTATGGTATGGGTACAGACAGGGAGGTTACAGACTCCTCCGAGTGGAGTTTATGACTTAGGGGCTTAATTTTTAATATATATATAAATATATATATATATATATATATATATACCGGTATATGGAATAAGGGACAACATGTTAATTGGTTACTAACATTGGTTTATCGCACTAGTCTATGATGATAAAGGCATGTCAGAACATATAAGCCTGCACACATTTATTTTGTGAAAACATACACACATATACAAATGTATATACATGATTAGGCTCCCACCCCATCCCCTGATGCGGCGCAACATGTACTGACAGCTAGCTTTCATTCGGGGGAAACGAGAAATCAAATAAATATTATTGCATTTCTTTTGTTGTCATATACTTTTACCTCCCCCTCCCCCTCCTCTGGCATTTGGATATGCAAGCTTCCCGTATACAAAAATATTGAAAAGAATGGCCAGAGCCCAACTTTTCTTTTAATATATTTATTTCGTCCTCCGTACATTGGTTAATTTCTGAGGCGTCCATAACCCAAATAGTATTAAAAAGTATGGCCTTACCTATAGTCATGAGGGTGGTAGTGACAAAGAAGAAAGTAGTCGCGAAGTCCCACTCATAGTCTTTAACATCACCTGGTATGTGCAGCTCCCCTGCGCCGTATTTAGTGAGGACCTCCTGAATGATGAGCTCATACTGCTTAGGGGGCAGCCCGGGGTAGAGATCTGTAATACAAAGCACAATGTTATATACATGTATATAAACAAAGGTGGCTGCGTGGGTGGTAGGGGGATGAGACAGCCCAGTAAACAAATAACGTTATACACCATTTTATAACGTTATATGTCAACGTTTTTCTAAGGCTCTTTAGTATGACATAACGTTATGTAAAATCTAAAACGTTATTTTGACGTAAAATAGCGTTTTTTGTTAGCTAGGAGGGCTATCGGCATTGGCGGTAAAGAAGGAGCATACTTATTATAAAGTATAATACTGGGGACAATAGCATCTAGTGACCCATCCCAGCTTTCTCTCCAACATCTAAATTATACTGCAACTTTGTATCATATTAACTAGGTGCGTGGTGATCCAAATACTTTCGCTATAGTTAATTAAATTATGCGCTTTATTAAGATAAGAATAATGAGTACAGTTCTTGGAATGGCCGTAGTTTGGGAAGATTTCTGAATCTGCATTCTCCTTCTCTCTTCAATGTATAGCAAGACTCATAACTGTGACATATATGATATATAATCATGTAAATAGTGTAACCCTATGTGTATACATACCAGTATTTATTAAGACACAGTAGAACAGCCGCGTTCTAAAAGTAACCCACATATCACATGGAATAAAAACCCTCCCCTGGTCTCTTGTCAGTATGACAAACATACACAAGTAAACAGCACTCGTATACGTTTGTGGTACCCCTGTGATCTATATATCCGATCATCGGGACAACCTCACGGCAGAACGTGGGCGTTATTTTCTGCACTATCTTAAAGGTATGGTCTTAGTCTTAGAAATAAAACTATAATTCTGTATCATCTTTATCTGTAATAACTGTATTAACTAACCTTTACTGCTAACATTTACCTTATAGGTAGACAGGGGCTCAGAGCTGGACGCTATTCACTAATCTGCACAGAATGCCAGTCCACCGTGCGCTATTTACAAAATGTCTGCAATATTCTAATACATTTATTCTACATAGTTTGAGATTGATTGGACGTTGGGACTTTTAATAGATAGATGTAATTTTGTTTTTATATATCATTGTTTATGTAGAAGCTATAATATCTCTACGTTCACATGTCTTTAATAATAATGTTCAATCAAAGTCAATCAACACGATGAAAGCATAGGACTACAGTCATGCTTAATTTCAAGCCAGTGCTGTCAAACTCATCACAAAGATCCCCATATAATGAGAAGTCAAATGAACTCTGGCAGGGTAATCTAAAGACGTGTAAAACTGGCAGAGATTTTCAACACACCCACCTTGCAGATGTTTGGACATGTTATTCACTGTTAGCCCCTGCTGTCTCTTTGCATAGCGGTATTCTCCCTCCACATACATGAACATGAGAGTCCCTCCTACAATGTAGATGACAGTGGCCACTAGGAGGCCAAACAGCACCTTCCAGTTCATCCTAATGTCTTTTGTAGACTATACAGCCATGTGTTGAATACTCACTATCCAGAGTAATTGCGTATAACAAAAGCTGAGTAGATGAAGAGACTGGTCTTCATCCGTGTATACAAAAGTACCCTCCATGTGCCTCCATGTGGGAGGGGCTGAGTCAACGGGCTCAAAGGGGTTGTGGTGACGTTCCTCCAGTGTGTTTCAGAGCCAAGACTGGGCTATCCTGCTATTACACTGTAGTAAGTGGTAGACTAGACTTGCCCTGTGGTAGGGTACACTTGGTATTTACACTGCGGACTCCCTGGGTGGAGAGGGGGCTGATGTTACCCTGATGTTAACCTGTTGGCACCCGGAGAAACTGCCGGGAGGAACTTATCTTGTGAGCCTGGTTCTGTAATGCATGGCTGTCTCCATAGTACTAGTGGTAGTCAGACTCATTGTCTGGGGCAGTCTATAGCTGGTGAATGAACGATACCAGTGCACTTTGACCGAGTAGTTCTCACTATACGTATATGCCACAGGGCGGCTCTATAGATCTATGTACCATGTAGTCACAATGTAGGCCGGGACTCCAAGATAACATATAGATAACACACTTTATATCGGTGGGATAAAAGTGTGTGTGTACTTTTGCCAACTGAAGTAGCCTGTCTTTTCCTGTCAAGTGACTGACTTGACAACTAAATTAACCGTTCCATTACTCTACCAGCTAAGGATAGTTGGCACATAAAAGTGGTATAACATCGATACGAATGTATTATAACCCCAACAGGCATACATTGTGCACAGAAACATGTTATTTATTTGTATAATGGATAAAATACGAATCCCAAAGGACCCAAAACAAATTGTCATTTTTATTGATGAATCGATGCCATAATCTACGTATCTATGTATATATGGGGTTCATTGAGGAAAACACAAAGAAAACCGACAAAAATGTGCTCACAGTCACCACCTAGTGGTTATTTGGAGAATAATAATTACAACAACAAAAAGGATCATGATATTCCCACAAACCCCACTTGGTAGGCGTTTGTGGCAAATCAACCCCCTACATGTTTTCACCCGGGTTTTAATCCATGTATATTTCACCCTACTTCCCATGTGTAGGTTAAATTTGTGGAAGATAAAGAAGATATAAATCCAAATTCTGCGAATCGAAGGTGGTAGTACGGTTACAGAAATGTGGGTTGGGGAAACAAATGTGTTGGAGTATTATTACCCAGCTAACAAAAAACGTTTTCCAAACGTTTTCTAACGTTTTAATAATATTTGTTTGAAAACGTTTTCTATGAGTATGTGCATGTGACTCATTGACCTGAAAGTCATGGCATGGCTGACCCTGGTCACAGAGAAGTGAGAGTCTAGCAGTGTCTGATACTCGTATCAGAGAGGTAGATTAGCATTAGCATTGGACGCTAATTGTTTAAATGTGGCGAGTAATGATTGGGACAAGGACTAACCCAGCGCGGCAAAACCGCCCCATGCACTAGCGCCACCTGGACTCTCCCGCCTGCATTAGTGTGACGTCACCGCCAGCGTCTCACTTTGTAATCTTCGTCGGAATCCATTAGGTGTTTTGTTCACCCCTTCTTGTTTTGCCTAATTATTAAGGCACCTCCGAACCAATATGGCTGGCACTAGAGGTACATCGAAGGACAGTGATCCCAAGCCGACCAGGGCCTCTGCTCGGTCAAAGAAACCAACGGAGAAAGCCGCGGCGACAGTCAAGAAAACAATCACTGCTCCGGTCGCTCAGCCGCCTGCTGACCAGATTATTGACACACGCGTGGCGTCATTGGAAACGCGCTTTGGTGAGTTGAATGGACGGGTTGGCATGGTTGAGTCGATAGCCACTGCAACCCTTGCTAAGCTCACTGTATTGGTACCTGATACCCCGGCATCCACCACGACATCTGTAATACCTGCGCTGGCCGTGGTCACCGTCACTGCAGTCAACGCTGCGCCGACGGTCGCCCCTGTCAGTGCTGTCACCGCCCCGATTACTACGGCTGTCACGGCGTCCGCTACCCCGGTTGTGACCCCTGTCACAACTGTCAACAATGACCTTCGCCCTGCGGCCGGGGGAAAGGCCCACTCTGCTGCCTCAGGTTTATCTATGGCTGCAAATAGATTCAACCCGTACTACGTCCCTTCATACCCACCTCCAGCCTCGGCGGGCGGATCTCTCCTCCCGCTTGGGCAGTATGGGCAGATGTCAGCGACACAAGACAGGGCTGCGGAGGCTGACCTCTGCGCCCTCCTCCAGGCTGCGGCCCCGCCACACGCAGGATATGGATCCCTGCCCATCAACAGCTCGCAGGCCAACAACCCGCTGGCCAACCAGCAGGTCCAGTTCCTCCTGTCCACTACGCCACATCAACTATCCACGCTTAAAGGTAGGCACACACACCCCCATGATTATATAACCAGGGGGCCACAGTGCACTAAGACTGTTATTAATTCTCTCACCGTCCCTGAATATCTGTTTGGCCTCACTAGGCTTATTGCTGACCCACATACACAGCCTGAGGTCAGGCCCAGTATGACCGCCCACTTCTATCATGTCATAGAGGATGCTGCTGAGCACCACTGGGGGCAAGTCCGACAATGGTCGGAGGAAGTTCTCACCAAGGTAGCAACGGGGCGTCTAAACTGGCTCTCTGATGCCCGTGAGATACATGACCTCAGGACACAAGGGTCAAGGTTCAAGGCTGGACGACTCCACCAAGGCACTGAGGCCACTCCGGCAGCTGCCAGGACCCAACCCTCCTCCTCCTACCAGGCTGACAGGAACAGGCGACCGGTCAGACCAGCTACCGGCCGCGCTGACAACCCCTGTCCCGACTATAATAAGGTTGGTGGGTGCAGGAAGCCTGATGGCCATGCTGAAGGCGGGATTGACCAAGGCCACCACTGTAAGCATTGTCGTAAGCACATGAACACCATCTATAATCATCCTAAATGGGACTGTAGAAACCGTCGCCATGTGGGTCAACAGTACACTGCTCAGTCCTTTCGGTCACAGGCCGGACAAGACCGGCCTAACTACTAACTGTCATGTCACAAATGCCCCTGGCCCCATGAGGCTCGGGGATGACAACATGAAAGGCCCCCGGACAACTGACCTACTTTCCACCCCAGATCCTACACATGTAAAGGCTGGCCAGCACTCAAAGTGCCTGCCCCTCAAGCCTACCACCACAAAAGTACTGGACCCTACAGCACCAGTATTTGTACCTGTCACAGCTGCACACAGATCCGCTACCGGTAGTGATGCACGCCCCGAGGCACCCTCTGGGCTATTCTCTGAGTATAAAAAAGGGGTGGTTCGGCCTAGTTCCCCCGACAAGAACTACCCCACTCTCACACAAAAAGGCACAGTAGGTCAACGCCTACTAAACCTGGCTAACAGCTCGGTCCCCTCTCACCCCTCACCACTGCCTGACAGTGCTACCCAAATGGAGTGTGACTCTGACCCTGTCACACCTTTTAAGTGTCATCTTCCCTGCTACATAAATGATGACCTTGTGACCCATGCTGCAGTTGACAACAAAGGACTGTCTCTCACTGACAAGTTTGTCCACACCCCCACAGGTCCTACCCCCGCCCAGTATGCTGCAACAAAACTCTCCTTCTGGCCATCTTTACAGCTGGATCAATGGGGTCAATTCTCACAATATGCAGAAATATATTCGTGTGTTGCACCAACTGGTCTTCCAAATAGGCTCAGTGCCAGGATTACCCTCCCATCTGCCCTCAATCTAGACGCTTGGGACCATGATCTTGTGGACTATCATGATAAGGAGGTGTGTGAATTCCTGCGCTACGGGTGGCCGGTGGGGTACACAGCATCTGTTCCCCCCATGTCAAGTGAGACCAATCACAACTCAGCTCTCCAGTATACTGCCCAAATACAGGACTTTGTTGACAAGGAGTTGGCCTTGGGTGGACTGGCGGGTCCATTCACTGCTCCACCCTTCACACCCTGGACACACACTGCCCCTATTCTTACACAGCCGAAAAAGGATTCTGCTGAAAGGCGCATCATCCTAGACCTCTCCCACCCAGAGGGGTGCAGTGTCAACTCTGGGATTACTAAGAACTGCTTTGAGGGGTGTCACCGTCCTTATACTCTACCCTCGGTAGAGGATCTCACTGTGCGCATCAAGTTACTCGGCCCCGCCTCGTTTGTCTGGAAGGCGGACATGGCGCGTGCCTACAGACAGCTACGGTGTGACCCTGGTGACCTCCCCCTCCTTGGCTTTAAGGTCAATGGCCTCGCCTATGTTGACTTGTGCCCCTCGTTTGGCTGCAGGCTCAGCAGCATGGCTTGTCAGAGGACTACCTCAGCCATCACATACCTTATGCGCAAGAAAGGTTTCTGGACGTTATCATACCTGGACGACTTTGTTGGGGCCGAGGCCACCCTGCAGCTAGCCCTAGAGGCCTACAATGCCTTTCTCCAGCTCACCAGGCACCTCGGGGTCCAGCTGGCTGCCCACAAATGCTTCCCCCCGGCGACCTCAATGGAATGGTTAGGATTCTATGTAGACACTGTGCCTATGATTCTCTCCATACCGGACAAGAAGCTCACAGAGGTCCTGGCTGAATGCACAGCATGGATGGCTAAAAAAAAGGCATCTAAAAAGCAGATCCAGTCTATAGCAGGCAAGCTCGTCCACACATCCAAATGTGTCCGCCATGCTAGGCGATTTATATGCAGGATCCTGGATACCCTCAGAAAAGCTCCTGCATCTGGTCATGTCGCCCTCACTGTCTCCTTCAGGGCGGACATCAAGTGGTTTATGTTGTACGCTAGTCAGTCAAATGGTGTACACCTCATGCAGCCGGACATGAAGGAATTCCACATAGAATGTGACTCTTCACTGGTCCGGGGTGGTGGAAACACGGAAGAGGCCTACTACACCCTTCCCTACTCAGCCCCCCACTGCAAGAGATATACGAACATAACACAGCTCGAAGGTGTTAACATTGTCACGGCATACAGGACCCTGCGACCTAAGTGCTCAGCCGGCATGTTAATTGTGGTGCATACTGACAACATGGCCTCTGCTGCCTCCCTCAGGTCAGGTCGTACAAAGGACCCTGCGCTGGCGGCATGCTCCAGACAGCTTTGGCTGGAGGCGTCCATACATGACCACAGCGTTGAAATCAGGCACAAGCCAGGGGCGCTCATCCCCCTGGCCGATGCCCTGAGTCGCTATCATGACACTGATAAGAAGGTCTATGCCGATAAGCAGATCGCCATAAAAGGCCTTGTCAAGAGGGAGCCAGCACTCCCCCACCCCCTGTTCACCTGTATATAAATGTTCAAGTTCTATGTGTCCACATATACGTTCATGACGATCTGTGTATCTGTCCTTATCTCTGCCTCTGTTTTTACAGGCACCCCACTGGGGAATCAGACACTGGCCTCATATGGTGCCGCTGTTGCTGATACAACTCAACACAATAGGATAACCCATGCTGTACACTACCTCACCTTTGCTGTTTACTACGGGGTAGACATCCTCTCCCCCTCATTGCTGGACTCGTGCCTATACCAACAATACCTGGCTAATTCTTTAAGAAGCAAAGCCTCAAGGAAGTGCTATAACTCGGGTGCTGGAGTATGGATAAGGGAGAGAGGAGGTGATCCTACACATCTATATTCACTTGAAGCTAAGACAGTCGCCAAAGGAGCCTTCAGGCTCTCCCCTACCATGCCTAACCCAGCACCTCCAATCTCCCCAGGTGACCTAATCATAATATGTCAATATCTAAGTACACCTGACCTCCTGCCGCTAAGGGCTGCAGCTTCCATAGGTTTCTTTGCGTTTCTACGGGTGTCTAACCTCCTTTCCCCGTCTGCATTAATGTGGACTGGACCGCATACCCTCACTAGGGCAGACATTACCAGCCACCCTGGTGGCCTCCATGTAACCTTGCGCTCCTCTAAGACTATACTTCCTGGAACAATCCCAGCGGTGCTGGACCTCCCAAGGATACATGGATCTCCTGCCTGTCCAGCAGATGCCTGGGATGCCTACATTAAGGCTTTCCCAGCTCCCCCGTCTGCCCCTGCTTTCATACTAAATGATGGCTCGCCTCTCACCCCTGCTCTACTAGTGACAGCCATGAAACAGGCTCTAACTGTAGCTGGTTGCCCCTATGCAGACAACATCCGCTCCCACTCCCTAAGAAGGGGTGGGGCCCAGGCAGCACAGCTAGCTGGTTGTGAGAGAGCAGACATAGCCCAGCATGGGACGTGGAAGTCTGATTCTGGCCTGAAGAACTATGTGCCTTCGTCAGCGTCACTATCGGTTGCCAACAAGCTGGCGACCTATTTTGCCCAGTAAACAACACTGACTTTCCACATCACATTGTATAACATGTACTAAATCTTAAGGGTAGATGTTCCTACCAACATATATTGCATTTGCATTCTATATATGTAAACTGTCTAAAGTTGTCTCAAAAGTATATAAAGCCAAAGTATACCGAAAAGAACTTGTCCATTATTCATTGGACGCTAATTGTTTAAATGTGGCGAGTAATGATTGGGACAAGGACTAACCCAGCGCGGCAAAACCGCCCCATGCACTAGCGCCACCTGGACTCTCCCGCCTGCATTAGTGTGACGTCACCGCCAGCGTCTCACTTTGTAATCTTCGTCGGAATCCATTAGGTGTTTTGTCCCGCCCACCCACACCTTAAACTCATGTTTATAAACATTCTCATAGATATGACTATATGTGTCCAGTAAACAACACTGACTTTCCACATCACATTGTATAACATGTACTAAATCTTAAGGGTAGATGTTCCTACCAACATATATTGCATTTGCATTCTATATATGTAAACTGTCTAAAGTTGTCTCAAAAGTATATAAAGCCAAAGTATACCGAAAAGAACTTGTCCATTATTCATTATGACCTGAGGTGGTAGACCTATAATTTAGCCTAAATTCATATTCATTAACCTCATACTGAAGCACCCGAAAATTGAATTGAATTGAAATTTCCATTATTTTGACTGTATAAAGTAGGCCCAGGGCCTGTTTGCTACATACAATGGTGTAAACTTTCCTTTCCCATTCAAAGTAATACTGTTCTCCTGGCAAGAGAAGGGTGTGCTACCACAGACCACCAGTGTAGGGATGTCCATCTCCCAGGGAGGTGTCTTAGAATATTTCACCGGGAGGTGTGTTCATGGGACTTAAATCTAACTTGTATAGGTGTGTGGCCATTGCTAGAATTTTCTTTTATAGATTTTTATTAAGGTATTATACAGCATAGTATACTAAACAGTATACAGCCGATTTCCGGATTACAGCAATACGCCGATCCTCCATCCGGTCCTTCTCTAATGCCTGACTATCTAAACACTACGATTTATGTGTAATAAATATCACCCATTCCTGCGTAAATTCTGCAAAAGAAACATACCCATATTGATGCAAGGGCTCTATGCATGGGTCCTGACACCACACCACAATGGCTCTATAAAGGGCTAAGTATACATAGAGCACATGATATTTTTCAATTCTAACGTACCAAATGCGTGTATGAAATGTATAACGGACCCCTTTTAAAAAGAGAAAAGAAAATCCGACCATCCGGTTACTGGAAAGCAACCTCTTTTTTTTTACCCTAGCCGATGGGTGGACGCTTCGTGAGAATGCCGCTTTAAGTTGCTTGTACAAACACTTTCCAGCACTTGTCCAGATGCCAGGAACTAGAGCCAATACCTAGCACAGACAGTACACATTAGCTGAATAGTACCATTGGCCATAACACTAAATTCGAATTAGAGCGAATGGATATGGCCACTTCGGATATTGACAACAAATAGAAGGGGGTTGATCTATAGCTATACTTAGAAGCAATTATCTGAGTTCTCATCACACCAATATGCTTAGGCCAAAAAAGAGAAGGTTTGTTTTGGGTCACTCAGCCGACCCTATCAAAACATGTCAAACCCTGCGTTTTTTAATGCAACTTTAGAGAAATTCTCATATTTTTACTCATTTTTGGTCAATTTTAGGGACTTCGAAGAAGTTGGCTGGTACTTTCATGTTAAAAAAAGGGGGGAATCCGACCTACCGACCCTACATTTTCTTCCTATATATGTTACATGAAACATACCTTTTTTGGCCTTATTGGAGATATACATTGTCATAGGTTAAGAATTTTTTAGATGCCAAATGCTATAGTTTGTATGTATTTGGCAGGCTTGAGAACATGTATTGCCATAATTCAGTTTTCAATTAACAGGGTATCACTGTAATTCACTGGTAGGTATTACCATAATTCTGGGACATACATAATTTCTACTTGGTTTCCTGCCTTTGAAATGACATTCACACTTTCCACATGAATACATGTAGAACTTGTTTCCATGATTAATATCATGTCTTCTCCCCCTACTGGCATGAACCATTCATCATCAGAGAGGAGAACAACCAATCACATGGTCATGTACATTGTATCACTGTAGTTCTAGAGTAAGACCTCACTAAAGTATCACTATAATTCTAGCCCTCACTATGTACCTTCATACACAAGTACTCACATGCTAAGGATCCAATTTCGCATAGAAAGGGTATAAATCCATTCTAAAAGTAGGAGCTGGGAATAAGTACCTCCGGCAGCTTTCAGGCCTCACACCGCTCTCCAACTTAGTATAAAGTTGATATTTTCAGTAATACGTACATTCAAAGAAGAAAACAGATTTTGATACAGATAATGGCATATTAATACACATAACTTTATACAAATAATGTTTTCTTGATACATACCACATTTGCATGGTCAGCCATGGTATGTAGTTGATACACATGACACCATTGATAGACGTCATAGTTGTACAGGGGGCTCATGTCCCATATGACCAGAGAAAAACCCATGCCGCTAGTCATGGGGATTATAGAATCATATAATAATATTATATTATATATAGTAATACATGCACTATATTATAGAATTCTAAGGAGTAGTCTTTGGGAGTATTTTCATTCCCCAGGACTACATGGCTAATCCCCAGGACTATGCCTTTAGTCCCCAAGACTATAACCAGCTCCCATGATTGAGTGAACAAATTGTGTCAATTGTCAAGTCTATTAGAGCCTATTACAAATAAATGACAAAACATATAAATGCTATACACCTTCAGAATTACAGTAATACCATGAAGTGAAATACAGTAATAAGCTGTCAATTGAATTATGCTGATACTATATAGTGAATTGTGGTAATACCCTTGAGTGAATTACAGTGATACCCTTGAGATATATTGGAACATGTATCGTGCAAAAACTAGGCTATGTACACCGGATCCAGGCGTAGGTATATTACCTCTGCTAATCATAGAACATTTTGTCCAAAGAACAGGGTTCAATAGCTTTGCATTCACTACAATACGTTGCAATGAAAGAGAAATGGACTAAACTCACTGTCAGCCATCTTGGATTACCTAAATTAAAATTAAGGTAATAGGGGTAGACACTTTGATATTAAATCGCCTTTTCGTTAGATCATGGTGTTTTTCTAGTGTAAGAAATGCTTGGACATGTTTTGTATATCAACAGAGGGTAGATGTGAGGTCGCATTGGTTATATCTGGGGGAGGAGACACCGGAAGTAGACGCTACAACAACACAGGCTCAGAGGTATATTACACATGTATAATACACTGTATAGACACTGGTCAATGGATTCATGTGAAAACACTTCTTGCATGGTATTGTGACACATGTGATTGGGTTCTATAAAACATAGCGCTGTGGATATAGTATACATGTGCATGTATACACCTTATAAAATCACATCTATGATACAAACATACACTGCTAATGCTACTATTACTAGTAACATTGGAGAAACCCCAACTAGGTCTATGACTATGCTGGTTAAAGAGTGAATCACCAGGATGCTGTTTCTCCACAAATATGTGGGGGTCCGCAAATTTGCGGACGTCCACAAATATATTTTTGGAGCTCCGCAAATATATATGGATGTCCGCAAATATATACGGAGGTCCGTATTTGTATGCTTAAGTACCAGAAAGACATATACAGGCCTGTATTATAAATATATGGTGAGTGTATTTACGGACATCCTCAAATTTACGGACGTCCGCAAATTTGTGGAGAAACAGCATCCAGGAGGCAGGGCAGTATACGGAACCGATGGCCGAATTCACTGCAACCTCCAAGCAGAACCTCTGTGCACAGCCTGTATCATTAGTGCTGCAGATTCTGCTTGGAGATCAGGGAATACTCTGCGATTTCACCATCATGTTGTGTGATGGCAGCAGAGCATTGAATGCTATCGAGGTAACCTTGCATCAGCAGCTGCGGTGGAATCCCCGTTATAATGCAGCCCATAAAGCAGTGCACCCTCAGTACCAATAGCACATACAGATCGTACACATATTGGACACCATATATGCATACACGGATTGAGTAATACACTGGAGGAACCCACCCACTTGTATAAGACTGCATACCACTAGGCCTGACTGACGGATAGACAGCTATACCATTTGTCCTGCCCCTCCCACTATTCAGACCATACAGGAAACCAGCAATTCTCAGCTTGGGTATGGAGAGACGTATGGCTATTAATAACATACACATGACTAAGGTTGGTCCCCGTAAATCACCTGTGATGAAGCCATCAAAACTGTCAAATTTCAAGACAAAATATCAAAATCAATTGCCAAAATTAACATTTGTTCATCATTCATCAAAACATTCAAGCACTTCTAAATTATATTGCTATAGCTATCTATAACACAATATACACCGGCCAATATGACCAAACATAAAGAAAACGAGAAAAGGCTTTTCTCGGGTAGCAAACCGGAGTACGTAGAGGTCAGGCATGGGGCGACTGGGATGACCCTCACAGTTGACCTGGGCACTGACCAGGTCTGTGCTGACCAACGCCTGGAGGAAATCAGCAAATTGCAATACAAGCATGCCAACGTCTTTCTACTGGAGGTGGATGGGCCTGATCATTTATCATGGCCACAATGGAACACGACCTTCCTGAGCATGTTACTGTGCAATGCTGTTAAATATGTTGCTGTACCAGAGAAACAGGTGGATAAGACCAGGGGTATGGTTTATAACTTTATGATGGAGGAATTACTCTCCAAAGGGTTAAACCCAATTAGTATCCTTGGCCATGACGTATCCCTACGTCAGGTAATAAATACAGCACCCCTCACCGCCAGGATCCTGCCGCTGTCTATGTGTATTGATCCAGAATTGCAGGCAGTAGCAGCTACTCTGGCAGGCTTCCAGAAGAAGAGACTGGTACCCCAGTCTCTGCGACGCCTCATCTGTAGCCTCGAAAAGGTGGCCAAAAAGAACACTAGGGCAGATAAAAAGCGAAAGCGTGTGCATGGGAAGTCTAGCCCTGTAGATAACACTGTGCCATCATCAGTTATTGAAGACGATTCCTCTTCAACTTCAAGCAATGTGGATCCAGAAGACCAACTAGAGAAGGATTGCTCCTCACCGGAACCAGCAGAGTTAGCAGACGACACTAAAGCAGACACTGAGTATGTTCCCACCTCAGAGCCACCCTTTGCAGGGCCCTCCAAATATGACAAAATTGAGAAGCATCTCCCAACAAAAAAATGTTATGTATGCGCAAAACGATACATCGTTGTCGAGCCAACAACGGAAGTACTCAAACAGTACCCGCGGATGTGTCGTCACTGTGCAGGTCTCAATTGGCGTATGAGGAATGTACACATCGACCTAAAGGGCTATTATGCTGTTATCACTGGTGGCCGTGTCAAAATTGGGTAAATTAGGAGTCTTTTATGCCTCAATATGTATACATTTTTGTATTATATTTCCTTCATTTGAGGTACATGTATTACATGAATGTGACATGCCCTGAAAAGGATACATGTTACATCAATAGTATAAAACCCAGCTAACAAAAGAAAGGTTATTTTACGTCAAAATAACGTTTTAAATCTTTATGTAACGTTATGCCATATAGTAGGGAGCCTTAGCCATACCATTATGATACATGTCTTATGCTGGAGTAAGTTGCATGGCTATATATATTGTCCAAATGATTCAGGATATTGATTAAACGGTGTTGTCCAATTGCCATTTCCATCTCTATAATCATATTGCTCTCTGGCTTATTGTCTCTCTCCTAAACGGTTAATGGAAACTGTATGCTCATGATTGCGTAAGTTAGGCGTATAAAATGTGCGTCTTTAACATAGGTATGAAACGGTTCTGAAGTTGCTGAGGGATGGGTGCAATGTCATCACCACTACCAGGTTCCCTCATGATGCAGCAAAACGGTACAGTGCCGAGGAAGACTACACCGAATGGTCACATCGACTGCAGATATACCCATTGGAGCTTAAGGACTACAAAGGTAGGTGGTGATATATAAATCAATATATTGGTTTCCTTTGAAGTGTATTACAAATGTATAAGCTCTCTGCATGTAGAATATAATATAGCCTTTTTTATAACTTTGTTTTGCTAGTCATATCATACGTGTTCAATGCATGAAATCTATGATGATCTCCACGACTATCAAGTTACATGTATATCTAAATAATTGCAGGGGTACTTTCACAGTGAAGTTATATTTATTATTATGTAGGCCCATATGGAGCTTATGAGTACGACACTGACAATAAGCCAATGCTATCTCAACATTGTAGCATTTTTTTGTTTTCTAAACCCAGTGTTATTATGAAAATACACCGAAAATGATCAACTCGCTAATCAGACGCATCCGTATAATTACCTCATTCACAAGAGAATGACCTTCATGTGTTTTATTGCAGGAATCTACAAATTTGTTGAGCATCTGAAGCAGACTATTCCACACCTTGACATCCTGATCAACAACGCGGCACAGACGCTGCACCGTCCGTACTCGTTCCACGAGCACCTCATGTCCTACGAGCAGCTCCCCCGGGAGGCGCTCCCACCCCAGCAGCGTGCTGTACTGTCTACCTGCCCCTCGCTGACCTACACAGACATGGAGCACTCTATCATTGGGCTCATGCCAGAAACGGAGAAAATGCCTCATACCTCAGATCCCATGCCAACTGCAAAACGGAAAAGGCCACTGCCACTTTCCTCCGAAGAGAACAGCAGCAAGAAGGCCAAGGTTGAGACGCCAGCAGCAGATGGGGTAGACGCGGTAGATGCGGCAGATGCGGCAAATGCAGCAATGCTCATCAGCAAAGAGACCAACGAGGACTTCCCTGCAGGCTGCGTCGATGAGTTCGGTCAGCAGCTGGACCTGCGGCAAACCAACTCCTGGAGGTCTGTACTGGAGGAGGTGCCCATTGCCGAGCTGGTGGAGGTGATGATGGTCAACACCATAGCCCCTTACATCCTCAACAAGGAACTCAAGGGGCTGATGGTGGCCAGCCCTCACCAGCGGAGGTTCATTGTCAATGTCTCCGCCATGGAGGGCCAGTTTAACAGGGCGTCCAAAACCAGGTACCACCCACACACCAATATGGCCAAGGCGGCCCTGAATATGATGACCAGGACAGGGGCCCTGGGCTACTACGACGACCACATCTATATGACGTCTGTAGACACAG
Organism: Harmothoe impar; assembly: GCA_947462335.1. Lineage (NCBI taxonomy): Eukaryota > Metazoa > Annelida > Polychaeta > Phyllodocida > Polynoidae > Harmothoe > Harmothoe impar. Next base: position 60,296,713 of record OX381704.1, read on the forward strand.
GGTGGGTCACTGACGAGAGGCCATTTGCCCAAGCTGCCCAGGAGGCCGACAAGGGGTTTATCCTTCCTTTGGATTGCATTGATGGCGCTGCAAGGATCGTGCACCCAGTGTACGCAGGTGTTTCTATGAAGGAAGAGCCATATTATTCAGTGTTCCTCAAGAACTATTCACCTTATCCGTGGTAAAAGTATAGGCTTACAGTAAAGGAGAACTGTACAGAACTGAAAGGACTCAACGTGTTATTTACATCATAGATGACTCAGGACATGGTGCTTAAGTGATTTAATTGATTGGTTGATATATATCTGGACAACAAAATGTAATTTTTGATGACATTTTATAGAGGCGTAGGAGTACTAGTGCTCTTGTGACCAACCCATCATCATCTAGCGTTTCCCACCGAACTCATTTGCAACCTCATTTGCATGAGGTCTTTGTAGGGCTTTCCACTACAATCAGATATCTATGTGCCCATTTTGCATAATTTACCCTCTCATTTGCATTATTGCCTCTTGTCATTACGGTGTAAATAAAGTAAATTCCCCGAGGTCTGAATTCCAGATGAACCACGTATTGGTTGCATCCCATAGCAACCTCCCTGATAGAAGCATGTTAACCAAAATTAATTATCCCTAGTTTGTATAACCCACCTTAGAATATGAATTCTTTTGTGCTTGACACTTCAGCATTTCCAGTCTTTTTCACATAAATATTGACCAGATGTTTCTTACCACTTAGTGCCTACTTAAGTGAGCACATCACTGCCAATTTGACACTCTAGATATATCTTTAAATGACCACTGGCAATATAGGCCTACATTATCGTTTTTATTTTATTTTCTATATCTGACATGCTGTGATGCACTAGTTTTATTGAACGAAGTATGCTTCAATAGGCATTATATATAGGTGAATTCAAATGTGTGATCTGATAAGTACTGAAACACAGATTTTCTCTCGACAATGTGAGTTTTGTTCACAGATTCAGAGGTCAATAAATATATAGTATAATAACATATGTATTTGTCTCTCTTTGTGTATAGATAACATCCATTTTATTATGCTAGAAAGCAGATATTTTGTACTTACATCGTGTACCTCTCCCCTCAAGGCAACCCCCCCCCTCTCCACACACCTCAACAAATGATATTGATTTTATTTCAGAGTATTTTAATGTTAGTATATTACAAGCATTATTGATCATTAAACGAATATATTAAATAGGAAACAATAGTTGAAATACCAGACATTTACAAGGCATGTTACCACAAGTTCAAAATACAAATGCCATGAATCAGATATAACAGTGTTACCGCTGTATAATTTCAGTAGATTCAATTCCTGGTAGCGACATCAATGGTTTGACAGATTGGTTTGGCGCAGGTGTATAATATGGTCCTGTGTATGTATAATTATGTATAATCATATTAATCTACTATAATAATTTCATACAATCAATGGGTTTAGGCCTTCATATCCAGTGGCGGTTTATATAACGACACGGTTATGTGGCACTTTTGGTCAATAAAACTATTTTTAAATCAACTACTAAAACAGATTCAAAAGTCTCTGCTTTATGAAAAAAAGAAGTCATACAAAATGCCTTGTTTGGGTGAATTTACCGATATGCTGGAATAATTTTAGTGAAATCGAGGATATTTTGGTAAAAGCTTGGAGATATTTTTTTGTTGGTCACCTATATATGCAGTGGCATCACAATGCTTACCGCTCCCACGTAAGCAAACGTGGGGGCATGGGGTGCTGGGCCCCCATTCAGAACTAACTTATTCTTTTATATACAATTCCAATATAAAGGTGCATAATTATGATATGTCATGCATAAAAAAATCGTATGATTGATGTTGGTTGGAATTGGCCCGCCTAGGTCCCCAATGCTGGGGATCCTATTCTCAATTTGGCGAGAAAAAAACGTATGGGCTTCGATACATGCCTACACGGCATGGAGGTATTAAAGGGGAATAGAGCATGACCTTGTGCTGGTATTCACAAGGTAGATGTGGGTAGGGCCCTTAGTTTCATGGTCCAGTGCCTCCTGCAAGGATAGCTCATTTAGTAGTGAGTATACTGGGCTGCACAGTTTACATCACCTACCCAGGCACGTACTTTGAGAGGTGAGACTGACAAGCACGGTATGATCAGGTTTGTCAACTTCTTGTATTTCTGAATAATGCATTGAATATTACCACACATATAAGTATATGGCGACTATGTAGAGTACTGCAACAGTATGCCCATGTTCTCGACCTGTTGAAACATAGCCAAGGTCCATAGTCCTACTTATTAGATCCTACTGTAACCGGGGCCTACTGCAGCTTATATGTATACCCATAAGTCTACAGTACATGTACATATATTAGATACTTGACCTACTTGAAAGGAAGCTCGAAGATGTAGGTTAGTTCTTCTAATTGTCAATGGATCTATATACATGAAGCCCTATCTACCTGCCTTTAGATGTACATAGGGGCAAATATCATGTGACATGGCGTGCATGCATTGTTCGATGTAAAGTCCAAGGCAACAGGGAAGTTGACCTTACAGGCAGGTGTGTATCATACTATAATAAAGGAGGAGAGAGTGGAAAGTATAGGTGGACAACTATTCAAATATGCTATTTCACTATATTGAGAAAGAACTATGCAGACGGATCCGCTTTCATCCGATACCTATGTACCTAACAATAATTTGTATACTAGTAGTACGATACATAAGCACATTGCATCATTTTGTGGACCCTTCCACATCCCATTGAGGGTACATGTATTGTGACCTGAATGTTTCATCCCTCGTTCCCTGATGGACATGGGGACGAACTTGCCAAGTGACTAGACGCCCCCCTCTTTCCTGTAATTTCAAAAAGCCCATTTTTCTGGTAATATTAATCAGTTTCCAGGCCTATCCTCTAGATGGCACCACTGTAAGTTGGTAACATTGCTGTATATTTCAGGGGCTCTGTCCCAGTACCCCCCCTTTCTTTCTCACCCTTTTTCCCTTTTCTTTTTTTAAACTGTAACAGAACTATAACTGGACCCATTTACCTCTGAAGAATGGGACCGTTAACTCTCTCCCTGTTGATACTGCATATATGTGCAGTATCAATGTAAAACCAATACTGTATATGGCTGTGTCTCATGAGTTTGGGCCATTGTGAACGTATATTACTGGGTGTAATCTATGACTGGCTGCAATCTATGACCGGCTGCAATCTATGACCGGCATGACAGAAAAAGGCTTATTTGGGGCAGATTTACATAGACTTTTAAGACAAAATGTTCTTCAATATGTGATGCATAAATTAACGTAGATGGCTGTCATTATTTCCCCTTCCTTTCGACAATGTAGGTGTTTAAAATGAATGCTACTTACAAAGTGACGTCTATGACCTTATAAGATGGACTTTTCTACTTTATATGTGTTAAATAAACTGTTCTCTTCCATGCCGGTCATATATCGCACCCGGTCATAGATTGCACCCGTTCACATTGGCCCAAACTCATGAGACACATGCAGCCTTATATGCATTACTGTGTTTTTTCACATGAATCTAAATAGGTATTGACGTCCATGGTTTTGAGTACCCCCAAAAACGATAATGCATATATCATATATGCAGTACCAGGGTACATCAACTTTAAGTATGGCATATAAATAGGACTTCAAATTAGAATTAGAATGCCAAAATGACCGAATTTTGTCCAAAACACCCCAGTAAACTAACAATACAAATTGAAAATATGACTCACATGTTGGCCATAGGGCCTAAATATCAAGTGTTAGTACTAGAGCCTGTAAGGTAGCGCCGGTTTTAGTAGGATATATTCATCTGCAATGGCCCCAGTCGTTGAGAAGTTTTTTTTTGCAGAGGAGCAGCCCTTAATGGGTTATTTCAGACTAAGGAAGACACCTTTAGACTTGCAGACTTACTGTGGCGCCATCTAGAGAAGAGGGGGAATCATTAAGATTACTGGGGAAATGTTTTTTAAGATAACAGGTAAAATGGGTGGCGTCTCGTCGCTTGGGAAGTTTGTCCCTTGTTGCTTTTCGCACAGGTATCCCTATGCAATGGCATAGGGGTCGGGGGCAGAGGGCTGAATATGTTTGCCAATTTAGCCCCCCCCCCCCTCTAAGAAGTTGTCAATACCATACGATATACAACACATATTTCCCAAACCTTACCTCTCCTAAATAGGGAAAAGTGGTTAGAGGGGTTTAGCCCCTTATCATAATTTGGGGCGCAAACATTAGGCTACTTTTCTATACAATTCCCATATAAGTGTGTATTAACGTAAAACGCCACGCGATTTGCATATGGCACATTGTACGCCACGGATCCACTCGTGGCTTATACGAGTGGATCCGTGGCGTACAATGTGTCATATGCAAATCAAGTGATGTTTTCGATTTATTCTACCTAAAAAGATTCAAGATACCTTTTTTTTTAAATTATTTAAATCCGTCCAGAAATAAAGATTTTAGAGCTAAATTTGTGGAATGTAGCTGGATAGGACGACTGTGCTACGCCCCGCTCAAACCAGCATGGCGTACCACCTTTGTACGCCACGCATACGCCGTCGGTACCTCCAGTATTTAACCTATAGGTTTTCTATATGCTTTGCTGTTGTAGGTAGAATAAACCGGTATACCCCATTGATATCGTCTCTGTCGTATTTCACGAGTGGGGACTGGGGCAGTATCACACAAAGCCGCAGGCTGAGTGGGATGCGCCCCCGCCCCCACAAATCAGAGAGGTAATCAATGTAGTTGGCATTTGCATTTATTTATTTTTTCATTTAAAGCCATTTAATGAAGGAAAGATTACTTTTTCTTAGTCCATTGAATACGGCCACATTGTATTCAATGGGGGTGGGGCATTGAATATGAAGTTTCAGTGCTAACCCATAAGAAATCTTGTATTTCAAAAAATAAAAGCCAACTCCTATATCTAGCTTGAGTGGCCCCCCTGCACCCTCCCCCCCCCCCCCGATCCATGAATATCTGCTTCGTACGCTTCTGCATGTACTTCCATGGTTCATACATGTATAATAAGGTTGTTTTATGCTGATTACCGATCCATCGCTGAGATGTTTGGTATCTTTTAATCGAAAAGGACGGAGGAAAAACTGCATATGCTGACAAATAAAAACTAGGCCTGTTGGATTTAACCCGAGAGACTTGTCACTTAGAAACATGGTCTAATCATCGTCAGTGAGACGGGTCTAGTGTTGTGTTGTGATGTGGTAACCAGACAGGTCTTCAAATAGAAACCTTCAACTCATTTATTTTATGACAGTTACCTAGAAGACTCTGATGCCTTATTGACAACTGTAGATGCGTTCATTTTATCCGTGGGAAGTGCATGATATATATATATAAACTATTTTCTAAAAAAACACACGTTGTTCTACCTATAGGCGGTTTTTTTCCTAACCTCTTTTTTGTACCCTGTCAGGTGGTGGGGACTTAAGGAAAAAAAAAATTATATAGGTTATTTTTCCTGTTGTCCCCCGGTACCATAACCGACTGGGCTGGCGTGGGAAAAAACATAAGGAATGTAGGCCTAGTTTTGGGATATAGCCTACACACCACGTCCACCACACACGTTGTTCTACCTAGGCCTATAGGCCTATAGCCTAGTGATGAATCATATAGGCTACTGACAAGTGACAGTGTAATACTAATAGCCTACACCTATTAATTATGTTAACCTTCTTTAGATGGACGTGGAACTGTTATCCCGAAGTGACGAACTACCAGATGCATTCATGGGGGCCTACACAAGTCGCAACAGGTAGGCCTAAATATATCTGTAGAGCTACCAGTACCATTAGGGCTAGGCCAAAAAAAGGAAAGGTTTTCAGTATTAAACAGGGTCCTGGAGCGGATTTTTAAATTCTTTTTTTTTCTTTGCTTTCTCCCCTGGAGGCTTCCCAGCTTAGTTTTTTTTAATTGTTTAAAAAAAGAAAAGAAATGCAGAGATCTATTAAATAGTTCTTAATGACAGTGGACCCAATTGATGAGGAACATTTGGATAATATCGTGCGCGATATTACCTACATTTACCCTAGTCATAACCAACGGATCTTTTACCACCAATGTTCAGCGGATAACATCTTGTCAAATTTTGTGGCGGCAAATGCTAGTTCTATTTTTAGCTGTGGGGATAATCCGAACGGTCATGTGACTTCTTGTTTCCGTACGTCACTTCCGAGTATTTGTGGACGTGCCAGATTTACATCAAAATTTACCGGGAAATTGGCAATAATCTACGGTAAGGCGGGTAATATGACCCTGTAGACAAATTAGGTTGACAGTCTAATGTTCATTAATAAGAAGGTCGGCACTAATCGATCTAACACGGCTACAAATACACGAAACATATCGATCAACGAGATTGCGGAAGACGAGCTCTGAGCGATAATAGGCCATTTCTGTCGCTTCGCCTTCTGACATTTGTTTGTCACGGCGAAACAGGTTTGACTTGGGCTATTTTAGTCTTTTGTTGACAAAGCTCGGTCTGTGAGTGGAACCTGCAAGGAGTGTATGCATTTCTCTGACAGTGGGGACGAAGAGGACACCAGTGAACGGACCAGTCTGATGTCCGGCCAACAAGAGAGCCGCGCCTATGAACAGGGGGAGGAGGACGACGATGCACGGCGGCAGAGGCAGCAGCGGCGGCCCGGGTCGGGCACCGAGGTGGTCGGGGATGGACCCCCGCCCGCTGCCAACGGGACAGGGCTGGAGACGGGTTTCGAAAACATGAGGAACCAAGAGAGGGTGAGTTCCATAAGTATTCAATGTGTCTGTAAATACACAGTACAATACTGAATACATTGTATGTAGGGATAGAATGATGGCTGGTGTCAGTGGTCACTAGTGGTGAAAATAGTATAGCACTAGCAGTCTAATCACAATTTAAAAAAAAGAAGCTTTTACTTACCAACCTAGCCGCTAGCGTATTTTACGTTTAATTTAATGGAGTGATAGATCTAATTCCTTTAACAAACAAAAAAAGAGGGGCGGAGCCGATGGATTCCCTGGATACCCTGAAAAGAAATGACAATGTCCCTTGTTTTTATTTTTAAGAAAGGTACATCTGTTGACACTGTCCCATGTGATGTCGATTTGGATAACGTTTTAAGTCTTGCCTTGTCACACAATATTTTATGATAGACCGGTTGTTTGTATATTATTGTAGGAGTTGAAGAAGTAGAGTTTCTGTCTGTCATAGTCAATCACTAAATGTCATTTTTCGACTAGGAATTCGAGTAATTTCCATAGTAAACTATTCATCATCGGCCTTGAATGTCCATCCCTGATAAGGCATAGCCATGGCATAGTCCCAAGCCTTTGAATACGTGGATATAAACACCAAAGTAGGAAAATATAATACAACCTTTAAGATGTTTTTATGAATGTAGACACTGTATTCATGTGGACAACACTGCCAAAATTCATGTCATAAAGACCTAGCGATTCGTGTCTCTCCCTGGCTTCACTGCTACAGCCTGTCTATACAGACCATGTCCCTTCTAAGCTCATCTCATATGATGAGGCAGATTCAGGAAGGTTTATTCAAATTGCAAATATAGTGGAAAAAATGTGCCAAGTCGACATTGACCCACTTTTGGTTAATCACCATTCCCTTATATCTACAACAAAAGGGAATGCATAAATATATTCAACATTTTTTGGACGCGAACACTATAATATGCTAATTAGACCACTTAAAAAAATTAAATGGTTTCTCATCACTGCGCGCATCATAAAAATCAGCTTTTGAGGAAAACTTCTTTTTTTTTTTGCAAATTTTTGATGAAAAATATGATAAGAATGGACAAATATTGGCATATTTGGTATCAAATTAAAGCTAATGCTGCCAGTAATCCAGTAAGATAGAAATAACTTACATTTTAAACTTACACTTTTAAAGACCAATAAATTCTTAACTGATAAGATTTGAATTTGGGTTGTGAAAATGATATATTAGCCTATACATTTTAGCCCGCGAGTTAAAAAAGAAAAGAAAAAAAAAGGCCTCCCTCGTCATATTTTTCAGTCCTTGGTGATGAGAAACCACTTCTTTTTTTTTGAGTGGCCTTCTTTAATGCGAAAACAGGAAAAGGGATGAAATGTTCTAGTACATCGCCTATACATACCCCAAGCAACAGGTGTGACTATTTCCAAAGGTATGTTAGTCTCTACCCCCACAATGCCACATCCATGATAGATAGGCTAGTGTACAATGTATCATGTGTAGAATTCTTGGAATCCTTGAAATTGTCCAATTTACAATGCGGAATCAAATGTAAACATTGATATAAAAACACGACTTTCAAGGTTCATTCTACCTTAAGAAGACCCTTTCCTCACAGACATAGCCACCCGGCACCCAGTAGCCTACACCCAAACGAGATCAGTTATATTAAGAGTAAACTCTTATAGGCGGGACCCCGAAAAGTTCTTAGAAGTCTTACAAGGGGTCGGATTATGCCGATTTTAGTACCGTAGTGTACTTATATTATGAAAATCCTCATTTAAGCCGCACCCTATAATATATAGCACCCTATAATATATAGACCACGTATGTTTGGTATTCAAATTAAAGCTGAGATCAAATCGTGTATAAGCCGCGGCTTATACATGGTGTTTTAGAAGATAATTATAACATGAGTGACATCTAACTCATACAACTTGTCCAGTTCATAATTTTTGAATGAAACTGATAAAAATTAAAATTACACGCATGAATATCAAATGTGATAAACAATAAACCCATGGGATTTGGCAAACGTTAGACTAGGAGTTTTGGTACTATAGTACAGTACACATGTAGTATAATTATTTTTTCAGACCCAAGGTACGGCTTACAGTATTGTCCCAAAGTCTAGGTGCCGCTTATACTCGAGTTAGGCTTCTGAGTTACAAATGAAGTGTTACAGTGGTCATAGACTACTCGGGGAATTATCTCCACTAATTTGAATCCTAGCCTATTTATATGCCTTTTTGTATTTCATATATTGAGTTGTATTTTTTTTTGCGATTATTGAATTGGTTTGAAACTTTACCCAGTATTGATTATACAGTGAAACTTCGTTATAAGGAACTCTGATATAAGGAGACCTTGCTTATAAGGAGCAGATTTGTGTGGTCCAGATTTTTCCCTATACATTTATAAAGTAAGAAAACTCTCTTAGAAGGAGGTGCTTTAACCTTAACCTCTGATATAAGGAGGTCATTTTGGCTCATTTCCTTATTTCGTACGTGCAAACCTTACCCAGGGAAGTTATTTCTCAGGATTACAGTCACATACTGCTTAAAATTGCCCACTGCCCCATTCCATAGAGGTAGGGAGAATACATTTGTAGCTTCCCTAGGGAGGGTGGGAGATCAAAAGCTCCATGAAGGGGATCTAGAAGAGGTTTTGACTTGAAACAATACACACACCCATCTGAATTGTATTCAAATCAAGTCTATAAGGGTATAAGAGACACATGTAGGGAGTGTTCTGTTGCTGGGCCTTTATAAGGATGACCTTGCTTATAAGGAGACCTTGCTTATAAGGAGCAAATTGCACTGGTCCCAAGGTCCTCCTTATAACGAAGTTTTACTGTACATTTGAGCATTAATCTAGCTACCATATACACCCACTTATCTTTTTCAAACTTCCTTGAGGTAATGCTCTACTTATATCGTCTATATGTCACACAGCTCTGATGACATCGCTGAAACATGGATCTTTTATGTAGCCAACAAAAGGACTATTTTGAGGGATGTTATAAAACTGTTATTTCAGATCTCAGATGATATGCAGATTGTCCTGGTAAGCATCATAGTCTGTACCCAGTGAAGTATCCTCCAGTCACTCAAGGTGTCAGCATTAGTAAGGTCCCTCTCAGATACATGAACATGTATGTAATTTAAGTCAGAGACTCAATTACCCCTCCCAATACATGGTGGATGTATCGTCACTCTGTGGGTATACTGATGATCAATACATGCTCCTCTCCTATCCTTCATAGTATTAGTGGGATCGTATTCCACATATAGCTCTAGGCATAGACATTGCAACCATGAGAGTGTTGCTTTAAGTATTTTTCATAAGATTAGCCTATTGAATAGACATAAGGCGCTGATTTTATGAGAATTGTATTTTGTATGTTTATAAAGATGTAGTTCTACTGATAAGCAAAATAGTTCATATTCAAGTAGTGATCACTTTGTTCCAGGACATGTCTGATCAATCGGAATCAATTAGTAACGTCCATCTTAAAATTAGATAAAGTTGCCCGTAGGGATGTGTGACTGGAACGCATTCTCGGGAAAGATAAATATATATAAATATATGTTTCTGTGGTTATCATTTATGCACGGCCCACACGAATTGACTTGCACTTAGAGGTTTTACTTTTGTTTGTGGTGTTTTGTTTCCTCTATGACCGTCATAATCAGGACACGTTGGTGGTACATGTAGGTGTCGTATTCCTGTCAAAAGTACCTGAACCAAAGGAAACGTTTAGATATATCAGACTGCAGTTAACTTCTGCTTGGTTACAGGTGTTAAAGTTAATTATATATTTTCAACTCTGTCCATCCAATCCAAACTTAGCTTCTACAAGCTTTCAGGAAATAACAACCATGTATGATCATGTAATTGACTGATACTGGTATAAATGAAAGACTGGTAGTGTAGCACCTAGCAGTAGCAATACTGATGTCTGGAATCTCTTGATTCATTGTGGCGGCCTTAGGACAGCCTCATAGTGAACGATCAGCCTGATCAGTCTCCGGTTCAGACGCCAGATGGCGTCACATACTGTGCCGCGGATGACCAGGTAGGTGGCGCCCCTGATTGCTGAGTCTGAGTGTCACCTGTGACTGCATGCTCCCTTAGTCATTGTGTAAGTCCTGAGCTGCTCTGAGCAGAAGCTGCTGCTGCTGCTGCTGCTGCTGCTGCTGCTGCTGCACGACTGTGTGTCTGTCTCTACACCCCCCTGTGTACTGGCATGTCTGCTCCAGTAGGTTATATATTGGGAGAGTCTCAGCCCATTGATCCTATTTGTATACGTATTTATAGGCTGGATTAGGTGTGATATTATATTCTGACTGGCTGTGTTATTTTCCACGGAATTTGTCATCGTTATTTTTTCTAAAGAAGAAAGACTAATAAGGGATTTTATTTTGAACAAATGAAACTGAAATATGATGTAAAACCTTTGCGGGTATACTAGCTATAAGTTACATCATTTGAATCTGAATTTTATGTAGTGTGATAAAAACGTATTTCAATATGTAGTGAAGGGGGCGTGTATTGAAAAGGGAAATATTCTGGTTAATAGTGGAAGTGTGTTCTATCTCGACGTTTCCTACATTCCCGTTTGCATACATATGTAATGCATGCCCTTAAACCTACTGTTGTCTGAAGGAACTATATGTATTTAGTTATTTTACTCTGAATCACCCGCTTGAATTGTGTCAACAGTCACCATTTGTTTAAGTAAAATATTACAGGACAGAGTTGGAGGGGATGAATGAGTGAGCCTATGCCTATGATGAGTTTCAACGATTTAAAAAAAAAAATGCTACACATCTCATCTGGTACTGTGTATCCTGCAATTTTACCGTTATATATAAATAAATGGAAGCAAATCGTTACTGTTGGGTAGTTTGCTTTGTTATCTCCGGAGGGGGGGGGGGTGATGAGATAAAAGCATGGTAATGTAGTATTGAATTTTTTAGTTGACCAATGATAGGGATGTCATTGCTATCCAATTCTTTTTCATTATTACTATTTCCGTCGCGGTATTTCGACTACCGTATATCGATTTATTTTAACACAAAACAATAGTTAAAATCTGCTTGGAAAATGTCATTGTGTGTTCAACTCAGAACTGTTTTCCCATGCTCATAATTGTCTACATATATGACATGTACTATGTACTGTGAGACTGAGACGGGGAGCTTACAATAATAAAAGAATCAATAGTCTCCTGAATATGATGGTTCTGGGAAGTCGGCCACAGATTTGGTTTTAATTGGAATATTTACAAAATTCTTCAGTTTTGGAAAGGTGAATTCCAGGGCCAACTGGAAATCAAATTGTGTATCGATACACAACATTTGTCAATGCGATTTACAGAAATGTTGATATATCCATTCAGGGGGTATCAATGACATCCCTAAATGACCTGTTTCTATTGTCGCCGACTGTAAAGGCTACATAGAATAAGGACCAGATGTCTTCATTGTCGTGGTTAGCCGTAGATAGATAATGACACTTTTATTGATTTGTTGGGGTTAACATTCATGTCTATATCTGCATGTGCCTCAGGTGTTCTTAATAGTGTAAGTGATAGTGAAGAGCCATTATAGATTAGTATCACGTACGTTAGATTCAGTTTTACATGGTATTTTGAGATTACACTGTTTGGAAATACAGATATGATTTGTTCGTAGGGATATTGGGAAACAAAAGAACATTTACAGAATAAACATATATATAAAAGGATAAAAACGCTCATTGATACTAAATGCTTTAGATTGCAGAATTGTAGAAGGGAACTATAGGTATACGATGCACACTGCATAGAATTAAAACTACCCTCCCGTGCACAAGTGAATAGACAACCTCCACATTGTTCTATCGACAATGACTTAGAAAGAGCTTGAGTAAAATAAACACTAGTCGTGTAATTAAATAATGAATATTTGCATAAGTAGTGTACCGAATCAACCTGAACTGAAGAGTAGGTGTATCTGTTTTAACCTCTGTACCCCTGTCTTTGTACATCTGCAGTGTATGTTCCTGCGTTGCCCATTGCTTTCACGTACACCCTGAATGTGTCGGCACATATTGGCACACAGTGTCATGTTTTTCGCCATTTTATATCTGTTTTACGCGTATGTCCATTGCAGTTTATGCTCTTAGTTCACTTTGCTGGTAGTGGATAGTCTTTTGGCGGTGCAGGAGTCTTTTCGACATCCGTGTGCATTCTGTGATCCGACTGTTGCTCGGCCATTGATTGTCAAAAACATTGGCATTAAAATTTGAATACTAGAGAACGAACAGTATCTCTATATACATGAAAAATAAGTAAAATTATAGTGTGTACATCTACAGTAATGCTGTATGAACACATGGAATTCGATTATAAATCTGTCGAGTCAGTACAGCGTCCGTCTACAATGATAAGGCCTGGGCGCTGTGGTAATACTGCTTTAACCCACCCAGCCCCTCTCATCCTGCCACCAGCTCCCCAGTAAAGGGAATGACTCACTTGGTATGAGGCACAGGGGAAGTGAGCCGCTCATGTGTCTGGGGTTAACATGATGACTCACCTGCTAGACAGTGACTGAACACTCAGGTCCAAGCCCTGGCTACCAGTTCCACCCTGTACCTTGTCCCTATTGCCTGCTCCAGTACTCCTGAGCCTATACTACTTACCAGCCTGACCGCTCCCCCTACTTACCACCCCATTAAACCCCAGTGACTAGATACACCCGCACATCTCCATGCAGCCTGACCCTTGGTGTATAGCTGCATATAGCTGCCTGTACTTGGACGCTGTGCAGTGTAGTACATGTACAGCCAGTGCTACTGCAGGGGCAGGTGGTCGGCCTGTCTACTACCTGCTTGGTATGCCGTATCAGTGGTACCACTACCAGCCTCACCAGCAGGCGTCCACTGTCCAGCGGCACTCTCATCCATCCTCTTGTCACTGAGCTGCTCCCTTGAGGAAAGGGTGAGCTGCTCTGTCAGCTCTGATATTGGCCTCTAACAGCTCTACCCTGTGTTGGTTCCGCTGTCTGCTTGATTCTACAGGCTGTTTTAGGAGATATACCTACATCAACCACGCACATGGCCCCCAAATTACCATAGACCACTGCACCCTCAGGAGATGGTCTTTCTGCCTTACCTCTTGACACCATTTAGAAAGCTCCTCTAGCTCGCACCACCAAAGGACACCAAATACCAGTGCTAATTGCCAGCTTCTCTTCTACTACCCTGGAGAATAAGCTCCTCTGAGTGATAACCCCAGACCTACCTTCGTCTCGTTGGCATCCTTACCTTAGCGCTACCAAACACGACACCATATATATCTTTTTTATATCCATGCGCATACATTTGACATTGTAATTTTCCACCGTCACCATCAAAGTGAGGGACTAGACTTTCAACTCTCAACTGGTTTTTCTCCTCTCCACCTCCCTTTGCCGCTGATGCTGCCACTGGTCACCGCTACTTTGTGGATCTGCTCCCTTCGCGATGTCCGGTGACAAGTTGCGAGAAGAGTGTGCGGTGCTGCTCTCAGACACCGACTTCCCTGAACATACGAGTAGGCCCAGCCCTAGGCCAATCAGTCAGAATCTGGCAACTGCCCTGGCTAGTGGCGTGGTTGCATTTGAAATGGTAACAATCCATAATTTTTAAAAGAAAAGGGAGAGAATGAGGGAAGAGATATCCGGAGCACGGAAACTACTCTGACCGTCTTTTGTTGTCTCATTATAGTCACTTTCTTTCTACGGTCACCTTTTGTTTGTCACATTGTAGTACACGTAGTAATATCCTATTGATTGAGATTACTTGTCATCCAGTCGTTGAGTCTCTTTAGTTGCTTGCATCTTTCCAGGTGTTTGTTTCACATATTCAGAGCTTTAATTGTATTATGTTTCGTATAGAGGTAGGAGCATGGGAGCATGACCTCTGAATATCTGTTTGGGACCATTGGGACAGATACACACTAGTTTTATTATAGACGATTAGTTTTGATTTGTAGTTGTAGGAATAGTGGTAGAAATTCTATGTATTCATCTTCATATTTTGGTATGTGAAATGTACCTTAATTTCTCCATGTCTTGTGTCCTTTGTTCGTTCCTCTTTTACATGTTCCATTTCTCAATTTATGAGTGGGTGTGCACTTTGTCGTAACTATATGTTGTAAGATATGAATGAGATGGAAATCAAGACCCCTTGAATAATTAATTGAGCTATAGTATGATGATCTATTTGAAAGTATTTAGGAAGAGGGATCCACAACTACCAGTATAGAAGCAGTTAAGTCTTATCGTTGAGAAGGTCGTTGAGAAGTTGCTACATGTATACAAATTGAAGTGTCTTAAATGTAATTTAACTGTAAGTTCCTGAACAAACCCCCAGTGCGGGTTATAGGTTTTCTCCAATTTAGCGTTAAAAATATTAAGGGTATTCATAAGTGCTAGTACAGTACTAATGTGGTCATAATCAGACCCACGGGTTATGGGATTTTCCCAAAGCAGGGGGAGCGGCCTGTTACACTGGCGGCCTTGCTGGGCGGTATCTGCCGCAACAGCTTGCCGCAGGAAAGCTAACACTGCTAGCATTTCCTGCAGCAGGGTGCTGCAGCAAGTTGCAGCAAGTTTTGACCCTGTTTGAACATTCTGCGGCAGATGGCGCACAGCAGATGGCGCCTGTGTAACAGGTCCTTTTGTTTTAGTATAGTATCAGTGTTGAATCCCCCCAGTGCAGCATATGATCAAGAAGCAGGTCCTGTTAGGTAATTCTCTTAGGAAATGCTATCTTCACATTAAATCCTTGTATAGCAGCTTTGATCCAGTGTGTAATCACAGGTTCATCAGAAAGTAAATATTTAAGAGATAACTCCTTTAATAAAGGTTACGGGATATAAAACTAATCTTACCCCGTTAGGATTTTTATGATCAATATTCTGTTTAATTAAAATACACTACATAAATAATATGTCCGTGTGTCTGTATATAGTATGCATGCCTGTGCACTACTACGTAGTATCAGGTTGGGTGAGGCTGCTTTTACTTGTATTAACTAATAATTTTGCTAACTAGTGTAGCTTTGCTCTTTTATGACATAACAATGGCGCACATAGAACCATTTACAAACTAGACTGACGGATTGATACTGTACGAGTGCTCATACATCAGCAATAATTTGACAAAAAGCTCTGCGTACAATTTACACTGGCCATGTACACTGAAAATAGCCTACACAGTTCGTGCAGACGTACATTACTCCCAATATGTAGCACTCTTACACTAGATCCCCCATATCCCACTTCTCAAGCACGTCTCTCTGTTGTTATCTGCAGGTGGAGCGGAATCGTCCCCGGTCAGCTCGCTCTAATGGGAGGCCCCGGCCGGGGTCGGACGGGCGGGGCGCAGGGCCCGGTGATGAAGAAGAAGAGGAGGAGGATGAAGAGCTTATCTATGGCGCTAAGCACGTCATCATGCTGTTTGTCCCAGTCACCCTGTGTATGCTGGTGGTGGTGGCCACCATGAGCTCCATCACCTACTACACCAAGAAGGACGGATACCTGTGAGTTAGAGTCTCATACCTCTAGCCAACCCTTTAATGCATCATGCCCATTTGTCGTCATGGTGCATGACAGACCCATGCATGCATCATGACGACCCAACATGGTTGATACACTCCCATAGGGTCGGCATGATGCCTAAATGCAGTTCTGGGGAGTTACTCACCATGGCCGCATTTCTGCATCATCGTGACAAATGGGTATGATGCAATGAAGCTTTGTGCGGCATTTAAAGGGTTAAGTGAGTATTAGAGACAAATTGATATGAGTTAAAACCATGCATATACGAAACGCTACGTCACCTAAGCACCAGTAATACGTATTATCTATTCAAGCCATTGTTGTACTAGTAATCTGGGATGATGGGGTTGTTCTCCTAAAGCGTCCACAAATGTAGTATTATTGTTACAGAGTTTACACACCCTTCCACGAAGAGACACAAGATGTGGGCGTCAAGACATGGCAGTCTCTAGCCAACGCTGCCATACTTCTGTCCGTTATCGTTGTCATGACCATCTTCCTCATAGTACTCTACAAGTTTAGGTGTTACAAGGTAGGAAAGAGGGATACACACACAGTAGTGATACACATGAAAGGATGATTGATAGAGGGGCCATGTTACAGAAAATAGAAAAAATAAATAGGAATGATTTTATACAGGTAATTCAACGGTTTGAAAGATATGTTACATATATATGTTCTAGTTAAGAAGTTTCCCATTATTAATGCTATTTTAAGAAACTCTCGATCTTTCTTAGATATAAAAAATATTAATGGAAATTGATCTATTTCTACAACAGGCTAAGCAAATATTGCAGATTTTCTATGATACTTGAAGACCATGAGCTTTCTATCACCAAGTGCACATGCAAGAGTAGGCCTATGTTTATTTCATGATTACGATCTAAAGTAATGTGTAGATAATTTTATCAAACCTTATCCTTGATAAGATATGAAGTTGACATACCTCACCAGAATATTGATATTGTTACTTTCAGTTTATACACGGATGGTTGATAGTTTCATCGGTCATGCTTCTTTTCCTCTTCTCATACCTCTACCTCTCGTAAGTAGACACGTTTTACATGGTCTGTTTTAGTATTTATACTATGTAGCTCATTTCCGGTTCAATTGTCACTATAAATTACCTCTATGCTGAGTATATATCAACAATACCGGATGTGCAACTCCCAGAATGTGTATCAGCTATAAAGAATGTAAAATCTACCAATAAGGAACGTGTGTAAATTTCCATGGGGAATTTTTTTTTTAGGTATAACGCGGTCCCGCCTGATAAGTCTGACCAATTCTACTTCTAATCCCATTTCACACAGTGTGGCCCTTAAGGCGTACAACGTACCTATGGACTACATCACAGTGGCGCTGTTGATGTGGAACTTTGGTGTGGTGGGCATGATCTGTATCCACTGGAAGGGTCCCCTGCTCCTCCAACAAGCCTACCTTATCATCATCTCAGCACTTATGGCACTTGTCTTCATCAAATACCTGCCCGACTGGACCACCTGGGTTGTGCTTGCTGTCATATCTATATGGGGTAAGATCAGAGTGTTTTTTGAAATATGTTTAAATCATTGAAGGCATAAAAAGAATATGACATTGTACTAACTTAGTTTCTCTTAGGATGGTGGGAACGCCAATGTATATTCATATAATACCAATCCTACATGCCTATAACTGAAAAACCACAGCTTGTGGGCATTCAGGAAGATTATGAAAAAGAATATAGATTTCATTCATTAATCTCTGCAAGATCATTTTGGTAATCATAATGCGTTTTATATTTATGAAAATGTAGACATATAAATTAACTTAGAGTATAAGTGACCGCCTACACGGATTTGAATGGTGCATTGAAAAACATGTTCTCTGATTTTGTGGATCCATTTTATTTCTAGATTTGGTAGCTGTATTGTGTCCCAATGGACCTCTCAGGATTCTAGTAGAGACTGCACAAGAGAGAAACGAACCCATCTTCCCCGCCCTTATTTATTCATGTAAGTTGATACGTACACATATGCTCCTATATGCGACTGTTAGAAACAGAATTGATTTGGGAGTGAGAACGTAGATGTGCTAAGCCGGGTGATATTTGTCATTATACATTTAATAGTTTAGACATTGTCTCTTTTCAAACACATGGTATACCAGTATATACCATATGCAACGCAACATTCGATATAACCGATAGATATGCATTGGGCGTCATAGATTGTAATACAAAATGTAGTAACCCGATGCACAGTAACTCAGAGGCGCAGTGGGCCGTCGTTCTAAGGCTGGCTAACTCTTACCTCAGCTTAACATCATTCTGATCAAGCCACTTTGTGACAATTACAGCAACAATGATTTGGTTAGTCAACATGGCTGATGCTGATAACTCACAGAAGAAAAAGAAGAAGAAAAAGAAGAAGGATAATGCCGGTAAGTCTCAATTTCTCTTTGTGATAGATTATAAAGTCAAATACATTTTGTTTTATACAATGGCAGAATTAATCGGTGGCAGGAACGAGAATCTCTATTCTTAAGCATAGTGAAGCCGGTTCTTCACAGGAGCGTGTGGGAGCTTCCTCCACTGTGAAGTCATCAAAATATATATGAAACCAATCTTTATATCTTTTCTAGTTAGTAATAAATCAATACTTACATGGAATAGATACGGAGCTTCACTCAAAAGTGTCCAGGCCCTGTGTTTCTCCAATCACGGGAGCTTGGGGATACAGCCCAAGTCCCGCTCATGAACACAATGTCGGCTTGGACCCTTTACCGTGCAGCTCTATCTATTTACATTCTGAATGTAACGTATTGGCGTTGGAGCTCCAACAGTTAACAACCATGTGATATAGAGAGTGCCAAAAACCAAAATACCCCAATATTAGGCAGCTCTGAACTATGAAGTTGTTTTTATTTAACACTAAAATAATATATTAATATCGATGTGTAATGTACAACTAGCTTATTATGAGCTGACAACGATATTGAAATATGTATGTAGCAAGTGACATTGTTTCATCGCATGACTCTTGTTTTAACAGAGGCATATCTCGGTAAGTCTTCAAAAGATATGGGTGTAACATGTAACCAAGCAACCCGGCTCATCAAGTGTTTTCATACATTCTCCTTTAGTTTGACATAGTGACTTCTAAAAATGTTTAGTTGACTTGTTTGCATAACACATGGTTATTGCTGAATATCCTTCTAAGTTGTTTAATTTGAAATATGTGTGTCACTCCCTCTGTCTTGTCTGTTAAATGCAAGTCTTGACAAAACGCTCATTTCCTGGGTGAACGTGGGCGAATGTTGTTCGGCATCTCATCTTTGTTTCATGCGCTTTTGAGTCTTATCGAAATGGTTTAATAGGCAGAGGGAGTATCAAGACACTTATGTTAACTACCTATTCAATGGTGTATTTTTTTGCGTTTATACGGCTATCATCTTGATGCTATGAATGATGTTAATGGTTAAAAAAAAGTTGTCTGCTGTATTCTCTTTCTGTACCGAAAATATCTAAATGCTATCTTCTATTCTTACCCACATTATTGGTCTCGAAAGAGGGCCTTTGTCCTTTTACACCTTCCAGTCTCTCTCTCCCTTGTTAACCCACTAAGAAATACTTATGGAGGTTGTAGCTGGGCTCTAAATATTTGGGTTCATAAAGCAGTAGGACCTTTCTCAAATCAAATAAACCTCTACTCATTAACAGTTCTGAAATGAAGGATGCCTAAATGAATGAATCAATACTTGTTTTAGAAGAATATCTGTTAAAATATATTTTTTTTAAAAAGAGTACTTTTTTGGGAAGTTCTATGTAAAAGATAAAAAAATGATATCCTCAATCAATCACTGACATAACTTCTAAATGTAGAAAGTTTAAAAAAAAATCCTTCTCAATTTTCTACAAACTAGCCGACGGTAATGAGGTGGTGATCGTGGATGGGACTAACAATCCGGCAAGTGAGGGTGTGGAAGAAGAGGAGGGTGGATTCCAAGACTGGCAACAGGAGAATGCAGATGCCTTGGCAGCCCAACGTCAACAACGTAACCAGCAGATTGCAAACACTGCCCGGGAGACGCAGCAGCCGCAGCCGCAGACAGCCCGGCGCCCCGTGAGCCGTGAGGAGGCGCAGCAGGCAGCTCGGGAAGCTGCCCGCACCCGATTGTCGTCTGCTCCAGAGATGGAAGACGAGGAAGAGAGTAAGTTGGGTTTCTATGTTTCGAAGGTCTTTTTAGTCGTTCCAAACTGCAGTTATTGATGTAACATGAAAAGAGATGTAAACAAGAATGTGTTTACCTGTTTATATTATGTGTAAGATACGTTTAGGATAATTCATTGCAAAACAAATACCTATATTTATATTGAAATCATAAACCGATGATTCTAACAATGTTAGTTAAAACTATCTCCCCTTTCTCTTTCAGAGGGTGTCAAACTCGGCCTTGGTGACTTTATCTTCTATAGTGTACTTGTTGGGAAAGCTTCATCAAATGGTGATTGGAACACGACCATCGCCTGCTTCGTAGCAATTTTGATAGTGAGTATTGCTGTAATCTTTTCAACTTGTGGTCATCCTGATTTACCAAGGTTCTTAATTTATTTATCTTTGGAACACAGATAGGAGAAGCACATTTTCACTCGTCACCTTGAACAAATTCGTTAAAAAGAACACCAGAACACCAGCTTCCCGAGCTGCCTGCTGCGCCTCCTCACGGCTCACGGGGCGCCGGGCTGTCTGCGGCTGTCTGCGGCTGTTCCTGCTGCGTCTCCCGGGCAGTGTTTGCAACAGACAGTATTTGTTCTGGTGTTATTTTTAACGAATTTGTTCAAGGTGACGAGTGAAAATGTGCTTCAACAGTGTTAAATATCGGCAAATCACCAAATTAAACATCAGTTATTTATCTACCCCCAACTACTTCTACGGGTTGCTAATGTTTCTAATTGTTGTCCTTACAGGGTTTGTGCTTCACTCTGCTGCTGCTGGCCATCTTCAGGAAAGCCTTACCCGCCCTCCCCATCTCCATCACCTTTGGGCTCATCTTCTACTTTAGCACATCCCAACTCGTGCGGCCCTTCATGGATCAGTGCTCCTCCAGTCAGGTCTACATCTAGCAGGATCCCTCTGCCCCCAACTACTTAGTCAACTTACTTAGGGTAGAGGACGTATCAGCCGGCCAGCCTATAATAAGCAGCCGCTACAGATTATAAAGTCTGTGGAAGCAGACGACATTTCCTGCTCACTCATACATACTTAACTTTACAAAGATGGTGGCGAGATCACTTGGTGGATAGGCCTAGTATTTATTAAGACAAAGGTTATTTAGTCATTTGACAGATGCAGATCAGGAATAATGGCCCTTTTGGATTCTGGATATTATATCATGAAATTGATAATAGATATCTATAATTGCTCTCAGGTGGCACAATAAAAGTTAAAGTAATATTCACTGCAACAGTGATGGTTACAAACCTGTGTTTATTAAGGTTGAAAATGACCCTGTATGTTCATGTCCACATGGAATTTGTTATGACTTGTGATTGGAGGATTGGAATAGAAGGTACGACACCCTACCTAATTATATTGAGAATGTTCATAGGTGAAGGTTGTATAAATGCTGAGGTAGCAGTTGCAATAATATGTGAATTGTATCACTGAAAATACACGTCAATTATATGCCATTTTCTGACACAGAACAGGTACATAGTTTATAGTCTGGTAAAAAAAAACCAACAAGATACCTTCCTTCCCTTGTGAATACATCTCATGAATATCAATCACAGAACACCCCCTCTTCGTCTATTGATTTTTATTTTGTAACTTATATTTTTAATACTGAGAGCTATTTTCATTTTGTGCAGAACAAACATAAGTATTGCTTTATTCAGGCCCTAGGATTTAAGTTATGATATAAGGGAGATATGCCGGTAGTATCCTTAGTATACACAGCGGAACAGATTCCGATAGTTGTCCATTGTATATAGCATGTTTAGCTCAAGGGAACATTTGGGGTTTGCATTTAATTTTAGAATATATTGGTTCTATATTCCATTAGCTTTCTGAAGAAGGGCACTAATATTTATAGGTATGATGAATGTTCTTTTTGTAAACCTTTGTTTAATCTTCTAGTATGTAATACTTTGGGATTTGAGTACATTTGAAAAGAAAATAGCCAGCACACTGAGACCATATAAAGTTAGGAAACAATTATAAAGGGGAACAATCAAAATTCTGCTGTCCATGCTTCTGAATGACTTTTTCGCTTGGTAAAATTTAGGTGGAAACCGAATTGTACATCTCCCCCTATTAATACCACAGCCGTCCAAAGTTATTTGTAATAGATACCGGCCACGCCAAGACCCTACAGATAGTATTCCCATCCTCTTAAACAAACTGAGAAATATATTCATTTCCCCCTCACAAATTCCTTTAAATCTTGACATTTTATACATACAGATACTGACATATTCTTCCATACCAAATCCAACGTGTCAAACCGACAGTGGTTACGTGTAATGCTGAAATATCTCTAAAAGACGATTCACAAGTATTACACCGTGAAACGCTAGAAGCTGGTCTCTCCGGCAATTGCAACATGCAGGGCATGTTATCACGTTGTAAAGCAACATTGCAATCAATAGTCAAACTATTTGGATCTCTTAATTCTCGTATCCATTGCCATTCCTTGTGCATACACCACGCATCTATATATTACTTCATAAGTCACTATATAGATCTTATAAGTAAGAGAATTGTCTTCATGAGCTAATATAACCCCAACGAATCGTCTCACGAAAGTATCATCTATATGTATCTGTGATGTATCTCACCAATACAACTTGGTCATTCTGATTTTAGTATCTCGCAGATTGTATAAACTACAGATGGCTAAAAGGCACAGTGTGGGAATGGGCATTGAACACTGAGTCAAAGTCTCCCTTAGACCGGGGTGCATTTAGTGCTACAGTGAGCCCAGTATCGGAGTATTGTATGGCGTCTTGTATAAACTATGCCTGCTTATTGTTTACTTTGCATTCACCGTCGGCAGAAAATGAACACTTCAGTCTGAAAGCGAATTGATATTTGTTGAAGTATTGTAATGATTGTGATGTATGATGAAAATAAATTTATATAAACAGTATTTTATGTTTAGCAGGTTATATTTCCGGTTTCTGCTGGCAATTGAAAGTCCATAACTCAGCCCCTCTCCCAATCCACGTATTAATCTTAAAGTTTTTCGAAGATTAGAAATTTATTATCATTGACTGGAATGTATGAAATGAATTTCAACATCATAATAGTTCTTTTCCATCATAAATTTATTAAGTCTATGAAGCTTAATACATATATAAATAACGTCAACAAACGAGCTCATTGATGATACAAGGCCGTCAGAACGTAGCCTAACAATTACGGAGAGCAATCTGGGATAAGGCTTTGTACAAATATCACAGCATTTTTGGCGCAACATACAACTCTAATAAATTCAAATTTTATTTAAGAGTCCACCTTGTTCAAGGCTGCATTCTAATAATGAACAAGCAAGACGCATTTCGCACAATAAATCTTGACCGAAGAAAATATTCTTGTTTTTGGTTTGGGCTCAGTCGGTTTGTGGGTTATGCTGGAATAGGTATTCCGCCTGTAAAAGAAACAAATTTCACCAGGTAAGTACTGTATTAATGGACTTAAAACATTTTCATTTTCAAATAGTGAGGGCGGGGGGTAGACATTGGACTATTCTTGCTCAATCAGAACCAACATTTTACTTGAGAGCCTCTTATAGAAATAAGAATGTACTGGCTCGGTAGAAATACTATTATTTACAGCTGTCACATCTAACTTTCAATTACTAGACTGGATACTTCAGATGAAGTGGACAACACATACCAAGTAATCGATGGCATCATCGGGGCGGACCTTGCAGGCGTCAATGAGTCCCTGTGTCAGGGTGGGCATGACGTGTTTCATCAGGTAGTTACGGAGTGGGATAGACTGTGTCTCCAGCTGCTCATACTCCTCGCGCTTCACCTCATCCAAGCGTGCAGACTGAAATTGATTAGTCCACATATTTCAACTGATTTACTATAGTACAATATATATATAAAATCGAATTTAAACCCCAGATGAAAATGTTTGTGGACATATGAAAATAAGACTATCATGATTAATTCATATTTTAAACAGAATGGTGATATATTGACTGGTAACCTTTACAGCTTCATTATTCAGAAGTCAATCAGTGCTAAAACTTACCCATTCCTCCTGCCGCCTCTTGCGCTGTGCAGCCTCCTCGGCTTCCCGGCGTTCCCGCTCGGCGCGTTCCTCAGCCTCAGCCTTCAGCTTCAGCTGTTGCTCCATGCGCCTCATCTCCTCCAGCTCCTCAGGGGTGGGGCCTGCAATGCATAAGGTTTCCAGATGAGTAATTTTCTGATAAATATTGCTGGTCCAGCAGTGTTAGAGGGCTTCTCCATATTGAGAATCAAAACACTGAATGAAACTGGAAAAGAGCTGCATATCATCTGAAAAACTTCATTTTCGATAGATCAATGGAAAATCCAGTTTATAAATTCCACTTTATCTAGTATTAAACATGATTTCCATGTTATATGATGAGCATACTGCAGTAACATTTTCTGGTTTGAAAAGTGCTTACCATAATTCCGGGGTTCTCCCATCAATTTCTTGATCTTCTCGATTGTCCATTGCATGTTTTCTGACTGATCCTTGGTAACATCTGAAAACATGATTTATTTGTTCTGAATTAGTGAGGTAATACAAGTTCAAGTTCATAGATTTTTCAATTTTTCCTAGACACCTATTTCAGTTCATAGTGTGACTGCATGTATTCCATTACTATGAGTATACTGCTTATACGTACTACAGATATGAGCGACATATCCTTTCAGATGTCATTTAATGTTTACCTATTTTCTCTGGGTGAATCTCGAGTTCATCAAAGAAGTTGAGGACTGTTTCGTCTTCTGTGTTTACAGCACGGTATTCGGCAAGACGACGGAGAAGACCAGCCTCTGTGTTGTGTGTACCGGCAACAGCACTTTCTGGGAGGTCCATGATGCGCAGTTTTAGGAAGTCGTCGGGCGATTCTAGACATACAACCTGCTCTGGCATGATGGTCCGGTCATATTTGCCTTTGCCATCTTCCTCCTCAGCTTCCTCATCATCAGCTATGAACACAAATGTTCGAATTATTATTATCTAAAGATAATGTTAGATACCGTAAATTCCCGCGTATAACCCGCACCTCGCGTATAACCCGCACCCCGACTTTGGGAGAAGTCTATAACCCGCAACTGGGGTCTGAAAATTGCGATTTTAGTGCTGTTCTATAGTTTCAAAAACCCTCGTATTACCCGCACCTAGACTTTGAGAATATTGTATAACCCGCACTAGAGGTTTGGTTCGCGTATAACCCGTGGGTTATACGCGGGAATTTACGGTAATTCTTATGCCACGCGAAACTACTTCAAATCATTTTTCAAACGCTATTAGCTGAGCAACAGATAGACTTTGAAGTTAAAATTCTGTTATGGTGCATCATGATTTAATCTTTTTAATTATTCTGAAAATTCTAAGGCTAATAAGTTGGATCCTCACCAGCAAAAAGCTCTTTCGCTTGTTCCAATGTTTTGGGGAAACCATCCAGCACAAAACCTTGGTTCTGGCAGGGCATGGAATGTAGTTTTTCCTTGAAGAAGCGGATAATGTACTGATCTTCCATGCGGCCATTGTTGGCTTCCTTGCCCTCGTTGATGGTCTCTATGAGCTCTGCATCTTCTTGTGCTTTTCCATCGTCATCCTCAGCGTCCTCCGCATCAGCTCTGGCAGCACTACGACTCTGAAATGATGAGAGAAATACAGTTTGTATAGAATGTGCTTATTTCTGACATTTATTTCATTCATTGCACATCTCCTTCGAAGAGTTTTATCACAAGCCAAGCTTTGGTTCATTTAAATATATGATGCGAAACACAAAGAATTGATTCCCTAATCTAGTATGAACATGGCTTTTATTGATGAAAATATGGATGAACTTCTGAGATGAAATTCATTTAAATTGTTGAGACTTACTAGTTTGTCCATAGCTTCATCGATCACGTCCTTGATCTTTATGTGGTGCAGCTTGTAATGATCACACAGCTGTTTGACAATGGTGGTCTTTCCAGAGGCAGGCGGTCCCATCACAAAGGCACGCATAGGCTGAAAACAGAATCACAAATTGTATATGAAAAATATATGGTGCTACTCTTGTGTTAATCTATATTCGCTGAAAAAAACTGCCTACTAGAGAGATATGCACGGTTTTATTTGATAAAGAAAATCCCCCTCATATTCTTTGCCATCTTTATTTAGAAAAATGTAATCTAATCTGTACTTTAAAAATAAACTTGACGTTCAGCTTAGCCGGTCTATGAGCAGAGTTTTACTAGTTAAAATATATAAAAATATATATGGTTGTATGTATAAAAGTTTATACAAGGACGTAGAGATTTTCAAAGGAAAAAGGGACGATGAGACATAGATCTGAGTTGGGAAACACAGGGGAGCTATGGTCGACAGTCATGATTCATTTTTTTCTTTTACTAGGGGGCAATTGTTACGGGTGAGGGTGAGGGGTTAAATTTAAGGGTGAGGGTGAGGGGTTAAGTTTAAGGGTTTAAGAGTTAGGAAGTGTACAGCATAGCTGTAGTGACATTGAATTTTACTAGGATATTGAGAACAGAGAACGGGATAAACGGTGAACGGGATAAACGGTGAATGCTATAAACGGTGAACAGGATAAACGGAGAACTGAATAAACGGAGAACGGGATAAACGGAGAAAGGGAGAACGGGATAAAGGGAGAACGGAACAAACGGAAAGCGGAGAAGGGGATGAATGGATTAAGACAGAACGGGACAAAGGGAGAAGGGGATGAACGGAGAAGGGGATGAACGGAGAACGGGATAAATGGAGAAAGGGATAAACAGAGAACGCCATCAACGGCGAATGCGATAAACGGAGAACAGGATAAACGGACAACGGGATAAACGGTGAACACTATAAACGACAAATGGAATAAACGATAAACGGATAACGTGATAAACGGGGAAAGGGAGAACGGGATAAATGGAGAACGGGATAAACAGAAAACGCTATCAACGGCGAACGTGATAAACGGCGAACGGGATAAACGGAGAATGGGATAAACGGAGAACGGGATAAACAGAGAACGGGATAAACAGAGAACGGGATAAACGGTGAACGCTATAAACGGTGAACGCTATAAACGGTGAACGGGATAAACGGAAAACGGGAGAACGGGATAAACGGAGAACTGGACAAATGGAAAGCGGAGAAGGGGATGAATGGATTAAGAGAGAACGGGATAGAGGGAGAAGGGGATGAACGGAAAAGGGGATGAACGGAGAACGGGATAAATGGAGAAAGGGATAAACAGAGAACGCTATAAACGGCGAACGCTATAAACGACCAACGGGATAAACGCCGAATGTGATAAACGGCGAACGTGATAAACGGAGAACGGGATAAACGGAGAAAGGGAAAACAGGACAAAGGGAGAACGGGAGAAAAGTAGAACGGGAGAACGGGATAAACGGAGAACGGGATATATGGTGAACGGGATAAACAGTGAACGCTATAACCGGAGAACTGGATAAACGGAGAACGGGATAAACGGTGAACGGGATAAACAGTGAACGCTATAAACGGTGAACGCTATAAACGGTGAACGCTATAAACGGTGAACGGGATAAACGGAGAACGGGATAAACGGAGAACGGGATAAACGGAGAAGGGGATAAACGGAGAACGGGATAAACGGAGAAAGGGAGAACGGGATAAAAGGAGAACGGGACAAACGGAAAGCGGAGAAGGGGATGAATGGATTAAGAGAGAACGGGACAAAGGGAGAAGGGGATGAACGGAGAAGGGGAGGAACGGAGAACAGGATAAACGGAGAACGGGATAAACAGTGAACACAATAAACGAGAAACGGAATAAACGAGAAACGGAGAAAGGGATAAACAGAGAACGCCATCAACGGCGAACGCGATAAACGGAGAACAGGATAAGCGGACAACGGGATAAACGGTGAACACTATAAACGACAAATGGAATAAACGATAAACGGATAACGTGATAAACGGGGAAAGGGAGAACGGGATGAATGGAGAACGGGATAAACAGAGAACACTATCAACGGCGAACGTGATAAACGGCGAACGCGATAAACGGAGAACGGGATAAACGGAGAACGGGATAAACGGTGAACGCTATAAACGGTGAACGCTATAAACGGTGAACGGGATAAACGGGAGAAGGGGATAAACGGAGAACGGGACAAATGGAAAGCAGAGAAGGGGATGAATGGATTAAGAGAGAACGGGATAGAGGGAGAAGGGGATGAACGGAGAAGGGGATGAACGGAGAACGGGATAAATGGAGAAAGGGATAAACAGAGAATGCTATAAACGGCGAACGCTATAAACGACCAACGGGATAAACGGCGAATGTGATAAACGGAGAACGGGATAAACGAAGAACGGGATAAACAGAGAAAGGGATAAACGGAGAAAGGGAAAACAGGACAAAGGGAGAACGGAAGAAAAGGAGAACGGGAGAACGGGATAAACGGAGAACGGGATAAACGGTGAACGGGATAGACAGTGAACGCTATAAACGGAGAACTGGATGAACGGAGAACGGGATAAACGGTGAACGCTATAAATGGTGAACGCTATAAACGGTGAACGCTATAAACGGTGAATGGGATAAACGGAGAACGGGATAAACGGAGAACGGGATAAACGGAGAACGGGATAAACGGAGAAAGGGAAAAGGGGATAAAAGGAGAACGGGACAAACGGAAAGCGGAGAAGGGGATGAATGGATTAAGAGAGAACGGGACAAAGGGAGAAGTGGATGAACGGAGAACGGGATGAACGGAGAACAGGATAAACGGAGAATGGGATATACGGTGAACACTATAAACGAGAAACGGAATAAACGAGAAACGGATAACGGGATAAACGATAAACGGATAGCAGGATAAACGGGTAAGGGAGAACGTTAACGGGATAAACGGAGAACGGGATAAACGGAGAACGGGATAAACGGAGAACGGGATAAACGGAGAACGGGATAAACGAAGAAAGGGAGAAACGAAGAAAGGGAGAAACGGAGAACACATAGGTACCAACATAATCCGACAAAACGAAAATCGCGAATATCTTCGCTGTTTACGCTCCGATCGGCCCGATTTTCGGAGGGGTAGGAGAACTTCAAAATCGTTTTTGGATCAAAATCGTTTCGGGGCTCAAAATCGGTTTTGGGGGCAAAATCGGTTTTGGAGGCAAAATCATCTGCAGCTCACCCCCCCGGCCAACCCGACACGTCGAACCAGAAACGAAGCTGCAGCGAAGATGGTGTCGCTGCTGACGCTCCGATCGACTCGCTTTTTCCGCCGAGGCGTAAAACAGCGGTTACGTGCTGCCGGGCGCTGACGCCCACAGCCGCCTGCTCACCCCCAGCCACCTGCTTTCCCACAGCCACCTGCTCACCTACAGCCACCACCTGGAATTCGATTATATATGACTTGTAATATATGAATTTGGGGTAGCTTTTTCTGGAGATTACGATTCTGCTGTCAGAAATGAGGAATAACATATTGTATTCTAATAAACGGAGAAGGGGATGAAAATGAGTTATAGCCGATTTTGTGATACGGCCGTGAGCGAGATTTCAAAACTGGAAGTCGCCATTTTGAATTCACATCGAGGCTGTTGTCATGGTGATGTTGACACTTCCGATTCTCGGCGATTTAACAACAACAAAACTCGCCAAAACAACAACAAAGAAATTTGAATAGCTGATTTTTTTTTCAGGACTTTTTTTTTCCCAAAAATTCCTTCTAAAGTAACTTTTCTAAAGCAGAATTTTTGCGCGGACACGATGCAGTCATCGAAATTTCAATCAAAACAGTAGGAAATGAGTTATGGCCGATTTTGTGATACGGCCGTGAGCGAGATTTCAAAACCGGAAGTCGCCATTTTGAATTCACATCGAGGCTGTTGTCATGGTGATGTTGACACTTCCGATTCTCGGCGATTTAACAACAACAAAACTCGCCAAAACAACAACAATTTGCTGCCTACTAAAAGCCTACTAAAATGTATCAATTCGCCGCTGCTACTAAAATGTATCAATTTGCCGCCGCTACTAAAATGTATCAATTTGCCGCCGCTACTAAAATGTATCAATTTGCCGCCGCTACTAAAATGTATCAATTTGCCGCCGCTACTAAAATGTATCAATTTGCCGCCGCTACTAAAATGTATCAATTTGACGCCGCTACTAAAATGTATCAATTTGACGCCGCTACTAAAATGTATCAATTTGCCGGGCGAGTTGTCATGGTGACGTTTACACTTCCGGTTTCGGGACGATGGCGTGTTTTCAAACGGCGCCATTGACGTTAACTGCTGTAGTTGACGTTAGTTGTCATTTTACATGATTAAGATATCTTTCTCGATTATTATAAGCTGATCCATACAGGTAAATAGTCTATATATTCTATTGTGTTGTTTAATTATACGATTAGAGCCAATTTTGACTTAAATTTGATCTGCACAATTTTCGGTCAATGGCCTCCATGATAGGGATTGCTTAAAAATAAGACTTTTCAGTTTGAGATGATCTGCAGAGTAGGTTAATTGTTCATTTACTATGATTCCTTCGGCATGATCAGGCAACACTACTTTACTTTACATTCCACAAAAAAATTAGGTGAAATTGTAATTCCTAAATTATGAAAATGATGAGTTTGTGATCTCTTTTATTGGGGTAAAATGAAAAAATTTAACAAAATTTTAATTTCTTTCTAAAATTTTTATTTAAACAAATAACAACATAAAAATCAATAGACATGTACATCAAGTATAGGCCTTTCATATTATGCAGTTGGATTTTTATAAAAACATTTATTTTTGACCTTTTGGGGACATTTGCAATTTCGGCCCCCCACTACCAGAAGCTTTTGGTCGACATGAGTCATTTGAATCTCTTTTGACGTTATGAAAAAAGGTTGTCGACCATAGCTAATAAATGCTACTATCGTTATGAAAAAAGAAGTAATAGCTTACCTGTAGGCCTCGTGCTTCTTTGTACTCCTTGACGACGGTGGCAATGTTCTCGGGCATACCGGTTTCTGCTGTCCATCGTATCCGCATGTTCTCTTTCACAAAGACTGCATCCATTCGGAGATTCACGAGCAATGCATCAAAGTCTGCCTGCTCAATATCTTTACTCAGCAAGGCCTCCTCCTTGGTTATCTTCTTTACCTGGAGTACATGATTGTTATTGATTCAAAATTGAAACATATTTCTATATTCGTATTTAAAAACACGATCCTGTAGAAAACAACTGTATTTCTATTTAGACACTACATGTATATATCCCACAGAAAACAACCCCCACCAGTTGAGAGCATAAATACTGTTTGATGAATTACCTTTCCAGTGGTCAGGGCTCCACTTGCCGCCTTGACAACCTCCTCCAGCGTGTTCTTAGAGTCGTCCACAGCTACTAGGTAGCGCACCTTTGGCCGACTATCGGCGATGTTTTGTAAGACACTGAAGGATACAGAAAGAAACAGGTCTGATGAAATTTAAAATGCAAACTAAAAGATTATTGCACTCCTATACATCAATTTTAAGGTCTATCTAAACACAGAAGGAACATGGGATCTTTGATTATACATAGATGGCATGAATTATTATTAATTCAATCAAGTGGGCGATTCTAAATAGATTAGATTGGTGCTGTGCGATTCTATGCAAGTATTCCTTCCGTGTATTTCATTACAGATTGTAAATAGATACACGAGACAAAAGCACATTACAAAAAGTAAAACTCACGCTCCAAGATCTCTGATGTGAATCATTGGTACCACATTCTGGCCTTGACCAAAGCACTGGAGCTCAGGTTCGTTGTGCCATGCAGCCTAGAGAAGGATGAAATTAGACATGAATAACATAAAAGGCACTGTATTTCACCCAGTAAACTAAAGTAAATTAATGCGATTTTTAACCATAGATTAGAAAGCATGTGCTCAAAGAAATTAGCTAGCACTAAAGAGTTGCAACTTTCTTAGTTCAAGTCAAGTGAATATAATCACAAGCAATTGTGATCTTCCATTCTGACCAGTCTAGAGGGTTTTTTATATTGACGTACGCTGAGGCAATTACCCAGTCTTTAGTTATTTGCACTGTTACATGTATAATAAGCACCTCGCGTACCCCTAACTGGTCCTTTTTACATAGAATATAAGCTAATAACAACAACATGGTCTGTTCAGGGTAGGTGTACACAAGGTTGGGGCTTGTTCTATTCTCATCTTCTTTTTTTTTGTTTCGACATTTTTAGGCAGATCCCATAGCCAACTGGTCTTACCTTGAACAAGTAGTGGAATATATGCTCTCCGCAGCCATATGTGAGGCCAGATGCGATAACGTACGTCACAAGTTTTGTCTTGTTCTGAAGGTCGAAGAAGATCAAATTAATTTATGAAGTAACAAAAACATGGACATCACTAAAGAAAACAGGTAGCAGAACCCGCTTAAAAATGTTACGAATTTTCACTCACATTACTCTCATTTAAGCTTCACTCCCCGCACTGCTTATGGTATGGTCGAATAAAATGTTGAATATGTAACCAAATTGACATCTGGAAATGTTATACAATGTACATGTAGATCAAAATTTGAAACACAATCAAAATAGAAGTTAACTTACTGTTTTGCCTAATTTGATGACTGTCTTTTCTGCGCTGATGTGTTCTTTGAAGTTGGGATGTGGGCGTCTTCTGCGGTAGTCATCCTCTGTGAAGGGGATTTCTGGATCATCCTAAAACAAGGTATTAAGATATTCAACACTGACATTAGTGGGGTTACCACTTGGCATATCCATATTTTACTAACTATTCACTGACATTTCCATATATACCTGACACCAATAAATATTCCACATATCACCTACTATCCTCATGGCTGTAAACCTGATACAAGGTGACATTTCGTATACTACTTGCTTCCCCCATAAATAAACAAATGAAAACCCGACGCAAATTGACATTTCCATACACTACTTGCTATCCTGATGAAGGAAAACGTGACAACAATTAAGCTTCCATATACTATTTACTATCTTCATGGGTGAAAACCTGACACCAATTAACATTCCATATACTACTTACTATTTTCATGGGTGCAGAAAACCTGACATCAATTAACATTCAATATACTACTATACTATGACCACTTTAAAAGATAAACTGGTTTCTCATCACCGCGCGCCTCATGAAAATCGATACTATACTACCTGTACTACTTGCTTTCCTCACGGAAAACTGTGTAATATCTCGATACAAATTGACATCTGTATTCATACTGTATTATCCTCATGGAGGAAATCCTGATACAAATTGACACTTCCATATACTTCTTACTATGCTTCATGGTAGATGACCTGACATCGATTGACAGCTCTTCTTACTATTCTAATATCTCTTTGTAGACATTCTTTCTTATCATCAAAGTACCTCTAGGTACCCTACCTCATCCAGGTCATCCCATGATACGAAGGAATACTACCGTATAAGTACATTGTATATCTGTATTTCCATAGCTTGTAAATATTATGAATATTGCTTACCAGATCCAGTGGTTTGCTCCTTGCCCATGTCATGACGGATGAGACGAGCATGAACATTTTCGGTCGCTCAAGTTTATCGATGTCAGAGTGTAATTCTGTTTAAGAAAAGGTTCATTATATTTCACTCTGTATTCAAGATTGAATTCATTAGTAGAGTTCTGATATTGACATCAGTATGGCTATTGTCTTATGGTTTCACAAGTGAGATCTACATGACATTTTGTATTCTTTAAACTCCTAATGTTAATGTTGCTTCACGCATAACTTTTTTTCTCTGCAGTAGTGTATTGATAGGAGGGTTTGCTACATACCTGATACTGCCCAGATAGCTTCATCGATCTGATCGGGGTCTTCCGTGATGTCATATATGATGACGTCACACTCCACAAGGTGTTCATATAGCTGTTCTTTGGTTTCATACTGCAACGACAAGTGAAAAGATTAATGTACCTGCACATCTTTAATAACTTTGCTTTTGAAGTGTCTTTATGTACCCCTGAACAAAGTCACTTGCCAATCTTATAAGAATGAACTATACATCTGTAGCACCTGGGACCATTGGTAGGTATTATAGCACACATATCACATAATTATGAAAAATGAGCGATAACGGTTCTCGTCAAGCCTCAAGGGCTAGTTACACGGACATCATCTGATTTCAGAAATTCTAAGGGCATCTGACGTTAAAATAACTTGCACTTGAAATCAAAAATGCGCTGATTTTGAAGGCATTTGCTTTTGATGTGTGACACACCTCAAAGGCAAATACAGTGCCTGTCGACGTCAGATGATGTCTGTGCAACAGGGGCTTCAATAACAGGTGCTCAAATAGCTCAACTGGACTGCGTTACTTACATCAATAACTTCTTTGACAAAATCTGGTTTGGGCTGTGTTTTGTCTTTCAATGTTCCTATAACTTCATAGCAGCCTTCCTTAGGGCTAGAAACAGCACCACTTGCTACAGATTCATTGTCCTCTTCTTCCTCCTCAACTTCTTCCAGTGACGCTCCTACAACACATTGGGACAAATACTGAAAGTAAAAGGAGAATGCGAGTTAGATATACCGATACTTATTTTCACTGAAAACGGTTCAGAATTGTTCTATCTAGTGTCATCTGAAATGGAAATGGCAGGGGTGCCTTTTTATCAGTGTCAGGGAAAAAAGACTGGGACACCCTCTACACAAATGTCTCTTGTGCAAAGAATGTGCTAATTCCACCTGATTCATAAAGGGAAAATGTTAGGCTTTAATATGAGGGGTCATATATAGCCATAGGTTGAATTTTAATGTTATCCTCTTTTTGACCTGAACCACCAGATAGGGCAGGATCAGGCCTTTCTGCAGTGCAAAAGCTCTGTCAGACAGCCTTTCAAACATCTCATTTATACAATAAAAATGATATCAAATTCAAATAAAAACACATTTCTCACAATGCTCACAGCCCATGCCATTTTTGAAATTTTTCGGGAATATTTTCAGAATGCCCCGCCATGCCTACAGGCTACACTGCTACCTGAGTGCTAGCTGTTTACAGCAACCATTGAAATGCACCATACACACTTATTCAGTTTGGAAAAATCTCACTTTAACTCTTCCTCATTACCAAAAGTTGACAATCCTACAGTAACCCCTGCCCTCTACTAGAGGCTCTAGGGCTTACCTACTGACTGTTTACAGACTGCAAAAACTAGTACTACTACCTACTAGGCTACGTCTACACTAGTACAGTCTGTAGTACAGACTACAGACCAGTACAGGTCAGAACTCAGATGATGTTTGACATAATGTGTCCATTTGAACGACGGCACAGCTCGAGTTTACCACAAATAACTGACCGCTTATTGGTACATTGATGGCTATCTATTCATAGGACCCAATATAGCGAGTCATTTTTGGTGTTGCAGGGGTATCAGAACTCGGAGCTTTAATAGTCGAGTACAGTATCTCTGCTCGGAGTAACTCTGTTTGTTTACATTTAACAGGCTATGTTCAATGTTTTGTTCAGTGCTAAGAGGACCCTCTGGACGAAGTCTGGTATAAAGGGGAGCACATTCTCATTCTGCAATGCTCAACAGCCTTACCTTTGCTAAGTTCTTTCCTTGGTAACTATCCACGCTATTAACAAAAATGCGTTTGCTTTGGGGCTTCTCTTCGTCTGGATTACTCGCCATTTTGCCTGTTGTGATGCGAAGCGCCCTCGCCGTTGTTTACATACGCTATGTGTGTCCAGGCGGGTTGCTATGGTGGGTGTAGCCTCCAAGTAGGAAAATTTAACTATACTTCAAAGGTTTCCCGCTAGGTGGCGATACGAGTTAAATTTGCCTTGCCTTGACTTTGGCGTTTGCTTTGCTGTCTACTGCAGGACTGACAAAGAAAACTTAGTTAAAGATAGTGCCCGATCAGTTCTCTCAGGCCTTCCAACATTAAGTTTGGATGATAAATCATCAATATAAAAAAAAAAAAAGGTTAGGGAGTGATCATTTTAACAACAGGGGGGTGGTGGGTTTGGGGGGAGGGGGGGGGGGGGAATTTGGACCCCTTGAGGTGTCACGGTACTAATTGGCACAGTGATGTTCTAATATTTTCCTCTTTTTCACTATCAAGTGGCTCCAAATGTGGTTCAAAATTTGATGGCGTTCATAAATGACGCCTTAAACAAAAGCTGACGTCATTTCCCATCTTTTAAAAATGTCCGTCAATAGGGGAGTCAGATTAGATTTTGCGCTAGTTGCCATGGAAAAAGCATAGTCTGAATATGATCAATTTTTCAAGTGCCGCACCGACCTGTGACCTTGACTTTGACCTCAAAGCGTGACCCCTTGGTTACCATGGATACCAAAAACTTTTTAAAACTTTTTTTAAACCAAGCATTGCCCATCTTCTGGTATGCCTATTATTACTCCCAGTCAAAAATAAGGTCTCCTAGCACTGATTATATCCACTAGAATTCCGTTTTTAGTAGGGACTATTTGGCTGTCCTAGGTTTCCTGGGCGGATTAGTACCGTGACACCTTGACCGGGGGGGGGGGGGGCAAAAAAATTTGGACCCCTCTTGGGGGGGGGGGCAAAATAACTTAACCTGTTTTGAGCCAAAAAGCCCGCGCGTTAGCCTACTATGCTTCAAAGGGCGCGCGCGAGAGCCGATTTTCGGCCGTAAGGGGGGGTAAAAAATGTTGACCCCTCGAGGTGTCACGGTACTAATTGGCACAGTGATGTTCTAATATTTTCCTCTTTTTCACTATCAAGTGGCTCCAAATGTGGTTCAAAATTTGATGGCGTTCATAAATGACGCCTTAAACAAAAGCTGACGTCATTTCCCATCTTTTAAAAATGTCCGTCAATAGGGGAGTCAGATTAGATTTTGCGCTAGTTGCCATGGAAAAAGCATAGTCTGAATATGATCAATTTTTCAAGTGCCGCACCGACCTGTGACCTTGACTTTGACCTCAAAGCGTGACCCCTTGGTTACCATGGATACCAAAAACTTTTTTAAACTTTTTTTAAACCAAGCATTGCCCATCTTCTGGTATGCCTATTATTACTCCCAGTCAAAAATAAGGTCTCCTAGCACTGATTATATCCACTAGAATTCCGGTTTTAGTAGGGACTATTTGGCTGTCCTAGGTTTCCTGGGCGGATTAGTACTGTGACACCTCGACTGGGGGGGTTGTAAAAAATTTGCGCGTTCCGCGCGGAAACCCGCCACCCCCCTGTTCTTAAAAAATGATCACTCCCTTAGGGAGGGTTCATTATTTATGGCCAGGGTGGGGCCCAGGGGGTTACACCGTGTCCTACAGCGTCAAACTTGTTCCTTGTCGTTATAAAGCAGAGCCCCGGCAAAGCGCACTAGGCACTGACAACGTAGGGGAGACCGGGGCAAAACGGACCCCCGGGGCAAAACGGACCCGACCCCTAACTCAGTTCTCAGCTATAAATTTCATATTTTTTTCAAATTGGCTCATATAATTGATAGAAATATCATGTTTTAAAAAAAAAATTTGATGCTACCTATGGTGTTCTGGATTCCATAAAGAAAAAAACTGAAACTAGAGATCTTGATCTAATTTTGCAAAAATCAGTTTATAAGCTTCTGAGAATTAAAAAAGAGGTATATGTTAATGTTTTATGGCTAAAACAATAATATTTCATAGCTAAGATATTGTGTAACATATTTGCAAAGTCATTGGAAAAAAATATTACCCTACAGTTATTTATTTTGGCAAGATCATTTTTTCACATATTTTTCATGAAGCTGGGGCAAAACGGACCCCCCCCCCCTTACAATGAGAATTCCTATGGTGAAACCCCATAAAAATGATCAAAACATGAAAAAATAACCATGCTTGGCCTAAAAAATGATAAGAATGATGAGACATGCTTATTTCAATATAAATCATTTCTTAGCCAATTTTTATTTTTTGGGGGTATTTTTGGGGTTTTGGAGAATTTTTCCTAAATTCGGGGGCATTTTTATTGAAATGCATGATATTTAACGGTCATAAAAAATCAAATAAAATTGGTAGATAATGGTCATGCATGACAACAAAGAAATACCTAAAGAACATAGCTAAAAGATGGGAGCAAGAAAATTATGAAAAAAGATAATAAATCAAAATTAAGAAACTTCCAGGGTCCCTTTTGCCCCGCCCCAAAACCCCTTTTGCCCCGGGACTTTTAGCCCATGACCTTCGTAGGTCAGAATATGTTACGCTATCCCACAATGCTATCAATGATACTAGAACAATATTAATTATTTTCATGGATGGTATACTTCTATGCTTTGTTGTGAAAAAATAAATGTTTCAATTCAGGGGTTTACCTCTGAGTTATATGCCATCGTCCCTTAAGGGGTCCGTTTTGCCCCGGTCTCCCCTAGTGAGTTTCAGTGTACCTGGGGGTGAGCATTTGAGGGGCGGGGGGGGGGGAAATTTTTTTTAGGGGTAGGGGAAGATGGGGTAATACGGGTCATTTCAGACTGATATTTCTTACTGAAAGCTTATATCGCTCAGGCATGTTGTTATATCGCTCACCTGTTTAGATAATAAAAAATAATATATCAAATAATAAAAAAAATGAGTGGACTATAGTGGGAGGGTAGCTTTATATGTTGTCTAATACTGGTGTAAATTTGGGTAAAGTGCTCCTCACCATACAGGTGTGAGAGCATTTGGGCTAAAGCACCCTGTTTTCACGCATTTAGGTGTGAAAACAGGTGCGCGGATATAGCCAAAGGGTAAAATACACCATAGGCCTATATCAATGGGTGAGCGATATAACACAATGGTGTGAGTGATAGAACAACAACTATAATGATATGACCCAAACATTTTGTCATTTTTAGGCCCCTGCTTAACATACAGAGGGTTGCTATTGGCATACATTTTTTTCTCCAATTTTTTAAATTTTAAATATATTTTTTGAAAAAACACATAAAAAAGTTTTTTAATGACAGCAAATCACCTACATTTGGAACATTTAGGTATTATCGCCATTAGATGCGCGATATTACCCACATTTACCCTACTTCAGCATTTATTGTGTTGTTGGAGGAATTATTATTTGAATTATACATGGAAAATAAAATTGACTGCCTGGAATATTGAGGGCTGACATCTTGATTAGTAATTTGTGTGGTGTCCTGTATTAACCCAACCTCATTTTTTCGGTGGGGTAATACGGGTCAAAGGCAATTCCTATGGCAATTTGTATATATTTTTTCTACAAAAATGTTAAGCTATTAACCTTATTTAAACCTTCCACATGGAAGATTGTCTTTGCAGACACTACTTAGGGCCTATTGATTCAGGGAGCTACTGCTCCCAGAGTCTTAAGCGACGCCTCTGTGAGACGCTTTCCACTAATCTGTGCAAAAAAAAGTAAATCAATATTTCTCACAGAAAAAAACAACATTCGATAATGCTGTGATGCACAGATACAATTGAGCTGTTTTCTGTTCCAATGCAACAAACCCCAACAGTTTCTGTCCATTGGTTCTATCTGAAATTCTATCTCAAAGTAGACCTGTCCAAAAAAGGTCATTTTTTCCTAACTGTAGACAAACATCACAGTACTGCTGTAGACATTTTGTCGATTTCGGCATTTAGTGTTGAACCTATGGGGAATCAGAATTCTGGGTATGTGAGACGTTTTTTGTCAGACCAGTTTGCCATCTGTGGACATAAAATCGAAGTGGCCGTTCATTACTGTCATAACCCTGAGATCGATTTTGGTGGAAAGGTTGATTTTGGTGGAAAGGTCGATTTTGGTGGAAAGGTCGATTTTGGTGGAAAGATCGATTTTGGTGGAAAGGTCGATTTTGGTGGAAAGGTTGATTTTGGTGGGAGGGTCAATTTTAGTGGAAAAAACGATTTTTAGGGCAAAACTGATTTCCCAAGGCAAACCCGAATTTGGCTAACCGGATTTTGGCTCCAAAACCGATTTTGGGGGCAAAACTGATTTTGGCTCCTAACCCAATATTGTCTACAATACCGATTTTGGTGAAAAAAACACTTGTTGACTCCAATGTCAGTGGGAACTGTCAACAAGACAGACATATTCCACTATTGACAGTTCGCATGAGAAACTGTCAATGGATATAATTTCCACTGTTGACAGTTTGAACTGTCAATAACCGAAATCTTTTTCACTATTGACTGTTCAAACTGTCAATAGCATTTTTGAATCGAAGTGGGGTGGAGTGGGGGTTGGGGTTTGGGGTGTAGTTGAGGTTAAGGGTGGGGCACACTACAGACAGCACACTACAGACAGCACACTACAGACAGCACACCATAGACAGCACACTACAGACAGCACACTACA
This sequence comes from Harmothoe impar, assembly GCA_947462335.1. Taxonomy (NCBI): domain Eukaryota; kingdom Metazoa; phylum Annelida; class Polychaeta; order Phyllodocida; family Polynoidae; genus Harmothoe; species Harmothoe impar. The sequence continues at coordinate 60,337,622 of OX381704.1, forward strand.
GGCATGCACAATATAGACACCACACTACAGCCAACACAATACAGCCAGCACACTACAGACAGCACACTACAGACACCTGCCCTGAGTCTTTTGTGATTAGGATCACACGCTAGATTTTTAAGATATCTAGGGCCTAAATAAACTTTAAGTTTCACAAATCTCACAAAGCACTAAAGAACTAATAGTTCTTTAGTGCTTTGTGAGATTTTTTTCATGTTTTAAATTTGTATATGCTCATGCTTTGTGCGGCGGCCATTTTCCAGAATGGCGGTACGAAAATAAAAGAAATTTCAAGGTCAATTTGAACAACTCACAATTTTTGCTAGTTTCTATTGTGCATCTCAACATAAATGGTCATTGAATTAAAGTTAAATAGAACCCCCATGTACTAGATAGGGTTTTGGGTATATCATGACATCCTGTTTACCATGGAAACCTTGTAAACACTCTATTCTTGCCAATTTTTTTTATATTTTGGCAAATTCATATAGTTGTATATCTGACAAAACTGACAAACAAGGTCAAGTGTAGTACTGCATTTATATTTTTGTAGTTTTTAAGGCACGTAGTAGTACATGATTCTTGTATCGACGTTTCGGTCTTAGGTGACCTTCTTCAGGATATTTTGACAAATTCTCTTGACAGGAATAGGCATATTGCACTCATTGAGGTAACAAGGTAGGGGAGACGGGGCAAAACGGACCCCTTAAGGGCAGATGGCAAATAACTCTGAATTGAAGCATTTATTTTTTCATAACGAAGCATAGAAGTAGCCTATGTCATCCATGAAAATAATTAATATTGTGCTAGTTCCATTAATAGCATAGTGGGATAGCATAACATATTCTGACCTACAAAAGTCATGGGCCAAAAGTCCCGGGGCAAAAGGTTTTTTGGGGCGGGGCAAAAGCGATCCTGGAAATTTCTTAATTTTGAATTACTATCTTTTTTCATAATTTTCTTGTTCCCATCTGTAGGCCTAAGCTATGTTATTACTCAGTTCTTTAGGTTTTTATTTCTTGTCATGCATGACCCTTAATTTTCTTATTTCAATTTTAATTGATTTTTATGACTGTTGAATATCGTCAGGCATAACTTCCATTGGGGAAGTTATTCCCATATTAGTGGTCCTACCAGTGCCACCTAGTGCTTCCCCCCGGCACCAGCCTTGTACCTAACTCTTCTCCAGGGGAGGGGAGGTAGCCAGCAGCAAGCAAGCAAGCAGCAAGGCCAGCAGCAGGCCGGCAGAGACTCCCCCAAAATACCCCCAGAAATAAAAATTGGCTTATAAGAAATAATTTTATATTCTGATAAGCATGTCTCATCATTCTAATCGTTTTTTTAGCCCAAGCATGGTTATTTTTACATGTTTTAATCATTTCTATGGGGTTTCACCATAGGAATTATGATTGTGAGCAGGGGGGGGTCCATTTTGCCCCGGCTTCATGAAAAAAAAAGTTTTAAAATTATCTTGATAAAATAAATAACTAGGGTAATTTTTTTCCCAAATTAATTTGCAAGTCTGTTAGACAATATTCTAGCTATAAAATGTTATTGTTTTAGCAATAAAACATTATCATATAGCCTTTACTGGAGGAGACTACTACGGTAGGATATAAAATTATTATTTTATTGTGATACTGTTATTAGGTTATATTGAATATTTGTTGTTGTTGGCGTAAAGTGAAACATTAACGAACGATGAGTGTGAAAAGCTATTCTTATATTCATGATATTGCAATACAATCTGTGAGGTCATATTTTCACACTCCATACCTCCCTAGAGCTGCCATACTGGGAGATCAGTTTTGTAAAATTGAAGTCGTATGCTCTAGGAAAAAATAAAAATACTTGAAACTTGAACTTTTATAGGCCTACCTCTTTTTTAATTTTCAGAAGCTTATGAACTGATTTTTGCAAAACTACATCAAATTCTCTAGTTTTTCTCAATGGAATCCGGAATACCAGAGGCAGTATCAGAATTTTCTTTTAAAGCATGTTAGGGAGTGCTCATTTTTTAACAACAGGGGCGGGGGCCGTTGAGATTTCGCGCAGAGCGCGCGAATTTTTTCACCCCCCCTGCTAGAGGGGTCGAAATTTTTTACCCCCCCCCCCCCCCGGCAGGTCGAAAATTGCACGCGTTCGCGCCCCTTTGTAGCATAGTAACGCGCAGGCTTTTTCCCTCAAAACAGGTTGAATTTTTTTCACCCCCCCCCAAGAGGGGTCTAAATTTTTTACCCCCCCCCCGGTCAAGGGGTCCAAATTTTTTACCCCCCCCCCCCCAAATCCACCACCCCCCCTGTTGTTAAAAAATGAGCACTCCCTTATTTCTATCAATTACATGAGCCAATTTGATAAAAATATGGAATCGAGAACTGACAACATTCAACTGAGTTAGGGATGGGGGTCCGGTTTGCCCCGGGGGTCTGTTTTGCCCCGGTCTCCCCTAACTTAATAATGCTTTAGGACTATGGGACAGTAAAATCATTATATTTTGTTAAAGTACCTCAAAGGGCCGCTGGAACTCCTGAATTAGGTACAGAGAGAACACACCCTAAATCGAAAGCTGGTGTTAAAAAATTCCAACAGATGTCGCGATACCAGGGTATATTTAGGCATAAATGGGTTTAATTGAAGCAATGCATTATCTAGAAATATCTCTTTGTGTAAGGAGATCTCTTCCTAAACACATTTCACCTTAAAATCGCTGCAAACTGGGTGCGTCAGCTAGTCTCGTGATGCCACGTCGGCCCCGATGACGTCATGCCCTGAGCAATTGCTAGACCCCCCTCTCGGACGAATTGATCATTGCAGAAAGGCGGAAGCCATATTGGATAGGACGGGCAGCTTGATTCGCTATTTATACAAGGTTGTCCCTTTAATTCCCCTTTATCGCGGTTGAAGAGAAAATTCCACATACCCGAGGATTCTCAGGAAATGTCAACGATGAATCCCGAATAGTAAGTACACTCTGAGACCTGTGGTAGATAAAATACTGTAGCAACGTCATCCCGTTCTGTGTGTTGTTAGCCCAGCCAACACGTAGACACCCCTTTTCGCCGAGCCTGACCCAAACACAAACTCCATTACGTCGTTGCTTGATCGCTTGGTTTATGCCTTCCATAAGGAAACTGTAAATTACCCACCTGTCCTTCTGCTAAACCAGGCAGGTATGGTACGAGAGTTATGCAATTTTCTCCCCAATTGACCACCTGAACCACTCGAGTCATTCAATCAATGGTCAAAAATGTGAGTGTCAAGTCGACAACTGTCATTGCTGCGTAAGTGGCAAATGTAGGGACTGTACTGAGTTTGAGGGCGTATGCCTTTGACTCAGATCCTGTTGGGATCCATTAGACAAGGAAGATCGAGAATGTTGAAATATGAAACGAAACCATAATAGTCTTGTTTATAGATTATATCCTAGGCATAGACATGCAGAGTAGAGTAGAGACGAAGTGCTAGATCATTCTGTGCCAAAATTATACAGGTCTAGACTAAGCTAGATCTAAAGTAAAATGAGTAGGGGCCTACTGTATTTCCATCAGTGTCAATTCTGTCATTCCTAATACACATAGCCCACTCACTCACTATCGACGTTGTTTATATGGTCTATGAGCCCTATGGACGATACCCTATGGATCACACATTCGTTACCAATTATTTACCAACCGTGTGATACACTGTGAAGATGTGAAACTCATTGATTCGCACCCAACTTACTATGGTGCTGACACATATTGCTGTCAACTGGGGTCATATGACTTAGTTTTAGAAGAGGAAAGGGCCCTAGCATGAACAAAGAGTGACAAAAACACTTCCTTCAATTTATCCTTAACCAAGCGGCAACCAAGCTTATGTAACTTTATATATGATCTACAATCATTGGCAGTCTTCCTATTTACAGTCAGTGCACTTGGTCTTGGATTCAGTTCTGCATAATAGAATAATAGAGTAATGTTAGGTTCATTTCAGGTCATGAATGATATAACAATCTTTGGTAGTTTCAAGATCATTGGCATGGGTCCACTATTAGGTCTGGCGTACTTTTGAATCAATCAGCCTAGATCTAGTTGTAGTAATGTCTTCATCTACATCATAGTATCTATCATGAACTACTTTGTATCTAGGGGTCAAAAGTCCAGATATGACCCTTCATATTGTCTACTCATTGAGATAGCTCTACAATGTCAATGCATACTGACTACAAAGGGTTAGCCTTTATGTCTCAGCCCACATTTTATATAGATCACTGCATCAGTGGTAAGAAAGTGTCCAACTTCAGGCATGGTTATACTAATAATCTAGAAAATTATAACGAGAAAAAGTTCACTATTGTAATATACTAAAGTCATAGATAATCACAGCAACAGACCTGAACATGCAGACTGTGTCATTCATTTTTTCAGTAAGGGAGGGGGCTGGGCTTTGTTTATGGAATTTCCTGAAGGGTCTATGGTATACATTTATTTGTACTTGTATGAGGATCACCTAAAATTTTAGAGATACAATTTTTCCTGCTTTTGCGTGACTTCCTACTTTTCGCCAAGAGTTTCTGCAATAACTTCCTATAATAACTTGAAATGTTAATTTTCTGTCATGCCGGCTGCAGAAAGTTGTCAAATATCACAAGATTTCTTGCTGTTTGTTGAAGACTGAGCAACATCTCCTTGACACATAAGGTTGAATGCTTTGTTATACTTGGTATTAAAAGAGGACAGTTGTTAAATTGAAAACTAGCATTTAAAACTACATACAGTGTTAGACGTTAGTATCGTATATTCCAGCGTAAAACCAGTGGTTTAATACCCGACTAAAACCCCAGGTGTAGATTATGCAACGTTTTTTTGGAAGCATACAGTAGATCTGAATTAAGTCTACATCAGACCCCAGGTGCGGGTTATAGTTTTTCCTCAAAGTCCAGTGCCACTGTGCGAGTGATATGTTTGATGCAGGTTATACGTGGGAATTTATGGTAATGCTAGTCCGTGGCAAGCCAGTTCAACAAGATATAATCCATCTATTCATATACAGGTCAAGCACAATTCAAACAGGTTTTCCATCCTCTAGATTTGGCTTTCGGGGTGCCCGTTATAGAACGTCACGGATACATGGATAAAACATCCTTATATGTGATTTTTAACTTGCTGTGTACTCTATCTCCCCCCCCCTCCCTTTAAAAAAAAGCATTATTCTCTTGAATACAGAAGTATATCGTGTTCTATTACTGAATCAGGAAATGTGCAACTCATATTTTATATGCAGAAACCCGTTGTTTTTAAACAACAATTGTTCTAATTATACAAAGCTTGTTGTTGTATGAAGGTTTCTAATACCATACATGTGTTGGGGATTAATTTAGCCTGTATCTGAAATATTATTCACCTTTGGTATTGTATTCAGGCAAGGTACTAGTCTATGCAAGTAGGCCACTATTTGACACATTTAATGTACCTGCATCTATTCGCAGTCACACGTTTTTGATCATTCTATAACATGCATTGAAAAATTACACAAATGTGTCATAGCTTATCGTTCCAAACATCTGATCACCTAAGTACATGTTCAAACACACCACTAACTCAAGTCAATCGTTCCGCATTAAAAACCCAAACTTGTCGAACTGTCATCTGATAATGTGTAGATTGACAAATATAGTCCAACTTAACCGTGTATTCGGTATAGAGTTATATATGTCAGAATGTCTAGATTACAGCCCCATTCATATCTGGAAACTGAAAACAGCTTCCTAGCTACATTAGACTTACCTTTCCACATTGTCAACACGTCCTCGGGGTTTCACAGCGAAAATGCGCCATGTTCACTCGTTAAATATTCCTCAATAATGAAGCACAACATAAAACCAACGCAATATCGATCAGTGATCCAATGTGTGTTATGGTTTTGGCCCAAGGTGGCTCAACTAGGTCGGGGTGGGGCGGGGGGGGGGGGGGTGAGTAAGCTAGTTTGTACACAAAGCTGTAGTGTGTTGTAAGTCTGTGGTGTTGGGGGGGGGGGTGCTAGTTAGCCTCAGAATGAGTCACCGACTCTCTGAGTCTCTGACATCGGCTCTGCCACATCATAGATTCTGACAGATCACAAAGACTTGTATATAAAAAGAGGAACGTCTCGGTTACAAACCAGTTCCTAGTCATATGCAGAACATCACGGTTCAGAACCAGATACCAGTTGAATCTTTACACTTGACACTTGACACTATGGAGGCTTGCAGACAGGGAAACACTCTAGTGAAACAGCTGAAGGGTATGAGGGAGCACCTCCAACACCCAGCACCCCACGGCTCTACGTGCTCTTGTGACACATGTAGTTTAAAGGAATCCTTGCGGGAACTCAATACCTACCTAGAATCATTGTAAGTTATGGACAAACTCCTAACGTTGCTTTGTACAAGGAGTGATGCGTTTTAATTCATGGCTGCTGACAATTCACATGGATATCTTACATACGAACTGATGATATATGGGATCTACCATTGATTACTAACCTGCTGTTCATTCTTCTTTTACAGTGACTACCTATTCAAACTCTTATTGATTGGAGATTCTGGAGTTGGAAAATCATGTTTACTTCTACGGTTTGCAGTAAGTAACCATTTACTAGCCCTATCTAGTCTAGTTTAATTTGCATAACATGATATTATAGCACAACTGAGTCTGAAACAATTCCACTGTGTCGTGAGGGAAAGGTTTAACAGGGAAACATTTAAATATAGAACTTAGAAGAGTATCAGCCATCTGCAGTTATCTTGTCCCCTATGATGTAAATGCTGAGCTCTTGTAGTGCTGTCCTACCGGGTAGTAGATATTAATTTGGCACTAATGTGTGTATATATGTCAGATCATATGCCATCCTTGCATGTGTTCGGCCATGTGGTCACTGTGATATCATGTCAGACTAATGTGAATTCAATTTTCTTTTTTAGGATGACACATATACAGAAAGTTACATCAGTACTATTGGTGTCGACTTTGTAAGTATTCATGTTTATACAGGTCTATATGTTGTCACTTATCAACATTTCAAGTGTGATTTGTAAAACACGTCAGCAGGCTATCCTGGTACATGTAACTTTAAAAAATATATAATGGAAGTACTAGTATGTACTATTCAATATATCATTGACAGTGTCTATCAACATGTACCGTAAATACAAATCATGAAGAAATTGTGAGGCACTGTTTAATTGTATTGTAGTTATCAAATTATCACTTGCACTTTAATTAACGGTAGTATATGTTTAGACGTTTACACGATAAAACTGGACATGTTAGATGGTCTGCCATTTTGTTACCCGTATGTGTTTGATAGCAAATAATTCTTTTTCCGCCACAGAAAATCCGAACAATAGAATTAGATGGGAAGACAATCAAACTTCAGATTGTAAGTATACAGAACTATTCATTGTGATCTGCACTTATCATGTGAATTAGAGTGCAAATATTAAATCACCCGCTCCTTTGATTTCATATAATTCATATTTACACGGATGTTAAACCATTAAAGCTCACCATGATAAAGGTGCCATAAAGAACTGTAAGACCGATATGATACACAAAAAATATATTAACGGTAACTTCATTGGACAGGGATGTAAGTAAATAAGCGCAACAAAAAAACACTCATTTGAAATGCCAGAATGTAAGCCCCTAAATAGAAGTCGAGAATAACTATAGGTCTTTGTAACAATCGTTTAAATAAGTCACTGAAATCAAGGGTAAAATCTGAAGACATTCATCCGTACAATAATATATTACCGGGTAGTAAGGATCGTCTCTTCAACTTGATCTTGGCATGCTGTAAATGTATAGCTGCTAACCTGTGTCTTTGTGCATGTTACAGTGGGACACGGCTGGTCAGGAGAGGTTCAGGACCATCACATCCAGCTACTACCGAGGTGCACATGGAATCATTGTCGTCTATGATGTCACGGATCAGGTACGGTACAAATTTTTTCTTGATCAAATCAGGATTTACAGCACATCTCTGTGTCCTTATAATCATAAACATAATCATATATCGTACAAACCTACCAGATTACTGACATGTGACAAAGAGTCCTCTATGTTAATCGTTGACAGCATATATCAATGTTATGCCCTCCCCATTGCAGGAATCCTTCAACAACGTAAAACAGTGGCTACAGGAAATCGACCGGTACGCTAGTGAAAACGTGAACAAACTACTGGTTGGAAACAAGTGTGACCTAACAACAAAGAAAGTTGTAGACTACACAACAGCAAAGGTAATTATCGATTCAATATTAGGGACTGCCTATTCCATAGTTTCAGTGAAAAATCTTAAATTGGGATGCAAAGTGGTGGGCAGAAAAGTATTGAAGCCCTACTGAAATAGGGGGGGGGGGGAGGAAAAATTGAAACCATTTCGTGGGGATGAGGGACAAATACGATAGCAAGCGGGGGTACTAGGGTACCATGTTAAGTTAACGCAACCAGAAAGTTGGATATAGATACCCCAGGGCTGCCAAGTAGTACGCTTTTGGCGTATTAGTACGCTTTTTGGCCTCATTTTGAGCCAGAATACGCTTTTGCATTTTGAGTACGATTTAGTACGCTTTTGAGGTATGCAGTACGCATTTTGGCCTTTAATGGCAATTATTTCATATATATTGAGTACACATTTTAGTCCTAGATAATTCTCGCTTATAGAACCCAGTGGTGAAAGGGAAATCATTGTCATTGTCGAAATTTGTCCCCCCCCCCCCCTCAGGTGAGTTGAAATTGAGCACGACCGACCCCTTTGAGCTATAGTAATGCGCTGGCTTTTGGGCTAAAAAGGAGTGCAATTTTTTTTGGGTCACCCCCCCCCCCTGTTGTTCAATAATGACCACTCCCTCAGGGCTTTAGCCATGCAATCCAATCTATTGCACTTAGCAAAAGAGTTAGTTTATCTGTGGATGAAGATGACATTTTCATCATAGCAAATCTGTAGTTTTGCTATAGGGTAGATTCACCTGGAGTCGGACACATACCTTGAGACGGACACTGTTTGTGTGGTTATTCAAGCATTTTAAACTCCTTATTTGTGAATGATAGTAAAGTTAAAGTATTATTCTTTCCAAAAAACAAATATTTGAAGTAGTAGTGTACATAAATAAACTCAGATTTCACTGTCCGGGTCAGGGTATGTGTCGGACTTATGGTGAATCTACCCTAATGGAACAGTTATCATGTTTTTATTAATGTTATATTAATGCAGGCACCCTAAATCAAGAGTACGCTTTTAGTACGCTTTTGGGGGGAAGGGAGTACGCTAAATACACTTTTCAGGCAAAAAATACGATTTTGGAAGTTCTGAGGTTGGCAGCTCTGATACCCCTAATATTTGTCAAGGAGTCTGCAGTTTTGTCTACTAATGCTACAGCCATCCTCCTGCATGTACCACTAAGATATCAGTTTGAGGTATTCAATATCATGTATTTGCAGGAGTATGCTGATCAACTTGGTATTCCCTTCCTGGAGACGAGTGCAAAGAATGCCACAAACGTCGAACAGGCCTTCATGACGATGGCTGCCGAAATAAAGAACAGAATGGGACCCGCACCCTCACCGGCCGACAACAAGCCCAATGTAAAAATCAATGCAAGCACGCCCGTCAAACAAGGGGGAGGCGGGTGCTGCTAAGGACTAGAAAAGAGGATGATGACTGGAAACAACCGTTATTGTAATATTCCTTATCTCTTGTACATTGACAACTGCGTTATAAATAATATTGACCAGCCAAAGTTGGCCCTCAGAGCCCCCAGCAGGACACTGGTCTGTGATGCGTCACCTTAAATACACGGGGTCTCTGGACAGTGGCAGGACAGCGCCTGTCGAGCACAGGCTCAACACAGAACTCTGGGGTCTAGGCGAACGAATTACCAACACATGCCGCCGACAACAACAGCTGGTTAACAACAGTGTAGCGTATGGATTGCTGTTGCCAGTGGCAAGGCAAATTTAAATGTGTAAAAGAAACACAAACACATCCAAGATAGAGAATCAATAGTAGATGGGGTGAACAGTACATGAGAATATCCACTGCTTAGGCCAGCGAGTGCCTCAACCCACCTAACCAATAGGGGAAGGTGGGCAGGCCCTTAACCCTGGTTTGGGGAGATAAATATAATTGTTATACACATGCCAACGTCGTACATATGCTTCGTGTTAAATTTGATAAATTTGTTTCTCTCTTTCCTTTGTGATGTTTATAAACCATTGAGTGCATTGCAAGCAAAGCTATCAAACACTATATTTTGGTTCTACATGGGATTTCACCTCACCCGTTATCCTCATAATCCTCAGCATTGGCCATGAATGTTGTTGGTTTTATGTATTCTTGTTTTCCCGAGAGTCTAACTTTCCTGATGTGAGCAGACTCTCGGCAGCTTTGCCGCTGGTCTGGCACATGGTGTATGTGGTGTTATTGAGGGTTTTGTGGTATGAAAGAAACCGATCATTCCATATGTATTAGGTGGGTGTACAGTAGTACCAGTCCCCAGTGGATATTGTCATGTTATCTCCGATGTCCTATTTAGCGAGTGATCCAAGACCGAACAATCACAGAGCGCTGTCTACTATTTTAGAAAATGAATGCTAACAAAAAGCGTTTTAGACGTGCATTACAAATATTGACAATGATTGATTGTGACAGTGATGCCACATTGTAACTATAAAGTTTTGAAGGACATTTTTGATTTCTCTTGTTTTTCTTTTAATTTGTGGAATCATACAGAAAGGTCTTGGAACAGGTATTTAATGTATGAAGAAAATGATATACTAAGAAATGGTAATATAATAAGGAAAGGCAATTTAGTGTCCTCATTCCCGTCTGATGAGGAAACAGAATGTTTTGCTTGGTGGTGAACAAGTAATGAATGGCGCATGGCGACCCTTGGGTTGTATGTATTGGACCGTGGCACTAGAATTACGCTGTACCCAGGTCATGCATACTGAAAGGGGCAACTGATTTTGTATCATATTGTATGGAAGGGAAATTTGTGTAATAGAATATAATAACTCAGCGCTTCTCACACAGAATTTTTATTTCCATATAAAGAAAATGTTTAGTAAGAAGGGAAAAAAACAAACTAGCTTTTCGAGCTGCACCAGGTTTACAAGGTAGACTTTGTATTCGCTGGGATAAGGGCCCGGAGGGTATCGTTAACTTGATAGGCAGTCCAAGCCTTCATCATCGAAATGGGAAGTGACATGAAATGTAGGTTAAATTTATTATGCTACGGAAATTCTTTGGTGTAGGGAAATCCTACTTTGGACCAATCGATCCCTTTCTTTCCAAACAATCCTAGAACTTTCTATGTGGGCATCAGGTGTGGAAGTAACTTAGATTGCAAGATTGATACCATCTTGTAAGACCTTTTAGACTATTGAATACTCCCATACCTCTTGCCCTGCCTGAACGGCTATTGTACAAAGCCAATACACATAGATTTCTCTCAACCAAGAGACCTAAGTTGTCATATAGCCTGCATTCTTCAGTAAAGAATTATAAACCATATGTTGAAATAAATATGTAAATCGTACAGGGAGTTGTGGTTTTCATTTTCAACTATTTTTGAGGGCAATCTGAGGTACAATCAACTCACTTCCAAGAACCATGGGAATGCTACATGGTGGAATTATTTCAACTGGAAAGCTACTGACCGCTTGATATTAGTGCTTGAGCGTTGACATAAAGTTAACTCGATGCTGTGTATATGTTTACTTTAGAAAATGTCTGCCGTTAGAGAAACGGGACTTTAATCAGGGAGACTTAATGTAATGCGAGTTGGATGTACTAGAGTATTTAATTATTTACGGACTGTAACTTAAAATTTGGAAGACTGTTCTATAAATGCCTATCTAGATTCAGAATAAACACATGCCCGCTTGCAATTTTACTTTTATAATTTATTCCAACAAAAACTAGATTACATTACTGATTAAAGTTATGTATGTTGAATTTGGTTCGCTATACACAAGGCTGTCCTCTGTAGATGTGGATGTAGAAACGGGATCTGAAAAGAAGCATCATAAGCACTATTAGTCTTAATCAAGTCATGAATTCGTTTATGGTCAATTATGGTAGCAGTTGAACAGGTACAACTGCATAGTATTAGTAAATATTTTCAGGTAAAATCTAGAAACCAAGTGGAACTTCAACAGCTGATTCATTACATCACATATTACTCGATAGCAGGTATTTTGGTTGCCGTTCAATCGTCTCATTCAAAGTTCAGTATAGTAAGGCTGCATAAAATTGATTATCAGCTTTGCGGATACTTTTTGAAAATATACGGTGAGGGAGGGAGGCTTTTTTTTTTTTTTGTTATTAATTTTCTAGACCATGAGGGAGGTGCGTTTTTCTTTTTTTCAACATTTCAAGTGGTGAGGGAGGTCCTTTTTTTTGTTGATTAGTTAGACCTAAAGGTTTAGAGAAAAAAAAAATGTTACCAATGCATGTGCCAAGTGAAAAATCAATCTATCCCACTTTACAAGTATCAATGCAACCCAAAGTTCACCTACATGTATACATTATTTGAGATGATTCAGATACATTGCAACAGTATTCTCAAATAAATTTAGGACATTATTAGGGCTTTCCAGGGATTCCAGAACTGCAAAGTTTATGAAAATCGACCAACTGGAGGAAATTTGAATGTTATTTTCTTTCCTTTAAATCAGGGATGCGGCTTTTTTAATGGTTTATTTTGTAAAATAATGAAAAAAAGCCTCCATGCGGCCCTTTTCTAAGGGTGAGGGCGGTGTCTGTAAAGCTACTAATTTTTTTTATGCAGCCTAAGCTGGCACTTGTCTGGCAATATATTTGCTTTTAAACACCACCAATAAAATATACAGCAGTCCAACATTATAGCACTCCAATGCACTATATGGATATATATCTAAAACTGGACATCGACATCCATGTAACAGAAAGCTATATTTATTAGAAGTAGAAATCCATGAATATCTATATGAAGGAGAACACCATGTTCATGCCTATATGTCTGTGTGTATGTTCATTTCGAAATTCAAGATTGCAACCATTGATTGAATGCCACCATGCTTTCAATGTAATCTCGAATTGCAGTTGCAGTAGTTTGATACTAATAAAAAAAAATCTATTCTATTTTTCTTTCATGAACAGTTGGCATCCCATAGATTCAAGATGGCTATCACTTATTGAATGTCCCAATGCTTGAAATGCAATCTTGACTTGTAGTTGCATTAATTTGATACTATCAAAAAAACAAATCCTATTTGATTTTTCCTTCATTCAACCCATTCAAGATGGCTACCATTTACTAAATGCCACAATGCTTTCAGTGCAATGAAGAATTGTAGTTGCATTAATTTGATATCTATATAAGAACATTTCTATTTGATACCTTTTTCAAACACAGTTGGCACCCCATAGGTTTAGGATGGCCACCATTCATTGAATGCCACAATGCTTTAAATGCAATCTTGAAATGTAGTTGCATTAATTTTAAACTGTTAAAAACATCCAATTTAGTTGTTTTTTTCATGAAGAGTTGGCACCCCATAGGTTCAAGATGGCCACCAATCATTGAATGCCATAATGCTTAAATGCAATCTTGAGTTGCTGTTGCATTAATTTGATTCTTAAAAAATAAAACTTTCTTTTTTTTCTTTCATGAACAGTTGGCACCCCATACATTCAAGGTGACTACCAGTCATTGCATGCCACAATGCTTTAAGTGCAATCACAAATTGTAGTTGCATTAATCTGATACTAATAAAAAAACTAATTCTATTCTTTTTTTAAATTATGAACAGTTGGCACCCCATATATTTAAGATGACTACCATTCATTGAATGCCCCGATGCTTGAAATGCAATCTCGAATTGTAGTTGCATCAATTTAATGCTAATAAAAAACAAATTCTTATCAATTTTTCTTTCATGAATATTTGGCACCCCATAAGGTGGCCACCATTCATATTAATGCAAATAGAATGCTTTAAGTGCTGTCACGACTTGTAGTTGCATTAATCTGATACTAAAAAAAAAAAAATCTATTTGAATTTTCTTTCATGAACAGTTGGCACCCCATAAATTAAAAATGCACCCAGCACCCAGGTCAACAGCTATATACAGACACGTGTACCTCCCCTGCCTGTTCTCCTTCAATGCACAGTGAAGAGGGTGGGAGGGGGTGACCCTCAACAGTGCATAAACACTTTGATTGGATGACAATGCAGTTTTTATATTACAACCTAAATTTGTGCAACGAAAATCATCAAGAAATACTAAGTATTTTTTCCAAAGAATAGCTTTTCTAGAATGGCTCGGTATTCAGGAATCCTACTGCGAATAAAAAAATGTCAAATTCTAATTCTAAATACCTGAAAATTGAGAAATGCTGGCGTTCACGGGTTATGTAGGAAATGTACTAAAAACAGCAAAAAAGGGCAACAAAACCCTAATTTTCTCAAAAACTGTTCAGTAGGATTTTTTCTAACTGAGGTTCCACTGTTTTCTACCCTCATATTACACATTGGCATAGAGAATATATTGACACCTAGTCAGGATTTTGCGCTAGGAGCAATCTGTGAGGCGAAAAACAGCCAAAATGAGCCACTGGTCTGAAGTATAAACTGGGCATCGATCACTATAGAGCTACAAAGAGACAGAGAATCGATGTCCAGTAATAAGGCCAACCCTGAAGACTGACCAATTATAGTGAGAGTACAATGCTCTTTAGACAACTTCAAAATGATGTAGGGTAATCGTAATAGCGATACAACTTCATAGAAATGGTAGATGATGCAAGTGGTGGAAGTAGTACGTAATCATAGTCCTTAGTGTAAAGCATGGCATGGATCACCTGTGACCTAATCTTTATCTAACTTGAGACCTGGACTGTGGCCCTGACCCGCCCCCAGACTAACCTGTGCATACTGGAGAAGTAGGTCACCCAGACGCCGGTCAGGGTGTGCTTGGTGTACACCAGAGGGTGTTGTCACGAGGACGGTCAGCGTCTGCAGCTCGCTCCACACTGCCTCATACACCCGCGCACTGCAGCTCACGTTCACCGGACCCGCGCCTGATAAGAACATCACAGAATTAGGCTGATGGATTAGCATGGGGAGTGGTTCAACTGAGGTGGTTGTATCAGAGGTGGGCAGGGGGGAAAGAAAGGTTATGGTAGCTCTAGCACTTACATGAGCAAAGAGTGCACAGTGGTGTAAGGGCCTCCTCCAGGTTGGCAACGATGCTGTTTAGTAACGACTTATGGAACTCAGGCTCAATATCATCTGCTGGTACATGTGTCTGCAATGTAGAAAAACAATGTAAGAAGTTAGATGCTATTCATTGGACCTCTACTATTAATTGATATTTGTGATATATAACTGATAACACGTGCTGTGTAGGTAAGCATTGTTATCAAGCCCTATCTGCTCCCATCTATATCAAAGCCAGTCCTGTTACAAGAGATCGCACGTGTGATTTAAAAAAAGATTTCTTGAGCGTCTGCCTGGGGCGTCTACTTTCCCCAGCAGAAAAAGACTCGGGGTGGGATCCCTGAGTCAATGACACCAATGATCCACTCTATTCATGTATAAACGGAAAACAGCCTTTGCTATCTGCTATACTCTCCCTGCTTAGCTTCCAACTTGAGATAAACCTATACCTGCCAACCAGACTCTGTCTACATTGTCCCATCCACCAAGTGCCTACCCACCATGAGCACTCCTTATGGCTGAGGGGGTTTCTACTATCAGGTAGTATACCTGTCAGCACTCACTGATAAGCCGTGACAATACAACAGTAGCTTTAATAAAAGCACAGGGCCACAGAGATGCACTTAATGCCCAAGATTAATTACTGGCTTTTCTAATATTCAGACGATAATATAACTTTACATCTATTGTGTGACTATACGTTGGTATGGTACAGGGTCAACCTACTTGGAAGCAGCGGCACAACGTTTCTGCTAGCATCACGTCCTCCCTGTAGTAATTAAGGTCCTCTGCCTCGAACACGTCATCCACGCTACAATGAGGTCAGATGAAACACATGAATAATAAAGTCATGTCCTCGACGCGGCTAATCAGTTATTGTATGTTACATACCTATGAGGCGCAGTCTATCACATGAAACACAAGGTTACAGAACTGAAACTAAGGCTTTGGTGTTATTAACCCCAGCCAAATTACATGTACCATCGTTTTCACTTCTTACGTTATCTAGAATATTTATCAAAATGGTTAAGAGACCACACAGCACATTGAAGACTTACTGTTCTTTAGACTCCTGACTAATGATATCCGATAAACTTGGACCATCTTCTTTCCGGAAAATAGCGACAACATCGTGAAAAAGAATGGGGGTCCTACCCAATAGTGTAAAAGTGACCTCACATAGAACCTGCATTAGAAAATGAGAAGAGACAATGTTACCCGGATATTAATCAGCTCAGTATTTCAGATATTATATTTTCACATTTTATGGTTCATATTATCAACGGGTATAAATAAAGGATATTTCAATTCAATTCGTTGGACAAATGGAAAGCTTACCTTCAGGGCTAATGCAGTATGGAGAGGCTGCTTCTAAATAAAGGGGGAAAAAGAAGATAATTTTAAGCACATAATTCCTCACTTATCAACTACTGTAAACGTATTAATTTTCGCTCAGTACATATTTTCGCGCATTTCGCGCACATGCCTATGTGCGCGAAAATATGATGTGCGCGAAAATTTTGCACAAAAAATTAGCCTTACAATGATGTCTGACACTTTATATTGCACCGCAGTAGAGACTCAAATAATAAATCTAACATGCTGGAAAAATCGCATCCTGAAAACCTTTATAGCAAAAAAAACCCTATTAATTTGACAATACAGGGCTATATTTATATATTTCTACAATAGAAGAATTTGAGACCCCCCCCTCCCCCACTACCACATAGTTGGGGGTGCAGAGGGGTCCCCCCCCCCCCAGGTCCGAAAGTCGCCTAAGTTAAGGGCCCCAGGTCACAAAGTCGCTTTATTTAGACCATTTTTCTATAGACATATTTTTCCAAAAGTCGCCAGGTCGCTTAAATTAGTGCACCAGGTCGCCTGGAAAACAGCCCAGGTAGCCAGGTCGCTTTTTACCCCTCTGGAGCCACATAGTTGGAAGGGGCTTGGGGGGGGGAAAATGGTTTGGGCTGTAAATCCCTTAATAATTGTCCGATTGAAAAACCGTAAAAACTGACATGTAGCTAAAGATCACCTGATTGCAGCTGCGCGAAAATATGATTGCGCGAACATGCCTTTATGTGCTAGGTGCGCGAAAATTTAGCTGCGCTAAAATATCTACGTTTACAGTATGATTATTGTCTATGAATCTGGATCGGTTACTGTAGGTACGTGTATATACAGTATATTCCCATTAAATGTGAGAAACTGAAACTTGAGTAAGCCTCCTCTGCAAAGCCAACGGGACGTTAATTAAACTACACAAACAAACAAACAAACAAAAGTATGATTGGTCGGCCATCATGAAAGATCTACATATGCATGCTAAACTCTAGTACATTTATCTCATTCCATGCGTACATAGTGTGCAGAGCCTTACCACGGAGATGCTTGTGACATGAGACTGTAGCTGTGATACAAAGCCGGCCGCCTCCTGACGGACTGGGGGGTGTTCACTGACCAGCAGCCGGACACCAGCCTCAAACATCCTGAAGGGTAATCAACATTTTTTAAATTATTTCAATTTTAAAAGTCAGTGCCTCTTCAGGGGGGCTGTGCTTCTTTAAATGGATATTTATTACATTTCATTATGAGGGTCCAGTTTCAGTGACAGTTCAAAGGACCAGAATTTCAAATTCTGAAACCCAAGTCACCAGCAACACTTTCTATTCTTTTAGATTGTGGTTTGAATGTTAATAAGATGCATAGATTCGGCACTTTAATATGTATAGATGTATCGATACAGTGTATGTACGACTTACTGTGTGCAAATTTCATTACGGTTAAGCATAAGTATTGAACCTATATTACATAACATTGGTGAAGGATAGACGGTGATGAAACATTCATTTTTTTCAGTAATAATATGACATAATTCGTTGACAAGTGTTCAGATACACGACTATGGTCAAAACAACTATCGAAAAGAATTCCAGGACCAGTACTACATGCTGCGAGTCCATTCATACCGACTTTCAAGGTATTCACTCATGATCGTTATTTGACATGGTGACTTGTTACTTTGACCTTTGTACTTGGATTGTCCCACTCCATAAACCCGCCCATCTCCTGTGGTAGCACCATCCAGTATCAAGGACCGCCAGGTTAACACCTACTCCCTATCAGAGCTATGTAATGTGCCTATATCTGGGATCTACATTGGACTTTGAACTCCCATTCTTACTAGCATGAACTGGAGTGTAAAGGGGGACTATGTACATGACTTGAACCTGGATTCATCATGATAGATACAGAATAGTATTGAGTGAGCACATGCTTATCTATAACCTCTCTCATCTGTAACTTACATTATCTCTACTCCATCTTTTAGATGTTTGCAGAGGGAGGGGAGGGGATGTTGCTTTACGTGATAGTTTTAAAACCAAGCCGAACGCTTGTCAGCAGTCTCACTGGGCCTGTATGGACCGAGCCGGGTTAATTTATGCGAATTTATTTCTATTTACTTACATTTACTTTTTTTTTTTTTTACCCCTTTTCTTTTTTTTTTTGGGGGGGGGGTAGGGGCAAAAGCATGGCCCGGAAGAAGAGTGCAAATACTGTGAGCTCTCAATAAATGAAAAGAAGCGTTCAATGGGGGAGTCTACAGCAGATACAATGTAAAGGGAAACAGCACCATACTGATCTGACCCCAAACGAGGTGATAATCTGTGGATGTCAACCATGTACCTAGCATGGGTTTGCGGCAAGATACAATCATGATTAAGATTGTCAGTGTACTCCACTTTTTGATAACCCTGAATGACTCTCGTAATGTCGTCAAACATGAAGGAGTCTGTACTTAGATATCAAAACATGTAATACATGGAATTAACTATCAATATGATTAATTGTACACCGCTACATCTCCATGTTTGTATTGTAAAAATATACAGCAGTCCAACATTATAGCACTCCAATGCACTATATGGATATATATCTAAAACTGGACATCGACATCCATGTAACAGAAAGCTATATTTATTAGAAGTAGAAATCCATGAATATCTATATGAAGGAGAACACCATGTTCATGCCTATATGTCTGTGTGTATGTTCATTTCAAATTCAAGATTGCAACCATTGATTGAATGCCACCATGCTTTCAATGTAATCTCGAATTGCAGTTGCAGTAGTTTGATACTAATAAAAAAAAATCTATTCTATTTTTCTTTCATGGACAGTTGGCATCCCATAGATTCAAGATGGCTATCACTTATTGAATGTCCCGATGCTTGAAATGCAATCTTGACTTGTAGTTGCATTAATTTGATACTATCAAAAAAACAAATCCTATTTGATTTTTCCTTCATTCAACCCATTCAAGATGGCTACCATTTACTAAATGCCACAATGCTTTCAGTGCAGTGAAGAATTGTAGTTGCATTAATTTGATATCTATATAAGAACATTTCTATTTGATACCTTTTTCAAACACAGTTGGCACTCCATAGGTTTAGGATGGCCACCATTCATTGAATGCCACAATGCTTTAAATAAAATCTTGAAATGTAGTTGCATTAATTTTAAACTGTTAAAAACATCCAATTTAGTTGTTTTTTTCATGAAGAGTTGGCACCCCATAGGTTCAAGATGGCCACCAATCATTGAATGCCATAATGCTTAAATGCAATCTTGAGTTGCTGTTGCATTAATTTGATTCTTAAAAAAAAACTTTCTTTTTTTTCTTTCATGAACAGTTGGCACCCCATACATTCAAGGTGGCTACCAGTCATTGCATGCCACAATGCTTTAAGTGCAATCACAAATTGTAGTTGCATTAATCTGATACTAATAAAAAAACTAATTCTATTCTTTTTTTTATTTATGAACAGTTGGCACCCCATATATTTAAGATGACTACCATTCATTGAATGCCCCGATGCTTGAAATGCAATCTCGAATTGTAGTTGCATCAATTTAATGCTAATAAAAAACAAATTCTTATCAATTTTTCTTTCATGAATATTTGGCACCCCATAAGGTGGCCACCATTCATATTAATGCAAATAGAATGCTTTAAGTGCTATCACGACTTGTAGTTGCATTAATCTGATACTAAAAAAAAAAAAATCTATTTGAATTTTCTTTCATGAACAGTTGGCACCCCATAAATTAAAAATGCACCCAGCACCCAGGTCAACAGCTATATACAGACACGTGTACCTCCCCTGCCTGTTCTCCTTCAATGCACAGTGAAGAGGGTGGGAGGGGGTGACCATCAACAGTGCATAAACACTTTGATTGGATGACAATGCGGTTTTTATATTACAACCTAAATTTGTGCAACGAAAATCATCAAGAAATACTAAGTATTTTTTCCAAAGAATAGCTTTTCTAGAATGGCTCGGTATTCAGGAATCCTACTGCGAATAAAAAAATGTCAAATTCTAATTCTAAATACCTGAAAATTGAGAAATGCTGGCGTTCACGGGTTATGTAGGAAATGTACTAAAAACAGCAAAAAAGGGCAACAAAACCCTAATTTTCTCAAAAACTGTTCAGTAGGATTTTTTCTAACTGAGGTTCCACTGTTTTCTACCCTCATATTACACATTGGCATAGAGAATATATTGACACCTAGTCAGGATTTTGCGCTAGGAGCAATCTGTGAAGCGAAAAACAGCCAAAATGAGCCACTGGTCTGAAGTATAAAACTGGGCATCGATCACTATAGAGCTACAAAGAGACAGAGAATCGATGTCCAGTAATCACTTAGTAGAGATGAAAAGAAAAGTAGTAGCGGAAAACCTCGCACAGAAGCCGCGGCTAGTATGCAAGTCAAACCACCGGTGCGACTTGCAGGATCTGCCCAGAGTCGGGGTGCAGCTTATACGTAAGTTTATTGTTACTATTGTACAGGACTAAAGTAACCATTAGCATAATCAGTCAGCAAGTGTGGCTTACAGGATCGGCCCAGTCAAGGTGCGGATAATACGCAAAGTTTTACAGTAACTAAGCACTGCCTGGAAATAACATATCCCATTCACAGGCAACTCCTGATAATCAACCAACTTAATTCTATGCCTAGGTTGTATATAGTTTTGATTTAATTACCGTTAAACACTGCTTATAACCCACACCTCGGGTCTAAACCGCACCTAGACTGAGATAACTGTGGTATAACCCGCATCTGGGGTCTGATTATGGGCTCCAGTACTGAAGTATTCTTCTAAAACCTGGCGTATAACCAGCACCCTGATTTCATACCTATAACCCGTGTTACACGCACCGTTTCACAGTA
This sequence comes from Harmothoe impar, assembly GCA_947462335.1. Taxonomy (NCBI): domain Eukaryota; kingdom Metazoa; phylum Annelida; class Polychaeta; order Phyllodocida; family Polynoidae; genus Harmothoe; species Harmothoe impar. The sequence goes on from OX381704.1 coordinate 60,359,092, forward strand.
TGTCTGAATTCCCGGGTAGCAGGACGCCTAATGTGCGCGGATCTGGTACCGGCGAAATAAGGACTGATAACTGCTATCACGTTGGGTACAATTTGTTACATAATGCACCCTAAGAATTCTGCAGGGAATTATCTCACTGGTTGATAATTCACCCGTTACATGCCTCTATACCTACCGGAGAGCTAGTTGTTGTAATGCAGGATCAGTTCCATCCTTCTTCAGTTGTTCTGCAATAGGTGCGGCCAATGTGGTGATTGCCTTGGCGACATACAGGTGGAGCCACTCAGCGTTCTGTGGGCTGCAACACGCCGGGAGCAGACGACACCAAACCTCTAGTCGGCTAGAAAATATAACCATGGTGCTGTCAGTGACATGAATCAGTATGAACTGAAGTATGAAATGTACACTATCGATCTTTAAAATCATTCTAGGAGATATTGTAATATCAATTCTATTGTTTTCATTTTCCATGACACACGGCAATTTTTTACAAAATTCCATGACATTCCAGACAGCTTTCAAATTCCATCACATACCCATGTATAGTGTTAGTAGTAGATCCAGCTAAAAAAAAACGTTTTCTTAACGTTTGCAAACGTTTGGATGCAAACGCTTTCAATAGATTTGTATGAAAAAGGTGTTTGCAAATGTTTGGGAAACGTTTTTTGTTACCTGGGTAGGCCCTACAGTGCTACCACTTTACTTAGATGTACAGCTGAGTCAGTGTCGTCTGCATGTTGTCTTACCTGGTCTGGCTGCACAGGTGGGTGGTGAGTAGGGTGGCAGACATGTACAGAGCAGGTCCCGCCTGTCGGCTGTTCTTCTCCCTGTTAATAATCCCTATGAGGTGATCCCAGAGACGATCTGTGTCAATATCTACCTCATGGAGCCTGGTGTCGATCCGCTCGTCGATCCGCGCAAGGAGACTGAGAGCGGCTGCACCCACTGAGCAGTGTGGGCTGGACAGTACCAGCCTCCCAACATGAACCTAGTGCACAAAGATAAAGTTCACATTTAGCATCAATCTGATAAATGGGATGCACTAAAGTGGATTATCTTTATGAGAAGAACGGTGCCGGGTGATTACAATATATCTAATTCATTTTTTACACCCTCTAGATATCTTTTTCTCATTTGTACGGCTCTATGCTGCACAGAACCCCCCCCCCCCCCCCGGTGATATATTTTATGAATTTGGTACTTAATAGTTGGTTATTGAGAAATGTGCAGATACTGATGTTATAAAATGTTAGACATTGACATTGTGTATCAGACATTAAGATAGTAGGAAACTTAACATCACAAAGAAGGAAAATTCAAGGAATCTGACAATCAGTGAGAAACGACCAATGCTATACAATCTGTACGACGTATCGACCATTAACTAAACTGTACAGCTACACATACCAGAAGTTGCTTCCACTGGTGCTCAGTGAGGCCATGGTCTGCCATCTGCTGACTCAGCCATTCTAGGGTAGCAAGCACCACGTCTGTATCTCCACAATCAAGAAAACGACACAAGGTCTGTATCTTCACATCTTCAGGCGCACCACCGCCATGGGTGAGGGACCACCGTACAAGCTGCCGTATCCCTTGGTCCCGTCCCACCTATTCATGCCAACAATGAATATATCCACAATACGATTTAGCGCTGATGAGAACTGCTAACGTCAAATCAGGGGAAATTGATCAAAGTACTCATCCCAAGCCATGTGCATTTTCGACTACTGAAGTGGTAATGTTTTTATTAACAGGAGATGAGGGGACATTTTGCCGACATGTTTTCCATCCCCTCGAGATGAATCTAAATTCTTTGGACCTGCCTCTACGATCTAAAGTAATGCACTGTTTCTTTTGCTCAAATCCACCAGTCCCACTCTGCTATATACCCATTCACTAAGTATACATATCAATGTCATGTTCATACTGACCTTGTTCTCCACGTTTCCGTTAGACCGAAGAGTGTCCTCCACAACTTGATGCAGACACTTACATATACCATCCGGGAATTCTGAAATTCCATCAATATCCACGAGTTCCAAAAGTAGCTCAATATATTTCGCGCGAATTAATGGACTTGTGCCACTGGAGGCAAGCCAGAGTTTGTCCTTGACTGAGTGAATCAGTTGTATAGGGAGTTCATTCTTCCTGTGACTGAAAACAGAACACGATTTTATAAATCATTACATACTATGCGATTCATAACCCAGTTTGTTTAGTATTTGGCAACTACCAGGGTATCTATCAAAACAGCTATCGCTAAGAGTGAAACAAGTCATTTAATTAACGCCTTCATTATGGCAAAACATTTATCAAGAAAGCAGAACATCTTTTGCATTACTGACCTGGGTAGTAGCCTGCTGAGGAGGAGACAACATAGGGTGACATCACCATGAAGCCGGTTGAACTGGACGCCAGTGTTGCTGCTCGGTAGGTGGTCTACAGCTAGTCTGAGTCGGTCGGGGAGCTGCTCGATTGGGGTCAGGCTAGCGAGTGACTGGGCCGCAAGCTCTCGGACAGCATATACTGGACAGCCGAGCAGCTGGGTCAGCGCTGTGTGGAACTTGGCGAGACTGTAATCATGACACATATACAAATCTTCAATGTTTGCAAATAATCCACAACAGGATGGTTGCCATAAAAAAATCCCAAAGTGGTACATTTTACCAGTGTTAATCTACTGTGCCCTTTTAATGGGTCAAGCCTCTACATTTATTTTTAAATGTCAGTTCCTCAACTAAAGCCCACAGCCCAGTATACCGCCGACTTACCTGGCTTGGGAATGAGCCAGGTTGCCTGAGGAGAGGCGGGCCAGGATGCCCAACACAGGGAAGGTGGTGGGCTGAAGCCGTAGGCTGCCGCGGGTTGCCGACCGCTGCTCCTCAGCTCCTGCCTCCAGGTGGCGCAGCAGGAACTCCTCCAGGGTTGGGTAGTGCGCAAATAACTCAGGCATAGTCATGAGGTCCACATGGTCCTCCTGTGTGCGCTTCTGACCCAGCATCCGACTCACCAACACACCTACAATATCCCCATGAGTTGAAATTGGGATTAATTACATCTATCATTCCTAAATCTAAATGTCTTTAATAATCCGCATGATGTGTTACAAATACTTTAATAGTATGTTCTATTGGATTATCGTTCTATCAATCACAATACACGCGAGTCTAGTAAATAGATGACAGTGCAGTACAGTGCAGGTAGACTTAATAGTACATAAATGTGATGTTGAACCATAAAGTGACAACTCAATATGTTGATAAGTGGAAAGAAGATGCTTACCAAAGAGCTGTGTGGCTGCATTCTGTATAGCCCAGTGTGGGGAGGCGAACCCCTCTATGGCAATCATGATAGCCCTGGGCAAGTACTGACGTGCAGCCATGGCCACACTGGCTTCCCTCAACACTGCTTTGAGTATGTTCATTGCATGCACCTGTGGCATATCGGCACGTTGGTCCCCCTCATTGACCGGTGCCTCTGCTATACTCAGCAAAGTGGTCAAAACATGCGACAGCAGCACGCTCTGATAGAGGGTACAGAGATATACATTTTAACACAAATCAAAGTGCAGAATTTAGTTAGAGATAAGGCTTTTCGAACGTTAAAGCAAATATCACAATATATTCTACTCTCTAAGATTCTCTAGGGCAATCTGATTTGAGTTGAGCATTACCACCATTGTTGAGACATATAATCGTTATCTTAGGGAGTGCTCATTTTTTAACAACAGGGGGGGGGGGGCGGTGAGATTTCGCGCGGAGCGCGCGAATTTTTTTCACCCCCCCCCCTAGAGGGGTCGAAATTTTTTACCCCCCCCCCCCCGGCAGGCCGAAAATCGCGCGCATTCGCGCCCCTTTGTAGCATAGTAACGCGCGGGCTTTTCCCCTCAAAACAGGTTGAATTTTTTTGCCCCCCCCCCCCAAGAGGGGTCTGAATTTTTTACCCCCCCCCCCGGTCAAGGGGTCCAAATTTTTTACCCCCCCCCCAAATCCACCACCCCCCCCCTGTTGTTAAAAAATGAGCACTCCCTTAGATACATGGGTTGGGACCTCTACCAATAAGAGCTGCTCACCTGTCGCGTCTTGCTCTCGCTGGTGATGATGGTAGTGATGATGAGCGGCAGACCAGCTGACCGCCGCGTTATGGAGAGAGTCACATCAGAGCGTTGGATCTGACTTAGAACCTACTCAACAAAGCACTATAAATATTGATTCATTGACATATAAATTGATTTTAAAGGTTATCAAGCTTCAGATTTCAATAGATTTCCAAAATTTAAATTCGGCGATGGCGATATATGCCAGAAAAAAACATTGTAAACTAATTCTCCTAAGGACGTGGCAAGATCTGCGAAAAGGAACCTCTTTTGCAGGGTGCACTAAGGTTCCTTTTCCCAGATCATGTCATACAGTATATATGTTTTCGGACAGTAAAAGGTGGACATACCTTGCTAAGGAGTGTTTTTGGTATGGCATGCAAGTCTGGATTTGAGGATCTCAGTAACGCTTCACAGAATCGGGCCAGTCCGAGATTACAGCCTTCTATGGCTCCCTGTAATATGTAAATATCATTGTTAATACCATAAGCTAATATAACCATTTTACAGGCACAGCAATCTCTTTTTAATATTTGTAAACAATGACGATATTTAATCACGTTATAGACAAACGGAGTATGACTGTTGGAAAGGTAAAACTAATCCACCTACCCGATGTCTACACTGGAGCAGCACCCTGAGGAAGACATCGCCAATGGCCACCACCTGGTCTGTGGTTAGCACACCTGGGGAGGTAGCTGTATCCAGGGGGAGACACTCCACCAGACTCCCCAATAGGACACTCGACTCCTGTGTGCGGGGAAAGCAGTTATTAAGCCAATGAACATATTTCTTTATTTTTCATAGATATTCTTTACCTACTTACACCAAAACAGGTATCAACTTGAGTACCCACTACTGATGTCTACCAAGTAAACTGAATCAAAGTTAGGGCCTATAGATGATAAATTCACATTGTGCATTGTTCATCGCCTCTGTTGCTGATAAAAAGATAATCTGTAATAATCTGGATATAACGAGAGCAGTACCTTGATGTTAACCCATGCCCATGTCATGAGTAGGCGCTGGTCGTGGGTGAGGAGCTCATTAACCGCCGTCTCATCTCCCATCGACTCGGCTATCGTAGCAGTGATGGCTTTACCCATCTCCTCAAACGACGGAGCAGTCTCTATTTAAATATCAAAGTACATGTACTTTTTTAACATGCATAGACTAAGACCATATTACAGCATCATTACAATTGTATGCACCTGGTTATCATTTCCTCTTAGATTGTTTAAAATAATACCATATACGGTACCAATCATATTAGCTGTACATCAATTTACCATCTTCATGGAGCCGGCCCCCGAGAACGTCCAGGACCGTGTCGATGACCTGTGAGATAATGCTCATGAGCTGCTCTATGACGGGTGCCCAGCAGCTCATGTCGCCGTACTCCAGCCCAGCCTCACCGAGACACCGCCTCATGGCCAGCAACAAGCCTGAAAACAAATAACTACCGGTATATATCATGAGGAAAAGAACACAAAATTTCACGAATTCTGAGCGTGAAAAATAATGTGACAAGATCCAGACTTTGTCCTTCATCTCCTCCATGTTTTCGATATCACATTTAAAAAAAAGGTTGGCCGTGCATTATAGCTCTAGGGAGGTCACGTGCCGTTCGTTATAGTGTGACAGTGCACGCTGAGCATGGCGGCAGTCTGAGACATCCAATCATGCTGGTTATTGGGGCTTTTTGGTAGCTTTTCTCATAAAATGAAAATAAAATAAGGTTAATTACCGTTTTATAAAGACAATAGAAAACTCATTCTCCACATCTCGACTGTCTGTTGTCCTATAATGCACTCGGATGCATTCGTGCATTATAGGACAACAGACAGTCTCGACGTGAAGAGCATCGTTTTCTATTATCTAAATAATCTTATTATCTAGTTTACATTGTATACTATTCCCGAGAACGATACAGAAATGCACTCCCCATGAATGCTATTACATTATAATCTACTTTACAATGTACTCCCGAGAAATGCACTCACCATGAATGGGTGTCTTCCTAGCCCCATTTAAGGTGTTTTCCCGCGTTTTTAACAAACTGTGCTCAATGAGCGAGAGGAGCTGATGGATGAACTCCTGCGCCGCAAACTCCTGGTTGTCTGCTCCAATCGGTTTGTCCACTGGACTGCTCATCTGCTTGTTGGTGTGGGCTTCATTCTTCGTCATATGGAATTCTATAATCCGTTTTTCCTCTACAACCAGCCTTTTGCAGAAAAGCAAAACTATATTTATATATTTAGGATAATCAGGTATTATAATATGTAATATGATAATAGGTATTATTTCAACTTTTCATGATCATTAAAGAAAAAGTCTATGCAATTTCATTACAATACTGGGAGAAAGCTTACTGAATCAGTGATTTATTTCAATAATTTTAATGTCTGAGCGTAATAAATGGGCACGCCTCAAACTTACTTCTGAAATAGCATTTTAATGAGGAGAGCTCCACTTTCACTTTCATGTGGTTTGGCACTGTTACAAAGACGCAGTCCTGTCTGTAACAGCTGACCATCACCAGAGGGTGCTACCTGTGCCTGGTGCTCTGTTCTCCCTGCAGGGGGCGTTGTAGTCAGCTGGAGTGGCCAGGGGAAGTAATTCAGCAGGATGCCAGCTGTAAGTTCTCGAATCTAGGAACAAGTGAAAATCATCTAAATAAGATCATGTTTGTAATGGTAATAGATAAGTTCTCTTAAGTAATATGATTATGTTCTATGCATGCAATTTGCAATAGAAATGGACTCGGTGGACTATTTTTTTTATGTACAGTAGCAGACTGGTAGGCAATGTTATACACCACTTTACCTCATCTGTACCGTGGAGAAGACAGTTGAGTACCAGCTTAGTGCTAGTTGCACAGTAGAAGTCGCATTGTCTCCGGTCAGCTGCTACAGCCAGAAGTTGTACAGTCATTTCTGTTCAAGGATACAGGGGGAAGATGTCATTGGTTGGAGGTAAATGCATAAATGATTACAACGTATTCAACCATTTAGGTAATTGGTGGAATTTAAAAAAAAAAGGCTGTGGGGAAAGATAATCAAATACAATAATAAAAGTACGTTTCCATATAGTTCTGATAGTTTAAATATACTTTTATTATAGGTAGTTTGTATTACATGTTTAATACCCCAGTAATAATCTGAGCAGGACCTACCTGGGGTGCTCCCTTTTCGCTGGTGTCGGTGTGGCTGGTATGAAAACGTGTCCAGAATCAGCAAGACCCAGTCCAAGGAGGACTTTAGTCGCTGGTAGCTGGCGCCCGGTGAAAGGTTCCTCATAAGTAACTCCCAGAACCACTGCACAAAATCTACAGGCAAAAACAATTGTTATCCACAGTTGCCTACCAAGTCTCAATTCAGTTCGATTCCGAAGGCTTTTATTATCGAATTTCAACAATGATAAGGCCGATTAGTTGATGGTCAAATGAGTTAGATTCAATGAGTATGGTCGGTGGGAATAGCAGTCCTCTGATAGTTGAAATAGCTTTAATAGTAAGACACACAACATGCAGTTAGCCTCAAGTACTCATAGCTCTCAGGCATATCTAATAACTAATTCACTTTAGGCAATGAATTTTACCAGGCCGTAAGTAATATCAAAACAAAGATTCTTACCTAGAGTACAAGTGACCTCAACAGGCAGGTCTGTGGACTGTTGCTTTGCTTTGGTCTTCATCTTATTCAGAGCACTGTCACGTAGTCGGATGAGCAGGGTCCGCACGTTGGAGGCCATACACTGGCGGAACGCTGCGTTGTCACTCGTCATGTTGTCAGGCAGTGACCTCTGTACCAACTTCAACTCCCATTCACACAGCGGTTCTGTACAACAGTTTAAAGAATTACTAAATTGTATAGTTCTACTTACGAAGCTTTCTCTTCTCCCATAAAACTAGACAGCAAATCGTTGTTACATCTGTAAATTTGAAGTTACGATTTATGGATGGGGGCGTAAAAAGAGACCCATCAGATCCCTTATTTATGAATGACATGTCCTCAGGCAACTCTGACCTCTCTACCAGTATCCACTCCCTCATCCAGGGTGTTTGGAGGGTCTTTGCAATACTCCAGGGACTCTCATCCCTTCCCCCGGCCAATGTCTCCTACCCCTCCTCCAGGGTTTCTCCAAGGTCCCTTTTCCAATGTATCTTAGTCATTCCCCACAAATCTCACGAACACTACACCTTCTTTGGCTACCTGTGTTATCTGACTGGTCTACCAGCCTCCCTCAGGGTCTCCCACCCCTCTTCCAGTGCCTCCCACTACCCCTCCTACAGCATGTCCCTGAAGGGATCCCCACTTCTCCATAATTTCTAACCTTCCAGGGTCTTCACCCCTCTTTTTCCCATACGGGTAGATACAATTCATGTCACAGAGCAGACTCCCAATTCGAGATATACATTACGAACTCGGGCTTAATTTTGAACACCCTTATCCTGTCATAGAATGGTGTATCTACTATATCTCTTTAACTATAGGAATTATAACACGGTCCTCAATAACAATATCTAGTAGAGCAACAGTATCCAGTAGAGCACCTTATCACTTTTCTAATTAAAAGTAGGGAATTTTACCTGCTGTCTTCTGGGAGACACAGAGTATGGCGAATGCATCCAGACGGATGTCATCATCTTGATGTTGGAGTGCCTTCTTGACAATATCCTCCGACTATATATGGAATGTATAAAATATGAACATAATCATTATGTTGCTTAATGCATGCTCAGGTCAACTGTAGTCGACTTCATCAATTCTTTTTAAATTCATTTTTTTCTTTTCAGAGGATAGAACGTTTTCAAATTGCAGTTCTTTAAATTGCTATGGTTCGTAATTTTAGTACATGATTTGTATGAAGTGTATTGCCTATTGGTAGTGTGATTTGGATCCATATGTGGTTTTGACCATAGACAGTCTGATATGGAAAAAATACTTAATTCCTACCTCACTGATGGGGAGCTGTTGGGCCCTACCAGCTTTCATGACAGCTAACAGCCCATGGAATATATACAACGAGTTCCCATGAGACCATGTCTGGACTTTGGCGTCAAATTCTTTTCTTCTTTCCATATTACCAGACTCTAGGCTTTTCAGGTAATCCAATATTGCTGGATATTTCTCTTTGGCATATTTCAGTGTTGTCGCTAACCAGTTATGACTTGTGTTTTGTCGCAAGAGGCTGTGGAGGTAACCATTCAAATGTTCAAACTCAATTCCCCATTCAAAGTTTGGACGTGTGATAAACATCACAAGAGACTTAGGGTCAGCTGGTGTGCTTAGTTGATTGAATTGTATGGGTAATTGCTGCCCATATCACCAACGCTAAAGTTATTCATAAATTTTTTCTCAGTAGAATTAATACCAAATGATGTGTGACACAACTTTACCAGACAAAACTTCGCCAGACATAACTTTATCAGGCATTTAGGACATAGGGACGTGGCGTAGACTTACCTAGAGTTACTAGTGAGGCCCTGAACCAGCCAGGGAAGGCAGAACTCGGTGAAGCACTGCAGGGAGTTTTGTCTGAAAGTTTGAGTACCTAATTATATCATGGTACTTCTGGGTAAGGTTTTCATAAAATAGGTGAATCGCATCATCGAGTAAAGGGAAAATTCAGCTGCATAGACACAATTTCTTTATAATAAAATAAGAACCAGACTTACTTAGGAAGATTCTGCAGAATGGTGCGGTACACAGTAGTGGAGGCAGGGGTCAGGTAGTTAGTCGACAGGCAATTTAGCAGACCCGGGAACAGGCCTTCCTCTTTTCCTAAAAACTGATCGCAAACACACGGTAAATGAATTAGAGATTACTGCTTTCCTTTCAGTTTGAAAAAGTACACGTAAACAGGCATAAACGATGTATTCTCGGCAAGTACCTCTTTATATATCATCCTGCTTTGCAATCAGTCTAACATATATTTGAAATCTCATTACTTTTACATGTATCTGAACATAATAATGTAATATCTGATGTCATTCACTTGAATTTTGAATGTTATCTAGAACCTACCTCGATGACATTTATGTATGGAATGAGTGCGGCGACCAGGCTGTGCTTCCCTTTGACGGTCCATGACATGGCCAGTGTCTGTGTTAACAGTTCATTGACCAGGGCCCATTCACTTAACCTGCAGCTAGAAGTAGATATATCCGACACCTCCTGCCTTTCTTCCACACAGTGTAACTTAAGCATAAGTCCCAGTACCTCAATGACCGACTCGTTCACACCTTCCACTGGGCTGTCCAAGTGTGTCCACACCAATGTTAGCGTAGAGCTCACCACATGTGACCGGTGTCCAAGCAGTTCGCACTTGTCATCAATCGGTGTCTTGGGTAACCATTTTGCGACTCGCTGATACCAGTAGGTGAGCAGTCGGAAAGAGGGGCTCTGCCGCTCAGCTACGCTGCACAGTGCCAACACTGAGTCAAACAACCAACTCACAAAGAGCTGCTCAGTCTCATCTGGCAGTCTTTGGTTCAGCATACCGGGCTGCACGCAAGAAATCAACCCAGTTAGAAGACACAGGTGGCCATACGAGGTGTATTTTTTATGATTTAGGGTTGGGCTCACCACCACACCAGTAAATGGAGTTACCTGGACGAGAAGTGACCCAAACTCGATGGAATCCTCAGAACCTATAAATATAATATTATTGTAAACAAATGCTAGACATACAGAGATAATAAACTATATGTATAGAGCCTTTATGCTTACAGAGACATCACAATAAGGGCAATTTATGTTCAAATCTTCTTATTTTATGAAATTAATAGCATAACTATTAGCCTCAAGTTTGGCTCGAATATAATTATTTAGAATAGTATTTGACATCAAACTTTTCTTTGACAATTGAATCCGTCTCCAGGATTCAGATATAAGAAGCGTGTGATCACAATGGCCTTACCTAGTTTGGTATAAATATCCCGGAATATCTTGATGGCTTTTGCATCGTCGGGACAGAGGCAGAATAGGAAGCCTACTGCTGTACCAGCCAGTGGCATACAGTGTGGTGGCATTCCCTGCAACATAAACACGTCTTGTATCATAAAGACTGACCTGTGTTCCAATGCTCCATAACTAATATGACATGTGTGGCCTTTAACATGTCTGCAGCTGGCAATGGTGCTGAACAAGTTTCCTCTATACGAATACTACTAAATTGCGTTTCGCGTTTGTATGACCTGAAGGGAATGCTCAAATTCCCCCATACTGATAGTGGTATCAACTTACTGTGGAAGCCAGAAGTCGCAGCATACAAGTGACCAAGCTTTCAAAGTCTTCATGTCGCTCAGTGAGGTAGATCAACTGCTGCACGTGGTTAGGTAGGTGCTGGAAGATCTGCAGGCCAATCTGTAATGTCAATGATCATAGATGTAGACATATCGTACGAGTAATTTACCTCATAATTGAGTCAGGGTGTGATAGTGATTAAATTGATTAATTCAAATGTATTTAAATGAAAACAGGAATTTATATATAGTAGGGTATAAACTGACAGTGAAGCGGGACCATAGTCTTACCAAATGTAATTTTAATCGAAATCGACTTACTTTGATAAGTAGTTGTAGCCATTGCTGTCGCTCTACGGTCCATGGGTGGTTTTGCCGAAGTAGTTCCTTGAGTTGGGAATTCAGCAGACTTATCACGACTGAAAGGTTCTGTCCTATAAGGCTCTGTGCTACACTGCTAGTCTCCACAAAACTGTACCCTGCAATACATCCCACAACATACTTCTTTAATAGTGTTGATCACTTAAGAAAGCCATGATGCATCAACGCCACTTGTTTATTCATTGTCATGATGCACTAATGCAGCAGTGGCGAGTGACTCGCCAGCGCTACATTGTTGCATCATACCGACCCTTCGGGGGTATGTAAACTCTGTATAATCTTGACAACAAAAGGGCAAAATGCAATTTAAAGGTTAGTGGTAATTTTTTTTAACCTTTTAGTCATTTTTGACTGGATATCTGTAAATTAGTAAGGAATCTTACATATACCGAGGTTCTCTATAGAGATGTCTTCCACATGTGTAAACACTTTGATGTAAGGCTTGAGGTACCGCTCTACCAACGCGGGTGCATGTCGTGCCATCTCCGTCGTCACCTACAATAAGATCCACATGCATGTCGATTAAAGTGTCAATTCATATCGATCATTCATTGCTAATTCCCCGTAAAAATACCAAATAATATAATCAAATTTTTCACTCTCTTCATCATGATCCAGAGCATGATTTGTATACATTATAATCTACATCTAATAGCAATACACAGTATTACACGCATTTTTTTCACGATGAAGACCTTTAATAGGCTTACCCTGATTAGCTTCTTGTGCAGTTTGGGTGTCCATGGGCAGCCCCATATTAATCTGATGGTTATGTCGGCGGTGTGCGCGAACCATGGTTGACTCGTTTCGTCTGCAGTCACTTGGCGTTTGATGGTCGAGGCGAGGGCATCTACCCGTCGTTCAAGGTCCACCACTGGCAGTGAGCTGATGTGCAACAATGAATGAGTTTTGTACAAGGAGAAGTAATGTCCAACAGCAGCCATAGATCATCATACACAGATAGAGTACATGTGTCGGGGAAGGTGGGGCACGGTTAATCAAGGGGCACAGTGAGCCCTAGGTCCTTGAGTTTGACAGCTAAATCCGTAAAACGGCATGTGGTTTGAGCTTAGTATCAATGTCCTTTTCTCACCATTTTAAAATAAAAAGATACACAACAAGTGTGTGCTTTATTACCTAGGCTTTATATCCCGCAAAGAAGAACTAGTGCAAGGTATCCACAAAACCCCAATATCCTTATATTTTAAATGTCCATTGGACATTCTTGAAAGAACTCGTCTTATAAGCCAGGATGATTTTGCCGACGTTGTTTTACTGTTTTTGAATATAAACATTACTTGGCATACTTTGTAGAAGCGTCCAGTGGGGACCACGTGCGTGCTACATTCTGATCCATACTCAGTATTGACCTGCGGGTCGTGCGTGCACTATCTTAACTGTTTGTCTTACTGGCGAAAAAAACAGACCCTCACTAAGCCGACTGACCCAGCTCATATTTCGGTGATTTTTTCTTCCTTTTGTTTTAACTCTACGGTTTGGGCCCGGGGGGGGCACTCTCTATACCATCTATAGTAACAATGTGCGTACACAAAATCCCGGGAAAAGGGTCCTTTTTGGGTCCAATTGGTGGGTGCGGCCGGACCCGCCATTAGGGGCCCTTTTTGGGGCAAAAGAGGTATGTTTTTGGGCCAAAAATATCCAACCAAAAAGTCTGAAATTTCCTGTAAAAAGGGGTATATTTTGTAGGGTGGTATCCCGCTAAAAGGGGTCCAATATTGGCCATAGATGTTGGTATTCCGCTAAAAGGAGTCCAATTTTTGCCAATTTAGGGGGACATCCCGCTATATGGGGTGTACTCTTCAACAATTTAGGGTATCCTGATGAAAGGGGTCCAAATTGTGCTTCTTTAGAGTCGTGTCCGACTAGAAGGGGTGTGGTTTCTTCCGATTTTAGGGGGTCATTCCCTCAAAAGGGGGTGTGTTTTGGTGGATTTTTTTTCCGTCATAAGGGGGTCAAATTTAGACTGATGTACGCACATGGTATCCATAATTTGGAGAGTGCCCCCCCCCCCCCCCGGGGGGGGGGGGGGGGTGGGCTACTTTGTGTACGTTGGATTGTCCATGTGCACCACAACCAAGGAGTCTATATCCACAACTGCCTGGACAGGGTCGTGCGACTTCCCATGATAATGATTTAGTGTCATAATGAGCAAGTTGCACCAGGCTGATTATGGTCGCCAGACCTTCCCCTGGAGGTCACACATAATTGACCATACAAGCCATACATGTACATAATACACACTATCTACAACAACTAAACCAGAGCCAGTGACCCGGCAGGTCAGTTGAGTCGTCGTGTTGCCATGGTAACTTCCAGGTGGTCGCACTATTCACACCAGGTGACGACCACTTAAGAAAGGCATTTTACAACAATACAAGGGAGGTATCCAGTGTTTAGTGGAGGTGTGTTTAGTATGCCTGTCTTGGAGGACCTTTACGTGTACCTGGCTACATACATGTAGATGTGTCTGTTTGAATGGCTATCTAGATGACACAAGGCATTATGGATACCTGTGACTGCAGTCCTGGGTGAGTATAGAACGTCTATATCATCGGGTCGACCATCACATTTTAAATCTTCTTAAATTGATTGTACCCATCTCACTGTGATACAAATATCAATTTACTTTTGATATATAAAGCTGTGGTTTTATAACATATTGTGTGGATCTTAAAATTCACAGCAGGTGTAGATCACATTTTCATGCAAATCTTATTTGATCTATAGGATATGTTATCGAGTTAATTACTACCTTGTATACTGCCGTAAATTCTCGTGTTTACGCCGTACCCCTAACTTAGACAACCCCTATAAGCCGCACAGGAGGTCTGGAAATTGCTAATTTAGTACGGTAGTATACTCATAAAACACTCGTATAAGCTACACCCTATTATACTAGTGGGCATGTTTGGTATCAAATTAAGATATTTTGATACTATTGCAAAATGAATCACTGCCCATGAGCATACAGCTTAAATATGACTGATTAAGCCCATATCTAATAGATATAGAGACAAAATTCAACGCCATTGACATATAGATCATACTCCGCGAGTTGAAGCCAGGTCATATCACAAACCCAGCTTCAACAAATGAGGTACAACGTTAATGTATGTCAATAAGTGACGCTTGTGTTTATAATATGTTGCTACAGTCTAAAGATTAAGAAATTCAACGAACTTGTTGGCCATGGAGTATGGCTACACCATACTGTATGGGGGCATGGAGTATGATGGTCTAGGTTTAGCATAGAAAGGGCTGTATCGCCCACATATGTAATAAATGTTTTAAATAAATTTCAATATGCTTCAAGCCATTACATTTTATAGACAAAGGCCCATGGTCAGAGGATATTTTGGTATCGTTCCCTCCGAGGTGGGGCTGGGGCCACAGGCTGAGTGGGATGCAGCCCCAGCCCCACTAAGGGGGGAACGATACCAAAATATCCTCTGGCTATGGGCCTTTGCCTTTATTTCATGGTTTTCACTCTTCAAAATATGTTTAATTGCATATAAATGGCCATAATAATTTGAACAAATGATGATGTCACAGGCCATAGGATACGGGAACACCGTATCCCATAGGGGGCATGGGATACAGGATTTCTAGTACTTAAGCATAGTGGTCATCGTATCCACCATGAAATAAGGGAGGGTGTATGTGACAACACGCTGATAATTATGGTCTGCCAGCTGCATACATCTATTAACATACCAGACATTCTTTAAAACAAATCAAGATGAAAACCAGACTTTAAGACAAACGATGCCCAGTTGGTGAATACCAGAGGTTGTGTCAAAATGTCATGAAGACAAGTCATGATACAGGACTGTTTAAAGGTACCGTTTAAATTTGTCGTATAAGCCACGGCATATACACTAATCAACATGACATTCCAAAAATCCTATACAGGACTAGCGCATTAGGCTATGGAGGCCGCCATTTTGACTCCGAGCAATGCATTATGGTTAGACCCCCGACTCCAGAGCAGTGTGTTATGGGTGAATTTCTCATCAGCACCCCTGTTCACACCCTAAATAAAGCACATTCCCTTTGTTCCAGGTGTGAGGGGAGGGGATTAGTTTGATCAGGAGATAGGGGTTTAGCCCCCGACTACCTGAGATACCTATAGTGTAGCCTCCAACACCCACGGCCGCAGCACATGCT
This sequence comes from Harmothoe impar, assembly GCA_947462335.1. Classification (NCBI taxonomy): domain Eukaryota; kingdom Metazoa; phylum Annelida; class Polychaeta; order Phyllodocida; family Polynoidae; genus Harmothoe; species Harmothoe impar. The sequence continues at coordinate 60,375,006 of OX381704.1, forward strand.
GTGGGTGTAAATGTTTAGGGTTTGAGAAGCTCTGTAAATTTAGCCCAAATACATGTGCAAGGTTGGTTTGATTCACGCTCCCCTGCACCCTGGACCTGGAGCGAACGCCCCGAGAAGGTCCTTCCAGTCTGGTTAGCCGCTCTGCGGTTACGATTACCAGGCTGGCGTTAAAATCTTACCACTGCAGTTAATACAAGTTTTTTGGCCTAAAATTTCACAGGGAGTATCTTGTATCTTTCCTGTACCGGTACCTAGCTACGGCTTTAGAATTTTCAGTTTATTACTGATTACTACATATTAGAGCACTTTGAAGAAGGTAGTCTGTGCAGAGTGTAACTCTTTACTGCATAGGTGCAACCCTTTGATTGGTCTAGACATGGCTATACCAACTTGTCCATTTTATATCATCCAATTAATGCTCTACGTACCGTAAACAGCCACTAACAGCCTGTCTTCATTGGATGTGGAAATCTACATGATTGGTAAGGATAGGCATATTAAACCAGTAAAAGACCCTTATCTCCGTAACTCTCAGACAGCCCCCCCCCGCACCCTAGGGGTATATACGCATACACGCACTAAACTAAAAGAAGACCTTCTGTGCGGCGGTGTCAAAGTTGGGTGTCTGGCTTATATGTGGCTGCAGCTCATAAGTATGAAACACAAGGTTTTCGAGCACTGGTAGTTCTCAAGCAGCAGAATCAGGGTTGTGCATTCATCAATTCATCAATCACTAATCGTCTGCTGCTATCTCTGTCAGGATACCCCTCCCTGCTGCTACCTCTGTCAGGACAGCCCCCCCCCCCCCCCTGCTGCTACCTCTGTCAGGATACCACTCCCTGCTACTACCTGTCAGGACAGCCCCCCCCCCCCTGCTGCTACCTCTGTCAGGATACCCCTCCCTGCTACTACCTGTCAGGACAGCCCCCCCCCCCCCCGGCTGCTACCTCTGTCAGGATACCCCTCCCTGCTACTACCTCTGTCAGGATACCCCCCCCCCCCTGCTACTACCTCTGCAGTGTTGCCGAAATGACGCCGGCACGCCGGCTTTTGCCGGCGTAGAATCATAATGGCCGGCGTAGGGCCTTAGGACGCAGGCCACAATGGCCTGCCATGATCTCAGCTTCCTAATGGTGAAAGAATTTTTCAAATCGGCTAATTAGAGGCGAAGCTACACCAATTTTAGTGAAGCTGTTTAATATTCAAATATTTTCAAAATTCTTTGCAGTTATAATGAAGTTTATATGGGCACCTTAAAGATCAATATTCACATGGCCTGCGTGAAAGGGAAATGGCCTGCGTAAGATGCCAAGACGCAGGCCACTTTGGCCTGCGTCAATAAAAAGTTTTCGGCAACACTGACTCTGTCAGGATACCCCTCCCTGCTGCTACCTCTGTCAGGATACCCCTCCCTGCTACTACCTCTGTCAGGGTACCCCCCTCCCTGCTGCTACATCTGTCAGGACAGCCCTCCCTGCTACTACCTCTGTCAGGATACCCGTCCCTGCTGCTACCTGTCAGGACAGCCCTCCCTGCTGCTACCTCTGTCAGGATACCCCTCCCTGCTACTACCTCTGTCAGGATACCCGTCCCTGCTGCTACCTGTCAGGACAGCCCTCCCTGCTGCTACCTCTGTCAGGATACCCCTCCCTGCTACTACCCCTCCCTGCTGCTACCTGTCAGGACAGCCCTCCCTGCTGCTACCTCTGTCAGGATACCCCTCCCTGCTACTACCTCTGTCAGGATACCCCCCCCCCCCCTGCTACTACCTCTGTCAGGATACCCCTCCCTGCTGCTACCTCTGTCAGGATACCCCTCCCTGCTACTACCTCTGTCAGGGTACCCCCCTCCCTGCTGCTACATCTGTCAGGACAGCCCTCCCTGCTACTACCTCTGTCAGGATACCCGTCCCTGCTGCTACCTTTCAGGACAGCCCTCCCTGCTGCTACCTCTGTCAGGATACCCCTCCCTGCTACTACCCCTCCCTGCTGCTACCTGTCAGGACAGCCCTCCCTGCTGCTACCTCTGTCAGGATACCCCTCCCTGCTATTACCCGTCTCGGCGTGCCCGACTGAGGAATTACTCAGTCTGGGGTCAGTGCTACAAATCGTTCGAGCTGGAACTCTCTAGTATAGGAGGCAAGAACGCTACATTTACACTCGCCAATCGTTATTCAGTAGTCCCCCAACACGTTACTAAATTGTGCTCGGCGAGTGCACCAACTTCCGGGAGCTTAACTGAACGTTCTATCTGCGACCAGGCCCAGTGTGGGCTTGTCCGTTAACCCTGGGACTGGCGCGTACGAGGCTGTGCTACTACCCCTCCCTGCTTCTACCTGTCAGGACAGCCCTCCCTGCTGCTACCTCTGTCAGGATACCCCTCCCTGCTGCTACCTGTCAGGATACCCCTCCCTGCTGCTACCTCTGTCAGGATACCCCTCCCTGCTACTACCTCTGTCAGGGTACCCCTCCCTGCTGCTACCTCTGTCAGGATACCCCTCCCTGCTACTACCTCTGTCAGGGTACCCCTTCCCTGCTGCTACATCTATCAGGACAGCCCTCCCTGCTACTACCTCTGTCAGGATACCCGTCCCTGCTGCTACCTGTCAGGACAGCCCTCCCTGCCGCTACCTCTGTCAGGATACCCCTCCCTGCTGCTACCTGTCAGGATACCCCTCCCTGCTGCTACCTGTCAGGACAGCCCTCCCTGCTGCTACCTCTGTCAGGATACCCCTCCCTGCTGCTACCTCTGTCAGGACAGTCATCCCTGCTGCTACCTCTGTCAGGGTACCCCCTCCCTGCTGCTACATCTGTCAGGACAGCCCTCCCTGCTGCTACATCTGTCAGGATATACCTTCACCAGGACTCAGGAGCTAGCTTCCCGAGCAGTACACGTTCTATGATGAGTACATGGCTTGGGCTACTTGTCTATTAAAGTGAAAATTCACCACCCCACCCCCATTGTGGTTAAATAATAACCACGCCCAGCTGGCTAGCTATAGATGGCCCCTATTATAGATCATCTACATTAGAATTTTAGCTGACTCGTCCCTAACTCAAATTCTTATATTATCGCTCACGGTTATTGCTTGTGAAATCCACGATTCTCGGCTTGGTACAAACAATATCAACTTACTTGTGCTTGATAAGAATTGACACAATGTGGCCGAGCTGATCTGTTACAGTTTGACATATTGTTTCACTTGAAACTGGTGCTCCTGTCTTGTTTTTTGTGGATGTTGTTGTTGACTTCTCAACCCGACTCACCGCCGCGGCCGCAGCTGAGCTCCGATGGATAGTGTCTAATATCTCAGTCAAGTCGCTAGCTGTGAGCTTTTCCATCCTTTAAGACTATCAAACTATCCGTTGGGATAAAAGTAGGAAGGATTCCATATGTCAATATTTCTAAAGAAAGTACTTCTTCAAAATAAAAGCCCCGCACGCTGCCGGTGTTGACATTTCCTTCTGCTACACGTGAGAAATAGCCTCAAAATAGACTTAACTTGTAAAATCACTGTTTAAATGTTTTACACAAAATTTCATTAGTATGCATGACTTTGAAAGGTTTAATGTATAATGACGATATATTTTATGTGGCACAATTTATCATTACATTGTCTTTGTTAGTCTGCTTTGTTAGTATACTTGAAATGACTCTGTATTTTGGTTTTGAGAGTATTGAGGTCAACCCAAAACGAGGCAGTAAGGCCGACGAAGTGGAACACTGAACTTAGGTCATGGAATTCCAAATATTTAGCCCCTTTTACCCGTAATACATTCTCAATTTTCGTCCGATGGTGATTAATTGTGATATATGGAAGCCACACTTGGTAAGTACAACAGTTATATGACCTTTGAAAGCTATTTTCTGTTCAAAAACAGCTCGTAAACACACTGCCTCCCCAAGGCCGTCACTGACCCTGGCTTGGTCCCGTTTAGTTGGCTAGACCACCAGTGCACCACCACCACCACACCACAGCTAGGCAGAGATTGCCAGTGTTAGCCACATCTTTTATTTCTTTTCTTTATGACATTCAGATCTTTCCACGTGTCTTGTTGGGCCAGTATTGTCTAACATTAGTTTGCATCTGGGAGAGTAACCTATGATCTTCATTAACTGACCTGAAGCTAGGCACAGACAGTCAGACTCAGTTAGAGACAGAGTCATAGACTGACCCTGAGGCCAGTGAGGGAGGAGAGGGTGAGGAGTAACATTGTGTATTTAAAAGGGAAAAGGTGCATCAACTTGAAGACAAGGCTATGCAGTATGCTATGGTTTAGGAAGGACCCCTGCTTTGATTTGGATTTCGAGTGTAGATCTAGCCTAGTAATATATACAGGGTTGCCACTGTCAGGGAAAATGTCAGGGAAAATGAGATTTTCTGAAAATGTCAGGGAAAATAATATTTTGTCAGGGAAAATTATTGAAATGCCAAAAAAAGTCACCTGTTTTCTTTCAAAAAGTCTGTATTTTACCATTATTCTAAGGGAGAAAAAATCTAAATCCTCAAGAAGGAGGGGGTAAAAATTTTGCGCGCACGCGATACACAAAAACCCTGTTGTTAGATAATGACCACTCGCCAAATAGAAGATAACTTTAAAAGGAGTGCATATTCATAGTTGGAGGGCATTTAAAAACATTAGGTTTATGTTGCGATTGTCAGGGAAATTTGATATGACGTCAGGGAAATGTCAGGGAAAAGTCAGGGAAGTTAAAACTACCTTGTCGGTGGCAACCCTGGTATATATATATATATAGACTACAGTGCCATCATTGGATTTGAGGCCTGTCTTGTGGTAGGCTAGATAACCAATTTAAAATGACCTGTCAGAATATACTAGTCTACAGACTATACTATAGATCTACCTGTCTATAGTCTAGACCCTGGACTACACTGTAACTGTTCCTGTTACAGGAAAAATTCCGACCCCTGACCTGCCCCCCACCCTCGGGACAGGTCAGGTCTCAGAGACAGTGGTCGGAATTTTTGCGCCCCCCCCCCCCTCGAACTATACTTACTGAGGCCAAATTTTTAAAAAAGGTTTGTTTCAGGTCACCCGACCGACCCTAGCAAAACAGGGCCGACCCTACGTTTTTTTGTGCAATTTTGAAGAAAATTTAATATTTTTACACGTTTTGGGTCATTGTTAGGGTTTACACAGAGGACGGCTAGTACTTTCATGTTAAAAAAATAAATAAAATAAAATAATATTCGACCTACCGACCCTAGTCTTTTTTCCCATGTTACCTGAAACAAACGTTTTATTTTTTTTGGCCTAATGCGCTGGCTTTTTCGCCAAAGAGGGATGCTTTTTTTTTGGTCGAAATATGATGTACATGTACTTAGTGTATTACTGGTTCATGTTGTATATTAAATATGAGCCGATATTGACAATACTGTCAATAGGTGCATTCCTTCAGGTACATAGAATGTTTATCTTCATAAAGGTCTATCGTGATGTGAGAGTATCTACACTCGCTGCTGACATCAGTTCTAGTCTATAGCATACAAATTATTATCATAGACAATTCACAGATCAGTTGAATAGAGTAGACAACTTTCAATAAAACGTGCATGTTTGATATTGACTCCATATTGCATAAAATATTATCACTGATTGGCAACTACAAATAACCCGGTACTAGGGAATATTCAGGTGATATACCTTTGGTGCTTAATCATAATTAATAAGACAATGCAATACCCCAACAGGATGCATTGTAATATTTCAAAGGGAGATGGTTACAGTATAATAGTGAATCCTATCTTTGAAGTCTTGAAATATAACTAGGGACTGGGGTGAGTCATATAAGGTAAACCACCACCAGGGTATTCCCCCTCAAATCCACTACTATATCATCACCATCAATATTATCATTATGTGGTCAAGTGTTTGTCCAACCATTACGGTAAGGAATGGCGGAGGATGTAATTTAGTTAGAGCATGTGGAATGATAACCTCTGGACCTGAATAGATTACAGTGCATGTATGTACATAGACCAACATTCCTATTTAGTTATAATTGCACAGGGATAGGAAGTATTCCAGATAAGACCATCTATTAATAGAAGATTGCAGACATGCCACTGGTTTGTAGAACGAATAGGTTTGATCTGTTATCAAAGGTAAACACACATGGTAGCCATTTGATCCTGCATGGGAGTATGCATAAAAGAAACCCTCTTCTTGTGAGGATCAGAGGTATAGCTTGAAAGGGATGGACAATTGTAGGCCTGTTTAGGCTCCCGAATCACGCGAACGCAGTTCTAGGACAATTGTAGGTATTTGCATTGAAGCTATGACCAGGGATATGTCCTCTTTGTTCATTAAAATTGTAAAACCATTATTGAATGCTGCTGCTATGTCCTTCCCAGACCTTTGTGTAAGAACGCACCTGCCGTCTTCCTATGCCATGTAAGATATGTGTTTGGATTAAAGTTCACAAGTCAGTCATGCCTGAGTCACCTTAAGCACACACTACCCATAGCATAGGCAATTCTTATTCTCAGTTACTTAAAGAAAGACATTCTTGTGATTTATGAGCCTTTATTGATTGCTATAGAAATATCCCCATCTGCCTCTGAGCCCCAATGTGTCTGTCGCCTGGTGGCAGGAGTGGGAACCAGGTGTTAGGGTAGTCCACTACCCCTTACTCCAGCCCCTGAGCACTAGTCTCACACTACCCTTCACCATGGCAACCGCTCCGGGCTGAGCTCCCTAGTCGGGCCTACCCAACCGTTTCCATGGTAACTCAGTATTCACCTTTGGTTCCCATGGTACTTATCTTTTCTGGATTCTCACACTACTACTAAGTGATATTCTTACCTGTGATAATTACTAAGGAGTCAACCGGATTACATTTTCGTGTGTTTGAAGCCATCCTTCACCATGTTTGTTGGGTAAGCGTGCATTTGCTGTTGTTTATAAATACAAAGAATATTAAAAAAAGTCTGGTATCTTGTCTGGGCTTATTTTCATAGTGAGAAGCTAGCTAGTATGTCCCAAATTGAGGGTTGCTCAGCTGCTCTAAGAATGTGTTCTACCTATGCGTAATAGAATCAGTTATATGCAATTCCATGCTTAGTCTATCACAGTCAGATAAATACATAGTCGTTTTGACACTTTGATAGGTGAGCCAGATCATATTGTCTGATGTGAGTAACTAAAAAAGAGAATATTCCCTCGAGATTTCCTTATAGATATTACAGAAACAACGGCCGTGAGATCTTAGCTAAAATGTACAGCTATGTGTTTTTTCGTGTTTCTTTTTCTGACTGAACTCCTCGGTAACTTTCTTCTTTTGGCAAGACAACTCCCGACTTAACAGCGTGTGGAAGTGCAGAATGTGAACTTGCCGCCCTCCCCCATGTACCGCCCCCCCCCCCCTGCCATCACCCCCCCCCCCCTCCCTCCAACCTCACTACCTATGCAGTTGCAAAGGTGGCGCTATTGACCGTGAAATCTGTGCATTCCTGTCTCTGTCATTGCGCCCTGATTGCCACCCCACTCCGTGCTTGGCAAGCCTCTTGATAGTCAAAAGTTCAGCCATTTAGGGTCGACATTTAACGTTACTTCGCACGACCATATTTAAGTTTAGCATAATAAGATATGCCGCGCTATCTGTATTGAAATATTGAAATATCTACAGCTAGGCGGTACACCCACAGACTAGATACTAGTAACTGTTTAGAACATTGCATCTACCTATTGATGTAAACTACTATAAATATAATACTTATCAGTACATGTATTTAGAGTAGGCTCATACCCCAACCTACAGCCTACACTAATTCTGGCATTGCAACTGTGGATTTACCACCCTTCCTTATTGCGAGGCCGGCTTGGATGATGTGGCTAAAGTATGGACGATATGGCCAATGAACGATGTGGCCACAAGCCACTTTATAGCAATTGTTGACGGTGTGGTCGACATACATTTTCCCCTCAGACTTGAAAAGGGGGGGGGGGGGCTATTATGCGTCCCCAATAAAGGTACGGTCGGGTTTCCAGTTTCGGACAGGGTTTGCCCTCTTAATAGGCGGGTAAGGTCTGCCCTTTAAGGGCATTTATAATAGGATTGTTGCATGAATAGCGTATGTGTGGAATAAGAGGATCATGGGTATTGTCTATGTTTATTGTTATCCCAAGGACCTAGGACAGGTCATACAAAGAGTTGTCCACATTGTCCATAGGGACTGGCCACATCGCTCTCAATGTTGTCCACATTGTCTTGTCCACAGCGTGTAGGAATGAATAGGATTGACTGGGCCGTCTATATATCAGGTATGTTTATTTCAGACGGAGATGCCCATTGCGTAAGGCATACCTTAGGTCCCACCTGGGAGCGGCCTGGTATTCAGTCCTAATTTTAGGGACCCCACCTCCCAGGTGATTTGTCCCGACCACAGGCTCGCTGTCATATTTTGTCTTGTGGTCAGCTTGTGGGGGTTGGGTTGGGAGGTGGGGGTGAAGGAGGACGTGGGAGGCTGTCTGCAATCCTGACCCAGGAGCACCTGAAGGCATAATGACTGAGGGGCAGGAGCAGCCTGAGTAAGTACGTTAATGTGTACACCAAGCTCTGTAGCTGGGGTACTGGAGGATACAGCACACTGGGCTGCCACAGCACACACCCCAGGTGGACTGCCAAGCCCTACTTCTACTTAGCAAACACAATGTAAAGGTTAAAAAAAAGACAACAAAGGCATCAGTGGTCTTAGTTTAAGGGTTTCAGTTTGTTAAAACCTTCACCTACTCTGCCCTTGGGCGTGAAGGGGGGGGGGGGGGGGGTCTAATAGATATACCCCATCCCCACTGCACATTCTTAATCTTCATCTTTGTTGTGAAGCTCTGACTAATGTCGGCTTAGCGTATTGAGACACATATTTAATTCTATTTATCAAAGTTAGCTACCAAAGATGAACTTGAGAATACTTAACCCTAGCTCCCGGCCCTAGCTAGAGTAAACTTGTCGAGGTGAGATGACGTGCTCTCTGACCAGTGTGTAAATAGGTGAAGGAGCCCGGCGTACATTATGTAATAAGTGTGTGTGCCTGGTGCACGTCTAGTGGCTGGCTGGCGGCCAGGTAAGTGAGCGTCACCTCCACAGCCGGGCCGCATTCCACACATTCCCGCCTTTGTGCGTGTCTGTGTAACCAGCCGCCTGCAGGGGGTGGGGCTGTTCGTGTAACCACCTCAGGGAAACCTCATCAACCCCCTTTGTTGATCACCTTAGAAAGTATCATGGGTCTCAATGTGATCAAGTCACGTCCATAATTCTAGGAGATAGTCTTAGGATTAATCCGTATTGACGGTTCGCCTACAATTGATGCAATGTATTCAACTATTGGGAAGCCAATCACACGGACGACCTACACCATAACAAAACTGAAAGGGCCTAGGCATTATAGCCAGGGATTATAGCATGCCTATGTGGCATGGGACGTTAAAGAACCCTTGTCTTGGTAAATGTGGCAAAAGGAGGGTTCACCTGTCTCTCAAACGCAAGCATCACATCAAATGACTTAAGTTTACTAGATTAATGATTAGTTAAAGATGCTCACCGCTTAAGTCGAAAGAAGTAGAATGTTTCTCCAGCCTACTGTCTTAGACTATTTGCGAAAAATTTAACCTAGTGTCAGTCTGGTCTGCTTGTCATTGAGTGACAACAGGTCTTCCCTATTCCCAAACGAATCAAACACGAACGAACGGGGGGGGGGGGCAAATGTAACATGAATGTCTTGGCATGTCTGGTGGTTCAGGATGTTTTCTTTGTCCAATACAATTCAGATGACCGATTGTCAAAATCGTGGAAAAGGTCACAAAAAAAGGAGGGGGCGCTTCTCATGTTGAATATGTTATACTAGTACATAAGGTAAAATCAAATATTTTGTAAAGCGGAATTCAATGTTTCATCATCTGAAAAAGAGAGAAATTGTGTCATATACTACTACCATTAATATGTGGATATATTGTTAGAAGTTATCGCTCGTTCACCTTTTTTTTAATGCATGGAAATCTATGAACCAACTCATGGTGTGGTCTGATATTGCAAGGAACAATATAAAAAAAGCTTGCTTACACTGCACTTCTGACCATGATCCACTGCACAATTTCTCAAAGCATTTACAAACACACCCAGCACACCATCGTCACTGAAGTCAGTTTTAGCCCCCCCCCCCCCCCCCCGTACTCTTCTTATTTCTATTTCTCTTTTTTTCTCTTCCCCCCTACCCATCTGTATATCTATCTTTCGCGTCGTTTTCCACGAGGAATGGGGAGATAAGACCCCATAACCACAGCACACTGGGCCCTGCCCCCCCCCCCCCTACCCATCCCCCCAACCCGGCCGCCTGACCCCTCAAGTAAACCTCCCCACACAAGAACACGTATAGTACTGCTCCCTGGTGATTTTTGTTCTGTTTACATCTCACTCTAGTCAGCATAGCTCTCTCTCTCTACACGAGCCAGGCCTCCTCCTCCCCCTCCTCACCTGAGAGAGCCGACCCCAATACCAACATGCTATGTGGTGGAGCTCTATGTGCAGGTATTGGGCGGTGCTGCTGCACCAGCTGCGGCTTAATTCATCTGCCTTATTACCTGGAGGGGAGTGGGGGTGGCAGGTGGGTGGGTGGGGTCTGATATTGGGGGATATTATATAGAGTTGTAAGGTGGGGAGAGAAGGAGGAGGAGGGGCCTGATTAAAAGCGCAGTAAGTGATTAGTCAGAGGCTGGCTGCATAGTTGAGGACGGGGAATGTTGTCATGTGTTGTGGTGGAGGTAGTAATTCAAGCAATGTGGCCGTGTGGTGTGGATGTATGTGTATACAGCCAGCAGGCAGACAGACCCCCTTCCTCCTCCTGTGTATGTCAAAGTCTGCAGCTCCTCCTGCTCCTGTCCTACTGCTATTAACGCCCATTGTGTACACCATACAGCCTCTCATACTAAGTCATAGGCGAGGTAGAACCAGACAACAGGACCACCACAAGCTGTACACACCCAAAGTCAGTAACACTCATTTAAATGGGATATATTCATGTGAAGCACCAATACCTCTCTTCGTTCATCTCCATAAGATTGACTAACCACCCATTTTTCACTTTTTTTTACAAGGTGAAAATGTGCTGGTCTAGCTCCTTCATGTTGCTCTTCACATTGGCTTTCACTAGGCATAATACTAACTTGAAAACCTTCAGTAATCAGTGTTACGTATGATAACCTGGAAATCTGTTTTGATAATCTGCCTTCTGTGCAATTTTCACAGAGAACATGAGTTGTAATTCAAGAATTGGACTGCATTTAAAAACAGAGGCATTGACAAAGAAGACCAGGAGGTACAATCACTGTCATGTAGGTTATATGCCGGGGTTACATGTATTAGAAACGCTAACCTGCATACTTTACCGACACATGGTTGACCTCATTGGCAATGCGGCATGATAAATGATACCTCTGGCAGATGTCAGTATAAATACTGCTACTATCATAAAAACAGTCTATGAAGACACAAGCTTCCAGGTTCATCTGAACACGTGGTTGACTACGCATGTACATTTTTATATGGGATAAGTACATGTCATTGGTGGAGCTATAGCAGTGACAAGGTAGACTGCATCATTTTAATGTTGCATGGTGAAAACCCAGCCATTGACATAGTATACAAATTACAATGTAGCAGTATTTAGCTGAGGCTTTAGGATATATATGCATTTAGATCTATATTAAAGTTTTTGGTAGATTTCGGGTAGATCTACTGCACGATCACAGGCCTGTTATTCTTACCCAATAGTCAAGTGGTGTGGGAAGTAAGAGAACTATGTTAATTGGGGCGTGAAGCAATCATGCACCACAAGTGTAATGCTAGTGTACAACACCGAACTAACCGGGGAGTGTGCTGTTTAAAGGCCTAACACTTGCTATCCGTCCAGCAACAGTCGGTGCAGAGCGAGGATCGGCACTCTAGCCTTAAATAGATCAGGTGGAGATTTAAACAGCAGCGAAGAAGAATTAGGAGACAAAGGAGACAACCCTATGGTTGACATATGTTGTTTTTTTTTGTGTTTTTTTTCACTACGGCTACCATGAGCAAGGCACTGCAATTAACCTGTAACACCCCTATAGAATTGACATTACCAGTAATAACGATGATTAACAGTTGTGTATTTTTCTGTTTTTTTCCAGGTTGACATTCCAGAAGGGGCTGTATGGGAAGAAAGGGGCAATGCGCCAGTCAATCCGCTCGACGCTGTCCACGGCGACGGCGGCGAGCAGCTCCGTGCGCCGTGCCGTCACTGTGGTCCTGCTCAATAAGGAAGAACTACAGGTTCTCGTGGAGGTGAGCTGCTCATATTTGTAATACAGACAGTGAATGGCTGATTAAGTACTGCAGTGAGCGGCTTGTGTTATAGCTGTATACTAAGCCAGCAGTTTAAGTAACAAATGATGAGTGCATAATACTGCCTGTACTGTATTTTATCAAGCTCTCAGTCTCAGTGAGTACTGAGCTCTAACTGAGCTACTCATAATGCTGTTTGTGTGGGTAAAGCTCTCAGTCTCAGTACTAGCTCTGTTTGTGTGGGTAAAGCTCTTAGTCTCAATGACTCTTGATTCTGTTTGTGTGGGTAAAGCTCTCTTCTTGGGGATTTTTTATTTTTTGTTTGTAAAATGTTCATATTTTTCGAAATTTTAGGATGTTTGTGGCCAGGAAGAACAAGTTCCCACGCCTAAATAATTGTCTGACCTCTGGAAATTGTTTTTTAACAAGAATATCCAACAATTTCGTGACATTAGAAGTTACTCCTAGTAGGAATCAGTAAGTCATCCTGATGACCCCCGAGTCAATGTGGTAATGCGCGTCTCATTCCAGGTACTTTTAACATTAAAAAAATATATGATAGATAAAAATCCGACCTACCTATCCGAATTTTTTGGAATGAATTACCTGAAATACCTTTTATTTGCCTAATCATAGTTTGTATGAAGTGGCATACACAATGCCTTTCATAGACATGGGTGTATGAGAAAAATAAAGGGTGTGAGTCTAGGTGACACGCTGCGATTGGCAGCAATCCCTACACCTGTACCATATTGGGGTGCTGTGGTCATGGGTGTCTGAACATACCATACATATGTCTCAGTATAGATATAGCCTTTGTGAAGTAACCCTCTGACAGTCTGAGGTTAAGTATAGAGGCAGTGCCCCGGTCATCTGAACCACTAGGGTTAAGATGCCCAGTGAGGACAGACTAACCTTGCTATAGTATAGTGGTTTGACCTGCCTGGCTCATTCACCACGGCCGGGGCCTCCCGTCCACCTGACTGACATCTCAGATCTGAATATACAAAGGCTGCACATACCCCGGCCCAGGCCCGTAGGGCATAGAGGCATGAAAAGAACCCCCGGAAAGAACCCTAGACTTGGTATCAATACCGCTGGGTTAGTGATACCTGAAATCTAGGTTAACATGCCGCTATGTATTGTGAGGACAAGCCTCCTGAATGGCTGTCTAGGCTGATATAAACTGTAAGAGCCGGGTGATGGTATAAATTGAATAGTTTGAGTCTGTTGTGAGGACTAGTGTGTGTGGGGCTGGGATATTTATTTTACACAAACATTAAATATTCCTGTAAAAGTGTCTTAAAATGGGTGCAGTTTAGTTTTGCTACCGTTGATAAAATATAATATAATTTCATGAAAATGCAGTTTTATGAGCGCGATCCAGCCATAATTACCACATGCCAATTGCAGACACCGATATACATGTAATAAATACTATTGCCTCTGGTACTGGAGGTGCGGGGGGGGGGGGGGTGATGGGTGGCACGCCTGGGGAGAGTGATAGTTCCGGCAACGAGTAAATCGCACTCCTCCAGGCGGCGGGGATACCACACCTGCAGGTACACAGGCTAAAAGGCGCACAACGGGCGAAGAGAATACACAGTACAAAAAAAAGATACCTGTGTGGTGTAGACCAGACGAGCGGCGGCGGCTTCTGACGTAATCAGCTGGTCTGGGGAGGGGGGGGGGGCAGTAGAAGAGGTAGTAGATGGGCTGGGCGTGGTCGGCGTACACACGAGGGGGGGGGGGGGGGGGGGGGGGGGGGGGGGGGTTGGTGGTGGTACAGCGGCCTTGGGCCCTGGGCAGGTAGACATGTTGCTGGCTCTGTACCAGCAGTATGGGATGAGCTGCTCTCCAGGGCTGCTGACAACTCAATACGACTCACTCCCACTCCGGGTAGTGCTACACAATGTACTACTATGTACCACTGCCCCGTATGTATATATGTACAAAACATGTATATACTACTATGTTGAGTAGTGCTTATCGTGCTACCTGGTACAGGTTTAGAGAGATATCTGAAGACAGTACTTTAGGCCACCTTTTATTGATAACTTGGATTACGGGCACTCAGAGCAAATATTTTGGGGGGCGGGAGGGAAAAAAAAGAAAAAAAGCTGCCATTCAGGACTAAAATTTTCCAGGGCGGGAGGGGAAAAAAAAGCATGCAAAAAGTCTTGTTTTGGCTATTAAATGTAGGTATTCTGAGAAACAATGAAGGCATATTGAGAAACATTCCCAATTTTGAAAGCCTAATTCTGGGTGTCTGCCAGTCAGCATGTACTTTTTTTTTTTTTTTGCTAAAATTCTCAAAAATTGGTGATACTGTAGATCAAACCTGGTCTACAGACTCCCCGGGTCCTGCCTTCAATGCAATTAAATTGGATGGCGGCGGATAGATTGGGAATGGCATGTTTTATGAGAAAGTACAAGAAACAAAAAACAAATACACTGTTCATTAATCTCCACAGAACTTCGGATGTGCCTTAAAAAGTCTGGTTTGTGCATAAATCAAGCGGGCCGGTTCGACAACTGTAGACTGCACATTTACTTCCTACCTACCTCTGCCCCCCCCCCCCCCCTCCGTTCTATGCCAACACTTCTACGTCTGACTGCTGCCAAAATACCAGCCATCTTTAGCAGAGATTTATGTCACCCCGGGCCATACGGACCGAGGGTAAGCGGCTACAACTCCCACAGTTCTAGAAGCGTCTTACCTGCTGATGGAGGATTAGGGGAGGAGAGGTGCAACTTTTACCCATTTTGTTTCTTAGGGAGATAAAAAAAAAATCTTGGGGGGGGGGGCAGGAATTTTAAAGGGGGTGGTCTAGTGAACATCATAGTACATCAAACGCTGTTTGTACATGTAATATCATTACCAAAATATTTTCCAAAGGCGGGGGGGGGGGGGGGCTCGCACAGCCTGGATCTGCCCTTAGATCCGGCATTGGGGGGGCATTGAGGTGGACATGCATGCACGTGTGCCGCTGGTGCTGGGTGCCCTCACGTACCTGCAGTGTTTCAGCATGCAGCCCCCGCTGGTATCCAGCCTACCACATACCGGGCATGCTTCAAGCACAATGTGGCCTGCCCAACGAAAATAGGTCACTCTAACCAACAAGGGGGAGGGGGAGGGGTCCACTCACTGGCCCGACTACCAACCCGCATTCTCCGGCCCACTGGACTATTTTAGCATGGCCAAATCAATGTATACGGTCTAGGTGTCACTAAAACCACATCTTTGTGCCGGCCGTTCACATAGAACAAGACTTCCAGTCACCATTAGGAAGTGAGCCTAATGCGTGTGCACTGAAAGTACAGACGACAAAAATTGTAGTATATGGCATTTGGCAGCAAAGTCCATCAACTTTAACTAAATTGATACGAATTGTTGTAGTATATGGCATTTGGCAGCAAAGTCCATCAACTTTAACTAAACTAATACTACCTTAGATATAATTTACGTCGTAATAAATAAACACCAGGAATGTACCCCCTCTAAACCAGAAAAAATTTATTATACAAATATTTATTTTTCAAATTGATGAAATGAAGTAAGGTGCTGTTCATTAACGATGAATTCACTCAACTCCCATCCTTGGAAGTATAGGAGTAAAATGTCTAATGCCAACTGGTATGATTATATGGGACTGTTTCTGAATAGATACCCTACTGTAATTAGGCTGTATATTCCTGTATGCGGACGCTTGCTGCCATGAGATAGGAAACCACAGCAAAGTTACCAAAGTTATTCATTCTGAATACATGTACAACCTAGATTCCCAGAGGCTGTGCAAGTTAAGGAGCATTAGGTGTAATGTGGTAATAGGGTATGCCCCTTTACCTACAGCTCTGTCTGTGTGTGTGTGTGGGGGGGGGGGGGCTGTGTGATGGATTGAGATTAAAGCCAGTAGCGTTACGGTTGGTCAGGGGGTTCCCCACATTATCCACTGATTGTCAGTGCCGTAATAAAGATCCTATAGTACAAGTACCATAATGGCCCCAGCGGCTACACATTTTGCTCTCTCTCCTTGACATCATGTACCGGCACCCTTCACTGCCAGCTTGCCGAAACAGCACAGACATAAACCCATTACCGTACCGGGGGGGGGGGGGGGAAGCGCCAGTTTCGAAAGAGCACCGGTCTTGTACAAGCGCCGGGGGTATAGGGGTCGTGTAATATACCTTAAGCACCAAAATAGGATCTTGGCGAGTCTTGGGAATAAAGGCCCCGACAAACTGAGGGGCGCCACGGCGCTATTTCGTGCCGGTACGGTATGTAGAGCAGGTCACAGAGTGCACACCCCGGAGCAGGTGGGGGTTAGGCCTGAGGGGGGGGGGCACTATATCACATTATGCACTCATGTAAACAACAGTTAAAAATGCGCAAAGCAAAGTTAAAAGGGGAGAACTTATTAACTCCTACTCTTGGATACATTTATATATCTGCGCATAATCGATAATTAATGAGAGTACCGAGTTTCTATCACCAGGTCACTTCCTTGTTCGGGTGGGGTCAGGTGCTCTTTTGCGTATTTCGATCATGACAGTGTAAATCATATTAGACCTGCTCAGAAATAAACAGTGCATAGACTTTAGTACCCTTTTTCTCAACTCCCTTTTTTCCCTCGACCTTACTCTATCTTTTTCATTCATAGTTTCAAAGTACATGTATATTCTCTGCGCACTATAAAGACTATCAGTACGTTTATTGCAAAACGTTATTATTGTAGTAATGTTGCCACAGGAACATTCTGCACTCGTTGACATTTCAGGTTGGAAGGTTGGACTAACATCTGTTCAAAAGAGTGTCATGCCTATTCTAGGTAACCCACCAGGCATAAAGAAGTTTTGGGGTGTTGATAAAAAGTGCAGATTATTTCAGACTATAAGAGTCTATGTTGAGTAGGAGATGTTTATTCTCCGGTTATTAGTTCAGTTCCGGTACTGCCTGGTCTTTTTTGTGTGTATACATACAGACTAAATAAAGCGAGAGAAAAACCTGAAAACTGTTTGCATCTGTGGTTCCAAGAATCATGCTTTGTTGTACCCACATTCCGTGTTCTCTGGGACTGTTCCAAGTCTAATACTACTAATAGGAAGGATATTGGTGATGAATGACTACATGTAGGTGGAATGGACAGTAGCAGGCTTCTAGTATAGCCGGAAAGCTAAGTTGGTTAGGTTACTGTGCGCTATCTCTTAGGCCGTTTTATTCTGATAACTTGGATTACGGATCCGCCGATGGGAATTTTGGCATTTTGCAAAAAAAAAAAAAGTTTTTTTTTATTTTTTTACCCCCCTCCGCTGGGATTTTTTGAGAATTTTAGCAAAAAAAAAAAAAAAAGTACATGCTGACTAGCAAACACCCAGAATTAGGCCTTCAAAATTTGGAATATTTGGGAATATTTCTCAATATACCTTGATTTGATAGCCAAAAGAACACTTTTGCATACTTTTTTTTTTTTTTTTTTCCCTCCCGCCCCCCGGAATTTTCAGTACAGAAGAGCAGCTTTTTTTTTTTTTTTTTCCTCCCGCCCCCCAAAATATTTGCTCTGAGTGCCCGTAATCCAAGTTATCAAAAAAAGGTGGCCTTACTGAGAAGGAAGAATCTCAGATTGATGTCTTTCACCCACACATGCTGACTGCAGCAGTATACAATGTTGTATTATGACACATACACATATTGATTTGATTAGTATGGTACTACATCTAGCTCTTACTTTTCATTTTTCTGTTTCTTTTTCTTTCATAACATTTATCTTTATGTCATTTTGTTGTTTTTACAGCCGAAGGGCAAGGTGGCGGAGGTGTTCAGTCAAGTGTGCGACCACCTGGGTTTACGTGAGACCGAGTACTTCGGTTTGGCACAACTTATTGGTAAGTAAACTGCCGTAGGTCCAGGGGTTCTTTACGCTTAAGTGTCCTAGGCGATGTAAGGCAGATTTACCTCGTTAATTTAATTTGTATTTTTTTACGAAATTGTACATGAATGCAGAGCATGATGTTTTGAGGCATCATGCCGTCCTTAAAGGGTTAATATCTCACTTTTACTTTTTACATGTCGCTATTACATATCTTCCGCCCATGACCTTTTATGGTGAATGTATCAAACTTAGAATGTGTTTGTGTCAATAGAGTAATCACTACCCCACAGTTATGGAGAAGGGAAATACACGATGGTTAGACAAATCCTGACTCAATGTAGCAAACTAACATTTTACTTTAATGACAAACCTGCCTCTGTATCTCATGGGATATATGGCTCAGTCTCATGAGTTTGTCACATTTCAAACGTCTTTGACCGGTGCCGTCTTTGACCGGTGCCGTCTTTGACAGGTGCCGTCTTTGACCGGGTATGTGATTAAAATGAAGAAAAAAGTAGTGTATAGTAAAGAAATGGGTAAATTTTTTGTACAATATGTTATAACACATCATTTCGAGGCATTATTTAAAATTGATATATTTCATATATTTATGTTACTGGCTCAGTCTAATGAGTTTGTAACAGTTGAAACGTCTTTGACCGGCGTCGTCTTTGACCGGTGACGTCTTTGACCGGCTGAAGAAAAAAAGCCCAAAAGGAGCCCTTGATATGTGCATTAAAATAAAAAAAATTAATTGGGTAAAACAACCATAGACTGTTTATTACATGAAGAAGTTGAAGCTTAAATTTCTTTACTATATACTACTTTTTTCTTCATTTTAATCACATACCCGGTCAAAGACGGCACCGGTCAAAGACGGCACCGGTCAAAGACGCCACCGGTCAAAGACGTTTGAAATGTTACAAACTCATGAGACTGAGCCATAATAGAGAGTGAGGAAAATGTAGCAAAAGAAATACACAAGAAATACATGTAGCACACTTATTTAATTTTGTAATTGGAGTACAAAAAGTCAGAAAGAGAAACTCAGCCTTGTGATTATCGGCCCAACTGGGGTAGAATGTACTTGTGAGTTGATCCATAGCCCAACAGCAGCCCTGCTTGCGACTCTGTGTCAATATAACCCTGACGTCACCTCATTCTCTACATGTGTCATGTCGCTTTGTTACAGACGGCGAATACCACTTCACAGACCTTGACCTCAAGGTCAGCAAGTTGGCACCCAAAGTCCGGCACAGCCTCAAACATGTACGTCAGCATCTGCCATTCCTGTCTGTTTAAATACCTAAATACCAACACCCTAGGGCACAGTCTGGGTCATTAGGACAGTACTTTGTAGATATAGATCTGTCTTGTGGGTATCCGCTATGTTAAAATGGGTGAATTCAACAGATATTCGTATACATAGATCATTAATGTTTGATGTGAAATATGGCAGAAATAATAAGTTAAGATATACATTTTGTAATCGAGTGATAAACAATATTTATTTCTTGCGAGATAAAATATGTTAGGCCATTCCTGAAAATACATAATAATTATACATCATGGATGTTTTTACTCCAACATAAAGAGTGTGTTAATAGGCTTATGTTATAAACAGCTATTTTTGTATTTTTTTCCAGCATCCAGAGAGCCAGTCGGTATTAACTCTGCATTTCAGGGTCCAATTCTACGTAGACCATGTCATGCTTTTACGGTAACTATTTCCATCATTTGTTCAGTTCGAATTTGATTATGCCAGAAACTGAAATCTTAGTATGGATAACAATAGACAACTTTGTTGAGCCTGATTTTCTTAAGAGAAATGTGGTTGAAGAAACGTGATGCACTTGGGATTATACAATTGAGTAAATTCCTAGATTTGGATGTGACTAATGATCAATCTTGATAATCACTGATGTTTTTTTTCCCAATCATAAATTCCTGGGTATTTGGAAGTATACTAAAGTACTAAAGAAGCCATAATCAGACCCCTGTGGAGAGATATAGAATTTCCTAATATCTAGCTGTGTGTTATACAAGAGATGCGCGTTAAACAAGAGACCGGGTTATACATGGATATTGATGGTACTTTGTTTGTGTTTGCAGGGAGCGCGTCACGCGGCATCAGTACTACTTACAGCTGCGTGATAACCTGCTACATGCGGCCCAGGTGTGCGGCGCGGAGCGGTGCTTCCTCCTGGCGGCCTACGCCCTCCAGGCCGACCTGGGCTCTTACAGTGCCCACAAACATGCCCGCGCCTACTTCGACCCACGTGAATACTTCCCAGCATGGGTGAGCCTCTCACTACCTTCCAACTACCAACTACCATTTAAAAAAAAAGAAATGTATAGATATGGCTAACCAGGTATATTAGCATATTGATTGTATGTTAGTAAGAGAGCCAATGGACATGAGTTTTCCTCATACCGTCGAAGTAAAAACCAGATGACAACGTTGGGGAAAGTGGTTGCTAATTTCTTTTAAAAAAAACAGCCTTTGCTCATTTATTCAGTTCTTTCATAATGATCATACTTTCAGGTTATTTCGAAGCATGGATCAGACTATATTGTGACATCTATGCCGGCCATGCACTCTGACCTTAGTGGTATGACTAAGATGGAGGCCCAGATGCACTACATTAAGGACGTGTCGGCTCCACCGGCCGCCCATAACCTCCACTTCTACCGCCTTAAGAAGCGGAAAACAGACCGCCTCGGTACCGCATGGATCGGCATCTGTCCAAAGGGTGTGGAGATTTATGAGGTATGTCACTAACATTACTTACTTACTTATTTATCTTTCATTGGTAGTCTTCCTTACTGTTGATTTTACTACGGGTCTGGTTTGGAAATTTTAAAGAAAATTACTGTGTCACGCGACAAACGTAGAGGCCAGTGTTTGGGAAAAAAAATTCTTATTTCTCATTCTCTTTTCTAGTATCCCACGTACATAGTATTATAATGCCCAACTGGCTTTTCTTGCTGGCATCATTATCATTACCTGTTTGTATACGTAGTTCATATTTTAAGCTAAAGTGCACAACAAGAAAATCATCTTGCAAGGTAGCCCACCTGTGTTGATGATTTATCAACTCAAATATATCTCCACGAATTAAATCTGATCAAATGTCTCACACGGTTATCATTGCAGGAGTTGGAGGACGGTTTCAAGAATCTTTTGTCTACATTTCTATGGCCTAATATTCGTAAACTTATATTTGAGGTAAGTCATACCGTTTTTTATTTTGTTATGTAATTCTCCTTAAATCTAATGTCAGTTCGCTGGGCTATGTCACCAATGTTTAAACTAAGTCATTATGATAAAGTGAAGATGTACAACTCTTTGGAGAAATACAATGATCCAGAAGCCCCCTCCATACCACTGAACATTCTCAATGCAAGAATGACTACATGTAGTATCTACTAATCACATTCCTTGTCTTATAAGCCACCTGGTTGAAATATATAATTCCCAGAAGCATAAGTCTAATACTCCCCTGCTTTCACCATTATAGAAGAAGAAGTTTGAGATTCGAGCAGTTGGCACACCAACGGGGCGCAAGTTCACATACTACACGGGCAGTGACGAGCGGGCAAAGTACCTGCTCTCCCTGTGCCGAAGCACTCACCAGTTCCAGATGGACGTACAGCCTAAACTAGCAGAGATCCGGCATCTGGAGGCAGAGGACAAGCGACGCTTCCGTGACAACCACCGCGAAGCCTACATCTATAGTGATAAGCGCGAGCTGGATCGAGACCATGGTCGGGCTTCAGGGCGCAGTCATACGTCGTATTGTTCAGCTACACCCACTGAAAGTGCCCAGTCGGCGCCCACACGTACACCGCCCACCTGCGGGGTGCTTGACCAACGGGTGTCTGTTATCAGTAACACCAGTTCTAACACCACATCAGGCATAGTTAGTGACAAGATGTACATGAGCTTTGACGATAGTGAAGGTGAGTGCAGACAGAATCAGAGTTCAGAGTATTATATGCATTCTATTGGAAAATATCTTTGATACATTATTTTTCAAACATAATTTCTAGTATATATCAAAACATGTTTTTATAATCGCAGAGACTTATCTGGGAGATACATACAGACTGTACTGACGTATTTTAATATCATAGCATATCTATTAGCCCAAAACTTTTATCACTTTTGCAATAGATCAAAATATATCTGTGTACATGTTATGCCCTTCACTGCTATTCTTACGTTGTTGTTCTGCTTTTTAAAGCAGATTACTATCAATGCTTGGATGACATGAGAAACAATGAAATAATGATCGACAGTCCTCCAAGCAAGGCACCAAGCAACTATGGTAGCTACACGACACCACATCCACGGATCACACCCATGCACAGTATGCAAGGTAAGCTGACAAAACCAACAAAAATGTATTACGTGTATATGCTAAGATATAAAATGTATTTATAATGAGGTAGCAGAATGTTACGGCGATATAATGTACTAATATAATATATAATAATATATTTAGAAATTCTAAATGTTTTACTTATTTCAGTGTACCCAGGGCCTGGATTGTCCAGTTCACCAGCAAGCTTGAATCGTGTTGGGGAATTGCTGCGTCCAGTTTCCTCCTCGTCACGGACCCACTCGAGCATCTCGCGTACGTCGAGTTGTCACAGTCAGCGCAGTGGGAAGCTCCTCCTGTCTACACCAGTGGAGGTGCACTCACTGCCCATGCCTCTCCCAGCTCCCATCCCTGCTGAAGTCCACATTCAGCGGATGAGTCATGCTCCCACTATGACAGTCTCCAGCACACCGGTACCACCGGGGGTCGGTGCAGTGTTCACCGGTGTCGTCACCAGTGGCGCGCCTACACCGTTACCCTCCATGGCCTTCGGGAGTGTGGTAGGGTCCGCGGCTGGTGGTAAAATTAGTCCAACCTACGTGAATGTCAGTGAGATGATGGCCACGACAGGGCAGTTTGGCACAGGGGCACAAACCTCGGCAGCACCCGTAAGTTACGTCACCGACATGTCACCATTTGTGGGACAGACGTTTGTTGCTGAGTCGCGTCCAATTCACCATGTGGCTACACCTGTTGTGTCGCACAGTGCGCTTAGTGTCATACCAACCACCAATGTAGCCAGCATTGTCCAGGCACCGCGTGCTACCGGCAGTGGGGGTGCTGGAGGGATGCAGAGTGGCTATGGCCCAAAGACAAGTAGCTTGGGAGGACAGAGTCTTCACACGCTGGAGTATCACCATGCGACACGTAACAGCATGCCATCGGAGTACCCTAAGAAGGTGCTGTCGGTGGCTAACCCGCCTCCCATGGTGGTCTCCTCCCACCCCCATGTGCCACCTGGTGTGGCTGCCCAGCAATGTCTGCCTGTTGAGGCCAGTCGTGCATTGTCACCTTCAGGCCCTATTGGCATTGTCCAGCCTGCCCACCTTCCTCAACAGGCGCCACCCCTGACGCCGCATCTGACCCACACCCACCTAGCCCCACCCTGTACTGACCAGGCCTTGCCATCCAGTCACCACACACCAGCCACTGCCCACATCACACCACCCATCATGCACAAAGCGCCACCAACACCATCAGCTACCAGCTCTTCTGTAGTAGCTCCCACCGCTGACATCAGTCCTCTCACCATGCCACACCAGCCCAAGCTGGCTGCAGTACCGGCACCACCATCAGCAGCACCTCAACCACCGCACCTCAACCCGCGTAGTCACACTCCCCCGGCACTCGCCACAACTACCAGCAACACTGGAAACATGCATGAGGCCCTAGCCCTTGTTATACCACCAGCAGCTGTGTCATCCATGTCCAGTGGCCATGTCCTCGACCATTCTGTTACTGTGGATGACCACACATCAGGTCCGAGCACACCACTGATGGTCTTGCCACCTAGTGTCAGTGGTTCAAACCAGGCACTCACTGTTCTTACCCCAGCAACTATGGTCACGCCGCCAGACTACCCTGTCGCATCTAAAGACCCAGAGCCAGCTGCTGCAAAGGATGCCGCTTCAACTAAAGCTGCCAGCCCGTCCAAATCATTAGGGACGACCCCGTCACCAAGCCGCCCCCGTGGAGGCCTCGTGCCGACAGGGGAGGCGTGGGGGTACTCTAATGATGTAAAGCGCGGGGTAGGCCGTGCCCAGCAGCGACACCACAGCATGGGCAAATATGATCAGGTAAGTTCTAGCTATATTAAAAGTTATCTTTCTTCATCGTGAAAGCAAAAGTTTGATACAGATATAGGGATGCCAAATTTTACGATTTTTAGAGCCTATTATTACCATTACGATTTCCTGATTCAGTGTTTTTAAAAGTCATATACAGCAACCATCAATATCAACCCATCAAGGGGTACATAGTGATTTAATATTCTATAATATATCCCCTTTTTCATCATCAATTCATGCTTGAGCACTGGCCTTTCAGGATTGAGTCGATATGATGTATGCATGCAGCATTACAGAATATTTTCAATACAAACCTATCCATTATTCATGTAAAAATGCTATTCTAAATTGGTATTTCATTAATACAATGTTTGTTACGATTTCAAGCAGAAATTGCACGTTTTTTGGGTCCGAAAATCGTTTAAAAAATACAATCTTGGGGTTGGGGTACCTTGGCATCCCTGATTAATTGTGTTGTTAATTCTCATAAAATCATAAATGTTTGAAACCCTAGAAATTAAAACTGTCAAATTGTCCCGGAACAGCCCCTTTGTCTCATTCAGTCTTGAACTGATAAAGAGTCGCATTATCTAATTGTTTGTTATTGTCATTTTCAGTTCCTCAGTCCAAATGCTGGCCGCGAGTCGGAGAAGCGTTCCCGCGGACAACGGAGTAAGACCTGTCCGGCACATGGCCTGATGCCGGTGGACGTGGCAGCTGAGCTGCAGGGCCTCACCGGTAAGAACCTCTCACTGCCACTACTGAGTGCACTCTGCAATGACGAGTCGCTCATGAAGCAGTTACAGGAGAAGTGCAGCTGCTCCGGGGCTGCCAGCATCAGCAGCCAGACTGGACTCCGAGAGGACAAGAACCTCAGCTTCAGTTCCCCAAGTGCCACACTCGTCACAAACGAGGCGTCCGGGGTACGCCCCGTGAGCTGGCATAGTGACACCATCAGCCTTGATCAGACTTTCAAGCTGCTTCGAGATGAGCAGCTCTACCAGGGTGATGATGCTCGCGCCTCGCCCGTCATTCCGGGTAGCCACCTGAGCTACTCGCCACCAGCTAAGGCTACAACCCCCGCACTGCACCCCCACATGGCTCTGCTGGACCCGGTGCCAACACGCTCTCATTCAGATGAACTGGCTTCTCTGACGTCAAGCCAGCTGCAGGCCTCACCACTTATCGCTGGCCTACTGGCACCCTCACTGGGGCGTGTGGCAGTGCATTCCTCCGGTGCTAAGCTGGGTAATAGCACTAGTGGTGCCATGTTCCCAAGTAAACTAACAAGTGGTGGACACAGCCCCAACAGCAGTGAGACTCTCCATCAACAAGCTAGCATGGGCCTGGCCTGAGGTGGTTGCCTGCTGTTATGTGTTATGTGTAACCACCCAGTCGTTCTTTAATACCGATTGGCCAAACCCATATACATGTATATTTCTTATTGCAATTTTATTATTAATGGCCTGGTGGTAAAGAGCGGTGAGTCTCCGACACACGCTTTTCGTGTTCAAAGCTAATGTGATACGTAGACAAAGTCTTCCATCTTCTAGGGAACAATGTAGGTCTAGCTCTCACTTGAATTTAATGGCTCACACAGCGGTTGGAGAATAGGTATTTTATCTACCTGAACATGGTTTAGAGTGATTGGACTATTTTAACTTGCCAAGTTGTGAAAGAAGTGCATGTATATGAGACAAAGGGCATAAACTCCAAGACTCTGATTGCATCCATGATCGGATGTGGAGTTTCCTCTCTGTAATATCTTTTGTAAAACCCTCTTGGAAATTGTACAGTGCCGAACCCGTTATCGTCTATTGAGTGTCAAAAAATTCTGATATCTTAGAGTACTATTATATACTTAATCGAGGATATCTCGAAGTACACGAATTTGTGTGTACTGTTATTATATTAATTTCCCCCCATGTAACTGATGAACGCTAATAATTCGGTTTTCACCTTTAATTCATAACTGGAATGATGATGGTTCGTATATATCCTTGCCACGGGGTGAGTTATACAATCTATAACCTTTTTGAATTAATTGTCCGCTGTGCTGAGTTCTTAGCGTCGTTGCAAATAGTGGACTGCAGTTGATGTTAGTTTGGAATGGTACTCATATTATATAAACGCCTAGGAAAGTCGTATATTGTGAGCTTTTTAGTTGGTGCGTGATCTTAATCATGGTCATATTTTGTACAGTGTGTAGAAGTCATATCGGAAAGGTACCAGACAACGAAGAAATATTACACTTTGGCTTTGTAGAATTAATGTATTGCAATTGGAAGAAGGAATAACTAACCAGATAATCTACAGACAGGTAATCGCTTATGATATTTCACGTATAGCATCTGTCCTATGGAAAGGAATTAACCCTAATATTTATATATACATGTCTATTTGTTTGATTTCCATATCCCACCGTAAGTGTTTTTCTAAATATCTGTGTTATTTGGCATATAAATTATATTTGTTACAAGTCTTTCAAATTCTTAAAGACTGGTATACTATCACATGATTGAATTTTAATTGATTCGGCATTTATCATGTTGTGTGTCCCTTACCACCGGGATTGCCAAATAATCGAGCATTCGACCTGCCAAGATGCAAAAATTATCTATTGGGATGTTCACCCACTGACATAACAAATTGTCGTTCATAAAGAGGTCAACTACCATTTGTACATTTGGATAAGAAAAAAAAATCGTTCAAAATCGTATCAGTGTACTCATATCCAGAACTATTTATGTTCATATTCCCTACCGTTTTGCACGGAAATAGTTGTAAACTGTAGTTTTGTATGGTCATCTACCTGAAGACAATTTTTTTAAATTTTAGGTTAAACTATTCTACAACCGTTTTATATCTTTTGTTTGAATATGCTCGATAATATATAACGATTACCAACCGATTAATGTCAGTCCTATCTCCATTATAAAGAATTATTGTGAGTATCAAAGGCACATATTAAAGTAGAATTGATGATACATATACATCCAAAGTTCAGTTCAGAATGTATTCCCCTGTCAGAGGTGCCTCTTAATAGGAGGAAGTGGGAATACGCATATTACTTTTCTACCATTATGCCTGTATGTAATGCTTAGTACAGGTGTAGTATTTTGTTGATGTTTTAAGATTAACGAGAGCTCTATTTTAGCGATCGGTCTTATAAGAAAACTTACTACGTCCATATTTAAATCGATACCATTAGTTTTATTTTGTGATTTTACCAGCTTGAAACACATATCTTGTTTAATACGTTCCTATTAAAGCTAGGTTTTAGTGATCTTAGATGAGAGTAGTATAACTGACCCACATCCACTGCCTTCTCATTCTTTTTCGAGTTTTCGGTTTACATGAGTTTGTTAAGGTATGTGCATAAGTGGGTCCATGTCATCAGTGACTATATTTTAGGTTTAGGCCTATTGCTGATATCTGTATCCAGAGATTAGTGTAGACCTAAAACTAACTGTACTAACATGTAGTTGACGAAAGGTCTAGGTATTTGAACTTTGGGTAATGCTGTTTGTTCAAGATGCAAACCCTTTATCAAGGGAACAGACTTAATTAGGAAATATCCAACTTATGTTGTTAGTCAGAATTTTACATCCCGGTATACATTACTTCTAATATATAAAGACGTAAGACAGGTCAGTGCAATATAGACTGTTAATTGTTTTTGATGAAGGATATACACGGTCACCCATCGTTACCATTCTTGATTACGACCTACGTATAATGCAGAGGTGGTCAAATATTGTGTATTTTCTATGAAGTATTCTCAGGGTTTCAATATTTATTTTTATACATTTTTACAGACGCTATGTTTGTGAAAGGCAATTGTCCTATTGCCTGGTGTGGTTCTGGCTAGTTGTAGTTTCCGTGTGAGGCTGGCTGGGTATGCCAATATCGGCCTATCGTGATGTGGTTTCACCCATCTATGGCTCCTGTCTATGTACATAGCACACTCCATGCCTTAAGATGAATGTCGCAGCTTGGCGTGACCAATGGGTGCAACGTAATACATGTGACGTATTACTCTGGATGTATTATGTAGAATACCATACATATGATGTATCAGACCAGGCATGGTATTATTCAGGGTTTTCTTCTTGTCTCCCTCTTTCTGAAGGCCAAAGGGGTGAACCCTGGAATTTCCCCAAAATCCACTGAACAATTTATCTAATATTAAAAGGGGATGGGGTCTTAGATTATGGATGGTACCCATCCGATGAAGATCCCATGCCTGCTTGACTGACTATACAGTTAAGGTCGTAATGATGAATATTACACTTGATGTATTATGCATGAAGGAACATGCATGACGTATTCTGTGTGCTTGTCGGCACATTGGTGCAAGCGTCTGTTCACGTCAACAGAATGTTGACTAGGTATCCTTTTATATCTATATCACCAGCGTGTGCCACCGAGAACACTCTTTATACGATTTTTTTATGCATTTATATGAAAATAACAAAAGAATAATCAATGAATTAACTGTTTTATCAATATTCGATATGATTAACTTTTATACGAAGAAAATTGCCAAGTGCCTCGATTTTAATCTGATAACTGTTTATGTGTATTTGATCTTTTTTTTTAAAAGAATGTATTTTAAATTCGGCCAGTGTGTACATAATGAAGTGACTGCCAAATGATCATGTATGGCCGCTGAGATTAAAAGTACAATGTATAACTTGTTAAAGAGGGAATACATGTGTTGGTGAAAGTAACCACAGATATTCGTCAGTGGAAAAGGGACAGAAACTTAAAGACTGTGATTACAGGAGAAAATAACCCCAAGGCTTAGTGAGTCTCATGTAAAATAGGAGTTGGAGCTACGTGACCTGACCTGAGACTAGAGAAGGGTCTTGTCTGAACGCTCGAGAGAAATCTGTACAGGTTCATGTTACCAGGGTGTATATAAAATATATTAATGAATAAAGCCCATCAAGCTATAAACCATGCCTCTGTGTTTTCTCTAACGATAAACTAGTCAATTCAATTCAATCTAAAATGATTCAAGAACAAGTGTAAGTCTGAATGCACAAACTGCCGATTTTTAATATACTGCTTCTAGTGTTAATATTGACTGTCAGTTGGCTTGCAGTGGTCGGGCCCAACATAAAACTACTTCTGCATGTTGAATACATGGCTCCTGGTTTCACCCTTTCAAATGTTGGTATGAATGACAAATCCAGAAGCACCGAAGAGAGGAACACTCTCACCATATACAGAATGGATTGACTGGCATATTAGTTCAGGCATTAGCCACCAGTGGGACCTAGCTGGCAGCGATAATAGCATATCATACATTATATATTAAAGTGGCATAATCACCGAGCGTATCCCACTCACAATTCTAGTACTGTTCTAGTCTACTCTGTGATTAAGTGTGAGTGGTGAGAATGCCCCTCTAAGATTATTATACATGTAGCCGTGTAGTTATGTTATCAGTTTCAAAAAAGAAAAAGAAAAGGGACAGATTACCAACTGAACAGTACAATGGAGAATTTACAGTAAGATTACACAGAAAATAAAACGATATTCTTAAGATTAAATTTACGCGGAAAATGAATACCCACACACTGCCGTGACAACGTACGAGCCAGATAAAACACCATTTAGAAATAATGACATTCAAAATGTCAGAACTATTTGCAATAAATGTAATGAGAAACACCATTCTTTATAGCATGTACCTGAATTTGTGGCTTAACATTTCCGTGGGAGGTGCGGGGGGAGGGGGGAGGGGGGCAGCTATGAGTCTGATTGTAATCAATGTAGATGAATATCATTCGAAATAACAATAACCATCGTTCATTCTATAGATAAAAACGTACATTTATTGATCAACCACGGCAAACATACTGGTTAGACAACTCAAGACTCCGCCCATCCACTCATGTATATATATATATATATATATATATATATATATATATATATATATATATATATATATATATATATATAGTTATATATAGTTATATATAGTTATATATATATATATATATATATATATATATATATATATATATATATATATATATATATAGTTATATATATATATATAGTTATATATAGTTATATATATAGTTATAAAATATACATTTCACAGTGTTTTCACAGTGTGATTAGACTTTTGTTCTAGTTATGCGAAGATGTCTACTCTCTCATTATTGAAAACATCTAGAAAGTAAAATCTACGTTATACAAATGTATACTCTATGCTCTAAGGATTAAGGATAGATTAAGGAAGATTCATATAAAAAATGTTCATCTGTTATATAGGCTATATGGGTAACATTAATATAACATCCACTATTCAAGACAACAATGAGATAATGCCCTTGTGTATGAGTACAAGAGCTGACATAATTATGGATAGTAGGTTACATCATGAATAGGTGGATACACGTATGACAAGTATAGGTTACCTCTGAATAATGGATTATCTGATCCATTGATCCAAGAGATCGAGCTCAGTTTTGCGTTTTGAAAAATGTTTTCACATAATTTCAATCTAGATTCATTCTTTCATACACAAAGTGTCTAAACAACGTGTAACATTTCGTTTGTTCTCCAGGCAGTAAATCATCAATCGTTTCATCCATTAGAAAGTTATATAATGAAAGGTTGTTTCTATCAGTTACTTAAACCACCTTGTGTATAACTAGTATGTAAAACTTTATTCATGATGTTCTACAATTGCCTGAACAATTGATCACTGTTGATGGTATAGCATCAATATTAGATAAAACAATACATAGGCCCATATCTAGTACAGTAGTAGTAGTAATAGTAGTACGTTGTAGTTAGAATTTATGTTGGTCCAACATCAGAAATAATATGACAGCCCTAAAATGTTCCAACACAGGGTCAACACTGGGTCAATATCAGCAATATCAAGCATGGGCCATCTCTGGGCCAGCGGTCAAACAAACAATGACCCATTATCTGAATTGCCAAGAGTGGGTCATCATTGTAATTTGTATGTTGAACCAATGCATGCATTACCTACAATGGGACATGGTTGGTATAACGATTGCGATGGAGTCGATCATTGCCGATATTGGTCCAATATACCCTTGCTATGTATACCTGGGTATATTGCTTGTGTAGCCAGGCTTTGGCAGAGATAACTACTTGTTTTGGTCAGTCTCTGCAAAAGTAAGTGGCCATATTCATGTGGTTAGCCATATCAATGTGCGTCCTCTTTGTGCCTTCGATCTAAACAGACATCGAGATAGGGAAGCTAATTATGCCGGATATATGCACGCTTTTAGACTTTGAGAGGTGCCTGGGTCCCGTTTCTCCACAAATTTGCGGAGCTCCGCAAATATATACGGATGTCCGCAAATATATACGGATGTCCGCAAATATATACGGAGGTCCGTATTTGTATGCTTAAGTACCAAAAAGACATAATTTGCGAAGCTCCATAGATATATTTGTGGACG
This sequence comes from Harmothoe impar, assembly GCA_947462335.1. Taxonomy (NCBI): domain Eukaryota; kingdom Metazoa; phylum Annelida; class Polychaeta; order Phyllodocida; family Polynoidae; genus Harmothoe; species Harmothoe impar. The sequence goes on from OX381704.1 coordinate 60,406,844, forward strand.
TCCGCAAATTTGTGGACGTCCGCAAATTTGTGGAGAAACACCATCCAGGACATTTGAATACCTCGCGTAGTCTTAGTATATGATAGACGCATTTATGCTAAGTTTTGATATTCTAGTTGATAGGGAAGAAGTGGGAGAGTGGGGGGGGGGGGGGCATTTAAGAATATGCGGGGTATGCAAATGTCCAGGCATCCCCCGAGTGTTCATCTCGACGAGCCTCTAATAAGACTTCCCATTTGACATTTTCCAACCTGTAGATCGCCATACTCGCATCATATATATATATATATATATATATATATATATATATATATATATATATATATATATATATATATATATATATAAATATATATCATCAGTGCAAATCGCCATGCCCATGATGTTCCTTGACTTACATATTTACGCATATTTACGAAACTGGTGCCACCTGGTTTCCCTTTGTAGTAGTGGCGACGGTCACTTGTCCTCCCGAAGTATCCTCTTCTACCACATCTTTCTTGAATGGATCCCTTCCCAAAACCATCATAAAGAAGGCATTTCGGAACTGTGTGAAGATGTAAATCAAAATAATCATTACATTTAAATGGAAACTGAATATTACATCAATAAACCGTAGTGAGGTACACAAAAACAACAGAAATGATTAAATGCCTAATTAGTCAAGTTTTACTAAGGCCACTCAAAAAAAGGTGGTTTCTCATCACCAAGGGCTGAGAATTCTGACGAGGGAGGCTTTTTTCTTCTTTTTTTTAACTCGCGGGCTAAAATGTATAGGATTATTTATGTTTTTTGTGACCAACATTCACATTTTGTTGGTTAAAAGTTGATTGATTTTTAAAAGTGGAGAAAATGTAAGTTACTTCTATTCCATTGTATTGCTGTCATTATTAGCTTTAATTTGATACTAAACATGGCAATTTCCGTCCATTTTTATCATGTTGTTCATCAAAAATCTGCAAAAAAAAAAGTTTTCCTCAAAACCTGATTTTTATGATGCGCGCGGTGATGAGAAACCTTTTTTTTTTTAATGGCCTAATATACAGTCAATGATAGACTAGTCTGTGGTCATTGGGGGGTCCTGCTATGTCCCAGGCCTCGTGTGTACTGAAGTTTTATACTAACATCTATTCCACAAACAGGCACATGTTTAAGTTAATATGGAAGCCTAATTATCTAGAGATATATGCATGAGACTCCCCGTGGGCTTGTAAACCCGTTACTTTGTCTTAAATTTAACGAGGACCTCTAGTCCACCCCTAATTGAAACATGGGGATCTCTCACCAGCCAAGTATGGTAATACTTGGCTGGCCTGCTAGCTAAGGCCTAATTAGATCAATAAGGGCCGCATAATGCTTTATGCAATATCCCAGTTAACAAAGCATGTTTCAAAATGTTTTGGGTATTTATTTGGTTATTGGTTTCATAAAGAACGTGCACTCTAAAATTAGGTCTATACAAAAGTTTTTTTAAAAAGGTTGTTACCTTGCACGTGTGATCTTAGTAATGAATAATTGGAATACATAAATGGGTCACAACTGAGATCTCATGAGAGACCTAGATGGTGCCATCGAAGTGGAGTAACGGAGTCCTGCAAGTGAGGGGGAGTTAGACGGAACCGCTACTACTTTACAGTTATAATAATTAACACATAATTATAAACCCCAGAAGTATGATTAGTAAAAGAAACGTTATTTTGATATTGATAAACGTTTCTGCTCCATGCTTTAAGACGCCAGGGAATGGGTATATGCATCTGTATCCCCACAAATTGAGTCCACAATCGAGTCCACATATTGATCTAACGTCCAAAATACAACATATGTGATACAATATGTGAAGAGGGACCTTAATGCAGGGTACACAAAGGTCCCTTTTCCCAGGCCATGCCACATATTTTAAATAACGGGTTCATTATAAGTCACTGTTCTGCGCCGATTTACAGGCATGCACATATATACAGACTATCGCCACAGTAAATTGATAGACATAAAACTCATCTAGACTAATAGTAGAATAACTTACACCCTTATTCATGCCGATGTAGATGACTGGATTGTATATGCAGGAGGACTTGGCGAACAGAGCGGGTAGGACGGCATGGGTGTTGGTGATGAACCCTGGAGGACCAAAGGCGGCCAGGAAGCCCACTATGGCATAAGGAGTCCAGGCAATAATGAAGAAAGTCACCATCAGGCAGGACATCTTTGCCACCGCTATTGCAGCTTTCGCTGAGGAGTCTGTGGCCGCAGCTGCTTTTGCCATCTGGTTAAAGGAAATAAAGGTTAACATTGCAGGAAAGTCAAATTTCGCTTAAAATTCTTGCAGACTCAAGAAAACCATACATATTAACCCATTGTACATGCGGCAGTTGACCTCGGTTCCCACTTAAGTATATACGTAATATGGTCGGGAATATTGCATGACTAGGTCTGGTGGCCTATAAAGGATGAATAACCTCTCCTATATATATATAAGACCCAGAATAGCTGTCCTGGATTCACTCTTGCTGTACATAGGGGCAGCAATTAAGACTTCGAACTTTGATTAACCCTTTTATAGGGAGCCCGTTCAATAAAGCACTAGGCCTATATATATATATATGGCCCCAGGGGGCTACACCCGATGCTTCATACAATAGTATACCATGTGCGTACATCACCCCAGATTTAGCACCCTTATGAAGGGAACAATATATACCTCTATATATATTAAAGGTATACACCAGGGTCGGTCAATTCTGATCTACCCATAATATCTCTTAATCACTTGGGATTATATTAGTTTGATATATGGTGATGTAATAGAAGCAAAGAAATCAATACCTCAAAGTGCTAGATTTTGATATATAGACATTTGAAGATAGGATACCCTTAACTATGACCGCGTATGGGTAGAACCCCTATTTTTTCAATGTTTTTCAATTTTTTGAAAGATTGACCCATATAGTATCTCAACCAAACCTCTCAGATCTTTAGAGGAGATTATAAGCAACACAATCAATCCATGAAAATGGGTAGTCATAGGTGAAACCAAGAGCCATGACTGATATAGGGAAAAACACAAAATTAAAATAATTCTATTTTCTCTACATACACAGACAAAAAATTGGCCAACATTTCGTAATTAAAACCTTAGCCATCTGTACATAGGATCAAAAGATACATTTTACAACAAAAAAAACAAGTGATTCATTGATAACAAAAAACGGTTTGGGATTTATTCAAATATTTTCTAGTTAGCCTGAACACCTATAATAGCTTAGGGCACAGCTTTTTGAAGCAGAGAAAAACAGTGACAAGATGTGTAGAATGTGATAGTGAGGCACTGAAAGGGTCAGTAAAGGTGAGTTAGGTGATATGCACAAGGGAGATATGCTTTTAGCATAGTTTTGGGTAGTTTCATGTTTTGCCACCAGGTGCCGTATGCGTAGACCCCTATACCTTTAAGATCCACAGGTTAACTGGTAGCGGCAGGGGACACATAATGAAGTTAGCTTTTACATTAATGATAGAAATCCCTTTCACCTTGGCTGTTTTTCTCCAGACTATTTTGAACGATCTAACAGCAGTTTCTTCACTTATTTCATGATCTCCTCACTCACCTCTCTAACCTTCATCCATACTTTTGTGTAGCTAAAGATGATCATGAAAACCGGCAGGATGTAACTAAAGATGAAGAGAAGCGTGAAGTAGCTGATGTTGGATGCCGAAGTTGGACGGAAGTCGACGCTACACCAGGTGCCGAGACCCTCTGGGATATAGCTACTCCACCCTATCAGCGGCCCGACAGCCCACACAGAGGAGAACGCCCAGCTGAAGGCTAGTGGAGATGAATAAATAAAATACATGTAACATTATATAAAAATGACAAAAAGTATAGTAGTATTGCCTGAAATGATATAAATACATTTACATGTAGGCCTATTATACAGTTTTAAAATGCCAAAGCCAATGCGATTTAGAGGGTATTTCCCAATCATCTCTGTAGGAGTTAAAAAGATCCTTAAAGGTGGACCATCAGCTGCTGTATGTCAATTATTTTATAGGCCCTAGTTTTAGTTTCAAATGGTATATATATATATATATATATATATATATATATATATATATATATATATATATATATATAGATATAGATATATAGATATAGATATATAGATATAGATATAGATATATAGATATATAGATATATAGGCCTATATACATATATTATAATATAATATATATAGCGCTTTTACATGACAACACTCACCTATGGCTCCGATGGCGCGGGTATAGGTAAGCCCGCCAACATTGAAGGGCCGTATCACGGTCAGGTAACGTTCCACCGCCACCACCAGCAGGGCAGTTAGGCTGGCCTCACCTTTAGAATATGGGATATTAAAACACAAAATAACAATGGTAATGCTCGAATGTCCCTGCGATTTGTTGTTCTGCCCAGTGGGCACAGTACATTGAATCAACATTGATGAATGGTTGTCAATGTTTATTCAATGTTGATTCAACATTGATTCAATCTTTGCGTTCTGAGACCCTTGTCTAATCTAGGGAATTGGTTATTCCACAAAGTTCAAAGTGTTTGGAAGATTTGTTAATCCACAACATGGTTTTTCTTAATCATACTCCTTAGATGCCTTGCAGTATTTGCGGGGGCCTCTGTAAAAACAATAGTGTAAAACACAGAGACTCTCACGGCCTTCAGCAGAAATGGCCATAACTCCACAGTGCGATTTATGGGCCTGAAACATTTGCGTTTTGATTCAATACCAAGTTAAAACTGCTGCCAATACTCCAAAAGCAAGGATTCCTCTTATACCTTTGCCCAATATATTAGCCAAACTCCACAGCATCATAACTGCTACCCCGGTAAGTAACGATGAAGGCTGGCTGGGTAAATAAAATTTTATTTTTTATGTATAAAATGTTATGAGATTTGTGTATTGAGAATTTACACGTATGTACACATAATAGACAGACATATTAACAATTATTAATGCTAAACTGCAATACGAATAAAATAATAAATAATAAAACCACATAACATAGGTGTGGGTGGGTGGGAATTTGACTAGAACCGATAGTAGTGACTTCAGTGACTGTTTGAATGAGAATGGTGCCTGGGGTGGCTGCCGGAAGTGTCCTGTGAAATACCGGAAGTACCTGAGGGTGGTGTCTTATTCTTTCCCTAGGGGGCAGCAATGATGCACAATTAAGCCTTACGCTCAATGATGCCACAATTTATGAACCTTGAAACCTCTGCAGCTGGCACAATTGCAATGTAGGTATGTTACCATAATCCAAAATTGCAAGGGTTCCTAGCACACCTTTGCCTATTCCAAACTCGCCATATTTGACTGGTCCCACCCAGTGGGCACAAAACCTTGATTCAACATTGAAAACTGGTTGATATAGGGTTACAGGGTAGATCAACCTGTTTTCAACATTGATGCAATGTTGCAATTTCAACGTTGTCAACCAACACCTGTTTCAACATTGATGCAATGTTTGGATATCAACTTTGAATCAACCATGGGTTTTCCCACCTTTCCCACTAGGTGCCTCCACAACCTACTCCTTGGCATTTCTATCTCCATGCTACATCGCTTTTCCCTAATTATAAGCTCTTATTTTCTCATCAATGTATACAATTGATCAAAATGTCATTCTTTTTCATTGACAACTATGGTGTGTGCATTTGGTTGACATTTGGAATTAAATGACAAGAATACATGCATGGTTTCAGTAAGACACCCTTTATGTTGCTAAGAATGATGGATAAAGCCTCAGTCATGACCAGGTTAGTTTGAAATGGATATGAATGCCTCTTAGTGTGATCATCAGAGGTCATTCATGTACCCCTACCCTGGATAGTGCTAGAATTAGCATTTAATCTTGGAGAAATGGGGATGGGGGGATGTTGTAATGAAAATATATGAATTGAAGGAATGAGTCTACATAAGAATACTGTATCTAATATACTGAATCTCAAATTATGCATCAGCAGTCAATATCAAATCAATGTAAATCATTTTATCATGTTTATGTGTTGTTGATTTATAATGGTCATATCAATGTTGAATCACTGATGATTGATCAATGTTGATGACCTCATCAATATCAACATAATGACAACCCTGTATCAACTGTTGATATTATGTCGCTACACACATTGAATCAACATTGAATCAACTGAAGTTTGCCCACTGGGCAGTAGGTATATTCTACTTTCCAATCACCAGCTTCAGCAGATCCTGTGGACCAGATTGGGGAGCTAAAGCTCTGCTTGTAGAGTGGAACTACTGCACTTCCTGTATGCTAGGACACCTGCAATCTTTTTCCTGTCTTTCCTGTCCAGGATAGAATTGTGGTTAGGACAATAGGACTCATGATCAAGAGTACCTGAGTTCAAATCCCCTCCATACTATGTATGGTGAGCATACTATGCACAATTGAATCTCTTTTATTTATGTTTGATCTAATAGGTCTGTGTGGTTAACCTGTTAGGGAACATGCTTTTGAGTTCAAACATATATTAACTTGGGTTCGACTCCATTGGTTGCTAATGGCCACCGTCCACAGAGCATAAAATAGGGCACATCATCGGAATAAACCTTTGTTTATTTTGATTTTGTACAATGTTACAATAATTGGGGGGGGGGGCGGGGGCAGGCTAAAACTGTGAAGGGGGTTGGTGTGGAGACCAATACTTTGTCTGGATGCTGTATTAGGGTAATTTGAGGGTGCTGATTCCAAATCTGTCCTGTGTAAAGTGATATCTTTGTCGCAACAAGGTCAAATTCAAGGTCAAAGGACACGATTTTATGTAAAAATTAAACTAAAATGGGCACACATATTTTGAGACAAATACAGAGACACTAAAGGTGAAGCTTATTCATCTTACACAGTCATGCTCACATGACATTGTATGGGACATTATCTGGCAGGATAAACTTGACCTTCAAGTGATTGGAAATATAACCAAATGTACTATTGGATTTAACTGCTATTACCCTGCTTAAACTGTTATTAGTTTATTAATTGAAATATTTCATGTTGTAATGGAACCCTGGTGATTTGACAACGTGTTATTGATGGGGATCAACATGTAATACATGTACAATTTTTTTTTAAACATATGATATGCTATCTTTATACGCACACATTTAACAGGTAACACCGAAATCGTGACCTTTGACCTTGAATTTGACCTTGTTGTGACAAAGATATCACTTTACACAGGGAAGATTCGGAATCAGCACCCTCAAATTACCTAAATACAGCATTCAGACAAAGTATATTGGTCTCCACACCAACCTAAAGTTAAATATCAACAATTGGTCTGCCTGGATGGTGTTTCTCCACAAATATACGGACGTCCGCAAATTTGCGGATGTCCGCAAATATATTTATGGACCTCCGCAAATATATACGGATGTCTGCAAATATATGCGGAGTTCCGTATCTGTATGCTAAAGTACCAAAAAGACATATAGGCCTTTATTTGCGGAGCTCCATAAATATATGGAGAGTGTATTTACGGACATCCGCAAATTTATGGACGTCCGTATATTTGTGGAGAAACACCATCCTGGCCCCCCAAGTACAAGTAGACAAACTTCGGCGTCTATGATGTGTCAAATGATGTGCAAATGATGTGTACACCCAGTGGACCTTGCAAATTACTTCATAGTCGGCCGATGAGGGTTTGTTGTACTGAATTGGATGCAAGAGAAAGTCGGCCGATAATATCAAACCTGTTTGATATTATCGGCCGAATCATGGCTATATAAAACTTAAATGGATATAGGAGCGGGGGGAGGGTAGTAGTTGTGGGCCATACCATAGTTTATTTATACATAATGTGAATGTAAATAGAGGCATATCTCTGTCAGCCATTTAAAGAATCTCTGAAATCCGTATAAAGAGCTCTGACGGCCGTATAAAGGTCTTGTATTTATGTAGGGCGAAGTGCCGACTGAAATGGGGGAGGGGGGGAACTCCTATATTGCTGAGTCGGCGATTCTATACGTACGATGTTCGTTTATGCTCTGTGGGCGGTGACCATAAAGGTCCTTATTACAGTGGGCTGTTATGTAGTAATTATAGGACGTGTACCAATCTGTTTTTTGTTTACTGGGTGGCTCCAATATGGTCATAGATTAGACCCAATATTGGCCAATTATGTAGTAGTTATAGGACGAGTACCAATATGTACGTGAAATACAGTGAAGGAGCCTTATAATGCTTTGTTCTACGTGCCCGCTGTGGTATAATTAGCATTAATGATTAATGAGGATAATCAATGTCAACAAATACCTATTGTACCTAAATATACTAACAGCCACCATAGCTCAACCAGGAGAGCCTTGAACTCACAATCTAAGGGTCCTGGGTTTTGTCCTTAGTGTGGCTTTTAGTGTAACAATTTTGATTACCAAAGGTGGTTACCAAAAGGCTACACTCAAACCTTAGAATCTATTTTATTTATGTTTATGGCTTTTGAAAAAGGGGACTTATTGATCATGAATTTATAGATTAAAATGAGGTAGGCTCACGACACATTGTAATAGGGACCTGTAGCAACTAATGGAGTCAAACCCAAGTTAGTAAATGTTCCAACTCAAGGCATGTTTCCTAACAGGTCAACCACATGAGCAGACCTATTAGATCAAACATAAATAAAAACAATTTAATTGTACATGATATGGTCACCATACATAGCCTGGAGGGGATTTGAACTCAGATCCCAGCTAGCAAAACTCGTATGAATCACGTTATCTCAACAGATATTTACTACATTTGGTTACATCAGAAAGTGGCGCCCATTACATACTATGTGCAAATCTTTAAGACGTGCTTTTGACTATGTAATATCCATGTAAAAAAATCATGTGTATCGTACGTAAATTAATTAGATGATGTAGACATCATCATCGATTATATATATGATATATATACACAATGTAATTTAGATGGTCTTGGGTGACATTAATCTGATCTCAGGATAATTTTGTTTTTGAAATAAATCCCTATGTATTGTATACACAGACAGCATAATTAGGTCAAAAACACGTAAAACCAAAACATTATTTGCACCTATTTCCTCTGTGTGTGGTACTCCATCAGAAGCAAGTAACATCCAGGCAATCAACATAATCAAGGGTTTCTTGCCTGTAGACATCACCAATAGTCCTACAGAGACTTAGCACATTGATCCTAGCAAATTGGCCAAGATGTGATGCCAGCTCATGGTCAGTATTTTCATTTGAATAGTTGTAGCAACCAAAGAAAAGGTGTGCTCATACTAATCTCCTGGTTTTCCAACAATCATTCTACATGAACAAAAATGACATATCATACATTGCAGACAAAAGTTGGTCAAATTTCATCTTCTTTGGAAATTCTTTGTGTTAAACAAATACTCATTTATGGTCAAAGTATTGCCAATGTAGATTGGATTCTATCGATATTGGTTAAGGGAGACATCTTGTGTTAAAACAGTGAACTACTTGAAAGGTAAAGTACAGATGTGTTATAGACGTCAAAATCTGACCAGATAAGGATGTACCACATGTATAAAGTATACGTAATATTGATGTAAAATCTATCACATCATTTTAGTATGCACCTTAAGTCATGAATTTGACACCAATGTTTTACGTGTATAGTTTCTCCAAAAAAAGATGTAATATTCTGATCAAGATTTTACCACTCGTTATGTCAAATAGTAACCACATTCAAACGTATGGATGATATCAAATGACTAATGTCATTTTCACATGGCCATTTAGATGTAAATAATACGTAAGTTTCCTGTCAAACTACTATGCGAATTGATTTACTCCCTCAAGATGTAATTATGGGGTCATTTTTACGTATCAACGTGAATATGACCAGTAAGAGACGTACTTTTTACATAGGGTGCTAGCTGGGATACTCTTGATCATGAGTCCATTGTGCTAAGCACAACCCTATCCTGGACAGGTAAGAAAAGTAGTGTCCAGGTACAACCAATTCACAATATCCACATGTAGAGGCCAAGTGTAAGTATTGCTCCAGTCTCCCCCCAGAGGTTGGGCCCCCTCAAACCCACACTGCTAGTTCTAAATACTCTCAGACTGTGGCAGCACTCGTATCCCACTAGTGAGGAATAACCTTTATATCCTAGGTTGAAGCTCTGCCACATCTGGGTTGAGTACTGTGTTACGTCCCTAATGTACCGAAAAGCTCAGAAACAAAAGCTTATTTTAGAGAAATGGTAGGGCCTATACACGCATGAACAGAAGGACAATGCAAGATGACAAAATAGTATTCTTTGAAAGACGGTATAGATTGCAATCATTCAAAAAAAAAGTCCATTGTGTAGAGGCATAAAATTGTGGAATGAACTACCCTCAGAGGTTCAATATATGAGAAAGAAACATTGAAGAGAGTGATCAAAAAAAGTATTGGCAATGTAATGAAGGGAATGAAGGAGAAATATATGGAAGAGCTAAGAGTCAGGAGATAGGGAACTCTGTGTAGTTGTATATTTTAGTCGGAATACCCATTGAGCTTATGTTTATTTTAAAACATAAAGTGGTAGTAAAATCATGCCCGCAAGCAACTTAGCTTAAATTGAGATATTGGGTGCTTTAGAGATTAGCTTTTTATTAACTGTTTAATTTCTATTATCATCATCACATTTAGATATTTCATTCATGTACATACTGTTCATATAAAGTGTTCGTGAAATAGCTGTATAGTAATAGTAGTAATATAATAATAGTATGTACTGTACACCTGCAGCAAAAGTTGCTGGCAACTTTTGTTCCAGTAGATTTTGCTGTAGGTGTACAGCAACTGACTTGCTGTGCACTTACAGCAACTTCTACTGTAAATTTACAGCAACTTCTACTGTACATTTACAGCAACTTCTACCGTACATCTACAGCAAAAGTTGCTGGCAACTTTTGTTCCAGTAGATTTTGCTGTACATGTACAGCAACTGGGTGCTGTAAAGTTACAGCAACTTCTACTGTATGTTTCATATTGTTGTTGTCATCAATTTATATAAATTAATATGCATGCATGGAGAGTACTTTCCTGCATAACAGTTCAATTTCAGCTAGGATAATACACACTACACAATGTAATGGTTTAATCCTGCTTTAATACAGCTGAACTGTATGTGATACCAGCTTTATCCCAGTCCAGGCACTTAGGCATTTAACTTTTCCCACCAATGTGGTGTCTATTCTATACACTTGCTGTTTTTTTGTATTATTTAACACAATTATGCAAATATCAATACACTTTATGATAACTGCATTCAGTCACTCTTATCCATTCTTATTTTACGATGTCTTGAGAGTTTGTGAGGCTTTATTTGACTCGGGAAAGGGTTGGGTGGAACAATTACTACAAATATGGTATACTGCTGCCACCTAGCAGCAGAAATTGACAGCACAATGTACTGTAAATGTACAGCAACATTGCCGGAGACCCAATTTACAGTACATCATGCTGTAATTATACAGCAAATAGTGCTGTAATAGTAGTACCACCTACGGCAAAAAGTGCTGTAAATGTACAGTAACTTCTTACAGTGTACGGCATCTAGACAAAATAGAAAAGGCTATTCTGTACCATAAGTTAGTATAGATTCAAGGGTAATTACAACTGTATCACATCTATGCAGTATCATAAGCATGAATTTGCATGAATTCAAGGAATCCAATGTTTTAACTTGAAGAACCTGTCCGTAGCATTGTAACAGCAAATCACCATGACATTGTATACATAGTTCCAATAAATGTATGTCTTAGAGGACATACAAAAAGAAAAGAAAAAGAAGAGTGCTGGGTGGGTAGACCCACAGGACTTGTCTGTATTCACTGTTAACTCATTTAGTCGACACCATATTGCCACAGCTCTGTGCCACAGCTTGAGGTCACCAGAACAAAATCATCTGCAGTATAACAAATACGGTGTGGCCCCGGACGGGGCCAGACTGTGTTTGCAAGTGTGGCCCAGAGTGGGCTAATTACTGATGGGCGCCCGTTGGTTTGCGGCACTGGGCTTTGGTGTGAACCCAAGCGGGCTGCCCGAATTGGGCTCAGATTGGGTTTTGGACAGGCTGAAAGCAGACTCAGATTGGGTTTTGGACGGGCTGCCCACTTTGGACTCAGGTCAGGTTTTGGATGGGCTGCCCACTTTGGGCTCAGACCGGGTTTTTGACGGGCTGGCCAATTTGGTGCCACAGCACTACATGATAATTATGGGTTTTTAGAATCTATTCAATCATTCCCCAACATTTTCTTGTATAATTTGTTGAATAAGATAGGTCCTGCTAATCAACCCTAAGGCATAATCATACTCTTCCCATCCAATTATGGAAGTACCAAGCATGCCTATTATCATCAGGTTTAAGCCACATGCAGCATAGGCAAGTTTCTATGGTGTACATTGGCCTTCAAATCCATTGTTCATACCTACATGGAGCATATGAGTCTGGTCTTAAGTAAATTGTAATGCCACAGAAATAATGTCTACACTGGATAGCTGCTTGGAGAACCTCCTTTTCATCATTTAAAAATATAGTCTATCTTATTTCCAAACTGTGAGAACATCTATTTATTGTTTCCTATCCTATCCTATCCTATCCTATTTGTATTATTGTATAATGTCAATTGCATCTGGCTTTGTTGGAAAACTCTATATTTTATATGGTAGTGACATCTGGTGTGATTGATCAGAACTATTAGACTGTTCAAACCCAACCTCAGCCCACATCAAGCAGCCCACTTTGAAACTGATCTGAGACCAAGACAGGAAGCCCGATCAGGGCCTACACTTCAGCCCAGTCATCTGCCCAACACGAACCCAAAATGGGCAGCCTGCTTTGAAACTGATCTGAGCCCAACTCGGGCAGCCCGCTTTGAAACCGATCTAAGCTGAAATTGGGCAGCCCGCTTTGAAACTGATCTGAGCCCAAATCGGGCAGACTGATCAGGGCCACACTTCAGGCATGCCCGGGCTAGTTCTCCTAGGTGCGCGGACAATCGTTAAGAGCGCAATTGTCTTAAAATTAATACTGTCACTACTCCATAGAGTGTGCCACCCATCTCACCTAGCCACTTCGTGTTCGAAATTAGTCTTAATCTTCCTTGACACAGAATTAAGATTGTCTTAATTATCTTAAAATTAGTCTTAATCTTATCTTAACCTATCTTAATTTGATGTTAAACGACACAGTCCATTGTAGGATAGGCTAGTCGACTAGTATGTAAAGGGGGCCTCTGGGTAGATTAAGACATTTTAAGATGTAATACTTCCCAGTATACTGTGCTCCACACATTAAGACATTTTAAGATGTCTTAATTAAGATTGCGCTCTTAACGTTTGTCCGCGCACCTAGGGGAACTAGCACGTATTTGCACACTTCAGCCCAGCCATCTGCCCAACATGAAACCCAGCTCAGTTTTGCCCAACTTCAAACAGCCAATTCGAGCTAAAACCAAATTGGCCCCGTGTGGGCTTGCTACTCGGGTAGCCGCTCATATTGGTTATCACGTCTTGCACATTGTTTATGTATGCCAAGAACAGCAGCAGACCCAGCACGGACCCTTGAGGGACTCCACAGGGGACCAGTTTGGGTGTTGACTGCAGTCGGTTGGCTTCTGTATACTGTTGTCCTAGTGTAAGGTAGCTCTCAATCCACACTGGTGAACGGCCACAAACTCCATAGTCAAACAATTTCTGTAACAAGGTGAAGTGTTTTACTGTATAAACGCCTAAAAGACCACCACAGAGTGCCAGGCTTTGTTCATGGCATTGTAGAGATCCATCACTAGACCATAGATAGTGTCTGTTGTGCTGGGGATGAATCCGAATTGGTTGGGGGACATGTGTTGTCTCTCCATCATGTGTTGCAATATCTGCCCATGCAGAATCTTTTCACTTTTGAGCAAGAGTTGAGAAGACACACTGGGTGCCAGTTCAGGGCTGGGCAAGTTGTGATATGCTTGAGCAAACCTAAAAATCTGTGGAGCAAAGTATTTCAGACGGGCACACATTAACTAGATGTGTGTGTCACCCCCCCCCCCCACTCCTCACTCATCTCCCTGAGGTGAAATTTGGGTGTGAAATAAAGGAGAATTTTTTAATTTCTGCCTTTAGTTTGTTGTGCTCTAGTGGGTTCCAGGGCTCATTGCTGATAGGAGTTATCTAGATTTGTGCATTCTGTTTTGAGCACATTGCTCCCGGAAAATTTTGAAATTCTACTTTTAGATTGGTGTTTTCTACAAAGTTTTGGGCCATGTTGTTCCAGTAAAACTTTAGATTTCTATTCTTTGAATGGTATACTCTGAAGGGCATGGTAGCATACTGCTCACCCAAGATTTGGAACATCTACGTTTTAGATGGAAAATTTAGAAATATCCGTTATTAGTAGGCCGGTCAGTACATGTGGTCTTGCTAGCAAGGCATCTTTGAGGACGCTTGCTCTAATATTTTTCATTCCTGATGACTTGATGATGCTGATGTTCTTCATAGAATGCATAGAAATTGTGATATTCATACCAAATTGATTTTTTTAAATCAATTGATGGAAGGCCCCACAAGGATTTCTATGCTGACAACAGAATGTAAATACCATTTTAAGATCAAAAGCTGTGACCAAATGTTTGAAAGAATTTGGATATTTGGTAATTCGCATAATTATGCTAATTAGGTAGAGATGTCAGGCGCAGAGAGTCAGAACCTGTACAATTCCGGAATTCCCCATGCACAATGCCAGAACTGCACAGGGCAATTCCAGAATTGCACATTAGTTAGATTGCACAGTTTCAGAATTCCTACCTGTTTTTTATTGTAGCTACAGATATAGAATATAAATATGTATTTCAGTAATGTTTGAGGATGCTGTAGTGCATATTGGACGTGTGAAAACAGTCAAGGAGAACCCACATGCATGTCACACCTGTATGTAGCTGTGAATAAGGTGTGGCAGAAATGCCTCTGCTGTGATAAAACATTGGGGCTTGGCCTCCTGGGCCCCAGATGATAGGCCTACAAAATAACCTCCTTGCACCTACTTTTCTTTCCCGTTCAGTTTGACGGGTATACTGATATATATTTTGTAATATATTTTTTGACTATGTAGGAGTTCCGATATTGTGCAAATTCCGAAATTGTGCGTAACAGAGATAGATCTCTCCAAAACAAAGTAAGAGAGGGCTTTTTGCCATTTGAGATTGGACAGTGGTCATCCATATTCAAGGAGTCAGTTCTCAAAAGCTAGAAGTGGTACCTGCTAACGGAATATATCACGGGAGAACTGATGACATAAATTTCATAATTGAGTTTTCACCTTGGAGGACCCTTTTCCCTCGACTGTACACATATCTGGTGCATCAGCCTCCGGGACGGAATGCAGAGGTTCTGGGGTCATACATCGCCCCGTTTAGTTTATTATTCCTTCCATAGTGCCCAAAGGTATCCCAGTGTCCCCTCTTTATAGACCATGCCTATGTGCTATTGTAAACCACAGGGATTTCAGGGCATTGCAGGGAAGAATATCTAAATCTTTTGATATTTGACACTGTACAAATTGCAATTCTCAGGCACTGCGCCTTGGCCAATAATAACCTGCAATACAGTAGCAAACCATTGCATATTGTCAAGATCCCTCCAAAGCTCTTGCATCTTAGGAGCCTTACATTTACCCTAAATTGCAAGCGTTCTATTGCAAGCTTTTTCACAATGCTGGATATTCGGTCCTGCAGCTTTCAATTTTCGCAGAACCAGACAGATTTCCACAGGACCAGATACCAAAAGAGAATAATAGGCTATCTTATGATAGAAAATAAAAAAATAAAAAAAGCTTTGATTAACTTAAAATGTTAGTGTGTACTCTAGGACTTGTACCTTCAGTTCTAGTTAGAATATCTGAATAGTCCTTTCAGTTTTGGAAAGCCCATGATCACCAGGACATCTTGTCCTGCAACATCAGTCATTCAGAGCCATTTTAGGCGGACATGGCCATTGTCCGGCACCTTTTGACAAAGACTGGGCTTATAGCCTATTACGTTGGGTCACTACCCTTTGTTCAAAGTCACTGAAAGTTAACAGAGTCTCCATATTCAATTTCTACAGGTAATTTAAGTCATATGGAATCGGAAAATGAAAAATGGGGGTCCCAAACTACTTTTTTGAATATAGAATTTTGACAAATTAAAATATTTTCATTCTTTTCTAAAGATGAGAAAAGAATGTAAAAACTTCCAAGATTGTATTTCATATCAACCATTCTGCACAGAAGTAATATATAAAAGTGACATGTGAAAATGCAAAAATAATTTCACAGGAATTTTACGGGAAAGAGTAAGTATAAATTGTCATAATCCTTTAGCCTTATTGGCTAAAAATAGTATTCAGCAGACCTTTTTTCTCCCTCTGCAATGTAATAACATCTAGGCCCCTATAGTATTCTAATTATTGTTAAATCATCTAATCACACAAAACCCAACACAAGAAATTTCATCTTTCAATCTGTATTGTAGTCTTCGTTTGAAGACATTTTCAGGATTTGTAAGACATTTTCAGGATTTTGTAAAAGTCTGTTGAATTATCTTTTTAGGTTCCGACTTTTCGAGTCATTAATAACTCTTCTTCAAGCATAAGATGCTTAATGAGTAAAAAAATGCTTCTGACATACCCTAAATTTGTGGTTGCCATGGTAACATAACATTAACAAATCAGTTTCCAAGCGATATATATATTAGGATCACATTATATAGTACTCTAACATATAGGGTTGATTCAGGTAAAGTGGAACATCAGGTACAGTGGGACAATTAACATTAAGGCCGTTTTTAGGGGTTATTTCCTTTCCTGTGTGTAAAATATTTTTTCTTAGAAATATATGTTTGACCCCTCGGAACTGTACCTATCTCACCAAAATTAAGAGGTAATTATACCTTCTAAATTTCAACATGATATGGGTGGACACATTTCGCTGCTATACATTCGGAATTACATAAGAAATAGTACAATCATTTGTTAGTAGTGGTATTAAGAATGAGAACATGATATTTCAAAATGAATGTGTATATTAGATATATTGTTTCTTTACATCTTGATATTTTTCTATTAGTCAGATATTGAAATGAAGTACACTGAGACGTTAAATGGAAGTGTCCCACTTTAGCTAAAGGTGTTAGGTAAAGTGGGACAGGCAGATTCAGGTTAGGTGGGACACTATATTAATCCCCTTTCTCTGAGTAGCATTACCTGATGTGCCTATATTTTGATTTATAGTGAGAAGAAATATCATGGAAATAATCATTACAACACTTAGTCGTGTAAATAATACCAAATTATTAAGTATAACAGCCAGAATAGGGCTTTGTTAGTGCTCCAGATTGGGGTTTACCTAGTGATTTAACTCATGATCATTATTTAGATGAGCGAACTATTGACTTCCATCAGTGAAGCATTGACTTCCATCATAATTTAAATACTTATCTTGAGATTTCCCACCTTTAATGATTTTTAATCATACATTATGATGTTGAATAGTAAAATCTGTACGAAATTCATTTAGAATTGGTATTTGATACATATTACGGCTAAACCCATAGAAATCATTCCCCAATACTACTATCTTACAATTCAGAGAAATTATTGTCATTTATAGTTATTGAAAGTGATTCATATGCCCCTGAAATACTCCTGCATTACTACCTCATGAACAAAACATTTCATTTTAGATGCTTACAATTAAGAGTATAAGCTATATAATTGTACATAACATTATTTAGCACACTTTACCTGAATCAACCCTAGGACATTTCGAGGCATAATGTGTTCCTTTTAAGACATGGAACTATATGTAGGCCTACAGGTTAGAAAGTGAACATATATGAGTAGGAACATTGGTCTACACAATATTTGCACAGTAATTTAATATCATAATATGAGACTAATTAGTTAATTGATTAGTTACTTATGAGACGCTTAGGTTGCCTTGTATGTTCAGATGGGCGCTCAGGTAGCCCATTTAGAAAGGAATGTATAAGTCATTGGTAAAAAATTCAGCATGTACCAGCTCATGTTAAAAATAGCAAATATCATCAGTTACGAATATATCAAATATTCAAAGTATAACAAAATGCACAATTTCGCTTGAAATTGTTATGTATTTAAGAAGAAGCCAATTTAATCATTTACCTATGCTCTTCTCTAGCCAAATCCGATTGCAGTCAGAAATAGAAAATGTTTTCTCTGGTAATCGCTTTGTAATTTTTCGATATGTTAGGCAATCAATGTATTATGCCTATTTGTAGAAGGCTGGAAATTGACTTACCTGCTTGAAAAACAGCAAAGCCATAAATCTTGCAGACCACATCACTGGGAATTAAGTACCATCTGCCCATGGCTCCCATGCCCTGGAAGAAGGTTCCACACACTGAGACGCATAGGTCACTCACTGCCAAGCTGACAAAGAGCAGGTTCATGGGCGTCCTCAGAGATTTTGTCCGAATAAAGAGTACAATAATGGACGCGTTTAATGGGATAGCCACTACAGCTAGCCCAAGGAGATAGAAACCAACTATGGTATGAGCAAGGGATGAAAACTGGAACATTTGGTGCAATCCAGTTGAGTTTAAGTGTATAGAGGTGTTCTCCAGCGACGTCTCCTCCATATTCTATTCGACTGATAAGCCACAAGATGTAATCAAATTAATCCTGGTTTGATTCACCTTCAAGTCAGGGAAATTGGCTAATGTCTGAGGGAGAAACACTTAAATCTGTTTATCGTTGTGTACCTAGTTAAACAGTACCAACAGCAAATGTAGACCCTTGTACCTGCCCAGATACCAGGGGAGGAGCAACTGCCGTCCAGAAAGGCGTTACCCCTACTTTATAGGCCCCCATGCCCCAACCACAAAAGGGGGAGACACACATCAGAAGACGCACCACATACATATATGTATGATGTGCCTGTATTGTAAGACTAATTATCATAGCCACTCAGAACACGAATAAGTGGAAAGAATATCCTATTCATATACACACATTTCAGTCATATCCACTGCAATTTCTGAATACATGTAACACAATATAAACCAAATGACTGATTTATGTTTGACAGGCATCATTAGCATGTGTAATAGATAATCAGTTCCTGGACCTGAAACCAATCTGAACCAAATGGTTGATGTAAGCACGTCAAAGGTAGATTTGGTACATGGCAGACACGACATAGCTTTCAAACACCAAGGCCAATCCGGGCACAGCGATACCTCGTCCTGCAATAGTACATGCATGGGAGGTCAGAGAAGCACTTAATTTGCCTCCCGATGTGACAGGTGTGGCCCTCTGACAACCTTTCTGCATCATTCTGTGGTTACCTCCTTTAATACACCCATACTTCTTTAAAACATTCATTCCACCAAACCACCCGCAAATCCCATCCTCGGCGTTGTAGCATTGGTATGTAAAAACGTAAATAGTTGTCTGTGTTGCTCGATGTGCTACGTATTGTCCATGTACACCTTACCTGTCTTTCGACAGTCTACCTGCCTGTACCTTGTATGTCACTCAGTGATTTCTGCCACCATGTAAATAAAGTGTATGACTATCAGAACTGTCTCCAAATCTGAAAATAGTTAGAAACGTTCGAAAAGCAAGACATTTGCAATTTTGGACTCAATTTGAGGAACGTATAGGACAGGATGAATAAAATGCTATGGGAGGAAGGAGATGAATATTTAGGCCACTCAAAAAAAAAGAAGGTTTCTCATCACCAAGGTCTGAAAGATTTGACGAGGGCAGCTTTTTAAAATTTTTTCTTTTTTTTACTCGCGGGTTAAGATGTATGGGATGATATACCTTTTTCATGACCAAAATTCACATTTTAGTATTTAAGAATTTATGGATCTTTAAAAGTAGGGAAAATTTAAGTCATTTCTATCCTACTGCATTACTGGCAGTATTAGCTTTCCCTGGTAACAAGTCACGAGATATTCCCGAGAATTTTTGGCGATTCTGTGAGCAAATATTCCTGTGATTTTAGTGCGTGACTTTACATGTATAATCCCGTAAAATCATGGGATTTATCCCTAACTCAGTTTGAGATCGTGGGTTCAAATCCCCAGGGTGCCCATTAGACGTCCATGATGTAAATTAACCCCTTCATTAACTACTCTCCCCTATAAGAATACATAATATCATCTTGATATACACAATTTAAGCATTAATGCATATAACTATAGCATTCATTCATTTGCAGTGTTTTAATTGTGGAAATAAACCATAACTTATCATGGCACAGTCACCACTAGTCATAGGTTATGTACCTCTCCAAACACATGCCCTAATAGGTGCGCAGCTAGAGCACAGGACTATGGATTGGTGGGTGGCTGGTTCTGTTCCCAGCCAGGATAGATATTTTTATAATCATGAATATTTATATCTATTACATAGGACTATGCAGGTCTTTTTCTATTGGGCACGAACCCATGAAACCTTATTTACCAGAACCCCAATATATACAAAAAGTACTACCACAAAGTTCACTGGCCACTTCAATCAAATAAGAGTATTCATGGATATCAATTTCCATTGTGCATGTCTTGACCGGGAAGGGAACCAGCAACCCACAGATCCATAGTACTGTGCTCTAGCTGCTCACCTATTGGGGCATGTGTTGACAGATGTACATAAACTACATGTATGACCAGTGGTGTTTGTGCCATTACCTAGAGTTGTTATTAGGAAAAGGGGGCGTTTGTAGCGACCTTTAGCAGACCCAACGTAGCCAATTAAACCAAGATGTATCCTATGCTATAGGTACTGCTACGACTGCGTTTATTGAGCAATGTTGGGTTTGCTAAAGGTGCCAAACATCATGGGGGTGTTTTCTCCAGCAAAACTAAATAATATAATCAAGTGGCATCTCCGCAACCTATAAAAGAAACCATCTCAACGCAGTACGATTTATCTTCAAACCATAGTCTATAATTATGTTTACTATTTAGCCTTACTTGTTTTTCCCACACATTGATAAAGGGAATGGGTGGACTTAATCCTGTCTACAGCTTAAAAGAACTACATAAATTTTAAATACACGCAACATAGATATAGCTTATTCCTTCATCACTGATAGGTGTTTAATGAGCTGTGTCGAGTTTGCTAAAGGTCTCTCTTATCTAGCCTGCTCTCTCCTTTGCCAATAAGGAACTCGAGCTAATGGTACGTTCACCATTGGTCATAGTTTATGTACCTCTCCGAACACATGCCCCAATAGGTGCACAGCTAGAACACAGCACTATGGATGAACTACGGTGGGAGGTTGCTTCTATTCCCGGTAAGGACGTGAATGCAAATAACTTTCAATGGATATCCTTACATGTAAGCATCCTTTTTTTTTTGTTTATTAGGGACCTTTAGCAAACCCGACGTAGCCAATTACACGTAGACGTATCCTATACTTTCAGCACTGCTACGTCTGCGTTTTATAGGCACCTTTAGCAAACCCGACGTAGCCAATTACACACATATGTATCCTATACTTTCAGCACTGCTACGTCTGCGTTTTATGAGCTTTTACGTGGTTGCTAAAAGTCCCTAGTCAGCTTTTACGTGGTTGCTAAAGGTGCCTATTATAAGCACAGTCATCACTTGTCTTAGTTTATGTACATCTCCCAACACATGCCCCAATAGGTGCGCAGCTATAGAGTACAGCACTATGGATCTGAAGTGAAGGTGGCTGGTTCCCTTCCCAGTCAGGACGTGGAGATGGAGAATGGTTAATGTATATATGTATAAATGTACAATGTGTGGATACTTTTGTATATGATAAAAGGACTACAGAGGACACACTATCTAGAACTAGGCAAGTCTCTCAGTAATGGGATTCGAACCCATGCCATTCTGTTTACCAGAATCCCGTGATATAACGGGAAATTTTGCTCACAGAATCCCGTGATATCATGGGAATAAAACTCGGGAGGATCCTGGGTCTGACCCCAGTTCAACCCGTGTTATTCAGGGGAAATTCACGGGAAATTGTTTCCAGGGTTGATTTGATACCAAATAACCCAATATTTTATCATATTTTTCATGAAAATTAACAACAAAAAATAGAAAGAAAGAAGCTTTCCTCAAAAGGTGATTTTTATGATGCGCGCGGTGATGAGAAACCATTTTATTTTTGAGTAGCCTTATGAATGCTCTTTTTAAACAACAAAGGTAATTCGTTTTTACCAGCAATGCATTGTCGAAAGTCTCATTTCAGTACTGTGCCTCTCTCTTGATTATTAGATCAAGTGGGCCCAATATACCATTTCCCATACAAATGCTTGAAACACATGTTCGTTATTGGAACAGGTATATATTGTACACACACTCAAAAAGGTCAGCGTCATTGTCGCTAAAACCACTCTCATATGAAAGTCAGACACTGCCTGACATTCATGTGAGAGTGGTTTTAGCGACAATGACGCTGACTTTTCTGAGTGTGCACATGAATAAGGAAACTGACCCCATTATTCAAAACCGCATTCTATCATACACAAGACGTTATGGAGGATCTATTTTGAACTAAAAATTAAAAAAGTACATAAACATTATTTATAAACATAAACATATCCAGAGGTCTAGAGTACCTCCCTGGGTCCTGTTTCTCCACAAATTTGCAGACGTCCACAAATTTGCGGACATCCACAAATATATTTATGGAGCTCCGTAAATATATACGGATGTCCGCAAATATATACGGAGGTCCGTATTTGTATGCTTAAGTACCAAAAAGACAAATAGGCCTATATTTGCGGATCTCCATAAATATATGGAGAGTGTATATACGGACGTCCGCAAATTTACGGACGTCCGTATATTTGTGGAGAAACACCATCCTGCCTACGGTATACATTATATGGTTCTTTAATTTGAGCCCGATTTATGAGAATAGCACCGATTTGGGGACAAAGTCGGCTAGTGGAGCCTCAGCTGTAAGTTAGCGGGGAATGGTCCTGATGAATGTGAATGAATGTGCCGGGCGGCGTAGTACTTTGGAAATAATAAGCGCCTACCTGTTTAGAATTAGCGCCTGCTGCCATTCCTACAGGTGTGTGTAACGACAGGTGTGAACACGTGCGTTTTATAATCATGGTGTACCCGAAAGCCAAGATGGGTCACAAGGGCGCACGTACCACTTGCCATGGTCATATTACCTGTCATCACCTTTACTGTGGGGGTCTACAATTAATACCTTGCGGTCCCCATGGGCTCCACAGCTGAAAGAGGTTACTTTTCTGACTGCTATACCTGATAATCTTAGGTATTCACCACTGGAAGAGTGTAAGGTAACTCGCAGAATTGGAGCGAAAGGATTTTCGACTGGGATTGATACTAAATCTGGGTGCACAGAGTTCTCTGTGTCAATATACATTTCTGCTCGAATGTGTATGCTTTCTATGAGAACAGTCGGAAAATGTATAATACAAACCACAGCAAAAACCACTAGTAAGGGAAAGTCAATCATTATAATACAAACCAAATAATCTTAATAGTAGAGGTATAGCCATACGCTTGTCAGTATCACCCCTAAATTCCACGCTCATATCCTTCTCACACCATGCACCAACCCAGTCCAGTCCCAAACTCTAACTCTCACTATTTCTCAAAATCAGCCCTAAAGTAAGGTTTTATTTGACAATAAGATCTCAATACACTGGGAGCTTTTCATTTACCACTAATAATACATTTGAGCAAATAGTTACAACAAGAAGAAAGTAATATAAAATAGATAGGGTTCTCTCAAACTAACTAAACGAGTAGCAATGATTAACTTTAAGTTTCTTAAGCCCTGTCAGGAACTTTACACGAGTTTCTTGTTTCTGAATTTTTGGGTCCAGTTCATTCAATAGTACGCAGCCGCGGAAAGCTGGGCTTTGGTCATGAGTTTGAGTTTTAAATATTTTTATTGGCTGAATTCCTTATTTGAAGTCTTTCAAACAAAGCCAAGTAATACAAACAGGATATCTTCACTGTATCCCATACAAAAAACACAATAATAATGTACAAGGAGGCAGTAAAGAGGGCGGACTACATACATGTAGCTGATACGGGTAACGGGACTGTCCATTGACGACCAGTATTTAGCAACTTCTATCACAACATTTGCCAGGTATATTGATAGCCCAGTCAGTATCACACATATACAACTCTAAATATGTCCTCATAGCATTATGCAACGCAGATCAGCTTCTGAGGAATGCAGCGACAAATGTCAATTTCAAGTATCTACAATACTGTCTATTTCCAATCTTTATGCGTACTCTCAGTATTTTCACATAAATAAGTAAATTGCACACGTATATACTCAAATACATTTCTATAGTTCACTTACTCTTCATTTTGTTTACGAACAGATTATAGGACTCTATTTCTTGTTCCTCAACAGATAGTTTGTCCCAAAGTAGCCATCCTCGATACAATGGGCTGTCACGGTAACGCTGACCTTTGGGTCGCTGTAAGCGCAGCTTCATTTTTGTGTTACTCCGAAGTACACGTACCGGTACTACCAGATTGTCTGGCACTCGACTGTGTTTATACATGAGCCCCAGTAGGTTGTCATGTCTACGCCTGACTAACCACTTACACTTACAATGTATGTGCAGCGCTACTCTAGAAGTCAGCCTTGGGTCAATAATACCCATACTGCAGCGTAGACAGTGGTTTTGGATTGTCTGAAGATCAACTGGGCTTGATTCTAGAATAAAGTCGCAGTACTCGAAGACAGGCAAAATCTGCTTATACATGATGAGTTCTTCATCCATATACTTTTTTAGATTTCTCAGGTGTTTCAGTTTTCAGTTAGCAGACACATTCACATGTGTACTGTGTGCCGTAAAGAGGAGATGCTTGTCAATAAGTACCCCTAAATAGTTGAACTTCTCGACCACATGGAGTTCCCTGCCACTCAATTCGAGTGCTGGCCTTGAGAGGTTGCGATTGTCGTTTTCAGATTGGCACCACAGTATGTGTGTTTTGTCACTGTTAACAGTCAACCTGAACTTTTTACACCAATCATCCACAGCACGGAACCCTGCGGTACTCCACACTCAATGCTCTCTACCCCTGATACACGTTTACCAATTTTTGTCTCTTGTGATCTACCAGACAAATAACTTTGGAACCATCTCAAACTTGTCTCATCACAGCCTATTTTGCAAAGTTCATCAAGAAGGAGGAAGTGGTTGACCGTGTCGATGTCAGTTACAGAACGAGGGGGCTTCAGTTTGATCTTTCAGTTACCGCGTGGGTTTCTGATTGGCTGAGTTACTTCAGTATCATCAACAATGTACATGCAAGTCAGTAGTTTGTCAGTAGTCTGTTTTGAACAACCTCAAATTTCGGAGTGTTGTTTCTGTTGTGTAGGTCTTCAATGTTCACAGCTCTCTAAATGTTGAGATAGACTTGTTTTATCATAGTTCTTGAAGGATCTGCCAGTGACTTCATGCAAGTGACACACTATCTTGGGCTGCTTCTTCAGGACGTAGACTGGGACCTGGTCACTGATGGTGTCAGTCAGGAGATCCACATCACTAACAAAGGAACAGTTGGTGTAAATGTGGACCAAAGCGGAGTGGCCATGTACTGGGTGATAGTGAGTGGATCCAGTTTGTAGATGCTTTAAATTGAAAGTATGCAGGAATTTAGTCATGTGGTGGTATGTGGCTGTGTTCCTGGTGCGTGTGCAAGTAGCCAGTGGGGTGTTTCACAAGGGGGACATACAATTAATTGTAGAATAAGTGTTTCTATAGGAGGTGTTAATTGTATACAACCACTAAGACCAACATTTGGTTGTATCAATTGTATACTGCTTATAAAAAGTGTTTCACAAAGGTCTACAACCAAGATGTTAAGTCGGGGTATTTGGCCTACAATCTAGATATAACTAATGTATAAGGGTTTCACAATGCATATTAGCGTGGACCTCATACCATGCCCGCTAATATTTTCCTTACATATTTTTTCACGTTTTTTTCATGCAATATATGTGTCATACTACACACAAGAATGCCTGCAAATATCTGTTTATTCAGGATGAAAATAAACTGGTTATACACATTTAAACAACACTTATGTTGATCCTACCCAGTGGGCACAAAATGCAGTTCAACGTTAAATCAACATTGAATTAACATTGAAACAATGTTGTCAACCATTCCTCAACATTGATTCAATGTTCTGTGCCCACTGGGTATGTGATCATCATACAAGGGACGCGTATTTAAGATTAATGCTACATGGTTATTAAGGTGGGTCGCTACCCTTGGATCAAAGTCACTGAAAGTTAACAGAATCTCGCCAAATTCCTTTTACGGGCAGTTTAAATTTTATAAAATCGGAAAATGCAAAGAAAAATAGGGAGTCCCAAACTACTTTTTGAAATATAGAATTTTGAAAAAATAAAGTATTTATATTTTTTTTGAAAATGAGAAAAAAAAAGTGAAAACTTCCATGATTTTTTTCATATCAACCATTATGCACAGAAATGTAAAACATCACATGTGAAATGCCTATATGGTCCCCTTTACTGGAAAAACAATTTTACAGTTTTACGCCATGGCATTCTGGGTAAAAATACGAAGTTTCAGGAAAGAGTACAAAGAAATCGTCATTATTTGTAGCCTTATTGGCTAAAAATAGTATTCAGTATTAACAGAATTTCTTTTAACTCACACAGAATATACTTCAGATCATTTGCTTTCATATAAAAGTAATTTTGATAGGGATCCCGGGCATATTTTTAGGGTTTTGGACCTTTGAAAATAAAAAATAAGGCTAAACAATTAATAAATTAAATATATATGGCATTGCATGGTGGGTAAAATGGCAAAATCTGTGTATAAAATGGTCATGATTTATACCCTTGGTTATTTTGAGTAATATCATAGCATCTATGGTGTTCTAGATAGTAAATACCTGCAATGTACTAGCTCATGTTAAAAAGGAAATATTATCAATTACCAATATATCTAATATTCAAAGTATCACAAAATGCACAATTTTGCTTAAAATGATCTAAATTTCTAACACAGCTTAGGTAATGTATATATGTATCTGGCTATGCAATATTAGCCCATTCTGATAGATTTAAAAATTTGGAGAAATCCAAGGGTAGCGATCCACCTTAAGGTTGACTTACTTTTACCAAATGTAAGTCTTAAGTTGGTGTTTCACAAGCAGCATTATTATCTTCAATTGTATCTAAGTATATGACCATAGATACAATTGAAACTTGTGAAACACCAAGATAAAATTAACATTGGGTGATATTAAGTTGGTCTTAGAAACCATGTAAAATGAATTGTATCTATTTTCCGCTTGTGAAATACCCCACAGATCTCCCTGTTGCCGAGTCAATTGGTTGTCAGAGCATTTTAGTTAGTTGTCTATACATATCATTGGTGTTAGCTCTGGGTCGCTTGTAGACAGTAATGATGAGGCGTTGCTTCTGACCTGAGTATGTCCACAGCTTCCATGAGGTGGAATGCCCGGCATAATTCATTTACCATGATTGAATTACATGCATATTCGTATCTGACGTAACATGCCACCCTGCCGCCCCGATTCCTAACACTGTTTGGTCTAAACACGGATAACCATCTACCAAACCAGCCCCACATATCAATGCGTATTCACTACAATACTAATAATATTAGTCGGCCTAGATCATATTAGCATCATATTATAATCAATGCTAATATGATCTACCATACCCTAACTTGACCGAATATGACACAGAACCAAGGGATAGATTCCCCTCTAGAACTCACAGAGTGCACTGTGACCAACCCAGAGCCAATCCAGGTCAGTGTTTACAATGTTGCTGAGGTGTGTCCCAAAACAAGGCTTATGATAGGTCTATATGTTGGGTCAAGGTCAGTGCTTGGTGGGAGACCACTCATCTGTACACTTGACAAAGTCTCATAGGAGACTTATTTTATATGCACTGGGTTTTATTCAGTGCATTTCTTACATCCCAGTTTAGTGAGAGATCAGTGCCCACCCTGGGGGGATAGGAGCCTCCACTGGGACTCAAACCACCTACCAAACCAGCATTGACTACCTGTGTCCTTATGCTACTAAAAACCATCTATCAAGCCAGCATAAACGACAATGTTCATATTACGCACTCCATATACCAAACTATCCCAAATGCTAATGTCCATATACTACTCACAGTATCTATCAAACCAGACACAAAGCGCAATGTTTATATATTACTCACACCATCTGCCAAACCAGTCCCTTGATAGGGATGTCACTGATGTTCACTATATTGTGGTATTGCTATAATGTCAATATGTCAATATATCATTGATATGCCAATAATTATATCTATGTCAATATGTTAAATACCTATCTCCACATCCTCAATGCAATTGTACATACACAATTAACTACCCACACCAAACCGTTTCCAAATGCCAATTTTCATACACTACTCACACCGTCTACCAAACCCGTCCTAAATGCCAATTTCCATAGTATATACTACTCACACTATTAACCAGCCTCAAATACCAATGTACATACGGTGGTTTAGTTCACTGTGTATATTCTTTGGTTTTCACATTCCACAAAAATGTACACCCATCGTAATTTTTCAGTTTCAACGTAGTTTTATTAATCTTCTCACAATCTATAGAAAAGTGGTGGGTTGAAGCAACAATAATGGTAAAAAATATCAAACAACATCTATTTCAACAATAATATACATGTGAAAACAAATAAAAAGGAGGATATAATGATGTCAGAAATAATGATTTCGATGAATAGACAAGACATTTACAACTTAAACCACAGCGGAGGGCCAAGACAAAGGAATTCACACCTTGGTTATTTCCACTTAGACTCACATAACCTTCTAGCTGTGGTTTAAAATAGTTAGACAATGGTTATGAAAGGGTAGGTAGGATTAACCACAGCTTATAAAGCTGTGGTTAATTCTAGTTACCCTTTCATAACCATAGTCTAACTAATACATATACATGACCACTTGGCCGGACAACACAATTAACTATAGATATGCAGGCCAGAAAGAGACAATAATAGAGGTGATTTGTAATGAGTCGATTAAACATAACAAAAATACATTCATGCACTGGCATCACATACAGAGATTCAAGAACCTCATTTTAGGGTTTGATCACAGTAAACTGTTATCAACGTAAAATATATGGAACATTCGTGGGTTTCAGATTAGTTCGTATTTTCAAGCTCAGGCTTTAAGCTCAAAGCCCACAATGCGAGAGAGGGTCAGAAAATGTTGTGAATTGGTCTTATTGCCGATTTTGGGCCCTATTTTGGCTAAGACAGGCCCAAATCAGTGAGAAAGGGTTGCCTTTGTCTTGTGATTTGAGAAATCATAAGGATCAAATGAGTAAGATATTTGCCCCCGGAAGCCCTAGAAAATGTTGCTTATTGGAATATATCAATGATTTGGCTTATATAGGGGCGACACTCCAAATATCTTTAGGCTAATTGAGAGGGAATAGTGAGGACAAATCATACTGTGAAGTAACTCCCCTCAAACAGATCAATTAACCAGTCCTGCGCGCAACGCTTTGCTTGCCTATTATTGACCACTGTGGGATTCGGAGAGGCATAAGATCATGGGACAAGTATTGCAATTTACAACATTGGCAACAGTTGCCCCTTGTTTTTATGTCAATAATCAACACTTTCTGGCCCACTTTTTTGGGTTGTGGGATTTGACCTTTAGGCCATGTCATACAAAGTACGGTTAAGATGAGGACAAGAAGGTAGGTTGTAGATACGTTCACGGTATACGAGGTACAACTCCTACCATTATCAAACCAGCCCCAGATGCTGATATTCATAATACTACATGTACTTGCACCAGCTTCCAAAACAATGCCAAATTCTAATGTTCACATACTACTCACACCATTGTGCGTCCACATGGGTACCCACAAGTTTGACCATGTCGCTGTGTCGATTTTTAGCTGTGTTGCTGTATCGCCCGTGTCGATATTCACCCATGTTAGAGTGTTCCATCGAAAATTAGATATTCCTCCCAGGAAACAGTGCACGCGTAGATCTGGCAGAGGAGATATGTCCTAATCCAATGCAAAAAAAAACTGAATAGAGATATGTTCACTATGAAATGACCGAGAGGCATTCAAAGTTCAAAAAGTTCTTAGATGGCTACCCTTGCATTGAGTATACTGTGGTATGCAGCGCCCTGAGTAATCACCCTGCGTGAAGCAACAGCCTCTGGTAGAGGAAAATGCACGATTTAACAGTTCTAGTTATTAACATAGATATTGACCAACTGCTGAATTATTTCATAGTTAGAATATAGGATGCAGTGTCTTTCATTGGATATGTCTTTTTAAATTTTCCTTTGCGGTGTTCATTGTTTTTATGTGACAATCAGAAGGCTTAATTTCCGGAGGAGACCTTTATATATATTGACAATATGTCAGGTGCATTTGATTATACAATAGCTAGGCTATAAAGAGTCGAGTGCACATTTGCAAAATTTGAAATTCTTGCGGGCCTTGGGCTCATTGTAAATATGTTTTTTGAGCTAATTCTTAAACTATTGATGACACCAAAAATGTGCAAACGCTGGTGTATGTCCGAATATCATGAGAATAATCCTGGACTAATTGTACTTTTGGGGAATACATAGATTCCCCCGGAAATGACATTGACTGAGGGGGTATACTATGCCCCTTTCGAAGCTACACAGGGCAATGGGCTGCATGCCTACGCAGTGCTAAAATTGCAAACTCATTTGACTTCACAACTGCTTTGCTACAAGAGAAATAGTAATGAAAATATCGTTTACATCATGGTCATATGCGCTTATGTGTTAGGTTCAATATGAGCCCACCCTCATTACTTTATTATCCATATGAACGAATTGAGAAGCATACATGTGTGACCATGTCAGTATTTTGTTGATAACTGGACTGTGGGGAGGAGCTTCCCGGCCCAATGTAACACCCTACCCATGTAGAGGCACACCATTGACCGAATAGAACCAGCCCCACACTCCAAATGTCCCTAAACTCTGATGCAAAATATACATCCAAATTTGACCCTTTTTGGGTTTGGAAAGGAATTTATTTGTCATTTGTGTGGCATCCTGCTTTGCTGGATGTCTTAATACTTTGTATTATAAGTGATAACAACTCTGAATCTTGTTTGATCGTCCCTTCGGTGTATTGCATAACACGCACGATGCACAGACAATTCCCAGACGCTTAGTACACAGATACAACTATATAGGTGGCGCTGCAGTAGCGGTAGTAGCATCCGTGAGGGTTTGCCGCCAATACCACGACATCTCCCTTTTTCAAGGAGTATTATGTTAAGACATACTTAGAAGTGTCCTTGAAGTTTCATGACATAATAGTTACTATGAAGTGACTTTCAAGTAAAGATATATATGTATATGTATGTCTCTGAAAATAAGTCAGTTACATGTTACTCAATGTTCAATATAATAGTCAATGTTCAAATGCACTAGTCAATGTTCAAATGTAATAGACAATGTTCTTTTGTCACTTTAGAATATTTCTGACTTATTAATGTATCTGAAAGGGAATAGTTATTAAACTTCTTCAATCAGTCTCTTAGTCGCGACTCTAGGTCTTGACAACTTCCTTGGTCCCGGATTGGGCACACGGGGCGTGGCACCTTGATCAGGAGTCGGTGGAGTCTGTGGAGGGACCACTGGAGGTATATCAGTGATCTCTACTGGAGGCACATGATCACTAGGCGGTGGGACCACTTTGGTTAGTATGGTAGTTGCATCAATGTTGTCATTTTGTCCGGGCCAGAGATTTCTCGTCATTCTGTGGTTACGTCTCACTAGTCCATTCAGTGTTGAGATTATATAGGATCTTGGTCCAGGGGCTTTTCCTATGATCGTCCCTTCCACTCGTAGGTCGGGTAGCCATGCTCGGTCTCCTGGTGACAGTTCGTCTGCTTGCGTGACTCGGTGGCGTTGGTTGTAGTTCACTGCCATCTGCTTCCGGTATTCCTTCTCCTTCCTTCGAACCAGCGCTGCATCTGGAATGCGCGGTTTCAGTTCATCCGGGTGACACGGCACCAGTGATTTCAGTCTGTGACCAATGTTCAGCTGAGCCGGGGAGAATCCTGACAGTAGAGGGGTGTTGCGATAAGAAATAAGGGCAAGGTACTCATTGTCAGCCTTATTAAGGATCGCTTTGATGGTTTGCACCGCTCTCTCTACTTCTCGGTTACTTTGTGCATATCTTGGAGATAACGTGATGTGTTCAAATCCGTATTCTGCTGCAAAGTTTTTGAATTCCACGGATGCGAATTGAGGACCGTTCTCGCTGAACAGTATGTCGAGTATACCTTGATAGAAGAATGCTCTTTTCATCTTCTTTACTGTCTCAGTGGTATCAACATTTTTGCCAACTTGGCACACTTCCACGTCTCTAGAATAGTAGTCTATGATGAGGAGGTACATGGACCCCTTATGGTGGAAAAAGTCTGCTGCTACTCTAGACCACGGTCGTTCTGGGAACTCAGTTCCTTTCATCGGTTCGACACGTTCAAGTCTGTACTTTTCACAAATGTTACAATTTTTCGATGTCTTTTTGATGTCTTTCGACATTCCTGGCCACCACACTGATGCGTTGGCATTCTCACGGGTCTAAGTGATGCCCTGATGCCCATCATGTAGATGGCATAAGACGTCAATCCTCAGACTTGCTGGGATCACAAGCTGTTTTCCTCGAAGGATAGGCCATCATGAACTGTAATGTTGCCCTGTTCGTTCCAGAACTTAACCCTTTAGGGCCGAGTATCGACTATAGTCGACGCCATGGCTGGCTGAGCATCGACTATAGTCGACGCCATGGCTGGCCGAGCATCGACTATAGTCGACATAACTCTATGGGAATCAGCAAAGGCTCGGCCCTAGGGGAAGCTCCTGATAATGTCTCGCCCCCATCACCAGAAAAAGAAATTTTTGGTCGGCCTTGAAGGGTTCACCTTCAGGACATCGTTTTTCTTTAGCTCTGACCGTATCTCGCCGAGTCTCTGGTCAGATGATGGTAGACAGACGAGTATTGCTTGTACGTATGCGTCAGATTCCTTACGTAGTTCTTCTTGCTTATGAAGTTCTTCGCTCTCCAGCATTCTCTCACCAAGAGGCGCTCTTAAGTTGCTAGCTCAACCCATCTCACACCCTCACACTATCATCAAATCACTATGGTATTGCTAAACCTCAGTATAATCATACAGTCTTCCTGACAAGAAGATGTATGAATTGTACTCAGTAAATCACTATATATATAGACGTTCTATCCTCCAAAAGCTGACAGCAGCCCTTTTTATTAACATCAACATACTTCATATTATAATATAGCTCCAGAATGTGTTTAATGAACTAACTGTACTCGCAGCAGCGACTTTATCGAATATCATGGAAATGAATAAAGGCGTATTAAACGAAAAGGTATCTGCAGTCATTAGACTTTTACCTGGCATGTGACTGACTGTGAAGTCGAACCGCATTAATCTCAGTCAGAATCTTTGGATCCTCACTGGCAGTTCATTGATCAGTTTGGTTGAGAATAGTGGCACAAGCGGTTTATGGTCAGTTTCCACGTGGACTCGCATACCGATAACTTAGTTACTCCAGTGTTCAAGTGCCCACGTGGTCACTAATGCTTCCTTCTCAATTTGTGCGTATCAGCATTCAGTCTTTGTCATTGACCTGCTGGCGTATGCAACGGCTTTCAGTCTTCCATCTTTTTGACGTTGTCTCAGAACTGCCCCAAGACCGTAGCTACTTGCGTCTGCTGACACGATCGTTTCACGTTCGGGGTCATACAAAGCGAGAGCTTCGTTCAAAGCTAGTTCCTTTTCTTTAGTCCATGCAGAATCTTTCTTGAGGAGATCTCTGACTGGTTTGGTGATTTTGGCAAGGTTCGGCAGGAATTTCATCTGTTGATTCACCATGCCGAGGAATCGTCAGACGTCTGGGACGTCTTTGGGGTCTGGCATCTCTATGGTGGCTTTGACCTTTGCTGGATCCTTCCTGATGCCATCGGCATCTATCACCTGGCCAAGGTAGCGAAGCTTGGTTGTGGAGAATTCACACTTGTCTTGGTTTCGAGTGATGCTGCTCTCTTGGAGGCGGTGTAGCACTTTCGCCAAACGTTCATCATGCTCTTGTTTGTCCTTTCCAATCACAAGAATGTCATCCATGTGACACAACACTCCTTGTAGTCCAGTCAGTTCTTTGTCCATTCTCTTTTGGAAGTGTTCAGGAGCAGATGATATACCATAGGGAAGTCTCCTGAACATGTACCTTCCAAATGGTGTGATGAATGTCGTCAGCTTTGCACTCTCTTGAGTCAAAAGTACCTGGTTATTTGCATCTAGCTTGGAGAATACAGCTCCGCTTGAAATACACGCCAGGGTCTCCTCTACCTTTTTCATAACGTAGAGTTCACGTCGGACGCCTTGGTTGAGTCTTGTCACTGTCTTGTCACTGCCGTAGATTCCCGTTTGGTTTATGTACAACCACCCTGGGTGCACACCAATCCGTTGGCTCGTCTACGGGCTCAATAACTCCTGACTTTACTTACGCTGCGATTTCCTGCTCTACCTTTTTCATCAGAGGCTTTGGCACACTGCGTGGAGTATAGAGGCAGAATGGTTTAGCATCATCTTTGAGTCTTATAGTAGCGTCACCAATACGGGCCTCTTATCAGTTGGATGGCTGCTCCTACTGTTATGACTACTATGCATGGGCCACATTTTTGGTTACCACTGGCAATGCCATGTATCTATTCACGTGATAATGGGTATCCCATAACATTATGAAGCTATGAAACCCCCTAAGTGAATTAGAGAATACATTTAGCTATTGTTTGGTGTATCACACTTTAAAATCGTATGCTGCAAACCAGAAATATCAAAGGGATAAAAAAACATAATTGAAATTTCATCAACTGTTCAGAATATCTACCCCGCGCCCATTTTCTCATAATCACACTGTATAGAGGAGAAATATGGCTTTCCATTGATGCATGCATTATCCACTTAAGTTGCAGTTAAGAGCCGCGGATTTTGACTTTAGTTAGCCCTAACCCTAGTTTTACGCACCCCTCCCGTACCTACGGCCCTTAGCAGCTATGGAGGCCGCCTAGGTGCATGTGCACCCCCAGGTCCCTCAGCCACACCCCTGTGGACAAACCCCGCGGATAAGCCCCGTGAACAAGCTGTGAATGCTGTGAATGCAGTGACACCTTTGGAGGGGGTCCATGCGAAAGTGCTCTCTCTATGGGCATTTCTTCCAATAGCTTACCCTTTTTTTCAGTATATAATCTCGATTTCTGTCGGTTCTAGACATGCTATGCACATAATTCGAACAGTTTAATCATCCACATGGCAAGGCGCATCACTACAAATAAAAATCATAATGAAATTATATTTGAAAATTTTCTCTTTGGTAATGCTACTTATAGCATATTCACCTTTCAGCTTACCAAGTCCTGTAAAGAGCTTCGGGTAAGCTTTGACCACTTCGTCCTTCGTGTCCAACTTTGGGATTTCACCGTTCACAGCTTTGACCCTATAGGCGCCAGGGATGTTAGGTATCAGTCCTAGTTTCTCGATTGCAGGTTGTCCGAGGACAGGCGATTTCATGCCTCACACTACATAGACGTCTTTGTGGAAGGTAGTGTCTCCGCGACTCAACTGCATACGATCATGAATCCACCATGCTAACCATTACTCCATGAGGGACAGGTGACATAAGTAATGCCCAGGTACAACCCACTTACAATATTCACGCCCTGATTGTACCCTAATTTCGGATCTGAGATTTGGCTGAGCTGGTTGCTGGAGGTTAGAATGGTTACACTGGTACCAATCAACATGGCGCTGCACACAGGACATCTTACTAATGCGGAATACGGCCAGCGCAGGCGCTTATACAAGACCAGGCGCTCATAAATGTCATACACCCTTGACCCAGGCGCTTTTTCAGGACAGGCACTCTTTCGAGACCAGGCGCTTTATCGCAACGATGCGGTATATTGACTGCATTTCATAGACAGTTCCCTTGTTATTTTCTTCAATATCATAATTCATTAATAATCTTCTAGTATCAGGCAATGGTTGCTACATTTAAGCAAGCGGTCAGAACCCCATCATACTACAGATGACGAGTTTCACTGGCTCCTGGCCAACTGACGCAGCCATTTTAAATCCCCTCACATACCGGCCGTCACCCACCTGCCTAAAGGCCTATTACATAATTATATCACCATATTTATGGGCGTTCAATCCAATTAAAAATAGTGTGTCAGCTAATGTGACTCCTGTTGGTGAACGGATCACATTAGAAGGGTGGCTCCAATATGGTTATAGATTAAACCCAATATTGGCCAATTATGTAGTAGTTATAGGACGAGTACCAATCTGTACATGAAATACCACTGAATACCCCTACAGATTGGTACAAGGCCTATAACTACTTTATACCACTAGCTGTATGCAGTATACAAGAGGTGTGAAATGCTTTGTTATCCGTGCCGCTGTGGTATAAAGTGTGTAATTGCAGCCTCGGGGGGGGGGGGTTGTACGCAATACTGTCCTGTCCTTGTTTGTCATGTAATACTGCGTTCACGTAGCAGTAATTTGGGTGTTATATGAGGCCTGTGTGGGTGATTATTGTTCAATATGTGGGCAATCCACCCTGTAACACGACCATGAACCCATAAACTACATAACATGCCCCATGCCGACCATGCATTACGCCCTTTTCAAATTCAGTGGAGTAGAAGGACCGTTGGCTAGGGGTGGAATGCACTGGAACAAAATATCTTTTTTTTTTTGGTTTAGGTTATTCTTCTTTGAACAGAGAACGGCCTTTTTAATAGATATGATTCTTATAATCGAGGTCTGCAGAATACGATAAATTGAGATTTTTTCCTCTTTCCTTTTAACTCCCCTCCTCCCCAAATGCCTTACTTTAAATAGATCTAGAGACATTAGTAATATTACAATTCAGTAAAAAAAAAAGAGCTGTTCACTAGTAAATCATTTTTAAATTACATTCAGACGGTTGATTCTGATGATATTCCATCCGATAGGGCTGTTCAAAAATAACATGAAAACTATGTTTTGTTCCAATTACATTCCATCTCTAGCAACGGTGATTCTAATCTTGTAGTTTGAAAGGGACATTGCACACGGTGATAATAGTGTATGATATGTGACACTTGGATGAAGACTCATTGAATTGTAGATCATGTTTACCTGGACACTGTATATGCAAATGTACCATATACTATCGAAGTGTTTCAGATAACGGACGCAAAAAGTGTTTATAAATATAAGTGGTTAGGATGATCTAAACACTGTTTTCACATTGTAGATGTGGTCCTTAAATGGGTATCTACCCTACCTGGGTGCTGTTTCGCCACAAATTTGCGGAGGTATTTACACTGTCCATATATTTATGGAGCTCCTCAAATATATACGGACGTCCGTATTTGTATGGTTAAGTACCAAAAAAAGTATAGGTCTATATTTGCGGAGCTCCATAAATATGTATTTACGGACATCCGCAAATTTGTGGAGAAACAGGACCCTGGAAGTTGCCTGCAGGAGTCTGATATGATTAATATGCTTTGAGTCTTACTGTAACTATTAATCGATAATCCCAGAATAGTACTGTGGTCAATACATCGGTAAAGTACATTGCCGACATAGGCTGCCCCTCCTGGGATCAACTCTTCAAATATAACCTCACCACAGACGTGTTCCTGCGGTGTGCTGTATTAAGGTTGATCGCTACTCATTGAATATGCACCACTGCGCAGGTCTCTGCGCATGATGGTGTTTCTCCACAAATTTGCGGAGGTCCGCAAATTTGCGGAGGTCCGTAAATACACTCTCCATATATTTATGGAGGTCCGCAAATATATATGGAAATTGTTTTTTAGTACTTAAGCATACAAATACGGAGCTCCATATATATTTGCGGAGCTCCGCAAATTTATGGAGGCAAATTTGCGGAGCTCCACAAATTTGCGGAGCTCCGCAAATTTGTGGAGAAACACCATCCATGTAGGTTAAATGTATCAGATGGGGCTAATATTGAAAATCTCGATGCATATACATGCTTATAAAGCCATATTAAAATATGAGCTGATTCGGACCAAAATTGAGCATTTTATTGGACTTTGAATAGCTGATATATTTAAAGCCAATAATATTTGCTATTTTTTATGTAAGTTAGAATATTGGACTTATTAATCAATAACCATTATCTTGATAGATATAGATCTCATCATGTTCTTTGAAATAACCAAGGGTAGGAAATACAGCCATTTTATACCCTGAATTTTGCCATTTTACCCATTATTTTAGGCTTTAGATATGAAATTTAGTCCATTTTTGCATTATTTTTTAACTTCAAAGGCCCAAAACCATAAAAATATGCCCTGGACCACCTATCAAAATTCCTTTAAAATGTTAGCTATTGATCTGAACAATTTTTTGAAAAAATTTAAAAAAAAGTTCACGGATTTTTTTCAGTGATATTTAGATATTGCTTAAGAATCATGCATTAAATTTGAATAATCGTCATAAAACCATCACGTTTTCTCATACAAAGGTACATTTTGGGACCATAATTTTATTTTTCCCATTCAAGGACATAACCTAGGATTATTCATGTGCAATACAAAATTAATGTGAGCATTGGATCACTAAGGAAAAAAATCATGAAAATTTCCCATTTTTTTGTATTTTTTGACAAAAATAGAGAATACTTTTTTTTTTCAAAAATCTGTAGTAAAAAAAGTAGCTCGGGAACCCCCCATTTTTTTCACATTTTCCATTTCTAAATGATATAAGCTACCTTTTGGGGGAAAAACAGGACATTTCATGGATACAAAGTTAAGAGTAGCGATCAACCTTAATGATACGTATCCTTTAGGACGTACATGGACAACGTTCCTTAATGGCCGCTCGTTTACAATTGTAAAAAAAAAAGCCCTATTGCTAGTTGACAATGACTGCATATACTCTTACCCATTGAACAATAGCACTGCCTAATCCTTACGGGATTTAATTTAATCATAGCACTGCCTAATCCTTACGGGATTTAATTTAATCAAAGTAAGATATCTGCAACATGATTTGTGTAACATAAGTAGCACTGCAACAGTTGAAAAATTGTTTGCCTCAGTATCCAAAGCAACCAGAAGCCTTCCTTTGATAAAATTGATTAAACTTTGCACGAGATTGCCAATGCGGGTTTTGCCTGTAGAGGCTGTAAAGGTAGTTTTACGAGTGCATGACAGGTGTCATGTAGGTGGTAGGGCTAGTGACAGGTATCATGTAGGCGGCTCTATAGCCAGGTGTGCGGTTGGCTTTGTGTGGGCGAACCCTGGGCCCTGGCCACTTCAATGGGTGTCTACCACAACTAGCAGCTCAGTCAAGTCGGAGCACCTCACACCACTCACAGCGCTGCTACACTATCACCACCACCTCAATTCCCAGTCATTCTCTCCCACCGCTACTGGGTGGTCACTCGGCCGTCAGCTGCATAAGCGGTAGCATTGTCGTCTGCTCTGTTCTGGTTTACTATCAAAGACTTATCTGGCGGCAATATACTAGTATTGTGCCCTTCATAATCTGAGGGCATGGATCCACTGCCGTCTGCTATTCCTGGTTTACCCCACCTTGAGACCATGGACCAGATGTCGTCTGCTCCTGCTGGCGTGGCCTCCCCTGGGCTGGTCTACTATATCCTGTGCACTATCTACCTTGTTGTGGTGACTATTGTAGGATTAGGCCTCAATACGTTGTTCCTGGTCGCCTACCTGAAGCAGAGTCGTCTGAGAACCCCAATAGGTACACTGTACCTTAACTTGTGTATCGCCGACTTGTTCATCTCCGTGTCCAGTCTTGTTAAAGCAGTCTACATGGGCACAGGAGCACACATGGAGGAGGGCAAATTCATGTGTGACATATTTGGATTCGCGACATTCATTGGAGGTAGGTTAGCTTTTGTCATTATTGTTCATTTCAGGTATCAATAACCTGTGATATGAGCCGTCCATAAATGGCGTCATACTGGAGGGGGGGGGGGTACCATGTACCATAACCAAACATGACAGGGGGAGGGGGTGTTTTAAAAAAAAAAGTTACCCATAAAGTCTTGCGGAAAAAACACAACCGGTTTTAATTTGATACCAAACCAAAAGTGAAGAATTTGGCATAATATATTTTCCCCGAAATAATCTGCAGGGGGGGGGGGGGGTGGTCACCATTTACGCTCACCTATTAAATTTTAGAATTTTCAACAAGACAATCACCTCTATCAACAATAAGAGGGTGCCATGGGGCCTACTAACAGCATTTCCAAAAGTGCCGAAATTGAGCTTAAAACTGTGGTGAGGGACCGGGGAATTTGAAAAGAGTGGGGGAGCGGGGGGGGGGGGGGCGTCAGTTAGCACCAAAGTACTGAATATGTAAGGAGATCCAACTGTCATTAGAAAATATTAATTCATACTCTAAGTTTTTCCAATAGCCTTCTAGAATTATTGGTAGTTGGTAGTATGGGGGCACATGGTGTAATCATGGTGCATATTATGGAGATTAACCAGGACTCCACTTTTTAATTTGCTCCCATCAGTCAGGGGTAAATCCTCTCCTGCTTCTGTTCACCCTCCCCAGTAACCCCCCTCTTCCTGCATTTATTACATTCCCCCATCCACTCAGGGGCAGCAGAGTTGGGTAGGGTGGGGGGGTGGGTTCTGTAGCATATCAGGATTGTATGGAGGGGGAGTAACCCTATGATTCTCCCAGTTAATCAGGTGAATAGACATTCCATACATTGTTCTGTCAGCCCATCTGGGACTATACTCAGTTATATTGCTGCAGCCGCCTTACACAACTCTATGAGGAGAGCCTTTGTAAGTCTAGAGACAGTCACACCATGATGTAGGGCGTTCAGGTAATTTTTATAGTGTGTAGAAAAGTTGCGTTTTTGTGCAGGATAGATATACAGGATCTTAATCAAGAGAATTCTGAAAGAATTATAAATCTACCACCACTGGAACTTGGTTAAATTGGGGTTTCTTTGCAAAAAGTAAAGTGTTTTGGGAGGACGAGAAAGCCCAGTCTAAGCATGCAGTGGATTGGTCCTGAAATAGCACTCCCCTGCTACAGTGTATTAAAGTGGTGGGGATCCAGGTGCAGTGGAGGGTGACTTACATAGGGAATGTACTACTCCTAAGAAAAGGTATATCCACATAAGTGTAAATCTTGTGGCCAATTCTTTTCCAATCACTTTGTTCTTCAAACAGGAGCTAGTTAACATATATGGGATTTAGATGTATGCTCCCACATTTTTATGCTCCTCCATCTTAAAGGTGATTCCATGTATTTTAGGAAATATTTTGCTGTAGATCAGAATCTGGTAGTACATTCAACATGTGGGATATATGTAAATGAAGGCCTATATCTTAGCATTACAATCCAATCAATTCTGAATTGACTGCACAAATAGCCTCTGCCAGAAATCTATTCTAGTACAGGGCAGCTGCTGGGCAGCTATCAATTACTAGTGACAAAATGTGGGCCTGCACAGGGAGCACACACTCCCCAGTTTTTACTTTCTCATTCATATAAAACCACTAGTGGGAATGTACAAATCTTTGCATAAACCATACATTGTGTAGAATGAAACCATAGGTTTCCAATGGTATGACCATATCTGTAGCTATTGGAGTCAATTAGCCATGAATGGGACATGAGTGTAAATAGAGGGGAGAACCGCTCTGAACCGCTCTGAACACCCTACACCATGTGCCTTAAGATGTGCCTGTAACTCTGGATAGCCCTAATTGATTATAACACAGTAAGGAGTAATGGTATCTTCATGGTTCAGCTGCCTAACCCCGATCTAAGCACGTGGCGGCCTTGTTTGTCCGCAACAGCCGGCCCTGTGACGTAGGAGTAATGGAAACTCG
This sequence comes from Harmothoe impar, assembly GCA_947462335.1. Classification (NCBI taxonomy): domain Eukaryota; kingdom Metazoa; phylum Annelida; class Polychaeta; order Phyllodocida; family Polynoidae; genus Harmothoe; species Harmothoe impar. Next base: position 60,448,927 of record OX381704.1, read on the forward strand.
AATCTGCCCGATATTACGTGTAGTAGCGGTGTGCCAAGGGTGTGAACCTATTTCATGCTCCAAGCACTCTGTTGGAGGTTGGGTGGGTACTCTAATACCCACCCAACATCCAACACAATGATTTGAGAATGAGATGAGGTTCGCGCCTTCGCAGAGTGTGGAGGGCACGGCGGGTTGAGGTAATTATCAGCAGTGTACAGGTATGTCTGGTGTGAGTGGAGTAGGGTCAGTTACTAAGTATTATCGCTATAGGCATGTCCATAGTGGACGACTGTGTGGTGGCTTACTGCATTTTTGATTAGGCCTTAATTATCCTTAATTGACGTTCAGATCTCCAGAGGCTACACCCGACCTACTTATTATAACCTGCCTTGCTATTGACTGGGAGATTATTGGTGCCCTTTACCACCATGTGCTGGGTGAGCAGAGTATGTGTTAGCAGCCATGGCAGCCATGTACAGTCAACTCCCTCTAATGTGGCCACCCTTGGGACTATGAAAAAGTGGCCGCTTTGGTGGGGTGGCTGCATTAGAGGGGGTCATTTCTGTACATTGTAGTATGTCTGGGACTATGGAAAGTGTCTGCATTAGAGGGATTGGCTGCACTGGAGGGGTGGCCGCTAAGAGGGAGTTGACTGTAGTAGGCGGTGCAGTGGCAGCTTTAATTACCGTCATAATAACATTGCCTGAATGAGCGATCACTTACACCCTTTTATTCAATGTGAGGAAGGGGACTATGATAACTGCAGTTAGTCTGAATAGTCTTAACTTTAGTAGAGGCCGCTTATGTCATTAAAAATAAATAATATTTTGAAAGTATTACTATTACGACTAGTATGTAATGGGGGGCTCTGCCCCCCAACCCCCGTTTCTTTTTCTTCTTTTTCTTCTTTTTCTTCTATTAGAGACATCCTGAGTTCCTCTGAGCTGGTTGCTGGCTTGAAATGATTTATTTTTAATGATAAGAGCGGCCCTGGGTAAGACACTGAATTAAGACTTTAAGATGTCTTATTAAGATAACGCTCTGAATGTCTGTCCTCTCACTTGGGAGAGCTATCCAGTTTTTGCGCAGTTACCAGATCGCCCTTGAGTAATCACCACTCTAGCATAGAAAATCAGAAGTGGCGATTACACGGTGTTTATAGCAGCTTGGGTATTGCATGTTGTATAATTACAGCTGGTACCATCCTTTATCATTTGGGCCACTAAATATATCATGAAATTGCCTAGAACAGTAGTATAAAGGGTTTTTAGAACCAGGTGGAGTTTGGTAACTGTTTGTGTAGGACTATGGTAACTGGTCCTGTTGGTTAGAAAAGTAGGCCTACTACAGTAACTGGTCCAAAAGTTGTATGGTAACTGCTTGAATGAGTAGGATTTCACTGTCTTTTTCGTCAACAGTTATCAGAGAGCTGCAATACAGATTTTGCCATGCGATGCTATGGTCGTGTACATCTTTTGGACTAGACCCCCCCCCTCCCCCGGTGTGGGCAAACAAAGGCTTCACGTGGTATAGTAATAGGTAGCCTCATCACCATAGCCAGACAACAGGGTCGTTACATTAAATTCTATTTTTAATTGCCCCTGAGTTGTAGTGATCCACCACTTTCACTATACAAAACATGCTTTTGAATATACATGTGATCATGTGTAACTCAAGATACATGTATGGCTATTTTTGTTTATATATGATAGGCTGATTCAGTGTTCCCCAACCTAGACACAGTCCAGTGGTTTGCTTGCCCTATACACCTTCCATACAATCAGGCACCGTTATATCATTTAACGGTACCTGATGTCATATATGTAACTCGCCTTATACCAGAGTACTAGTAGACTACAGATTCTGCACCAAGAGGGGCGGTAGGGGAGGGTGTAATCATCACGGCCTTCTCAGCATGCGACATGTGAGGATATAATATGTTCACAATAGCCCCCCCCCCCCCCCCCAACACACACAACCATTCACCCTCACTGCAAAATGTTTGTCTGCGCACTCACGTGAGCTAGGTGCCATCTTAGAACTATTCGCACATGGTATATAAGACCACCTGCAGGCAGCCAGCGTAGTATACTATGTGCGGGCATGAATAGCTCTTTTCATATATACATGTTGTATGTGCCAGTCACATGGAGGACCCCGTGAGAGCTGATGATACATAATAGTTTAATTGTGATTTGTATAATTGCTTCATGATCTATGTGGCCACATCATATGAATAGTATAGAATCGTGATGTTCCATCCACAATAAAATATGTAATTGACCACTAATTGCCAAAGTGGTCACGGTTGATAATTGTCAACAAAGCTATGTAGGTGGAATAAATGCAGTTAAACCCGCAGTTCTTACTGCACGTCCAGTAACAGTCAGAGTGCCGTCGGGACAGGTACTCAGCTCTATATATAGGGGCGCTGGGCCTTTAATGCAACTGTCATGTATAATAGAAGGCGTCATGTTTCGAATATCTCAAATTCGCATCAATATGGCTTGGCCATAATAACAAGGACATGGTGATCAAGCGTTATCTCTTTTACTTCTGTGCATCAATTTAGCAAGCCCGGGTCACACAGTTACCGAAAGAAACAACCCTGCAATTTGTGCCCTTATTGACGAATTTGACCTTGAGACAAAACCGCATCTTAAAACATCATATACATCGCCTATTGTATGATACTGTAATTTTTGAGAGTAGTATGACCGGAGGTTACAGGTATACATTCAATTATTGCTCCATAGTTTTGATCAGTGCATATCCTCTTGCACTGGTAGGGTCGCCCCAGAGATAGTTAGGAAGGAGGCATTAATTGTACAGATAGCAATTAATTTAAAGGACTAAAACTATGTCTCCTCTTTCTCTTCCAGGTATACAGTCGTTATTTTCATTGGCAGCCATTGCCCTATACAGGTATATTGTCGTGACACGAAGGATGAACTCACAACCTGTGACCTTACGACAGATGTTGACCACCCTATGTAAGTAAAAGACATATCCTGATTACATTTGAATTCAGTTTAGATACAGTTTATGTACACTCACACACATCAATCTCCCTATAGATTCAATATACCCAAGTAATGTGAGCCTAAAGAGTTACTTATTTGCTTATCCCACCAAATATTGTAGGACCCTGAAATGTTGATACGGGTTTGTAGTATAGAAATATCATGACGTCCATAAATATATGAGGTGTAAATTTCAGTAACGCTATGGACAGTAGGCATTGGCCTGGCCTCAGGGCCCCTCTTCGGGTGGAATCAGTATGTGCCAAGTCAGCCAGATACTTGGTGTTCACTGAAGTTTTCTGATAGGTCAACAACTGGCATCTCCTATCTGGCCGTGGTGTTCAGCCTTGTGTTTCTTCTTCCGGTGGGCATCATTACGTTTTCCTACACTTCAATCTGGTTCACACTGAAACAGGTACGATACAGACACCATGGTCCTATCTCTGTGGGCCGCAGGTATCTCTTTTTTTTTTTTTTTTTACAGATAATTCGGGAAAATCTAGTTGTACAAAGTAAAAATAATCTTTCTTGTTTTGTTTTGCAATTGGCCATATTTCTCCGGCCTGAGATAAGTAATCCAAGTTATCAGATTTAATGGCTAAACACTCTAGAGATATGGGTATGATCCAGATGAAGAATTAGTTAGTGGCCACATCCCTGACAAGGAAGGTTATGGCCAAAGGGGTACCTTCTTTGCTAACAATGCAGATATATCTACAATTACTAGTTTCACTATAGCGGCAGTTCTGATATACATAATATATGTACAAACCAGGAAAGTCTTCTGCTAGGAAGGTGAATTACATTCCAATTTCTAACTTATAGTGATATAATCACATTATGTCCTTTACTATTATTGATTAATATGACATCTCCTTTTTTGGCCTAAGAATGCCTATGGTCTGTATGCCTATGGTCTATATGATGCAATTACCCGGTTCTTTGATAGGTATAAGTATGTAACAAACAACCATTGTATTTTCTTGTTGCAGCTTTCAAATCTCCTTGGAGAATCCAGAGGTAGACAAACGGTCAAGGCACATAAGGCAGTGGCTAGATCTTCCTTCTTAGTGGCGGCATGCTTCCTTGTAGCATGGCTCCCATACGCCATTCTCTCCGTGTGCATCTTCATCAGGATAGCCCCACCCACTCTACCTTACTACATAGCCGTCATACCTGCAATGATGTGCAAGGCATCGCCCTGTCTCAACCCTATTGTGTATTTCAAGACAGACCCAGAGGTAAGGCAAAACCTGGACCAAAATCACACCAATGTGCTCTTCTTTTTTTTTAGATTTATTTATTTTGTTTAAAGAAATTTAAAATGTCATCATCATCATTATTTTTAGGCAATCATATCATTTTAAAATGTGTATGAAGAAATTTATACAAAGTATTTAGGGCTGCTTTATATCCATTGCCTGGCCATCTTCGTTGACAAATTAAAAGGCTGAAAGCGTGCATTGTAAAGCAATAATACTATGCATGTTTACTGGCTTTACCAGACTTAGTAGGGCCTTATTGCGTGAGCTTTCCAAAACTGCTTGAATTTTAGTTCAATCTTCACAAGACTTATTTCATTCAAGATATTAAATGATTATGATGGACAATAAGCATATATTTTAGAAATTATAGAAATGTACTGCAACAGAAGAAAACCCATATCGATGAATGTTCCAGATGTAATATCAATTCTCGCGCCATCAGATGGAATAAGCCTCATTGCAAGTACATAGACTTAATAGTTATAAGTTGAGTTTCGTAATGCTACTGTAATGAATGACCACGGGATTCCACAAGCATAGCCTATGGATGCTAATCCTGTTACCAAAACCTCATTATGCATGCAGCTTAAAAATGAGATAACATTGGGAAATAGGAAAATTATCCCTATTGAAGAAACAGCTAACTACATTAATAATTATTTCGCTAGTAAGGTGAAGACTTATACAACCAACTTCCCCCGCTAGTTGTGCCTCTGCGTAATGCAGCCGGGCCGATGTTCAGCTTTATGTTCACCCCAGGTGCACTCTGCCCTGCTCATTAGTAGCATCATCATCATCATCATCAGGTACACAAGGAATCGACCAATCACAGCCGCCAGCTCATAAGCAGGCGGCCTGCTGCTGGCACAGTAGGCTTCTGAACCCCAGGTACACAGTGACCATCCTTCTGTACCCCAGGTACACATCCTGCTGTACCCCAGGTATACAGCAAGCCATACTAGTACTAATATTATTACTAGAGCATTCCTTGCAATTACATTTGCTAGAAGAGAAAACACATGTGTAGTATGAGCCCTAGGGGTGTGGATGTGTACCTGGGGTACAGTAGGGGTGTGTACCTAAGGTACATTAGGATGAGAAAGTGTACCTCAGGTAAACATATAGGATGATCACTGTGCACCTGAGGTAGAGTAGACTACTAGTGGGCCTAATTGAGTAATTACACTAAGTTACAGAGACCACAACTCAAGTATCCATTCTGTACCTCAGGTACACAGTGATCACCTAGTGTACCCCAGGTACACAGTGGGAATCCTAGCTACTGTACCTCAGGTACACAGTGGTCACCTACTGTACCCCAGGTACACAGTGGTTGCCTAGCTACTATACCCCAGGTACAGTGTGGTTGCCTAGATACTGTACCTCAGGTACACAGTGGTTGCACATGTCATACTAGCAGCCCCTCCAATTGCATCTCTAGAAGGAGCAAAACACAGCTGGGTCGATGTTCAGCTTTATATTCACCCCAGGTACACTCCGCCATCTCATTAGTAGTCCACCTCAGGTGAACAAGGAATTGACCAATCACAGAACAGCCTCCTACCCCCACCAGCAGATGGTCTTATCCAGCAGCTGCACATCCACACCCTACTGTACCCCAGGTACACAGCCACACTGTACTGTACCCCAAGTACACAGCCACCCCTGAGGGCCTACTACATGTGTTTTTCTCCATCTAGAGATGCAATTGGAGGGGTTTCTAGTATGACATGTGCAACCACTGTGTACATGAGGTACAGTATCTAGGCAACCACACTGTACCTGGGGTACAGTAGCTAGGCAACCACTGCAGCCTACCTGGGGTACAGTAGGTGACTACTGTGTACCTGAGGTACAGTAGCTAGGATGCCCACTGTGTACCTGGGGTACACTAGCTGACCACTGTGTACCTGAGGTACAGAAGGGATACTTGAGATGTGGTCTCTGTAACTTAGTGTAATTACTAGGCCCACTAGTAATCTACTCTACCTCAGGTACACAGTGATCATCCTATATGTTTACCTGAGGTATGCTTTCTCACCCTACTGTACCTTAGGTACACACACCTACTGTACCCCAGGTACACATCCACACCCCTAGGGCTCATACTGCACATGTGTTATCTCCTCTAGAAATATAATTGCAAGGAATGCTTAGTATGTCATGCTGTATACCTGGGGTACAGAAGGATGTGTACCTGGGGTACAGAAGGATGGTCACTGTGTACCTGGGGTACAGAAGCCTACTGTGGCAGCAGCAGGCTGCCTGCTTATTGGCTGGTGGCTGTGATTGGTCGATTCCTTGTGTACCTGAAGTGGACTACTAATGAGCAGGGTAGAGTGTACCTGGGGTGAACACAAAGCTGAACATCGGTCCAGCTGCGAGAAGCAGCCATGTAGTAGGCCCTGGGGGGTGGCTGTGTACTTGGGGTACAGTAGGGCGTGGATGTGCAGCTGCTGGATAAGATCATCTGCTGGTGGGGGCAGGAGGCTGTTCTGTGATTGGTCAATTCCTTGTTCACCTCAGGTGGACTACTAATGAGATGGCGGAGTGTACCTGGGGTGAACATAAAGCTGAACATCGGCCCAGCCGCTCTGGGCCAGACCTGTCCCTAATGACAGTGATATAACCGTAAATGATTACGGAGATTTCAATATGGCTGATATAGTCAATGAGTACTTGGTCTTGTCACTTATCAAGCATATTAACGTTGATAAATCATGCGGGCTTCACAGGGTAAATACCAGAGTTCTGAAGGATGCTATGTTAATCTTATACAAAGAAATGACCACCATTTTTAGAAATTCATTGAATGAAGGAATATTCCCTTTCTCTTGGTCATGCGGCACCTTAGTACCTATCCCTAAAAAGGGAAACCTTTTTCATTAAAAACTAGCATTTCATAACCCTGTTACCACTCCCTGACAAGTGGCTAGAGAAAATAGTTCATAGACTGTTGTCAGATCACATTGAACAGGCTGAAATTTTATGTGAAACCCAGTTTGGTTTTCACAAAAACAAAGGCACTAGTGACGCTGTTTTCGATGTAGTCAAAGATCTCTTCAAGGCTAGAGATGATGGCAAGGTAACTGCAGCCTGCTTTATCGATTACTGCAAAGCATTCAATAGCGTACACCGGAAGTAAGTAATGATAGCCGCAACTCTCGAGTACTGTTCATTCTACACCGGTAGTGCACACCTGGGTGAATTATTAAAGTTGCAGATGATGCAAAACCATGCTTTACGTATATGTCTGCGCACAGGCATGAGAGGAGTCAGTATTGACTACCTTCATACTGAAGCTGGCCTAGATTTATTAGAAAGACGTCGTAAGGTACAGCTCCTGATGATCATGTAGAAAAAGGGTCATGGAGGAGAGGCTATTGAACAATTAAATGTACATACCCGAGGGGACCTCAAAATTCAATTTAGAAAAAGGAGGGCAAAAACAAGTTTTTACTAGAAATCCCCCTATTATAGAGGTGTAACCTTATGGAATTCTCTCCCCAAGGAGACGCAGAAAATTTCCACCAAAGACGCCTTCAAAACAAAAATTGAATCACTGCCTCTAATGTTACCTCCCACCTAATGTTACATGTATCACCATTGTATCTGACTCTGCTACCTTGCCCCTGCCAAATTAGCTGTATATTCTTTTGTCATTTACTGCTCTATGTCATCCTTTTACATATCACATTTCACATAATCACGGACCCCTTTTGTTAAGCAGTGCATGATGAACCCCTTTTGAAGTCTGTGAGGCATCTGCGAATGCGCCGAAAAACGTTCCATCACAGAATGATTTGTGCAATAATTAATCAATCAATCAATACGTTGCGATTAATTGTTCAGCCTCAACCACGTAGGCCCCTACCTGATTTAGCTTATTATGTATACATTTTAGATCTGTGTCCGAACATACTCGCTCTAAAACATACCTGTATAACCAACACCACTAATTGTATCGAATCCATTGTACATTTTCAGATTCGAAAATATCTACGCGTGTGGTATGAATGTTTGAACCCAAAGCCTATGTCTGATGACAGTGAAGAACAGAAGATAGAACTTGAGACGCATTCAATGGGGAATACAGGTACACCGAACAAAAGCTCCTCCAGTGGCCGCTCCAGTGGCAAACAGTCGCGGCACAATGGTGCGCTGGAGCCGTGTAAGCTGGCCATACTCACATCCAAGTGCAGTCTAATAGCTGCCTCCAACAATAATGCGCCGTCTGAAGCAGATGAGCAACTCGAGTTGGGAAACCAATGCACAGATTTCATTACTAGAATCTAGAGACAGCGGTCGCCTAGTAGAAGTTATCAGAAAGCTGAAACACATATTTGAAATTGATATTTTTTCGATCCGCCCCGGCAATTTGAAATAAAATAGGCGAAGATATTTTTATAAGCGACCATGGGTATCAAATTGTAATTCGAGTTTTACACTCGAAATTAATAGTTTAATGACTATCTGGACGCGTCAGGGCCACGTTGTTCCCACCTCCTGCCAATTCACATGTTCGGGACCTTACAACCCCTAAGGAATTATTACGACTGAGTGTGGTGTGAGGCACCACCTCGTGTGCTTTCATTGCGGACATAGAGTAATGCAGACATTTCATAATATAAGCTCACTTTTAATTTAGAATAAAAACGTACTTAGGTGTTTACCTCCCGGATGGGCTGGGGGCGAGGGGGGGGGGTAGACTCACTCAGCTTTGGTGTGAACACTATTCCAAGGGAAAGGATCCGTTTTTGTGCTCTGGGCACGGAGCCGCGAAAAGGGGGTGGCCATTTTGCAGGAAAACGGGTATATGTTTTTCTTGGTCTCCTTGTATCAGGCATGGGATTGGGTTTTGAAGAAAAATCCAAAAAGCAGCCGAAAGACGTTATCTCATGAGACACAGCCGTATACTATTACTGTGGCAATATCTAAGGGGCCGTCCATAAATGTGGTCATGCCTAGGGGATGGGGTGGGTATTGGTCTGAGTGTGACACACAATGAGAAAGGTATGTGTAAAGGTGGAATCAGGTATGTGTATGTGTGTGCGTTGAAAATGACCCATATTTTTGTGACGTAGTTTATGGATGACCCTTAATTGCGATCGGCATTACAACATTTATAATGACAATGATAAAGTGTTCATTATTGTGAGTCATGAAGTCTCGTATATCATTGTTAAAATTGCTCACTTATTGTAGGATAATTCTATGTTACGGAAGCTGACCTCTTCATATGATATGACTGTGAATCATTGTATAATATACAAACATCACAACACACTACACATATATCCACGGAGATATCTTCAGCCCTCAAACGAATATATTTTTTCTGAGGTAATTGCTCGTATGATGCCTTTAGTCAATTTAGATTAAATGGCGCTCTTTGGTGGACTATGTGCAATACTATGGCATATATGCCACACCATGCTTGAAACTACTGTAATGTATAGGGAAAACATGTCGTACCCTTTATTTTGAATTGTTATTACAAGGAGTGTATAACACTCATAACACCTCCCCCTCCAAATAACATATATACATAATATGATATACAATGACATTGTACCTACGTAATGTGATCTTTACTATCGTACCTTGGAGTAGTATGGTACGTGTATTGCCTTTATTAAAATGTTTGACAGTACCGCTGAAGTTGGGTTTTAATTGAATTAACGACATAACCATTGTTTCTTACAGTGTGACATGTCTTTATTATTATGACTAACGGTTGAACGTGTTATATGGTCATATAAAATGCTAACTGTACATTGTATATACAAATGACAATGCAAATTGGCTAGGTCATGATATTCTGTTATCATGCGAATTCTTGAGTGAAGGGAATAATGTTTTGGGCTCATTCATTATCTGTACCTTGAAAATGTAACATGCTTTACTCATCCAGGAACAAGAGATATGTTATTACCATAACCGTGACAATTTCATAAATCACTATTGGCAATAGTCTCTTATTCCCTAATAACAACCTTACGAGTAAATACTTGGTTAGGCCGTTTTATTTTGATGACTTGAATTACGGATCCGCCGCCGAGATTTTTGCCATTTTGCCAAAAAGAGACTTTTGTTTTTTTCCTTTCCCCTCCGAGAATTTTTGAGAAATTTACCAAAGAAAAAAGAAAAAAAGCATATGTTGACCAGCAAAAGATAGAATGAGGCCTTTCAGATTGGGGATATTTCTCAACATACCTTCATTAGATTACCCAAAAATGAGGTTTTCCATGCTTTCCCCCCTCTGCCCTCTGGGAATTCTTGATGCTCGGGGCTTTTTATTCCCCTCTGCCCTCCTAAAATATTAACAGTAAAGCCCGTAATCCAAGTTATCAAAAAGGTGGCATTACTAATACGGGCAGCCACACGAGTGACAATTACGTGAACACATACATTACATGCACAATGTATACCATTGACCTATGCGTGACTCGTATAATCTTAGCATCTGTGGCTCTTGGAGCCGCGTTGTGTATATGTAACAACAACCTAATTCAATTCCGTTGCTGGTTGTAGCATAAGTAATTGCATTTTGTACCAAGGTCAATGCATGTTCACCTCATTGGTGGCATTTACATACAATGTCATTATAAAAGTGCTGACATACAGAGGGGACATGATAGGATATGAAACACGAGTTAGTTGAACACCCTGGGGGAGCATAAAGCAATGATATAAGCAAATTATCAATGAGCCTGGTCTGACTAGTTTAATCAGATCAAGGCCCCCCTAATCAGTATAAGGGCCGTTTAATATCAGTATCATTACGTCATCAATAACACAAGAACTTTCCAGACCCCCAGCCCTCATGCCATCATTTCTCATTTTGTGCAAGAGTATGATATACGGAATAAAGCCATTGCCATGCCTAAGGAATACTGATCAAAACCTAAGGACTACTGGTCAACATCTGTCAATATACATGTATATGCAACATATGTGGTGGTGGATCTACTACAACTTCTCACGATTATAACCAGCTGCTGATAACATAACTAAGCAATTGACACAAGAATGGGCCCATGCATACGAGCGAGTACAATATATGTAGGCTACCGAAGTGGTGCACATGTATATGTGTCAACGTACTTTACAGGCCAGATGAAATAGTGAATTTTAACGGTCGGTATATTCACATTTTAAGATTCGACTTCAAACTAAAACTACAGAATGACCGAAGACATGAGATCAAAAATTCTACTTTTAGGCCCAAAATCATGACAACCATCGCTACATACGCATTTATATCAATATAAATCAATATTTTCGCAAGGGACCATTGCTTGATCTGATACCAGCGAGATAAGGACTGATAACAGCTATCACGATGGGGACCAGTTGTTATATTATGATGCATCCTAAGAATTCTGCCGTGAATGAACATTATTTTATTGGTTGATAATTAATCCCGCTACACGCGTATTCTCTAATTCTTAGGGTGTATTATGTAACAGCTGGTACCCATTGGGTTAGCAGTGCTCATCTCGCCAGTACCAGATCAAGCAATGGATGGCCGCGTGATATTAATATAAAAGAGTGCTAATTAAATAGAAATAGTGTGATAGTAATTGGCAATAACCACTACATTACCACATATTATACCACATCTACTAAGCGTTGCAATCTAGCGAGTTCATGAACTTTGGCTGGATACATGGTATGCACTACGGATAGAAATCCCGAATTTCTGTCAAATGCTCAAGTGCCAGCAAAATCTAGATTAACGGAAACCCGAGGTCATATTTTACTAGGGTATCAACATATGGTATCAAACATTGCGTTAAGATCAAATCATTAATCTGAATAAAGTCCATATTCCAATCAATACATCTGGGATAGGCCTATATTCTATTTAATGAGCGAAATCTCTCATTAGAATACATTATTAAATGTGTATTTCTATGCTGAAGAATCCCGACCTTAAATTGCCTGTAAAAACAAATCCTTCCATTGCAACTAATGCAAAGACCCAGATTTCTTATCACTTTTTCAACTTCAAGAGCCAATATAATGAAAACTAAACAATGACTTGTTCTATGAATCTGGTTCCAGTTAGCTATACTATTTTGCTATTGATAGAAAGCATCATTGGTCGCTAATTGAAATTCATAGAATTGGCGTGTAATGGCCGCGGTACAGGACTATAATCGACCCTACGGTCAAAAGTCAGGTTCGCTGTCATAATCAGCATATTAGCTGTAGGGAACTGCTTAAAAGCAGCTTTGACCTAAGAGTAGGGACTGTACATTGATTACATAACCATATAGAACCAAAGCAGTAAATCAATCCACAGTAATGAATGGTAAATATTTTATGTCATCTGATTAATTAATATGTCCTCTTGTAATAACAATAACATGCATAAGAGTTCAACCGTGCAACAGTGTATTGTCATGTCGGATCTTACTATCCGTTTCTATCAAGTATCCATGTTGTACCTATATACCATGGATAACGGCTCATATGAATAGTGCGTATGGATATAGTGAAGGAACGCTCGCATATATGACGTCACTGGTTTTGGGCGGTATGCGAGACTTTTACGGTTGGTTGCTTGGGTGCAGCATGCATTAATGGAAGGAAGTGCAATATAATGACATCAGTCAGTTGTAATGCTAATGCGCTCAGTACATATTATGATGTAGATGATAATGTAACCACCGTAAAACCTAGCGTCGAAGCCGAGGCTTGTACTCAATTTCGGACACAATTCAATGGGGGGTAGACCCCTAAATTCAACACTGCGACATGGGCTTTTCTTAAAATCGACATGTGGCCTAGTGACACGTAACAGGAGCCTTAAAAAGTTAGTGACAGGGGACATGGACATTCCTTAAATCGACATGGGACATGAGCATTATTAAGCGACATAGACATGCGACATGGCCATTTCTTAAAATCGATATGCGACATGAGGACCCCCCCCCCTTCCATCTATACCCCCAATTCAGAACCCCAGTGCAGGTTATAGCATTTCCATCTTTTATCCGGTCATTTCAGGTTTATTAGGCGACCTCGTATGTAAGATTAGTGGGTGAGGTAGCGTTCGCAGTCAATTTATATGGACCTCACACCATGTCTCTAAGCGTTTCAGATTACATCATACCATACATGTAATGATTTATTACCACACACACCCTCCAGCAATACTCTTTATGCATCCGAGCTGCTTCTATATATCATACATATGGAGATGTGTGGTATCCCATGGGTGTGGACCACCAAATTCGACATGGCGACATGGCTATTTCTTACAATCGACATGAGGCTTAGTGACATGCGACATGAGGCCCAAAAAATATAGTGACAGGCGACATGAGCAATTCTTAAAATCGACATGGGATATTGGCATAATTAGGCGACATTGACAAGCGACATGGCCATTTTTTAAGATCGACATTCGACATGGGGACCCCCCATCCAGAGCCCCTATCCCCAGGGTGCTGTTTCACCACATAATACGGAGGGTCAAAAAGGGTCAATATAATCCGGATTTGACTAAACTGTTTCTGCTCGTCAAATTCTGTATCATGCAGAGCTCCACATTTGTATGTAAACGTACCACTTTTGGGGAAAGGAAGTATTTTATTTATCATTTTTATTTTCTCCACATATTAATACGGAATAATTTGTCTGCACAATGCGGACATTCGTATCATGTGGAGAAACAGCACCCAGGTCTCAAAAATGCGGCCAAATTGGCAGCTCTATAGAGTCGGTTTTAATGACGCTCGCGTCGTTAGAAATGTGCTGGAGATGTCATGATGTAACGGTTTGGTTGTCCATGTAACCAGTGCACCAGCCACCAGGGATGTGCCATTAGATAAGGGTGTTATGTTGTCTAGTTGGCAACCCGCCTAACCCGTGGACTCCAATTGTGATATGTTTGACATAATCATCGCACCTGTCAGGCCTGGTTTGTTGTATTGCATGGGAGTAGATCAACACTTTACTTACAAAATCAACCATGTTATCGAGTGGGCGAAAACTAACAGCGCAAAGTGTTTGGGCTACAGTGCATGATTTTGTATATGCAGGTTTTGTGATGCACGTTTTTTTTATGCTGATGATTCGACATCAGTTTTCTTTTTGAATAGTTTCATTCATATCTCATGTAATACAAACACATTCTACCGGAATTGTCATAGCGAGCGATAGAGGTGGATGACATAATATATACAACAAAAATAAAGCGTCAGCAATACCTTGTGGATTCAGATTTTTATCAAGTATTCATTCAATTGGAGAAGGGGGCGGGGGGCTTTACACACCGGCATATATACATTCATGCATCATTTGTTTTCATGCATTATTTGTTCAGGTGGAAACACTGCAATCTCTATCCATCTCTGTGACTATACATGGGTACCCACATTTTGGACCGTGTCACCGTGTCGATTTTTAGCAGAAGTGCTGTGTCGATTTTTATCTTATACATTGTGGTCGATTTTTGTATGTTCGTCGATTTCGAATTTTAGCAGAAGTGCTGTGTCGATTTTTATCTTATACATTTTGGTCGATTTTTGTGTGTCCGTCGATTTTTAAAAGGGCCTTGTCGCCGTATCGCCCGTGTCGATTTTTACCCATGTATAGTCACATCTCTACCGCGGCCTGCTCCGTCATAAGAGCACCCATTACAGATAACATCCCACGGTGCATGGATTCTCCCAGGGATTCTCGATGGCTGCCCGGGACCCTTGATTCAATCAGATTGAAATGTAAGCATGGCTACAAAGTCGAAGCCTTCATTACAGGGCCCGGGGGGTACTCAAATTTATTTTGACATGGGTGTGCGGCTGAGCCTCTGACAAACCCTTACCCTTGGCTAGAGGGATTTTGGTAAAAAGGGCCTATGTTTTCGAAATTTCCGCGGAAACGCACCTCTTGATTAGAGCCTTTTAAGAACTTTGCCGAAAATTGACCCTCAGTTGGAGGGATTTCGGTCAAAAGTGCCCCTTTTTGCTTGAATTTTGGCGAAAATTCGAAAAAGTGACCCTTGACTAGAGGGATTTTAGCGAAAACAGACCCTTGGCTAGAGGGATTTTGCCGAAAGCTGACCCTTGGCTAGAGGGATTTTACTCAAAAACCACCCTTGCCAGCCGCACACTTGTGTATACAAAATGTACGAAGTGCCCCCCCCCCCGGGTTACAGGGTCCAGGCTTTTGACATCATCCCTGTTAACCACGACCGCCTCGATGGGCGGGGGGGGGGGGGGGGGGCACTCTCACATTTATGGATACCATGTCCGTACATCACCCTGAATTTGGACCCCATTTAGCGGGATAGAATTCCACCGAAACACCCCCCTTTTGGCGGGATATCCCCTTAACAAATGGCCATGTCACCATAACGATCTTAGGAAATGCATATGTTGCCATATCGATTTCTTACCCAATGTCCCATGTCATTATCTATTTTTTCCTCTTGTCTCATGTCACTAAGCCCTAAAATCATCCATGTCGCCGTGTCGAATTAAAGGGTCTAGGGCCATAACCATGCCCCTTTTATAGCACACTACCCGAAATTGATAAGAATTGGACCCCTTTTTGTGGGATACCCTATATTTGCCAAGGTTGGACCACTTTTAGCGGGATACTCCGCCAATGGGATCTAAGGGAGTGATCATTTTTTAACAACAGGGGGGGTGGTGGGTTTGGGGGGGGCAAAAAATTTTGGACCCCTTGACCGGGGGGGGGGGGCAAAAAAATTTGGACCCCTCTTGGGGGGGGTCAAAATAATTTAACCTGTTTTGAGCCAAAAAGCCAGCGCGTTACTATGCTTCAAAGGGCCCGCGCGCGAGCCAATTTTCGGCCGTAATGGGGGGGGTAAAAATTTTTGACCCCTCGACCGGGGGGGTGTAAAGAATTTCGCGCGCTCTGCGCGCAAACCCACCACCCCCCCTGTTGTTAAAAAATGATCACTCCCTAAATGTACCTGTTTCCCGCTACTTTGTACATACGCACATAGTCATTATAAAAGGTATACATGAAGTGCCCTCCCCCTCCAGCGCCGCCTCGATAAAACCCCCGGCATCTCCTTCTCACAGCAGGATTTATCACATCCAGGCACCCCTGGACATCATCTCCTTCTCACATCTTGATCACTTATCAGCCAATCAGGATGCCCATACCAAGCTGGCCTTGGAGCCTGTAAATCAGCATCTCATCAAATTATCAACTGGAAAACACTGAAGGTGCCTAGAAAATGCCTGATCTACACCCCTAACTGCTTGGACTACAGTCTAGTCAGCAGAACCATCCACACTATTCTGTACATCAACAAACACATAAGTAGTTAATCAGAAGCTGGAGATTTTAATTGTATTATATAATACCTAACAATAATCACAATACAATGAAAATCTCCAAAAAACATTTGCTACTCTGCCGGTTTCAATTTTTCATTTTAGGGTAACCGAATTTGGCAAAGCGTTGGTCATGACACATGTATGAGCAACAATTGAACGGCAGTTCTAGTCTAGAGTGAAGATCTCACACTGCATTTACGTGGGCAGCCTATCTATTATTCTCTACCCCATGTTGTGTAACTTCATTTGGTGAAACACACTGACAGCCTTGAAGTGTCATCACATGTCCCACTCACAATTCTAGTACCGTTCTAGTCTACTATGTAGTAAATGCTAGTGGTGAGAATGCCCCATGGTGGTCAATATGAACTCATTAATGTTAACACTGGAAACATAATAGTTACTGTATTGGTCAGGAAAGTCATCCAGAACACGTCAGGAACATTTTTTAATGTACAGTTTAGAGATAAAGCAATTAAGTAAATAAGGCTCCCTCTTAAGTAGTCCACCCATAAGGTCAACATATAAGCAGTTGGTCCATGAGGCCACGACATCTAAACAACACTTGTTGTCATGAAGACTGACCATTTATCGTAGAAGTCTTTTTTCACTTTTTTCCCCGGCGGTCTTCATTAAAAACAGAATCGTCTACCCGACTTAGTACTGACTAAGATGTGTATGATGCAGTTTACATGTTAATTCAATCATAGACAGATATGGATTTTCGTCTACTACATCGTCGGCCATTTGCTTAAAATGAGTCAGGCTGTCAACATTTAACAACAACAAATGTACAAAATGGGTATAGACAAGATGAATGTGAATGTTGAATCTGTAAAACATCAACTAATACTATGGGCAGGTAATAATTAATGTATGAACTTTATATATACGTGCATCTTTATTCTTTCAAACGCCATAACCTAATTTTCTAATAAATTCTTGATTTCGATATGTAACACGTCTTATTTATTGTTTTGAGTTTTGCTTTGTTTTACTCAGACTGAGTAGCACAAAGTCCACTGGATATTCTAAAGCGATCATGGTCAATGTTGTAGTCAGAAGGAGGTTTGGTATATTATTAGTTGAGTTTAATTAATGATTAATTATATTGATTTATTGATCTCTGATCTATTGTAAATTTAAGCCTACATTTATACCTCATATTTTACATTTACCTCATAATCATACTTTCTTATGGCTAAACCAGGAAACGGTGATATCTTATGCATACGATTCCTGCATGTATCTATGTATAAATATCTACTGATTTTGACTAGTATTCACATTCAATCTGATAACCTGATCTGTACCTTAAAGAAAAGCACGCGCCTAGCAAGGTCATGAATTAAAAAAAAAGTTTGACGTGACATACATCATCTATGTTTTTCCATCTCGAGTTCAGTGACCAAATTAAGTAGTTATGGTTGATGATTCCTCGGTGGTAGTTTCTGTGTTCTGAAGGCGGTAGTTGCTGCAGCTTACAGGTATGGCCGGCTCAGCGGCTGGGTATGCAGGCATGGACTGCTTGAACTCATCAAGGCCATTGATTACCTTCATCTGGACAGGTTAAAGAACAGAAGGACAGATCAATGGGTGTGTTATTTACATCGCAAATGACTCAGGGGCAGGCTGATTAAATGATTGACTTGGTTTATTGAAACTCATTTCAGGAACAATAAATAATTTTGAATTGTGAGAGCAGAAACTACCCTGAAATCATGTGTTACACTGGTCTGTAAACTTCCTTCAAACAACTTTCCCTCTAACAACTTTCACTGTGACAACTTTCCCTTTGACAACTTTCACTCTGACCACTTTCACTCTGGCCATTTTCCCTTTGACCACTTTCCTGTTGACCACCTTTCTTTTTGACCATTTTCCCTCTGACAACTTTCCCTATGACAACTTTCACTCTGACCACTTTCCCTTTGAACCACTTTCCTTTGGACCACTTTCCCTTTGACCACTTTCCTAGTGACCACTTTCACTATGACAACTTTCCCTCTGACAACTTTCACTCTGACCACTTTCCCTTTGGCTACTTTCCCTTTGGACCACTTTCCTCTGGACCACTTTCCTAGTGACAACTTTCACTCTGACAACTTTCTCTCTGACAACTTTCCCTTTGAGAAATTTACCTTTGATCACCTTCCTCTTGACCACTTCCTTTTGACAACTTTCCCTCTGACAACTTTCCCTTTGACAACTTTCCCTTTGATAACTCTCCCTCATGCCACCAAAATAATCATAGAAGGCTTAACGTTTGTATCTCAAAATACGTATTTATATAATGATACATGTGAATAGGATACACCCAATACACTACCAGCTTTTATGAAAAGTGTTGATAGAACAGACACAGAGATATAATTTCCGAGTAAGTTGAGACGGTTATATCGTTGTTAACACATAGCGCTGATGTCAACCCATGTAAGAGTGTCAGTTATCGTTTTTTTTGTTATATCATTTCTTGGACTATAATTGATAAGTGGCATAAGCTGCGAAAGGATCTTATTGCAGGGTCCGTAAATTTACTTCCATAAATTTGCGGGGGTCCGCAAATATATATGGAGCTCCGTATTTGTATACTTAAGTACTAAAAAACAATGTCCATATATATTTGCGGACCTCCATAAATATATGGAGAGTGTATTTACGGACGTCCGCAAATTTACGGACGTCCGTATATTTGTGGAGAAACACCATCCAGGACGCGCTATTAAAGGATATGGTATATGTAGATCGTTATATATTTTAACGTTGAGAAGTACCTGTGATGCCACGGGCTGTTCCGTGCTTGTAGCTGAGGCTGGGGTGACTTGAACAATCAATATTCGCTGGTTGTCTCCTCCTGGTCCAATATAGTCCTTGGTGAACAGGAGCAATAATATAGTATTAGATTTAAAGGAAGAGGTTTAGTAAGTCGTTAGTGCAGTTACAGAACGCAAATTATAAAACGCACTAGTGCATGGCCACTGAAAATTAAATGGTCTTAGTAGGAACAGTTCTAAACACTCTTTGATAATTTGTAGGGTAATGTAGATATTCTGAGGACTACTATGATGTGATTATATGGGCTAAGGAATAACCAATCATAGCCCACTGTGATGAGATCTGTGTTTGTAGTTATGTCATTAATGATGGATATTGTATGTTTATCGGCAAATAAAATAAAGGTTGTAGCTGTTATATAAAGATAATAAACAACTCCTTCTTCACATCTTGATTGTTCATTGTCCATTATAAAACAATGTACAGTGCGTTAGAAATGTGAAGAAGTTTCTTGCCATTCGTTATAGAGTTACAGAGCACAGCGACACCAGCAGACAGCCAATACATTGTGAAATTAAATGAGACTTCTGCACCACTCGTGGTGCCTTTGGCAGTACATATATAACCTAGGGTGGGGACTAAGGGACTGGTTACAGACGGACGCATATGAGACTCAAAAGCTCCCCAATTGGGACGTGGAACCTGACACCCAGAGCGTCTGTGGTCACCAGGACACTTAGAAAGGGAGAGGTGCAGGAGGCCAGTGTAGGTTATATAACAGGCTGATGTAAGAGATGGGTAAGATAGATGTCTGCTATACCTAGGAGTTAATTGTGTGGATGGGAGGTTGAACTGGGTGGGCGTGGAGATTCCCTTTTTCTGCACACAGAATACATGCGTAGGGACTGCTAAAAATGAACCACCAGTAAGTATGGCTTTAACCCTTTCAGGACGCATGTCGCTAAAAGATGACATTTGTTGTCATGATGCACGAATGCAGCCCCGTCGAGTAACTCGCCGGTGCTGCATTGGTGCATCATGCTGATGCTTCGGGAGTGTCTCGACCTCATGAGGGTGGCATGATGCTTGCTGCTGTATTCATGCATCATGACCACCAAGGGCATGATGGATTAAGTCATCATGCCGTTCTTAAAGGGTTTCTGCAGGTAGATTGTGTAGCTAGCTACATGTTTATAGTTAGCCTGGTCATTGATCTGGACCCAGGGATTATTGAGCAACTATACAGGATGTCATTAACCTCCATGTATTCTGTAAGTGGATTATTAACGCACAGAAGAACGCATACCTTATAGAACTGGCGCACCTCCTCCTGTGTCACCGTGGCTACTGCCGCTGCCTCCGTCTCGTCTTGTTTTAAGAATCAAAACAACATTTATGAGAGAAGCTAGACGAGAAGATTTGTGTTATTGCGGATACTGTAAACGTACCTTATTTCACGCTGTACTTATTTTCGCGAATTTCGCGGATTTTAAAATCCGCGAAAATATGTACAGAGCGAATATTTATCCATTGTAGTCACAGTACTACCATGGCCCAAAATCCGCGGATTTAAATACACGTGAACATGTATTTTTATCAAATTCGCGAAAATATATGTAAGCGAAAATATTTACGTTTACAGTACTCTTTAAATACAGAATGGTCTGCCGTAACTGCCCCCCCCCTCCCCCCACATACACCAGCCCCTTACAAGTTACATCCTGTAAGATAGTGACCATGCCTTAAAGGCCGGGCTTAAAGTACAGGGAAGAACAAACCCAGCAGATTCCTAAGAAGAAATAGACCAATAGTGAAACTTATGGTATCCGAGGAAAACACACCTCTGTTGAACTCGTAGAGATTTGATGAGATTTCAGTCCAGTACCGAGCGTTTTGTTCACCCATCCTCTTTGGTCGTTCTTGGCGTTGACTCTTTAGCGCGTCTCTCTGGTTCAGGAACCGTTCTGTTGATATGCCGGCCAAATAGCTCTGTCAATAGAAAGGATTATCATATGGGAAGGTGTCCGGTCTTTAGGATATGGCGTATTGTGACTAGCAATGGTGTGGAGAACAGTCCATACATTACCATTACGAGATGACATCTGAAACGTTACAGTCGTGATGGCCTTGACTGATTATACGTTTGTCTTTCACCACATTCCACGATAAGTGGTTATATAAGTCTATTGGTGTAAATATTGATTATTATATATAATTAACAACTCAGTTACCGGTGAGTCGTGCAACACATACACATAAAGCTTTAATGCGTGAATCATTTACCTCCAAGTCCCCAATAAAGGCCAGTATTTTGGTATAGATGTAAGCGGCAGGGTAGTGAGACTGGACTGCAATTCGAAGGCCATGGTTGCCTTTTGACCGCCTCACATTGTAGAGTACCACATAACCTAAACCAAGGGACGACACGGGAGTTAATCAACTATCACCAGCTGCTAAAATATTCAGTATTTATAAGAGATTTATATATTGCATTCATTTAGAAGATATAATATATATTTCCACAGACACCGCATGAACAAGCATCGATTTTATATATATGCTTGCATGGGGATTAATGAAGGGAGTGGTTCCCCCGGGAGAGGTGTCCAAATCGGTTGCGCCATTTAGCTACAGTGACGCACAGGCGCGTTTAGCTACAGTGACGCACAGGCCTTTTGCACCAAATAGGGATGAAACCGTTTGTTTGTGCAAATCCGCCCATTTGTTAAAACATGACCACTCCCTAATATCGGTATGCCTCATCAATCAAGAAATCTACCCTTCATTCAGCCTATATTTTATTATATGGCATTAAACGAGATTGCACCTGGTGAAAGATTGCCCCCAGTCATAGATTGCACCTGGTCAAAGACTTTAAACTTGGCCTGATTTCGTGAGCGAAAGCCATAAACGGGGTCTCGATGGGGGGGGTCCCAATGTTGAATATCGATTTTAAGAAATGTCTATGTCACCCTGTCGATTTTAAGAAATGCCCATGTCGCCGTGTCGATTTTAGGGGTCGACCCCCATATAAACCTGAGTGGGAGGGAGGACATACCCAGCTAACAAAAAAACGTTATTTTACGTCAAAATAACGTTTTAAATTTTACATAACGTTATGTCATACTAAAGAGCCTTAGAAAAACGTTGACATATAACGTTATATAACGTTATAAAATGGTGTATAACGTTATTTGTTTACTTGGTAATGACGTCAGCTGCAGACTGCGGCCCTCAATATTAAATCACGTCTTTACAGCAACCGAGTTTGGTGCCAGATATCCACTAGTTGTACTCGTTCTCAGACAAGTATTAAATAGGGCTATAATGGCGGTAGTCCTAGAAATTCTGGGTAGGATCTGAATGATGTGGTCTT
Source organism: Harmothoe impar (assembly GCA_947462335.1). Classification (NCBI taxonomy): domain Eukaryota; kingdom Metazoa; phylum Annelida; class Polychaeta; order Phyllodocida; family Polynoidae; genus Harmothoe; species Harmothoe impar. The sequence continues at coordinate 60,471,674 of OX381704.1, forward strand.
TTAAAATATGTTTCCCAGAGTAAAGGAGATGACGTCTCTCATGGCTCAGATAGAAATATCACGGTACCATTCTACTATGGACGGTACATTCGTTAAGAGTAAGACTAAAATGACAAAGTTATACCGGGATACTCTTTCTCCATAAATATGTGGAAGTCCGCAAATTTGCGGAGGTCCGTAAATACACTCTCCATATATTTATGGAGGTCCACAAATATATATGAAAATCGCTTTTTAGTACTTAAGCATACAAATACGGAGCTCCACATAATATGTCATATATATCTGCGGACCTCCGCAAATTTATGGAAGCAAATTTACGGACCCCCGCAAATTTGTGGATAAAACAGGACCCTGGTTAATCTAACAACATGTTTTTATATGTAGTGGTTCGAAATTGAAGTTCATGCCAGCTCACCTAACTGGTCCCGTGTACGGAGGACGTCGTAGCAGTGCTGGTGAGTAAGGTGAAAAAAGAGTTCCAGTATGACGTTGACACGTGTAGACTGAGGTCCACATTGGAGGTATACTGTAACCCCACTTGTGTCACGGGGAGCTGTTGACGAGTGCTTATATAAAGTCATACCTGCATCATAATACGAGAAAACAATGTCAAATAAACGAGTCATCGACATTTAGAATGACACATATGGGAAACATATTTATATGAGTCACCTTTCTCCCTAGTGTAAAAATACATGGCCACTGAATATGAAGATCCCGGGTATGAAGAAAAATGTTTTATTTTAGGAAACTGTCACTTTTAAATAATATGTTTTTAGGTATCATCCTATCTTTTGAGTGGCGTAAGTGGGCTTCTATAAAATAACTCTGGCAGACTGGCTGGTGGCCTCATACCATTGTTACATAACTCAGTTACGACTAACGAGGGGGTTATTTGACTTAATCTTCGGTTCTTGGAATAAAGCAAGGTGTGAAATGCTTTGTCTTACCCTCCACCGTGGGTTAAATAATTGTAATTACCTTTCTCTAACTGCAATTCCCGCAGTCGGAGGCGATGTTTATCTTTAGTTATAGGCTTCATCCCAGCTTCCTTGGTCAGAATATTTGAGATGACGTCTAAGTAGCTTAGTGCTACCTGAACACCAGGAGATATTGAGATGTACACTTTACAGCAGTCATTATATCAGATAATTATTGTACAGTTATACAGGCTATAGACTAGGTAGACTAGGCTTTCTCTTGGGAAATCATGGGAAGACCTACAAGAGGATGTGGGTGAGGATGTTCAAAGGAAAATAACGTGAAAAGAACGTTTTTTGTTCCATTTACATTCCATCCCTATAGCAACCACCCTTTAAACCCCATGAATTGGAATGAGGCATAACATACGGTAATAATGGTGTATGATACACAACGTCTGTCAATAAATCATCAAATTATAGTTGATTAAATGTCAGATTTTTGTCTGAGATGAGGAGTTCTACCCAAAGGAGTTAACTGCCTATGGATATGTTAAACATGATAAATCCTTCTACCAGTAGGGTGTATCTAAGCTGTATCTATGGACATGTAAGCATGATCAAATATTCTACTAGAATGAGATAACTCTCCATGAACATATTGACCCACGCCCACGCCCTCACCCACATCTTCAGATATGTTAATTCTGAGAAAATTAGATCTGTTCAAAGAAAAATAACGGTCATTCTAATTCAAGAAATATGAAAGGGGCATATACGGTTATTTTGGTGTATGGTAGATACCTTTCTGAATACTAGTTATCAAATTATAGACAATTTAATTTCAGAATTTTGCCTGAAAAGGGGAGGGTACACAGTAACCTTAAAGATGATCTTTAGATGTCTATAAACAGTTATCTCATTCTGGTAGAGAGGAGGCCAGAAAATTGATGGCCGAGGGGAGGTAGAGCACGGAGGGGGCGAACACCCCCTGCCCGTACGTGTACAAAAATTCAATGGTAATAATCACTAAATCAGACGTTTCTGGGTATGAGATATATTTATAGCTTGCCAAATATGCTTAACACTATAGTGGTGACAGTAGATTCTTAATTGGGTAACGGTTATCTTTGCGGGACAATGCTTACCTTTTGTGTAACATTACCGTAGACAAACATCTCAATATGGAGCTCCGACAGAAAAGCGTCAAGGCAATCCTGAACCATAGTTGCTGATACACCTATGCAAAGATTAACCATACATTATTATTCAACACCAGGGAGTCGAAATGCATTGTCTACTGTTCTCTAGTTGTTTTATACTCACATTTTATTTGATCCCTCGCACCCATCCGATCAATTTTACCTATTGCTTAGTTAAAAATTCTGATTCTTCAGAATTGGGTGTTTAAACTGGGCTGCGTTTGGGCTATATCTCTATACTAAATAATAAACATTGAGAGGTTCCACTGACATTCTTTCCTTTGTTCTTCATATTTTTGCAATTTTTAATAGATGGCATTTTGCAACCTTTATATAATTGGTGGGTGGAGATAACCTTATACCGGCAATAGTACATTTCTTGATTCCTTGATTACCATGGATATCCTGGCACATTAACGTAATTGGAAAGAGTTGTTCAGGTAATTATAACCTTTAAAGCTGGGACTCCGCTACCCAATTTTATGGTCAGATCGGGGCTATTCTCACAATCGGATGCCCTGATGTATCCATAAACAACCACTAACATAAACAACTGTTTATCTTAGGGTTATGTTACCATGATCTGGCAGTTTTACTTCTGTGAGAATGGACCAGAAAATCGGGTAGTGTAGCCCGAGCATTACTGACCTTTGGCAGCAGTTAGGATGTCAGCCTTGGTCCAGGCCAGCCGGGAGGTGACACAATTCACCAGGTGTGTAGCCTGGTTGTGGGGCTGCTTCATATCAAAGTTAGATATCCCCTGCAGGTACTGCAATCAGACACCTGGTGCATTAGAAAACAGTCTAATCATGTCTTGTTTTTCAGCAGCATAATGAAGATCTATGATTACTATCTATTTTATTAAATGGTCCCGTTTTTGACATTTTCGTGGGTATTCAAGTTGGGACACAAATTAGCCTGACTGAATTTTATAACATTAAAAACGTTTTTTTCAATCCAAACTTCATGAAGACGTTTAACCATGATCTTAAAAGTTATGATGTCCAAAGTATAACTTGGTTACTATACCTTTTCCTTAATCGGCACATATCGATTTAAGTCTACCTTGAAAGTGGCGAGACTTTGTACGGCTCTTTCCAAAAGAATATCCAACTTATCACTATAGCCGTGAAGGGCAAGCTGAAAATGGAATTAAAAATGCCCTTACTAACATGCTGTTTCGGATTATAAACGAGAGAGGTCCATGAGTGATGTGGATTGCTACCAACTGAGTATTTCCTTATGAGATACAACATTATTATCTTGATTTTAAGATTATAACGTTATCAAGATTATATGAATTATGATTATGCAAATGTTCTTGTCCATGGTCCCATGCACGTTAGTACTCGCACGTGCCTTATTCACCACAGTACACCGAAATGCTTCAATGCGGATTCAGTCAATGTGGTTAAGAATAGATACTCAGATATATGAGTCTACAAACAGCTGGCCATGTCACCTGCACGCACCAGCCTCTGGTGCATATCACCTCGCAGAAGGTCCCTTCTCTTAAAAGAGGTTCTGTGATGGAAAACCTCCGCGGACCTGTAGAATATGGTACATAACCTCTGAGGCGCAGCCGAAGAGGTTATGAACCATATTCTACAGGTCCAAGGAGGTTTTCTCACTTATACTCCACCCTCCATCCATAGTAGATCAAGAAAATGATATATATTCATCTTTTGATAATAGGGACCTTTAGCAACCACGTAAAAGCTCATTAAAAGCAGATGTAGCAGTGCTGAAAGCATAGCATACGTCTGCGTTAAAGGAGCTACGTCGGGTTTGCTAAAGGTCCCTATTCTGGGGTTCGAACCCACACATCGATTCCCCATGAGCTAACATGGTTAATTATCTAAAGCAACACACAACTTTGCAAGTTACCTGGTGGCCAAACGGATAGGGCATAGGGTAATGGAAGCAAAGGGTCCACGGTTCTAATAACATCCTGGTCACCATTATACATTTTGTAATTTGAGATCATTTTAAATGTCAAATCATTGTTCATCAAGTTTGGAAAAGAGAAATGGAAAAATGGTAAGAAATACAGAGAATCCTAATCTCCCATGATATCAATGCTTTATTGCAATAGTGATCTCTTTCCTCAATAAAATAGTGAAAATAGTTCTCAATATTTCCACCAGGTATTCCTGTGCTAACCTCTTAACATGGCAATGTAAGTAGGAGGTCTGAGTGTATACCTTACAGCCTGGGCACTATAGTATAGTGGTGCCTCTACAAGGGTAAAAATCGACACGGGCGACACGGCGACACGGCCCTTTTAGGCCCTTTTAAAAATCGACGGACACAGGAAAATCGGGGATAAAAATCGACCCACAGGGGTTTTTCTCTTTGTTCTTATATAGCTAAAAATCGACACAATGCCACTGCCCTACTGCTAAAATTCGACCCGGCGACACGGTCAAAATTACGGGTACCCATGTAGAGGCACATAGTGGTCATGTCTTTGGACTTGCAAGCAGAAGGTCTTGGGTTCAAATCACCATAAGGCCAAACACATTTTTAAGCAATGATATCTTATGAGTAGAACAATAGATAAGTAACCAGTAGTTCTTATGAGTTCCTTCACACGGGTGTTCCTCTGTGGCCTACCTGTTGGGGCAGAGTTCATCAGATTGGAGGATTTACCAGCCTAGGTTCGAATCCACTAAAGGCAGGGTTTTAAAAGGGAAACCATCCCCATAACCTCCTCCCAGACTTGACCTAGTTCATATAACCTCCTGAGGAGGTTATACACATAACCTCCTCAGGAGGTTATGTGAACTAGGTCACTTTCCTCAGGCTGTTAAACATCACAAAGGGGTTTGAGAGAGGAGAATATGCCATATAACCTACAGTAAGAACAATAGACCAAACACCCAGGCAGAGTATAATTTACTCTTAATTGTTTTTAGCATACATACCTTCCTACCGGACTAATTTTTCGACTCACCCGTATGCACTTCTTAATTAGAGTTATATTTAAGCGTAAACAAATAATGAGGAATCAGGGCACAGGTGAGTGCTTTAGCTGCCGCATGAGGCAGACTGTCAGACCAGGAAACAGGGAAAATATTTACATGTAATATACAGATGTACATAATGGCACTAGCGGACATACTCACCGGGGAACGTGGACAAGACAATCTTTCCAATCTTAAATTAAGTGATAATCTTAAAAAGTCATCCGCCACATTTTAAGATAATTTAAAGATGATTTGCCACCTAGTGTCACATACCCACAGTATGCTACCTGAGGTTTGCCTTTATAATATATACCCTACACCCAGATGAGACAACATAAACATAAAGACATGAAAAGGAAGGGAAAAACGGGGGTTGGGGGGCAGAGCCCCCAATTACATACTAGTTAACTAGCCTATCCTACGATGAACTGTGTAGGCTTACTACTATTAGTGGCTCCATCTTCATTTGCTTAGTAATACTTTTAAGATAATCTAAGATATTAAGATAATCGACTTTAAGATAATCACTTAAATCAAGATTGGAAAGATTTTCTTGTCCACGTTCCCAGGAGAGTCTGTCCCTACGAGCTACATAATGAGTTGATACAGTATGGAGATGAGAGTCGTATTGGGGATTTCATGGATATGAGGGCCCCAAAAAAGAAACCTTCATCATGCATATTGAGAATGGGCAATCTCCTGGATTAAGTCGCTATCCAGAGGGCTAGAATGATTAAGTCGCTATGGTCAAACAAATAAGTATGGGAAGGCATGGGTTAGAAGGAAAGTATGGCATGTGCAGGAGGAAAACGGAAGGGACTAGCACAGCGACCTAATCCGTTTAGGGTGCCTAATAGCGACCTAATCCGTTTCGGGTTGCCCAATGTGTGTGTGGGGGGGGGGGGGGGCAGAAGTATGGATGAAGACCCTTATTCAGTGAAAAATAACTGAGTAGGACAGCCGGGGGGGGGGGTATGCTAAGACTGAATGGTTGTCTTTCACTGAATAAGGGTCTTCCTCCCTGCATTAGCATGTCCTCTGGAAGGGCAGCAAAATGGGGGCAGTGGGGGGGGGGGGCGGAATCTGAATAATTCTTTTTCCTTCCTACAGCCCCGCCCTCCCTCCATCTTGCTGCCCTTCCAGAGGAAATACAAATGCAAGGAGGGAGACCCTTATTCAGTGAAAGACAACCATTCAGTCTAGCAAACTCCCCTCCCTTCCCCTTCTACTGAACAATTGTCTTTATAGCGACTTAATCCTTCTAGCCTACAAAATTGAATGGGATACACTTCCCATAGCGACTTAATCCTTCTAGCCTACAAAATTGAATGGGATACACTTCCCATAGCGACTTAATCCTTCTAGCCTACAAAATTGAATGGGATACACTTCCCATAGCGACTTAATCCTTCTAGCCTACAAAATTGAATGGGAAACACTTCCCATAGCGACTTAATCCTTCTAGCCTACAAAATTGAATGGGATACACTTCCCATAGCGACTTAATCCTTCTAGCCTACAAAATTGAATGGGATACACTTCCCATAGCGACTTAATCCTTCTAGCCTACAAAATTGAATGGGATACACTTCCCATAGCGACTTAATCCTTCTACTTTCTAGCCTACAAAATTGAATGGGAAACACTTCCCATAGCGACTTAATCCTTCTAGCCTACAAAATTGAATGGGATACACTTCCCATAGCGACTTAATCCTTCCAGCCTACAAAATTGAATGGGATACACTTCCCATACTGTTTTAAAGTTGTCAAATCCATGCCACATAGCGACCTAATCCTACAGAGATTTTTATGAATAAGGCTGCGCCACCTATCTTCTATTCCCCCCAAAAAATCCAAGCCCCTTTTTTTCATATATAGGCCCCTTCAAAGAAACCCTCTTTCCCCTTGTAATACATGATTCGACTTGATAATAAGTAATCCTTCCCCTATATATACTCCTGCTTTAGGTCGCTCCACTTTAAGTCGCTATATCAAAATCTATCCTACAGCATAGAAGCTAATTTAGAATTGTGGTACATGCATTTTGGGGCCTCTGGGGGTGTTGGCCCTGTTATATATACTCCTACTTTAGGTCGCTCCAGTTTAAGTCGCTATTTTAAATTCTATTCCATAGCATAGAAGCTAAGACAAAATTGTGTTACATGCATTTTGGGGCCTCTGGGGGTGTTGGCCCCTTATATATACTCCTGGATTAGGTCGCTCCAGTTTAAGTCGCTATATCAAACTCTATCCTATAGCATAGAAGGTAAGACAAAATTGTATATTTATTCGCTTGGGGTGTGGTTACCTTCCCTATATTACTGCTGCCTATTCAATCCTCTACCCTACAAGGTAAAACTATATGGGCCAAGAAGGCCTGAAGGTTTAAGTCGCTATAGCATGGCTGAAGGTTTAAGTCGCTATAGCATGGCTGAAGGTTTAAGTCGCTATAGCATGGCTGAAGGTTTAAGTCGCTACATTTCTTTTTTTCCTGTTGTTTTCTTTTAAATCCAGTTTTCTATGTTTTGTACATAGCGACTTAAACATAGATATGGCCTGAGAATGGCCTAACAATTCAGGTATAAGGGATTATATTCATCAGATTCAACTAAAACATACAGCTGGTACCTGTGTATATATATAAACATATAGATCGACTTAAATTACCTACTGATATGATTATTTTCTTTAAAAAGAAAATCAAGCTGTTCTGAATGTATATATGTAGTCAGGCAACACGTAGGATACCTACGTGTAAACGGCCTCACACATGCAGTATAGCTCGATATAGCTCAGGACAATATAGGCCGCTGTCCCAAGCGATACTGCATATATATATATATATATATATATATATATATATATATATATATATATATATATATATATATATATATATATATATATATATATATATATATATATACAAAACGGCTAGGCTAGACATTAACTTCATGTAGATGGAGATTTCCCCCACATGTAACTTTAACATAGCCGTTACCGTACGCGTTCCAATCTTAATCTCAATCACATTCACACAAAGTTGCAAAGGGGTACAAGCTCACTGTGATTCCATTGGGTGTGGAGAAGACGTCAAAGAAGAGGCCTGCCCACTCGGCGGGTTGGCACAGAGGCTGTAGGTAGTCACTCATCACCTCCAAACCCATCTCCAGTTCGGCCACATCCTCGGCGCTCTGATAGGCACCCGGGCTGAGAGAGCAAATAGCATTAGCGATGTTATTAACACTCTGTTTCATTGACAATATTACTTAAGGGAGGGAATTTGAGTGATAAGCGATACTTTCAATGGTATTATGGTCGGCTGAGAAAAGTAATCTATGATTTAATATGACGAGTGCCCCCTCCCCTCTTATCACAGTGGAGTGAAAGGGGCTGCTTTATTAATAGTAGTAGGATGCTCTGCTTCAAAAATAATTCCCACACAGAAACTAACTTAACATATCAAAGATTATGTAGTTATTTTTCAAATTCGCTTTAACAGGAGGAACCATTTTGTCCCAGTTAAGGAGACTGTCAACAAGAAGAATGTGGGGATATATACATGACCAGTAAGGACAGCATGGGCTAACCTCCCGTACTCCATATGAGCAGCATGGGCCAGCCCCCTACAGTTTATGTAAATGGCTTAAACCTACTGGACTAATCGAGATTCAGCCTAATTATCCGTTCAAACACAGTTTAGCTAAATAGCTCCATGAGTGGCAGACAGTGAAATGTGTGGGCCTGGTGTCGAGTTCTTCTAACGATACCCTATAACCTCTAAAACATGAGATGGGCGACTTAGAGCACTTAATGCAGGCGTAGGCCTTGTACCAGACAACTTGAACTACATAGTGCAACCATATTATCTATAATCAGTCAAATGCTGATGATGGGATGCGTGGGACGAGTATTGGTTATATATTATAAGTGGCATGTAGCACAAGATGCTCTTTTAAAGGCGTGATACACCTACTATTGACTCACCTGGATGGTGTTTCTCCACAAATTTGCGGAGCTCCGCAAATTTGTGGAGCTCCGCAAATTTGCTTCCATAAATTTGTGGAGCTCCGCAAATATATATGGAGCTCCGTATTCGTATGCTTAAGTACTAAAAAACAATTTTCATATATATTTGCGGACCTCCATAAATATATGGAGAGTGTATTTACGGACCTCCGCAAATTTGCGGACCTCCGCAAATTTGTGGAGAAACACCATCCAGATTGAGAAACCAAAATAATTATATATGAATTAAATTAAATTAATATGGGTTATAAAATGTCCACTAAAACCTTGTATAAACGAAATATAACAAACAGCAAGTTGCAGTTAATTTCATTATTGTGTATTAATAAAACCGTGAATCGTGATGACTGTAATTATTCAAGCAGGAACGACATCTCCACCCATGCCTGAACATCTTCACACCATGCATAGTCTTAGATTAATTACACACTCTGCGTAGTCTTACAAAACCACGGAACGTCGCTACTCCAGGCACGGGGAGAGAGGTCGTCTCCATGAGCATTATATAACGTGAAAATGCAGGCCATAGGTGGCATCCTACCTATATGTATTGTCTAATAACCTCATTTTGTGTTATTGAGCTAGGGGTGTGAGGAGATGGGCTTCATTAACTCATCCTAACAATAAATACTTCTGCACAGCGCCTGATAGAACGCTCCGTTGGCCTATTTTTCGTACCACACAGGTTTTTCCCTAAAAGGAGTACCGTAGACATATGACGGACATATGATGAACATATGACGAACATAATGGGGTAAGATGGATGAAAAGAAGGATTCGTTGAAAACCGAATATTAACTTGTAAATTATGATGGCGTATTATGATTTATGCTGGGGCCATGTATCCTAGGGCTAGGTGTCATTGGGGCCAAGTATCCTTGGGTCATTATCCTGGGGCTACGAGTGTGACCGGGGCCGATATTTCTTACGCCCTTCTCAGGAGGGAACCATCTTTTTCAAATAACTATATCGTCGTTATTATTTACATATTCAAAAAGCCCATGGCATAAAGGTACGTAAGTATAAAGTGTAAATTAATGCCCCCCTCCCTCTTAGTGACAAAATATAAAATCTAGTCATATTTCAAATGGCATGACGCATCCATTTCTTAATTGAATCTTGAGTCCGCCCCATGGCCAGTATGTCGGAGGCTGTCATAAGCAGATGTAGTTACGGGTTCTAACTCTCAGTAGGGCGCCGGGGCTGTCTGAGAGTTACAGAGAGAAGGGTCAATTTTCTACTGGTTGTCTATATGTCAACAAACCATGTACATTTCTACAATCAATTAAGACAGGCCATGAGTGGCCCTTCATGCTACTTAGGGCCTTAATTAAGTGGTGTGAAATGTACAACATGGTGATTATAGGCATGTCTAGACCAATTGGAGGGGGGCATCAATGCAGTAAAGGCTTCCTGCCTGTACAGACTACCCTCTACAAAGTGTTCAAATGCATAGAAATTAGTAATAAATTGAAAATTCTAAAAACATAGCAAGGTAGAGGAAAGATATGAGATGCTCCCTGTGTAATTTCAGCCCAGAAAACCGTCAATTAAGCCCAGGGGAGTGCGAATCAAACCAACCTCGCATTTGGGCTGAATTTCCAGTGATTTCTGGACACTAAACTTCTATACCCACAGCAGTGAGCTGCGGCCGTGGGTATTGCAGGCTATACTAAAGCAGATGAGGATAACATTTTAAGTAATAGATATGGTACATGTGACTTGCTGTATAAGTGTTAAAAGCCAAGGCCAGCTATAGACAAGTACCATTATCCAAGGCGTATAACACTTGGGCGGCTTGTCACGCGGAACCATATCTTATCATGCCACCACTAATCCCATTGATTCCCTTTGTCTTTTCACCCAAGTGTGGTACAAATGTTAGTGAGACGCTCGGGCTGCATGTTCATTAATTATGTCAATGGACATAGGCCTACATGTATGAACATGTCAACGGCTATATCAGCGGTAGAGCTATATAATAGCATTATCATGTAATGGATGTCAGAATTCTCATTATTCCCATACTACGCATTCAAATGGGTCGTGGGAATGGTAACCAGGCACAGCATTTTTCTGTTAGCGAAACAATGTCTAGTATTGAGGCGAGTTATAAAACAAAACTGTAAGTGACTGTCACTCCTAGACCCTGTTATTGAACATGCCTATACAAATCACACTATTCATAGGCTTCATGCTGAAAGTAAAGGATTCCCTGTCATGTGAACGTGTACATTAACAAAGGCGGCGGTGCTTTAATCGGCGGCGTGAACCCCAGGCCATCCTTCAACATCCGGATGAGAAGGCCTGCCACTGCCGCCCCCTGCTGGTCGTAACTTGTATTATTCCTGCAACCACGGTAACACCAACTCAAGCCCTTTTGTAACAGAATAAATAAGGCCTATGTATGCTGGGTTGCTGTCCCTTTGTTACTAGTTTAAAGTATGATGACAGCAGCAATAGGGGTCCCCATGTCCCCTTGTCGGTTTTATGAAAGCCCTTGTCAGATGTCTCTGTCGCTTCATAAGTACTATAATGTCCCCTGTAGATTATTACTTTCTTAGAAAATATCAAGTTCAAGTTCACGTTCAATGGTTTTTATAATCTTGTCGATCGACCTTCGGCAATCCGGGGGTGGCCAGTACCCGTACAATTTCTCAAAGTCTCAAATGTTTACAGATTTATAAATATTTTATATTAGAAATGATTAACAAAATGAATAAGATGATGTGTTTTCAATTTCCGTGTAGGCCTGTAATCTATAGTTTATAGACGTTTTTAGCTAGTAGATCAGCTAGACTAGAGCTTTTATGAGTACAAAGTAGCAGACCTGGTATTCATGATAGAAGATAAATTGTCATAAATGTTCCTCAGTGTTTGTATCACATTTCTGAGTTCCTATATGAACTAAAGGAAGAGCCATGTCGCCGTGACGTCGAATCTAATAGTAGAGACCCATAGATTAGGATTAGACTAGATTAACCTATAGTGGACACCATTGGAAAAGAGGATATAGCGCCTTCCCTTTTCATAAAGTATTGCCGTTATACAATTCCGATGACCTTCCTTTCTTTCATAACAGGCCTAATATGATGGTCAGAATCAGACTATGTAACATGTTCCAAGGACAAGTTAAGAATACATGGATATATGAAGGAGAAGGTCATGTTTTATGTAGAAGTTTAATGTAAGTTTTCATTATGTCAATGTTAATTTATGTTCAAATTTCAATGGGGTTATGCTATGCGTTTGTGCAAGGTCCAATAAGCAAGGCAAGAGCCTTGGGGCAAAAGTATTTTGGAGTCCTTATGCTTATAATTAAAGAAGGCTTATTGTTCGCACTGACCAACCTGCTGGTAAGGGTGGTCATATTTCACTGTTATAACACCTTGTTCTTGGACATTATGGGTGGAGGCAAGACTTGCTTTGTGCATTAAATCTAGGGTTTAAATAGTATACTATTTATTGCTATTTTACTTCTCTGCAAGGCCTTGTTTGTCACGGTCCAGTTCATGGCCCAATGGTTCTTACCATTCTGAGCACGAGTCTTATGTTCCCTTTGTACATTAAAATCCTACGGCAAGTAATCTGGATGGAGAGCATGCATAGACTACCCAAGGGTCTGATTGTGAATGATTATTTTACTTCCTCAATGCATTAGCAATGCACACTATATTTTTGGGGTTCACTCAAAGTCCCAGGGCCAGGCCCTCGGCAAGATTATCGAGTCAGGACGCTGTGATAACAACGGTAAGACACAATGATATACACACCATCACCAAACTCCAATTCCCATATACTACTCACACCATGATATACATATACCACACTATCTACCATATAATGTGATATAATATACTTTACAATGAGTGTGATATACAATACTTTATAATGAGTGTAGTGGAGCTTACCTGGTGAGCATCACCGTGATACTGGTTTTAGGCAGGAGGTAGTGGTCATCCTGGGCATACCACAGACGCGCCCCTACAGACTCGTGAAGTAAGGCCGGGTACCGTGTATTCTAGGAAATGGTATAATGTTGGTTAATTTCTTATGGTGAATTGATAGAAGTGTCATCTCTGACCGTAATACCGTACACGTAGAAGCAGAAGGATATAGAGAGAAGATGTCCACAACGTTTTCTTTCGTTTACTGGGATGTTATATCAAAGTGTGAGTAGTCTATGTAAATTGGATGCTTTGGGGATGGTATAGTATACCATGGTGTGAGTAGTGTAGAGAAATTGGATTTTGGGGATGGCGTAGTATACCATGGCGTGAGTAGTATATGGAAATTGGAATTTTCGGGATGGTGTGGTATACCATGGTGTGAGTAGTGTATGGACATTGGCCTTTGGGGATGGCGTAGTATACCACGGTGTGAGTAGTATATGGAAATTGGATTTGGGGGATGGTGTGGTATACCATGGTGTGAGTAGTGTATGGAAATTGGACTTTGGGGATGGCGTAGTATACCATGGCGTGAGTAGTATATGGAAATAGGAAGTTTCGGGATGGTGTGGTATACCATGGTGTGAGTAGTGTATGGAAATTGGACTTTGGGGATGGCGTAGTATACCACGGTGTGAGTAGTATATGGAAATTGGAATTTTCGGGATGGTGTGGTATACCATGGTGTGAGTAGTGTATGGACATTGGCCTTTGGGGATGGCGTAGTATACCACGGTGTGAGTAGTATATGGAAATTGGATTTGGGGGATGGTGTGGTATACCATGGTGTGAGTAGTGTATGGAAATTGGACTTTGGGGATGGCGTAGTATACCATGGCGTGAGTAGTATATGGAAATAGGAAGTTTCGGGATTGTGTGGTATACCATGGTGTGAGTAGTGTATGGAAATTGGACTTGGGGATGGCGTAGTATACTACGGTGTGAGTAGTATATGGAAATTGGAATTTTCGGGATGGTGTGGTATACCATGGTGTGAGTAGTGTATGGACATTGGCCTTTGGGGATGGCGTAGTATACCACGGTGTGAGTAGTATATGGAAATTGGATTTGGGGGATGGTGTGGTATACCATGGTGTGAGTAGTGTATGGAAATTGGACTTTGGGGATGGCGTAGTATACCATGGTGTGAGTAGTATATGGAAATAGGAAGTTTTGGGATGGTGTGGTATACCATGGTGTGAGTAGTGTATGGAAATTGGACTTTGGGGATGGCGTAGTGTACCACGGTGTGAGTAGTATATGGAAATTGGATTTTGGGGATGGTGTGGTATATCATGGTGTATGTAGTAGGCCTGTATGGAAATTGGTATTGTATGTCATGCTGTGAGTAGTATATGGAAACTGGAATGTAGCAATGGTGTCAGTAGTGCATGGAAATTTGAGTTTGGTATTGTTTCTTTTTATATCACAGTGTGCGAAGTTAATGGAAATTGGAGTTTGGAGATGGTTTGAGGATGGTGTGGGACATACGAGGAAAGTATATGGAATTTGCAGATTGAGCGGGTATGGGTAAATATTTTTGTTTTGGGGCGGGAGAGGAATAAGGGCAAGGGTAAGGATATCTGCCCCGCTTTTCTCCCTCTGCTAGTGTTTATTTAGTTAGATACATTTCTTATGTGAGTAGTATAAGGACATTTGAGTATAGGGTTTGTCTGGTACGTGTGTTAGTGGTGTATGTAACTTAGGGTTTGGCACTGGTTTACTACACACTGTGACAGTGTGAGTAGTTTCTATGTAAAGTGGAATTTATAACTGGTTTATTATGTGAATGAGTAGTATATGGGACGGGTAGTGTATGTGTCCAAGGAATAGTTATGGAATTTGGAGTTTGGGGGTGTCAGAATCATTGTACCAAAGAGCAAATAATACTCCTTGCTCTTTGGTTGTACGGTAGTATATGCTATATGAATTGCAGTTTGGGCCGGTCTGATGCCTGTGCCAGTATGTAAACTCTAGTTTGGAGCTCGAGCTGGTTAATATACTGTGAGTAGCGTATGGAAATGCAAGTTTTAGGCTGATTTAGCGTATGTATGAGTAGTTTATATGCATGTAATTTGGTTTAGTGTGTGTGTGAATAGTACAGGCCTATGTGAATTGGAGTTTGGGGTTGGTTTAATGTGTGTATGAGTAGTATATGTAAATTGGAGTTTGGTGATGGTCTAGTACACAGCGTGAGTGGAATATGAAGCTTAAAAAGTTGAATGGACAACTATGTGACCACTAATTTCTAATAACACATAATTATGGGTAATCAACATTGAATGAAATTGAAGTCACACCTGTTCATCTCGCGTGACTAATTGAAGATCGGTGGGTATGAATTCATTCACAGGAGGAAGGTGAAACTCCACAGTGCTGTTCACACAATGCCACTCCTGGAAAAGAAGTACCATATTCTGGCTTACAATGCAAAGTCTACAAAGGAAGCTGGTGGAAAGCATCCCATATTCTATGATATGATTGGGAATGATATATAAGCATGCATATAAGAATTGGAAATCCACTAATCAAGAAAGCTATCAAGGTGAAGAACTAATCTCAATGACACTGAAAATGGCACATTCTATAGGCTTTACACAATGTCAACATTACATGCAATAACTACATATGGACATAGTACGGCTATAGTTCCTACCTTAATGGTTTGGTTTGGTATCCGATGAAGACTGTATTCTGTGCCATACCATTGTTCTACTAGGTCCGTCTCACCAGTAAACCGTTTGCTCTGAACGATGACTCTGTCAAGAACGGTAATGCTAGTTGAGGGACAGATGTATTTACGGAAAATAGATTCATAAATATAGATCTTATAAAGAAAAAGTTCGGCAACATCCACAAGACACCTCATAGCCTAAGGACTGTGATTGTGTATGTAGTGTGTTGGGGGGGGGAGGGGGGGGGGGGGGTGATCGAAAACTTGAAACTGTCACTCACTAAGAAATCTCATGTGATTATGCTAGAAATATGTTTGGCAATTTATCCACTGCTGGGAGAGGGTCTTGTTCTGATATGCAAACTATCAATATATACACCATGTATCATTTTTTAAAACAAGATATTAGATTCACACCATGAAGAACCTGAGTGCGTAATTTTTGCATCCAGTTCCTCTCTAGTTTATGGGCGAAATCTAAGTATGGATTCTCGTTTATATCCATCAGAGTAGCAGTGAGCCCCGATGTCATTGCTCTTACTCTATTCTTGTTTGTTACCAATGTGTTTGTAGAAGCGTTGCATCAACGTGGTCTTTGTCCGTCCAACATACTGTTTCCCACGTCTTTTTCTGATTATACACGATATGATATTGGAACAAAAGCAGATGTTCACCTTTGCAGAGTATGTCTGGCCAGTGTTTCTCTATTAGGCCAGTGTAATAACCGATTGTCACATGCCTTGAACCCAGTAAACAAAAAACGTCATACAACGTTATATAACGTTTATCTATGGCTCCTTATTGTGGCAAAACGTTATATAGCGTTATAAACTATATTTTGGTGTAAAAAAGACGTATTTTTGTTAGCTAGGTAGGCTTTGTCGGTGTGTAGGTGGTACACACATGTAGTGTATTTTGGCCCTAAAAAAACAATTCTGGGAGCATGAGTGTCAAATTTACTCAAAAAGCAGGCTTACCTAATGTTATCTGGATTGATCTTGTCCAGTAAGGAATTAATTTCTTTCTCGTTGTATTCAAACAATAGCCACGGTCCACAGAGTACGTCCGTGAATGAAAACAGCTGCAAAATTAGTAGGGGGTGTTAAACCTTTACGGCCGAATGATGACTCAAGTTTCATTTTCATCTTTCAGCATCATGCAACAACGCAGTGCCGATACTAGAATGATAAAATAGATCCCCTCAGAAATGAATCAACTGCAAGGCGTATGCATGCAACACTAGAAACGTATTTGCCAGGGCTACTATCGCAATGCATTAAAACATAATTTTGCCCTTATTATAAAAGGGTTTTGAATGAAAGCAAGAGGCCTACACACCATAATACCTGCACAGGTAGTCTACAGTGGCTGTTGGGAATTAAGATGCAGAGGCAAATACCAATAGTTGGGAGGACCGACCATCTGATATTGTTGATTCCATATACATGTATATGAAGTAAATAAAGAATTGAAGCAGCTGTGAACAGGGTGGGTTTTATCATTAAATCATGGTAGGTTTATCATTAAAGAGAATCGTGAAAGAGAAAAGTGTCAAGGGGACACGGTGACAACTCACATGGAGTATTTCTGCACAGTCACTAACATAATCCCGTGGACCTTCCTTCTCTTTGAACCGAAACCTCAGGGCCTTAAATGCCTATGATAGGCAGATAGAATAGAGTCTTCAGATATTACATGGTATCAGTTGTATGATGCTATTATAGTCATGCTTCCCTTTCTGCAGCACCAAATGTAGTATACACAGTGTAATCTCGATTTTGTTGCCGCAGATGTTAAATCATCATTCTCACTACTTAGGCGTCAGCACATAGTAGACTAGAACAGGACTAGGAATGTGAGTGGTAGACACTCATTAGAGATTATGCCGCTTTAATAAAATAGTAAGTTACTTGAAGTACCAGAAGGGTACTGAGAAGGAACTGAGGTTCTAACGAGCCCAGCAGCACTGAGTGCTTGGGGGGACAATTGGTGCGCCGTGTGGGGGCCTTATATTAAAGTAAGTTTTTAAGTAACTGGGGTAATATGCTGAGAATCAATGGTAAATCAATAGGGTAGCTTACACTACATTCGTTATACATGCGCTCCGTCACACCGTTCTGCTTCAACATATTCACATACTGGAAGACAAGGCTGATGATGGTGTCCGTGTTGTCTGCAAATAGAGCAAGGACAGGGGTGTAAAGTCATATTGATGGGTTTACTGATACCGCATGTTTACAACCCACAGTTTAGTACGAATGCGTGGGTGTGCTTAAAGGCTATAGGCCCCTAATGTACGTTAATTGCTTTAGGGTTTGAATAGAAGATTATGGCACATTTCAAATGTAGAATAAGATAGAATAGCCTTACGGCATGGTGCCTATATAGGCTTTGTGTTGATGCACCAGGATGACATTAAATCAAAAGATCCTGTCCAGTGGCAAAGTGGCGTTGCTGCCAGCGCTGTATGCCCACGGCTAATCCCAGCACTGGGCATACAGCCATATTCTCCAACGTGGGCGTACAGCTTTTTTTACGCTACACCGTGGGCATATAGACTCCTACGCTTAAGGAATATGATCATCATATGCTAGGTATAATAAAGGATATACCTAATTAGGCGCTATGCTGCACTAAGTCTTACGCTAGTTGGGGTTAACACCAACCATTAGGAATTTCCACAATTGTAATAACACTGCTTGTATATTATCTCATATAATTAGTGCTCATAATAGAAGCCTCATGGACCTTTCGTATAACAGTTCAACAGGTGTTTTTAGATGCAAAACACTCTTCTACTTAGGGTGTGGCCTTTAAAAACAAAAGAGCATGGAATTGTCCAAGTGTATTAGTAGTATTGTACATGTCTATGACAAGAGTATTTTTATCACTTGAGCAAACATCACAATCGCTCTCAATAAACACGATGATCTAAGTCATGGGAATCGGCAGACCAAAACAAATCTGTCATGAGATTGATAAAAAAGATAGAAGGAAAAAGGTAGAAGTTATCCTACTTACTGAAGCCCTCCTCGGTGAGATCCATGCTAACACAGAAGAACATGAAACCACGTGCTCCCAGTTTGTTGGCTGCCACCAGTTGATTGACCCAACCTGGGTGAACACATCAACAGTTATTGTGTTACAATGGTATCCATGTAAATGGGCAAAGATTTGCTAAATGGCAAAATGAATGCAACAACGTTCCCCATTACATACTTTCTATATGTAGAACACCATTCAAATTCTTTGTAGGAATTGCATAAGTTAAACATGATTAAAAGACAATGGTGATAGCTATGCGTTTCTTATACCCCCATATTATACGAAGCACCAGCAATTTGACATGCATGATTTACCTCTATCTTTCAGCTCTGCGAATAGGCTTCCTGGCCCTTGGAATGACATCAGGTACCCAATGTAGTGGCCGGGCTGAAATAGCACAAAACCACATCAACAATACAATCGGACAATTTATCCTGTCATTTCAGTTTAGGTAACCTCGGACAAAATGAGGATTAAAACAGTTCCATTTCAAAGGTAATGTATTGACATCTTACTCTAAACGTCGGTCATCTCTGGGAATAACCATTTTTTTTAATGAGACGGGGTGATATTTTGCCGTGACCCTTGATGATATATCCCAATTTAAGAGTGTCCACATCTCTTACTTCCCTCCCAACTTGAGTTAATTTTGGAAGGCATTCTCAATTATAGTTCTAGACATAGTCCAACATGGCCCCCACATCAGACAAGTAGGGATAGGGTGGTATCTATACGGCACACACAATGTAGATAGGTATATACATGTGGACCCACCTTTATCCTGTAGAGTGGCATGAGGTCATCTATTGGAAAGGTGAGTAACATATTCTCCATGTTCTTGAGGGGGACAACTCTCAGTTGTACCTAGAGCATGATGCGGAAACAAACGTTGTAATGGATGCCATATGTATATATTTTAGAAATACAATTCAGCAGGGTCCCGTTTCTCCACAAATCTGCGGAGCTCCGCAAATATATACGGATGGCCGCAAATATATACGGATGTCCGCAAATATATACGGAGGTCCGTATTTGTATGCTTAAGTACCAAAAAGGCATAATTTGTGGAGCTCCATAAATATATTTGCGGACGTCCGCAAATTTGCGGACGTCCGCAGATTTGTGGAGAAACACCATCCTGGGTCCTGTTTCTCCACAAATATGCGGAGGTCTGCAAATTTGCGGAGGTCCGTAAATACACTCTCCATATATTTATGGAGGTCCGCAAATATATATGGAAATCGTTTTTTAGTACTTAAGCATACAAATACGGAGCTCCATATATATTTGCGGAGCTCTGCAAATTTATGGAAGCAAATTTGCGGAGCTCCGCAAATTTGTGGAGAAACAGCATCCTGGAGGGAGTTGTTAGATTTATTAACATCTCCTTTATATACGGAACCGTCATTATGAACTTTTACTGGCTATATGCTACCAATGGCACCATACCTGCCTATTGTATGAAGGTTCCGCTTATATCTTCTCATTTAAAGCCTATTAACTGTTGCTATTCTATATACTCCAAGTGGTTTCTGAAACACAGAACCAAATAGCTAAAACTCCGCATTATAGCTGCATAAGAGCCCTTTAATATGCAACATTTTTCACTACTATTTGTTAACATTCCACAGAAATTGACACTATATAAATGTAGCATACAAAACGGGGCCTGGCCCCATTCATGATACAGCATAAATTAATTAATTTCAAACTCAATATATATACAGGATCCATCAGCGTGACAACTGATATGTCATTGTCTTACCAGGTTGAAACAAAAAACAAAAAAAGTAATGGAAATGAGGTGTATAAAAAGACACACAAACAAAACACGAAAACAAAACATGTTTCACACAATCCACCTTGTTTTATAATACCAATATTGAGATTGCTCTTTCCGACATTGACCCTGATTGATGTCATAAAAAGGTGTTTTATGTCACTTTCGTAGTTAGTTACGATTAATTGGTTTTTAGTCTACAGCGCGCACATGTGACACGTTCACGTGCATGTCAGGAGCGTATGTCCCTGACAGCACTAATTGGCAATATAACTTAAGGCATATAAATTATTTAAATGAGGTTGTACCTAACATGTTTTCCCAAAAACAACAGATACAATATTGCAGTATTTTGACAGAGAAGCTATAAACTACGTTATGGTGCAATATGGTACATAGCGGCCTATGCTAAACAAATATTGTTTTGCTGCTCTTTGCTCTTGGAAGAAAATAACGAAGATCCTACACCCCATCCCCCTTCAAGATCGGTCGACATTTTTTACCCCCCACCCCCCTTCAACCCCTGTCGTTGATAACTGACCACACCCTAAATATACATGCTACCCACCTTCATGTCCTCAGGTCTGTATGGTCCCTTGTCAAAGGCTAGTACGTCTACAGAGTTATCTCGTACATCGGTAAACAGGGGGACAACAGCTGCTTCTAAGTCATCCAGGCTCTCTTTTAGAAAATAGATACAGAGTATCAAAGTATAGTAAGTAGTAAGTTGACATATAATGGGAAGAGGCCTTAAATAAGCTATAGAAAAGCATAAGTGGAGGTGAGGGAATATGGAACACTTGTCACACGTGTCCTAATTGGAATACAACAAAGTAGGAAATTGATAGTCGATAGAAACATTTATCCCTTTTGAATACGTATTACCATTTCCCATTGCCATTGCGTTATGATATATGAATAATTCAATTTGTTTCAGATTCCTTCAATTTCCCAAATACAGATATGGCCCTCCTCGATGATTATTGCAAAAGGTTCCATACAGTTATCTGCGTCCTTCAATGAACAAAATATATACAGAACATATCACACCTTTATCAGGGATGAAAGTCGACTATCTCAAAAAAAAATTGAAGATATAACATACCGCATAACTACATTATAGAACACTATGAATGTTTATGCATCTATAGACACATATCTAGTGCTGTACAGCAAGATTTGTCATGTCTATATTTTCCTGGACGTCATCTCCTGCTGAGGAGAAGCATTTGTCATGTCCATGTGGTCATGGACGTTATCTCCTGCTGAGGAGAATGAGAAATATGTCCATACACTCTCCATGCATAGCACCTTAGTTTCAGTGGCCAAGCCTCATGTGAAGAGTGTAAATGCATAGGACTATAGAGGAGATAGAGGGCTTCAAGCTTTTTCAAGTTAACTTGAAATTGGCTGAGAAAAAACTTGACACTGAGATCACTGTGGTGTAGCCTGTCTGTGTATGTGTAGGACCACTGAGGATGAACCAGTGATGATTCTGCTGTCTTATCATAGGATTACACACACAAAATAAGTCTGATTGAGTTTATATTGAGTAATTATCAAATATATCCTAATAGAGCCTACAGCTAAATATCCTGATTATATATTTTGTGATTGAAAAAAAACTTGATTTCAGGGAAAAACTTGAAGACTTTCATCCCTGCTTTATATAGATTGATAAAACGATGTTCTTCATGTCGAGACTCTGTTGCTCTATATTGCACGATAGTGTCGAGCCTTAATAAGGGTCGGGACCAGAGTTATTTCATATTCTCTTAATAATCATGAGACTTACCTCTGCCCAAAACAACAAGGCACATGATATTAGAGGAGTAAAATCTCTTATGGAAGTTTATCAGTCTTTTGTAAACGTTGATCCCTCGATTCTTTGGGTTGGTCAGCAAAGTATTTTTATTTCCTGAAAGGAAACAAAACCATCCAGACTAAGAATATTCCACACGGGTCATATATACTGTTCTTTATACTGTGCAGTTCGAGATAGACAATGCAACATTAGGCTATAGTGTCGAAAATAATGTTGTCGAAAATACCCCACTACCACGGACGTCCAAATTGCTCCTTCCATTTTAAAGCATGGTTCCCGACAATAATATATATGTTTTAAATTTGGTCACACAGCCCATTACAACAGTAGTTAACATAATACTTTTTTTCTGCATATCCTTCTGGAGGCCCAAGTCTGGAGGGTTATATATTGAGAAGGGGCATGGGCTGGGTGTCACCTACCTGTCCCAAACTTGTTGTAAGGGTGGCTAGGGTCAGCCGTAGACTTGCACAGCTGAAACAACCTCCACTGGTCGTTGGATATATTCTTCTCGTTCTCCGCATCCACAACTTGGATCTCTCGTTCAATCACCCGGCTGTCAAACTGCGGTTGTCGGATAAACACTGAGAATCTGCAAGGAAAATGAGCTACATTGTTCTGATAATCCACTTGGCTATCATGACCAAGCTTTTGCAGTTTATTATTGTATATATTTCGGGATATTCAAGTAAGATTTAAAAATAATTATGAGTACCGGTAGATGGGATGAAGCACAGTCGCACTTCAACCACTTCCATTGAGTTCATTTCATTAATCATGAATCCCTCCCTACAGTATTTTGTAACGGGGAGGAACTATGGAACCTGAAGCCTACCTGTCAACACCTTTTACAATAAACTACTGAACATGATATTAAAGTAGCGTTTCCAGGAAAATGTCATAATCTGTTGTCTTTATAACAATAGAAATAGGTCTAAGTTGCTGCCCACACGCATGTTATTTCTGAAGCACAAAGGAACAAAGGGAATCTATTGTTGTTTTGCTCGCCTAAAGTAAACCATAGTTCATGTGTCTATGCCAGAATAACACCTTACATAAACGTGCCCCGATTACCCTGAGAAATAAACGACTTTCACACATTTCCGTAAATTTGGGCAGTTTATATCAGCAGTAATCAGGAACTTCTGCTAGAGCATTAACCTTTCCTGTATGCCTTCAGAACAGCACCTTTTCATTCCCATGATTCCTCTTCGGAATGTACAAGCTGGTTTAACGGTTGAGCGGGGTTGTTCCTCTTTTAATAGTACATGTATAAATAATCATAGACGACCATAATATTATTTGCGAATAGAATAGTTTCATCGTGTTTGTGTGTTATATATACAGTGCACTGTACAAATGTTGTTATTAGAGTATACATGTATCAGCAACAATACCAGCAGTACAATCAGTAGGACGTAAGCAAGATCACAAGGACAATACACTTGAGTAATTTACGTCGAACAATGGCAAGTTCCCATTATGTACTAACCTTTTTAATGCTTCTTGGAAGTGATCAGCAGCGATGTCAAAGTGGTAGTTTGTATGTTCCATGGATGTGAAGCCATTTGAACTCCCTCCGTGTTCACTGAGGAACTGTTTGTACTCATCAACGTCCTTAAACTTAAGTCACACACATGGACTTCAATACAAATCATAACCCGTTTAGGGCCGCATCCCTCAAGAATTGACTAAAACGTTAATCTGTAACTGATGTCACTGTTATTTAGCAGACTTCGTGTATCACATAGAGCAAGGTATCTTTATGATTGATTGACTCTCTATAATTATACAGTATCATAAGTGTAATGCTTGTGGATCGTATTGCAATAAGAAGGCATACAATAAAACGATTAAATTAGTTCTTGGAATATACGACAGTCACAAGTAAGAACATGTGATATCAGTATGTGACAACCTAATAACCGTTACCTAAAGCTGAACTAGAACTACAAGTATTATCAAAACCGCCCTTACTATGTCATTTATTACAGATATTGTAAAAAGAAACACAAAAGAACACGATAAGAAATGTCGTATTACATGTTGGCCTACCTTTTTAGTTCCCATAAACAGCATGTGCTCACAGAGGTGGGCAAGTCCTGGTACCTCATCTGGGTCTGCCAAGTGACCTGGATAAAATAAGACACTCTGTAATAGGAATGCACCACGTACACAAATAAGCAGAGAGAGACAGGGGTAAGATAATACATTACTTCAGGGAAGCTATGAGACGAAGTGGAGAGTCAGTAGTAAGGGAAAGTCGACGTGGGACATAGGGGTACTTACAGCATAGAGGATGATATGGGTATCGCAGATGACACTACTACAGTATCAGTGCTCATCTCCACGCCCAGCTTAATCAAATCTGGCTGGAGACCCTGTTATGGTATGGATGATCATAGGACAGGATTGAGGGGATTGTGCCACGGTACCACGGCAGATAGAGGAGCACAGGAAGGGGAATAGGGGAGGGTAGGAGAAAAATATTGGAATACTGATCATAAGGATTCTTCAAAACCTACTCTTCAGTCTCTCTGAGTGATTTCTAGGCTGTGTCTCACGACCTTGGGCCAATGTATTTGTCTCTGACTGGGTGCCAGCTCTGACCGGGTGCCAGCTCTGACCGGGTGCCAGCTCTGACCGGCCTGAATAAAAACGGGTTATTTAGGTCAGATGATGATAACAATGGACAACTAATGACTAGTTTAGAGCGTTATAACATCCATTAACCTTTTCAGACAAATTATATCTACATCTGCCCTAAATAACCCGATTTTATTCAGGCCGGTCAGAGCTGGCACCCGGTCAGAGCTGGCACCCGGTCAGAGCTGGCACCCGGTCAGAGACAAAAACATTGGCCCAAGGTCGTGAGACACAGCCTCTATCAAGTTCCACACAACCTGAACAGGGTTATTTGGGAATATCTACCAACCTTTTACAATACTGATCAAGGACTGACTGTTTCTGAGCATCTGAAAGGAATAAAGTAAGTGAACATTTAATTAGGGTGACTTACCAACGTAAACGTCGAGTGCAGCGGCTGCCTTATCTGTCGTTGGGTCACTGATGAGGAGAATTCGGAGACCATTTGGGAGGGTGAGACCTCGGTAATCTCGTCTGTCCTCATCCGACTTGATTATATTGTTCTCTACTGTTACCTGGGTATGGCGATTCTTACTCCTGATGGAGGCCCTGTAACAATCATCAAGTTAGCACTATACCTTCATTACTTTTCAAAGTAAAAAAGAAATCGGGTAATGTACAATCCTTTGTTACAGACAATGTAAAGGGGATGGCACAGAACCACCACACTATGGTCAACCTTGGGCCTCTAATGTAATCTTCTTTTAAACAGGTTTTATTTCATACTGGTGTATTCCCCACTAGCGGGTTGCAGCGATTCTCCCTTGTGAGACCTACAACTGAAGCTGGTTCCTTGCATGTCCAACAGTTTTAGGGGTCATTACCTTTTGAATGGGTGATAGTTGTTGAGTAGTTCTATGTCAACTATTAAGATTGGGGAAGTGGTTAGGACACTGGCAATTCAATACAAAGGTCTTGACTTCGAATCCATGTTATGGATGCATGGTTAGCTGACCATTTTTTCCTAGTAGGCCAAGAATAGTAATAGTATTCACACACAAAAAAGGAGTCATACTAAACCGTTTTAGATTACCCTATAAAAATGTATATTGTGTAAATCGACGATTTTTGAGTCCTACTCTATGTGCAGGGTAGACGTGAGATATAGACAGAACTCCACGCTATTGACATACATGCTTTTTTTTAGCTTTTTTTTTATTAGGTCCTTATTAAGATACAGAATGATCTTCCACGACCAATTTCCGGTAAACCTGCACATCATACTTCACGAGTTGAAGCTGGGTTATATCACACGATGCTGAAGGCTGAGTGTGATATGACCCAGCTTCAACGAGTGATGTATGATGTGCATTCATGTTAATAAGTGGGGTTTTGTGTTTAGTACATGGTCCTACTGTTCTAAAATGAAGAAAATCAACAGATTTGGAGGCCTGTACCTGTGTAGGTGTAGGCTATCTGACTTAACCCTCGGTTATGTTAGGGTATACGATATACCCAACGTGTGAAGCCTTTGTCTCAGCCGTCCACCGTGGGTTAATATTGCATACTGATATCCAAGGACATCAAAGCAGTATACGGCAACTGGTTATGTAGTGCCATTATGGTAGTGTCTGTATCTCATAATTGCTATATCATATACATTACAAGCCAGACCCGACCACAAGTGTTCGGTTCTGGCTTGAGGTCTAGATAAATTGCTTTGATCTATTTGAACTTATCTATCATGTCCTATCATCCACAGTAGTTGGGGATGATAGATGAGTTTGGGCAGAAGGTCAGAAATTGTGCCAGTTGCTTGGAATATTTGGAATTCCTTTTGCTAGGTATAGTCTTAGGAAAATGACATCCCCAGGGTCTGTTTACTGGGGACGTTGAATGTGGACATAAAGTAAGATATTTGGTGTAACCTTTACTCTCTTAATGGCCACTTCTCCATAGGGTTCAGTGTGTTCACACAGATGTTTGTTTTTGTCAAAAAGTGACACTTTTTAAAAGGTTTATTTTACTTCTTCAATCCATCTGTACTTTTTGTTTTGTTGTCATAGATAGGCAACGTTTCGAACATTATAGATGCACAGGATGGTGTTTCTCCACAAATTTGCGGAGCTCCGCAAATTTGTGGAGCTCCGCAAATTTGCTTCCATAAATTTGCGGAGCTCCGCAAATATATATGGAGCTCCGTATTTGTATGCTTAAGTACTAAAAACAATTTCCATATATATTTGCGGACCTCCATAAATATATGGAGAGTGTATTTACGGACCTCCGCAAATTTGCGGACCTCCGCAAATTTGTGGAGAAACACCATCCTGGGTGCTCTAGATCAATAAAAGGTATCCCATACAATGAAATTCTATCACATATACATAGACGTTGTGTATGTCTACATACTTCTTCATGTACATACAGAGAATGGCACCGACGGCCCAATACCTGGATGCTGTTTCTCCACAAAGTATGGACGTCCGCAATTTGCGGAGGCGGCCTAAACTGTTTCTATTCATTGAATTCCGTAAATTGCGAAGCTCCATATTCATTTGTGGAGGTCCGCATTTTTTTATGGTTAACTACCACTTGTGGTACAAGAAAAACATTTTAGGCCAGACCAAGAAAAAAGAGTTGGTCAATGGATTTCGTGCACCTAATTTTCGGAAATGGAAAAAAAATTGTCAATGGATTCGCCAAGATATCTTTTGTCAAGACTTGTTTTTAAAAAATTGCCGCTACGACGCTTCATTTTTCCATGACTAAAATCCATTGACAAAAGAAAATTCTTTAAAAAATATTAAAGTAAAAATTTGCTCGCTCACATCATTTTTTCAAAAGTGAAACTCATTGACCAACAAATTGCAGACGTCCATACTTTGTGGAGAAACAGCACCCAGGGTAAAAAACAAACAAATGATAGGCTCACATACCAAATATTGGTGAGGTTCTCCTGCCATCCCATAGTGCTGCTGTAATAAAGGCTGTACCATTAACCGTAGACCTTCCTGCAAGAATAAAGTACCGGTAATACTATGAGTGTTTTATGTTAATTTATGTATCCGATTGCTTCAATTAGGATGCAGCACTTTACTTAAATATGTAGGTCTACATGACAGGAAAGGGTGTAGTTTTTAAGGGTGGGAGTGGGTGGGAGGGGGGGGGGGGGGTAAAGATCTAAGGCTACTGTTGAACTCAAGGTCCCCCCTCTGCTTTGAGCATCGTATTCTGGTGAAAATGCATGCATTTGGATGCATTAAAAGGCCACTACCTATCTCATGATTATGAATAATAAGTAATATTGCTGGGATCCAGAATACATATATAAAATTATGCATTAAACTGGAAATGGAGCCTAGCTACAGACATTAGGCTAGACACTAGACACTCCATGCTTTAAGTGACTTCATCTTTCGCCAACCCATTCACATAGACCAAAAAGGCCTAGTTTGTCTTTTGACAGGGAAAGGGGTGCTTTTTCTGGCATATATCACTTAAATTGCCCCTATAACCCCCCCCCCCCTAGTAAAATGGGGTTGTGCCATGGTGAGCAGGTCAGGAGCAGCTCAGGGGGCTTGTGGGCAGACTGAGAGAAATACTTGTGTGGGAGCAGCTCATATTGAGGGCATCTCAATGTGTGGATACTGAAGCCCCTCCCCCATGTATGTTGTGTGCGTTGTAAAACAATCAAACTTGTAGGTCTTAGACGTAGACCGTCTACTTCAGCCTCACTCAGTCACTGACACTGGTTTAATCAGGCTAACAGACGAAATCCACTAAATACCCCTTTTATCGCTCATGACCGAAACCAATCTGTATTACGCTGTAGCTCTTCATGTTAACAATATATTCATTTAGTCGTGTGTGGTTTACTAATTGCATGCACTCAGTGGTGTCTAGAGAGACAATAAACGTGCACAGCACCTTGCAAAAGGCTCAAAACAGTCGCTGTCTAACTTCCATAGCTTTTGGCTGTCAGTGTCACTTTAGTTTCTAAATGTGCCATTAGATGGCGACTCTACATTTCATGGCCACCTGGCGGCTAATTTCCTTGACCGGATAACATGCTGTCGTTCCCGCCTCATTGGGTGTGCACCGGTACCGTGCGTCTGGGATCTATGGCTATGCCTTGCCTTTGAGTGTAGGCCATACTATTAAGGTTCCCCCTATTTATTACAAAAAAAAAACACTAGTAGGCCTAAGAGTGCTTATTTATTAGGCTTTTTGTTAGGGGGCGGACATGGACATGACATAGTTATTGCCGTAGGGCCTACTTGTGTCTTGTCAGACAGTATCGCAGCGGTCTTAGATAAGGCTAAACAGATGGTCCATTGCTCATCCTTTCCCATGAAAGCTATAGACCATCTATCATAATTCTATGCTCGATAATTAGGCTAGGTCTACCACAAGCGAACAAGGCGTGACTGAACAATGAGTGGTCTGCTTGCTGTTCTCGTTTTAGCTGTGACCCTGTGCCTATCGGAGGGTCGAGCTACTCCTCATATAATTGGAGGTAGGCATTAGTAAGGCATGTGACACCTAATATACATGTAGTTATTCATGCATTACGCTCGTGAAATCATGCTCATGGTCAATGTGTGAGGTCGTAGAGCCAATAAGCTGTGACATTGTTTAGGTGACTTACGTTCCAGTCAAT
Source organism: Harmothoe impar (assembly GCA_947462335.1). Lineage (NCBI taxonomy): Eukaryota > Metazoa > Annelida > Polychaeta > Phyllodocida > Polynoidae > Harmothoe > Harmothoe impar. The sequence goes on from OX381704.1 coordinate 60,501,322, forward strand.
CTTCATAATATATTAGGTGAAATTAATTGTTTTGTTGTGACCAATATGGGTAGCGAAAAAGCCTATATGATCTTATATGAAAGGGTCGTTCGTAGGCCTATAACAAAAATATAAACATAATGACATCCCAAATGCAAGAAGTTTATAGATAGCATACTACTACCCTTCTTGCGCAATGTGCCACGGAGACCTTGAGCCCAGAATATAGTAATGATCGTATATAATCCCTGTTCTCTGTTGTCATCGATCCTATAAGTTCAAATCCCACGATGCTTTCTATGCCTCCTAAACCCCTGCAACTTGAAGCCCTTGCGATTTGAGATCCTTGCATTTACTCTTAATTGCAAGATCCCATTGTACAATGTATATTGCACTGTATCCTTGCAATTGTGGCATATCTGTTGTAATATAGACATTGAAGGGAAGATACATTGCAAGATACCCATGATTTCAGGTCAATATGCTCAAATTGCAAGAGAAAATGCCAAATTCCAGAAACTTTTCACTTGAGCAAGGGAAAATATCTAAATATCTAGATGTTAGAGTAGGCCTAAATTACAATAGATTCTTAGCTGTTATACCTCTCAGTTGTAGTAATATCTGTTGTTATTTGGATTCAAGCTGGGCATATCGCAACAGATTTTTATATTGCAGAAACTTTCTGGCAACAATTGCAATGTGGGATTTGAGCTATACCTCGTTAACTTAAACTTTTAAACTCAGGACGTGATGCCCGTCCTGGAGAGTTCCCCTACCAGGGCTCCCTGCAGCGGTTTGAGAATAAACCTACCAGTGTGGAGGTGGACCCTCTGACTGGACACCTCTGTGGATGTGTGCTCATCTCTGACACATGGCTACTCACTGCCGCCCACTGTGTTGCTGAAGGACCGTGAGTACAAACAATTTCTACATTCATTTTTAATTTAGAAGAAAAAAACGCACACACACAAGAACACTTATCTGGCTAATGGTGTGGTTATGTATATATAGATATCAATCATAACAACCATATTTACCCCTATTTATTTACACCTGTTAATTTTGTTGCTAGTTTGTACACTTCTATGAGTCGATAATATGGTTAGTTATAGTGAAGACCGTCTCCCCGTCCAACAATATCTTATTTTGATACTAAAACAATAAATGTAGAGACCTATAATGTTTTTGTTGTTAATTATTTTGAATGCAGCTTGGCGCTTTACGTCATAATGGGACTTCATATTCGTGGTGATGCAAGTAAGGGGGCACCGACTGGCTATCTCATCGAAAAGATCATCACCGTGAGCATATGACATTAACATAACAGTACATATGTTATATCACACAACTCTATTTATCATTACAGTTGCTAGAATTAGCACTTTGCGTAGGCTGTCACTATAATACGTGAAAGTGGTCCTAATTGTGAGAAGTGTAGATGTATGGCTCATACAGCCACTCTTAGGACATGGGCGCATCCATGTGCGGGTTGTGAGGCCCCTAAGTCTCAAATATTTGTGGGATAGGGACCTTTTGAGACTTGGGGCACACCTGAAGTCCGTAAATGTCAAAAAGTCCCTATCCCACAAATATTTTAAACATAGGGACCACATTCAAACAGCCCCTATCTCACAAAGATTTGAAAGATAGGGGCCTTTTGAGAGATAGGGACGTGTCAGGCCCCTATCATACAAAAGATGCCTAAGTATGAAAACCCCTATCCAGCAAAATAATTTGTAATCAATTTTAAGGACTATTTCTTACGTCAGCAGTAAGAAAGCATGCCTCACAAGAACACATTCAGGGTTCAGCCAAAAGAAATAGAACGGAGGAGGTCCAAATTATTTTGGTCAGGCAGGTTGAAATTGAGCCTGCCTGACCCCTTTGTGCTATAGTGATGTACAGGTTTATTTTGTTCAAAAGGGTGCAATTTTTTGGGGGGCTCCAAATTGTTTTGGTTCCCCCCAAATCCACCAACTCCCCCCCCCCCCCCCACTTAATTACCACTCCCTAAGGAGGGGTCAACATTTCTACACCCCTCCTGAACCTACAAAACACCTGGTAATTAATAAATGACCACTCCCTTTTCTATTTAGGGAGCGGTCAGCAACAAGGGGACGTAGGTGAAAAGTCTTGACCCTCCTGAGGTGGGAGGGGGCGTTATTAAGGGTGAAATGGAACAGGGAATATCATCCAATATCCTATAGATGACTTATCTATTACAAATATTTAACCAATGGGAAAATTTTGAGGGATAGTGGATTTTGAGGGATAGGGACAAACCAAAAAATATTTGTGGCTTAGGGACTTCACATAGGCTCTATTTCTCAGAACGTTTTGAGATATAGGGGCTGTTTAGCACATAGGGACTTAACCTGGTCCCTATATCTCAAACGGGCCAATTTTGAGGGATAGGGGCCTTTTGAGGGATAGGGGCCTTACACGTGACAATAAGGTGACAACAGGTGAACGTCTATCGACTCAGCACTGACTGTACCCCTGACTAGTCATACCATCTTCTGGATATATATATATGGGAACTGTTCAAAGCATCTGCACTCTGCCGCCTGAGTAAAATCGGGGGGCTCATTGTTAAAGGGACAGTGTCCCTGTTGACCCCACACTAGAGGGCATCACCGTCATCCCATGTGCCCCTCCTTCTGTACCTCCCCCTTTGCCTACCGCAATACTCGGTACCTTATAAGGGCATATGGATTGCCCATTTTAACATGTTATAATAGCTATCACTGCACTGCCTACCTCCCCCAATAGGCCCTTGGTCAAGTGTGTGACGGATTGGTAGGTGGGAGAATCACATGGGAGAGGTATGTGTGAGGTGGTTGATGATGACCAGGGTGCTGTCGCTACACAAAGTATGGATGTCCACATAAAACGGATTTGGCCGAAACTGTTTCTGCTTGTCAATTTCCGTATAATGTGGAGCTCTGAATTCAAATGCAAAGGTCCACATTTGTATGTTTAAGTACCCGTTTGTGGCAAAAGAACCAATTTTATCTTCTATTTTCATTTTTCTTACAAAATACGAAATGTGTCCGCAAATTGGAAATTTAGAGTTACCCTATAATATACCCAGTGGTCACACATATAAATAGAATAATCAAGTATGTAACTCGACCTATTATATCAACTTTCTGAGAGGTGTGTGGCTGAGGTCAGTAAGATGTGTTAGTAGTGCTGGCATAGCAGGGTGGGTATGTAGTCACTTAAAGGCCCAATCTTGGTACCCCTTCAGGAGCAGTGGGAGTGGAGCCGGGATAGGACTCAGCTATATATATAGGGCAGGTAGGGATTTAATTATAGAGATTATCAGTCCTATGGCTCTATAGGGAAGGTTACATGTACTTGATTGTTTCTATTTATATGGGAGGTGCGGTGGGCAAACAAAGCACTGGACTGTGACCCCTAGGTATATGCACCATGAATCAGTCAGTTATATCATATATAAAGAAACAAGTGTGTCCTAAATAAGGCAAATAATTTCACATACATGTATTTTACCTTAAAGTGCTATCGGCATAATAAATACTGCGGACAGGTGGTTAAAAATAAACTCTACAGTAATTATCATGCATGTGTCTATGATGGGGATGTTACCCAACCATGTGGGCACCTTGTTCGCCCACACTGTGACGTAGCAGACCTCTATATGTAACCTTCCCTATAGCAGAGGTTAGAGTTTCTCTGCTACTCCGTCACAGGGTGGTGATTGGGGGGCAAACAAATGCCTCCACGTGGTTAGGTAGTTGAACCATGATAGGATCATTAGACCAAACTTTATTACATTTGCATACCTGAGTGGTATTATAGGGGCCCTTGATGGGCGGGTCCCCATGCCGCATGTCAATTTTAAGAAATGCCCATGTCTCATGTCACTAAGGAAAAACCCATGTCGCTATAGTGTCACTAAGAGATGATAAATCACTGAATATCCATCATTAATATAGGCATATGCCCATTGAATTGCGATCTACCACTGTGGCGCTACTTGTGGAGGAAAATATTTGAGAAAAATGGTAAGGTCTAGACTTAAAATGGTCATTTACTTTTTTTTCCTAAAAGGGGTACTTTTTTTGCGCCCCCCCCCCCCTCTCATGAGGTGTGGGAATTGTTTACACATTTGGGAAAATTTTGAAATTCTTGAAATAAAATAGTGCATTCTGGTGATTTTTGAGAGCAACATAACATTCTGCAAGCTATCATACTATTCACATCCATGTCACTAAGGCCAATGTCCCATGTCGGAGTTAAGAAATGCCCCATGTCCCATGTCACTAGTATGGCCATGTCCCATGTCGATTTTAAGAAATGGCCATGTCCCCATATCGGATTTAAGAGATGGCCATGTCGCCATATCAAATTTTAATAGGGGTCTAGGGCCATATTATAGTCTGTAGTTTGTACTATCGTTATACATATGACATGTATGAGAGTACTGAAACATATGTCTATTTTATAACAATTTACAATGTATTAATGTGACTGTTACTGTGTGAGATATGGTTCATATACCCTATGAAGATATACAGATGGGGGCCGAGTCTACACACCAACGCCACCAGTCTAAGTGCATGGTTTAAAGTCAAGGAGGTACATAATTGTTCTTGACAACGACCCAGCCAGACAACATAGGGGACACATGCACCAACAGGACCCCCGTCCTCTACTGCTGCTTCTGACTGTGGGAGTGTTCATTTATTAGTTATGAGGGGGGGTGAAAAATTTCAGGCAGCTTTGGTAAGGGAGGGGGCACACAAATTCCTCCACCCGCCCTAGAGTGGGTCCTTCAAGAATGTTCGTGAAATTTCACCCCCCCCCACCCACCCCCGTAATCAATAAATGAGCACACCCTTAGGGTAAGGGAGCAACACATATTTTGCCTCCTAGAAGGGAGAGGGGGTGAAAAAAACGTTGTTTTTTTTGTGTTTTTTTTGTATTCAGTTCCACATATCCCCCCCCCCCCCCCATTGTTGTTAAATCATGACCACTCCATAATCGAATGCTACCTGAAGTGTAGGCTAGTGGAAGTGGCACATGGAGGTCACTTCAGACCAGCTGATCTTGCCTATTTTGCATACAGATTTGTGGGCGGGATCTACCATGTTGTGGGCGTGATCCACTATGTAAAATAGGGTCAAAGGTAGCCTAAAACGGCCAGCAATGGCGGATAAACCCACGTATACACTGTCCCTTTAACACCTAGGTGCCCTACAACAGAGGCGTGGCAAGCAGGTTTAAAGTAGGGGGCGGGGCAAAGGGGGCTTGAATAATGCATACATGTTCATCATTTCTAGCACCCAGAATGGGACCGTCGGACCCTGAGTAACGACATCGCACTCATCCAGCTCACCACCAATGTTACCATGAATAAGTTCGTGCAGCCCATAGGTATGGCTCCCCAGGGTGCTAACTATGACGGCCAGACGTGTAACATCAGTGGATGGGGAGTGACCACCATGGGAAGGGGAAGCCTCTCCAGGGTCCTGCAGGTGGCCGAGGTTAAGGTGATGCCCCAGCCTAAGTGTAACGCCATTTGGGGCAGTGTGGACAAAACCCACATCTGCGTTGGGGTGCCATTCGAAAAGGGTGCATGCAATGTGAGTATACACAGTTTTTTTAAAATTAATTGTCCTTTCAAGATTTTACAATAATATTTTTGGCTGATAATAATTCCACACTAACTTGTCGAGTAAGCGAGTCATAATTAGTGATTTGACACAGCCAAAGAGTCAGAGGCTTTCTATATGGGACATTAATATCATTAATTGTCTGGCCTATCCTCAATGATATCTGTATTAATGTTCATCATTGCGTTATTGTTATCGTGTATTAAAGTATGACCCTTAAGATTTACACCATGTTCACTATCTGTAGAACTATGTACCATTGACCCTCCTTTATACCAATATAGGGAGACTCTGGAGGACCCTTAGTGTGTGAGGGGAAGTTAGCAGGAGTGACCTCATTTGGGGTGCCTGGGTGCTTTGTGGACACTCCCTCCGTGTATACACGCATCTCTGAGTACAGGTATTGGATCAAGCTGATGTCAGGAATTGAGACAACACTTCATTAAGACAATAAAAGTACAGGTCATGCAATGTTATGTGTCTAATTGTACAGCTAATGTATGTATACATATCCTATAAGCTCCCAGTTAACACATACACGTAATAAATACGTAGTTTCCCTGTAGATATTTCAGGAGAAATACGTATATACTGAACGTAGATAAACATATAAACGTTAATGTAGATCTACGTATATTAAACGTTTTTGTAGATTTTACGTAGTAATTCGTCTTTTCAACGTAGAAATTCAATTAGAAAATACATCAGAAGATGTAGAAAATATGTATTTTATCGTTGTATAAACGTTTCTTCTCAGATATTTAGGTAGAAGAATGAAAACCTATAAAATACACAGAGAGATAATGTTTAATTCTCCACTCAAATTATTTCAGTTTTATCCCGTTTTATACATCCAATGCTATAGGGATAGGCAAACCCTTCAGTTCATCATTATAGGACAGCCATCAGATGTCACCAGGGCGCATGTATTTATTCATAGTGGTACCTGGAACAGGTTGGATATATATATATCCTTCAATGCCATGAAATGGGTGTGCAGCATGCTACACATCGTAATACAGGCACCATATAATTATCTAAAGAAATATTTTGTCTAAACATATTCAAACATTTTAATGCAGATGCCAGATTGGGTGAAGTATTTATATATCAGCATTATTGTTGCATATTCTAGAAGAATATTACTATGCAACTACCAGCATAGTACTATCACATGCTACACTGCCACCTGGTGAGATCAGCCAGAAACACAAAAACATTTTAACGTTATAGATACGTAAATAATTACCAGAAATATACGTAAAATATATACGTAGATCCACGTAATTTACTAACTTTCTTATCTACGTTTAATGTACGTTTATCAAATGTCTGGTAGAAAACCAACATAATCCTACTTAAAGTCTACGTAGAAGATACGTAGTGTGTTTACTGGGAGGAGAGTAACTTACAAAACACCAGTATCCTAACCTACCAATTGCCTGATGTAGACCATCCACTACATACTACATGTATATATACTTCATTATAGACTATTTATTTTAGTTAAAACACACAAAATAAACTCTTGATGAGTACATGGGAAGAAAACGTCCGGTATCAGTGTGGACCTTATGCCCAAGATATAGACCTAAAAGATGACACAATGCATGAAGCTTAGGCCAAAAAAGAAATAAAGGCGTTTTATACTTTTCTTTTTGAATAAAAAAAACCTTAATATAATAGACAACAAAAGTACCCAGCGGACATAGGGTAGCAGTTTACGTCTATAAAACATAAGTTATATAGGTGCCAATAGCGACAAACCTAGTCTATAGGTACCAATACCAAGGATACGGATGCCTGACTACATCTTTATCATCTCATTGTTCTCTCAATCTCATCGGATGATTGTTCTGGACATAATGTGATTAAAATATGTGAATATGCGGAAACTACCCAAGTACATGCCTTGACAAATTGTACCAGAATAATGATTTTTTCATCTCATATTAACAAATGTTACGCCGCGTCTCAAACATGTAATTTGTTAAATAAACGAGTCTTGCGAGGGCTCATCGAAACAAAAAAAAAGCCACATAGTTCTATATGCTGCACACGACCTAACCTACCCCACAAAAGACAATGCGATAGATCTAGAATAAAGTCCACATGTATTTTATTTGAATCATAAAACTGCCTTTGATACAGACTAAGAACAGAAACAGTCAATTGATAGAGGACATAATATTATAAAACCTAGAATAATTTCATGATAAACAGGTAAAACCCTTGACACAGACATTGTAATGTTACCAGTAAACATGGTTAATCAATATCGTGGCAGACACCGTATACTTCGGCCTCCCGTTCCATGGCCGTCCATGTCTCCAGTGACTTGCTCTTGTAGTACTGTAGGCCTGGGTTGTTACGCTGACATGTCTTCATACTGTCAACACACGGTTCAGCATCACGGTAAGCTCTGCAGGATACACACAGGATGAGATAAACATCTATGGCTATAACATTAACACACATCAAACCATTGTGAATTACTTTTATTTGTATCATAATATCTTATTATTACCAGCCATTGTCAATAAGTTATGGGAAGCATCATCGATCGTTGATATATAGCAACCCTTGATCACAACTCTTGATGTATAATTCAACTAAGGAGAGATTTTAATACCCCTACCTGCTAAGTCCAAAAGAGATAAAAGGTGTGATTCAGGTTACATGGTATAAAAATCTGGGGTAGGTATAGGTCGGATTTATTTTAATTTTTTCTTTACTTTGGCCTGATAAGTACCCAGATATTGACTCACAAACTTCAGCACCGACTCATCGACGGCAGCCTCGACTCACAGATTATCAAGTCGACTCGGGAACAGCCCAAGAATTGGATAAAAATGTCTAGGGTCGGCCCTGTTTTGCTAGGTAGGGTCGGGTTACCTGAGACACACCTTTTTTAAAGAAATAATTTGGCCTAATACTGAAAAAGTGAGGATCCCTCATTAATCTCTCTTCCTTCACAGTCCTGTGATCTTGTTCTTACCTGCACCTATACAGCATAGACGCCTGTTTACTCAGGTCAGTGAGGGGCCTCATACAACGCTCCATGGCATACTCCCAACTATTAAGGGTGCGTGGACATGAGTTTCCTGCTCCCCCATTAGGTCTGCTGTTACCACCAGAGTTGCTGCTGCTGCCACCCCCAGGGTTGCTCCTGTCAGAGATAATCATCCATGTGAAATATTCATCAACATTTAATATACATAAAATAATGTTAACATTTTTACATTAATTTACATGAATAAAAGACCAGTTATCTGCATAGAAAATATGTATAGTGTGCTTATTCTGTAAAAGACAATACGCCCACACAAAAGACAACACTGATAAACATTTAAAATGCAGATGAACCTAGCCTACTTCATTTGAATTGGCAAAAACTGCTTTTAACACAGACTGGGAACATTGATCGTAATGCAAGTGGTAAACGTGATTACTCAATATCGTGGCAGACACCGTATACTTCGGCCTCCCGTTCCATGGCCGTCCATGTCTCCAGTGACTGGCTCTTGTAGTACTCTAGGCCTGGGTTGTTGCGCTTACACTCCTTCATACCATCAACACAAGGCTCAGCATTACGGTAAGCCCTGCAGGATACACACATGCAGAATGACATAAATATAGCGATACAACATAAACACACACTACCGGCAATTAATAACAATCAACTTATGTATTATTGAGGGTTATACATGGATGGAAAAGGGCATCAGTCTGACTAAAAGTCAGACATGTCGTCATAACGACTCCCTTTGGGGAGATGGGGAGAGGGGCTCGCATTGCCTGTGCCACTCATCAAATGGGAGTCAGGTGAGGTTGACTCTCCTTTCAGGTGTTGACTCAAGAGGAACAACGTACATCATCATCCTTGATATTTAGTCCAACTTTCATGCAAGGCTGTACTCACTTCAGAGTCGAGCATTGCCCAACTCCCTTTCAAAGGGCATCAGGCAATTCTGACCTCTCTCTTAAATTTCTCTCATTTTTTCTTTTCAAAGGCTTGCCTCTCCGTCATACTCTTAGAGGGGTGGTAAGGCAATGCTGGACTCTGAAGAGATCTCCTGGCACCATTTTAAAGTCAAACATTGCTGAACTCTCTCCAAAGGGAGTAATTTTGTCATGCCTGACAGCTGTTGGCTTGTCTGTGTGTGAAGCCTCCTTCACACCCGCTATCACCCGCTATAGCCTTTAATCTATCTTTATGAATCTGTAATCGTATTCTTACCTGCACCGATACAGCATAGTGGCATGTTTACCCAGGCTGTTTAGGGGCCTCATACAGCCCTCCATGGCATACTCCCAGTCACGGAGGGTGCGTGGGCATGTCTGTCCTGCTCCCCCAATAGGTCTCCTGCTACCCCCAGAGCTGCTGCTGCCCCCACGGCTAGGTCCCCTGTTTGGGCTGCTGGGACGACGGTTACTGTTGGAACCGGGCCCATATCGGTCCAAGTACGACTCACCCTCGTATCTACTCTGGGCAAAGGCCTGTGTAAGCTGAAATTGAACCAACTATCATGAAGCCCTCGGATTTGTATATTGCAAAAATTGTAAATCGCATTGCATAGCTTTACATATAGGGGGTAGAAAACTCGTGAAGTTGGCCAAATATAATAAGGGAAATCATTCAAGGTTGTGCGTAAGGCCTGTCACGTATAGTGAGGCTAGACTTTGATATTTATTAATCATGTCCGAATTTAGGTGACATGTTGGTACCATACAAAAGAACTGAAACCAACGGAACAAGACAAAAGATATATTTACCATATTGAGGATTGTGATAGATCCAACGAGGATCGTCATGGTGCGGATCCCCATATTTGACTCCTGTCACAGAAGAAACAATCAACGGCAAGATGAATTTGTTAAATGAATTAATTAGTTTATAGATAAATACCTTCTTTAGAAATAGCATGGACATACTGACGTGATGTAAATTATTTAGGCCTTAAGTAATTTCAAAGGGGACAGAATACTCGGAAATAATCCTACACAGTTACCATTGCTATTGTTTGAAAACTTACGCACAAGTTATACCCCATATTACACAGTGAATAGTATAAATAACCGACCTATCATTGTCAGTATAATTACGGTTCCTCCCTCAATGATATTATTTAAGTAGTTCCGGACATATAACAACCACAGTCTACAGACACATACCTTGCATTGATCCTCCTAGTATGACAGCTCTCTTGGAAATGAGGGATGACACACTGGTGTGAACTATTTGCAGGGTACAGCCTATATATATCATTACACCCCATACATAGGAGCTTGACCCACACCCATATGTATAGTTATTACTCCCCAGCAGCTACCCCCATCATTACATGGCTAGAACCATGACCACCAGGTTTATACATAATGTGATTCTTGGCTGACCTTCTAGTACATAGAGTGCATATAGCTTTGGTACCAAATTGGCCGTGGAATAATGCTCTTTTTGATAGATATCGTGGGTCGATCGATTGATGTGTAAAGGTATAGTGAACCACCTCCGCTTATATCCGTATTCTGTTGGCCTGCGTCCGAAAACAAGGAAGACCTAAAATAACATACGTTTGTTTTTGAAAATAATACGTCCATATTGGTGTTAACCTAAAAAACTAAACTTGGTTAACAAAATATCCTGAATCGGGCCTAATGACGTATATATAGACAAAGGTTCACGAGTATAGTTCCCCACTGAGGGTTATTTCACGAGGCAAAGCCGAGTGAAATAACCGTCATTGGGGAACTATACGAGTGCTCCTTTGTGTTTATTTCATGTCATAATTAACTATATATGTCAAAATTCCACTTAATTGGTCTGAAAAAGCAATTTTATAGTGTTTAAATCATCAATTTTAATGATTTTAAAGGCCGTGAAATACGGGCGAGGGTTATTTCACGGGGGGTGTTAAATACGGCCTTCCTTGGTTAAGTCAATGGGAGTGCCGTATTCACCATGAAATAAATATATATATATATCCTATCGTGTATATGCATGGCCAGGATGTAAAGTAGCAAAAACAAAAATGGATCTGATCAAACATTCCAAAATGGCTCCCAAACAAAATATAGATCAACGTCTGTCAGGGAAATTAGAAATAACATTAGGAACGATTGCCCCAGATGGCAACTGTTCTTTAGAATACGGCCCCGTACCCACCGCAAATACGGGATAGCTCCCCTATACCTCACCCATGAGCACTGGTCATCGACCGAGCTATATCGGATGGGTCTGGCCCACTAAATTCGACCCATCCTTTTCTTAAAATTGACAAGGGACATGAACATTTATTAAAATCAACATGAGAATATATTCTTTCTTAAAATCGGCATGGGGCATCATGATTATTAAGCGACAGAGACATGGGACAGAGCCTTATTTTAAAATATGGGACCCCTCCCCTCTCCCAGAGCCCCAATAGAGATTGAACCTTTTAGGTAACTGGTCCTCATGGCATGCAACCCTTCTATCAGCATAATCCGTTCAGCATTACTCATGTCAAGCACAGAACATTCTTATCTCCCAAAATACCGCAAGATATCCATGGAATGAATAATTGGATAGGCCATGTCTCTGGATAGACATGTATTTCAAGAAATAAATAGTGCACATTTCCTTTAGTATAAACATGTCATGATGACTTTAATAATTCTATCGCTAATGATGTCAAGAATGTTCTGCTTATTATGGCCCTGCGCGTCAAGATGGCAGCGTCATGTGAGGTTAGTAACAGCGTCCATATGCCACGGCCTCCCTGTCCCTGTTGTCCCACGTCTTGAAGGTGAGGCTCTGACGGAAACGGAGCCCCGGCCGGTCACGTCGACACACTGCAATCAGGTCGGCCATACAGCCCCTCGACTCCTGCCATGCCCTGCAGCATGCAAACGGCACCAATGGCAACTTTAAATGATTCAATTCTGATAATTATATTAGACAGTGCAGTTTATCTACTGATTAGGCATATATTAAACATATACCATTATGTATTATCATGTAGGGGGTGGGGCTCCTATATGTCTAAGGAGTATCTAAGTCTTAATTTCACGGGGGAGAGGTTCCGGGGTGCATGGAGAATAATGACATTATTATGCTGGTTAATGATATTCTGGTACTATCCTTGTACTATTCTATCGAGGGGGGGGGGTGAAAATGTCAGTAAAAATCTCAAACTTGAATGGCCCCCCTACCAAATGCATATTTCCTCTCGTGAGTATATACATGGGCATTGAAAAGATACAGTCCATGTCTATATACTCTTCTATGTAGAATAGTTGGAGCGCCCCCCAACAGAATGGGTAACACCTACCAGCATCTCTCAGCCATTGTGGTCCTCCTATTTGTAGGTAGTTCTTCAAAAGGAGCCATACATTCTCTGGCCTCTGCCTCCCACAGTCGTACTAACATAGGACATTCCTTGCACCAGACAACGTAGCTACACATCTACGGAAGAGAATAGACTTTGTGATAAATACGCCCACGCAGCCTTTGGTGAAAATTGGACTGATGTATGTTGTTACAAATTTATGTTAAGATATTATCATGAAATATCAAGGAAAGGTTTAATTTGAGCTTAGAGTCATCACTTTGCGAACTTTTACTTATGCAAAATGCACTACACAAAATTGCAAACTCTTGAAAATCAATAACGATATACTTTACTCATACATGTATAGTTATTAGATAATAAGCTGGGTCGATACCTACCAGCAGAAGATAGGGAATACAATATCTAAGACCCGCCACTGGTGTCGCATGGAAAAACAATAAAATAACACATCGTGAGGCGTTCATGTACATTCAGAATATGCCTGGAATTCCAAGATGCTAGGAAATGTTGATGTGATGACAATAGCTCATTTATATCTATTCGCATACTTACTTGCTGGAGGTTAGGAAGTAAAGTTGTTTCTCTAGAGCATACAGAGCTACAGGCATATAGTTATATACCACCCGCAATGACTATAGGCTACTTCAGTGTCTAGGGCTCTCCAAACCGAACATTTACCATTGTATGTAACGTAATATATACCAATTCCATGGTGTTTGATCATGTTCCAACCACAGACCGACACTCAGTCTCAGGGAGATGACAGAGACAGCCCCTATAACATGGAGCCATCAATAATTGGCCAATATACCCATAGCACTTGTTCAGAGTCTGGTACGTATCGCGTGAATAACTAGGTAATGTCACATACTGAGGAATAAAGAAGATTGTAGCTAGGCTTATATATAGGGACCCTCACATGTCCGTGGATTGTTAGCAAGTGAATAGCTTTATATGACACATCTTGCACCACCACCCCACACATTATGCATGACATATTATTCTTCAAAGTTGAAACGCAGTCAATATCTATTTTTCTATTCATGCTGTTGGGCGTCTTGAATAAAGCACATCACAGTTAATTTCAAACAGTCATTGCTTCTTCAGTAAGTCTACATTTCAGTGGCATAACTATTATGTCTATGGTATGAAGTATGGTATATCGGCAACATGCATACTCACAAACCTCTTTTTCACAACTGATTTGTTTTCCACATTACAACTAATGATATTCTGAGACATGGCCATGAATTTGACGACACGGAAATCGGGAAACGAATCTTCCGGGGGGAGGGGGTGGGTGTTGGATGTTAATTCGCATCGGTTAGTGTGCCCATATGTGTTTTACCAGAGCAAGCTGGGCTTGCCCAGATCTGGGATTTAGTAATTATTGTCCGACTTAGCCCAGGATAAAACTATGTTGGATCCCATATGACAGCCCACCGGGAAACCCATGAGGCCCACTAAGCAATCTTGACTGCATGGGTTGAATCCCTTTTGTAGAAACGAACAGAAATGAACTGAAACGAAAGTATACCAAAATATATTATTTATATTTGCCCATATCCGTCGATCTTTAAGATGCCTGTGCATGTCGCTTGTGTCGATGTAGAGGCCATTTCTTTGTCTAACCCCACAACCAGTTGCATGAATCAGCATAATTATTTGACGGTAAATAACAATGGCTGTATCTGTACAGAGGTAATAGGCCCCGAAAGAATGCAGTGAAACATCCAAATCCTACCTAACATAACATTTATGACACCAGATGTCAATACCTGTAATAGCTGAGCTGCTCTTACGAGACTGAGGTCGTTCTCTGAAGATGGCGCCAGTGACAGCCTGTCAACCCAATATCACTATCCTTTCCAAACGTATAGCTTTAAAGGGGCATTCTCACCACTCGCATTTAACCACATGGTAGACTAGAACAGTACTAGAATTGTAAGTGGGATATGCTTGGTGATATGCCACTTTAACATTACCTGGAAAGAGGTGTATGATTCAATCGCTTCAGTTTTGCCAATTTGACCATGTGAAGTGTGACTTTAACATGACTTGATAAAAAAGAAAATATAATTGGCCTCATTGGCCTATAAGAGACTAGAGGTCTATGTGGTCACAAAATATTAGAGGGCCAATTGAACTATTTCCTGAGATGTTAGCCTAAATGACGATTTAATTGCTTCCTATTCAGTTCCGACCGTTGACCTTGACATTAAAAAGAATGTTCACAATTTATTTTTACACCCATCTGAATTCCCCGATGTAATATCGTTCCAGTGTAATGGGGCCTTTGGTGTACTTTAAGACTTTAATTGTATTGTTGGTGTGCGTTCTACTGCTGGCTTCAATGCTGCAGCTAATTAGAGGTCAGTCATTAGCACTAGAGAGGAGGCAGTGACATAAGGCAGATGTTGATGACCCCCTCGCCAAATTCCTTGTGAGAGATACAATAAACAATCAAAAAAAGTATCGTGAGAGTTAATAAAAATTGGGTCTTAAGAAATGACTTTGTAACCTGGCCTTAATTTTAGCGACATTCCGACGTCGGGGGGGGGGGAGGGGCGAGTTTCTGCACCCCACTGATGAAGAACATTCAAAAACTAACTCATGGCAACCATAATGATGTCTATATGATACTCTTTATTTCCATATATAGGATACTCCAGGTATACAATATTATATGGGCACATATTTACAAAATGTACACATTATCGAAACATGCAGAGAATTTAGTAGAAAATGTTAATATAATTTCATCTGGGAGGACGTGTTTTGAATTCATATAAAGTATTATATTTTCACCACATGCTTTTCAGTACAGGTACGTAGCATGAATGATGGATATATGGGGTTGACCACAATCTCATCCTTAAATGCATGTTTTCGACGATCATAATATCCATTAACATATGTACATGTAACGCAGAGATACTTTGGTTGGAAGTTAACTGGAATGCTTCTGCTTCAAATTGTACAGGTAATACATAAAAATGTACTTGGACAAAGAACTGGGGGCATTAAATGAATTTGGCATGGTCCAAACACTTGAATTCCTTAGCCTTTTTCTTATCCGAACCTGCCAATCATCTTTTGAGAGAGTTGAATGTCAAGGAAGCAGTGCCCACTTCTCAAAATGTGAGAAGGATTTTGTTGCTTGTGGTGGTCTTTCAGGTGTGGATAAAACACCTCACGGGTCCCTTCTCCTCCTCCTCCATCCCCCGTTATCCTGCCAAGGTCCCTGTTACGTTGACAAGGAATCCATCCGATCATTTAAACGATAAAAAACAACGACTTTTCTCATCACTCAAAACAAGTGAAAGAAGCATTAAAAGGACCAGATGCAAGGGAAAAAGTAGAAAAGAAACGGTAGGAAAAACTATCAGGATCCATCCTTTTTCTGCGAGGCAAGGTGATCAATGAGCTCGCGCAGTTGGTGTCGCCGCCTAGTGACCGACTGTGGAGTGACTGCGGCTTTGAGGTGGTGTTGTGAGTCGTTGAGGAGCTGCTCATTAAGAAGGTGCTCCAGCACACACAGGACGTACACACCACAGTCTGAACCTACAACACACACAACATACTTACATGTGCCATTACGCCAAATAGTAATTACATGGAAATTAATGCAGACCCTATTAGTTTCTAGATAGATGATATAGTTACTGATATGGTCCTGGCTATGTGGCGTTCGTTTCAGGGATGTGATTCGAAACTTGTAAAACTGTAGGTGAATTTTTAAGTTTCAACATAAGGTAATTAAAAAGACTGAATACGGCACTCAAGTGAAATATTGCTCTCGAAGTGTCACAAGCACAGCCCAGTGAGAAAGCTCTATATGCCAAATGCTGCATTCTGATGCCTTCTGTCATATATTCTGCTTACACTGTGACAATTTGTGCGTTTTCAGTATCCAAACACAATCAATTAAGATGTGTGTATGCGGGCCACAATATTCCACCATTCTTGCTCAAATGACAAGGGCAGATCCGAGCAGGGTGGAGCAAGCCTATCAAGTGGAATGCAAGGCCTCGCAGTATGGTAAAAGGCACGTACACGTTTACCAGCCCACAACAATCACGGTTTACTATCGCACTATTTTCTTTCTCAATATAGTTGGTCCGCAATTTATAGGTATAAGCATTACCGTATTGTCTTTATTATACCTTGTAAGTTATAGCTACTGATGGCACCACTTACCATTAGTTTGCTGTGGACATTCCTCTTCTATTATCGGACAGGTCTTGGCTTAAAGAGAGAGAGATAACATAACACATCAAAGGCAGCCTGTGTAATTCTACAAGTCCACACAATTTTAATTCAGTTTTGAGTGTTAATTTCAAAATGCATACATTTTCAGAACACCAAAGCCATGCTGTATCCTGTACCACACAGGCCTAACTAGAGCAGATCGCCATATAAGTTTATAGACAAAAACAAGTCATGTTCCTACTACAATATAGTAGGCCAGTACCAGGCACCCATCATTTTGCTAATGAAGAAAGGAACAGCGGACAAGTGGGGGCGATTGTGAGGGGTAATGAGCGTCCAGACTCCCTGGCCCTCTTATAATCCTGTAACTCAGTAGTTTCTATTCTGGGTAGACCTCAATATCGCCCACCCTCTCCTACTCCACTGCTCTCTGAGGCCGAGATAAAGGTAGTGAGTGTTCAAAGGGCGCTGTAATGTGGCCGAGCTGATGTGAAGGTGGCCAATCTGGTCAACTAACCTCTACTCTGCCTGTTCACCTTACCGCCGGCAACCCCTCTCAGAAACTAGAGCCCGGTCCAATGTATCTAATGACTCGAGTAGCTACTCTCCCTCTGGTCAAGCTATCCTGCAATACTATAGCATACATATCACACTACATATAACTTGCATGTTGGTCACACTATATAACCCCTATTCTGGCTGGGGTATTTTGAGCAATTACTGCGCAGTATATATATAACTGGTCATCATGCCCTGGCTTCAAGCGAGTAGTAGATAGAAGGGGTAATTTTACTCAGGGACACTTAATGTTAGTAGTAGAGAGAAGAGGTATTTTTACCCTGGAACACTTCATGTGAGTAGTAAAGAGAAGGGGTAATTTTACTCAGGGACCCTTCACGTAAGTAGTAGAGGGAAGAGAGAATTTTACCCAGGAACACTTCATGTGAGTAATAAAGAGAAGGGGTAATTTTACCCAGGGACCCTACACGTAAGTAGTAGAGAGAAGAGGTAATTTTACCCAGGTACACTTCACGGGAGTAGTAGAGAGAAGAAGTCATTTTACCCAGGTACACTTCGCGTGAGTAGTAGAGAGAAGAAGTCATTTTTACCCAGGTACACTTTACGTGAGTAGAACTTAGAGGAAAGAGGTCATTTTACCCAGGAATACTTTATGTAAGTAGTAGAGAGAAGAGGTAATTTTACCCAGGGACACTTCATGTGAGTAGTAGAGGAAAGGGGTAATTTTACCCAGGAACTCTTTATGTAAGTAGTAGAGAGAAGAGGTTATTTTACCCAGGAACACCTCATGTAATTAGTAGAAAGATTCTTTAGAATAAGTAATTTTATCACACTTCACGTAAGTAGTGCAGAAAAGAAGTAATTTACCCAAGAACATTTTATGTGAGTAGTAAAGAAAAGAGGTAATTTTACCCAGGAACATTTTATGTGAGTAGTAGAGAAAAGAGGTAATTTTACCCAGGAACCTTTTATGTGAGTAGTAGAGAAAATGGGTAATTTTACCCAGGTACTCGTCATATAAGTAGTAGATAGAGCTACCTATACGACACAGGGAATATATATATATATGTACCAAGAGCCTCCATGTTAGCACCGGGTAGTAGATATCTATTGTCCTATATTTGTCATGAATAGAAACCTTAACGTGTTTATTAGATTACTCAACTCCAAAGGAAGCATAGTTGCTACACTGTATCACATACTATATTTAGAGATAAACAATCATGCCATTTGCAGTAAACTATAGCTATTACTATAGTTGTGATCATAGCTCTAGTTGTAAATCCCCGTCTAATTTGGACGACCTACACTTTATACAAAAAGCACAGAGAGCCGACAGGTAGATGTACTGGGTACCTAGTGTCCTGTGTACCTGTGACATCACTCAGGTAAACCGAGGATAGTAATGGGGATCTTACAGTGCTATCTAATAACGGCCAAAGTTCTAGACCAGGTAGTGCAGAAAAGAAGTTCTAGTCAAAGCTCGATGTTGCAAATTAGCAATAATGACCTCATCTAAGTTCTCACATATCACACTATCTGTGATCGTAAAATCACCATTTGGAATAGTTCGATGATACGCCCACTTTTAATTCCCCCTTATATCTGAGTACTAAAACATTCCTATTGGAACGTTATCAACGATCCTCAGGGTGTCGATTCTCAGTCTCTGGTAACATACAAGAGATTCATCTCACGCAATGTGATATGTAGTAGTCAAGCTTATAATATTCATGAATGGTTCGAGGCCTATAATGAAATTATTTCCAAGTCATGTTATATGAACAAATCAACAAAGTAACCCCACTGCAACTCAACCCCTTAATTGTATTTGATTACACAATGTTCACAATAACTAGTATCAGCTGCCTGTACATGTCCATGTTTCATCCTCATACATATTCCAGTGCTATATTACGTAAAATGTGTAAGACCTTCACCACGGTTGCTTAGACAATGAAGTCTAAGCCTAGCGTGTATACACTATAGGTTCACAGGGATGGGAGACCTTCACTTTTAATGTAGACAGAACGTCGTCATGGCCACGTTACCAGCCATTAGGTTTGGCATACACAGTGGTGGTTCTTATCAAAGAGCCTGTACGCATGACCCTGGTGCCATCAAAGGGGATGTTTTTATTCACTGATAGCAGCTGTATGCGGTGTACTAACATCACTAGGGGCATCCTTCACACAGCTTTATAACTCACCTTTTACATAAGGCCTGACCTTGTCAGCTATCGCCTGGGCCGCCTTGTGATTGGACCCGCTGGAGGAGTCATAATGTCGGAAGCTGTCTTTCTGACGGTCATACATCAATAGGCTCCTGTCGGATTTAAAACAGATTCAGAGGTAAAGCATTGCATGTGAAGTGCACTGATTTGTTTAACCTGACGCCATCAAAAAGGTGTTATTCAGAACGTATATATGGAAATATGACAACGGGGGTTTTGGTCACATGACCGTTGAAATACCTTATAATATATTCTAGGCATTCTAGGAGAGATCCTATTGATAATTTTAGTGTTTAATATTTTTCTCTTTTGACAATATTTTTCCCATTTTGCAACCATCAACCAATCAGTCAAACTAACGGCTGAATTCTGGACTTCCTCTACACACACCGAATACTCCAGCAGTGCTAGGAGAGGTAAAGAACATGGTCCTGGTGGAGGTGTCATTCATTCGGTGGCCATGGTATACGTTGGTGGAGAAGGCCATTTGCAGAAATATAGGGGAACAAACGTTACAGGAGATATCCGGGTCGGAGATTTCCTGGTGGGAGGAGGTTTCCACGGAGGAAATCTCCTGACACCAGGCTGGTATATATCACACTATGTGTAGTTAAGAAACAATAGATAGGCAAGTGTATATTCTTCAAAACCCTCATGCAATCTGTATATCATAGCAATATTGTTTAAACATCTCTTTCATGCTCCTTCTCCCCATGGAACACAAACATTATCTTTGTCAAGGAGCGTTATGGTCTTTAAGGGGGATTTTATTATTCTTTTACAATCAGAACTCTCTGGACGACAGGGATTATAGATTAATATAAAAGATGGAAAGAGAAGGCAGCACCAACTGTGGAGGACATTAATCCCATTTTTCCCATGTTAGAATTTACAGGTACTTATAATGAGTTATGTTCTTTTACCCTATAGACTACTCACTAAGTATGCTGTATATGACGAGTGATCTGGTATAAAAGGCCTGGACACAACTTGAATAAATTGACTGATAGAAGGAGGCTACCTTCTCAATCCTGAACTAGACAGAAATGTGTGAGTGTGTCAAAGACAGATGTGTGCGTGTGTCAAAGACAGAAATGTGTGAGTGTGTCAAAGACAGATGTGTGCGTGTGTCAAAGACAGAAATGTGTGCGTGTGTCAAAGGCATAACTGTGTGGCTGTGTCAATACCAGGTATTGACATGGGGGTCACGATATAACGGTAATGCTTATTACAACCCGCCGAGTGAATGAGATGGCAAACTATGCTCATTTTGTAATTGGAGTGAAGAAAGTTGAATAATTAAAAGTTATTCCAATAGGGACGACCCCAATCTTTTATAAACAACTATTTGTTGCCCATTTGAAGACACTCCCTGTGCTTTTAATGTCTACACACCATTGCTTTTGCACGAGAACAGCTCCGTCTTGTCCAACAAGCTAAGAGCTGTCAAAATGTTTCTTTGACTTTTTGTTTGACAAAAAAAGGAAAGCAAAGCTCAGCGGGCTAGGAGCAAGATGAGGCTGTCCCTTTTCTAACTTAAAGCCTCTTCAGGGCAGAGCACAGGGGAGGCTGTAATCTTAGCTGATGGCCATTTCTACGGTAATGACGATCCCGGTATGGTGTCAGGGCAGGATGGAGAAGTTGCTATTTTCTCTTACCAGTGGGAGCCACCGGCCACATCGGCCACTGCGTGGTTGTTGACAGCCAGGAAGACGAGTCGTCTTGAGGATAGCCCCAGGGGCTCCAGGAAGATATCGAGCTCATCCCCTGTAAGAGACCAACAACTCAGTTAGTCTTGTGTGCGGTCTAATATGTGGTAATTTAACCAAATTACTACCTGTATGTACAGAAATACCTTCTATATAATTAGATCATCAAAGTGGACTTAAGGTACAATCTTTAGAATATAGATATTTGTCTTTCCTTAGGTAGACATTTCAACGTGCTCCATTAGAAGTGAACATCTTCAAGAGTGTATGTACGCCACTCCCCTTACCATATAAGTCACATATAACGCTTCGAAATGAATAGGTTTTCTTATAACACAAATATTAAGAATTCTTAGACCTTTTACGGACACACGTCAGATAATAAGAACGGTGACTTGTGTCGTTGGATGTTATTTTATCATCTATCATACAATTCAAGTAACGAGGCCCAACTACTGTTTGGATTTTTTGCCTACTCGGTACCGGATAAAAGGTTAGGTCTGTTAACTAAATTTAATGATTATCAGATTAAAGGTATGACGATTCATCTTCCGTGCCAGATCATTCAAATACCATTGACTGATAAGAACAGATGCAGACACACACACTATGTCAATTATCGTTTCTATGAATAAGATACTGGGAAAAAACTGTCCTCTTAGTATGGTCATTAAATCAAAAAGGAATCTGAGGCCGTCTACGGGAAGAACCGACGTGAGGACCGGAAGATAGCCGGTGCCTCTATCCACATTGGTCAGTTTCACAGTATGCAAATTGGCTGCTAATAAATGCAGGAATTATAATGAAACTTGTTAACGCCCACTAATTGATGTGCGGTCTCGGCTTCGGGGATTCCACCTGAGTACACGGCACCGATTTAGATTGTGTTTTGTTTATCTTAATTAATGAACGAACAAGTCAGGCCTTTGTCTCCTTGAGTAAGATAATAATCCTATATGAAAACAGTAATTGGGCTGCCAATAACAGGGCAAAACTAGGCTGTTAAAATTATTTGGTAAAATTCCCATTCACAGTCTCTCTTCTGAGAATTATGTCGTCTATTCCCATCCCTGCGTTATCAACTGTTTGAAGATCCACCACAGCTACACCTTCCTCTTCACGTATGACCACGTAAAGTTCCAACAAGAATTCCCAATGAAATAATATTCGTCTGCCACAGGCACTCTATGAGGTCTGTGCCGTGAGAAAATTCAGACTCGGGCAGCTTTTTGGCGAGCCATCCCCGTGTGGAGGACTAACCTGTGGCAAACACAATTAGTACCACTAATAAAATCACATGTGTTAAGCAGTTTTAAGCTCCTAATGTCCGCCCGCTCAGTGAGACTGAAAGCAGACGACATTTTTGAGTTCCTTAAAACCTGAGGCTTATCCGAGCCTTCTCCGCGCCCAGCGGATATCGAGCTGATTGACTTGTTTACTCCCTCTGCACCAAGTGCAGTAGTAGTATTTGCCGAGAGTCAGGGAGTATTACTAATCTGCTATCGCCTATTTTCATAACAACCTGAATTGTTTTGTTTTTATAGCACACACAGGGAACAGACCAATTTATGCCTATTCAGAAATCAATGATGGACTAAAAATTGGTCTTGAGACACGAAAACAGTCAATTTCAAAATGGTTTGTTTTAGTAGGTTGTCTTTCACAATGGACTACTTAACGCTCCGATAATAAAAGTATAAAGGATGGATTAGATGTCCCAATAACTAGAGCAGAAGAGACCAAGGAAGATGGCTGAACTAGCCGGAAGATAAACAACTCTATTTGTGGACCATGCACTCAATATGGACTGAGAGGAGAAGCAATCGCCGATATGATTACATTAATCTTATAATAAAAATGGAAACGTGTACGGACAATATGTAACCCTTTCTCTGCTTTGATGATAATATCATCCAATAAAATAGTTTCTGCCTTCTTCGGTGAGGATCATAAAGCCACGTTTAATTTGATATCATTTTGATACATGAATAATAAGTCCTGTTTCCTCCAGACATCAGAATAAATTACACTTTACATTCAAGCTTAATTTAATTTCTGAGAATAAGCACTAAGTCCAATAGTATCTGTATGATGCCCATTACTGTGATGAGCCATGCCACATCAAGGAATACATACATAATGTAAACCCATCTCTTTGACAAAAATATTCTTAGAAACCTGCTCTTAGAAACAAATATCGTCCATAACGCCCGGGGAAAAGCGTATCTGCCAGAAGGACCTGCTACTCATGTGAGTACCCACTGCACGTAAGATTTATTTGAGGGTGTCGCCCGGACGTTACAAAACCAAAGACAATTATTCCTAGATGACAGAAAACTCACAGCTGAACAACAGGAAATGAACAAGGCGTCAGGAGACCAAAAATCTTCAGGGATTGCCAAATCCGGGACATTCGCCATTCCAGAATAGAACTCCTGTTCTCCCAGCGGGCTATTATATAGCAATCACGCCCTTGTAGATAGCAATGCTCCCCTGTTATTTTATCAGGATTTGAAGACATGCCATCTACTGATACAAATATAATGACCCTAAATTGTGTTAGTAAATAGCTCCTGCTGATGGTCACCGTCCACTGGGGTACTTCGGCCGACTAAACCCATACATTTCCTATATAGCTTTGGCCGATTAGAGCCCAGTGGACGGTGGCCATCAAAAGTAAGCTTCAGTCACCGTCTAGTCATTGTCTATGGTGCTTGAATATTTCATAGTCTATAGTACAGGCAGTACGTACAGCCGTACAAGCTCAGCTCCAGTCCCAGGTTGGCCCAGGTACACTATCGTGCCCTGGGTGAATCACACCTACTACCTGCAGTTACATATATCCCAGCCAACAAGAAAACGTTATTTTACGTCAAAACAACGTTTTAAACTTGATATAACGTTTTGCCATAGTAAGGAACCTTAGAGAAACGTTATATAATGTTATAAAATGTTGTATAACGTTTTTTGTTTACTGGGATAGTCCTTCTTTTATTCATAGGTCAAGCCTCTGGCTTGGAGGTTGGTATTTATAAGCGAAGGTGCGCTTAAATGAGCCATAGACTATATGAACGGTAGACTATATTATCAAAGCTTCTATGATGGTCACATCATAATCTACAGTAGACACAGGCCTCACTGTGTCATTTTGTGATGCTATACCTAATGTGGCAGCTGTCCATATTTTTGTATAACAGTCCCAGCTCATTAATCCACAGTATAAATACAACTGTCTAGTTCTCAACTGCACTGTCAGCTTGGCATGGAAAGTGGAGGAGGATTCAGCAATTACTATTATAATTAAAATGGTGTCACAGAAATCTGGCAATAGACAATTCTAACTAATAATCTACCCTCGCCACTGACACAGTGACAGAGCTATAGTAGCTGGGCATTAGACACATGATCCTGGTTGATATGAGCCACAACGTTTATTATATGCATCCCTCAACCATCTATCTTTATTTTTTTGAAATACAAGATTTCCTATGCTTTAGCACTGAAGGGCCGTATTCAATGCCCCCCCCCCATTGAATACAATGTGGCCGTATTCAATGGCCTAAAGAAAAGCTGTTTTCCCTTCATTACGGCTGCATTTTACAAAACGTATTGAGCAAAGGAAATTAGCCATGGCAATAAGATAATCTGCATTTAATTTGTGGTTTAATAAATACACTAAACTAACATCGTTTAAAGTATCTCTCTCACAGTAAGGAACACACATGGGTCTGCTGTCACGTCACATCTAGTTGTGTTTTATACCCTACTGTAGGGTACACTCAGCCCTCAAGACTCTTCATAAGCTTGCCTAACTGGGATGACCGATCCTAAAGGTCACGACTGTCCCCCGACCAAATCCCATGAGTCCAAATCGCACATTGCTGTCACCAGAGAGCAGGCAATGAGGCATAGCAGGTTGACGTGTGTGGGGCAGCTGGTCACTATAAACACATCCCGGTGGACAAAACTACTTGTTTTCACTCGGGATTCAACATTTCACTGATAATAAAACCTATAGACAGTAGTGACTATACCGTCATAAATCAACCACTATAGACAGATGACTTCATACATTGGTCACATATTAGTCACTCGGATTATGTGTTTATGATGTCATAGGGATGTGTGCACAGAAAACAGCTGAGTTTCAAAATTGATGCTCAGCTGAATTCAGGCACATCCTCATCTAAATCACTCTTCTACGACTTATGTGTGTGAAATCTTTTGTTTCTATTGGGAATGCTTACTTAAGACATCAAAGGGCACACATATTCTTAATTTTGATTAAAGTATGAGGTGGTATGTTCAATGTTTGATAATGTGCCTGTGCATTTGAAGACCTAAAGTCATCAGTATTGACAACTCTCAACCCCACTGGGTAGTTATTGGGACAACCTGGGGTATATCTGGGTGTTGGATATGGTGCATTCCCTGTCATGTGCTGCCACCCAGGGTAAATTGATTGAAGTAAATTTTCTGTCATGAGACATAAACTGGTGACAGGGAGCAGAGTAGTCTCAATACCTTCAAGGCCATCATTCTCACCCATTCACAACTTATTTATAACAAGTAAAGCTACTTAGTTTAATCAAGAGTAAACCAAATATGTGAAAGGGATGCCTCTCATTAGGAGGTGAACCAATTAGAGACTAAATTCATACACTATTCCCCAGAGCACTTTCCATTAGTCATTATGACAACCTAGGTCGTCATAATGACTACGAACCTTCCTCTGGGGTTTCAGTGTGGATGGAGGGTTACATTATGCTAAGCGTATGGCTCATCCTTATCTACCTCTACCAATTTACCTCAATGCTGTGCAACCCTGCCTCTGTCTGCGTACTAGTTGGGTTAGACCCAGAGGTTGAAACGAGGAATATTATCTCATCTCATGCCTCCAAGCTGACAAGAGGACCTTGCAAATAATGCTGCTCTCTGGTGAAAAGTGGTGATACTTTGTCCCTCTATCCATTGCACAGGCACATAATGTGGTAAATAATGGAATTAGTCCCTCAAGACAGAGATAGGTGTATCTTGAGCATGCAGGTGTAAAATCAGGTTCTACGCAAG
The DNA here is from genome assembly GCA_947462335.1 of Harmothoe impar. Classification (NCBI taxonomy): domain Eukaryota; kingdom Metazoa; phylum Annelida; class Polychaeta; order Phyllodocida; family Polynoidae; genus Harmothoe; species Harmothoe impar. Next base: position 60,528,023 of record OX381704.1, read on the forward strand.
CATTCAGATGTATACTTTGACCTCCATACAGATCTTAGGCCAGGTATGTTTTGTAACAACATAAGAACAAAAGTTTAACCATTGCATTTTTTTACTTTCGATGGCATACATCTTTAATGTTGTCTGAGCTTCTCCTCACAATACCAAAATAAACACAATGCTGCTACTGCTTTGAACTGTCTTTATAAGGTGCAGTGTGGTAGGAAAACTGCTGGAAAATTCCCAAAGGAATAGCAAAGAGAATGAGTGGTTCAATGTTCCCAGATGGTCAATGTGCCCCTCTCTCCTCTACGTAATGACTAACCTTTACAGCTAGGTCCATTATTATCAGTGCTGCAGTTTTTTCATTAAAGTTTTGTGTACATGGAAAAAAACGACAACCTTTAGTTTACTTGGCCTCTGACGTGTGAAATCTATTCACCATTTTCTTTGGGGTGGTGTAGACCTATACTAATTGTCTTTTCTGACATAAAACAAGTGATTAAAGTGTTATGTCACAGTAGACCAATAAGTCTAACCTGCTCATTGCTATCGCATTATACAAAGCCACCTTGCCTTGGTCTACCTAGTAGGGGATATCAGTAATACCATGTATGTCAACCCTCTCTTCACCTCATTTTCGGAAACAAGATTACTATATTGAATCAATGGATTTCCATTCTGGTCTACGCCTACATACTTGGTATTACGAAGAAGAAGGGTAAGGAGTAGAGTGATGTTCTGTACACTGGTACAGAGGTTGTTGGTTGGGTCTACCTAAGCAATTTACCCTCATCCTCGGGGACCAGCAGGGTAAAGAAATATACTTGGCAGCGAGTTTTCCTTGCATGGGGTTCCTTGGGTGAGGGGTGTAGGTGTATTGATTGTGGCCAGCTTCAATGCACTTTGATTGAGTCAGGCTGGCAGCCACTCAAAGCTATATCTGACATTGACCTCATACAGGCGAAACTCACTGAATAGAATAATCAGACGGCTATCTATTTATCTCTCTATATATATGGCCAGGACAATTGACCACAGCCTATATTAGAATCGTTCTGTAAAGGAATACTGTTTGGTTTATATTACCCGGGACTAGTTAATAGCTGGTTAATTTACGCCGTAGGTTTTCAGGTTTCCCTTTATTGTTTTTATTCACTCTCTCTCGCACTTGAAAGCCTTGGCCGAAAGTGGAATAGACTATATGCTGTGATGGGTGCCTGTTATTGATGGAGCCTTAAGGGGTATCAGATTTTACAGTTGGTAAAACAATCGCACGCCATTAAGGCATTGGCAACTTTACAGAAGACCACTTACATCATGTTCCAAATCACTATGAGCCATCATTGATTTACGAAGGCCCGTTTCTATATGGCATCTCTTTCACCTGCAGTTTGTCTTCCTGCAATTGGCATGGATTCCTTGCATGACTGGATTAAGTAGAAACAGGCGTCTATTCTTGCAGCATGGGTAATTCACCATGGCAACTTTATTGAACTGCTCCCCCTGATCATGGTCGTATAATACTCATAGCCTTGAAGTGCCATGCAATTAAGACCCTCTCTTTGCTTTTAATGCAGGGAGAATAATGGAGTGAAAAAAGGCCAATGCGATTCATTGCTCCTTATTAGGAGAGTGACTAAATACAGGAATGAAATTTTATGGGACCTGGAATAGATTTTCTGACGAATGAAGTGAGGCAACCACCAGCATAGCGGCAGAAGCGACGATCTCAACGGATCATTAAAATCAGTTTTTATGACCTTCATTAATTTCCATTTCAGTTAGGAATCTCAGTATTAGTATTGTTTGGTAGGCACATCCAAGTGACCGTTATGGTCTAGGCTTTCCTCTTACGTCTGATTCTGATGGCTCCAATGTCGTGCCCACACAGAGTAGTTTGAGGCATAAGGGCCTTCAGTGCTCTACCCTATCGAGCCACCTTTCCGTATAATAACTCTACCCATTGGTATGGTAGAGCAATGAAAATCCGCCCAGAACTGTATAAATGTAAATTGTCTTGTCTTTTTAATTAACTGTAAGGTAAATATATTCTTGCCATAAAGGTGGAAAAGGGTCCCACCTCTGCATTGCATAATATTCCGTCTGCATCAAATTAAAAGACTCAAATCATATCAAACTCAACTCAGCGTGATTTAGACAACGGCTGATAATTAGACTAGCTTCTTGGCTCAAATGGCTATAGCCCTAAATCCACGGCTGCAGGAAGACAGCATTTTCTGCGTTAAAACGGTATCGCCAGTCTGCCGCGCCTATTTTTGCTGTCCTGCCGCCTGCGTCCACGGCGTTATAGGAGCGAAATCAACGCGACAGAGCAGCGATACCATTTTAACGCAGGACCTTGCCGCCTTGGATTTTGGGCTTAAGAGCAATTAGTCCCGATATAAAGGTGTCGATAGCCGGATTTGCTCATGCCAAAAATGAAGCGACCTTGCTTGAGCAGCTCTCACATAGCACATATATAGACAATTGCAAGGATGGCATCCAGTGACTTTAAGGCATGATGCTGAAGTATTCTTATCTCTTTGAACCTATACGTGCAAGAATGTCCCACTACTCTATTCTCAAGGCATGGGGATTAACAGCTATACAGCAGCAAATGGCACACCCAAACCACCATCTCAGAATGCTAATTAGCTGACATGATGGTAGAGTAAATTATAAACTAATGAATATGTAATTTATAAACTAATAAATATTATAAACTAATGAAGATCATAAACTAATGAATATACATGTAATACAATGATCATACCCCGTACCCTAGCATTAATTTCATAACAACGCTCACATAACATTCTATAAGCCATTATTGTGTGTTTTGTATCTTATCCACTAGCTATGTTTACTAAACTGATATGTATAGCCTACAATAACAACAACCATTCATTGCTTTTCATCATGAACCAAATTAGCCTGAAAATAATTAGAGGTTTACTATAAAGGCTACTTTACCAGATACAAAATCCTGTCTGAGCCACCTGGCTATAAATAACTGAGGATCTTACCAAACAAACAACAGCACGGTGGGCATTGCTGGATTCGGCTTCAGGCTCAGGGAATCTTGACAGTAAACAGGTGGGCGGAGTATTAAGCGGAAGAGAAACAATTGTGTGGTGGCGATGGTGTATACACTTGGTCTTAGTATGACCACGATGTAGCCTAGTCTCATAGAGGAAAGTCAAAAACTTTCTGGTTATATCTATTATCCTCTTATTGCAATTGCCCTAGGGGGAAATAAGGCCAAAACAAAATATTGTCTATAAATGAGGGCAAAATGGTGATAATAAGTGACGACCCATAACTATCCCATAAGCTATACATGGTGTGAGGCGTCGTCAAAATAACGACATAAAGTCGTCAGTAGTGACCTCTATTTGACCATATACGTTTTCAATGTTGTAAGCTTTCATCCACACAGATGAAACGGTGTTTAGATTTTAAACCCTTATTTGCTCAACACATTTGAGTAGCGTTTAGAATGTTACACAGTTATGTAATGTGTTCAGATACTTTAGAAACACATATTGTTACACTTTTAACCAAACACTTTCGAACAAGTGTTTATGTGTTTGGATTCCAAACACATAGGGCCAATTTGTTTACAATCTCCAGTCTTTAGCATTTAAACACTTTAATTTTGTGTCTGCATACTATGCACTTAGGCGACCGAATAATCTAACACTGTTTTACCAGTGCATCGCTACATGAAAGAATTAGATGTCTTTTTGTGGCTACACAGTAGAATCTACTGTAGATCTACCGTTTATTGTGTAAAATAAACAGTTGAATCTATTGTACAGCTGCAGTAGATGCTATAAAGCTCCAGTTGGTTCTACTGTGTACATACACTTACCATTAGAATGCAAGTGTGGGGTAAACTAACGTGAGAGATTCATATATAATACATGTCTGTAAAAATTTAACTGCTCTTCGTGGAATTAATTTTCATCCTGATATATGAAGGATACACCTCTAGGGAAAGTAACAAGACTCTGATAGCAAGTACATATCTATGAACATTATGTGATAGGCAAGGTCGGTGTCAAGCAGTTTTTAGAATATCTAATAAAATTAAAGATATGATACCTCATATTAGCAATATCGCTCCTTCCATTGCAGCATCTTATCGCCTTTACATCGTACTGTAAAATCCGAGGAGGGTTTCAGCTAATGACTCCCACTATTTTCAGATAACCATGAATCCACACACAGGTACTAAACACATATAACACTAAGGACACCCACGTAGTCTCCTAGTATTACTGACAGATACATAACCTGTCAGAGTTCCTAGAACCTCTGCAGTTAATCCCACAATGGCCACTGCCAGGACAAAGAGATGACCCTGCTGGAAAGGAGGCATCTGCCTACTGCAATTCCCTCTTAATACCCCAGCATAGTTTCTGTGTGGGAAAAAATCCATCCAGCTTCTGGAGAATCCCTGAAGTGGAGTGCATCAACCATGTGTAGCATCCACCTGACAGCTGCCCCGCAGTTCTGTCAGTATTAACCAAGGCCAGGATTATCCCCAACCCGTGGGCGTCTGCCTGGATATAAGCAGAACCACCTTATGAATTCCGAGTATCCATTTCTGTATTTGTAGGAGAATGCATATTGGAAACACATAGCAAAATACCCCTCCCCCCGCTTTAAAAAGAAAAGACAATGATAAATTACTGGTTGTTTAAAAAAATCCATATTGGGTCCTATCAGTGGTCCTTTTGAGGAAGTGAAAATATTATTCTAGGCTAGGCACAAATTGGACCGTTTAAGTGCACCTGCTCTTATAGATTTGAAGCAATGGTTTCCCTGTGCTTATATGGAACCTGTGCCTTTTTGAGTCTTTGATTTCGATATACGCATTGGCCATGCACTTAAATGAATACAACTTGGTACCCCTACAGCAGCAGTCGGAGTGAAGGCATGACAGGTACTCAGGCCATTTATATATGCTAGTCCTAGCCTGTGTTCCTTAAGACTACTGAGCTTAAACGGGCCACTACACTACGTACCATTATAAAGACTGTCTGATTAATCTAGATAATGCGAGATTTAGTTCACTAAGCCCCTCTTCTGTCCCCCCAGGGGGAATATCTGGTACTGCACCAGTTGAAACTCATGGACTATATCTCAGGCCCCAAGGTCTTCACTTAGTGAGCCTTAATGGACTACAGGGCCCATGTGCTGATGCATGTAGAATTGAAAGTTTGGCCTGATTATCGGGAACCGGGCTATACTCCGAAACAAAGTATCTAATTTAATTTAATCATACATTAGAAATAGTTTATCACCCAGACACAAATATTGGTCTCTCCTTGTATGGTGACCCTTAGGCAGTGGTCATTTTCTTTTAACAGAAGGGGGGCAGTGACTTTTCACGTGAGCGAGTCAACATTCTTTTGGTCCCCCCACTGAAGGGGTCGAAATCTTTTTGATTCCCCCATGTCAGGTAGAAATTGAGCATGGCCGACTCCTTTGAGCTATAGTAACTTGCGGCCTGTTTTTGCTCGAGAGACCTTTATTTTGCCCCCCCCCCCTCAAATTCACCAATCCCCTTGTTCTTAGAAAATGACCACACTCTTAGATGAAAGCTACTCACGTTTGTGGTGTAGGTCTGGCCTCACTATGAGTATAGTCCTCTAATTCCCCAGCATCAATAAATCTCTAAAATCATCCGTCCATTCCAGATGGTTAGATCAGAGATAAACCGTCATTTATATATGATGGCATCTTGTCAAGATGGTAGCGCGGGCCCATCACTTGGACAGAACATTATTGAATGATAGCAATGGCACGAAGCAGAGATTGACAATCAATAAACATTGGTTGATGAATTCCAGGGTAGCATTTATTCTGTGTAGCGTATATACAAATAAGAGTAGGGACAGACATTTAAACTGGCATTATATGCCGCACAGTTACATACAGTTCTGAGAAAAGAACCACTTCGCTTAGATATTACTCTTTTTTTTAACCTAACCTTTTTACACCGACAGCTATGTTTTGGTTGTTGATACACACGCTACAAGTGTAATTATACTATTACAATGGTGAGGATCTACGGAGGAAAGTGCTCTCAAATATTAAGACAGTCTAATGTATCTGTGCGGCTTACAGCCAACTTCCTGCCAAAACAGCTCATTTGCATACTATATGGGACTGGCAGCGCCCTCCCCACGGTCTGTAGGTCTCCCCGACACTCACACTAACAGGTGAGTGCAGCCGAAGGTCCTAGTCTACGCCAGCCACTTCATCTAAAGAGCAAGATAGTAACAGTCAAAACATGATGACAAATGGATCATCATTTATTGGATTGACAAACCTGCCACTCGTTTATAACCTCTGAGCTGATAACTACCAATCCTCAAAAAGTGTATTGCAGCATTGGAAACAGGTAAAACATCAGGAATCTTTTTGTCACAGGCAGAGATAACCCCCCCCCCCCCCCCGCCTCCTTCTGCTCTGCAGTATAGCATCTGCCACAATCCTGGCTTTCTTGATTCAGAGTATGTCATCCGGGAGAAGTTTCTGACATACTTTAGTGCAGCTTGGCCGAGCTGTTTCTACAGTCAGAGGGTGACAACCGAGGTCAGGAATACTACTTCAACAGTCATCACTGCTTCATAGTCAGTCGGTAATGTTTGAATACAGAAGTTGGGAAACTAAAATTACCTGGTGAAGCATATTTTGAATAAACTTGCCATTAAACATTATCTATCTCTGTGGTTATAATTGTCTTGATGATATTGAGATAAAGATGAAGCAAATTCAAATGACTAGCCTAGTACAAATTCAAATGCAATTGTTATGCGATCAGTATTAAATGACCCTATACATGTAAGAACCGCAAGATATACCATGGTTTTAAACCTATAGCTACTTAATGGGGTTATGCCTGTTTCCAATTTAGCCTACTTTCCTGGAGGCACTTGCTCAATTCCCACCCCTAATGCTACTATGAAGGTGCTGATTTTCATTCACTTCCCTGCAGCTTCCCTAGATGGACTTGGGAAGAGCTCTCCGTAGATCTTGAAAAGGCAGGGACGGCCTATGTAGGAGGAGCACCCCACGTGGCCCTCCCATCTAATGCGCATATGGGTAGTAAACCGATTTAGCCAGATGTTTACTAAATTCTGACATTCTGTAAGGATCCGTTTTCAATACATTGCTATTGGATTGGCATATTAGTACTACACTTCTCTCTGACCTCGGAAACATGGGTTTTATCTTTAGATAGTAGACCCATTTTTTCAATTGCTCAATTCATGATGAAATGTGTATCGATTTCTTACATTTTTCTATATATACATTAACGCATATCTTATTCATCTACTGCCTTCTTAACCCCTTACTTATTTGTACTGATTAAGTGGCCCATAATACGTGATATTATATGCTGACTTGGGACATGCAAGGATCAGTGGTTGCCATAGTAATATGACTGGCCATACTTTCAATTAAATCAACAACCCTCAAGCCACAGAGTGATGAGGGCTCTACATAGGTTAATGGCGGTTGGTTGTAATGAGTGATGGATTTAAATGATCTTCTATTGCAAAGGTGTACTTAGTTTAAGGAAACATGATTCATATTTCATCTTAATTATAAGCTCAAATCATTGGCGGCGCAACAGCTATATTACATATAAAGATTAAGCGTGTGAGTGAGCTCACAGATGACTCAGGGTAAGCTGTATGTGGTCCGTGGTCATTTTTCTACTTCCTTGTTTTAAGCCCTGTACCTGAAGCAATGGTGCGCAACCTAGACCGTGATGGCCTTACTCCAAGGCCTAAGCTTGAAAATTTGTTGAATAATTTCCAATAAACACATAGCCCTAGATATTGATTTAACCCCTTGCATATTTATGTATCATTGGAATGATGGACAAGGCAAGTCTAGTGGCATTTGAAAACTCACTGGAGCCCGCCTAAGGTTATCACACCTCCCATAGAAGCTCCCCACTACCACCACAGTGGCTTAATCTGCACAGTGGGGCCCTTAAAGGGAAGTGGCAACATGTTTGTAACACCTGGATAATAACCGTTTAAGGCCTGTTATATACACCCATCCCCAACACACTGTACACCTTGTAATACGAATATAGTAATGGGTAATGTTGACCTCAAAGGGTTAAATATATGGTGAATGTCGTCGGCTAGCTCTCTGCTACTTACCTGGCTACCACAAGCCTCACATTCCGCTTTTGTCATTAGAAAGTCGAATGAGTGATCTAATTTGAGTACAATACATTATTTCTCATTTCTGATGGCAGAATCGTAATCGCCAGAAAAAGCTACCCTAATTTCATATATTGGAAGTCATATATAATCTAATTCCAGGTGGTGGCTGTAGGTGAGCAGGTGGCTGTGGGAAAGCAGGTGGCTGGGGGCGAGCAGGTGGCTGTGGGCGTCAGCGCCCGGCAGCGCGTAACTGCTGTTTTACGTCTCGGCTGAAAAGTGAGTCGATCGGAGCGTCACCAGCGACACCATCGCCGTTTCCGTCTCGCCGTGTCGGTCGGCTGCGGGGCAGCGTGATGCTCTGTGTTGCAAACTTTATTTTTTAATTTAATTTAAACGTTCTAGATGGTTTTTATTGTGTGTTTGAGGGTATTTTGAGTGTAGAAGATGGCATTTCTGCATGTGAAGAGAGAAATATGGGACAGATTGGCAAAAGTTGTCATTTCTATCTTTGCTTTAACACTGGAGCCTATGTACCTTTCATTTAGAGGGTAGCAATTTAAGAGTACTTAAGAGTTTAAGGAAAAGAGAGAAATCACTACCTAAAGATCGCAGGCGAATTACAGCAAGAAGGAAAGACATTTCAATTCTTTTTTCGAAGGAAACATCTGTCCCCCGACCTTGCCCATCTATCCCTTTGGTCCTCTGATGTCTATCTATAACACAGGCTGAATGATAGACATTCTCCTATGTAACAAAAACGTCTTAAACCTTGGTTGGGTCGTTTAGTATTACTCAGTTACCCTGAGTCAATTATACTGCACATGAACCTGCTATAAAGGTTTTGGCACACATTCCAAGTGCAATAAGTAGTTTGGTCCTTCTTTTACAAGAACTTCTGGTATAATCTAATGACTGTAAGACAGCCGGTTGGAGACCTGGAGGGCTATAGGACTATTCCCCTCATAGACATAGAAGATCTTATATCCGTTAAAGGCAATAAAGCTCCAATCACAACTCATTAATGTGATTCTGAACAATGCCTGCCAATTACCGACGAGCTTTACTTTAAATAACTATGAGCAATTAGTCCTGATATAAAGGGTATCGATAGCCAGAGCTGCTCTTGACATGAAGGAGCTCTCTGCCTCAGGCAGCCCTCATGCTGGATATATCGACACAAGAAGAGATGTCAATGGGTCGAAGGCATTATGCCAAGAGAAGTAGTATTGTTTTCTGTGAACCAATACACAGCTAAATTATGCCCCTCTATTAACAGGGAATAACTTAATACAGTTTTTCTTTGTATTCTAACTTTTTTTTAAATGTGTGGCAAAAAGTGGTTTTGCATCAACTGGGCACCATCTGTGCGTCAGCATGCAGTGCATAAGCTGTGCATCAGCATCAATTTTCTTTTTGGTATTTTCACTTTTCATGTAATTTGGCGCTTAAACTGGTTTGTGCATCAGCAGTGCATCAGCAGTGCATCGGCTGAGACATAATTTATTTTCACTTTTCATGATATTTGGGGCTAAAAGTGCTTGTGCATCATCTGTGCGTCCAGCAGTGCATCAGCATAAATTATTTTTCATTGGTATATTAACTTTTCATGTCAGTTGTGGATAAAAGTGGTTGTGCATCATCTGTACATCATCTGTGCGTCAGCAGTGCGTCAGCAGTGCATCAGCATCAAATTTCCTTTTTTCTTTTGGTATTTTCACTTTATGTCATTTGGGGCTAAAACTGGTTTGTTCAGTTTAATTTTTTTGGTATTTTAACTTTTATTAAATTTGTGGCTAAAAGTGGTTGGGCATCATCTGGGCACCATCTGTGCGTCAGCTGTACGCCAGCAGAGTATCAGCAGTGCATCAGCATCAAATATTTATTTGGTATTTTCACTTTTCATATTCAATTTGGGGCTTTGTGGGCTGTACACTTCATCAACCAGGAGGGGGGGGGGCATGGGCTTTTGGGGGACTGGGTACTGGCTATCAGTCAATTGTACTTGAGCTAGTTAGTAATTTTCTGGCTCCCTATGCGACCAACCTCGGCTAGTTAATAAGTTAATACTGTCAAGGTGGTCAGTACTGACTAACTCACCTTAGTCTTTCTCATTTCAATGAGTATTAGGCTAAGTCTTTTTTAGTAAAGCATTAGTCATTTGTTGTTTTGCGTCAGTCATTTTTGAATAGCACTTGGTCATGCCTGACCAATGTTCTAACCTGGGATAACCACTACAGACTAAGGGCCGGAGCATTTAGATTGTCTGTGTATTTGGCCTTTAAAGGGTTGGTGCATACATACAAATATGGCTCTCTCTTATGAAAGTCATGTACATGACGTATTTGACTGGCATGTAAACACTGCACAGTACACTTTGTGAATATCGTATATATTGCCACGATCTGACCGTAGAATCGATATCCATTAGGCTACATTTCGAAATGCTCAAATGATTGAAAGGCATCTTCCTTATTGTATTAACTTAGGGCATGTTTGGGGCATTTGGACACAGGTGGCTCATAATAAAAGAGCATCTTTCAGTCCAACTCTAATTAACTCTTGTCGTATCTGAGCTTTGGCTACCTCTAGATAAAGACCTTTTGTCTTCTATGATCTATAAATCTTAAACCACTTATTATTCCGCATAGTAAGATCAGATATGATTTTTCATTTATCTATGATTGCATCTTGCAAGATGATAAGGATAGCCCATCACTTGGACTGGGGATTATTGGATACTATATCAAAGTCAAGAAACAGATCAACAAACAATGACTGATGAATTACATGAAGCGTTTCTCTGTACAAATAAGCGTTGGGGTAAATTTCTAAAATGAAATTTCTATGTCATACAATTAGTAATTGGTAATCTTTATGTTATCATCTTATGGTGTATGCTACTGCATGATCACACCGCACATAACCCCAAACGAATCATATACAAGTACAGACATACCAATAGTATTTAGCATATGATATATAGACACATTTTAACACTTTCGAAAATCAAATTTACTGACAAGTATCTGAGATTCATTTCAACTGTTCTCCATATTGTGTACACATATCTAATATTACAGGCGTAACATCTGAGTATATGAGTATGCTTTAAGTAGGGTGGCTTGGCTAGGTAATGTGCCCATATCAAAATGCTTTACTCTGTGTGAAGTAGCTCTCCTCTGCGTCACCATACTCTAGTCCACTTTAATAAGCCTGTCTTTTCTTATTGCATATTCACCCCTGCATTCCTACACTTTTATGCTCACCTCTGAGGCACAGCCGAAGAGGTGATGTACCATACTCTACAGGTCCAAGGAGGTTTTCTCACTTATACTCCACCCACCATCCATAGTAGAGCAAGGAAATGCTATATATATTCATCTCTAAATGAGATATTTACATTATTTTGAAATTCAATTCCATGAGATATTGTGGGGTTTGAACCCACACCCATACACATCCAACACTGATCTCATTCATAGGCGTAATACATTGTACAGATTATTAACTGGCTCGCTAGCTCAGTTGGTAACAGCGCTGACTTGTAGTCTGAACATTGTGGGTTCCGGTCCCGCCAGAGGCACACTTTTACTGAGCTACCTTTTTTTAAGCAAAACTCCATCCTCTATCCATTGTAGTACAAGAAAATGTTATATTACAATGCCCCAATAACAAAGATGGAATATTCCCTTCAGGAATCTCTGTGCTGGCCTGCTTTTTGGAACATAAATAAGATGCCTTCTCATGCACCTGACAGGCAGGCCTTGGTAGTGTAGTGGTTACCAGCTCAGCCTGTGGGTCAGAAGGTGGTGAATTCAATTCACCAAAAGGCTGTGACCATATTTAGATTTGATTTCTTCATGGATAACACATTAGTTAACAAACCGGTAGTTCATGTGATGTCCTTTACATAGGTCTGCCCCAATGGCTTACCTAGTAGAACAGAGGACTGCAGGCTGGAGGGTGTGTGCTCCTGGGTTCAAATCCCAATACAAGCATGGTTTTAAATGAGAAACAGTTTTCATAACCTCCTGTCAGACCTGACCTAGTTCATATAACCTCTGAGGAGGTTATGTGAAATAGGTCACTCCACCCAGGCTGTTCCAGATCAGCTGGTGGTCAGAGAGAGGAGAATATGCCATATAACCTACAGTAGGAACAATAGACCGAACACCCAGGCGGAGTGTTAGATGAGCAAAAACTAGTGCACACTCAATGCAACTGCACTAAGTGTCATTGACAAGTACACTGCTCTAGGTGGGATCAGTAAAGATGCACAAAGAGATACGGGTTCTCCATAGATTGTTGAAAGTTTACTGTGTTGAAGGATCGCCCATCTCCACCTAGGAATGGCATGCGACATCTTCCTTCATCTAAGTATCATTAAGGGACTTGGATTTTTTTTAGCTGTGTAGGCGTGGTCTATAAATGAGGTACAAACTACATGCTGTTGATTTGATATGAATACTCTTCAGAACCGTTTTTGTATTTTACCTGTTCATCTTTTATATCAGAATTAACCTAAGACTAAAATAGAAAGTGTGCATGCGTAAGGCATTTTATACCTTAGGATATCCAAAATAATATTTCTGGAATCCCCACGTTCTTAGCTTTGCGATGATATGTGAATGATTTTTATATTCTTATTCTTTCAAATTAGCTTGTGGTCTCTATGTATAGGTCGAATTACATATACTTGGATTTTTCTATTTATAGGCCTATGTGAGGTGCGGTGGGCAAACAGACCATTAGACTGTGACCACTAGGTAGGGTAAATCTGAATCAACCAGTTATATAAATATAAATAGGAATACATGTATCATGAGATGCACATGAATGCATACATTCAAAATACTATATTGTAGAGTGAAAGCTGTACCCAATGACAATTAAAAATAGATTGTAATATAATGCCACTTGTGTGTAGCTATCATGGTGAGGTTACCTAAACATGTGATGCCTTTGTTTGTCCACACTGTGACGGAGAACTATATATGTAACTCGACCTATACGTACGTGTATACACAAATCAATAAGGCCATCATTATATATACACACATCAATAATACTTCACAAATAGCCCTTTGACTGGGAGACATAGAACTGAAGACGTCAGCATACAGGTAGACGATTACTCACCGCATAAGCCACTGGGCGACTATAAAGGTCATCAGCTGGTCATGTATGTGAATGGTGAAAGATAATGCTAAGAACCTAAACCCTAACCGGTAATGAGACAGATGTGTGCATCTTCACCTGTTCACATTGCCAGTTATCGGAAGCTGACGGAAGTAGAATACACTGCACACATCGATACAATAGGCTGACGGATCTCCCTCACTGAAGGGATCTTTGGGGGGGGGGGGGATTTCAGGCGACCTTTGCTCAGCACCTTCGGTCATTAACCCGTACCACCAACAACATAAGTAATCTTCTTGTGACCTTTCAGTTAAAGGATTAACATACAGGGTTCGCTACTAGTAGGCTTACAGAGAGAGCCTGTCTGGGGATGAGTTCTAAAATCACTTATATTTTGAATTGACTATTGACAGAGCTGGATTTTGCGAGGCAATAATACCATGTTGTAAGGTGGATAGTATGGGATAGACCCCATTAACCCAATGCCTACGTGTTTAGACAGCCATACGCTGAATCCACCGTCTGCCACTCTAGCTTTGGTAGTAGGATACAACTCCATGGCGATCTTTGGTCTAGCGTGACTCCTGCGCATCTTTATGTGACATCCAAGTACGACATAAGAACAGATACATTAGCGCATAGACGCCAAGGTAATATAAACTGCAGTCATGCAAGCACATGAGAGAAAACCTATCAATCTCAGCCCCCCACTCAAGAACGGCGTGCGTGTACACTACCGATGGATCCTGGCGCCCAGTTACAGGGGTATCGGGTCCACACTATCGGGAGTTAACAGAGGGGATTGCACGCTATCTCACGTGGATTATGTTGGGAAATGGACGTGGGCATGCTGCTGTCTAATTCCCTAAGACATTGAAATAGGCACCTTCAGCAGAATCATGACACCCAGTTAGTGACTATAGTAACTACAGTACATTGTCCTGGCTACAGATCGCGAATGTCTATCAGCCACCAACAATCGGATAAAGCAATCATCTCAATATCTTGATACCTATAAAAACCGATACACAAAATGAGAAAAAGAACACGTAGAGCTATATATGGCCTAAGTACATGTATAGATACGAAACGCTTTGTTGTGTGTAGGTTCTGGTTGCCAACTTAACATTGACATGCACTGAAAAAGTAAACTTGTCTCCAGACTCGTCTTAAGTGACTGTCATAAAATAAACAAGTAAAAAGTTGTCTAACCTATCAAGTTACCATCACACAAATAGTATCTGGAGCTGGCAAATGTCGGGTTTTGGGCTGGCACATGCCAAGTGGGTCTTCTATCTCCAGCTAGAAGGCCCGCTTCCTTGTCATTTAGACAAGTTTTTAACTCGTTTAATTTATGACAGTCACTTAGAAGACAAGTTTACTTTTTCAGTGTGGGCCCATAACATACTATATACGATACGCGTGTTACACCCCACCTTTATTATACTACTTATACGTGTCGAATTTAAAGTGGCATATTCACTGAGCGATTCCCACTCACAATTCTAGTACTGTTCTAGTCTACTCTGTGGTTAAGTGCCAGTGGTGAGAATGCCCCTTTAAACCGCCAGCGCCCTTATAAATATGGCTTAGTACCTATTCCGGCTCCACTCTAACTGTCGCTGGAGGGGTACCGAGATCTTGGCCTTTAAAACTGCCGTTGTTGGTTCCTCTATTCTAATCATGCATAATGGGGTATAGGATTGATCAATGCTGATGGGGAAGCCTAGAACCTTCCAAAATGAGCAGTTACTTAAAAAATAGATCGATCTGCCAGTCAGAGATCAACTGCTATATCCTGTTCGATTTGATGGGGGGAATATATTTGTAATCTCAAAGCTAAAGAACGCATGGACTTTGTTACAATATTACTTCACCTCTGCCTCCTCCCCATGTCCCCCTAACTTTCCTTGACTCGCGTTAAAATGTCACAAGATTCCCTGAATTTTTACACATTTTGCCTTGTCCCTCTTCTTCTCCCTTACTTCCCATGAATTATGGTAACCTTGTGTATACAATACAAGTATATTTATCCTTTGGCTGTAGATATATTGACATCGGTAAACTGTGAGGCCAAATAAGGGATGGAAATAATTCATTTCTCTGTCCCAGCAGGTACATATCGTGATTGAAAAACCAAAGTCAATTATCCTATTGACTGAGCCATCTAAAACCGATTATATCACCACCCACCAGTCTTCAGACTGCTTACGTAAAAGAGTGCGGAAGCTGTAGCATGCGAAATGGAGACATTTATGTAATCTAAAAGGGACATTAAAACGTGAAATAAAATAAAACCGCTGCTGTCCCAAATAATTCCTTCTGACCTTGGCCCTTCAGCATTGGAATGATGGGAATGAATGACAAAACAAATAATTGCCATTTCTCCCGTCAGTTTCATGTGGGTGTAGTGGAGACTTGTAAAATTGCCATGGCCTCATGTCACTAATTGCGCCAACGCGCTTTTATGGCGTTTAGGCTGCGGCCTTCCATCAGTGACGCAGGACCAGCGTACTGCTCCTAATCCACTTAGGATAGATGCTACTGAAATATATGATTAATTATGAATCCAGGGGTGGCGACCACCATATCCCTATGGTCCATGCATAGTAAGTCTACCAGATGGGTCTGACGAGATACTTGATACATCACATGTATACAGTCATACTTCAAACAGATTCAACCTAAATACCAGTAACAACATCATTCATCCTATTTACTAAACTTGAAAAAAGGCATCTGGATCTGCATGGCCAACAGGGGAGCTCCGCATGCATCAGCCCATTACACAGCAGACAAGCAGTATCTGTACAGTTGGGGCCGGGAACCCCATTTGACCTTTCTATAAAACGCCACATAACTAAACAGTCCTGTCTAATGGTTACATCCCACACAGTACTATGGGCACATTTCCCCTTTTCCGGCAAACGCAAACTTCCTATAGAATGCAACTATTAGTGCAAAAATACCCTATTGTGATCCCCATTGGCATGAATGGCGGAGCACCACTGCTGCATTTGGTGACATCCCATTTGCCAAATATGATGGAAACAGTAACGACTAGCGGTATTTATATACGTGAAAGGAAATCCAACAGTAGACCTTTGCCCCATGTTAGACACTAAGTGTAGAAACAGTATATTTTTTATATATAAACGAGACATTCTTATCCTTTTTACGTCCATCTGTGTCTAGGCAATGCATGGGCAAGTCAATGTATTTTACCCAAGTAAAGTAAAGGGGTCTAGTTAGGTTATAACTTAGGATGTGCCATAAGAGATGCATGGGTGACAAGGCGTACAGCTACTTCCGGGACCCACCTACACCTTCCGGCGCTACATCGGCATTGTTTTTCATTCAATAATAAATCGTAAAACATTAAATAGGTATACGCTAGGAACTGAGTAGCTGTGATAGCTCAAGGTTATTGCTGCCCAACGTAAGCGGAACTCATATTGAAGACATGCTTTGAAAAGAATCATTCCCCTTCCCTTCTCCTCCTTTGAAATTACATTTTGAGATCACACCCTTCCTCAACAAAACATGTACACTTTCTTATTAATTTCATTCTACTAATCATACACGTTATGGAAATACCATACGCCCGTTAGTCTTGTATCATTCCATGAGAATGTGTAGGTTCAAGTTAGAACTAATTCAAATAATACAATCCTTCAAAACTAGTATTATAATAATAATCAATACAATGGTCAAGCATATAAGCCGGAAATATCATTGATTAAAACTGGCACCACAGACACAGATGATGGCTTCTCATTAAATCATGACTTTTCCCTGTGACACACAAAAAGGCATTCTTCAGTACCCTCCAGAGTTGCCTAATTAGGCAGATCTCTATAAAACAATGAATGTTGATTAATGAACTGCGCTTTATCTCCCCTGGAACACCGCTCCAGTTGCACCACCTCCCGGCCCGTTCCTGTCACCTGCCAACGCAAGGTGTGCAGGATCGCACCAATTATTTAAAACTAGAAAGATAAAGAGACACAGGATATAATTCATTGCAATATGCCCACCATATATAGTCTAGAAAGCAGAGTGGTCTACACCGTCACATACCTCATACTAGAAAATGTCTTTTATGGCTATCTGCACATTAATATTTTTGAGGCTCCCTTTGTTATGTAGGCCCATGGTTTTATCTTGAGCAAGCTGCAATAAGCAGGGAGGATATAGTGTAGTAGTAAATAGAGACATGAGGAGTATTGCATGCATGTACATATATCCTTCTTCATGTGAGCAGGTGAGGGCGAATATGAGATAGACCTAATCAAATTTCTATGGAGGTATTTTTAATACGTACTATTCTTTAGTCTCTCATCTTATATCACATTGTAATACATATATCATATATTGTGAAATATCAGACCAATGAAACTATTATGCATCACCAACACAGCCATTTTGTGCAGATTTTTACTAACAGGCAAATGACTAGGTGCTTTAATTTTCATAGAAAGTCAATTACATTGACAACCATTTGTCAATATTGACTCAATGCTCTGTGCCCACCAGGTTAGTGGTCTGGTCAAAAAAACAAAATCCTAGCTGCATGAAATATAGGGCCTTCAGAGATACATTCCATGTGACACTGGATGCTGACAATTGGAGAGCGCTTCAGAAGGCAATACCCACCTATGATAACCAACCTTTGACCCCCCTTCGCACGGCACCCAAGCCTTAAGGCCCCCCCTATCAGTGAAAATCAGGGCTGAATCTATACACAGCTCAGGAGGGCAAATCCACAAGAAAACATGCAAACAAAAAAAACTATGTTGACTGATGAGGTGATGAGTTCCATTGAAATCGCACGGCTATCTATTTTAATGGTTATTAATTAAATTTGGGTGATACCTTGTGTATTCGTTGATAAGGTGTTTTAGTGTTAATTCCTTTATAAAGGCTTCCTCCGGAGACAACCATCAGTGTTCAGTAATGATTGATGGTCCATTAAGGACCTCGCTGATGCTCCAGGCGAGGGTCTCTCCGCACAACAATGCCCCTGTTCAGCATAAAACACCCTGTGATTGGTGAATTTTTGGAAACGAAAGAGAGCAATTGCCAATTCCCTAACATGGCATTTTCCCCTGGTGTTCTGGACCCTTATAGATGCTCTTTTACGGCTGTACGGTTTGAAACCAAAAATATGTCCTTTTATACTGTAAATCTACAGTATAATCCACTGCGCAGCTACACTTAAAGTTAGTATATCCGATGTGTGAAAAATAAAAAGATTTTTCTAAAAATGAGTCAGAATGATCACAAATAATATATTTGAGTTCCTATCTATTCCATTTCCCCTAATTCCCTCTGGTTTTGCTCTAATTAGATTTTATCGCCCAAAATATGGTCACTTTGGAATAAAAGCATGCACGCTTTTATTCCCCCCATTGAAAATACACTAGAAAAGCCCATTTTGAGGGATATTGGATCCCATTATGACCTATTAACACCCAATGATGACATTTAATTGACCTCTATTCTCTAAATACTATACTTTAGAAGTGTTTGGAATACATTCAAGTAATATTTAGAATTTGAAGAAAAATCGGATATACCCACTTTAACTTCTGGCAGTGTACCTTCTTCTGCAAACTATAGGGCTCGCAACAGTTCCTCTGTTTAGAAGGATGAAAAGAAACAACTTTATCTTATGGGGTGTAGGGGGGGGGGGGGGGGGTTAGAGTATAATATGAAAGCATCACGCCAATCTCAGGAATGCTTAAAGTGTCAATCGTTCCCTCATGCATGCGTGCATAGTAAAAGCCACAGATATTGCATGTCTCTAATTTTGATTATCCTTAACATGCCAATGGACGTGCATAGGACTGCCTTGTCCACTACTACCTTTTGTCCATAACAACTCAGCAGCTCAGTGACACATAATGAAGACCTCCCATCCACAACCTACGTCAATGCAGAGCACAGCTCATATAACACCTTTTCATCATCAATCAGGTATGCACTGTGTGACTTGTGACCCCTCCTTAGCTAGACCTGCCTCTCTTGTTATTCTAAGGTTCTGAAGGCCTTCACTCTTCTACATGCAGGTATAGAGGTAAAGGTGGGGTGGGTGAAGGCGTATAGCTGGCCTCTAAGAGACCTTGTTAAGCATTGAGGCTGTTCAGATTCCACCATTGCTTAGGTGTACAGCTGCACCCCACCTTCTTGTGCATGGTGCATTCTCTCACTCAGAATCTTAATGTACATGGGTATTATATATCAATACGGTTCGAGGATATATGATTGCGCTTTGATAGTGTATGGCATCTATAATTCCTGTTCCCTGGTAGTACACACCCTCTGCTTGCATGATACACCCACTTTGCCAATAGTAAAGACACATGCTATGTATACACTACAGATTCGACTGTCAAGAGTCAAGAGTGCCCGAAGTGATAGGCGTTGGCTGACATGTTAACCATGAACAATTGATGAAAACAACATACCATATTTAAGGTAATACGCACACAGTGACATTAAAAATTACATTTCTTCTACCACGACCTCTAGTAGTTACCAATTATATTGTTCCCAACATATTCTTAGATGTTTTAGACAGTATCCATTTGTCTAAAATTTGACCAAAGGGTGTTTGCTTAAAGCAATATGTGCCCTTATTACAGAAAATGTGGTAGATATTCTACCTGGTACTCATACAGCAGTATGTGCCATTCAATGTAAAGAGATACATATAGATACTGACACTTAACAGGTATTAGTGGTAAACACCGTCATTTATCACCGACCGAGCCATATGATCCTGTCTGGTGTTGGGGGTCCCAATTCTATGTGTTACTATGGCATGTCGTGTAAATCAATAAATACCCTTGGCCTATATATTAGCGATATATAAATACAGACAGCCTACGTTCATACATGGAGGGGGTTGGGGGGGGAGTCTGATGGCTATTAGGCTAGGACCTGTCATCATCTGTGTACTACGATGTTCATGCGTGGTACATGATGTAGTGTAAAGGTTATTGGGTATCTCTACTACCCCACACCGTTGCATTATGTATATAGATGCAGATTATATCACACAAAACCAAACAAGTTGTGTACAGAAGAGTTGGAATAGAACCTTTTAGGGTATAATGTTACATCGAAGTAGTGGAGGGAAAATAATAGCTGTTGTGAGGTTTCGGTGGAATTTATCAACCTTCTTCTGGCCGTTGTTATTACACGCTTGCATCGTTCGTTATTTGTTATGTATTCTCATTGTGTAAATACCTAGATGGAATTACAATGCGTAGGCTGTCAGCCTGATGGCCTGTTGATTAGGGTTTTGGTAGAAGTAACACTATGAGAGGTGGTTTAATCCTCGGTTGAATACTAACGTAAAACGCCACGCGATTTGCATATGGGACATCCCAGTGGGCACAGCAACACTTAATAAGTGACTAATAAGCTCTCCAATGAAGTGCTTATTATCCATCTATATTGTGGCTAGAATGTAAGAACTATTAGTCAGCTAATCTGCAGCACTTATTAAGCCCTTCAAAGCAGTGGTTATCAAGAGGTTCAATAATTCAGCTAATAAGGGCAACAAAAGTCAAATTTATTCAAAGAGTATAATTGTGACACTACCGCACTGCTATAAAGCAGCACTTATGAGTGACTTGCTCTGCAGTTCTTAATAAGCACTTCAAAGCAGTGATTAGTAATAAGCTGAAGTGTGCCACTCTTTAAAAAGGAATTCCACTGAAACTTTCTGCTGTTTATTCAAGCATATAACATTCATAAGCAGCTCAGTATACATACATTGGAAATTCATGATTGTTGTACAAATTAATGTTGTCAATGGGAATCGAACTCCTTACCTCCAGATGTAAAGTCCAGTGTGCTATTGCATGAGCTAGTGGGGCTGATGATAAGTGGTGGTCCTAAACCTTACTGTACCCCTAACATACCCTAGGTACACTGCAAAAGCAGCCCTTCATATATCATGCTCACACACTGGCTAAAAAGGGCTTTATTTGCAGTGAGATACTAACAAAAACTGTCTCATTTGAATCTGATTGAATGAAAATCTCATTCAATTCATTTTGGAAATAGATGGGAAGTATCATTCTCTTCAACTATGCACCCATGTTTTTTTGCGTAAAGCAAAAGCAAAAGGTCCGGGTGAGTTTTTCTCCAATTCTTTTCGGTTTTGAAAAGTGTTTATCGAACCTCTCACAATATACAGAAAAGTGGGAATAGAAGTAATATATCAAAATTGAGTTTGTATTGACAGTGTACAAGTCATAGTCAACCACTGTGAACACATCCTAGCTCCTGACCCTGGCAAACCTGACACACCTGATAACCAACTGGTGACTGTGGTGCAATGTGCCTTGACCGTACTCACTGTCAGATAGCGTGGGATGGCTGCTGTCACAACCTTTTCTCAGAGTCTCCAGTGGTCCATTGTAGCCTTTTCCCCTCCCGGCTAGGACCACCTTCGTCAACACTGATATCTGCTATCTTTTTACCAATCGCAAGTGTATTATGCTTCTACGGGCTGAAGCGGATCTGTGCAAGTCTCATGGGAGACCAGGACACCGAAGGTTCACTGCAGTCTGTCTACTGACACTTACAGACGCGACTCCTGTCAGGACAACTCTTGGGAAAATTTGGTGCCGTGGCTCCTTCTGGGATCGCACCCAGGACCTCTCACACACAAGTCCAGCGACTTACTCATTAGGCCACCAAATCTCCTTGTAGAATCATGGTGTATTCCCCCCTCAAATAGGTACCAGAACAGAAGACAACAAGGAGACACGAAGTATTCTCAAAGATCACACAACTTACCCTTGGGTATTAATATGTTATCACATAAAGTGGTTCTTAGACAATACAAATACAGTCCTTATCAAGGGATGTCAATGCACTGACTAATAAGAGCTTCATTTGCGGGGCTTAATATCCATTATAAAGAAGATGGTTAAAGAGCTACTAACAAGCCCTGCTTTTGCAGCCCTGCAGAACCTCTAATAAGGTCTTACATGTGATGGTTGTTAGACAGTGAAAAAGCAGCCCTTATCAGGGCATGTCGATTCACTGCTTAATAAGGACTTATCTTGCACTGACTGATAAGAAGTTAATTTGCAGGGCTTGATATTCATAACAAAGACAATAGTCAATCAGCTATGAATAAGCCCTACTTTTGCAGGCCTGCATAACCCCAAATAAGGTCTTACATGTGATGGTTATTAGACAGTGCAAAAGCAGCCTTTATCAGAAGATGTTGATACACTGCTTAATAAGGACTAAAAATGTAGACCTTCTTAGTTATTATGAAAACCACCATTAATAAGTCCTGTTTCTGTAGCCCTTCAGCTGTTGTAGCTAACCAGAGCTGCATGGCCCCGCCTAATAAGGGAAGGATATGTAGCCCTGCATGTGCATCACTTATTAAAAGCTTAATATTCTGTTAATTATTGAGTACAAATACCATGAAAAATGTTACCAACTATTGTGTGCTGCCTGAATGGATAATACGCCCTGCAAGGTCATTAGCCACCAGAGCAGCTACTAATCAGTGGTGGCGTGCCCACTGGGATTGGACACCACGGATACACAAGTGGCTTCATAAGCCCCGCTAACAGGCATATGACGTTCGGTGCTTTACATATACAACCTCCGTATGCTTTGTTGTTGTAGGTAGAATAAAGGTATGTTCAACATTCCCTGTTGAGAAGTATATAGATTGGATACATTGCATACGAATGTAGCATCTAACATGCCTGTATATTGTTCGACAGTGGAAGAATTGCCTATTTTGACTGAAGTTTATGAAAACTAAAACTAAAATGAATGAAAATATAATAAAAGTTTGATAACATAAAGATACACATCCAAACAAATTTGTTGGGCGGAAATGTGACAAATGTCATATTTTGATGACACCCGTCCTTACCCCTTCTAGGCGGTAAGCCAATATATTAATTGCACAAAATTGCATTGAGTTACAGGAAATCCAGTGGTGAAGGGGTTAATTAATTAATTTACATAAATTGATTAATAGATATAAAAGGTGAAATGGGTGAGCCCCCTACAGAAGGAAGACATCAGGTCCTGCAACATCAGCCATTCTGTCGGACCAGAGCCATATTTAATAGCCAGACATTGCCAGTGTCTGGCAGTATTTGGAAAAGACTGGTAGTGTGACAGGGTGACAACCTCTCAATTATATGGCAATCATTGGGCCATCGATCGTTTACACCCATGGGAATCAAATACACACGTGTGTAAGTAGATAACCGATCGGAATGAGGTATTCAGAGACACCTTTGTATCTGTGGATAAACCTGATAGAGATATCAAAATATGGCTCGAACACCCATATATGACAACAAACAAGAGCTCTATATATGTATGATATGCATAATCATTAGTTGCTCTGGACTGGAGGACTATTCCTGTATCTGCCATACATAAATAAGTTATACAGATATGCAATAGGCCAGCAGTTATTGCCGTTGATTCTATGGCAAGTCCAATTTACCATAAGTACATGGTTAACTTTAAAACTCCTGCCCAAGAATCTTAAGAGCATGCGGATCCTAAAACTAAATACATGATTATGATAAGATACTGTGCATTCATCTAAACAAAGACTCGAGTCTCTGAGTGTAAAGATTTTTCTTTGAATGACCTCACAGCTCAGGAACCGAGCAGTCATTATGATGTGGAAGCGCAGTGCAAAGATGATTGTCCCATCTTAGCTATTGTCGGCCAATCATGTGTATAGAATGTAGAGTCTAAAAATTGTTGCCGGAACATGTAACAAGGCACACAGTAAGTTAGCTACCCCTAAATCCCCATCTGAACATTTACTACTCTAACAGGACTGGCAGCCAGTGTACATGCTGCCAAGCCATGCTGGATTCCTATTCGTCCATTATTTGTTTTACTATTTATGATCAGTGCTTCATCTTGTTTGCGCTTATATAAGATAAGCGCCTCATTCCTGGCCCAAAGAGAGATGAGGCAGCATACCCTACCATTGTTACTACTATGCCTGCTGGGTAGAGTTAACCACACCTGAGGGGTTGTCAGTATAGGTGGATCTTGTCATTTGGCAATTAACCCCATTCAAGCTGTATAGTATGGGGTGATACCGTAAGGGTCGGATGTGGACAAATGCTAGAAGATGGGTTAGTTAGTGTTATGTCAGACATAACAGTGTTAATACGTGCTGAATGGTACATGGTAAATCAGAGTACACAGTGATTCACCGTATCACCCGGCTACCAATAGTGTAGGCCACACAACAATGTTTTTATGTATTACTGCCGCAGCTCTATTATGTTCCTTCACTTATATCCATCAGCTTGAATAGGTATATTTTCCTACCTCTCTACATATATACACACTATAGCTTACAATCAATATTTCTCAAACATAAAAAAAGAAAGGATGTATATGGTAAACTGCTTTCTGGTACAAAGACCCAGGGGGTCTATTTAGGATGATGCTCCTCTTTTTAATTCTTTAAGTGATGCCTCTAGGAGTATGTAAGCAAGGTTTACAAATAGTGTACGCGGTAACCTCTCCATTGATTGCTGTGGAGACGTATAAGTTCACTCAGGACAATGGGCTGCTAGTATTCCTACAGTAGGACAAATGTACAATAAATACACAATTTAGGACAATACTTAACCATTATCTTACCACATCGTAGAAATCTACTATCTGCAGTCCCATTGTACCTCAGACCCACAAAGATTCTTACAAAATGGAGATTAAAGGTACACACCATGTATTTTCTGTTGTATGTTTATTTCTTAGGACATTGAGACACTCAGTGCCAGGACCCTACTTCTATCAGGGAATTTATCCCATAGGAGATGCGTGTTAAACTCCAAATGGGCCAATGCAGTGCACAGCTCAAATACTGCTCTTCATCCTCAATCGTCAATCGGGTATATGCTGAGTAACTCATAAGCTGATCCTTAGTAGTAACAGAGCCACACTGTAAAAAGTCAAATACTGCTCTTCATCCTCAATCGTCAATCGGGTATATGTTGAGTAACTCATAAGCTGATCCTTAGTAGTAACAGAGCCACACTGTAAAAAGTAGTTGTTCGTGAACAGCAAAATGTGCTGTAACTATACAGTACTTTAGCTGTAAAAAATAATACAGCAAATGTTGCTGTATACATGTACAATTCTGTTACTGTAGATGCAGGTTCGAATCCCATAACCAGCAACCAGAGGGAAAGAGTAGAGAGGTTGGAGCATGGGCCACCACTGAGCTAAACCTCGGGGAGGAGGTCAGGTGTTTCTGTTCACAGAAACAGGGTAGTCAACTCCAAGTTCCCCCTCTGCTTTGAGCATCACATTCTGGTGAAAATGCATGCATTTGAATGCATTAAAATGGATTTGCATAATAAAATATTACTGGGATGCAGAACACACAATTTTGCATTACACTGGAGATATAACCAGATTTAGCAAAGTCCCCCCTCTGATTTGTGTCAACATTGCTGCGGTCCTTAAAGCACATGGCCTGCATACCTACAACACTGTGGGGAGCAAGGAAAGGACAGGGGTGTGAGGCCCCTATCCCTCAAAAGGCCCCTATCCCTCAACATTGATCTGTTTGAGGGATAGCGACCAGGTGAAGTCCCTATGTGCCAAACAGCCCCTATCCCTCAAAACGGTTTGAGACATAGCCCATGTGAAATCCCAAAGCCACAAATATTTTTTCCATGAGAAAGTTGTTGATAAAGCGTGACCAACAAATCCAGGAATATAACCTCAAAATGTATACTATTTGAAAGACAATTGTCCTGTGAATCGCCTGATAGGAGCCATTAAGCCTATAGACATTGTTGCGTGCATTTTGCTGAAACTAATGTAAACACAACTTTATTTTGAAAAAGTCACCCTTTCTTGGCGCATTGGCCTATAGATGACCTAGGTGCCCCCTGTGTTATGTTAAACTAGTTTTAAATACTTTCTAATTGTTTATTGTCCCTTGTTGCCTTCCCTGTACGGGACTGACCAGTCACCCCCCCCCCCCCCCCTTGTCATCTTACCAAACCACCCTTGTGGTCTTATATCAACCGTCCGTCCCCACCCCAAGTGACTGACCATCTGGTTGATATCAACAAGCTGTACACAGCAGGGAGGAGAGACCTGCTCAGATTCTTACATCAGTTCTGTGTGCTCTAGTGGAGAATATGTAATATTGGCATAAAATCTGGGATAATGATAAAAAAAATAATCATAAATTACTTTGTGAGACACACATACCTATTTTAGGTTGGAAAATACACCTCAACATGGTTTAGAGCGCACAAAGTGATAACAGGTGTCAGTCTGCAGGCTATAGATATAGACCCCAGAAGCCACCCTTGATATATTTTGAGGCCTACTTCCTTGCTGCAGAAGCAAGAAATAGTCATACAAATTATTACAAAGGTTTTTGATGGATAGGGCTTTTGATACTTAGGGATTGTTTGTAGGATAGGGGCCTGACATGTCCCTATCCCTCAAATGGCCCCTATCCTACAAATATTTGTGAGATAGGGGCTGTTTCAATGTGGTCCCTATGTCTCAAAATTTTGTGGGATAGGGACATTTTGCTACATAGGGACCTGAGGTGGGCCCTAAGTCTCAAACGGCCCCTATCTCACAAATATTTGAGGGATAGGGGCCTTTTGAGGGATAGGGGCCTCACACGGGGTCTGTACACAGATAGCACAGGTAGCCAAGTGTAGCCCACTTTCCTACCTTACGGTAGGACTAGGACTCTGCTTGGAGACAAAGGTAAGTTGGCGCCCGTGGGTTGGAGGGAGTACCATACTCCACAGCTCGAATATGACCTGATCTTTTCAAAAGCCTATTGATGCAGGCTACATATAAGTGCTTGCCCCTCTAGCTCAGTTGGTAGAGCAGTGGGTGATGTAGTCTGAGGGTCAGCGGTTCCAGTCCCAACAGGATACTCTCATACCAACTACATTTCTCCTGATGCAATTCTAAAGTATAATATACTTTGGTACACTGAAATGTTACTATTGAAAATATGCAAAGGATAAAACCAATGTATCTCTACAATCTGCAGGAAAGAGGAAACTAATGGTAGTTCAGTACTTATTAGTACATTACTGCAATAGGGTAATTTTCATATCAAGCCTTAAGACATGAACAGACTAGTTCTAAAATTGCCCCCAGGGATCCTGTGTTGACCTCTTTACCATTCACACATAAGTAGGAGGTGTTTCAATGCACCTGACATGCAGGATTCACTGGTGTAGTGGTCATGGTTCGGGACTAATACTATGGATTGGAAGCTGGGGGTTCAAATATCCAAGATGTTATATATATGTGAGCCCTTTTAGAACTCAGGTCCACGTCTACAGTAGATTCTACTGTAGGTCTACAGCAGAATTTACTGGAACCAAAGTTGCCCCCAATATTTGCTGTACAGGAACACTACTTACTTCTAACAGTGCAGGCCTGTTCCATCTGTTATTCTAAGGCTCAGAGGGCCCTACATTCGTCTAAACGCAGGTGATGCCACAGGGGTACCAGTGAGGGCGGAGGAGGGGGCAGCTGGCCTCTAGAGACCTCGTTGAGCACTGATACTGTTCAGCCTGCACCATTGCTCAGGTGTACAGCTTCACCTCACCCTTTTCTGTAAGTACTGAGGGGTGAGGAGGGCCAAGCTCTGTCTTCCCTAAGATGTATTGCGACTTGCTGATGTAGAGAGAGGATATGCCATATAATTATAGAGGCCGTGTAACTATCTTTACTTCATCTAACACTATTAGGGTATCTTACCAAAATTGCATTCTAGCGCTTTTAATGCCCTAATAGACTATGCAATCCCTTTGCTTTTAGGCATAATACCCACATATATATCCAGTATTGGTCGTTGTTTTGTTTTGTATCAACTCCTTTCTCCACATCCTTCTTACCATGCACTTGGCAGACTCCCAGTAGGCCACAGCTGCACTTTTATCTATTTTGTTAATAATCTTACGATAAGCATGGGACACTCCTATCCAATTGCAGCTATATACAATGTATTATATGCTGCTATTTCTGGTTGTATATTCGTCAAAGAAAAATCCCTACTCCCTTCCAATCATCTTCACATTGGGTTTTGGTCTCATCAAAAAGGAAGAACACAACTAACGCAAAAGAGCTTAGGAAGATAGAATTCTGACAGCCTTAGCATAACGTAAGCCTTATGTTATCCACCTTACATGTATATACTATATCCATTCCTGTCCAGACATATACTGAATTCCCTGAGGGTATAGGATGTATAGTCTAACAATTGGATTATATAGGGTAGTGCTGAAACTGTGTGACAAACCCTATAGAAGTGCCATTAGTAGTAGGTGGGTCATCCCTCATCCCTACATCTACTACTGTAACTTGACTGGCAGCCAGTAGAGATGATGCCAAGCCTTGTTGGATTCCTATTAGTCCTTCGTCTGACTGGCTCAGATGACAGCTAGTTTCTTTATGCTGAAGTGCCTCATCCCCAGTCCCAGGAGAGATGGGCAGGATACCCTGCCATTACTACCGCCATGTCTACTGGTTAGAGTTAACCACAGTAATCGTGTTCCACTTCATTACTGGGCACTTCACCAACAGGGGTGTTTCTTAATTACATTAATAACCAAACTAATCCGACGGCAACCCCAATAATACAAATTGAGTCTTTGTTTGTTCTTTTCGAGTTGAGCAATTTTAAAAGGGTAGGCTTCTTTGCCACTTGCTCAGAATTAGTTTGGTTATTCGTGTTGCTGTAATAGTGTGCAGAGAAAGAAAAGTGCCTCATAGCACTCGGCATTGGCCTGCACTAGAGCGGAAACCCGGTCTGATGGGTTGTCAGTGTGAGTGGATCTGTTCTGTCATGTGGTAATCAACGATTTACTTTTTTATTCCTTTTTAATTCTGCAGTGGGGTGTGTACTGTAAAAAGTGTTCTATCTAAGAGACAGCGGACAAATGCTTCTGATGGACATGCCCTTGTACCTCTGCCTGTGTATATGGGGTGAATCCTTATGTATGGAGGGTGGAGGAAGCTAGAAGATAGGTTGGTTAGTGATATGTCAGACAGTGTTAATATGTACTAATTGACACAAGAGTAAATCAGAGTCTACAAGGTGCAGATTGTTGGATTCCCACCTATCACTGTATAACCACACTACCAACAGTATATGCGGAACAAAGATATTCAAAACGTCCACAGCTTCAAAGATTTCTTCACTTACATCTGGTTGAAAAGGGATATTTCCATCTCTCTCTGTATGTATACAAACTATGGTCTACAATCAATATTTGTCAAGAAAAAAAAGAGAGAGAATGTATCCGGATGGCAATTTACTTTCTGGTACAAAGACCCAGGGGGGCCATTTAGGAGGGCACTCAGTTTTTACTTTCAAAGCACTGTCTCTGGTATGTGGGCAAAGTGTAATCTATAGACAAACACTGTACGTGGTAACCTTTCCATTGATTGTTGAGAAAGGCGGCATATGCATGAGAGCGAGGTGCATTCCCAGAGAATCGCAGATGCAAAACACATGCATAATACTATGTAGACAAGGGTTTAGTAGAAATGCCTTCATGAGCAATGCTGTTATTAACACACGCTAGTGATCTCCTTGGGGATTTCAATATTAAAGCATTTCATGTCTGAGACACATAGAAAGCCATAATTCCAATCTCAGACGAAACTGCATTTCATCAACTAATCACTGTTCGGAAAGACTCTAGTGAAATCTACTTTGCCACTGAATAGTAATTCTACCTATTGTTCATAAACTAGATGTATGAAAAATAGTTTGATCAAATTACAAATTTACCTTTCTGTTCGGGTTAGACCGGGTGTAGGATTCTTCTTTTAACAAATGCAGTGTCAAGCTAAATTATGTTTCAGTCATCAACACCTGAAAGGATATTTCGAGAATATCAACTGATTATCTTGAAATTCTAATGAGATTAACGTTATGCGGTTTTGAAATAAGCATTGAGGGGCAAAATCTAGGTTTTGCCTGTACTGGCTGAAAAAACACCACTGTTAATTAATGCACTACTGAAAAGATTGCACGTGTGCTTTACCTCCCAAGTGACTCAGGGTAAGGGTTTTTAAATGTTAGTGGTTCAATTTAAAATTGATTCAAATGCATTTCATAAAGAGGGTTAGGGGCGCTGCCCCCCAATCACAGAAGATGGTGGGCTGAACATGTTTGGCCCCTCCAAAATCGGACAAGAACCTATGATATGACACATCTGACTTCTAGGCCTTACCTGTACCACATAGGGACATGTTGGCCCGACTGGGACAATCAGAATAGAAGGGGTTAACACTTTTAGATTAGCCATCACCAAATACCCGCCCCCCATCCCCCCCCCCCTCACACACACTCAGAGGCTCATGTATGTTGTCATCAATGACATTTTAGGGTATAAGACACTTAACGTGCTCAACATGGGCCAATCCTTTATCCAGAGACATTTGGCCAGTTTAATTGTTTCACCTCTGATAGCCTCTGAAACTTGACCCCATAAGTAAAGGCGTCTTAAATTCCAATGAGAGGCGGCTACTATGACTCGGGGACCCTGAGTCATTTTCCGATTCTCAAATTACGTGTTCTGCCTTAAAAGCCTTAAATCGTAACACTAATGGGAGAACGCTTCTTGCTGAGAATCCGTCATGGGTGTATAGCTATGAACACATTGGGCAGTGAATATTTGATACAGTTGTTAAATAGCGTCTGTGTCATGTGATTCTCTACAATTAAGAGCTCCATATGTATACATAATACATGTAGGAATATAGTAAATTGAGTATGAGGAGAAGATATCTATATAGATTTACTCTGTAGCATATTGAGACGCAGCAAGCTTTCTATCTGGTGAAGCAGTAATGTCTAGCAAACAAGTAAAGCTCTACCCATGGGACCTACATGGGTCATTTGACTTCAATTCAATTTTCAATTTAATTGTTTATTATACTGAACAGAACATTATACAAATTCATGCAGATATCAACGAACTCCTCAGTCGGAATTTAAAAAGATGAGATTCATTCCTTAATAGTAACATTAAAAATATATATTATCACATCTTCTTTTTGCTTTATGAATATGAAAGAATTTAAAAAATCTTAGACGATATTACTTAGGGGGGGGGGAGATGAAAATGATTGGTATGGAAATATGTAATACCCAACAACTGACAAATATCGCTTACAAATTGATTTGCATATTTTATATGAGTTTAATTTGCAGTTTGGGAGGGCAAGGGGGAGGTATATTATAGACATTAATAGGAGGTATTTATCAGAAGAAGAATCAACTATTACTACCCATATACCTTTGGGGGAAATACACCAGTAGGGTAGCCATGATACACCCAGCTGTGGTCTTAAAGGGAATGAAAGGGGTACCTTATAATACTGCTCTAGTACTGTGGAGTCGCCCACCTACACACGCAGACCACCTGGTGCTAAACAGCATAATAGGGGCTCATGTGGCGAGCAGCTCCGCTCACCACGCGAGCAGCTCAGAAGATCTAGTCATGCATCAAGTGTGATGTCCCCGGGGAGTTACTTGTGGCCCTCCAAGCCCTTTGGTGTGTGGACCGTACCGACCCTCAACTGTATCTCATCTCCCTATATTATGTATCCCTAACACATCATCGTTATCTAAAATGCACTACCCGATTTGTCCTCATTTCATACAGCAGGCCGGATAGACTGTACTGTGCTCATTACATGGTGGATGGACGGTCACAAGTAGTACAGGTGTATCTACATAAGATATAGTGTACGCTATATACACCAGATCCCACTCCCCTAGGACCCCAACAGTCAGGGCACGCCTATATGCTCTCATACACCCGCACTGTGGAGGCTGGTGTGGGAAAACATTAACCAGAGGCACGTGATCGAAATAAAAGGCTTGTTGGGTTTTAAGCACAGTTGGCAATGTTTCCAATCCGAACATTTATCATCGCTTGGCAAGCTAGATACATTAAAACAAAGAGATTCAAGTACACTGTGGTGATAAAGAATAATTGTATTCACCCTGTACACTGTCCAACCAAAGGAGTACAGGTGTATTCCCTATATACTATGATATACTACAGATAACGGGACTTCCTGAGACAGAACATCAGCCTGTCCCTGAGTCTGTCCACGCCAGCAGAGTTGGCGATGCAGTACTTCGTAATGCATGTATACAATATGTAGCTGGACAAATCGCTGGTTGTAAGCTCCATTAGGGATTGGCTAGCTGCGGTCGGATGACATTTAAAACCACGGCCTACTCGCACAGCCATGTGTGCCAAGCCACGTTGAAATACTACACCCTGTTTAAGCAAAAGCAGGAACACAGCCAACTTTGTGCTGTTTTCCATAGTTTTCAAAGAAGTCAACCTGTCTCTATTGCCAAGGATTGGCTGTTGTACTTTAGTATGCAGCTGGTATGGCGTGTATTAACCATGGGCTTTAACCATGGGTACCCTGATACATGTGGCCGACTTATTCATATCATTGCATGACATTCTATGCCACTGGATGGATCAGCTAATGGGTATTAAACAAATTAAACATCATCAAGTGACCGTGTGACCATGTGCCTTGGTAACCAGAAACCCTTATTTTTCGGATGAATTAGGAGATGACTGAGTTGGAAGTGTATTTGTATTTATAGTATTTATTGGTTGAAAAGTCTTCAATAATACAGTGCGTTATTCATTAATTAGCCAGAGAGGTAGAAGTTAGTATAGAATTAACTTAGAGTCCTTAATTAGGATACAGTCCTTATTGTTACTTTCAATATGCAATGCACAGTCTCTTTATGGTTCAGCCTTTATAGCTTTTTGGAATGTTTGTGTATCAACGAGCTTCTGAGTACCAAGAGCAATCATACGTATCATACGTACTGTTAAAGGCTCTCTTCCCCTAATAGCGCCCCGTCTTTATGTAGTGTTTTTTTAAGACTACTAGTAACTAACTACTAAAATGACACCAAAATAATTCTATGAGCGCCCTGTATGTAAGCCCAGTATGTGAAATAGGGCATGTGAATTTGCTCGGATTGACAAATATCCTATCGATATATGTCCACCACCAGCTTGTCTGTAGTCCAACCCGAGTTGACCACAACGATGTAGTAAACCACATAAAGCACACTCTATACCATATTGTGTGTCACCTTACATACTTGGGCTGCTGATTCAGCACGCCTGGTAATAGACGGTGATAAGAGTTTGGAGAGCTCTTAAACAAGACTGCCTACTCCAGCGGGGCAAACCTGCTGGAGTAGTATGACTTATGCATAACGAGTGTCGGCTAGCATCAACAGATCAATGCTTACATGGTAAAAGGTGGCCTCCGCGTGGGCCTCCAGACCAGAGTCGTGACGTTCCCACCTCTGTGTTGTGTGCGGGCCAGGTGATAAATATTAATCCCGACTCGACCACTGCTGAACTCAGGGGTGGTTCTCACTTCCAGTAAAGAGAGTTGGACACACGAGTAGACAAACTGTCTATTGGAACTAACCTGGATCTACTGCCTGCTTCCATAGACCAGAGGCCAGAGAAGCGCTACAGCTTATTACACTGTATACAAATCTATGCATATTGGAAAGAATGGTGACACTAACCTGTGTAACTAGCTACGATATGATGATTGTTGCAAGGAAGTAGGTGAACCTTTCCCCAGGCACCAGCCGCACAAATCTTGCACTGCACAGGTAGATTATTATGTTTTTCCTTCGTCTCAAGGAAGTGATTCATGGTGGCATTTAGACCGTCTGGTGATGACATATATCATAGTGGGGTTATAAATGTCGAGAATATTTGCTTTACAATCAAATATATCTGCCTGTGTGTAGTTGCCCCAATTTCATGCACAGGGTAGACCCACACAGTTTCTAGAAGTAGTTAATACTGCCTGTTGCTGCCAATGACTTTCCTCTCAATCCCAAACATTAAAATCCCCCGCAAACGGTATGCCCTATGCACCATTACCCATTTGGTACCATGGTCTGATGCATCTTCCACCTTCCACTCGTCAACGGTGTAAATGTCTGCATTATTAGACCCAAGGCATGGCCATCTTTAGCTTACCCGTCGAGTTATCTCTCCCAATAAACTAATGGGTGGAATAGGTGTAAACCCTGGTATAGAGATTTGGGAAAGTACACTATTTGTCATCTGGGATGTATATTACTACATCTGTATATAGCAGAGTATTAATGTATCTAGCAATTAAAGTGGAATCTCATTTTCTATGATGTAGTGCAGAGCTTGGGCGTCGATTAGGCCTAATCATCTAATGATAATGTATGGTAAGGATAAAACCATTCTCACTGCATCTTCAGCAAAACAATAAGATAAATGTCAGTCATTAATACTGACTACTTGCCTCTAAACCCTATTACATGAAGTAATCCATTTACAGCTGGGTGAGCAATTCATTCTCATTTCAACAGAAGAGTCTTCGTGTTGAGAATACATTAAACCTAATGTTTAGCACCGTGCTCGGTCCCTTCTCCTAAATCGGGATGTCAAACAGAACAGACAATTTTTCAGGCTGCCAAATCTATGATCCTTGGAACTCTAAAAAACTTTCTAACAAAGTGCTTCATCTTACACTTCCAATACCAAACGTGATAATTAAGGTGATATATCTGCCACCTTTCCTGGTCCATGAACAAACATCATAATACAGCTCAGGAACATCCTGCCTCTTCAATCGGAGATGACACGTGCTCTAAATACCATCTAGTGAGGGAGTGCCAGAAAATATGTTGGCTATGAATAGTTTGAAATATCGCCTAGCATCGGTAAATCGAGAAGACCTACTCTCACATTGGGAACAAATTTGGCAAAACTGGTGAAGCAATTTGCGTGTTTTATTAGCAATAAGATGCTATAAATCTAGCTGTCGACTTCTTATGTGTAGTTATTTTTCATTACAAGATCGTATGCCGTTGAGCCGTTGTATGATGATCTCTGCACCTGGACCATTGCTCATTGCCTACCCATGTGTGGCCCTTGCTACCCCTATAACCCAGCTATACTGGTGGATACCCTGATCCATGTCTAATTCATCACCAGCCTCAGTCTGACAGCACCCATTGATGCACCACATGGCGCCCTCAGTGAGCTGGTGGAGCAGTGCAGTCAGGGTGAGTAGCTCAGGGAGGTGGACTGCACCTGTTAGAGTAGTGTACTAGAGGGGAGGGCACTGGTTAGGGACCAGGGACGCCCTGCCCTCCCTGCGTGCTGAGCACGGCCAGGGATAATACAGGATTGATTCCACATTAGGGGGAAAGAGGGAAAAAGGGTTAAAGAAATTCCACCGCCTTGATATAAGAGCATGCAGGAGTAGTGCACAGGGAGAGGGGTGAGTGGGTAAAGGAAGGTGCACTGATAATAAAAGCTATAGTCAGTACTGACTATACCACCATATTTTGACCCCCGTAGTCAGGTGATTACATATGTTAGTCACATATTAGTCATAAGATAGTCAGTAGTGACTATATGTGGATCACACAAATTGATGATGTCACAGGAATGTGTGCACAGGAAACAGTTAGGATTCAAAATTGAATGCTAAACTGACTTCAGGTAGGCACATTTTATTCAAGCTAAACTACTCCTTTACACATTTCCCTGTGCATTAGCTCTTGTGTTAATGTTGAGTATATTTACTTAAGGCATCATAGGACACAAGCATTCTCAAATTTGATTGAAGTATCATGTGGTTTTGTTCAAATTCTGATCATGTAACTGTGGATCTCTAGGCTTCCAGACTAGAATATACAGAAGTTGACTGGGTGAAGGGTTATAGTGTGCCAGGCATATGGCCCGTGCTCATCTACTTTATCCAATGGTGCTAGGGCAGGTACCGCCGGACATCTACCCCTGGACATCTACCCCCAGACATCTACCCCCAGACATCTACCCTCAGACATCTACCCCTGGACATCTACCACCTGAGAATCTACCCCCTAGGACATAAAGGTCCAGGGGATGGTTGTCCTGGTGGTAGAAATTGTTAGGGGGTAAAAGTCCAGGGGATAGATGTCCAAGGGGTAGATGTGCTAAACATGCTAAACATTACCACAACATTAACACCTGGAATTCTACCCCTGGAAATCTACCCCCTAGGACTCCCCCCCCCCTAGGACTTTCATTCCCTTAGACATCTATCCCCTGGACTTTTACCTCCTTACAACTTCTACCCACTAGGGCATCAATCCCCTTAAACATCTACCCCCTTTACTCTCTAGGACTTCTACCCCTGGGACAGGAACCCCCTCCAAATGCTCATGATAAGTCATATCATGTGGAGGGAGTAGATTTCTCCAGGGACATCCGACATCTATCCCTGGACATCTACCCCCTGGGAATCTACCACCTAGGACTTATATCCCCTCCAGCACCTATCCCCTAAGGACTCTACCCCCTAGGTTATCCACCCGCTTGGCCACCTACCCCAGGACATCTGCCCCCTGGACATCTACCCCCTATGACATCCACCCTCTTGGACATCTACCCCCAAATGTCTACCCCCTGGACATCTACCCCCTAGGGCATCCATCCCCTTGGACATCTACCCCCTTTACCCTCTAGGAGTTCTACCCCTGAGGACAATAATATCATGTGGAGGGAGACGATTTCTCAAGGGACATTGGACATCTACCCCTAGACATCTACCCCCTGGGAATCTACCCCCTAGGACTTTTATTGCCTTGGATATTGATTCCCTGGGCTTTTACCCCCTTAGGATTCTACCTCCTAGGACTTCCACTCCCTTGGACACCTACCCCAGGACATCTATCCCCTGGGACATCTATTCCCTGGGACATCTACCCCTAGGACATCCACCCTCTTGGACATCTACCCCCAAATGTCTACCCCCTGGACATCTACCCCCTAGGGCATCCATCCCCTTAGACATCTACCCCCTTTACCCTCTAGGAGTTCTACCTCTGGGGACAATAATATCATGTGGAGGGAGACGATTTCTCAAGGGACATTGGACATCTATCCCTAGACATCTACCCCCTGGAAATCTACCCCCTAGGACTTTTATCCCCTTGGATATTGATTCCCTGGGCTTTTACCCTCTTAGGATTCTACCTCCTAGGGACATCTACCCTAGGACATCTACCCCCTATGACTTCCACTCCCTTGGACACCTACCCCAGGACATCTATCCCCTGGGACATCTATCCCCTGGGACATCTACCCCTAGGACATCTACCCCTAGGACATCTACCCCTGGACAAAAGTCCAAGGGGGTAGATTCCCAGGGGGTAGATCTCCAGGGGTAGATGCCTGATATCTACCTCCCGCACATGATATGACTCAAACATATGGGTATGTGTGGGGAGGGGGTTGATGTTCTTAGGAGTAAAGGTCCTAGAGAGTAAAGGGGGTAGATGCCCCAGGGGGTAGATGTCCAGGGGGTAGATGTCTGGGGTAGGTTCCAAGGCAGGGGATGTCCTAAGGGGTAGAAGTCCTAGGGGATAAAATCCCAAGAGATAGATGCTCATAGGGGTAAAAGTCCAAGGGGGTAGATGTCCTAGGTAGTGGTAGTTGGCCTGGGGTAGATGTGCTAGGGGGTAGATAGTAGGCCCTAGGGTAGATGTCTTGGGGGTAGATGCCAGGGGGTACTTGTCCTAACTTATTTTCCTGCCGTCTCATGATGGACTATATCTATTGGTCAGTGTGACTACTTTAGAGCATGAAAGCATTAAATTCATAGTCAGTTGACTATATATCTCAAATCAGCTCTTTTAATGCATGACTATAGGTTGACTATATGACTAACTTACTATAGACATAGGTGACTAACTTGGTATAGCCGTTTTTTCTACGTTCACGTGACTATAGAAATGTAGTCCGTAGTGACTAACATATCCAGGGCTATTATTATCAGTGTGGGATGGTAGCCTTCTGAGTGCTCTGACATTTACAGAGGAGCTCTGATGTGGACTGGACAGTCCAATGACCTGTCATGTAGAAGACAAGCTCCTCTCATTTCTGGTTGAATCTTACAAGAGATACATAGAACAACATCAATGTGTTAAAGCTAGAAATCGCAGATAAAATCGAGGAATTCTTACAAGAAGTGGACAAACTATCAATCCAACACCTAGGGTTCTTCAGAAAATGCATTTCAGCCTTATACTACTTGACAAGGATCAGCAAAGGTATTTCTCAACATAACACTACCAAGATAATGATGGATGATGGAAGGAGTTATTGTTATTTCTTCAACCCAAAGGGACCACTAGCTGATGGGCTCGTAGTCATATATCACAGCCATATATATAATAACAATTTGATCGACTAGTCATCTATTACGGAATAAACCTAATAACAATTAGGCCTATAGATGTGAGATAATCCATGTTGAACACTTGATGCATCTTCCACCCAACAAGTAATAAATGTCAATAGAGCAAAACACATTACAGAATCATTCTTGGTTTACTGCTCGGGTAATCCCTACTAATAAAGCTAGGGGTGCAATGGGATAACTTTTACAGACGTTATGCCCCTTGCACCGGCACTATCTGATTTACAAGTACACCATTTGTCATTTAGAATGTACATTATAACACCAGTAATGCAATACTAATGTCGATCTGGTAATTGATGCAGGATGCCGTTTAGTGTAAAAAGAAAAATGGCCATGTATATGATTGCTCATTGTGCGTGGGTGCCTATTAGGCCTAATCACCTAATGATAGTATATGATGAGGAAGACCTATTTCCACTGATGCATCTTCTATCTTCTTGACAACGATGAAATAAATGGCAGGCATGATGAGCGTAACTGGATGTTTTCTGTTCAAGGCAACTCCATTGAAGTAATCCACACAAAGCTAGCGAGCAATTGGACACATTTATCATCATATCAACAGAGCAGCACTTGTGTTTAGAATACATTATCCTGAATGCAGTTCAGCTCTGGTCTTTCTTCTAAACTAGGCGACACAATGGACACTTCACTGCATCAAGTCTATCCCTGTCATTTCCAATATACTTTTTATTTACTGCACTTATTTAAATTGGGAATGGGCTAAATGTAGTTACCCAGAATCTAGGGTCCTTCAAAAGATGCCTTTTCAGCATTACACTACTTTGGCAAAGATCATATTTCTCAACATAACACTATCTAGATGCTGAACCATATTGGAAGGAGCCAGTGCTCCTTTACAATTTCTTCAACTGGATGTAACTCTAATGGCCTCATTACATGGCATTGTGTGACGGGGTGTTAGGAAATGAGTCGGTTTGGAGTATCAACAATCATTGAAATATAAACGAGACCTTCTCTAACTTTGGAAAAGAAACTGTGGGTAAAGTGGTAAAGCAACTTGTTAAGTAATGAATTATCTTCTATGGGATTCTATAAATCAACAGCTGTATTCCTGTGTTTTCCTAGAAGTGCCCTCTTAGCCAAGTGGGCCACTTTCTGCTACAAAGTATGATCATTGCTTATTCGCTTCCAACATGTGGCCCTTCCCACCTGCTATAAGCTATCCTTTCGGATGGCTACCCTAATCCATATCTAATCCATCACGATGCATTGGTGGAACAGTACACTTGGGTTGAGCAGCTCAGGGAGGTGGATGAGCTGCACCTGTTACCATAGTGTACCATGGCGGAGGCGGCAAGGTACCAGAGACACCCTGCGCTCCCTGCGTGTTCAGCACGGGTAAGGGCACAGCATCGATGATGTAGTAGGGGAGAAGGGCCAAAAAGTGAAAGGAATAGAGTAGGTCTGGTGTAGACAGTGGGATGGCGTGGCTGTTAACAGGGAAAACGGTGTAAACCATCATGTCCTGTTCAAGGACCTGCTCCTCTGATTTCGCCTTTCCGCAGAAAGGAATAGAGCAATTTGTAAATATAATATAATTAGAGATTCTCCTATCAAATTGGTAGTGGTTAGGTATGAAATTATACTAACATACTCCTTATGTCAATTTTAATTTGCAAGGTTTTTATTGTGCAATATCAACAAATAGGGTCTATAAAAGTATACCGTAAAACCTCGTATATTAACCTAACTCACGTATTAGATACACCTAGAGTTTTGGAATATCCTATTAGCTGCAAAGGGGATCTGATTATGGCAACTTTAGTATAGGCCCTACTGTAGTATACATCTCAGGACTCGTGTATAAGCCGCACCCTGACTTTGTCCTAATCCTATAAGCCACACTGGCGATCTGACTTGCATACTAGCCGCAGCTTCTACGAAATGTTTTACAGTAAATACGATTCCCTTTGATTCCATTGAATTACACTATGTACGTTTTGTGGTGGGCAGATAGAACATAAACACAGTATCAGACAATCCTGAAACCATGGGCAGCCCATTAGAATGACTAATGTATGTGAGGTCATTACTTATGTACTTGGTACGGAACCGTAGGAGCCTAAGGAGGTGCTAATTAACGCACCTTGACAATGGGCCTCATCAGATGAAGTGAATGATACGTCACAAAAGTCATTTCTAACTATAGATGCTGTAGGAGGTGATAGTTCGCGCAGCTGGGCCGATGTTCAGCTTTATGTTCACCCCAGGTACACTCTGTCCTGCTCATTGGTAGTTCACCTCAGGTACACAAGAAATCGACCAATCACAGCCGTCAGCTTATAAGCAGGCGGCCTGCTGCTGGCACAGTAGGCATCTGTACCCCAATTACACAGTGACCATCCTTCTGTACCCCAGGTACACATCCTTCTGTACCCCAGGTATACAGCATGTCATACTATAGCATTCCTTGCAATTACATTTCTAGAAGAGAAAACACATGTGTAGTATGAGTCCTAGGGGTGTGGATGTGTACCTGGGATACAGTAGGGATGTGTACCTAAGGTACAGTAGGGTGAGAAAGTGTACCTTAGGTAAACATATAGGATGATCACTGTGTACCTGAGGTAGAGTAGACCACTAGTGGGCCGATTTGAGTAATTACACTAAGTTACAGAAACCAACTCAAGTATCCATTCTGTACCTCAGGTACACAGTGGTCACCTAGTGTACCCCAGGTACACAGTGGGCATCCTAGCTACTGTACCTCAGGTACACAGTGGTCACCTTCTGTACCCTAGGTACACAGTGGTTGCCTCGCTACTGTACCCCAGGGACAGTGTGGTTGCCTAGATACTGTACCTCAGGTACACAGTGGTTGCACATGTCATACTAGCATCCGCTCCAGTTGCATCTCTAGATGGAGAAAAACACATGGAGTAGGCCCTGGGGGATGGCTGTGTACCTGGAGTACAGTACAGTGTGGCTGTGCACCTGGGGTACAGTAGGGTGTGGATGTGCAGCTGCTGGATAACACCATCTGCAGGTAGGGGCAGGAGGCTGTTTTGTGATTGGTCAATTCCTTGTTCACCTGAGGTAGACTACTAATGAGATGGCGGAGTGTACCTGGAGTGAATATAAAGCTGAACATCAGCCCAGCTGCATAGTGCCCGTACCCTGAAAAGGAAGCCTCATCAGATGACGTTAGTCATACTACAACGCCCACAAAAGGACATGTAATTACTGCTTAACTGTTATGGAATAGGTTATATATTATCTTTCCAGTGTATCAGGTTCTTGGTTTGTTACATTTGGCCACCTGTCATGACGTACTAATTATAGCTATTAAGATTAAGATTTAGGTTATTAAAGACTTAAGATATTAGCCAGACCAAACAGAGATTCTTATGCTTACATGTATGGCAATCCAGATATAATTAAAATTGGAGGTTACCCTGCAAAGAAAAAAGTGAGCCATCTCTCACGACAAACTGTGGCTATCTCCCACAGCAAACTGTGGCCGTGGCTACTGGGTAACGTAGCGACGTTGATGGGTGACGTAGCAACGTCGCTAATACAGTGACGTCATGGGACTTTTTACTGCATTATGTGGACATCTGTCACTATTGACGATGACAGCTCTGTTTTGTTTTCAATACATCTTCATGTAAATGATAGAGATTCATAGTCGCAGCTGATCTGTCATTTATTTTAAAAGTAATGTTCCTAGAAATCGGCCATTAAAACTGCCAATTCAATGCTGCAAACCCTCCATTAATTCTGACCACTGCATTAAAGTGAGACTGGGCTTTGCTCAGCATGGGCTTCGCTTTAAAAAAGCAAGTTAAAAAAACACACACGTATGTGTTTCCAATAATGAGTGGCATTTCCATGCATCTATAACAGACTGGGTTTCAATGCTATATTATGG
Organism: Harmothoe impar; assembly: GCA_947462335.1. Lineage (NCBI taxonomy): Eukaryota > Metazoa > Annelida > Polychaeta > Phyllodocida > Polynoidae > Harmothoe > Harmothoe impar. The sequence continues at coordinate 60,570,602 of OX381704.1, forward strand.
CCCTATATAGAACTAAAATTGTGGTTGCGCTTTTGGAATACCAAACATGTACTGAATTGATAGAATTGACATTGGTAATATTAGTTTGGATAGTATGGCAAATTGCCCTAGCAGAGGTTCTTAAGTCTACGACCACACCCCATCATATGGCCTGTATGTATAAATGGCGACTATGCATGTACAGAATAATAGTAAACGTATGTGAGTATATGTTGTCATAACATACGAGTGCCACCAAAGTCACTACAGCCGGGTACATATATCTCAAAGACCCTGTGTGTGATAGAGATGTGGAGGGGGGAGGGGAGGGGAGGGGAGGCAACGCCCTTCCCATGCATCAAACTGTCAGTTGCAGTCTGGGAAGGTATTGTCCCACTTTACAATAGTGCACCTCCAGTGTCTGCACCCATTCCCCAGACCAATACCCCCGACAGCCGATTCCACTGCACATACCCCCCCCCCCTCCCCATGAAAATGGCATCTCCCCCTTGCTTCTATCATAATTATTTTAATACTGACATATGTCTGTCACGCGTCTGTTATCTGTACGTCATCTAACAATTAAAACGCTGAATCTGGCAGGTCTTTTCGCTGAATGACGTGCTGGCACAGTAACGGTGGTCTATGAAACTCTCAAAGAGGCTGGGTCACATATGGGTCGGGGCTATAGTCGTTTCACATGTAATAATTATCCAAATCGATTCTCCTAGTGACAACTTTATTTCGGAGATTTATTTGCAAACGCTTAGGCTGATTTGTAGTGTTTCAAGGGTTGGGTGACACCTTTATTTGGAGAGATTTATTTTCTGCACTAATTACATCAATCCTCGCCCCCCCCCCCCCCGCCCTCGTAAAAAAACCCATAAAAAAGTACAACTTTAAATGAAGGGAGGGTCGGGGAAAAACAAAAGGTGGTGGGTGTGGCATTTGCCCTAGGGGGTCCTTTGTGCGGCTGGGGGTGGAGGCTTTCTGTAGGACCAGGAGCCCTTATGCCTGATAACGTCTGTACCACCGGCCTGGCGCACTGCTTCCTATTGGCCACAGTCAGAGAAACACCCCCACCAACATCACCCCTCCCTCCCTAGGTATTTGAGCGTTCCATGTCTCCTGTAATTTGCCGCTGAAATAGCACTGATCTGCGTTCACATCGATTTGGTGGAATCTTGTAATAGAATGTCTACACCATAACCCGGCTAGACGCCCAAAGGGAAGGGTTGAGATAGGATTCAGGGATATTGCTGATAGGTAGGGTGTGCTTAAGGGTCCTTCCGGCCCATTTGGCAGGAAATAAGGCAGTAGCCCTAAGACCTATGGGCACTGACTATGACGGAGTGGGTTCTGATTGGCTGATAGATGGGGTGCACTAGGTCATACTGCTGGGGCCCCAATTTCCTCACCCAAATGCTCCCAGAGGGCATCAAAATGTTGCACAATCAATCTCCAGATTATCATATTGTCAGTGCATCAACATGCCCAGTGAGCCAACTCTATGGGTGCATTCTTATATGCCAGAGCTCCGGAGGACATCATATTTTTACTTAATTTATGGACAGCACATTGCGCATTGATAGATCCATCCCATCATTTTAGCACTTCATAAAAGACAACAATAAAACAAGTTGGGCTATGGTGCTTATAGTTTCATGAGATGTTCAGGGCCTGCATAACCTAGGTGCAGTACATCAATGTCTAGGGCAGCAAGTAAGAAGATTCCCCATCCATAAATAATGAGACTGCATCATCGAGGACAGGTCAAGGTCCCGGTTCAGCAGGGCCTTGACGTGGGTAGGTATAACTAAAGAACACTATGCTGCTATTTCACACCATGTGCTATTATGTGGCCATAGCAGTTTAATAGGGTAGTAGAGAATACAAAGTTTTTCGCTGGATCATAATACAAATTGGTTATGGGATATCATGTAGCTGCTGGATAAACTGTATTTCATTCGCAGAGTAAAGAAGAGGAAGTGTACCATTAGGCCAGACCAAAAAAGTTGGTCAATGGATTTCGCACACCTAATTTCGGAATGAAACCTTTTTTTACTTTTTTTTCCTCTTGATTCCCGCTGATCTACCAATTAGATATCTTTTGTCGTGGGTTCACTTTTTTCCATGACCAAAATCCATTACAAAAAAATATCTTAAAAAATAAGAATTTTGCTCGCTCAAATGTGAAATTCATTGACCCAACTTTTTTGGTGTGGCCTTATTTGTGTCATATCAAACTTTCACTATGCTATCTTCCCAAGTTCCCTCGGGTGGCGTATAACTCAAGTAGTTACTATCACAATAAGGCCTTGGATATCTATAGGGTGTACACTAGGTGCATGCATTGTTGGTTGTGTGGGTGATAAGGTTAGTTAGTGAAAGGAGTGCTAGCAGCTACGCGGTAACTAGATACAATTTAATGGTGGTCTGCAAGGTCCCTGGGGTGTAGCTTGCAGACACATCAGAGCCCCTATCATCCTGACGGCAGATTGTGGCCGGGATAAGTTCGCACGAGCAGCTCAGAGCTGCTCACCAGCTCTGCACGCGAATATGCTCGCCTCACCTGGGCAGAGGGGGTTCAGTTACTTAACACCTGAAACACTGCCATTGGCATGCTCTAGGCCACACACATTAAAACATAAGGCACATATGTATATTACAACCCGATGTATAGAAGGTAATGTAGGTTGTGTGCATGCTGATATATGACAGAGTATCGCAATGATGAGGGAAAACAGTACCACTAATGTAGATTTGGTAAGACAATGTTAGGGGAAAAAACCTTTACGAGACTAATTCAATTTGCCCATTCTCCACAGTGGTGATCCAACTACAATTACAACAGTAAACCAAAATTACCTGAGTTTTATTTCAATATCTAATAAAATACTTCGACACCCACTGCCTTCGTAATACTCCTGTTCAAGTATATTAATCTATTATACCCTTTGAGCTTGTGTCCAGTATTAATTTCATGTCCAACATTTTCTTATACTATTTATGATGTCTTTTGTATCTGCCACCGAGAAAGTCACATTTTATTCTACAATAAATACAATGTCAGTTGAATTTAATGCAATGTTTGTTATTTCTGCCACGCAGAAAGTGACATGTCCTTATACTACTTACGATGTCTGTTGTATCTGCCACACAGAAAGTGACATTTCCTTATACTACTTACAATGTCTGTTGTATCTACCACACAGAAAGTGACATTTCCTTATACTACTTACGATGTCCCTGTCTGTTGTATCTGCCACACAGAAAGTGACATTTCCTGAGACTACTTACAATGTCTGTTGTATCCGCCACACAGAAAGTGACATTTCCTTATACTACTTACGATGTCTGTTGTATCTGCCACACAGAAAGTGACATTTCCTTATACTACTGACATTGTCTGTTGTATCTACCACCAGAAAATGACATATCCTCATACTACTTATGATGTCTGTTGTATCTGCCACACAGAAAGTGACATTTCCTTATACTATTTACAATGTATATTGCACCTAAGACTACCACACATGAAGTAGCCTTTTCTTATCTGCTTTCATTGTTTTAGAATCTACCAATCAGAAGGCGGCATTTCCTCAAATGCCAAACCCACGATCTAGTAGTGTATATTTATACTTGATCAAAGGCTTTGCCGTCAATTAATTTAGGTTACCATGTTATTCTTGATGCATTTGATCCACTTCTCTTGCCCCGCGTGGATACCTAGCCAACGTTGTCAGCAATATTTCAAGTAGTTGGCTAATTAGAACATGCATTCCTTGAGACTTCAAAAATCAATGTTGCCTGCCCCGCTCCGGTTAGACTGGCCGTGGGCGTCCCTTTGATGGGTTAGAATATCAGACTTCCCCTTCAAAAGTTCCTTTAACGTCTAGGAAGGCACACAAGACTCATCCTTCACTGCGGAGGGTGTTAGGACAACTCTTCTTTGGCTCTTTGATCCCATTTTATCTTTCAATATTATTTCATAACTATTACACGTAGTAGAAAATTTGATTAAAGTGTTTTAAGCAAGTCCATCATGCTTGAATTAGATCAACTGCGGCATTTTCTCAAAGCTTTCTGAAGTGCATACGAATATAATAATGTATGGATTGATGTAGGGGCTCTGATTGTGTCAATTATAAAACGGTTTAGCAGTTTATCGTCAGATTGTCGTAATACGTTTGTAAAGGTAAGTTACGCACCCTGTTATTTTCCATTATGGCCACTTTAGATGAGCACAGGATAAGGTGCTCGGGTGACACCTCTAAGAACAAGCATATCCAATATCTTATTAGTTTGAATGATGGTCACCATTAGCTTTATTGATGCGATGAATCATAGATGTATCGGCAAGAGGTTTATACAGGCATCTATCAGGGTTAAATGCATTATGTTGCGAATTGAAATGAAGTGAGATCATTGCAGACAATGAAATTTGAGGCGATTTGGGCAGGAAATATTAGTAGTCTCATCAGAAGACTATTTGAGCTCATGAAATATCAAGAACAGAAAGCTTTCAAATCTAAAACAATTTACGAAGTAGGCCAACTTAGATTTACTAGTTTCCGAAAAGTAAGCTATGTACTAGAATAAGTACAGAAACTTGTATTACCTATGCTTCTATGGCTCTGTCAGTGAAATGTATTTACATATATTCATATGCTTCGTGTATTGCTCATTATTTTGTTTCATATTTCCAATATCGTCATATTGACTATTACAGCTTATCTCAGCAGAGCAATATCTGTGGTGAGATGGAAATGCCAAAAAAGGATGATATTAAGTAAGATTCATGTAATAAAAACAAGCCTGTTGACAGTCAGTTTTGAGGATAAATTCAGATATCAACTTCATATGACTTTAGAGGTCCTTGTCCAACTCAAATACTATATATGTATAACAAGCTTAAGTATATATTGAGAGTGCCCAGAACAATAATGGTATTGCCCTCGGATATGAGGGCGCTGGATTCTAGTACTGACGGTCTAGTTGCTACCATACACGGCTTCCAATACGCATGTTGGAAACACGTATACCCCCATTATTCAGCGTAGTTTGCTAACTGTCACATCCGATATAAAGAGAAACTTTGAAGTATTGCGACAAAAGTGATGGAGGTATACACAACAGGAAAACGTGCCAAACACTCAATTATATGAAGTCTCTACAACTGCAGCGTTACTGCAGTAGTAGAGCACTCAGCACTCTACGTTGGGCATCAGACAGTCGAAATGGCTGACGATTTGAAGTGAAAAACGTGTTCTGCCGTTTAAGTAAAATAGCACAGTAACAGAGCCAACCATGGGGGTCTCGACTCTACGACGTGGCTTTGAGGCAGGCTTTCATCCTATCCAACCAGAGGAAATACGGGCGTGGGAAAGCAGAGGTGGGGGGGGGGGAGGGGGTGTGGTGGTGAGATTATTGGTAAAAAGTCGGTACCTGCGGCTCTTGCAGCCTGGGGTGGAGGCATTAGGTGCGTGGGGAGGGAGAGATGGAGGATGAGTTGGATTGGGGAGGGTGTTGTGAAGGGTAGTGAGGGGTCTTAATGGGAAATAATGCTAACCGCATTTGTCACCTTAAACACTTAGTGATTTCACTTAATGCAGCATAAAACGGCCCGGCGGCGACAACCAGAATTTGTGTGAGGTTGATAACGTTAGCAGCTATACAGTCCCTTAGATGACACGTGTGTCTAGCCTTATTTCTGTGGTTTGAAATTACAACGATCTTTTCAGCACAATAGAAAAGCATGGCTAAAAGATGAACACGCTATATTAGATTCAGGAAAGTTGATTGCATTCTTAACATCAGAAATAAATGCAATATGTATGCCATTTGCACGATTACAAGACACCGTTCAGATGGCAAGTTATTGAGTGAAAGAAAATATTGAGCGTGTGACTCCAGCACAAATGATTCAGGGTCGGGGGGAAATGAAGTATCAAAGAGGAAGACTGACTAAGATCACAGCTTCCTGCCAACCAAAGTCCCAACCCAAGGTCCCAACCCAAAGTCCTGGGTCTGAGAGGACGTCTCTCATAGATCCAGAACAGTGCACAAGAGCGACTGATTTTGGTCTTTTAATTGAAGCCTATATGGAATCGGCCATGGCTGAAAATTGGCTTTAACATTGATCTCTACAGTCCAGTGACAAAGTGAGCAGGAACCGGTGACCCTCGACCAGTGGCCACTGTTTTGATATTTAGATATGGCCGGGATGAGGCTCCCCCTATCTGCCCCTGACACATTCTCCCCACTAATTCATCTTTTGACCCAGTTGTGTTCCATCTTCCCCCTGGTAGGTCCTGTCAACCCTCCCCCTAGTATAGAGCCCCACACCACATGTCTGGGGATGAGATTACAACAGCGTCAGGGTGACTCGATTTGGTTAGCTTTGTCGCTGGACTGTCTATGGAAGGAAATAAACTGAGTGCAAGGGGGAAAAAAGGAAAACATTCAGTATGGCTTTTGGACAACTTAAAGGTGAGGTAGCTTTTGGGTTCAAAATGTGTCCCATAACCTCTACTTTCAATATGCAATTTAAATGTCATACAGCAGTACATGTGATACCTGTCACATATTATTTAAAATGCGATAAAAAACGTCTTAATTCGCATCCCAACCCGCGCATATGACCCAGGGGTGGGACCCTGAGTCAATTGAGAAATATATTATAGTTATAACCCAACACAATGTGACAAAATATATGGTTATCGAAATAATATTCGATATGTGCACGAAGGCATACCATAGTTTCCTAATAATGGGAGTGCCTTAAAAAGGGATTGGCTATTATACTCCTTATTTCCCTGATATTTTCCCATTCCAATCTTCCTAATGGTTTACGATCAGACAGGCAGCTACTGCTTCTAGATGGTCTAGATAGGGCAGACTCTCTCCGATAGAAAGGAGAATGTAGAAAACATTATGTTCTGAATACATGGGAATTGAGTTGACAACTAATCCAGAGAAATTTCCGTGGGTGGCAATGTCCTGTGATTACTTCAAATGTGACAATAATGTTTTGCATCCATAACTATCAGGTAGCTGGGGGACTGTGAACAGCAATGTTGGCTGCTAGTAGCAGAGGCAATCAGCATGGACGGCCTCAATGGAGACGGCAGTATTAGCAGTGGGCACAGAATCCTATCACACCCTTATGGACGGACGCTGGGCTCCATTAACCGAATGAGAAACACTGGTCGGCGACAATTCCAGCCCGGGAATGCATGGCTCTTGCTAAATGAGCAGGAATACGCAGAGGAAAGTTTGCTGGTGAGGGTACTGGGAAGGGTATATATATATGCTAGCTGTGGATGTTGGTGGACTCCTGTGGCTTTCCTTATACTGGCCATTTCTATAGCCATCTGTATAAACCGGTAAGGGTGCATCAAAGGCATGTCCGGTCCGCCTCTAGTCAGCACCCTACAATCATGCCCCTGTCATCATCTGCTCCTTCTGACTTTCCAAGACTATTACCACAGGCCACCGACCTAGGTGTGTTCACATCAGCCTGTCCTCCATTATGGTCCCCATTGAACTCGCCACACTTTCCCCTGTTTTTATTTTATTATCTATTGGTGCTTACATTCTTATAGTATAGTGAAGGAAGGGTATACATATAGCGTGAATACCTTCTACCCTGTACACATGATATCATGGAGGGACTATGAATGTGCGTTCCATCTATAATTATTGCTCACTGCCAAATGTATCCCTTTTCAACTGAATTCATTTAATGCCATTGGTTTAATGAACGATTATGCACTAAAATGGAGTGCACTTTTGATAAGGCCATAGCATCGTGAAATGATGCACTTCATGAAGACCGAGGTGTGATAAGACTGTAACGTCTTCTTTTAAACATCAGCCGCCTATATTACAATGAGATAAAATGACGGTAATTGTCTATGGTTCAGTGCATTCTTAAATTGATTCAATCAGGACAGAAAACCAGTGAGGGGTTTGAGGGGCGCCTTTACAATAAAGCCTTGTCTGCTGAGGGAGAGATTTTCAAAGATCATATACTGATAGCTTCCCTCCAAACAGAACTTGGGAATTGAACGTTCGCAACTGGCCCAAGTGGGTAGAATCTGGGTAGGTCACAATGACATGAGAAAGGTACGGGAATTGAACCTTCGCAACTGGGTTGCGAACGTTCAATTCCCAAGTTCTGATTGTACTAAGTGTTTCACAATTCTTGGGAATATCTCGTGCCTTTCTTGTGCCATTGTGACCTACCCGGATTCTACCCAGTTGCGAACGTTCAATTCCCAAGTTCTGTTTGATATAAATAACGTGGAATTCTACAGAATATGACACAGTCAAAAGCTGTTCACATATTCTCGTGCCAGATACGTGCACAATTCTCCCAGGGATCCCGAGTTGTGACTCAAGAAGCGCACGAGTTCTGCCCGAGATCTTGTTTGCAGGGTTGCCTTTTGTCAGCCCCATGGTACCTGTTACAGTGTTAGCAGCATTCGCCTTAAGATTTCCAGAAATAATCTATACTCTGATTAGATGACAGTGACTTAATCACACCCGTTATCACATCAATATTACCTTCCATGTCTATAGAATAAGACCTATAATCTTGCCGAACACTAAACGTGTGATCTTCCACTTCTTTGGATACTATTGACTTCTACGGATAATACTAAATGTCTAGTATATCGATCGTAAAAGAAAAGTAGCATTTTGGGTTATATATAGACATCCTTAAGCAGAGGCCAAGTCCAAGGGTAAACTATCCCCTTGATATAAAAGAAACCCTATCTGGGTTCTTTTATCACCTGACTATGTCTCTCGGCCGTCTAATGTGATTGTGCCTTTATGGGTGGGAATTACCGATACATGTAGCTACACTCGCCTACTTGACTGGCAAGCCATTAACGGGTTGCTGTCAACCTAATTAGCCTCTCCGCAGGTACCTCATCAATATCTCCTCCAGGGGCTTAACCCCTACAGCACCTCACTCATGTTAACACCTTCCTTGTAATTTTTACCGCAAATATGCATTTCAGAGGTGTGCTCCTCGTGTGTTCAATTAGGAAAGAGAATGACTTTTAAATATGGTTATCATCAAAAGGGGTAATATGTTCCATTTTTATCAGACGCCCCGCAGGGATGGGTTGCTACAATACCATATGTTCTGGAGAAAGACCTACTCTTTTGGATATGTGTTGATGTATTTCCTATAATGTAGCCGGCAATAAATTATGATTTAGTAGTGGGAGACTTGGAAAGACCCTAGGGGGAATATATGATGGCAACGTAATGTAATAAGATCATGCTAATACATTATAAAAGGTCTGTTGAAACAAAAAGCTGGATAGTAAAGTTAGAGCTTGGATTTTAAGCCATATCTCATGTAGAATACATGCCATGATCAGATGACCAGTACTGTATTACAAAATCCCACATCGTTGATACCACGGACATAATATAGACAGGGTCTTGATAATCATATTACTTGTGCAATGAAGCATTGAATAATGAGGGGACTACCTAGCATCTTGATCCGGGAATGAAACCGTGAAACCACCCGAAGGATTTTAGAAAGTCTACATCAAAGGTACCAAGATTTTGTGTAAATGGGATCAGATAACTAAAACCTGCGACGTACACACAAGTTTCCTTGCCAGAATATACGGTTCATCTCGTATAGAATTACAGTATCTCCAAGGACCCAACTATAGCTTAATATATTCGGTCATAATCACGGAACCGATTTTCTAGTGTCTCACCTTGGGAATTAATTCTTTACTATAGAAAGAAAATTCTCCCATAAAAATAATTCTTCTCATTGGTCCTTGGGCCTGGGCCAATATTCTACTTCACTTGTGAAACTCATGGAGAAACCCTCAGTTCGGAGCAATTCTGCACCTCTGTCCATAATTATACATTACTGAAATATTCCCACTAGAACAGAAGTTATAGATCCTAGAGAATACACTAATATTTTTGGAAAATTAAGCTATGATTTTGGAATTTTGGCAAAATGACATATACCCGAGATTATCTTTTTATATTGAAGGGTGTATTTCAGGCCAATATGGGATACTGTAGTATAATAAAACAGTTTATTATCTAAAAGTCGATGTAAGACATTGATGCTAGCATCCAAAAATCGACCACTCCCTGTAAAATTAGCAATGTGGGGGACCAATGCCCTATACTACAGGGACAAATTTCTCACGATGAGTGCCGTAGTAACAATAACTCAGATTATCCATGGACACATGTGTGTGTCAGAGTAGCAGTAGATATGCCCCCACCCCAAGCACAGACAAACCATTTCAGTCCATATTGTTATTCACAGTGAGTTCCCATTTCTCCCTGCTCCTCACTGCTCCCCACCTGCTCCGGCTTGGCATGGGGCTTTTGCTGCATGCAGGTGTAGTGGAGCGTGGCAATCCCCAATGGGTGGTGATGTTCTTTACCTTTGTTCCCAAACCGGAGGCCGGCTGGTGGAGGGATCAGCACATGCTGCATTACCAGAGATCGGAGCCACATCAAAGAGGCTCCTTATCCACGTTCAGGGCCACATCAATGACGTTCTTTATCCATATTCTGGGGCCGACACGTCACGTGACGCAAGACCCTTGACGTCACCTGCCTCCTTCTGATAGAGAACGACAAGGACTGCACTCACTCCCCTCAAACCCCCTAGCGGCAGAAATAGCTTCTCTAACGGAGGGCCAAAAGGGGGAGGGGTGACAGAATTGATTATCAGTAAGTGGCGAAACAGTATGTTTAAAAAATGCTCCTTAGAACGTTCACATATACGTCAAGTATAAGGTATGAAAAGCAGAGTAGTGACAACGGAGCATAGCAGCACACATATGATATAGGGATATAGGACAACGTTTATTTAATGAACGTGCATGTGGGTCTACAGTGCTCTCGACTTAAAAGGCCCGGCCGTTAAGAGACTAATTAAAATGTACTGAATATCAGTCAGCTTCCAGATACTTCAAACGTTCTTTATTGTGGGGCGTCTAACTAGAACGGTCGGTGCTATTGACAATGTCATTATGAGGCCCTGAGGGATCCCCTCGGCTACTTCAGCCTCCAGGTGTCCTTGGAATTTCTATAGGGTGAAGGGCATTGGATCAACAATCATACTAAATAATGTGACAGCCTCGATTCAGGACAGGAAGCCACAACCGGTATGTTGTGAGCATCGGCGCTCAGGAAAACTTCTCGATTTCTTAATTTTTGAATTATCCATCATACATAGTGAAGACTCTTGTGGGAGTACAGAAGGGATGGTGGGATGAGAGTAGGGGAGGCAGGGAGTCGATGCGGCCAGTACACCTCACCCCTCAGCCTATTCCCTGGGTATTATCTTGGTGCAGTATCTTTTGAATTCCTCCAGTTGTTCTAGCCTGCCTTGGTCTGAGATGCAAAGAATAAGCTTGCTAAAGCGGACAATATATACCGGTAGTCTGTTATTTGGCAGATACTGAATGCAGTAAATGAAACTTTAGGCTCTTTCTATGGCAGGTTTCATTCTCTGCTCTATGCATTGATGATGTCTATATGATGTCACAGCATGTCATAGTCTGGTCTGTGTTTATCACCAGTCACCAAAGTAGCACAGCAGTGAGAGGTCGACCCCTTCTTCGTACACACAAATTGACATTTGGTTTACAGGCTAGAGTCATTTATATGGATGGATGGGGCGAGGGTGTCTAGTTCCCGCTTTCTCTTCACCACTGGAGTTGAGGACCTGTACACCCAGGTAGGTAATTGGATGACCTGTACACCCAGGTAGGTTATTGGGTGACCTGTACACCCAGGTAGGTTATTGGGTGACCTGTACACCCAGGTAGGTTATTGGATGACCTCTACACCCAGGTAGGTCATTGGATGTGGTAGACACTCAGATTATGTCTACTCTTCTAAGCAGCCAGTGACTATCAGACAGACTAATACAAAGCCCTCTATAAAACCACTTATTTCCCCTGAGTAAAATATCGTATGCTTTTATACAAACTTTGAAAGTTACGAAAGCTATTAAATATAAAAACCAAACGTAAACCTCACGATATCCCTACACACCAAGACAAACACTAAATACCGGGCTTCTCGTGGTTTGTCACTCTGTTATTGACCATTTTATATGGGGTAATTACACTGGTTTTGGCAACAAATGTTAGTCTTTCTTAATTTGTTCACTGGATTAAGGAAATCCCATTTCCCTAACTGCTGCCTGTCAGATGCAACCTCCCTCAAGTTCTCTTTTAGTCCATCCCAACAAAAAGCACCACTTTCTCTTCCTCCACAACAACAGCTGAAGCTGTGCCGACACTGGAGAAGTAGTTTTCTGTCCCCCAAATCAGCGCCCATTTCAATCCACTCAATTATTTCAAAGTCAATTGCATTACTTAACATTGGTCTGTATTGATCTGTAGAAATGAGCAGGTAGCCTTACTCAGCCATATTATTGCATTATTAGAAAATTGACCTGTTCTATATCACTACGTTTTTTCATAAATGTGGAAGTATGTCATACTGCAGTTTAGATCATAACTCTGAACTGTCATTGAATTATCAATATTTCAAGCTTCGATTCTACTAAAACGCAATTTCCCATCAGTCAGTACTGGTAGTTAAAATAACAATAAGTTGAACTAGAAAGTTTTCAACCTAGAGAATGTCAAACCCCAAAAAAGGAATGAGTGATATTTGATTCACGTTTAAATTACGACATGCGGTTTCCCCACAAAAAGATTTCGTAGAGTTAAAACTGCTCTTTTCGTCATATAAGTGGTACGAGCTGTTCAAACGTTGCACAGATAATCAATTTAGATTACGACTTCTGTGTGTGTATTATGGTAATAACTGTACGTGTATAGCATGTCAGAATATAATCATGTTTCTAGGAAGGAGAATACACCAAAAATTACAACAGTCCTAACTGACTCTTGAGGCAGCTTTGTGTACCTGCAAATAAGGTGGAATAAACGAAATACTATAAGGACGTAGTCATTTACCGGTAGCTGTTTGCGGACACGCAACACTCACAATTTAATTTCTACACATATATACAACCCATTACTGTAGCATACTTATTTTGTCGATAGTCCGGGAGTGCGAAGGGGATTTTTAGCCTAACTCTGCGCTGTCTTAAGTTTTTCTTAACCATTAACAGGGCCTATATGTTCATGTCTACGAGGGTGTAAACTCTTGAGCAATATTGACTAGAATGTCTGAACTTTTGGAAAATATCATAGGCCCGGTTCTAATCAACAAAGAAATGTGATCCGAATATTCATTCTGGGGTGAGGGAGTTAATATTCATAATTAGTGAGAAACTAGGAGAGGTAACGTTGGTTACTGCAGATAAGGGTTGCACAAAAGGTCGGTCATTTTAATCTTTAATGAGACGTTACTATCACGGAATTAAAAATGATATACCGGTATTTGTTTCTAATCAGAATAAAATTGCTCATGGGTGTCGTGAAATTTTCTCACCCATCTGGAAATGAGCACATGTATACAGACACAGTCACACATTCAGACACAGGTGGATAATCAAGAGAGTGACAAGTACAACCAATGAGTTGATTAGGTGAGTGGGTGGTCACCCACTCACTTACCTACTCGTTTGCTCCCCTTCTCACCCACTCCCCTACTCACTCACTCCCCTTCCCCTACCCATCCACCCATCGAGTCATCCACTCCGCTACTCACCGACTATGCTAATCACCCAATCCCCTACTTGATAGCTCCCCTACTCAACCTACTCACCCACACTAAAGGTTAAAGGAGGACCGTACGTTACCACTTACCTTCTGCCAGCTTTATGAACTGTGTCACACCTGGGGCGATCAAGGACACGTCAGATGAAAAATTTGAATATTTTTCCATCTCAAAATATCTGAAATAACAAGTTTAAGCTTTGTTAGGTTAGAGAAGATCAAGTCTCAAATCTTACTTTATTTTTAAACTAAAAGCAAAGTGCACTCTCTTCTCTTCTGCAACTACCTTTAAATAATGACATTTTAATTTGAAAATGACCTTTTCATGCAGCCCTCTTTGAAGGCATGCAGGCAATGGACGGTAAACCCATACTTTTCTTAGTCTAATAATGAACGAGTCTCACTTCCTGAGGGAGAGACCCTGAGAGTGGCGGGTAGTAGTCAGTCAGGAGGGTGTAGGTCATAGCTGAGGGGCCAGAGGCCCTGGGAGGGTTAAGTATTAAGTCATGAGCGGTATAAGCCATGGTTGAGGGCTCACAGACGATGGGAGGGGCGGGTAGGGATCTAGATGGCTGTAGATCATAGCTGAGGGACCAGAGACCCTTGGAGGAATAGGTAGGTACACTGACACTTGCTACTCCCTCGCCTAGACCCTACTACTAGCCCCCTAGGCCTAGGGGAGAGTGAGGTTAGTTGAGCCACTTTTTACTAATCGACCTATCTAAATTATCATACAAAATAAAAAAATATTGGGGTAGTAAATTTTTATTGAATATAAACTCAGTTATGTTAGGTATTACTGAATTTGGTTGGGACTGTAACAAATAAAGTACACAAAAATGGCAATTAACATTTTGAAGAATTGCGGCTTAACTTATATTCCCAGCGAGGTTAGTTGAGCCAAGTGTATGTAGGTTGAGCCAGAATGAGGTAAGTTTAACCGGTCATTTTAGCTGGTCAATTTAACATAGGATGTAATTTAGAGGACTATAAAGATCTCATAGTTAGGTCATGAAAACAGAAATATGCACCCACGGATTAGAATAGTAGGCCCACAAATGATAAGAATCTAGTGTGTGATCCTACTCACAAAAGACTCAGGGATTTGTTATCCCATTGAATGAATCGTATATAAACCTACCCAAAGTCCCACCCAAAGTCCCGCCCAAAGTCCCACCCAAAGTCTCACCCAAAGTTTTTTTGGGAAGGTATATTTTGCCCATTGCTTTAGGGGGAAGCAGTAGATGGAAATGGATGGTATTTACATCATTGGGACAGAAAACACTTGAATTGTCTTGGATAGGCCTAATGTTTCTACAAAAAAAAAAACCAGATTTTTTTTAATCAAAAGCGTCTCACAGAGCCGTCATATAAGACTCTGGGGGCATTAGCTCCCTGAGTCAATAAATACACAGAATAAAACAATTTGGGTAATTTGAGCCATCTTGGTAGTTGAGCCATTTCGGCTCAACTTACCTCACTTGCCATTATCACTATAAAACACAATATAATTATTTATGCCAATTAAGACCAAGTGGGCAGATTAATTTTTTAATGAAATATAAGTACCCAGGTACAGTTAGCTGTGTGGCTATGCCTCTGGTACCGGCCTAGCTGTGTGGCCACTCGCAGGCCATTTGTACCAATCCACAATCTCGTCACTTTGAGGTTCTGCCAGGGTGTTAATTTTTCACTTAGGCCAGACCAAAAAAAAAAGTTGGTCAATGGATTTCGCGCACCTTATTTTCGGAAATGGAAATAATAATTTTTTTTGAAAAAAAAATTGTCAATGGATTTCGCTCGCCTCATTTTTTTCAAAATTGAGAAAAAATTTTTTTTTCAAATTTTTCTTCCAGTAATTCCCCCAGATCAAGCAATGTATTATTATGTTAAAGGCATTTTGTCAGATGCTATGTAAAAAAAAAGAAAAATTGTCGCTCGCTCCACATTTCCACCAACAAAAAAAAAATTCTTAAAAAAAAAAAAAAAAAATTTCGCTCGCTCGCACCATTCTTTGAAAAGTGAAATCCATTGACCAACTTTTTTTTTTGGTGTGGCCTTATGAAGCTAATTTTTGTTCTAAATGATGCACGCACATGTAATGATGTCACCTACCATACATTTATACATTGTCACTCCCTGGTGGACAAGATTTTAGCAATTTTCTAACACCACTCCCATCAAAGGCATCATCCCCAGACCATTCCAAAATGGCGGATTCTGTTACTCTCCAAAGGGAGGGAGAAAAGTACTGTTTTACGACATTAATTGCCGCCAATTAGCGGCCGGAAGTGACAGTTTAAAATGGTGGCATTTCCGTTCTGAGCAAGAAGCCAGCAAAACCGAGATTTTGCAAAAAGAAAATGCTCAATTGTAATATGTTATACATTGCGAAATGTACTCTATGTAATGCGAAATTGAAGAGGAGATATCAGGGATTTATGTTTCCAAAAGAATACGACAGAAAGAAGTGCATGTAAGTGCAGAGGAGTGATTTGTTGTGTGAGGTAATAGATCGCCGCTCAACTGAGGCGGACGCCGAGGTTGAAAGCTCAATTAAGGTACAGTCTACTTAATAGGTATCATATGCTATCACTTAAATCTCAATTTTTGACCGGGAGAGGGGGGGGGGGTAAAATCTTGACTACCCCTTCACCGCTTCGGCCTTCCCCGGTACTTAACAAATGATAACTCCTTACTTTGGTATGATTTGTAATTACAGGGAGTGACTCAACTTAATTAATTCACTCCCCTGCACTGTCAGTCTCGGATTCCAATCCCTACACTGCGTCTACAACCACCTGGTAGGATAGTCGCTGGCCGAAGCTGCTACACTGTAGCCAGTGTAGGCCCTACCGATACTGTGGCAGTGCCACTGCCAGTGAGTCACTCACAGACACAGTGACAGCTGGTGACACTGTCAGACAGTGTGTGTGGGCCTACGATGTAAACAAACTGAGCGATAATATAAGTACAATGCCTAGTTGTGCCATTGTTCGCCTTGTAAGGGTACAATACTTACTCGAATACAAATCCGATGACATTGTCGTTCAACCAGTATCCTTCAGACAGCAGTTTAACGTCAGACTTGCGAAGGAGAGAGTCAAAATAACTCAACACGGTTTGGTCGTCTGCTGCCATCGGGAATCGCAAGGTTGCCTCTGGAGCACAGATGCTGCCGCTACTGCAAACCAGCCTCGCTTACACAGATGTTACCGGATAACATTTTCCCCATTTTCCCGCCCCCTTATTAAGGGCTTTAAATAGCGCAGAATAGACGCGAGGAGTCTAACTACGGTATATTTTCTGAGGCAGGTGAGTAAGTGAGCCTTTTGCCCCGTTGGGCCTTTTACTTACCCTAAGTCTAATGCCCTACAAATCATTGCATCAATAGGCTATAAATCACTTTGAACTCCTTTAAAAGTTGAAATAAAAAGTAGGCCTACACAGAAAATCCTGATATTTACCCATATGAATTAGGGAGTGTTCATTTATTAATTACAGGGGGGGGGTGGTGAGATTTCGCGCGGAGGGGCGAAAAAAATTTACGCCCCCCCCTCGAGAGCGAGTGTAACGTTTCGCGCCCCCCTCGCCGAAGGCGCCGAAAATTTTTCGCCCCCCCCCCCCTTTGAACTATAGTAACGCGCGGGCTTTTTGGCTAAAAAGGGGCTTAAATTTTTACGCCCCCCCTCAAGAGGGGGCAGAATTTTTTACGCCCCCCCCCTCAGAAGGGGTCGGAAATTTTTACGCCCCCCCCCAAACCCACCACCCCCCCCTGTAAATAATAAATGAACACTCCCTTAGTGGGCCCTTTACCCTACCCTGCAAGAAATGAGGGAAAAACTTGACCAAAATATTTATTTGAGAGTGGGTCCTCATTTTTCTTGGAATGTCTAAAAATATTATCACATAGGCTAGTAGGGCCTACACAATTCTATAAATTATTTTTGCATGAATTTCATTTTTAAAATGGCTAATGTATCATCCAACAGATTTTGCACAAAACATTTAATGAACTAGGCCTACATTATTTGAAAAAAAAATTAAAGAATGAAAAAATTAGTAAGAATTTATTTGAAGTTGTTTTTCATTTAAAAAAAATTGTGGCCTGATTTCGCCTCTCATTCCACTCTCAATCTGTCAGAGAGGTCTTCCATATTGCACCATTTGTCCCAACTGTCAAAATAATGGATTTAGTTTATTTCTGAGGCAGGATAAGCCCTGCTGGGCCTTTTACCCCTAGGCCTACTTACCCTATACTATGAGTCTTAGGCCTATAGGAAAAATGCCCAATATATATTTCTGACACATTACACTATATTCCTATTGATACAGATAGCAGTTGGATGTTCCTATAACAAATATCCCTAGAACTTGATACATCTTGCAGTTTTTTAATAGGCCCTACAGTTAGCAGAGCTGGTTGACTGCTAAGTGTAGGCCTACTTACTACACTTAGGAGGACTGATACGTATTTTGAATCTACAATTTGAAAGGCCAGATGTTGAGTTTTTGCTGGTCAACATGTAATTTTTTCAAGTATTTTCTTGTCAAATTCTCAAAAAGACCCAGTGGGCAGAGGTATGAAAAAGAGTTGTTTTTTTGTGGCAAAATATCCAAAAATCTCATTGGCGGATCCGTAATCCAACATATCAGATTTAAAACAGGGCTGGGCAACTGTCGCATTGTCGCAAAAAATACAGGGGTATTAGGGAAAGTCTGGGCTTTCTAAGGGTGAAAGAATTTTGTAAATATTCCAATTAGAACCAAAGTTAGGACTATTTCAATAGATGTGTTCCCAGTGCAATATTCCCCATAACCCATATAACAATTGGTTTTCAAAATTTGCTTGGATCTATTTTTTGAGTTTTGAAACGTGTATTTATTCATAAATGATATTCTAATACAACAGACTTCAAAAAATGGTAATGCATATACTATAAGAATGTACAGTGTATATCTAGTATTTGTCTTATACATCTATATAGTCTATGCTTCCAGGTGCATAGCATTCATATCTATACATCCGGTACGGATAATACCCGAGGGCTCAGAAAAGTTTAGTAGTTACAGCTTTAAAGAGTCATGAGATTGTGCAGATTAAGGATGTCACATATTCATCAATATAAGTGTTCCAAATAACAAATGATGATTTTAAAATAATAATGATACAAACAATAAGCTGTAAGTACAATGTAAGTATCTTCAGTATACATCAGTGTGTTAACCGATTATCAGATTGTCTTATACGTTTGGTACTAGAGTTACAAGTTATGACATTAATACAATAAAGTACAATTAATCAGGCGTCCAGACTGAGTTGGGAAATTGAACAATGTTTATCATAATCTCCACTAAGGAGTAGGTCTTCAATAAGGAGCAGTTGTATGTAAATATGAAATACAGTTAGTAAGTTAGTACAATAAACAATATACATTTTGTATATGTATAAGTATGTATGTAAGCCTTGGGCCAACGCCCACACCCACAAACCCCTCAGAATACACTACAAACCCCTCAGAATACACCACAAACCCCTCAGAGTACACCACACACCCCTCAGAGTACACCAATCTCAAGGTGGAATTCCAAACTCCTTTTCAGGGCAATATGCCAACAGAATACACCAATCTGAAAGTAAAATGCCCATATTCTTTGGAGCAACATGCCCAAAAACTACACCCCAACTTAAAAATAAATGTTCTCAAATTTCTTGGAATATTGTCGCACAATCCCCTCAAAATCTGCACATGGAATTACTAATTTCTCCTGGAACAATATGCTCCCAAAACAAAACAAACATACACCAATCTAAAGGTCAATTTTCTAAATTGTCCTGGCACAACGTACTTCCAAAATGATCAAAATGCATCTAAGTTAACTATTAGGTGAAATTTCTAAAATTAAAATTTTCTGAACAACATGCTCCCTAAACCATTGTAATATATCTTTCTAAAGTTCCAAATCTTGGGTGAGCAGTATGCTCCCAAACTCCTCAGAATATACCATTCTAAAAATAGAAATCCAAAGTTTTCCTGGAGCAATATATACCCCCAAAAGTTCATAGAAAACAGACATCTAAAAGTAGAATCTTGAAATTTTCTCTAGTGCAATGTGCCAACAAACTCTCAGAATGTACCATTCTAAAATTATTTTCTGGGAGCAATGTGCCCAAAACAAAGCTACATGTATTTAATAGCAATCTGCCCTGAAGCCCATCAGAGCACACCAAACTAAAGACAGAAATATCCAAATTTTCTCTTTATTTCACACCCAAAATTTACCTCAAGGAGGGTTGTTGTTGTTTTTCTGGTTTTGTTTTTTCTTTTTTTGTGTGTGTGTTTTATTCTATTTATCTTTTTTTTTAATCTTTTTTTTTTATTTGGGGGGGGGGGGGGGGGTCCCCCGCCACACACACATCTAGTTAATATGTGCCCATCTGAAATACTTTGCTCCAAAGATTTCTAGGTTTGCTCCAGCATATCACAACATGCCCAGCCCTGCAGAATGAAAGATTGCATAGTCCTAAAGGGGCTGATGCTGCACCATTTATCTGACTTATACCACTGGTGATTGTTTAACCACTGTACAATGAGTATTATGCCGAAGTACTCTGTCAGGCCTTGAAAAAAGCCATGCTGAGACGATGTTAGTATACTCCATTTGATGTCTCACTCAAGTGGGAGCAGCTCACTCAGAGCTGCCTTTCAGATTGCAGCACAATAGCTGGGCTATTAGAGTGGTGAGCGATTGTATAACGTCCTCCAAACCATACAAGTATCGGTATCCTATGGCTCGTCATGAATATGAGGCCGTCCCTGTGTGAATACAGCATAATGACATAAGTAAATGCCAATTCTCCTATATTTCCCAATTTGTCCCCAGGCACACCAGTGCTTCACGGCCAATAGGGTTATCTGCAGCTTGGTGGGTGGGGCAGTCAATGCTGCTCAGGTTCTGATACCTGCAGGCGTCGTCAGCCCCATTTGCATGGGCACGTTATTGGATTATGTATGTTCTGCCCTGTGGCAAGCTGGGTATCCTGGTCCATGAGAGTATACTTGATCTGGGATTCTATATTGAACCGAGGCCTTAGAGAGTGGTCATTTTTTAACAACGGCTGCGTGGGGTGGATTTTCTTGCAAGTGCAGCAAAGGTTTTCTGCCCCCCCCCCCCCCCCACGAGAGGAGGCGTGGACCCCTTTAAGCCATAGTAACGTGCAGGTTTTTTTTGGTTCCCTCCACGATCCACCCCACTTTTCTTCTTGCAAATGGCCACTTCCTTACAGTAACTTACAGATAGGGAATTATTTCAACAGACAGTGTAGAATTCATTGCCCATTTTATAAGTGACAACGTTTAAGATTTTTCAATAATATCATATAGGATTGCTAATCTCATTCTCCATGCTTATCACATTTTTAATTCCCTTCGCTTTGATATAAATATGTCTTTAGTGGATCTGCATGCATCATTAGATGAAAACAATTTAGTATTTCAATAGATTGATCCGAGCATAATCCACTTCTAGCTTGGGGTCCTTGGGGTCTAGTATAAACATAATAAACACAACCACATAAACAGCTTTGAAGTAGAACCAAGGAAAGATGACATCAAAACACAAAGTGGTAAAACTAATGTTCGGATTGATCTCTGAATTATTTATAGCTGTCTACATCTATACAGTCGGTCCCATCAAATAGTACCATAGTTTTGCTGAATTGCAAGTGTGGCAATGCATGAGGGAGTTCACAGTACAGCCTGGAAGTGTGCCACTAACCTGGGTACTCTGAGACATAACGGCGCCCTCATCCACACATCCCACCTGATCAAAGCCCCAGCGGGTGGCACCCAGAATCCAGGAGGAAATCGGGGCTCGGCCCTGACAGCATGAACCCAATTAGGTGAGAAATGGTCTTGGCTCAGCTGGGGGGCCAGTGGCAGTATTAAAGGGGCCCATTGCTACCCCATCCCAAGCAGGCAGGGAGGCTCTATAAGGCACCCTGTATACCCCAGCCACTCCTGCTGCTCCTGCCATGGGATATTTGTTTTGATGCAGTCTTATCATCAAAACAAATTTGACAACCCGTTGCTTTTGTCATCAATTTCCTCGGGGATTTAGGATAATGTACTTATAATTAAGGTAAATGTGGGTGAATTGGAGGTAATGTGTTATGGGAACGGTATGCTACAAAACTCGAGTGAACTTGGGTCTTCCGAAGTGAAAAGAAGTTAGGTTTAATAATTGAACAGTTCTTCTGTTATTAGAATTAGCCATTTCCTCCAGGCTCATGAGAATAACTTAATATACACTGATAATTAGTTTTACATGCTTGTTTTGAACATACAAGTTCGGAGGAGGACAGCATTATAATCATATACTAGTAACAAAACTGATTACGTCTGTTTATGATAGATATTTTCCTTTACTGTGTGTAGTTAATATACAGGAAGCGTTCAAATTTATAAAACCAAATTCTTGTCGCTGTTTCCATAAATGTATATCTCAGCGTTTTTCTCCACGCTGAGATATACATTTATGGAAACAGCGACAGGAATTTACTTTTATAAATTTAAACGCTTCCTGTATATTAACTACACACAGTAAAGGAAAGTATCAATCATGAATTGATGCAATACTTAACCTAAAATTATATCTATTGATATGAACAGGTAAAAACTTACCTATTATATTTTATGAATTCAATTTATAAATAGGTCCTGCACAGAGACAGTGCTGCCCCACTTAAACCAACACTGGACATAAGTCCTATAATGCAAGTCACCAAAACTTATCTCACCTGGTCCACAAGGACCAAACTCTATAGGCAGGATTTATAATATAAATTCTGTGAGATAACAATCTAACTCCTGAATGTCTACCTGATGAATCTTTTAACAAGATGAAACACTAGAACTCACCTCCAGACACACACCCCTAATCCTCCTGGCATGACTGTGTGTTGACAACACACTAAGTCACTCAGTCACTTTTTTCCATATACTAATATGTGAAAAAAATCCTACTTGTTAGCTATAACTGCATGTTTTCTTGTCCAAGAATTAATTTTCCTGAATAAAGAAAACATGAGTAATTCTGACTGAGATCTCCCCACAATGAGACTTCGGATTTTTGTTATTGACCTAAATAACATGCCCTAGCCAATGAGAACAGAGTATGGGAGTTTTTCTGGTCACATGACAGTGGCAGCCATGTTGGGGCGTCAAAAAAGTTCACATAGGCCTACCTGTTCAGTACTAAGTGTAGTAGCAGAGGATCCACATACCGTCTTCTCAACTCACTGATTACATTTGTTTAGATGATAAGTATTTGAGTTGATCACATTTCTTAGCATTCATCTAAGGCCACTCCAAATAATAAACTTATTTCTCATCACTATGCCATGAGAAATGTGATGAGGGTGCTTTTCCCACCCTTTGCTGGGGCCTAAATCATAAAGTGTATTGCAGGCTCTCGGAGAACCAAATTCATATTTTAGGAATTAGAAGATGAAAAGGATCTGTGAAAGTTATAGATATGCATGTTTCCTCGCCTAGCACATTTCCTGCACTGTAACCTTTAATTTGATACCATACCATACCTGTCTAATTCTGTCATGTTTTTCCATTAAAATGTGCAGAGAGGTGATTTTGATGATGCGCGCAGTGATGAGAAACAAGCATTTTATTTGGAGTGGCCTAAAGGTCTTTCTTTACTATTCATTTTATTGCTCTACATCATTTTTAAATTATGATTATCACAATCCTTATATCTGCTGCTCCCGTCCTTTTGATAGGAGAGTACATGTAAAAGCAATCTCAGAAAAACTGCTGTTCAATGAAGCTTTGGATTTGTCTGACAAAGTAAACCTAGGCCGCTCTTATAAACATTACAGGTTGTTAGTCACACCTCTCAAGCACCAACACACCTCGTTATACAATCAGATCCGCAGATTGCTTCCTATTTACAGCACCTATTCATGGGATCGGAATGACACCCTGGAGAAGGGCCTGTCTGCCCATAAGCCATCACTTCCGGGCCATACCTATATGCCTTGCAGGATCCTGCCCACCACCTTGGCAACCCACATCTACTGCAGATGGATATCCTGTGCATGTCGTGATGCTTAAAGATGCACTCTTGCTTTGGCCTTGCCTTGTAATTGCTGTACCCTTTGGACCAATAGAAACCCAACAGAGAATATCTTTTGTAGATAGAAGCGCATTAATTTACCAATGGCTTTCATATGATAAAGCCGTTAACAAAACGTTGTTGAAGCCCTTCCTGAGAATTGATAAGTGAGTGATTACCCATAATATCTGATACAGATAGGACACATTTTACTGCAGAATATCAGCTATATGCTTTTGATCTTGTTTGTCACAGAAATTCAAGGTATTTTTGCTATGATTATATTTCCCACTTGCCCTAGTCTTTTCAGTATGGGCTTGGATGCAGATCGCAGTAACGTGTCCCATGCGGCTCCATAATAGCTAACATCAGGCTTGCGTTAGGTGGCCTCCGGCTGACATGGACATCCCATCAAGTTGAAGTCAGATCTCCTATTGTATTATTGTCAAGGCCTTCTCAAGCCCGTGCGACCATTGTAAGCCCACATCCCATAGTATCCTTTAAGATGCGGGCATGGCACAGCTAGGAGCTATGTCTTCTCCAGGTGCTGTTCTTGTCTCTATGGTGACCACTCATCCCTCACCAGCCCAGGCCCCCTGCCGCCCCTGGCCCCAGCGGATGGCTGAAGAACGTGCACTGTGTGGGGCCCAGGCAGCCCAGGGCCCAATCATTGATTCTGGGGGCTGCTGATAATGAAACCCAGAGTTGTGTTGCCTTTACGCACTGACTCCTGCCTTGAAAGCCAATTAGATCTAATTATCCTGCACACTTAGGCTGCTTTATGGAGGCTTTCAGCACCAGTCTTTATAAAGTGTATGCCGTTTTAACTGTAAGGGGATTTATGTCTTTCACCCTCTTTCACATTCTCTCTCTGTCCCTCTCGCTATTTCACAGTCACACCCAAATTTATTTCAAATCCCGGTGCCCCCACAACCCAGATTATAATCATCATATACATCTGCCTACTCCTTTCCATTCTTTATTTTATTGTTTACTTCTTTGTTCCACTGATATACAGGCTACATACATTATAAACGTTTTTAAACATGTCTCATTACTTTGGATATCAAATTTTACATATAATAGCCAAATCCCACAACGCGAAAAGGGGGCCAGAAAGTGTTGCGAATTGAGCTTCTGACAAGGGGGAACTGCTGCCGATTTTGTAAATCGCAACACTCCTCTCAGGTTGTAGGCCTCTCCAAATCCCACTGTACCAGGCAAAGTGTTGCTTATTAGGCTGTAATGCTGCGATTTATAAGGCACATAGCTAGTATATGGGGGGAGTTACTTCACATGTCTGTCTGTATAGCTATAGTGCAACGTGAATACACAAGTATTACAAGTTGTATAGGGCCTTCCGGTGGTAAGGTAGGTGCAGTATCATAACTACACTGTCACACCACTATAACAACCCAGTCATTATACATGTGTACCATTTATGTCTGTCCTATGTCAATATAATTATTAGGAGTGACCCCCCTTATTTTCTGGACATTTTACCTCTATCAAATACACAACATTTCCCAGGGGAATCAAGAGAAAATATCTAAATGTTTTGATCTCTACTACTATGCAAATCACAGCACTTCCTTATCTATATTGACCCCTTCTTAGCCAATATTAGCTCCCTCTTAGTCGATATACCCAGCAACTTCGGCTAGGAGACTAATAAACTACATTTTCCTCCCCTCTATCGCGTTGTGGGATTTGACCTTAATGTAGAAATTATACAATGTCATGTTTGGGCTCATTCCATCGTTAGTTGAATCTAAAGGAGAGAAGTTGGACACCTAAAAACTAACTTTTACTTCTGAAATATTCAGGAATGTGTGTATGTGTGAGGGCTGTTTACTAAGGGCATACATGGGATACACTGACAATATATCTAGAAGATAAATGACCTATGGCAGGGTGGGCTCAGTAGGAGAGATCGGGCTGGGATCTTTACATACCAACATCGGTGAACCTTGATCCCCGCCTTGGTCTCGAAATCCCAGGTCTTGGGTAGGTACAAAGGACATGTGACGCATAATAATGGAGATGCATGAATAGTTGGTGGGTATAAAACACATTACATGCTGGTTACAGAATGAGAGATGGGGTTGGGGTTTGTGAGGAGTAGCAGGGAACCGACATGTAGCGGTAGTGGGTGAGTGTGGGATCAGAGGACCGACCTGTCCTGGTAGAGGGTCACATGGTCCCTTGGGTCAGAGGTTCCCCCACTCAGTAGGACAGTCAGATGTGCTGGTGGTGTGGGTGTTGAGATGTGAGGGTGGTGAGGCAGGCAGCAAACTGGTCCTTAGAGGTTCATCTTGTCCCTGATCTAGTACATGTATGACTTCATACTATAATGAAACTTACCTATTAACTCTCTATATATATAGAAGATATGGGCCGAGAGTAGTTGGTGTTAAACCATGGTGTACAGTAATGCTATCATAAACAACCAACGATCCTATACAATAGTGTTTATATGTATAAAATCATAGTTTACCATGATATACAGTTGTAATCTATAGTTAAGATATAGTTTACCATCACACGCTATGGAGTAAATTGTGGTTTACCAGAGTATACCATGGTGCGTATTTGTAAACCATGATAATGAATTTACTTTGTATAGTTTACCCAACATGCAAATCCATGCAAATGTTGACTTTTATAGCATTAATATGTCCTTGTTAACCCTGACCTCAGTGGCTATTCAGGAGACTCATACTCAGTCCCTCATACTCGACTGATAGCTCAATCAAATGGATGCAACCAGCTCTGATCTGATTGGCTCAGCACTGCATTTCACATTGCAGCTCAGTGACTGGGCAGCTAGAGTGATAAACAGTTACATAGCCCTCCTTTAATCCTATGCACCTCATCATGACCCCATATGAAATATGATCTGATGATATTAGTAGATGCTTATTCTCCTATATTTCCTTATTTATCTCCAGGCACATCAGTGCTTCACTGCCAATATGGTTATGACTGGGTAGCTGGGGTAGTCAATGTTGCTCAGCTTATGATACCTGCAGGTGCCATCAGCCCCATTTACAAAGGCACATTATTGGATTATGTATGTTCTGCCCTGTGGCAAGCTGGGTATCCTGGTCCATGAGAGAATACTTGATCTGAGGGTCTGTATCGAAGTAAGGCCTCACACGCAGGTCTGTTCGCAGCTAGTAGACGCATCCATAGCATGGGTTGTGGTTATAAATACATGTAGACCTACAAGCTTATTGATTAACTGTTGAAGTCTAATTTTGGCGAAACGTTAAGATCTTTTGTTTTATAAATAAACTTGCCACCACGTACACCTTACTTAAGTTGTGGCTGTGTTGATCATCTTGAGATATAGATTGAGAAAACAGTCATGTCAATCAAAATAATAGAGAATTCAATACCAATCGCCTTGTATAAGAAGTACTTTGACTGATTTGACAGCAAGTAAGATAAATGAACAAAGAAGGGAAATATTTACAGCATGAAAAGGTGGACCTGATTTATTCATTTCTGAATTACTTATAACTAAGTTCTTGTTCTAGAGGTACATTCCCTCAGGTGGTTCTATAGGAGTGTACTATGAGTTAATACTATGCATGGTTTTGCTGAATTGCAAGAGTGAAATGTCTGACAGAGTGAGGGTTCACCCAAATCACAGTACAGCCCAGAAGTATGCCACTTATCCAGGTACTCAAACCCCCATCAGGTGACACCTATAATACAGGAGATTGTTGGCATCCGGCCCTGACAGCATGGATCCAATCATGTGAGGAATGGTCTTGGCTCAGCTCAGGGCTGCTATGAGTATTATAATGCGGCCCCACTTCTACCCCATCCCAAGCAGTCATGCAGGTTCTGGGCAGCTAGGCACCCTGTATACCCCATATATTGCGCCTCCTCATATCATTGAGTATTTTGGTCTGATGCTTAAAACCAGAAGCATGTATGCGAATTTACAGGATATTTCCTTACGTATTCACTTCATATGTTCTCATCAAGATGAATCCATGTTAGGCGGAGAGGTTGACTGATGATTCGCCCATTTTATCATCAGTTCACCACACAATGATAACTATGAAAGTCGTGCTCTCGACCTTCGACATTGTTTAGCACCGAAACAAGAATTTAATGCTGTTATTGGACGTTAAAAACTATAACATACACTTTCTACTTTCTACTTGGCTGTAGATCGCACTAACATGTTTCATGTTGCTTTATTCCAGATATCCTATTGACGTAATGACAAGGTACATCCCAAGCCAGTGCAACCATTGTGAGCCCCATCCTACAGTATCCACTAATCTGTGGGCACAGCTAGGATCTATGTCTTCTCCAGGTGATGGAAGTACAGATGACCCATCACCTAGGTCCACTTTAGTGCCGCCTCTGGCACCATCGGTCGGGGAGACAACATGCATTGTGTGAGACCCAGGCTACCCAGGACCCAATCATTGATTCTGGGGGCTGCTAACAATGAAACCCATGATACTGTCTCTGTTCTCAAATTCTGCATAGACACCTTATTTGAAAGTCAATTAGTTATATTATTCTTGTTCACCTAGTCTGATTTATGGAGGCCTCTACCAACATTTGTTGTGCAGTGTATGGAGATTTAATGCCTTACACTATTGCTCCACTCAACCAGTTCACTATTTTTATTCTTCCCCTTTTACTGGCACACAACCTACACATAATATCATAGATACAATACAAACTTTTAGGCTGTCACTTTGGAGACCAGATAATTATTTGGGTCCATGCAACTGCAAGAATACATATCAAGACGAGGAGGGGGCTATCTTGGGGCTTTCTGAAGCCGTTTAATGCGACACCTAGATAAGACATGTGACATCTAGATATGGAGATGCATGACTACGGTAATAGTTAATGGGTGGTCAGCACATGACATGGAGGGTTCAGCACTAGTGGGTGAGTGAGGGATCAGAGGACTGACCTGTCCTGGTGACGGCACACATGGTCCCTTGGGTCAGAGGTTCCCCCACTCAGTAGGACAGTCAGATGTGCTGGTGGTGTGGGTGTTGAGATGTGAGGGTGGTGCGGCAGGCGGCAGCTGCTCCAGGTCTCTGTCGGCCCTGACCTGCTGTGACATCATCCTATATATGAGCATCTGACACTGACCCATTAACTCTTGCATAGCATCCCCGAAGAAGAGTCTGGAATACTAAATGGGAAACCAACATTAAATATGATTCTTCAGTACTGAGTATCATAAAGCAGTAATCACTAACATAATAACAAAATAAATAGGTTTTAAGCACGATAGTAAAGGCTTTCCGAACCTATACAAAAATGAGGTTTAACAACATAGTGACATGAGAGTAAGTGAGATGGATAAGTGAGGTGTGGGCACACATGCAGTGTTGGCGATCACTGTGGGGGCCTATACAGATGAAAGATATCGTAATTAACACCCCTCCAGACACAACACACACCTTACCAGTGACCTGTATGGACTCTTCATCACCCACTTGCAGTTAATTCTTAGACCTCGTCGATTTCTTCTCGACCAGCCCCTTTTATCTATTTCTTTTATCAACCAAATATACATAAACACTAGCATATGTGATATTAACCACTGTTCACACATGTATTAATTTACCTGTTTCATTTGAACATTTATTATGTTATTAATCATGTATATCTGATATGATATCCTCAACATCAAGTGTACCATTACATGTGTTATTTAATCAATTTGATAATTACAGCCATAGGGTGCGTTAGCTACCTATTGCAGTCAGGGCCATCCAGGGCAAGGACAAATTCAGGGACATTCAGCGCGCAGCGCTAAATAAATTGGTGGAAAATGCAGGATTAGGATAAATAGAGTAGATCCATTAATAGGAGACCCTGGGAAAAGGGAGCAGCAGGAGAAAACCAAAACTCATTATACAGACATCTAAGCTTCATGCCTATACTTGATTTTAATTGCTCGAAACCATTTTCCCCTTGCATTCCTGGCCCCCAACAAAATCTTAGAAAAATACTACGCTTGTCCTCATGAAAATATAATGCAATTCATATCTCCCTTCATGCGCGCCTCATCATTATTGTCAACCCTGGGATCTCAAAGAGTTTCTTTTTATTATGGCTGAGCTTTTTTTTTTGCCTGCCATAGAAGAAAGCATAGTCACTATGTCGTACCGATAAGTCCTCCCGATAAGAATATAAATATTGCAGTATTACAGAGAATCTCAGCGTTGGTCTACATAATACAGTGTTCCTGGTAGATGTAGTGGGTGCCACGAAGGCCTGTGCCAAGTACACATGGGGCAACACTCAGTCCTTAGATGTATGAATATCCCCATGCACAGGATTGATAACAACAAAGAGGACCATCAGCCTAACTGAGTGTAGTCTCCACGTCTCTGGTATAGACTCTGTAGTATGGTCATAACAGAGTGGGCTTTGGAATTTGGTTTTGTAAAATGTTGAATATCTAAAGCACGTGTAGAGACAACATGTGTATGCAAAGGTTTACTGTACTTTTTAAGTCTCAAGTAAATTCTAATTGTCAAATTATCCCATTGTTTTGTCCACTTAAGAATGGTGTTTCGAGGTTTAGATAACGTAGGGTATAGTCCTTATGAGCAACACCTCTGATTGCCGACAGGGATGTACATCCTTTTGTGATTCAAGCCATAACAATACCACATGTTTCATATCAGATTGCTGTTTTTAGTGGGCCAGATCTGGGCCATTCTTGCAATCGGGTTTTGTAGAAGAGCGGCTTTACAAATATAAGCTGAGATTGAAGTCAAATCTATTGACCGATCAGTATAACACCCACATTCCATGCTCCATCGACTCCCACAGCGTATATATAGGAGAGGTTAGAGTTTCCTCTGCTGCTACGTCACAGGGTGGCGATTTCTTTTTTTTTTTTTTTGGGGGGGGGGGGGGGCAAACAGAGGCATCCGCGTGGTTAGGTAGCTGTACCATGATGGTGCCATTAAACTTAACTTTATGGTATTTACTGGCACATTTACTTACCTGGGTCGTAGTATGATCTGCAACTTTCGCTGTAGTTATACATAGTACATTTAAGAGAGTACTGGAATGTATATTTATTTCATTATAATCTACAATGTATTTATGTGACTGTAAATGTCTGAGATATGGTTCATATACCCTATAAAGTACCAACTACATGGTGCTTGTTTGCCCCTCACAGTTCTATTATTCGGTGCAATCTACAACTCTAACTCGCCCTTATAGGGTGGACCATTCGTACACTGGCCTGATGCTGTATGACTATTCCCTATACTATTCGCCACATTGTCTTACGTGACCTGACCACCAGATTTAAAGCAATGTCCGGATGGCATCGACACTGCGTGTTCAGTCGATGTGCGTCTAAAGTAGAACATATTGGACAAACTTAGTTTTTTCACTGTAGCTGGCCACTGCGGACTTTAGTGTAAAAATAGCACGGCTGAGCTGCTCAGGGGGATGGATTTCGGTGCGGACGTCGCCTGCCTTGGCTTACCTTGAAAGGGGAGCTGCTCCTCCACTAGCTCACACCGGCTCACCAGCCAACAAGCACACACAGGCTGGTGGCGCAATTCCATTCCATCAATGCTTACACCTTTAATTTGGGGAGAATTTTGTTTTGGCTGCAGTTGATTCGATTCTAACGTGCTTCGCCACAAGGAAACCTAATATTGATATTGTCTCTTATTACAATCTCATTAGCAGGGAGTGTCTAAAAGGTGCAACCTCGACAATGCTTTCTCTAGGGGTGGTTTCTTCTTGAGTAAATAGCAGCAACGCCCAGAGCCAATTGTAACCCCATGTACTTGGTTTGATTAAAGTAAAATGTTTTATCTCCCGCAATTGAAGAACTGTCTGCGTCAAAGTGGGATCCATTAGCAAGTTTCGATGTAGGAGTTCCAACGTATTTAAGGATTGAGGGTAACTGAATGTTGTCCAGGAAAGACGGTCTCTGTCATTGTACTCGGCTTGACATTTACTCTGGGGAATGTGAATTCTCTCAGATCGGTACCAGTTTAAATGTGATTAGAAATCAAGTGGAATGCAAACCTGTACCCACGTGTCACATCCCAGGTAACATAAGTACATTGGGCCATGATTGGGCCAATATACCACTTAAAAATGGGCCAATATTGGCATTTTGATATTGGCCCACCGCTGGTTTGACCGCTGGTCCAGTAATGGCCCATGCTCGGAAAAAGGGATATTGATTTTATGTTGGCCCAATGGTGGGCCAACATTACAATGTTTTTATGTTATTCCAAGGTTAGAAATTAAACATCGGGGCAACCTTGAAATACATATGTCGCCCCAACATATGATTTTCAATATAGGACCACTGCAACTATCACTAATATTGAACAATACTATTTTTATGTATATAATTGAATGTGCAAACATACTTAAGACATGACTGTCAAGTATCATCAGTTTAGAAAAAGCCATTTCTGTCTTTTTAATCCATCTTGATCTCTATTCCAAATTGTTTAGACACCATACAAACTGTATTACTATCATTTAAGACTTATCTAACTCCATTACCCACACATGAGGTGTCTTCAAGTTACTTTTGCCATTTCCCACTGATGTCATGCAGTAAATGGCACTTTTAGGTATCAAATATCATCAATGAACTTACTGTGACTTTTAAACATGTAGAGCACACTGGGGATCACATTTATAACCCAATATGATGGCAAAGTAGGAGCCATCCTGTAAGATATTCTTCAGGCAACATTGGATTCCCCTGGTGTAGATCACAGCCAATATTGGACAAGTGTAGTTAGAATTTATGTTGGTCCAACATCAGAAATAATATGATGGCCCTGAGATGTTCCAACACTGGGCCAACACTGGGTCAATATCAGCCATATCAAGCATGGACCAGCTCTGGGCCAGCGGTCAACCCAGCAATGGCCCATTGTCAGAATTGCCAAGGGTGGGTCATCATTGTAATTTGTATTTGAACCAATGTGTGCATTACCTACAATGGGCCACGGTTGGTATAACGATTGCGATGGAGTCGATCATTGCAGACATTGGCCCAATATACCCTTGCTACCTGGAATGTAGTTTGGACGACCTTTCGTCATTTAAACATTTCAGTAAAGACAAAAACGTGAACTTCGGGTTACATGGCATCACAGGGTCATACAGAGTATTTTTTGCCTTTGTTGTTGTTGTGATTTTTAGCCCTTTTTGGGGGATATGTCAGTATTGATTTGCCGGTCCATGGGTCAATGCTGCGGTCAGTGAATTGGCACCATAGGTCGTACGTGAGTTGACTCCAAGGCACTTTCAAGGTATATCTACTTACCTTCAAGTTAAAATAGAGAAGAAAAATCCATCTTACCCACCCTAGATTTTAGGGCTCTAAACAACACATTTGTGGGGTCAAATCTGAATTTAGCAGAGAACAGAGCTAAAAAATACATGAATAACAAAGTATGAATTTAGAAGTACGTTTGATTCCTATTTTCTGTCATGTACACAATATTGTACAAGGATACCAATCTGTCGCCCACTTTGTTCGCCGCTACAATGATGTACAATATAATTATTTGCTTAATACTGAACTGCACCGCGACGTGTTGCATATGTGAGAGAAAATAAAATCATCACATTACTTTATAAAACCCCACATGGAGGCGATTTTGATGCAATTATGCGGCAATGCTGCTTTCAAGGTCCACCAAAGAGCAAATAAAAGTATTATTTGCTCTGTGGGTCCACTGAGACGACATCTTATGACCTTTTTCCCTTTACGGGACCCGTTTGAGGCCTCGTGTCACGTTTGTGGCCAGGTGTCCCCACAACGTTTTTGCCCTGAACTGACCTTTTCAGATTTGCATTGAGAATCATTATTTAATTCTAAAATGAAATGATTAAGTTATTTAGTTCCAATAAGGAATCCATTTCTGAAATTAAAATGAAAAATCCTTCTATGATGGAATTCATGGACAAAATCATTTTAAATATTACTTAGATCTGTTTCTTTTTAAATAGTTATTTTGGTATACGTAGTTCTTATTGTAGTGGATATAAACCTCAGACCTTCCTACCTATATGTAATATAGCTAAGCATGATATGTACAATTCAAATTGAAGGACACACAATGCCATTTCAATCTACAATTCTCCCTCGGATAACCCTTCCTGCTTGCCTGTTCTGTTTCCGACCCAATATGCCTCATGACATGCTTAAATGCTGATATTTACGGTCCCGACCACTACGGAATTGCCTCGATGATGACACCTGCATTGTCTTCGGGAAGGATAAGTATGGACCTGCTCTATCCTGACTAGCCCCCTCTGGGCAGTGGAAGGTGGGAGGTGCATGGGGGCTGATATGTTACTTAGACGGCGTCAATGAGCTGCTCTGGGAGCAGCTCTCCTGATGGACCCGGGGCGCTGGGGCCATCAGCAGGCTCTCCAGGCTAAACCCAGCCCATGACTAGACCCCAGCCAAATGAAATCTCCACCAACATGAGCTCCACTTACAAAATGGCTGGGCTTGTCCGGCGCCCACCCTCTACTCCCCGCCCCCCTACCTAGCTCCTCTCCCTCCCCCATTTCCTGCGGGCAGTACACCTTAAGTATAAGCTGGTTTCCAGGTTGTGAGTGTATAACCTGATGAGGATCGGAAACTAGCTAGGACGTGCCCGAACTTAAGGTGAACTGGCTGTAGTTTGCAGATATCCTAGGGCAATGGAGTCTGGTACATGGTGGTGGTATAATGCTATTCTATGATTATCTGACTCATTCTCTGTCCTCCAATTACCCCACCAACCCCTCCCCCCCTCTCTCTCTTCGCCTGGCATGTTGGAAGAAGTGCATGCCATTCTAAGCGCAGCGCCATTAAAGGAATTGCCTTTCCATTATGCTGGTCTTACTCTTTAGTTGGCATGAGAATGATTGTAACTTGGCATAACAGATTTTAGCTTAATTTGCGTTTGTATGCGTACTTTAGCGTGCCATATAAACGTGCGAGACAGTTCAATCTGGATAGAAACACTCCGTAAGTAGTATAAGAAAAGTAGCGTGCAACGCAGGCAAGCTGTACCTTCTGTATTGCTATAGAATTATGTTTCATGTATATGAGATATAAGACAAATAAAATACATTGGCGCGACCTTATGTATAAACTTAAACGATATTCAATATTGTGTATCATCTATAATCTCGCTTATTTGCTATATACATAAGCACGTCAGCGCAGTTATTAAACCACCTTTTGCTATTTCAAACAGTATTTCTAATATCTAGAGAGCCCGTGCCCATTGGACTCTGAGGGA
Source organism: Harmothoe impar (assembly GCA_947462335.1). Classification (NCBI taxonomy): domain Eukaryota; kingdom Metazoa; phylum Annelida; class Polychaeta; order Phyllodocida; family Polynoidae; genus Harmothoe; species Harmothoe impar. The sequence continues at coordinate 60,605,739 of OX381704.1, forward strand.
ATCCACCTCTACATCATCTATTTAGCTTTGAGTTAATGCTTGTCAAACCCATCAAGTCCTTGCGACTTTGACAGGCATTATGCCAATAATCATTATAGAACAAGCTTTTATTTATTTGGGCTTCAAAGCTAACGCCGTTTTTCAATGCCAGACTCCAGAGGTCTGCAGTTTCAATCAGACTTGTGAAGCAATGATGGTCGTGGAGTAATGCACATAAACTAAGACTAAATGGATCGACGATTCTTGTTACCACTATAGTGAAGAGGGGAAAATACTTAGAGAGGAAATTTGTATATTTGGTGTATGGTTCATTATGTTAAAACATCTACAATGTCATCACTATTATCTAGAGGCTCCCCCCAAAAAGAAATCACTTTGATTACTGTCATGGGTCTTATCCAACACGTCTGGTGCGTAGGTAGCCATAATGCCGTAGGGCCTATGTAAATTAGTCACTCCCTGTCACTCAAGGCAGAATATATCTTGGGCTGGCTGTAGATACCACCAGATTTCGAGGTTAGATGGTGTAAGAAAACACTCTTCATGATCAGACAACGGTTTCCAGAGGGACCGTGTGGACAATGGAATAGAACGTAGAGGGCAATACGTCATACTTATTTGCATGCCGGAACACAACAATGAGAGCGGAACTGTGGGCTCAGATTAAACAAAAAAAGGGTTGCCTTGATGGCAGTCCCATACACAATACAGTATGGGGTGTGGCCTATAGGGGCTCCTCCTGGGTGGTCCTCCAGGCTCCCATCGTATAGGCCAGCTTGGAGGGGATCAGGGTGCTGTTATCACATTAGCGCGTACGGCCCGGAAATGAGGACTCTATATTGCGTTGATCCCGACCGTGGCCGGTCTTTAACAGGTTTGTGGAGGAGAAGCAGGGAATAAAAGGAGACTTTGGGATTGTTGAGCGGAGGTCTGACGGCTGTGTGGCATATGCTGCCTGACATAGAGCAAGGTGGCCGTCTCAGAGGCCGGTCAAAGGTGGTGGTGTGGATGGTTCAAGGTGAGAAAAGAGCCCTTGGCACGTGTGGTAGCCCCCCCCCCCTCTCCCCCCCCACCTTGTCTCCGCATACCTCACACCCTGATCCTCCTCTCCTGACTCCCACTGTCTCTAAGGCTGAGAGGGCCGTGATGTGATTTCGCACTCCAGTTCCTTCATTCTCCAATTCCAGATTGAGAGTCTGATTACGTGACAATGCCAACGGCACCTCCCACATCCCCGGCCAGCAGAGAGAACAACATCAGTGACGGCTGATGTGAATGGCGCAGTCTCAGTCATTCTTCCAGCTTTGTGACCTTCCAGCCGAGCAGCTCCACAGAGAAAGTGCGCTGCTCTTATAGCGATTGCCGGCGTGGGCACGAACTCAATGCTAGTTAAGAAGTGTAATGGGTCGTTAGTGTGTATTCCAGAAAGCATGCTTATGAACATTTCTCCAGTCACGCGTCATATCAAATTGCTTGGCAATATATTATATAACTGTTTGGGATATAAAACACAGAGATATAGGATAGAAAAGAAAATGCAAGCCGATCGATCAGCACTACTTTGGCATGCATTGAAATAGCAAACATGATAACGTCTGGTGGGATATGGAAATACCTCCTGTTAAGGTGGACAATTATATATGTGGCACCTGCAATATGTATTTATTATCCACGGTACCATTTTCAAAAAGCCAGGCGAATAGCAATCCATAGATTCGTTTTGTATGATTTATCATGATTTATCATAATGGTTTATCATATTGCACACTCAAGTCACCTCCGTTATATGAATGACAATATAACGTAATTTCAGAATTGGGCATAAATAAACCAGTATAATATACAAACTGACATACCGGGTATGCTTATAGAAAACATAATCCTTACTCATATTGGCTTTTTTATATCATTATATTAGGTAGGAAGATATGGGGCCACAATACACAATTATATTAAAATACCATGCACGTAGATTCTATCACTGTACATTCACACGAACAGGCATGAAACCCTGCAAGATACCCGATACTAATGGATACAAGACAATGAAACTAGGTTGTCAAGTAAGGACAAAAACTTCTGCCTTCTGCAATGTACAATGGTATAATTACACGCGACTCAATCGGCCTCAGACACGAATAGACAAATAACAGACCCCTTAAATCATTCAAGTTAACTGCAGCCTAGCATGATATTAGCAGAAAGAACATCATCTATAGATTATCCATATAACCCTCATATCCAATACCTTCCGGAACAAATAACCCCATGATTCTAATGACGTTTCAATTGACATTAACCATTTAACAAATGATATCACAGGTATACATACCCTTGAACGTGGGACATAGAGAGACGATATGGATTGAAAACGGCCACTGTAAGTATAGATTTCAAACACATCCTAGAAGGTCTCCCAAGAATGTAATTAGGTCTAGTTAACATTTTTCAATAGGGGGTATACTAGTCACTTCGATATCTGTTCGTCACGGCCAAGGTCCTCGGCATGCCATGGGACAATAATCGATACACACAGGGACTGGCTGACGTACAAATGTGGCGGTGAGACCTAAACGTGCAATTCCTAACACTCGGCCGCCTTTCATCTCGCTCCAACCTACAGCAGCCTGAAATGTCTCCACATCTGTCAAGAGGTGCCATTTAGAGACAGCAAAACGGGATTGTTTTTGTCCCTTTGACTACTTAATTGGCAAAGACGGTGGGGTAGGGATGCGTTTCTATATTGACAGGCATGTGAGGCAGGAAAAATGAAACGCTGCCTGGTAGAGAAGGGTGAAATAATCATTCAGGAATGATGTAGAGAATTCCCAACTCTCGACATCCTCAGCTGGGTGTTGATGAAGAAAAGGGCCTTTTTTCTTTATAAGGAATGACAGCGCACAACTTGAATGACAACGGATGAAATAAGGTTTAAAAGATGCTGATGTGGGGTGTATATATATATATATATATATATATATATATATATATATATATATATATATATATATATATATATATATATATATATATATATATATATATATGGCAGACTTTAAGGTTGAACAAAGGGATATAATCAGATAATGCAAGGGATGGAATGTTCTACGTCAATACTAATCAATACTGTGTTACAAACCCCATTTTCACTCACACTTGCAATAAATACAGTAAAGGGAAAATACCATACAATTACCTGAGGCGCCATTTTCCTACCCTGGAGGAAAACATCTTATATAGTAATAATATAGACATTGTATTTTTTGTGAGGAAGGTTTCAATCGACTTTAGTCTTTCTCACAAATATAAGGCATATGACCAACATAACAAATGGACCAAATTATCAGGTCCATCACATTATTAATGGTGTGTGGGAAGCAAATCCTATTGGGACCCACTCCAACCAGTCTTACGCATTGGCTAAGACATGCTTACAATAAGTTGCATATACTTGTATGCATGTACATGTATACATGCGATTCGAATGGGAGAGGTACGGTTTGTGAATCTTGTTTACAACTATTGATATTACAACTACTCAGTACAACCCTCTTGTGCTAAACATTTGGACCCATACCTAGTCGATCTGCCATTTATAACTTGGTTGGATGAGGTTTAAACCACTGATAAGATAAGATACTACGATGGGTACTATGTCCATGGGTAAAACCCATATCCATGGACAAGCTCATACAAACCTTATCAGCTGCCACTACTTGTCGCCGAAACCAGCGCACCCTCCACTGTAGTAAAATATAGCTGAAGATAGAGAATCAATCTCTTGGCTTCATTGATCAGCTGTGGAGATGTGTTGATGTGGATGGTGTTGTGTTTTCTAGTCATATTTTCTTGTAACTTAAATCAATTTATTATCACTATATTCCATGATGGGACATACTTGATGGTAGTGGAGGGTACTCGTGGATTGCTCCTGCCCATCGGGATATTTATGGCTAGACGTCCACCTGTCCTCGCATCCAGGTGGGAGCCAGATAAGCCTTAAGGATAGTCCTACCAGTAATGAATCCGTGTTAAACCCAGGATTTTTTTTAATGGTAACATCAGTCGTGTCCCAATGCCGGGGTCGGTACCAGCAACGTGATTAACCTCCGACAGAGCCTAATTACTAATGAAACTTGCAGAGAAGGTGAGGCGAAACACCAAAACACACACTGCTCCAATAAAAGGAAAAAATGGAGAAAGAAATAGGATTTAGCCTGGTGTGGAAATGTCAAGGGAAAAAGGCAATCTTTTATTTTGTAATAGCTTTAATTCACATGGAGGCTCTTCAACGTTTAACCTTTTGGCGAGTCGCATTGGATGGAATTATTTCTATCCCTGAAGGACTTTATTCAACTTTCAATCGAGATCTACTCATACTTCACATACAGGAGTCAATATTTAGAATGTAAGCCTACTGGTTTTTATATTGAACATTCCGATTCAGAATAAATAATAATTAGTATCTCCTTTTACAACTAGAACGTACCCTATTGTCATCGACATACATTGACGTTGACGTTGATCGAAAGACTCCACTTGTTGTACATTTTAGGTCAATGTAATAATGTTATAGTCATGGGCACAGTAAGTAAGGTTATAAAATGATGGTTTACATAGATAGTATAATTTTGCCTGACTCTCTTTAAAGGGGAGTCAGGCAAGGCAGTGTAGGGGCATAGTATACATGATATGGTCACAATCTTATCCAATACCACAGAATACACCAGGGAAACACATGGCACGTTATATGTATTTAGAAAAAAAGAATCACTTAAAACTGGCAATCGTTTATTCCACGTCGCCCTCTTTAATCCAAGTTTAAAGACCCTGATTGCCGTCATCCCCATCACTGTCCCTTCCCCTCAGGGCATTCCAAGATGCTTTCTCGCGTGCCTCTCACCAACAGTTCCCATATATGAATGCCACACATGCCATCTTCCAATAAGGCCCCGGCCCATCATTTTCCTCGGAGCTGTCCTCTGGGAGAAGTGACGTCACAGGCTCCTTCCGGTGAGGGAGGGAACATGGCGGCGGCTCATCTGACCTGCGACCTTTGGAGTAAGTACAATTATTTAAGAAAGGAGCAGAAAGTATGGATGCCTGGCCCGGGGACAGGCCGACGTGGCCCAGGCCGGTTTTGTACAAAACAATGATGGTGACATTTAAGCAGGCAGAATGCCTCTGATTCGTGAGATGGTCAATCACCTGCCTTGATAGTCGGATGACCTTTCCCAAATTTCTACCCAGCCGAAAAACAACGGCATTCTTCCATCTAATAGCACGTATAACTCCATTATCACTGGTTGACCATCGTTATGAGAGGGAAGGAATGCTTTCATGATAAATCTAAATAAAATCACCCCTTTCCTTACACAGGGCATTGATTGGCGGCAACAATGAGAAGACTTAACCTTTGCTATAAATAAGCGCTTATGATTAAGGCTAATGTGGTCACGATGTGGCGATTGTGAATTGAGTCCATACGCATTCTTCAGTTTCATTCTTGTCGCAGAATGAATTGACAATTCTTTTCTTCTGGCTGTTTTTAAACCAAGGACAGTAATGCCTACTCAGCAAAAATCCTTTCTTATCTAACGCGTTAATTAAAACATTAGATGATACGTCCCGCATTTTCCTTTGTAGGCAGAATTTGACTTAAAGGTTCCACATTTGCACTATTCTACTACCGGCAAGGGACCATACTGCTATAGCTAGGCTATACCAACGCGTGATGGTGCTTAATACTGTGGACGTATACTATGCTATATAAATCATGTTACCATATTACAGCAATGGCCTAGTCTAAAGACCGTTACACTAATGCACTTAAACACAAAGGCGAAAAATAATCTACATTCCAAACTTGAAATTGAGTGGAAAACACAATGCCATGCTCATGGGCGGTTTGTTGCTATATCGGATTATGTGCGGTTAGTAAAAGAACATATGAGAAACTACTCTACTTTGATAAATTATAACAAATGTGAAAGCTATATGCTGCGAAAAGGCTTACTTTAGGTTGACAGACATGGCATTTCGTCCTATAGGCCTCTATATACTACATGTAGTACACCAGAAATATAATCGCAGAAAAGACTGCAACTATACCAAAGTAAATGCTGCAGAGGGAAGAGGAATGATAACGAGCTTGTCACATACCCATACAGGGTGACTTTTAAAAGGGGAAGGGAGAGGGGGAGTCTTACTATAAAAGCAAGTGCAATGATATACTTCCCCCAGGAGGCAATTAGACAGGACCTGGCCGCCAGTCGCCTGGAGAAGGCGGCGCAGGCGGGGGGGGGGGGGGGGGGTGGGGGCTGTAACAGCCACCCAAGGTGGAAAGGGACAGGAAGTAGACAGCACAATACAACAAGCGCTTTTCAAAACTTCAATATACAATGCTCATTATTGGCACCCTATTGAATCTTGCTGTCAATGCATCTTCTCATTTTCTGCTAGCATTGAAACATGTTTTTTACAAGAAAGATCCGTGTTGTACATTTGTTGTATAGATTAGGCGCGTTATCTTACTATGGTGTGCAATAGGGTGTCTTCCAACATTCGATGATATAAGGAGAAGGAATGGATATATGCAGGTTCAGCAGCGGCGTAGGAAAAGGGGCTAGGGGTGACTGCCCCCACCCCCCATCACACAGGATGGAGGGGAGGGGCCGGATATGTTTGGTCCCACCCACATTTCCCCAATACCCTATAATATGATACACACATTTCCAAAATCTTACCTCTCCCACATAGGAAAAAGCGGAGACGATTGACTTGGGCCTCCAATCTGAACTAAACGGGGCTCAAAACTGCTCTTTTATACAATTCCAATACAATAATGTATAGTATGTGCCATCACAATTAAAATCCGATTTATAAAGCCAGTTTGGGTGCCCCCCTGGGCCCCTCAATGAAAATTTGCCTCTATTCACTACGTCCACCTTGCCTTAGCATCCCCATGCAATAGGATGTAGACAGTATGGGGGATATTATGAAATCTGTGTGATCGTGTCCTTCTGGCATGTGGGTACCTGTGGGTCTCTCCTCAGCTATTCCTTAGATGTATGAAATGTAATACTCAGAGGAATACTTATTCAGGAATCAAGACATCATGTATGGTCTGGCCATCCAACTGGAATGACGGCACGCTTATAAATGTCATATTCCCGAGCTATAGTTGATAGCAACCAGCAACAACAAAACACATTACCCAGACCATGGATAGCATTATTTTGACGGCAACATCGTGGTTCGTGCTTCAGGCCTGACGTCTGCCTATTACAATAGCATGGCAATATCAGCCACTTTATTGCATCCATTTTAGTTCAGATTTGCTAATATTCATGACATAATACACAGTATCATAAGGGTCCGGCCATAGTACAACTATTTTAAAATGAATTATCAGCCTCTCCGAGTCCTATACTGTACAAAAGACTGGAAGTTGTGCTACTCTTTGTATATAGGCCAAAGGTTCCACCAATGATGAAGTGCTGCTGTCATCTACACAAGTGCTAGCCTAGCTAAAGGGTCACCTGGGATGAGCACGTTTCCACAGACTCCATCATCGGCGGTCTAACAAGATATATGTCATTTAGAAGATAACCATATACCCCGGGCATATTCTTAAATCGGTTATAAATGTTAGGTGCGGTATAAGAATCCGCGCAATATCAGAACTCTTACACATAAATACTGATTCTTCTTAAAAGAAATATGCATGAAATTTGAATATCGTTTCAATTATCCTGTGTCCTACCCTAGATGTGTGATAGTATTCCGCATTAGCAAGATGGTCACTGTACAGCGCCATTTTGTCTGGTACCAGTGATCTTTCCTCTGCTAACTATAGCAGCCAGATGATTAGCTGAAGCTGGTTCCTGTCATGTCCAAAATTTGGAGTTTTAGTGACCATAAACCTTTCAGTTATATGCCTCTATTGTGGGTCCTCATGTCATCTGTTCAGATTGGGGGAGTGGTTAGGACTCTGGCCTGCTCCTTCATGGGTAATGAGTTCAAATCGATGTCAATGCTACACACACACACAAGTTTAAATATATTTTTGGTAGGTTAAAAATCCTGATAGTATACAATTTTGAGTTTATAGATGTATTTTATTTCACAAAGTGATTTTCAAAATACAATTACATTTGTCAAATGAGATGTCATATCTTAGTTTCACTATGGGTAGGTTATTAAACATTACAATGTAGTTTTATGATAATCATGTGATTGCCTCATACTCAGATGGCTTTACAGGATGTAGAACAATATATAGACTATACAATCAGGCCCTCTTCTCGTTGCCTGTCGGCAAAGAGCTTGATTATTATTTGCTTGGCCAAATTTCGGAAATTGTCTTTGGACTTTGCTTTCAGACAGGCCTTTTCTAGCTTGTTCCACAAAACTATACCTCTGTATAAGGGGCTCTTTCTATACCCCATAAGGTTTGAGGTCGGATATACCAGCAGTCCAGTGTCAGTTGAATGCATCACTCGCCCCCCTGGCACAGGTTGCTGGAATTCTAGGCCCAAACTAATGTTGTCATGTTTATCATCATAGAGGTACTTATAGAGTAATGATAGCAGTTGCATGTTATATCTGACTGACAGGTAGTCCATTTTAGTGTCCTTATGAAAGGCACACACATGATGTTTTAAGCGCACATATAGACATATCCTGAGACGCTTGTTCTGGGTTAACTGTCGGTGTTTATGTTGAAAACAAGTTATTCCATTATATAAATAGCCGCAGTATTCCATTACTGGGAGAATAGTCTGCTTATAGACCAGTGTGGCCGTAGGCCTTGTCATTTTGCCTCTCATTTTATGTAACATAACACTTCTGAAGTTTGAGCTGCATACAGTTTTACTCACACTACTATCCAGGTTGAAAACATTGTCTTGTATTACCCCTAGATATTCGTATTGGGCACAAGTTTCAAGTGTGTTGCAGCCCATTTTGATGCCTAGCGTATACGGCAGTGCAGGTTCGGTGTGTGAGAAGACTACTACCTTAGTTTTGTTGCACAGACCACTGCCTGTGAACCACTTATAAACAGCATTTGCATCAGTTTGTAATAAATCTCGGGCCTTTTCTAGCCTACTACAACTTATACAGAACATGACATCATCGGCATACATAATTACACGACAATTATTTGGACACTTATTTATGAAACAAATTAACAATAAGGGGCCATATATGGAGCCTTGGGGTACCCCGTAACTAATTTTGGCAGTAATAGATATAGTATTATTACACATTACTCTTTGAGAACGGTTGCTTAGATAAGCACACAACCAATAACAGTATATATTTGGCAAATTTAGTGCTCTCATGTGGCTCAGCAGCTCAGCATGATGTATATGCAGTCAAAAGCCTTCCGCACGTCCAGGAAACATGCTACCATATGATGCTTGTCATCTCGTGATTCTGTTGTATAGATCCTTCAAACAAGATGAATAGTTATTGTGTAATCTAAAATGGTTTCGTATTCTTACATCTCTAAGTTTTTATTTGTAAATACAATTACTATTTTTAACCAACTAGGGGGGGAAATGTAGTCTTGGCATGGATTTGAACTTATGACCCCTGGACTGATTGGCCAGTGTCCTAGCCACTCCCCCAATCTGGACAGCTGACTTTAGGGATATCCAACTACCAATGATTCAAAAATGTATGACCCCTAAAACTGTCTATTTTGGACTAGGAACCAACTTCAGCTATAGGTCTCACAGAGGAGAATAACTGCATCTCTCTAGTGCGGAATTCAGTGGACATGCCCCATGCATCTCACACCTGGTCGAGGGCGGAAAAGGGTGTGATAGTAATACTTCTAGATTTCTAAATCAATGGACATTGGGTTATCATTGTTCTAAGAACTGCCCATACAGGCCAACTTATATAACAGGAAACGTCTTTATACATACTCCTCCCACCTTACCCCTACTTTTAAGGAGTATAGGCACAAAAGAACAGTTAGGAATTTTAAAACTGCACAGACTTTGCTGATTTCCTAGCTCCTCCAACCTATCTATCTATTTATAAAAGTCTCAGGCTGGTGAAGATTAATAACCAGCTAAACAAGTCTAGTATATCCATACCTAATCACATTTACCCTCACACGACAGGACTTAAGACCTAAAAGTAAACAGTAAAAAGGACACTAACTTGAACTATAAAATGATTGTAATAGGGTGTCTATCTTGGGGGTGATAGACAACCTTTGATGGTATTATTTTTTAATTATGTTGCACTTATAAACCTGTAAACACGAGGAATTACCACTTGGACCAACCGAACTGTTTTATAATTGTAAATATTTCACCTGACCATAATGGCAGTACATGATTTATCGGTCAATAAACTTTTTTTTTAAATGGGGTCAATTCGGGTATTGCACAGGGGTACTTAAAATAATTGACCCACATATAGCTTACTAAGTAGATGTCATGCCTCAGGGTACACACACTTATTACCAGAACCGGTCAAATTCCATTAATTACCCTTATCAATAAAAACATCAGACTTCGTAGAAAATAAGTGTTGATAGCCTATATCCTAAATAAAAGAATTGGTGATCCCAATAGTAATAATAACCTGGATGATATTCTCTTCTCGGCCGCCCATGGGAAGCATGAGATTAGTTGTTATTCTGAATGTGGTGGTAAAGAGTAATCTCTTGTCATGAACCACATCCTTAAATGGACTCCTATTAGTGCTAAGTAGCCACAGGTCCAGGTAGGGAGGCAGACACCAGCGGCTCCTACATCTAGCCTGGATGACTGATACCCCGTGGAGGCCAATGGAGGAATACATCCATCCTGGTAATTGACCGATCGAGGTTTGGAGCGATTGCAGGTAAGCCCAAGGTGACAGATGCATGTCCCCATGGGCCTTACAGATAGCTAAAATGGATTTTAAAATGTTGCTAGTGACCAGGGTTTACAGGTGGTTGGGGGTTTTGCATTCATGTCACGCGATCCATTTTCATGCATGAAGTATTAAGCTTTTTCATCTTTTGATCCAAGGAAGTGCTTAGATCAAAAGAAACACTGACTTCAATTTCAATCTTTTATTCGCTGCCAGGTTCCCTTGTTACACAGACCCAGCTTTACTAAAATGATGTACACTGATAATGAAACCTATAGTCAGAAGTGACTATCCTGACATACTCTGACACATACCTTTATAAGATGACTACTTAATTATACGGTTAGTTAGGCTGACTGTCTTACCCTACTTTACGCTACTTTCCTCTGACCTATTTTCCTGCCTTCAGGTAATCAGCGCTCCATCCCGGCGCCATTACTCTTAGCCATTGATTTAAGAAACACCAAAGAATACTGTGAGGCATTCCGTTATGTTGATGGCAACTCTATAACTTAGCAACTGCAATAAGACATAGTGGCAGTATATGAGTGATGCCAAACACACTTCATGATGATGAAACTAGACAAGCTAAGACCATGGTTATAGATGTACTTGTCAACAAGACCAGGATATTCCAAGCTCTATTGTCTATAACCAGCAGCTTCGCTGCTGCACATAGGCCCACCTGTCCCGGTCAGGGGTGGGTAGACCAACTTTTAGCGGGAGAACAATATGGCGCAGGGAACGTACACAGAGAGAAGGATCCGAGTCATAAGGGGAGTCCAGGCTATAAAAAGAGAGCCAGGCCCCCTTTGGCTCACTTTTCACACTGTCTGACTCCCCCTTCTAATCGCCCTGACTCCTTTACAATTAGATCAAACAGAGTCCAGGTCAGCTGAGGTGAGTAAATGGTTGCCTGGACTCCCTAAGGGAGTCACAGAAGTAAGTATACAAGACAGAAATAGGGAACACACTAGGTGGCACTACTGTACAAAGACTGTAATGCCATCTAGCACAAATATTTAGAAGCTATCTGACTCTCTTTATAAACAGAGTCAAGGTGAGTTGGTTATGATTAAGCCTGCTAGGTGGTAGCACTATACTTAAAATGGTATTATTCTGTATGCTCAGATCTCTAGATCCACATAATTTGTGATATTTATAATTATGCTAATACATGTATATATCATTGTAGCATTAAAATTTAATGTCAGAATTAGATTTCATAAAATAATTGTAGTTAACTTAAAACTGTAGCATAAGCATGATGTATTAGATATAGACACCCAATTTGTAGAAACATGAGAAAGTTAAATCCAGAAAAGCTCAGATGTTCTTTATATAATAACTAATGTGCACTGAGGGATCCTTCTGAGATGCCCCCTCCTTGTGAGACATTGCACCAAAATGATGTAGAAACAGCAGCTAAGGAGACAGCTACTGGAATGGTTATATAGAGGGGTAGGGGATAGAAACTGCCAATGTACAAAGGGAGTCGTGGTTCAATGACTCCCTGTGCCTAGACTCCCTTTCTAAAGGGAGTTGCAGCATGTACCTGGACTCTGTTTGTGGGGGGGAGTCATAAAAGGGAGTCATTTTGGAGGCAAAACCTGGGCTCTCTTAGGGGAGTCACATGACTCCCTTTTAAGGGAGTCAGGTACCGACTCCTTTCATCAAGAGAGTCAAAAGGAGAGTCAGAAAAGGGAGTCATTCTGGAGGCAAGCCTGGACTCCCTTTTGACTCTGTTACTTCTCTCTGTGTAACTACCGACCAGGACCCAACAAAATCGCCTCGGGTAAACTGCATCATGGGAGCCGTATCAATTTTAATGTGGTGCTAATTAAGCTGGGAGAGCGTCAGATTAAGAAAAGCATCGGAAACAAACTATATAAACTTGGACGACATAAAATATGTGGCCTATCATTGCAGGCCTTCGCCTTGACAACGGAATCCTCATGCTTGAAACTAGAAAAAAAGATCTGCCACTAACAATCATACATATGATTGTTAGTGGTAGACAATTATATGGAAGCGGGCGGAGTCTATAACCGAAGAGCTGTATGAGGACGAGAGGAAATGACATGGTCAAATTCCAGATCGGCAGAGCTCATGATACAAGAGAAAAGCCTGATGTATACCGTTGTATTACTATGGAATAAGTTTGATGCTGCACACACAAACGCAAGTTAAGAAAACCATCAAACCACTAGACCAATATTGAATACCAGCTGAGGTCAGTGCTCAAATGCATAGTTGGGGTACATACTACCTGATGTGGTTTATGGTTTCTTCCTCTCCCGGCCCGAAACACATTCTACGCCACCACAAGTTCCTTTCCATACACAATTGATAATCATATTACTTCCAATGTTAGATCGATGTAAGCTTGCCTATTTCACTGCACCCCATGCGTTGACACGCAACCATTGTTTGTTGGAGAACGCCCTTTTTAGGTTGATGCTTGCAATAAATGTTTAAAATTAAAGTATTTGATTTCTGCCCTCTCCTACTTTTCTTTGCCTTGTTCTGCATTTAGCTCAGTAGTCAATTTCTTCCCTAACCCGCCCTGCTCTATCCTTCCTCCACCTAATATTTAACCTTCCCTATCCTGCGTTCCTGCCTTTCTCTCATATACACGATGTTCCTCTTTCCTGCCCTGCCAGGGGCGGACCCAAGAATTTGAAAAGGGGGGTCCACCAAACACCAATGTACCGAAAAGTGACGCGACGCGACTCGCGGCGGATCAAATTATCATTAGAAAAATCTAAATTTTTTTCCAAAGGGGGGGGGTCCGGACCCCCAGGACCCCCCCTGGATCCGCAGGAAGGGGGGGGGGGGGTCCTGGGGTCCCCTGGCCAGCCTTTCTTTACCCTTGTATGGTCTGTTTGTCCTGCCTAAATACTTACTTTGAACCCTGTGCCTTGCCCTACGCCCCAGTGGGCACACAATTCAGTTCAATGTTGAACAAACATTGCATCAACATAGAATCAACATTGACAACCATTTATCAACGTTGATTCAATGTTATGTGCCCACTGGGGCGACCGTGCCTTGAAATAAGCATTAACGTGTACCTTGCCCTGTCTTGCTCTATCCCGCCTTGTATACTCTGTCATGTCCTGATTTCACCTTAGTACATGAGTTATCAGTTGTCTTGCCCTTAATCCTCCTCTGACATGTCTTCCTCTAACCTGTCATGCGCTGTCTTATTTTCGCCGAAGTACTTAACCTGTCCCTTGTCCCACCTTTACTGGTAATCTCTCGGCTCCAGAATTTAGTCAGGACTGGCCAATTAGCCAGCCACTTTCTGGCTCCCTATAATGGCCAACCTAGGTTAGTTAACATTGTCAGGGTGGTCAGTACTGACCAACTCACCGTAGTAATCTCAATTTCAATGAGTATGAGGCTTACTTCTTTTGAGTAAGGCATTAGTCATTCATTGTTTTGCATCAGTCATCTTTGGATAGCACTTGGTCATGCCTGGCCAATGTCCATATGACTAACCTGGGGGTGCCTCCACAGACTAAGGGCCGGATCATTTAGATTTTCTGTGTTACTTACTCTATCCTGCATTACCCTGCCCTAGCCTGCGTGCAATTTATATCCATTTCTACATTGCTTTGTCATAAGTTACTATATCATCTTAATGCCGATAGCTAATGCATTAATACACTTAATTCATTGTCACTTAAATATGTCCAAAATCGGCTGGGTTAATGCATGATTAAAAGTTGACTATGGTAACTAACATAAGGGGTAGTCATCCTATAACAGCAGGGAGAGGGTGTAAATTTGCCCCCCCCCTCCACTAACCCCTCCCCCTGTTGTTAAACATATGAAACAGCCAATTTTGGTACATTTACATATATAAACATATTGATTAACTTTTATAGGTCCATTATTCATAGTGTACATGGAAGCATCCCTTAGATACTGAACAATAAAACGGACCTTTATGTTACAATGCAACACAGACAAATAAATACATATGACACCCCGTTGATCAGTGGAAAGGGGGAAACTTTTAAAAAGGGTCAACTTTTTCAATTTGTTATGCGTCGATGCCTAATCGAGTCAGCCTATTGTTATTGTTAGAGTGTGTGATGCTCATACTTGTAGAAAATATGTAGCCTAAAAGTTCAAGACAAAAGCGTCGATAAATCAGTGTGAGTAATGAAAGAGAATCGCGATATTTCTTAGGTAATGATGAATGGCAATTCAATAAGCAAGACAAATTACACTGATAATCTGTTAAGGAATTAGTCAGTAGGTCCGTTCGGGGTGTGCCAAATTATTTAGCCTGTACCAACTAGCCCCTACTAACTGAGACTTACCATTGCAAACAATAAGCTTTAACAGCAAAATATAGCTGGTTATTGGTACAACCTAAAATCTAAGTTAGGGAGGGGGCATAATGCACACAATTCCCAAACCTTATCTCTCCCACGTAGAAAAAGTGGGACAGACCGTCTTCAGCTAGCACACACATAACTTTTCCATACGATTCCAATATAAGCGTGTATATCCGCCACCATACATAACATGTGACACTTAAAGCCGGTTGTTGCCCCCCCCCCCTCCCACCGATTTGCTTCCTACGCTTCCTACGCTTCAGTTGAGAGCATAATTATAAAGAGCCAGAAAATGACTAACTAGGTTCGTCACTACTGACTAAGGTTTAATCATAAATATTATCAGTTTATTCCTCAAATAGGCTTACCCATTAAACTGCATCAGATATCAATGTACTTCAATCATCATACTAATTAAAGACACACCCGAAGTAATTGTCTTCTCAGGAATAAACTGCAACGTTGACCCAACTTTCCCTGGTACTCAAGGGTGCTTAGCTTTGGTAATTCTACTATTGTTAATTATCAGTTTGCTTAAAATGCCATTACATTAATATGACTGTCACCGTGCGTGATCTTTATACTGTAGTCGATTCGACCATCGCATTGCCTGTATGTGGAGGGTCTGAAGTGACCAAGGTAAACTACATACAGTGCCCACATATACATGGATTTATGATCCATCATGAAAATTACACCAAATTCCCTTGTAAAAACAAGATACTTCATTAATTGAAATTGTTATCACATTAACCTGAGGTGAGGAATGTGTCAAATTAAAGGAGACCTATAACGTTAGACTAAATGGTAGCTTTTGTGATTTTAAATAGGTAGTGGCAGAACATGAAACACACTTTTCTTTTTGCCTTACAATGATATACCAAGTGGTATATATATGTAAGCCTTCATTTCGCCTGGATGAAGAGATGTGAAGATATGACGATAGTAACTTTCCACTAGCTTAAGCAGTGTAACTCGTGGTGTGCTATCGACTGGGCATTTATAAGAAGCAAGACTAAGTCGTCTATGTCTATACTTGTACGATATTATATTGTATTTAAATATGGGATCAAATGTTTCTCTAAAGGTCATATAATGCTATCCTTAGCCATCCAATGCAAATACATAACTGCATAGTATCTTGGAGTAGTACAAATATACCCCCTAGTTGTGAAATTATAAGCCGTGTGATAAATACCTGGGATTTTTCTCACCTAGGAATGAACTCCTATATTTTACTTTAATAGTAGAAGGGTGCCTCGACTTCTTTTCTCCATATGTGTGAGGGATTTACAGCGGTGAAGTCTACACTTGCTTTAATACCCTAGCATTGGAATTCTAATGTGTCTGGTTGTCTAACATCACCTAGATGGTCAATAGAAGTGTGCCAGGCCATTTAAAGAGTGTTTGCATAGTAAAGCATGGCCCATTGGCCTGCCCTGGTATCAATCAGAATAGTTGCGTAATGTGCTTTTCTCAGAGCACGGCGAAATGGCATTTGAGTAGGTATGAGCACCGACAGCTTTAAATGGATCAAGCAGTTCTAGGTTACTTACCTATTTAACCACGACCGGGTCACATTAGATAAGTACAATAATGTACATGAGAATTTAGGCTATATGTTATCAACCTGTCTGTCCTCTACCACACACAATTTCCATTTGTAATAGCACACTGAACATCAGGTGACTCATGAGTTATATGAAAATTCTTATCATTGGTTACGTAACTGAACAGAGTACACACCAAGTACATCCAAATTGGGAATTGGCTTGTGGTTAATGAGTGGTATGACGCCATTTGTCGGGAATTATATAGCTGAGCACCTCTAGGATGGCCATAGAGGCCCAGGGGAACCTACCATGCATACAGGTACTCGTCAAAAGCCAGGACTGCATGCTTCCCGCCCCATGTAAGGACTGCACATTAACAAGATTGGCTCACAATTAGCTACATGGGGCGACCAAAGGGACTTGTGAGCAAGCAAAGCAAACGCGGCTACCAGCGCCTAAAGAATCTGATCAATTCTGCCCACTTGCACCCTCCACCACGCCTCCCTCTATCCACATGAGGCAAATAGGTCCGCCAGGAGGAAAGCTCTGAAGTCAGACAGCACCAGAGGGCTACCACTGGCAGCATAACAAAGTCAATGCACTACAGACTCCTGTCGTGTCCTTTTTTGTTAATAGGCTATCAGAAGCAGTTACTAACTGCTGTAGGGGGAGGCGTCCTTGGTGGTAATGCTGTTTCATGTGGAATATCAAAGTGCAGATGTCTGAAAGCTGGCCATCAAAGCTAATAGACTAGACAATGAACATCTGATATGGTGTTATGCACAATAATACAAGAGCTCTAGGAGTATCCTTACAGTTGGTGGAAGGACTATACATGCAGCACCACTAAAGATACACACAATGATAATGATTGCAAAGTGAAGCACTTTTCGGTGATTTTCTCGCCTGGAGCATAACCATAAAACACAGGTCTGTCCTGAGTGGCAGTCATGTGGGAGGACTATTACGCGGAGCCTGGTTTTCAACAAAGTGGATCACTGTCATGGGCGGATCAATGTCACTGAGTATTAACTGGAGCATGAGGCGAAAAATACTCTGACAGTGATGTGAATCTTTATTTCAACCAGTAGAAAACAACTGCTTCAGTGATGACATTATTACCTGTCTCTGACGGTAAAAAGAAAGTTATATGTATCAATCTCTGGACACTTATAAGGATATTTGGAAGCATTGTTCAATTCCCAACCGGACTGCAATATGAACAATGAAGCTTAATGTCTGTCTATATAATTGAAATTCAAATAAATAGGAGTGAATACCTTATTCGGTAATATAGGGACGGATACAGTTCATCTGGGTCTCAGTGCAACGTGTCACGTATTATAGTGATCGTGTCTTTGCTTTGGGATGAATACTCTTGCGGACGTTCACCCAGTGAAGCGGAAATATAAAATGTTACATTATTAGTCCCACACAATCATGTACTATAATCATTGAAGTGGACATTCCTGCCTGACGGATATAAGGTGGGGAGTTGTACGTGGCGTTAAATTCGGCTCGCTACAGTGGACATATAAAAGATTTGAGTTGTTATAAAGGTCACTGACATCACCATATTCGTAAGTATCACCCCTAGTTTCCATTGCACTAAATGTCTATTCCGAATGTTTCCCGGAATATGATAGTATCATTACGATATAGATTAAAATTATGCTAAAATTATTAAGACTATGCTAAGAAAGTTTGTCCGTGCACCCAGGAGAGCTATCACGTATTTGCGTAAAACTCGGCTGCTAGGTGGGCCCAAGCTGGGCTCAGCTCACAGACCGAACTTTAAATATAAACATTTGACTAAATTGGAGATACTTTAAATTGTGTCCATTAGCTAGTGATTCTTTGAAATAAACATTCTAAGCTAGGTTGCAGAGGCGTAGGAAGCAAATCTTCATTGGGGGGCCCAGGGGGGCCCACTCCAACCAACTCTGATTTCGGCCTTTATAAATAATGTATCACATGCACACTTGTATATTGTATTGTATAGAAAAGACGTACTTGAGCCCCCTTTAGTTCTGATTGGGGGCCCAGGCCCCTCTGTCCCCACTTCTCCTAAGCGAGAGAGGTAACAATTGGAAATTGTGTTAATTTTATTATAGTCTTGACAAATTTTGGGGGGGCCCAAACATATTCAGCCCCCCCCCCTCCTCAGTGATTGGGGGGGGGGGGCGGGCCCCCCTGGCCCCCCTTTTCCTACGCCACTGGGTTGCTATGCTATTATGTCAAGTTGGGTTTCACTTAAAATGGATTTGAGCAAAGTGGGCTGTAAAGTACATCCCATTTGAGTATAGTCAACCACTTAATTTGCTGTGCTCATGCTATCCATGTGACTTTCATGGCTACTTTTCAAATTCCATTCCGTCTCATGGATTGGATTCATCTGGGCTGGCCCTGGGTCAAGTGAGCAAGTAATGTTCTTGAACAAACCTCTTTTAAAGGCATATCATTTTCAATAATTTCAGAATGGCTGGGATCGAGTACTACAGATTTCACAATAGGTTCTGTTATATTCTGCCTATGAATAGGGAACAGGCAGCACCCTGATATACAAATACTTGTTCCCTAAATATCATAAAAAGATATGGTCCTGCCACTGACTAGGTCCTCACACACAGGTTGCCTGTATTCTTGCTGTATCACACAAGTTAACAGATCTGTCCAGCCAGAACATAAATGAGGTCAGCTAGATATATGATGCATTTTTCTACCCTGTGCATGGTAGAGGAAGGGATTCCTACGTATAAGGAGGAAACAACTTATTTGGAACATGGGGCATGACATCAGGATCTCCAATAGTGGCAAACAACTAGTTGCACATCCTAAGATCACCCACCCAGCACCCCCCCCCCCCCCCCCAAACAAAAAAGTAACTTTTAGCAAACCCACATGGGCCCCACCTCAAGCCGATGTGGATGCACTCGATATAAAACTGAATACGTTTTATTATGATTAAACATTGAAGGCGGGGGGGGGGTGACTTCACATTTATAATTATATATATATATATGTCGACCATAAAACCATGATTGGAAGTGCTCTAGAACATCATCTTACGACCACCAATTGTATATGAAAGGGGGTCTGACTCATATTTATAAACCGGTAATAGCGAAGTCACACGATAAGTAGTGACATAATGCACTTTCGTATATCATATTGTAAACGGAGTAGTCAAAGTACATGCATGTAGTCTACTTCAGAACAAAGTGCTTGAGTAAGAGCCAATTGTATTCCCTCCCCCACAGGTGTTAAATGCCCAAGCCTTGCTGTTCCTACAGCAAGAAGGAGATGAGGGTTTGAGACCAAAAGGTCCTGATGAATAATTCCTAGGAAACATCAGTACCAGCTGAGCCGCGAGCGGAGCCAGGCAGGCCTTGTAGAAGTCCATGGCCCTTTTCTATAGCAGAGTATAATTCCATTTTCTGTTTGCGGCATTATTGAAACTAGATGATATAGCGTACAAAACCTAGAAAGAGCAGCACTATTCATAGATGCAGTTGTTATGTCAGAATGATCCAAACGCTAGAATTCACAATGACTTTTGTCTGTGTGATCGAATTACATCACAAACAGCTAACTCTATCTCAATGAAACCCCATTTTGCTGACGAAATCGAAAGCTAGAGGAGCACGACTAGGACATGAATAGCACAATTATCAAAAGAAAATCCGATAAAATTTAACATCGATTCTAGAATTTGGGATCTGCTTCCCTAAATCTATGTATTATAATGTAATCTGCAACGGCGCTATTAGCTGGAGGAAACTTAGAGTAGACGTGGTCTGATCAGCACTCGGTTGTTAATGCATGGTAGCTGTCTCTTGGGGATCTACTCCATCCAAGGCCATGATAATACCAGGCCTCCGCAGGCTTTATCGCCACAATTAGATAAACCAATAAGGTCCACAGTGTCAATTATTCACAATGAGAGGCGCTTCCGTATGTTATTTATGAATTCCTGAGCGAGCCTCGGCTGAGCCGCTGCCACCAAGGTGCGAGCCCCGCGCTCCACTATTCATGCACAGAAGCATATACGTTGTCAAATGGAGATTCATGGGGGGCAACTAAGGCGGTGACACAAACCTCCCAACCCGGAACTAGTTTACTACATACTACTGCCTTATAAATTATAGCAGAGATATTTCATGTAGAAAGCAATGCTTTACGATCCACTCAATTATACTTCAGTAACTCATTTTGTCGTCAGATTCCACATCGAGGAGTGTTAACAGTCAATATGTATGGCATAGGCCTATTGTGAGAAAAAACAGTTCATTAAGCTCTATTGCTTTAATTAATTTGCAATATGGGGGGATTCCTATAAAGTGATCCACTTATATAAAAAGGTAATACTGTCATGCGAGCATCTCCATTAACCTCATGAAAAACAGGGTCTGTGTCAGTTATATATAGGTGTTTTTAGACGTTTATTACATTATATCACAGGGCGGTTGATGCATTAGCCCCCATCAAAGGTGGGTACACACAAAGTGAGCCTTGGGGAGCACTGTATATCAAGGATCAGTTAGTGGTATAGGTATTGGAAGGATAATTCCACATTAAATGTGTATGCTCTGTCAATGTACACACTATTCTGAATGATGCAGATAACGGGCATTATCATCGCTTGGGAAGCTTGATACTTTAAACAACGAAAAAGCAGTGCATTTTGTGGTGATAGAAATAGGTGCATTCACCCTGTTCACCTTCCCACCAAAAAGGGATGACATTGCTGCCAAATGATAAATCCACTCCCAGTGAACAAAAAACGTATATTAACGTTTTGAAACGTTTGCGAGTACAACGTTATTTTACGTTAATATATGAAACGTTATTTTACGGTCTTATTGTCTATATAAGTTCCGTGGGAGTTATATGTGCATATTGCTTTGTTACATTGACCACGCCCCCTTTTATAGGACGCTGCTGCGCCGGGGTCGTGGTAGTTCATATTCTCTCCACATGGAGCGGGTCTGTTGGTTGTTAGGGACGCTACCGGATCAACCATAGTTGTGCCTCTACATGGGTACCCACAATTTTGACTGTGTCGCCGTGTCGATTTTTAGAGCAAAAGGGCCGTGTCGCCGTGTCGATTTTTAGGGCAAAGGGGCCGTGTCGTGTCGATTTTTAGAGCAAAAGGGCTGTGTCGTCGTGTCGATTTTTATCCACTTGGAGGCACACTGTTTCTATAAGCCTAGGCCTATACACTAGAAAATAAGTTACATGTCTGTAGCCCCCCCCCTTGGTTAGATAAAGCATTCTCACACCTACCTTACCCTCCTTTGGCGCTCACACCTTGCCCCCCTCCCCCCCAGCTTTTTTACATGCAGGGCATGCAGCCCCTTTGGCGGTCACACCTCACCCCCCCCCCCCCCCCGTCTCCCTAGCCCCACCCTGGGTGGTGTGTCCGTCAATTTTTATCCCAACATTTACTAGGTCAGTCGATTTTTAACCTAAGGTGTACTGTGTCTGTCGATTTTTACCCCAATATTTTCTGTGTCCGTCGATTTTTAAAAGGGCCGTGTCGCACGTGTCGATTTTTAAAAGGGCCGTGTCGCCGTGTCGCACGTGTCGATTTTTACCCATGTAGAGGCACATAGTTGGATTTCAGTTGGGGGTACACTTACGAGTACCAGGACATTTACCCTGAGGTTCTATTTGAATAGTAGGCCTATTTCCTTTGCAACAGGAATAGAAAACATGTACGGGGTAGTATCACATAATATAAATACTTTTGGTCCATAATAGGATGCTACCCTAAATCTATCGATCCCTTTGTGTCTATTATCAGTAAATATATTCATATAGTAGTTTGTATATATTCTACACCTCGACTGGTATGAACAGGTGCCATGGTTGAGTGGTCTAAGGCGTTGGTTAATGAATCATATCCATATGTGTCCCACATAGTGCCCTTTATTTTGGTGTTTTTCAAAACGAAGTAGGCTCATCCACATAACCTCCGCTCAAAGCAGTGGAAAGGCAATATGAAAATAAAATGGACTATATAATTCATAATTATATTACTCTTTTGCTACCCTGAAAAGAGGTTGTTGAGGTGCTGTCCATAGGTTTTTGTGGGTGCTGTGCGGAGGTCCGGTCTTGGACCGGAGGTGCTCTCGGGAGCTTTCAAACCCCAATAAATGTACAATAATGTTGTAATAACGTTATTTTGAGTCAACGTTTTAACGTCAGACAACGTCATATTTTCGTCGTTCCCAAACGTTTTACAAACCTTCACAAAACGTTATTGTAACGTCAGATAACGTTTTTTTGTTAGCTGGGATAGCTATACCTGTGGGCTCTGCTGATAATACACCATATATAAGCTCATCTCAATAGAATAACTGTATTTTGAGCTCGTATGGCACTGTGTGTGTATCACGGTTGTTAGCTTGATACATTAAAAAAGCAGCCTGCAGATTGGGGTAGGGGTATTTGAAAAGTTATTTCTGTCGCAAAGCACATTATCAGTACAACACTGAAAAAGCTATGCGGGCCTAAAGTTACGTTCGTTCACTACTACTTTGGATGTTCATGGTGATCGTGACCTGGGAGAGTACCCTAGTAGCAAGCCCGCACTGGGCCAATTTGGTTTTAGCTCGGATTTGCTGTTTGAAGTCGGGCAAAACTGAGCTGGGTTTCATGTTGGGCAGATGGCTGGGCTGAAGTGTGGCCCCGATGGGGCTGCCCATTTTGGGCTCAGATCAGTTTCAAAGCGGGCTGCCCGATTTGGGCTCAGATCAGTTTCAAAGAGGGCTACCCGCTTTGGGTTCATGTTGGTCAGATGACAGGAAACCCTTCCAAAACCCGTTCTGAGACCAATTCGGGCAGCCCACTTGGGGCCACACCAAAACCCAGTGCCCTAAACCAACGGGCGCCCATCGGTTAGCCCACTCCGGGCCAATGAGGGCTGAGGTTGGGTTTGGACAGGGCAACTGGTCTAGTAGTTCTGATGATTGACACCAGATGTCACTACTATACAATATCTAGAGTTTTCCAACCAAAACCAGATGAAATTGACATAACATAATAATACAATAAAATGTTAAAGTGATGTAGAATAGGAAACAATAAATAGATGTTCTCACAGTTTGGAAATAAGATAGACTATATATTTGAATGATATCTGCCCACGGGACCTTTAGTACTTAGGGGAATATGTAGGAGTTGATACAATGTTCGTTATTCAATTCAATCTTATTATACCTGTTTTTTTTCCAATGCCACTCCTCACATTTGTGAAATGTCCGGGGCCACAGTGTGTTTGCTACTAGGGTACCCCGGTGTCACTAGGTGATCATATGTGATCACCCAAGGCGGTCATAATTATGTGATTACCTAGACATTTCATTGTGTACTAGTATATTTTTCTGTACAACGAGGTATCATTTAAAAATAATTTCATGGTCCCCCACCTCCTCCCATCATAAAGACGCATGTGACAGCTTTTATAATCCTCATAATAGGTCCAATAAGGTTTGTTCTTTTTCATTGATATTCATCGCCTTTCTAGGAGGATGTTCTTCAATGCATGTATAACTAATAATTCAATGCCACTCCTCACATTTGTGCATTGTGTTTCAGCGACAAATGAGGTGTCTCTGTTTACACATAGCTCTATACCGTTGATGATTTTGCCATGATTACTGGAATCCTTAATATATGTATTCCGAATATTCTTCATATATCTCATTCCAGAAACACCTTGATTATCAAGATTTGTACAATGAGACCTCGATTTATCCGGCTACTTTGTCAGGGACGGCTTTATACACAAGCATGTAAATATGCGGCAGATTCAAGATCTGGCCGTGTTTTTCCTAAATGGGGGGGGGGGGGGGGTGGATTATTGAGGTGTCACTGTATAGGTATTACTCAGTAGATCACCTGTAGTACGTATTGATTAAAAGATAACCTGGATTAGGTGTTCTATATTGCACTGTTGTATAGTAGGGCCCCCTAGACTGCTTCGTGGCAAAATTATGTCCTCAAAGTGATCATCTTAGGTCATCATGATTATCACATCAAGTGGTGTACTGGACATGAACAGCCAAAGTCAACAGCCGTGAACGCCTTGATACAGGTCTGGTATTTCAGTGAACCTTACAGATAAACTCAGCCTACACCGTTTAAACGTTGGACACTGATCATTACAAATGATGCAATGTTTTGATATCACTAAGAAAGAACATCTCAAGCACAAATGACCATAATAGGAAGCTCGAAACTCGAACCGTAGACAATTAAAGAACATTTGTAGAGGGAATATGTAGGAGTTGATACAATGTTCGTTATTCAATTCAATCTTATTATACCTGTTTTCTTTTCCAAATTTCTAGTAATCGAGATATTTAAACATGGATCATTGACACCATGTTCATTATAAAAATTCCCAGAGCCAGCAATACCTTGAAGTGGCTGGATCCTTTTAGCACGTGTAGGCTGGAGGAGACAAACTTTTTATGAGTCTCACCAGATGCTCTCCTGCAGGTCTCCAAGTACTAAAGGTCCCGTGGGCAGTTAATGACCAGAACTCTTCACACACAAACACACACACACTGCCTCGTGAAACATCCTAATGAGCAAACCACTAGATAAATATATGCATGTCTCCTCTCTGGAGTAATGAGGCGGCGGCTTTGACATTTTAACAAACCATACCCAGGTGGCCTCGGTCCCACCTTCAGCTTACAAGTTCTTTTGTCAAGGAGCCAGAACCTTTGGCAGGAGCTCAGCTGCTGCGGCAAACTTAAAGGTTTCATCAGTTGCTGGCATAGCCTCCACTCTAGTTATTCTTTGATGCACTGTGAGCTATTGATAGGTGTAAAATTAACTCTCATATAATGAAGTTATCAAGAATTACCCCTAGCTCCCCTTTATAAGCACAACCATACAGTATGTCACACCAACACAGGTACCTACCAGACCTGTGTCCTTCCAGAGTAACGCCAAGGTCGCTGGCCCTTGTCGTTTAAACTTGACATTTTACTACAGTCTATTTAAGGTAGGAAGGTCCCTTTGAAGAATTTAGGCGTAGCTGTTGACAGCATTATTATCCTGCCCAGTATGTGTCTCTTTTTAAAGTTGCCATTCAAAAAATATGAGAAAACTGATTGGATGAACTTTGAGAAGGATTCATCTGACTTTAAATAGCGCAACTTCTCCAATGGAAATGATTGGGCTTCCACAGTGCAGTGAAACAAATCGGGTAGCATTGCAGACCTCTTGGCTACTGAGTAATGACTGACCCATCGATTATAGATAGGGCGAGTGGGACTGTCCCGCAATATTACCCCCGTCTGTACCTGACCAGACTGTGGTATATATCTGCCTAATGCTCAAGGGTCCTGGTGCTAAGTACATGCAGACGCAACCTGCATGGACACAGGGAGCAGAATCTGTTATAAGGATCAGAGAGGATATGATGCAGCTCCTGAGACTGTACTAGCTAGTTCAGTTGACACAGGAGTATTCCCTTGCCATCAACACTGAGTGTTCTCTTTTAATTGATACGCGGAGATGCCCCTACCACCTGGCGGGGGTGGGGGGGGGGGGGGGGTTAGATGCACTCTGTGACTTCAGTGCTAAAGGTTCTGACTCCTTCTGGGAACAGCACCAACCAAAATAGAAATCATTGTCCAGATACAAGAACAGCATCACAGTAACACCTATATACGATATATCCTGCTGAGCCAGCAGGGCTTTCACTATGATGTATTAGTTACAAGGACGTGATTGATGCAGATTTCTGTTTTATGTCCGACTTTGCTACTTGATGAGACACGCACGAGGACGGGCACAATGTAGGTTCAGGCCAAAACTAGGGTAGTTGCCTCACTTCCAGTTGTTCTCGAAAAAAGGCAGGGATTGTTACAAAGCATGCTCTGTGGAAAATAATGAAATTAATATTCACTAGGCTATATGCACGTCAGAAATGGAAAATCATTTCCTTTATCTTCAGGCCATATAGACAATTGATAGATACTGCACTGTTGTGATACTCAAGTGACAGAAGACAGACACCTCGGGATAACAATGATAATCTAGACACTGCACAGAATGGAAAGGAATACATTGGCAGTTATCTAGAAAGTGATGATGACATTCCTTACTCTTTCCAAGAACCCGAAATTACGTTAAGAGTGTACCTGCCGTGATTGCACACCTGTATACAAATGTCCCGTCCCTGGTTCAGTGTGTACAGGTGAAATGGCTACTGTTATACAGAAATACCTTTTATATAGCAATAAGTGTGTCTACGTCACCAGATCAATGATAAATATCTCCCAATAGTCACCTTTCCACGAGAATGGACGTGGATAATGGAAATAATACACATGCGGAATAAGAATGACTATCTATAGATAATGCCTAACATGGAAATGAATACATTGACAGTCATTTATTTCTCATCGAAGGTATTCAACATGTTCATTTCAATGTACATTATTGGGACATAGTCTGCAGAAATCATGTTTTTCCAATTACTCTCCTGAGCAAATGCATTATGATAGAGGAGTGAAGGACCTCAGAGAGCCAGTGCATTCTTAATAATTGTAGGTGCAATGCAAAATATAAATATATAAATCTATTGATGAGGACCAATTGAATGACACATATAATTATCTCACAGGGTGAAGGGAACCATGAGGCTAAAAGATAACTCTTTGCACAATGCTGAGAAACGATGATTGCCCTCATTATCTTGCTAAGTGAGACAAAAGTATTGGATGGCTTGAATTACACTGATGTATATACATAAGACTTGTATAAGACTTTTCTGTAATCAACCATGACAATAGTCGTTGCTTAAACATCACCTGAGTTACACAATGGTAGACCTACAGATCCTGGAGTACCACCTCAAACTCCAACTTGACCTTTGGTGCAGGTGAACCACCACACCTGCCTTATAACATGGTCTGTCAGCACAATGACTGATGCCATGGCTCCCTGAAATCCACTGACCACTGCCTCCTCCATAGCTGCTCCAGGGGCTGGGACCCTGGAGCAAGTGAGAATCAGTTTCAGGTCACCAATATCCAACCCTCACAATGCTCCAGCCCCCGGCCACCTATGGCCACCTCCATTCCCTCCTAACTTACCCTTGGGCAAAAGTGGCTTAATCTTAGACCAGATAATGCTCCTGACATCCGGGCCTTAGGGCGTTGGGTGGTTTGGTCAAGATGGCTGCTATGGGATATGGCTACTCCAGCTGGCATTGAGGACGTGAAGTAATGAGGGTGGCTAATTCAGATCAGGATATGTGACTCCAAGGCTGTAATAAGTCATACACAATGACCTTTCTACCTGACTGTCTGCAGCAGGATCCTCCCAGCAGATAGACGGCTATATGTATCATGCAGACCTAATTTACAAATTGAATACACCACCACAGCAGTCATCAGGTAAAGGGTCATTGCGTAGGGGTCTATCTATATACGATCTAATTAAACACGCCTATACCTGTTTATATGAAGTCCAAATATAGCAACAGGAGTACATTGCTAACGCAGAGCAGCATAGGTGTATCTGTTCAGAAAATTCGTCCATGTGCACTGGAAATCCAGTGAAAGGAGCCTAGTAATTATGACGACCTAGGTTGTCATAATGAATAATGGCAGGTGCTCTGGAGAATGTTGTATGAATAAAGTCTCTAATTAGTTCACCTCTTAGCAAGAGGCATCCCTGTCACATATTTTGTGTACTCTTGATTGAACTAAGTAACATTACTTGTTATAAATAAGTTGCCAATGGGTGAGAATGATGGCCCCTAAGGTATACACACACAGAAAAGTGAGAGTCATTGTCGCTAAAACTACTGCCTGACTCTCAGGTGAGGGTAGTTTTAGCGACAATGACTCTCACTTTTCTGAGGGTGTAGATGCCACCCTGCTCCCCGTCACCAGTTTATATATTGTGATAACTTTAGTTATGCAGTTACTTCAATTCTTTAACACTAGGGGCAGTAGTTTGCCATGAGAAGTCCAGTTTGCAATAGCATTGAGTAGCATTGAGTAGTCATTGGAACAACCTAGGATTTGAGAGTTGTCATTACTGATGACTTAAGGTGTTCAAGTTGACAATACCTGGATCAAATGTGACTACCTTAGCTTGTCATAATGATGACCAAAGGTTGTCACCATGACTACCTAAAGTTGTTAATTTTGGTATTGTCAAAATGACGACCCTGAGGTTTTCAGTGTGGAGTAACATTTATAAACAGAACAATGAATGACATTATAGGCAAACCTCATATACCCGGTAAATACATACCAGCTACTTCCATCAGCACATCAGACCCAGGTATCTCAAGACTTACTTCCATGAGCAGTTTCCCATTAATGAGTTAATCCGGCCCTACATACCGTATTTAGTGGTAATTTCATATGGGAAATTCTCGACTGTCTCCTGCATGCATGTGCGCAGATATCATTTTACGGTAGAATATACTTTTGTCCCATTATGAATCCGGAATTGGGTGGGCAGGTTTGTCACCTGTCAGGGTGTCACTCCCCAAGGACGTTCAAAGGTCACACTACCTCGTAACAGATGAGCAGCTCTAGAACATGTGCCTGTGTACAGGCATACCAATGTCACTGACAATGGCTCAAGTGTCCAAACCAATGGGTTGAAGAGAGACAAAAAGAGTAAAAGAATGAGTAACGATGGTGACTGACTCAAAGAAGGAAATTTATGCCGGGAATTTCATTATTGCTATGCTGTAAGGCAATTTGTTACACAATAGAACTATGAGTACAAAGGATCTCTTGGTAATTGTCTTTTCTTCATTGAAATATTGAGGGTGATTTGTTACATTAAACATGTATAATAGAATGTCATGTTCAAAATCTAGTTGATAAGAAGCATGAGTTACAACTCTGAGAGGTATATATCATATATATATATATACACACATATATATATATATATATATATATATATATATATATATATATATATATATATATATATATATATATATAGGCCTATATATATATATATATATATATATATATATATATATATATATATATATATATATATTTCATGTGGTAACTAGGTTAAACAAAACTCCTTTATTCTGTGCCTGTTAAAATATTGACAAGTGTAAATACACATGTCTGGGACATATCATCCTTCTTTGATTCATGGTTGCTGTGGCAAACACCTACTTCGTAATCTGCCTATTTGGCATGCATGCCATATCTTAATTTTATCTGGACATTTCCCATCATCCATGAGGAAATGGAATGTTGCATTCTAATAGACACCACACCAAAAGCCCCCTTTCTGGAATCCTTCTGATTGTTACCAGGCAACACCGAAAGTCAGCCAGAAGCGAGCGAACACAGAATCAATGAGACGCCATCCCTTGTCCGTAGTGAACAGAAATCATAGGTGGTAGACCCAGTTCTGGGATATAAAGAGTCTGTTGCATTATCAAATTCGTGTGGATGACAATCATTATCTCAGTTTTCAGCAGATTTGTTTTTTATGACATAATACAATTGCCCCATAATTGATGCATGAGTATTTATGAATAAGATCAAGTCTTGATACTGAAAAAGAACAGTGGGGTTTTGTTATTTGTAATTATCATTATCATCATCACTGCTTGTGTTTTGCCTGTGTTTAATGTTGCGCCTTGTATTGCCTTACATTGAATTCAAAAATAAGAATGCTGTGTGACCAACTTTGTATTCTATTCATAATGATTTCTGTAAGTATTGGCTACGTTGGAAAGATGTGACTTGTCACAGAACTCAAGTCAAGACAGTCTTTTTCAAATTCAAAACTCATAGTAATAAATGATAGCTTACACATGACCTATAGACACTATGATAGTAATACATCTTAAATGTATTCCTTCATTGCTACTTCGAGTATACTTAAGATTCTCTATAATATCATACACATATACGTACAATATCTTATATTGAACTCCACATTACAAAGCTCGGCCTCTAGATAAAGTCTAATACTGACTACGTGTGTCGTATTGAATTACAAGCCTTTGTCATTCAGCATTTCACAGTAGTAACACTTGAGAAATTGTGGTTTCGTTCATCTTGACAACCTCCCATCGACTAATAGGATTGCTCCAGTACTTTTGAAGGTAGGCCTTTGTATGCCCCGATCAATTGAAGTTGTGATAAGTTTATGGCCAGACTGAGTGGGGAATTGCAGATTCACAATGGCATTCAAAAACTATCTTTACTAAGAAACAGAAATGGATACACTTAGGTGATCAGTACTGCAATACCCATCAACAGCCAAGAGAGCAAGAGGTTGGAAGGAATTCCTTATCCTACCTTTTAGATAATCCCAACTCCAAATATATCACAAGCATTATGTTTAGAGGAATACGTAAGGTGAAAAATGTTATAGTTACCTAATTACACATAATCATTCAGAGCTTATGAAGTACGGATTGTTGAAAAATCTAAAGATATCTTAGTATTATCATGATATATATATTACATTCCAAACCAGGCATCGTGCCCACTTCCAACAGCAGTTGCTATTCTGCTATTTTGCTATCAGAATGGCACATCTCATTGCACTTTTACTTCATTTAATGCAACCTTATATCCATGCTACTATTTTGCAGTCATGTTGAGTTCATTTTGGATATTCTAGAGCTTGACAGGGGATCATCTCATGATACAAGATACGTTATATTCCCGAGTTACGGTACATCAGTGTAAATGATCATGATGGTCATCGTGATGATACCATACTTCAAGAATTCACAGTATAATTATATGCAGATATACATCCTCTTATAGTTTACATATATCATACTAGTAAAGTTATGTGTCCATGTCTGTATTTCCAGTAACTATGGTATTTCCACACAGGCGGAACATGTGGTTTTGCACTATCTGTAGTTTTCGAACCCATTTACTATATGATGACCTCTGATGCAATTGTAGAAGTTAATGGTTGTTATTGCAGGTTAATTCAGGAAGCAGCTGGCTATTTAAAACTAAGTGCCATATTGCAAATTTGAGCCAACTGTACACACTCTGCATCAGGAATATTGAGTTCCCAAGTCCATCGCTAGTATTGTGGATATAACTTTAAATGGACAAGGTGAAATGAATTTGAATAAAGGTCGATAAAAAGAACATTTTAGAATTCTGTTTATACTTTGCGTTTTACAGTTATATTGTGTCCCTGTACATCATCTTAGTTAGCTATTTCACTGTCTATATCCTATATTCATTAACATCTTACATACTTCACCTTTTTGCATTTTGCATTCTTGAAATATTTTAGCTAGTATTCAGCTATCTATAATTATAGATGGGAAGTACAATACTTTGGGGACTAAGGGATATAGCTAGGAATGAGATAAGGAGTCATCTACTAGACAGGGTTTTGATGGATGATCTTTGTTGCATGACATTTGATTTAGCAAATAAATTTCTTCTGATGCATAGGAGGTCAATGGACTGATGCTCTCCATCTACCCTTCTAAGGTTAATTAGAAGATTTGAAACAGAAACTTCAATCAACTTAGACGACCGTAACTATTTTACCATCGAAATGATTTAAAACAAATGCCTCGTGAAATGCGGCCCCATGCAAGTGAAATAATCCCTCTCTTGACTTACATGAGTCGACCTTTGTGAGTCTTTAGGCTTGAATGATTGAAATTAGGAGGGGTTTTCTATGCTGTACAAATATAACCAAACCGCCCCTTTGATGACGTCACAGAGCCGTGAAATACAGACGTGAGTTAATCAACGGGCAAATACGGTATTCGTTGGTTAAATTAACGAAGCTGCCGTATTCCATAAAAAATAAAGATAAATGAAAACATAATTGTGCAAAATCATTTGGAAACACAGACATTGTGCAGTAGCCATACAAAAGCAACATATGACAATATAAAACATTTTTTACGATACAAACCGGCAATTTGGATGCTGTGTTCAAACAGCAGCCAACTGCCATGCAATGGTAGACACTGCAGATCTTGGAGTACCATCAACTCTAACTCATCAACTTCAACTTGACCTTTGGTGGTGGTGAACCATAACACCTGTCCCTAACATGTTGTCAACACAATCACTCATGCCATGGCCTCCTGAGACCAACTGGCCACAGGCTCCATAGCTGTTTGACAGGACGGAAAGCCTGGCCTAAGTGACTTGCCCTGACTGCCTTGCCCTGTGGCAGAAGTGGCTTATTCTCAGGCCACCAACAGCCAGCTAATGCCCTGGGAAGGATAACGATGGCTGCTATGGGACTTGGCTACTCCAATTGACACTGAGATTATTGCAGTAATGAGCATGGGTTGATCAGTCATACCCAATACACCCTACTTCTTGCCATTCGGGAGCAGTATCCTCCCAGCAGGCAAGAGGGAGAGCACAGAGAACTATCAGGCAGAGGGGTATTGGGCAGCGGGCCATCCATCTACCATCTAATTGAACAGGTCTTTAAAGGCATAGGACAAAGAGATACAACTTCTTGTAAGAATAGGCCTACATGAGGGTAAATTGGAAACGCAGAACAAAAAAGAAATAATTATTCATATGGTAGAACTTAAATTTGCATTATGGGGCATCATAATTATTTCCAAAGAAATTAAACATAATGCATCTGGTACTTGAAGAGTAATACATATAAATGTATATGCATATAATATCTTAGGTTAAGCTAAATGTATATGTGATTGGTTTCACCCCACACATTATAGCCATTATAAAGGTGTTATACTTCTTGAGCCTCGACTGTCATTTGCAAGCATATGCGCAAACACCCTGTCGTGCTGGAAGCCAGTATTCAGCTATTATTGTCCCATGATAAATCTTGACTTTGGGTGAAAAGTTTGACACCTCTCAAGGTGTGACTCCCGAAGGGCATCCAAAGGTCACGCTAACCGACACATGCAGACAGCCTGAGGGCATACCAATATCACAGGCAATGGCTCCAGTGCGCACATCTGGCGAGTCAAGAGAGACAGATGTAAGGAAAACATAAAGAAGCCGTGATTGTTGGTTGCGACTGACTTAAATAGAAATAAAATGTATCGAGAATGTCATTTAAGCTATAATAATCAATACCTGCATGATAATTTGTTAGGAAATAGATAGTTTGACACATGGTGTTGGTTAAAACAATAGCTATTGCTGACGCAGACTTGAAATACTGAATGGGTATATGCCTTGCCTTGGCAACATAGCAGCGCTTTATCCCATGCTTATCATATCGTCGACATATACCTGGGGGACGTGCCTGGGATACGCCATTCTTCTTTGATCCACCGTGGCTAGATTTGGCATGCATGCCATATCTTGATTTGCGGGTGTTTCTCTGGACATTTTCCAATATCCAAAAGGGGACGTTGCCTTCTAACTCTTTATTGATTTATTCTTTTCTATATTATGAGCAACACATCTCATGAAAATGGACGTTCAACTAGATGTGTCATGATCAGACTAGATAAAAGAAATTTCAATTCAAATTCACATACCAACCGTTAACGAAACACCGTTATCCGTTCATGAATAATAAACAGGGTTCATGGACTAATGAGTCCAATGGGAATAAAGTATATTTATGTGGATGTTCTGAATTCAGTCCAGGTGTTTTCTTGTGATACTCTAGATATGTGATTATTCTTCGTTACCTCTGTTCCCAATATGTTATTATTCATACATAACTCTATGGGTATTCATGGTTAATAAAAATTCAAAAAAAAGTCAAAATTATATTAGACCTATAGCATATATCAGTTACATCTACTCGGATATTTTAAAGGGGAATTGATTGATTCTACAAATCTTTATTGGCTCAAATTACATAATGCAAATTAAGACTTTCCAAGTGGTGGTGGTCCTGAATTAATTCAGTACGAGTGTACCCAATATCCTGCCCAACTCATTTATGTAAATGCTCTATCATTTACGTAAGTGCTCTATTTATGAAAAGTGCTCTCTCAGCCACATATGCTTGTTGTAGTAAAACTAATTTGGGAAGCGAGCACCTGAGTATTTGAAACCAAGCATCAACGTTCTGAAATCTCAATAAACCCTGTATCGGCTCACATTGGTCTTGCAGAACAAGTGTAAATAGTAGAGATTGCTTTCACTGGACAAAATGTTTTGTCTCAAACCCTAGAGCAAAATCATGCATACATAACGGAGTAGTAATTCTTTCCAACAGCAGGGGGAATGATGGATAGGCGTTCTTAAACAAATGACCCTTCCCTCATGTTGAAAATAGTAACTTTTATTTCGATTGTCAGTCAATGATCCGCAGATAGTATCTTAAAACTACTGTTTTGGCTTTTACTGATATCCTGTTATCTGATGCGTCCATACCTAACACACATACACGCAGATTACTCTAACTGTTACATTTTGTATATCCACATGAGGCAAATAATGTCCAGTAGTTGTTGAACAATGTTAGAGATGTCAGAATATTACTTCTGTGTACTTCGAATTCCTTCGATATTCATTTATTCTATGTTTTATATATATCATCAATAATAAATTATTTGTATAATCTCTCCTATAGTATTGATATCCTCACATCACGCAATTTGAATTATCCTATAATTTGGGACCATAATCATAGTTATTACCTTAATTAAGAGTTCATGAAGTACACTAAACTTTCGTTTGTGTGATGAAAACATCACCATAAATCTGTGTCTTGGCGTAAAAATAGCTGGGAATAAAGTCAGGAGCTATCCATTATAGAGACGCATTTGATAGATGAGTTTTCTGCTACGTGGCATTTAATTTAGACGATGAGGTATCTGCTGTGTAGAAGGTGACTGAACTGATGACCTCCATCTACAAATCAGTGGGTCCTTAATTACTGCATTTCTTAATTATAAAATATTCAATAGAAACTCCAATCAAGGCCAACGGCCCTACCGCTAAAAGTTTTCTCAGAATGTGAATAAACGAGTAAATGATCATTTCCTGAGAGCTGATTGAACGGAAAGCAGGTACTTTCGATCCACGCACGCAATTATCCAAATTCACAACGGGAGTTTGAAACATAATGTTTCCGGCCATGTTCCCATCGTCCTATGTCTTAATGCCAAAAAAACGCAATTTCTATTGCTGGTATTGACATGACATGACATGACATGAATCATATATGGCGATTTAAGCATTAAGATATGATAACTGATTTGAGATCAATCAATGTGAGGGTATAGCTGTTGCCTTTTATCTCACTCTGATCTAATCATCTATACTATTGACTACCTCTCCTCCGATAAATCACGAATATATAATATTTCCCTGAGAGAGAACAACACCATGTCCATAAAGAAATTGGTCTACATCTACTACAAGGCATGAACAAATACAGTTCCTCTAGCGGGAGAAGCCGTGTCCAAGACGGCACCTTGTCCGTGATACCTAATCATGCCTGTATATGTGCGGCCTCCATGTAATATCCGGGCATTGTTGGTCATGCCAGGATGTTGGTAACCGTCTGGCCTGAGGAGAAAGGAGATATCTCCGACAGATGCAGTAGCGTTATGAGGTGTTCGTGATATAAGGTTATAAAGAGCATCTCAAACCCTGCCCCCCCCCCCCCCCCCCCAAAGAAAAAATTCTTAGGGAGCAATCAAGAGGGGGTGGGGTGATTCTTCACGAGAGGCTGCAATCCACGGCCCCACTGTTGCTAAAAGAGATATTTTTATTAGCAGAAAAGGTTGTGGTCTCCTGTCAGTTATGTCTATAAATATAGTGGCGCAATATGCGCTGATATATTTCCTCTCTCATGTATCCATGTCCAATAATCTTTTATGTAGTGACACCTAGAAGACTGCAATAGTTGCATCACACTGCCTCCTATATAGGCTTAAAGAGGAAGGGGGCTATCTTAGTAATAACCAACAATAGAGGCCAAAGGTTACTATGGTATACTCTTCACCTTGTTTTTCTAATGCTTTTATGTTACAAGTAGATGTTATTTGCTGCTATGGCCGCCCTATACAATTGGCAACATGGAGATTCTTGATGAACAAAACAATATTAAAAATTATCGATAAAATAGAGAAGGCAAACCCATCTTAATTGCCCTGACTTGTTATTCATATCTTTCATATCATTGCCATTATATTAACATATAAACACATGTGCATCCATGTTGCTAGGAAACCGCAGTCAACTATGAGTAAGAAAACTAGTGGATACAGAAATGACAATTCTCAAATTATTAGGAATGATCTTTAAAGCAATAAAACTGCAAAAGTGATCAGTAAAATACAAGAAATAGTGCTATTAAATACCCGTTGCTATGCAAAAAAAAAACGTGGTTGCTAGGCAATATAAGCTTCCTAGACAAATGTCTTATACAAAAATGAATTCCTTGGCATCGTGTGGCCACAAAGAAAAACATTAAAATCCCCATCATTGGTGAAAGGAACACATATAGCAGCTGCTATTACCTCTCCCTATTTAGAGCTTTTGAAACACAGGTCTACATTGTGGTCGTAACTTGCTTATGAGTGCAGTTACCACTCATAAATATCACTTACAAGTAAGACCTTTGGAAACACTTATTTTGCACCATACTTACGACTGATCATCATTGCTTTTGCTTTGTACGTAAATGTATTATAGACAAAATACAATGATGAGTAGCTGATAGCAATCTAAGTATATATGAACTCGTTTATAGCTTATAGTATATATCTGTATTAAATTGATGCAGGATACCTGAAGTTATAAATCTACGTAGCGAGACCTGCACCAAGCCGGTGCATGTAAACATTGAAAACATCGAAGACTGATCCGTCCATTACTCTTATGTATCGATTTACTTACCGTATTGCCTGTAGTATTTTGTGATCCTTGCTGCTCAGTTGGTTTATTGATTGTATGGTTCATAACCAGTTGACTGATGCGGTCCTTGGCATTCATTTGAAAGACTCTACATGTAGATGTAATTTTTGCCAAAATAAAAATTTGTAAAAC
Source organism: Harmothoe impar (assembly GCA_947462335.1). NCBI lineage: Eukaryota > Metazoa > Annelida > Polychaeta > Phyllodocida > Polynoidae > Harmothoe > Harmothoe impar. The sequence goes on from OX381704.1 coordinate 60,643,509, forward strand.
TCAAAACTCATACTTACTACCAGTGCGGTCATACAATGGTCATAATTAAGTCAAATCTACGAGTGTCGGGCTTTTAGAAACACTTAGAAATAGAACAATCTATTTCAGGCCTTCCGAAACAGTTTCCGGGTCTCAGCGACAGGAGTTGGGAACAATTGGCGTGAACCCTAGTCGAATTGTCACGGGTAGTGTCGGTATCAAAGATCATCATTCACTCATTGTCATTGAGATGGGGATGGAAACCGTACCTGCCTGTCTACATCAATCTGGTCCGCTATAGATGCTTGTAGACACAGCGACGTGTAATATGGGGGAGGGGGGGGGGGGGTAACTAGTATAGTTGTTGGTACATGACTGACGAGGACACGACCCTGATATCCTGCCCCAGATAGATCGGATTACTCTGCTGCTAAAACCCTATTTAGGGTTACCAGCAGAGCAGGGATCTAGGTCTATCCTACTTGGACAGCCTAACCACGAGTTTGGCCGTTGTCAGAAGACGGCGGATATGGCGGCAGAACGCCATCGATCATGTTAATGTGCACGTAGACTTTAGGCTAGGCCACCCTAATGATTCTGTTTTCACTATGACAACAGGGTCATGGGGATATCACCCTGCTGCATTGTGAATATCATTATCGCTATTCTCGAGGAAAATGATCCAGGAGATTTGGCACAAAAATGGGTGGGTTTCAAGAATAGGTTGCATGCTGTCCACGGCAGTAAAAAGAGCGTGGGGCTCTTTTGGTGGCGGCGGGACTCCACAGTAGTTGATTCGTCCATTGTGAGCCAGACGGGGGGCAGACCTGTAATTTGGATTATCTACTGGCCACATGCTGGGCACGCAACCACTGGCCACAGCTCGCATAATAAACTGTCCTACAATCTAATTTTATCCACAGCTTTTCTGTGAACCAAAAGCCCAGATCTGCTATTCTGTGAGCATATGGGCACAAGAGGAATACGGATCTAGAATTGTTTTAGATACCATTCCAACTGTATCTATACATTAGTTTAAAGAACCAGGTGAAAGGTGTTTCACCAGATCAAAATTCTAACAAACGCTCCCCTCTTCCCATAAATACTTGACCTATTAGGCCTGTAGCATACTGATCAGAGCCTACGACACAATCTCCAATGCAGAGGTAATCAAAACAATAGGAGTACATAGGAAAGTGCTGGTAAAACTGTTTTTGAATTGGATATTTATTTTTACGGTCGGCCCTTTTTTGATCATTTAACAGAAAACACAGATTTTCCTGGGTCTATGTCCATAAATATAATGTATAAATATCTAAAGCACTTGTACTACTTTGATTTATTCCACTCTTTACTATTTCGCCAGAAAGGGAAGTTGATACACATAGGTAGCTGTGTTCGCAGATATCTCTCAAACCAATTGTTAATGCTGAGGTGTTGAGATTATTACTGGACATCGATTCTCTGTCTCTTTGTAGCTCTATAGTGATCGATGCCCAGTTTTATACTTCAGACCAGTGGCTCATTTTGGCTGTTTTTCGCCTCACAGATTGCTCCTAGCGCAAAATTCTGACTAGGTGTCAATATATTCTCTATGCCAATGTGTAATATGAGGGTAGAAAACAGTGGAACCTCAGTAAGAAAAAATCCTACTGAGCAGTTTTTGAGAAAATTAGGGTTTTGTTGCCCTTTTTTGCTGTTTTTAGTACATTTCCTACATAACCCGTGAACGTCAGCATTTCTCAATTTTCAGGTATTTAGAATTAGAATTTGACATTTTTTTATTCGCAGTAGGATTCCTGAATACCGAGCCATTCTAGAAAAGCTATTCTTTGGAAAAAATACTTAGTATTTCTTGATGATTTTCGTTGCACAAATTTAGGTTGTAATATAAAAACTGCATTGTCATCCAATCAAAGTGTTTGTGCACTGTTGATGGTCACCCCCTCCCACCCTCTTCACTGTGCATTGAAGGAGAACAGGCAGGGGAGGTACACGTGTCTGTATATAGCTGTTGACCTGGGTGCTGGGTGCATTTTTAATTTATGGGGTGCCAACTGTTCATGAAAGAAAATTCAAATAGATTTTTTTTTTTAGTATCAGATTAATGCAACTACAAGTCGTGATAGCACTTAAAGCATTCTATTTGCATTAATATGAATGGTGGCCACCTTATGGGGTGCCAAATATTCATGAAAGAAAAATTGATAAGAATTTGTTTTTTATTAGCATTAAATTGATGCAACTACAATTCGAGATTGCATTTCAAGCATCGGGGCATTCAATGAATGGTAGTCATCTTAAATATATGGGGTGCCAACTGTTCATAAATAAAAAAAAAGAATAGAATTAGTTTTTTTATTAGTATCAGATTAATGCAACTACAATTTGTGATTGCACTTAAAGCATTGTGGCATGCAATGACTGGTAGTCACCTTGAATGTATGGGGTGCCAACTGTTCATGAAAGAAAAAAAAGAAAGTTTTTTTTTTAAGAATCAAATTAATGCAACAGCAACTCAAGATTGCATTTAAACATTATGGCATTCAATGATTGGTGGCCATCTTGAACCTATGGGGTGCCAACTCTTCATGAAAAAAACAACTAAATTGGATGTTTTTAACAGTTTAAAATTAATGCAACTACATTTCAAGATTGCATTTAAAGCATTGTGGCATTCAATGAATGGTGGCCATCCTAAACCTATGGGGTGCCAACTGTGTTTGAAAAAGGTATCAAATAGAAATGTTCTTATATAGATATCAAATTAATGCAACTACAATTCTTCATTGCACTGAAAGCATTGTGGCATTTACTAAATGGTAGCCATCTTGAATGGGTTGAATGAAGGAAAAATCAAATAGGATTTGTTTTTTTGATAGTATCAAATTAATGCAACTACAATTTGTGATTGCACTTGAAAGCATTGTGGCATGCAATGACTGGTAGTCACCTTGAATGTATGGGGTGCCAACTGTTCATGAAAGAAAAAAAAGAAAGTTTTTTTTTAAGAATCAAATTAATGCAACAGCAACTCAAGATTGCATTTAAACATTATGGCATTCAATGATTGGTGGCCATCTTGAACCTATGGGGTGCCAACTCTTCATGAAAAAAACAACTAAATTGGATGTTTTTAACAGTTTAAAATTTATGCAACTACATTTCAAGATTGCATTTAAAGCATTGTGGCATTCAATGAATGGTGGCCATCCTAAACCTATGGGGTGCCAACTGTGTTTGAAAAAGGTATCAAATAGAAATGTTCTTAGATAGATATCAAATTAATGCAACTACAATTCTTCATTGCACTGAAAGCATTGTGGCATTTACTAAATGGTAGCCATCTTGAATGGGTTGAATGAAGGAAAAATCAAATAGGATTTGTTTTTTTGATAGTATCAAATTAATGCAACTACAAGTCAAGATTGCATTTCAAGCATCGGGACATTCAATAAGTGATAGCCATCTTGAATCTATGGGATGCCAACTGTTCATGAAAGAAAAATAGAATAGATTTTTTTTTATTAGTATCAAACTACTGCAACTGCAATTCGAGATTACATTGAAAGCATGGTGGCATTCAATCAATGGTTGCAATCTTGAATTTCGAAATGAACATACACACAGACATATAGGCATGAACATGGTGTTCTCCTTCATATAGATATTCATGGATTTCTACTTCTAAAAAATATAGCTTTCTGTTACATGGATGTCGATGTCCAGTTTTAGATATATATCCATATAGTGCATTGGAGTGCTATAATGTTGGACTGCTGTATATTTTCCGTTAAGCAGAAAACGTTAGTCCCCGCATAAGGCATGGCAAAAAACAAGAGTCCTCCGAGATTTACACCTGGTATTTCCCTTTGGGCAAAGAGCCAAATGACATAACACCAGAACATAACTACCAAAATGTCACCCGAAATAGAGAGATGGGTGAGATGAAAATGGGCATTTCTGCAGACAGAGTGACTGCTGGATGCATTTTGTCTTTTAAATCCACAGTCCAAAGGGAAGCAGGATGAGAGACTGCGCACAGCAGAGTTCTGCTCTAACGAGGTTGTGGCATTTTCATATGGAGAGATGTAAGTGCATTGTGGAAGGTCCCCCATAGGCCAAGGCCTCAATCTCACGCACAGGCTACGAATAAATCGTTTGTTTGGCATAGGTCTATGGGGTCGAGCTGGCGGCTCGCCCTTTGGTCGCATCGGCAATTGAGAAATCCCTAATTGGTCTCATTATGCCCGACTAAGGGTGTGTAGGTCAGGCAGCTAAAAACCGCTTAACTATTTGAAAGACACCTGTGGCTATTGCTAGAGTGCTGCCCCTAATTCTCTGCTTTGTCATGCCCATGCCTCACTAAGACGCCAAAGGTCACATTCTGCCACCTATGGACATCAGAAAATCTCAGAAATGTGAGTTATGAGGAATGAGGAGGCGGACTATTGCCTATTACTGAACTGCCTGTGGGCGACCAAACACCCGGTAAAGGCGAACCTCAGACCAACTAAATCTCTATCGGATTAATCAGGAGAATAGTAGGTTATTCTAATTGCAAAGATTCTATGTGTTTTTTCTTTATTACCAACACAGTGATATATTGCATGTATGGCCACACCTTACAAGCCCGATGTAATAATGTGCAGGGTTTAAAACAGGTTATGTTCTTCCTATCATCAATTAATACATGGTTGTACAGTGATATCTGCTATTCCTGCCTTTGTACCTAACTTGTTATGTTGCCTCGAAACGAATTGCCACTCCGTGAGGGCACATACATAAACTCTAATACTAAAGGTGCCTGTTAACGATTAATCAGACCAATAGCAAACCATTCTATTGACAATAACTCCACTTTCCCGTCTGTTCCTATTACTTTAGATAATCATATTAATTTACATGCTGCATACATATGAATGCAGCCTGGGGGAGGTTCTGGATAATGCAGGCAAGAAGTATGAGAAGGCTTGCTTCTACACTGCCGGCTATGATGCTCCCTTCAAACCCCTCAACACTTTGACACCCATATTTCATAGAATTCATTTGTTATAACATACAGGCAATGGCCTTCAATTTATCACTACCCAATCTTGTCAACTGTACAAAATCTAGTATACTCAAGTTGTCTATCTTAAAGAGGGCTTATGTCCGTCCAATGACCCCCACCTAGTTGAAAACCTTGTCAACCATACTTCTCTGCTTCATCTAATTACAAGACAATGTCAGGCAGTGTATCAAAATAAGGGCCTGATGAGAACAGCAATCCGTGTAGTTAGGACTCAAATTAATAATTCAAAATGCATGTTCCGCTCTGTAGGGCCATGTGTGTAGTGTCTGAAGCCTGCGGAACAGATCGGTACTGATGGTTCAAGTGGAATTCTGCACTAGAAATGCAAAGCATATTCTGAACACACTGGTCCATGGTGGTTATCATAGAGTGTCAGGAGTCTGGTCTCCAAACCCTGGGGCATAATGGCGAAATGTAACTTTGGCGTCCTAGCACCATCATGGTCAGTGATTGTGATTCAGTGGGACGTAAGGTCAACTCAACACGCTCACACGAGATCCCTACTCCTGAGTGGCATACTAGTGGTCTACAAGTCCGATAAAGCTACACTGTGGTTAGCCTTTCCCCGGTGGCTTTATATTCACTAGTATCGTGGGGTCCTGAATATGTCTGGGCCCCAGAAGAAAATTCACAGACGTCTAAAACCTTAGATTCATGGGTATGAGTTATTTATAAATATGGTTGTTTGAATTGCAACCAATTAATAGTTGAGTCAGCATAATGCATTCATAGACACCGGTTGGAGAGCGGTGTCTGAGCCGTCAGTTGTCCTTTGTGGAGGCCTAATACTAGAGATAACTGGCGTTCCTGGTGTATTTTAAGGTGTCCATATCAAAGGACGCCTGGGCACCTTCCGTCAAAGGCATGTCGTCACCATAAAAATCCTTTACCGTCATCCATCTGCATAAAACTCTACAAAAACAGAAAACTCCCGGGCCCCCAGTAACGCCCACCCCACACCCCCCCGTGTTAACCGTGGGACTGACACAGGGGGCAGGCCCGTCGCCTCCAGGGGCCCGATTCACGGCTAATTCTGTTAGCAGAGGCGGAGGGGCTGGATGAAACCTTTCCTCCTCCATCTTGTTAGCCGGCCGAAACCCGAAGTGTAGCACATTGATTTATATGTTTACGGCGTAATCAAGGCAGAGGGGAGGAGGTTGCTTGTTACGTGCAGGATACCATGTCACCGACCCCCCTGGGTCCTGGTGTGTGCATACCCCATACAGGGTGGTGGCGCACCAGCGTCCTCACAGATAGGGGTATTGTTCTGTTTTTTTTAAACATACAGACCGATTCATATATACACGACATCCTGGTCGAAGAAATATCTATTGATCCACCACACAGCGGTACTTCTGGGTGTTGATGCAGACAACTATAATTATGGAAACTGTACTTCAAAAGATGATTATTTTGTTTGCCTATCTTGATACTGTAAACAGCCTCGTCAGAATGATGACACGTCTGTTTTTAACTTGGTACATACTGACTGAACGAGGATAGAGATTTTGAAATGTTGTCAACTTTCAGAATCTCCATATCCTGACATCCTCTTCCGACTCGTCTATCTAGTTTGGGAATGGGGAAGGAGAGGGCTGTTCTATCTCTCCCTAGATGAAAGAGGGGCGTTCGTGGATTGTCTCGGCAATGATTGGCAGGATATTACAAGCGATATGATTACCAGTGAAATCCAGCTAATGCTCTTACCAGTGTTACTTTTAAGCTAATAGATGATTATATTTGGTTATGTCTACATTACACCATGGCTGATTAGCTACAGTATTGTACATAGCTCTGTAGCTATAGGTTACAACTACAGATGAAGCCACTTTCGTATTAAATCTTTACTTACTATCCACACCACAATAGACCAGTGGCGGATCCAGGATTTTCCAGAGGGGGGGCCCAAACCTGGCCAACCATGGAGTGACTGTTGTTTGGGGCGCACAGCGCAAGCGAAGTGCAGCACAAGAAAATTGCAGCAGCCATACTAGAGGGGTTTTGGGGGCAGGCCCCCCCTAAGAAAATGCTGATGGTCTGTGTCTTTATATGGTATTGTCCCCTTCTCTCTTTTCCCCCTCTTTTCTCCTCTCTTCTTCCCCTCTTTTATTATTATTTTTAAATTTTTTATTATTTTTTTTTTTTTTGGGGGGGGGGGGGGGGGGGCCAAGGCCCGTCGGGCCACCCCCCTGGATCCGCCAATGATAGACTTCGTCCTCATTGAAAGTGATACCAAATTACATAGTACCTCTTGGCCCCCAATAGATTTTGCTTCTTACGCCTCTGTATAAGTAGGAACCATATTAGTCGGGACATGGGACATACTATCTGGATATTGAACGATGACAAACAACTACGGGGAGTTTCGCATCCCTATATCACCATATCCCCCACAATAGTTTTTTTCGAACAAGGCCGCATAGGCCCCACCTATAGACCATGTTGTTAATCCCGCTTCAGATCTGGGCAAGCCCATTTGGGTCCCATTTGAGTGGCTTAACGGCCCTATTGGAGCCTTTACCTCACCGAATGGTACTATTTATAGCCTACAAACTGTTTTATGGGATAAAGGCCTCACAAGGAAATGCTGTTTTTTTCTAAATCCCGTTCCCCTGTTTGACATGCAATAATGAGATGGCCTTTTCGCTGAGAAGCTTCCACATTTTCTTAATCACCCCCCCCCCCCCAAAAAAAAAATCCACCACAGCCTTGTTATATAATGACCACTCCCTTGCCAAGTATTCATGTGATAAACCACATCATTATTTAGACTCCCGACGAAAACGGCACTTCATGCCGATGTCCATTTTCCAGGCTGCGTAGGGGGTAGTGCTTCACATTAACGGTCATTCCCGAGTTCCTCTCTCGGTAGCCGATGGCACATACGGGTTCTCCGCATCGACAACTGACTGATGGCCTGAATGCTGCCGAATGTGCGCTGCTGATAGCCTGGAGTGGGACATAATGGGTAAATCACATGCAACAGTTGGTTGCCACACCCAGCTGCAGGCCTCCTACTGGAGGTTACAGGTCGACCGGACCTACATGAAGTGGGTCTCCATGCCATGCCATGGTGGCAGAGCGTTTCATACTTTACACTTTATGGGATCTAATACGTTGGCAGGTATGTTATGTAGATGCCACTCGACAGACTATAGTTTACCATTTCAGTGCCTCTACATGGGTACCCACAGTTTTGACCATGTCGCCGTGTCGATTTTTAGCAAAAAGGGCCGTGTCATTGTGTCGAATTTTATGTGTATAGCAAAGACTGGGGTCTTATAAAGGAAGCCTGTGTCCATCGATTTTTAAAAGGCCCGGGTCGCACGTGTCGATTTTTAAAAGGCCTGTGTCGCTGTGTCGCACGTGTCGATTTTTACCCATGTAGAGGCACATTTCATGCAGTGTTCAAACTTTAGCTTACACATTGTAGAAGGTCAGAGTAAATATCTGCTGTAGTTTCAATGTGGCCAGGAGTCGGATACAGGGTTGAGCACGCTTTCGTTGCAAAAAAGGTTGCAAGCCCAATATATGGGGAATGTACACTATGTTCAGTAAAAAAAGTATGAATTTACAATTATGAGGAAAGATAAATACCTGATAGGGTAGGGTATGATGTTGTGCATTGGCGTTGTCGACTCCCCTGAAAAAAGAAAGTGTACATTTCGGAGGAGTTCGTATGGCGGAGGTGGAGGGGGGATCTTTGTTCTTCTTTTAACATTGTGTTTCATTCTCTCATCAAAAAGCTTTTTCCTTCCGCATTTCTTCTCTCTTAAAAGACACTTAAAAGTTCTTTTGGCTGTGGTGGCTTGGAGCTCAGGAGTGAGGGAATTACAATGAAAGACTCCTCTGTAGTATGGCATTTATTGTATGACTCATTTTTGGGCCTGATTTGCGGACATGCATATATATCATTGGTAGCATGTCATAGTGTCATTACGTTCCCTGGGCAAGCCGGGTCTGAACCCTTGTTTCCCCCTTCACTGCTCCCGAACACAGCCCTTTTGATTACCACTGCCCTCTACGAGGCAGTTACCTAGTAAGACAGTTATATATAGGACAGCACAGACATCTCATTTAAAGAGTGAGGAGTGCAACATTCATTAACTATGTACGACATTCAAGTCCTCGTTTTGTGTATATAATATAAGATTCATATCGGTTGTCTGTGGATAGTGGTCATTTTTAAACATAAAGTTTCATTACAGAGAAAACGACATAGTAATACAAATATGTGTACAGCATATACACGCCATCGTGACTATAGCCAATATCATAGACGAAGGGTTCACATTGGTACTGTGATGATTGGTGTCATGGAGGCCTATTATTCCATCAATGGTCGTATGCATATATATAGAACTTACATTATATATAGGTATTCTCCGACAATTGGCTGTGCCCAACACGAAATCTCCTGCCCTGTGACAAAATGGCTTCTTTATTAATTTACGTCATCATCTCTATTCGGAAATAGGTTCATACCTAAGTCAATAACGTCCATAATGGGTTTGCAACTGTCTGTGCAAAACAAAGTATGGAATGTGGTATAGCGGTTGAACCGATGCAAAAACAAATTTGTTTCCTGATAGAAGAGCAAGAACTAAATGCCAATGAAGGAATGCGAGTAGCGTGCACGTCCTAGTAGTGCATGCCTCATGCACATACACATATATGTCATCCCCATGAGTCCTACTAACCTCTGCATGTAAATTCTCTTCCCTTCCCTTATATCACAGTCTCCCCATTTCCACATGTACAGAGTGAGGTAAGGAGGAGGGTGCCCTTTGTGTACAGCAGCCCTACCTCCTTACCTCACCAGACCCCGAGCCCTGTTTCCACATACTACTGGCCTCCCGCCGCCACCATGCTGCCCACAGCACGCGGCCCCGCACTGCCCACCTCAGAATTAATCAAAGCTGCTGGCATTGTCCACCATGGCGGGCTCGTTGCCGGGCCCCGCTTCCGTCGGCGTCTATCTAATCAAATGCTTTCTGTGCCCTTTCTTTAGAGGTGCACAAAGCAATTATTTTGTGCCAGGACATGGAGGGCATCCAGACCTATTCCAGGGTGGCGACTGGCGCAGATTAGTCCCAGGGCTGAGGGAGGTGGAGAGGACTACCTTGTGTGTGTCTAGAGTGGCTGTGGAGGGGTTCACAGGGTACTCTCCACCCCCTATGGAGACCTTCCAGCTGGACCTTAGTTGACCCCCCCCCCCCCCCGGCTTGTTACTACTGTGTCTAGGTACACCTGGGGATGACAGCCTTTCCCTGTACGCCAGACCCATTCAGCAATTCTCAGTATGGTACGAGGGGAGTTTCCACTCTACACAGGTGGTGGAGAAGAGGATGATATATTATAGCTTGGGGGCTGGCTCCACTAGGGCGACACAGGTACTTGCGAAATGTGGCGTTCTTTTAAAAAAAATACTTATTCTTTGTACAGCAGTACTGCCTTATAGATCGGAAGAGATCAACGACATGTATTGGGTTGCTGACATCCGATCAATGCCCAATATGTATAGCAATCCCTCGCCAACTCACCGTGATAAAGATATTCTGGCTTAACCTTTCATCGATTGGCACCTTGGGCTCCTTTATTGTTATATGCCTAGTGGATGAGCTCTCGGATGGATCAGTTCAATTCTGAAAAATGTTAGGAAAATGTCGGTTATCAAATTCAATCAACCCCAAAACTCAACGTTATTTACTTAGTTTTATAATATATATTACATCTACTCATAACGAGAATCCATGTATAAAAAATGAATGTTTTAGGACAGACATTTTGAAAAATTAAGAGAATGCATACCTAACTAATACCTGTACCCGTGGCTGAATGCACATATTAGTTCATCAGCCGTCATTTGTAAGTTATTCCTTTTAGTCAAGCGTTTAATGGGGGTTAAAAAGGGAACTTGTGGTAAATGTATGTTTTAAGAAGAAAGGAAGGCAAGACTGCCTGCATCATGAATGTGGGCATTATGTATAACGTTGGTCTTCTGTAAACTGATAGAATGAATGTCGGAACACAATATCTGAAGGTAACAACATACAGTAACACATGCAGGTTGGAGCCCAGCTGCATCTGACAGAAAGTGTCTTTGTATAGGCGCTGAAAACTAATGTCATCTCCTTTCTACTCCCTGGCTTGCATCTTTCCTGAAAGAAGAGACATCTAGACCATAGGCTTCACGGGTACGGCTGTATATATATATATATATATATATATATATATATATATATATATATATATATATATATATATATATATATATATACATATATATATATATATACATATATATATATATATATATATATATATATATATATATATATATATATATATATATATATATACTCCCCTTATTCAAGTCAAGTCAAGGCCCTGCTCTGGACAAGTAAGACGATTTCCCAACTATTCTCGATATCACTTCAAGTGCATATAGTCTTATTGGATTGAATTACTATATTTAATATCAGCACATACACTATATCAGCTTTATTCAGTTTCCAAAGTTTTCCTCTGTAGTCATTAGTTAAAATGAACCCAGTTTGTTACATACATAATCCAAAACTACCGGAGCACTGCGGAATTGAACCACCGAACTCTACAATCTTATTTGAATGTAGTCGTATATTGCATCACCAAATGAATTCTCTTACAAACTCAAATAGTTTGACATAAATACATATTGCATACTATCCCATTGAAATGTGTGCAAACCCCTGTTATGAGTTCTCTTTTATCTGACAGTATAATGCTTATATTCAAGACACGTTCCCACTTCCATTAACCCATGCAATGTGAAGCGGAGGATCTCCTCCAATATAGCAGGATCTTTTCTGGGGGGTCAAATGAGATGCCATGGGTGCCACATGATGTATGTTATATGAGGTTAATCCGATATGCTTACCCTATCCTGACCTGTCGAAATGTATACTGTGCATCAAAGAGACCAGCGGACACCCTATCTCAGGATCCCATGTATATTACATTGTATGTGAAACCTAAGAAGATAGAAGAGGTGGTGTTGGACATGGGTCTGCTATATCAGACACCTAATGTGCTATACTGCCAATGTGTGCAAATGTACGTGCAACAACAGGACCACATGTGGGCCCCAGATTTAGCTTTAATTGGATACACACACACACATATATATATATATATATATATATATATATATATATATATATATATATATATATAATACGATATGGGCTTACACCATGCTTTTTAGGTGATATTCCCGTTCTGATATTTAACCAATAATATATGAATATGAAGCACAAGGGTTGTGTATTGATGAATAACGACCCGAGGTGCGTAGCACGGAGGTCGTTATTCATCTATACACAGCCCGAGTGCAGTCATATTCATATATTATTAGGTTTATTATCCGATATTTCGATTCATATGTCTTTAATTACCTTTAAAACGTCCTAATTTCGCCATTTTGAAGGATTATTGACTGAATATCACTCGTACACAAGTAGCGCCATGTTGTTTTGACAGCCCACCAACCCTGCTCGCTGATTGGTGGAGCCTGGTGACGTCATGCCCTCAATCTCCAACACTGAGTCCAACATAGAATTTGTGAGGGGGCCAGCTTGGGGCGGTGTTAAAGTACATGCATAACCAGCGTTTCCCTCCGGAGTCAACACAGCCGGATTGGCATGGGCGCTAGCGACTTCGCCTCACACACCAGGGGTACCCGGATCGATCCTGGGTGGAAACGAACCATTTTCAAAATGCCTATTTCTATGTGAAAAAAAATTCCTAGAATTATTTTAACGAAAGGGGAAGTAAAGTCCAACTTCTACCTTTATAGTAAAAAAGAAATTAGAAAAAAATATTGATTTTCAAAGAAACTATACCAAAAAATGCCTTTTCTTCTGTAACTCGGTAAATAATGGTCCTACAGGGCTGGAAATCCGCCTGTAGACTCCTTGTTTCGCCACCTACCTCTACCAGCGCCTTCACGGCGTGGTGGTTAGCACATCGGACTTCAAGTCGTGATGTAGCGTGTTCGAGTCTCCATAGAACCTCGGATTTTATGGCTGCCGATTCCCATTCAGAATCGTTCTGATATTCAGGATATCAGAACGATTCTGAATTCCCCATTCAGAATCGTTCTGATATCCAGAATATCAGAACGATTGCACCCCCCCCCAAGTGTGCGCTATGCAGGAATATCAGAACGGGAATATCACGTAAAAAGCACGGTGTAAGCCCATATCGTATAATAATCCTGCATAGCGCACACTTGGGGAGGTGAAATCGTTCTGATATTCTGGATATCAGAACGATTCTAAATTCCCCATTCAGAATCGTTCTGATATCCAGAATATCAGAACGATTCTGAATGGGAATCGTCAGCCATAATATCCGAGGTTTCATGGAGACTCGAACACGCTACATCAAGACTTGAAGTCCGACGTGCTAACCACCACGCCGTGGAGGCGCTGGTAGAGGGAGGTGGCGAAACAAGGAGTCTACAGGCGGATTTCCAGCCCTGTAGGACCATTATTTACCGAGTTACAGAAGAAAAGGCATTTTTTGGTATAATTTCTTTGAAAATCAATATTTTTTTCTAATTTCTTTTTTACTATAAAGGTAGAAGTTGGACTTTACTTAGCCTTTCGTTAAAATAATTCTAGGGATTTTTTTTCACATAGAAGTGGGCATTTTGAAAATGGTTCGTTTCCACCCAGGATCGATCCGGGTACCCTTGGTGTGTGAGGCGTAGACACTAGCGGCCATGCCTATCCGGCTGTGGTGAATCTGGAGGGAAACGCTGGTTATGCTATAACACCGCCCCAAGCTGGCCCCCTTACAAATTCTATGTTGGACTCAGTGTTGGACATTGAGGGCATGACGTAGCCAGGCTCCACCAATCAGCGAGCAGGGTTGGTGGGATGTCAAAACAACATGGCGCTACTGGTGTACGAGTGATATTCAGTCAATAATCCTTCAAAATGGCGAAATTAGGACGTTTTAAAGGTAATTAAAGACATTTGAATGGAAATATCGTATAATAAACCTAATAATATATGAATATCGCCGACCTTGGGGTGTGTATAGATGAATAACGACTTCGGTGCTACGCACCTCGGGTCGTTATTCATCGATACACACCCCGCCGTCGGCGATATTCATATATTATTGGTTAAATATATATATATATATATATATATATATATATATATAGGCCTATATATATATACATATATAGGGCCTGTAGAGTGAATTGGTACAGGTAATAAAAGGTGGGAGGGGGGATCTGGATGATTTCAAAACGTGTTGCTTGTATGTCAAAAAGGTATACAAGTATAAGGCTTGCAATGTGGGTCATTTCATTAATTACTCCTGGAACGGGATCAGAAAAAATGCAGGATATATGTGTCTAAGGACATGGAAATGAGATGAAAATGAGATTAAATGAGTGGAGCAGCCCTGGGGAGCAGCTTATTGTAGACTTTGGTAGTAAATCCCTATGCCTTGTTTTAATATCCGACTTGTGACATTCTGCACATAGAGCAAACTTCCGCTTCTCATGTCCCTTTTTACATAAGCCGTGTTGTGAGTGACCTTCAAGACAAACCACTGTGCATTATTCATAGTGTTATGTCAATAGGATTCCAAAAAGAAAGACAGTAGGTAGTAGGCCTAGTTTTGGTAAATATTATGACTTTTCACATCATGTTATTCCGAGTAACTTATGTCATAAGTGCTGGATCTAATAGTAGGGGGGGAGCTTATTCAGCCAAATTGGTGATGCAATACCCGCAACCAACTTAAAAGATGCTATCCATCATAAGAAACATGAATCTGGCCTTCGTTTTTGAATTTGAGATTCCTAACCCCCCCGTATGCCCCCTCCGAAGATAAAAAGTATTTAATCATTTAATTAAATACAATTTTAAATTATTTCTGAAAAATCTGTGCATAAAACCTGTATATAACCACTTGTAGCTGATGTATAAAAATAGTCAGCATGAAAGTGAACCAATTTTAGTCATGTGGAGAATCCAATATGGCCGCCAACTATTAAAAATGACCCATTTTCCCCTATTTTTGGAAGAAAACCTGTACAAAACCATCTTGCAGTGATGTACCAATGTAGTCAGCAGGAAAGTGAACTACTTTTAGATATTTGAAGAATCCAAGATGGCCGCCAAGTTAAAAAAAATACATATTTTTTGTTTTTTTTAAAGTATTTTCGCATCAAACCTGTATACAACCACTTTGTGTTGATGTACAACAATAGTCAGCATGACAGAGAACTATGTTTTGATGTGTCATTAATCCAAGATGGCCACCAAATTGAAAAAACACATTTTTTTAAAACTTTTTAATAAAAGATTCCTGGACAAAACCACTCTTTTGGGGACACATAAGAATAGTCAGCATGGAAGTTAACTATTTTTTTCTAAGGCCACCATATTGGCAATTATAGTGCGGTAGATATAATGTGAAGATCAGAGAGGACCTAAAGACATGAAAAATTATTTTCATGAAAATTAGTTTCAAAATTGCATTTACCTATTCCTCCCCTACACCTTTGTAAAAAATTAGAGTCTTTTTTCAAAATGGTGCTTGTTGCGTTTTGGAACCAAACTCTTCATATCCTTTCAGGTAAAATGTCAAATATCATGGCCTGTACTGTATACTAATATACTAGTTCTATTACTAATACTAATATCTAATACCCGTGAGCCTATAATTATTATGAGCCTCAAGACAAGGGACAAATGTTAGACATGGTTGAGGTCATTATGGTAAATGTGACCTGAATAAAGACAGAATGATGAAGACACTCTTAAGACTTTAATCACCGCAGATGTAGCAAAGTGGCTGGCACTCAGTTTTGACCAAAGCTGTTCAGATCTATGAGGGAAACATCAGGCTTTGAGGAGTCATTGTCAATGAAGATCTTTAAGTTTGTTGCATATGTTGCAATAGGCAGCTTCTTGTGGTCCCTCATCAGGCAGAACAGATCACTTCTTTTTGGCACGGTTCGAGATATGCCCCTTGCATATCTCACCTCTAGATAAAACCTTTCCTCCTTTTTCTTTGAACGGGTCCTGAGATACATATCCACTTCCTGGGAGGAACTGAATGCTCCTCCCATCCTCTTTAGGTCATCTAGATCTTTCAATATAAGCCTAGCAAATAGAATATTTCCAGCTTCTTTGCTTGTCATATTCTGGACTCACAGGTCTGTTTATTTTGATTTGCATTCCAGTTTTAGTTCAGGTATGGGCCCAATCTTTCATACCAATGCCTTGAAGCCCCCAGATGGTGATTTCTCCTAGAGATCATATGCCTTTACCTTCACTACCAAGGAAGACACAGTCTCCAGGTGTTTGCTTCCTATGACGCCTAGCTCATTATTCACTAGTTATACCTCTCCTTCTGATTTTATTTTATTTACAGGTGCATGTTCAAGTTTCTCTTGATGCATTGAGGAAAGCATGTTTTCAGTCTGTGGATCACATTCACCAAATCCAAAGATATTCCCCTTTTGCTTCTGAAACCAACAGGCTAGTTCAGGTAAAAGCATGGCCAATACCTTTACATCAGACACAAATTTGAATGCTGGTTCACTAGTATCAAGAAGATCTACTGGGTCTGTGGAGGAAAGATCCAAATAGAGCTGCTGGTAAGCTGGTATCAGGGTCAAGTAGGTTGTGCTAGTGGCGTTTGTTAATGACAAGAAAGGCTCAGTCAGGTGAAGACCAATAAGACCGCCCACACAGAACATGACCTTGAGAAGTTCAAGTTTGATGAAACAGCGAACAATGCATGCCACTTGATTTGTCACATTCACAAACTTCTCAAGGAAGTGAGATAGATCATGATAGTGATATGTCATCACAGCACATGTGAGAGTGACTATCATCTTTGAGGCTTACTGATTTGTTTTTGGGTGGTGCAATGAAGTCATCAAATTCCTCAGCCTTGGTCAAGGGTTTACTGTTAAAATCATGAAAAAGTCAAACATGTTAAAGTCATACAGTCCAAGCCTTGAGTGGTAACAGAGTTAGCATTGGAAGAAAGCTAGAATATATCTTGTTCCTGCCTATGATATTTCTATGTCTACCCAACATAAGGAATTGGTGCACATTACAAAACAGATGGCTAGGCATGTTATCAGTTTCAAGTTCACTGTCCACCATTTTTTCTACTTTCAAATTGTGCCAAGTCTGGTCGGTCATGACAAAATCTATGTTTGCAACATATCCCCCAAAGAGTGGTTTTGTCCAGGAATCTTTTATCAAAAAGTAAAAAAAGTGTTCTTTTTTCAATTTGGCGGCCATCTTGGATTACTGACATATCTAAACATAGTTCTCTGTCATGCTGACTATTGTTATACATCAACGCAATGTGGTCGTATACAGGTTTGATGCGAAAATACTTTACAAAAAACAAAAAATGTGTATTTTTTTAAACTGGCGGCCATCTTGGATTCTTCAAATATCTAAAAGTAGTCCACTCTCATGCTCACTACATTTGTACATCACTGCAAGATGGTTTTGTACAGGTTTTCTTCAAAAAATAGGGGAAAATGGGTCATTTTTAATAGTTGGCGGCCATATTGGATTCTCCACATGACTAAAAATGATTCAATTTCATGCTGACTATTTTTATACATCAGCCACAAGTGGTTATATACAGGTTTTATGCACAGATTTTTCAGAAATAATTTAAAATGGTATTTAATTAAATGACTAAATACTTTTTATCTTCGGAGGGGCCGTACGGGGGGGTTAGGAATCTCAAATTCAAAAACGAAGGCCAGATTCATGTTTCTCATGATGGATAGCATATTTTAAGTTGGTTGCGGCAAAAAATTTGGTCTAAGCTCCCCCCCCACTAATAGGCCATCTACCAGCCCAGATGATTACTTTGATTCTTTTTTGAAGAACACTAAAACAGGCTCACACTATTTTAGGGGTTATGAAAAGGTCAAAGGCACACTCTATGGATGGTAGTATAGAGGATTACCATTGGATGGATGGACCATTGTGATTAAGATTACAATGTATGTTTTGAATGAGAGTTGACCAGCAATCAGAACACTCATTTCCACCATTTTGTTTCGTGCATTAGCGCACACAGCATTGATATATGTAGATTATGCACTTAATCAGATTAAATAATCATATATATTTAAATGCATATAAACAAATATGTATATGTATTTATGTATATATATATATATTTATTATACGATATGGGCTTACACCATGCTTTTTACGTGATATTCCCGTTCTGATATTCCTGCATAGCGCACACTTGGGGGGTTGAAATCGTTCTGATATTCTGGATATCAGAACGATTCTGAATGGGGAATTCAGAATCGTTCTGATATCCTGAATATCAGAACGATTCTGAATGGGAATCGGCAGCCATAAAATCCGAGGTTCTATGGAGACTCGAACACGCTACATCGAGACTTGAAGTCCGATGTGCTAACCACCACGCCGTGAAGGCACTGGTAGAGGTAGGTGGCGAAACAAGGAGTCTACAGGCGGATTTCCAGCCCTGTAGGACCATTATTTACCGAGTTAGAGAAGAAAAGGCATTTTTTGGTATAGTTTCTTTGAAAATCAATATTTTTTTCTAATTTCTTTTTTACTATAAAGGTAGAAGTTGGACTTTACTTCCCCTTTCGTTAAAATAATTCTAGGCATTTTTTTTCACATAGAAATAGGCATTTTGAAAATGGTTCGTTTCCACCCAGGCTCGATCCGGGTACCCCTGGTGTGTGAGGCGAAGTCGCTAGCGCCCATGCCTATCCGGCTGTGATGAATGTGGAGGGAAACGCTGGTTAGTATATAACATAGCCCCAAGCTGGCCCCCTCACAAATTCTATGTTGGACTCAGTGTTGGAGATTGAGGGCATGACGTCACCAGGCTCCACCAATCAGCGAGCAGGGTTGGTGGGATATCAAAACAACATGGCGCTACTGGTGTACGAGTGATATTCAGTCAATAATCCTTCAAAATGGCCAAATTAGGACTCATATAAGGTAATTAAAGACATTTGAATGGAAATATCGTATAATAAACCTAATAATATATGAATATCACCGACCTTGGGGTGTCATGAATAACGACCTCGGTGCTACGCACCTTGGTCGTTATTCAAGAATACACACCCCGCGTTCGGCGATATTCATATATTATTGGTTAAATATATATATATATATATATATATATATATATATATATATATATATATATATATATATATATATATATGTGTGTGTGATTTGCAGTTATATATTAGATCTGTTCAAGGTCCTCCTTTTATGTCTAGACCAGTCATATCTATGTCTATTTCAAACATGCAAGAGATGGCTACATCAATCAACATTTAAAGGTTGGGATAAAGCAAACGAGAATTTCCAATTGACCATGGGGATTACCTGTCATATCGTGCCATACTACTGTGACACTGTGGAATGGATGGTCTCAGATTAGGTTCTTGATCCACACTAACTGCCTAGTCATATGTATTATTCTGCGTGGGGTGAGGGGAACATAAAGACGAACAGGATGCCTTCCATTGCACTGACCTTCCATTTGCACAGCAGGAACCTTCCACTGACAATATATAGCTGGCCAGAGCCTTGCTGCCGGGAGCTAGTTATATAGAACCTACTTTGTAGCGACTAGATATGCCCGCTCCCTGCCATTCATCCAATACGTACTGCTTGGCGCCTGAGTTGGTTTAGGTGGCTGAAGATCAAGGGGGAAATTGAGGAAAAAGTAATAATGATGGGGAAAGATATTGACATGATCTATGCGTCAGCTAGAAGTCTGCAATAGATGTCGCCCTCGTCAAACATTCTGGGATGGCGGAAGTGACGGTTATTCACGCTGGGACCTGCAATCTTCTAGCAGACTGATACGCCGATATGGCTACCAGCCGGATGTAAACAACTTCTTTTGGATTAGGATTTCTCGGTTATTTCTCATTGTCGTCAAATAGAAGACCGGGCGTTATAGGCGGTCATTTTATTATAGATAAACCTATTGTGATCAGATATATGCATTTATCATGAACAGACCATCCACACCATGCATCCTATTCCATCTCCTCACGTAGGCTATACTGAATGTGTTTTTGGAACATGTTACAACTAAGTTACAAGAACCAATACGAAAAATAAAGGTATTCAGGCATTTTAACGAGTGTCGTGTAGCCCTAATACTTGACTTGCAGAGTCTAGCAATATTGGCAATGCTGGACTCTGGGAGGTTTGAAAAGGGCTCCAAGAGTCTAACATTTCCAGACTATGGGATAAGAATCCAGCATTCCCGGATCCTTTTACAGTTTGAAAATGCTGGACTCTATAAGAAGAGTCCAACATTGACCTACTTTTGTAAAAAGATACCTGACTATGGAACATTCTGAAGAAATTTCCACAGTCAGGTCAACGCTCAATCTAAATGCTTTATAGAACGGATAGCATTTTGTGAATTATTAATGCATCTATGACCATTTGAATAAATCATAATCGTGTGTGGAATGATACTGATATATCATGAGCTTAAAGTTGTTAATGTAATGCTTAGACATCTAATATTCGTTGACTCGATCAGATTTCAAATAAAAAAATATTCCAGCATTTGCCGGACTAAATTTGGCATTCTACTATTTTTGGTATCCCATCAGAGTGGTTGGATGTACCTATGGTAGGGACTCTAGAGAGAATTATCAATGGTCAATATTTTTCCTACATAACGTAGAATTCGAGAAACACAATCAAAGTCTTTTGGAATTTTCTAGCATAGATCCCAGACAATCATCGAATAGGTGACAAAATCCACCAAGTTCCCTAGTAGGTCATGGACACACCCTGTTAACATGGTAGCCAAATATACTGCAAATCACCTCAGTGGGTGTGAGTAAAACAATTACCTGCAAGACCCAATCATGATTAGTATGATTTTGTGACCTAGAACAGGTGAGGGTATCCTCTGATTGCTTCCATTTTTAACATAATAATTTATAACAATTAATTGGACGATGTCACAAACCTAAAAGCAACCAACATCATTAATAAATTCATAGGGTTTCCCCTGTTATTGATATGATATATATGTATATATTACCCTATATTATCCTATATCCTATATCACTTATGAAATCTGAAAGATCTCTTAGCTGAAGTCACTTATGTCAGATAGTCAGGTACGGCTCGATAGACCTTTCTCTTGACTGCATTTCTGGGTGATAGTCTAACAGAAATATAGTTAACCCCCCCCCCCCCGAGGGAGTTTCATAACAGTGTTTGTGAGGCACATGTACATGGATCCACAACTGCACCAAAATACTCATTTACCGCTCTAAAAATAGGAAACGTGTCCTATGAATTACATGAAGCTCTCAATGCAAGTAGTCTATGAAATGTGGGCATTGAGGCAGGCAATGTAGGTATATTGAATGTCTATTCACCTGATTAACTGGGAGAAACCCCGAGGGTTAGCGAGGGTCAGGTAGTACAGCTGACGCCAGGCTTCCAGGTGGGTTTTTTTAAATAGTAAATAACAACCTTGATTTTATTTATGTATTACACACGCACAAACGATGGGTAGAGGGATAGAATAATCGATGGCAAAAATGTGCGCATCCCTAACCCCTCCTCCACATTGTTAAAATGATCCCTCCTTGTCTTTTCTGAATGATGCTCAGATAGGCATAGAGCAGTAAATAGTCATCTAATAGGTAGATAGAACTTTAGCAATGCATTACCGTTTTTATCTCGTCCGGTGACTCGCTTTAACCTCTGACGTCAGCTCAGGCTATTTACAGCAGGCATCAAGGTTTATTGTTCTAGGCACGACTACTGCCATGAGGCAACCAAGTAGGGTGAAAGGGGTGGTATCCTATTGACATTAAAGTTGTATGGGCATCCTGACCGTCCAGTGCGGCTGGCACAGGTCAAGGCCATCAGAACATCTGAGCACGCATGCAACCCTGCACAAACCCCCGATTATCGCTCAGTGAAATGATTCTTGGACGGTACACGTTGGCATTTCTCCCGAGCATTTCTCAAACCAACCTCTAAAGATAGCTTTATCCCTTGAGTACCTGTGATGTAGGCCCGGGGTTATACATACATCGGTATACACTTATAAAGACACTGCACTCCAGCTGGGTGAAGAATGAATGCACATATCGGCCTATTTCCCTGTGTAGTGAGGGAGCACATCAAAGGAGGAACCTTTTTCTGATAGTATAAGGGACCCAAAAAATATCCGACACCTGACCTTGGTGTTGTCCACCAGTTTACCCTGAAGGTAACACCACGCACAAAGGTGTGAACAATACAGGGCGCTCCAGGGGGAATCAGGACAAGGTGATAGGCTTACCTGGTTATCTTTACCTTGATGACACTAGGGATTGGGGGATAGAGAGTGGGTGTTACTGTGGCAGTGGCAAGGCTTCCTCTCCTTGTAAGTCACCGGACTGGCTTTGTCCTGCCCCCGTTGGCCAGCTTTCCAAGGTCTGATACGAGCAGACGGGCCAGGGGGCCTCTCAGCGTCCATCTATAGTCCGTCTTTACAAACCTAATCTGGACCGGGAAGCGCCTCAGGCCCGAGCAGGGTGAAGCCGTATTGCCTTGGTGCCCACCTTTCACCTCTTATATCTGATATCCTTGCAGTCGTCTGCAAGTTCCAGGCTTTCAACCTGTAGTTGTGTAGGGTACAGCTAACAGACACCAATCATCCCTTTGGTTTGCCATCAGATGCCTCATGACTAGTTGTTTTTGAAATAACAAGAGATGCCATGAACTAGTCGAAACCTAGGACCTTGGGGGAAAAGGTCTAATGAGTAAGAGAAAGAAGTCACGTGCATACGTCCACAATCCTTGACAATGTTACAGTTCTAATCTGCTGGTTGGTCAAAACAGTATTTCAAAGCGCTCTAAAATGTTTGGGAACAGTATAGCCCAGGGGTGGACCTTCATACACAAAGGCTTGCCAAGGTTACACTCCTTAGTTTGGTAACAAACACATTGTATGCAGCCATATGTATATGCTATATGACTTATATAATGTCTCCATCTCTATCTCAGAACTAAGTAGGCATGGGGCCTAGAAAACTACCCAAGGTGTAGTACATTAGTTTTTGGCACCCAGCACAGCAGAGAGGCCCACGCCTAACCAGACGTATAAATAGTTATACCTTGGGCCCAAGATATGCAAGTATGGGAAAGCCAGTCGATAGCCCCCTATGTAAAGCACCATCAAATAGACGCGGCCCTGAAAAAAGTACGTTGACGTGCATGCTATTCTGCAAATGAACCTGCATGCAGACATAATACATGCAGCCTCAGTTCAATCAATGAAATGCTATGCAATGAGGAAATTGATACCTCTTAGATTACGGACAAATTATCCAAATAGACTCATAATTATTTTATCATTATTCCAATAAAAACAAGACATGAGATGAATATTTCATTGTATACTCCAAATCGGAAATGACATGAGCTAATACATTATTAACTTCCGCTTTAATTCAATATCGCCCTCCATTCTATGAGAATAAAAACGTACATGAAGGAACACTCAGCAGCATTGTAAAGGCTTAGTCAAGTGGAGAATAGGATCTAGCGCCAGCAACCCAACGAAGACGTAATCAATATCTTTACTCATTTATTGGCTTGTATCGAACCGAAGACACTGCGAATACATGCGAGCTGGAGTCTTTGGTAAACAGAGCGCCTGGACTGATCTTACTTCAGGTCACCTCCAACATGTATTGGGTCTTCTCCTTACACTGTGGAGGAGAGTGTATTGATTGCTTGTACCTGGGGCGGGAACAGACTTAGAGACAGGTGTGATGATAAGGCCTTCCAGTCAAATATGGCAGTGCCTCGGAATGCTTATATAGACGACACTTAACCTTTAATATAGATCCATAGATTGTTGTAGACACTGTCTTCTTGTTTCACCTGTCAATGTAAGAGTTCTTTGTGAGACTTAAGAGAACTGTTTATCTACTCTACATGTGAGTGGCACCATAAGATAGGCAAACATTAAGCTGCGTAAGCACAGTGAGAACCGCCCCTTTCACGCTGATTACAAGTTCAATTTAGAGGAACAGACCAGACGCTGTCCAAACACACTAGTGTGTCCTGAGAGTCCCCAGCCGCTACACCAAGACACAGCTCAGTCTGGAATGGATTTCTCAAATATTGTCCCTATCTATGTAGGGTAGATTTACCATAAGTCGGACACATACCTTGAGACGGACACTGGATGTTGTGGTTATTTAAGCATTTTAAGCTCTTTATGTCTGCATGGTGGTAACGTTTAAGTGTTATTCTTTTCAAAATACAAACACCAGAAGTCGTATTGGACATGAATAACCTAAAATGTCACTGTCCGTGTCAGGGTAGGTGTCCGACTCATGGTGAATCTACCCTAGTTGTGGGTCTCTTATCAACAGATGGTGCATGGGTGCCGCCTGGGAGGATTCCCTTTGATTACAGGTGTTGTACCACAATATGCCTCAGCATAATGGCCGCCATACCTGCACATTCTGTCTATCACCGATTGTGACATGAATTAAGCGTGGCAAACATGGCGTGTATTGTGAATTTTCCCAATAGCTGAATCCACTTTGGAATTGTGCCATACAGGTAGGATTGGAAGCTAGGGACAGCGACACTCTAAGAAGTAAGTATTATAAACTTACACTTACAGCAAAAAATTGTCTGTACTTCTGATTCACTGTAAATGGTACGTCATGTAAAATGACTGTACACTGTAGTATTGCAATAGTATCTATACAGGAACCAAAACTGCCATCAAACTTTGTGTACTATTATTCAACAGGAAACTGTACTGTACATAGCATAACAAAAAAAACATGTTTAGTAAAAACGTTTGTAAGAAAATCGATAGGTCTGTATGAAGAGGTTTCCCTCCAAACGTTTGCAAACTGTGATGCTCTTTTTATCTATTCATATCAATATTATGCATGGAAAGAACCTTTTTGCACTAGTTCAATTATGGTTAGGATAATCCACAGCATCCGTTTACATTGTGTAGGGGCACGGATTACTCGCGCCTCGGTGATAACTCCGCAGGGAGGTATCACTTGGGTAATCCTACACCCCTATGTAAGGACCATGCCGATTCAGTAACGTACGGTGCGGTTAAGTTGTCAGCAGGGGAAGTAGCTCAGGGGTAGAGCACTTGGCTCCGGAGTCATGAGGTCGTGGGTTCGAATCCCGCTTTCTCCAAGATGACTTTTCCGCGTCCGTTACACTGGTGGAGAAAGCGCGTGATACGCGAACGGTGACACGTTGGCACGTCAGTTGGTAAGCGTTACAAATTTGCTAGGGGCTCGGTGACCTTGGAAACAGGGTCAGCCCCCAGTGGGTCCCAGGAATGGGACCCGTTGGAGACTGGGAGCAACCAAGTCGTAGAAGGGTATGTTGGAAGTTAGTAACGCAGTTGGAGACGTGTCAACGGGTCGGTTGGATTGGCTGAATCGGTATGGTGTGGAAAGCTTACATCATTGGTGCCAGGGTATCTCAGCAACTGCTTGATAAAGCCCCATTGAGACCTTCGGTCTTCAGTGGGTGAGCATCCCTGATGTTGGAGGACCACTAGATTTCCGGGGGCTGGGACTCTCTATCACTGCTTGATAAAGCCCCTTCTAGGAGGGAGAGAAAGCCCAGTCCCGGAGAATCCGAGTCTAGAATGGTTGATGTAAGCTGAGTAGGGGCAGTGTAGGGGCACGGATTACTCGCGCCTCGGTGATAACTCCGCAGGGAGGTATCACTTGGGTAATCCTACACCCCTATGTAAGGACCATGCCGATTCAGTAACGTACGGTGCGGTTAAGTTGTCAGCAGGGGAAGTAGCTCAGGGGTAGAGCACTTGGCTCCGGAGTCATGAGGTCGTGGGTTCGAATCCCGCTTTCTCCAAGATGACTTTTCCGCGTCCGTTACAATTGTATAGTGATGCTTACAGTGTATAGAGTTGCTCAGTATGGCAAAGTGCCATTTACAATCATTCGGTTGCAGTCTTGGCATTGTTTTCATAGGTTCTCTTTCATGAGTCTCATAAATCTGTAACACAATACTTCGAGTTATTACTCCTTTCATCCCTCGGGTTTCTCTGCATGCATTGGTGATATAAGTATATCACTCACATATTATGAGGCGACATGCTTAGATCGTCTGGGATTTATAGCCATCCTGGTTTTTAATTATAGGAGTCAGTGTTCCAGATACTACCTGTGCACTTGTGTGGTGCTTGGTTCCTTTGGTAGTTAATGGCTAATGTCTGGAGCCGCTCACTACCGGCAGATGTTCACATAAATCAGCTGCTACTGAGCAGCTCATTGGACGCCAGGCCCCTTTTACGTTATCATGACCTGGAGACTGGAACTTGGTGCAGTGTCAGCTTGTCTAAGGACAGACCGATCTAGCTTTATTTCTCCAAATAAAACAGACCATTGTGATCCAATTGTAGCAACATTTATTATTATCGTGCAGTCATGTATCCGTATTCAGTCAGTCATCCTGATGACCCACGAGTCGATGTAGTGATTCACCACTCAATCCTTGTCTTTGCAACATTTAAAAAGTGAAACAGAATATAATAAAAAAGAATCTGATCTATCTACCATGCCGTGTTTTACCCAATATAAATTATGTTGCCTGAAACACACTTTCTTGGCCCATTGTGAAATGAAAAGTTGCAATAATCCATTACTTGTCATGGTTTATTCCTCAGTGAATAATGTGTACCCTCCCTCAATTAGATTGAAAACTTTAGATGAAATAGGTTGTAGCACAAGAGTATGTGTGAAAGAAGAAGAAAAAAAGAAGTGAAAATTTGTACTGTACATGTGTAGTCCACGCACAGGCCTTGCGTTGTCTATACTGAGGCCCTGCCAACAAACCTTGTTGAATAAGATATAAACTTATTAGGGTAAGATGGCTACTCAAGCTTCCAAACTCTAGAACATTAACTTTGACCAGGTATTATGTATGGAATGAAATGTTATTTTACAACTATATTAGTCTCATTCTATTTGGAACAGATGTGAGATTCTGATCTATAAGATGTGCATATTGATTGAGATCCAAATATTCATTGATAGATGTAGTTTAAAATTAAAATGTTAGACGTGTTCAACTAGATTAGGTACCATCCCCGTGAACAGCACCCGTGATTTGAAGGTTCGCAACTGGGGAAAATCCGGGGAAGTCACCAGAGCACTATAAAATTCTCGAAAATGTCTACTGTCTTTTCTGATGTTCTGATGGCTTCCACAGCTTTGCCCTAATTGCGTTCCCTTCTAGGATGCTATTTGGAGGGATGACTCAAAGATCCACCATATACCATGACCCGACCACTATGGCCTAGACCCAACCAATCCATACCTCTGTTAGTTTCGCAATCTGAAGGCTGCATATACGGCACGACCTTGCATGATTTTGCCTTTAGCCAGAAAATGAGATATTCAGATTTTGTTGCTTAAGGTCAAATCCCACAACGCGAAAAATGGGCCAAAAAGTGTTGATTATTGACATAGAAACAAGGGGCAACTGTTGCCAATATTGTAAATCACAACACTTGTCCCATGATCTTATGCCTCTCCAAATCCCACATTGGTCAATAATAGGCAAGCAAAGTGTTGCGTGCAGGATTGGTTAATGGATCTGTTTGAGGGGAGTTACTTCACAGTATGATTTGTCCTCACTATTCCCTCTCAATTAGCCTTAAGATATTTGGAGTGTCCCCCCTATATAAGCCAAATTATTGACATATTCCAATAAGCAACATTTTCTAGGCCTTCCGGGGGCAAATATCTAACTCATTTGATCCTTGTGATTTCCCAAATCACAAGACAAAGGCAACCCTTTCTCACCGATTTGGGCCTGTCTTAGCTAAAATAGGGCTCAAAATCGGCAATAAGACCAATGCACAACATTTTCTGACCCTCGCTAGCGTTGTGGGATTTGACCTTTAGCGTTGTGGGATTTGGCTATAAGAGGTTTAATCGTACAAGTTGGTCACCATACGCCCTTCCAACATCAGAGAGCATTGGCAGCATATTCATCAGTGCTTTGCCGTGGTCAATTGCGTGGTGGTTGTCCTAATCTACTTTGAAAGAGTTTATTTAGAAAAATCATTAACGGCACCAACTTACGTTTAATGCCTATATTATCTAAAACCCACTTTCCTTCATTCATGCAAGGATAGATGTAATTAATTTAATGTGGTAATAGTCAATAACAGTCTGAAGGCTAAGTGGAGAGACGTTTAAGAGGTGTATAGTTTAGAGAGCTCTATAAAGTATCTTTGCATACCAATATATGCTTTACATTTAATTGAAAGTGCATTTCTGTAATGTCGATGTAAGTTAAGTGGAGCTTCGCATGTGTTGATTTCACCTATTATATACAGTATAATGGCGCACATGAGATGTTGACGTTACGGACGAAATCTCATGTTATGGAACGTAGTGAACCAGTCTAGCTGACTCCCTTTTTGGTCATAGCTCAGCTTTGTAATAATTCATAATGCAAATAAATAACCGTCGTGATGGTTTTAAAGGCTTTCTAAATCATATTGCGGGGGCTCAAGGTAATAATCTCATCAAAAGGCTCCGCAAAGGCCTTACTCTATTTCTCACACGAGTGTCCAATCCAGACAGAATCTAAATAACCCCTCAGAACTGAGACAGACAGTCGGCAATGTATGTGCACCGACGGCATCGAATAGTATCATCCGCAGTAGTCTTCTCAATTGGATAACTGTAAGCATGGCCAGGTTAGGCGGTCGTTACGGCGCCAGCTCGTTTGGAGGAGTTGGTGGCTGTCCTTGCTGGTAGTGGTGGGGAGTAGCTCATAGCAGAGCCGAGCTGCTCAGCTGCCTACTATTGGCGCCAGGTGCTCAGTAGCGCCACCTACAGCTTGCCGCGTGGCGTCAGTGCGTGCGGCGCGAGGCGAGGCGCGTGCGGCCAACAGGAGGAGCAGGAGGAGGAGCAGGGGGCACGGCAGCGCCACAGCGGCCGCAGAGGGAACTAGGAGTGGCGGCTGGAGAAATCAGTTTTGCTTGGTGCGGGCTAGGAGGCGAGAGAGCCAGCCAGCGGGCAAAGCCGCGTGCAATAGGGGGCAGGGACTGTTACCTTTAACAGTCCATATGGCCTTCTCCAGTGGGTCGATCCACGCTGGAGTATAGATTCAAGTGTTTGGACTAACCGTCCTGCATGGTGACAGGTGCCTTGTAGACTGTGAAGATCTGATTCAAGGGGCAAGGTGCTCCAAGTGATCATCAGGCCGCTAATACCGCTGTCTACCTGCAGGAGGAACTTGACTGTCGCCTACTGATCGCCGCGTGCGACACGCCTGGCATTAGTTAAGTCAAAGACGCGCCGGTCTTACCCAAACTCCACACGTCCTTCGGGTGATCTGCTACCAAGTTGTCAACGAAATCATCGGACTTCATATTTTTCTTTTCAACGAGTATTTTCAGTGGAGTATAAAAAACGATATTATTTTCATGCCGAGGACTGGAGTTTGTGGACTGAAGTTTACCCATAGTCTTAAAGGCTGCTGAAAACGCCCAAGTTGTTCCTTGTAATCCATTACTTGTTCGCAGAGAAGATATAGCATCCTCCAAAAGCCGACGAACATGAAGGTTACCTGTGGACTTTAACCAAGGATACATGTGTATGATGCGTACACTGTAGGCGATAGCGGTGCGAGTTTTTAAGCAGGACTAGGGGAGGTATCAGGCGTACCACTTTACCGGTGGTGGCATGCATTAGTGTACACACAGGGGCATAGAGGTGCCAAGGATAATTAACCACAGGTAAGGCAGATGTAACAGTATGTAACTGTTCTGTTTTCTTATTGAATTGATCCTGCTTTAACTAAACAATCAATGTAACCCCAGTGTTTAGTCAGGGCCTTTCGCCTCGAATACAAGTTACGGATAGATCCACGCCATCTGTTTATCCTAGGTACTGCCTAACCATTTCGCATTGGCGAGACAAGGTAAATAAGTCGATTAATGCTTCCCCTTAGGTAAGCCAATGTGCCAGAAATACATCTGAAGAAGGATTCAGCTCGACCACTTGGCCTCTGATTGATCCCATCTTACATACAGCCTTAATTATTTAGATCGATCCAGATTTCCTCCCCCTTCCTCAAGGGAGTAATCGACCCTTTTCTTATGTGGCCTAACAGCTGAATCAGCACCTATATCATTGTGTGTATATGCAGGTACATACACAATAGACACGCTACTGTAGGCCATACCTTCTGATCAATTCTTCCCCGTCCATGCAAAGCCCAAATCCCACAACACGGGAGAGGGGAGGAAAATGTAGTGAATCAGGAAACCAGGTTGTCTTAGCCAAAATTGCTGGGGTATATGGGACAAGAGGGGATCAGCAGATCCCTTCTGCCACATGGTCAATACGTCACACTTTCACGGCAGTAGTTGTTAGCGTTGTGGGATTTGGCTATAAGAGGTTTTCACCCCCCCCCCCCGCTTCGGACGGCCTATCTTATCTAGCACGGCCCCCATAACAATGCCCCATCCCCGGAGTCATAATTGTGGTTTTGAATTTCTCTTTGAAGCTCGAGCTACAAATCCCTGTGGTCGTCAATCCATCCAATTACCTATACCCCATTCAATTATAGACTGCCACCGGAAGGTGCATTGCCTTCATGTCTCAGACATCATTAAACTTTCACATGGGCTGCGCCGCTGCCAGCTTCATCTTTGGTTAGGTAGATCATCTGAACATGTATTTCTCGCACACGTTGGTATTTAAATGTGGACATCACTCTACCAGGTATCGAACTTGATACAGCTGGACATACATGGTAAAGGCTAAATACTTACAGGACTGGTATATCCTAACGACTACAGGTCACTATAGGAGCGATAGACACATACACACATGCATGTTCTCTCAAGGCCACTGATGAAAATGCAGTTACAAAAAAAACACCCCCCCTTCAATAAAAATAATAATAAAAGCTGTTGCGGGTAACATTGTCAGACAATCAGAAAGAGAGATTTGTAGTTCGGATCTACTCAGACACATAGACATATGAAGGGTTATCATGATTCGATATCCATGAAAACACCTAGCAGTAACAGTAGCTATTGCGTCAAGGGCCAGCGGTACAACTTAGGGTGCGCTGGTAAAAGTAAGGTTCTGTGGTAAAGAATACACATTCTAGAAAAACGCTGACATTTCCTATGATTGAAAAGAGCAATGATCAAATGCCATGCCACATTGAAAGAGCATCAGCTATACAAAACGCCCTTTAATTTAATTTTAGGGCCTATAAAATTACCTCCGTTAATAAAAAAGAACTCTCGATTCCAGAGACATGACAAAATGGGGAAAACATTTTCTCGTCTTTTTGGAACGAGGATCATGTCACTTTTGTCTGAGAGTGTCTGGACTTGGCACCAAACCAATCAGCACTATACATGTACATGCTGCTGTAACTCAGTAACCGTGGGGAATATAATACACCATATAGACAGCTGATATAGACCACAAACTATCATTCATTTCCATACATTCTCCTGTGCCTAATATACGGCTGCCATCTTGGTGTCTTATCGGTAGACACGGAGGTAACACAGAGGCACCCTGGAGGTGACAGGGCTGGGTGTAGATGCGCCTGTGGTAGGGAGGCGGCTGTGCCTCACTGTGGATGGCAGGGAGGCGTCTTTGGGACCTGGCACGCTATGTTATCTGGTAGATCCAATCAGACGCCCAGGTTCATACATAAGGGCTTTACCTGCAGGGTGGGCCTCTACAGAACACCCGGCACCATACAATATCTTGGAGTGGGAATGCATATCTCCTCTATCATTGACATATTACATGAATAGATTGGGATGTGACTGTCAATTTAGGGGGTGGGAGCTCCTTACTTTTCCCTACACTTTTAGATAAGGTTTAGGAGAAAAGGCGATGTCCATTGGTGTTGATTCGTTGGTATATATAGGCGTAGATGGACGTAGAGCGTTCATTGCCACATGATACAAACGTGTTCCTTCCTACAAAATCGCAATTTACACCAATCCATTTCATGAACTACATTTATAATTATGAACGAACAGTTCCTTCGCTAGTGTATATCCTTTCCAGCAAGAAAAAAAGCAAATACTGATGTTTACGAAAAGGCTATGTCAGCAAAAGGAAAGTTGTTGGAGCGTGACTCATAAATTGCAAACACATTCAAGTTTGGAATGGATATAGTGGTCAATGTGTGTGGCAGAAACAGTAAATTACAACTGAGCTCATTTCTGTTCAGGTTGATAAATTTCCTGAACAGTCGGTCAGTAGAAAGGCAGGTGACAGTGACACAGAACAAATTGGAAATGTAACATGATCTTCAGATTACACTTTAAAATTAAATGTGGGGTGTCCGCTTTTTGCATCCCACACACAAAAATATTCATTTCCTGTGTCAGCCGTGCATTTATGTTTGGAGAAAAGTATTTTCTAAAGATTGTCTAACCCAAATAATTCATAGTGTTGGGGGGAATCAATAATTCAATGTTATTTCTATGAAGAGGCTCATATACAGAAGTAGACACCGCAATATCAACGGGTAGACTTTATGTATAATCGAGATAAAATACAATTGCAGAGCATCGATGTTTCTATGGGCCCTAATAAGACATTTATTTGATATAGTCTGGTGAAGCCCAAAGTACAATCAATCAATCAATCAATTGGCAAGCACTCATGGATGTGGTGTTCAACTAAATATTTAATGGCTTGAGTACATGCTATTGAGGACAGCCCCCTTCTATTCTTAACACATTTAGATCACGGTACATTTAAATACTGTCATTTTACAATTGATGAGAAGGCATATGTACAGGCCCCTAAAAAGCAAACAGCCGCTGGTTGTAGTCAGAGGCAATAAACAGCAGCATGCTGGTAGGTGCTCTTACCTCCTGTCCTTTCTTTAAGCTCTTATCATCTTTTATTTACAAAGTTCAAAGGTTCGAGGACATGAAAGCTCACCCCAATCAGGAAAGTAATCAAGAATTAGTCTCAGAAGAAATTCCCTGCCATCACTTTGAAGGGGCAGCAGGCATTTTCGGAGCTTCCTCCGCATCCAATCAACCATGTTCAACAACCCTATCCTTCCCCTGGATGAGAAATTGCCCCCTCCCACCTTACAAGACCCTGCCTGTACCTCCTGCCTCCGGCCCTCTTTCACCATCCCTAACCGTGGCTGTCGCTTGATTGGTTGATGGGGTCCGGCGTCTGTCACATGACTCGGTATGCAGAAGGTCAACCATCTTTAATGTCTCCTCCATCGTCCAAGTGTCGTCCAAGTACTCCTCCAGTAACATTTAGTGGACACTGATGACTGGTGGAGTGATGTGTAAACTGGGCAACAGCATCTAGAGGCGGATGGAGAGCTTGGCTTAGCTATAGGGAAGGGTGGCACCAGCTTTAGCCTTGTGGACCATAAGCTAAAAGCTGGCACATAAAAAGGACACTTAAGTCACTCTTCTCGTGTTGTTGGCCTGATCTATTAGTGACCAACATGTCCAAGTGGTAGACACATAGTAAACCTTATCCATAATGAAAGTGGTGATATTTGGTACTGAGGGATTTGTATTTCCAACTGTATGATAAAGAAGTATTTCATTTGGTAATGTGTCAACCCCAACGCAATTTAGGGTCAGATCTGCTCTTGCTACATGTAGTTAGGGATGAGGTAGTATATACACCATCCATATTATAGAGTCAAATGAAGTCCTTGTTCAGCAATCTTTTTCTTGTCATATGCTGAACACGTTCTCCAGCAAGGCAAGGCGACAGATTAGTCTTTAGTCTTTAGAGACATAATCTAAGGCACGACCGGTGTTGTCTTTAGGAGAGGCTGTGATAAAGGTAGACCCGTGATACTAGATCAATTTGTGACGTCGGTCCCCCTGGTCAGCTCGTGGGAAAGGATCCTAATTTGTCAGCCTGAGCCTGTCAGATAGGGGACTGTTCTGTAGACATGTCAGACTAAGTGACCCTTTAGTGACGTAGTATTACGTCACAACTGGCCCCATCTGCTTCCCAAGCCTTGTAGCTATCTGGACAGGACTATCGAGTGGCTTCACTGTCCGTAGGGTGGTCAGCTACTAGATCACAGCCCACCACCCAGAGGCCAGACAATGGAGGAGTGGGCACCGGGGGATTGGGGAGTGTGGGGACCATGTCCCCTTCTTATCCCTGACACCCATCCCCTGCCCACTCCCACTGAGTCCCAGCATGTGGAAGTGGCCGGAGTAGGGGGTAGCAGCCTTTAATCACATCTCCTATGACGGCCGCCATCTTCTATGACCAGTAGAAGCACCACACTTGTCCAAGGATGGCAATGGGCCAGCTGCGACAGGAAGCGGAACTCCCATTGCTCTTGGGCTAACAGCCATCAAGCCGGCTCTACTTCCTGAGTAGAATAGATAGGGAAAGCAGCCCTCAGGGTTGTTTCCCCAGGATAGTCAAACGCTGGTAGTTAGATGGTTAATGAGAAAGCCATCATATCACTAATTTACATCCCAGTTTAGATGAGAAAAATGCGTGTATAAAAATATTTGGTCTATTGACTAGGGGATAACAGTTATTACATATCCTTTGTACTTTGGTAGGGGTCGTTTGTGTTCCTATTTGTACTCACCAATAAAAAAAC
The DNA here is from genome assembly GCA_947462335.1 of Harmothoe impar. Classification (NCBI taxonomy): domain Eukaryota; kingdom Metazoa; phylum Annelida; class Polychaeta; order Phyllodocida; family Polynoidae; genus Harmothoe; species Harmothoe impar. The sequence continues at coordinate 60,678,306 of OX381704.1, forward strand.
GGGTGTATATCCATTATCTATCTTAGTTTAAGTGAGTGTTATCTGCTTCGATAGTTAACTCCATATCTTGAACATTCATGTAGAATGGTAAATTACGTAGTTTTAAGAATTGACATTGTATTCACGTAGTCCATTGAGAGAAGGATTTTCTTGAAAGTTACAAATGCAGAATTGTATAGATAAGTATGATTCATTATCATTGCACATGTAAAATAAATATCGATTAAGGCTTAACATAGGGGTTTATACGAACGTAGCTCTCAGAGGTCTGTTTAACCGCGCGTACAACCATTGTACTTCAGGTATTTAAATAAAATAGTAACAATAGTATGGCTATATCAGACGATCACGTGTACTTCACTGTTCCATAATGGACCTCTATAAATCTACGCTGACCTAAAGTAAAGTTTAAATACAGGGTCGGGGAATCAGATAGATGTAGGGTGTGTCTTATAGGGCTTTGTTGGGATGACAAATACGCCATGTCCAGTCAAATCTGCCCTAAGACCAGACAAGCCTGGCCTAAGCCAGCCAGAGGCCTGCTGCCCACTGTTGGACTCCTGAGGTGGGACTGTGGTATATCCTACACTCATACCATGTATTGCATGTTGACGACTGTGGGTAAAATATACATGGACATGGGTATAGTGAGTAGCTTTATTTCCCAACGTATGCCTAGTTTAATTTCTCTATTTGCTTTGTGTGTGCTTCCACCTGAGCCATTCTGCTAGAATAATAACACCTATGAAAAATATCTAGGGCCTAAGGCACATAAATTATAATGTAAGCAATGCTTACTGAAAACATGCGGTTAATGTCAGTGATAGAGTAAGGTTGTATGCACCAATATGGCCAAAAAAAAGGTGTGTTTCAGGTTACCCGGCCCTACCTAGCAAAACAGGGCCGACCCTAGAAATTTTTATCAAATTTTGAAAAAAAAGAAGTACATTTTAAGTAATTTTAGGGCTGTTTCAGAGTCACGAGTGTACGCCAGTGTTGGCGAGTCAGCGCTAAAGTTTGCGAGTCAGTTTTGGGTACTTTTCAGGCCAAAGTAAAAAAATAAAAAATAAAAAATAAAATATTCGACCTACCCTACCTAGATTTTTAGACTATGTAACCTGAAACACACCTTCTTTTTTTTGGCCAAACATAAATCCAATACTAGTATACCTTAAGGTGGGTCGATCCCATTGAATCAAAGTCATCAGAATTTCCCAATTCTTTTTCTGTGAGTACCCTAAATCATTTGAAAATAGAAAACAAAAAGAAAAATAGGGGTTGCTGAGCTACTTTTTAAAATATGGAATTTTGAAAAATAAAGTATTTTAATTTTACATAAAAAAAACGAAAATTATGTAGAAATTTCTATGATTTTATTTTCTATCAAAAAATTACCCCAGGATTCTGAAACATCACATAATAAACAAAAGGATATATACCTTTATTCTAAAAGTATTTTTGGAGATTTATCAACCGGCATTCTGGGAAAAAATATCATCTTTTGGTGAAAATTTGGAATAAATTTTCATTATTTCCTTACATAATCAAAGAAAAATAGAAATAAAAGTCATCAGATTTTTCTTAAACTTCCCCAAAAGATTGCTTGGATGATTTGCTGATAAATAAGAGTAATTTTGATATGGGGTGCCGTGCATAATTTGAGGGTTTTGGCCCTTTGAAGTAAAAAAGTAATGCAAAACCGGACTAAATGTAACCTTTGAAGCATTGCATTATGGGTAATATCCCAACAATCTGCATATAAAATGATTTTGTTATGTAGCTTTGGATATATATAAGCAAGTTATTCACTTTTATGCCCTTTCAAATACCATTTATTACTTCATAAATAAAAGCTCCTGAAGAACGTGAGAAAATGCCTAAAATACCTATAATTATTATATCAAAAATACATATTGCTCTAAAATGCTCAATTTTGCTCAAAATTGCCCGAAATTTTTCATGGGTGTAGAAAATCATTCAGGGCATATTCCTACCAGAAATTGCATGATTCTGACATATTTAAGCAGCATGCGCAGAAAGATGCGCAGTAGTCCATTCTGCAATGGCCGCGATCCACCTTAAGCTTTATTTCCCATTACATGCAAGCACATAGGCATTGTGAAAAAAACCTGCAAACTATATCTTATTACAGACGTAGGTCATGTCATGCCAGATATACATGTAAAATATTGGCTTACAAAGATATCGAATACGAAGATGCTGGCTCAAGAAAAGAAAATAGCAGAACCTCTTCTAATGGAAATTCTCCTTACTAAGAGAATATGAGAGTTCCCACGTATGCATTATGAATTCAAACGATGAGCCCCCAGGAGCTTTTTATCTGGTACAGCATTGGAGATGCTGAAGGTCTCCTAATCAATCTACCCTTTGCTAGAAATAAATTGCCTTCTGAATTGGCAGTAACAGCAAGAATGCCCTCCCATTGGGCATGAGGTAGGAACGTATTACCTACCCAATGATGCTTCTCGTATCACTCTAAGGTCACCCCACCTCCCTAGAATGAGGTGGTACATGCCTCCGAAGTAGTCTGGTATTATTGGCAGTGTAATGGCAGCAATACACCCGAATGGACCTGGAAATAGGCTCCAGTCATTCATGTGGCAATCACCGTGGAGAAGAAATACTCCACGGTGTTTTAGCACCGCTACCCATGCAGGCGGGGGTGAGGCGCAGTCGATCAGCCTTTCCTATAGGACTCCATAGACATCACATGATAATTTAATATTATATATCATGTATGACTCAGTTGAAGAAAAACAAAACATTCCAGACTACATTGTCCCATTGTCCTATCAACATACGGTGATACTGGGCTATAGTGAGAAGAGCAGCCCAGGTGCTAGTTTACCCAACCAGGTCAGACCAATGAGTAGCTCACTTATAGGCAGCTGTAAGGCAGCAGACAGTGGGCGTGGGTGGGAAAAACCGGGGTCTAGAGCTCACTATAGGGCGGCCAGGGAGGGCGGCAGTCATCACCCTCTCTCAAGATACCCTAGGATCGCCTTGATTGATTTCGGCCGTCTAATTCCCAATATTAAAGGTCTCCCTGTCCACGAGTGCCCTTCTGAGAGCCTTCAAGATGCCAATTGCAGCCTGGAGCTCCCCTGCCGACACTGACTCACTACTCATGGGGACTGGACATCATTCATTTCCCACCAGCGGTGTTGGAGGCGAGGAAAAACAGAAAGGAAGTGTTTCCAGCTAGACAAACGTCCTGGTTTCAGGCAAAACTGCCAGTGATCACGCAGTCCAATGGGACGTGCCCAGTATTCAGTTGGTATTTGCTGCCCTGTGGTATAAAGGCGTCCTTCTATATATGGTGCATTCCTTCGGGGATACCTGCCTCTTTATCATCTTAACACTACACGTCATTGAACCAATGTAAACACCATAGTCATTGCCCAATTACAAAATCGACAATGCCTGTAATACATGTATACTGCACCTGTGGTATATACCTATGTCGATATATGATGTTCCTTCGTAGGGTCAGGATACTGAGCGTGTACATTCATATAAACTACCACACAGGCTTGCATGTAGCAATCTACTCATTACGATATGCACTGTACATAATATAAGAGACCAACATCGTGTCCACCACATACATAGGTGACATAGAAGTATCAGAAGTACCTTCTATGAACAATATGTGTATTTATACCACAGATGGTGGGCAGAACCAAATAACCCACACATAATGTATATAGTTCAGATAACCAAGTATACTCATGGTCAAGCACAGGGTTAAGCTCAAATCCCATGATGCATTATATGCCTCCAAAACCTCTGCAATTTGAAGTCTTAGTGATTTGGGAGCCTTGCATTTACTCCAAATTGCAAGTATTCTATTGTAACAGTGCTCACTCCAAATTCCACTGTACGATATATGTGGCACTGCATCTCTTCAATTTGGGCATATCTGTTGCAATATAGACATTAGAGAGGACATCCATTGCAATATACAAAATGTACCCCCGATTCCAGGTCAATTTGCTAAAATTGCAGCTGAAAATGCCAAATTGCAGAAACTTTTCTCTTAAGCAAGGGAATATATCTAAATATGTAGATGCTTTATCATACATTGGGTCATGCGTGGGTTATACATACCCTTATACTTATTATTACACTGACAAAAGACATGGTGTATGCAGTATGTAGTAGTTGTTGTTCTTTAAACCTTTCTCTTACCTTTTCTTCTGGTTGGTCTGTAGTAGGTATAGCGTTTGCAATACAGAGAGGTGTGGAAGCCAGCACCACTTTCCTATGTAAACTGACAGAACACAATGTGCTAATAATTATGGCCCACAGTACTCATGGAACTAACTACCTTCATCACTGTTCATCAGAGCTTAAGTGAGGTCGTTATCGACTAATCAATTGAAGTCGATCCGGTAGGCGTCATATTCCACGATAATATTAGGTGAAGGCGATTACAATGTCCTCGGTCATCATCTAGTCCTTTTTTTTTTATCCCTTTGCAGACTATAGTTCTGTGAAAGTCATAAGAAACTGTTGTAGCTTAGTGATGTCTAAACTATTTTGTAAGCCATGGTGAGACTTTATTCTAATAGCCCATACATTCTAGTCGTATCAACCCCTATACAGAATCGCATCATTGCACATTGGCCATTATCCTAATAGCCAAACTCCACAGCCCGATTTGTGGGCCGAGGACCTCTGCTATTGTATCTGCCGATATTCCAGATTGCAAGGGTTCTCAGCAGATCTTTGCCTATTTCAAACTGCACTATTACCCATATTCGGAGTTAGATCTCTGCGTTTTATAACTCTTAATGATTCGGGGAAAGTTATTTCGTATTTCGGTTAAGGTTGATCATTTTCTCAAAAACTGTTCTACAAGATATTTGCAGATTGTTGTGCTGGCATGTGCCCACATTTCATAAACATTGCCTTTGCAATATATTGTAAACTGCAGAGATTTAAAGTTTTTTCAGAAAGAAATATCTGAATGTTTTGTCTAAATTGCAATACTCGGGCAAGGGGCCATGGCCAATAATGCCCTGCAACAGAGTAGTATCGCCAAATTCTAATTTCCATAAACTCAGAGTTGTTCCTACCTAAATTGTACTGTGGAGTTTGTCAAAATATGGGGGGAATCCGACGGGGGGGTCCTGTGTTTTCATTGAAACATATCTAAATCAATTGCAACACTTAGACAAGGGGCCTCGGCCGATGATGCCCTGTACAGCATATCACCAAAATACCTTCAATTTCCATGAAGGTAAGGTTTCTTCCACCTACTTCGTATTGTGGAGCATTTCTGGCTTGACATGTTTACGAACACCATCATGTGCTAAATAGGATGATTGCTTAGCATACTATGGCTGTAAAGAAGGCAAATAATGTGGCTTCTGCGTTGACGTCAGAAGGACACCTCACCGTGTGTGGCCGCTTATCACCTTGTCACTTCATCCCAGTCTGCCAGAAGATTACTTACATATGAATGCAACTAGATCTATCTTCTTTCCTCGATAATGATATTGTTCCTGAGCAAACCTCGAGGCGATTTTTTCTATCACTACTATCTAACAAAAGGGCACTCATTACATATACTTTTTTTCAAATACAGGATGCATGAATGTGCACCTGCGGGTGCTTTTGCCATCCGTTCCCAGCTGCTTTCTTCATGCCTTTAACTTCCTGCAAAATGTCAAGTCACTACGATTGTCGGGATGTCACGACAAGTCCTTACCAATGGCGAACATGACGACGTGCCGGAAGCCGACCCTATTCTACATCAATAAAGAATAACGTTGTCTCCTTCCATTACGTCTCTCAGTTCTGTCACTCCCCGATTTGGGGACAGAAGAGCACGGCCTTGGTCGACCGCCCTTGGCGATATGAGGTACCTAATTCTACTTCTGCATGCAGGAGTCTATGCCTGATGGGGCATTAGGTAGCTCACCTTGTGGTACCTGTCAGACGACTTCCCTAACCCTGTCGTCTGCCATTGTCCCGCCATGGCCGTGAGCGCTCCCCGCCTGTACCGCCAGCAGCAGGCGACCAGACTGGACTTGAAAGCCTTGTCCGACTGAGACGACAGTCTGAGAGACATGGGGTGTGTGTCATGTTCCCATGTCCCCACATCGCCCACCCCCGTCCTTACTCCCTACATACCCTTCTCCGATATCTACATACTTAATCATTGGCTGACGTGATGTGCCTGGGTCATATTCTGCTTCCATGTTGTTGTTTTTTATACTTATACATTTAGACCCCCCCTCCAAATTATTCCGCTACAACTTCTCCTCGTGCTCTGACAAACTATTTTCAATATTCCCCTTCCACACCCTGACCCCCAATGGCGACGTTCGAATCAGCAAACGACTGCAGGGGGTGGTCTAACGATGACTATTAATGCCAGTCAGCTGAGTCGGATGATCGCCGAGACGAGTAAGGCACCCTATACGTTCTACTACCCCTTCCGACGGTCGAATATTGATCCATGTCCTGACGTGACGTCATCATAATACCTCCTCCCTCCTCTTCTACATCCAACCCATTTCCACCTTCGTCCCAGCCCTTACCGCCCCCACACTAAATAAAAAAAAGCCTGCACTCTCCACTCAAGATGTCGGATATATCTAAAACCAAGTAGATGCATCTTGCTTTCACCAGAGCTGTTCGTATTGGATATTTTTCAGTGCTGTCCTTGACAATCAGGTTTTGTCAATGAAGTCTACCACAGTTGAAGTCTACCGCGGTTGAAAGTAGTTTCTTCATATATTACATGCCATACTTGGATTGTGTTTACTAGCATAGTCGCATTTGCAAGCTATATTGTAAATGCAGCTTCGGATTTATGGTCTTAATGCCTGTTAGCTGAAGAGCTTTTGAGAAATAATGTTTCAACTACAGAAAGACATGATTGGTATGCCCGACAATGATGATCTTATGGTACTTAAATTGCTACAAGCACGTTCTTTTATCGGTTATATCATACACCATTCTTATCTTTTTGTATACAAACCATATGTGCATACGTATTTACAATATTCATGGAGAGGCATGGAGAAAGGCAGTGATAGTGGAAGGTGAATGGGGTCATCAAGGAGGGCATTTAAATGCTGTTTCTTCATCACATTTACATATATCGATGGCCCTGTGCATGGGAGGGTGCTTTCTTGTCCTGTTGACACTTCTCTTACAGCCACTTAAACCTGCTGGTGGGAACGATCGACCTCCGTCTGTGTACTACGTCATCACACTACGGGCACGACGTGACCATGAATACGTCATGTGTCAAAGGCAGGACTGCGGCGCTGGACAACTGTGTAGGCGGTAGGCTCTCAAGGGCTGTTCTTGCCGAGGATTGGACGGGGCAACAGCAGCCCCTGAGGGCCAACCGTCTAGCTGAAATCTTCATAACGAGCTGCTCGTTCAACCAAAGTGACCAAGACAAGCTGCACATGGACAACCCACTATGTAATAATCTATGGCGTTTGAGAGTGATGTGACCCTTATCCCTAATAGTCATTGAGAGGTCCGGTCTTTTTTTCTTCTGGATCATAAAAGCCTGTAGAAAGGCACGTTTCATCCAGAGGTATTGTCGTCATTCAAAAAGGATTTTTCCTCACATGTATCTCTAATTTCATTTCAGAAGGCCAGCTTATCACCCTGAGCGTAACAGTTTCGACAAATCAGCAGCAGGACAGATGCCCTTTTCGTATCGAAAGGGAACAAAAGCCACCAAATATTGCTAATTGCATTTCCATTTGTGTCGTCTTCCCACACGAAATTGGCGATTTGTTATGAATCGCACACACATGAGCAAAAACCTGAGAAATGCTGATAACATCTAAGATTGCAAAGTCCCACGCAGCTCAAGCTGGAATAAGCTTAAATTGATGCGCTTTGTGATTGCGGTTGGACACTCGAACATTCTTTAACGGTAAGACGCGGCATCGAACACGGTCGATACATGACACTTGTCGTGCGTCGCCTGGTCTTTGATGTCGGCATCTCTACAGCTTCTAACGGAGTCCCGTGCACTTAAACACACGTTGACATTCACGCCGAAGGTGCTCAGACTGCCGCAATGGCCTTTATGGCTGTATTTTGGCCTCTGGTAGAGAGCCTTCTTGCCTGCCTCAAGCAGAAAGATTTGCGTCTCAAGTTATGGTGCCATAATATCCTTGAACGCATTTCTCAGATCTGATTAATATACCATTTCTTACCTTTGGATTTCCCAGCAAGTTCGAGCTAGTGCAGAAAAAAAGGTTGCAATCCACACTCTTAAGATCTATAGTTGTTACACTCAGGGGACGACGTGCTCTCTACATATTACACCAAGTGTATCCCCGTATATTATTGATGTTTGAGACAATGTGGCTCCGCTCTCTCGGTGGATAAATGCTGTTTATGTATTGGTTGACATGGATGTTGCATGTCTTAGCTGTAATAACCACGAAGCTCATGTTGCATCAGTACAAAGGGTCCAATAATACATGGCTGCTGTAATTATGAGGTGGCGTGCATGCATGCATATTCACTTTTTTTACTGAGCGCTGTGGGGTCCATTGGGGTCCATTGCACTTACAGTCTGGTTAACTAGGATTGTTGGAACGTGTTAATTACTATCGACCAGCCACAAAAATACATGTAACGACCGCTAGATACTTATCATCTGCCTTTCAATGGTCGACATTTAACTAGTTTAAAGATAGCCGAGAATTCTCATGCCCACAGGTGTCACATATTCTCAGACTGTGAATCTATTGTCCGATTTTGGTGGGTAATTAGCCAATGTACCATCATAAAACGCAACCAACCTAGTATTTTGTAGGGTTATCCTCTGGGTATATTGACCGAGATGATGCATCCAAATCGGCCAATGGGTTATCCTTACTCACGCACACAAAAAAAGTATTTACGCCGAGAATTGTAGTGGCTCAATTAACACACCGCAGGTGCATTCTGACCAATAGATACATGTCATAATGGCCAAACTCCATAGTAAGATTTTGGAGCTGAAACCTCTGCTGTGTACAATGGCAAGGTCTGGCTGTTGCCAAAATTCCAAACAGCAAGGGTTCTAAGAACACCATGGGTTACTTCAAACTCCACTATTGCATGTATCTTAAGCTAGATTTGGTAGATTATTTCTTTTGGCATATGCTGAAGATATTTGCCCCCTTCTAACCTTGCCTTTGCAATATTGTAAACCGCAGAGATTTCTAGGGTTTTCAGCAGGAAATATCTGAATGTTCTGGTATTAGACCTAATCCAAATTAGGCTCCCTTCGCCAATACTGCCTTGCAATAGAGCCCCAGGTCATGCATATTGCCAACATCTCTTTTATGCCTAAATCGTACTGTGGGTTTTGGCTATAAGGAACACTTATCAGGATATGAAAAGCACTGACAGCGTCGTACAAGTCGGATATCATGCAATCTGCAGCTGTGAAGGCGGTGGCTTTATTGTGCTTTCAACTAAAACTTTAAAGAAAAAAGATGATTCTTGTGGGATACATTCTAGCATCAACCTATTATGGCCATCGATGCACTTACCAGATTACTTAAAGAGCATAGATTCATAAGATTGCAGCAATGGAATTACCATGCGACACGGAGGATAATAATTCCAATTACCATTTCAAACGCAATAATCATTATGCAAAGTTATTACATTAACGATGAAACTATGTCTCGTGGAGAACTCTTAATTTCGCAAAACCGAAAACCTGTGTTACAGAATTGATATGCACAGAGTGAAATCGTATTGCACATCGTAACTTTCGATTATGGGAGGCTGCTTACTGGTTTTCCTATGACGAGAGACAGTTGTCCTTGCGTCAGCGCCCACGGTCTATACCAATCACTCCCTGCGAACCTCCACCCCACTAATATGCTGCCGCAACCAGACTCCAACCGGCCATGCATCTATCATCTTCCCCTCCTCTCTGCAAGACAAGGTCCACACGGCCCCGCGTTCCTCGATAATGTCGATGTATAATCTCTGTGCACTGCCGTTTCCATATACTACTTCGTGTGAAGCACCTCTGCCCTCTCCAGTCTACACCCGTGCCCTCCGCCGGTCCATTATAGTACACCAAGGGAGGTCTGCATGCTAAGCATGGCATTACACTGGATGCTGGTTGTGTGGGCGTCATATAGGTTTATGTGGGCTCTACCGGAGTCTACAGAGAAACATTTGGGATTATTCAGGACATGTAGATATAACGAAGGTTGGGAGAGTATCATTGCTGTTGTAAACGAGGTGACTATACCTCAATTTCTATCAGAGGTTATTTGAAACTTGACAAAATAGCGCACTGATTTACTACAGTCATATTGTAACACCGGTGTTTGTTCATGAGTCCGGCACTTCTTTGAGACCAGGGCGCTGATACAGGCCGATCCCAGTAAACAAAAAACGTTGTACAACGTTATATAACGTTTCTCTATGGCTTCTGCTTATGGCAAAACGTTATATAACGTGAAAAACGTTATTTTGGCGTAAGATAACGTTCTTCTGTTGGCAGGTATACGGTATTTGGGATGGCAATGCCTCGGCTGACCTCAGCTGGACACTTCCACACGCCCCACGAAACACCGACCTTTGATCTCAGCCAATGGCGGCAGCGGTGCGGCTGGCTGTCCGTGATCACGACAGCCCAGCGTAAAAACCGTGCGGAAACAATACATTTGGGCAGGACGGGCGGGCCTTGTGTGCATCACGGTAGGGTGTTTCCGCCAAGGCTTTTCATTTGGCAGACAGAAGAGTAAAGGGCACAGCACAACTCATCTCCTACACATGCCAGCATAACCATCGACCGTCAGCCCCATGTCATGCTTAATACGCGTACTGGGCAAGTGGTTCAAAACATCCATGGCCTGTCCAGAAGTCCTCTCTATATGTTTTGGTAGGAAGCATGATGGAATGGAACCATTTCCACTATTTCCTCTATGGAGTGATCTAAATGATCTGTAGTACGACATCTGTGCAAATGGTTAGCACAGTGAAAAGTACACGAACTCTGATGGTGGTATTTTGAGGCTAACGATTATAAGTTGCTAGAATTTCAAATGGTAATTTTATGTAGAATTTCAATTAATTTCAAGGGTAATTAACAGTTCAATGAGCTACCAGAGAGAAGACGCAGGTGCGTCAGTCGTTAGCGATATCCTTTACAGAACGACCAAAGTGTGCTCATCACAAACAAAGCTAATTAGGCAATGAACATTTAACTAGCCACACAAATCAGAAAACAATGAAAATGGAGAATAGCACCTGCTTCATACTTCATAGATCTAGACAATCTATTTAGACAGTAGCTATAAACTGTCTGCAACCGTCTGTATATCATTTGCACTGCCAGCAAGTTATAGAATATTCTCGTGTCTAAGAACATTCCCTTGTCAGGATTTGTAGGCGATTGTGAAATTTGGAACTAGAAAATCACACCATTGGCTACGCGATTGGAGTTTGGAAATTAACAAGTGTATAATTCTGATCAAAGGTTAAGTGTACCCAATTCGTCCCATTCCGCACTGATGACCTAAATGGCCCGGGCCTGAGTCTGTAGTGGCTATCCCAGGACATTGGTCAGTACTGGTCAACTGATTTTCAAAAATGACTGAGGCAAAACAACATATGACTAGTGCCTTACTCGAAAGGGCTTGGCCTAATACTCATAGAAATGGAAAGACTATAGTGAGTTGGTCAACACTGACCAACCTGCCATTATTAACTAATCTAGGTTGCTCATATATATAGGGAGCCAAAAAATTACTTATTAGGTTATTAGCCAGTACTGACTATGGCCAGAATATCAGTGCAGTCTCTATACCTGGTGGTACATCTTTTAAACCTCAAGGGAAGTGGTGGCGTGACAACTCACATTGTGAGGGTCATGTTTTAATGAAACGCCAACACCCTCCATGCTGTTCAAGACTGCTTTCCTCATAAGCCATATCGTAGTAGAGGGACCAGTCCATTCGATATCCTTACGCTAACATTAAAGCGGCCAATTCGCACCCCGCCCATTGCTGTTAACGTCTCCCGCGCCATAATAAAGGACACGAGCCAAGTAAACGATCCAGAAGCGCTGCATGGCATGGCCACCTAAGACGACGATCCTCACAAGGAACGCCATCGGCTCTCGCGCAAAATCTATTCAATTAGGCCTATAAGACAGAGGAAATTCGTTCCATCAAAGAGCGACGCTGCTGAAAGGGGATAGGATAGTGAGGGGTAGGCTAATGATATCGGAGGCCGACGTAAATTGCCATGCAAGTAAGTATCTAAGTGACACACCGATATGCAATTTGTTTCGAACACATAGAGATGTACCCCTGCAGTATAGAAACTGGTATGCACCATATACCAGTATAGTAAACGCTATCGTGTCCATATACCCAGTAAACACAATTACGTTGGTCAGACGTAAATTAACATTGCCTTTTGGTCTGAACTACGTAATTTTGGAAGGTTTATCAACGTTAGAACGTTAAGGTTTATTTACCAATCTCAAACCTGCAGGTTTGACTTACATAGCTCAGATGTAAATCTACATCCAACTTTGTAAACACATTAATATAATATTACATAGTGGGATTCAGACAAAGATATCACAGACACATTTACATTAAACAGACAATATTTATACAAACTAACTACTATCATTCTTAATCACATTTCTTTCTATTATATATAGTACATCTTTATAGTTTAACTGAGCAGCCTGACAGTATAGATCTATTGCATACATTTGGCTGCAGAGAGGCTTTGTATTTCTTCCATTACCACCAATGTGGTGTCTGCCCAGTTAAGTGCTTTAATGTGCATATCAATGCTTAATTCTTTAACCTGCTGTCCATAATATATAATTATCAAATTGTATATGGTTCATTTGCATAACATTTAATTCATAATTAATGAGAAATTACTGCTTGAATGTGGTAGATTCGTTAAAGAGCTGTCATATTCTCTCCACAGTTGAAAGTTAAATTGACAGTTGGAACTCTACTATAGCATGCGTTCACTATTCATACTATACCTTAATTCAGTTCCTGACTCAAAGGTAAACTTCTGTGCTAAATCACGATTCAGCAACTGTATAAATATAGTGTGTCCTTTGGCGGAACAATATGCCCAGTGCGACTAGTAGATCACGTTTATGACGCGACCATCCTGTCATGTTCTCATCCTCACAGCTATAGTGTACGTTATTAGTCAAACTGAAACCTCTGCTGTTTGGTACAATAGTCTGGCTGATGTCAATGTCCCAAACAGCAATGGTTCCTAACAGACCCTTTCCCTATTTCAAGCTCCACCATAGCTGCTGATGAGCCAAAAAGGTATGCATTTTAGACTGAAAAATATTTACATATGCCTAATATCCTCTCAATACGGAGGAAACATCGAGATTCCCAGCGGTTCAACGGGGTTAAAAATGTAATTGATCTGAATTGCAAGACTTAAACAATTAAGAGACCGTGGCCGGTAATGCCTTGGATATCGCCAAAATACCTTTAATTCTCACAAAGGCAAAGTTTCTCCCGCCTAAATCATATTATATGGCGTTTGGCCATTATAGTGAACCTGGATACCCAGTAAACAAAAAACGTTATACGACATTTTATAACGTTATATAACGTTTTTCTAAGGCCCCTCACTACGGCATAACGTATTTAAGTTTTAAAACGTTTTTTCAAATTAAAATAATGTTTTTTGTTAGCTAGGCTGTGAGAGCTGTTTAAAGGTGGAGTGAGAGCCCGAGAGTGAGTATACGCATCTGTTTTACTATTATCCTCGGATTTCCCCCAAGCACGGAACACATTATTTTTAGCATTTCCGCTAGTCTGGTGTACATGCGTCGTCGTAGCTGGGATCAATGCCCATGATGATCGGACACTCACGGGGAAAGACCCAATCGATGTGCCCCTCATTACTCGCTGTTGGTCGTGCGTGTCCAGTGACGTTCAGCTACGGCTAAGCTGATTGGTCCGGAGGTGTGGCATGAGAAGCCGCACCCCAGGTTCCATTATCGCACCCTGGTACGTGTCATGAAGAGACCACTGACGGACGTTGATGGGCGGAGGGGGGAGGAGAGAGGGGGGCTGGCGTTTTATTTTTAGCTGTTTTTGTACTTTACTGTTGGCACTAGGGACCCTTGACATGCAAAACCCAGGACGTTTTGCTACACGAGGAGCTTTTTAATGTCAACATAAAGACAACTAACTGACTATTGTTTTTAGGTTTTATTGTTTACACAAGGGGTTTCTTAGTCGGAGGGAAAACAAACAGACCTCTTTAAAAAGGTCATGTGGCACACGAGGAGGAACTAGCTTCCACTGCCCCCTCTGCCTCTCCCATTGAATCGCCATGGAAGCGAAAAGAGGCTATCTGCTGTATGCCACTTGACAAACTATTTTTAGAAAAAAGTTTTTTTACATCCTTACTGAATTAAGTTCAGCAATTAAGAAGACTTATTTAAGAAACACTCATATAGAAATTGTTGATAGCCAGTGTATGAAGGATTTCCATCCAACAGGGATTTACCATTATCAGAGGCAGAAGAATGAGGGGGCACATAGATATGGTATGACACATATAAACAGCTATAGCATATACCTGCTAAACTGCACTGTGGCGATTTTGTACCTGGTAGCCAATCCTACATGCCCCCCCCCCCCCGCTGCGCGTTGTAGACAATTGTGCAATTTTGTTTGCGGCAGTCCGATTATTTCTATACATTCTAGTCCGAAATGAGTTGCTTCACCAACTAAATTGCTGCTGTGGAGTTCAGCTATAGCCACAGGGTAGTGAACCAGAATATCCTTCTTGTTTTTCTACTTTTCCCAAAGGTAGGACAAATTGGAGGAAGCTGGGATGAGGGTCAGTACACCATGCAGTAGTTGACATTGGTTGCTTCATCTCCAAAGCAAAGGCCGTCAAAGATACACCACCTTTTTTAAAGCGTCTCGTCCCCATAAATCATAGCCCTTGGGCATAAACTACATGTACAGTACAGCCTCCTTAACAGCTATCCTTTATGCAGAACAGGGCCCTTAGGGAATGATGAACCTCTTCAAAATTCCATTTCAGCTCCACCTGTATCCTTCCACCTCTGGTATACCTCTCTGCAGTTCTCAGCTGATATCGGTAAGGTTACGTAGTATGGTCTGCAACGTCACAGTGTGCAAACAAAATCCACATGTGGTCAGGTATTTGCACCATAGCATCCACAAGAGCATATACAAGAGTAGGAGACGGTGCCTGTTTTACATATAGACCCCTCTCATGAGGGCACGCACGGGGTAGCTCTCCCAGGTGAGAAGACAAACGTTTAGAGCGTTATCTTAATAAGACTATTAAGATAGTCTTATTTGTCTTAAATTTGGCACCTGAAGTTGAGCTTAGAGGTCGCCCCCCCCCAAAACGAGTGACCAATGGACCCTATGACAGATCGTTGTCATAGGGGGAACCTAACCCTAACCCTTATCCTAACCCTAACCCTAACCCTAACCCCAACCCTAACCCTAACCCTAACCCTAACCCTAACCCTAACCCTAACCCGCCTAACCCTGAGCCTAAGAAAAAAGGAACTGTCACAGTAAATGATTGCGTGGAAACACTGCACTGCCCGACCGCCCATAACATACTAAATGGAGTGGTGCAGCTTCTTGTTTACTAGTATGTAAGACACTGAATTAAGATATTAAGATTTAAGATTAAGATAACGCTCTAAACGTTTGTCCTCTCACCTGGGAGAGCTAACCCGTATTTGCCTCATGAGGGTGCCCACTTGCCAAATAGGTTTGCGCTTCACAGTAATATTTAGTCACATTCCGGCAAGGGGAGTTCATTCTATAGGTCAAATCCCACAACGCAAGAGAGGGTCAGAAAATGTTGTGAATTGGTCTTATTGCCGATTTTGGGCCCTATTTTGGCTAAGACAGGCCCAAATCAGTGAGAAAGGGTTGCCTTTGTCTTGTGATTTGAGAAATCAAAAGGATCAAATGAGTTAGATATTTGCCTCCGAAAGGCCTAGAAAATGTTGCTTATTGGAATATGTCAATGATTTGGCTTATATAGGGAGACACTCCAAATATCTTTAGGCTAATTGAGAGGGAATAGTGAGGACAAATCATACTGTGAAGTAACTCCCCTCAAACAGATCAATGACCAGTCCTGCGCGCAACACTTTGCTTGCCTATTATTGACCACTCTGGGATTTGGAGAGGCATAAGATCATGGGACAAGTGTTGCGATTTACAATATTGGCAACAGTTGCCCCTTGTTTTTATGTCAATAATCAACAATTTCTGGCCCATTTCTCGCGTTGTGGGATTTGACCTTATGCGAAACTGCACTAGAAATGATTGCCTGGTTGGTAGATTGGACAAGAATGTGGAAACGGACATTGAGGCCGTCTTAGGCACCGACCCCATCAAATTCATATAATTTGATGGTGTTGAGAAGGGCCTCTCTTTATTGTATTCCGAAGTAATATGGGTGTGAATGACCCCAGTGAAAGACATATTGATATATTGCACATCTGTGTAGACCATATACAGCCAGCCTTGCTCAATCATCTAACCATGATGGATTGGTATTCCCCGTTAACAATCTGATTTCTGCACATATCCGTGTAGGCCAGCTGGGCTGAGAAGGAGCCTATCCCTCAAGTTATATCATGGAGATATCATATCAGCCGTTAGTAAAACACACTTATATTATGTCAGCATTTTTGATCGATTGGTATGTCTGCCTTCTTAATGGTCAAATCTCCATGATGGATGAGACTAGTGTACCAAATCCCCAAGATAGGACCCAAGAAGGGTTAGAAGGCTTTGACCTATGGACATGATGTAGCATGTTAGGGTCCTGCTGTAATCAGTTTAAATATGAATGAACATGATGAATTTATTAAATAGTACTTTCATTGTTTGGGTTGTGGTGGCGCGTTAGGAAAAAATAGACACGGGCCAATAGTCTTTTCTCATGTAAGTACCCAGGATGGAGCTCACTGGGATGGACACAGCTCCCTAATACAGTCATGCTGGGACTAGCTGTTACACGAGTTGTAACATGCCCTAAACCATAATCATCCGGCCGCAACTAGCAGCATCTCCTATACAACTCTCCGTCCTGCAGAATCATATTTTAAGAGAGTGATGAACCTATTGGAGCTTCCATTTCATCTCTACCCACACGTTTCCTCCCACCTCTTTGTAACTTTCTCTGGTATACCATAATGATGACAAAGGGCTACTTTGATGTGAAGTATTGGGTGTGGGACCCACAGCTGCAATAAGTCTGCTTTAGGTTTAACTACATAAACAAGGGCATAGCAGGTTTCCCCTCTCAAATCGTGCGATGCAGAGCCCCATGGATTCCCTTTTATATGCCCAGGGAATTTCACAAACGGAACATAATGAATAGCACTTAAGTTAGTCTCTATCTCTGTTGGTTTGAAGGTTGTTTGCTGCGAATACAGCAGTATGTAAGAAGATATTCTTTTCTCTGCTTCGCCTTCCCTGATGGGTGCCCACTTCTAAAGGGGGTAGGTTTGTGCAGCGCAAAATCAGTCGCGCACATTCTTGCCAAGAGAAATCATTCAAATTGGAACTGCTCTAGAAGTGATTGGCTCGTTACTGGATTGGTTTACAGAGCTCCTGATCGAATGTGGAAGACACCAGGGAGGGCGGTCTTATCTCTAAACATTGTAAACTATACTAGGTATGAATGAGCTCAGAGAATGACATGCAATGTATAGCACATCCATGTAGACCGGTCGTGGTCAAGCAGACTAGGAATAATCCAACACAACGGTTATCCCAGTGGGCACAGAACATAGAATCAACATTGATAAATGGTTGTCAATGTAATGTTAATTCAACATTGGACTCAATTTTGTGCCCACTGGGATCTAGCTACGTGTTTGCCAAAACGTCTCAAAAGGGGCGACAATGAAAGAAATTGAAATTGTACTTCATCAAGATGAATCGGAACTCCCCGAGGATGATCTGCTTTCTGCACAATCATATTGGGTTCCTATATCACAACCATATATGTAAAACCAGCTAGGCAGAGAAGAGGCTTATTCCTCAAGCTATCTTACAGTGAAACCTTATCACCCTTCGTCAAAGTATGTCGGCATTTATCTGCCTTCTCAGTGGTCATTGAATCTCCATGATGGATGGGACCAGTTTACTAAATCTCCCAGATAGGACCCAAGAAGGGTTAGAGGGCGTAGCCTGTGGATATTTTGTGTTATGTGGTGCTCCCACCGTCAGCGTTGTAATATGAATTCAGCACGCACAGTATTACTATATTGTATCATGGCATATTCTCCTTTCATGAAGGAGACATGTGCATTGTTTACTTGCATGAACCGATACATACCCTGGTATCTAATAATATGGTGCTGTTGGCAGTGTATGATTGAATTTAACGGTAGGATAGATAAAGGATCTGTGCCTATTTCTTATCAGTGCATATCTGATCATTGCAAGAGACAATGGCAGTATGACAACAACAACGTCTTTGTTTCATCTCTACCATAGCAATAACTGAAAAGCCTTCTATGATCTTACCATACAATAGTGTACAATAGTACACAGTAACTTTAAATCTTGGTACCCTTATGCGACCCAAATAATCCTTAGACAATTTCCCCAAAATATGAATAAGCTTTAGCCAATTTAAGAAATCAACGCCTGGTCTGTGAATTATTGGTTAAAGTCTCTCATCACTTTCCCGTTTTGAAAGGGGAATTTGATTTACTTCCCAGTGGGCACAGAACATTAAATCAGCGTTGATACCTGGTTGATCAACTAGCTGTCAACGCTGATTGAACGTTATGTGCCCACTGGATTAGATCTTGTGCCATGTCACCGCAGTATAAGAAATGTCTGCATTACCTTTATGTGCCATCACCATCATTTCAGTGTCCTTATCACATTTGGGGCTTACAAGTGTGAAATCTGTCATGACCCACTTCCCCCACATCAAAGCCATGGTTCCTGTTAGGGAGACGTTTTTTTAGATCATGCAAAATGAGTCTGGTTTCTAAAACACTAATAAAGGGAAAGTGTGTCCCGTAAAAGGGATTTGATGTTTTATGGCTGACACTCATTCCCATTTGTGCTTTCACCGGAAAGTGTGATCACTTATGGTATTATTACGCCCACCCATCGAACTAAATAGGTTAACACTGGCGGAGAAATATGCATGTGGACTGAGAATCACGAAGATGGTATTAAGTTAAAGGGAAATGATTCTCATCATGTTTTGGAGGGGCTAGCAATGTGTACTTATATGAATAATACTCACATCCTTAGGATATTGTGATAGCGAACGATCAGGAGAATTTGTATGACAGTGCATACATGTCTTGGTTTATGGCGTTGTATAAACTGGATAATTTATACAAAACAACCCAAATTTCTCCAGAGAGTGACCCTTTGAATATACAGGTAACCCTGTTATATTTTGTCTACCACTGGTCACACAGGAATCAGTAGTTTCCCCTAAAGATATAGAGGACTATGTTCAGGGGGAGAGGATAGAGTAGAGAGAAATTAAATTCCACTTGATGGAGGTGAGATGCCTGGCCAGCGAGCCACATGTGGCCCCTGAAAAGGGCTGACACAGAGGAAGTGCTGACAAATTCCTGTGAGGACAGGGGCTCAGTGTGAACAGGATTATCGTATAACACCTCTCACCTCTTCAGCAAAGTGCAGAATCAGACCTTTGTGTTATTAATAATAGAGGAGTAGGGGGTGGGTAGGTCTAGGTCCCTACAGCAGACCATGGCCATTGCCCAGTTCTGCACCTAGGTGTTACGCTGAATTGCCTTATCCACGCTTAGGTGCAGCCGCAGCTCTGGTGGCCACCATCATATATCAGTTTCTACTTACTGCTATACACAACAGGACTCAATCCACAAATAATAAGACAGGGTTATTTTACTTCGAACCTTCCTTATTGTTTATATATACGACACAGTTTGTCAAGCTTATTCTTTGTTCTACCCTATCTCATCTACGACCAGAGTGGCCTATATATATATATATATATATATATATATAATTATGTATGTGTGTATATATGTATGATATCTGACCGGATAACAATAATATATTAGGGAGCGGCGACAAATGCTGGTTCAAAATATACTCCCAAAGGGTCGCCCCAAGCTGGCCCCACTCCCCTTCCGCCCAACGCTCGGTCAGTCTGTGGAGCCCAGTCGGTGGATACGGTTCATTTTTTCTTGTACTAAGTTGTGTCAGTCAGTGCGTCTCACAATGCCGAAGTTTTGTAACGGATGCAAGGAAGAGTATGACGGACGCAGGGCAGATTGTCCGTATTGCAAAGACGATCGTGAGTATAATGAGAGGAGGAAAAGTGAACGTGAAGAGCATGAGAAGGGAGCTCAACCGCCAGCAGCTATAGAAGGGGCTACAGGGGGGACTTCAGCAAATTCCACTGTAAAGACTGATCTGGATCAATCCTTGCATGATCTGGAGGATTTATCCGGGGTCCTGGAGGAATTTAACAAACTTTCTCTGGATTTAAATGTGAGGATGGCAAAAATGGAGGGCATGATGGCGCAGTTGATGGCGCGCATTCCTAAAAAGCAAGATGGCGCCCAGGCTTCTATTCACCGGCGGAGTTTCAACTTCAGGTCCCCAGTACCGGGTCCCCAACCAGAGGTCCCTCCTGCCAGGGTCCCAGATCCAGATGATGGCGGACAGGATGTCGTTGATGCCGCTGTTATGGATGGCGCTGAATTGGAGGCAGGGATTGACAATTTGGGTGGAAGACCGATCCAGAATCTGAGTAAGTTCGATCTGAGAAGATTTCTTCCTGCTGCTGAAAGGAGGAAGCCCCTGCATGTAGATAATCCAGAGAAGTTAATCTATCTTCTTACAAGATTGATGGAGGATTTGTCTAGTAGGGGTTTTAATATCTCAGGATTGCTTCAGCATATCTCTTACATTTTGTGGATGGCCTCTACGGGCATATACGCTGCAGAGGCCCTAGTAGAGTATGACTACGAGATGAGGGACAGGGCTCGTGAATTTGGGTGCAAGGCCTTTGTAGGGAGGGACACTCATTTGTCCAACATGTACCTGGGGACAAGTGGCACAAGTATATATATGTACCGTAATGTCGCGTTTTGGAGCCCCGGCGCCTATTGTTTTGCATCCCCTCTTAACCCCGGCCCCTAATCAAAGCAGGCGGCTATTCAAGGCCCGGCGGTTCTTGTTTTGGAAGAGTCCAGAGTGGGAGAATGATCTTTTAAAACCCCTTGTATATACTTACATCTGCCAGTAGGCCTATATGTGAGCTCATATTAAATCGCAAACGAAGCATTTAGCACCTTAGTATAGCACTGCCCCCCCCCATTCTCTCTACTACCATACAGCTGTGTGTCGTTGGTGTGTTAACTACAACAAAGATACTAGTAATTAATCTTTGAGCTGGCTGATAGCTATAATAACTTTAGAATAAGATCTTTGAAGGGGTACTCGCAATTGTGTTAAGCTAATTACATACACATCCATATAGGACACACATTTGTCAGTAGGCCTATGCCTACATTGGAGGACAAGGCGCCTATTCAAGGCCCGGCGCCTATTGATTTCAGAACCCTCCTACACCAGGCCCCTATTCAAAACAGGCGCCTATTCAAAACACGGCGCCTAAACGCGACATTACGGTATATATAAACGTGGGGGGGGGGGGGGGGGGGTTAGGAAAGAGGTTACCATGGAAACTGGGATCTGAGATACCTAGAATTATATATGATGAGAATTACCAGTGAGTATAATTAGAATAAATATGAATAGGATAAATTACCGGTACACATAATTGATCAATAATTAATATTACTAGGATGCCTTATAATATAGTAAGACATGACATGAGAGAAGACACAAGGCATGGGTTTGGTTGGAATTTAGCACTTAAACAGTCCTGTTTATTAGACAAGTGCAATTCAGTATAGAGAGATACAAAAGGGTCACTTTTTCTCTCTCAGTGCCCTGAGTTATCACAGTGCTTAATACTAACAAAATGGTAGCAATAGCCAAACGCAAGACAAGAACATTTACTCGCGCGCAAATACATAGAAAATGTCATAAAAATCCTAACAAAGATCCTAAAATTAAGAATTAAAATTTTCCAAAAGTGGAGATTCCTGGACCAGTCTGGCGCAGGGTAGAGAGATCTATCCGTTCACCACAAATGATTTCAGCCAACTGACAATAGAACGACCAGAGTGGCCTTATAAAGTCATGCGTCAACAACTGCCCATGTAGAGAGAGAAATAGTAACCACTACATAACCTGGACATGGATTGAGCCATGCCGTTTTATGAATAACGGCAACGACAATGGGGATGATTATGACAGAGGGTGCGCTGATGCTGATGAGAATATATATAGGTGCAGTGACCTCACTTGCCTCACACTATCTCACCAATGCTGTCATCTAGTAATCAATGTAATTGATGTGGGTGCTCTACCATTGCCACCTTGTAGTAGTATAGTAGGGGAGGCATGCACCCTGCTTGACGTTAACTGAAGGAGGGGGATACTGTGTAGGGCCCATTAACAAAGCCAATCTGTGGGCATCTAATCCTACTCAGTCGTGGCAGTAACCACACACTCTCTTCCTTGCGCGATGCTGATCAATGGTCCCTCATGTAATCGCCTTGCCTTCTATTTGCAAAAATAAGCTTTAAAACCATACACAATCATATTCTTGGTGCCTTGCTGGTGGTTTGTTCATACAACACTGTTTGCACTAATTACATTGTGATGACCGTGAACAATTGACGATTAAGGATTCAGGATCGGGCCTGGCGTCACTCCCCGGCTGGCTGCCGCGGGCTACACAAATCAGCTGCCAATGGTGGTATCTAGCTATTAGGCTTAATAACGACCCACACCTAGCCGTGATATCGATTCCGTTGTCAGTGTAGAGGAGCACCATAGAACAAACAAAGTAGAGGTGAGAATTACCTCAGAGCTAAGATTACATTTTCACAAGCTCCTCATAACCAAAGATACATTCTGCTTGGATAGTTCCCCAGGCATGGATGTACATGTTTATTAACTGAGGGACTCGGAAATGTCTTTATTCTTTTTTACATTAATTACGCTGAATTAACAAAGGGTCAGTTAATTTATGTCCGTTATTACTATTGATTTATGAAATCAATAATGTTCTTGTGAGAACGTTCAGGTTCTGCATGGAATAGCAGCCCTGGTTCTAAGGAGAATCTTTCGTGAGTGGAGGAACTTTATGATGTAGCAGTCCTTTGACGTTATGAAAAAGAAAAGCGTTTCTAGGTATGGGCTGGATGTTAAGTGAACAAATAGTAACTAGATCGTCGTACACGTCAGTAGAGACTTTCATTCGATATTCTATATGTGATGCCCAAAGAAAAATATTCATTAAACTATTTATATGAATATATTGCTATTGGCAACTGCCTCCAGCTATGACTCAAAAGATATATATACTAACATCAATCAATTTGCAGTTATTAAGTATAACTTTTAAGTTAAGCCAATCTTCTGTGTCCTTTTCATCTTTTTATTTTAATTTTAAAGCAACTATATCCATGACTTCTAACTTTAGATGAGTATATGGCGTGCAATGATAGTGTAAGAAGGTAAAGTTGCAGATGTGCAGAAGCCTATAACTATGCCAGTGGGTTTTCAACGAAGGGATGCATACCAGTCCTCCAAGAATGACGTTTTAATTTAGCAAGAATTAAGAATAAGATGAACTAAGGCATTAAAAGATACCTTTCTTCAGTTCAATTAAACCATTTTTTACGGAGGAAGATATGAACCTGAGACAGGCCCAATGGGTACGAAATGCTTCAGGGGTGTGTTATTTATGGTTAAACATCGTAATCATTCACTTGGATAATTGCAGAGAGGCAATTGTTTTGCATTATTCCTCGTGGTTACCCATTGACATTGGAAATGTGACAGTGAATCTGATGTCCCATAAAAAGAGAATGGAGCAAACAGTAGCAAAAAACAGTTCCTTTGTTTCATAATGCCAACTAATAGAAACCACAGGCGACCTCCGCCATTTCCAGCCACTGCGGAAGGTCAGAAGCTGCTGCCAGTGGTGCAGCCTTAAATTCTAGCCTTTAAAACAATACCCGCCTTTTTCAAAACACAGCCAACGACCTGGATAAGTTAATGGCTCAGTGTAGTTTCTTGATGGGATCCTCTTAATTACATGTCAAAATTTATTTTCGTAGTATTGACTCTTCTGGCTCGGGTAGCTCTTTAGAGAGCAATAACTGGATGTTTGACGATATCTGATGGCCTTTCACATGGACCACTAATCATAGGACCGACATGTTGTTTTTTCTCTCCCTTAAGTTGGCTTCTAATCGCGCCCCCATATATGACTGGCCATATTTGGAAGCCTTTGGGGAGAAGTGCCCAACACCTGTCGCATCTTGTGAAGTCTTCCCCCAATAACAGGCTGGCGGTGCGGTGACGTTATAGTTCCATTAGCATTAACCTGAGTCGTGGAGGGGATCACGTCAGAGTTGCATTATCTCATGTTTACAGCGAACTAGTGGAGTGGCCCTGGTCGCTTCGTGCCCGTGGCTCTATTAATGAGCTCTGATAAACGCGTATTGATTTGTGACCTGGGTGCGTTGCCGCCAAACGCCGCCAGACGGCGCCCCAGGCCCTCAGCTGCTGGTTGCTGGTCGCCGGCGAGTAATTCCCCAGGAAGGAGCGCTGGTCCCTTGCCAACCCAGCTTGTCAATCAGTCTTGTTGCCTTGCAGTAACTCTCTGTTGCTACCTTATGTTGGCCACAATACGGCCATTGGGAAACACCACAGGTACCCTCTCACTATACCTGCCACCCCCTCATCATTCCCTCCTCCGCACCCACGCACCAACACCCTTGTACATCCACCCACTGAGTTTGCACTACCTATTGGATACTGAAATAGAATTGGCCTCACGCTTCACGGTTTGCCTACTGAGGATTAAGGTCAGCCAGTACATAATACATAAACAGGGGCACAGGGGGAGGGGTAAAGAAGGGTAGGCTATGTCAGGTATTGTGGATCAAAGTCACGTCAGCACCTCTGATATTGATAAGGTGTACTGATGGATGTTTCAGACTTAACACTGCTTACTTCAAGTGACTGTAAGTAGGCCTAGTAAGAGACAGTCATGTAGCACCCATTCCTTCTCATAATCATGAAAATACAACTAAAGATATTTACTGTACAGTTCAAAACATGGGCATAAAGCCCCATACAGTTTTAAATGAAGAATTTCATGTATTCATTGGATTGGACCAATCCCTACTAACGAATTCGAAGCTATACTAATACAGACTCTGAATCAGTGCAGCATAGGGAACCAGAACAAAGAGAGAGTGATGTGAAGGCGATCGCGAGTAAACAAGAGATGCTGGTTTTAATGCGACCACCCACGTGCATACTGTCATTTAATCAGGCGAACGGCATGAATAAACCAGGGTCACTTCATTTAATAGGCACATGTGTACCCCCAACCACTAGCCTTCTACAATAGAAGTACTATTTACACATCAAGAGTAATTATCGTCGGTCCAATTATCCCCATAGTATGTATCATTCATTTAATTCATTATATTACCGGGTACTGTAGGTCGGGATTATAATATTATTCTGATAATTATTATATTTATGTTTGTCCATACCTGCCGAGTATGAGCGCATTGTTGATTCTGCCTCTATACTCTATAATTATAGTTACAAAAATGTCCATGTTATATAATACTCCTATATGGCTGAAACCTAGCATCATATAACATTCATTAGATTGTGTTCCAGTAATTAGCTTCGTGTGAGATCAATGTAGCTTTCTTAACAATGAGTATCATAGGGCCACCATGTAACTCATCCATCTCAGACTTCAATAGATACATCTGAAACCGAATATTTTGTCACGAAATCCTTTATTTGCTTTCTTTTTGTTTCTCTACAAATTAATAGAATGGAAGCGGACCATAAGGTTAATCTCATCATGCTACACGTGCATCTACATGCAAATGTTATTGCTATCAAAGATAGAATTGATAACCCATATGCTATCACCTAGGAAGCATACAATGCATGTCTGCATGCATGAGTTGAGATTTAACTTTAATGCAAATGCTTTCTTAGTTTCTATCAGTAAGCCTAGATGACTCAAACCGTCTGCTGACTAAAATGGGAATCATCCGTCATCGCCTCTTCGCTTCTCAATACCTTTCTTGACTTAATTATAAAAGTTGTTAATTGGACAAATTAACCGAGCCAGTCATGCTGAACAGACAGAAATGGCAAAAATGGCAAACGACTTGGAATCGCAAACAATGATCGTCTAAGCCGGGTTGTGCACGTCCTTGTTGAGAGCTTCAGGTTTTGTTGGTGTTTTGAGGAGTGGTGGAAGGGATGTGGGGAGGGGGGAGTGGAAACTGCAGATGAATAATGGCTTACCCCAATGGGGGAGAAGCGCACAAGCAGCGGACAGACTCTTACAGGAACCGTTTTTGTGGAGAACAGCCCCCATCAACAGTTCTGCAAATAGCAATGGCCGCCAGGATTGATCAGGGCGCCATCTAACGAGCTACGCACACACCAACCACCGGAAGTGGTGGGACAGGACTGGTGGCCTCTGAGGGGGCTAGGGGGCACCTGAGAGGGCCCCACAATATGTCCACGTAGCCTTGTTTGAGCAATTGATTGGCACATAGCTGAGGTGTTCCAGCAACCTGTCGCAAGGGGTTATAGAGGGCGCCATCCTTCGACTCAAATTACCTCTCTGTACACGCACGGCCATCTTTATCCACTGTTGGCTAATGTTTAGTTGGTTAATGCATAGTTATGTAGTTGGATTTGAATCTAGATCAAGACTGGAGAGTGAAACCTACACTGTTAATTGTATTAAAGTGTAGAATCAGGCTGGTAGAATCTACTGTCGTTTTACAGCATCTTATGTAGCTTTACAGTAGCTTCTACTGTTTATGTTAACTAAACTGTGCATTTATGGTAGATTCTACTGCATACCTACAAGAAGTGAAATCAACTATTAATAGTATATACTTCATGCTCAGAGAAGTGAGCGTCACTGTCGCCAAAAGCAATCTCACCTGAAAGACAGGCATTGCATGGCTTTCAGGTGAGAGTGCTTGTGGCGACAGTGACTTTCACTTATCTGAGTGTGTTGGTGACATGAACTCCGCAGAGAAGTCTTTCGATCAGTCCCCTGCAGCTGATGCAGAATGGTGTTCCAGTCCTCTTCTCTGAGCGGCGGGTATACCTTTGCTTTTCACAGTATTAAATCCTGGTTTGGTATAAAGAATCACGACCTTGGCTGCGTTATGAGCGGTCATAGGTTAATACAACACCGTCGTCATCCTTGGCGGCATGTAAAGAACCTATGAACAGCCAGCCCTGGCTGTATGCTTCAAAGCCGATGCAACTTTTACATCTGTTTTATGACCTGGGGTAAATAGAAATGGCGGTCGGCCATACCCACACGGAGTTTTAAGCTTCACACGTCAACCGCAGACGTTGGCAGGAAAAAGAGATGTTTTGAAAGCTATCCTCTCTTGTAACCATAGCTTGCCCTGGGGACAAACTCAAAGGTGTTTTAAGCCCTTAACTTGAATATGAATGAAAATGGCCAATGGTGTCAGGTGCATCCGCAATGCTCTTCCCCCTCAAGCACCTCTGCCCCTCTGCCTCGTGTGAGTCACCATGCATGCTAGCGAGTGCACAACTCGTATAGCAAATGACAATTTCAAGTTAGCTCAAGTTGTCACAGTACACTTTAAGTAAGTATGTATTTCTATATGTGGAGTGCCTTCAAATACACTGCAAATACTTCGCATCATATAATAACCTGTGATTATTCTCAGAAATTACCATTTGACGTACAATTTTCATGGGTTTCTGTCAAAAAGGGCCGTAATGGTCCCATTTGGTAGCTCAGGAGAAAATACATGATGGCTCTTAAATAGTACCCACCATGAACCCAAGGCAAATTCATGAAATAAACTGCTGTTGCTAAGCAGCAAAAGTTCCTAAAGCAGCAGTGACACGTGTGCTTCTTTCATATTAAATTAGTTAAGTATTTGTCCACCAGTATAATATATCACGATATGAGAACACAGTTTACTTTCACATTGTCACTTTTTGAACACCACATTGTACTCCATTATCATGTACCAGGCATTTCATATGCATTAGGATATACGCGCTCTAAAATCAAATCTTTTTAAACCTTCATTTTCTAAAATATATTATTTTCCTATAGCAGGTAATTGATTTCAATACTCAAAAACAAAAATACCTACTTTCAAAATGAATTGGTTTACTGTAGGCTCCATAGGTATAGGAAACGGATGGGTTAATTGTGTCAAGTTGAACTTTTAAAGTTCCCTCTCGATTTGATCTTTTCAATCAATGTTGGACCCTCCAACCTTCATATATATATATATATGTATATATATATATATATATATATATATATATATATATATATATATATATAGAGAGAGAGAGAGAGAGAGAGAGAGAGAGAGAGAGAGAGAGAGAGATAGATAGATATATAGATATATATATAGATATATAGATATATAGATATATAGATATAGATATATAGATAGATATAGATATAGATATAGATATATATGCTCTTGATTCTATGTTCGATTAGTGCCTACAGGAGGGGGTGGTACTTAAAGGGAGGGACAGGAGCGTCAGCCCTGGGGGCAGTGGCTGGCTGGTGAACATTTGTCGGTGGGGCTGGTAGGACGGTCAATAGACAGACTTTGATTGTATCATGGAGTTAATCCTAGAGACAGCTGACGCTGTCTGCACAAGGATTAGCCACCCCGCCATCAAGTAGGACTCCACAGCCTGGGGACTACCTGACCACAAGTAGCCAACTGATGGATTAGGCCCCTTCCTCCTTGAATAGTAAGAAGGGAACTTGGGAAGGGGAGGCGTGAGAGGTAGAAGCATGGGAGCATATGAGAAACTGATGAAGCAGGCCATTAATCTCAGTACCTTATTAGGCTACGTGTAAGATATGCTTACTGTGTACGATTGATCGAGTAAGTAATGTTTGCCCAAGGCCTCCTTGATTTATTCAAGTGGTGTGAAAGCCATCGGATGCTTCTCACGATAATGTTAGTGGTACAACTTTGATGTGAAGTATTAATGCATTTGGACATTGCAGGGATATGACAAGTCAAAAGGCAGGTGGTAGAAATGAAGCCATTTGAATATTGCACCTTGCTTTGGTTCATATTGAGTGGCTTTTGACAACAATACCCCCTCCCCCCCACCGAGAATTTTACAGCCAGTGATATCAATACAGCCCAGTGGGCACAAAATCGAGTTTAACATTGAATCAACGTTGAATCAACATTGTATCAACATTGACAAACACTAATCAATGTTGATTCAATGTTCTGTGCCCACTGGGAGAGGGCCTCATTCTGCATCGGGGGATACAGAACGCGATCCGAAAAAAAAGCATGAAATAAATACAACTGGTCACTCTCATCATTTACTAGTCGTGGAGCTTATGGCGTGTGTCCCATTTGTGCAGAGTCTGTCAGTGTTGAGAACGATAAGTACACCTGCATTTTGTTCTGCACTGTCTCAATTAATAAGCACCATGCAATCTGTTATATGCGCCAAGGTAATGTGTCATCTACACAGGCCAATACATGGTACACAAGATGACGATATTATATTCATGAATATTGTATTTCACAACCGATATATAGTTATATGATAAAGCAATCAGTGGTGTGGGCATCAGACGGTGTTCGGCTGACACTATATGATAAAATGAACACGGCAGTATTGCACTTATTTGCAGTATCCAGAAGCGGCACCACAATTAGACACCGAATGTCTCCCCATGATAGCTTTACAACCATATAAAGGACATCCATAGTGAAAGCTCCCTTTACTGCTGGAGGGAAAATCAGGTGACCGTGATTTTATTAGCAATGGTCGTGTCAGAATGAGAATTGACTCCTGAATTTATACTAGGCTGGCCACAATATGCCTGTTTGCTCTGCCAGCCCAAACATTGACATTGCCATCCAAACCGATTTGGCCGATGTTTCGATAATACAGAGGGGATGAGTAAACCTTGTATGAAATGAGGCATGTTATCACGGTATTATGTTATGTGTTCAATGCGTCATGTCTGACAACTAATGTAAATTCCCTGAACTCGAGGCAGTGTTCATAAAATATTGCAAAGGAATTACTATGATCAAAATTCCGATTTCATAGCATGAAAGTCATGTGCAGATCAATAAAATTGCATCAAAGATAGTGCTGTAGAATGAAGAGGCCACTTGCCTAAATATAATACATCTGTCTTCATCCGGCAGGATTACATGGGTGCTCTGAACATAATGGATACACATCATAGTATATATGTCTACCCTACACCCATTGTTGATACCATACATCCTTGCTATTTCCTTAACAAGCCTTTTACAATGGGCCATATGTCTTTCATGTCGACCTTCCCATAGTGTATGATGACTGTTGGGCGGGCTTCCTCTGTGATGTATGGCTGCCTGGTGCAGGGAGGATGCCATTTAATCCTGTTAACAACCTCTGGGCCTCAAGGGGGAGGGGCTATCACCAACCCAGATTATCCCCTGGATCCCTAGCATGGCAGAATGAATTGTGGGAATGATACTGGTTGGCATAAGCAGTGTGTCTGGTGTAGATATCTCACATGCCTCAGGGATCCTGAGGAGGGATAGGTGAAGGAGTACTGTTGTATATAAGACTACATAGAGGATACATATAGGGGATTGTGACTTGGGGGTATTTATGTAGTCTTTAGAACAAGATACATGTAGATGGATACCCTGGAAGAGCAACCTTTGAGCATACAGGCGTATGAGAAAATAAACAGGACAGCGCATAAACAATGCTTCCCACAGACCAGACAGCCTCCCCACAGGTATAGGGGCCCATATTGATATAGTTGCCTTCATTGTTTATATAATGTTGGTGAGATATTTGAAAATGCATTGGTCAATAAGGGGTGACGGGAAATGGAACGTACAAGCTGTATCGATTATTTTACTGTATAACATTTACACTCTGTGTTTAATTCCTCTTTAGAGTCCATGCTGTATTGTGCATATATGTATTAGATATGGTGCAAGTGACCTGTTGTATAAGTGTTATTAAAGGACAGGTATAATTGTCCAAGGCACCAGCCACGGATAATTACCATTATTCAATGTGTGCTCAATGGACTGCATCCACATACAGCCGTTATGTAAAATACAGTCAGTCCATTTCTTTTCTTTTCTCAGCCAACTGTGGTGTAAAGAATGTTGTATAACAAGAACTATCGATGAATATATCATTATTCGAGCACGGCACAGCTATGATATAAATTCATGTTCATAGGATACAGTGGTGGATCCAGGATTTTGAAAACCGGGAGAGGCGCCCCTGTCGGCCCCGCACCCCCTCTAATTCCACCCACAGCTCAGGGTATAATGGGAGTATTGTGGTGCTGCAGTGACAACATCCATAAATCGAAGTGATTAAATGCCTCAAACATGTATGCTACATGACAAGGGCTAATCAATCAGACATCTTTTTCTATTTTGATGACAGTTTCTGTGTGAACATGTGCAGTAACGGACAAGCATAGAGGAGGCATGGTGACAGAAAGGTTATGTCCAGAGGGTACAGGTGTGGTACTATTCACATGAAGGGTGGGAAACAATTAGCACATCTGCATAAACCTCCGGTCTTGTCAGTTCTTCTTCCGCCCACACAAGCAGTTGACAGTGGCGCCATCTATCCATCATGCCAGAATGAATCTATACACTGGTGCCCATTGCTATACCCTATCCTCCCATGTTACATTGGCCTTTGCCACTGCTCTGCTATTTGTCCATAGCCTTTGGAAAGGATGCAACGGCATCTACGTTTTTCAGGATGTAGCATCCCACAGAGGCACTATGCCGCCATAATACATACATTTGGATAGTCATATTTGATAAACTATACGGTGCTCTTACTTCTATATATGCATGCATGGGGGATATGTAAAGGGCAGGTCAGAGATAACACGCTAAGGGCACGTTTAGCCTTTTAAGGAAACAGTTCATAATCGCTGACCTACACATGGCATGTGCACATGTACTCGCCTTGCAGTTTAAGCATGGTTGTAATGATCCTTTTTTATGGTAGTGTAAACCAGAATAATATAATCTTTGTCCATGGGAATTATTAAAAGATAAGTATATATACAGTCAAAAGGATCAATAATTATCGTAATTCTATATGATCACTGGCTAATTCAGTCAACCCCCACCTACCGGTTCTCGCTCAGCTTTGCGACTGTTCCTGCAGGGGCAGCAAGTGTTTCGCCTATGACAATGGGTGGCACCACGCGAACTGCAATAGATCCACGTTGTAAAAGCAACGTAATGCCTTCTTATTGCCTAGTTCTTTCTACAACCTGCATTATCCTACCACATGTGGTTCTGAGAGGTAGAAGGGGAAACAACGCTGTTTGATCACTGTCCTTGGACTGGATCGCTCGAAACATACAAAAACGCCAAGGCATTTGAGAACGAGACAAAGGGTGCATTTAAGGATGTGCCAGGGATAAAGGCGTATGCAGCACCAGCCTTTCCTTTGGTAGAGTACACGGTTAAGTGGCAATGGTAGATAAAGTTAGCACCAGGAGCACATAAAAGCAGATCTACTCTGATTTCTGGGGAGCTCATTACTGCCATACCCCGGTGCACTTATCTGGACCCCTGACGAGCCGGATCCTGTGGTATTCAGCAAAGGTAGCCTGTGCCCGGGGGTAGTGGCAGTTCCTTGTCCCGAGTAGCTCAGGAACGGGGTGAGTAGTAGGGTAAACATGGAGAAGGTGTTCTCTCACCAGTTGTGTTGATGTAATGATCCACTTCATGCAGCATTGTTCATCCACGATTTAGTGGTGGAATTCACTGCCGATTGCTTCAACAATACTGCTCTCTGAATAATCGTGGATCGTTGATTTACTTTTAGCTCTACACTGCATTGATTTTTCACACTACCCCCCCCCCCCACACACACACAAAGAGAGCAATGTGTTGGCGTATAATGCTGTGTCTCATTTTTAATCAAGTCGGTCAAAGATGGCACCCAGTCAAAGCTGGCACCCGTTCAAAGATGGCACCCAGTCAAAGACGTTCACATTGGCCAGAACCCGTGAGACACAGCCAAAATTATGTAAATGGAGGACTTGAACATAGTCTAGTGTACTGGTGTAAAACGTTGCTCGTGTAGCCGTGGTCAGGAAGTGATGGATGGTGTGGGCCTCACCTAGTCACTACACAGCGTCCCGCCTGAGGGCAGCACGAGCTGCACATTCATCTAACAACCAATCAGCAACCAGCACACCCCTACCTGCAAACGCCGCAGGTCAGTCTTCCCCCAGCAGGATCAATCACCTGTACAATATCAAAGTTACCTCATAGGATGTTCTTCATTGGAAGCAACATCTGATAAGTGTACACTTACTTATAAGGTTTGCATTCAGCTCATCACACCTCCTTGGCGTTTTTCATTTCGATTATTCATGCAGGTTATGTCACTGACCTGGTTATCCAATGGTTTCAAAATAAAGCTGTTGTTAAAGTCAAGAATTATTTTGAAGCCAATGGGGAGTGTCACTCGAAGGCAATTACATTAAACTATAGACAAATCCATCATCTTTTATCTTTAATGTGGAGATTAACTAGGCCATATGACATGAAGTATTATTTGAGTAGCTCCTCACAGCACACATACAAAATGGTTCCATATGGAATAACGGTCTGGTAATGGTACGCAAATGCAATATAAATCCGATTATCGCTTCATTCTGACAGGCAATTTAAAGCTCACATCAATAGCCTTACTAATGGTGTAGTTTCCTTTAATATTCAGCTGATACTGAAATTTGAAACAACCTACCGGGCAATTGTGTAAATATTGGTCGGTGATAAAAGTATAAATCGTCATAAGGATAGTTTAAGAGGGGATTATCTTAATACATGAAGGCTCCAATTGCCATAAGCCGTGCTTTAAGGTGGAAACAAGAGGTCCTGTGCAGATTCATGTCTTGTCTGTTTATTGCAAAACTTCCGATATTATGGAAGCACGAGCGCATAAAACTGAAGACTTAAACTCGCATCTGAGAAGAAGGATCAATAAATAATGATGGCCTCCAGAGGTGGCGTCATAGTCACCAATTATTATACGATTGGGGCTCTGATCGTGCTTTTTCTGGATAACACAGTTCTGTTATCACACGATAACAGCACGATTGAGAGGAATATTTAGAGTTAAAATCCTACGTTTCGTCGGAGGATCGAACCCGGGGCCGCAAGACTACGAGTCCAACGCCCTATCCACTATACCGTGCTGGCCATACAAAAGCAGGGGGTAAAACAAGAAGTCTACAGACACATTCTCAGCCCTCTAGCTCTTATATTAACAGAGATACAGCAGTTTTTACACTTTTTGTTATAACTTCCCCTAAAATCAATTTTTTTTTATAATTATTTTTTTACTATAAAGGTAGTAGTTGGACTTTACTTATGTATTCGTTAAAAAATTTCTAGGGATCTTTTTTCACATACACATAGGCACTTTAAAATCGGAACATTTCCACCGGGATTCGATCCGGGGGTCTCTGGTGTGTGAGGCGGACACTCTAGCGCCCATCCATATCTGGCCATGGTAAAAGGGTAGGGAAACGCTGGCTAGGTTCCAGTCTATCTAACGAATGCCCCCGCGCGCTCAGGTGCCAAAGCCTTTTTGTATCGCGTCCTCTCATTGGCTGTCCCGTTTTAACTCCACCAATCAGCGAGCAGGTTGGTGGGATGTCAAAATCAACATGGCGCCCACCTTACTCGATCTAGTCTACCTATATATCCTTCAAAATGGCCTAATTAGGACGTTTTAAAGGTAAATAAGGACATTTGAATGGAATAATCGTATAATAAACCTAATAATACATGGATTACAGGCACACTCGGGCCTATATACGTGTATAATGCCCTCGGTGCTTCGCACCTCGGGCATTATACACGCATATAGGCCCTCTTGTGCCTGTTATCCATATATTATTGGTTAACTAACCCAGGCATTTAGGGCCCAAGACGCACTTAGCAGCCTACACATTATTACACCCAATCAATCATGAGACATGCCTTTATTTTAAGCGGCAGACGACAATGTGTGGATCTTGTCTGCAAGAACAGCACAGGAGCTAGCTAACTATGACCTCGCAGACTGGACGATGGCAGCGGCTCCAGCCTAACGTCGGCCATAACTGTTATCACGAATTAGGCCGATGCTCCTCAGCCTGCGCGACGTTTCCTCCCTAGTGAATAGCGGAAGGAGGTGTTTTCCAGCGGACCCCGCTAGAAGCACAATCCATCCGTATCCGTCATTAAAAGTCCACCGGTTCCCGCTGGTCACGCGACAACGTGAACCACCGAGATTACAGCACGAGATTGCCGACGACGCGCCCCCTGTCGGCGAGCGGCGGAAGTGCACAGGAGGAACGTGAGCGGCGATTGGGAGGGTTTGGGGCGAGGAGCAATGGCCTTTTATCTATGCGGGTCATGGATATCGGTGGGGCTTCCATGGGAAAGGATGGGCGGGCTGGCATTTACCGGTAGGTGAGTGAGAAAGCTGAGAGAAATGAGACCAGGATGTACCATAAACCAACCCGGTGGTGAGCTGGAGACTGACAGCCCGGTGTCATCCACTCACCACGCCACAACCCTTCACCTTTACCACCCACACCAAAAGGGCCAACCTCGTTCATCGTCACTCTTGATCTAGGTATATGAATCTTTCCGTAACAACAAATAATTGCCCCTCTCACTCGGTGGTTTACGAGGGTCACGTAAACCCATGTGATGGGAAGGGAAGGGTCGTGCAAGGGAACAGGGGATGTCACCAAAGCACAGATAGCTACCAGTTTCTAAACCTTGGGATTTAGTGTAGTACAAGGAACAGCCCCACTCATATATATATTCAATCTTAACTGGTGCGATTTTGGAGGCGATGGTAGTATTTCCTTTCATTATGGTTTGAAATATGACTATCGTCTTCACCATCACACCAGTCCATGGAGTTTGGGCATAACATTGCCGGAGCTTACCATATCTACAAAATAATTTGCCATAGACGTTGCCATTTTCTTGTTATACTAGATCCTGTGCTTTAACATGAACTAGAAGCTTATCCTTATGTAATACCATGCAGTTAACACTCTACAACAGAGCGCCCCCACTTTCTTTTTTTAACAGATTTCTTGGTATGTTCCATTATCAATTAGTTTGCTATCATTAGTCAGTCAGAATTCTCAAATTTACAGGTGTGTAAATGGAATCTATACAAACAATTAAGAAAAGACAAATAGTCCTGGATGACGGTTAAGATGAAAAAAAATAATTATGAATTTAGGTATGAAATATCCTTACCTTAAGTATTGACTTAGAATGGGACGCATGAAAATAGTAGAAATGATATAGATAGGTATAATCATTAAAATTAATGTATTTATTCAGCAGTTCTGGATGTTGTACCCGTCGCATTTAATCGGGAGAGACTTAAGGGAGGCAAAGTAAAGTTTATGATTATAATCAAACCTAACCCAACTAATTACGATAAACTTAAAGTTTAACTGTTTTTAAATCGGCTTTATGAGAAGTCTTAGTGCAGTACCTCGATGCATGAATTCACCACCGAATACAAATTGCACCGACTCATCTGGGAGTATCCTTTCAGCGAAGTCCTCGCCATCCCTACCTCACCATATCTCACAAGAGATCCCGACAGTGCAATTGTTATTGCTATGAGAATAGGCACCGCTGGAGAATAATTTTCCTCGGCGGAATGTGGCAGTCATGCCTGCACCTGCTGGCGTGTGTGGACCCCCTCTGTAACGCACCTGGCTTTGTGTGTTCCGGGTTGATTCCTCCAGAGACTTGCCCCTGTTGGCCTCCAGGGCTGCTGGGGCCCTGGCTGGGTCAGGTTGGGCGGCACCAGGGCACAAATCTCTAGGATGGCGCTGGGGAGCTTCTTCCGGCGTTTAAGTTGCGAACCTATATCATCATATAGGGGCATGCCACATATGCCCTCATGAATGTCCCAAAAGGCCATACTGTGGGGTGGTATGCAATATGCCAGATAGGTATTAATTACACGTATCTAGTTCTTTTTGGCTACCCCAGTGTGGTATTTAATTTAGCACATAATAATGACATACTAGTATACAATGTAATATAATACATGATGACAGAAAGCAAATACCTATATTGTATGAAGATTTTCCTAATAGCAGTTTGTAAAGTTATAATTTTCTAAATATGTATTTGAGCTAAGTATCGACTACATAACTTTGAGTGTAGAAACAGTTTAGAGGATCTTCTGACTGAGACAACCTGTAACGTATTACCTCTGGATGCGCCCCATACAACGCCAACTGATAAGCGAGACGGGTGAGAGATGAAGGGCTTAGCACATGACTACACTCAGCCCCTGAGACTGATACACACTACAAGCAGACGGAGGGCATATCGCCCACCAACCATACTCGTGTGGGATGCAAAAAGAATGAGGGCAGTTATGTTAATGGTGCCCAGTGCATGTACCCCGATAACGTTCTAGCATTTCCTCATGCAGATGCGTTTGACTCAAAGTTTGAGGAAGAACACCTATTTACTTCACGTACCAGTATTCTACTTCAAACGATGTGCTCCTTTCCGCTTCTCAGATGTATCTCTAATTTAGAAGACGAGACTGTAGGAAAAATAAATACTTGTACAAATATTTTCCACTTTTAGCCTGGCAAATCCCTCTGTTACTCTCTTGGTGGAGCGGGCGTATAGTGCAGTTAACTGTCAACTTGTTAGTATCAAGAGCCGGTCCTGCACAGTCACAAGCTGAGATTGTTAGGTGGGGCTTGACGGAGGGGGAAGTCTACATAGAAGCAGAGAGTCTACACAAGTGCTCTCTGGACAGCTGCAGCTGTGCACGAATCACACGCGTCTATACATTGTTTATGAGTTGCTCCTTCAACACCAGCCGCCATGTAGCAACTCTGTAGCGAGCCGCCACTTAACACATATAAACACTCCCCCGTGCCAAAAGTTCCGCCAGGCTCTGCTACAGCAGCCGCAGCCCTGCACGCCCAGTATGCGTAAAGCCTCTCGGGTCCTTATCGGGTAAAGTGCTCAGGCCCTCGGCTCTCGGCAGCGGCTCGAAATGCCCCAGGAGAAGAGGGCAGAGCAGCTCCGAGCAGCTCAAAGCAGCTTTCCACAAAGGGATCCTATGTGCTCCCCGTGTAGGCAAAGGTAGGTGGCTACCAGCACCAAGGGCATTGGGGTTGGAGGTGAACAGCAGCGGAAGTAGCAGCCATTCATCTTCAGACTAGTGGAATGTCTCCTCCTCAGGGGCTAGGGTTGTCGGCCTCTAACCCATAATCGGGGCCTCTATGGAGAACCCAGACTAAAGACTCGGTCAGCACCATGGTTGAGTACACATCTAGGGTACTATTAGGGTAGAACAGTGTGATAGCTTTTATTACCTATCCAGGTGTACATGACTGGTATATTGAGCTTGGTATACGGGTATTCATCTCACACCTTGACATATATCTTAGACATGAATGAGTTTGTACGCAAACCCAAACTTAAATGAAAGATGACATATAAAGAGGACATGTAGGCTAAATGGGAAATTATGTCTTTGAACATGAAAGTAAGGTACTGATCGATATGTGCATCATTTCATTTCCAATACAAATGAAGAACTAAGATGTAGACTCTTCAGTTTATCCAAACTTTAATCAGACTCATGTGACATGCTATTCACGGGAACATGTATCTAAACAGTGACACACTTTTTCTAAACACACTTTTGAGATCAACACACGTTTGGCATGTGTGTAGTGTGTTGAAAAAAAGTGTGTGAACGTGTAAACGTAACACACTTTTCCTACAGTGTAAATGCATACTTTTATGGGAGTGAAAGTAAAGCGCAGGTTAAAAGACATTTCGGAAATTCTGTTTTAATTGACTTAATTATGGATTGCCAAGGGCTAAAACAATTTAAGCGTATTACAGAATAATCAGTGCTAAAATGAGTGTGGGGAACTAGAATTAATTACATTTCTCTTGCCTTCCCCCTGTGAGTGATTGAATTATATTTTGTATACGGTGGTTTCCTATATCGACGAGTGCATTTAATCCTATACAAATAATATCGCCACTATAGGCATTGCTTATGGCTATGTCGATAAATGATGTATGTGCACAGCGGGTATGTGTTTACTTTCAGTACCGGGGCAATCAGTCATCAATTTAAGTGTGTAATTATCTCAGAATCGCATAGATCATACATCTGAAGTATTCTTAGAACTTGACTTGTCTCAAACAGGAGAGATATTCATATTTAATCAGTTAGATTGCTCTTGAAGGCAATAGTACTGTCGTTGTTATTGCCCATTAAAGCAATGACATGTTATGCAGTGTGATATGTAGCTTACAATGACACATTTTTGGATGCAAAATGCATCTAATAATTAAACCATTCTGATTATTTCCTTGCAATAATTCGGATCTTATTCTTTCCTGTTGTAGGTATAAGCCAATTTCCAGTGGGCTGCGCGACACCATGAGCAAATCACAGATCAGCAAGGACAGTCTAATAACCTGTACTAGGACCATGGTTTCAGGACATCGCTGATAACCCAGCATTACCACACCCACATTGCATACCCTACTACCCAGCTGATATAATTCCCGTTGGTGCTGGGGGTAGAGGTGAGGGGGTGGAGCCTTGCCTACTGGAGACTGCACAGATATCTAGAGGGCCACCGGAGGAATTCCCAACCTACAACCCACTGGATTACCCACTCAGGAAGGCCTGTGACTAACCCGGGGCCATTGGCTGAGCCCGGCGGTGAATGTATTGGCCCACCAGAGCCGCAGGAGAGGCAGCCGGAGGGGCACTTTTCAGGTCTGGCCGTGGACTGGAGGATGAGGGGCAATGTTAACAACTCCCACCCACTGGAGGACGCCCGTTCAGGCTGCTGATCACCTGGAGGAGGGGGAGGAAGAGGAGGGGAATTCTAAGGAGGTGGGGGTGAAGGCGGGCAAGTGGCTGCTTCGGTGGGAAGCTCTCTCGGAGCTAATCGACGTAGCTCGCGCGTGCAGGTTGGAGGCAGAAGGAGCACTTGAGTTTGCAGCATTGGTGACCTGCTCGTACTGGGTTGTGGGTAGACGCGGGGTCGTTTGCTGCCACCATGGAGCAACTCAAGGAGGAGGAGTGCCTCACCAACATGCCTACCTACCCACAGTCCCAGCTAACCCATCTCCCAGGCGGCTCAACCTACCACACTGACATTCCTGCTTTAACCAGGTCTGCCGTTTTGCCAGCTTCTGAAACATGTTGACCTTGGACAACATTGCTGAAAAACATATATTCCATGGCTAGTACAAGGCCTTGACATCTAGCCTCCCAGCCTACCCTCACCCACCCCTTTCTACACCTGTGACCTCCCCTGGCCGCGCCCAGCCCTCTGGTCCCTCCGCCCTAGGACTACTCCCTGGTACCTGGTACCTGGTACCTGGGCAGGTTCCCCTGGAGGAGCGGCATCAGCATGGACCGGCGTAGTGGCACCACCATGGAGGATTTTACGCCAACGCATCACGGTGGGTCGCGCGGTGGCACGGACTTCTCGGCCATGTACGACTACACCCAGGAGGTGATCCTGCGGCACACCCGGCACCAGACGGTGCAGTGGGTGGGGGGCGGAGGAGGCGGCTCCCAGCCCAGTGCCAGCTACCTGCAATCGGCCGTGCCCACTGCCGCCAACTGCACCAACTGCCTGCCCGTCACCTACCGGGCGCCGCTCAGCCCGCCGGGTCTCGAGTACTCGCACGACCCTGGGGTGAGCGGGATCGGCGTCGGGGACAGCACGTCCACGGAACTGGCCACTGCCGTGTGGAACCACACGGCGGGGCTGTTCGGCCACAACGACACGTGGTTTAACGGCACGGCGGTGGCCGCTGGGGGCGGAGTGGGCGGCAACAACTCGGTGGGCACGCCCCTGGTGGCCGGACACCTGGTGCAGGACGTGGCCCTCGGCATGATCCTGGGGTCGTTAAGCATGCTCACCTTCGTCGGCAACGCCATGGTGCTGCACGCTGTGAGGACCGAGAAGAGGCTCCAGTCGGTGAGTTGTGCATTGTTTTCTCTCCTACATCATTATACCCAGTTCATTTAAATTGGCATTTCTCTAGCGACATATACCATGTTATTATGTTGGACAGCACTGCATGTATAGATGGGCATGCATGGATGGGGGTATTTCAAGAATTATCATGCCCATGGCTATGTATGTGGAAACACAGCAAGTACATGAGATTGTTTCGTGGCTGAACTCCATGCATTCCAGGGTCTTGCATAATTTATAATGTAACTTTTTTGAAAAGGTAGCCGGGAAACGTAGTTCCTATATGTATACACACATAGATATGAGCGTCACTGTCACCAAAATCACCTGATCCTGGCACTGCCCGACTTTCAGAATTAGGCAGTGGCAATTTTTTTACAAGGGGGGGGGGGGGGGGGTCGGTGGATTTTCGCACGTGAGGGTCGAAATTTTCTTGGTCTCCCTGCGGGAGGGGTTGAAATATTTTTGGTCCTCCCCCCGTCAGGCAGGTTGAAATGGAGCGTGGCCGACCCCTTTGAGCTATAGTAACGTTCTGGCTTTTTTTTGCTAAAAAGGGGTGCATTTTTTTGCCCCCCCCCCCCCCCACAAAAGGGGTCCACATTTCTTTACCGCCCCCCCCTCCTTCAAGGGGTCCAAATTATTTTGCCCCCCCCCCCCAAATCCATGCACCAACCCCCCTTGTTGTTAAAAAATCACCACCCCCTTAGGTGGTTTTGCAGTCCTGCACGCATTTCTGTGTGCATACGAGGTCCAGTTTCAAGACATGAACCTGGCTTCGATCCTTGAACTTATCCTAACGGTCATTAATACAATCGGTTACTAGAGCGCCTCCAGCTCTCAAGTGACTGGACACGTCCTGAACTTATTAGTTGGGTGTTATATGTCATGAGGTAATTATTTCATGGAAGAGCAATTACATGGCTAAGGTATTGTGTGTTTAAGATGTATGCTACATACATGTTATCTTTTTTCTCAAAGCCCTGTATAATCCGGACGAATCCCGAAACAGAATTTATGATTTGCATGTGTCCACAATACGTGTTGTTTAGACTTAACATATTTCTCCTTAAAGGATCACTTTGTTGCGCAGTAAATAGCCATGTGAATGTTCCAAAAAGCTCACTTTTCCTGGGGATAAGACGAGTTAATGTCTAGTTAGGGGTGGCCGTAATCATTTTTAATCAACTTTACTGTATTTGACTGACATTGAGACAAATTATAAGAATCCAAATTATAACATTAAACGAGTTCAAGCCTATTCCCAGATGAGAGACATAGGACCTTGTGACTCAAATCACAATTTGACGTTGGCCTTACTACCAGTGAACAATGTCGGACTGTGTGATCCGAAAATTGCATTAGTTAATGAATTTAGGTGGAGGGAGGTGCACACAGTTAACAGTAATGCAACTACCGTAGTCAATTTGATTGTTAGCGTGTCAGCACATGGGCATACACTGTAAAAAATTGTTGTTCGTGAACAGCAAATGTGCTGTAACTATACAGTACTTTAGCTCTAAAAAATAATACAGCAAATTTTGCAGTACATGTACAATTCTGTTACTGTAGATGCAGGTTTGAATCCCATAACCAGCAACCAGAGGGAGAGAGAGAGTAGAGAGGTTGGGCCAAATAAAAAAAAGTTTAGTTTCAGGTAACATGGGATGAAACTCTAGGGTCGGTAGGTCGGATTCTTTTTTTTTTTTTACTTTTTTTTTTTTTTACATTACGCCAAAATTGACCCAAAAAAAGTATGAAAATGGGAAGATTTTTTCAAAGCGTTTGAAAACCTAAAATTTACCCCCTAAAAGTGCAAAAATATAAAAATT
Organism: Harmothoe impar; assembly: GCA_947462335.1. NCBI lineage: Eukaryota > Metazoa > Annelida > Polychaeta > Phyllodocida > Polynoidae > Harmothoe > Harmothoe impar. Next base: position 60,721,469 of record OX381704.1, read on the forward strand.
TCTTCAAAATTGCATAAAAAAACGAAGGGTCGGCCCTGTTTACACAGGGTCGGTCGGGTGACCTGAAACAAACCTTCTTTTTTTTTTGGCCTTGGAGGGAGTACCATACTCCACAGCTCAAATATGACCTGATCTTTTCAAATGCCTATTGATTCAGGCTACATATAAGTGATTGCCCCCTCTAGCTCAGTCGGTAGAGCAGTGGGTGATATAGTCTGAGGGTCAGCGGTTCCAGTCCCAACAGGAAACTCTCATACAAACTACATTTCTCCTGATGCAATTCTAAAGTATAATATATTTTGGTACACTGAAATGTTACTATTGAAAATATGCAGAGGATAAAACGAATGTATCTCTACCATATGCAGGAAAGATAGTAAAATTTACTTTGAAAAACATAGGCCATCAAGATTACACGCCAACTAATGGTAGTTCAGTACTTATTAGTACATTACTGCAATATGGTAATTTTCATATGAACCCTTAACTTAAGACATGAACAGTCTAGTTATCAAATTGCCCCCAGGGATCCTGTGTTGACCTCTTTACCATTCACACATAAGTAGGAGGTGTTTCAATGCACCTGAGATGCAGGATTCACTGCTGTAGTGGTCATGGCTCGGGACTATGGATTGGAAGCTGGGGGTTCAAATCTCCAAGATGTTGAATATATGTGAGCCATTTTAGAACTCAGGTCCGCGTCTACAGTGGATTCTACTGTAGGTCTACAGCAGAATATACTGGAACCAACATTGGCCCCGATATTTGCTGTACAGGAACACTACTTACTTCTAACAGTGTACCGTAGTAAGTTGTCCCTGGTGCTGATCGACGTCCATGTAGTGGAAAGACATTTAGACTGAAATAGTGTTATGAATCATTCTCACTACTGCTTTAAATAGGACTGTCTTTACCGTGTGCTGGATATGAAAGCTTGACATCTAAATGCCATTAATATGCGGATGATGCAAAATAGCATTTGTTCTGGTAATTGGTTCGAGGGTATCTCACTGTATCATTACTCTTTTATTCATGTAGACCCCCCGAAGCTATATTTCCTTCCCCTGGTTATCTTCTGGTTATCTAGCCAAGTACCAGGTGCTCCACGAACAAGTATATTTATTTACCAGCGTCAGGGGAGCCCATATAGCACAGAGGAGTCGAGTTAGTTACATAATCTGATTGGTTTGTCACTGATCTTGTGAGTAGGTAATAGACAAAGTGACCCAATTGATGGGTAATTCGTTTTGATTGCAGAGAGAGGAAAATAAACCAGGCAAGGTCCAATTTGTCTTTAGAGAATCAAGTTACAGGGAAACAGAGAAGTAAATCTAAATCATTGTGACATGTTACACGTGTAATAGAATTCTTGTGTAGAGAAGGCATTTGCTGAAGCACTTCACATGGTTCAGAACCCAAGTTCTGTCTCTTCACTCACAGAGATTTCTGACTGGCTCCGGAGTATCATATACAGCTTACCATTTAGTTAAAAAGACATGAAATATTTCTGGTCAATTTGCATGATTGAAGTTATTTACCTTTTCTATATCTGTTTACTCATATATTAATCAATCTACTTCAATGCCTTTCTTTAGTAACCACGGTATCCTGTTGGAGTGTGTTTATTAGAGACAAAATATCATTCAGTTGTTTATTAGACAGCAAGTGTCCTATATAAAGTATGCAGCCCTCTATGAATCTAGTTTTAAATAAACTGGCGAGGGTCGCATTGCCAGACCCTGCAGAACATAAACCTAGTTATGAGCTCCTCTTGAGGGGTAATTGAGCTCAGTCTGTCCTGTGAGGAATTACCGTGGGAAATGAGCTGCACACCAAAGGGTCTCTAATAACATCCTTCAAATATGTATAATTACATCCTGCTTCTATTGCCAGGAGAGAAATCGATAGCTCAGGGCACTATATATAGAAGGAAACAGAAGCCCATAGAGACTACAGAATCGTGTTAAGCTTTGTGGGCAGTGGGTGAAAGATACTGTTTTATTAAGTGAAGATTAGGGTAACTGTCAGAGCCGTTGCCAAATGAATATGATACAAGGAGGTCAATGTATTGGCTGCCATATTTGAAAGTAATTTGGCACAGTCAATCAAGACACAAAATGGTAGTCCAGAGACTGTGTGCAGGCTACTTATATGTAGTCAGTTGTTTTGTGAACAAAGCATCAAATATTCACAGATCCCGGCTACTTTCGTGAGGGCCCGGAGAAGAGGATACTTAAGTGCAGACGTATTGATCTCAAAATTTTCAAACCTAGCTTGTAGGATAACGATGTTCATATATATGCTCACAGTGCTCTACTCAGAGACTTAATTCAGGCATTGGTATAATCAATTGATTGCACTTTGTACACCATCTTCCTTGAGAAAGGCCTCCACATCCATTAAAATTACAAAACTTTGAAATAAAGGAAGTGAAATCCTAATTGGAAATACAATGAATATATTAATATCAGGAATGAGACTTCATGTATAAGAAAACAATATAATTCCCTTTCTCCAAGCCATTATATTCTTTAATTGAACAGACTCATATCAGTACTAGTGTATTTGAGTATATATGAGGCATATCAAGGAGATGAGGGCTAATTCATATATGAGGCATATCGAGAAGATGGGGGGGCAAGTCTGCTCACCATTGCAAAATAACAATATACGAATCTTGGATGATGGTTACGGAGAATGTCGGAGATATTGGGGGTGAAAGTAGGGTATCTCTTATCTACCCTAAAGGAAGAGTGACAGTGATAACAGAAAATTGGATGATACAAGTGGAGAAGCCCAGAATCATCATCAAGTGGAAATACGAGGAGATGAGCTGGTAGAGGTTGGAGATAGTCTAGCTTCAGCTGAATGAGTGAGAGATTATATATACGACGTTATCGCAAGGGATCAAGTTGTCCATTCCTGGGGAGGACACAACCCCCAGAATTGCAGATCATATCGAACAGCAGCTTCGAAGTTCCAGGATATTACATGGGATTTGACAACTTGTTATGCAGAATATGAAATACCTGTACACAGTCCATAGCACATCCCACACTCAACAAGGGGCCTCCCATCTTTATGATAGAGAAAAACAACATAATTGGGATGATCAAATCCCAGTTGTATCTCATACTGAGAGTTATACATACCAGCATATAGTATAACAGAATCATTCTGCTTGCCTTGAGTCCTTAGGAGGTACACGTTGTACATTTGCCCACGTCCTTTTGTATGTTTTATTTAAGGCTGCAGCGCATGGTAAAGTAATGATCAGGTGATGTGAGATCTTATTAGACATGCACGTGGTGATCAATTTGCCCTCAGCCTGGGGGCCAAGCATTGGCCTTGTGCACGAATTCTCCTCACGAGCCTGACGATGTCTTCTCTGCCTACCAGCCCTACATGGGGGTGAGCAGTGGGTGAGCGTGTTCAACGTCGAAAAGCCACACTTCCGCCAAAATCCTGTCAGCTTTAATTTTCCTTGGCTACCCTGAGCCCAATCCCAGGCGACGTTTTGCCGCCAGCCTGCTGCCTTAGTGTCGTGATGGTGTGGGGGACGGTCGCAGGCAGAAGCAAAGTATGCCAAATGCTATAAACATGTATACGTCAAATTGTTATATTGGAACGCAGCCATATTCACCGAACATGTACATACGTTTCTCTTTTTGAATAGGAAATGGCTAATATAATATTTGAAAGTGAATGTTCTATCACTAGACAAGTGTGCTAATCTGCATCATTTGGTGAGTATATATATATATAGATACGATCGGTCTTGCTCTTGGTCTATGTCAAGACTTACGAACACAAAATCACCCAGGTTAATACAAATAGATCTAAAACTTAATCCCAAACACTGCCCACACACAGAGATCCAAGTTATCATAGTAAAACACCTACAACTGTATAGCATATTTTAAAGATCTTTCGTACAACTTACGAACACTTCAATGTGTTTCTTAAGCATGATGTGCATTAACGTACTACTTGATGTTAAAGGTGCACCTCTTGATATCCCTGCCGAAGTGCGACTTTAAATGTCGATGAAGCCATCGTCTTGGAGCACGAATGGTGTTCGTCCTGCATGCTACGAATTAATTTATGTTTAGTGTATATTAGATATTTCACCGATATTTCACAGCCAATGCCGCCAACCCTGTTCTAAGCCTCCCCACCCTACACCAAGTGCTACTGTCCCCATTCACCTCATTGTCAGTCTGTGGCGGTAGGGCTGGGGGAGAGGTGTACCTCCAGGTTAAACGGGTTCTATTCCGTCCGCTTCTAGGCTTGTTTTCACAGGCACGCCTGCCTGAGTTGACTAATTCGATCAATTCGCGCCCAAGTGAAAACAGTCGATGTTTCCTCTTACCATCAAAATGTGCAAACAGACCCAATAGTAACAGTTAAGTCTATGTTATATAGGCCTTCGTATTGGGTGATATATTATAGAGATGCAACCATCCAAATATATTTTGTGCAATGTACTCAGATTCTCAGTCCTGCTGTAGCCACAACATTACATCTACACTGTAGAAATGTTATGGTCATTGCTCAGTAAAATGTTAGTATATGTACTGCACTTGATACATTGAAGAAAGAGAAAACACTGTGGTGATAAAACTAGCTGTATTCACCATGACAATTACTTTCATCATGAAAACCACCACCATAAGAAAAGATTCTTTCATCCTCATATTTTGCTTGTCCCATAATTATTACAATTAATTCTCCGCTTATCAAGGAAATGTAATTCGCCTGTCACCTTTTGAACTGGTAATTCCAAGACAAGAAATGAGTTTCAAAAGTGTCTTGATAAACATTCTATTATCCGATTCTTTCCACGTCATAGTCACTATACACTGATGATGGTGTTCTTTTCAAAGGCACTTAAAATTGATTATCCAAAGAAGGCAGGTAATTGACCTGGTATTAATGTATTAAATCCTGTGATTTCCCCGGACTGGACCCCCACTTAAACTGGCAGAGATGATTATCGCTAGTCATGTTTGACAAATGACCAGAACAAATGCACTTATTTGCATGGTTCTTCAGTGATTGAAAACACCATCTGCTGCTGGCTGTACTCAACTTAATGATGAACACGAGATTCAGCACAGACAAAAGGGATTCAGTGAAATGGAACTAACCCTCTTCTCTTTTGTTAAATGTGCCATGTTTTTTTCGACTTTTTTATTTTATGACCTGACACTGATCTTGATACTGTCGATACACGGCCATCGACGATGTTTTCCAGAGAGCTTCCAAAAGCCATAGGCCCAAGCTCCATTATGCTGTTTAAAGCTGGGGTTCCACTAACTGATTTTATTATCAGTTCTCACAAAAGCATATCTGTCAGATCAGGGTTAATTGGATGATCAGATGTTAGGGTTTGTCTATAAATATTAACATCGGTTTGGGTCCGATTTGTGAGAATAGGTCCGATCTGACGACAAAATTGGGTAGTGTGGAGTCCCAGCTTAAGTATGTATAGCGAAGAGACGGGTGAGAACCGTGAATCCCCGCCTGTACGCTGGCATCTATCGTGAGATGCTGGTTCCGTCGACGTAACATAGGTTGTCCCTGATCAAGCTGAACCTCGTGAGAGATTCCGAGGACAGAACTAAGATGGCCGTACATCCCGCACCTACTGAGAAACCATTATTGCTATATCTATGCACACGCTTCATGCTGTATTGCAATGTCCTCCTCCGATGATTGTTATTTAGGTAATGTCAAATATAAATCATTTAGACATATGGTAACCCTAGGAATCGCTGATGTTTACCATTTTTTAAGGATATCAATACAATTAGACTGTACAAGTTGCAGGAATTCCGTCCAAATGGCAGATGTTTTACTACCTAATTGTGGCTATTGTGGTACCATTGTGGAGCTTGAAATGGGTAAATGTGTGATGAGGACCCTTGCATTTGAGAGATTAACCAAGGGCCAGAATAAGCAAGGCCCAAAAACGGCCTTACCTCATTTATATTGATTTTAAGATGAAGGGCCTGACTGTTCTATAGTGATTGGCACACTTGGCCCTTTCAGCTCAGCCTGATCCTCAGGGTTGACTGTGGTGCCCCCTATACACCTTACACGGAACTATCTATAGGCACCTAGGCCACTGCACCTCCGCTCTAAAACTCTAGCCTATCTCAGGTTCGATAACCTCAGAAATCGAAACATCCAGCCCCCATTCCTGCCTCGGGTGATGTTTGCCGTGGCGGTCAAAGGGAGCAACTGCGAGGGAGTTTGATTAATAAGTTTCTTATTGATTGACACATGCTTGATTGACTAAATGATTGATTAACTGACTGTCAAGATCCTCTACCTTGGAACGTTTTCTCCAGATTGAAGAAATAAAAGACATGACAAAGTGGGAAGCCACCTTCCTTATACGGGTCGGCATGCCGTTCGTTTGGCGGCAAATGAAGATAAAAAGTCGTCTGCGGGAGAAGTACCCAAAGTGGAACCAGATGAATCCGTCATTCTGACGTCCTGGGAGATTATTACATCATAAACAGCTTCATGGCAGTGTGAATGATTGCTAGGTGTTCCCCGTTTTGTTCCGGTGCCTCGCACACACCCTTCATTCTGTCAATACCACCTACATTTGTTCTGGTTATGAATAGCTCAGTCGTTGGATAGAGCCCTCCTTGCTGATCAAGAAAATCTGTTCGGTGTCATCCAATTGACGCTTGTGGTATATCAGAGGGTACAGGGGCTCCCCTGGGATATATAGTAGGCAATGACATTAGCATATATCATGCAATGTTATGACTCATATTATGTCCTCCTAATAATCATTCCAACTTCTTCCTCACATACACTTCTTCTCATGGTGAGGGTCTCCCCATTTAGCGTTCATTTTACGTCAGAGTTTATTAAGCATCTAGCCCAACTCCATTTTGTGGACTCAAATCAGCGCTGACCAACCTCACGTCTCCTGTGTGCAGTGGCTCTCATGGTACATGTAAAATGGGGAGGAGGTATGTGTGAGGGCGGGGAGGGCGGGGGTGGAGGGTGGTCCAAGGCACTCTTAAGTCACTATTAGTATTAACAGAGATGTCACTCCTACATTTTGCCTTAGCACTACTTACCACAACAATTCTTTAATAGCAACATAAGGGTGACTTAAGACTGAAGGCTGATCCATAATAGCAACATAAGAGTGACTCAAGAGGTAAAACTGTAGCAAACCTCGTGCAACACTTTAATTAATACCGTAAATTCCTGCGTACTACCCGCGGGTTGTACGCGACCCAAACTCAGCTTTCATTTGATACCAGACATGCCTATATCGGGTGCGGGTTATATGAGGGTTTTCATTACTAAAGAACAGTAGTAGAATTGAAACCTTTAGATCCAAAAACGGGTTTTAGGATTCTCCTGAGTTGGGGGTACGGGTTATATGCGAGATGCGGGTAGTACGCAGGAATTTACTGTAGTGATTCTGTGTTCTGATTCAAGTACTATTATATCACTAATGTTAAGATTACTATCTGCCTCGTGAAACAGCCTACAGGACAGATTGACCCGTTACATTAGCATGCCCAATTACGAAGTTACCAGACAGGTTACGAAATTATTGGGCCAAAGACCCCGACGTCCATCTGACATTCTGTGTAACCCCTAGTCTGGATAGGACTAACCAGACTAATCTCATTACTTCACACTGGATACAATAGGGACGTTGTACTATAGGGGTTGGTTTCAGGCTATCACCCTTTTCAGTCTTATCAATTGTCATTGCTCTATTGTGTTAGAGGTGGCAGATATGGCATTACCCATGTTCCTATGTCAAATCCAAACATTGATCACATGCATGCAATACGATAGCTATACTGAATCTGGCATCTCCTGGCGAGGCCCCTTACTGTGAGGTCATTATGGTCCACATTGATAATATCAATTAAAACATAGACAACACCTACCCAAAGTGTCATCAATAGACACCATCAATAAACTTTGTATCCTCCTGGTTACCACATTTACCACCAGTTTTATAGCTCACAGTGGAAACTCTTGAAGATAACACCAGCCCCACCCCACATTTTATTGCCCTGCTAATTTTCCAAAATTGGCTATCCTGTCCAGCTGTGAGCTCATTAGGGAAGCCCTTTGTCGGCCTCGCCAGCAGATGCCAGATTCAGTATAGCTGATGAATTTGAAAGTATATATCAGTGTATGGCTCTCAGAGGTTGAGGAAGTGAATGAGGTTGTCAAAAATTGTTTTAGTACGAGCCTGTGGGTAAGATTGTTTCCTTTTAGCAACAGACATACCCACCAAAATAATTATGGAAAACCATGTATTATCTATTCATATTGGATTGGCATATCATTACCATTATACCAGGGTTTCCGTGGGTTGAGAGTTCCCTAACTTGGATAAGTGGGTCATGCCATATAGTTATAAATGAAAAGCATCACAGTCAACAGAAATATGTTTTTCTACGTCAAAATAATGTTTTTTCTATAATAGACATATTATAGCGCTTTCTAACGTTTTACCACAATAGGGAGCTACAGAGAAACGTTAAATAACGGTGTATGTTTCCATAGCAATCAGATCCACACCTGAGACATATAAGTGGTCATCCATGTTAGATATATAATTATGTTCATTACCTGTACAGGACCATTCGTTTCTGTGTGTGATAAGTTGATTGACGACTTCGATGGACAAGACTGTTTCCATATATATAGCAACCAAAGTCTAAAATTACCATAATCGTCTAAATCGCATGTGCAATACCTAAGAAAACCTTCAATATGGTAAGCAGAGTAAGTGTGATGCAGCTGAGTAGATTGTCAGGGTCTAGTAGCTAGCCTGGCTATCCTTACATCAATCTGTGCTTCCCACTCTCTGCATGGATCCCATAGTGTTACATCTGCTTAAGCCTTCGCATGGGGTGGTGGCTAGAATCCTTCCTGTCAGCCAAGTCTGTTTATTACACAGATGATATATCAGTCAGGCAGATGGTCCCGACCTGGATATGCCAGTGTAAACGTTGGGATACCCAAGGACATATGCTGCATACCAGTCTCCAGTTAGTATAGAGACCCTTCGTCTCCTGAGCCTCTCACTGATAGGTCTGGGACCTGCCTTTTTTTAGCTGCCTAACCATTGACGGTTTCACTCTCAGGGTGGACCAGTTTGCTGCGGGAATTAATCTATTGAATACAAACGCATCCCCGTGTGACTGCCTTGTAGGTGGTGGTATTATGGCAGACGACAAACGTGTAGTGACATCTGCTCCCCAAGTCATGTATTGACCACCAAGGCCCGTCACAGACAGGAGGGGTAAGTAGTATTGGAATTGGTGAGAGATATTGTCTCTGTCGCGACCTGAAGATATCACATTGTCAATATCCTCTTCCAATAGGGCATACGTCACATAGACGAAGAGAAGGAAGGAAGACAGTCCAACAGACAGACAGAGAGGGATAGAGAATACGAGAATAAGAGAAGGAGACACAGGGACAGATACAAAACGAGAGACAGGGAAAAGGAAATGCCGATGCCCGGCACTCCCTAGAAAGACTCCAGCCATGCACATTTACCATTAATTGCATTAGGAAGGCCCTCTACGAACCCTAAAACATTCGTAGTTTGTTAGAATAGTAGATCTATGTGTACATTATTTAAGCTGGAGAATGGTATAACTGTATTGGAGACACTCTGATTTATTCTAATAAAAAAAGCGGAGGAAATATTGATGAAATATACTTTAATACCTGTCTCATTGTCTCGCACCCTCTTCACAATGCATACGTATGGAAGGGAATTGAGGGAGGGGAGGGGGCAGGCCCTCTTGAATCCCACTTTTCACACGCCACCGATTGTTTCACAAAGACCTTTGAATCCCGTCCGGATGATAGGATCACTCAATTCAAGGCTCAAGTGCATTTAACTCTGATTCAAGACCCCTTCTGCCTGCCCTCTTGTCACTTTTATTCTTTCCGCCAGGACAGTCTCCAGGGGCAAGTTAAAACAGAGGCTGTGGCCAATTATCTTGCGGTACCAGTTGGACCTAAAATCGATTAGGTTCATTTAAAAACGTGGTCTGTGCCCCACCCATGCCTGTCTCGGCTTGATATGGTATTTGCATGACGTCCATGGTGAGGTAGGGGATGGAACGCTGGCTGTGTAGTACGTGAGAGGGCAGCTAGGGGGCAGCAGGAACCTCACATTACGCATTAGGCTGATCATATACTGGCCTGGATGACTCACAGATTAAAAATACAAAATCCTTTAATAAAACAAGCATGTCACCAAACATCCCAGGGTCAGAGAAAGAGAGAAAGAGAGAGATTATTTGCGTCAAAGCATCAATTATTTACATTCACACAATATAATGTCCTTTCCCCTTTATTGTACTTTATTGGTAAAGAGAACATCTATAAATCAGATAGCTCAGTCCAAATCGTGAACTCTGAGACAAAATAATATATATATATATGACAGTGAGAACAACTGCTGTTATCAGCCCTGGATAGTGGTAGGTATGCCAGCTGTTGTGGGCCCAATCACACAAAATGCTATCTTATATTACAATGTAGTTATCTGTATAAATAGATCATGTTGGTGGTGGCATGTCCTTCCTATGGGGCTGTCTCTTTCTAAGCAGTAATTGTACAGTTAATATACATCCAAGAAGCAATTACCTTCCTGCTCCTCATTCTACTATAGCTATAATGTCCTTACATACTTGGGGGTATTTAGCATGATATATGTTGTGGGATGGCCGATGCTATATGTTTCTGACAGTGGGAATAATTCCATTACGCCATTGTTGCTTCACGGGCTCCACTGTCAAAACTAATGAGTCGGTGAAACACAATCCTAATTAGGATTAGGGGGATTAGCGTGTATCATTCTGATAACCCTATTCACTGCTATGGCCTTACTATTTGTTTTAGCATCTACATGTCAGGAGAAAATGGTGTTTATCATGGGGCACCAGACGCTTCTCCCTGAGATATTTCACTGTGAAGCCGTCTCCTGTTGCTGTGAGTAGAACACAGAAATACAACAATTTGTCTGGGCAATGCATACACTGTTGTGTTGACTTTGAGGGGCAGCCTATTAGCCGATGCATAATTATGATGGCTCTTTCTTGCAATAATCATATTAATTAATGTCCTGCCGTTTGTGTATACATCAGCCATACCATACACATAGCAGGTGAGATTTGTAATATAGTTTGCACATTTTGCCTGAAATAAAGCTGCATTGCTGCACTGATAATAATGGACCTGGAAATGTTAGTCACTACTGACTACATTTCTATAGTCACATGAATGTAGCAAAAACGACTATACCAAGTTAGTCACCTATGTCTATAGTAAGTTAGTCATATAGTCAACCTATAGTCAGCCATTAAATCGGCTGATTTGGGCTATATAGTCAAGTGACTATGAATTTAATGGTTTCATGGTCTAAAGTAGTCACTATGACTAATAGATATAGTCAATCATGAGAAATAAGGGAAACTTAAGTACTGAAGGCAGGTCAAGGTTCAGCAGGGAAGACATGGCTAGGATAAAGCAGGGCAGGGGACAGGCTAGGATAAGGCTGAGTAGGTGACAGGCTAGGATCAGGTAGTGTAGGGGACAGGCTAGGATGAGGCTGGGCAGGGGACAGGCTAGGATAAGGCAGGGCGGGGGACAGGCTAGGATAAAGCATGGCAGGGACAAGCTAGAATGAGGCGGGGCAGGGGACAGGCTAGGATGAGGCAGGGCAGGTGACAGGCTAGAATAAGGCAGGACAGGGGACAAGCTAGGATAAGGCAAGGCAGGGGACAAGCTAGGATAAGGCAGGCCAGGGCACAAGCTAGGATAAGGCAAGGCAGGGGACAGGCTAGAATAAGGCAGAGCAGGTGACAGGCCAGGATAAGGCAGGCCAGGGGACAAGCTAGGATAAGGCAGGGCAGGGGACAGGCTAGGATAAGGCAGGCCAGGGGACAGGCTAGTAGGATAGGGCAGGGCAGGGCAGGGACAGGCTAGGATGAGGCAGGGCAGGGACAGGCTAGGATGAGGCAGGCCAGGGGACAGGCTAGGAAAGGGCAGGCAGGGGACAGGCTAGGATAAGGCAGAGCAGGTGCCAGGCTAGGATAAGGCAGGCCAGGGGACAGGCTAGGATAAGGAAGGGCAGGTAACAGGCCAGGATAAAGCAGGGCAGGTGACAGGCTAGGATAAGGCAGGCCAGGGGACAACCTAGGATAAGGCAGAGCAGGTGACAGGCCAGGATAAAGCAGGGCAGGGACAGGCTAGGGTAAGGCAGGGCAGGGGACAGGCTAGGATAAGGCAGGCCAGGGGACAAGCTAGGATGAGGCAGGGCAGGTGACAGGCCAGGATAAAGCAGGGATGGGACAGGCTAGGATGAGGCAGGGCAGGGGACATCCCAGTAAACAAAAAACGTTATACAACATTTTATAACGTTATATAACGTTAAATAATGTTTCTCTAAGGCTCCTTACTATGGCATAACGTTATGTGAAATTTTATAACGTTATTTTGACGTAAAATAACGTTTTTTTTGCGAGCTGGGATGCTAGGATAGGGCAGGGGACAGGCTAGGATGAGGCAGGGCAGGGGACAGGCTAGGATAAAGCAGGGCAGGTGACAGGCTAGGATGAGGCAGCCAGGGGACAAGCTAGGATAAGGTAAGGCAGGTGACAGGCCAGGGTAAAACAGGGCAGGGACAGGCTAGGATAAGGCAGGGCAGGGGACATGCTAGGATAGGGCAGGGACAGGCTAGGATGAGGCAGGGTAGGGGACAGGCTAGGATAAGGCAGGGCAGGTGATAGGCTAGGATAAGGCAGGCCAGGGGACATGCTAGGATAAGGCAGGCCAGGGGACAAGCTAGGATAAGACAGACCAGGAGACAGGCTAGGATAAGGCAGAGCAGGTGAAGGCTCCAGTGCAGGCCTATCATGCTCTGTCAGTCTAGACATACACTGTTCATGTATTTCTATGTTATCAAAATTGGAACAAATTACCATGATAACTCTATCAAACATGAGAACTCATGCACCCTATAACATCTTAAGTTGTCATAGTCAACTGTAACATAACATATAACAAGCAGGGATATCCATAGAACAGTGGTTTAGGAGAGGATGTGCCTACCTGAAGTCCATGGACCATTCAAATTTGAATCCTAACTGTTTCCTGTGCACACATTCCTGTGACATCATCAATTTGTGTGATCCACATAAAGTCACTCCTGACTATCTTTATGACTAATATGTGACTAAGTTGTATATTTCCCTGACTACGGGGGTCAAAATATGATGGTATAGTCAGTACTGACTATAGGTTTTATTATCAGTGTGCAATATCGATGTGTAGCTTTTTTGTAATGTAGATGAGACACACCTTAATTGGCATAGTCAAACCTTAACGATTAACAGAACATGCTTACCGGGTACCAATTATATAATTATGATTATATCTATATCATAGCTATATGATACAATGTGTGTTTTGCGTATCCACTATATACCTTTTATTCTCAGACCACATCGTGCATTTGGTTCAAAGCCAATCAGAATCCATTTGTTTTATCGTCTTCCACATAAGGAAGGCATTTCTGGGAAGGTGCGTAAGATCTACTTTTACTTTTTGTAATAGTACTCATAATTAGTTAAAACGTGGTTTCCTCCGCCTGCCCATGTGTTATGGACATAATCAATGGGTTGACAAATGTTGAAGTCTGGCAACACCATAAAAGTTCTACTCATCAGTGAGTCGATATTGCCGTTGGCACCCTACAGTTAACTGTTACCATGGAGTGTCTTATTTTCTGCAGCCAAGTGCCATTATAAAACCCTTTAATGCTGGCATAGCGTTATTATACAGTAGATTCTTTGATCGTCATGATACATGAATGCAGCACTATAGTGGCTAAATCACACCGCAGTGGCAGCGATTTAGTTTTGCAATAGGAAGTGAAATAAACACAAAGTCTTGAGGCATTACCATTAAAGGGTTCAATGTGAAATCCCTGTCTTACAGCCATGGAGCTTCAGTCGCCATCTCCAAAAACATTGCTTTACCTTTTTTGGTCTAGGTTCTTGGTAATGTTGGAGCTTCCTGGGAGATAAGAAACACCAAACGGTGCTCTGTGAGTGTGAGGCAGCTGCATGACTGAGGGTTACCATTGCTATCTCTTTTCTGTCCCCCAGAGATGAGTTCCTAACCAAAATGTGTCTCTCAAAACCTCTTAAATGAGTTGACGTTCTCGAAATACAGAACTTTACTGCCAATTTTAAAGTACTGGCAAGTAGAACTCTTTTTGTTGTCGTCTTTGTTAACTCTCATTAAGCTCAAATCCTACAACACGGGAGAGGTAAAATATAAAAACGTTATAAAAATTGATGCATATTACAGTTTCCCAACGGTATGGTTCTATACAGGTGGCCCACTGCAAATATCTGTCTAATCATAGGGTAGTTTAGAGGAAAAAGTCAACGATGATACTACAGTATCATACTTATACATATAAACTGGACGTTTTTTGTAACCATAAAAGAGATGGTTTATTCACAAAATACGGGCCCACATCACAACACGAGCCCACAGCACAAATATAGCACCATGACAGGCAAATATGGGGCTAACAAAACCCCATGAATGTCGTTAACCCAAAGCTGCGAGGTACCCCATTTGTTTCTATGCCCTAGAGCCCAGTGGTCCTGCCTTTAGCCTACAGTGCCACGGTGATCAATGATGATGTGTATCTGCGATAGCGTAAGAGGGGTTTCAAATCGGGATATCAGCTTATCTACACTTTGAAGCCGTCTTAGCAATGATAAGAGCGTGATCAGGGGGTTGTAATTGCCCTACTCGTGCTCTAAGAGCCTGTTTACCGTAACATTGATCTGTGGTGTGATCTCCCCTCCCCTATGCTGTATAGGGTTATGATTAGCCTCCACGGGCTGCGAGAGGTGGACTACAAAGCCGTAATCCCCTCCTTTGTCCTTGCAGGGGTGGCTTTCATCCCAGCTCCAGCCTTCCGCCCCCTGGGCATCGATCCCGCTGCATGAGTGTGGTTGGCTGGATCACAGTGCGTTTGCGCCCACTACAACCTCCTCCGTGGGGGAGGCAGCCCACCAATACCCCCTCCAAGCTCCCAGCCCTCCAGTCCGAGAGAACACCCTTAGCCCTTCCTGTGCCGCGTCCTTGGCACCAAGAGTGCCGCTGGCATGACCGCGCCGTATGAAATACGGCAGCGTGGCGCGCGACACCCACCAAGGACGCGGGACGAGCTGTCCAGGCAGACGACACATGCACGGGAGACCTGTTCCCACTCACTGTTCAATGCTGTTTGATTTTTCTCTCTAGATTAACTAAATCATTTGATAGTCTTTCGAACACTTACAATAGATAGTCCGATATAGTCACATCACATTTTTATTTCATGGTGAATAATGGGGGTAGATGACCTGATGACTTAAAATCGGCATGCGACATGGAGCTCAGTGACATGAGTGAAAATTTTAGTGAGATGACATAGGGCATTTCCTAAAATCGACATAGGACATGGCAGGTTCTCAGGTGTGACATGGGACATGGGAATTCTAAGTGACATGACATGGCTATTTCTTAAATTCGAAGTGCGACATGGGGAGCCCCCCATCTAGACCCCCTGAATACTGTCCACCACGTTTAAAACGATGGTCACGTGACCCCCGGAAAGCTTAATTTCATGAACTGCCCCGAAATAAATGCAGAGCGTCACTTTAAAGTAACCTCATCAGAGCCTCCCAGGTTCTGCTTGTGCAATAACCAATGACACGGTATCAATCCAGTGGGCTGGGCTTACAACCCTGCACAATGCAGGCGTATGGGCGATCCCTTCGAAAATATATTATGGGTTCTAAAACTCCATAAAAATCTTTTATATACTATAAATAATATATACTTGGCTCCTCCAACGATACAGGGTCGCAAAGGTGCAGCCCTAATGCAAAGATAACGACCAATGTAAACTTAATAGTGGGGTGTGTAATTTGTGGAGGTCCCTGAACACCCTTGATATTTGGAGTATAAGCAATGGTCCCAATTCGCAAGACGCTCAATTCGCAGAGGGTATGGCGCCATGAATCGCCTTGTATACGTGTTGGCCCTGTGCCATGCAGACCTTATTTGACCTGCCTTGTCAGCATTTTTAAACAGATCTCTGCTTTAGTCTGCCCCCCATTTAACTCCACTGGTCACGCAGCACCTGGAGGGAGTGAATGTTTGATCCAGCCAAGGAAAACTTTGTGTCAAAGCTAACCAGAGGATCAATGCTAAGGTGCCTGTAGGGTACCACAGGGGGCCCAGGTCTTAGTTCACAGTATCAGTTTGCCTCAACATGAAATACCATTTTAGCACTGATGTTTTAAATCTTACATAAAAGCTCATCTTCGTGCACTGGTATAAATGTGTTTACACCGCCGTCGGGGAATGACAAGTCCACTATGATTCGGCGGCTGGCAGAGTTAGACTTCTCGCGAGTCATTAATGGGGAGCAATTGAACCATGGAGTGAAGGGTGGCCTCTTAAAGGGGCCGGCCAGTGCTTTTACGGCCGTTTCCTCCTCCAAGTAGGCGGTGATGTGAGCTGGGTGTAGCACCGCTGATGGGTGGTTCTTGATTGCTGTGCTGTTATACATGGGGCCTCCGGTGTATTGGACCGGGAAGCCATACTGTATGCCCAGGAGTACAACCCTGTCGTCGGGGTGGCCGGTTGCCTCATCGTGCCACGCTGCGATCTTAAGGGTAGTGGGGAGGGTGAGTCGTGCGCCCTTCCAGTTAGGTACTCCGTGTGACCTGACAGTGTCATATAGCCGGGCCATTTCCGCTGACATTGTGTAGTCTGGGAAGGGCCAGTTGCTGTATGAGTCAAAGTTGTTGTTCTGGCCCACGGGGGCGGCAGCATGATGCTGCTCCTCCAGTGGGTCTTCCATGAGTGTAAATGGGTCCGCCTCACCATCTATGGGTGGGGGATCCATGTGTGGGTAGTCTATGTCCTGCATAAATGTGGCCTGCTCTGCCCCATGTATACCCTCCTCCAGGGTGTGGGGTGTATGGCCGCAGGGGGTGGGGGCCTCCAGTGTAGGCCTGCTGCATGTGCTGCGTGCGGGCGTGGAGGTGGCCGGACCGGTGAGTGCGGCGGGCGGCGCGGCCGGGGCTTGATGCTGTCCCGGGGCGCCGCACGTGGCGGTTTGTTTATCAACAAACGCACGTGTCTCCTTGTTGACGCCGGAGTGGGCGGGGCTTATGCTGGCGGCGCGCATGTAGGCGCCACGTGCCGACACGTGGCCAGTAGCGGGCTGTGATGCAGGCCGCGGCTGGCAGGAGACGGGGGCACAATGTTTATCAACACAGGGGGTGGGAGGGGGTGTATCACGATGATGATCACCCACACCGGCCCCTGTGTGGTCGGCGGCCTGGCCCGATGGGATGGCCGGCCGCTGACCTAGTTTTTTGATGCTGGGGGGGATGCCTTAGCTGTGGTCTGCTTACCATCTCCCTGTTTGTTGTTGTTGTAGTGGTGCTGGCGGCGGGGGTCGGGCTGACCCATGATCTGCTTAGCCTTTGAGCATGTCTTCGCTGGGTGATAATGCTCACGTTGAAACAGATAGAAGCATACGCCACAGCAGTGCACCATGGTAACGGTGCCTGGGGAGTGGTGCTCGGTGTGTGTACACCTCTCCTGGTTATAGGAGGGGCATGGGAGACGCTGGACGGCGTCCGCGGGGTTGTTGGCATGGAGCCAGCTAAGGCGGGTACGCTCCTGTTGCATGAACGCAGCATGCTTCCACGTGGTTGGACCCTCCGTGACATAATCTATGCATGTTTGTGACCACGTGAGGGGGCCGGCGAAGCCGCGGGCGGCCGTGTCCTCGGCCACCTGTGACAGGTGTGTTAACATGTGTGCGACAGTGCTGTCCCTGGTAGCATGGGGGAGCGCCATGCGCGTAAATGCGCAGGTAAACTCTGGGAACTTAACATCTCTCTTCTCCTTTCTAAGCTTTTGACGCATGTCTGGGGGAAGGTGAGCTTTTATAACCTTAGAGTGGTAGTTACCTTTTGGCTGTCCCATTGAGGGGTACTGGCGGGCAAGAACCTCACCCAGGTAGGTGTCATCAACCAACCTGGAGGTGAGGTGCTTTGGCGAAGGGATGGAGTCGTCGTCCGACGAGTCTGATGATGAGTCGGTGGACGAGTAATCCGTGTGGCGGCTCTTCTTAGAAGAGCGGTGTCGATGGCGGGCCTGTTGGCGGGGCGCTGTGGCGTCCACACGGGGTGGGGGAACGGCGGCCGGGGCCGGGGTGAAGTGGTGGTGGGCCGAGGCCGAGGCCGAGGCCCGGCTGGAGTGGCGCTTCTTTGGCCGGCAGCATGACTGTGGGTTGCTGCCGGGCAGTGTAGGCGCTGGGTGATGAGGCGTGACGTGGTGAACTGCCACGTGTTGGTCAGCCGGGGTGGTGTTTGCTGGCGTGGGAGCCGGTAATGGCGGCTCCACGGCCGCTGGCTTCGCCAGTGCAATGTCCGACACCACCTTGAGCTGGTTGGCAAGGGTTGTGACAAGCACCGTCAGCTGTGATATGGCTGAAGGTGTCTGTACACGTTTCTTGCGCTTCTTATGTGTCTGGTCGGGAGGGGGTTCCTTTCCGGGCTGCTCCTGGGATTGGTCGACCTGCACCGGCGGCGTCCCTTCCTGGTCGGCCACCTTCTCGGCGGCGCCATCTTGGGATTCGCTGCCGGAGGTGCCGTCGACGGATTCGTCCAAGAGTTCTTCGGCGGTATCCTCTCCCTCGGTGTGGTTTAACTCCTGCTGGTCCTTGTTGCTGTTCTTTGTCTCGCGCGTCATTGTGAGATTGTAAAATATCACAGTAAATAAAATAAAGTTCTCACAAATATTCCAGGTAAGGTGACACGGATCAAATTTTTGACAACGTCCGAGATGTACAACAGGTAGAGGAGTGAATGGTATGAGGGTGGAAGACCGGCGGTCAAGTCCCTGCCCCGCGCATGCGCGGGGTGGGTGACCGTGTGTGTGTGGGTGTATAATGCGCAGTAATGACACATGCGTGCAATTACTAACAGATTTATTTTTAAAGCAACAGGAGCGGGGTGGATTTGTGGAAACGGAGACCCCCTTTTCATGAAAATAAAACCCAACATATTTTACTTTACACCCTGTTATAATTATAACAACACCACTCCCCTGTTTTTAATCTCTCTTCATGTGAGGGAATTCCCGATACATGTTGTACTGCTGGACTGTATTATCTTGCTCAGTGTGTTAGTACTTCTTTTGTAGCTATATCTATGATTTCTGATATATTTTGACACTTCTCAAAGGTGTTTTGTCAGCAGTCTTTATGACGTCTAATCGTTGCCTGACACATACCATGCAGGCTAGAGGGCAGTTACTACATTTGTACACATAGCAGCAGCCCTGTAAATTAACCCTTTAGCTGTAGGTGAAGGAGCATGCCCTGAGCATACAGCATTGGTGATGCACATGGCCAGGGTAGGGGTTAAGTGGGATCTACTTCTGCCGTAATTTGGAGGCCAGGATTACCATTAGTTAAACGGAGCCGGCTACACCACACACCGTATGGTAATGTTCCCACTGACTGCCAGAGGGGGCCACCCAATATACCCCTTAGTATAGATGTGTGGTATATAAGCAGGAGACTGACGATGCTTCACCAAATGATATGTTATAGATGATGTCCAATAGGATCGACCATTCATTGAGGGAATAGTGAGGTGTGGTAATTGACCTTTAAGTGATGTGCTGTAGCCTATTCTAATTTGGATGGTAATGATACAGACACAATGTAATACACTGGATCGTTTGGTATGGACCAATAAACATGTATGCAGCATCTTGCTGTAAGAGTGGTGACTATATCCCATGACTGTTGAGATGTGATATTCATGGATTGGTTAAAGTTGTGCACTTATATATATACTGACAGCAAGTAATGACATACAAGTTATAAGGCGTATCGTGAAGAATGCCTTCCCCACAGAAATACTCGCCATGGTGTGTGCACGTGGGAAGCACCCTTCTTTGATAGATGTGGCTGCCGCCTAAAGGGCTGTTCCTAACGATGAGAAATGTGTTCGTCCACTAGAGGTCACAACCGGACATCATTTCAGCCAGTCAGGATGTACAGTCCAGGCGGTATTACTGACTCCTAATTCTATCACCTAGCAAGTTGAAATGTTAGCTCCAACTTTCCGTGGTGCCTGTGGCTAAATATACATAGCGAAAATGAGAAATCATGGCAAGACAACAGGACGTATCCGGGTCTCAGGTGCAGGGAGGCAGCCGACTGTTGACGGATAGAAGTCACATATTTGCCCTAGTGGTGATGGGTGGAAGTACTTTGGTAGCACCTTAAACATGTTATAAGCTACCTACAAAGGCAACTCTCCAACACCTGGGAGCTATATGAACTCAAAACATTCCCAATGCTCTGCCAGGACGATATATCCCCCCATGCACAAGGAAGGCACTTCTACTAAACGTTATTTGATCTCTCAGCTAGATGGGAGTGACCCCGTAATGCATGGCTGAAAGATACCTGAGCCTAGTGCTGATGAAAATTGTGAGAGGTTTCAGGTGAAGCCACATGGCTTCGAAGCGGGCAAAGGTCTACCCTGCAACACATAAAACAGGACTCTCTGCCAAATTATGAAATGCTCACCTCCCCAAGCTCACGCTCCCCTCCCCATGTGTGTTTTATGTTACATGATGTGGAAATCGCGGCTAGGCCGTGTTTTGAAATAATTTAATGTGTTTAACCCTATACCTCAAGTATAGATCTTAAGCATCGACTCACAGACTAAGTGAATTTAAATGGGGGCGATGGGATTGGTGAAATATGAGTTACGTGGAAGGTACATTTCATACTCAGGAAACGATTTCAGTCACGTTTTCCTTTTCAAAAGTGAATTAAAGGGTCTGCCTGTCATGCTTGTTTCCTACGTGTGGTCGTGTGCTCTGAGACATGTGTACCTTCACTTTGTTTTTTAGTCCAACCCCAACAAGTTTTGCGGTCAGCATCCCATAATATGTTGCATAACTTCAAAAGTTCTCACCACGTATTCTGTGTAGCGTGTTTTGGGCGTGTGTGGGCACCTCTGTAGTCTTTATTTATTCATTGCATTAAGTGTCACCCCACTCTGTGTTGTGCCCCTGTTGTGTTGATGAGAAGGGAAGGGGTCCCCCAACAGCAGCAGACACAGCTGAGGCTAGGCTGGTGTAGCAATGAGTGATGAACAAGAGACAGGCAAAGGTCACATGATGTACGTCCCATACCAGATGGTTTTCTCATGGCGCCCATGTATTATTCACACACGCGCCGTGCGCATGCCCAGATCGCAGCGCCATCCCACAACAAAAACTCTATATGGACCGGAAGTTTACGTCACGTGGGGTGTTTGATGCTGGCTCTACACGCTAGGTGTCACCTATTCTTCCTGCTTGTGTGTGATTAAAAAGATCTGCCTCGGCCTGCTTTGTATTATGTACCATTGTACAAATACCCCTCCACCTTCTTGTTTTTGCATCATATCCCTAAGTATTTCCTTATACACATACGGTCAATGCTGTGCATACACAGGAGCTTCATCCCTGGTACTAAGTATACCCTTTATATAGAACCTATAACCAGTTTTAACATTAGGTCGGTCTTCAGAGACATCCAGCGGTAGGCAGGAATGCACAAAGCAGGGACAGACAGTCTGGATGTGGTAGGGGCCTACGTCACGAAATTAATGGCTAACCGAGTCCCACTGGTAATTAGCAATCATCCAAAGCAAACGTGTGTCTTTCAAGACCCACGATGGCTTGCCTCAAGTGACTGCTGATAAGGTTGAACTCAGTGGAGATGGGAGGCCGCATCAACAGACGTTCAGGTAGCTTCATTAATCAATAAACCTCATGGCCAGGTAAGGGGTGTGAGGGGAAGGGGGGCAGGTAAAGTCAGTTGTGACGAGACAGCATCAAAATCTATTTGAGCCCTGCAACAGTGCTATAATGATACACACCACCTACTTATAGATACTAACGGATATGTAGTAGACCCACCTTTACATAGCTGACTTAGAGAGAGAATGAGCCATTTGATTACCTGTCTTATGTTATCTGTCTTCAAGGAGGCATGCGTGCACCAGGAATAAGACAGTGGTGCACATTTTTTTAAATCTAGCTTTGTTAAATTTAGAAGCATTGGCATTTTTAGATGCAATGACGAACGTCTTTTGTCATAAAGCTTCTGTGTTGTATACATCCTGGTACACTTAAATAAAACATGCCATGCATGGTTACTGCAACAAAGAACTATGACAAATACGCCCCCTGTGATACATCTTTACACAGAAGGTTGTTTTCTATTGGGATCAGTGCTGATAAAAACAGCATGCACAAACATAGGGATAACGCCCTGTAGGGATACAGTAACCTCCAGGTAGATAAAACACCCTGGATGATATCGATCCCTGCTAGGGACGGTTCTACAGAGGGTTGATATGTCAGGTAGACTATCTGGGCGGTTCCAGCCTGTCTGCTACTATAGCTTTGTGTCTGTCTTTGGGTAGCCATTATATGAAAACAATACCTCTTTGTGACACCTTACTACTCTATCATTGGCTGTGGCTGTTTCTTTTTAACCCCGCCTCAGTCTTAACATAAATGTCTTGTAACAATAGATGTAAGGAGGATTGCATCCAGTTACTACGTATGCCATAGTACTAAGCATTACCTTTGATCTGCGCAAATATGTGGACAGAAATAGTACAAATGCCATGACACCCAAAGCAATGTTTCTTTGAACGCGATAGCAGCTACACCCTTGACATTGACTATTTTAAACAGTACCAGCCAGGTAAACATCCTAGGTGTTGAACCAGACGTTAGACATTCAAAGAGGACTGGATGTACTACAGCTTCAATGGAAAACTGTTATTCTACCTCAATGAATCAAGTGGCTGAACGCTACTTGGCTTAGAAGTATGTTTGGGCGGACTTGTCTACCATGTCTGGTCAATTGCGATTCGAAAAAGACTGCACTATACATATGGTGAACTTAAATGTACCATTTTGAAGACACATCGTCTGAAATGTAAGAGTTCTCTATGCCTCTGAATAAATAGTTACTGTGGTGTAGGGCAGAGAGTATATAGGGGAATAGGGAATGTGGTTTCTGAAATAAGAAGTATATTTTGAATTATGACTATATGAACATCACATAGGTGAACATCGTGTTCATCAGCACCCTTGTGTGATGTATCCCTCTATAGCCATCATGACAAGTGAGATGTTATATCCATTCTCCTAAGTTAATCAGCCCAACATATGATTGTTTCAACGCATGTTTCCCTGCCTTGGAACTCATTTATTTGCCACATACAATACTATGGGAGATACGAGAGCTCCTAAATTGGACCTGTATGTTAGGAGATGGTCGCCTGGGCAACCATCCCACAGCTGCTGATACAGGCCTGAATGTAGATAAAAGAGACACGGCCCCACAACATGATGTATCATTATGTGATATGGCACACATGAGATGAGCAGCTCACCCATGCTATATTGAGGTATAACCACAGCCGGTGGTGTGAGTAATTCGCCAGGCGCTGGGAATGTATCGAGGGTGCGAGGGGGAGGGGCAGTAAAGAGCAATGCTATTGATTGTCTGTGTGTACATTTGCCAGAGCATTGAGCGGTCAATCAACTATAAACTAGTGTTGATTGCCTATATAGCCTATGCTGGTGGATGCCACAAAGCCTTCCTGATGAGCTAGTTGCCCTGGCTTTCACCCTAATAGGAACCCCTGCAACGAGGCTAGTGCCTATTGTAACCCCCATCCGTCCAGAGCGCCCTTCCCGGCCTCCCGATGAAATAAACCAAAGTGCAGGGCTACTCTAATTTGACGACCCTCTCACCCCCTGCCAGATTGTGGTCAATAGCCATTCCCAGGGTCCTAAATCAGGCTCTTACCCTGACAGGTCTATTGACAATTGGGATTTTCGAGGTCTATTGGTCTGGTGGTGCACTGGACCAAAGAGCGCCCTACTTTGAGCTACTCTAGAGAGGGGTCAACGCTCTGTATATGTATATATGTGTACTTCTAGTTCTGATGATATAAGGATGTGTGTAGTGTCCTTTATGCATCGCCTATATAAGGTATAGTGCACTCTCTAGCTGTGCTATAGGTATAGGCCTATACTTGCCTAGGTTGAATTATTATACTCTAAATACTGCTATTGCCCTGATTAAATTCAACCTTCATTTTATAAGTAGAGCTTTTGATCGGCTGTGTTAGAGATTGTTTAAATGTCAACAACTAATGCTTAGAAAGTGGAACTCTATATATAAACAAGCGCCTCTTATTTTCATACTGCCAGCAGTTGTAACAGAGTTCTCCCTTCAATGGAAGCAATTGGAATCGTGTTTATACATTTCAATTTCCAGGGAAAAGACATTTATGGAGTGGAAAGGACAATGACACACTTTCGTTTGCATATAATATGATGTCAGTTTTGATGAATGATCTATGCACAGAATGCCTGTTTAGTGGTCAGCCAGTGGATACCCAATCATATTTAAAGAGTTGGTTAAATACATACACCGGGTAGTAGGCCTATACTGATCGAGAATATTGTCCCTGTTATGTTTGGCATAGATCTTCCTCTCCCACGCCTTCACCCCCAACATTGCGTAGGAGACCAGTATCCA
Source organism: Harmothoe impar (assembly GCA_947462335.1). Lineage (NCBI taxonomy): Eukaryota > Metazoa > Annelida > Polychaeta > Phyllodocida > Polynoidae > Harmothoe > Harmothoe impar. Next base: position 60,746,232 of record OX381704.1, read on the forward strand.
TGCCCGAGCTTAAGGTGGTAAATGTTCTACACACCAGACTTTATTCCATCCGTCAACATACCCTTCCTTGCAGATCACTGTGCAATCTCACCACCCTACGCCATTAGATAGGCACTGATCGAAAGGGCGGCAGGGCTCCATGCAACCCACATCCCTAGCCACACCCATTCTACAGCCATCCCAGGGTTTGATACTGCAATCTGGTCGGGGCTGTCGGGAAATATGAATAACACATGACCACATCCCCAATTAACTCTGCCACACTAGGGCTGACCTTTTGAAGGCTGTGGATAATGAAATCATCCTCCAGAGTTGTGTTCGCCAAATCATGACGCTTCATATGTATCGTAACTTTCTTCTGTCAACGATATTATTGACCAGAATGGCAGCTTTATTACAAGTAGTCGTGCCCTGTCCCCCTTTTCTTTGTGATGACATTGTATTTACTTGGCAAGCCCTGGCACATCATGAGTTTTTTTTAATATCTTTCTGACAGCTCATGTGAGGGGACCTCAGAGGAATTTAATATGGGGATACTTGCCATAAATAGCATGCCCATCATTTCTACACTGCCTCCGACATAGATATTGACCCCCATTCTATGAATACTTCTATAAATACAATAAATGCCTCATAACATTTGAATCAGATGAATACAGTTGTGGCAGTATGACATTGAATGACCGGGTAAATCCTTACCATGTATTTGTTATTCAGACAATATGCTTTGCTGAGGGGATGATGGAAAGTCTATAATATCATAGTAAAAATAAGAGACTATGGATAAGTGGTCGTGTTATTACTAGAGAGCAGCCCTTCACCAACCTAATATGGTGGCAGCAGAGGAGTGGGAGAGACAAGACAGTATGGTCAACAGGGGAGCTGGGGGAGGCACAATGTGGCTATTAGCAGAAGGTTCCTGACCAACAGAAAACGGAGGTGACCTTTACTTAAGACGAGGTTAATTAAGGCCTTATTTCTTTCAGACACCTGTTTTTGTCTCTCTGAGGAAGCTGCTCAGGAACCTAGTTATCTTTGTGTAAAAACATAAAATAAGGCAACAACTTCACCTATCTAAGTATAATTAGAATCCTGCAATTCCCAAGTTTTAAACTTTAATGGGGAATGAAATGGTTGACAGGATTGGGGGTAATGTCTGTGTAGTAATCCAGACCTTTCTTCCTCTTTACTTTCAGGTTGCAGGGAAACAGAAATGCCCAAAATAGGCCAGAACAGTCAAGTAAATCAAAGTAATTAATGCAGGCATCAAGTCGCCATAACCCTCCCCCGATCCAATGTGCCATCAATATTAGATAGTCTTTACAAAGTGATATTTCCGTACCTATATATATATATATTAACAACATTACTCTGTCATATCATTGCAGGTCAGTAACATGTTCATTATCTCCCTGGCTATCGCTGACCTGATCGTTGGGCTGGTGGTGATGCCTATAAGCGCCATCTACATCTTCACTGAGACGTGGCTGTTTGGTGTGGTCATCTGCCAGTTCTGGATAGGTGTGGACTACACAGCATCCACAGCATCCATACTTAACCTCTTCATCCTAAGTCTCGACCGTTACTGGTCTGTCACCTCGCCCCTTAGGTAAGTTACATGAGAGGATGATAAGTCAATCTCTGATAAAGTTATTTGGTTGGATATATGCATTCAGTATGCATGTACATCATATCCACAGTGTTTGAAATACACTCACAAATCACTCAGTACATTCGGGTTAGCTAACTGGAGATGCATAGACCCCTGGGCCAACCCCCTTCCCCCAAATACAATACCAATCAACTTGCCCTCCAACCTATCCCCATTACCAAGCACATTACAGGTTGTGAATTGCCATGCCACTCTAGCTCACACTATTCTCTGGGCTGAATTATTGCTGAGTACTGCCCTGAAATTGAAGGCTATTACCATGCCAGGCCTCATTGCCTGCCTTTCAATACTCACTCCCTCTTCTCCCCCCCCCCCCATCTATTGGGTCATTAAAATTCAAGGCACTACTTTCAGGATCATACCCATGATGCAATGAGTGAATTGTCAGTGATAACTTACTGTCGCAATGATAACGTGGCAGGGTGGTATGTACATCGGAGTATAAATATTTACATGTATATAGATTTCTAAAGTAAATTATGTTTAACATCAAAATTGGTAGTACTGCATACTCACGGTGTCAATGAATAAAATGGAATCCCCCCAGCCTTTTGAACATCTTGGAATGAGGAAATATGTACATATAAAAGTAATTTGGGGCTATTTGTTTTTGATGAATGTATTGAATTTACGTATTATATACTTCATATTCTGAACACTTCAACACGTTTTTAAAAAGGTATGCCATACTGACTGGAGTATTTATTCAAATACTATTCCACAAGTGATGTCCATTGGTGTCAAACTGTCATTGAACAATGAATAACCAAAATTGCTATTGCTGCTATCTGGTCTGTAGTACGGCAGTCATTTTTCATGCCGTGCTGACTACTGGTGAATCTATGCAGTGTCTAGACGGATCATAATACTCTCATCTGGTTCGTTGGTCAGGGCATTTATCTCCCGCTATTTTCGTCGGCACCAGGAATTCACATTCGCTCCGCTGAAAATGTTTCTGGGAGAGGAAAAATGGTTCAGCGGGCACAGGGGCAGATTGGGTCGGCTGTACAGTCCCGACTGTCAATTATTCCTGGTTCATTTGCCTATGTATGGCGGCACAGTAATCCCCCTAGTGGAGAGCAATGGGACTAAAGACTGAACTAACTACATCTGCTTTGGGATGTATGGGAGTCGTTTAGCCAATTTGCACACTATCTTCTACAAAGTCTTTCTCTGGAAGTCTCTGACAGCTCATATATTGCAATGAGTCATACCCAGCTAACAAAAATACGTTATCTTACGTCAGAATAACGCTTTTAGCGTTGCATAACGTTTTGCCATAATAAGTCATAGAGAAACGTTATATAAAGTTGTATAACGTTTTTTGTTTGTTTATTGTTTAGTGATAGAAGAATAGAATGCTCTTATAATGTATGTCTGTTGAAAGGGCAGTTCAGCTTTGGAACTATATATATAGTAGCGATGCGAAATACATATCGATAGGTTGTTCACAAAAGCTATTCTCAAAATGCCCAACGCATTTGAAAATATGTAGCCATGCATTATATTGTGTGAAGTTTGCGATATAGGTATCAGTATCATTTCCAATGATACAATGTCCAATCAGAGACCCTCTTAATGTCATTAATCACTGCTTATGTACATTGATGGACTTTCAGTGGGTCTCCATAATGTAGGCTACTCTTCAAACCAAAGGCCTCAGTAGAACGAGGATCATTATACTAAATTGAATATGGCGAGTGACCAGGTGTGGTACACATGTACTGAGCGGTGACACTGAACATTGTTCAATATATGCCATCCCCTTTTTAATGTGTGGCCATTGGCGCAGTGATTACCCTAAACATTGCTACAGCTCCAATATTGCAATGGCACGAAACGTTAACATGTATTAAGCTAATGTCTTCTCTCTTTGTTCTTACAGATACATGCGTAAACGAACCAAGAAACGTGCTCTAATCATGATCTCCCTCGTGTGGTTCGTCTCATCTCTCTGGCTCATCCCCATCATTGGGTGGCACCACTTTGAGTACAGTGGCGTTAGAACAGTGCCAGACGACGTCTGTGATACAGAGTATGCCACCAACACAGCACTGAAAATCGTCACCGGAATCTTCAACTTTTATCTGCCGTTAGCCGTCATGTACGGCCTCTACACTAAGATCTTCATGGAGATACGAAAGCGGTCCAAGTTCGAGATAGGCCAGAGAACGGCCGGCTGCAATGTGAACCACGTCAAAGGGTCAAACAATGTTCAGGCCACGTCCTCGCTGACGGAGGACAGTGACCACAAGAGTAACTGTGACTCAGCAGCCGAGCACCAACCCGGAGGGGGCAATTATTCACCTTACGTGTCCAGCCCCGAGCAGCGCAAGTTCCTCAACCCCCGTCTGACGACTACCACTGAGTACGAGACGGAGACGTCTGAGGACGAGAAGGCTAAGCTGCATAGCGGCGACTACACCAACCTGACGTTGGTCAGGGTGGCAGCTGCCGATAACAAGCAGCAGCCTGGCCGCAAGGGGCTGCCCGCCAACCAGCAGCATGGGGGCAACAACTCGGACATTGAGATTAAGGTGGAGTACTTCTACGATGAGGCCGTGCTGGACCAGCAGACTGAGCGCCTTCATCGCTTCTACGACGAGCACCCGCTCCAGCGCCAGAACAGCCGAGGCACGGCCGAGACGTCGCTGAGCAGTCCCACGCCACCCAGCAGTGTGGTGGTGACGGAGGGCGAGCAGCTCAGCGGAAGTACAGGTAGGCACTTCACCAAGGCCGAGGCGCGCCCAGCCAACAAGCGCCAAGTGCAAGCCGTCACGCGCAAGAAACAGAACCAGCTCAAGGGGCAGGGGACGGGAGGTGTTGGCGGCGGAGGCGACAGCAATAACAGCAGCCAGCGTCCGCCGCTCACCTCCCTTGGACGTATCCTGCATATCAGACACAAGCTGGGCGGGCCAAGAGACGCCCGCATCGAGGAGTCGGCCCTGCGGCGGCAGGCCATCAAGTGGAGGGAGCGCTGGCTGCGCCAACAGCGCAAGCGCCAGGCAGAGAAGCAAAAGACCCAGCCGAAACCTAAAGACAGTAATCTCAAGGCTAGGGCCAACAAGCAAATCAAACGCCGAATGTTACGTCCTAGTGCGGCCCTGGCCAAGGAGATTAAGGCTGCCCGACAACTGGGGATCATCATGGGTGCCTTCACACTCTGCTTCATGCCCTATTTTATTCTCTTCATGGTGGTGGCTTTCTGTGATGACTGTGTAGGCAATAGCCTGATGACCACCATGACGTGGATAGGCTACCTCAACTCTACCATGAACCCCTTCCTCTATCCACTTTGTAACATGCAATTCCGCCGCAAGTTCAGAAAGATGCTGAACCTCAAGTCCACCGACGGGCGGCCCACATTCAATACTAATAATTCTAAATACTTTACGCCCAGGACGAGTATAGCTGCCTACGAGAGCAGGTGTAATGATTACTAGACAGCCAACTGGCTTTAGTGCTCCCGTATAAAAGGCTGTTGGCAATATCATTTCTTTGGGACGGTGAAACTCAAGGAGTTAACGCTGTGTTTTATGTCGAACTTGCCACGGTTTATTTAAAGGATTGTGCATTTTCCTTACATATACTGAATGTGTCTGTTATTTACAATGTCATGTTGTGTACAACCACAATGCATATATACACAGAAAGATGCTGAGTATACGTGAAATGAAAGATTGCTTCTTTTTCCATGCGATGAAAAAGAAAACAATAATAAAATGTGTTCAATGCAAGATATGGCTGTTTTGCTTTCACATACATGTTATAAGTGAAACACGAAACAATGCTGTTCTCAAATTAAAAGTTATTCATGAAATATCTGTCATGTAGACAAAATAGAATATTTTCATTCATGCATTTATTAGAAAACTATAAAAAGTACGGATTAAAAGAAGGCAACAGAAGGGAAATTGCTAAATATCTTTTCATAGATGTTTTTCTTTTTAATTCTTCGGTAGTCAGACAATGCGTTCATCAAATCTATATTTGGAGGTTGATAGTGGAATTCTTTTTTTTTCAGCGATTAATTAAAGCCTTACATAAAGCTATGAAAATAACTACTACTGTGTTACATTTTTGTTATTTCCATATACTATGATTGGCATTGACATTTTGAGTCTAAAAACAAGTTGACTAATAAATTCCCCTTAAATATCTGCATGCTCATTATCCGACTCAACGACTTTGGTATTTTGTAAGATGAGAAAATTAATTCAGATAAAGAAACCCACATTTAATCATCTCCTGGTAAACATGAAATAACGTTAATAAAGTGCTGCTGCTGAGCTTCTTTTTCGTCATAGCACAGCTGTCATGGCCTCTGGTTGTTTAAAGCTGGCATTTCACCGCATTCCTATTGTTCAACATACCTCATTGCATAAATAAATTGGCCTTTGTAGAAAATTAGAATATACAGGCTGTAACTAGATAGCAAAGTAGCTTATATGCCCAGATGCCGGGTTTAGATAAGTTTATGACTGAAGTATGGTCTTTAATTGGTCCCTTCAATGCATATACGGATAAAATAAAGTCACATCTCAATAGTTTAAAACATTGCCAGCAATTACACTACACAATTAACATTATAACAATTATACATTCTCAGTATGGGAAGAGACACTGGCCCGAGGTGAGGTGAAACTGCATCTTTGGTTGGGTAGTGAGTGATCAGCAATCAATTGTTGGCATAATGTGGGCTAAAAATATAGAGAACATCCTATTATCAGCATTTCAATAATAACAAATCAACAGTGGAAATAGTGAAACGGATGAAAATATTAGAACATCAAAGCTGCCTTCAGACTAATTTATCAAATAATTTATATATGTATAGATCTTGATCAGAAAAAAGGGTATATACCTGGAGAGCCAACATTCTGTTATATCTGATCCTAAGATATGTGATCCTAAAAACAGAGGCAATGGAATTGCACTTTTAGTCAGGGATATTATGTTGACGAGTTAAATCATGGCCATGAAATTTAATCAGGGGAATAGAATCACGTTAGTGCACGTATGCATGTACCTACACAATTCATCTTGTGCATGTCCATGGTGTACGGTATGATGACAAATAAGATAAAAAGACGTAAGCATGGACAACCAGTATGCCATAAGCCTAAATACTCAATTATAGCTACCAGTACATGATGAAGAGTTGGTTCCGACATAGACAACTGGCTGAGAACAGAGCAAAAGCTCTTCTCCGACTTCAAATGCTGCCCCCTAGTGGCTACAAACAGATCCTGTTGCGATAGATTATCGATAAGACTCCTCGACAGTGTCGCCACCTGATTGTACTTGTTGGAACATTGGCACAGCGTTTTTTCAATGTTGATGTTTCTGATCTAAATCACCAACAGTAACATATGATATAATATTATATGCCCCCTCCGGCGCCTGCATGTTCCATATTCCCAACAATATCACAACGCTGCTGTTATCTAGCTATGGCTCTTGGTCATTGCCTCAATTGCCCCCTCCCCTATGCATTTTAATAAACAGAAGACGCCCAAGGCCATGCATTGAGTAACATGCAATCTCTCGAGGACCAGACTGATTGTATGGTGTAATTATTTCTGAATTATACAATTTGATGATACATGTCCGTTGTAAGAAGACATGTATATTTGAGGAGTATTACACTTTTATTACTTTTGAAAATCGCAGTGTAAACCGTGATTACTGATTGAATAAAAATCTTACAATCTTAAAACTTCAGGGGATTGATTGCTTAATCGATTATTTATTTACTTGCAAAAAGATTCACAAATCAAGGGGCGCTTTTCGGCTTATGCCAATGAGACTAATCAAGTGATTTTCCTCAAGAAATCATAGAGTTCTTAATTATAGTGTTATCCTCAAAACTTTATACTATGGCCTTCATGAAAGCCGTATGTGATTCTATATGCTGGGTTTCAGGATCTAGTTTGTTCCAGAGTTGAACCCTTCTGTAATAAGGGTTTTCACAAAGGTGTCCTTTTTTTCTGGGAAGCTTCAGTTTGAGCTTGGTATCCCATCTTAACACTTGTGTAGGGAAAACAGTCTGCTGTAGGTCCCTTGGCACACGGCGTAGTTGTGGCAGGAGCTGACGTCTTCTTGGTGTGTCCAGGTTACAGTCTTGTAGACCTACTGAATACCTGTAGCCATACTACTTTATTTTGTATCCCATATTGGCGAGAATTAGGTATGCCTCTGCACAGCGCTTAGGTGGTATCAATGATCGATATTTCTGCCTGTTTGTATAATTATATTTAATCAGGCCAATAGAATTAAGGCATTTTAAAGCTGGTCCGAAAATTAGGGCACCAGAACATTGTTCTACTTGACCAAAGATTTGCACAAAATTAGGGGAGGGATACAATCAAAAACCCCAAAATTGGGGAAAGCTAGGATCGTTCCCGTTTGAAGCTATAGGGTCGGGTAAAACAAGCCATATAAAAACAATTGTCCTCAAAACGACCTAAGGTTAATATACATGATTACATGTTATAATCTCTCCATTTATTCTACACGACTCAATATAGGTTTATGCATAATCATGTATACATTGTAACGGTCGCGGAAAAATCATCTGGAGAAAGCAGGACTCGAACCCACGACCCTCAGATCACGTAACCTGCTGCTCTACCAACTGAGCTACTTCCCCGTCTGACAATCTGAGCACGCCGTACGTTACTGGATCGGTGTGTTTCAGAGGGGAGCCGGATTACCCAAGTGATATAGGGGCTTATCACCAAGGCACGGAGAATCCGACCCCTACAACATTATGCCCTACCGCCTAATTGATTTATATAATTACTCACACCCTCAACCGATCAGACCCACCCCTCCCTCCCCTAAAGGACAGAAATAGTATCGTTACCGTTTTTGGAATGCACAGAGATATAGTGTGGTAAAAATATGCTACTACAACATAATTATATGTAAAATAACCAACGGGCGGTACCGATGTTTCTCCTGGAAGCTGAAGAGCCTTTGTACGTTTTCTCTAAATAGACCAAAGGCAGCACACCGTCTACCAGTATTACCCTGCCACACCCATGGTATTTCTGTCTTGTAATGGTATGCTGCCTATCCATCAGTGCTGTACACTGCACTGCAGAAATGTAGTGTGGGATGTGTTTCGCTTCAGCTCAAATCAGACGAACATATATATATGCCTCTAAGACCTTTGGAAGTTGTGATTTGGGAGCATTGCATTCACTCCATGTTGAGCCTTGCATTGATTGCATATTGCAAGGGTTACATTAAATGTCACTGTGTGGTATATGATATGGAATCTCTGGTTTTCGGTCGCGTCTACTGCAATATAGATATTGGGGGAACAGACATATTGCAATATATAATTATATATTATCCACGATTTCAGGTCAACGTGCTCAATTTGAAACAGAAAATGTGCAAATTACATTTGTCAAGATACATTTTTGAATATCTAGAAGCACAAATTCTTGCGAGGTCCGCTAATCGCAACAGATTCCAAATTTGCAGAAACGTTCCTGTATAAATTGCATTGTGGTATTTGAGCTTTCATGTTTCTTCCTGTTGACCCAAATAAATTCATAAAACATGATCGAAATAGATACCATGAAAACGATATTATACCGTTAGCCCATAAGGAGAAATTTCCATGTTGTACCAGGACATGGAAGGATCGCCCATAAGTTCTCACTACAATGGACTAGAACATAACGATCCCTAAAAGCTGGGGCTCCACAACGCGATTTTTGGGCAATTCTCACGATCCGATCATATGAGAACCCCATAGCTTTCCCTTCAGAAAAGAATAACACGAGAAACCCAGTACGATCAGGAGAATCTGAGGGTTTGTTTATGTTTACATCTCACTATAGGTATGTAGAGTTTGATCAGATATAAACATAGGCCTAGAGATCGTACAGTTCAGATAAATGAAAATCAAACCAGTTTGATATGAGATCGTGAGTCAAAATCGACCTGAGATGCAAAATTGGGAACCTAAATCTTGTTACATAGCGTTGGCAATTCTATTTTCCACATTGTTTATAAACAAAAAAAGCGACCAGATTGAATTGAAGATTGAATTAGATCAAGTAAAGATGTTGAAGTTACATAATAATAAATAGTTCCAAATAATAGCAGCATGGTTATCATTATAATTATCAATCACTTGTAGATCTAGGTAGTTATAGTAATGCATGCAACGAAGTACAATGTGAAAAACTGTAAACAATCCCAGTTTTATTTTGCCAAACAAATCCTTACTTTTATTACGAATATACTAGCTGTAATCACGTTGGTGGTGACGGTAACATACCGTTGTTTCTAACACAATACCACATGCAAGTCCACATGTAACTATATGTATTTAATGCAAGCTTCCGTTCTGTTGCATACCTCCGTCTCTAAAGATTTATCAAATTGACCTGGTAGGTCGGACAGGTAACCCTAGTATTACTGACACAGTATAACAGAAACACGATTGTGTGTTGTATCCTTTAAATATCAATTCCATTTTCCATCTACCTGTAGCCTGCCACCTGGCAATCCCCATGGCAGTTGAAATTTACAAAGAAAGGAACACTAACAGGAACTATAGGCCTAGGTAGGCGATTTACGTCCCATGGGAAGAGTGCATGGGATGTAAGTGGTCGATAGCTGCAGCAAAGCTCTAAGCATTGTCAACAATAGCCATTGTTCTCCTGGGTAAGGGACATAGATGTTGAGTAGCCAATCGTTTGACGTCAATAAGCAGTCATGAAGATTATACATAGTAATCGATGTCCCAAGCCTAATACATTCGTCTTTGGACATCAATAACTAGGTACTGAATGGGCGTTTCCTATCGATTCTGTCTTGTCGTTGTAATACCCTTAAGGTCAAATCCCACAGGGCGATGTATGCTGGAAATTCTCTGCGAATTGGGGATCTGTTGCGAATTGAGAGCCACCTCTCAATTAGCAACAGATGTAACTACAAGGTGCTGATATAACTGCAAGGAATCTGTTGTGAATTGAGCCTAAACTAGGATCTAAATAATTAGATAGTTTCCCTTGCTTAACTAGAATATCTCTGCGAATTCATTAGGGACACATTGCATATAGAAGATCTGAAATGTAAGGGGGGTCACTCCAAATTTTCAATGATGGACAGACATCGTTTTCAAACCTTCTTCAAGAATATTAGATGTAATCTGCCCACAATTAGCCCTGCATGATGTATCATTCTAAATGATATATTTATGTATATCCCTGTTATATTAAATCAAGTGTAAGCACAATTATTGTGGAGTTACTCCCCTCACATATAGCTATTGATCCTTACAAGTTAGGTTAATTAAGTCCAAATTGCAATGATGTAGCCCCATATTACCTGTATTAGTGGGATTTGGAATTTGCATAGGTATGTAAGGACCCTTGCGATTTGGAGTATAAGCAACACTTTGAATTCGCAATAAGCACAGAATGCAGAGGTTCTGGGGCCTTACGTCGCCCTGTGGGATTTGACCTTTAACCAGGTCCTCAGAAACTAATTGGACGGTTTGGGACACTAATAACCAGGTCATGAGTTCGCGACATCAAACACCAGGGGTTGAGTTAGCTCTTGGATATGGGAGAGCAATAAACAGGTTGTGAGTTTAGGATATCAATAACCAGGGGTGAAACATCAATAAACAGGGTTTGAGTTAGGGACTTATTCAAAAACCAAGGCTTGGGCTTTTAGGATAGTAATGGCCAGGTTTTGAGTTCGGGACAGCAATAACCAGATATTTGAACATTAGTAATCAGGTGAGGCGTCTCTGCATCAATAATCAGGTCTTGACATCAGAACCCAGGTCTTGAAGAGGATTCCTCCTGGGTGTAGGCGGCCGAAGTGTGGACTGGGGTCCTGCGGGTGTATGACTGACGAGTGCTCGTTCGTTCAAGGAACTCATAGAAGTCCTCACTAGGTCCATAGGCTTCTGCCGGGTTCTCCTGGTCACCTGCACCTATACAGGCGTGCATGTGTGTGCGGAGGCCATCCACCACCTCCTCCCGAACTGTTCTATTCAGCCACCCGTACATGATAGGGTTTATGGCATATGACGTGTAGGCCAGCCATGTTACCACCGTCAGCGTCCTGGATGCTACTTCATCCCCGCCATCCCGAGCCGCACAGTAGAGGATGACCAAGAAGTATGGGCCCCACAGCGCCATGTAGGTCAGCATGATGAGCACCAGCGTCTTGGCCGCCTTGGAGGGACACCCTGGAGGACCCACAGGGCCCAGGTTGCTGCTGCCACTGCTCTGGCCGCTGGAGGGGCTGTTGGATGAGGCCGTGACAGAGCCCACGCTAAGTTCAGGCAGGATGTCGTCAGCATTAGCAGAAGAGGTTGTGGGTGAGGTTACAGTTGAGGATGATCCTGTTGCTGTGATCGTGGCTGTTGCTGTGGCTGTTGCTGTGACTACAGCTCTGGTAGTGGCTGACGCTATACCAGAGACTGAGGCCATCACTGTGGCAGTAGCCTTAGAAAACAGCACTGTTGTATCTCGAAGTCTCTGTCCAGGCCCTTGACCATTGGTTGTGGATGGCGACAGGTCCCGCACAGAACCACCTACCTCACTCCTGCACCAGAAGCTCACGTCCTCCTGTGGGGAGAAGCTGACCTGCTGTTGGCTCCTGTGTGTGGTGGTGGCAGACGTTGACCGTGATCCACCTGGCTTCCTCCCGGGGTTGCAGTCCTGTGCCTGGGAGGGCACACTGGTACCAGGGGTGTACGGTGATTGTACAGGTGACTGCAGGCTGACCACTGTGGACACCAGGGAGGCCGGCAGCGGCTGGACCCTCACAGCCACTGTCTGGGCCACTTTGTAAATGCCATAATACATGAAGAGCATGACCAGTCCAGGCATGATGAAGCCGAAGAAGAACACGATGACCACGTACAACCTGTGCACCCCACGGACAGCACTGCTGCTGAAGCTGCAGAGGCCAACACCGGACTGGAACCCATAACTGTTCCAGCCAACGGCAGGGAACACGGCCAAGAGGACGGACTGGATCCATACATAGGAAAGAACCAGCATGGCCCTCTCAAATGTCATCTCAACTGCATATTCCATCGGCAGCTTGATGACATAAAAGCGCTCTACACTGATAGCACAGACGGCCAGAATAGACGATAAGGTGCAGAAAGTGCCCAGGAAGCCAGTAGCCTGGCACAGGGCATCGGGGAAGCTGCCCTGGCCACCATAGACACCGAATGCAGCAGCAGGCAGCAGCAGGAGAGAGGCCAGCAGATCTATGAAGCAGAGGTTCAGCACAAATAGATAGGTTAAACTGGAGCGCAGTTTCTGAGACCTTACAATGGCAATCACCAATGCCGTGTTCCCGGAGACTGCCAGAACATCAAGGAGCACTATGTACAGGAAAGCAGGGATGGAGAACATTAGGGGGGACTCTGGTGTGGCCGTCCCATTGCCGCCAAATATAGAGCTGTTCACTGGTAGTCCAGCCATGTTCTTGTAATCTGTATTAGTCCACACCTTAAAAGACACATTGATTATAGCTCCATTTGGAAGCCTCTCGAAACCCACAACGCTGTTTAAATGCCTTTATTAGATGCATTGGCTCATATCACTTTCCCCTGTTGTATTTGATTGAACTTTCCGTTGGTCTCTTTGAATCGTTCGGAGGGCCGAGTTGTTAATTTGCATTTGTATTATTGAGGGCAAGTATACAGGCCTTTTGATATATGATGGAATTCATTACGTTAGAAGTTTAATCACATCGCGGGACATGTATTGCGCAACACCTTGCACAAAGCAGTCAAATCAGTGTGTCAATCCAAAACTGTACCGCCGATGTATCCCTTTGGTCCTAGTATAGCAACATCCAATTATGTTACTGTCTTGCTTAGTTCTAGTGTATGCCATCAAAGCTATATGAATCATCTCATCAGATAGGGATATTGATTCCTTACACCTACATTCTATAAACATACGAGTTCTGTGAGTATGATTTTATCCAATATGGGCACACATATACACATGTGATGAATATTGTAATAACTCACGGTGCATTTCTTTGTGTTCTTTGTATCATACCAATTGGCATCCTGCCTTCACTGAACGTTTTCCTCTGTAGATAATAGTTGTATAAAGAGTACATGGATCCATGTCAATCGTGTCACTTTATAGGGCCCTTCGTGGAAGCCAAACTTTGTATCCATGTCCTTGGTCTGAAGTAGTAGTAACACCTGTTTCCATGCGCCGAGTGACTGAGTCGCTCAGTGACAGTACACCTGGTCGTGAGCTGCTCACACGCCTAACTACTGAGCCGCAGACACCTGTAGCTCTTACCTGTAGTTTCTGAGCATCGTCTAAAGTCTCGCACCATTGGCCCTCGCAGGGCGTGATACGCAATAGGAATCCCTCCCCCTGGTCTGATCCCACCTGTAAGCCACACCCACGTCCACCTGTCCACAGCCTGTACCGCATTAGGCTGTGTCTCATGAGATCGATACAAGTTGATAGTCTTTGACCGGGTTGACGTCTTTGGGCAGGTGATGTCTTTGACCAGTTGACGTCTTTGACCAGCAAGTGTTATAATCGCTGAAATGGGGCCTACATAGAATTAAGTAATGGGTGAAAAAAGTTAAAGCATATTATTATACTATATTTTACTTATTTTAATTCGATTTGGTTATAATTATAGGCTGACCCAATTATGTATGGTAACACATGATATATGTTCATTTACCATTATTACCATTATTTCATTTTGATGTCTTTGACCATTTATTTAAACGTTATTCTATCATAGTAAAAAGTACATTTATTTGTTCATTTGTTCATTATGTTTTAGTATGTTTATACCTCATAATTATCCCGTAATACGATTTTTTCCCACCGCACCCCCTTCCCCCTGTAAAAAAATCAAATCTCAGTGCATTGGTCAACGACGTCACCCGGTCAAAGACGTCACCCAGTCAAAGACTATCTAATTGTATCAATTTGATGAGACTTAGCCATCAACGCGTGCCACAGGGAACAACGGTATACCTGGGAGGGCCTTGTCATTAGTGCCTAGCCTGAAGCTTTACCTAGAAATCCGATGGCGGTCATCTATTTAAAAGAGGAGAGATCATGTCCCATGTTGGCGGCTGCTGCTGTGTTAAAATTATCTTTTTTGTGTGTGTTTTACAGTGCGAAATGAAGGGAATTAAATATGCTGTACCAACTGTGTGATACAATGTATTGTATTCAATGGGGAGGGGATTGTGGAATACGGGATTTCTAGTGCTTTCATACTAAGCATAGTTATTGTTGTATGATGCAAGCGATACATGTATGTATATAATAAATTCACATATCAAAATAACAAAACCGACAATAGAAATGGCAAAGCACAATTTATGTTGTACTGTATTGCCCAATTTTATACACAATAAAAAGATTATTTGGAACCGTATGATCGGGTGGTGATGTGATATGGATAATGGGGATGTACTTGTTCGTAAATGAGCTATTTCCAATAGAAAGAAAAACCCAATCATCTGAGTAATCACCAAAGAGCCAAATCACATGTGCATCACTTCCTATTCACCGTTTATCACCGCATCAGATGAGTACGAGGTTTCTCACTATAGGGAGCTGTGTCAACTGTTTTTGCTCCCTGTTTGTTATCTTTTAAAGGGCAACGGACAGTTGTATTTAGTAAGTTTGGTGAATATGTCATGTTTACTGCGTACCATGTAGCCTCACAGAAGCAACCGCATGTGGTAGTACATATATACTGTATTATTCTTACTCACATATGTTTGTAAAGTAAATAAATGGCTGTACGCGCATAGGAGAGATAAGGATTGGCACCACATCAACAGGATCCCACAATGACCCGCCTGTCTCTGGCCCAACCAATGGATGCGTGACTAAACATCAGCTATTTTGATTGTGGTCTTTGTTCTGCGCCATTCTTCTAACGAAATAGTTGGTCATACAAAATGTTATCAAGATAACAAGGTGAAATAAAACACTAGAACATGATTTATAGTATTAGTTCTCAAAATATATTTTTCATGAAGCGACAGCTATATGATATTGATTTGCATATCATAGTCCTTGGAACCATTCGTTCTAGCATTGTGGGACTCAATAATTATTCGTGTCCCCCCCTCTCGCCAATGACAAGGGCCTTTTTGTGGTATTCGCGGGCATGGATTATATCATAAAAAGTAATTGAGGCAGCTCATATTTTCTCTGCAGTCTGGCATTGTACATTTTGATATGGCCAACATCTATTAAAAACTGATGATATGTCCTTCTTCAACTGCGTCAGGTTTGTCGGTGGGGACAGCTAATGGCAGGAGCTAGGATTCAGTTGCCTTCGGTTGGACAATGGTGAGAGCCCGTTATTAGGTGACCATGCAGTTTACGTGTGGAGATAGTCAACAGGTATGGACATGGTTATTAAGATTTCCTAAATAACAGGATATGAGAGTAAA
This sequence comes from Harmothoe impar, assembly GCA_947462335.1. Lineage (NCBI taxonomy): Eukaryota > Metazoa > Annelida > Polychaeta > Phyllodocida > Polynoidae > Harmothoe > Harmothoe impar. Next base: position 60,762,374 of record OX381704.1, read on the forward strand.
CTTTTAGGGGACAAAAAAAATCCCCATTTAGAGGCATGGCGTTTTGTGGTGTTTGTTCTGCAATACCACAAAGTCTCACAAAAGAAAGTAATTACAAAGGTATAAATATAAGTTGATTACAGGATTAGAATGAGTTCGGGTCAGAAATAGCATTTAAGTCCGGTGGGAATTGAGACTTAGCAGGCAGTAACATGTGTGTGGCTTTGTGATTAGAAATCAGATTAGATGACATTAATTGGCCGAAATTAAGGCTTCCAGGCTCGCAATAACATGTTTTCATTGTCAGCTTCATATGTTTGTTCACGTTGCATGACAGCGAACGGAGCCATTAGTAAAATGAAACGGGACCATCATTTTACCTGTAGCGGACATCAACAGGTGTTCACGATCTTATTGGTCTTATTCCTGATTGAAGATATCCAGGATGCTGTTTCTCCACAAAATTTAATATGCGGAGGTCCGCAATTTTGCAGAGGTCCGTAAATACACTCTCCATATATTTATGGAGGTCCACAAATATAATATGGACATCATTTTTTTAGTACTTAAGCATACAAATACAGAGCTCCATATATATTTGCGGACTTCCGCAAATTTATGGAAGCAAATTTATGGACCTCCGTAAATTTGCGGAGCTCCACAAATTTTTGGAGAAACAGCACCCAGGATGGTGTTTCTCCACAAATTTGCAGACGTCCGCAAATTTATGGACGTCCGCAAATATATTTATGGAGCTCCACAAATATATACGGATGTCCGCAAATATATACGGAGGTCCGTATCTGTATGCTTAAGTACCGAAGAGAAATATAGATCTATATTTGCGGAGCTCCATAAATATATGGAGAATGTATTTACGGACGTCCACAAATTTACGGACGTCCGCATATTTGTGGAGAAACACCACCCTGGGCATTTATGCAAGAAAAAACACGTATATATATATATGTGGATCAACAAGGGAAAAGGGACCTCCGCGGGGGATTTTTAGTACCAACTCTGGCCACCAGGGGGCTCCATATAGCCAAAAAGGACCAAAATATAGCAAAAACTTATCTGTACTACTTTTTGATATAGAATATGATAGGCCACGTTAGAAGATTCCATTTTTGGTGAAAACATTCCATATTTGGAATGGAAAAGAACGTTTTTGGGCCTAAATTGGCGTTTTTGCACATGTTGGTTGCCATGGAAACATGATTTTCATTCTAAATTGAAATTTTTTAAAAAATCGAATGGAAGAAGGCCCCAAAACGATTTGTATGCTGAAAACAGAATATAAATACCATTTTTAGATCAAAAGCTGTGGCCAATTGTTTGAAAAAGTTTGGATATTTGGCAATTAGCATGATTATGCTAATTAGATAGGAATACCTCTAAAACAAAGGAAGATAGAGCTTATTGGCATTTAAGATTGGACAGTGACCACACATATTCAGAGAGCCAGTACTCAAAAACTAAAAGTGGTACCTGCTTATAAAAGATATCACTGGAAAGCTTATGACATCAATTTTATTATTAAGTTTTTACCTTGGAGGACCCTTTTCCCTCGACTGTCCACATATATATATATTTATATATATATATATATATATACCCAGGTAAAAAAGTACCACGGTAAATATCATGATCTACTCTCGTAAACCAGAATACATCATGGTATAATATAATGCACCATAGTATATCCTGTTATTTTGTGGTATATATAACCATAATTTACTGTGATATACCAAACCCATGATCTAAAATGATTCTAAGATCATAGTATTCCATAATCTATCAACATACCACAATATTCCTTTTATATCGTGATAATATTATCATAACCATTACTCACGTTTATTACAGTACATTAAACTGGTGATAAACCACGGTTTAGATACTATAGTTAACTATGATATACTAGAGTAAACTGTGATATTTACATCTAAGATATATATATGATCTACCATAGTTTTATAGCAATATTGGATACCATGCTTCCTCTGTATCATGGTAAGATCATGGCTTTGAACCATAATTTATTAGGATATACCAGAATAAACCAGGCTATTTTACCCCACATGTGTATCATTGTAAACCATGGTATACCATGGTAAACTGTAGTAACATAGTTCAATTCTCTTACACTAGATGGCAGCCTGGTCTGTGCCAAGTAAAACGTTTATAAATGTTGAAATAATTGAGAATACTAAATAATCTCATACATTCAATGATCAGCAATGTAACCAGGCACCGCCTGGACATCTAAATATTTGAATTCAAATCCTTATTTAAGTTATAATTAGCCATTTCGGTCAGTCTATGGGGATTAACACTGTAGGGCTATTTTGTGGATATTATGCATTATCTGGACAGAAATAGGTCTGGATATTATAAAATACCCAAAATGTAAGGATTAGAGCATAATATGGCAGTATGTCATATGATATGATACAATTGAATGCTTGCATACAGCAGAAATAGAATGTGCACTGGTTGATAATAGGGAATATAGAAAGCACATGGTACCATGGTATACCATGGTATACCATGGTAAACTATAGTAACATAGTTCAATTCTCTCACACTAGGTGGCAGCCTAGTCTATGCCAAGTAAAACATCTATAAATGCTGAAATAATTAGGAATTCTAAATAATCTCAAACATTCAATGATCAGCAATGTAATCTCTGGTTATTTTTAACAAAATATGCCTAATAATTTCCTAAAAAATCAATCAGTCAAGTCTTAGTAAGGCCGGCCTACAGCAATTCCTATGTCTGCCATAGTAGTTATAGTCCAAGAACAGATAGTTAATGAAAGTTATCAATTGACTCATAAATCACCAAATTCTTGTCCTAGTTAAACAAACTAGTAACCAGGCACCCCCCCCTACTGATCTCAGGCATGTTTGAAACCCTTGTTGAGGCGGCTTTCATGATGAATCCACGTGTCAAGATAATTTGCTGCTCTATTTATAGTGCAGATCTCAATACCATACTGTTGGATCCGAGTGTCCCTGTTAATAACAATAACAATAACAATAACAATAGTAACCTTGACCTTGCCAACCCTGCACATGCCCATGGTCCTCACCCTTCCCCTCCAGCTCTCCCTCATGCACCTGGAGCGTGTGTCGGTCTTGACGATGGCGCTGAACTTGATACAGTGCAACACCCACACCAGAAGCTGACCGAGGACTTCATCTTGAAGATAAACAAGGCACTGTTGGACCTAAATGCTAGGTTTGGGGTACATATGCCGTACCTAGACCGCATCTGCCACCGCTACAACCCAAAAAATGGATACAGATTCATTTATACGGGCCTCTTGGAGGGTCACTTACCCACCCCTGACTCCCTAAAAAAGTGTGCTCGTCTAATCACCGCCAGCTTGATCAAAGACAGTGCCAATTGGTGAGTGTGTAGAAATGATTGGTGATTATTTTATCGCCACCACTTCTACCTGGCAATAGATTCATGTATTTTTGGGACCCATGACTGATTATTTTATCGGTCGTGGAGTCCCTACCTACTGAAATGAGCCCTCCCCTAGGCTGTGACTTCCTGTAATGTGGTTATTTTATCGCCTTACTTGAATTATAGGTCATGTCCTAGCAAGATGTACCTCGGCTGCCCACCAATTATTGGAGTGATCAATAAATCTCAGCAACTATAGTGCATGGTCCGGGTGTTTTACCCTGATGGTTATTCTATCGTCATGGTAATAGAAACCTGGATCCTGCTGCACCCACCTGGAATCCTTGATGGACCAACAAATCGAATCATGGACTGTGTGCCTGGTGGATTACTTTATCCGCCGAGCTGCAGTCGAAAAAACTCTACCCCACAATAGATGTCTACACCAGTCGGCTGAGAAATATGTCCGGTACGCCCCACCTAGAAGACCCCACTTATTTGTAAAAATGTTCCATTGGTGAAAGGCCCCATTGACAGTCTACCACCAACACTAGATAATGGTCTATTGTCATGTAATTATACTAGTAAACTGCTGACGTGCATGTGAAGACTCTGGTCTTATTCTCAATTTTCGAGAACCTAATCAGCATATTACATATCATACCTTAATGTTACTCACTTGGAATGCACTACCGCTGGTACAACAGTATATCGAAAAATCAAAGTTACTAAAAGTTGCCATCATGAATTGTGGATATGTCAAAGTTACTAGAGAAAAAACCCAGTGCCCCCCAGAAGACCCTATGGAGTACTAGGGCCCCCTCGGGGACAAGTGCTGCTGCAACGAATACTTAAAAGCCTACACTGGCATACAAAGGAGCCAAGATTACACTATCACACAGTAATGCTGGTCAACATTGTGCCGTAATACATTATGTATTATATGACACCACTGTCCCCAGGTGGTGGTATGGGACCTGCGCACACGATGAATGAGGGAGCAAGCCTCAGTCTCAACTTTACTCGTCAATTACCGGTACCGCCAGCTAATACCGGTACCAACCTAGGAACAATAAGACTTAACTAGTTACCTGCACACTGTCAAAAATGTCAAAATAGAGAGCGCCTGACACCGTGAAGGAGCGCCAATCTGTGAACTGTTAATTGCACATACTTGTTTAATTACATGGAGAAATTGAGAGCACCTTAATAAGGAGTGCCACTGTTGTCTGCTGACACTGCACTAACCCTTCTGATGACAAGCAGACGCGGACTAGTATTACTTGTCACTGTATTACTAACTTATTAATTCCAAACGGACATACCTGCACTTCTGGATCTACAGAGGAGTGCCTAGAATAAGTTACACTTTATTAAAATTCTGCGAGTGCCTAAACTTAGGAGCACCCATCAGTTGGATCTAAGTTCTTCAGTTCTTGTTCTTTGATGAGAATTTATTGTATTATTCTGCTATTATTATTACACAGTATTGCACAACTGGATCATGTGGCCGACACCGAGGCCACTCATCCTCAACTAGACAAGTCAAAGGGAATCCCCCACCGACTTATCTCTCTTAGAGAACAAAAGGCAACTTTGGCTCTAAGTGTACGCACCACCTCGGCTACCAAGCCATCACACCACTTCTTCTTATATTGCTGCCCGTCACCGAGAGCAAAGATGTCACGTATCAGTTACGATGACCTGAGGGCCATGAAGGGTCTAAAATTGATAACTATAAATGCCAGGAGCCTGGAACATAAAGTGGAACAGCTGTATAAGCTTGCATATGGCTTGGACTACCTATGTGTAACCGAGACCTGGTTTAACCCCACTATAAAGACTGGTACCATCAACATTCCCAATATGGCTGTATTTCGCACAGACCGCCCCAACAGTGTCAAGAGAAGGGGGGGAGGAGTAGCATGCTATGTTAAATACGACTATGCATGCTTCTCACAACTGTGCCCACAGTTATGTTTGGCAAATCAACACCTGGAAGTTGTCAGTGTCCTGACTACCTATCCAGGTCAAAAGGAACGAATTATTGTCACAGCATATAAAAGGCCTAGAGGACAAGTGAAAGCTGCATACGAGCATCTCACCACAATCATGAGACATGAGCTAGTGGGAGATCGTGAAGTCTGGGTGGTCGGTGACATGAATGTCAACACTCAAGCCCAGCGGACTGCAAAATACAGACACATGACAAAATTCTTGCATGATTGCTCGCTGGAGTATTTGAAAACTGGACCAACCTATAAACACCCGGTTCATGGAAACTCCACCCTAGATCACGTATACACAAACTGTCGCTTTGTGTTAAGAAATGGACTCATGGATGATACTATTAGCGACCATTATGCTGTATATGTACTGAAAAAACAGGACAAAACCAGACGGGAGAAGACAACCTGCACGGGCAGAACCTACAAGAACTATAGTCGGGAGGGGTTGGCTGAGCATCTGGATACCCTGGACCTGGACCACCTGGCCCAACATAACGACCCAGAAGTTATCTATACAGAGGTAGTAAGGTGTGTGACTGCATACCTAGATGTGCATTGCCCTGTCATCACAAGGACAGTACCGGTAACCTCAGCCCCCGAATTCACACCCGAAGTGCTAGTACTAATCAGACGGAGGAAAAAGTGTTTGAGACGGTCCCGCCGAATCAGACGGGGTGTGTATAACATCCATCTAGCACAAGCAAATCGTCTAAGCAGGATGGTAAACAACAAGGTGGCCAATAACAGAAGGAAGGCAGTTTTGGAGAACCTGGATCGCTTCAAGCACGACCCGAAGCGCTTCTGGGCTGCCATCAATGCACTCTGGAAAGGCAAAAACCCGTCCCAACAGATACGTCTGAAGGACCAGAACCAACAAGACGTTAACGAATGTGACACAGCAAATTTCATTAATGATTACTACTGTGCTGTTGGTGACAGGTTAGCCCGTGCCTTTGACAACCATGCGGCCCAACCACTTGGCCCACGAGCAACAGCTGTTGGTGGTGACCCTGTTGGTGGCGACCCGGTTATCTGTCACCTTCATCCAGCTGATCAACCACAGATAAACAAGTTGGTGAACAGGATAAACACTGACAAAAGCTCTGGAATCCGAGACTTGAAAGCCCAAGTCTTGAAAGACGTCCTGCAAGTGAAACCCAGTCTGGCTAGTGCTATCATAAACACTCCAATCACCAGTAGCACTGTCCCGGCCTGCTGGAAGGTGGGCACTGTGACACCACTGCCAAAGTCAGGATGCAGCACAGACGTGGGAAATTGGAGACCCATAAGTACCCTGAACATGTGTAACAAGCTGATGGAAAAGACAATACACCACCAACTGATGCGTCACTTGATTGAGAACCACCACATCTCTGATCGCCAGTCGGGATTCATGCCGGGGCGCAGCACGGCGGATGCAGTGTATGGACTTGTTAACACCCTCTACACTGCAAGAAACAAGGGTCATCGGTCGGCCGTGGTCTTCCTCGATCTGAGGAAGGCCTTTGACACGGTCGACCACACCATCCTCCTCGAAAAGATGACCAGAAGTAATCTTGCCCCAGCGTCTGTGTCACTTCTGCGGCACTACCTCAGCGACCGCAAACAACAAACAAGAGCTAATAACAAGCTGTCAGACAGTGCATACGTGGGTAGAGGAGTGCCTCAGGGCTCCGTGGTCGGGCCACTACTCTTCATCAGCTATATCGACGACGTCTGTGACATCATTGAACACAGCAAGTACTTCCTGTACGCCGATGACTTGGCCCTTGTTGTGTCGGGCAAGAATGTCGAGAGAGTGGCCATGCTCTTACAGCAGGACCTGCTCCGAGTGAGTCACTGGTGTGAACAAAACAAACTGACAATCAACTCGCAAAAGACACAGGTGATGTGGTCTTACTCATCTAGAATGGCCCCAGACATGACGAACACTGTGCTCCGACTAAACGGGGTGGACTTGGAAGTTGTTGGAAGTTTCAACTACCTGGGTGCTGTACTAGACACCCACATGTCGATGACCCCAAACCTCCGAAAGGTCATCAACCTGGTGCAGGTAAGAATCACCCAACTCCGTGTTATCAGGAAGCGCTCCAACCAGACCACAGCGGTACAAGTGTACAGTCACATGATTAGGTCAATTCTTGATTACTGCTGCTTCCTACATGGTGGTGGCCCGGTATGGGCCATCAGGAAATTACAAACACTACAGAACAATGCCCTGAGGGTGTGCGAATGCATACGCGACCCTAGAGGGGTGGATATTGATGCACTACACACAAGAAACAACACTACCAAACTGGAAGTTACCCGGCGCCACCAACTACTGTCCCACCTGCACCGCGAGTCTCTGGACGACAACAATGTTGTGGTGCCAGCCAGAGCGCTGAGAGGGGGCGTGAAGAAGCAGCTGAAAACCCCAAGGAACACAAAGGATATCTATGAGAAAGGACCGTACCACAGAGGCTTGGCAGTCTGGAATACACTGGACTCAGATACCCAGCACACAAAAGACAGAGAAAAATTCATGAGCTTGATTAAGTCATAGTTTAATACACGGTGATTATCAGCTAGAAATATCACATGAGAGACTAGATCCCCCTGGGATGGTGACACGTGGCAGATTTGAGACTTGAAATATCAATGCCTATGTTTAGACACTATACACGGAGCAGTATAACCTATGTAAATACTAAAGTACACATTCATGAATAATGATTAATGCTCTAGTACTATATTTAAATATCTACTTCTTGGCTACATTAGAGCTCTAATATTCTATCGAATCCTGTCTGTCAGGCATTCCTTGGCATTATAATGAAAAACTTCGCATGTACTAAGATTATTATGCCACAATAAAAATTCTCAACAACAACAACAACACCTGGACATCTAAATATTTAAATTCAGGTCCTTATTTAAGTGATTATAAGCATTTCGGTCTGTCTATGGGGATTAACACTGTAGGGCTATTTTGTGGATATTATACATTATCTGGACAGAAATAGGTCTGGATATTATAAAATACCCAAAATGTAAGGGTTAGAGCATAATATGGTAGTATGTCTTGTGATATAATGCAGTTGATTGCTTGCATACAGCAGAAATAGAATGTGCACTGGTTGATAATAGGGGATATAGAAAGCACATGGTACCATGGTAAACCATGGTATACCATGGTAAACTATAGTAACATAGTTCAATTCTCTCACACTAGGTGGTATTTAGTATATGAGATGACTTTTCTAGGGTGTTCAAATCATAAATGATATCTATAATTGTTAAAATGATGATAATTTTGGAATACCTGAAACATTAAAGCCATGAACAATTTGATCTAGATGTACTTTTGACAAAACTTGCCAAATAAATTGACAATAGACTGCAGGAAGCACTTGAAAAGATACAAACACCTATTTGTTGTAAATATGACTTGCATATAGCCACAGGGGTATCTTTGTAACAATCTAATAGTAACTTAGAACTATTCATGGTTTACAATAGTAATGTACCTGGAATCATGTTCTAAGTTCTGGGATGACACATGTGTCTTGGTACTAGGATACTTTGTAAAAATTTATGTGGAACCAAATTGGATTTGATTCAAATGGATTCCTTTTGGACATAATCAATACCATGATATACCAGCATAAAGATCATGATAATATCACAGTACAATAACCATAGCTAGTTCCAAACTACCACAGTAAATTTACCGTGGTGTACCACATATTGATACCATGGTATACATGTGAAGCTTTGTTAATATGATAGTATACAGGACACAAAATATTATGATTTTGGTCTGAACTACGTAATTTTAGTAGGTTTATCAACGTCAAAACATTAAGGTTTATTTACCAATCTCAAACCTGCAGGTCTGATTTACGTAGCTCCTGAAGAGGTAAATCTATGTTTAACACACTACATATAATTCTACATAGTGGGACTCAGACAAAGACTTGTAATATATTGCAGACAAATTTACATTTGCAAACAATATTCCTACAAAGTAACTACTATAATTTTCAATCTCATCTCATTCTACATACTATATTCTTGTAGTTCAATTGAACAGCCTGACAGTATAGATCTGTTGAAAAGTTTTGGCTGCAGAGAGGCTTTGTAATTCTTCCATTACCAGCAATGTGGTGTCCTCACAGTAAAGTGCCTCAAAGCACCTATTCATGCACAGTACTTTAATCACCTGTCCTTTATATATAAATATTCTATTGAATACGGTTTATTTGCATGATATTGAATTTCAGAATTAATGAGAATTTACTGCTTGAATGTGGTAGATTTGTTAAAGAGCTGTAATATTCTCTCCATAATTGATAGTGCTGCCACCAAGTGTGACACGGAAAAGTCATCTACCCAATTGAAGTTGAAAAGTTACGTCGTTTAACGTAGATCTATGTAGAATCTTTACGTCTGAATGAGGTAGATCAACGTAAATCAGACGTCTACATCTGTTGAACGTAAATAAACCTTAACGTTTTGACGTCTACAAACCTTCCAAAATTACCAATCTCAAACCTTTTGGTTGGACATCTACCTAGAGAAACCTCTGAGCTACGTTGGAACTACGTAGGGTGTTTACTGGGGTGGTCTGCAATGTCAGTGTATTAACTAGACGAGCTAACCAAGTATTTACCCAAAGTATATTGGTCCATACTCACCTTAAATGGAAGTATAGATAAATAACAAGGAACAGTCATTTAAGTGCTATATGCTGCACCTGAGAGAGGCAGTATAATGCACTTTTGTTGCAAAAGTCAATCCAAGAAAAACACAAGGAACTGAATATTTCTTTGAAGTATTTAATTGTATACATAATGTAAATATTTTTTTCCCACTGACTGTAACGGAAGAACGTGTTTCACCTTTACATGAGTTTATTATTCAAAACAAAAGAAAAATCTGAGTGGTTGCTAGGCGTTGGGAACTATATATGATACGCGTTGGTAACGTAGAGGGTGTGGATGTGTACCATAGTACTTACACAAACCATATCTAAGGCAGCTTCTATACCTTTGAGGTTTTTAATATCTAAAATCCTATTACCAATGTGAAACTCTGCTCATTTCATTTCATAATGCTAAAATCTGAAATGACTTCCATTTCATTTTGAGGGTACAAGTACTACAGCAATAACTCTAGATATCCGGCCTCAGAGTGTACCATTGGTGTTATAGATTGTTATGATTGCCTGGTGACAAATAGGAGGGTTAATGTAGAGCCAGGATCTGTGTGGGAGGATGGGGGTAGGACCTGTGTGGTGGGACTAGTGGGGAGGGGGTTGCCCCCAGGAGTAGTACCGGTGACCCATGGCCCTTTAGTATAGAGGATCCAAGCCAGTCAGTGTCAGACAGACAGGCCGGAGACACAGGACACTCCACCATGGAGGGCTCCAGACTACTCCTCCTCTCCTTTCTCCCTGTGGTGGCAATTCTGATTTCTACACAGCTACAGCCGGTAAGTTCAATTAAAGATGCTTGAATAGTGTCAAAATTGATCAATCGTCTATATAACTTAATTAATGTCTACATCATGAAAAACGATTTAAGGGTATACCACCATGATATATGTTATAAGAATATCACCTTAGCCCAGGCTGCAAGATTAGAAAAGGGAGTTTTTTCCCGTAAAGTATAGAGATTGCATCTTGATTGTTATGTCTGTAATAGTTTCTCCTAGAAAAGCAGGACGATATGACAACTCCATTTTGGATAAGGGCATCGGTTAGATGCCAATGCACGTTCCGTTTCCCCTCTTCCGCCTCCTATACTCTGCACTATAAAAGAAATGTCATCAAAATAATTGTGATTCACTGGTAACTTTTGGGACATAACTTACACCGTTTTTCTGTGATGGTCACCATTAATTTTACGTAGAATCACTGTTCCAAATATACAGAAATTCAGCATTTTTGCCAGTGCTATTACATACTTTGGCAATATTCTATACGCCTCCAAGGGGGTCTGATTATGGTGACTTTAGTACTATGGTTTACATCTAAAAGCGTGCGTATTATAAGTCACACCCCAGCTAACAAAAAAACTCTTTGAAACGTTTGCAAACGTTTCGAAAACGTTTAGACTAAAACACCTTCAATGAATTTGTATAAAAAGAGGTTTTCTTCCAAATGTTTGCAAATGTTTGGAAACATTTTTTCTTAGCTGGGACCTTGACTTTTTCCCGATCCTATAAGCCACATTGTTGATCTGACTTGCATACTAGCCATGGCCTATACATGAGGTTTTACTCTATAGGATTGCTACAAGGCAAAGTTAACAGACGTGGGGATATATGTAGGGTATATTACCACAAAATAAGTGCATGTATCCACATCAGCTGAATATTATCAAGTGATCAGAGTATTTTGTCAAAATTATTATAAGATTGGTCTTATCTTAATCTTGATAAATCTTAATCATAAAATCTTAATAATACTCACCAAATATAGATGGCACCACTACTATGTGGCCTTACTCTGATTCTGAACATTTACCACGACACCGTTTGAACATGTGTAGTCTTATATGTCTTAAAGGATATTATTCATCAGGTAGAATGACTGATAGATCTATATAGATTCTGTAGTGGTTGCTACTATCCCTATATATGTGCAAGTGTATGACATATTTTGTGGCTGCCAGAGCAATACATAACACACCCAACCATTCATAGTATTGCTGTGCACAAAGTAGCCCCCATCCCATTACACAGTCAGACCGTTTACACTGGCTCATACTGTCATTATCCCCACCAAGTAAGGGCTTCCCCATCAGCTTGCCAAATAACCCTTCCCCTCTCTCAGAAGTAGCATTGGCTGGTGTGAGGGTGAGAAGCGTATACTCTGGGTATAAGGTTTGGGTTGGTGGTTTTGCTGACTATTACCTACAGCATATATAATGATACCCCTTTGACCAATGCACAGATGGGTCAATCATACATCGTTTTGCCATTGATGTTTGCCCTAGTATGCTCCTGCCATAGATGGGGCCAATAATGTCACCAATTAGGGTATTGCAGTTTATAGGTTAAGGACCTGACGGCAAAGGTGTTACCATGTATGATCCATTTATACCAGCATTCCAAATTACCAAATGGCATATTGACTGGGCATAATTTACCCCATTATAAATCTCACACAGCCGGAGATTGTGAGTCAAATCCTTGCGAATAAGTAAATTCAGCAGACAATGAACTGAAGGGAGGGGAGCCCTGGGAGAATTGGGACACAAAATTATAATCATAACATGTTTGCTTGTGATTTCTACAATGACAAGAATAACCAAATGCCTTTGTTTCATGAAGAAAGGCTACCAATAAACCTTTCATTTGGACTATTTAGATTCATCCTAGCCAGCCATGATTTCCGTCTAGGGCCTTTTGAAATTTTGAGAAATTCCAGGGAGAACTGGGACACTTCGAGGAGAACTGGGACACTACCTAGGGAGAACTGGGACACACCAGGGAGAACTGGGACAGTGTAAAAAGTGTGATTATTAACCAATGAAACATCATTTTGCTTTACTTTACGTTCATTATGATCATATGTAACATATTAGCTTCAGTCATAGGTCTAAGGGAAAAAAAATTAAAGCACAATAAATCTTCACCCGGAGTGTCCCAGTTCTCCCCGATAGTCAAGAGTGTCCCAGTTCTCCCTGCAATGAGTGTCCCAGTTCTCCCCAGGTTGAGATTTTTAAGCAAAATGTTATTACAGTTCAAAATATGCTTAACTGTGACGAAACCTGGGAATTGGTAACATTCGGGGGAATAGCCATAAATGCTCTAAATATGATATTTCTGGAGATGTAGCTAAAAATGTGAATACTTAAGAGAAAATGACATTAGACTAACTTTTCCCAAGGAATTTTTTGAAGCTATTATCATTCTAAATTAGTCTTATTTGGAATGTAAAAAGAACGTTTTTAGCCATTTTTAGCCCATCGGTTGACATTTGGTTGCCATGGCAATCATCAATTCATTCTTTTGGAATGAAAAATTATCCCTATCCAATTGCCCCATCCATGAGGATTTCAGAACTGAAAACAGAATGCCAATATTCCTACCAGATCCAAATCTATGTACAATAATATGCATTTATTGGTTTAATTTCTAATAATTATGATTTATATGGATTATTTGAAAAAAGATTGATATGTGATCGCATTGCAGTCTATTCCGAATTCCTACATGTCCCTACCATCCAACGTTTGAGATGTCATATCTCAGCAACTATTTCAAATATTTTGATGCTTGACACATCAAATTGTAGCTGAAGACATGAACTTAAATAAAGGTGTTTTCCCCTAATGTCACGTTTTCCCACGTTTTGTCACAATAATTTAATTTACTGTGTTTTTGTAAGTAGCTGGTCATTTTGCCATCTATCAATGCTACATAATGCAACACAAAAATATTTTCTCATCAAAAGGTAACACTACATAAATTTAATCGCCAGAGACCTGGGAAAAAAACTTTTTTTCCTAAAAATGTTATAATCTGTTTTAGTTCTAAGTATAATAACATCACAGTAATTTTTTTTATCATAAAAAACTTAAATATTATTGGCCCAAAAAATAGCATCGGTGGCTATGCATTAAAGTTATTGGTTATGGGCAGAATACACAGTGTCCCAGTTCTCCTTTGTCCCAATTCTCCCAGGGCTCCCCTACTAATATATGACTTCTTGTGCCCTGGTGTGAAGGATAGGATATAGTTTCTACCTTGCATCAGTAAAATATGTCACCTCATGTGAAAAGTTAAGTGCCGTACATTGTAGTATTTGGATACGGATTTGCAGACCTAAAATGTCTGGCAATGTGAGAAAAAAAACGTGGCACATTTGTAAACCGCAGAGGTTTCAGGGCATTGCAGGGGAAAATATCTAATTATTTTGATATGGTGCACTAATCAAATCGCCACACTTAGCTAAGCGTTATTAGCCGATTATGCTTTGCAATAAAGCATCAGACCCTTCTATATCACCAAAATACCTTCAACTCTCATAAAAGAGTTTTTCCTAAGGCCAAAAACAAAAATGGTGTGTTTCAGGTTACCCGACCCTACCTACCTGGGCCTGTTGCAGATATTCCAAAATCAAGCCTTCTAGCATACCTTTGCTTATTTCATGGTGCATACGATGACCACTATGCTTAAGTTCTAGAAATACCGTATCCCATGGCCCCCATGGGATATGGCGTTCCCGTATCACATGGCCTATGACATCATCATTTGTTCAAATGTTTATGGCCATTTATTTGTGACTAAACATATTTTGAAGAGTAAAAACCATGAAACAAAGGCAAAGGCCCATGGCCTGAGGATTTTTGGTATCATTCCCCCCTTGGTGGGCCTGGAGCCGTATGCCGGGAAGTTTGTAATATATAGTGTTAAAATATCCATTAACCCATTTCTGTTTAAATAGCCCCCATTTTAGACCTTTTGAAACTTTCTGGTCAAATAATACACCCGGTCAAAGACTACACCTGGTCAAAGACTACACCCGGTCAAAGTCGTTTCAATTGTATCAATCTCATGAGACACGGCCTTATATGATATTATGTCCTCTATTTATTTATATCAATACATGTAAAACAATATATATCAAAAAGAAATCCTGGGTGCCTAACCCTTCTTTTTCAGACATTGGGTTCATCTCCAAAATCGCAACATCTATCAGCAGAAATTGGAGAAAATATCTATATGACTTGTTTTGATATTTGATTTCTAAAATCACAACGCATATAGCCGATATTGGCCCCCTATACCCCTGCAAAATCGGCCATGAGACCCTGGTTTCCAAATAAACTACATTTTTCTCCTCTCTCTCGTGTTCTCTACCTACTCTAGGTGTCTGCTGGCGGTTTTATAGAAATTGAGTTTGTGAAGTACATCAACCCAGAAGGTAAAGGGAAGAACGGCCAGTGCTGTGATGGACGATGGGGCATCTGTGCCGGTGAATGTGACCATTTCTTCGTCATTTGTATTGATGATGTGGACAGGTAGGCTATCATGTTATAAAAAATATGTAATGTGTGTAATGAGGAAAATCAACATTATACAATAGACTATATAATCTTCTAAAGTCTGGTAGCCTATATTGTACCAATAATGTATATATACCTCCCGCCATACAGGATTACATTGTCACTTGAACGTATCCATTATATGCGTACCTATTATATATGCAATAGCGTCGTTTCAGGATGCTCCCTCATGAAATATTTTAATTTGACTTCTTATATGTTGCACTAATTTCAGTGAAAATACAACTTATCCTTGTAAGTATAATAAAACAACAACTCTACCTGTGCAGAACCAGAACTCGATCGATTTCAAAGATCTACCAAAGGATATAAATCTACCGAATCCATTGAGAGTAAAACTGAATCCACTCCAGGTAAGTGAATTAGTATCTATGTGTGTATGTGTTATATACATGTATACGTATACATATGTATACATTGTATATATTTGATCAAAGTATTTGGTTGATCATGGTGAAATCCAACTTCATTCACAATTACACAAAATCAATGATGATGCTTCTCTGCTTTCCTTATAGATATGTGTAGGTGGGGTAGACTACCCATGGCATTTTAGATATATGAATGTAGGCCCACATAAACAGTTATAAAGCATGTTGCTCCTCTAACCAACTCTATGCAACATCACAGTTGGACATCTCCCTGAAGATAGCCGTATATGACAAGGACGGTAGCTCCTCCACGGATGACGTAGACTTCATCAGACATGATATAGGTACTGGACGAAACCACATACCGGTTGGTCTTGCAAGGACCATTAATATGACCTACAGAACAGCGTAAGTCACTTGTACACCACAGTACGAGAGAGAGGAGAAACTGCCGTTTTGTATGATCGGTTTCTTCCGATTTTGCAGGGGTGTAATTTCAATTCAATTCAATTTCAATTTTAAAAGTTCTTTATTTTCATCCTAAACCAGCGAAGAGGGAGCCAATATCGGCTATGGAAAATTGCCTAGATGTGGTTTGATCTAGAGAATAACAGAGTATTGGGGGGTTACTTTATCCCTTTCGTGCCCAGAACACTAAAATCCACGGTTTTAACATAATCTATCGTGTATACATCGCCCTGACCCCCCTAATCATCGGATAAAGATGATTTATACACTATATGAAGCACGCTGACAGGAGCTTTTAAACGATACCTCACATGCTTTACTAACTTGTGTGGTTCGGTAATAGTATACAAAAATACACAAGAAAATGTTTTTTAAAATGGCATTATCATATCGTCGCGTTTTGGCGCTGGGTCTTGAATAGGCGCCTCCCTTGAATAGGGGCCGGGGGTAGGGGTGTTCTGAAGTAAATAGGCGCCGGGCCTTGAATAGGCGCCTGGTCAATGTCTATGTAAGACAATAAAGGGGTCAGGGGAGGGGGGGGGGTAAAGTGTTAGGATGTGCCCAGTGGGCAAAATATTCAGTTCAATGTTGAATAAACGTTGTATCAACATTAAATCAACATTGACAACTATTAATCAATGTTGATTCAATGTTCTGTGCCTATACTGGGTGCGTGTTTCCCTAACTAATTAGCAGTGAGGTGTGAAAAAAGACAACCAATTAAAGTGCCAGGGGAGGGGGGGGGGTGTGGTTGTAGCTCTCACGCCTTTAGAATTTACCTGTGTTAACACCTGAACACTGTCAGCTTTGTTTGCTTACCAGTATTTCAATTTCTGTTTATACAAGCTCCTTCTCCAAGGAGTACATCTCTAAACTAATAGGCCTTGAATAGCAGCCTCCCTTGAATAGCCGCCGGGTGTAAGGGGCTTTGAAAACAATAGGGGCCGGGGCACCAACGCACGACGATATGGTAAATGCACTTACCTTACAATGCGCGGTCTGGCCCAGGAGAGCTGATAAATTACATAATTATATTCACAGAAAATTGATAAAAATTGTGAAAAAGTGATAAAACATGTTTTTTTTCCTGGGGATTAAAATTAAAATGTTGATATGCTTTTATTTTCAATAGGTATGCATTAATTTGAACAAAAAAATTATGATCATGCTAAAAACGGCCCAAATGTGCCATTCTCAACTAAAAGAGGCATAATAATGGGAATTACTGACATTACAGGGACATAAATTCAAACCAGCAAAGTCAGCAAATCAGTAAAGTGTTAGGATGTGCTTGTTTCTCTAACTAATTAGCAGTTAAGTGTGAATAAAGCCAACCAATTAAGGTGCCGGGGGGGAGGTGTGGTGGTAGCTCTCACACCTTTAGAATTCACCTGTGTTAACAACTATACCAACTAAGAGGGAGCCAATATCGACTACCGGTATGGGAAATTGCCTAGATGTGGTTTGATCTAGAGAAATTGTATATCAAAACATTTAGATATTTTCTCCTGATTCTGCTGAAAAATGTTGGGATTTAGAGATGTATCTAATATCCGGCACATAGTAACAATGTTAGACCCTCATAGTCTTGGTTCTACTCAATGTTTTCAATTTATTCTCCGTCAGCAGCCTACCCACCACCTAACAGCACATTACTATATAGCTCACGCACTTTAGAGGGACGGGGCATCTATAAATATAATAAGTGCATTCGCGCGAAATTTCCCCACCATCCCCTGTAAATACTAAATTACCACTCCCTCATTTATTTTTGATCAGGATGGAGGTGAAGGTGCGATTTGGTTGTGATCAGGACTGGTATAATGATGTGTGTGGCCAGCTGTGTCGACCTCCTTCATCCGGTCAACATTATGATTGTGACAAGCAGACAGGCGACAAGATATGCAAGCTAGGTATGTTACCCATGTATGGCGGGAAGATAAATCGATCCATGGAATGTTAAAGGAAATGTCAATGAGCACACCAACTCCGCCTGGTGTATGTTTGTATAGGATCCATAAAGAAACATTTTTCCCGGTGTAGTTTTCCTACTTAAAGGCGATTTAGACTCTGAACCCTGAAATAAATGCTGTCTTCTTTACATATAGGTAATCGATTTCAAAATAAATAATTATCCGCCT
This sequence comes from Harmothoe impar, assembly GCA_947462335.1. Lineage (NCBI taxonomy): Eukaryota > Metazoa > Annelida > Polychaeta > Phyllodocida > Polynoidae > Harmothoe > Harmothoe impar. Next base: position 60,780,824 of record OX381704.1, read on the forward strand.
TCAAAAAACATAATATGTCTACTTTGAAAATAAATTATACTATTCGTACAGGATGGGAGGGACCTACATGCTCTACAAGGAGCAGCAGGTGCACAGACGACTCATGTGAGAACTTTGGACGATGTACCTCCAGGGGCAACACCCAACACTGCGAATGTTCATCCGAGTTCACAGGTATGTGACACTGCATGAATGTTGGCATTTAAACAAAGATTGGGCTGCTTAGAGTCACACTTTAAGCAATTCCGGTAAATACACCTTAAAGCTGTTTAAATGCTACGATGACCTTTCAGTGACATTTACATAGCATTTATTGAACTTAAAGCTTTAAGCCATTTTAAGCAATACAAGGTTTGCTTGAATGCCAACGTTCGTTTAGTGTAAAGGATAACCCACAACTAACTGAATATCTGTGAAAATAACCGATATAACTAATGTAATGATGTTTGAAATGATGTTAGGAAAAACGTTAGAAAATAGTGATATTGAGTCCACATTTACGTCTAACCCACACAACCAACCGTTTTAAAACCTTATCACAAGATGTTTTCGCTGACTGGCTAGGGGATATCTGAATTAACCTTTAGTTTTGGGATACAACCAAGGTGTGAAATGCGTCGTGATCTTACCTGTATGTTAATTATCTACAATGTACAAGATATGGTTGTATTCATCAAATGCAACGTGAAGTGTGTTGAAAATAATACATTTCAATAGGGACCCACTGGGTCCAAATGGAATTTATTGTTCCCTGAAAGGGAATAGGTGCACATAAAAACAAAAATAATAAAAAAGAGAGGAAGAACTTGACCTGAATCTTCCCTCAGCCAATAAGAAAGCAGGGTTTGGTACCACATGACCTGACACTCGCCAGGAGCGGCATTATTGAACCTACCTGTGTCAGAAGGAATGTAGTGTTGGGACACGACAGTGCCTCGTCCTCAAATAGTTGAAAATAATACTAATTAATAAGCCACACGATTGTCCCCTTCATCAATGTTCTATTTGAATACAAAACAATACATACTCAAGCCAGATAGGATCGGCGAGGAAGATGCTATTTACAGTTTTAGAGCTGCTAGCAACTTGTTGTGAGCTAGACCGAGTGATGCTGCAATACTCAAGATACTCATACATGTGGTTTGTTAATAACTTGAGGTGCGCGATGTGAGATCGATGCGTGTGACAATAAGTGTGAGCCTGGAACATGTCGACGTACGGCAGTTGGCCGTGACGGATACAACTGCCTCTGCGCATCGGGCTATGAAGGTACGTCCACTGTATGGGGTTTGAGTTTGAGTTACCTCTAACAAATAATAAATATTTATTTGGCACAAAAGAAATCTCAGGACCAGATGAAAATATGTGACATATTAGAGAGATAAATCAAGATAGATTATAATGATAAATAAGGGGTTACAGGGATTTTGACAGGATTTTTTTCAATGGGACAATGGCGCACTCCTCAGCAAGAACAATGCGCCATTTTGAGAATTAATGGGCCATCAGTTTTACAGTAAAATGTACAGAAAAATAGGGGGCGCCTCCCTGGCCCCTGTATCCTTGTACAAACCATGCGCTATATGGGCATGCTTTGTACCACAATGACATTAAAGCAGAGATGATAGAGAAGAGAGAAGGGGCATAGGATTTGGGGAGGCATATCAGAAGGCATATACCCGTATATAGATCTATATTGTGTAAGTAATATAGATCTATATTATTCAACAGAGGTGGAAGCGATGCTAGCGCATGCGCGTCATCAGGATTTAGAGACTTAATACAGGGCTGCCAAGTAGTACGCTTTTGGCGTATTAGTACGCTTTTTGGACTCATTTTGAGCCAGAATACGCTTTTACATTTTGAGTACGATTTAGTACGCTTTTGAGGTATGCAGTACGCATTTTGGCTTTTATTGGCTATTATTTCACATATATTGAGTACACATTTTAGTTTTAGATAATTCTCACTTAGCCCCCCCCCCGCCAAAAAAAAGGTTTGTTCCAGGTAAGATGGTCAGAAAATGTAGGGTCAGTAGGTTGGATATTCTTGTTTTTTTAACTCTTTTTTTTAACATGAAAGTACTGGCCAGCCTCTCCCAAGACACTAAAATTGACCCAAAAAAGGGTAAAAATACAGAATATTCTTCAAAATTGCATAAGAAAAAAAGTAGGGTCGGCCCTGTTTTGATAGGGTCGGTCAGGTGACCTGAAACAAACCTCTTTTTTTGGCCTTATATGACCCAGTGGTGAAAGGGAAATTATTGCCATTTTCATTGTTAATTTTTTTATGGTCCCCCCCCCCCTCAGGCAAGTTGAAATTGAGCACAGTCGACCCCTTTGAGCTATAGTAATGCGCTGGCTTTTGGGCTAAAAAGGGGTGCAATTCTTTTGTCCCCCCCCCCCCTCAAGAAGGGTCCAAACTTTTTTGGTTCCAACCCCCCTTCAAGGGATCCAATATTTTTTTGTTTTGGCTATAATGGAACAGACAAATTATAGTGTTTTTGTTCATGTTATGTTAATGCAGGCACCCTAAATCAAAAGTACGCTTTTAGTACGCTTTTGGGGGGAAGGGAGTACGCTAAATACGCTTTTCAGGCAAAAAATGACCCAAAAAATACGATTTTTGAAGTTTTGAGGTTGGCAGCTCTGCTTAATATTTGTAAGATAGAAAATTATACAGCACTTATTGTGGAGTTAAATGAATTTTGCTGCGTAAAACCAATAAAAATATCAATTTCTAAGATACTGACTTGTGTTGGTTTGGGTTAGGGGGGGGGGACAAATTAAAAAAAAAACATAGTATAGTAATCAGTATATACATATACCGGTATATATACACCAATCCCCTTGTGCTCTTCAGAGGGCGTTTAAATTGCTCTTTATTTACTGTTGTTTGTAGAAAACAAAAGTGTCTACCCTTTTGATTTCATAACTTTGGTTCTAGTTGGAATATTTGAAAAATTCTTTCAGTTTTGGAAAGCTTATGCGCCACAGGGCGCACCTGTAAGGATTTCTATGCGCCATTAAGGATTATAATGCGTGAATTGCGCGCTGCGCGGCCCTGTCAAAACCCCTGCGGGTTAAGATGCATTTATACCACTGTTGCTTGAGATATCTGAGAGGAACATTTATTTGCTATATGATGTAAATGATTCTCTTGGTTGCACTTACAGCGAAAAGAGGAAATCAGGGTGAATTCTGTCAGTTGACTGCCCGGCCCGAGGAGAATAAGCCACGTCCAGGTGAGGGGAATAATCCTCGCCCAGGTGAAGGGAATAATCCTCGCCCAGGTGAAGGGAATAATCCTCGCCCAGGTGAAGGGAATAATCCTCGCCCAGGTGAAGGGAATAATCCTCGCCCAGGTGAAGGGAATAATCCTCGCCCAACACCGAGACCGACTAATCGCCCAACGGAGAGGCCCACTCCTGAACCAACACGGAGACCTAATCCAGATGAAGGGAACCGGCTTCCAGACCGACCAGATCCGAGCAGACCTGGTCCAAGCAGGCCCGGTCCGAGGCCCGACACAGGGGACACTAGGCCTAGCCCAGGAGAAAGAACAGGTATATCTACTTTACATTGGCCGTGCTAATATTTGGGGGAACTAAATTTAGAGATATGCGTATATTATTCAAAGTGATGCCAATTTTGCTACCATGCGTGCTTGTTTTTTTTTACCAGGGGTAATGTTTAATTATAACTTGCAATAACAATCATGTATAATCATGGAATTATATCCTAGTGTCTTTGTGTTTCAGACATAATAGACTGTGACACCATTGGTAAGAAGGGGTACCAGTACAGCACTGGCCTCTACAACATCCAGCTAGGCACGGCCAGAACGAAGGTCATGGTATGGAAAAATAGCGGTTAAATCTTTATGTATAAAAGAAATGAAATTTGCTGTGATGTCCATTTTAACCTCATGGACCCAATGGATGCACTCATGGGACGCTAGTGCTTAATTTACTTCCCAGAAAAGTATTTGGCTCGTAAGAGTGGAGTTTGGGCATTAGGCACACATACATCAAAGACCTCATAATAGTTATAATAATTCTACAAAAAAAACGTAGTGAATTATCATACAAGGTCATTGCAGACATAATATCAATTATGTTGCTACATGAATATCATTCACTTCATTGTTCACCTGTGCAGGTGTTCTGTGAAATGACGTCCTCGGGTGGCTATACCTACATCATGCTCCGGGGTGGCCGTGGTACTCTCAACTTCTACCGAGACTGGTATGCATACAAGAATGGCTTCGGCGATCCTGGCCCCGACAAAGAACACTGGATAGGCCTGGAGGCTATGTATCTACTAACTAAACAACGCAGGTAAACGTCGGTTTAAGAACGAATGTGTTTATTTGTATAAATTTATTAACATAATATTATAGTAATTTGCTTGGTTAATTGCGTTGCTGGAACAGCATTGTATATATACTTGTATGTGTACCAAGATGTTAATCCATGAACCTCGCTGATCCATCTTCACTTTAAAGCATGACGTTCGTAGATGATAAGAACATGGAACGGTAGATGTATTTATCAGTGAGACTGGAGCTTTGATTGACTGGTGCATGACATCTAAAATTGCCTATCGGAAAATGAACTTGCTGCTCTGAATATGCAATTGTTTTTCTGTTCTTCAAAAAGGTACAAATTGAGAATTGATATGAAGCTTGCAAGTGGTCGCACGGTCTACGCAGAATACATGAATTTCTGGCTTGACAGTGAAATATTTAATTATAGACTGCATATTGACGGCTTCAGAGGAACTGCAGGTAAGGCCATCAACATAATAAAATGTCGAGGGTCCTATTTATATGCCAGAAGCACGTGGGGACGAACCTGCCAAGTCACTAGACGCCACCCATTTTACCTGTAATCTTAAAAGGCCCACTTTTCCAGTAATCTTAATCAGTTTCCAGGCCTACCCTCTAGATGGCACCACTGTTAGTTGGTAACATTGCAGTATATATCGGGGGCTCTGCCCCCGCACCCCCTTTTTCTTTCTCTCTTTTTTTTCTTTTTCTTTTTTGAAACTGTAACAGAACTATAACCGAATCTATTTACCACTAAAGGATGGGATGGTTAGAACTAAAGGAAAGGAAATTCATACTTGCAGCCTTACAGTGGCACCATCTAGAGAAGAGCTGGGAATCATTAAGATTACAGGGAACATGGGTTTTTAAGATTACAGGGAAAATGGGTGGCGTCTAGTGACTTGGCAGGTTCGTCCCTTGTTGCATACCAGAAAGGGTCTATTGGGACAGTAGGCACATTTGACAACCGGTGATTCAATGATGGACTGAATTGTGTGCCCATCGTGGGCACAACCTTCAGCTCAATGTGAATCAACAATGAATCATCAATGTCAACCGATTTTCAATGTTGGTTCAATGTTCTGTGTTCAATGTTCAGCCTCGCCCTGCAGCCTCTGGTGATAATACACCATTCATGAACTCTGATAAAAGTATACTTGTATTTGAGACGCCTATGGTACTGTGCATGTATGGCATGTGCTATATCTACATCTTTAGACATTGCTCTTTATTCTTTTGCCAACAGGTGATGCCCTTGGTCTGTCAGAATATGATGCACAGACTCGACTTAGTTCCCATAACAACATGGAGTTCTCAACGTATGAAAAGGATAATGATAACTGGTACCAGGGTAATTGTGCACGGGTATGTATGATGTCCTATATTATACCCTAACATACTTTGCTTCTAGGTAGATGGTGTGTACCTGAAATTATGTTGGGCATGTTGCCTCTATTTTTAAGAGTTTCTCTCCTAGGCTTCTCTCAACGAGAAATGTGTCTCATCATCACGTAAGTCACAGAAATCCTGTCAATGTTTAATGACGAACGTGATGATAAAATACAAATAATGAGTATTTTTTGAACCAACTGAACGTAAATGAATGAATTGTAATTATATAATATCTCCGGCATGATATGTTAAAATGAGATGTCGGTAATGCAGTGAGCCAGAAATAACTTTCCCAAATTCACAATATTTTCATATCAAGACGATCCTAACTAGACTGATATGTGGATTCGGTTCATAAAAGAAAGTCTATTTCTTCCTATCATTTATCCCCACGTAAAGGAAAATCACTCTCGTCAAATATTCCATAGCTTCTTGATAAGAAACTAGACCTGTTTTGTCTTTTTTTGAGTGGCCTCCTTACAATGTGAATGACACATTTTGACTTGTATCATTTTCATGTGCAGGATTTCAAGTCTGGTTGGTGGTTCAACAAGTGCTATGCTGCTAACTTGTGCGGTCAGTACAAGCGGGACTATGACCCCTACAAGCCCACTAAGTGCACTGACGACGTCTGCATCCAGTGGAGAACCATCCGGGACTACCAGGACTTCTCACTCAAGGAGGCCACCATGAAGATTATCCCATATTAAATGATGTGTAGAAGTATATGATCATGTAATAAAGTTTTAGGTGAGCGAGTGACATAGAAATATGCTTACCGTTTATTTTAATGTATTTTCATAGATAAGGGGGGGGGGGCAGCTCAAATGGTGCTATATCTATGAGCCTGTGAAAAGTGGCTCTGTTGCCCATATGATCATTTATGGAGCTAAACCGCTTTTGTGCCTTATACTTTAGAGATGATATAATAAAATTCATGTTCGCCATCTAGCATTCTGCTGTTGGTCCTTTGTATGGAACAATTGGTTTAGTCATGTAGTTATAACAAACTATTTTTTCACAGCAGCACCAGATGGGGCAGAATTATTATTGATTCCAGATTAATTTTTAGTGCGACATATAATGGAGGCTTTTATCAGGTTAAGAATCATTATAATGATAGCTGTATATGACTAATGCAAAGGTTTGTGCAAAATCACTAAGCTCAGATGAAAATCCTCCATAAGACCCATTTAGTGAGATGTCCAGTGGTTAAGCACTTTTAAATGTATTCTCTTGCACAAAAACGACAATAAATGTTTACTGAACTCAGATTCAATGTATACCTCACACATTTTTGTTTTGCCGATTTTATGGTCGAGTGCCTTGTCTTTACTCCAAATGGCAGGAGTTCTAATGCTGAATCCAAGTCACAGCGTGCAATATGATAAATGAAAAGTCTCTGCAATTTACCATTTAATTTTCTGTTGCATTTCGAGCATATTGACCCATGATAAAAGGCTGCCTCCGACTATATTGCAGTAGATATGTCCAAAATTGCAGAGATGTAGTACTAAATAAGTCCATTTTGCAAGGTTCACAAGTTGGAAGAGTACACCAAGTTGGTATATTCTGGCGGAAGTAATAATCCGATCGCCAATACCTATTATGGTTGGTGCACGATAACGGCTTTGTCTACATATGTGCAGTTGTATTGGCTCCTTCCATATAGCCTCCCTCGGAAAATTGTTATATTTTGACATACATTTACAGTTGATATACATCCATGCTACACACGAACACGTTATATACATTATCATCAAGTATCCCTGTAGTGAAGGTATCCAATGCTTGACCTCTCATTACCCCTAGCAATTCATTTCATTTATTGCCACTCGGGCGTGGCTCATCTATCTCTCTAACAATAATCTGACAGTCGACCTGTGAAATTGTGTGATAGTGAACGTTTGCACCCGCCTCATAGGCGTGGTTCGTTTGGTTACTTTTGTTCTGTAACCAGTAATAAACTTAAAGCGGCATAATCACTGAGCGTATCCCACTCATAATTCTAGTACTGTTCTAGTATGCTATGTGGTTAAGTGCGAATCGTGAGAATGGTGTGAGAATTACCCCTTTAACAATCAGCACGTTTCGGCAAATGAATCATTCCCAAATGATAGTCATCCCAATATCATGTGCGAAAGCTGGGCTATATCAATCGTGACCAGTGAGTTGAATATTGATGCATGGATTTTGTTTTGGACCAATAACTGGTGTTTGTTGGAGGTGGCAGGTGTGGATGGGATGACCAAAGGGGTGGGATAGTCAAGAGGATGCTATATAGAGCCACTACAAATTTGAGGGAGTGGGAGAATGGGGTCCATTCTCCCAGCTAACAAAAAAACGTTATTTTACGTCAAAATAACTTTTAAAACTTGATATAACGTTATGTCATAGTAAGTAGCCTTAGAGAAACGTTATATAACGTTATATTATGTTATAAAATGTGGTATAACATTTTTTGTTTACTGGGCTCTCTGTACAGGTTGATCTGGATCCCCCTATGAGTGGTGGGTAGCCCCAGCATGGAGGGGAGGGGGTAGGACGTCAATACTGGTCCAGTGCTGCTCTTACCGATCCTACCAGCCTTGTTATGCCTCGTCTAAGCCTTAGCTAGCGACAATTGCAATTTTAATCATACAGGGTCGCCTCAGAAGCTGCTGGATGATCAATCTACATTTGGCAAAGTGCAATATTACCAGTGAGTAGCCTTCTGCACTCGGTCTCATTAACTTAAATGAAATTTTCTAAATCTCGCTATTTCGGAATACAGTGAAATCTCGTTATAAGGAGGGCCTAAAAGGCAAATTTGCTCCTTTTATGAATGGCCTCATAGAAGGCCACCTCAGAAAAACTTGCTTCTCATCACGGCACCGAAGTTTTCTTTTTTGTGCACAGACTAAGCAATGTCCGTTATAACCAATACATCTACTACATATAGAAAGAATGACATTGTATGAATGTTCCTGTGGGAATATAGTCCTTGTACACAGGAAATTCCTTAAACATGTAATAGCCCTCCTTATAACGAGATGTCACTGTAGTTCTATGTGCAGTGCAGACAGTATAGCCAGTACAAACATATACACAGAGCTGAACACTGCATAGCAAGCCCTCCTGGGAGTGACCTCCTCCTCCCGTCCTTAACAGTCAACAGAGGACGCCATGTGCACACGCTGTTCAGGGGGATGTGTTTTATTACTCGTAACTATCCCCAGCGTAGTTGGGATTAGGTGGAATCAGCAACCTTAATTATTTATCCACTAAGAGGTGGTGAAGGAGGCAAGCATTCTAATATAAAGGACATCATCTCTAAAGTATAGGCCACAATATTCTCTTATGTCGGTTTATGGGTCATCCTGCACAGTACTGTGGCACAATTCTACATACAATAGGGTTATGGATAGTACAGGCTAGATATCATCACAGCCAGCTGTGCCCTCATCTGGACTGGTCCGACAGGATGCATGTATGCATTAGTATCAACTATTATTGGTGAATCCAGCTGTGAATGTATACTACATGCCCATGATGGGGAGTTACTCCTCTATATGGACGTACACGGGTGTCAGTAGGTGGTGAGAGTGGCCCCGATAGTGCTCCATGCTGACTGAATGTTGGTAGAATATTGCTCACACTGCTCACCGATGCCCTACTTATGTAGGTGTCAATGGGTTGACAACAACATGACAATCCCTGGACGTACATGACACTGATGTGGGTTACAGTTGTATAAGGTCAGGGGAGCAACAATAAGCCAAAGGGGGGATGGGGAAGCACTGCAACCGAGGTTTGCTGTAAGGGCAAGGAGACACGATAGTCTGAGAAGGAGAGAAGGAGCTTATAACAGAGGCTGAGAGCAGAAACAAAACAGGAGAATTGTGGGGGAAAAAACGTCAAGACCAGGTTGTAGCAGAAAGGGCACCATGGAATTAAAATATGGAGACAAGGATAAGTAGGCCCAAATATAATGATTGAGACACTGCAAACTGGAGGGCTGACGTGGTGAACTTCATCACATAAAAAAGAAGTATAGAGGAGGAACAGCAGTAAAGGTTGAAGTAAACTATATGTAAGAAAACATCAGAAAGATGCTGTGTGGTCTGTATGGAGACCACTACTGTGGCAGAGAGGAGGATGACCTGGTGAGGAGGGTGCTACTGGAGCAGCAGTCTGGAGGACGGAGCCTGGGTCTGACCGTGCGGGGCGGCCAGGAGCTGGGCACAGGCCTCTATGTGTGTGGGCTGGACCGTGGAGGCCATGCTCAGTTACAGGTAACTTCACCTTATATGACAAGTACTATCACCTTAATTAAACAAAAGATGCTAAGATGTTCATAAGCTTCAGCATTTTTACATAGGTTAGAGCGTATTGGTGTTTATTTAGACCCTGCTTGACTGAACTAAGTTTTAATTGTTATTATGATGAAAACTACATGAAAACTATATTCCCGCAAGTAGTTATCACTAGACCTATAAGCAGCTGATGGATTTACGCTTTTCTATGGTTAACAGTCACAATTATCACCTCTCATTTTTTCAAACCGATAAAATAGAGCAACAGAATGTTATGCGAACAACGTCAGTTGTATGATGATGATTGACAATTAGAGGTGCCTAAACAGCACTGTGAGCTATTTATAGAAAGATGATATATCAAAACGGTTTATTGATCAGCACTATTTGCCATGACCTGGATCATGTCCACAGCTGCGTACAGATGTGAGTAATCCATGCCAACTTGATCATTGGAATCACTTACACATAAATGCATAATTATGATGTTCATTATTGACATTTGGACTACATTGGCCCAATCATGGCCAAATGCATCTTATCTATTTGGGATGTTGTAATAGGCATCGGATGAGACACTATAGTATTGTCTATAGCCTTACCCTAGAATAGGTGAACTGGACCGTGCATAACTAGGCAGAGATGTACATTGAAATATGAGAAGTATTCCAGAGTGCGAGTGTCTGTCATACTAGAAATACAACGCAATGTATCTAGGTGGTAATTGTTATTGATTAGACACTCTCTAGGGCACACATGTTTACTATGTTTGCATGTATCCCTGCTCATCCAAACCCATCAATACTATGACAAGTGCTGCGAACACCTGCTGTATTCTGTTGCTGCACACCTTATATAATATAATAATTTCACAGCTCACCTCATGCAAAGTACAGTTTCATACCGTCGTCCAAATAATATAGCAGTGGTGCTTACACTCTGAATTTCCAGGTGTATATCATGTTAGTCGTCATGCACCTAAATGAATGGGACCAGTTATAACAAACACATTATTTATCCCACATATTACATTTAACTGTACATATAATACATATGATGCCATGGATCTAGAGTCTAGCAATGCTGGACTCTCCTTCCACAAAGTTTCTGTTGTAGCGATGAGCATATTGTCTTGAGAATCCACGCTGTAAAAACAGTGTTTAGATCCTAAACACTTATCTAAACACTTATCGTGTCCGTTATTCTAGACACTTCTATATACTTCTATAAACACTTTATGAAATAGTGTTTAGATAAGTGTTAGATTCTAAACACCTTTCTATAAATGTGTTTAACATCTAAACACATAAGCACGTATTGAATGTGTTTAGAATCTAAACACTTTTGTTAAGTGTTTAAAATAGCGAACACAATAAGTCTTTAAATTCTAAACAGTATTTTTTTTACAGTGCAGCATTGCCTTATTCTCGTTGGAATGCCTGACCTTGGAAATATTGTCGTTTTCGGGACATATATCCCAAGAGAGCCTGTTTTTTTTTTCTCAGTTGGATTATTACACCTCAGTGGGCACATAAATCAGTTAAACATTGAACCAATTTGATAACTGGTTAACCAACGTTAATCAACCAGTTGTCAACATTGATTCAAGTGATTTTTTTGCCAACACATATAGCACACACTATAGCACATAACGTATACATACACTTCATAAATTGGATGACATATTACTACTATATCATTGCCTCCCTTGTTTGACCTTTTCATCACACAGGGTTTGCGTGTCGGCGACCGGATACTGCGCGTCAATGACGTCGACTTCCGACGTATCTCCCACCGGATGGCGACAGAAATAATCCGGCGCACCACGCGCATGATTGTGTGTGTGACATCTTCGGAGGCACATAGAATGCCAAGTAAGATTATCTACATGATTGCTTCTGCTGTCTAGCCAATAAGATTAAGTGATTATCATTTGCATAAGTCCGTGTTTTATTAACCTCTTTCTGGTTGGATGTTACTTTTGCTTAGAGATAGTATGAATGCTTCTCTTCTGATCAGATGGTTTAGTTTAGCAGACATGCACATTATATGTCTAAGGTCTTTATATATTATTCTACATCTGAATGCATGATATTGTGTATGTATAGCATGAGTAGACTAACACAGACAGTAGTACGTATTCATTCGCATATAGGGATCTGCGTTCACATAATACATATTCTACTAGTTATATATACAATATGCCATGCAAATATACCAGATAGACCAGCTGCGCCTATAATAGGTATTCAGAACTGATGGATAATACCTGGTCTATAAACCCTGCATATATAATGTGTTTTTTAATAGGGATATTACCTTTAGAGGCTAGGCCAATAGTGACAACAACATTGACGTCAAGACCAAGAGTCCCAAGGCCACCATTGACAAGACCATTACTGCCAAGAGTAATGTTGAGAGGACCAATAACTCCGCGGCCTCGGCCAGCCGGGGTGAGGCGGGCAGAGACACTGATGTACCCAGATGTAGCTGCAGCTCGGCGCATCAGGCTGCATGCAGACATGGACGGTTATCTAGGCTTATCTCTACGTGGTGGGGTGGACCGTTCTACCCCTGCTATTGTTTCTGGTCTTGACTCGGCCTCACCTGCCTCCAGGGCAGGCCTCAAAGTGGGCGATTTAATACTTAAGGTGGGTATGCTTAGGGTATTAGGATATTGATATATGTTTTTTTTTATCACATTCAGGACATGATCTCACGTAGGGAGAAATAATTATAAGTCAGCGGATAACTTTCTGGTTTGAATTATTTAACTAAAATGCAAAGTAACTCATGATATGCTCGTGAGTAGCATACAATAACCACATACTAGCCTGAGACAAAGTAATAAACTGGAGGCACCTAGTGGGAAACTCCAAAACTAACCAGTCTGTGACGAGCAACACTCACCACACTGCCATCTGTGAACTAGGCATGTACTAAGGTGCAGCTGGTTTTTTGTACATGAGGACATTTCTATTTGGTAGGTAAATGGAGGAACTATTAGTCACCTTACCCATGGAGAACTAGTAAGGAAGGTCACTGCCAGACCACACCTCAGTCTCCTAGTGAGGAGACCTTCAACATCATCCCACAGCAATACACCAACACACGGTACTACTTTTACACTAGACTTTATGCATTCTATAGATCACATGTATACCGACAGTTACACATGCATAACATTCATAATAACAATACTAGGTTATTCTTGCACAATGGTTCATTAGTTAAGTATCACTTACTAGACATAGATCTACACATGTTTCGTAATAATGAACATAAGTAATGGACATGTGATTTGGGGCTGTTCAAGAATGACGTCACCGATGAGGGGTACTTTGGTGGGTATATCGGGAATGTTGCCACAGCCTATTCTGATACTACACTAGTGCACGGAAATGATGACACAAGGTGGAGGGATAGGAAAACTGTTGAAAGTGTATACATGAATGGCCCCTTAATTGCATCTCATTCTGCAAGTATAGGTTTATTTGTACTTATTAGTTTGCTGCATACTTTAGGACAAAAGTGACCATAGTTTATTAACATTGTGTTCATTTTCATTGTTCATTGGGAGGGGCCGCATCTTCTATTGTGATGCAATGTAGACATACACTCATTGAGAGCTTTTATTTTAAACACATTTCACTCACCTATGAGTAATCAAATTGTGAATTTTGCATTTACTTAGATCCTTTGGACCAGCGAAGAATCAAATGTAGAGATTTGCCTATGAACCTGGATAGAGTAGGCCGTGAGAATGCTCTACCCATCCGCACCAGCAGCATGCCCTATTATAAACAATATAGGGAGAGACATATCAGGAGGAATCACTCCACTAAACCGTCCAGCCAATCTGATGACACCTCAGGATGGCTACTCAAACTCATTTCACAGACAATAAGGCTCAATCTGGATGACAATCTGGAAAAGAAGACTTGCATCATTGACCAGGGATCCTACCTTTCTCCGGGTTTACCTGATGGAACAAATGTGGTGAAAAATGATATCAATGCCCCAATTGACTCTTCTTCAAATTCAGATGAGGATAATTCAGAGAGTCATGTAAATAGTACGAGACATACAGAGCTCTGCTACTGGAATATACCCCCAATATCCATTGTTTAATAGCACAATAAAAAAAAAAAGTATTACCAAACAGTATCGTATTTGCTATATACTGCATCTGTTTATTGACACCGTACACTATAGATTAACGTCTGGGTGGGGTATATTATCTATTCATGTATATAGAGAGGTTTACGCCCTATAGAGCGTGGTAGTAAAGCATGGTAGAATGCATTGGAGGCGACTAAACAGTAATGTACATCCACATCTATGTATGACAAAACTCATGACAAGGTGTGTTGGCGAGAAGAGAGGCTAAAATAAGAATCCTAATGATAGCTGAGCACGAGAAATAACGCCTGGTGAAAGTAGTAATCCGTATAGGCCTACATGTATAGCGTATAAGTTGTAAGTTGTGCATGGATGCGTAAATGCCTTAGTACCTCAAGTATATGCTAATCCATAGTATTTATCAATCGATTGAAAATTAATTTGCATCCTGTTTTATAGTTTTCATGTGAACGCCTATATACAACCATTCTGTTCCCTTTCCACCTGACATCGCTTGCTAATGCATGGTATTAGTATAACGTAGCCTATAGTGTACTATAGTTGTATTATATATATATAGGGTAAGTCGTACAGAGACATCCATAACTTCTGTTGTGAATAGGACTACTAACCCCGGGCTACTAACATAGGATTTGACTCTGTCCATGAGATAACCGTAAGTATAGGTAGACATATAGTGGCATTTCTTTTGAGATAAAAGATCTTCTAAGCTTAAATGGAAGCGCCGTATCCAATCCCCCCCCCAATGAATACAATATGGCTGTATTCAATAGGCTAAGAAAACGTTGTCCTTCCTTCATTAGATGGCTTCAAATAAAAAGATAAACGGAAATGCCAACTACCGGTATACATTGATACCTCTCTGACGTATTACGCCCCAGCGGTGCCCATGTACACGGTATCACACATGGGCGTTGGAATTTGTCTATGTATTTAGAATGCAAAAAAAGAACATTATTTTCTATGGGAGATTGGCACATAGTGCCACTTTCTGTACTAGTATGTCATGGGAACCATCCGTGACTCTATGGGAGACATTGGTCCGAATTCCCCAGACAAATAATTAATTAATGTTAATAACCGACACTGAAAACGGACTTTCAGAATTCCTCCTGCAACCAAACTTTGACTAAAGAGTCATATTTTTTTATTAGGTTATTAATCAATTAAACGTTGTTCTCTCTTTTTGAAGACCACATCCGGAGGTTTTCAAGTGGTTGTTTCGCTATTATAAACGGGTACCTTGATATATTTGCTGATTGTTTCATATGAAAATCAACTCCTAGGGGGTATATTTCTTTCTTTATTATTTGATAAGACTAAGACCACTGTCAGTGACTCTCATGTATGAAATACCAGTGATTGTGCTGTCCCCAGTGAGAACCACATGAACTACAGTACCAAATACCCAATGTGATATCACATTGGGTGACAACCAACCCAATGGAGGGGCACTCTCCATATTTCCTACAGCCATTGCATGTATGTACAAACATCACCTCAAACTCAAAGGTGGTACCCCTAATACAAGAGGTTGCTCAACAAACTAGACAGGAAATTCCCCATGAGCCCTTGCCCATAAATGACCCCAGAATGGAGCCCTTCCCTTGGGATCATGTTCACACATGGCAAGAAATACGACAGAGTGCCCCCCCCCCCCCCCCATCCACAGGTTTTACCTGGACTGACCCTACTGACTGCACCCAGCACAGGGCACTGCATTTGTTTGGTCCCCCAATCACCAGTAAATAGCACTGACTGGTAACTCCTTATGACCATCGGCCTACCAGTACCTACACCAATGAGGGTCATTAAAATATGTTCTGGGTGAGTGGGCCTCCCCCCCCCTCCCCGCATACACATCACAGATGACCATACACCAAAGTGCCCCCTTGTGTATAGTAGGGAAAGCACACATTGATCAATTCGATATTTGGAGAGATTCACAACTTTTGCTAAAAATACCACTGTATACACATATTAATTCAATGCCTATCTAAGGATTATTTAAAACATCATGTTTGCAGTTGCATATTCTGGTTTTCTCATACTATTCAAAACCTCCGGATGTGGTCTTTTAAGTTGAATAGCCTACTTATCATGGGATACAATGGATTTAGAGTGTCTTTACCATTTTCAGTTCGACCAATAAACGTATTTGTGAGTATTCATGATTATCTTGCTTGAAGATCAGGGCATCAACTTTTAATAATCAACAATTCCTCACTAGATATCCCGTCTCACCTGCATGGTCACAGATGTGTAACAGAGAAAAGTGTCCTACAAGGTTCCGCCGAGATTTGAACTCGGATCGCAGGATTCAGAGTCCTGAGTGCTAACCGTTACACCACGGAACCAGCTGGCCTCTCAGGCCTGTTGCCCCTATTTTCTGGCATATGTCAATGTACCTGTACAGGCCTGAGTAGAGGGATAACACTAGTATAACAGCCCCAAGCTAATTTCGAAGTATAAGCCTCGACATCAGGTTACCGTGTACTTAGCCTTAGACACCTTAGCAAACAGGCCGTAGCACATAAAACGTAAATCCTTATTTAGGATCAGGTTACTAAAAAAAGAAATACCAGGGACATTTTGTCCATACACTTTACATGCATACAAATAAATAAATGCGCTCTAGTGACCTCAGTTTCTTGGCTATCCTTTTTGAGGATATGGGCCTAACTGAATTTGATATTGTGCGAAACTTGAGAGTCATTCAGAACTTAGGTAACGCAAATTTTGGCCATTTTCAAGACCCCCCCCCCCCCCCCCACACACACACACCCATTTGTCATGCTTTTCCCCATACCCCTTGGGACCGAGACCCGCCCACCCCCTATGTGTGACGTACTTTATGGATCACCCCTTGTTTGATTTTTTTAAAGTAGCCTACTAATCTTAGAGTACATCGTGTAATGGATATTAATAAATGTAAATCATACTATCATTACAAGGCTACACATGTTCCTCAATATACATATGTATATCTATGACATTTTATAACGTTTGTTACAGTTGCATCCCAGCAAATTGGCCCTACATTCATTAATTGTCAACTGAATGAGTCATTTTGGGGACTTTTGTCCACCCGTAAAAAGGGAGTAACTTCAGTAAGAATGACTTTTCCCTAAAGTACAATTCAAAATTGTTGATACAAAACTGAGGGCTGGGGAGGGGGCAATGGGTATACATGGCAACATGTCTAAACAGATCAATAAAATAGTTAATGCATGGTAAATCAATAACATATTGAATAAGACTGCCTCAGGTGATATCTAACAACTGTTGACGGCCATTCCCTATCAAACACACAGTCTGCACGAAATACCACCATAGAGGTCAAGGTACAACCTCCAGGCTTCCCTCCTCCTCTCAGGGTGACCCAGTTCTCCTCTATAAACACAGGCGCCGTGCAGCGTTCACAAATCACCTGTGTTGTAGTGCAGAGCAGGACTGATAAAGGCCCTTCTCTAACCTGAATAGCCTCCATGACAGGCCTCTATGGGAGTCCCACCTGTCAGGGGACACACATAGGTTGTCGTGTAGGATGGGACAGTCAGTAGAGGTGATTATTTGGTGAAGTATACCCCAGTGGATTATTCTCCTGTGTACCCTTCAGACTGTGGCGGCGTCCCCGGCATGGAGGGAGCGGCAGCCGGTGGAGCAGCGGGACTGACGCGGGGGGTGCTGCTTCTGCTGGCCGTGCTGTCAAGTACGCCGACTCCAGGTAAAAGCTAACCCCTTCATACTCCAGTATACTAATACCTTCAGTGTATGGCCGTGGTCACAGCTGCTAATAATATCCCCTCATTTACCTGCCTGGCACCTTGCCAGTGCATGTCTACTTCTTGTATCAATTCACATATGTACGAAATTATATTTTTTGAATTGATGAGAGAATAATATACTATGTTTCACTAGAACACTGCAATTCATATCCTCATGAAAGTATTCTTTTATCGACGGTTAAATTGTTATAGCTAAATATTTCAAATTTTATAGATGAAACATAACATATATAATTATAAATCCCTGAATATTCTATAATGTAACTAGACAACCCATATGGAACCAACTGTATATTGGTATATTATTGAAAGGAGGCGTGAGGGAGCTGGATTTTCCCCGGGACTTTCTCCCTAGAAGAATTGGCGGGAGCTCTGCCTCAAGTGCATAACCGTTACCCGTCTTCTTTATTGTGTCTACAAGCTTATTAAGTACTATTAACCCTCGTCCGCCCTCGTCTCAGTAGAGAGCTATATTTTATAGTTTTAACGGTTCCATGGCCCGGTCTTGCAATTGTCCCTAGGCATACTTATTGTCAGTTATCAGACTATCAGCTTGATTGATGATCTATTGGAACGATGCCTCATGAGTCATTTAGACCGAGATTATAGTTTGATTACATCATACCCCATGTGGTGGCTGCAGATGGGTCAAAAGCGACCTGGCGACTTTGGCTGTTTTGGAGGCGACTTTCGACCTAAGGCAATAATAAAAGCGACCTGGCGACTTTTGGCCAAAATTAACAATAGATTAAAGGGTTCATAAAAGCGACTTTTCGACCTGGACCCCTTAATTTCGGCGACTTTCCGACCTGAAGGGGGGACCCATCTGCACCCCCCATGTGTAGTTATATTCCTGGATAATACTGCCATATGCTGGATCAATATACCGTAACAGCTAGTCATCCGTTATGTCAATATGATTACACATGAGGTAGATGCAGTCTCTAAGTAGACCTAGAACAACAGGTCTACGGCATTTCTACTAGAGGCCTATAATGAATAGATTGTAGTAAGAGCAAAGAATACTTATTATTATTATTATTATTTGCTCTTTGATTGAACCATGAAGGCTAAACTTGAGCTGTACCATATACCCAAGTACTAAATAATATACACAATCACTCAGTATAGATTAGAATCGATTATAGTGTAACGGGTTGACTATAAAGTCTAACTGTTATTGTTGTATATCTATTGTATGTTGTATGATGTAAGACAACACGGTTCTATTGTGTTTAATAACTGTTTTATTCATCTAACTAGTGTCGTCGGTTCGTTACATATACCGACTCCTCTAGTTCGGTTATCTATACGGTAGTGTACCGGTACCACCTTCGGTTACCGTCGGTAGTTGTTACATAATCATTTTTACATAACTAAACCTAACAGGTGGCGCTGCTAGTACGGTCACGTGGCTACGCAGCGCTGTATATAAGACGGCTGCTTCCCCATTGGAAGTCAGTCAGGTTTGGGACTGTCGTGACATGACCACCCTGTGCTCACGGGCTTAACTCTATGCTATAGGGTTGCCCACTGTATTATATATCTGTTCTGATCTTGTATATCCGCTGGTTATACTTGTACTATAATACCCAAGAGTTACCTTTACAATAAAGTCGCCGTATATTAAAGTCTAATTTACCTTGTCTGGTTTTTGTACTCAAGTGTCACATACGTAGTAAGAGACCAACTACATTGGTGCCGTGACCACTTGATCGAACCGACCATTGATAGGGTATTAAATAGACTTACAGTATATGGATTACCTATACGATTTTGTCAGCTCGTTCAGCGGCAGGACTAAAACCCCTGCTGAGGAACGTGAAGAAGCCGTACAGAATGTACGCTTCTTCACAGGCAAATCCAATAGGCGGGAGAGCCGGGCAGCCTCGGAGGTGCCCGGTGACGACCTCTCCCAAGAAGCAATAGGTGATCCTATTGTGGAAGCCTTTACCAAAGGAGAGGATGGGGAGCAATCTCCAATCCCGGGACCCTTTGATATAAGCTCCAGGAGATCGTTGGACTCCCTTTCCACGAATCTTTTCTGTCCTGAGGGTCAGAAAATACCGGGTAGAGAGCCTAAAACTCTCGGCCCAGCTGCCTTCGGTTCTACACCGACGGTAGCAGATCCTTCATTGGATCCAGACACGTCGGTTTTCACTGATGGTGCCACTCCTACACCGAACGGTATGGGGGGTGGCGGGCTATCAAAGAAAACTAACGTGGCAACAGAAGCTCCTGGGAAGGGGTACCCGCCAGCAGTAGATGAGCCATCCAGTTTACCACTGGATGGGGACCTACTAGCTGCCATGGGGATCCCCACCAAGAAAACTGAGTTGCATGAGCTCGCTGAAGCCCGGAGGGAACTTGCTTCCATCAATCAAACTAGGAAGTTATTCCTAAGGGAGGTTGATGAGAAGAAAAAGTTCCTACTGGAACTCCAGAACGAGATGGCTTCCCACAAGGTGGAGGTTGACAAACTTTTGCACCAGAGGGTGTCCGGCGAATGTGAGGTTGCAAGCTTAACTTCCTTGGGAAAGGATTTGAGCACGCAGCTCCACTTAGCCAGACAGGACCTCGCAAGCTTAAGGCAAGTCAATCAGGACCTGAAGGCGAAGTCGGACAAAGTACCACCACCTTCCACGGTGGTACCTCCAGTCATACCCGTACCCAGTGTGTACACGACAGTGACACCTTCAAGTGTCCCGCCGCTAGTACACACCACGGTAACAGGTATGACACCTCAGATGGGGGCTAGCTATCTACAGACTCCGGTCTGTGGTGGCGCCTTTGGAGGCACGGCAACACCTCCAGGGTACACCCACCCATCTACTGGTTCAACGATGTTGAACCAGCAGCAGACCATGGTCTCAGTTCCAGTACCGAAACCCAGAGCTAGACAAGGCTTAACGCCTGTCCAGCGGGCTAAGTACGACCGGAACCCGGCTATTGAGAAGCTGGGGACAGACATCGTCCCGCGGGACATCGATGAACTGGATGAACGGTATGCTCCTTTCAACTTTGGGGACATCAAACATCCTGATGCAGCCCGTCAAAAGGCCATCGATATTCCGCCTTTCACAGGGTCGCCACCCTGGAGAAAGTACAAAGTTCGGTTCAAGGCTATTGTGGAGAGCAATCGCTGGAACAATCAGCAAGCGCTGGTTGCTCTGAAGCAAGCACTCTGCAACGGGCCAGGTGAACCAGCCCTTTTGGCGTTCGAGAGAGTGAAGATCAAGACATTGAGCTCACTTGAAGAAACAGCTGAATGGGCGATTGGGAAGATTGGTGAGCATGACCCAAGGACTCAGCTGCTCAAACGTGTCCAACGCAAGGACGAGCATCTGAGATCCTACGGATTTGCTCTACAAGAACTGATATCCGAGTGTTATCAGGGATGTAGACCTGACACCCCCACTGTCATCCAGGAGTTAACCTCCAGGTTTGTCAATGGAGTCAGAGACACCAATCTCCAGGCATATCTGCGGGAGAAATGGCAGCCGGACTTATCTCTAGCTGACCTTTTTGACCATGCAGATGTGTATGACACCAAACAGGCTGTTTTTCCTAGTGGAGGAGTGTCGGCAGCTCCATCTGTAGCCCCGAAAGGAGCTCAGGTGGTAGAGGCCGCCACAAAACCACCTAAGAAAAAACAGCCCGCCTCTGAGGAGGTGGCGGCAGTAATGCCTGACAGGGACATGGAAAAGATGATTGAGGGTTTGTTGCGGAAGCACTTGGAAAAGAGCTCTGCGTCCACTTCTGATTCTGGATCTGGAAAGAGAAGGAAAAAGAAGAAAAAGGACACGAAACCTCAGCCATGTAGACGCTGTCAGAAGATGGGTCATTGGGCTAGCGAATGCAAAGCCCCTGCACCCATCGCTGCTAAAACCGAAAAGGAGACGGAAAACTGAATGGGGCCCATCCTCTTGGCAAGGATGGCGCCCCCACAGTTAGCCATGCCTATAAGGGATTAGTAGACGGTGTTAACTCTTCCATGAACCAAGGCCGCGCAGAGGCAGAAGGGTCTGTACAACCTGTAAGCGTCTGGCAAGGCGGGGCTGGCAAGGACGAACGGAATCCGGAGGATTCTGTAGTCGCTGGCTTAGAGGAGTCTTGGTTAGAATCAATTGCCCAGAGCAGTGTGATTCAAGACTCCCCGAGCGACCCATGTTGGGATTATCTCCTGACAAAAGGGGTTGCTATGGATGGAGGGGGAAGCCCGATGCTGACCTCTGAGTGTGTCCCTTTACGGGGACAGCGTTGGTACCTGAGTCTGGTTATTTCCGGGACGCGTGGTGAATTTTTGGTCGACACGGGTGCATCTCACACCTTGGTCGATCGTAAATTCATGGCCCGTCTTTGCAACCAGCCCGAAGCTCCGCTACTAGGAGTAAAGGCTCGGACTGCTACGGGAGATAGTATGCAGACTTATGGCAGAACTGTAAAACCTATGTTGGTTGATGGCAAGACATACTGGATATGTCCAACCATCACCGACATCACTGATGATGGCATACTGGGGATGGACTTTGCTGCTCTTTACGGGGTAACAATGAACACCGCAACGGGCCGACTTCAGATTAAACATCCTTATAAACAATCTGTACAGTGCGTTTTAAGGAATGGTTCTTCTGTGGCGTCAGTGGCACAAGACACAAAGTTGGCAGCAGGACATGTATCTGATGTCCTAGTCAGCTGCGTGGGAGTGCAGGCCAAACGGCCGGGAATGTTTGAACCAGAAGATCAAAAGCTCTCTGAGTTAGGTCTTGCTGGCTATCATACTTACCTGGCCAACGCTCGTTGGGGGGTGATACCGATTTGTAACTCGAGTAGTAGAGAAATCACTCTACGAAAGGGGACGCCTATTGGTAACACCACGCGAGCATATGGGGTAGACTCACTAACTACGGACTTTGTGGAAGTAGGTGTGGTGGCGGGAGACTCTTCCCACGAAGAGGCTCTAGCTAAATCCAACCTACCGAAACATTTAAGGTCCCTGTTGTGTGAGTCACACCTCACAACCCTAGAGAGCGAAATGGTGGCAAATGAGCTGTCGGAGTTATCTGACGCCTTTGCGCAACCAGGAGATCCTCTAGGGCGTACCAATACGGTACAACACCGGGTTGACACTGGGGACGCGCTTCCCAGTAGAATCCCCTACCGTCGGTTACCCATGGCTAAAAAAAGTGCTATGGAGGCTGAGGTAGAAAAGATGTTGGATGAAGATGTGATTCAACCTAGTGAGAGTCCATGGTCAAGTCCTGTGGTGATGGTCACCAAGAAGGATGGTTCCTGTCGATTTTGCATCGACTATAGGAAGTTGAACGGACTCACTAGGAAGAATGCATATCCTCTACCTCGGATAGATGAATGTGTGGAATCTCTGGGTGGGGCAAAATGGTTCTGTACACTAGATTTACAATCTGGTTATTGGCAGATCGGCATGGACCCCCGGGACCGAGAAAAAACCGCATTTTCTACCCATATGGGACTATTTGAGTTCAACGTCATGCCATTCGGGCTATGCAATGCCCCGGCAACCTTTGAGGCAATGATGGAAACCATGTTACGGGGTTTACTTTGGAAAAAGTGCCTAGTATATTTGGACGACATCATCGTCTTCGGTGGTTCTGTGGAGGAAACTCTACAGAACCTCCAAGCTGTGCTGAAACGCATCTTATCATATGGTCTGAAATTGAAACCTTCAAAGTGCAAGCTTTTTAGGAAGTCAGTTGAATACCTAGGTAGAATTGTTTCTGAACATGGCATCATGGCTGATCCTCATAAGATCGAAGTGGTACAGAACTGGCCTCGTCCGATGGACACGAAGGAGATACGCTCTTTCATCGGGTTTTGTTCATACTACAGAGATTTTATACCTGGATTCTCGAGAGTCGCAGCTCCCTTACAAGAGCTGATGATTGGAGAGAAGAAGGCTAAGGCTAAAATAGTCTGGTCTCCAGCCGCAGAACAGTCTTTCAGTGAGTTAAAGAGACTCTTCTTAGAAACACCTGTTTTGCACTACCCTGCACCTGTTGGTAAGTTCATCTTGGACACTGATGCTTCTAATACAAGTATTGGTGCTGCCTTGTCGCAGATCCAGGATGGGCGAGAAGTGCCGCTGGCATTTTCGTCCAACAGTCTAAGCAAAACACAACGTAACTACTGCACAACCAAGCGTGAACTCTTGGCAGTGGTGGTTTACACAAAAAAGTACAGACATTTCCTATATGGTGGGAATTATCTCGTACGGACGGATCATTCATCTCTGCAGTGGCTCCTTAACTTCAAGGACGCTGAGGGGATGATGGGTAGATGGTTGAACCACCTCTCTGAGTTTGGCATGACGAATGAGCATATCATACACAGGAGTGGAGTAGATCATGTGAATGCGGACAGCTTGTCCCGCTATCCTATCCGGAACTGTCACCGTGTAGACTGCCGAGACTGTGGGTCTCACAATGCAGTGATTGCGTCTGTGGGTGCGAAAGTTCCTAACTGGACGTTAAATCACTTGAAGGATGAGCAGCTTGCAGATCCAGCTATTTCGAGGGTGTACTCCTTGAAGTTGTTGGGCCTGTCCAAGCCTGTTCGCCCCGCACTTTCGCTGGAATGTAAAGAAGTTAGACAACTGTTAGCTCAGTGGGATAATCTTTTTATACGGAACAGTGTATTGTGCCGCTGGAGAGTGCAACCTGGCAGGAAGAGAGCAGCTCAGTCTGTAGTGCCTTTGGCACTCAGACTACAGTTGCTCAATTACTGTCATGGCCACCGAACTTCAGCACACTTTGGCAGACAACGGACTGAGGCAAAGATTAAGAGTAGATATTACTGGCCTGGTATGACTTTGGACATACGGCGTTGGGTGAGACAATGTCCCCAATGCTGTTTATCAAAGCCTGGACCTGGTATTGGTAAACTACCTCTAAGTCAAGAGCTATTCGGTGTTCGATTTGCCCGGATCGCTGTTGATATCATTAGTGGTTTCAACACGACCCCCCGTGGGAATACCTGTATGATGGTGGTACAGGACTACTATACCAAGTATGTCCAAGTATATCCGTTGGTAAATCATACAGCTGTTACCTGCGCAGAAGCACTTTTCGAGAATTGGATCCTCACGTGGGGAGGTCCTTTAATGCTTCACTCCGACCAGGGTCGTGAGTTTGAATCTCGACTGTGGGCAGAACTGTGTAGTAAAATACACATCTGCAAGACGCATACGAACCCCTACCGACCTCAATCGGATGGTATGGTGGAACGTTTCAATCGGACGTTGATCCAATGTCTCACGACAATGGTTAATGAGCACCGGGATGATTGGGATGAGCACGCTCGCTATATCTCCCATGCTTACAATGCTACCGAACATGCGTCGACGGGCTGTACGCCTAATATGCTCGTAATGGGTGAAGACATAGTCATGCCTAGTGACATGGTCTATGGAGTGCAGGGACACCAGCTCGAGCAACCCTGCACAGTGATGTTTGTTGAGTCACTTCGACAATCATTACGCGAGTCCTATGGAGTAGTAAGGGACAACTTGGAAAAATCTGCTAGTTTGCAGAAGGTGGGCTATGACACGGGCCTTAAACTCCGCCAATTCAAGGTGGGGGATAAGGTCGCGAGATTTAGCACACCAAATTCCAAAGTCAAGACCCTGTACTCCTGGGATGGTCCGCATACGGTTACTATGGTGGTTAGTGAAACTACTGTAGTAATACGGTTGCAAAAAGGGACTCTCACTAAATCACATGTGGCTAGACTCCGACCTTGGTATGGAGTCCCATATATAGATGACGGTGAAGATTCCCTCGGTGCTGGTCGAGTACCAGCACCAACCGACCCTGCGCTACCGAAGATACCGAAGGCAGGACCAACGGTCATACCGTCGGTACCGACGGTAGCGCGCCGAAGGGGTCGTCCTAGGAAATTACCGATTGAACCACAGTCGTGTGTTACCAAGCCCAAGCGCGGTAGGCCTCGTAAAAAAGGGTCAGCTGTGCGTAAAGGACTAACCGTAGACACCGGTAAACAAAGCAAGGTGATACCTCCGGTGTCACCATTGCTGGACATACCGGTACAAGGTCTACGGAGGAGCACACGTGTCAGAGAGCGAGATAAAATTGTGTAAACATTTTTTTCTTACCTTGTTGACGACATTTAGCTGCTGGCTTGATTAAATTTCCCTGGACAGTTCCGTACTGGGCCGGTGGTCATTGGCCCGGTACTCGATCACCAAAACACAACGAGAAGAGACGGGTTATCCGGTGTGGTTATCCGTTGGAGGTAGAAAAGCACGTGTTCAGGGCGGGTGGCTGGCTTTGCCGATTAGTTCTAAGTATGGGACTAGTTTTGACCACATATTGCTTAGCAACATGCTGCTGTGTATATCCTCTAATGCCGGTATATCATTCCCGGGTTATCCGGTGGCTCCGCCACGAAAATTGTAAACAACAGTGAGAGTTCCCACCGTCGGATATGCCAGGCGTGGGAAGGGCGCTGCCCGCGTCACCTGATCGATTTCTCCCGCCAAATGAGCCGTGGGAAATTGGGTCACCTCGGCGCGTCTTCGGGGCGCGACCCCTGATTGGCTGAGAAGCCGGTCAAGGGGCGGGGTCACGGGGGACGGGTGGGGTATATAAGCCCCACAGGCGGCCAGGCTTCTTCAGATCAACACGTTTGCCCGTAGGGTAGCGTGTTGATCAGTGGTGCCTAGGTCTGCCCGGCAGTACCTACACTATTGTTTACTAGCTGTGCTACTAAATGCTCGGGTGAGTGAACCGTGAGGTTCACCTACGCCTGAGCTAACAGTATGGCAGCCCGTGTAGATGGCAAATGCACGGCCCCGGAGAAGGCTGAGGCCTCCGATGGGGAAGACCGAGTTCTCGAGTCTGACACGGAAATGGACACTACCGGTGCTCCAACCGTCGGTCAAGGCTCGGCTTCGGTACCAACTGAACCTAACCCTGAGGGGTCGGGTGATGTTGTTCCGAAGACAGAACCTGGTCTGGGTGGTAGTAATACCAACCAGGAGGAGAACCCTGCAGGGGGATCTTCTCCGAAACCCGCCGGTGTATTGGCACAAGAACCGACGGTCCCTGATGGTGATTCATCAGACGGGTCCACGGTTCGTGCTAAGACCAAACGGAAGCGGAAGCGTAAGAGGAGGATTGCATCTTCCCCTGAGACTCCTGCTACCGAAGAGGTCGCACCGACTGAGGCAGATAGACTCAAAGCTGTTGCTGATAGACTGGCCAAGGCGGAAGCCGAGGGATGGTCTGTCGCAGAGAGCAGAGCCAATCGACGCCTCCGCGCCAAGGCAGCGCATGTCCGTCTAAACCTGTGTCTCCGTGATGATGACCGGGAGAACCTGAGCCTTTCTGATTTAATTCAGGAAAATGGCAAAATGGCTCTTCCTGCACCTCACACGACCGATGGTTCAGACGACGAAGACTGGTTGACAGGTGTTTCCCATCCCATTGACTGGTACCTCGTGTACCTCAGGGCAGTGTTAGACGGGAATAAACCTAACATCCATAGGTCATGCCGCCCCAAGCTGAAATATGCTTGGAAGAACTACGTGCCAGGGGATCCCTGCCCGTACGTTCGCTGTCAGCGCCTGAAAGGGACTGCGACAGCAGCAAAACGGTGGCCAAACCTGTTCAAGTTTGCCCGTCATTTGGTAGAGAAGCACATGAATGTGCGTCCCTACTTGTACTGTGTGAGTGGGAGTACGAGTACTTCCTGCCCTGAGTACAGTGACGGGGAACTATTCCGTAGCCAACGGAGATCTGGTTTGGTAAGGCATCTTTGCGACAATAAGGGCGTGCACAAGCGCACTATTAGTCGTGGAGTTGAGGCTGCACTGAAGGTTTGGGGGTGCCACAAACGTGTAGGAAATCTACAGTTTAAGTGGCGAACCAACAAACTTAAACAGTGGAACTACCTCACGGAGGCTGACTGGGAGAGGTTGTGTAAGGGCGCCAAGTGCGAACAAACCGACCTCGGACCAGCTACAGAAGCTCCGATGCCCACTGTAAAGAAGGATACCCCTCCTAAGAAGAAAAATCTAAAAAGGGGCCGCCAGTCATCCAAAGATGATACCAAAGGTGGACGTGACCGTTCCCGCAGTGAACCTGCGAAGAAACGTGTCGCCACCGCCACGGTAACATCTGAGGTCGACCGTAGCCAAACCGTCGGTACCGTCACGGTATCTTCGGTTGCATTGCCCCCGGTTGCTGATCAACTGCCCAGGCAGGAGAGACAGAGACTGGGTAATGCACTGGCTATTGTTCAGAACTCTTTGGGTGACGAGCAGGCGGGACAAGTCGCTGCTGACTATGTCAAGCAGTACAAGTGGAGTCAGAAGCAAAAGAAAGCTTCAGCCCCACAGGAGAGTGTCTCACCTGTCAGTGACGCTGAACAGGTAGAGGTACAACAGCCGGATGGGGCGTCAGCCCAGCCGACTGCTCCAACCCAGCACGGAGCAATCTCTAACCCCGTAAGGGATGACGAGGTGACTCCAGTACCTGAGCACAGGGCTGTTGACGAAGGGCTAGCAGGGTTACCTGTGTTGCCTGGAGATGGTCCTGCTTATGACTCTGGATTCTCTGACACTCTGGTCCCCGGATTCGAGTGCTACAGAGCTAAGATGGCTGAAAACGCAAGTAAGCTACTCCAGTTTCAGGTTTCTTTCTTGGAGAAGTCCTACTTTGAGCAGTACAAGTTGCTCAGAGAACAGGCTATCCGGGAAGGGAAAGCTTGGGTTGCTGAACGCACCAGAGTCCTTGCCGAGCGCGAGGCGAGTCTGGAGCAAGATCATGCCTTCTGGAGGGCTACGATCGACCAGCTCGAATCAAGGTTGACAACTTGTGACGCCAAGTTCTTCCGGCAGTTCGGGCTAAAGCTGACAGAGTGGGAGAGAACTGGTTTTCCAGATCTCCAGTCCAGGTTGGGGCTTGCCGCAAGGCCTGCTCCTCCTGTGACCCCGGTACTGTCAGTACACCCACCTAGGTATGAGATGCCATTTTCTTTCATGGCACAATCTACCCGGGTGGTCAGTGGCGGGGAGCCTACTGCGGCGCCGAGTACCCTCTCGGTAGCCCCAGGTGGAGCCCTTCCTCTCCAGGTGGAGGCTGCTGTGGTTTACACCACGGAGGCCCCTCCTGGAGGAAGTCCTGATGGGGAAGGAAAGCCATCCGGCGGTGTCCCTATGGACACCTAAGGTTGGTCCCCCGTCAGGCCCTCTGGGGTGCACTGTTCCGCCCCTCGGAGGTAAAACTAAACCATCGACGCAGCTACACGCCCCTGGACAACCGAAAGCAGACCGACGGTGCTGTCGTGACTTAACTGAGTCTCTACTGCCACCACACTGGAAGCAGCCTGATGTCTTCAACCGTGGTTTACTACTAAGCCACAACCGTCGGTGCTCTACTACTGTCCAGGGCTCCTGATCCTGTGGTCACATTCTACTATTGTGACCTATGAACTATTATATGGATCATCCTCCTGTGATAATTATTTATAGGGAGGCACGGACCTACCTTTTTATATTTATATTTCACAAGAGATGGAAGTACTATACCGGTACTGGACTCTATCCATCTCTACCACCATAAACTGCTAGGTACTGGAGTACCGCCCCTAATAAGGATGACGATCTATCCCACCTTATTTAGGATACGCTAATATGGATTTTTATATATAAACTTTTCTACGCCAAAGGAAGTGAGAGCTATTATAGTTCTATTATTTATATATAAGGACACTAACTCCACACGGATTCGCACCATTGCTGAATGAAGTAGGTGATGTGTTGAGTTTCCAAGGTGGTTATTTGGTGCCTTTACTATTAACTGATACTAGTCTAGGACTATCAGTTGGACAGTTTTTATATCATGTGCCTACGGGACTATGGTTTTACAAAGACTATATTGTTGATATAAACTGTTATGTGCATGTTAACTTGTATGTTCATGTATGTATGCCTGTTGTTACTATGAGTAGAAATGTTACTTGTTGATAAATAGATATACGTGGTATATAATGTATCCAAGAGGTATTATTATTATAAAACCAACCCTTCCTACATTCTAAAGGGGGGTAGTGTAACGGGTTGACTATAAAGTCTAACTGTTATTGTTGTATATCTATTGTATGTTGTATGATGTAAGACAACACGGTTCTATTGTGTTTAATAACTGTTTTATTCATCTAACTAGTGTCGTCGGTTCGTTACATATACCGACTCCTCTAGTTCGGTTATCTATACGGTAGTGTACCGGTACCACCTTCGGTTACCGTCGGTAGTTGTTACATAATCATTTTTACATAACTAAACCTAACAGGTGGCGCTGCTAGTACGGTCACGTGGCTACGCAGCGCTGTATATAAGACGGCTGCTTCCCCATTGGAAGTCAGTCAGGTTTGGGACTGTCGTGACATGACCACCCTGTGCTCACGGGCTTAACTCTATGCTATAGGGTTGCCCACTGTATTATATATCTGTTCTGATCTTGTATATCCGCTGGTTATACTTGTACTATAATACCCAAGAGTTACCTTTACAATAAAGTCGCCGTATATTAAAGTCTAATTTACCTTGTCTGGTTTTTGTACTCAAGTGTCACATACGTAGTAAGAGACCAACTACAATAGTAAATGCTTCTCAGCTACAATGTATATAATGGTACCACCGATTTACACCTCATCATTAATGAGGTGTCTAATGCATTCAGTGCCTAATTAGCATTGCATAACCTTGAGGGACCCTTCAAATGCCAAACTGTTGCTACTCGTCCAGTAACAGTTGGAATGGAGCCAGGACACGTACTCAACGCTATATTATGGGTAGGGGTTTCAAACAAAACTTCATTCTAGCTGGGGAGGGGGGGGGGGCTGTTGTTGGACATGGCAAAAGTACGGATAACTGAAAGGCGGGATGTGATATTCTGCTCCAACAATACAAAAGGCCAAAAAAGAAGAAAGTGTGTTTCAGGTTAGCCGATCCTATCTAGCAAAACAGGCCCGACCCTAGAATTCTTTATCCAATTTTGAAAAAATATTTATATTTTAAGTGATTTTGGGGCTATTTCAGGGTTGATTTGATAGTCCATGAGTGGACACCCTTGTCGGCGAGTCAGCGCTGAAGTTTGCGAGTCAGGTTTTGAGTACTTTTCCGGCCTTTGAAGTAAAAAATAATAACAATAATTTGATAACAAAATTCCGACCTACCCTACCTAGAATTTCAGACTATGTAATCTGAAACTCACCATTTAATTTTTTTGGCCAAACCAAAGATAGTGAACTCTAATACGTCTATCACTATTCAAATACGACCTGGGACCTGAAATATTCATTATGTGCATATTGGCAGTCCTTTTCTGTCAGCATACGTGCATTGTAATTCCATGGAGAAGAATGAGTGCCATACAATGCTCAGCAGGTCAGCTCATGATATATTGAGCATAGGTATTGATAGAAATTATTAATAGCTAATGAGAACATCATATTATAACAAGTCCAACTGGGGGTGCCTTTCATGTTATGGTCTTGTTGCGGAATTAGCTGTGTTAATCTTATGGCTGATATAAATAGACCGACTGCTCTTGTATCTGCCAAACACTGCACCCCACCATACTATATAGCGAGGATTCTGTTTTCTCGATATGGGCGGCCATAGAAGTTCTGTCCACGGACATTTTCACGAGATTTAGCTAGGTACCATACGCCCACACACCATAGCTTGCAAAGGACAAGCTAAGTTGCAAGAGCAGAGCCAAGATCTCACGAGATTGCTGGTGTCAGTGTCCCCAGTGTGTACACATGTACAGAGCAATTTCGAGACCAAGTCCGCACCAGTTAGAGCGCTATATAGCCAGACGTACTTGTAGACGATATAGGATACGTGGGCCTGACGATAAACACCTGTAACATATTTCAGCCGCCTGTATGTGCTGCTACATGGATATATGTCAGCTTATATTGTGCAGGTTATTGCAGGCTATGAAGTTGCAGCAAGAGATTATTGATCTTTTCCTGCCAGAAGCGATACACCCGATTGTGCAACAACGTTTTGTCTCATTCAGCAGATTACTCAGGTCCAACATTAGAAACAATAGTCATATCTGACCCACTCCCTTTCCTTATCTGAACGTAAAAAGGAGCTCCTGTTATCTGGTTAAGGAAGTGGAGGTCATATTTCCACGCCAGAAAAGAACCCACGACTATTTATAATCTATGGCGTTAAGGGCCGCTTAGCCCGTAAGAGTTTCATAGCGTCACGATATTCGTTTATAGTCCCTTTATAATGCACGCACATGGAATGTAGGCAGGTTTGACAGATAGACTTATGTGACAAAATGACATTATTATGTATGATAACTTACAAAAGGAATATTTTGAATTATTTTCTAATAACATTTATCTAGCACGGGTTCTTTTTGGTGAAAATGGTTGACATTTTTAGGGATCATGCAAAACATCACTCCCGTTGAATCAGATCAACGTTGTATGCACACTAGGACATGGTATGGTAGTGCTCTGTTATGAAAGGGTTGTACTTGTATCTAATTTCATCTTCATTGAACTCGAATGATAATGGTAAAACTATGATTGTAGGAGCTGCAACGGTGGTGGGAGGGACAGAGCTGTGTGACGTAGATTGTCCCACCACGTGGGACCCCGTGTGTTCTACAAAACACGTCACCTACGTCAACGCGTGTTTCCTCTACAAGAGTGTCATGTGTATGTAGGTACCTCCAAGAATGCTGAATGAAATAATTTAGACCTAATGTGATATTTTACATATCAAATAATAATGGTAGTCCAGAGAACATGTAATATACTGTTTTACAATGATTATACTTTGAATCACACAACGTATAAATGTTTAGAAGTGACTTTAAGTAATCAGAGAATTCAAGTATATCCAAAGATAGCCAGTCTGATATCCTGATAATGATAGCCACTGAGTCATCATGATATCCTGATAATGAACAACCGAATGAGGATGTACCGCGATATATAATTTTAAATATACATTAGGCCACTCAAAAAAAACTTGTTTCTCATCACTAATCGAGTGCTCATTTTTTAACAACAGGGGGGGTGGTGAGATTTCAGGCGGAGCGAGCGAAATTTTTTAACCCCCCCCCCCCCCCGGCAGGCCAAAAATCGTGCGCGTTCGCGCCCCTTTGTAGCATAGTAATGCGCAGGCTTTTCCCTCAAAATAGGTTGAACTTTTTTGACCCCTCTCCAGAGGGGTCTACATTTTTTACCCCCCCCCCCCCCTCCCCGGTCAAGGGGTCCAAAGTTTTTACCCCCCCCCCCCTGTTGTTAAAAAATGAGCACTCCCTAAGCAGTGAAAAATATGACGTTTTTTATTTCATTTATTTTTTTGCTCGGGGTATAGATACATAGGGAATTTGGATTTTCGTAATCAAATTTCACATTTTAGTAATTCAGAGTTCATCCGCATAAGCTTTCATTTGATACCATATTTTCCTATTTTTCTCCAATTTTAGCATATTTTTCATTCTAAAAAATGCAAAAAGAAAAAAAAAACGATTTTGATGATGCGCGCGATGATAAGAAACAACTCTTTTTTTGAGTGGCCCTAACTTGATACCTCCCCTGTTGCAGAGGACTACGTGATGTGCGTGAGGCGTACCGCGGGAGGTGCTCCGAGTGTGTGTCCAACAGCTCGTGTCCGTCCTACAATGAGCCGGTGTGTGGTCCTGATGGACACACCTATCTCAACTTCTGCACCTTCCAGATCAGCAACAGGTGTAGGTAGGTACAGACATGGGTATACCAAAAACCTATTTATCCTGCAATGTTGTCATAGCCCTTAATTGCCCCCAGGCCTTGGCCAATTTCCCATTGTCCTAACATCTACTGCCAATTCCCCGCCCATTTCCTATAAACAGGCGTTATTGTATGTTGGAAGAGAGGGAGTCCTGGATAATGAATGCTAAATCATGAGTAATCAAAATAGTTTACCATGACCATGTGCAAACAAGCCAATGCTCACGCCATATTGTAACCCACTGATATAAAACCAGTCAGTACTATAAATCGACAGATATATGACCGATGACTGACCGATATAGATGTTATGGCAATAATGATGTATTACTTTTACTCTAATACAGGGGTAACACAACTGCACAGTACCGTCACAGAGGCCGGTGTGCCCCAGACCCGAGCAGCCCCACCTGCCGCTCATTCCGGGTTTGTCATGTCCTCTTCATGCCTGTGTGTGGGTCAGACGGTAGGACCTATGGTAACTCCTGTGAGCTGGACCTTGTCAATGACTGCAGGTAAGGCAAAAAAAAATAAAAGGTATGTTTCATGTAACATGGGAAGAAAGACTAGGGTCGGTAGGTCGGATATTTATTTTATTTTATCTTATTAACATGAAAGTACTAGCCATCCTCCATTTAAACCCTAAAAATGACCCAAAATGTGTAAAAAAATAAAAAAATAAAAATAAAAATTGCGCAAAAAAACGTGTTTTGCTAGGGTCGGTCGGGTGACCTGAAACAAACCTTTTTTTAAATTTGGCCTAAGGATAATAACGTTGTCTTAACTACTAATTATCATCCAAGTATGGAGACTTTACCGATGAATGATATCATTTGTATAGTTGATGGTTATTACTGTCATTATTATTCTCAATAACTGTAGGAAATAAACAACCTTGTCATTGACAGTACATTTGGGAAGGGTTTATCATAATGGATTATATTGACCACTGCTAAGCATTAAACAGTGAATTGCAATGCATTGCCTTGACACTTACGTCAATGTCACATCGACGGAGCACAGTGTCGGATCATATAATT
Source organism: Harmothoe impar (assembly GCA_947462335.1). Classification (NCBI taxonomy): domain Eukaryota; kingdom Metazoa; phylum Annelida; class Polychaeta; order Phyllodocida; family Polynoidae; genus Harmothoe; species Harmothoe impar. Next base: position 60,815,621 of record OX381704.1, read on the forward strand.
TATTCTCCTCTTTGCAATGCTGTCATCCACAGTTGAATTATTTTTGTTTCAGACTAGATGTCGACAGAGTCCATATAGTCAAGGATGGGGAGTGTATGCCTTACAACAGTAATTCAGGTAGATCAGCATTTGTAATTGCCTCATCGTAGCCAATATTTGGCAATATAGTATATTTTCAAATAATTGTTCAATCCAATGCAGCATTACATGTGGATTAGCCGGAAATAGCTATTATATCTTCACTGATATTTAGGTGACACGGGTCTTTTAAGGAAATAGTTATCATTAATTAATATTAGCTTGGAATCCCATTTAACAAAAGAATACGTTTTTTAACGTTGACATACGTTTAAATGTATAACGTGATTTTACATTATCATATGGGTTATACTTTAATATTTACATGGCTTGATGTCAACGATTTTATGTTTAATAGCGTATTATTTCCTTTTTTCCCAAACGTTTTCCACGCCTTCAGGAATATTTTTTTCCCGGATTTGAACAACATATTTTTGTTACCTTGGATTCTGATTGGGTATATGATTTTCAGCATATCATCCGATGACTCAGTACCATAAGCTCATGAATTCCTCTACATTACTCTAATTGACAGATCCATGTAATGATCCACGGCGGTCTGGCAAGGACCCAAGGTGTGAGGAGGTGTCCCGGCCTGTCTGTGGGTCAGATGGTATGACCTATACCAACTGGAGGAGGCTACAGGAACAGAATGACCAGAGGTCAGTCAGTCAGCTGACCTTACTGGAGTGATGATAAATATATAATCATGTGCCCAATATAGAGACTATAATGTATACCACGCCCTATTATGTAACTTGTATTAATGCCTTTTAGTATCTGAATTGAGCATTTCGCAATAAGACTCATTATGAATGACCCTTGAGTAGTTATGATACACAATTGTAAATTGAGCTGTGGCAGCACATATCTGATATCGCCAAGGCTTCAACTAACATCATATGCGCATAAAATGTCGGGCAGATAATATCAATTCATAATTCGCGTAATTCTCTTTTACAGGATGGACGCATTTAAGGTGGATATCGCATACATGGGCCGTTGTCTACAAGGTAAGCCTCTTTTTTTAAAAATAATAAATGCTACCCCTAACTTAAAGCCACCTGGCCATTCATTTCATACAGTTCAAGTGTGTTTCTGCATATGTGCACTCATGATGCAATATATTTCTATTTTCAGATCCGCGGTCCACAGACTGTCGGCCGGTAACAAAGTGTCCATCTGTTATGGAACCTGTGTGTGCCACTGACGGTCAAACCTACATTAACCACTGTGAACTGTTCCGTAAAAACGAATGCAGGTTGGTGATTGGTCTTTTACTTGTATACCAATATGACTGTAAGACTCTTATCATCTTTAGTTCCTGTCTGAGACATAATTGCATAGCTTTATAGTATAGTTCATTATTATATATGGGAAGGTATAGCAATAAACTGTTATGAAGTACACACCAAATAAAAAGGAATATTTATTTGTTGTTTAAAATGGTATACGGCAAACCTAAGGGACAATGGAAAATATTGGAATGAGCCGGAGGACTTCCGATAATGCCTATATTGTTATACATCGATCCATATGTTCTCATCTCACCTATTTTATGAATCAGTTCATGTTCCAATTGGCAAGGAAGTATTAACATTTAGATCAACAAATATAATTATGTCAGAAGGTTATTTCAAAATATTCTTCATCAATAATATGGTGGAATACCCTTCAGGTACACTTGCGCTTATTCCGATGGTTATTATAACTACAAAATGTACCTATCAAATTGACCTTTTTTAGGGAATACAAACAATGGGTGCACTTCCTACACGAAGGCTCATGCTATACAAATACTGGCATAGGCAAAGCAGGTACTGTATAACAGTCATGACTCAAATAAACAAAATCCTATGTAGAATGGTGTTGATGGAAATAAGTTTTATATCTGTTCTAATCCCCCTATCAAACCCCCTATATGCCCTAAACTACTGGGACAAAGGAAATAAAGAGTGAAATCCCAAAGAATCATAATGATGAATAGACAGAGGTCCATGATAACCTGTCCAAGCGTCCAAGCTACAAGTATAGCCTGATTTTAGTGGATTTCTTATTTATTTGATATACCGGTAATTATTGATAAATCATTATATTTTTAAAAAGACATTTAAACATTGGTTTCATAGCTATTCAAGTGACGTCATTGTGGAGAAACACCCCATGGAGAATGATTACTTCATATAGACAAAATTGTTTTCCTTCCAGGTCCAATATTAATCAAAGTAACCATTGTACTGGTTGTATTTGTCGTCCTCTTTTCTGTTATGGTGCCTCTGTACTATGCCAGAAGGTGAGTACAATGTGCAATTCACTATCCTTATTGACCGGCACTATGTGTCCGGTCAGGAATTAAGGTAGACAAAGCCCCGTAAGCTCAGACAGCCGAGCTGCGCGCCCATTGAAATAGCATTGAGGGATCGGACCGAGCACCCTAGCAGCATAGCCTCTATTCTCCGTAGGATTAGTACTAGACCCCTTGAACTGCTGCCCTCTGCCAGGGTGATTATAAACTAATTCCGCTGACTCCTCCCATTCCTCAGCATTGCCTAGCTCACAATCCGCTAAAATATACCTAGCCCCATATGGTCTATGACTCCCACCCAGAATGCACTGCTCATTCCGGTCTGCTGAGTTTTCAATAGGTACATGGCATTTGAAAACTCACTGGAGCCCGCCCAAGGTTATCACACCTGCCATAGAAGCTCCCCAGTACCACCGCGGTGGCTTAATCTGTACATTGCGGCCCTTAAAGGGAAGTGGCAACATGTTTGTGACACCTGGATAATAACCCTTTAAGGCCTTCTATATACACCCATCCCCAACACACTGTACACCTTGTAATACGAATATAGTAATGGGTAATGTTGGCCTCAAAGGGTTAACTATATAGTGAATGTCGTCTGCTATTTCCTATGCCGCTCTCTGCTACTTACCAGGCCACCACAAGCCTCACACATACCGCTTTTGTCATTAGAAAGTCGAATGAATTAACTAATTTGAGTACAGTACGTTATTTCTCATTTCTGACAGCAGAATCGTAATCGCCAGAAGAAGCTACCCTAATTTCATATATTGGAAGTCATATATAATCGAATTCCAGGTGGTGGCTATAGGTGAGCAGGTGGCTGTGGGAAAGCAGGTGGCTGGGGGCGAGCAGGTGGCTGTGGGCGTCAGCGCCCGGCAGCGCGTAACCGCTGTTTTACGTCTCGGCTGAAAAAGCGAGTCGATCGGAGCGTCAGCAGCGACACCATCTTCGTTGCAGCTTCGTTTCTGGTTCGACGTGTCGGGTTGGCCGGGGGGCGGCATGAGCTGCAGATGATTTTGCCTCCAAAACCGATTTTGCCCCCAAAACCGATTTTGAGCCCCTAAACGATTTTGACCCAAAAACGATTTTGAAGTTCTCCTACCCTTCCGAAAATCGGGCCGATCGGAGCGTACACAGCGAAGATATTTGCGATTTTTGTTTTGTCGGATTATATTGGTACCTATGTGTTCTCCGTTTATCCCGTTCTCTGTTTATCCAGTTCTCCGTTTATCCCGTTCTCCGTTTATCCCGTTCTCCCTTTCTTCCGTTCTCCGTTTATCCCATTTTCCGTTTATCCCGTTTTCCGTTTATCCCGTTCTCCGTTTATCCCGTTCTCCGTTTATCCCGCTCTCCCTTTATCCTGTTCTCCGTTTATCCCGTTCTCCCGTTCTCCCGTTCTCCCTTTCTCCCGTTCTCTGTTTCTCCCGTTCTCTGTTTCTCCCATTCTCCGTTTAGCCCGTTCTCCGTTTAGCCCGTTCTTCATTTATCCTGTTCTCCGTTTATCCCGTTCTCCCGTTCTCCCTTTCTCCCGTTCTCTGTTTCTCCCGTTCTCTGTTTCTCCCGTTCTCCGTTTAGCCCGTTCTCCGTTTAGGCTGTTCTCTGTTTATCCCGTTCTCCGTTTAGCCCGTTCTCTGCTTAGCCCGTTCTGCGTTTATCCCGTTCTCCGTTTATCCTGTTCTCCATTTAGCCCGTTCTCCGTTTATCCCGCTCTCCGTTTATCCCATTCTCCGTTTATCCCGCTCTCCGTTTATCCCGCTCTCCCTTTATTCCGCTCTCCATTTATCCTGTTCTCCGTTTATCCCGTTCTCCCTTTCTCCCGGTTTCCCTTTCTCCCGGTTTCCCGTTCTCCCTTTCTCCGGTTCTCCGTTTATCCCGTTTTCCGTTTATCCCATTCTCCGTTTATCCCATTCTCTGTTTATCCCGCTCTCTGTTTATCCCGTTCTCCGTTTATCCCGCTCTCCGTTTATCCCGCTCTCCGTTTATCCCGCTCTCCCTTTATCCCGTTCTCCCGTTCTCCCTTTCTCCCGTTCTCTGTTTCTCCCGTTCTCTGTTTCTCCCATTCTCCGTTTAGCCCGTTCTCCGTTTAGCCCGTTCTTCATTTATCCCGTTCTCCGTTTATCCCGCTCTCCGTTTATCCCGCTCTCGCTTTATCCCGCTCTCCCTTTATCCTGTTCTCTGTTTATCCTCTTCTCCCTTTCTCCCGTTCTCCGTTTATCCCGTTTTCCGTTTAGCCCGTTCTCCGTTTATCCCATTCTCCGTTTATCCTGCTCTCCGTTTATCCCGTTCTCCGTTTATCCCGCTCTCCGTTTATCCCTTTCTTCCCTTCTCCCTTTCTCCCTTTTTCTCGCTCTCCCTTTCTCCCTTTCTCCCGTTCTCCCTTTCTCCCGTTCTCTGTTTCTCCCGTTCTCTGTTTCTCCCTTTCTCCGTTTAGCCCGTTCTGCGTTTAGCCCGTTCTGCGTTTAGCCCGTTCTCCGTTTAGGCCGTTCTCTGTAGTAGTATAGTATGTATCGGAACGGGACTATAGTTAACTACTGTTTATTACTCAATCGACCTGCAGCCAATCAGAAGCCTCCATTTGACCGGAAGTGACGTCACATGCCCATATAAGGGCATACCGGAAGTGACGTCACGTGACCTTGACCTAGTTAGAGGTCAAGGTCATGACGCAGCCAATCAGAGGCTTCCATTTGACCGGAAGTGACGTCACACGTCCATATAAGGGCATACCGGAAGTGACGTCATGTGACCTTCACATGTCCATATAAGGGCATACTGGAAGTGACGTCACGTGACCTTGACTTAGTAAGAGGCTTCTGATTGGCTGGTACACCGGAAGTGACCCATTATGCAAATGAGGGGACTACTTCCGGTCAAATGGAGACCCCTGATTGGTTGGGTCATGAAGAAATGTGTCTCTTAATTTTTTGTTGTTTAGGAAGTGATCGACTTTAGGATCACGTGACCGGAAGTGACCTGATGAGTCACGTGACTAGAAGTGACGACGACACATGCTTTAATTAGGCGATCAGCAGCGACTGGAGGAAGTGTCACTTTAAGAGGACACGCTAGTTAATTGTTATAATTTTTTTTACTTACTAATAAAAGAAGACGTATGAAAATAAAACACAACAATAATTTTATTTATTTTTTTATTTTCTTTTTTTCAATTCTAATAAACACGCTATTTTTGAAAAGATGCGCTCAATCAATCAATAACACACTTTTTTTTCATATTTTTAAAGGACTTGTTGTCACACCGTTAGAATGCACGCGACGCTTATAATACAAGTAGCGCACGTCATCTTTCTCTATGGTGTAAGTGTCCATTTTTGGTTCGTACCACTTTGAAATTTCTATTTACCGCAAGGAGAGTTTTTCGTTTGCGAAAACATCTAAGATGACGATTGATTCTTTAGGGTTTTGTTACTTCTGTACACTTTTTGCACGCCATCTCTTTTTTTGGGATTTTCTTTCACTGGTGCTGCTGACTCGATCATAGCAAATGTAAGTCTTAGGGTTGAGACTTAGGATCCCGTCACTTTCCCACGCCGTTTACATAAGCCCCGAAGTTCTCAGATCGTGAAGGTAACGTCTCTCACAACATCCGCCGGGCGGCGGACACCATTTTCGCACTTTTTTCCGTTTTATCTTCACGAAAAGCTCTAAGTGATCGTCACACACCGATGTCGGAATCTGCTTTCGTTTCTTTCTGAAGTATGTCTCTCTCAGGCGAGGTTTGACTACACAGAGGCAAATATCAGAGGCACCCAATAGCGCTAATTCTACTCTCAGACAAGGGTCAGGCACTGCTTGAATATAATAGATGGGTCAAGGGCTATTCTAGTGAGGGTCAGGCTACGCCTGACATTCAATAACAAGCTGGACTTTGGCAAACTTGCTTGAAAGTCTGACCATGCGGGATCCTCATGCCATAGTCTGGCAATGCTGAACTCTTGGGAGAGTATGCTGGACTCTTGCTGACCAGACTTTCAAGCAAATTTGCCAAAGTCCAGCTTGTTATTGAATGTCCGGCGTAGCCTGACCCTCAGTAGAATAGTCCTTGACCCATCTATTATAGTCCAGCAGCGCCTGACCCTTGTATGAGAGTAGTATTGGCGACATTGGCCGACTCTGATATTTACCCGTGTGTACGGTGGGAGGAGGGGGTTCACAGCCACAGCTTGCGCTTATAGAGCGCTACTAGCGGAGGTCTGGATGAGGAGACTACGGCGTTTGTCTTAAAAAAAAATAGCCATGGCACATGTCGATGTCGCTTAATTATGCTCATATCTCATGGCGATTTTAAGAATTGCTCATGTCACCTGTCACTATGTTTTTCAAGCTTCATGTCAAATGTCACTAGGTCTCATGTCGAATGTCGATGCTAAGAAACAGACATGACGTCATCTCGAATTTAGCGGTCTACACTACCGCTGCTGCTGCTGCTGCTGCTTGTGCAGCTCGTGCAGCTGTTGCAGCTGCTGACAGCTGCAGCTGCTGTAGTTGCTGACGCTGACGTTGTCACGGATTCTGCTGACAGATGCTACTGCTTGGGCTGCTTGCGCTGCTCGTGCAGCTGCTGCAGCTGCTGACGATGTCACGGATACTGTTGACAGATGTGGCTGCTTGTGCTGCTTGTGCAGCTGCTGCTGCTGCTGACGATGTCACGGATGCTGCTGACAGATGCTGCTGCTTGTGCTGCACGAGACTGAGTAGCCGCTATTACTAATGCTACTAATACTAGTATGAGAAAATACATTTAGTCAGTTGATTAAATCAAGGAGGTTTTCTGACTTCAGTGGATCGTTTAGCCATCGGCCACGGGCAAAACTTGTAACCATTTTATACATGGGACAATTGGCAGAGTCGAAACGTGTTGGTACGATGGGGTCGATCATGTTCATCATCAGTTCAGGCAAAGGAAGTGTGTCGACAGCACGCGAAAACTTCATGTCTGAATGTTTCAACACAAGACTTTTTATCACACTCACACAGCTGCTTTGAAGAGTGAATCCTTGACCAAACTTGTGCTTTTCCAACACAGCTTTGGCCTCTTTCTGTGCAGTAAGGGATCTCTCTTTCGGGTTCATCTCAGTGCTGTCTAGCATGTCCTCAAAGTCTTTAACATAATGTTCCAACGGGCTACAAATGATGGACTCCAGATCATCGTCCGCATATGTCGTCTCCTCGCACCATATTGTGTCTTCGCCTGTTTCGAATTCCGTCATTTTCTTGACAATCTCCTCCTGAGTGCCTTGCATATATCGAAGCTCCTTCAAGGAGTTGATAACTTGTATGGCGAAGACTGACAAACTTGAAGGAATTTCACCACAGTCAGGCCAAGTATACGGAGCTAAGAAAAATAGCTCTAACAAAATCTTCTCCCTCTGTCCAAATGAAACTACTGTTCCGATGAAGTTGAAGCATGCTTCTATCCATTGCTCCTTGGTGACGTCCTTCCAATGTTTCTTTACCTCACATGCATCATAGGGCACTGTTTCTCTTCTTGCTTCAAGTGGGAGTTGCTTTTTCTTTCTTGGACTCATTTCGAGAGGGTTTCGATGCTCTGTAGCGTCAACACTTTCATAAATAAAGAAAATAGCAGAACTAATCATCGTAACGTGCTGAGCGAGCGTAGAGTGGACGATGCTACGAAGATGAAGGGCGGGTGGAGAAAGTGTGACTGGTGAGAGCGGCGTTTCACTCCTTATGTACCCTGTCCTTGATAAGCCTCTTAAACGGCTGAAAAGACTCTCTCAGTACAGAGCTTCTACCGCAGGTGGGTTTAGACTTAAGCAGCTTAGTTCACACACGTGTCTGTTAGAAAAGCTACTTGCACACCTGCCTTCCCTTTTCACTAGTATTCACCCTCTGCCGACTTATAAGACACCTATACACTCCTTCTCGTGAAATCTATGGAAGATGATGGAAGGACCACTGACTAGATTTTCTTTGATCAGAGCGTGGAGGACGGCGTCGAAGGGAGGGAACGTTGTGAACACAGCTTATAAGTTTTGGAAGAGGACCTGTAAAGTCAAACTGGCGAGAGAGATCTCGTCTTTCAACATGACAATGCTGCGATCTTGGAAAAAATTAGCGTGATTTTTTCAAAAGCTTAATGAAAAGTTTGACGTCTTCGTTGTTGTAGTGGATCAAGTAATCTCTCATAGTTTGCATCTTCTTGTCGTACTAAACTTTCTGACATGTGGCGTAGTCGGATTTTGGCCATTTTGACGCCCGTCAGTTCGCTGTCAAAAGCCGATCTCGGTGGCAGGGTTCTGTTTACCAGTTTCTTGGTATACGTCATCCATTCGTAAGGAAAGCGACTTTTCTCTTCGTTTCTGGTGAAAGCTCGCAAATAATTCGCGTAGCTGTAACCAAGTGCCAAATAGTTGACTACTATGTCCAAGAAAACTGTGTGTAAACCGTCAAGTATTGATTGCTTCTCTTTATGACGCTGAATTGTTGGTTTCTTCGGTCTCCGGAGGCAAAGAACGAGTGAAGGCGTATTTTTGATCAGGTTCAAGTCGTAACGCTCCGTGTTGAAGCTCACGACTGGAGCTTGACGGATGTATCTCAGAAGCTGCTTCTTCAGTTGAACTAACGGTTGTCTGGTGTGAGCTGCAGCGAAGCCGCCTGGAGAAGGGGTGAATGTCGCTTCTTCTAGCAGGAGAGCTTCACCTGTAACTTCGCTAACGTTGGTCGGTAAAGTTCTAGCACAGCTTTCTCGATGACTTTGGCGTTCTCGTTTATGTGATTTTAAACTCGGTCTAACAAGGGGTCGGAATCTGCGTCGGATTCTCTGAGGTACACCGTCCCCTCCTACCCCGGAAAGTCGGATGTGACGCTAGCCGACAAAGGGACGTGATCCCACAGCAGGGACACGTGTTCAGTCGACGGTTCTCTGCACGGTCTGAAGAAAGCCTCGAAATCGAAAGGTAATGTTGTAAGGGTAGATTCTGGAATGTCCGTCGGGAGGAAAAGTTTCACGTGTGGCAGCGGGACAGAACTGACGTAACAAATTTGAAGCGCGCTTGCTGGTGTTGTATAAGTGAAAGGAAATGTGGCGGAAGACGCAGAGGTTGTCCTTGTTGGGAAAATCTAACACAAGACTTCTCTTTCCAACTCGACCGTCCTGCCTGTTCCTACCGCCTATGGGAAAACCTCCAGGTCCCATGTAAACGCAAATGTTCAAAATTAGTAGGAAAAAGAGCGCACCGCTTGGTGTCAGCGTCGCAAAGTTTCCGTACTTCTTCGCAAGCGACGGTGTTTTCCATCTTTGAGAGGAGCTCTTCCAAAGTTTCTGAATTAGTTATAGTAGGGAGCGGTTGTAATGAGAGTTGCGTTGTTCTGGGAGACGTGAAAGTAGCGCAGTATGTTCTTGTCTTCTCTGTGTTGTAAGAGTAAGCCTACCGAGAAACCCACTTTTTATCATTGTGTGAAGCGGATTGCGACGCATAGTATCTACAGCGTCACTCAACTCGCCGGTTGGTAGTTTGACGTTTGTTACACTCACGCGAGTCCCGTGCATCCTGACACTCGTTCGTATTGCAGGCCAATTCGCCGTGAACGTTTCCTCACCGTTCGGTACAGCGCATGTACGTGGAGGGATAGTCACCTCGTCCAGAGATTCGCGTCGACAGGTGATCTTTTCAGCAATCGACATCGCCGCATAGAGGGCAAAACTTAGGTATTGTTCTTCATTTTTCTACGGGTCACTCGTGATTGTACGGTCTTTTAAAAATTTTGAAACACTTTTCGCAAACGTCCTGCGTCATGTTTTTCTTTTTTTTTCTTTTTTCACTTATTTACTAATTATTAAAAAAAATAAAACGTTATTTATCACTTCGAATACTAGACACCTCTTACCACACGATACTATTAGCATTGTGAAAGGTGACTGTAGTCTAGGATCGAATTCAACAGATGACCATCTTACTGCAGGGATCAGACAAGAGTGGTCAACACTGGAGTGTCACAGCTCACTTTTATGTCTTTGGGTACAGCTGCATACAACCCTTGAACATACATTGCGACGTCGCTGCGACCCATGTCGTCTTGCAACACTTTCATCAGAGCCATAGGCTCAGACGTCTCGTTGTACTTCCAAGCTCTCAGCACTTCATAGACAGGGTTCTTCACAGTCCTGTCAGAAGGCACAGGTTGAGAGATGAAAGCTATTTCATGAGAAGTCAACCCTAAGTAGATCCCTATGGTCTTCCAGTCTCTAGGGCAGAGCTCAGCTAAAAGAGAGAAATATTTCTGCACTTTCCACTCCATGTCTCCACTCTCTAAGCCATCCCACATGTCATGCTTGTCCATGTACTCACGTGAGAATTTGATGAGGTCCATACGGTAAGATTCTTCCAAGGCGGCGGCTAGGTCCTTCCACCTAGTAGTACAACTTTTCTGGTACCAAGTAGTGAACATTTCTCTAGCTTGAGTTATGACACTTGTCTCACAACTGAGATATCCCATATCCTTCAAGTTCACTTCAAGGTATGAACCTAACCGTATGTAATCTGATGTCGGCAACTTACTACTTATTTTCAGTAGCATAGCGTCTGACAAGTATCCTAACGGCTCTGCTTTGAAGTATGATGATACAGGTACTACTGCAGCACAACCAATAACAGGAGCAGCGTCTGCGCTGGTATCCGACGACTCGTTGTCGGAACAGGGCAACCACACGACTTCGTAAGGTGGTGGTGAGGGCAGTCGCCACGGACCGGACGCGCTACCAGTGGAAATGAGGTCGAAAAACGGACTGTGCGCCCGTAGCCCTTCGGGTTCCTCGTACGCCTCGTCGTCAGCGTCGTTCTCTGTCTCACCCTGTTGCTTTAGGGCATGTATGTCTACTACGCGCCGCTGGGGCTGAGTGTCCGAATAGCTGTAAGTCTCAGCGCGAGCGGCGTTGATGGCGTCGGTTGATGTAGCGGTGGAGAGGTTCTGTGCAACGTGCTGCGTGTCAGTACTAGTAGCGGCAGTCGCAGCAAGAGGTGTAGCAGCAGCAGCAGCAGCAGGTGCAGCAGTAGCAGGCGCAGCAGTAGCAGGCACAGCAGCAGCAGGCGCAGCAGCCTCAGCAGGCGCAGCAGTAGCAGGCGCAGCAGTAGCAGGCGCAGCAGCAGCAGCAACAGCAGCAGCACTAGCAGCACGAAGATCACCAGCAGCCGCAGCAGGCGCAGCAGTAGCAGCAGCAGCAGCGTGCTTAGCAGTAACAACCGTCGCGAGTGTAACAACGTCGCTACCACGACGACTACTACTACCACTACTACTGCTGCGTGCGCTCGCTACAGCGGGAGGGTGATAAGACCAAGCGGTTGCGGCGGTAGTCTCAATTTCAGTAGCAAGAGGAGACGCTGACGCTAAACGATCACCGTTCTGCGTACTCTTCTTGTTCTTGAACTCGATTAGATCCTTGGACGACACTAGTTGTTGTGTTTTGCTCATGGTGGTGACTGTAGAGAGCAGCAAAAGACTGAGTGAGTGAATGGGTGTTTCCAGCCCCCTTATATACTCCTTCTCGCTTCTAGAGCTAAGCTACTTACGGCTCTGTTCAGCTGCCGCCGGCTGACCAGCGGCCATTCACAAAGAGAAACAAAAAGACTTAAGGTATGACGTTTTCAGCTGGATCCCTTTCCCCCTCCCCTTTGAGAGATCGACTGACATGAGCTAAGCTACTTACTGCCTTGTTCAGCAATTCAACGTGCGTTAGCTGTATAAAGGATTAAGCAGTTGCTGCCGCCGGCTGACCGGCGGACATTCACAAAGAGAAACAAAAGACATAAGTCATGACGTTTTCAGCTGGATCTCTTTCCCCCCTTTTTTGAGAGATCGACTGCCATGAGCGGGCGGTGTACCGACTGTGCTAATTCAACGCGCATTAGCTGTATAAAGGATTAAGCAGTCATGAGCTTAGAGTGTGTATACAAAAAAACTACAGGAGGCGTGTGGTGTGAAGCAGGACCCCCTAAGACGGGTGTGTCTGTCTGTGAGTAGAGTCGTGTGCATGTGGTGAGCGACTTAAGTGTAAAACAAAAAAAATCACCGCCTCCTGCCGTGGTGAGTAGACTGGCCGGCGGCGGCCGGCTAGTTCAATAGGGGTGACAGCTGACTAAGGCTGTGCATGAAAATCCGATTTTCACCTGACCTCTGACGTTTGTTACAATGAATGCCAAAGGGGGAGAGAGTCGTCCTCAGGTAGGGGGTAGGAGGTAAAGCTATGGATAAGGAAAAAACACCATTTTCAGCTGGCTTCCACAGATGGCGATGACATACCCCTCGTCATCTAAGCTCTTAAGAAGCTCTTAAGGAGCGGAGCAGCTGCTAGACAGCTGGGGTGCTGTTGGAAATAGGATTAAACTCCCTCTGTATAAAAGCTCTGATTTCTGTTGGAAAAAAACCATATCAACTCTGACCACAGTAACGTATACTACCACCACCACCAGCACCACCGCCGCCGCCACCGCCGCCGCCGCCAGTCACAGCTGATCGCCTCATTAAAGCATGTGACGTCGTCACTTCTAGTCACATGCTTCATCAAGTCGCTTCCAGTCGCGTGATCCTAAAGACCCTCACTTCCTAAACAAAAAAAAACGAAGAGACACGCTTCTTCCTCTCGAGAGGAAGAAGCGTGTCTCTCGATTGAAATCTTTTTCTTTTCTTTTTTTCTTAAAAGAGACAAACGCCCCTTAGAGTGCCCCCCCACCCCCCTAGAGTGCCCCCCTCCCCCCTCCCCCCCTCCCCCCCCACCACTCGCCCCATGCATCCTAAAAGCGCCCCCCTCCCCATGCATCTTAAAGGGGCCCCCCTCCCCTTCCCTCCCCTCCCCTCCCCTCCCCCCCCCCCCCTTTATACACTCTAAAGAACGCTTCTACCTAGTTCAATAAGTCACTTCCAGTCGCTCGTAAAACAATAAAAAATGAAAAAAAAAAAAAAACTTATATCGTAGTGTTTTTTATTAGTTTACCGAAAAAAATAAGAGACTCGCCTCCTTCTCCTCCTCCTCCTCCTCCTCCTCCTCCTCCAAAAAAAAAAAAAAAGATATCACATTTTAAAGCGCGTGACCCCTTAAAGACGCTCATCTCTTCATTAAGTCGCGTGACGTCACTTCTTCTTCTTCTTCCGGTCACGTGATCAATCAGGTCACTTCCGGTCACGTGATCCTCAATCAGGTCACTCACTTCCGGTTGGCCATTAGGTCATGTGACGTCACTTCCGGTCACGTGACTCATCAGGTCACTTCCGGTCACGTGATCCTAAAGTAGGTCATATGACCTCACTTCCGGTCCCCTAAGTAGGTCATATGACGTCACTTCCGGTCCATAAGTAGGTCATATGACCTCACTTCCGGTCACGTGACCAAATGGCGGCCTCTGATTGGCTAACTAGGTCACGTGACGTCACCACTAATCCCCTAAGTAGGTCACTTCCGGTCACGTGACCAAATGGAGGCCTCTGATTGGCTGCAGGTCGATTGAGTAATAAACAGTACTTAACTATAGTCCCGTTCCGATACATACAATACTACTCTCTGTTTATCCCGTTCATATTTAACGCTATCCCGCTCTCCATTTATCCTGTTCTCCCTTTATCACGTTCTCCCTTTCTCCCGGTTTCCCGTTCTCCCTTTCTCCCGTTCTCCCTTTCTCCCGTTCTCCGTTTATCCCGTTTTCCGTTTATCCCATTCTCCGTTTATCCCGTTCTCCGTTTATCCTGTTTTCCGTTTATCCCGTTCTCTGTTTATCCCGTTCTCCGTTTATCCCGCTCTCCGTTTATCCCGTTCTCCGTTTATCCCGCTCTCCGTTTATCCCGCTCCCCCTTTACCCTGCTCTCCCTTTATCTCGCTCTCCCTTTATCCCGCTCTCCGTTTATCCTGTTCTCCGTTTATCCCGTTCTCCCTTTCTTCCGGTTTCCCATTCTCCCTTTCTCCCGTTCTCCGTTTATCCCGTTTTCCGTTTATCCCGTTCTCCAATTATCCCGTTCTCTGTTTATCCCGTTCTCCGTTTATCCCGTTCTCCGTTTATCCCGTTCTCCGTTTATCCCGTTCTCCGTTTATCCCGTTCTCCGTTTATCCCGTTCTCCGTTTATCCCGTTCTCCGTTTATCCCGTTCTCCGTTTATCCCGTTCTCCGTTTATCCCGTCCCGTTTATCTTAGACAATAACCTTTTAATCCTAATTTGGTTGCCGGTCATCACACCTACGGTGTGCAAATCCTAGAGCAGAACCTTTGCATCCTAGTAGTTATACTGTATAGAGAAGACTAGCCATATATATCTCTTCTGGCAAATATCATGTTTAACATGTTAGGAAAATGGTTGAAAGCCAAAAGATTTAGAATATAGAAATGTTTAGGTGTTTTGACTTATCAAAAGCCAAAGTGGCATATTGCAAAAAAATACCACTATCTTATTAAAAGAGACAAGAAAAAGGTTCTAGAACCATTCAATTAAACAAAGATATAACTTTCATAGTGATACAATGCATCATTATTACTTAGTGTCCAATAATCCGATTGCAGAAGCCACCAGCTCGTTACGTCCTGGAACACTAGTGCCGTCCAGTATAACGTTCCACCCAGGGGCCGCTACCACCTGGTGGCCACTGTAAGAAACGATATGCATTCAGTCTCTGTCATCCCTGTAGAAGACCAATGATGTACTCAGTACCCATCACCAGATCCAGTAGCCGACCAATGTTGGGGTCGTGCCTACTCTGTGTGTATAACACCACAGATATCTCCATCCTCTTGACCAATATCTAAGTATTACCGCCTACTGTGTATTACTACCAGCGTTGGAATCACAGGTTTTCATAGGTAGAGTTTGCTATCAGATGTAGGGGATTTGTGATATATCCTTTGTAGATATTCGCCCCACCTGTATATAAGTATTATCAAACATTCCTAAACATGTTGTCCAGTTGAGGAATCTACAATGCAGCTAAGAACGTGAAACGGGTAAAGGCTATTTAGCCTATGCACAGTTCGCTAAGGTTCAATCTTGGAAGTGCTTTGGAGAAACACAAAGATCATTTGTCGCTGTATGTGATGCATAATATTATTGTATTCTTATGTAAATAGTATACATACATGCACTATCTTGTAAATATTAGTCGAGATTCAGAATGTGTTTTAATGGGGATAATACCGATACATGTACATGTAATGGCTAAGTTACATGGAATTGATTAGTATAGTGCTTGTTCCTCTGAATCATTCCTGAAGTCTTAGAGTGGGTCGCGAATGAATAGTTGATATGAATAGATTATTGATGTAGATGCTTGTTCTCTATTCTACCAAACTTGTCAAATGCCCTTGTGATCATTTTGAATAGCAGTTTCGCTACATGATAAATACCAGTCATCAAGAAGATTATGGTTCAGTCAGATGATCTTATGATAATTTTACAGCTGTCAATGCAATAAGGCATGGTCCCTAAACTATTATATACTTCTAGATAATGATGGTGCTAGGTTAATTAAAAAGGGAGTGGTCATTTTAGCTGTGGCAACATGCGGGCTTTTTCACTAAAAAAGGAGGTGAATTTTTTATACCACTCCCTTTCAAACTGAGTCCAAATCTGTTTGGCCCCCCTTCAAAAGGGGTCCAAATCTTTTGGTCCCCCTCTCAAGGGGTCCAAATCCTTTTGGTCCTGCCCAAATCCACCTTCTTTTGTTAAAATAAATGACCACTCCCTAATGAGGAATCAAGGGTTTCTAGTTATATAAGTGACAGAGCTTGAGTTCCTTGTACATGTATTATGTTCTTTGAAATTCAGACTACCGAGTAGATTTGTAGAGAAGTTGTGCTTTTAGCCGATATGCATGTATACACGGTGTGTGTAGACATGTATACGCATGTGTGATACTTGCAACAATACAATTTGAAATAAAAGTTATTTTTGCCACCAAACAAAGTATTACCAACCATTCTTTCTATATAATCAGCCCATAATACGGATTGGCTACATGTGTAGCACCACGAATGCAGTAGGAACAGATGTAAACCGATTAATTCATAATCCGATATTACAGTTCTTTATTGTACATAGTGCCAGTTTTAGGATGCAGACTAGTTTAAACCGTGACTTCCCAGTTCTTCATGTTTCTAGTGCTTCAAGTTTAATTAAGAGACGTATAATCCTGATGGCACCATGGCAGGTGTGTCAGACGAGAGAGACTGGATCAAGTTCGTACAATGCCATTAAGCAGTGGATGTAATGAGGCTAATGTATACAAACAAGCACAGAAAACAGATATTGGTGGAGAACTCATAATCTCTCTCATCTCAAAACAGAAAATAAGTAAAAAGGTAAAATATAATGGTGCGATATGAGGCAATACCACTTCCAATTTCACAGACCCCCCCCCCCTCCCAAAAATAAAGAAAAAAGAAGAGGATGATACCCTGTCCAACATGGTATCAGGATCGACATGTGCCCCCGGGAATCTACCCCCTACCAACTGTTTTAGGTCCATTGGGCATTGGTAAAGTAACAATGCATTTTTTTTATCCCACCTTGGACAAGTCACACAATGCCATACTGACAGCTTCTTCACAAATTTGATCTGGAAATATTGCATGTCACAAGGCAGAGCCGAGTGAAATGAGACCCTCGATAAAACAAATGAAGAGAGTGTCAGTTCTGAATTATTTTAATACCGCTCTCAAGATTTACCCAACGTTATTTATTTTTAAAATGTTTCTTATTTTTCATAACCGAAGCGTTTCATAGATATTTTGCTGATGTCACACTCACAGGCTATGGACAACGAGAGCCATAACTATAATGATTGTACTTCATGGAGTTCAAATTGTTTCTCACATGGCTTAAGTTCTTGAGAATCATATGCCTTGGCTAATTACTATACCTGTATGACCGGTTTAACAACAGTCCAGGTTGCCTCCAGAATGGCTCACCTGTTTAGGGGAGTCTAGATCGCCTAAGGGAGCCTAGGTGACTCTCTGGCTGACCTAAGGGAGTCACCTGGGGCAGTCATATGACCCAGAGAGCTATACGACTCCCCCAGGTGACTCCCTTTTGACACTGTTTCTTTTCTCTGTGTAGCTAAGAACAATATCATATCATCAGCTGTTGGCAAAATACAACGCTGTAAAACCTAGGGGCGTTAGAAGTCCTATTTTCCCTGTATACGTAGCTCAACACTGTCGTTTTGTTCTTAAAACGTCACAAAGTTACTTTAGTAGATCACTCTGGAGGCATCGTTTATCGAGAGGATAATGCCGATCTCCATGTTGAATAAGATCCAGCTGAAGCCAAGAATTCGTATAAATGCGTTATGCATGTACATTTTTTGCATACCTATGAATGCTAGCAAGGAGTTTTAATATCATACCACTATGTTTTACTATTGTGACTTTCTGAATTATTGATGTATTTGGGGCCATTTACATGAAGTGAATCGTTATAATATGTGAGCTGATTGGGGGAAAATGCGCTTCCGCGTGCCTATTTAGTTCTGCTTTTGACCAACAGTGGGCACCAGGCTGGCAAACGCTCAGGGGTACATTTTGATGTAGAGGACGATAGTGTTCTTGGAATTATATCACATCTTTTGTGAATATGTTTTGTTTTTGGAATG
The DNA here is from genome assembly GCA_947462335.1 of Harmothoe impar. Taxonomy (NCBI): domain Eukaryota; kingdom Metazoa; phylum Annelida; class Polychaeta; order Phyllodocida; family Polynoidae; genus Harmothoe; species Harmothoe impar. The sequence continues at coordinate 60,833,610 of OX381704.1, forward strand.
AAAATGGGACATTTTCTATGAGAAATTGGCACATAATATTATAGCACTTTTCGGTTGCAATAGAAACGATTTCATTATTCTAAATGCATGGGGCGTATCTTTTCCGCCTGTCTGCTCACATAATTATACCCAGACTACGATTATAAAATTTGGGCGTATTCACATTTACACAAGAGCTGAATAGCTTTATTAGAACAGTATGGCTTAGGTTACCTGTATGAATTCTGCGTGGGTGATCTTCTTCTGTGGTGTGTCTGATAGTGAGCGCACTACAATAGATTTAGTACAATACAAGTGTGCATTATTCAAATAAATGTATCATGCTGCAGACTGCTGTATATTATTCACATTCACATAGGGTCTGACACGCTTGTATAATTATTGACTATTTAACTATTTTATATCAAACCTTTTAATGCTTTAATTTAGGGCACTAGATTTAAACAGCTCAATTGGAAGTGTTTTGTCTATGCATCATGCACAATGTACCACACGATAAATTCAATGTGACAGTCTAGTCTACTTATTCTGTGGAAACTTACCACAATTAAGGTCATCGAACACAGCCTCCCAGTGGGTGACATTAATGTATTTCAACCCGTTGTAGTCAAGCTTGTTAAAAAGCGCTCTACCCCTTGATGCTTTATCATAGTTTTCATCCTTCCAATATGTGGCCATCTCGGCTTTTGTGACATTTCCATCGTCTAACAGACGAGTATGAAATATAGACAAATAATGCTTTTATCTATGTGGCAAACTTATTAAGTGGCATGTAGGCCTAACTATAATAGGCAGAGCCCATTATGTAATATCAACTATATACAACAGATTGAAAAATGAATGCGTACTAAAAAGCCATGAATGACAGACAGACAGAGACAAAGATTCCTTTATACTTACGGTGCTCACAATGCATTTTTGTACTAATATGTTGTTACATTTTCAGTGATCCCAACTATAATTATACTGACCGTCGTAATCCATTGCCGTATGGATGTCAACGAATGTCTTCATATTCATGTTCGCTTTGAACATTTGACGGCTGACATTCATTCTTTCCATATATATCAACGTATAGGGCAAGCTTCTGAAGACTCTCTGTTGGACATAGACCCATGGTCGTCTTATATACAAAGCTTGAGTGAAAGTACATGTACGAATTCCATTCTTTATGTCGTTTGTAGACGTTAGCTTTTTTTCAAAGTTCACATGGCAGCAGCTTCGCTGTCGTTTTGATGTTATCGTGTTTACCTTATTATTTTTATTTCAGAATTTACACCAATATGCTCTATATTATGTCCGACGTAATCCAGGACGTATTCTCATTGCTATTATAATAGTATTATGAAAGATATCGTGATACTGAACTTACCTCCGTCAGACCTTTCCTGAATTGGCTAAGAGTAACAAAGCCCAAACCTGCCATGAAATAATTGATATGCTAAGTTGAACGCCATTACATAAGAATGGTACGTATGCCCATAATTACATTTGAGTTGTTTCGTCTATACATGAGACTAGCTCGTGGACTAGCTCGCTATAGGCTCCTGCTTGTGGGGTCCTTATGACCCCATTTCATCATTTCAGTTCAGACTTAGATAGGCCTATACACTTGTATTGGTCCCTGTAATCTATACAGAAATGTACATCTTCGCTTTTATGGTAGTTAATCTACAACGTATCTCCAGTCTATCACAGACGGTTTTGGATTTTGAAAACTGATATCATGATAACATTATTTCAAACATATTTTGTATAAATACTTCCGCAGGCTGAGTGGGATGCGCCCCAGCCCCCACTCGTGAAATGCATCACAGTGGTATCAATGTAGTTGGCATTTGTGTTTACTTTTTAAAATTTAGATCCATTTAGTGAAGGAAAAACACATTTTTCTTAGCCCATTGGATACGGCCATATTGTATTCAATGGGGGGGGGGGGATTCCTATAGTTGAGCATATAGTAAATCTTGTATTTCAAAAAAAAAAAAAAAAAAAAAAAAAAAAAAAATATATATATATATATATATATATATATATATATATATATATATATATATATATATATATATATATATATATATATATATATATATATACATGTACATGTACATGTACATTGTACACGCATACTGAAGGGAACCACGTTGTCTACATCGCATACCAAGGTTGCCCGTGTGGTGGTCGATTGCGTCTACAACCAAATCCAAGTCTTCAATGGTTAGCCGCATTAAAAACCAATTGTCGTACATGTTCATTGACCTGAAGTAGGCCCGTGCAAATCTACGTGTCATATCACATTCCTCGAAATCTACCACGAAACTTTTTTTTCCAGCGATGAATTGGGGCTCGAAAAGACTCAAACTACCTAATAAGGAAGGAAGAACACAGGGTTAATGGCTGTATCAATAAAAGGAATTAATTGTCCTGTATTCTCATTCAGGTTTGTTTCAGGCAACATGGGATGAAAATTTAGGGTCGGTAGGTCGGATTTTATTTTTCTGTTTTCACAGCCCTTCTACGATACCAAAAAAGATGTAAAAAATGGGGGGAAAATTTTTTTAAATTGTAAAACTGAAATTTACCCCCCAAAAAAGTGTAAAAATTTTAAAAATGCTTCAAAACTGCATAAAAAAGGAGGACCGGCCCTGTTTTGATAGGATCGGTCGGGTGACCTGAAACAAACCTCTTTCTTTTCGCTCTTATGAGGTTTTACTATAAGCCATCAAAACATGGAATGCCAAATACCTTTCTTTTTTGTTGGGGGGCTAGTGGGGTTTTTAGGGCTGTCGATGCAGCTATAACTACTAGTTATTTTTTAATGGGCTTCTATAACTTATGGTCTACAGATATATGCTAACTCAATTGTGTACTCCTTACGTTTTTCCTTTACATCATATGGTGTAAAGAACCTGGCTATGTACGACCCGGTTGTCACGAACCACCCATCATTGACGTTGTGCCACAGAAGGTCCACAACGCAACTGAATAGAGAAAGAGCCAATGGATGATTATGTAAAAGTCTATAAGCCCCAACTTGTTCTCTTAATTCTAAGAGGCTCATGGAATGTTATGAGATGAAATATTGAGGCCACATTATGACTTATAACCTCAGTGATGACAAGGGTCTATACTTCAACAGCGCCGTGTGCTGTATACACACTCGGAAAAGTCCGCGTCATTGTCGCTAAAACCACTCTCACATGAAAGAGTCACTGCCTAACTTTCATGTGAGATTGGTCTTAGCGACAATGACGCTGACCTTTCTGAGTGTGTACTCAAAGTACTGGTTGGGGAATTATATATGTGTAGCACAGACTGACAGAGGACAGAGTCCAGCTATTTGAGAACCACTGCACACCTCTATATACTGTGCAGTTGTGGTGGGATTACAACACTCTGGCCCTGTGGAAAATGACTAGCATAAAATGAAAGTGCCCAGATAAAATAGTGCCCAGATAAACTAGTGCGAGTGAAGCTTTTGTAGTTTGTGGTTTACCTACTTTTGCTATACCGCAATCAGACGGCTCATATACATTTTCATTGTGTCGCCTATTGAGCTCAGTAAATGTGCTTTTGCACAAATTGGTACATTTCCATATACGTTGACAAGTGACACACAATTTCAAGACATCCAACATCTGGAGACACTGTCCCAAAGCACTCTATGTATATTTTCATGTTTGGTGAATAGTATGCCAGTGAATAGATTTTATAATTTTTAATATTGTTATGCTACATAGCCATTTTATATACCCTGTGGACTTTTGTACTTCAAATGAGTCTGAAATAAAGAATTAAATTCAGTGATATATACAAATAGACGTGGATGACTTCAGCCAATTCGTCATGTACAAGTGTAAATTATATCGATAAAGTTATCAGTGGGATATGGCTGAACAATATTATATTAATACCCGCGTGATAATACATGTATGTGTATCACCAGCTGCGGAGGAGTATTTCGTATATGAATATGGACATGACTTACTCAACTTTATCAAGTATAAGGGCAGATTCCGTGCCCTTGACCAGTATGCCCAGTAGGCAGCACACGATCAGCAATTTAGTCATCTTCACCTGGAGAATAAAGATGATTGTGTCCTGCAAGTGGTAATGATTGAATGTATTTTAGAAACCTAAATTGTTATTGTGCCAAACCTGTACTTCATAAAGGATCAAAGCAAAATAAATACGACCTAAACACAAGTACGAACAGCAAATGACACGTTTAAATGCTCCATTGATCGAACGCAGACTGACCCAGTGACGCTATTGATTCTAGGAGATCTTGGGGGGGGGGGGACTCGACAATAGAAGAGTAGAATTTGAATGCTATACCTCATGTAACTATAAGTTATATATTCATGTACTGTATACTAACCGGATTGCCTCCGGCTCAAACCATGCAGTGCTCAGCTCAATGGCAACTCCACATGTTTTGTTCTCTCTGTTATTCATTCTCGCCGACACTAGGATTATAATGGACACAATCTGTTCCCTGCGATAACAAAGATAAGGTCGAACTCTGCTGTTGGCCCGCTCACAAGACGGTTCCCTCTCTTGACCTGACAAAGTCAGATAACGTCGCTACGCAGTACCGCGCTGTGGCAAGTTTTTAATTATCTTCCTACGATATCAGTGACAGCATGGAGAGCGAGAGTCCCGGTTTGATATGATCTCCTGTCATAAATGAATTAAATTGATTTTGGGGCGCAATGACCGAGTCATTTATTGCTAGATGGGTGACCAGGCAGGGGATGGGAGGATTCCTCCCGATTAATGTGGATGAAATTATGCGTGGCCATAATTCGCTTTGCCCCCTCCCAGTGTCCCCAACTGAAATTAAATTGTTAATTGTGAGGACATGTTATCATATTGCACAGGTAGATATCACATTTCAGATGGTCATTTCGATTACAATCATACAGGTCCTCGTAAAATATTCAGAGAATAGTGCATTGTTTTCTTATGTTGCTCTAGTTGATCAATTGCCAGTTTTGTATCTAGTAATTATAGTTGTATTGCAACGATTATGTATAAATACCAGGGTTGCCACCGACAGCGTAGGTTTAAATTCCCTGACTTTTCCCTGACATTTCCCTGGCGTTATATCAAATTTCCCAGACAATCGTGACATAATCCCAACGTTTTTAAATGCCCTCCAACTATGAATATGCACTCCTTTTACAGTTATCTTCCACTTAGCGAGTGGTCATTATTTAACAACAGGTTTTGCGTATTATGTGCAAAACCTGTTTTAAAATAATGACCACTCGCTAAGTGTTGTTTTTTTCAAAGAAAACATGTGACTGTTTTTGGTAATGCACAGATTTTCCCTAACAAAATATTATTTTCCCTAACATTTTCAGAAAATCTCATTTTCCCTGACATTTTGCCAAAAAAAGAGTCCCTGGCCAGAAACGAAAAAGATTTTCCCCGACATTTTCCCTAACGGTAATTTTGGAAATTTCTTGGGAATTTTCCCTGACGGTTACAACCCTAAGTCATTCATGACCAGGCATGCAGTGTCGAACAGTACATGAGCTTTAGTTGCAAGAACGTCGTTTCAATTACTTGTTGGTGGACCCAAAAATCTGAAAACGAGGGGGGGGGAGACTAAACGTCAAAGTACCAAAGAATAGCGACACAATGTCTCCTAGCATAGAAATATCATGAGAAAACTATTCAGACCCCTTAGCCCCTCCCCGTATCCCGGCCCCTCTGCCAGCAGCTCCATGTAAAAGCAGAATACGTTATGGTGCTCTGGTGTTTATTAGTGGCAATGATTGACACTAGAGGCCTCTACTATTAGATCTCTATAACCTCTTAAAGCCAACAGTAGAATTTGCAGGAATTGGCAGGACGGTTGGTAGACTATACCTCTGAGGTGCCATGCTTATGTAATCGTGCAAATATCAGGTGCAAATATTCTGTTGAGTCTTAAGAAGGATGTTAGGGAGATGAGCTGGGCATATATGCATTACAGCCCATTGTCATGCCGTGTGTGACAGAAATTCAATCAAGCAACTGAGAAACACAAGAAACAATTAGTTGTCTTTATTCCAAAGGCAAGACATGAGCTCAAACACATTGGCGCACGTTTTAGTATATGGGTAACAGGGCGGATATCCTCGAAAGAACAACATGTAATCATTTACAGGCACATATAAAATAGTACATGTACAAGCATCATTTCATCAGCACCATCTGCAAAACATAGACAGTGGTCTTTGTCAGTTTGTCGTTGGTAGTAATTAGTTTACACATTATTTCTCTTACAATTACTGAGCGTATAACAGTTACAGTTGGCTGTCGGACGGGGCTAACAGCATAGACTTACGAACTAGATGGTAAACAAATTTGGTTATGGTTGGTTATTATTGATTATTGTATGCCCCAGAGTATGCTGCAAAGATATCACTCTGAGCATTGATTACCTTCATACTTCTAATACACCTTTGGCAAATATTTTAAGAAACGCTGAGATATGATGATGATATCAATTTTGAATATATCTATCTCGTCTGTAAATATCAGTGTTGAACTTCGCACTATTACAGACCAATATGGCAAGAGATGGTGACTTTCCATAATGATTTTTGGCAGATTGTTTGTAATATTCTCTGTACTGTCTACATAATACAAATATCCTATATCTGCAAAAGCACAAGGCAATTACCATTTGAATAGTGTATATTGGATTGCAGCATTACTATGTCATATGTGTCTTCCCAGTCGAACCTCAGAAGAGTGCAACAACTTTACAGAAAAGTCAACGTTCCTTGCTGCATTGATCTTCAATAGTTCAGTAGTGTATTCCAGAAACAGGGACCGAGCATTCAAAATTAAAAAGTCATTGAATTGAAACTTCTGTTTCAATATAAATTAGCAGAGGGTTCTTTTCCTTCGTGTGTTGTTACTTCATATATGCCTATTATAATTTGACAACATTGTAATTATATTATTTGCCTACATACTTTACTGGTTGGGGACATTACACAAATAGGCCTACCTACCCCTATGGATCTATTTGTACATGTATAATTTCGCAGGGTATAGGTACAGTCAATAACATTATCACATGCTTTTTATATTTGAAAAACCTCCCTAAATCTCATATCAACAATCAACAGTAGAACACTGACAATGCATGGTGATTTGGCGTGGTGGAAAGTGGCCACTATTATCTCATATCATACAATAAACAATATATGCTCTTTATAATCATATTTCAGTATTTACATAGATTTTGGTTAGCTATGTGGCAAAATAGTAAATCTTGCTATATTCCAAGAATGACTACCGTAGTATGAATATTAAACGTAGGCATGGTAGTACACGAGCAGTTAGATCTACTTGACCCTTTCAGCAGCTTCAGGCACAAGGCCTCAAGAATAACCAACTACGATCTTTATTTCAGACCCCTTATGATATTAGTTATATCGCCCATGCCCGACGACGCGTTTATACATCACATCCGTTTGTTATTCAAATTTAGTCAAAGGCCTCAGCAGCATATAGCTGATGTCCCTTTAATCACTGCGTGGAGTAAAAGGACTTTGCACATTGTATTTGATAGGGATATGTTCTCCAGTAGGCACAACAAGGCCGCCAGGCCTTTCTCAGCGTTGCGTAGAATTATATGGTAACAGGCATAATGTATATACCTCCCAATACTGAGGGGGGCACCAGATTAATATATACTTTCTAAAGCTTCTTCCAAGTGAGAGAAGGCATTTACATAATGGGGATGTCCTTGCAATATTCTTATCCGTACTCCTTTTCCTATATTGAAGACGGAGGCACTTTAGCAGTGCATGCATACCTGTGTGGCACAGTTATTCCGCTGTTGCTCTGCAACTCCAGTGTGGGATCGCAGGTTCCCTTTTAAAATGGAACGAAAGGATATGATAATAATAAATAGCTCCTTGTGGATGTCTCTCGTTGTATGTCGCAGTTGGTATTAATACAAGCAATGGGTGTGTCCTTATGTTGATGTAATCCAAGGGTTTCTCTGACACCCACATTCTTTATCCGACAGATCTGTTGTAAAAAGCTTACTTTCTAGTATTGAAGCCAAGATCTTAGAGTTAATGGACTAGCTACGTCAATGCCATGCGCTCACTGTAGAGACTAGGTGAGCCGTGGGTACCAATGGCCAACCCTGTGAGGATCCAACTGGAGACAACAGCTGTCCACATACTCCACTTCTCAGACAGTCCCCTTGACGTGGTGGCTGCATTACAGCCGTCCTCATGGCACGTCGTTAGGCAGCCTTTATAGTAACTATCCTCAAACTCAAAGATACCACACTGGTGTCCCATGTTGGATAATGAACAGGTCCTTACCATAATGGTATTCCCTGTCGATACTGCAATGTATAGAAGACGGAGAAGTATAAGTACACGTATTAGCATTGTTAGGCTTGCAAGGTGAACGGATTCTGGATGCCTCAAGTCTGCGGAAACATAGGGGTTAAAACTTGGATATTTCAATGTATGCTGAGAAGGTAAAGCCATGTTTATGCAAATGATAATTAGGAGATACAATTGATCAAAAAGGCAAATATCAATATGTCTATATAAGTTCATACCATGTAGATGTTCAACATGTTTATACTTAGAATTTGAAATGGGCAAGGCATTGGTCTACCGTAGTGGCTTGAATAAGCGCAGGGGTCTCAAATAAGCGCAGGTCTTGAATAAGCGCAGGGTAAATGAGGGTATTGAAATGAAAATTTAGGCCATTTTTGTATCTTGAATAAGCGCAGGTCTTGTTTAAGCGCAGGGTAAATGGTACCATTGAAATTAATAAGCGCAGGTGCGCTTATTCAAGCCACTACGGTATATCACTAGTCAAGATGGCATTGTAGGTTGGACCATTATGAACATGGAATGCAGATTTCCAGCAAATAAGTTTGATACTGCTTGATGAGGTGTTTCAATGATTCACAAGATTATGACAATGGTATATTATGTATTATTGTCTATCAACAACTAAGGTTTGATCTATGACAATAAAGATAAGGATGATATATCAATAAATTAATATTCACTACCATCCTGGAGTTAACACATAATGTAACTTTTTTTTCCGCAGATATATTTAGCACTTGCAAGACGTCCTCTTCTTTCACAACATTTTCATTAATCTGTAATTGTACACGATTTGGAATGACTGCTAAGGCAGTCTTCAGGGACAGAGATAGGAAAAAGAGTCTCTATGGTTAACAGTTAGAACCTTTTAGGTCGTATAAGAGACCAAGAAATCCACGATATAATTATGTCTGAGTCACTAGCTATTACCCTGATTAATTCTTAGTTATGTTGTCCTGCATGTTACTTTTCATCAGGGATTTATGTATGGCCACCGTCTACAGAGCATAAATCGGCCGATTTAGGCTCTGTGGCCGATTTAGGCTCTGTGGCCGATTTAGGCTCTGTGGACAGTGGTCATAAAAGAGCACAAACGAATGTGTAATGCAGAAATGAATCCAAGCTACTGACCTCAGCTTTTCTGACCATGATGCCCAGAACACACCTTTAGATTGTTGCTTACTGGTATAGGCTCTTTAAGACTCCCCCACCCTCCGCCCGGCCGATAGGAGTGCTGACTCAAACCCTGATTGGTGTGACTTCTAATTAGTATGACACAATGTACAGATGGCTGAATACGAGCACGTCACATCTGAGCCCACTGTAATATTAGTGTCATCATTGCAGACATAGGAGGGTATGGTGTCTAATGCATACTAGTAGACAGGGGACCAGATCCCCCTGGTGTATGCCCACACAATGCGTACAGACAGGCACCATGAGAAGGCAAATGAATGGCTCCAGCTCCACCCCGCACCAGCTTGCACCATCAGCATTATGCAGCAGGGTATTGGGTACCGTGTGTGGGCCATCCATCAAATTCTGACTCCCATGTGTGTACCTTGAGGCATGGTGGCTCCGCTCCCATCTTCACGTCCAAATACATACATGTAAAACCATTGTTGTTTTCCATTAGCTAATGTGTTAGAGTTTGTTAAGATGAGGTTACCAAGGCTAAGCTGTAAGCATGCTTTCATACATACTGCAACGGAAATGACCTGACTGTATATCACATACATCGCTGACTGTGGATGCTGTCCATTGAGCAATATCTCCTACTGCATGAGAGCGTAAGTCAGATATGGTATGCGTGAGTAGCTGTATAAGTGTTATAACCCTTGGACAACGGTAACTATCCTCGGCTGGCGCCTTGGACAATTACCCTTTCCTTGGCTTATTACACTTATACAGCGACTCACTTGTACCATACCTACCACATGTATCCTATGATTATGGTAGTAAATGCCCAGTGGAGTTGCTAAATAAATATGCATGGTACGTCAAGCTATATATTGACCCTGTAGTGAGTGCCCGTCCTATGCACCTCCACCTCGGCCTGGGTATATTTGAACCTTTCCATTACCATCGACCAAATTCTGCAAGCAAGTACCACCTCTAATGGCAAGGCAGGTTCATCACAACACCTGTTTCCTCTCACGCTAGCTAACATTACATTCAAAAGGAATTGACTATTTTCTTTGCCTTACAGAGCCCTCTATAATGGTACCGTTTGTGTTTGTTTTATTAACCTATTAACCTTAGTTCATGCAATGTTTGAGAGAGTCGATTCTCCGAGGAAATTGAGCTCTAGTTTGGTAGGTTACATGTATAGTGTACCAATATACATTGGGATACAAGTGCATGTGTATATACAGGGCATTATGCTGTGAGTTCTAGGACACCCAAAGACATGCCATGGAGGGCATGTGCCAAATAAACATGTCATCTATGGTACACATCTGTTAATGAATTGGGGCCCTGTGAGTGCCCGTGGGAACCAACAGTTTGGTGTGAACAGAAAATACCCGTGCTGAAGGGCGTTGGAGAAAGAGGTTAAAAGAACTGCCATGCTTAGACATGAAAGAGAACAGCCCAGTGCCCTTTGGAGCTGCCGCCAAATGCTGTTGGTCCATTTGTTGTTCATGGTTAATTTACAACCAACCAAATAGGGGCTTTATTTGCCTGAGGTATCTAGTGTGGATACAATGTAACTTGCAAGGCTGCACTCTCATTGAGGCTGTGAACCTAGAGTCCAGGCCTTCTTAATGGACCACATTGGTATCACAGTTTTGGCAGACGCACAGACCTTTTACAGTTCTTATCTCTTCTGTTATACTGCCATGGCTGCCATAATCGGTAGAACGGTTACATTGCATGTGGCACCCTTGGTTTTTTATTCATGCTGCCAGACGAATATTTGCCAAATTGTTTGGCACACCTTCAACGTTCTAGTCAATATGCATGTTCCCATTAATATTTTTCCTTTCATATTAAGGAGGGAAGTGGTAGCGGAAATGCAGTGCTTTCAGTGCAATGGGTTGGTTCGGATATCGGTTATGGAAAAGAAGGAAATAATGGCAACAACAATGCAGCAAATGCCGTCAGGGATATTGCTATTTTCCTGCAGTGAAATTAGCATAGCACGGAGAGAGAGGATTATAGAAGTCTCAGAAATGCCAGGAAAAGGGTCATGGATATTTTAACACTATATATTGCAAATTTCCTGGCATGTCTGTGTACATAGCCCCCATTTAAGCCGTTTTGATGATTGCCAGTCAAAGAGATCATCCAGTTAAAGAGGTCACCCAGTCAAAGACTATCAGCTTGTATCGATCTGGCGAGACAGAGCCAGTTATATGTGTAACACAACGGCCTTCCATCCATTACGTACCACTACAAGTAAGCGGCGCAACGTCTGGTCAAGTTTTGTATTAAATAGTGGAGCCTTCTCAGCCTTGTGCTTGCCTGAGCGATGTGCCATGATTAAACAGTACGCTAATGCGTCCTCCTTCTTATCACCCCATTAAAAATGTAAAATGCTATCACTAATTACTCATACTAGCACTAATGCCATGCACCTCAGAGCCATGATACAGTGTATACACTAATTGCTTGAACAGGGAAGATAGATAAAAATCTTATGGACCATTTCTTTTATCAACTACTTTCCTATAGTGTGTTGCGGGATATGGCGTCCTTACTTCTTTTTCAAGATGTATGTATAAATCAAATCCCCAGAACGGTACCTATATATTTACAGCGCATGTTTTGTAGATTTCTGTCACTGGGTGGCAGCAGTACATCATATAATTTTCTACATTACCTGCATCAGGTTATCATAATATACTATATGGTATAATTCAGGAGAGCAGTTTCGGGGATGGGGTTAAGCAGAAAGGTATGACAGGGTGGGTCAAGTAATGTGCACCCTGGGAGGAACTAAAAAGGGTGCCTTGAGTTTTGCATATCAATCCCTCCAGATGGCACAACAAAATTCACATTAGTATATCTTGCATAATCTTAGATTGCGCATCTTGTATAATCTTAGGCTAATATAGATGCATTTCAGCTATAGGTTTTAATATTATAGTTGGAAATGTTATTGTATTTATCGGGGGCCATGGGGGCCATGCCCCCAACCCCCCTTTCTTTCTTTCCTTTTTAAAATGATGACAGAACTATAACTGAACCGATGTATGTTTAAGGTAATACGCAAGATATGCAATTTAAGAATATGCAAGATATGCAAATGTGTTTAAGTATACGGGAGATATGCTATGCGGGATATTCAAGTGCCTTGTTGCAAGTAATGTGGGGTAGGAATACAGGAAGAGAATAAGAACAGTGAACAGATTATTACTATTATAGATACATTGCATAGTCAGTGCAACTTGTAAGGTTTGCTTACATTGGATTCCTTTCATCTTGATACAGAAGGTGGCCAGGAAGAGCCCAACTCTTCCTGGCATTCCCTGTTTACACTCGGTATCATAATTTGAATACGCTGGATTGAAGGGGTCCTCACACCCTTCGTCCGACTGGTTGAAGGACTGACACGTGAAACATCCTACCGACGCCCCTGGAAGACAAGGGAATCGGATTAATCATAGACAGTAGTCACAATATTCTTCGAGAAGCTGGGTTTCCCATCTACAGAATAATGTTGCCTTTCAGATTACATACAGTAAATAGCAGGTGGCGAAGTAAAATGTGCTGTACTGAAGCCAAGTACCCTCATTGCTTTCTTTTTACTCTGTGAAATGTAGATAATATGAAAGGGATAGAGATGGAAGGGCGATTCGAACTACCGTAAAACCTCGCTCATAGGTCGATTTTTATTTGGAATTAATTTTTGCTATAGGTCGATTTTTCTTGCCAAAAGTCCAATTCGACCTATACGTGGGGTTTTGAAAAATGGTAAACCATTTAAAGAGCCCAAAAAAACTTCATTCTTAATACTGGAAAACATACCTTTTTTTCTGAGATTATTATCCCTGTAAACCCAAATCTCTTAGTGCAAGAAGTAGGGGTTGTCTAAAGGGCAAGATACCAGAAATAATAGTCATTTTGGCCTCGGGAAAAGCTTCTCTAGGGGGGTTTAGGGTGGGGTTTGCCCCCCCCCCCCCCCCAAAAAAAAATCTCAAACTCCAATTCGACCTATAAGTGGGGTTTTCCTAAAGTTCAATGTATTTTCCTATAGGTCGATTTTTTTCCCTCAAAATTCCAAATCGACCTATAAGTGAGGTCGACCTATAGGCGAGGTTTTACGGTAGTCATATATACCAAAATAATACTAGTATAATGGTTTATTCCAATATTAACTGTGTGGTATAATTGTCCCATTGAAAAAGGATGGTCGTAATGCACTAAGGGTTAGGCATGCAAGAGAACAATGCCATGTCACTATATACATGGACGCTAGTTAACATAAGTCTTGAAATAAGGTTATGCAGTAGACGAGTACCAATCTGATCTGTGGTGAATCCGGAACAAGGTCCTGAAATCCTGAATTTATTGGGAATTCCTACCATATACAGGCATTATGGGATTCAACATTTAGGCTAGGTAGGTCAAATAGAATAGAACCTCCTGTAGGGGATGTTATCTATAAGGTTGACATCAGTGGTAGTTACTCAGCGGGTCCTTCAAGAATAATCTATATCATACCGAGACCTGAGAACAACAGATATATCAACCAGTCGCCCATGTTACATACGCATCGCCGCATAGGATGCTCGACATTTGTTTATCGTCTGTGGAATTAGAGTATGTGCCTATTTATTATTCAGCTCACTCCCGGGAGTGACTGTGAGGTGATTGATATTCACACAGAAAGATGTATCAGAATTGCCGATAGCAATAATACAGCAGGCCTGTCCAATATGGGCCTTGGTGAGGTCAAAGCGAACGTGTTTCTGGCAATTGCATCCAAACTTACAGAAAACAGCACCTATAGCTTTTTTTCATTTAATTTCTTCTCTAGCCTATATGTGGTATTATGTTTTCAAAGCTTTATTTTCTCTTTTTATCAAATACAGTACTATACTGTTACAAGATTTACCTTTTTAAGTATAGGAAGAGCCATATTCAATGCCCCCCCCCCCCCCATTGAATACAATGTGGCCGTAATCAATGGGATAAGAAAAAGCAGTTTTCCCTTCATTAAATGGCTTCAAATAAAAAAACAAATGCAAATGCGAACTACATTGATACCTCTCTGCCATATTTCACGAGTGGGGGCTGGGGCATATCCCAGCCCCCACTCGTGAAATACGGCAGAGGCGGTCTCAATGGGCGTTGGCATTTATTTTGGTGAAAATCATGTCATGGGACGATGATACAACATGCCCTATATAACGTCTCTGAAACAAACAAAAAAGATCAATAATCTGCGAGTCATTGTGACAAACTATGAGTATAGATGTGCATGGCAATGCGCTATATATGTTCTTTCAAGATTAGATACCTAACTGAATTTTCAGCGCATGTGGCTTGAAACACACCACACAGGTATTCTCCTTTGCATAAATGTAAGGGGTGATTATGGTCCTCTACAATATCTGTATCCTATGATCGTTTTTCCTCCACAGTATATAAATAGGTGTTGATGTCGTTGCTGATATCATTATGTATTGTTTTATACAGCTTTACCCGTATATATGTATATTTGTATATATATATATATATATATATATATATATATATATATATATATATATATATATAAAATATATATGCCTGTGTCGACTAAGATTATCCTCAGTGTTTTTGAGCAGCTCCATTGGTCATATTTCATCGAGCTGGAGGGAGCTGCTCATCGGGGAACCCACCATGTTCAAGGGCAGCTAAGGCAATCTGCTGCCAATTTGAGTATTATATCTCCTGGAATTATCCTCCGGGGTGTCATTTCCACCCCACATCCATCTATCCTGCTCCTCCTGGTAAGGGGAGTGGTATTTCTGGGGTTGTTTACGGTGTTATCTTTTTTTTTTGTTTTGGCAGTAGTATTCTTCTCTATAGAGGGTGTCTCTCTAATATAGGGAACACACCCCAGGCATACCCTGTGGGGGGTGGGGTGCAGGTATATAAGGATGCCGCATCAATAACATCGGGAGAAAAAGTAAACGAATTAAATTCTCTAGAGGGCTGACCACTTTGCATTTAGACTTCCTGAAAGCGTGTCCAATCTGGTGGATCATTGAGGGAAGAGACCGGTATCAAGAACGAACACCTCCATCTACCCAACTTTGCTTATCGATCGGCGTTTGGCCATTGGCGGTTAAAGGGCAGTGAGGCTTGGCACTTCAATTTGTCCTCATCCACTGGCAAGGGTAGGTCTTTGTACTTAAAGAAACCCGTTTACAATATTAGCCTTGCTTGTTCGAAGCTGTCCGCGATTACTTATGATATCATCAGAACCTTCCCCTCATTAGGCCATACTGGCATTTCTCTCTGTTCCTCTGTCTCTCTGTCTGCCTCCTATATTTCTCATTTGTTCTGTGTGCGTGTCGGTCGTTGTCTCTCTCGTTTTTTATATCACTTGTCTTTATCTCTCTGGCTATTGCCTTGTTTGTCTATCTGTATGTGACTCCTTTATACATAAAGTAACGGGGTAATACCTCTCCTATAATGACTGTCACCATTTGCATAGAGTTGGTGGTTTGCTCTACCATGTAGTGACTGTCTCTCACATCCATCCTTCACTTACTAATTACTTCTGAAGACCAACGTAATCTCCTTCCGTCGTCTCATTCCTTCCGCATTTGCCCTAATTTGTCCGTAATAAGTGGTCCGTAGCAGGATGAGGAAAGCATACAAACTCGAACTATTACCACATCATGAGTGACAGTCCCCAATGACTATTTTCATCACGATTTTCAAAAAGGAGCTTACCTTTAGAGCCCTCAACACGTTTATATTGGGATGCGTAGGTCGTATGCTGTATAAATTATGGAATCAATGCATTATAGAAATCTAACGTATGCTGATGTGACCATCATTACAACAATGGAGAACATAATATTAATTATGTCTATTTTCTAAGGTCACCCCTATCAGTAAACTGCGCCATTTAATCAGGAATATCAATACCATTTATAAAGGCCAATTCCCAATGCAATCCTTATTCATAATAAAGGAAATATGAGCGTTATCCAGGTGTCACTGCTGCTGCGTAGTAGTGGTAAATCAACACCACTTTTCATTCAATGAGAGTTGAGAGAGGACAAACCAATATTTAAGGCATCTCCCTTTGCGTTCATTCCCCCATATCACCATGACTACCACATTCAAAGTATCGGTTTTCCCTCCTATTCACAGCGACAGCCTCATCCGCTATTTCTATATTGGCTGATTGTGGCTTTTTCCTGCTGGTTCTTTATTCAGGCCGACTGTCAATAAAACATAGACCCCCTTCTTATTCAACATCCGTTTTTGAAATCTGCCAATCAGATTGCTGCCAGGTGATATCTGCGGCACTGCTCTGTTTTAACAAGACACATCCGGAATGGATCACTGGTTGTGCTTACAAAAGGACAGCCCCTTCGCTGGTGACAAGCGACTAGATTAATGGTTTGGATTAATAATACTCTCAACAGACGACTTACCAATAGGAAACTACGAGGAGATTGTGCTAACAGAATGTGTCAAGAACCATTTACAGCATATGTACATATACCAGGCTAAGGAAAAGACCCTTTCAGGGGGTAATTAAGTCGGTGAATTATTTGATGGATAATATAAAAATGTGTATGCATAAAAAAAGGATTTTAGAACATTTTATCATCTTTGTAGCATTCTTTTGTGCCCCCTGGTGGCCAAAAAAAACACTAAACACCCTGGCGCAGAGGGGTCTTTTCCCTAGACTGGTCCATTGACAGCGCCAGCCTCATCCGATATTCATATACTGGCTGATTGCTTTTTTTCGCCCCTATTTCCTTACACAGGCTCACTGTCAATAAAATAAACGGCTCCTTCTAATATATGTCACTTCTGTTTCTGAAATCTGCGAATCGGGTTGCTGCCCGGTGGTAGATATCTGCAGCACCGCTCTGGCATTTAACAGCCGAATTGGGTCATTAGTAATGTTTTAACAGGTCAGTGATTAAATGATTTTTCCATTACGGAATTATCATTAGTAGATTGTCCCAGTAATCAGAATACCCCGGCTCAGGTATCCTTAATACAATTTGTGCACATGGCACTTTAGTGCATTTATATAATTATCATGTATGAATGAAAGTCAGGAATATGGATGCCCTTCGCCAGAGATGAACATGCACACGCATATTCTGTATGGGAGAGGACCACAGTTGTTCAATTAGGTAAATTATGCAGCAAGTCAGCTCCGATGGGAAGGGCAATGTCTGGGGTCTGGCAGAAATATATTGGCCATCAAGAAGCAAACCACATTTACATAAAACATTAATTTGTATGCACGATGTAACGCTCACCCCAGCAAAGTCAGTGGAAGGGCTTTCAGGGGAAGATAGTCTGGGTGTTGTTTTTATAGGAATGAGGCAAAAAAAACTATGGGTTTATAATTGTTTGATACAAGTCAGGTGTTAAGAGGTATTAACAAATAAATGTTGCTTGGCAGTATTTCTTACCGTCGCTGATTACATTGTACTCATGAAATTGTATTATAAAGGATAAATTGACGATGGATCTCGAGTTGTTGAAGAATTGGTAGTTTCCCACGAGGTGCATACATCTTCTCTTTGTAGATATACTACGTAGAATAATGTTTCTGCGTTAATGGTGATCTACTTTTATACACGTACAGCGTTTTTGTAGTTGACACTTGGGCAATTGGCATGATGATGTAGAATATAGGCCTACTTTTTCCGCCTATTCAAATAAAATGTGTATCTGGTCATCATTGTATCGAACATCAGCTGTGTTTGAAGAGATAAATCACTTTTTCTGAGATAGATGTATACATTTTTGTAGACATATTGTGGCCACGTAAAACCTTATGTAAACGTCCAATATGTATTTATAGGTATGTCGATATTAAAACTTACACGTATGTCTATGTATGTGGATTCTCCCAACATCATATACGAAACAATGTGTGTAATTCGACGTATCTATGTTTACTATAGGAGTCTGTGCCTTTATTCTGCTGTTGTTTACATGGGCGTTGGGATTGGGATGGTCTAGTGAATATTGACAGGCAGAAAAGGTGGCCACGGCGTCAATATGACAGCTAACAAGACTTGTCAAGTCAGGGATGACATAAAGAGATAACTACATCCCATAGTCTCGCCCCTTCTCATTACTTTCTCCTGGAGCAAGACAAAGTGTCTGTCACACACCCCAGAACTCATGGTAGCCCCTTTAAGACAATGTACCGGGTAAATATTGCTATAAAACCGCTTATAAAGCATCCTTTGTACGAAATGAATGGACGTCAATCAGCATTCTCTTAGCAACCTGATCAGTGCATGGTGTGTTGATTTAGCGTTGCTCTATGGATGTTTATAGACAATCTGTTTGTTGTCTAGTTTAACACACTGGCTTGAGTGACTGCACCATTGCGTGCAGTCCTATCTACGGGGATTGCATGTGTCTGTGTGTGTTAATCAAAACAGAACATTTGTCACGATTGGACAAATTTATCATCTATTGAAAGGGCAGCTCTGACTCCTTCTAAAACACTAATGAGTACTAACTGATGGCGGCTCCAGATGAAAGCACATCTGACGCTTCTGAGATGAACCATCACGAATGTTAGAAAATAAACATTTTTCGTTTATCTGCATCATCGTCGTGGAGCCGCCCACAGTATCTGTCAGAAATAGCATCATGTCTGTCTTGCTTGGCACCAAGATACATTATCGACAGGATTTCACAGTGAATAGGATGGACCTATTGCATGACACCTGTGGTAGGTAGGGAGATAGGTGTGTAAGCTAGGGAGTAAGGCGGATGTAGTTCTCATGTCAGATTGGTCTTAAGCTTAAAGCACTGAATGGCATGCCCCGCGCCATTGTAGCTACATTATATAGTAGCCGTTTAATTTCTAGCGTGAATGAAGCGGCATTCTTTATAATACGGCATAAAAGCAGAAATATTGAAATATATAACATTATTTTTTTAGTTGGCAGTGACTACCATGTTACAATAGAATGGTATGTGTAGCATAAAGCCCCTTAGACACAAATGTCATGTTCGAGCGACATGGGCACCTCAAAAGACGATTCAAAAGTGATATCTAGTTGATCAGCAGGAGGGGTTGAAGTGATTGTCTATCATAGTATGTTAAATTGGATTAACTCCTAGTTCCACATTGCTTTGTGGCTATATAGATCCTACCTGTCTCTGTAATATACACTGTTTATACATCTCTTGTTAGGCAAAGTGTGCTCTAGTGTATGCTTCCTGTGAAGAGGTCCAGAGACTAGACTGTTACACGATATGCTCGTTACCGGCCCCTCTCTAGAAACACGACGCTTTAGGGCCTGCTGCTCCGTGGAGCTTCTCTCCTTTGCCCACCATTGCAAGGCCTCACTATCGGCGTCGTGTTCCACCTCCAGAACCACAGTGGTGTTTTTAGCCGCAGGTGCTGGTACTTCTAGTATCTAGAGACAAGTTGGGTGATAAATGAGAAAGGAGGCTTCTGGTGGGGCCCCAGCACATCGCCTCCCAACAAGGAAAAGGCTGGGGTGAAGGGCTCCTTGCCGTGGTAGGTGGTTTGGTTGGTGTTGAAGGGGTGGCAAGTGAAGGAGTGGACCATTGCGTATTTATGGAGATGCTGATTCTTAGATTGGCAGGTGGATGACTGATTGCTTGGATATGGTGAGATGTGGTGAGGGTTGGGAGGTAGGAGAGTGGTGAGGGGAGAGTGCTGATGCAGGAAGGGAGGAGGGTGCTGAGGGAGGAGGGTACTGAGGCAGGAGGGTGGTGAGGGGAGAGTGCTGATGCAGGAAGGGATATGAGTGTGAGGTGGGAGGGTGGTGAGGGGAGGAGAGTGATGAAGGGGGAGGCGGGGGGGGGGGGGTAGAGGAGAATGCTGATGCATGAAGGGAGGAGGTTGATGTGGGAGGAGGGTGCTCTGGCAGGAGGGTGCTGAGGCAGGAGGGTGCTGAGGCTGGAGGGTGCTGAGGCAGGAGAGTTGTTAGGGAGCATAGTGGGGAGAGGAGGAGAATGATGAGGGGAGGGTGGCAAGGGGAGAGTTCTGATGCAGGAAGGGAGGAGGGTGTTGAGGGAGGAGGGTACTGAGAGAGGAGGGTGGGAAATAAGTAGGAATGTGGCTCACTCTATGATAATATCAAAGTTACCAATATACACCCAATTGTAAAAAATCCCAGAGTATGTGTCTATGTTGTACTAATTCAAATGTATTACTTGCCGATGGTGATCACATAACCACATACTTTCTTTAAACTGATTGACTGATACTCAATTTAGGGAATATGCCAGATGATTTAACTATACGCACCCCGGGGGGCTGGTGCTGTCTGTGTATGTGATCTGAATAGACACAATAAGGGATGGCAAAGCTGATGGTTGTAGAGCTTGTTATATATAGCTATGGCTGGTGCTGGCTAGAGGACAATGAGGACTCTTGAGAATGGCGGCTGATACCTCCTGTGCCTCTGACATCCTCCTTAACCACCCCCTCCCTCTACATGAGACACTGCCACGGCCACTTGGGTGGAGATGACTAATGACTAATAGCCCCAGGCTGATGCCTACTCAGGGAAGTCGCCAGCAGGTCCTTCTGATCCATATGTGTCAATAACATTATGACAGGGGATACCTCTAAAGAGTCATGATCATTATGTTGATGTCTTCCCTTGGGTTTTAGGCCTATGGATATACAGGCCAACAGGTAAAGTTGACAACGTGGCAACAATATATGCCTGTATATTTCAGGACGGTGCTTCGTAATAATTTTAATTAGTATTCGTATGAAACAACCCCATGAGCAAGTGGCATGGAATTCTTTACATGGTTTATTATGAATCGATGTAGATGTATTTCAATGGTACACGTAGGACCATTACGTTGCTGCAATATCCCTCCTGCCAGCAGTTGGCAGATCCAGTATTATAAGCGAACTGAGACTCATCCTGTGTAAGTACATCAAGGGATGGAGAATAAGAGGATTGTTTATTCAATCAATAATACAGGAGACAGGTATCAACTTTCTGACAAAGAAAGCTTTGCCAATTCCTCTCCCATAAGCCATTTGCTCACAATGCAGACGCCTTAATCATGCGGGAAAAGGTTATTGATATACGATGACATTCCTATTCCATTTCAAAGATTAAAATCTGCACTGTGTTTCCTTTTCTATTTCAAGTGTAGAATACCTACCAGCAAAGCCCTTGCGTGCCCATGCCATCACAGCGAACATTGATAGTTGCAGAAAGGCAACCACGGACATCTTGAAAAGCCACTGATTCTGAAAGTGTAGAAAATAAATAACATTTGCTTTCATCTTCAATTGTGGATTAATTCAAGTAATTCTTGAAAGTAATTACGTCATTGGTATTGAATGCATCAATGAATAATTACAATTTATAATGAAGGATTATAATTCCCAGAAATATTAGTACCGAAATGAATGTGTTTAGTTTAATGCAAATAATCGGAAGCTCTCGTTCCTATTTGAATGCCTATTGCCATTTGAATGTCAAATAATGGCAATAGATGGATGACATTCTAAATAATGTAAAGCTTTAGTGCGTTTCCCATTTCATTGTGTGTGAAAGGCGAGGAGTTACTCACGTAATAAAATATTTTATACAATACAAACAACATCAATAAAATCCCCACATTACCTGATGACCTTTTAAGGACGGATATGTATAACAGGAGAAATGGAATTTAATTCTTTTCGTCCTGTACTGCCTTTAGCAGAAGAAAGAAAGGTATTTAAAAAACTTCGCATATCTTCTTAAACGCCATCTTGATAATTGACTGGAATTGGCTATTGTACAGATACCTGCATTGGGCATGTACAGGAGAATGCCTAAGTGGATAATGTAGCTGCTAACGGTCGATGTATCTAAAAGTCCATCTACAGTTAATACAGCCTGCTGTTCCGAGGCGCATCGATTCGGAGAGGAAAACAGAAATGAGCCTTAAGGGAGACGTTTTTGGTGAAAAACAAGTTTATCACCGTTATGTATGTGTTTAGTGCGCTGGCACTATATAAATGATAGATTGTAGGCCTCACTGGCTTCTATACATGTACTGCTGTTTACCGATAATCTGTAGACACCCTATAAATCAACATGGCCGATGTTATAGATGAAAGTGAACTTTATTTCCATTTCAGATTGATTGGCAGATGTGCTCGAGATGGGAGGCAGTCACCGATACATTATATTAGCTTGTTGATGGACGCGTTCCTGGATTATAGGTACTAATGATAACTACAGCGCTGATATAATAGACAATACACCAAAGTCTACGTTCAACTTACAGCTCTCTTATTTGGCAGCCATACCATAGTACTCGGCCAAATTACTTTAATTACAACGCATGCAGAGCCATGCTGTCCAGATTCGCCTGTGTACGAGGATGAGGGAACTACAAGTGTTATCGACTCAGATATAGTGAGACTGAATTCTTTGAGCGCACGAGGAAACTCTAGTTACTCACCATATGAAAAAAAGGCTTAGAGGGACAGGCTCTAGAACCAGTTATTGTTGCAACTGGAGAAGACCTTAAAATTCGGTTTAGAAATAGGAGGGCAACAACAAGCTTTTATCGAAAATCGTCAAAGTAGGACCCTCTGGGACACTATAGACCATGGCCAAGACATCTGAAGATTACCCACTAAAACAGCATTTTAAAGATCTCCAGATACTTTCCTAAATTCACAGCCTGCTTCACCAGTTTAGACATTGGGTGCTCACCTGTGATATCTTTCATAAAATAAGGAAATGATCATCATTTGAAACTCACATTTTATCATCCACATCCCACAAAACATTAAAGATCGCGGATGTTCAGCATCGTATGATGATCCCTAATGTGCGCCGGCATAAAACCGTTCCATTGCGGAACAATTCGTGGGAATAAATAATTAATCAGTCAATCAATTTCCGATGCAGTTGTAAAACTGCTCCTCCGCGTAATGAGTTTGAGGAAGGACTGTATTTAACACATTTACGTCATTATTTGCTTTATACGAGGAAACTCCATGCTCAATATATATAATAGCGGATGGAATGATACCATATGGGTCCAAGCATGAGTACGCGTCTGCTCTAGGGAGTAGTAACTGGTAACTGTAAAATGAGTGATGCTGATCTAGACGATTTATTAAATGAATTACCTTCCTATTACTCGCAGATAGGACGTGTGCTAACCCATGTTGACGTGTCTCAGGAGCCCACAGATCCCCCTTCTACCAGGACGCTGCTGCTCAGGTCTGCTCGTGCTGCTCTAGGCTCCATACATTGAGCTGCTCCTCCCGCTCTGGTCATGACGCCAGGGGGAGCAATTAGCACCTCCGTGTTTTACATGGCATATGGGGGTCTACCTAAGGGGCCCTATACTAAGGTACACGCATATGTGTCTATGTTTGCATGCAGGCCCTACGATGGGCTAGGTCTTTATGTAAAGGGTATAGCTAAGTGTCAGCTTGATCATGGTGATTTTGAGATCTAGCAGGACAACCAAGTTTCAGCTTCATAATACATTCTAATAGTTAAAAAATATTCATCATTTCTGTGATGAATTAATGGCCTCCTAAAGCGAGAACATCCTACAATTTGATAATACCCTTAATGGGTGTGGTGTTACGTCAAAGTCTGATATGGCTTCGGCTGAGATCAACTTTATTCCAAGTTTAATTAAATGGAATGATGATGTTCTTCCAGAAAAATGTCAAAGTAGTCAATACCAGCTCCCTTGATAGAACTTTAATGAAGTGCGCAAGGGAAGAATTGATTTTCCAGCTACAAACAGAATATATATTCTTTGTGTAAGGCAAATGGTTCCCGTCGAAGTCAATTCTGAGCAACACCCATGGGCAGGGTATGGACTTGAATGTAGGCCAGATCAATCCTTCCTCTAAATTTTACTCTGGCCACTTTCCTAAGGCACAATGGGATGTCCCCTAGAGTATTGTAGCGGAGCCGGGGGGGGCTCCGCAGGCTCCGCAGTCCCTGCGGAGCCTGCGGAGCACCTAGTTCGCATACTCGCCGGCAGGGGGTCGTTGGCTCCGCAGGGCGGCCTATATATAGGGGCGCCTTGCGGAGCAGGACCAGTCTTACTCCAGGGTTTGAAGGAGCAGGAGGTGTTCCTGCAAATGATATCATTGAAGACTCTGTAACTGTTTACTTGCTTGAATACAAACCTTTTATTGTACCTTACTCTTATCGTTCTTCTTCTTAGACCTAAGCGATCGACCACATTCCCATTACAGTGGTGACAAGCGGTTAAAAACTGGAACATACGCCTTTTCGAGACGATGGAAGGTAGGTCGACCGTGCAGGGAAGGGAAGGATCCACGGCAAGTGGAGGGGACATGGGAGATAGGAGACCTCCCCCAGGATTCAACTCACCGGCATCGCAGGTGAGTGCCCTGGACAAGGAGAGGGTGCAAGCCAGGGAGGCAGAGAGGCAGCAGGCCTGGGTAATGGACTGGAGGGAGGAGGAGGCGAGGAGAATGGACGAGATGGCTAGGAACAGGAAGGAGCAGGAGAAGAAATTGGAGGAGCTCTCCAACCAGTTTGGGACATCTCTAGCCGTAGGAGCAGTGGGGGATGGAAGGAAGGAAAAAGAGGAGGGAGAAAGGAGGGAGTCGGCATGGAGCTCTCCCACTAGAGTGGGCAGGAGGAGCGAAGAGCTGGATGAAACGGTAGAATGGAGGACGGCGAGCTACTCAGCTCCGCAGCCGCGGGGAGCAGGAACGTTCCTTCACTCCGCAGCTCCGCAGGCGGACTCCACGGCTGCCGCAGGAGGGGGTTCCGCAGCTCCACGGCCGATTGACTCCGCAGCTCCGCAGCTGACGGACTCCGCAGCTCCGCAGCTTATTGACTCCGCAGCTCCACAAAAAACTGACCAGACTGACTCCGCAGCTCCACACCTCGCTGACTCCGCAAGGAGTTCCACCAGGGGGCCGTCCCCTCTCACCCTTGCACCCTGGGGGGACGACAGGGCTATGGCTCTGGGGGCATCGGCAGGCTCGCCGGGGGGAGTCCTCAGACCAGGGGAGAAGGAGCCCAATCCAATGGTGGAAATAATCCGACAGAAGGTCCGAGAGTCGGCGTCCCGGCGAGAGATGGAGGCCCGCTCAGCAGCGGCGCAGAAGGAGCGCTGGGAGAGGGACCAGCATCAGAGGGAGCTGACCCGGTTACGGGAGGCTGAGAAGGAGAGAGAGAGCCTGGATAGAGCACGACAGCAGAGACTGGCGGAGGAAAGGGCCCTACAGGAGGTGAAGGAGGAGGAGGAGAGGGCAGCATACCGGACTGACGCCAGGGAGAGAGCGGAGGAAGACGCTCTCCGGGAGGAAACAGTACGAGGGGAAATAGCCCGAGTAGACGCGGCAAGGGAGGAGGTGAGCCACAGGGAAGAGGCATACCGTGCGGCTATGGAAACGGCAGTGAAGAGGGCCCAGGCCGCCCCCACCAATGGAGGCACAACGTGGGTAGAAGCAGAGAGAGAGTGGGGTACGGCCGAGAGGGAGGCAAAGGTTTTTGAAAAACGGGTGGCCAGCCCAAGCCCGGCGCTCATGAGCGGGGGGAGGATAGAAGGAATGGGGGCCACCACCGGAATGACGCCCAACGGGCAGTGGAGGACTGGCCCGGCGGGGGGGCCAAGGAATGCGGAGAGACCGCTATGGGAGGGGCCTACCAAACCGGCACAGCTACCCCTCTACCCAAGGATAACCACTGGGGACAAATGGGAGACAACAAGAAAGAACTATGGGGATAGGATGGAGAAGCCAGTGGTGATGCCGGGCAAGTTTGACGGGACGGGACACCTCACCGAATACTTGGCACACTTCGAGCTGTGCAGACAGGCCAGTGGCTGGGATGATGCCACGGCTGGCGTCTTCCTGGGGCTTAGCCTAACGGGGGGGGGCTCGACGACTGTTGACAGGTATAGAACCTGCATCGGAGAAAGGATTCCTCCACCTAAAGAATGCGCTCATTGCGAGATTCCAACCTCCCAACCAGGCGGCCATGTATAAGGCACTGCTGAGGTCGAAAGAACAAGGAAAGGGGGAGTGCCTGCAGGCGCATGCGGAGGAGGTAGAACGGTACACCCGCCTGGCCTACCCACAGGCGGATATGGCTACCGTCGACGTAATGGCCAAGGACCGCTTCGTGGAGAGCCTCCGGGATCAGCAATTACAGCTGTGGATACACCAGTCCACCGCAGCCACTCTCCTGGAAGCGGTGCAGGTGGGCCTGCACGCGGAGGCCTGTATGCGGCCGTACGGAGGAGCCCAGATCGTACGGGCCACGGGACAGACGATGGGGGAGGAGATGTCCTCTCTGCGAGAGGACGCCCGGAAAGAGAGAGCAGAGAACGCTCACTTCCGGCAGACCGTCACTACAGCCCTATCCGGCCGTGGTCCTGCTTCGGGGGTAGGAAAAGGGGGGGAAAGGCCAGGAGACAGGCCCTCCAGACCGAGGGACGACAGGCCTCGCATTCCCTTGTCAGAAACCAGGTGCTACCACTGTGCAGGGCTGGGCCACCGGAGGAGTAATTGCCCTACGTGGGCGGCTCAGATGGCAGCAGCAGATGCCAAAGCAGGGGCGGCGGTGCAGGCACCGCTGGCACCCAATGCATCAGGCCCGGTCGCTGCGGTTCCGGAAAACTAGAATCGACCCTGCAAACTAGCCACTGCAGGGTCGTGGAGGACGAGGGGCAAACGGAGATAGTGGCGGGTCGCCTGGAGAAGGGCGGGGCCGGCCTCCTCATAGAGGGCAGTCTGGGGGGCAGGAGCATCGGATGTTTGGTGGATACCGGTGCTACTGTCCATATGCTGTCCCTATCGTGGTGGCGGTCCCACGGCGAGCCGGGCACACTGGAAACCACGAAGGAGGTGGTTTACTCGGTCGAGGGACGTCCCTTGAGGTTACACGGAAGTCTGACAATTGCTTTAATAGTGGGCAGGAGCGCGTGGCCCATGACCTTCGAACTGTCGGAGATACCCACGGACGCCATAGTGGGTTGCCGATTCCTGCGGGAATCTGGGTTCATGGTGGACCTGGCCGGGGAGCGGTTGCTCCGGCGGACGTGGGTAGAAGAGGAGGAAATGGGAGAGGGCCTAAATTTCTGTCGGGTCATCAGCTGCAACACGACGGTGATACCCCCGGGAGAAGAGAGGCTGATCGACGGATACCTCGTGGGGGACTGGGAGGGGGAGGACGATGGCCTAGTGGAAGGATTGAGAGAGATGGAGGAACACAGGGGCCTGCTGGTGGGGCGGGCCCTCATTGATACACGGGAATCTAACACACCAGTCCGGATCTTCAACCCCGGTCAGGACCCAGTGGTAGTATACCGCGATATGACACTGGCGTCCCTGGAGCCGGTAGGGGCGGCCGAGCCCCCCGGGGGCCATCCGGGAGGGGTCGGGGAGAAGTGCCGACTGGCAACCGACACCCCACCCGGGGCGGAAGAGGAGGTGCGAGCGGTGTTGGAGGTGCTCACGGAGGGGGTAAAGGAGGACCAAATAGAGGACTTGTCGGCACTCCTCCGTAAGCATATAGGCGCTTTCCAACTACGCCCGGGAGATACGGGCCGGGCGAACTCCATTCAACACCATATCCGCACCGGGAACCGGGCCCCCATCCGCCTGCCGCCACGGCGCTTGGCTCCACACAGGAGAGCGTTGGTGGATGCGGAGGTGGACAAAATGTTGGAGACCGGTATAATAGAGGAGGCAGAGGGTCCGTGGGCGTCACCGGTCGTCCTTGTCAAAAAAAAGGATGGGTCCATGCGGTTTTGTGTGGACTACCGCAAACTAAACGAGGCAACGGTGAAGGACGCGTATCCCTTGCCTCGGATCGATGACTCGCTGGACACACTGGCGGGGTCCCAGTGGTTCAGCACTATGGACCTCGTCAGTGGCTACTGGCAAGTGGCCATGGCCCCAGAGGACCGGGAGAAGACCGCCTTCTCAACACACCGGGGGCTGTTTCAGTTCACGGTTATGCCATTTGGCCTCTGTAACGCCCCCGGGACGTTCGAGAGGCTCATGGAAGTCGCCATGCGGGGGTTGCAATGGACCTCCTGCTTGGTGTACTTGGATGACATTGTGGTCTTCTCCTGGGACTTCCAAGGACATCTGAGGAGGCTGGGGGAGGTTCTGGAGAGGCTGGAGTCCGCCGGGCTCAAAGTCAAACCGAAGAAGTGCCAGCTGGCACAGAAAGAGGTTGCCTTCTTAGGGCACGTGGTCAGCGAAAGAGGCATCGCAACCGACCCGGCAAAGATAGAAGCTATAAGGGACTGGCCAACCCCATGCAGCCTGACAGAAGTAAGGAGTTTCGTGGGACTCGCAGGATATTACCGCTCCTTCGTCCCGGACTTCGCATCACTAGCCAAGCCACTGACCTCGTTGGCGGAGAAGGGCCGCGTCTTCCGGTGGGGCGAGCAGTGCCAAGCAGCTTTTACGGGACTGCAGGAACTGCTCATGTCAGCCCCCATCCTGGGATACCCGGAAGAGGAGGGACAATTGGTTTTGGACACGGATGCATCCGACACCGGCTTAGGGGCTGTCCTTTCACAACGACAAGGGGGGAAAGAGATCGTCCTCTCCTACGGCAGCCGAACCCTCGATAGAGCGGAACGCAACTATTGCGTCACCCGGCGGGAGTTGCTGGGGGTGGTGTTTGGGCTCAAAAAGTTCAGGCACTACCTCCTGGGACGTAACGTACTCGTCCGAACCGACCATGCGGCACTGAAGTGGGTGATGGCCTTCAAGGAGCCGGAGGGACAGGTGGCTCGATGGTTGCAGATCATGGACACATACGACTTTACCATCGAACACCGACCGGGGCGCCTACACGGAAATGCCGATGGGCTCTCCCGGATCCCTTGCAGGCAGTGCGGTCGGTCGGACGGGGAAGAGGGCGAGGTCCCCGCCGCTGTCAGAATGATAACTAGAGCGGGCTCCGCGGACCCGGAGGTAGCAGAGGGCATCCGGCAGGGGTGGACTAAGGATCAGAGAGAGGATCCGGTGGTGGGGCGGGTGTACCAGTGGGTTCAGGACCAGACGACGCCCCCCCCGGAGGAACTGGCAGACGGTTCATACGCCCTGAAGTCACTGGCCAGCCAACTGGGACGGCTACAGATCAAGAAAGAGTTGCTGGGAAGGTGGTGGTTTATCCCGGGAAGCAGCCGAGTTTTCCAGATAATAGTGCCAGAGAAGAGAAGGGAGGAGGCGTGGGAGTCAGCGCACGGGGGAGGCCTAATTGGGCACTTTGGAAGGGACCGCACTATCCGCAAGCTACAGGAGCGGTGGTATTGGCCAGAATTTAGGAGGGATGTCACCTATTGGACGGCGACCTGCAAGAGATGCCTGGAGAGGAAGCCGCCCCCCCACCCCCGCAGGGCGCCGATGGGACATGTTGGGGTAGGGCTCCCCATGGAGCGCATCGCAATCGACGTAATGGGACCTCTACCATTGACACCGCGGGGCAATCGTTTCATAGCGGTAGTGGTGGATTATTTCACCAAGTGGTCCGAGGCCATAGCAATGCCCAACCAGGAAGCAGCCACGGTGGCAAGGGCTTTGGTGGACACTATGGTATGCCGTTTCGGCACCCCCACCAGTCTGCATTCGGACCAGGGCAGGAACTTTCAGTCTCACCTCTTCAGGGAAGTGGTACAGCTCTTGGGGATAAAACAGACCCGTACGTGCGCCTTCAACCCGAGGTCGGATGGCATGGTGGAGAGAGCCAACCGGACCATAGAGGCCTTGCTGTCTGCGGTGGTGTCAGAGGACCAGCTGGACTGGGACGAGCACCTGCAGATGGTAATGTCGGCTTACCGGTCCTCTGTCCACTCTACCACCGGCCTCACACCCAACATGATGATGTTGGGACGGGAGACTAACATTCCTCTCTCCCTCCTATACCCGGACCCGGAAGAGGAGGTGGGGGGAGGCAAGGAAGGGTACGTGGCGAATCTCCAGAAGCAAACGGCAGTGGCGCACGAACTGGCACGACAGCACATCGGGGTCTCCGTGGAGCGGCAGGCCCGGAACTATGACGGTAGGGCGGTTTTACGGGAGATACCCACAGGAGCGACCGTATACTACCATCACCCCGGCAAAAAGGTGGGTAGGAGTCCCAAGCTGCAACGCCTGTGGACGGGACCCTGGAAAATAACAAAGCGCATTTCGGGCTCCATCTACGAGATAAAAAGCGAAAGGAAGGTACGCATAGTCCCCTTCGACCAGCTCAAAGTGGTACCTGAGCCACCACCAGGCATGGAAGATAGAATTAACAGGGTGAGAGTGGGGTACCGGCCGGAAGCGGAGGCCCCTCCCGGATTGGACTTGACAGTGCCATTGGCTCCTCACTTGGCCGCCGCCGGGGACTCCGCGGACTCCGCAGACTCCGCAGACTCCGCAGCGGCCGCCTCCGCAAGAGAACATCCGGGCACTGCGGAACATCCGGGCACTGCGGAACATCCGGGCACGCTTGCTCCGCAGTGGTGCCGTTACATGACGTCAATGCCAATGTCATCTGTGTGGAATAGATTGGGAAGCAAAATGGGCAAACGAAAAAATCCCTGCGCTGCCTTCGTTCTCCCAAGGGCTAAGAAAGGAAATAGGAGCAGCCCAAGAACCCTTGCAAAGAAAAACAAAAGGGGTGAGTCTCAGAGGGGAGAAGCTAGAACTAAAAACAGGAGTCCCACACCCCCCAGGAGGGCCAGGGCAACGTCACCCTCCAGGGTAGATTACGGCATGGCGGAGCGGGCGGCTGCGGAGCGGGCGGCTGCGGAGTCGAAATCTCGCGGCTCTCGCCCCGCGCGAGAGTCCGCTGCGGAGCAGCTGGCTGCGGAGCGGGCCGCTGCGGAGTCTGCTGCGGAGCTCAAGTCTCGCGGCTCTCGTGCGGAGCGAGAGGGAGCGAGACCAAAACACAGGGCCGCCATCTTGGATGACCGCTCCAACCCCCCAC
Organism: Harmothoe impar; assembly: GCA_947462335.1. NCBI lineage: Eukaryota > Metazoa > Annelida > Polychaeta > Phyllodocida > Polynoidae > Harmothoe > Harmothoe impar. The sequence goes on from OX381704.1 coordinate 60,865,096, forward strand.
GCAGAGCAGGGAGGAGCCGCAGCAAAGAAAAAAAAAGGGTGGCTCGAGGAACATCAGCGGAGGAGCAGGAGCAAAGGAGTAGGAGCACCGGTAAGAACCAACGGGCCTCTTACTCCCACTCCCCCGCAGGCAGCGAGACCTCTGCGGACACTGACTCCACACATTCCGCAGACTCCGCAGACTCGGCAGACTCCGCAAGCTCCACCAGCTCCGCAAGAGTAAGCAGAAACCCCAAAATGTTCAAATGCGCTCGCTGTGAACGCTCTTTCACCCGTAAGAACAACCTATCGAGACACCTGGCAGAGGTACACGGTCCCAGTACGGGTTGGCTGTGCCCCAAGGAGGTCTGCACGGGGGGTGAGAAGGGTATACGGTTCGCCTCAGTCCGAAAGGGGGATATGCGGCGTCACCTGACAGGCTTCCACGTCAAAGACGGGGGCGCCCAGCATGAGTGGGTGCTGGATGGAGGCAGCATGCCCGAACCCCACCCCATAGTGCCGAGCGGGAAGCGGAGGAGCGGCTCCGTGAGCTCCCAGTCCAGTGAGGGAGGTGAGGCGGAAAAGAGAGGACGGTCGCAGTCGAAGTCCGCAGGTAAGGCAGCCAAGCCCTCTACCAGCCAGACCAGAGCCCCACCAGTAACCAGGGAGGAGCGGCACAGCCAGGCCCCGGGGGACCTTGCGGGCTCCGCTGCCAGGGCACATACTCCGTCCCCTGTGGCCAGCAAGTCGGCTAGGAGGAAAACCGCCCCCGCCGCCGGCCCCACCAAGACCGCTGTGGCCACCCCCAAAAGGAAGTCCTCCGCCGCCTCCTCTGCCGACGCCACAGTAGCCACCCCTGACAAGGAACAGAAGGTGGCCAAGAAGAGGTCAGCGCCCTCGGCACCCGCGCCTGAGTCACCGGGTAAGAAGGGTGGGCCAACCAAGGGTAAAGGGAGCGGACGGCCGCAGCTCCCGGAGGCAAGGCTGGTGGTGCGCCGTGTGGACGAAGCTGACACTGGCCCCTTGCAGTCCCCGGCCCCCACCTCCCCCGTCGGAGACAACGCCCCCATCGTAACAGGCCCCCCGGTAACAGTGGTCGCCACGGCAACAACCGCCTCCCGGGAGGCAGAGACCGGCACAGCCGTCCGCACCCCCCCCGGCCGGAGAAGAGGAAGGTGGTGGAGGAAGCGGAGGGGCACAAGGCTAAGGTGGCCCGCATACCCACCAAGGCGGAAAGGAAGGCCCCACCCCCGCTGCCGGTACCCCCACCTCTTCTGGCGGTACACCGCACCCCAGGGTCGCTCGGGTCTTCCCCGGCCTTCAGCCTGGGCTCGCCGGGGTTCCTTCCCTGCCAGTCTCAGGATGCCGAGGACTCCCAGGCGGAAACGGCGACAGCGGCGGAGAACCTCCTGGAGGTTACAGGAGACCCCCTCTGGCAGGCCACCGGGACCCCCGCACCGGAAGAGACCACAACCAGGGCGGTCAGCCCGGGGGAGGACCACGAGAGCGTGGCTAGGCTCGCCCAGCGACTGGCCGAGGGGCGCCGCGTGCTGACCCAGCAGCGCCTCGCCATCTTCGAGTCGTTCGGGGAGACCCGGGAGGAGCGGGCCCTCCTACAGCAGCGAGGGCACGCGGTGCCGGAGCGGCACTTGGCGCCCTCCCCCCGAGCGCGACCACCCTTGGTACTGTGCACCGTCACCCCACCCCGTCCCAAAACTACACCTACTATTCCACCCATTACCCCAGGCTCCATGGACGAACTGGAGAAATACCTCCGGTCCGAGGAGGCGGAATGCGAGTCCGGCTCAGTTCCCAAACCCGACGTAGCAGAGCCGGTGCAGTATGCACACGTCATACTGGATGACGGGCCCTCGGACGACGAGGCAGCACCCATTCTTACCATTAGGGTGGATGAGGAGCTCCCCCCCCCTCAAGCTAGCTCCCCGGGAGTAGCACACCACGACACCGAGGCCACGGTGCAGGACCCGGTAACGGGCTGCTGGGTGCCCCTCTCAGCCCTCCACCTCAGCGGGTCCCATACGGGGATGGCGGCTGAGGAGGGAGAAGGAGAAACGCCACCGGACCCCCCAGTGCTAACGGAAAGCCACCACTCCACGACACCGGAGCACGGGGAGACCGAGGCAGGAGAGACCGACCATCAGGCGGCGCCACCGGAGGGCGGCGCCAACGAGGGCGGGGACATTGTGCTCCCCGCGGAGGTCATGGCGGCAACACTCCGACACTGCCAGGAGCCCGGGGAACTACGTCTCCGTCCTGGCCTGGACGCCGCCTGGGAATGGGACCACTCCCTGGCAGTGATGGTGCCGCAGGATGACCCCCGGGTGGACATCACGTTCCGGCCTTATGACCCAGAGGCACCCGTGCAGGTGCGAGGAGTGCAGGGACCCCGGCCTCGGCCACGACCCGCAAGCAGGCCGAGACGCCAAGGTCGGTCCGCCGGGGGTCACCTCTCCCTCAGCGATACTGAACTGGAAAGCCTGCCGGAGGAGTGGCGCTCACCCCGCAACCCGCCTCCGCCTCCCACCAAGAAGAAGGGGGCGAGCAAATGGGGGAAGGACCAGCCCCTTCAAAAGTATAAGGAGAAGGCCGGGGAAGCAGCACCCACCGACACGCAACAACATCACTCCCCTACCACCAGAGGGCCGGGGTCTTCCTTCGGAAGGACCCCACCTAGCGCCGGAGGTGGTCCGGGCCCGCGACGGGGAGCTCCGACCGCCGCCGCCGCCTCCGGAAGCAGCAGGACCGCAGAGCTGGACACTCCACTACCCGTGCGACTCCCTTGGCTCTTGGTGACCGACCGGGACCCCAACCGCCTGGAGCGGTGGGCCGCCTTCCTGCTGCCCCCACTCTCCATGGGGGAGAACTTTATCACCACGGGCGGAGACCTCAGCTCTCGGCTGCGGGTGCTGGGTCCGGACCGGTACGAGGTGGTGGCCTCGGTAACTACACAGTACCGCCTGGTACGGCATCGTCGCGGCCGAGGGGACCCTCCAGCGGCACGAGGAGAGGAACCGCCTGCACCAGAGGTGAGTTGAGAAAGATACGGGACGTACTAATCATGGAGGGATCAATCGGGCCTCATGCCGGGAGGGAGACCAGTAGGGAAAGGAGGGTAGCGGAAAGGAGCAACGCAGGCGTTGCGCATCGTAAGGGGAAGTCGGCAGAGAGGGATAGCTAGCGGGAGGAGAGGAATCCGGCCGGGTGCGCGATGGGGGGGGCACAATTTGATTCAGAGGGATAAGAAGCAGTGACTTACCGTTCAACTTGTGTTACAGGGAGGAGAGGAACCAGGTGAAGACCTGCCCTGAGCCCCAGCCGTCGGGTCGTGCCGGAGACCGCAGGCCGCCGACCGAACCGCCATCCATCATCGCCATCGTCATCCGTCACCCTGCGGGGGGCTGCGGAAGGGATCCAAGGCTTGGGTCCCGGAAGCAGCTGGGCGCCCGCCAACCATCTACCATCACCATCACGCTCTTCACTCCATCCTTCATCAGGACCTGTTAGGCCCGAGCTGTACCCCTGCTCCTGACTCCATCCGGCCGTTCGCCGTAGCGTTAAGGACCATATAGGCACCAAGCATGGCAAGCCAGTTCGACTGAGTTATAACTGGACTTAGTTATTATAAGTGTGCATGTAATCATAACAATAAGACAGGTGGTCTACTCTGACTGTTATAAGTTTAATCATAAAGTTGGGTATCATAAATAATAATGTAAGGCGACTGCTACCAGCCTAGGGGATTCTCATCTTTAATTATGGATTCCCTCACAATGTGGTGGAGAGGGCCACCGTCTAAGTCTGGGGGGAGGGGTCTTAAGATAACGAGGGGAGGGTGTAGCGGAGCCGGGGGGGGCTCCGCAGGCTCCGCAGTCCCTGCGGAGCCTGCGGAGCACCTAGTTCGCATACTCGCCGGCAGGGGGTCGTTGGCTCCGCAGGGCGGCCTATATATAGGGGCGCCTTGCGGAGCAGGACCAGTCTTACTCCAGGGTTTGAAGGAGCAGGAGGTGTTCCTGCAACTGATATCATTGAAGACTCTGTAACTGTTTACTTGCTTGAATACAAACCTTTTATTGTACCTTACTCTTATCGTTCTTCTTCTTAGACCTAAGCGATCGACCACATTCCCATTACAGTATGATATCAGCCAAGGTCTTACAAGCAGCCCATCCTGGGAAATGGCCTTACGGGGTTTGACCCCCTTTTGTAGCTTGCCCTCAGGAGCAGCTCTGAACGGCTCGTGTTTAGATCTAGGTCTTTGTAGTGATACCTCCACCCCCGGACATGATGTTGTGGATCAGACGGTGAGAAGGCTGACTTGGCGCTTCCCACGCATGTATGAGCTCACCTTTCCATGGCACCTTCCAACACCCACCCCCTCAGCATTCACATGCACACCTAGCCACCTTCTTTCACCACCCCCACCCCCACCCACCATAGGCACATGTCTCTGTCATACAAAACTCTCTCTCCCCCTACGCTAGGCGTATTTACAGCCGCATTTATATCACTTCATGTCCTACCTCCAATCTGGGCCAATTTAATCCAGTTCCTCTCTCCTTGTGCTGCATTTATTGTCATCTAGGTGATGATGTACTTATACATTACATCGGCTTTAGCTGGAGCATACACCTATACCCGTCCCCATAGAATGTCTTATTGACTTAACTATTCTCTGGATTAGAACGTTTTGTTCTGTTCTATAATCTGTCTACCTGACCTATATGAAGTAGGCCCTATCATTTGGTTTACAGCAAGAAAATCGTAACATTAGTGCTCCCCACATTTGACCACTGCAAAGAATATTATATAGGCCTACCATACAATTTCGACCACTACTGCCTCCCAACACTGTTTACCCGATTCTATTATAGCTACACACTTACCCTCAACCAAACAAGTCGACCCTTTTTCCTCGACCCCCACCCCCCATCCCCGACCCTGTCCATACCTGCTGTGCCTTCAGATGGTGTGTTTGTTTGCGCCTTTCTCACACCCCTTCCCACAAGGACTGTGCGTATTTAAACTGGACGATGTCCATCGATCCAGTTAGGGGGAGGCAGGGGGGAGTGGTGGTCAGACTGGATCACTATACACCGAGCTGGATTGCCTTGGGTTGACATGTCTCTCTAGACGTTGGTGTGGGGGTGGCTGTTGGGGGCTGGAGGTATTTGTTCATGTGGATGGCATTGATCTCTGGGACCGTCGGCACAAGTGTTGATTCGTGTCATGATTCCCAGTCTGCCGATCAAACAAATGCCCCCTCCCCTTACCCCGACCCCTGGAGCCACTCCTCCCACCCGAGCCACTCCATTTGTGGCATACACGGCCGGCAGCGGTCATATTTCCAGTATGTAAATGAGCAAGATGACCTTTCCCATGCCTAACTACAGGCAACATGTCAGAGGTTGCGGGCAGAAGCATGTAAAGTTTATTTCTAATTAGGGATTCTGCCGTCTCGACGGCGATGAAAATAACTTGTTTGTTAGGCCCTGCTGTTCTCAAAATAAAAATTGGTGTCGACTATCAAATAGCTTTCAGGATCCATATTCAACCCAACCGAAGTTATTTATTGATAGCCTGCTATAGTCGACGGCGATTCAATTTTAGGAGGCGGTTTTTTGGGAGGTACACATAATATTATTGTGAATCGTCCCGAAAAACACTATTATAATTAACAGACAAACATTATCATGATTAACAGAATCACCCAACATTATAAGCACACATGTATGAACATATTGCAGAGGTTTTCTTTCGAGGAAATCAAACACATTTGGATGGAAGAAAAGTTAAAATAGAAATCACAAAACCATTGGATAAGGCAAATGAGGAATGTTCCAACCCCTGGGCAGAACAATATGCAGAAGAGCTACTGGAAAAGCCTTCCCTCTATTCTGTCATTACTATAGGCTACCATAGAACCATTCCTATTTATCATCATGACAATCAAAAAGCCAGACAGGGGAAATTAATCGGCTAGAAAGTAAAACAACACTTTCTTCTTTTGTGTGTTCTTCATCAGTGTCAATCACAGCACTATAAACAGCGGCCAACGGATATCGTTACCGCTGCAGGCGCTCTTTGGCAGTGCCCCACCTCTGCCTCCCCCACCCTAGCCAATGCTCTGAGGTTTCCTGGCACTTCTGATTTTTGGGACCGCCTTGCCTGCCCTTCGTATTGACGGCATATATATCGATCAATGCCAAACATGACTGCCACCTTTGTGAACTCTGCCTATGTGTTTAACCCCCTAAGTTTTTTTTCTATAATTGATATTTCCTGGGATCAGCTCACATTTAAAATTATTCCAATGAAATGACATTTTACTAAGGCCCCAAAAAGTTAGTTTCAGGTAACATGGCAAGAAAATGTAAGGTCGGTAGGTCAGATTTTTTTTTTTTTAATTTTAAAAGTTTTTTTTAACATGAAAGTACTACCCAGCCTCTCCGAAGACTCTAAACTTGGCAAAAAAAGGATAAAAATACGATAATTTCCTCAAAGGCTGCATAAAAAACGTAGGGTCGGTCCTGTTTTGATAGGGTCGGTCGGATGACCTGAAACAAACCTCTTTTTTGACCTAAGGAGGAGCTTCCCTAATGCCGTATCGTAGTTAGGTTTATATGATATGCTGACAATCCATCTGACAATAAGCCTACAAAATCCCAATGAACCATACAACTATTAATATGGATAATGTTATCTGGAAAGCCATGCAGACAACCTTATGTTAGTACTATAATGTAACAAGTAGCCCTCTGATATACATTAGTATAGAGGTCTGTTGTATACAAGTATTGTATTATCAGAGGATGTATGAGACCTGTCTGTAAGTCTCTGATATTATGTGTGGGCAACAGTCTGTGAGCTTGGAGCATTGGTCATGCAGTGACAATCTGTATAGTCAACAACTTGATGGCTTACTGCAGTCAATGCCAGTACGACCGACTATATACGGCTCTTTGAAGAGACAATAAATTTCGCCTATACTACACAGTCCATAATCGGCCATATTTGCCGCCCTAGAAAAGCTGTATATAGACAAATGCTGACCACTGGATGTATACACTATTATATTTACATTCGGCCTCCATCCCTCATCTTCACTTTGCCCAGATTGGAGGGAGGCCAGAAAGTTATGTCACGGTGCTTCAGCATAGACTATTGATCGCCCTGTGTGGTCGGCGAGTACCTCCCCTGGTCGGCCCCACTGTAATGGAGCGGGATGTGGCTGGATGGAGTCCCACTGGAGGAGGCTGAGTGCCGATCCTCCAGGGCCAGGGGCATACGTGTGCTTTGAAGTGTGGTCACCGAGCAATGGGTACCCAGAGGGTCGATGCCACATATACTGACTATTGGGGGGAGTTGGTCAACTGGAAAAGTGTGTTGGCCTTGTCACTCCTCCCAGTTCTGTTCCAATGTAGTGTTAAAAATGGACTGTGTCTGACAAAGGTTCCACCAATCCCCATCCCAGCAGCACTGCGTCATCGCTGTCCTTATATACACTCATCCTATAGGGGAATTAGAGGATTGTCCATCTGAATAATTATTGTTGTTGGATTTCAGTGAACGTTGAAAAGATTCTGCTGTTGTGACCAGTAGTGGGATAGGTTATTAGTAGCCGCTGCAAAAGTAGTGATGGGTCAATAATTGGCCAAGGAGTGGCTTGCTACGGCTGGACAGTCTTTAGGGCTACTAGCCCCCTTTAGTTAAATACAAATTGAGATAATTTCATATTCAAAACTTGGCCAAGAGTGATTGGTTTGTACACAATCTACACATATAGGCCCTTTCGTTTGTTCTCATATGGTAGCTATCAATTTTAGCCTGATAGATCATTCAGAATCTACACTGAAAATCATTATCTGTCCACTATTGCGTATGCCTAATTATAACCTGCATCATTCTTGAAGCACATAGGACTATTTTGCTTGAATTAGTATTTTCTATGGCTTAATCTGCTGAATACAGACTGAAATATAGCCTTAACTCATATTTACAATATGATATCCAGGATGGAAGAGACAAGAGTCGGGCAATATAAAAAGAGTATATTGCCTGTTCCGAGAAACCTACATTGAGATGCTGGTAGGTATGGTGAAGGAATATCAAAATAGACTACAATGGATGACTGATCTGCCAGCCGTGTAGACCCCGTGTGTAGACCACCCGCAATGTGAGTCTATACCATTGTATGTGAGCTGCTCATTCCTGCGCGTCTCTGCGACAGTAGCGGTTATACAATAGGGGAATCTTCTTGACTGATCACTGCGTTTATGAAAGGTTTATGAACATAACGATGTCTCTCTATATATACATTATGGCATACGGTATCTATCATTAAATGACAATGGATAGTTAAGGAAGTATAGCAATCCCTGTAGGTCTATGTAATTTATTAGTAGTACCAGCATGTTCCAACCCATACGCCCCCAACTCATTTGTGATTAGGCATTTCAATGACATCAGGTGAGCAATATATCATGTGAAGTCTACATTGTGTAGAAAGGTGATAGATGTCCAGTCAAAATTTGAAAAGATCAGACTGTTTATATCGGGCTTAGCCCCTTGGCATTTTATGCTTTTAAACATTTTCACATTGAATTGAGGATGGTAGCGATGTACAATATCAAAATAGACTGTCACATAAAGACGTGTATTTATGAAGACAACAAACCTTTTTAAGATCAAAATTAAATATGAGCACCGTTGGAAGACTTTCATTTCCTATATAGAGCATTCTTTTATCTAAGCATTACAGCGAAGTTGTTTGTGCTTAGACTTGCTGTGGAATTCGCCCAAAGGAAAAATATGCATACCAATGTCACCATTAAATCTAAACTAAAGGTGAGATGAAATCATAGTTTCTGACAAACAAACGTGCTGGGATATCAAAATAAGAATACACAAAAATGAATGGTCTGGGAATCCAGACAGGTGTAGATTTGAAAACAGACGTGTGAGGTGGTGTGTGTTATTTTCTTTTTTTTTAGACAGAAAGCACCAGACATGTACTTAATAAGACTCTATCACAGGGTCATGTACACGTGAACATACGAGACTACATCTCATATTAGGAAAGTCACTTCACTGGCATGGTGTGGAGGAATTTGTACTCCATGGTTGGGAGTGTGTGTCGTGGGCCTGTTGAACCTTTAGCTTTATTCTGTGAGCCTGTCCTCACTGCTTCTGAGTACCCTCAGTCTGCAAAAAGCATAACATTGTAGCAAATTATTAACGGAGTCAGCAGTCAGTATGCGCGCCAGGAGCTCTGTTCAAAGGTTAGCATCAAAATACGTGGGAGTCAATCAAAAACACCAACTACTTAACAAATAATTGAATTGCATCAGCAGCGCCAATTCTTGATGGCTAACGGTTATATGCCTGCATTCTGATGTTGCAAGTGTAATCAGGGCCATAGGATCAGGATAGAAAAGCTATATCAAAAGTTTAGAAAACTGAAGCGTGAAAGGTCACAAGCAGTTATAGCTATCTAAGTTTAGTACAGTAAGTTATTACATCATATGAAAGTGTCGCACACACATAGGCAATCTGCATAAAAAATATTAGTAGCAATTGATCTAGGCAAGTAAACAAAGATTCGCGCTTGATGCACAATGCCAGAATATTGCAGCACAACTTATGTCACTGTATGCCATAAATATACACGGAATTGCCGATTTTTTCCGCCAAAATATATACACTTGACACAGTACTCGCAAACAACTGAACATAACTGTTTAAACCAGTGATATAGGGTGTTCAGAGCGGCCTGCCACGGCCCAGACAACCAGCTGTTCTCCCCTCTATTTACACCCATGTCCCATTCATGGCTAATTGACTCCAATAACTACAGATATGGTCATACCTTTGGAAAGCTATGGTTTCATTCTACACAATGTATGGTTTGTGCAAAGATTTGTACATTTCCACTGGTGGTTTTATATGAATAAGTAAGTAGAAACTGGGGAGTGTGTGCTCCCTGTGCAGGCCCACATTTTGTCACTAGTAATTGATAGCTGCCCAGCAGCTGCCCTGTACTAGAATAGATTTCTGGCAGAGGCTATTTGTGCAGTCAATTCAGAATTGATTGGATTGTTATGCTAAGATATAGGCCTATATTTACATATATCCCACATGTTGAATGTACTACCAGATCCTGATCTACAGCAAAATATTTCCTAAAATACATGGAATCACCTTTAAAATAGAGGAGCATAAAAATGTGGGAGCATACATCTAAATCCCATATATGTTAGCTAGCTCCTGTTTTAAGAACAAAGTGATTGGAAAAGAATTGGCCACCTGATTTACACTTATGTGGATCTACCTTTTCTTAGGAGTAGTACATTCCCTATGTAAGTCACCCTCCACTGCACCTGGATCCCCACCACTTACACTGTAGCAGGGGAGTGCTATTTCAGGACCAATCCACTGCATGCTTAGACAGGGTTCTTTTGTCCTCCCAAAACACCTTACTTTTTGCAAAGAAACCACAATTTAACCAAGTTCCAGTGGAGGTAGATTTATAATTCTTTCAGAATTCTCTTAGTAACTGTTAAGATCCCGTCTATCTATCCTGCACAAAAAACTCAACTTTTCTACACTCTATAAAAATAACCTGAACGCCCTAAGTGATAATAACATTATGTATAAGACACAAAATGCACCCAACACCCTCAACAATGCTACCATGATTGTGCTCCTGTATGACTGTAACCTTAAACCCACAGATCTTACTGCATGTCCAGTAACAGTCAGAGTGCAGTCGGGACAGGTACTCAGTCCTATATATAGGGGATTTGGGGGTTTAAGTGTGGTTGGATAATAACATTATATTACAAGTATACCTGTGCTTTTCAATGTTATAGACAAATCTTTTGGAGGGGGACCTTTATCTTGCTTTATCTATATGACATTAGGCTGCCGTTATCTGCATGCATGGTCTAGACATGCAAGTCCAATTTGACTAACCGATTCTTCGGAGTGGCCCTCATTGCTATATATCAAAGTTTCTATCCCCGCCTGCCAAGGCTTAGGCCAAATAAAAAAGAATGTGTGTTTCAAGTTACCCGACCCTACCTAGCAAAAAAAAGGCCAACCCTGGAAATTTTTGAAAAATATTTAGATTTTAAGTAATTTTAAAGAAATTCTAGGGCTATTTCAGAGTCAATTTGATAGTCCACGAGCCAATGCAATTGTCAGCTAGTCAGCGCTGACGTTTGCGAGTAAATTTCTGTGTGCTTTTCAGGCCAAAGACCTTTTTTAATCAAAACACAAATCCGACTTACCCTACCTAGATTTTCTTTAGACCATGTAACCTGAAACACACCGTTTCCTTAACACCGGTTTTGCTGGCACATGACCAGATAGAAAGACATCTGAGATGATCTGTAGACAATGTCGGAGACAGGCAGAGGTATAGACCACAGGCATTCTCATGGGCATTAAAAGACACACACATTCAGGTTGAGAATGTTAGGGAGGGAAGAAAGTTATTAACAGATGAGCGCCAGGGGCTTTGCTGAAAGGTTATTTAACAAATAATTGAATTGCATCAGCAGCGCCGACAATTAATGACTAACGGTTATATGATTTCATCAAAAATGTTGTCTTGTGCAATCTAGGCGATCGGAACAGGCAAGCAATGCGCATAATATCAAAACTGGAAAATTGAATTGTAAAAGGTCACTGTAGGGGTATTTATGTTTCGCACACATATATGGACAATCTGCACAAAATGATAATGTTAATTGATCTTGAGAAGTAATCACGGGTTTCTTTACTTAAATGCACACTGACAGCATATTGCAGCGCAAGTTATACAAAAATGTTGCTATAATTTACTTGCAGACCCTTACGCATTTGCTGTTCCTCGAAATACGTTATTTGTCTACACAGAGGGCGGCACCACCCTTTCAGAGTGGGTTATATAACAGGCTGATGTAAGAGATGGGAAAGATAGACCGCTGTTGTGCTCTGCACTGTATATTTAATTCTTCTCTTTGGGCTTGGCCCCAGGTCAACTAAACAGGTGCAGTCTCGGACTCCCATACCAACACTGCTCTGTGTCCCTCTGCTGCGTATGTATCCAACTGGTAGGATAGTCGCTAGCCGAGGCTGAAACAGGTGGGCTGACTGCACACCTGTAGTGATGTGACATTGCCCACAAGCTGCGTGCTGAAGGGCTTGGATTGTCCTCAACCCAGTGAGCATTGGTCCTTGGGGCCCATATGTGTTTTACTTCATAAATACATTGTAAATATTTCGAAACATACTGACATCTGATTTCCCTCCAGAAATAACCATTTACTGTACATTTTTATAGTCTGTGCTAAATCTGGGCTAGGGCTGGGTACTCTGAATCTGGGCTGACCCATCTGGTTTCCCACTGGTAGCCCTGGACAAAAAGGAGCAAACCCAGGGTGAGCAAATCAGCTTGCCCAGGTAAAAACACATATGGGCCCCATTAAGTAATGTTGACTGGGAACCTACTGCTAGCGACCTGGGAGGATCACTACATGCTTTACTCTGAGGAACCTAAAAGCACTGGATTCATTTGAACTTCATTGGTACAGCTTAATATCCTCGCTGATATGATGAGACCCATATTACAATTCGAGAGTAATCAGTATGGTCCATCTCTTATTCCACTTGTGTGCACGTGTCTAACCCTTTAAGAGCAAAATGACACTATGCCAATTTGTCGCCATATGAATGCAGCATTGGTGAGTAAGGGTCGGCAGCAATTCGGTGCTAGGCATTTACTCACTAGCACTAATGCCCAATTGGTGCACCACCACGACAAATGAATATGAATCCTTTATGCATCATGCCGCCCTTGCAGGGTTGAGCAGGGTATATTACCATAATTATGTGTACATGCTTGGTGTCTGAGCACACTCACCACCTCAGTACCATCGTTATAATAGACAATTCTGCTGGAGGAGACCTTTATCCTGCCTCATCAATATGGCATTACTATGTCTCTCCCTACGTACACAGTCTGCGGGTGCAGGCAAGTCAGATTTGTGACTGAGTAACCAAACCCTCTCAGTGGTCCCCACTGCCATATAAAGCTTCTATCCCAGCCTGGTGAGGCGGCAAGCCCCTGGGTGTGACTGTGTTACCGGCACGTGACCAGATAGAAAGACATCTGAGATTATATGTAGACTATGTTGGAGACAGACAGAGGTATAGACTGTGGACATTGTCAAGGGCATGAAAAGGCACACACGGTCGGATTGAGATTGTGAGGGAAAGAGAACCAAAGAGGCTGTACCAGTGCCGTGTATGGGAGTATTTGAGAAGGACGGCAACTTCCGGGGTTCCATTCCCTGTGGCCGGGGGGATATCCCAATGTGACATAAAAAACCGACAGCTTTCAGGCTGGAACACCTCCTCATGGGCCAAGAACGTACTCTGTGTGATCCATAAAACCCGGATCGCTAAATAGAGCTCATGTTTCCTTTACAAACCTGTCCAGTGTTAAGTGTCCTAGCTTTGCACTGGCTTCCAATGACTGTTTTATGTCGGTCTATTCTTGGCCAGGGGGTTGGTCTGAGGCCTGGATCCACAATATTCAGGACATCCTGAATAAACTAAACAAAGGGGAATGGCCCCTATGAGATCAGTTCTGGCACAAAAAGGAAGGACGGAAGGGGGATTCGTCAGTGAAATGTGCTGTATGGGAGGCGGGTCTTTTAGGGGCTCCCATGAGACAAGGACCAAATCGTTCTTTGAAACAGGAGCATCTTTTTAGAGGGCATGTCATCAGCACGGATATTGGCGCTGGGCCGATTGGAGGTTGAATGGAAATGAGATATTACACACTTGGAAATGGGAGCATACACAAATCAGTTGACATCAAATGGATTCAGGGGGCAAAATGTGGATCTACAGACTGGGATTTGGCTATTACAAAATGGTCTATACCTCTTTTTGTTCATCAATTTGATTTTTAAGTCTGAAAGTGTACATTGGCGAAGGTATGATATTGTTTCTCGTGTGGCATTAATCATGTTTTACTCCCCGCGATATAATATGCTTATCTGGGAATTTTTATCTGTTACTAGTCCCCCCCCCCCCCCACCCCAACTGCGTTTTTTGCAAACCAAAGGGACAATCCATATTGATCACTTAGATGCTAAATATTGATTCGCCTTTGTCGTCCCTAAACATTGTACGTCCCTATACATTATCGTCTGCTAATTTCTGGATCCTCTAGCTTTCATTAAAGTAATCTATAGATCCGACGCCTTTCCCCAACGAGCAGACTGATATCAAAGATACTACTAATGGTGCTACTTATGGTGATGTATTCCTATCATTATGGCATGCCATGAAGCACCTATGGTACCCAAAGGTGGATAATGGGTGCTTAATGGCTTGGCCCGTTTTACTAGAGATAAGGTAGGGATCATGGTGTTCATGTAGGATGGCTTTTTGTTGATCCATCTAAAATTACAAAAATGCCCAGGCACCGATCCCAGGCCCCTCTCTCAGACCTGGTGGGACACCTGGTCATATCCTGGGATAGTTCACTCATTTCCACCCAGAGAACCCAGGAGATTAATACTTAAACTTTAAGCGAAAAGTTAATGCCTCTCCTGAGATGAGTGGTTCCTCAAGGGAAGGACTGCTTTACCAGGCCTCTCTTTCCAATCGGAAACACAGGTAAAGGTCACGGCAACAGCATACAGTCAGGGCCATTTTCCATCAGCCGCTTTGGACATGCTATCGTCCGATAGAGCATCCAATCGGTAGGTAGATTCACAACAAACTATGCTCTGTGTAGAGTGGTTGTTATGGCACTTCCTGCCGGTTGGATGCTTTAGGGGCCAACAGCACGTCTAGATCGGCTGATGGAAATCAGACTAAAGCTCAAACCCCACGATACCTTCTATAGGTCAAATCCGACAACGCGAGAGAGGGTCAGAAAATGTTGTGAATTGGTCTTATTGCCGATTTTGGGCCCTATTTTGGCTAAGACAGGCCCAAATCGGTGAGAAAGGGTTGCCTTTCTCAAATGAGTTAGATATTTGCCCCCAGAATGCCTAGAAAATGTTGCTTATTGGAATATGTCAATGATTTGGCTTATATAGGGGGGGCACTCCAAACATCTTTAGGCTAATTGAGAGGGAATAGTGAGGACAAATCATACTGTGAAGTAACTCCCCTCAAACAGATTCATTAACCAGTCCTGCACGCAGCACTTTGCTTGCCTATTATTGACCACTGTGGGATTTGGAGAGGCAAATGGGACAAGTGTTGGGATTTACAATATTGGCAACAGTTGTCCCTTATTTTTAGGTCAATAATCAACACTTTCTGGTCCATTTTTCACATTGTGGGATTTGACCTTATGCGTTTGAGCCTGTTACAGTTTGGGAGCCTTGCATTTATGCCAAATGGCAAGACACTTACTCCAAATCTCACCGTGCGATATAATGTAGCACTGCATCTCTGTAACAAGTGTATATCTGTTGTATCATAGGCTTTTGGGGGGAAGCGGACATTGCAACATATACAAGTGTTTATAGCCAAACTCCACAGTACGATTTAGGTAGGAGAAACCCTGCGTTTATGGGAATAAGAGATATTTTGGCAATATGCAAGAGCCTGTTGCTCTATTACAAGGCATTATTGACTAAGGGCCCTTGCAATTTACATCAAGTCAAGTATCAAAATATTTAGATATTCTTCCCTGCAATGCCCTAAAATCTCTGCGGTTTACACATTTGCAATGTTTTGTTTGATAATGCATGACATTTCAAGGCTGCTATCTGCAAATTGCAACAGTTCAGTGCAAAATGCAAAGGTTTCAAGCCTGCTATCTACAAATTGCAACAGTTCAGTCCAAAACGCAAAGGTTTCCTGCCACCAAATCGTAACAGTCTAGCTTGAAAAATGCAAAGGTGAGTTGGGAACCCTTGCTGTTTGATATATTGCTAACAGTCTAGTAACAAAACGCAAGGCTTCCAGTCCCATAAATCGTACTGTGGAGTTTGGCTATTAGGTCAAGAGAAAATGCCAAATTGGAGAAACTTTTCAGTTAAGCAAGAAATAATATCTAAATATCTAGATGTTAGTAATGGCACAAATCACAACCATTTATACCTTCCTGTTTTAGTTACATCTGTTGCAATATAGAGCGAGGTCCCAAATTTGTAAGAGATACCGAAATTGCAGAGACTTTGTAGTATAAATTGCATTGTCGGATTTGAGCCTTAGGCAGTGGCCATATCAATAATTGGCCAGTCCCTTTTAGCCAAACTCCACAGTACGATTTATGGGACTGAAAGCCTTGCGTTTTGTTACCAGACTGTTAGCAATATATCAAACAGCAAGGGTTCTCAACTCACCATTGCCTTTTTCAAGCTATACTGTTAAGATTTGTTGCCAGGAAACCTCTGCGTTTTGGACTGAATTGTTGCAATTTGCAAAAAAACAGGCTTCAAACCTCTGCATTTTGCACTGAACTGTTGCAATATGCAGATAGCATGCTTGAAATGTCATGCATTATCTAACAAAAGATTGCAAATGTGTAAACCGCAGAGATTTTAGGGCATTGCAGGGAAAAATATCTAAATATTTTGATATTTGACTTGATGTGAATTGCAACACTTAGGCAAGGGCCCTTAGTCGATATTGCTTTGTAATAGAGCAACAGGACCTTGCATTTTGCCAAAATATCTTTTATTCCCATAAACGCAGGGTTTTTCCTACCTAAATCGTACTGTGGAGTTTGGCTATTTTTGACGCCCGAAAACGTCTTCGAACGATTCAATGATGTAGGCGATCTCTAGTTGTGCACTTTCATGTGAATAATGTTTGGAACTGAATACTTGGATAAGAATATAATTTATCTAAGAATGTAAAATAGTCAACATTTCGAAAACAAGAGAGACACAGTAATCATGCGTTGTAATGATACATCGTTGGGGCAATAACTCTTATTGTTTTAGTATGCACGACTTGGGTATATCCATGCCTACAATCTTGACCACAGAGCTTTTTGGGATTGCTGAGACTAGTCTAGCTGAGACTGCTCGTGTGTAAGGCACATAAAGCATGGGCTTTGGAAATTGAATTAACCTAGAGCGATGAATCAGTACCTATATTACCCACCAATACAAAGAGCACTACCTCAGTGACACTTTCAATTAGGTGGCCTTCTCCTACCGGACGGTAAGCCTATGTCATAGATATTAATTTTACTTTGGCCACAGATTTGTAGCATATCCATACCAATGTGAAAAAGTACTTGATAATTATATTCGGCAAAAATACATACATATTGATTTCCCATGAAAAGAGACTATGATTACAAAGCTAGATCGTTGCAGCTCTTTTTTTTATAAGCAATGTTGCTGCTCTTAGCTCTGTTGCCTGTGTAGGCCATGCCGTACACCAGTTCCAAATTAATTTGATCCTTAGTTATAGAGGCATATAGCCAAACTTCACAGTACGATTTAGGTAGGAAAATCTCTGCGTTTCTGGAAACTGAAGATCTTTTGGTGATATTCAAGGGTTTCCTGCTGTATTGCAATGTATTATCAGCCAAGACTCCTTGCGATCTGACTAGTTTTCAATATCAAAATAATTAGATATTTCTCCCTGGAATGCTCTGAAATCCCTGTGGTTTATAATATTGCAAAGGCATGCATTATATAGGGGGGAGGGCACTGTCTATCTTTTGAGTATACTTTACAATGAATAATAATCAACCCAAATCATAATGTGAAGTGACTTCCCCCACCTACAACCTTTAATAGTAAATAGACGCAAAGATTCAGTACAATATAAAGGCAATGGTGAAGTTTGGAATACGCAAGGGTGTGTTGAGAACCCTTGCAATTTACAATATTGGCAACAGGACTACTTTGCAATTGTACTAAACCCCAGAGATGTCAGACCCATAAAAGGCCAAAACCCACAGGGCGATCTGTGCTGGAAAATCTCTGCGAATTGGAGATCTGTTGCGAATTGTGGATCTCCCTCCAATTTGCAACAGATGTAACTACAAGAGAGAGGTATAACTGCAAGGAAACTGTTGCGAATTGGGCACAAACTAAGATCTAGATAATTAGATATTTTCCCTCACTTAATCGGAAAACCTCTGCAAATTCACTCTGCAAATAATGTGTATCAAACATGTGAGGATTAAGGGGGGTCCCTCCAGATATCTGATAATACACAGACATCATTTTTAGACCTTTATTATGAATACTGTCTATTTTCTTCCAACATGTAGTCTTACATTATGCATTATTTCAAATCATATACTACTGGATATCCTTAGGATAGTAAATAATCTATAACCACAATCATTGTGAAGTGACTCCCCCAAAATACTACCCATTATACTCACATATAAAGTCAATGTATTCCAATTCGCAGAGATTATGTACCATATAGTGTATAACAGTGGGATTTGATACTTGCAGTAATATGTAAGAAGCCTTGCGATTTGGAATATAAGCAAGGCTCTCAGATCGCAATGTGCATAGAACGCAGCGGATCCTAAGCCATAGAACCCCTTGTGGGTGTTGGCCTAAATCGTACTGTGGAGTTTGGCTAATAGTGGTCAAGCAAATTATTGCTAAACAGAATTTTGGGCCCTATGACCGTTAATAGCATGGTGTGGATTCCTTGCACTAATTAACAGTCCATCATCATCAAATCAATATCATGCAATGTATGGGCTGTCATCTATCGATAGGTATATAGCCAAATTCCACAACGCGATAAATGGGTCTGAAAGTGTTAAGTATTACTCTAATGGCAGGAAGGCGCTGCTGCCGATTTTGTAGATCGCAACACTACTACTGCATACCTATAGCTCAAATCCCACGATGCTTTCTATGCCTCCTAAACCCCTACAATTTGAAGCCCTTGCAATTTGGGAGCCTTTGCAACTACTCTTAATTGCAGGAGTTCTATTGCAAGGGTGCTTACTCCAAATCCCACTGTACAATGTATATTGCATGATATCCTTGCAATTGTGGTATATCTATTGCAATATAGACACTGGTGAAACATGCATTGCAATATACCAGAGATACTGGCGTACAGTATCTATGAATATACCCATGATTTCAGGTCAATATGCACAAATTGCAAGAGAAAATACCAAATTGCAGAAACTTTTCACTTGAGCAGGGGAAAATATCAAATTATCTAGATGTTAGAGTAGGCCCAAATCGGAACAGATTCTTATAGCCAAACTCCCCAGTACGATTTAGGTCGGAAAAACTCTGCGTTTATGAAAAGTAAAGACATCTTGGCAATATGCAAGGGCCTACTGCTCTATTGCAAGGCATTATCGGCTAAGGGCCTTGCCTGAGTATTGCGATTTAGATAAAGTCAAATATCAAAACATTTAGATATTTCCTGCTGAAAACCCTAGAAGTCTCTGCGGTTTACAATATTGCACAGGCATAGTTGATACAGGGGGGTCACTCCAGATATATTATGTAGAGTATATGAGAGGAAATAATCAACCAAAATGAAACAGTGGGGTGACTCCCCCCAACTACAGCCTGTAGCCATGTCAAACTGCAGAGATGCAACCTTGATTTTAAGCCATAGTGTAGCTTGAGATAGGCAAAGGTGTTCTGAGAAACCTTGCTGATTGTGCTATAGCAATAGAGTTACTTTGTTGTTGTATCAAACCGCAGTGATTTCAAGCCCATAAATCGTACTGTGGAGTTTGGCTATTAGGAGTTATACCTCCAAGTTGTAGTTACATCTGTTGCAATTTGGATCAAGCTCGGTATATTGCAACAGATTCTTATATTGCAGGAACCTTCTGGCAACAATTGCATCGTGGGATTTGAGCTGATGGTCCTCCAAATCCCACTACAGCCGATATAGTCTGGCAAAGTGTTGCCTACCATATTATATCGTAATGATTAAAGGTTGCACAGGGCAGTTACTTCTCAATATCACCAATATTATTAGGGTCTATATCATTTTGAATTACAAAAAATGAATAGTTATCAATATAACAATAGCCTATATACAGGGAATAATTATAGGTTCTCTATGCCTTTATTCTATTACGGACACTGGTATATTTAAAAGCCCAAACCAGCTGTTACACTCCTGACAACTAGGTGATATACTCGCCAATCTTACCAAGTGTAATTGGGTATATCAGCGTTTTGATTTGTATAGGGCTGACTGGTGGTGAATTAGGACCAGTAGTGAAACTACATAATGTATACCACCATAGCAAATAAGTTATTATACTATCTATACCTGTTCTATATCAATATGTATCAAAAAGAAATGAGGAGTGACCCCCCTTATTTTGTAGACATTTTAACTACACCAAATACGCAACATTTTCCAGAGAAAACAAGAGAAAATATCTAAATGTTTTGACCTTTGCTACTATGCAAATCGCAACACTTCCTTGTCAAGATTGGTCTGCTCTTAGCCGATATCGAAGCCTCTAATAGACTACATTTTCCTGCCGCGTTGTGGGATTTGACCTTATATAAAGAGCTTTACTTTTTTTTAATTCCTATTACAAAAGGGTAGATATATCCCCTTTGTCTAGGATATAAGCCTACCGGTAAACCTGGGCCTGTAAAGTGTAGAGTGGCGTGTAAATCTACCTGTGACGTAACACTCTCAGAACATTCAAGTTCTATTTTCTAGGACAAATGCATGTTAGATATCAGGCTTTGTGGTATTAGTAGATTGACAATTGTTTGAAAACCCGTCTTTCATTTGGAAATATGCGTTGGACAGTAATAAAATTAATGTTCACCCTGTTTATGGATTACTGATAACGGCTTAGCCTTAGCTGTTAGTAGGTTGAGTGTATTTCTATCTATCATTTTCATAAATTTATCACAGGGTCAAATATATGTATTACATATTCAAGGCTGACCATGGCCCGTGCTCTCACCATGCACTAATTTGCAAAATTCCCAGATTATCTGAAGTTACATTCTGCAGGAAAGGGTGGATATTGATACATTGTCCCATATTTACTCCCTTCACAGGTCTTGCAAGGTCATATCATGTCTGGTATGTCTGTTCCTTTAAATTATTGTTTGGCACTACTCCTATCTCTATCGGCCATAATATTACTGATAACGCCATATGTGCTCCTCGACCAGAGGCAATGAAGCCATCAAAGATAAGGAAGCCTGCAGAGATGGGCTGCTGCCATATGCATTTCTTGTAGCATATAGGTGCAATAGCAGCATCAGCAATAATCCTCAACAGAGACGGAGAACAAATTGGAGGAGAGTTGAAGGGAGTGCAGTGGTGTTCATGTGAAACCACTCCAACCACGGTAGCGCCGTCTAAACTTTGAATATATATGGTTATTCATTGATAATTATGTTTATAACAAGTGATGCATGATGTCATGAGATGCTGTTGGCCTCATGTGAAGTTGTTTTATCTCATATATCTACATCCCTCTTTAGGCCCATATAGCCATGAGGACCACGTAAATACAATTTTAGCCAGATCACCCCAGCGGTGGAATGCTGAAAGCACTCAACCATACTCCTGGTTACTGCATGTGTTTGGTGCCACTGTGCTGACTAGAATAGGATTCCCAGGTTATTCAATTTCATCACATTGCCCAGGGTATTATGGCAGATATTGTTGTGTGTGGATCATTAAATTACAAGATTGGGGTAAATATTTGAAAAGAACTGTTTCTGTGTAGGGGAAGCCCTACAGGGGTGTATAATGGAATTACCGTAAACTTATACAGTATCCCAACGGGAAGCTGCATATTTATAAGCTCTCACCTTCGCCGTGTACAGCGAAGAGAAAAGGGTCCTCAAAGTCAAATTCAAAATTTAGATCATTAGCTTTCCGGGTAATTGTCCATTACAATGTGTTCCTTCTAGTACTTGAGAAATGTCTTCACTGATATGGACCATCATGCTTTCAGTGTTTTAAGCAAAGTGAGCCATTCTATTATTTGACTTCTTTGATTTTTCAATGAAAATCATGACAACCACTATCAAGAACATATATTAGAGCCCTAAAGCTTCCTTCTAACATTCCAGATGTATACGTTTTACAACAACAAAAAAGTAATATCCATATGAGACAATATATATATATATATATATATATATATATATATATATATATATTGCATACTATATAACAAAGTGCCCTAGCGCTTTTCGGCCTATCTCTCCTATGCTGGACCATGATGGCCCCCTCTAGTGCTAAGAGTTATTGGTACTAAACCCCTCACATACTTTTGCTCAGCACCCTAATTACCTTTAAAGGGGTAAGGAGACTAATCTTGAGAGTGACATAAAAGAGAGAAAACATTAAGTGATAAGAGCTTGATGTTGGTTAAGCAGTGAAGCCATGTTAAGTGCACCTCTTTCTTGGCACAGTGCATGTCAGGTCATAGGGTGGTATCAGATTATTTTGCCCAACATCCTTAAGGGAAAACCCCTGTCATCTATGAGTGACTAAGCTGACGGGGAGGAGGGTTACTTACCTGCCCTACAGCCTCTAGCCATCTTAAATGAAGTAAGTTACACATGTGCATCTAATGGTCCTCCTAAATAGATAAGACCCTCATGTCTATGTTTGGGTCAGTTTGTGGTAGAAAGCCAATATTGATGACTTTAGGAAATGTATTGCTTGTCTGTTTAGACATGGACATATATTTCTGCATTAATAGTTGTCGAGATTGTTGCATATTACCCACACATACATAGTTGGTGGTAGAAGGCCAGTATTGATGGCCTTCTGAAATTCATTGCTTGACTGTTTAGAAATGGACAATATATTTCTGCAGTAATACCTGTCCAGATTGTTGCATATTACCCACACATACCTACTATTGATTGCCATGGCTGCAGCGCTGTGTGACGTGCCTCAGGAGAGGTTATCTATGTGAAGAGACACAGTCTTGACCTCATTAGTGTGGACCTGCCAGCCAGTCAAAAGTTCATGTCCATTATCCACACCTAAATATATATACACGAGCTGTTAATGATTGGCTGATGCTGGAAAGTGGGCGGAGGAGACTTACACCTGTTGACTAACAGTCTCACATGCGAGCTTGTTAAGATACTTCAAATAACAGGTGAAAATGCTGCTCATCACCAAAATATATGTGGGATGATCTCAGCTCTATATTATATCAGAGTTATTACCACTTATTGGGGGAATGTATTGATCACAGGTTGCCTGTTTTTTAAGGAGACTATAAAAGCACTTCTCTCTACCCAGCAAACATTAGAAGATCAGTTGATCATAGGCCCTTCTATTTGACTGACATGAGCACACTCCATCTCACTATTTAGTGGTCATAATTCGGCCATGATGTCTGGCGGTACTGACGATAAAATGAATCTTTGATGCAGGAAGAAGGCATAAAATGAAAGATCAAAGGCTCAGTGTGAGGTGTGACTGGCTAGCACGGTATCCACAGGGCCGGAATGGCTTGGAGTTTTGGGGCTGATAAGGCAGGGTGATATGGTCATAAGATGGTGCCTGTGGCATGATTGACTCATTGCCCTGAGGGTGGTTCAGACCTTTTATATGGAAAGAAATATCCATCCTTTCCAGGCATCTATATTTGCAATAGTTTACTATTTATATGTTAGTGAACAGGCTGGATGGCATGTTCTGTCTCATTTCACCGATATTCTTGAAATAATCTAGCTCTTCTAAAAGCCCAAAGAGTTATCGCTTCTTGGAGTATTCCATAATCTGTGCTGCTTCTATGAACATATAACTGGTCACGGTGCATGCTGTATTATCTACACAGATTTAATACTGTTCGTCGACCTTTGTGGAAATGCTTTTAGAGTCACAAATGCCATGTGAAGCAGCACTTTCCATGGCTGCAGGGGTATTGCCTTGCATGTGCAGATCTTATTTCAAGCAGCGATTTTACTCTGCACACGGTGACATCTGCCTAAAGCAATTTGGAGCTACCTTGCGTCACTGAAACCACCTTTCCACGTGTCCTCTTAGCGTGCTGTAAATGATAAATCTTTGCCTAAAGATACGTCCTGCTGTAGCACCAAACCTGAGCAATCCTGTCTTGAGTATTACTCGCATAATTTATTTACAGAGGTTGAAAATGGAAATTAGGTTATAGAGCACACTGAGTATGAATGCAATATTTCATCACCAGAGGTATTGGAAACTTGGGGGAGACGGAGCATGGGGTCCGCTCAAACCAGTTTAAGACCACTGTCCCCCATTTTCCCTATGTTGGACAGGTGCAGGGTTTGGGGATTATATGTATTATAGTGTAGGGTCTAATTTTGGGGGCCCAAGATTTTTCAGTACACCCTGCAAGAAGGACCTTTGTGAATTGTTGATTTAAAAACACAATGATGTAATACCGTTTTACCAACAAGAACTTTTCGAACCAATGTCCTCTTTAGAGAAGGGATATGAATGTTTTAAACCTGTTTATTGCCTTGAATTGATTGGAGAGAAATAGGTCTCCCCTAACCAATCTGTCCTTTGTCATGTTCATCGTATTTTTCTTACTTGACAAAGAAATTAGAATTGGGTTTGAATGGTTTCGGAATCATGCAACTGGACACCGTTTAGGGCAAGAGCATTCAAAGTTAAAGTATCGATTACTTGTGAATGCAGATGAGCTATTGATCTTACTCTGCCTGAAGAATATTAATCAGCCAAGGGCTTCATCAGAAATGATTCCATTATATTTTGATTCCGTTTTGATTCTTACAACAAACCCATGGTATATGCCAGCTATATTATGAATAAAAATAAGTAATGCTATCTTTTACAGTCACTCCGAACATTTCATTTGTTGCTATTTGGGGGAACTCCCTCCAAATTACAACAGATGTAACTACAGCAGGAAGCCATAACTGCTGAGATCTCGTTGCGAATTGGGTCTATACTAGTATAAACACCCAGTTATTTAGACATTAAGTTTCCGTAATTGGGGTAAATGCAAGGCCCCCAAATCGCAACAGGCTCAGATTGTATACTAGAGGTTCTGGAGACATAGAAATGATCGTGGGATTTGAGCCTTAGATAAGTCCTAAATATATATATAGAAATCGGATTTACTGAATGATAACCTAATACATTTGACTTTTAGTAAAGATTTGGTTCTAGGAGGAATTGTCAAAGTCTGTCAGTTTTGAGTTGCTGATGGAATTCTGAAGGGACTAGCCCCAAAATGACAACCATGAAATTCATTAAATGGCAATTTCCCATACAAAACGTTTCATTTGCATTCCAAATATAGAAGGAAAGATGGAATAGTTCTCAGAAGACTACTGTATTTTCAAAAAGTAACCAAAGCATTGTTTGTGTCTATTTCCCACTATTTTGCCCTTCTGATGCGCCCTGGTGGTCAAACCGAACCAAAATTTACTCCCATGGGGAGGGTCCAGAAACATAGAATTCTTGATACATGTAATGTCGTGTTTTGTGTAGTTCTTGAATATCATTAGAGAACGAGGCCATGGCATATTGGAGGCATCGTTAGAAAGATAACATTTCAAAAGGGGAATGCTTCTAATGTGGTTTGCCTACTGATAACAGTGTCCCGTCTCGCTCCGTCGTTAGTTTCATCTGAATGAATAGCAAGCCTCCATTTTACAGAAGGCAAATCACAGATGATAGCTTGGGAAGCAACAAGCGCTGCATTTTATACAAATATCTAAAATTGCAGAATTCGCTGTTCACAGCCACATTCGGATGAAGTTCTAAATTGATTCCTCTGTATGTATTAATCCACACCCAATGCCATATACATTAAGTATGATTAATAATGTTCTGAATGGAAGGGAAATGATTTTTACTACAGGGATGTATTGCTAGGAGCTATGTCTAAGATATTCATTTTCTTGAGTTTACCTTAGTCAACCGTCGCTTCTCTCATCAAGGTGTATGAATATGGGACAAACGTAATTATATGGGGACGTGCCCATGGTGACAAGGCTGACAACATGATTATTGTCATTCAATTTAACCATAGAACTTGTGGGCTAGTCGAGACAGCTCCTACTGAGACTCTTGCCTGTGAGTTACGCAAGTCTAGCATAGGAATTGCAGCTTGAAATAACCCAGGGAGATGTGGCTATGCCTTTATTGCCAATGTCTGGAGTATTATGTCAATGACACATTCAATTAGTTGGTACTCTGCTATATTCATTGCTCTATCCCTCTTTTCTTAATTGTAGGGACAATCATAGGCCCTCATATCTGCCTTGCTTTTTTAAAGTATGTTGATCGTGATTTACAGCTATGCATTTTAACTTGAGCTAGCCAGGGTTTCTCGTGACACAACTGTAGTTTTAAATCCACTTGATCCTTCGTCCTTCTTGCTGACGTCACAGGATGTAGAAGTATTTGTCAAATCAATCATTGCCAAGTAGCATTTGGAAGCTAATTACCTTCTAAGCCTGCTGTGGGCGTATTGCCCTAGTGAGCAGTCCAAATACTAAGGAGCAATTTCTCCTATAGATCCACTTTATTCCCTCACAAACAATAGTTATTGATATACATATAATTAGATATAGATATATCAAATGGCTGTGTGGTTTAGAAGAAGGATTCCTTTAGTGTGTACACTGACGAAATTCTACCAGACAAGTCTTGCTTCATTAATCTATTTAATGGCTTGATACATTAATGTTTAAATCCTCAGGCGTCGCTTCATAATTCCATGTAGCACCAAATGAAATTACTGAGGCGTTATGACGGGACAATCCAGATTAGTGTGACAGCAGTGTGGCCGATGGACAGACTCTTATGTTAGACAAGTGCTCAGTACAAAAAATAGTTATAAATATCAGATGTAGACATTGTTTTACTTATAACTCAAACTAGTCTAAGGTGTGGCCTGTAAGTGTTTTGCCAAGTGCTCACAGAGAGAAGAAACAGCGTCAAAAGGGAGTCCAGGTTGCCTCCAGAATGACTCCCCTGTTTTAATATGACCCAGAGAGCTATATGACTCCCCGGGTGACACCCTTAGGTCAGCTAGATAGCCACCTAGCTAGGCTCCCTTAGGCGACCTGGACTCCCCTAGAGAGGAGAGTCATTCTGGATGCAACTGGACTCCTTTTTGATGCTGTTTCCTTTCTCTGTGCTCTTTCGGCAGCTCTGAATACCGATGGTATACAGATGTCTGCATTGAGGAAAATTATTTCTCATTTAGATAGTGACATATGATGCACATGCCATCGTCCTTACCATGGGGACCATGCTGCACGATGCGTAATTAGACATGATGATAGGTTATTTATGTAAAGCCCCGACTCGAAGGTCCATACCCATACATTATGCAAACATGACTGTGCATAGAGGAGCTGTTAATGTTGCTGATACTGGTAGATGTTGGTGGGGGGAGGGGGCTTGCACCTGTTGCGAGCTAACCTCTACCTCAACCTGTACAGGCTGGCGTGTAAAGTGCACCTCAAACAACAATTAGAATGGCTCATTATTCATAACCATGACTGGTTAGAAGAAACTAGGTAAAAGGCAATGTTGGACATTTCCTTGTCTTATTTTACCTTATATGACATGCGTCCCCCTTTTCTTTTCACCAAAGTGAGTCTAAACTCTAAGATTCATGGCCCCCATGGTAATGCACAATTTAGAGTCTTACGACAAGTAATGAGAATGCACTGACAGGGACGAGACTCTTGATTATGGATAGGGTCATTTCACTGCCAAGAATGGATCCCGAAAGAATATTCTGGTGGAGGGGGAATAGATTCCCAGGCCGGGAAGATCTCAAGGCGGAGGATGAATTTGCGGGGGTGGGAGTGATTTCCAGAGGGTTATACTCCGCTCAGCTATTGGGCCTATTGTTCTCACTGTAGGTTTATTCTCATATTGCTACTCTAGTCCCTGAGAGGAGATTTTGGAGGTGCTGTCCGGAGATTTTGTGGGTGCTGTCCGGAGGTTTTGTTAGTGCTGTTGGTGCTGTCCGGAGGTTTTTTCATATAACCTCCTCAGGAGGTTTTGTGGATTCTCTCCCCCTTAAAAAGCTGCCTTTGATGGGACTCGAACCTATGTTGGTAAATATTCCAATCTAGAGTCCTGCACTCTAACAGGTCGGCCACAGGGGAAGATCTATGTGCAGCATGTTAGAAGACATACTGTTTCGTTAATTACATGTTATACTATATATCCAAGTGATTTGATAGTAAGAACCTATATTAGATAAAATAGACCCCTTACTATAGTTTACAATAAAATGTATTTATTTGATGCAGCCTATAAAACATAGACAGACCATCTTTTCCTAGCACTGTTTCATCTGTATTTAATAAGCTACATCAGACTCGGGGTCAGGCTCTATTTGGGACCTTTAGCAAACCCAACGTAGCTCTCCGGCGTAGCTCATAAAACGCAGATGTAGCTGTGCTGAAAGCATAGGCTACGTCTGGGTTAAATGGTCCCTACTATCCACAAAAACGTATACACTACACATTTCAAAATCATAATCTTGCTTTCTCCTGGGCTTGGTGGAGCCTTGAACTCACCTCATGTGGTCTGCTGTGCGAGCACCCTAACCATTAGGCTACAGAGGCACACATGGGTTAAGTACAAAGCCGGAGGGTATTAGATATATAAGATGCATTTTCATAAGTGTGTAACCAGGTGTGCAGGTTCGAACTCCAACTTAACCTGACCAACATTTACGTACATTATCCCTTAATAAACCATATATTTCCTATACTAATATCCTATGGTGTTTGCTGGCACATATAGGATGGAGTATAAGCTAGAAAACCTCCTTGGACCTGTAGTATTTGCTGTAAAACCTCCTCGGCTACGCCTCGGAGGTTTAACAGCAAATACTACAGGTCCGCGGAGGTTTTCCATCACGAAATCTCCTGACCCCGTAGCCTGAGTCAAGAACTTTTATGGTCTTATTATCATTATTTACATGAGATATCTTTGGATAGGTTATGTAGAAGAGTACAGTGGCCCAGGAGGGTCAAAAAGTGAAATTCCATTTTAGAAATGAAAGTTGAAATGAAAATTCATTTTTTCACTTTTTGACCCTCCTGGGCCACTGTAGAAGAGGTACCTACTATGACTGGAAAATGCCTGTTCTGGGAACAAACTTCAGCAAACATCTCGGGATCAGAATCACAGCTCCTTCTATTTGATCTAGACTAACATAAACACGGTCCATCTCAGCAACGAGACCAAAATGAATATTTGATTAAGGAAGAAGATGTAAAGTGCATGAATGATTAATGGGTGCATGGGTATGACTATAATTATGAGGTCTGTCCAGTTTGGTGTCCACAAGCCTGCGGCAATGGTGGTATAAGGGATCGGTGTATTAAAGCAGGCAGGGGATCTGGCCATAAGCGGATGTCCGTAAGATGATTGCCCCATTGCTCGTGGCTGTATGGCACAGGAAATGTATATATAAAATATATGCCTAAACATATATCAAACATCTATATACACAGAGAGAAGAAGCAGCGTCAAAGGGGAGTCCAGGTTGCCTCCAAAATGACTCTCCTGTTTAGGGGAGTACAGGTTGCCTCAGGGAGCCTAGGTGACTCTCTGGCTGACCTAAAGGAGTCACCTGGGGGAGTCATATAACTCTCTGGGTCATATGTGGAAGAGGTATTTGAATTACCTCATCTGTTGCAAATCCCTACCTATTGTTAAATAAACATTCTTATTTTGGTTAACAGCCATGTCTGAGTGTTAAAGGTCAAGACGATCGGGTCAAGGCCGTGGGCTAATCAGCTAGCCTCTGAGGGCTACGTCAGAGGTCATTCCTATCTCAACCGAATTCCTGTGGTCGGAAGTCAGTTACGAGCGGAAGCGACTTGGTCAGATTCTAGTCTGCCTTTTGGGGCCCCCAAGAGACAGGCAGTCTGGCTGGAGTACTGCGCATATATTCACAGTATTTATCGGTGAGAAGGAAGTTAGTCTATTAGCTCTATCTCCGGAGCATCAAAGAAGATATTACTGTAATGCATGAATTTCAATGTATTCGGATGATATGATAAATTCAATTAATTTTATCATAAAGGGCATACCACGAATCAGCTTATTTCAAATGTAGATGGCACTCACTTATGACACAGGCTTCGGATGGCTCATAATTCTTGAGGCACAATCAGATCAATAACACACCCACATACACCAAGAATCAATACTTTAAAGTGAAACCTTCTCGTGTCCAACGGTGCTGGCAGATGCACTGAAACCATTTCAATCTACTTTTTGATCCTTTGTTCACTAAAACAGAAGGCAGTCAACATGACAAAAGACAGATGGGTTGGGAAAGACATTTTCTCATCCAGGCAAAGAAAGGCGTTAAACAGTTTAACCCAGCCAACATCCTTCTCTGTTAGCATGGATTTGCTGGTGTCAGATTATTTTCCAGATCATCAGTTACAACTCTCTGAATTTGTAGAGCAACATAAAATGACCAATACCCCAAGACAAACCTGGGTTAGCCGCATCAAACCTACAGAATTTCCGGAGTAATCCATACAAGTAGGTAATTAATATACCATTTGAAGGGTTCTAGAAGCTAGAACCAGGGCATATAATTGAATATAATAGACAAAGCAAAGTCCATTAGATATAACATTTGAACAGTTTAAAGGTGTCAGATCAGTTCTGTCTGAGAGTGTGTGCCGGGGGTTTTAGTAGTGTGTGTAACGATATTGGAAATATAAATGCAGTTCTGCATACATGTGGTTACATGTATGTGAAGGAGGGATGTAATGTAACACTAAGGGAGGCTACAGGTAGATGGTAGATGGTGAGACATGTTACGTAGAAATGTGTCATTACTACATTCACCAGTAGGTAATGCGGTGTGGGTAAGGAGATTTGGTCAAGATTATGCAAAATTAATGGTTCTTGACAAACTGGACCTGCTTAATTTTGATGTTGATTAATAAGTGAAGCGTCTGTGCAAATAACTGTTAAACTAATTCGTTGATTAGAAAGAGTTGCCTTCACCAGTGACCTCCATAGATGAGGTCACTGCCTTCACATAACACCTGAGTGGTATTGCAACATGGAATCTCATTCTCTTATTTAAAAAACTAAATCCTGATCACTCAGGTTCTTATATTTGAGCTAGGCTAATCTCGCACCAAGTCAGGTTCCTGCAGAGGACATTTTCATGAAATATTTCGAATTCCTTTCTCTGAAGTCTCCCCTTCTTGTCACGATAAACACACTCATTTCCCAATTAGTAAGTTTTTATTTTTATTTTGTCCGGATGGGCCCCCTTGGTTACAATGGAACACGATCGTGCTGAACGGCTCCATGCGGAGCTCCATCACAGGAGACAGGTTCCATGGCAGGTATGATGGGCATGAATCCGATTCTCAGTGAAAGCATCGCAGGAAGGAATGAAAGCCAAAACATGTGCTTGGCATTATATGCAAAGAGATGCCTCCTGTACGATTTCAAAGTCGTATTTATTCCCTGAGCATTTGAAAGGGTACACGTGTCGTAAAATATACATTTACATATTGAATTTTAGTATGAACCATAGTTTGGATCACGGTAAAGCTGCTTTCTATGCTTTCCATGCCTCCCAAACCTCTGTAATTGAGGCTCTTTGCAATTTGGGAGCTTTGCATTTACTCTAAATTGCAAGAGTTCTATTGCAAGGGTGCTTACTCCAAATCCCACTGAACAATGTATATTGCACTGCATCTCTGCAATTGGGGCATTATCTGTTGGAATATAGACAGTGGAGGGAACATGCATTGTAATATGCCCATGATTTCAGGTCAATATGCTCAAATTGCAAGAGAAAATGCCAAATTGCAGAAACTTTTCACATGAGCAAGGGAAAATATCTAAATATCTAGATTTTAGAATAGGCCCAGATCGCAACAGATCCTTAGCAGTAATAGTTCCCTATAGCACTTACATCTGTTGCAATTCAGAGGGAGGTCCCTATATTGCAACAGAATCCATAATTGCAGAAACTTTCAAGCATAAATTTCAGCTTCTATAAATGGACCACATCCCAGGTGGGCTAGCTACTGCTGTAGCTCTCAGATGGCACCTAGGGCTGTCTGAGTGTCCGTGGGTATTGCAGGCTACACTATGGTGGGCCAGCCTGTGTCCTATCATATAGAATAAGTGGATTGTATGCAAACCGTCACACACAATGAAGTACAATGGTGATAACGCCAATTCTGATGTATTCATACATATAGGCATATGTGAGATTAAACTGGCCTTCTGAGTACGGTTCTTAAAATTCAACTCCCAAAATCTCTTTTGTGTACACAAGCCCTTCATATTCCCGCCTATGCTTGTAGCCGACCTTTAATACCCTATTCCTTATCTTTACTCGCATAAGGCCTGTGTCCACTATACGACAAGGGAAGTGGAAGATATGACCGTTTTGACGTCCAGTAATATGTATATATTTAGTACATAACTATATTCATCTAAATCACCAAGATGAATTTCGGTTTTACTGTGTCCACTAGACGTTATAACCCCTTATGCCTGAGCTTATATGAAGATATGAGATTCATGTTTGTATGCATGCAGGTGCTTTCATTCCAGCTTAGTCACTCCTCGCGTTATAACTCAAATTGCATAAGGGCCCATTAAAGGCCATCCAATTAAACTGAATTAGACTTGCATCCATGCCCTGATACTATACCAATGTATGTCTTATGTGTTTTTTAGTGTACATTTAAATGTGTAACACCAGATGCCCTCACTGTGCCACAGTTCATCATAGCTAAAGTTTCCTCCCCAGCACCCCAGCCTGAGCAGAGATTAGCCCTCACACCTGAGGCCGCCGATCCTAGTGGACACGGGTCTATTATTCCAGCCTTTAGTGAAGGTGGTGTGCCAGTCTATTTCTCGGCCCACCAGTGTGTTATGCACTATACTGTGATTGTTTGCTGATGGCTTACAATGTTTGTCGTCCAACTCATGCAAAAGTGAGTGATTTTAGAGGGAAAAAGATGACACGGAATATGAAATATCAACCTTATGCCATACATATTCCAATTTCTTCACAAGAAATCAAACATGTTTGATTTTAATATTAGGGGTTTTGTCGTTTGCTATTGACAGACGATGGGTTAGGTAATTTCTATATATTCCAGATTTTTGTAGTCCACCTGTGTCCACAGGGAGACAGAACATGTATTTCATATTTGTATTCAAATTCACGTTTTAACGGACGACAAACGGCCTCATATATGCTAGTGGACACCGGCCTATTGACAAAATAATATATATGTTTTGGGGTAGGAACTGCAACCATGGATATGTAGACAGAGGTTCATGAGAATCTAACCAAATTGACAATTCCCTCGCTTCATGAAATATGGCCCTGGGCCTGGAGAGTGAAGAAGTTTGGATGGGCTCGAGTGAATGTATGGATGAAATATATGCTACAGGCCATTTAAAATCAGTTTTCATAGCTTTTGTATGACGTCACAGTGGAGACAGATGTCATGGAGAATGGGGCCGTAAGCATATATATTGACTGTGTCTTTCCCTCATGGAGTAAGATCAAAAAGCATATAGTTGGCTTACAAGCTGACGTTGAAGCAGGAAGAATTCTCACTGAGCAAACAAAACAGAATACATAGCCCAAGGTCCATAGTGTTTAAACGCAGGTACATGCAAGCACATCTCATGAGCCAGGCGGATATTAACCAACCAATCCCTCCCTCTTCCGTTGCCAAATAATGACCACTTGCTTTACTGGGCCCCTCACACTATGTCCCTCACATTGTGCCCCTCACATTAATATCATGCTTCCTCACACTGTGTCCCCTCACATTGTGCCCCTCACAATCTGACCAGTCAAGACGGCTGGGGCGGTGTGCCTGTCACATGGGCGATAATAGGTTCTGAGAAATGATGACCTTCTGATCCAACCATGATAGGACGCTGATATGCTGACGGCTTCCACAAGGAGAGGTCAAGCGGTCACTTCGTGCCTGACCACCGCCTGGGCGCGGCCCTTCAGAATATCACATTTCTTTTAATGGAAAAAGTTTTCTTTAAACGGAAACCTCCGTTCAGAGGTTTTTATCACGTCCATTCAGTGGTCTTGGGAACCATTGCGTTGTGCGATGCTTTACAACTGTGTGTCATAGGTCATCCATAGTCTCGAGATTTCAAATATATATTGAATAAAACATTAAGGGAAATTCACTTTTCTATGTGGAAAGGATTAAAAGCCATGACAGGCGAACTTCAGAAGAGACTTCTTTTTTTATCAGTTAATCCGTTGTTGGTCGTGTTGAATTGTAAAAGAAGGATCAGTCAACGATGTAGCTTATCTCCTTTTTTTAAGTATATAGGTTTTATTCATGTCATCAGTCAGCTGGACCTAATCTTGGAAGTTCAATTCCCTTTGAGATTACCTGGCTCTGCGGTGTAATTACAAATGGCCTGCTCTGGAAGATCTGTCATACGCATGGTCAAACCGCGGCTCACAGACTTAAAATATAGGCATCAAGATGTGGTTTGTCAGGTGATTGAGTTCTGCTTGTAGCTTCATTGAGATAGAAAATGAACTTCGATTCATTCTCTCCATATCTACTCTAGATCATATAATAACCTAATAAACTATGGATAGGCCCACGGAGGGTCTCAACCAACAGCTTTGATATAGCCTATCCTCGATTGCTCCATATATATATAGTGTCCAACTGGGTGGACATTTCCAATCTCTCTTTGCATATTTCGTCCCCCTTTGAAGTTTTAAATCATTTACATAATATTATAGTGGTGCGATATATTATCTACATAGGCTTGCATGGAACCACCTCCATCTATTGTATTATGCATACAGACATGTAAATCATATACTGGCTTATAATATTATATACTTTATACCATGCATTGTAGGGAAACCAGCTTTGAAAGCTATGATATGCTTGATACAATTATGTCATGGCTTTGTGACGTATCTCTAATGGGAAGCATTTGTATTGTGTATATTTCACAAAGGTCCCATGCCCCATGCTCATATGTCTACTCCTGTGAACAAATGATGAGGGAATGCACGCAATACGCAAGTTGGTGTGCTGTTAGTGTCGTCATATTTCCTATTTTCACCGTGGCTTGCAGATTAGGACTCAGACTAGCCAAACACTACAATGGAAAAGGGTAATCTCTTTACTCATCTCGTGCTGCTTTCACAGTGAAGGCCAACCAAGCACCCCTTCCCCCGCAATGGTCCATGACATGTGCTTGACAATCACTCCCTAGCACCTTTCCCCTGGCAGGCTTCTCCCGTCAGCATGGACTATTGTACTATTGTCGAACTGGTGATGTATGATGCCCATCCCAGCTCTTATCATAGCCTATGTTGGAGACTCGAGCTGCCTTCATTCATCCCCTTTCCCTATCCACGTCGTCGCCTCCATGCAACCCTCTCCTCTCTCCAGACCATTGTCGGCTAAGACTCATTGCCGAAGTATCGTGTTTTTGATAGTGTCCAATATCAAAAGAATTAGATAGTTTTCCCTGCAATGACCTGAAATACCTGCTGTTTAGGAATTCGTCACATTCTCTGGGACCTGTTCAATAGATATAATGGTCTATTGGGCATTTCAATATATCATTATGTACAAATTGCAAAAATAATGCAGTCAAAATTGTTGCAATTTGACCCTCTGCATGCATATTTAGATGTTTTCCTTACATTTCTCATTTTCTCTTGCAATTTCAGCATATTGGCCTGAAATCGGGAGCATATTGCAACGTCTGTCCCCTGCAATGTGTATATTGCAACAGATCTGCCCAAATTCCAGAGATGCAGTGCCATATATATATATATATTTATATATATATATATATATATATATATATATATATATATATATATATATATATATATATATTATATATATATATATATATATATATATATATATATATATATATATATATATGGGCCATATAAAATGCCCGGGGTTTATATGGGTATAAGTAGGAGTCGTATATAAACTCTCACTACCACATACTCCCCCTGCAGGGGACAGGTCATATTATGTTATGTTTCTATGTGTGTACACTAGTGGTCACTACTGGTCAGTCCACCTTTACTCACCAGGGGGGGCTGACCACATGTGGTGGCAGCCGGCCCGGTTGGACTAGGCCTATTTGACGACCGACCAGCGGGGTGACAACACCTTCTACTCTACAAAAAGTTTTTGTTTAATAAATTTAAGGGGCGTGTAAGCGCCAGATTGTGGACAAACCTACAATCAGTATCTTTGTTGTTTTATTCCACATCGTCATGTTGTCATACAGGGAGTAGTTATATATATAATTATATAAGGGTTTCATTGCAAGAGTGCTTTCTCCAAATCCCATATATATATATATATATATATATATATATATATATATATATATATATTTATATATATATATGTATGTATGTAGTGGTATATATATATATATATATATATATATATATATATATATATATATATATATATATATGTATGTATCTTGCATTGAAACCCTTGCAATTTGGAGTGAATGCAAGGCTCCAAAATTGCAAGGGCCTCAAATTGCAGAGGTTTTAGAGGCATAGAACGCATCGTGGGATTTGAGCTTATCCCCTTTCCCTCACTCCTCTGTCACCCCATCCTCTAGAGCTCATAGAACCTTACCCCACCACACTTGGCACTACTCCAAATACTTGTGGCCCACTCAATGTCTTCATGGCAGATCATTTACATGTCATGCGTTCAGAAGCCATCTCATCTTCAGTGTATCTTATGTCAGTCTTGCCTCACAGGGTCTATACTAATACAATACAATTTATTCCGGTCCTCGGGTTGAATCAATAGGATTAGGATGCTATGGGGGAGGGAGTGCATCTCACTCCTCCCTCCTGGCGAATAAAGTACATTTACCTTCAGTATCAAGTCTCAGCCTACCCTTACATAGCCTCTGGCCGAGTGGCTCTCCCCTGATACTCAGTCAAACACTGACAGTGTTTGTACGATCTCAAATCAATCCACCCTGGCCACTGCCCTGGGTGCTTGTGCTGCCAGTGACGGTTCAGTGGCTTTTATTTTGGGATGAATTATGGCTTCTATGGAATGACAGGCAGTGGGTTTGATTTATTGTAGCCCTTAACCATTTAAGTCCTATAGACCTGCGCCTCGTAACAACAAAAGATGTATATCCTCGAATAAGGCCAACACCCACAAGGCGTTCTATGGCTTGTAAACCTTTGCGTTCTATGCCTGTTGCGTTCTAGGAGCCTTGCTTATACTCCAAATCGCAATGGTTCCCACATCTTATTGCAAGCTTCAAATCCCACTGAACACATGTACATGGCACAGAATCTCTGCATAATGGACTGCATTAACTTTATATGTAAGGATTAAGTGTTGCATTTGGGGGGAGTTACTTCATAATAATTGTGCTTATAGTTGCTTTACTATAGAGGGGATATCTATTAATTTATCCTTTGAAATAATAATATCATGTGGGCCTAGTGGTGGGCAGATTATATATACTTTTCATGAAAAATGGTTGTAAAATGTCGTTTGTGTATCATCAGAAATAGGGAGTGCCCCCCTGACTTTCCAGATGATTGAAATGTATCATGACCATAATGAATTCGCAGAGATTTCCCTTTTAAGCAAGGAAAAATATCTAATTACTTAGATATTATTTTGTGACCAATTCGCAACAGATCCTTTGCAGTTTTATCTCCCTGTTGTAGTTACATCTGTTGCGAATTGGAGGCAGTTCTCCAATTCGCAACAGATTGCCAATTCGCAGAGATATACCAGCATAAATCGCCCTGTGGGATTCGACCTTTATGGTACCTTATATTATTATAACACTGTTCTAGTTCTTAAATCATGTTGGGATAGGCAGTAGAGCTGTGAGGCACAGCCATACACTCTCTCAGTCTATACGAAGGGCTAGCCATCAACTTGTATGTTGT
Source organism: Harmothoe impar (assembly GCA_947462335.1). Taxonomy (NCBI): domain Eukaryota; kingdom Metazoa; phylum Annelida; class Polychaeta; order Phyllodocida; family Polynoidae; genus Harmothoe; species Harmothoe impar. The sequence continues at coordinate 60,903,028 of OX381704.1, forward strand.
CGCCAAAGAGGCGCCCCATGCCATGGGTCTCATCGCCTGTATATATATATATGGTGTGAAACCTTTCCTTTCTTATATTCTGGCAAGGTATAGCCACTGATTTGGTTTTATGGATCAAATCTCTAGGATCCAGAAAACTACATTGTAACAGGCCCGTAACTAGAGGGGGGTCGCCGTTCCGGACGTACCACCCAATGTCTCCCATGGAGGAAAAGAGTCTCAGCTGAGTTTAAAATGGACATCATTGGCTAGGCCTACAAGTAATTTTTTGCAGCTTGTCGATCGGACAATCATTAAGGATTCTAGAGAAAATACATGGACCCACCATCATATTAGACAAGTCCAGTTGCACCATTAAAAAAACAAGTCAAGTTCCACTTGCCCAAATGACCCTACCAAATTATCTATCAAGGCAGATCATAATTCATTTTAATGCACGTACCAGCCATGGCATCCTCAGTGTGATACTAGCAAAACGCATTAGATTCAGTCTAATCTCCAACACATCTCACAGGGCCAATGCTACCCTCTTCCAGGTCTCCTGTGAATCAATCAGATTAGGATGATATGCACGGGGGAGACAACATTAGGCGCACTCCCCCTCCTGATGTTTAGCATCCGCATCTAGTCTAAGCTCACAGTGAGAGTGTCTGTGGGACCTCAAATCAATTGAGCCTACGTCCTCTTGCTCATTTCCCTCTGGATGCAAGTCATGCATATCCAGTGGCTTGGTTTCACAATTGAAATATTGCAGTTGAATATGGACAGGGAGATATGTGAGATACCGGTGTCTGTGATTTACTGGAGCATTCCACGCCGCCCCCGACAGTCTGGAATAAACAACATGTCCAGACCTATTTGGTAAACCAGGATGGAATAGAAGGTATTGTACGTCTGGTTCTGAGGCACAGCTCATCCGTGTCAGACAGTGGCAAAGCCAAGATACTAGTAAAGGGGCAGGGCACAGGTTTTAACAAGACCTCAGCTTGGTGAGTGAGTAGGCTATTAGCCCAGTAAACAAATAACGTTATACACCCTTTTATAACGTTATATAACGTTATATGTCAACGTTTTTCTAAGGCTCTTTAGTATGACATAACGTTATGTAAAATTTAAAACGTTATTTTGACGTAAAATAACGTTTTTTTGTTAGCTGGGAGGGTACTACGGTAAGTTCACCACTTTTGGACGCTCGTTGGTAGTGAAAATGTGACCAGGCAGTGCCAGGCTTTCAGGTGAGGGTGATTTTGGCGACAGTGACGCTCACTTATCTGAGGGTATATGGGAAGGTATGCAACCAAACGTCCATGACCATGTTTGGACCTCCCAATAGAAACTACAAAGAGGTAGTGTTCACAACATGCAATAAATAGCGCCAATGTATACCCTAGTGACTATTGTGCACATACCGACCCATACCTGACACTAATTTGCTAGAAGGATATTTTATTAATGAGTACCCACTATGATATATATGGCTGACAATATAATAACGATTATGATAACCATGTTTGACAAGTATCAGTTGGGTCAGTTGCAAAATGGGAATAGGTCTGTGTCCACTAGCATATATGAGGTCGTTTGTCGTCCGTTAAAACGTGAATTTGAATACAAATACAAAATATATGTTTTGCCTCCCTGTGGACACAGCTGGACGACAAAATTCTCAAATACAAAAGTGGAATAGCAATATGCAGGGGTCAAATATGGACGTCAAAAGTGGGCATTTGAATATCTAACATGTTTGATTTTTAGTGCAGAAATTGGAATATATGCTCTTTATTCTATTGTAAGACCTCGTCAATGTTTGCCCTGGGCAGTCTGGGCAGTAATTTATAATGCCTAGTGGACACAGCATACCTGCAGTTAAAGTAGAATATATCTACAAAATGTATTCCCAGATATGTACATATTTCTGGACGTCAAAACGACCATATATTCCACTTTCTTTGTCGTATAGTGGACACAGGCCTAATGCCATATAAAGGTAAATATGAGTATCGAGGGCCACAGAATGTGCGCAATTAATTAATGTTGATACATAGTCAGAAATAAAGGCAGCGTTTCGTTGCATAATAAATAAATGAACATGAAGTAACTGCGCCATTCATCTACCAAAATAAATAACACCCCCATACACATTGAAGGATTACATAGCTATATTGCCCTTGGGATGACCTCCGCTTTGTCCACCCCATGCACAGTAACCACAATGGGCTATGCAGACTGCCTTGCTCATACCAATGAATTAATGCCTAGGCAAGGAAACAATACAATATTGACACAGAGTGAATAGCTTAGTGCTGTCTCTGGAGACCATATAAATCTAGGCACATTTTATGCGGAGGTGCTAGGCTTATGGGGGATGTTACGCCTATCTATCAATGCCTAAGGCACTTGCCACCAAGCAATCAATTACATCAACACCCAACCCAGCACAGGGTATAGCAAGTGTTATGCATAAACTATGTAACCATGTTAAGGGTTGCGTGTAGTGCTAGTGTCCTCACCTCTAGGGTTCTGTCATGCCCACTTGGGATCTAAGGAAGAGAAGCAAGCAAACTGCAGTGATTTTATATTATAGCCTTGCCATACCAGATATTCAAAATATTTCCATTTAGAACTCAAATCCCACGGTGATTTCTAAGCCGCCAGAACCTCCGCAAACTGAGCCTGTTGTTTTGCTGGAGCCTTGTATTTACTCCAAATTGCAAAGGCTCTATCGCAAGGGTGCTTAGTCCAAATCCTACTGAACAATGTATGTTGCACTGAATCTCTGCAATTTGGACATATCTGTTGCAATATAGACAGTGGAAGGACATTGCAATATGTCCATGACTTCAGGTCAGTATGCTCAAATTGCAAGAGAAAATGGTAAATTGGAGAAGCCTTTCATTTAGGCAGGAAAAGATATCTCCAATGTTAGTATGGACCCAATTCTCAAAGAAATAGCTTATCAGTTATACCTCACTGTCGTAGTTACATCCGTTGCGATTGGTAAAACCAGGTCAGCAGGCTGTGAGCATGTCCTAGTCACGTGTATTATACACTGAACTGGTGACATGCGTACAGGGCCAGCCATAAAATACTCTGGTAATGGTATTTCCATGTTTAAGAGTCCCACTCCAGCCTTAGATTCACACATCCACTCAACTCAACCCAATTAACATTTGCTTTCCGTATATTTGATATCACAAATTTGGTAGTGGATAGGATCCAAGAGCAGATTGAGACATGTCAATTACTTGAAAACACAGACATTTTAAATGGGGAATTTTCCATGTATTAGATCCAGTATTGGTACCCACCTTTTTTTACCATTTTAGAAAGTTTCCTGAGCAGGCAGTAATCAACAAGTACTACTAGTATGACAACTGTAGACTTATGTTCCTCAAAAAGTGATGTATTCACTTTTGGTAATCCTTCCAATTTCTAAAGATTTGTTGAGCAAATTGCCAACCTATGTCCGTCGAAGAGCCATGTTAGTGTGCCACTGAAAATGTGTTTGCTGGCACCACCCTCCAGACAGGGGACTAGACTAGCCAAGCACCACACACATACATCTAGATATGTATGCCCCTTTTTGAGAGATTTTTAAGAATACCGGTTTTGGCACAAGGCACAATATCAACCAAGGGGTCCACATATAACTGGCAGTGTCAATAGGCCTGTGTCCACTATACGACAAGGAAAGTGGAATATATAGCCGTTTTGACGTCCAGCAATATGTACATATCTGGGCATATATTTTGTAGATATATTCTGCTTTAACTACAGGTATACTGTGTCCACTAGGCATTATAAATTGCTGCCCAGACTGCCCAGGGTAAACATGGACAAGTTATTATAATAGAATAAAGAGCACATTGCCCAATTTCTGCACTAAAAAAATTAAATTTCTAAATTCTGACTTTTGTCGTCCACTTATGGCACCCCCAAATTGCTATTCCACTTTTGTATTTGAGAATTTTGTCGTCCAACTGTGTCCACAGGGAGACAAAACATATATTTCATATTTGTATTCAAATTCAAGTTTTGTATGAAGACAAACGGCCTGATATATGCTAGTGGACACAGGCCTAATGCTAAGTCTCATACATTGACTCCATATAGAGTGAATCTTATTATATTCGAGGGGTATAGTATAACCCAATATACCGGGGCTTAGGGACTTGGTGCATTGCGAAGTGTGTTTTAGTGTGCCATTGTTTTATGGGCAATGAATTGCACTGGTCAGTGCTGATATGTTTAGTAGAAATATAGACACAAAATAAATAGCTGGTTCATGACCCCCGGTGTCACTCACATTTGCACATAATTTAGTCATGGTCTCTCTTTCACTGGGTTTGGATATCGGAAGTTTAAAGTTGTGATATGTCTGTTGGTTGGATGTCAGTAGGGTATATTTAGACTTTAAACTTTTCTAAAATTAAGGAAGGATGGATATTTCGTGTTCCACATTTGTATTCCAAATTTAAGAAAGGATAAAGATTAGTTAGGTCAGCATTCAGGGAGGGTGAATTAAAAGGTTGTCATTATGTGGAGATAATGGGATAAGGAAAGATATTGTCAATAGTAGATTATATGTAATATTATGTATCATAAAACATAAAACCTTCCTAAATTAATTACTAATCTATTTGCCAATCTGTAGTGCGGCTAGGTATATCGGTCATAGCGACCCAGTTTTGGCCAATTATCCCACCAGTGAGCACTATCCAGTAGCCGGCAATGAATGATAAAGATTCAGACTCCCATACACCCCACTGTCCCATATGATAGAAGCCGCTATTCATATCAGGCACTGCCATAACAATGAGTTATGGCCGAGCCACATATAATAACGGTAACTAACTGATGGACATGTATATTAAATTATGTACATAATATAGAAACACCAACACATTAAAACCTCTCATAAGCCAAGCCTGATGTATGCATGAGTTGTATATTGCCACATTGTAATAAATATATGTAAATTATTGTGATGATTATCCATGTCTTGTGTGAATAAAAGATGTTAACTGTATCTATTGGAGCACATGGCAACGACTTGACAGGTTCCCAAATCGTAACATATTCTAAAATTACAGAAACTTCCCAGCATAAATTACATTGTGGGATCTGATCTATAGCATGAGTATGTGCCTATTTGTATGGTGTAGATGATGATCGATGATGATCGAAGGCAGGTGCCCGACATTAGCATCGCTGTATTTGACCATTGAGTAACTGAGTACCATGTCAATATAATTACATGTGCAGATGTAGAAAATGATGTTGTATATAGATTACGTGAAATACTAACAGTAAATGATTGCTGATAGTCTATCTACACTTGACAATTTAAAGTATCACAATGATGTATGTACCTAACAATGGACTATTCCAGCATTTCCCTCCATAATATTTTCATAGGCCTAAGTCGCGCTGTGCAGTGACACATGACAGACATAAACTCTTCGTTGCGCCAATGAGACTCCCAAGATAGTCATTGCACCTGATGGTTGATACGATCATTACTCTAAACAGCAAATGTAGTGCAGTTACCGTTATGTAGCACCTAAAGGAAAAGCAAGCAGCGCAAGGTTCAGTTTGCCTTATAAGGTCGAATCCCACAGGCCGATTTATGCCCCCAGAACTTCTGCGTTCTATGCCTATTGCGTTCTATGAGACTTGCTTATACTCCAATTCGCAAGGGTTCTTATATACCTATGCAAATTCCAAATCCCACTGACATAGGCAATATGGGACAACATCTCTGCGATTTTGACTGAGGCAACTCTATTTGTAAGGATTAATTTTTGTATTTGAGGGGAGTTACTCCACAATAATTGTGCTTACCCATGATTTAATGCAGCAGGGATATACATAAATATATCAATCATAATGATGCGTTATGCAATGCTAGTTGTAGGCAGATATTAATCTAATATTCTTGAAATAGGTTTGGAAAACGATGTCTGTGCATCATTGAAAATTGGGAGTGACCCCCCTTACATTTCAGATCTCTATCTACAGTGTGTGCATAATGAATTCGCAGAGATATTCTGTTTAAGCAAGAGAACATATCTAATTATTTAGATCTCAGTTTGGGGTCAATTCGCAACAGATTCCTTGCAGTTATATCAACCCCTTGTAGTTATATCTGTTGCGAATTGGGAGCAGGCTCCCAATTCGCAACAGATCTCCAATTCGCAGAGAGATTCCAGCATAGATCGCCCTGTGGGATTTGACCTATACAAAATCGCATTATTCCACTGAAGCTACCTACTATACCTTGCATAGGAACACAGCCCGAGTATGTCTAGACATTGTGAGTTTAAAATGACCACAGCACTAGATATAAGATTGTATAGAGCAGCCACAGGGTAGGCTTACAATGCACAATGTGTGTGTGTATATATATATATATATATATATATATATATATATATATATATATATATACATATATATATACATATATATATATACATATATATATATATATATATATATATATATATATATATATATACATACATGTATACATATATATATATATATATATATATATATATATATATATACATATATACATACATACATACATACATACATACATACATACATACATATACATATATAGAAGGAGCAGTTCGTGTAAAGCTGCATAGTGATGCTGAAAGTGGAGACGCTTCTCTATAGGAAGCTTCAGCCTGCAGGTGAATGACAGCCGGTTCTAGGGTGTGACAAGACATATACACTGCAATGTGCCACGCTGTGCAAAGTCCCATTAGACCGCTCATTGTCGGATAAACACTACGTATGACTGGAGACGGGCTAGGGCGGTCCCATCACTCTCCTCCTGCAAATGGCCGACACAGTGCCACCCGAGCTGCTCGGAGCTGCTCGTCTGATGGACTCGTACATTTTGAGCACAGGTACAATCACTCAGCATATATATAGTGTTAATAATACTTGTGCCATCATTGTGTCGAGCTGTAAATTGTTACTTTGGTTAATCAATATAACCCTATGAAAACATAATTGAGGGAGTAAATATTGTTATTTTAACAGTATGGTGCACGGCTGTATTAATTGACATTTGAAGAGAGACATATTAATAAACGAGCAACAAGTGCGTCAGCGCGCTGGTGTACGTTGAGTACTAGTGTTATTGGACAGAGCGGTGCGCATACATGTTAGGTAAAAAATATTACATAAGATAGCTGTATCAATTAGTAGTAGCTGCAGCACTTATAGATGAGGCGTGTCAGGCCTGGAGCAGTAGCTACACAGGCTATACATGTATGCATATCGTACCCTACCTTGTAAGCTTAGAGTAGGAGTGATCTATAGCTGCCTTGACGCTGCCCTCTGCTGCCTGGAACCTCCAGATGCTCTCTCATTATGCTCCCGTCTCCAGGGGGTTGGCGTCCTGTATTTATATGACCCTGGGAGCCGACCACCTATATTCCAGCAGCTACCTCCGATACTCAACGAGGTACGCTAGACAAAGGCTCATACCAGAATCTAGGGGGATTGCAGATGTGATGACGGACGGTTCTTATTGCCTAGTGTGAACTGTGGATATGATGACGGAGCACATGTTCGTGTTGCATTGTCGATGCAGATATCTCATTGCCCTTCTTGTTTCTATTCCTCAAACAGGTCTCCTTTCATTGATCTCATACCGGATCTCATGTTGGAGATGAAAGTCAATGGCTGATCAGAGAGACTCGGGCCATCCAATTACTCCTAGTATAGCGCAACAGGTTGTTTCATCGTTAACGTTAATTCAACCCACCATAAATCCCTGGGCAATTACGACAGCAGATTAAATCGAATATCAGGCGACCAGTAAAAATCACTGACGAGATCATAAATATTTTCCGACATGCCCATTAACGGGGCATTTGTAGTTGTTGTGTGTAGGTAACTAAATGGATGGGCTTTTCTGACTGCTGGCCATATTCGTTAAATAAGCTCCTCCTCAGTTCCTCCCTCTCGGCTGTCTGTGATTCTTTATGCATAGGGCGGTCTATAAACTATTGCTGTATATAGGAGTGGGGCTATTGCAAAGCAGTACGCAATGCCCCTGAAGACGGCAGAAATGAGACTTGCCAATGATCCCGAGGCAATAATGGATATTGGATTCACTCGGCCTCTGAAAGATAAGAAAACTTCAAAGACATCACAGAGCCTAGGTCTCGACCCTTGTTGATCTGCTCGTGAAGATTTTGCTTCAGTCACCAGCTGGTATCGTAATTGCATTTCCGCTCCTCTTTAGTATTCTGAGGAGGTATATGTGTTTCGCCGTTAGACACAACATATGAGGAGGGTTATATCTTCAGTCGTCTCATACCGCCTCGGGGTCACTTTATCCCGTGTGGGTCAGATAGGGGTGAGTGTGCTCGTTGTTGGCGTATTCTCTGATTGAATTGGATCTGTCAGACGAGGTTCAATTCCCCTATGCTTCATGAGTAACTGCAGACGGGCACTGAAACACTGTCCAACTCTTCGTCCTAGCTTCTTCTGCTAATAAATTATTCCCCTCTTCTTTCAATGTATCTCTAGTAGGCTGTCCATGTTAATCTTCTTTTTCACTCAAAAGAAAATCTCTCTCCTTCCCATGCCTCTCTCTCCGTTTCATGTTCTCTATGGGTCTGGCTTGTAACAAGAGATGGCAGATCTGCCTATGTTGAGTCAGCAGGAGCCCTAATGCTATTCCCCACCGATGCCCTAATGATATTACACAATTACCCACCTGCCACCTCCTGTGGGTAATGACTTCTCCCCTTTAACGCCACCCTCACGGCAGGCGCCGTGTGATGGCTACAATAATGTAGTATGGCTCTAGATGCAGACGTTTCTCTTGTTAACGGCCTAACTTTCACCTGTCCTGTATCAGGGAGGTTGCTCCATAGCTGCCCACTGCAGCGCACCAGAAGTCACGGGCAGCATACATGTTCTACAGGGCGGTGGCAGTGCTTTATAGGGCCTGGTGTTTGAGAGGGTGGAATGCAGCTGGTTCTCATGCACATAGAGGCGCCGCCGCCCTTGAATGCAATTGCTCCTGAGTGTATGTGATTTGCTGAGCCGATCCTGCTGTATAATTCATCCTGTGTGTGGGGGTTGTTGACGGGCTATGGGAGACGGCAGTAGGGCGGAAGGTGGACGACAGCACGTGGTGGGTGGGTGGGACATACGGTGGATGGCAACAAGAGGTGACCTGCCTTTTGTCTTACCCTGCTATGTCTTCCCTTTCTCATGGCACTGGGACTTGCCCCGCCACAGTACAAAGCTCTGTCTGTGTCTATTACAGTGAGTAGAAGGGACTCTACACCTGTTAGTGTGGGAGGTTAGTGAGGAGCCACTCAGATCCCTTCTCCGGCTGCAGGCAGTGGAAGAGCAGCTCACAGACGTACGTCCATGCTGGCATGCCGTGCACCTAAAGTACTCCCACGGCCCAGCCCCAGGGTGGCAGGGGCCTGAGGAGGCAGCTCTCTGGATGTCTAGGGGTGTACTTCTCTGAGGGTGTGGCTAGCCCCCGGGGCTGGCCCTATCTTGTAGTGCGGAAGCGGTTCCAGCTGGCCTCTGTCAGAGCTGCTCTGAGCTTCAGCGTCCGTCCTGGTGGTGAGGAGCTGGCCGGTGCCAGTGCTCTATCCTCACGTGTGAACGGCCTGTCAGGCTGCTATTGTCCAGACTGTTGAGGGCTCTACAGCAGCATATGCTGTTGATCCATCGGCGGGAGGCCCCGTGACGACGACTACCACTCGGGACCAGGCGGTGAGGGCTGCATGCGGCAGCCGTGTGAGCTGCTCGGGTCCGGCGGCGACAAGGCGGGCAGGGGCTCAGCTGATTCTGCTGCCACGCTCACTGCAAGAACAGCCTCAACACAAGAGCTGTTGCGGCGCGGGGCGTTCGGAAGCCACATTGGCAGACCAACCGCAGGAGAGGCAGTGTGTACTTAAGGAGTGGTCATTTCTTAATGGTGGAGGGGTTGGTGGATTTTTGAGCGATCTTCACGAGGGATCCAATTTTTTCAGTCCCCTCCCAGACGGGTTCAAATTGATCACGGCAAACCTCTTTGAGCTATAGTAATGCACGTGAATTTTCGATAAAACGTGGTGATTTTATTTTGGTCCCCTTTCCTCAAGAGGGCTCCACTTTGTTTTGGTCTCGCCCCAAAATCCGCCAACCATCTTTTTGTTAAAATATGGCCACTCCCTTAGAGAGCGGGACATTTTGATCAAGGCCGCCGCTATTAATGGGATGTTTTATCATGGCCTTTCAGAAATAAAATCAGGATTCATGAATTGAACAATCAGGATTTGTTAGCTGAAAACCTCAGTCGGTTTTAATGCAGTGGTTGTTAAAACATTTATTCAACAACTATCACCTCGTAATGTGAAGGTTCTGTGGTTTACGAACGGCATCACCACATCCAGCCTGGGTATTGCCCCATTTGTCCAACACCCACACTGACAATTTGTACCCAAAATGCCAATTTGTACACATCCGATCCTCTTTAATCCTGACAAGGATGTATAAAAAGGGCACCCTAGGGATTTAAACATTTGAAAACATTGTGCTGTATCTAAGAACAAATAGTAGAATAGAAAAATAGGTACACGAGAGGTAAAAATGGTGGGTCATTCCAATGGGCATTTTTCAGAAACTTTACAGGTTTCGACCCTCTCAAAATTGTCAAATAGTTTATAATAATTATGTATATAGATATATCAACCAATGGTCATATACGCCCCTTTTTTTAAATTGCAATCACCTTTGAATGTCTAATGTTGTTCAACTTCCTTGCTAAATGCCAGTTAAGAGTTCAAAAAGTCCGAATATGCTGATTCTCCTCTCAACGTGCATTACAGACACATTGCATAGATAACAAAATTATTATAGCCATCATATATCTTTAATGATGCAAGCATCAATCTTAAAAATCCATATGCAAATAACTAAAAAAAAAATTATTTCTCAAATCGTTGCTGATCTTAAAGTGGCATGGTCCGATTTTTTCCATATTTTGATTTATATTTAAATATGTTCAAAATGGCAGTGCAATATCATATTTGGAGGATAGAATACGATAATATATCATTCATGGGCAATGAGAGGCAATTAAAATGGCCCGATGAACAGGTATAGCTTTTTACAGTGTATTTTCAATGGGTGAAATTATAGCATGCACGCCAAAAGCTTTAAATTGAGCAAAAAAACTGATTATTAGCTGACATTTAAGTTCTGGGTAATAATGTTCAATAAAGTAATTGGGACATGAAGTTTGGCCATATTGAACATTCGGGCTCAATTTTATCAAAATCTATCCGGTTGGACCCCAGGCATCTAATGTCTTGTAAATAAATAGAAGTAGCGTTCCAAACTTCACCAAATTGTATCTAATTGTCACAAATATGGTTATATTCAAAATGCCTGAATATCATATGCCGATCCGCAGGAATTATTGGGTTCCACATGGATCCCAGTGAAATCTAATATAAAAGCATATAATTATACTTTGGCTCTAATAGTAAATGGACAAAGGGTCCCTTGCTTTGCATTTTATTTTGATTACACCTCTGTGTAAGAGCACCAACCTAATTGTAGACAACCATTTAGTGTCATTTATCTCAAAAAAGGTGGTATTTTCGATGATTTGACAATATCAGATCTCCATACATTATATTGATGTCCTTAGACAGATTTTGGGACTTGCACCAATTGATTTCCTTTGATTGGAACCCTGAAGGTGTCAATATGTAAGGAAGACACTTGGGTTTAGGTTAGGAAGAACATTCTGTCCAGAACAAAAACGGCTAGATGATATCCTATAAATCTGCCATCTAGTGCTGGCTTACGATCTACTGAAAATGTATGAAATCTGATTAAAATATGTGTCCCTCACATAGATAAAACTTTTTTTCAATTACAAGTTTGAACTTCTAGAGGCCATGCAAATAAAGCATCAGAGCCATCTAACTGGTTTATCTGTTGCAGGAATAAGGTCTAACACAGTGCTGGGGTCCACATGGACCCCACCCGAAATGACACCTTTTGTTGATTTATGGAAAAAAAGACCTAGGCTTTTTCCATAAAATTTGGTAGGCATGTAGATATATGGGGTATCTACCATATAGAACAGAAAAAAACAATTCAGTCACTATATTTTTCGATTGACAACATTTTGTCATTTTTTCATATCATTCTCCTAGGAATGAAGTGTCAAAACTGATGATAATAGCACAATTACCACTTGTAAAAATGCTTAATATCCTAGGGAATGGACATACAAAAGATTAAGTTTGTATCTTTAACCATCATTGTGTAGGAACCTTTTCTAGTCTGGAGTCCAGTTGAACCCAAGGTAGTATTAAACGTGATTTTTTTCATGTAGTATGATAAGGGCTATGTTCTACTTGGAGTATGTAAGAAGTATACATACAGGTCAGTATAAACAATAGGTTCTGAAATACATGGTGAAATCACTGATCTTTGGCGAAAGAGACCACCTGAGAATGAAACGACCATGAATGTTTTTGCTGTAATGCAGAACAGTTGAATATGCAGTATACTTATTGGCTTTAGGTGCTCTTGGATTGACCTGTAGATGGGGCATGAGATAACATACCGATACCGATATCCTCAAATGCCACAAGTGTGGCACTGGAAAACTATTGACCCACTTTCCGTAACGTCGTTACCAATGTAATCACATTTTTGGGTAATGAAGTTTTAAAACATTTTTAAGAGGATTCAAGACGAATTCTAATGTGGAGAGCATATTTGAATTAACGAGTTCAGATGAGATTTGCATGAGACCATCAGTTGGGGTGGGGGATTAATTAATGGGGGGTCGAGCGGTCAAGACAAATGCGTAGCTCGGGTTTTGGGAGTTCATATAAAATATTTGCATAGCTTATGCATTACATAGGTCTATTAAGAGGATAGGAAAACGTCTAGAAAACTATATAATAGACAGTACAACCGTACAACTGTCTTCTATAGTGTTGGCCTTTAGTGATACTGTGTGTCCACATAGGCCATATATTAATACTGTGTAGCTCTGATCCCTCTAAAACCATGAATATTGAGCTATGATATGGATGTGTCCATCGCTAGAACCTCTATTCGACATCAATATAGTTCCTACCAGTAATTGACTTGAATAATGATCAATGTCTGTATATGCAATTCTTATCAAGAGACCCTTATCAATACTGCCGGCCGATCTGATAGGTTATAATTCATAATTTATCTTAGTCATTCATCCTCTCGATAACTCTTTTGTACTATCATAAACTACGACTGTCAGCTGTTTATAAGCAACTATGAAAAAAATAGCAAATTACCAATAATGTGGGTATACAAGAAATCGCCTACTAAATAAGGCTCATAGACGGATGTAATGTATCTCAGACAGATAGTTATCAACCTTGGACGTGCTTCGGTTAAAACTGTGAAATGGTAAGTCGAGACAAATGTGTACATTAATGTGTATATCTTTACTTCTCATTTAATGACATCCTCAGAGGAGCTACATGAGATATGTCAATAAACCTTTAGGAGTTGTCTACCTGATCACAAGGCCTAATCGTACAGGGTTTCAGGGCCTCTTGGTGCAGGATCAGGTGTCTCCAAAGAGTAGTTGCAGCATATGTGCTACAGGTGAAGGTCTGAAGCAGTTTCAAGCAAGCTCAAGCAGAGCAACGGTTCAAGTAAACATGTGGATTGGTGCATCAAGGGAGGAATGATTCTTGACAGACCCTGAAAGTGCAATGTGTTGCATTCGTTGGAGCCTACACTGTTGTGGAGCTTTATAATGTTTGATTAAAATTCCCGTTGTACTCTCAAACCAGGCCTTCTGCCAACTCAATAATGGCCCATTTTTTCCCAAGTGTACATCTATTTATTTTATAGCATGTGATCCGCCTGTATTTATATTTTGATAATCAATTTCCATAGCTTTATGCACGTGCATTATATAGGAGTATCTGAAGTTTTGCCTTTCTAATAACAAGGCAAAAGCTCGGTTAGATGGTTTCGTCCATTTTAAAATATTTATACAGTTAGATTTTGGTACTTTGGATCTAACTTTTGCAGGCAGAAACAAGTACATGCATTCACCCTACCCAAATACTTTGCTCCACTCAAACTAGTTTCATAAGCCCTGATAATGGCATATCTGTTAGTTTAAAAAGTGTCAAACACAAGGTGGAATTGCGACATTGAATTGCCCGACTTTGATAGAGGAATGTTTCAATTGAAAAGACGTGAAATACATCAATTATTGATTGGGTATAATGTCCCGACACTCATATCTCGACATGTATTCTAATACTAGCTATGTGTGGGATGTTGACAGATCTGAAACCCAGCTAAGCGGGGTCACGTTTGCACTGAAAACGAGCGTACAAAACTGGTGAATTTGCCCTAGAAACACTGCTGTATACGCTTTATATACTGAGTAAACTAGTCATTTACTCACCAGAATGGGATAAATTAGTTTTACACCACTACTCCTCTCTTTTCCCAACATGTGTTCTCTGATTTAACTTTAATGGTTAATCTTCACACAAGTTATCCATTGTGTATCCTTCATTGCAACATGTAGAGGGGAGCCCAAATATACGCTGAGTAGCCTTCTCAGAAGTGTCATCATGCCAATCGAGAAAATAACAGGGATAGATTGCTTCGCTCATTGGAAATTGCCATACATTATATAACCCTCTTATACAATCCAGGTCCTGATCAATCTTACCCTCAAGGCTGTACAATTGACTTTGCTGTATTGCTCGAACAGTGCAAATATAAACGCCTAATCATTTACCCATTACTGCACAAACACCGTGCGCATTTAGCTTTTGCTCTATGAGCAGAAAATAATGGAATCCATCATCCTTCAGTTATTTGACACTTCAAAATATTATCATACGCAATATGAGCCTGATTTGTCTTAAAGGGCACTCAGCTGTGAAAGTGGAAGGTCCTTCGTCTATCGACATTTGCATGAGCTGCTCTCGAGCTACTCCTGGGCAGTATCAGTGTAGCTCAGACCAGACTTGGTGGCATGCCTCACCCGCCTTACGTCCCACTCCCCTCCACTACGCTGAGCTATAGTGGGAGGCCTGGGACTATCAACAGGCCTTGGATGGCTTAGCACCAAGTAGGCTTTGGACAGCTTCTGTGGTCGCCTGTGTGGCAGCAGTTGGGGTGGGGTGGAGGCGGCTGAGCAGGTCCAAGGCCACTCACTCAGCACCGGCTAAGCAGGTTAGGGGGGAATCTGGTCTATCTGAGAAGCTCACCCCACAGCCAGTAGAAGTGACCAGCCGGCAGAGTAAGTGCCCAACCATATACTCCCAAGCTACCTCCCCCTCGGCCGACCACTGACCTATAGGATGGTGGTAGCCCTTGGTGGGGGAGAGTTAAGAGTCCTTCCCAGCCCCGTGCTGCACATCCACGTCCCTTGCCTTGCGTAGACCTTCCATCCCTCAGCATCAACTATACCCTGACTTCCGACCCACCACTCCGTCCCTCCCTCCCCGTCTCCATCCCTCCCCGCCCCCCCCCCCCTTAACTCCCAGTCACCCTCTGAATCCAGCTCCCTACCATCTATTGTTTACACCTGACCTTTCATGTCTACTTCTTCTCCCTTCCTCTCCCTGCCCGCCCCTCAACTACCCTTCCTTCCTCCAGCTTATTCCCCTTCCCGCCAAACAAGCCAAACGGCAGTGGACACACGCTGGGTGTCGCTGGTGGATGTAGAGATGGTGGCAATGCCAGCAGGGAAGGCCATAAGTCTCTCAGCTTCAACCCTCCACGCAGCTCCCAGACTCCCACAGAAATATATCTCATTTCCTCCTCCCAGACAACACGCACACTCTAAGGTCATCACCAGATGTAAGCCGACCCATTCTAACGTATATTATATCATTCAATGACTACAATCATTCCTTTCTATGTAGGGAACTTAATTATATATGTATAGCCAAGTCATCCCCACGTCACCAAAGACCTAAATATTATATCATATTGCATAATATTGCCTCTGATTTTGCGACCTCTTACATGGTCAACTGTTTTATGTGCCCCCTTCCATCCCCACCATGCTTCTCTATGGAGCACACATGTTTGCTTTGGAGTCCTCATGATCGTCCTTTACATGTAATTGTGTTTTCCCTTGCTATCTTAATCATTTGACCTACATTAAATGAAGATTTGAACTGTGGCACCGAATATTATTGAAAGGGAATCCGTGCAGTAGTGGTGTGTGTCATTATATGTGTCACAGTATATATGTACACCTTTCGCAAAAAGCTCTCACACTCAAGGCCTTATTATTTCTCTGTGCGCCGTTGTTCTCTTGGATGGTAGGGTAACAGGATTTAAGGATTAAAGACCTTTTATTGCGCATGGGCCAATGCCGATGCGAGAAGGGAGATGGCTCAGATAGCCCTACTTGTATAATGACATTACCGTCTGGCATATAGATAGACGTATTCTGTTAAAGCCATAGGCCAACGGTGACTGGCCTTTAACACACATTTTTGCAGCCACTTTTAACACACTTTCCATTGTGAGACACTACACACCTTTTGTCAAAGTGTGATGGCCTACTCACTCAGAGAGGTCGGCCATCTGACCTTTGCTGGACTTGTGAATATAGGTGGCAGTGTGTGGAGGGGGGCTTGGATTTGTGAATGAGAGTACCTTTACCACTGCAGGCCAAGTGTTGTTAGTTAGAGTCACCCTGACCTAGCCACCTATAGTTAAGAGTCTGCAATAATCATGATGACACTGCTCCACTCTCCTCTGGCCCTAGGCGTGTAAGCAGGTAAGTGAGTTGAAAAAAACAACGATTTAGAAGTGTGTAAAATATCAATGTGTGCTTCAAATTCATTTATCTTATTATTTATGCATGTTCCCGCAACACATATTTCTTAAAGTGCAGCCTCACATATATACATGCTATCTGTGAGCAGCCATGCATAAAGGATTCCCACTCGCAGGGGACGCGTATCATTCCTTCTGCATGGCTGCTCACAATGCCCTGAAGGTCAAATCCCACAAGGCGAGAGAGGGTCAGAAAATGTTGTGAATTGGTCTAATTGCCGATTTTGGGCCCTATATTGGCTAAGACAGGCCGAAATCGGTGAGAAAGTGTTGCCTTTGTCTTGTGATTTGGGAAATCGCAAGGATCAAAAGAGTTGGATATTTTCCTCCAGAAGGCCTAGAAAATGTTGCTTATTGGAATATGTCAATGATTTGGTTTATATAGGGGGGACACTCCAAATATCTTTAGGCTAATTGAGAGGGAATATAGTGAAGATAAATCATACTGTGAAGTAACTCCCCTCAAACAGATCCTTTAACCAGTCCTGTCCTTGCCTATTATTGACCACTGTGGGATTTGGAGAGGCATAAGATCATTGGACAAGTGTTGCGATTTACAATACTGGACACAGTTGCCCCTTGTTTTTATGTCAATAATCAACACTTTCTGGCCCATTTTTTGCGTTGTGGGATTTGACCTTGACATAGGCCCCTCATTGCTCCCAGTATTAGCAGTCAAACAGAAAAGATGATTCAGGCACATCTATAGCTGCACAAAGTGTTCTGTCCTAATGGCCAGCGTCCACTGGGCTCTGATCGGCCAAATTTATGTAGGTAATGTATGAGGTTATTCGGCAAAAGTTCTCCAGTGGGCGGTGGCCATCAAACACATACTGGCTGGGGAATTACACGTCTTATGTGGGCTTATCTCTCCTATTCGTTCCTCTATGTCATTCTTGTCGCTATCCATATTCATTTCATTGGGCATAATTTGAAATAATTGAATAATGAAATACGAGAATGGATAGCACTGTAATTTTTCACTCTATCCCTCTTCGTTATTTATGTATATCCCCTCCGTCGATTATATTCCTCCGTTCATTAGTCTTCATTTATACTTCCTCGGTGATTTAGAAAAAGTATTTTCTCTTCATTGGTTGGATTTCCCTCTTTGTGTCTCGCCCACACCCTCCTTGCACTCTACTCAGTTCCTCCCCCATCCGGTATGTTTTGTACCAACCTCTCGCTCTCCGTGCCTTCCCTCGAGTCGTCTGTCTTTCACCAATCTCTAAGAGCGTAAATAAAAAGATACATGTAGTTAATTAGATTACGTTCTTAAATGCCGCCTCTCTGGATCTGAGGTGGCTGTGTAGTATTTTTTGCGGTAAATTTAGAAACCGATAACTTAGAGGTATAACTACTCTTTGTCCCAATATTATATTACCTTTTTTTTTTTAACTTAACAGCATTGAACATACAATAGATACACATCCACTTTCGGTCGTGAAGCTAAATGGTACATGTATAATCTGTTTTCTGATACTCACCTGTCTTCACCTGTCACAAATTCTACTTTCACCATACTACTCAGTACCAATTCCATAGGGCAGGTCTAGGTGCAGGACTCGTCATTTTGGTATATCTACAGCCACTTTTCTAACATATTTTAACATTGATTATTTTACATTCATCAAGTTGATGATTGTAGCACAGATATCACTGTGTAATTATATAAAGAGAAACCAGCATGGTGTGACAGACCCATAAACGTTAATGAACACCCTGTTTAAAACAGTTGTACATAGACCACACTGGATGATATATAGGAGTTAGCGATGTACACCATGATTCTTTTAGAAGTAGGATGGTGACTGGAGCTCGAGGTTTGACAAAATTATAAATATCGCCGCTTATGTCAGAGCACCCCTTGCTGTTCACCTCATCAGGAGTCAGGATTTACTGCACGGGAGGTGCAGATACCAATGTGATTTGACTGCTCGTTTGCCTGGCTTTGTTCATAGTCGAGTACAGCAATTGGCACACAGTTTCCCTGAGGGCGGCAGTTGGCTTGTGCACACAGTCATCAATGTGGCGCTATGCTGAGCTAAATCATACATAGCCTACATTGTGTTGGGTAGATGATATGCAGCAAAGAATGGTAGGCATTTGTATCAGATCTAATTACTTCATGACGCGGCGTGCTATGAATGCTGTGCTGAGAAGGTGGATCGTTCACGTAGGCTTATTTGATGACACACTTCATATATGGAATAGCTATACGCCTTACAGGCATAAACCAATCACATACAATGTAAGACTTGTAGACTTACATCGGTGAGTACAGAAGGCTTTCGTATGGAGGCAATGGCAAAGCCTTGCAGAAAAGAAAGCGCTATATCTTTCCATTGTTGGCTAAAAGGTAAGGTTAAAAAGAACATCAATTGAGAAACTACTGAAATGTTCAGTTTTGGTAGCTATTTATTTTATTCCCTTCTTATGTGAGATGCAGATGCTAAAGATTTGAAAGGACCATGGAATATACAATATAATTATGTAGTTGCCGATGTACAGGTGCATAATACTTGTATAGGTATACATAGCTATATAGGTAAATGTGTGGCCATATTATAATTAACTTTGTGGACCATTCAGATGTCAGGGTTTTGATTTGGGGCGTCAGAAATGGCCGTCATGGCATCGCTTCCTGACGGCCATCCCATGCATGGCAATATCCTTCCCGAACCTCTGCAACCACACGACATTGTAGAATCGATGCGGGCTGGATGTTTGCCGTGTAAAGAAGAGGTGTATTTCTGAAGCAGCTGGAAAAACTATCCACGCGATACATGGAACAGCCAAGCCGATCCCCACCCGGGTCCCCATGCACCCCCGGGTCACCACGCCTTCCCCGGCACCTCTCCATCTCTCTCTATATAAATAATTATGTTTATTGCAAAGAGTGCTTATTATCACATGCACGGTTTTTATTGATATTTAATGATGATGATAAGTAATTATCCGTATTTTAGTTGGATAAGGCATGTACACAACATATCAAACTTGTATCGAACCCCCATGTTGCTATAATGAAGCGCTTCCTCCCCGAAACGTCAGATAGTGAATTTACTCTTTACTCTTTTCCGTGAGCGTCTTTCCTCACTTAGAATTGAGCTGTGCAATACAAGAGAGGGCTGAAAATATAGTTTATTATGAAATTCTGATGTCGGCCTTAAGTTGTTGGTGGATTTGACATTTTCGGATTAAATGAGCGTATTTGAAAAACAAACAACTTGAAATGTCCTGTCGAAAATGCCATTACACAATATCCCAAAGGGTGTACATTTTATTTGAGTAAATGTATCTTTATTGTGGGAGGAAACAAGTCTGTACAGTGTGTTAATGTCATGTCTTTACGTAAACTGGCACGTGGCGGTCCTCAAGTACCACAAGCGCTACTTTGGGGTGAGTCTATGAGAGTTGGTAGTATGCAGCATATATGTTTTACAGTACTCTTCCTATTCTGTCTCTATGAACGTATATATATCATTATAATACATTTAAAGGATCTTCCATGATACCTAACACCATGCAGGCTTAACGCTGAAGAAGGGTGATTGTATAGTTAATTATTTGCCCTATATTTGCTCATAGCTATAGGGGTGACTCTCAAGGATAACATATTGATAATGTGCCAGTATTTGTATAGTACTACAAGTCCTCCGCCAAAGAAAAGAAGGGCTGCATTAAACTTTTTCAGTTGTTTGAAGCTGCAGCCTATCTTCCTATATGATCGTGATTTCTGAAGTGCCAAGAGGATATTACATTGTGTGGCCGTCCCCACATGTCCTGTGTTGGGATTGTATGGGTCCCAACGTCCCAAAATAGACCACGATCGACAATACGCTGCACACAATGCTGTGGAGGACCAGTATACTTCACCCCCTTTACGCCTCCTTATCTCAGAGAGGGCAATTATATGTGCGCCTCTGGTAGCCACGCTTCGCTAACAGGTGGCAGCACTGTACGTCGCCTCGTTAGCCAACCGGAAGTCAGGGCCACATATACCAGAATTACTTCCGGTCTGACGTCGATTCGCTCTCGCGCCGTCTGTTTTGTGCGGCCGCCGGCGACATGGGAGGGAGGCTGGCCCTGGGGCATCGCGTCTGAAAACAATAGTTACCGGCGGGGACTGGGCACATAAGGGTGTGTGAGGGGTATTACTGACTATAGAGTTGAGGGGCCTGTTGTATTCGTTCAGCCGAACTGGTTGCATCAATGGGGACAGGAAGAAAGATAGATGGGGCGGACAAAGCAGTATGTTGTCCCCCCAGCCGGGCCTCCCAGACGAGTTTGCTGCTATTCACCCGGGAATTGCTGCTTTTCTCAAGGCAGATGCTATCGTTGGGAAGAATTCACAAGTATACAGAATTCACTCTATTTTAGAAGATTTAGTTCACCTCCCTGTAGCCTCCATAGCACCTATGCCAAATGCCAAATTGCATTTCAAGGCCAAGACACTTAGGCCCTATACCAAACCTCTGCGGATTTTGGTTATGTAGGAAGTTCTTATGTGATAATCATGTTGTAGGTCTACCGTGGACAGTGAATCGGTTCCGATAATGTCGAATTCGATTAAATTGAGCGAGTCTAAGTTAAGGGACTACAATAAAAAATATAGGAATAATGCCATGCGTTTTGGAATGAGGAAAATAATTATGATGGTAACGCGATATACTGTGTAGGCATAAGTATATTCTTATCATTGCTGATCAGGGGAATATACATTAATATACTATAGAATATCTATCGCCTGTAGGCCTTCAGTTCAAATTGCACTATATATGTAATTATAACCATGAAAACATAAATGTCAGGATTTGGAAATTCTTGCATTTCGTTAAATGTATGACGTCATGCTCTCTCTCTCTCTCTCTCTCTCTCTCTCTCTCTCTCTCTCTCTCTCTCTCTCTCTCTCTCTCTCTCTCTCTCTCTCTCTCTCTCTCCCTCCCTCTCTCTCTCTCTCTCTCTCTCTCTCTCTCTCTCTCTCTCCGTCTCTCTGTCTCTCTCCGTTACTGTATCTCTCCGTCTCTCTGTCTCTCTCCATTACTGTATCTCTCACGGCCAGGGCCACATGGTAAAGTAATATGTATACATGCTGTCGTCAGAAAGGGTGGCTTCGGGTTAAAGGCAGCACATCTATAAGGAGATGGCAGACCACAGTCGTACACTATCTGATTAGCCTGGGACCGGTGGTATAGTGACCCCTGACTGAAGTAAAAGGATGTCCCCACCCAGTGCCCGGCGAGGTGTCCTTCCGCTCTAGTAAAGGTCGGACATTTCATGGTAAACTATTTATGACCACATGGCAGGGTCACGTCTCTGAGAACGGACCCAGGTTAAATATGTACCTGGTTCTGGCACTGGCACACGGGGGAGGGGATTACCTGCCCTCCAGGGGTGGGTGGCTTATATTTAAACTTATATTTTGCACAGATCATGACGGTAGCATTTAGGTTTATATGCTTTACATCTGTTAACGCAGGCAAATAAAATGCAGGACTTTCGTAAACATGGTTTATGTACGGTGACATGTGGGTCCGTATAAATCTACATTAGGTTCCATTGATTGGATTGACTGATGCATATAGCTCATATTACATGACTATTTGATTGAACTGTGTAAAATAACCATTGAGATTTAGTATCACATTTCTGCCACTCATAGGGTTGTATCGGGCTATACATTACAGAAGGGCATTGCATTGTTCTTTTAAGCTATACATATATATTTACATAGCATTTTTCAATGCATCGGATTTTTCAATGAATCAGCAGACTTTTAGATCTTTCTAGTTGATGGCTATAACCACCTTTTTATGTGTGCACGCTACGACGGTCTTTTTGTTTGACCAGTAGGTATCATTAATGCAGAGCTTAGGCCTATACATATAATATGCCTATCAGGGTATCAAGAATAATGCGAACCCATATCAGTGTTGACACAGCCTAGATGAGAGACCATTTCCCCATCGTCCAATATGTACCATGTACGAGGTTGCCGCCATGATCCATCCCTAACCCCCGAGTGCGTTGTTTGGTCGGGCGGCCAGAAAGCCTCTGACATCAGTGGTGTGTGGTTACTTGGATCAGGCCAGACTTCCACCTTACAAAGGTCAAACACGAGCCAGGTACCAGCAAAGCAAATAAAAGAGGTGTATCTAGGTTACAGGGAGTGGTCATTATTTAACAATAGCGGGGGTGGCTGATTTTCACCCGTCACTCCCTCCCCCCTTAACCCTGGGCTGTCACCTATGATGGGAACATGATGACATATTAAAAAAGCTGTATCGTTTATAACGACGACATAGTATTGTGACGACCATTTACAGTCCTATAACGTGTGGGGTCAAGAAAACCAAATGTGGAATGTTTAGTGGCTGCTGCATGGCTGTGTAGGTGTGTCAAACATCTCTGATGCAGTGACCTTTTCATTACAACCTTCTCAAAGAAAAGAAAGTTCCTACACCTTTATGACATGGTATCTTTTCCGTGTTCAGTGTCTTCTTTTAGGTTGTTTACTAGTGTGGGTATTCAGACGGCTTTCTGAGTAGACGTTAGCAGGTTATATATCTGTGTCGTCCAATTGGCTGTTTGATACTAGATTGTACCCGTCCCCATTGTATTAATCCTAATACGGACCAGTACAGGCTAGTCTGATACTGGGGTCGTGGTCGAATGGGTACGGTGATAGCCTCGATTATCTTTATATTAACCACTTCAATTCGTATCAGCCATACTATATGAAGACTCTGTTATAACGTATACTCTTACTAATCTTATATAAGCCTAACTTTGATTAGAACATGGGAAATATGGGGCGTTCTCGGCAAGCCTCTCCTACCAAGTGCGAGGTGGCAGCAACCATCCCCAAACCCGGTGTGGTTGTTTGTTGGTTGCGAACAGCAGTCTTGATGACGGTGGTGGCATCTGCTGTGGGTCCTGGCTGAATGCAGCCTCGGCACCCTTGACAACACGAGTGATGCTTACAGCTATCGGCGTGGAAGTTAGCGGTGCCACGGTGACCTTCCAACACCCATGTCGTAGGGACGCTCTCTTGCCTGCCGCTCTGAAACGCGAGGCAGGGCAGTTGCATTGCCCGTGGGTGTCGGTGACATTTCCCCGTATGTTGCCGCGCCGGACGCTTGCCGCCCCAGCCAACTCCTGCTTCCCAATCGCATGGAGTCACGCCTGCGGCGCCCTGTGTCAGCCTGACACCCTATGTGCCATCATCGCCACTATCAGCAGACACCTTTAGCACAGGCTTCTTGTGTGGCAGGGGTGGCTCCTGTGCAAATGTCATAAAGGAAAAGGCCTTAAGGAATATCTTATAATGTAAAGCTTTTTACAAATCTATCAAGAAGAAAATTCCTTTTCTGATGGGATGGAGCCTACAGCATAGCAGGATATGGTCTGAAATGTTGATAGAGAAGGAAGAATGTTCTGCCTTAGGTTTCATCCCGATAGGTTACTTTGCAGAATAACTAGCATGATGACGTATGCTAACGCACTTTCATACCCTGATATTATAGACGACTTTGTTTGTTCATACCTATACTCTCTATTTTACATAACACTTTACTACAATAAGATTCATATGGGAGACATGCCTGTACAATGTGATATCGATCATACCTGATATCTAAAGGGCGTCAGATACTAGGCTTATAGGTTAGTGTCAAGTCAGAATTATTTCTTCCGATCATTCCCTATAAAACAGAGAGTAAGTAACTCCCCAGCTATGTGTAATATAACAATGCTTTACCCTGTATAGTATCAAAGCCATGAACAATCTTTACTTTTAACATGCTACTTCCGACTAATAACCCTGTGCAATGCCTATAACCTTGATACACTACTACCGACTACTAAGGAATGTACACTGCCGACTGCCGAGCCCTATAAAAAGTATACTTTTTATATACTACTACCGACTGCCGAGCCATGTACAAAGTCTACTTTTTATATACTACTACCGACTGCCGAGCCATGTACAAAGTCTACTTTTTATATACTACTACCGACTGCCGAGCCATGTACAAAGTCTATTTTTTATATACTACTACCGACTGCCGAGCCATGTACAAAGTCTACTTTTTATATACTACTACCGACTGCCTAGCCATGTACAAAGTCTACTCTTTATATACTACTACCGACTGCCGAGCCATGTACAAAGTCTACTTTTTATATACTACTACCGACTGCCGAGCCATGTACAAAGTCTACTTTTTATATACTTCTACCGACTACTTAGTCATAAACGATGCATACGTTATATATACTACTACTAACTGCTAAGGGAGTGGTCATTTTTTAACAACAGGGGGGGGGTCGGTGGATTTTCGCGCGAGCGGTTCAGAATTTTTTTGGTCCCCCCCGCAAGAGGGGTCGAAATTTTTTCAGTCCCCCCTCCAGGCAGGTTGAAATTGAGCGCGGTCGACCCCTTTGAGCTATAGTAACGCGCGGGCTTTTCCGCTAAAAAGGGGTGTAATATTTTTGGTCCCCCCCTCAGAAGGGGTCCAATTTTTTTTGGTCCCCCCCCCCAAATCCACCAACCCCCCCTTGTTGTTAAAAAATGACCACTCCCTAAGCTATATAGGCCAGTAGCTGAATGCATTTTAGACCAATGAAATAATTCCCTCCATTCACTGCAGAATTCTTAGGGTACATTATGTTACAGCTTGTGCCCATGTAATCGCTGGTATATCAGTGCTCATCTCGCCACTACCAGCTCATGGCCGCATAGGTCAACCAGCTTGATCCCTATACAATGCCTACTATGTATACATGTACAATACTACCGACTGCTAATCGATGTACAATGCCTACTTTTATATACTATTGCTGACTGCTAAGCCATGTACAATGCCTACTTTTATATACTACCGACTGTTAAGCCATGTACAATGCACGTGGGGACGAACCTGTGGAGTCACTAGACGCCACCCATTCCGCATGTAATCTTAAAAAGCCCACTTTTCCCGTAATCTTAATATGGATAGTGTCTTATATTGATAAGACACTATGCCCCCCATCCCCCACACTTCTTTTCCCTTCTTGCACATATGTATGACAAATACACATTCAACCCGTAATCTTAAGGAAGGGGTGTATCAAATAAGGAATAAGATTACGCCAAAAAGGGCGATTTAAGATTACGCACAGAATGGGCGTCGTCAAGTGACTCCCCAGGTTCGTCCCTTGTTGCATGTACAATACCTACTTTGTATACACTACTACCGACTGCTAAGCCATGTACAATGCCTACTTTTCATATACTACTACCATTGAACTGTGAATCCATGTACAATGTCTACATTGTATACACAACTACTGGCCGTTAAGCTTTTAAAAGACAGTCCTTACATTGTATACACCACTACATTATACTGACTATGCATGTGTACTTATAACCATGTACAGTGTATGATATACTACTACATGTACCAACCGTACAGTGCCTACTTATTATACAGTGCATACTTGTCATTGACTGCACATTACTACTGGTGAGCCATGTACAATAGAGAAGTTAATTTCCCGATGTGTACAGCAAGGTGTACGTCAAACGGCACAGAATAGCGGTGAAATATAAGTGAGTAATAGTGTACATGAATTGATTGGTTATGTGGTAAATATGTCCCTATGTACGATAATCACTTTTTAATGTTCATATTGCCTTCTCCTTCTAATTAATGGGTGGGACTTTGGGTGTCACTGTCTTTTGGCTTCTATGCTCTCACAAGTTCGTCGTTCAGGCTTTTATTTCTCCTGTTGTGCAAGTGGAACACTTTAGTGGTATTTGTCTTTTTTCCCATTTGTCCAGTTTTCTGTGAAAATTTGTTTGATTGGGGGGTTGTAAGGAGTGTGAGGCTACCTTTTATATACTACTACCAACGGTCAAGCAATGTATGGTGTCTACTTTTCATACACCCTCAGAAAAGTGAGAGTCATTGTCGCCAAAACTACCCTCACCTGAGAATCAGGCAGGTAGTTTTAGCGACAATGACTCTCACTTTTCTGTGTGTGTATACAATGTACCACTAACGACTTTTTGAGCCCTGCAAAGTGCCTACTTTTCATATACTACTACCTACTGTTGAGCCCTGCT
The DNA here is from genome assembly GCA_947462335.1 of Harmothoe impar. Classification (NCBI taxonomy): domain Eukaryota; kingdom Metazoa; phylum Annelida; class Polychaeta; order Phyllodocida; family Polynoidae; genus Harmothoe; species Harmothoe impar. The sequence goes on from OX381704.1 coordinate 60,930,029, forward strand.
GCATGGTGCCTACTTTTCATATACTACTACCTACTGTTGGGCCCTGCTGCATGGTGCCTACTTTTCATATACTACTACCTACTGTTGAGCCCTGCTGCATGGTGCCTACTTTTCATATACTACTACCTACTGTTGAGCCCTGCTGCATGGTGCCTACTTTTCATATACTACTACCTACTGTTGAGCCCTGCTGCATGGTGCCTACTTTTCATTTACTACTACCTACTGTTGAGCCCTGCTGCATGGTGCCTACTTTTAATATACTACTACCTATTGTTGGGCCCTGCTGCATGGTGCCTACTTTTCATATACTACTACCTACTGTTGAGCCCTGCTCCATGGTGCCTACTTTTCATATATTACTACCTACTGTTGAGCCCTGCTGCATGGTGCCTACTTTTCATATATTACTACCTACTGTTGAGCCCTGCATGGTGCATGTTTATAGCATACAAATCGACAAGTTGCCACTCTAGATAATTGTTGTGGACTATAGCTCATGTTACTAGTACCCCCGTAGGGTAAATGATCTGGTGTACATAAGATGGCCCTGTACCTGGTGTGCAGTATATATGGCCCTGTTATAGCATAGAGGTAGGACTAGGGCGTACATCGCCTAGTCGCGTGCTGTTTAGCTACGATCGAGCGGTGCCAACAAGCCCTAACACTAGCTTCCATGTGGGGTGAATGCCAACACTGAATGAGGAGACAAAGGTCACCCGGTGACCGAAATCCTCGAGATAAAGGGTGGTCGTGGGATTTACATCGCACAATGCCACCTCATCTGCCAATTAGTAGGTGACGTGACAGTTTTAATCCGCCCATGATGTTCTCCTGGCATGGGGAATATCTCTTGGAGAGGCGCTTTGAATAATATTATAATTCGATATCCCTCAGATGGATTGATCACATTTCAATTAAAATTAATATTACCAGTCACCTTTCCCCAAATCCCCTCTGGACAAGGGCCGGGACAGGGGTCACCTTTTTCCGAAATCCCCTCAAGCAGACGGGCGTTTTCATCAAAGTCCCTTTATGTACTCATGTCAACAATCAATACGACAGAGGGCTTTAGTGTCAGTCTAGAAATGGAGGGGAAGGGGGCTAGTTTACCAGGGCAGAGTCAAGGTCTCATTTTTCCCCCACTCGTAGCAGTGAGGGCCGGAGCTTACCAGAAGAAGGGTGGTGGCCTACCATACATTGACTTAAGTATATTCTAATGCTTGATGTCAAAGTTGGAGGGCAGGGGAGGGGGAAGTTGCCCCAGCCCAAATATATGGACATGGGTAAGAGTCCTAATAATCTAATTAGTGGCTTCCAGCTGGTCATTTGAATATGCCTCTCACAGCCTCTGCCCTAAGGAAAATGCATATTTAGTCCCCTTTCAACTCATGTATATACACATGTCACAATAGTGTAAAACACGTGTTAATGTACAGATATTCCATGGAAGTGTCATATGTGTGTCCCCTACCATGTGTTTTCTACATATCTGGGGGTGGCAGTCAGTGATCCCTGGCAAGTCCCTCTCCCCCCGCCACCCACCCCGACCCTCACCCGCCCGGGACATGATGAGTATGCATTGAAATGAAAGATGACACAAATGCAGCACCATAGGGACTGCTTGATGATGATATGTGACTAGTGCTTCATGTAGTCCCAATGATAAGGTCTGGCATAGTAGTGGTCAAGATGGGCCTATTGCGGGGACAGCTATATCTCCCATGCCATTTGAAGGTCGCTGTGCATCGGGGGCAAATTTGTCAAAATTAGGTTCTAGGGTCATAATAAGCGTTAATGCGCCGGGTTTTGAATAGGCGCCTGCTTTGATTAGGGGCCGGGGGTAAGAGGGTTCTGAAATGGGTACCCCTGTAAGTGCCTGTTTTGCATATTATGGGTTGGGAGATTGATCTATCACCATACATAATGGCAGAATGTGGCTTGTAAAAAGCATACATGAACAAAGTAAGGGGTGGACGCTTAGCAAAAATATATCTGACAAACCGCATCGTTCTCCATTCTGATTGTTTAGTTTATAGCCTTAACCCACATGGGGTGGATAGGTACTCTGTGTCGGTTATAAGGATACCTAGGTCTTGGCAGGATGAGTAGGGAGAGGTGGGGAGAAAGGGCGGACATCCATTCCAGCGTGCACCATGGAGAATATATGGAATAGCTCACCATTGTTTCAACTACAGTTTGCTGAATATCACGAGAAAAACTTAACATATGAAATCTCAAGTAATTATACAATGTATATGAAACATTAGATTGGGTAAAGAGGAAATATTTACTTGGTTATGATAGTGGCATGGGACCTTACTCAGCTTCTATTAAAAATATCTCTTAACGATTTTTTTACTGTATAAAAGCTGTGGTCGTAGAGAAATCGATATAATATCGGATTCTAGTCAAGATGGATGTAAAAAACATGTACATGTAACTAACTGTTTGATAGATTTAGTAGTATCTAATTTGGACTCATAGTTCAAAGGGTATCCATCTACAATATTGCCCAACAAGGGTATGCCACGCGCCGCGTATCATTCCCTTCTTTAAAGCTGCATGCATAGGGTGGTGGAGTACGGGTACAAGATCTAATCTAACATTTGCATAATGTACAGCGAGCGAGAAATTACTATCCTTCCCACGGTCCATGCTCTAAGTTCAACCTGGTGCATTGTCACATAAAATATTGTGTGTGAGTGCTCCTGCCAACCCTGAAGATGTAATCATCCATTTATTGCAGGATGGCCGCAGCAATATGGTGCATGTTTGATTGACTCCAGCTAGTATTATCTGTATTACCGGCGACGGAATATGAGGATCACTATCCATATGTCACTTCTCTCCAATTGAATTAAACAAGGCCTGATTCCTCCTATATCAATCTTCTGCAGTAGGGAGGAGAGACTGGTCGCTGAATTATATAGAAGTTCCTAGTGCTGTGATAGATTTATCTAATACATTATTCTACATATATGAGGCATTTTGTCTTCGACTCTTCTGACTTCTTAGACATTACCAGGTCTACAGGGAAATGTGCCATTGCTGGGTTCCAATAAACATTCCAACGATAGATTCATTTAGATATCTTGGTCTTGAAGTTATTATCTGTTATTTTGAAGAACAGAGAGAAACACATATTTTACGTTATCATTGTGACTTTTATTTAAAAGGAATCTCACATTTCACTTGCTCTAAAGTCTCGCGTACAACCTGCGTGTTACATGCAAATTAGAACTCCGGTGCTGGTCTAAAGGGTTCTCCTAAAAACGAGGTGAAGGTTGTTGCAGGGGTTGACACTAACACTGTCGCGAACCAAGTATACGTTTACTTTTGGGTGCAGACCAATAGTTTTCCCAATGCACATGTATCATTATACAAATGTAGTCATGTCTTATATTGTTGAAAAGGGAAAATCACTAGGAAACGGGCCATTCTGATAAGGTTTTGAAATAACGTTATCAGCGATAACTTTGATTTTTTTTCTTTGTAAAAAGGCGTAAAATTCTTAATTAGACCCAGGATTTCGTTATAGGATGTCCTCAAAGTCTAAGTGTGGGTTATATGCAACATGTAGGTTTTACGCGAGACTTCACAATACTACGCTATAAGCATAAATAATGTATCCATCATTATGATGATAAAAGAACATTTTCTCCGACCTACGCGTCCTACAACACTACAAATAGGTATTATTTTATTATGTCATCATTCACACATTTTACCTTTGAAGAATTCTTTATGAATTATGTCACTATTCGGTGTATTCGATCATATAACACATTTAAACAACATCCGTACTCTAATCCTAACAAGTCATTGATAACGAGGGATACGCCCACATACAAAGGTAATCTAATCAAATTTCTATTGTATGTTCTTTATCACTCTAAGTACAAGGTGGCCCAGAATTTAGGTATGACGTGCATATTATCTACTCGAGAGGAAACGTTGCATCCTTTCAATGGTTTTTTTTTCAAACCGCCTTATAGTAAAGCTTCATTACTTTGTCATCGACAATTGAGCTATACATCAGTTGTTCTTATAACGCCCTATCTACTATTGAGATCAAAATAGTTCAACATCCATATTTTGGTTAACACGTCAATAGCTGGTGCACCATAAATTATACATGTATTAGATGTTGATACATCATAATAATTAAGTATATTTTGTACATGATATGAGGTTTTGATAGTAATTCATAGCTGACAATAACCAGTGCGACATTTTAACGGCAGTGTCTGGCAGTTAATTTGATGAGTTCTCAATGTACAATTCAGGAATTTCAAGCATCAAGCGCGATTCTATACAATTGCAGATTGTAATATTATCTCAATAAATAAATTCTCACTAGCACAAAGGCCTAGAAAGCGAAGCAAACACGCTGCATCAACATCCTGTATGGGTTACTGCGGTCCTCCAAAGATACAATTACGTTGTCACATATCATATATTAAAGCTCTGAGTAAGTCTGATTTATCAAAATCAGTTGGTGTAATATACATGCTTCAAACACAAACTCAATATCAAACATCTTGAAGTAAAATTGCTGCCAGTGTATGGACCAGACATGTTTAGAAATCACAAACACTATAATCCTGATGTGAAAATACAATGTACATGTACTTTAAATGCAGTCGGTAAGAAAATAGAATACTTGAACAAGGCAAACACATTTCACTCAAATGAAGGAAATCGTAAAAAATATCAGTAACTACGCCCCCAGTTAAACAAAGAATATAGGTACATGTAAATCTGAAATCCAATTTTCAAGTACTTGGTACATGTATTTAGGCATCCATTTCCAAGACTATTGTCCGCATGATCGGGCACAAATGTCACATCAGATCCGATGAAACCCAGACAACTGAAACAAGAACCAATGGGGCTGTGCACATAACCCATCACTTGAAATAAATTGACTCTTTTATGCTGCATTTTTGTCAATACATTGTTCAACTAATATTCGTCATCCATGGTACGACACCCCTGAAGATCCATATTATGCCATTATACCATTTGCAGAGACGCCATTTGTATGAGCCGGTGACGTCACGTCCGCTCTTGGACTGATTCCCGTTGGGGTACCATTGACAGGCGTGGCCGGAGATGTGTTTGGTTTAGATGGGGAAATGCATTTACTGGGGGTTGTTGGGAGGGGACTTTTGCTTGGTGTGGTGGCGTCTTTATTCGGTGAAGTTGACATAGGACTCAAGTGAACTCCATTTGTTGCAATGGTAGGTGAGGTTGGTGCAGGCTGCTTGGTGGGTGAGGTTGGTGTAGGCTCCTTGGTAGGTGAGGTTGGTGTAGGCTCCTTGGTAGGTGAGGTTGGTGTAGGCTCCTTGGTAGGTGGGGTTGGTGTAGGCTCCTTGGTAGGTGAGGTTGGTGCAGGCTGCTTGGTAGGTGAGGTTGGTGTAGGCTCCTTGGTAGGTGAGGTTGGTGTAGGCTGCTTGGTAGGTGAGGTTGGTGCAGGCTGCTTGGTAGGTGAGGTTGGTGTAGGTTCCTTTGTTGGTGATATGGACAACTGCTTATCGGGTGTGCCAGCTACATAGCCTGCAACGTGCGATATAGGTTTACGTATGCCTCCATTCTCGTCCTTTGTAGGAGTAACGGGTATATATGAGGACTTGGGAGGCCGTCCGCGTCTCTTGGGTGTCAGCGGAGAGGCTGGGGAGGGTGTGGGTTTTGGGTGTAGGCGGGGTCGGCCGGGACCACGTTTAGGTGTGTTCGGGTCCTTGAAGTGGAGCCTGGGCCGCCCACGCTTCTTCTTGACCGGAGGTTCTCCTGTCCCTATCGGTGTCCCTGTCCCTATCGGCTTCTCACAGGGGCTGTCCTCTGAATCTGACCGGGCTGGTCGCTTAGGGGGTGTTGGAGATTGTAGGACAACCTGCAGGAAACAACACGTGTGCAGGATAAGACAAGATTAATTCTCTATTGTTAATTTGAGCATTGTCAAAAGCTTAAACAATGTCATTGTGATTCAGGACGCATTCATTAAAAATCACGAGCATGTAATCACATCTAATCGTAGCGGTATGTATGTGCAAGCCTGCAAAATGTGTTCTAGTAAATTCCGAGGAAGGCAATAGACTTAACAGATTAAAAAGTGCTCGTATACTTACCCTCAACTTGAAATCCCTTGGACTAAACGATTTGTTGGTTTGCTGTAAACAGGAAATAAAGGCAAATATAGAATCTCTTTATCTTTCAAGTACATTGTTCATATAAAACCAGCTGTACAGGTTGACCTTCATCCCAAGATTGTTTATTCTAGTATTTATACATGTTGTAGCTGCATCTTGATACAGACAAAATGAAGCAGTATGTCATCACATACTTTTTAATTTTTGGATTTTTTAATTACTCGTATGACATTAATATCTGGGATGATAGGAGGGTCGTCGGATTTCATACGTTGGACAATTTAACCATGTAGATGAAAGCAATCATTTGACGCTATATACATGTACTTCAAATGCTCGACTATTTAGTCCTTTTAAAATTTGAGCCAGGCACTATGTAAATATACAGCAGTCCAACATTATAGCACTCCAATGCACTATATGGATATATATCTAAAACTGGACATCGACATCCATGTAACAGAATCCTTCTAACAGAAAGCTATATTTAGTAGAAGTAGAAATCCATGAATATCTATATGAAGGAGAACACCATGTTCATGCCTATGCATATGTCTTTGTGTATGTTCATTTCAAAATTCAAGATTGCAACCATTCATTGAATGCCACCATGCTTTCAATGTAATCTCGAATTGCAGTTGCAGTAATTTGATACTAATAAAAAAAAATCTATTCTATTTTTCTTTCATGAACAGTAGGCATCCCTTATCAAAAAAACAAATCCTATTTGATTTTTCCTTCATTCAACCCATTCAAGATGGCTACCATTTACTAAATGCCACAATGCTTTCAGTGCAATGAAGAATTGTAGCTGCATTAATTTGATATCTATATAAGAAGATTTCTATTTGATACCTTTTTCAAACACAGTTGGCACCCCATAGGTTTAGGATGGCCACCATTCATTGAATGCCACAATGCTTTAAATGCAATCTTGAAATGTAGTTGCATTAATTTTATACTGTTAAGAGAATCCAATTTAGTTGTTTTTCATGAAGAGTTGGCACCCCATAGGTCCAAGATGGCCACCAGTCATTGAATGCCATAATGCTTAAATGCAATCTTGAATTGCAGTTGCATTAATTTGATTCTTAAAAAAATACTTTCTTTTTTCTCTTTCATGAACAGTTGGCACCCCATACATTCAAGGTGGCTACCAGTCATTGCATGCCACAATGCTTTAAGTGCAATCATGAATTATAGTTGCATTAATCTGATACTGATAAAAAAACTAATTCTATTCTTTTTTTGATTCATGAACAGTTGGCACCCCATATATTTAAGATGACTACCATTCATTGAATGCCCCGATGCTTGAAATGCAATCTCGAATTGTAGTTGCATCAATTTAATGCTAATAAAAAACAAATTCTTATCGATTTTTCTTTCATGAATAGTTGGCACCCCATAAGGTGACTACCATTCATATTAATGCAAATACAATGATTTAAGTGCTATCATGAATTGTAGTTGCAGTAATCTGATACTAAAAAGAAATAAATATTCTATTTGATTTTTCTTTCATGAACAGTTGGCACCCCATAAATTAAGAATGCACCCAGCACCCAGGTCAACAGCTATATACGGACACGTGTACCTCCCCTGCCTGTTCTCCTTCAATGCAAGTGAAGAGGGTGGGAGGGGGTGACCATCAACAGTGCATAAACACTTTGATTGGATGACAATGCAGTTTTTATATTACAACCCTAAATTTGTGCAACGAAAATCATCAAGAAATACTGAGTATTTTTTCCAAAGAATAGCTTTTCTAGAATGGCTCGATACTCAGAAATCCTACTGCGAATAAGAAAAAGTCAAATTCTGATTCTAAACACCTGAAAAGTGATAAATGCTGGCGTTCACGGTTTATGTAGGAAATGTACTAAAAACACCAAAAATATGCAACAAAACCCTAATTTTCTCAAAAACTGTTCAGTAGGATTTTTTCTAACTGAGGTTCCAGTATTTTCTACCCTCATGTTACTCATTGGCATAGAGAATATATTGGCACATAGTCAGGATTTTGCCCTAGAAGCAATCTGTGAGGCAAAAAACAGCCAAAATGAGCCACTGGTCTGAAGTATAAAACTGGGCATCGATCACTATAGAGCTACAAAGAGAGAGAATCGATGTCCAGTAATAAGATAATCCTTTGTTCCTTAGACTTAACCCGTCTCAGCGAGACGGTTTCAAAATCTTCCGAATCGAAAATGAATACGGACACGCAGCTTAACACTGTTTTTATTATTTTATTTTTTCCGTACACAGAAACAGCAATCATCAATGTGTATACCAATAATTTTATTATGTCAGTATTTTCATATCTCAATAAACAAGAGACGTGTAAAGATGTGCAGTAAATATCTTCAAAATATCAATACTCTATAATCCTACTATAAACAGATTAGGACTAGCCTATGACTTTGCTGTTAGAGACTTGATATGTCTGACCATTGTAATGATTGAACACTGAACTTTGGAATGAAAGCCACATGACATATATATATACACACAAAATTGACATAGACAATGTGCTAAGATATATAAAGTTTTTATATAAGAAACTAATGTAATGTTCTGCTTGTATATTGTACAGGGGCGGATCCAGGAATTTGGGAAAGGGGGGGGCGCCGCAATACCTACAGCATTGGGGGTGTTCAACCATCTACATTAAAATTTACCAAAAAATAGGGGGGGCGCGCGCCCCTTGCGCCCCCCCCTGGATCCGCCCCTGTTGTATAAGCTGGTGAATGTTTAGAAGACCCTGTATCCTCTATGATTACTCCTTATCTTTTCTACATAGTAGAGGTTGTTCATTTTCAAATACGTTTAACCCCTTCACCACTGGATTTCCTGTAACTCAATGCAATTTTGTGCAATATATTGGCTTACCGCGTGGAAGGGGTTAAACATACTGTAAATATTGTCTTTATTTCCTTTACTAGAGCCTGGACCCCTGCTTAACAAGTAACAATTGAAGTCAAACGTTAAAGTGAGAGTGCTGTGTCGTTAACCCTTTAAGATCGGCATGCTCCCCAAAGAGGCTTCGTGTTTATTTGTGGTCATGATGCTTCAACACAGAGCCGGGGAGGAACTTGCTGGTGGTGATTGTTATCAAACCCTTTAAGGTCGACAACGCATGCTACCCTTAAAGGGTTAACAAAACAGTACCCCTCTAACAGAGTGAATTTGAGATTCTTTACGAGATTCTTTTAAGTGAAAAGTCACACATACGGCAATCGTCAAATTTATGAGCAAAAGCTATAACTGCCTATAGTCCTAGGCAAACGTCTAATCTACATGAGAATATATATAACAAATTAAAGATCTTTGGTTTTAAGGACGAATTTTCCATGTACAATACATGGAATTGCATACGTTAAGATACTATTGTGGAATAGACTCGTGTCAATTTGTAAATCATTGAAATAACATTTACTCTAACAAACAACTAAGTAACAGATTGTCTACTTCCAACATTCTATGATCCTTGTTTAAAGCTAAATCGATCGACATTTGCGCAGTTAATATTGCGACTAAAGTTGGTTTTGATGAACAATGCCATTATGTAGGCCTTGATAGTATTTACAATGTACACAAATAAATGTAATACACGTGTGCGCATATAACATAAATCAATATCGCCTGTATGTGGTATACCATACGTTATATAACAGGAAATTACAAATATTAATTCTGCATTGAAATTGATTTCTATAATACCATCAGACATAAAGATTAAGTATTCAAATTAATTTTATACCTCAATACTCTGTGGGATAAACACATCTTTGCTATTACTTCTAACCGGCACTTATCAAATAACTATGTACTAGTAGCCCTCTATTTTCAAATACTTTTCGGTGGGAGGTGAGGGTCACGTAATATATGTATGCTCTTATGATGTGCTTACCCTAAAGTTTCACATACAAACCACGGCTTGCATACTGAAGTAGCGATAATCAGACCCCAGATCGGCTCATACGATTGTCCTAAGTTAGGGGTTCGGCTTATACAAGGGTTCAGCTTACACGCAAGACTTTACGTATACCCTACTATCTACGATATGTTGAAGGGACGAGAAACATCTGTAAAGAATGGCACTGAATGCCCAGTTCACTGAGGTATATAAATTCTGATATCTACACAACAAACACGTAGAAGGTGGACGGGGTGTGAGATCTGTGGAGAATATGACACTCACTTCTGTGGAAAGTGTGCTTTCTAAGTAGGCAAGAATTAAAGCTAATTGTGTTAAGTGATATTTGATTACATAGAGAAGGTTCACAACCTGGGGTTTGCCATAGCAAAAAACTACTTCACACATTCCCAAAACAGGGAGGCAACCAAGAGGTCATCTATACACTCTTTTACGTATTGACTCGGGAACAAATGACGCCTACGTCATTGAAGTACTTTCAATATGAAATATAAAATTACGACGCCAATTGAAATCATTCCAACAAAATTACGCATACATTGATTGCCATTCATTCATGCCATTTTGCCCTTTGTCTGATACACTGGCAGTGTTATTGCTTTATATAGTAGAAGGCTTAACAGAGAAAACCTCCACAACTTTCAAGTATTTTTTTATAGGTAAGTATAGCCTATATCGACAACACCAAACGGTATTAAAACGGGATGATGAAGTTGGGTGCCTCTAATGAGTTTACACGGATATTGATGTATTATACACAGTTGTAATTCTCCTTTGACAGGATTTTACACAAATTAGTCCTGTTCAAGTTTAAACACCTGTCTTGTCTGCATTATTTTCATCGCTCGTGTAGTTATCAAAGCGGCTTTGGTCGTAGCAGCATCTTTGAAAGTCGTCTGGGTCTTGGGGCTGAACTACCTCAATGTCACAGTTGTCAGACGACATTTTCTGCTTCTTTAGTTGAGCCGGGTCCATACCGTTAAAGTCTTGTATTGTGCCGTCGGCGTTCATGTAGGCAAACCGCCGCTGTGTCCTAATGTCTTCTGTATCTTTATTGTAGGTGCGATACTGAAAGAGAAGAAATAGTAAGAAGTGAATTTAAATACTGGCAGGTCTATCACGGATTTAGTAGAAGTGGGTTTGGAATCCATGAATTAAGATATACATGTACCGTTTTGCTTGAGATTCTAACATTAGTAAGAGTTGTCTAGAAAAACGTCACTTCCCGTTTTTCTTCACATATGACATACAATTCTTACCCTGGTAATAGATGCTGTGTCTACTCCCAATTCCATAAGTTGTCTCTTTAACGCTCCATTTTCCTCCTCCTGGAATCAAACAAAAGAAAGTAGGAGCAGCTTCCATGGAAATTGATGTGATCATGGATAATTATACTATGTGAATACTACGGCAAATTCTTCAACAATGAAATGTCACATTTAGAAAAAATGTAAATATTTTCCATATTTGATTACCATTATACGGAGTTCACCCTCCAAGTCCTTGACTCTCTTCTCAAGTCCCTCATTTGTCTGCTTGATAGCCACATACTGAAACAAATCACCGGACAAAAATGTCATCTCTTCGTGAATTACTCACACAGCACAGTTATAATAGTCAGCATGTTGGTCATATGTCTCTAGTTTTGGTGAATAAGTAAAGAACACATACTATTATTTCAAACTGCTGTTCCCAAAAAGATAATGCCATACGCTATATCTTTATTTGTGCGCCTTTCTATACCACTGGATTTTCGTCTTTGTTATGTTGACATGACTCCTTGGACAATCCCAGTAATCTCATATAAGGACATAGTGTAAGCTACACGAGTATAAATTTGGATGGACGAATTCAGAAACTGTTACTTCTAATTATCAGTTTTCTCTCCTATAGTTTATACAATACATAAACTCCAGGTACATAGATTCTTTCCCATGCTTTTATCATTTCTTTGTGGGAATTCTTTTTTAATCACAGATAAGGAAAGAAAAGGATTCTTTTCCCTGTCTAAATGAACCAATATTACTCTCTAAATGGCTGAAAATACGACATACCAAACAAAACAGCTAGGGTTCTACATTTTACTTTTCTAATCATGATATCTAGAAATCAATGATCACAAAAGGAAAAACTATGGGGTCTACAATGAATTTCAATTTCAACAAAAGTTAGGACTCACCTCGAGAAAGGCTTTGGAACTTGGGAAGACTTGGGACAAAACTGAACGTAAATGGGCGCGACGCATCTTCAGTTACTTACAAACTGGTCCAAGTTAAAGAGATTACTGGGATCGCAGCGAGGGGAGGCGCGTTTGTTATTGATGGCATATTTTATTAGTTATAGCTTTTCATGGTAGGATATAGGCAGAACATGGAAAACTCGAATGGAATACAGAGACGTAATGTTTAATCATTTTCTTCTCGTTCGATCTGCGTGTAGCAGCGGAGGCACAAACACACCGTTTAACTTAACCTAGCTTAATTATTCTCTTCTTATTTCTTTTTAATTATGACAGAGAAGTTCGTGGTATAGGGAGCTTATGAACAGCATTTTCTCCAATTGCCTACTGTGGTTATTTTAATCACGTTTACATATGAAAAGTAAATGTGGCCCGATACAGTCTAGACCTTTATGCCATATAAATCAATACTTAACGGAGTTGATTTGGAAGAATCATATTCATATTCTATCTATATTCACGATGGTGGCGTAATGTTGTCTGATAGGTGCATTAGAATCTATTTAAATACTCAAGTCACGTTCCTGATTGTTGATCATAATTAACTGTTCATTAGTCATCTATAATCACACTGTTCCCCCACGTTCCCATGGTCCATACACCATGAGCTTCCTAATTCGCTACCTGCAAAGCGGCATTAAGCAATGATATCTAATTCTCTGCCCACTATGTACTGGTAGCCTAGGCTAGCGGTATGTATCAAAATGTCACCTACCTTGGGGTTACTGGCAGGCCGTCCTCGTGGTCTTTTTTCTCCTTGTTCCTATTGAGTAAGAATACAAAAAAATGTATTAAATAGTAACATACTGATCCTGACAATGTTGTACACAGTAAATACTATAGAGTGTGTGACGAAGTAGTATGGTTTCCTACACTCCTCCCTAACGGCTCCAAGCGTGGCTCCAACACCATGGCTCAAACATACACCAAAAGACACCCAAGGCCAAGGGCCTGACATTGAGCCTAGACCTCCTGCCCAGCCCTCTACCCCTGCAGATCAACATTGTCAACAGATTACAAATATTCATTTTTTTGAGTCAATAGTAAACAGAAGCACAGCAACTTACCTTTGGGGGATGTATGCGTGGCCGGCCGCGCGGTCGTTTCGGTTGGTTTTCCTGATGGTGAAATGAAATATAATATGTTAGAACTGAGAAGGCATCTGAAACCCATACAGCTAACAAATATCACCATCATATATGTAAGGTGTGGAATAGAAGGGTGTGCTTGGTTTGTCTGTAATTAGGGGGAACATCCATGTACCATCGAGCACTCGAAAACCAATCACAGAACGGTGACATGGAATAGGGGTTTGGACTAAGCTGCTAAAACCTGACATACGGGCAATTACATGCACTGCACACATACACAATCAAAGTTTTCTCTTTGTCCTTTTGGTTCTCAAACGCGGACAACTTCACGGACAACTTCACTTGCAGTGGGAAATCCTTTGCGGGTCTCTCTAATTCCTAATGCAATACCGGTATAACGTAATCTTATCTTTTACTTCATTACCAGTATAAAGCAGAGTCATGCATCATGCAAAATGAAACAATAAATTGCAGGTACGTGGGTTCTTACTATAGATATAGGACATATATGTATGAGAATGGGAAATACAGAAGTGGTGCATAAAAGCTCACCTTAGGTGGGTGAATACGCGGCCTGCCTGGTGACTTCCGCTCCTGCACGGGACAAGGTGAACACAGAAACAGTGCTAGTGAGACATTTATTATGTGTACTTTGCATGCAGTGGAACCCAAGTAATCTGTGGAGTTGGGTTTGGGGTGTAAGTGAGACATGGTGGTGTATAGATTTTCATCTTTATCTCATCCAAATGTGTTATAACAACGCCAGACTGATTGTTGAAACTTTCTAATAAAACAAATGTGGGGACCGTCCGCACCTCATCACTACCTTGGGTCTACTGGCTGGGTTGCCATACTCGCCTGCCTGAGGTCAACTTCCGTTGCCATAGGCGGTCTCCAGGGTGATCATTGTTTAGGTCAACAATGATGATTCCATCACCATAGCACCAGAGTCTCTCTCTGGTGTCTCCAGGGTCTGGGAGTGTCTCACTCTCCAGTCTTAGACTATAGTTTCCAAGCAGATTCTTGGAAAGATATTAATTTGTAATTAATATGGGTGGGTAGACAAGGTTTCGACCTCCATGGGTCTCATCAGGTGTTTGTGAGGTTAATCAAGGTATGTAACATTGTTACTTTTTCATCCATACTAAATATAATTTAGTTAGGGGGATTTTTTAACACTGAAAGTGAAAAAAAAAGAAAAAAAAAAAAAGATTGTTGAAACTTGAGGATCACCTATTGTCATACTTTCTCTTCTACTGCTTATGTTGTGTTTTGACAATAAAAACCTTAAAACATAATTTACTAGACGTCATCCCAACACCCCTTGGACCTATTGTATGGTGACCTGGACTATCAGTATATGTACATCAAGTGCATTGTGTGTGTAAGTGACTACATACATGCATCTAAGGGAACAGTTACAAGAGACGTCACGGCATGGTATCTACCATACATATTATTGACAATATACAGGGGCGTGGCAAGCAGTTTCAAAGTAGGGGAGACTAAGGCGTGTTTTGACCCCTTTTTACTAGTGACAAGTGGAGTGGGTTGGGGGGGGGGGGGTCTCCGATTGCCACGCTCCTGACCTATGAGAGGGAACATATAGTAACACTAACAACTACCATAGGTCATTTAACAGGGGGTCGGGGTTCTGTAAATGTGCAATAGGTCCCCACATCCAGGACGCAGTTTGTAAATGTCCCCTGATGTGCTGTGTTCATATTAGGTATGTAACGGTGCATGAACCGACAATACCAGGGTAGCAACGTGAATCACAAAAATTAGTAGTCCCTTCTACCAACGTGCTATGTCTTAATTTAATGCTAGTTGTCTTTTTTCTGTGCATTTAAGTGTTGACAATCTGTATAGATAAAGTTTTCACTCACTCCAGAAGTTGAACCCTTTGGTCGGCCCCTAGGTCGGCCGCCTGACCCTGGTGGACGTCCTGGTCCTCTTTTCACAAGTAACTAAATCGAAAGAAAAAGTTATTATCATACAGTATTAACTTTGATGATCCCTTAGAAAGGATAAACCACGATCTGGAAAATGTTATCATAGCACAAGAGATTGTCTCCAGCTCATCTTTTTCAAGTACAAAATCCGTAGACGATAAATGATCTTTAGACATATAAATCGATTCTTTTCAAAAGTGCAATCTGTAGACCAACTTTATTTTTGGTGTGACCTTTCATTCAAGTTATGCTATACACAATCTCATTTGACTATCTCTCTCAAATCACATAATTATATACACCCAGCATACAGACACAATACCCTTTTTAACTATGGAGAGCATAAGGAGGAAGGGAATCTATTATTAATGATAACACATATTTCTATGTTTAAGACATCCTCTTACTTGTTGTGAGGGCGTTGAGGGAGACATGGTGGCCGCCTGTTGTTGTTGAGGTAAGATGAACTTCATGACGATTCTGGGCTCAGCACCAGGTGGGCTGGTGCTGGTGGGGGTCTGGGGTTGTAGGCGTGGTGAGGTGGGGGAGGGGCCTGATAGTACAGGTGAGGCTATATGGGGTGGGGGAGTAGTAACAGGGGGTAGGGACGCCACAGTGCTGCCATCTCCTGATTCTAGCTCACAACTGTCATCAGCATCCTCATCATTGACTTCAGCGATGCTGCTGCTGCTGGCGCTGCTGATGTGACTGGCACTGTCCTCGTCCGCATACTCCACCTAGTGGGACGCAGTGGAAGCATTCATTGTATATTATGTACAATACAAGGTCATATATAATGTATACCTGACACCATTCGACTTTACATGACGCGTCTTGCTTTTTATGGTCTACATCTATTGTTCACTGGATAGGAGAGGGTTGTAATTCGTCAATGTTCATTTGAATAAGTCTTACAATGCATTCATGCACTATTATTTTAAATATGATATGTGTTCTACATTAAATGACAGTTCTTTTTATGTGAATGACCTCTGAATACAAGCTATATGTTCGCAACTTACCGAGTCCATCTCTGTGTTATCCAGAGTAGTGCACATCATTTCACCGTCAGCTTCAAGCTAAAAGTAAATATAGAACACACACACACACACTTTAATATCATAAGCTCACACGGTGATAAGGGGTATGGCATTTGTAATCTTAGTCTTAGTAGATATAACATCCGCAGTCACCGACCAACGTTAAACTACTGGATACCATTGCCTAGTATCAGCCAGTACAAGTTGAAGACTACTGTATGGTTCATTGAGACGACCACAGTGGTACATTATGACTTAGATTACCCTGGTGTTAGGATTCCGACTGGTACATTATGACATTGCTACACACATTCCGTTCACAATTGTAATACCTTCTTTTTAAATGACAAACGACTTATACGTATATGGGATAAATACCACTCGATAGGTATGCTCTACTTTAACGTATGGCAATACCGTAAATAGTGTAATAAGTCCTATTACAAGGGATCAAAATGACTACCTCTTCCCAGTTACAAAAAAAAAATCAAAAAAACCCCAGGCTCCCTTACCTATACACGACGGTCTATACTTAGCAGCACTACCAATCTCAAGGTAATAATCCCAAGATAATTTTTCCCTGCGACAAAGGACATAAGCGGGTAAATGAGGTGGTGCCTGGCCAAATGGGCATCCACTCCCTACGGAGAGAACAAAGGTCACCAGCATGTGCAGAAAGCCACACTGGTACAGCATTCCCCCTGGTCGGCCATGGGTGGGGTGGGCGGCACAGCCTCTGCACTAACACCTTTTGTAGACCGGGTAATTGTTACTGTCGGCAACTGCTAATACAAACATCCATACACTTTACCTACATCACAGGCATCTAATTGTGTACAACTGCTTTTGTCCAAAGTGTATGGACAACTGTATAGTTATAATCGAACACATAAGACATTAATTAATCCTTCGGATCGGAATAATGAGTGGAGTTTAATGAGTTCAGTTTAGTTATTTTATACTCCATCTACAACCTTTCCCCATACAATGGTTTGGTATCCACATTTATCATTGCTATTACAGCATCCCATGTGCTGATTTATGTATTTGTAAATATACACATAGGCTTACATTTGAAGTATCAACATCCCAGTAGTCCCATAGTGAACGTGCATTTCTAATCAAGGTCGGGAACAACCACAGTAAAATACCATATTAAAAGGCCGTTCATGGGACTTTATTTCTAATTTTCTTTTTACGTGCTCTTCATTTATCCCGTTTTTGTTCAGGAATATTTCATTATATTCGGTGCATGGCAATTATATATTCTGGCGAGCAGCCAGCCGGGCAATATTTCAACTTAATGGTAAAAAGAATCAATATAAATCCGTGGCTACTGGCGGTGTGCTGCTGCGTGGTTACAGAGGCAGCTCAAAGGTACCAGCCTCTCCCATTCCCCGCTTAGATATAGAGGGAGGGAATTTATACACAACATTATCCTCGTTTAATTGGCAACACATATAAATTCCAACCAAGGCGTGTTAAATTCTGTATGTAATTTCTGCGTATTCTGTTGATAGAAAATATAAGCCATCAGAAAATATAAGTCAGATTATAAATGTAGGTTAGTAATACCCGCAAGTAATTAGGCTTGATTATATTTCATGTATATTCGACCGTATATTCTCGAATTAAAAATGCTACATTAACACTCGAGCATACGTCTTAATGTTGCAGGTAGAATATCTATCTATTTTAATATTTGCGAAGCTAGTATCAGGGAACTTTCCAATGACACAAGCCAGTTGCCTAGCAACCATTGTCATTCCTTATAGATAAGTCCCGTGCAGCCTACTACATAATTCTCGATGGGAGAAGACTATAGCTTGACACATCGGTTAGCCAGGCTTGCTGCAGTTTGCATGAATAATTTGATTCAGGTTGCATAATTAAGCAGCCCCGGCTTCAGGACATCTGCTGGGTTTGGGGAACGTTGGGTAGTGGGGGGGGGGGGGATTAATAGCAGTACAAATAAAGGGGTGACACACCATATCTACATAGACTACAACAACGTTGTACAATGTATTGACTTGCTCAAACCCCGTTCAAACCAAGGCTGAGGTGGACTTATCGTATCAGTTTTTCACCATTTCTCCTTTGTTAAATGTAAAGATCTAATTCCAATGTCAGGCTGAAATTAGGTGTATACTTTAAATCCCTGTCCATACAGATATTATCTCAGACAGATCATACATAACTAATGTTATAGTTTATTGATTTTTTTGACAGGGTGTGTTCCCTTTCTCTATGTTTCAACATTATGAATGATTCATAAATGCACACCGGCTCGTATTACTGGGTATTTCTTTTGTAACTCTGGACCGATTTAAACCAGGTGCAATGTGTACAGCCCTGCTCACTTTCAAATTACCACAATTATTATACACGGTGATAAAATTATCTGACCCCGATGGCAAACACTGTGGGATATGTGTGCTGGGTATGTGTGCAAGTCTAAACATTGTGCTATTTATAGTTGCTGGGTATACTACAGCCTTCACCGCGACTTTTATGTTTCATCGGATTGAAGCTACGTCGCTGGCTTCCTAAATAACCCAGCCATATTGGTGTCATATTAAATCGGGCAGTTAGTAGTCCACATATTATGGTATGATAACAGTGGTGCATGGTTACCATATTATACTTCTGATAATATAGTCTAAGAGTCTACCTCTTGGACATTGTATTAAACGCTTCATGACAGTCACGGGGATGGTTAACATTTTGTTTTTTTCTCAATACAGATTTCCAGGTCTCACCTTTAGGCATGATAAAGGTAATTTTACCTTGGTACAATGTAGTAGGCCGTATTATAACGGCAATATTGGTAGAATATACCTTTGCATATCATGCATATTATATCCATTACAAGCTTGCAATATACAGCATGGTTATAAATAGCCTACCTTTCCAGGGGATGGATTTTTTCTCTTTCTCTTGTTGGCCGAGGACTCAGACTCGGTGAGGGAAGGGTTGGGTGGCGTTACTATGGAAACCTCTTGCATGCTGACCCTATATGGATTAATCTATCGTTAGTTTTGAGAGCCCAATATCAAGAATTTCATCTCAATGAAAAATTCAGTAACTAATATTACAACGGATGGAATAATCATTCTTATACCACAGCGGAGGGCTAAGACAAAGGAATTCACACCTTGGTTAAGTAATAGATAGACTATGGTTATGAGAGGCTAACTCAAAATAACCATTGTAAACTGGCTGGCACCCTTATAGGGTGCCTGCCAGCCTACAGTAGTCATATTTTGAGTTAGCCTCACATAACCATTGTCTATCTGTTTTAAACCACAGCTGTGAGGTTATGTGAGTAAGTGGAAATAACCAAGGTGTGAATTCCTTTGTCTTAGCCCTCCGCTGTGGTTTAAGTGTTAGATAGACTACACCTTTAGCCTGGTATGCGTCATAACCACTGCCCCACAAGGTCGAGACGAGGTGTTATACTTAAACCTCGGGTATGCAATATAACCAAGGTGCGAACTCTTTGTCTTAGCCCTCCACCGTGGGTTAATTCTACTTAGACTCACTTAAACCACTGTAGTGGCTTAGAACAATAGAGTTCGCACCTTGGTTATATTACATACCCTGGTTTAAAACAGATAGACAATGGTTATGAAAAGGTATGTAGA
Organism: Harmothoe impar; assembly: GCA_947462335.1. NCBI lineage: Eukaryota > Metazoa > Annelida > Polychaeta > Phyllodocida > Polynoidae > Harmothoe > Harmothoe impar. Next base: position 60,950,090 of record OX381704.1, read on the forward strand.
TTAACCACAGCTTGCTGGTAGGGCGACTTGGGCTTCGCCCTCGTCTGGCCCCCACCAGCAAGCTGTGGTTAATTCTACATACCTTTTAATAACCATTGTCTATCTATGACATAACCTTACTGCTGTGGTTTAAAATAGATCTTTAAACCACAGTGGAGGGGTAAGACAAAGGACTTCGCACCTTGGGTATATCATATACCCTAACATAACCTTACTGCTGTGGTTTAAAATAGATAGACAATGGTTATGAAAAGGTAAAATAGGATTTAACCACAGCTTGCTGGTAGGGCGACTTGGGCTTCGCCCTCGTCTGGCCCCACCAGCAAGCTGTGGTTAATTCTATATACCTTTTCATAACCATAGTCTATCTATTACATATTAAGTAATATGTGATGTCCTAACGTTAATGATACAGAAAACGTATCAGGTAGCAATATAAATAAAATTCAATATACATGTGCATTTATCTTTAGACAAGGGACATAAAACGCTATCCAACCCAATCTATTTCGGACATCAATGCCTTACTACCGTACTGGTGTGCATATTTGAGCATGAAGTAGCATGAAGGTGCTTATTTTTCTAAACTTGGCTCAACCCCCGGCGCTTATACAAGACCCTAATTCTGCACCTTTTTTCTTTGCGAAATACATTTTGGAGGCCTACCGATACATGTAATCTAACACCAACAGGGTTCTCCACACATCGTGAATTTATTCCCTCTATTTGTATCCGTCTGTTTCTGTACAGTAAATAGATTACATGTTCTACGTGTCCACAGATGGGCAACTAATTCTGTCTGATCATGCCTGAGAGGCAACTTACATGTATCTATATACACCATAGTTACTATGGATTCCAGCTGGGTATAGCAGGCTACTCTTATAGAGTCACATACCGGCCATCGCTCACCCAAGGCAATTTAGATCAAATAACGGGGCTCAAGTCATGCATGTATATAGATTCCCCAAAATATAATGTGAAAATATGCATTAACCCCTGTAGATCATCATGACTTTGGCATCTGACTATGACCTAATCACCACTCCATGGTCTGCATTACATATTTAATGATTTCCTTATATAAACCCCCAGCAAAGGCATGCGTTGTCATGGCAACAGCGTGTTATTTTTACAGTGCTGATGTTCTCCGTTCTTGAATTTGTAACTCGCATCGATTTTTCTATATGGAGAGATAGAGCCAGAATCCAGAGAAGGTTGATGGTGGTGGTGCACGGGGGGGGGGGGGGGGGGGTGGTTATCTCACTCAACTGCATAGACCAGTACATATCATATTCGTGTAAATCCTGAAATGAGGGTCCTATATGTCTGCATTTTTGTAAACGGTAAAGGACATTTGTATTCTTCCCCGAGGTGACAGTGAGGGTTTATTTGTATAAGAAGAACGGAACATTGAAATTACTTACATGTTAGCACTGTTACACATATATTAATATATGCAATTTAGGACTGGTAAAATATATCTTACCGTAAATTCCCGCGTATAACCCGCACCTCGCGTATAACCCGCACCCCGACTTTGGGAGAAGTCTATAACCCGCAACTGGGGTCTGAAAATTGCGATTTTAGTGCTGTTCTATAGTTTCAAAAACCCTCGTATTACCCGCACATAGACTTTGAGAATATTCTATAACCCGCACTAGAGGTTTGGTTCGCGTATAACCCGCGGGTTATACGCGGGAATTAACGGTAATTAGCATTCGATATCATTAGTAATCGTAAGAGAATCAGTGGGTGGAATGGAGGGCGGTAGGGCTGGAGCTGTTGATAAAAGGAAACCACGAACCAGACTGGTGGCCGGAGTAGAGGGGTGTGAGAATGAGAGTTTAAGGTTGGGTGAAGATACTAAGGTTAATTCTGATTATCCCCTTGTTAACCCCTTGAGACTTCTTATAGGTCATTTACAACATATAATCAATGTTCGACCCAAATATTGAAGTGATTAACTACGCCATATTGATATTGATACTGTAGCTAAGCTTTCCACAGAATGTGAATCTTTACATTGAAAATGACAGAGTTCTGTCCCATTAAACGACATGGCATTTGTTAAGAATGGTGTATGGACTCCTTACCAGACTTAACAGTCATGATTGGGGACATATCCATACTGTAATATATCAAAATATCAGATGGGGGTTATCGTTGTAATTTCTATGATAGACTTAGGAAATGAATAGCCAACATATCATCCAAATGGAACATTCTAAACTATAGTTATGACCATTGACTAAATGGAACATTCTAAACTATAGTTATGACCATTGACTATCTCATCAATAGACTATGCTGACACTTGCCTTGTTAACTCAGTCAGTAGGGTGCCTGCCTCTAAATCGTAGGGTCGAGGGTTTCAGGCTCTCTTAGGGGAACCTACTAAAATGTTTTCAAAAATTAGCCCTGAACCAACGCACACCAGGGAGTCAGTGAACTTCGAAAGATTCTGAGAACGTCCACCAGGTGGGTGTTAGTGAGTTTCTAAATGTTCTGAAAATCTTCACAGGGTCCCATCACTAGTTTGTCAGAATTATCCTTGATATGCTGACCCCTGTAGCCCCTTCTGAGGGCCTCAGAAAGTACATGTACCTGCATGGTGCTGAGTCTCCCCTTTCTTCAACACTTTTGACTCAGCATGTTTTTAGGTGTGAGTTATAGTCTGGGTGTTTTCTAGTTCATGAATATCAGAACTTCATCAAATTCATCAAAGTTGAGCATAGATATCGGGGACATACATCCAGCTAGGGACGTTGAGCCTGAAACTGAAGTTCAGTTTCCTCAGTGGTGGGTCTCAGGGACATATTTGCCTCTTCAATGTCAACCGCATAAACTTTCTTGGTTTAATACTGGATTTTGAGTGCCAAGCCAGTAACATGGCATATACCGGTCAAAGATCTTTCCCTCAAGTACACTCGATCCAAACCACATTTGTTCGGCATTTAACATCCATACCGTAACTACATGTTGGCACATAGCATATTTAGACTCAAATCTGTTTTCATTCTCTACTGTTGTGGCTGGGATGGATCATAGGAGGAAAACGATTTTGAATCTCTTGAAATGGTGCTCACACACGGATCCTCAGTAAGCATATTATGTTGGCGTCAATGTTCTGACCTATACAAGAGAGGAGGCAAAATTTTGCAAGAGTTATGCCACACATCCACTGTCCTCTAAGCATATTCTGCATTCCAGTTCCTTGTGGAAGAAAGTGGACGCAATACCTTTCGTCTATGATACTATTGGCACTATTACACGGTCCAAGAAGAAATACCTTTCTTCAAGGAGAAACCTAACCCTGCTATTAGAGGAATGATTCAAGAGGGTCACCCTCTCCTGTCACCGGTCTTTATTCCCTACATGAGTCATGGTCAAGTAAACCATTAATGGCCTTGTTCCGAGCCAAGAGTCTGGGACACCAATTTCAGGATTGTCTATGAGGCGAGGAAGAAAACCACTACTGGGGCACCTGCCTTACTCTTTTTGAAGGATAGCAAGTGTTCTTTTATTTGCCTGGTCCTACATACCGCGGTACCTGGGCTATACCGGTACCATAGCATAGTACTAATAGTAGACATACTCAATACACATATTTTAATTACGGTATACCTCATGCAGGTCCTGGAAAGGGAGTGTTCATTTATTCTACCTACAACAACAAAGCATACGGAGGTTGTACATGGAAAGCACTGACCCTCATATGCTTGTTAGCGGGGCGTACGACGGTGGTATGCCACGCTGGTGGGAGCGGGGCGTACCACAGTCATCCTGTTCATGGCCCTCCTCAAAATCAGCTCTAAAATGTTTATTTCTTAGCGGATTTTCATAATTTAAAAAAACAATATGATCTTGAATGTCTGCTGTTGTTGATGTAGGTAGAATAAATCGAAAACATCACTTGATTTGCATATGACACATTGTAGCCACGGATCCACTCGTGGCTTATGAAGCCACTTGTGGATCCGTGGCATAAAATGTGTCATATGCAAATCGCGTGGCGTTTTACGTTATTATTATATTAGTTACGGGGGGGGGGAGGCGCAAAAATTGTCGACCCCTCCTGAGGGGAGGGGGGGGGTAAAAAAGTCTGCCCCCTCTTGAGGGTGGGGGTGAAAAAATGTTTTTTTTTTTACCAAAAAAAAGCCGGCGCATGACTAGTTTAAAATTGTTATCGCCTTCGGCATGGGAGGCAGGCAATATTCCACACGCGCTTGAGTGGGGAGGGTAAAAATGTCACCCCCCCCCCCCCCCGTAGCCGGGCGTAGCCGTAGGCCTAATTAATAAATGAACACACGGTAGCCCCAGCTTAATTAATTATCCCTCTCATAGATAAGAATGTGTCTGTAGTTGGGTGTGTATTCCCCAATACACACTTTTGCGCCACCAAACTGGCTCAAAACCCAAGAGTAGGTCTGCTCCCAGCCCATAGTACAAATTTGGGGTGGGTGTCTGAGACTGATCAGTCTGATGCCATGTGCACCCATCCAACAAACAAAAAATCTGGGCCTCCACTCACTACCCTCGCCCTAGCCTAGGTCCAGGCTGGCCTAGTGTTGTAGCAGTATAAGTGTCAGTAAGTTGAAAGATAACTCTGACAACAAGGCCCTTATGTTAAATATCAACCGATCAAGACTGGAAGTAAACCAGATAGGCATACAGAAACTCAGTCAGTAGCATGGCTTGGCTTGGTAGCGGTAGAACTACCGTAGAACTAGAAGTTGTCGGCCTTTTTGTTTACCGGGGCCGTGGGCGTGGATGGCCGCAAGTCCTCTACACAAACTTTTCGGCTGTGATATTCCCTCTACATCTCAAGATAAGTCATATATGGATTCATGAACAGGTTGCTCGAATCTCGATGGTCCATTTGTCCTATTAGTTAAAATATTGGTGACTCCTGTGAGTTTCAAATTACATTTTTGAGGCATAAAAACAAAGGCTACTCACCTCCTCGGCTACCAAGCGTAAGTCCCAACTCCACACTCGAGTTTCTGAATGAAGCCGCCAGATGGCACGCTGAGAAAATTAACCAATGAGAACAAAGGAAATCCGTCAGTGCGGAGCCGTGCATTTCACAATATGGCGAACAGCAAGCACGTTGGCTTGGCTGTTTCGTTATTTTTATGATGCAAGGAGCTGAATGCGGCGCAGTGTAGCGAATATTTCCCCCGAATAAGTACCACTAGCACATTTTACAAGTTTGAGGTGTCGTGAGGACTTGTGTCCGTGTGGTTTAGTAGCATTACAAGGGTCGTTCTCCGAACAGCCAGGCATCAACAACAAGCGACAGTCACGATCGTCTGGCAAGTGGCAGCCGACGGTTCGGCTTGGCATTTTACAGGTTTTACGCTCGAATACGGCTCAAAATGCCTGTGATTGACTGTGTTTCGCAGTTAGGCTCCCTTCTAGAAAGATGGGAGCGTGAGACAAATCCAATTGCAACGCTGACAAGGTAAGAACCACGGCCTACGTGCGACTAGACTTCGACGTCTGTTGTTGTTTATAAATAGATGGACGCACATGTGCGCTGAGATCCACTCACTTGCCCACCCCCAAACGCCAAAGACATTGCAAACACTAGATTATCTAGTAGATATATTCCTTGTTCTGTGCTACCCGTACTGTCACTGGTCACAGACCTATTTGACTTGGCACTTCTGCCCTATAATAGTGTAGATCTATCTGTGGAACCGGGAATCTGTTAAGACTCACAGGAGAAATCTGTGGAACCAGGGTCAGGGTCAGGGAGGTCAAGTCCCTGGTTGAACCGGCAACCTGTCAAAGTATCCTTTAATTAGAGAGTGTTCATTTATTGACTCAGGGTCCCCCCTGAGTCAAGTGAGACGATTCTGGACACCTCTTTTCCTTGAAAAAAATGAAATTGCTCCCATTTGGTCAATATCTCACTCTTTGCATCTTGCATGGTCTCAATAAATCACTCTCCACAATATCTATCTAATGGTATATTTGTTTTTCACAAATTCCTACTATAACCCCGCCAAAAAACGAATAATAGTATGAGGCCGTAATTGGTGGTAATTTGCTTCAGCATAGAGCTCTATAGGAGTGCGAAGATAACCAACAACCCCAAATTTGGATAGTTCGTGACAACCAATGCTATCTCTATGGGAGGGGTAGGTGAGACGCTTTTTTTCAGACATCTATCAAACACTTAAGTACTAGAGGTAATTTACAGGGGAGGTTACTTGCTATTATTTTTGTAACAGTGATAACCCTGATTCACTTTGCACTGACAATGCACATATCGTAACAAAGGCTATATAGAAATGTGAGTACCCCCCCCCCCCCTGCTAGATATGCAGGCAGTGGTAATTGACTGGGGGGAGTTAATGATCTGTTACACACGCCGCCCTGCGGCCGGCCGACACGGCGAAACAGAACCGGACATGGTGTCGCTGCTGATGCTCTGATCGACTCGCTTTTCGGCCGAGACGTAAAACGGCGGTTACGCGCCACCAGGCGCTGACGCTGACAGCCACCTGCTTGCCCAGATGCACTTGCTCGCCCACACTCACCGGCTCCCCCACACCCACCAGCTTGCCCACACCCACCTGTGCAGCTGAAATATGATCACATACTAGTGTGACACATGATTTGAGGGTAGTTTTGACCCAGGAATACATTCCTGCTCTCAGAATTGACAAATAATTCATTGTTCCTGAAATAATATTTACGGATTCAGATCATTTCAATCACTTTATCACCCTGACCCTGAGGCATCTGTGATGTTAATCACACGTTCAATCTTTAATTAGGTAACGAGGACAAGGGCGGTGAAAGCTTGATTTTTTTTATATGCCCCCCCCCCCCCCCCACTCTACTAGATTGTGTGGAACTTTTCGCACCCACGTCGCCATAGCAGAACCCCATAGCATAGGTGTTGAAAATTTTCGCAAACCCCCTTTGATCTTTAGTAACGCGCCAGCTTTTTCACTAAAACGGGTCATAATTCTTTACACCTCCCCCCCCCCCCCCGTCAAAGAGGCCAGAATTTTTTGTACCCCCTCCTAAGGAGGGGTCGATATTTGTTAACCCCCCCATGATTAAAATATGAACACTACCTTATCTTAGTGTTTTCCCCAATTCACTGTCCAATAAAAGTTAGAAAACATCGAGCACATTAACTTTAGTTTAAGGGAGTCTCCATTATTAAACAACAAGCGGGTCGATTTTATCACCCCTCTGAGCTCTCTTATTGACCCAGGGTACCCTGGGTCTCTGTGAGACGTTTTTCCAGCAAAAAAACAGAGATTGGTCAGCTGACTTTGAAGAGTTCCGCTGCATTTCTTGTTTCATTTATCTGGTTGAAATAAGCACATGCATATAGATTGAAACAAAATGTACCTCCCTCTTTTTTCAGTTTGTAAAAAAAAAAAATTGTAGCAGAAAAACGCTCTTGAAAAAAAGGAAAAACAACCCTGAAATCAAGTCTGTGTGAACTAATGCTGAAGATAGGCCCAGTGTTGCCGAAATGACGCCGGCACGCCGGCTTTTGCCGGCGTAGAATCTTAATGGCCGGCGTAGGGCCTTAGGACGCAGGCCATAATGGCCTGCCACAATCTCAGTTTCCCAATGGTGAAAGAATTTCTCAAATAGGTCAATTAGAAGCGAAGATATGGCCATATTTGTAAAATGGTTTATACATGTATTAGATATTTTTTCAATTTCTTTTAAGTCTTTGCTTAGTACAAAACAAGGTTAATGAAGTTTGTGGAGGTACCTTTGAATATCAAAATTTGTATAGCCTGCGTAAGAAGGAAATGGCCTGTGTAAGATGCCAAGACGCAGGCCACTTTGGCCTGCGTTCAGAAAAAGTTTTCAGCAACACTGTAGGCCAGTGACCTTGAATCCAGACTTTAAAAGATGCACGTTCACACAGACACCCATAGAGCTTAGTGTTAAAGGGATGGTGAGATCAAAATATGAGACGCTTTTGAAGAGGTAATGGGGACCAGGTGATCTCTAAAGGCCACAGGTTTTAACAAGACCATATCTTCGCCATTTATCGTCCGATTGACTCGCTTTTTGGTAGGGACAGAAGGTGGTACATGCCCGCAACCTGCAACTGTCGCCCACACCCACCTGCACACCCACACCCACCTGCTCTCCCACACCCACCCGCTCACCCACACCCACCTGAATGTCCTGAATGGAAATAACATACATGTATGACAGATGACTTGAAGGTACTTTTTAACAAGGAATTCATTTCTGATGCCAGAATTGACCAATGAATGATTATAAGGGAGTACTATATCTAAGTACATGATAAGCTACAGATCCAGTTTACCCTGATAAATATATTTCAGTTTCCCAACGTTCATTGAAACATTATATTGGATAAATATTTCGATGTACTGGAATATTATACATCTTCCGAAAAGCCCTGGGTCACTTGTGATATGTATCACACAATCCATCTTTCACAAGTGAAGACACACAACCTCGAAAAAGTATCCCTGTTATTGTATTGAGAGGGGAACAGCTAACGCAAAGGGTAAGAGGTACGACTACGAGTTATCATTATTACTGGATGGAAGGGGCGGGGCTTGGTGGGTATGGGGGCAGGGGTATAACTAAAACCAGGGCCGTCGGGGGAAGAGGGGAAGGGTCAACAATGAACACGATCCATTGCGATCATGCATTATTTCACCAGTCGTTCAAAATTTGCTACTCCCTTAAAACATGGCGGTCATATTTTTGCCCATGTTTGATATGTAGGGTCTGTTTTCCAAGTTGTTTTGATTGAAGTTGAGTAGATTAGGGCCTAAGTAGGGCAGGGATCGAGTAGGCCAGTGTTGAGCAATTGCTTAGAGTTCAGATTTATGGTGGGAGCTACATTTTGGGCTCGATGTGTATTTAGGCAAACATACATATCCATAGTAAATTTTATACATACAGTATTAAAATCTTGCTTTGTTGCAGCATTGCTGAACTCGTTGAAAAGGAGACCGAGTCCTGGTACAAGATGGACCCAGATCCGTTTGACGATCGGCACCCTGGTATGTCATTAGTGCAGTATTGATGCAGTTTTCAGTCATTATCTCCTTGATATTGCCTGGAAACCTAATTTAACATTTTACATTTACCTTTGACCATAGAGATGTATATTTACATCCATGCTTTAACCTCCCTTTGGATCACATTTTGGTGTATTCAGTCATCTAGCCGGGATTATGTGATGTGTGATTCTACAGGTTGAATCTCTTCATCTTACAGGGCGAGCCGATCCACAATGTGCACTTGGGCATTTGCTGAAGGCACTGTTCAAAAATGATAATTTCATGAACAAGGTAAGAAACATCTTATTTGATTTAATTCTAACTATGCCAGAGTATCCACACGTGTTGATGACACATGGTAAATGGTCAATTGTCTAACTTAAGTGGAAGAAAACCAGAATCTGCTATTAAAGAAGACAAATGTATATGTGCCATATCAAACTCTCGGAAAACTCAACCTGTCTTGACCCAAGGGCAGATACAGGGGATCTTGTGTTAAAGTAATTGGAACGTGGATCATTTCTCATTATTTCCAGTTGGTCAGCGACTACCTACTGAGTAACCGCGACCAAACCGAGCTGCAGACCGTCTCCTGTCGGCTTCTCTTTGATATCATGCCAGGCCTGGAAACTACTGTCGTCTTCCAAGAAAATGTAAGTTTTGTTGGACAGAATACCTTTAAATTGTCCCATATGTTTAAAAGCATATTTATGCTTTGGTGATACTGGTGGTGTCATTTAACGTTGACGATTATGGGTCCATAAGACTCACATTTTATACTATTTGAACTTGAGAGACATTACTACATATGGATGTTTAAAGAAGAAAGAAATTAAAGAAGGGATGACCTGATAACATGTTTAATACCATTTCTCTTTACAACAGGATGGTCTTGTGCGGCGTCTCGTTCATTGGGCTGAACATGCAGAGAACCCTCTGCGTTCTTATGCCACGGGCCTACTGGCAGGAGCTATGGAGATTCAGGACATAGCTGCTAACTTCAAGGACAACAACACTGTGCTGGTTAGTACATTTTATTTTAGAATTTTACTACGCAGGAATTTATGGTGTATAAAAATAACCCATTTAATCAGAATATATTTACATTGTATCGGTGTTGGCATCCCTTGTTTTGGCAAGAATGTATTATAATACATTTGTAATACTTAAATGCACAAGGCAATATAATAGTGGTATACATTTCAATATACATACATCATAACATGTATTGACACTTGTGAGATGAAATATCAAGGTTAAATATGTTTGAGTCTTTCAGTGTTTTCTTCAATGTTGTTTTTCTGTTTTCAGGTGCCAATGATGCTGAAGCGACTTCACACCCTGAAGAAACAGGATATTGAAGAAAAGAATGCCATGTTTCAGAGGCCGTTTGCCAACATTGGCAAGGTACATTCAAAATCAAATTTAGACAACCGACCTGAAGGAAGCACTCAAGATATAAACGGCAAGAGACCGAGAGAGGAGTCTACCGCAGGCACCTCGCCTACCTCTTCACCGCCGGCTAAAAAAGTTGCAACTATCGCAGAAAAGAGCACCACTATCGCAGAAAAGAGCACCACATCACTCGGTGAAACTCTGTGCCAACCCCTGCCAAAAACTCCACAGAAGGACATGTTGGGTGAAGAAGCACAAAAGAAAGACACTCCAGCGGAGGCCACTCCCTTGAGGAAGTTCCCTACGCCCCCTGGCTTACAGATGGCACACAAAATACACAAATCTAATGCACTAGCATTACGGATACCGAAGATGCTGTCTCCTAGAAAGGAATCATCAGGTAATGCAGTGTCTGGCGGTCATTCTATGTGTGTATGCATAAGCATTAACCTGTGACAGTCTTCTGTACAGAAGAAATAATATTTACACACAAATGCAAATGGTTTTAGCACGGGAAGTCTAGTTAGCGCAGGTACCGTTTAGCGCAGGTACCGTTTTGGTCCCTGTTACTGTGTTAGAAGGGCACATTGAAATATTATTAACCACTGAAAATAAATCTAAAATAAGCGCAGGTTCTGTATTAGCACAAAGTAAAGGAGAGGTTGGAATCTATACGTACCTTGTACTTAGGTTTCTTAGGTTACTTCACACTATTAATGTTGTCATTGCACGTGACTAATCCCCATTGTTGTCTGTCTCAGCTGATTGTAGCAACAGCAGCTGGGCAGAGATCGAGCCGTACATCATCGGCTCATACATCATGGCGCCACTATCACGCAGCATGGAGCAGCGGCTTATCTTCCAGTATCTCACCCCCATGGGCGAGTACCAGGAGGTCAGTGCATTACCTATCATAGAAGTGTATTAATATTCAGAAATTTGAGAGGTAATCCCTATATGACAAGGGCTTGTTTGAAGTATGTAACACATTTAGTGGTTCATTTGAAATATAAAAGGCCATATGTATAAAAAGGGTATTATTCTTCGAAAAGTGGTAAAATGATATAGGAACTTTTACAATTTCATTGTTTTCAGTGAAGAAAATAAATAATAATAATATAGATTTATGTTAGGCATATACCAACCGAACATCTACATTGAGTTCTCGGCCAGGTGTCAGATTGTAGAGTAACTTCTTTGTATATTTCAGCTGGTTAGCCACGTCTTTGAACATAACGCAATGGACTTGATATTCTATTATATCAACCTGCGTGAAAACAGAGATGTAAGACTTGCATTCGATGCACTCAAAGTAAGTTAAATTCCATTCATCTCTTTCGTGTCTTATTGATCGCAAAATTACGTTGCCATTTGATACTGAATATTCTTTTGACAATGTGATTTTTATTACTCACATATCTGTGTATGAACGCATCATTTTTATCATACTGCTACTAGCTTTTCTCTGGTCTCAAAGAGCCTAATCTTTACATGTTGATTCTATTTATCTGCAGTACCTAGCTGCTTTATTATGCCATAAGAAGTTTGCCATCGAGTTTATCCAAGACGGTGGGGTGGAGCGCCTACTGCAGGTTCCCCGTCCGTCTGTGGCTGCCACTGGAGTGTCTATGTGCCTCTACTACCTAGCCTACTTTGAGGATGCCATGGAGAGGGTAAATAGATTCTTTTTAAAACATATTTTGAGGTTGTCTTTTCAAATCTTAAAAAATCATAATAATTTAATAAGCCCCCTCTCTCGTAGGCGCCGCTCATATTATACCCACAACTAGAAACGATCAAAACCTCAAACAGTTTTAAACGCCCCTGGTGTTGATTCATTTAAATTTAATATTTGAAGCATTAGTGATCTGTCTTAAAGCTTTAGAAAATTAGTTACTAATTCTGATGATCTTTCACACAGGTGTGCACATTACCCTATGCGGTTCTCTCCGACATGGTTCATTACGTGTTGTGGTTGCTGGAGTGTTCACACGAGTCGGGACGTTGTCATGCTACCATGTTCTTTTCTCTGGCCTTCTCCTTCCGTGTCATCCTAGAATTGTTTGACCATCAGGATGGCCTACGCAAACTCTTCAATGTGGTACGTAGCTATAGTTCATTATATCTTATCTAATCAGTGACAGATAGATTTGGAAGAAACACTTGAATATTCACCCCAAATTTGTTGTCATTCTCTAAAATTTCATTTCGTCCTTCATTTGCGAGTCTGGGATGACTTTCAATATCGTAAAATCCCGGCTTGTAACATTTTGAATTTGTATACATTCATACTTCATCAGCTTTTATTTACTGATGTTTTTCCGCATGTCTGTTTGTTCCCGTACATATGTCCAAATGATCGATGGTATAGCTTTGAAATTTGAAACTGTTGCTTCTCGTACATGCTGACTGTTCTCACCTTATACCTACCTTTAACATAACTTGATGTTACTGTTTTAGATCAGTACATTGGCAATCCTAAACATAGAAGACAACGGTCCAGACCTAAATGATGATGAAGTCTTCACAAGCCGACAGGCGGCACGACATGTGTGTGTGGCGTTCAAGCGCTACCTGGAGGCGCACTTAGCCATAAAGGCTGACCGCGAGCGGCGGTCCTACTTACGGAGTGAAGGCGGTTCACCACTTGCTGACCTGCCAAGCTATAAGGTATGTAAGCCTACAACAGAGCAGGTCATTATCATAGAAAAAGACACGGGAAAGAAATATAATCTGGACTTAATGCAATTTATCCAATTTTTACATTCATGTAGAATAAAGATAGGTTTATAAAGAAATGATTACGCACAATATTGATTTTATGTTTTTAAAGGCAACCAAGTTTACAAGCGAGTTCGTTCAAAACAACATAGAACTGCTGTTGGAATGTATGCCACAGCGAGTACGATGGGAACCGGTGGACGATTTTGTGAAGCATGGTGGGATTACCCTGCTCCTCCAGCTGGTCGCCATGGCAGCTGACTGGAGCGCCTACACTGGAAAGTAAGTCACAATAGCAGTACTTTAACATTAAGAGGTGTTTGTAGACCGCAATTGTCTGAAATTTTACACTTTTTCACTTAGGATTACCGGGGGTAAGCTAAGTAGGCCTACTATATGGTCACGTGTGATAACTGAATATATCATTATTTTTTCATTTATTTATTTCCCATTTAAGACAAATGAAAATATACCGGATTTATAACCAATTTCAATATACCAGATTTATAACCAGTTTTAATACCATGTATTCTTGTAGAGCTGAAACGATCAAGTGCGCCCTGGACACCATATCTGTTTGTTCGGTGATGCCAAGATCGCAGCTGATGCTCTGTGAAGCCATCCAGCTTCCCGACAACACATGCACTCCGGCTATCAGGTGAGCACAATGGTTGGCTATTTTAAAAGGAAAGGAAATTATTTTAGATAAAGATCCAGAGTAAATGTGCACTTGTTGTTGGAAACTATCTTAATTGGATGTCAGTATAAATAAAACTTTTAATAATATATGAATAACAAGGCTCCTTATGAATATAAGAAGACTGATTGATGCCCTTCCTATCTGCTATGTAGCATCCTGTTGGGTCTTGCGGAGGGAGAGGCGGTAATGGATGCGGACGTACAACGCGCAGCACTCCATGTGGTCAACAACTGTGTTGGAGGACCAATCAGCCGAGTAAGAGACGTGATTTTGTAGATGTTTATCCCAAGTATACTAAGTGTAGAAAAATGAACTTGTTGCTTCACTTACATTAAATTAAAACCTTTTTAATAAAAAGTATCTTGAAGAGGAAAATACTCAGATGCATTGCTCTATTATGGTTTCATGTACAACATTGCATAAAAAAAATATCATGTTTATTCTCCTAACATCATTTATAACATAGAACTAAACCGAACCTTTTCCTGTAAGGTTAACGGCGGTGGGGTGGCACGGTTTGTCGGTGGATCGGCCTCCAGACGGAAACCCTCCATCAGGAACACTGAGGACCTCCTAAGTAAGATGTGGAAAAATGTCCGCTCCAACAATGGAATAATGGTGAGTAACAGAAAGTGATATGCACCAGCACCTTGTATTATAAGGTTTTATAATTCAGACATTCAGTAATGAGCCATAAAGAATCTCGGAAGTCACTGGACTCATGTGTTGTTTTTTCTATTCTAGGTACTCCTCAAACTGCTGACCATCAAAACACCCATCACAGAAGCCGATTCCGTCCGGGCACTGGCCTGTAAAGTGAGTACCGTGATTTCCCGCATATAACCTGTATCTTGCGTATGACCCGCACCCCGACTTTGGGAGAACCATATAACTCGCACATGGGGTCTAAAAATTGCTATTGTAGTACTGTACTATACTTCCCAAAAAAACTCATATTACCCGCACCTAGATTTTGATAATATTGTAGAACACTGAAGTTTGGTTCGGATATAACCCGCGGGAATTTACAATACCGGTATATCTTCTCTATATAACAGACCTCATGACTGCCAGTAACTTTCAAATGATGTGTCTTCAATTGGATTTGTTTGGACCTTGCGGGGAGAGAAATAGAGTGAGAATGAATATATTCCAATTAACACATGTTTTCCTTTTTACAGGCCCTCGTTGGTATAGCCAGATGTGATACCGTCAAACAGATTATTGGAAAGCTGCCTCTGTTCAACAACGGACAATTGCAATGTAAGCCACTTTGTACCTTGATAACCACGATATATACCATTTAACGCAAGGTAACTAATTATGATCTATTTAATTTTGATATCTAATTTCTATGTATGGCATATAAGAGTGATTTTCTTCAACATTGCAGTGCTTATGAAGGAACCCGTGCTACAGGATAAGCGCAGTGAACATGTCAAGTTCTGCAAAAGTGCCAATGACCTAATCGAGCGGGTTTCAGGGAAACAACAAAATCCCAACATTGATGCGTCTCTGGATAGGATCCGAAAGGTAATACATGCAATATTTATTTCAAAAGCATTGACAGTCTGATGAAAAGGGCAACTATGCTCAATTGCTATAAACCTTTGATCTTTGTGAATGTTTTAAAGGCGTTTTCATCGTCGTCAGTACAGTAGTATACTTTATTTCACGTCTTCAAAATATTTATGAAACCTAGCTTTAGATGTCCATTTTGATGGAATTGATAACACGAGAGATTCGCTCTAATTGATCAAATCTTCACTCATTGAGATTAGGACAAATCAAACACTCGTTTTGGATGAATTCTGGTAGACTTTGCTGGGCGCATTGATAATATTTGCATTGACAAGACTTATATATTTGTTTCACTACAGGCTGATGTTGTAGCACAAACCAAAATACATTACCAAGAAAAGGAGCTTCTACAGCTCATTCATGAGCATCTCACAAGCAAAGGTGAGTCCCCGGGGTCGTTGCTTCTGTAGTAAATATCCGTGCAAAAGTTTGATATTATATAATATTGCAGATTATGTGCGTTTCCACACACTAGAAGTTCCTCTTTTGAACCAGGTCGTCGATATTAAATTCCCCTGTGCTGAGTCTCTTTTGAAGAGAAAAATAAAGTATGTCTTTCCATTACTAGGTTTGATAGATACAGCGGTGGCTCTACAAAGGGAAGCTGAGTTACCACGTTCCACTACATCTACCGTTCAACACCCATCTACTCCAAATATCTACTCCACGCCAATATCCACTCCCAAACTGGTAAGTCTGTATTAATAGTCCCATTGTGGTTGCTGAGTAACTCTTACTAAATCACTAATGAGTTTGTCTGAAAATTATCAGGTCCGGCCTCACTAAGTATGTTATCACGATGTAAGATTATTTAGTCCCACAGTGGCCATTGAGGCATCGTTTAGCGTGTATTCATGGTATTATGCTTTCTAAATTGTCAACAGTTTCTAAAAACACGACTGTCAAGTTGCACATTTTATTTGCGAAGTCTGCCTTCTCTTAAGTGTCCCATTAGAATGTGTCTTTTTTTTTAAAGGGAAACAAATAGCGAGATGTGAGGTCCCCCTAGGAGTCATACCTTCACCCTTTTAGGATGACAGCTCCCCCTGGGTGTAGTTATTTCAGGGATGCAATGTCCCTCTCAGGATGTCTCTGACTAAAGATGATCAATTGTAGTACTACCGGGTAGTCACCAACTATTGTAAGACACTCATAGGAGAGTTAGTTAGCCAAAACTACCACATCCATCCATAGGAGATCGTTCGGTGTGTACATATATAGTATCTGTAAAAATATCATTTTATTTTCCTGTTCACTCCTCAGGAAGTAAAAGCCTGGCCAAAGGCGAGATGCCTACAGGTAGATGATAAAACTAACAACTAAATACTCAGTGTATTATAATGCATGCATACAGGGCTGGAACTTAAAGAAAATTAAGAACTGAAAAGACTCACAAATGTGTCCAAAAAGTTAACAAAGGCAAAAATTGAGTGTGTTTGTAAG
This sequence comes from Harmothoe impar, assembly GCA_947462335.1. Taxonomy (NCBI): domain Eukaryota; kingdom Metazoa; phylum Annelida; class Polychaeta; order Phyllodocida; family Polynoidae; genus Harmothoe; species Harmothoe impar. Next base: position 60,966,968 of record OX381704.1, read on the forward strand.
ACAATATATGACAAGACAATTTATGTAAGACAAGGGAATTAAATATGGCAAATAATGAATTCATGAAGTTCGACCCCTGATTAATGTTAGTAGTGATAGATATTGTCAGTATACATGTTGTCTTTTTCCAATGCGTTTTAAGCATATGGCCTGGTGAATAGAATTAAGTTTTAAAAAAACGTTTGTACATGTTTGTAATTGTTAAGGAAGAAAAAATATCATTGTTTTTATTAATGGTCCTTGAGTGCATATTCTGTACTTACCCGTGGTCTGGTATATACCGGGACTCATTGATTACAAAAACTTGTTTGTAAAAAGGAAATATTAAATGAAGGTAAACACAAAAAGAATCGATGAAATTGAGTTCACGCTCACAGGTTTGAAATTTGGTGGTTCTTTTCCCGCTAGTAGATTATCTATTGAATATTGCATGGTGCATGTGTATTTTGTTTTGAATATAGAAGTGTATGTTGTTACGTTCGTTACGTCCCATATACTGCTACAAGTATGATGTGTAATTTGTCCCTCTGAAGTTTAGAAAGCAAAAGCTAAAAACCTCATATAGCATTAGTGACATTAGTACTGATTATAAAGAGGGAGGGGGGGGGGGTTATCCATATATATTTGGTGATGATACATTTTAAAACCCAACCTTGAGTTCGGCAGGCATACAGCGCCGTAAGTTATGCCAAATATTTGGTGCAGATACTGTAAAATAGCAGATTAAAGTATTTGACTAATAATTTTGCTAATCCTCATATCACTACTCCATCCCAAAGCCCATGATATATAGTTTTAAATGTATATGTTGGTCGTGCTCATAATCACACCACTGTTTTACAGGGTCGTCAATTCAGCAGCCCGGCGTCAACACCGGGCAGTAAGTCCAGCATCACGCCGCACAGCACGCCCATCAAACTTAGCATCAGTCGAAACACTTCACCGGTACTAGCCAATACACAACGGGTAAGGCCATTTGTACTTCTGTAGGGAAAATATTTGAGCATTTGCAGCTAGTAAAAGCTACCCTGACATAGCTATGGCATAACATGGATCCAGGAACTTAACTAAATTCCACTGTTCTGTTCTATTTTTATAGATGCAGCAAACAAAGCGGATCATCAGACAAAAGCATGAGGTAATTAGTAGTATCCAGACGCCTCTCAAGCAACAAGTCGCGAAGCGCAACCCAGGGGTGTCGCTTGACAAAATCGTAACGGAGTACCTGAGGAAACAGCATGCTGTATGTAGGAACCCAGTCGTCACCTGCCCCATGTTCTCCCTACTCACGTGAGTGTATTGTCATGTATTATACATTGTAATAAGCTTAACCCACGCATAAGCCGCACCCCTAATTTGGGAGAATAATGAAAGCAGCACCTGGGGTGTGATTTTGGCCAATTAAGTATTGTAGTATACCTCTAAAAACCGTTTTATAAACTGCACTCTCACGTAGAGATACTCATATAGGCCGCACTGTTTCTAGTACAAGCCACGGCCTTTACATACGAATTTCAGTAAAGGGATTTGTGCCCAGCTGACCGCTCTCATTTGGTTGAAGCTACTGTATACATTACACGACTGTCTTCTGTATGCATTGACTTAAATATTTTTCTATTGATACGTCCCCTTTTCTGCATCCACTGAGCAGCTCTATTCTGATGACTAAAGAAATGTGTGTTTCCCTTTAGGCCACATCGGTGTCCAGACCCCATGAACCGTAACCGGGCCCCAACAAATTTCACCTCTCGTATATTCCAACGAATGGTAAGTCAAGTTTCTTTGTGTTTGTGATATTAAATGATTATTATTTAAAGGCAAGTGTGTGATAAGAGGGATATTTTGTAGATTGAAATAAACATATATATATGCTTGTGTAGAGGGATATACATGTATACCATTGACTGTAATTGTAAAAGCAGTTCTGAAAATGAGGATTCAATAAAAAAATAAAAAATAAATTTAAATACTCTCACGTGTAAGTTCTTTGTAACATACATGTTGTTCTCTTATTTGTTCTTATAGTACACGCCGCGGTACGGTGGGCCCGATGGCCTGAAATTAGATAGGAAATACATCTACAACAAGTGAGTCATCAGCTTCTTTAGTCTCCCCACGTCAGTAACCTCTAAATGTTATTCCAGCTCATATAGTTCTGATTTCTTGTAATTTATTCAACATAAAAACGCGTTCAGGACGCAGTATAAATCATTTTGATGTGAGACAAAAATCAACAGATTACAATGCTTGGTTATGATAATTTGCTGTGGTCCCATTGTATATCTGTTCATCATCTATATTTCTGCCCACAGATTCCGACCGATCCGATCGTATCGCGACACAGACGAAGACGGCTGCTTCTCCTGCTGTGCTTTCTCGGTGGGTACATCTTGTCATCAGAAATTCTTGTTCTCACAAATCCTTCTTTTAGTATGCACTTCCACATGACCTGATTTATGTGTTTCAATTTGAATATCATCACATTTATCCATTTGTGTTATTTAGGCCTGTGAGCAGTACCTCTTGCTAGGGACCTATTCTGGTGAACTGACATTCTACAACATCCAAACGGCAGAGGTAAGTGTTAAATCTATCATATCATTTTAAATATTGTCCATGCATGATCTGAGAGTACTTTATTTTTTCAGATAATAGTGGCAATCTTTTGTTTGTTACTTCAAATACAGCACTTACATATTGCTGTGATCATCAAAGTATGTACATTACACACAGATTGACCATTTCTTTGTATGTATTGCAGGAGACGAAAAGCTACACATGCCACAACTCCCCGTTAACGCACTGCCAACCGTCGAAGGTAGGATTGTCTTTCATAACTAATAAACTCTGACTCGTATAGTGTAAGGTTTCTACAGATAATCACACCGGTGATTGAATTCAGATCGTTTGATATATTTGCATGAGCCCATCACTCTTAACAAGCCGGTGCGAATATCTCTATTAATTTATCAATATATTTTTTCCAGGATGGAAACTTGGTGTTAACGTCATCTTCATGGGGGAGACCATTGTCAGCCATGTGGCATGTAGGAGAGAGAGTTGAAGTGAAGTAAGTAGGCATTCAAATGCTTTTCCATGTTTTTAATTGATTAACATCATTGCATTTTATCAATGTTACAAAGCAAGCATTCGGCGTAATGCGCCCCTTGGATTTATATAAAAGTGTTTTATGATGGTTTAGTAGTTTAAGTAGTGAAGAAAAATAAGTATGATAAATATCAGTATCATATATAAACATGCATATGTGTCTGTGTGTTGTATGTAACAGACATAACCGAGTATTTAATATTGTTTGACAGGCACAACTTTGACTATGACAACTACGTAGAATTCAGCAAATGGAGCCAAGACAGAATCATAGGAACAAAGGACGAAAAGGCCCACGTAAGTAACACCCGAGCAGTAAGATTAAAACAAAAACAACCCTTGAATAATCAGAATCTTATTGGAACAAAATTCTAAATCACGAATTCAGATACAAATTACAATATATACAATATTACATGTAATTGTATGATTCAGGATTGGAACAATTTTTATGCCAACAAAATGAATGTAATATTGACATATTCTGTGTCTAATATTCTATGTTGCCCCTAGTTGGTAAAGTTTATATACTTCTCTTGCCAGGTTTACGATGTGGCAACAGGCCGGCTCATCCAAACTTTGTTCGACCCGGACAAGGCCAACAACTACTCACGTAACCGAGCCACCTTCAACACGATGGACGAACTGGTGCTAAATGACGGCGTGTTGTGGGATGTGAATAGCGGCAAGGCGCTGCACAAGTTCGACAAGTTCAACCCCAACATCAGTGGTGTCTTCCACCCCATGGATCAAGAGATCATCATTAACTCTGAAGTCGTATCCTTAAAGCAGTGTTCTGCAGCAATGTACCTGTAAATAGATGTACTGAAAAACCTTGCATATAACCCACCCATAAACTTATAAGAAATCCTATAACCCGCCCCGGGGTGTGAAAATTGCTAGAAAAAACCCGCAGTGGGGTTCAAATTGAAGAGCGCCCCGGCGCTTAATCGCGACGGTACGGTATATGCAGTGCTTTACGATAGTGTCACTTACAAACTGTAGGGGTAGAGACGAAAAATGTTATTACTCATGAGTGTGAGGGCTGGGCGATAGATATTGCCAGTGTGAATCTACAAAATTAATTAAATTAAGTAGAATTAAATACAATCGATCACCTTAACTGTCAAACAGTGGGATATGCGAACCTTCAGATTACTCCACACCGTACCTGCCTTAGACCAGTGCCAAATACGCTTCAACCACAATGGAGACATCATCTACGGTGATTACTTTATCCTGATTATGCCATACATATTAACTTATAATGTAAATGCAGGAATGATAGATTTGTACATACCAATCTGTTAAATATGGATGCACAGTAGCTATGTAACTATGCATCTTAACAGTGTAAGTACTTTGTACAATATCTATGTAATTATGCATTCAATACGTTCAGTATGATTTATTTATATCTTGTCACACATAGCTATCCACCAAGACGATGACGATAACCTTGACGACGAGACGATCAAGAGTCCTTTCGGTTCTTCCTTCAGGACGTTTGACTCAACAGACTACAGCAACATCGGTAAATATGAGTATTTACTACCACATGAAAACCATATGACTTTAAATCCACTAAAAAAAAAACATGATAAAAGTTGACAAATATAGGCATTTTTTGGTATCGAATTAAACCTTATACTGTCAGCAATGCAGTGGGATAGAAATAACATATTCTCAAGATCATTAAACTCTTATATACTAATATGAGAGTGGCATAAACTAAAGAATCTACCCCGATTGTAGAATATCAGCTTGCAATGATGTCACCTCAGGATTGATCCAGGGCCCTCGTGCCTCTGGGACAAAACCATCGCTTTTTTTCAACTTTTAATACTAACTTTCTTCTTTTCAGGCACATTTGATGTAAAGAAGAACATCTTCGATCTGTGCACAGATTCATCAGACTGCTATCTTGCTGTGATTGAGGTAAAATATAGCATATACAGCATGTTTAGATACTCGCCAATATACAATACATGTACATATACATGTACATGTACATATACGTCACTATACTGTGGCACAGACTCTGCACTTATAGCATTAAATCCGATACAGACCCTCAACTCAATCTACCAGAAAGAATTAAATCGGAACATCATTTCACGTGGTTTGTTTGGTTAGTCTTTTCCAACCCATCTCCGTTATGATATTAAAAGTGAATGTATAACTTGCAAACTTTAAAAGTAAGTGTTTCCTTCACATTGGGAGGTTAGAATATCTTGAGTCAGGACTGTAAGTTGTGTCATAAGCTCGGATTCGGATCAGAGGATCATCTAAAACACCAATCATGAACCTTCCTCTAACTCGTTATGTTTGGATGCTTCAGAACCAGAAGTCGCCAGAGACAATGACGGATGAGAGTATATGCCGCCTCTATGAGGTGGGTCGGTGTCGCCAGGATGACGAAGATGCCGGCGAGGAAGATGAGGAAGAGGAAGAAGAGGAGGAGGAAGATGACGACGGGGATGGGGATGATGATGACGACGACGATGATGATGACGATGACGACGACGATGACGATGGTAGTGCCGGCAGTGATGGACCCGATGGTGAGTATTTAATGCATAGTTTCATGTAACATATTTCAGCTAAGCTGGCGGTGAGGGGACCAAATATGATATGGGTAATATGGGTGCCTTACCCACCTCCCATGCTGGCTACCAAAGCCTGGATGGCAATGGGCAGGTCTGTGTCCCCTTTTTAAAAAAAAATTAGCTCCCGACCAGGGTGCTTAGATATTGAAATTGGGTGTTTTATGATGCTGGAGATTTCATTCACAGCAACTATTGAGATAAATGTCAAATGTCAAAGAGACAAATCCGGTAGTATATTTTAGCTTAAAGCTTTGAATATAGACACCGCATGAAAAACTGAATATTCTACTACAATGTACTAGGATTAGTTGACGGGTATATTGAACGCTGTCAAGAAGGTGATGGGTTTCCCTTCCTTTATAGTAAAAGGAATTCTTTTAGATACTCAATCATACAACGTTCACTTTCAGAATGCAGTATATGTTGACCAATTTACAGAGTAAGGTTACGTTTACACCTTAATGGGTATGTTGCTATGAGTTTTAAGTTCATTACTAGTTCCCTGTGTACACTTATGGTGATTGAATACAATAAGCTTTAAATGGAAACCTCAGCGCTAGACCTAGAAAGACATCCCTTTCTTGAAGTGTATGACTGATGTATTCTAACAGGAATTGTGTTTTCTTGCAGGTGATGATAGCGGTGACGATGACAGTTCAGACTCAGACTCTGATAACAACGATGATCAGGTCATAGAGATTTTGGGCTCTAGTGAAGTAGAGGACGATGATGATGAAGATATGGACGATGTCTACTTCCAATTGTCTGCAAATATGTAAAAAGGAAATGTGATGTGACTGCGAATCTGCACTGTCTAGTGGTCAAGGAGATTCATGGAAATAGTTGCTCATGGGGGATTATTGGTGTGTTTTTTTAATTGATTGAAACCCTATATGATTATAAACCTTGAATTTTATCAACTGTAAGAGACATGGGTCTGGTGTTTTAATTCTAGGTGTATGGAAGGAGTCAGGTGTATGTGTATTTCGACTTGTCCCAGTCCTATCGTCCATGGTGGTCTAGAAGTATACGTGGTGACATGGGTTATGTTACCATAATGCCAAAGGTACAGTTGCATTTAAAACCAGGATTTAAATATTACCTCCTGCATATCAGAAGGAATGGGACTTTTCGACACAAGGAATCAGTAGATCATATAAAACTACTTGGTAGTACCATATATATGTTGTATAAATCGCTTCCCTCCAACTGTACGATATACCTATATCAATAATCATACAAAGAAACAGTAAAATAGACCATGATCTGCATCAACTAGGAGAACTATTACTTGAGCAGTATATGCTTTCATTTGATCAGCATGTATTTGTGGATGCTACTGCGAGATTAACCGAAGTCGGGTTTATGCCAACTAGTGTACATCAATACAATAACAATTTAAATACATATACCAGTATGTCATCATCTATTTTAACCAAAAGGGAAAGTCCCACAGTTATGTTATCATGCTTTATCAATGAGACTTGCAATGCTATGCCAAAGTAAAGAGAAACTTGATAGTAAAATTGACATTTTTTAATAACAAAAACCGAAATCGATTGTTATGATTAAGTAGATTAATACAGTGTATCAGAAATGAATTACAGCAAAAGGAAGTATCAGTGATATGTGTCAAATGAAAATTCATCTGCATCTTTATGTTTGGTTGAGTACATTGTATACATGAAGTGAAAAGGTCCATTGCGTGATATGTATATCCCATGCTTTGTTGTATACGGATTGAATACATGTGGCTATAGATCATTGTTCAAATCTTTGGACTCTCCCTATTGAGATAGTAATGTATGGATTTTTGTTATTTCCATCGTAATCATAGATAAATTGCTGTTACATGAATGGCTTATGTACGGTGAGAAAAAAAATGAAAATAACCAAAGTCAAAGGGTAATATTTTTGAGTTTTTTGGCTTGTAAAATATTGATGCAGATTGTTAAACTGATGGTGGCGTTTTGCAAAAGGTTTGATGCCGTTTCTGTCGTGCTTGTGCCAACACAATCTGTTACTCATGTTTATAAGATTAGGACTGGGTCGGTCTTTTAACACTAAAATACAAAATGTAGTTACCCGGTACCTTAGGTTTCAAGAAAATGAAACATCCTTGGAAATATTAATAGCACCTACTGTTTCTCCGGTGGGTCAGATATACCGGTACTTCTGGGTTAATATTTAGTGTCAAGTCATTTGAACATAGTAAGAGATGGCAGTAGTATCATGTTTGTGGGTTGATTTATTGTAAGGTCCATAGTAAGTCATAGTTCTGTGCTACCCATGGACTGTAAGGGTCATTATCTTACTTCATTTTCGAAATGATTAAGTTCATGTACATTGTATACAATTAAATAGTACCGGGGTATTATGACTATCTTGGGAGGCCCTAGGCCTAGACACCATTTGAACCTAATTTCACTGGATTCCTGTACGGTACCTTTATATTAGTGAGTATGAGTTTTATGATGATAACCCGTAGCTCCCGGCACATGATAAGGTTGGGATAATGTGTGTATGTGTAAACTGCTCCAATTAGTTGAAAGTAGCGGATGGTACATTGCTCATGGCTGCATTTCAAACGCAATTGTGTATGTACAAAATAAACATATAAAAAAAAAGTGTATCTTTCCCGTACATTTAGCCTGATATGACTGTTTGTCACGGAACGTCCTCAAACAGACATTTTTAGTTCTCCACCCTATAGTATACACCGTACTGTTCAACATAAGAGATGCATCTGTTGACTCCTGCGTTCCTGGGTTCATGTGTTTGCAGGACGATCATCAGAAACTCTAGTATAAATCGATTTCTAGTATAAATCTAAGAAAGGGGCCTCCACGAAGCTACGTTGCTCTCCGCTCCATGCTGGTTACAATGTAGTCCCCAGAGAGAATTTCATTTATTAATCAAAGGGAGGCGGGGGCGTAAAGAATTTCGACCCCTCTTGGGGCGGGGGTGTAAAAACCGATGTCCCTATTTTACGAAAAAGCTTGACGTTACTATAATTTATGGGGGCGAACATTTTCTGCCAGGGGAAGGAGGGAAGAACTCTGTACCCCCATCCTGTAAGCCTAATTGATAATTGAACACACTCCCCAACTGGCCCAAGGCAATTATTGCTTCCTGCACAAATGGTGTGGTGTCTAAGAGAAGAACTAAAAACATGTTTGAAACAATGTCAGTGGAGTACCTGATAGCTCACAATGTCAGGATATGTTCGCTATGACACCACACTATCTGTGCAGTCACCGTATACTATTCATGGCTGAGACTGATCAGGAAGTAGTACAAGTAACTTTTGATCCTTTAGAGAGGCGTCGCCTGCCAAATCGCGGGATCCAATCAACACATAGTTTACAAGAAAGTGGGGCGCCGCGCGTGCGCGGCGCCCCACACCAGTCACTCTCCAGTCTCATATTCCCTTCCTACAGACTGGTAAAGACCATAGTTCTACAGGACGTTTGGAGATTGCTCACCTGTCAATCATTTTTCGTGCTCAGAAAGGATATTTTCCAGAAATTGTTACTCGTAATTCAAGCCATCTTACACATTTAGTAACGGTAAACGTTTCTCATTTTACATCACAGAGAAGTAGGACTAATGATCTTCAGTCTTAGGTAATATTATGTGTAGTTCAACTTGAATTGTATTCATAGCGAAGCAGTTTGATGTCTTTGGGCGATAATAGAGCCGTTTGTCACTTACAGTCTAGGGTACCGCATGGGGTACCGTAGACCTCTATAAGAAAATCTCACCCCCCCCCCCCATGGCAATAATAAATGAACACTCCCTTAAGAGATAGGCCCAGGGTGGGGGGGGAGCAGTCACTCTCGTATCCCTACCAAGTACCGTAAATTCCCGCGGGTTATACCCGAACCGAACCCTCAGTACTACAAAATTCCCAAGGTCTAGGTGCGGGTAATACAAGGACTTTTGGTAGTTTAGTACAGTACTAAAATCGTAATTTTCAGACCTCTGGTGCGGGTTATAGGGATCTCTCAAAGTCGGGGTGCGGGTTATACACAAGATGCGGGTTATACGCAGGAATTTAAGGTAGTAAACGCCCTCCGTTGAAAGACGAAATTCAATCGGGGGGGGGGGGGGGGAGGTACACAGGTGTGCGACTGGCAAGGGTAGGCCTACTTTTTAAACAAAATCTCCCTAGCAATTCTTTGCCGGAATTTTGCAGACACGGGTAACATTTTTCGGTGAAATTACTTATCCATGTTACATTTAGTGTTTTTCCTCTTCCAAAAAAAGACTTTTCGGCCGAAAATGCTGTAGCAAAGGTAGGTTTTTGAAGTAAGGACTCCCTAGCAAGGGTAAGGGTTGCATTGGTCCAGCCGCACACCCCTATGAGAAAAAATCCAAGTACCCCCCCCCCGGGGAGATAGGACTATAATATGCTAGGTATAATAAACTGTATAGGGAATTCCCGGGGATGCCCAGGCTGCATGGGTCATTTGATGATGCTGCAGACCTACGTCTGCGGCTTCTTGCAAGTTGGCCCCACTCTACACTATGCGTGGGGCTTGGTAGAGATTGCTTATTACGAGTAGATCTATTCCTGCCATTCACGTGAGTTTATCATCCCTCTATTACCTATATCCTTTCATCTTCTGAGTGCAAATGTACAGTATTTCAAACGGGGTTTGATTATTAGCCAACCTAGGCCAGTGTCCTACTAAAAGGGGCTTGATTTCTACACATTTTAGGGGGTTAGGGGCCGTCCATAATAAAGAAAAACATTACGAGTGGGCATATTATCAGGAGCTGTACGTATTCTAACTTGGACACCCACGCTACTTGCAGATATAGCGTAGGTATCAAATAATTCCGACCTTGACATCATAAGGGTGGAATACACAGTATACTTATGTGTATTCAAGTATAAATATGTTTATTCAACTGTCAGGTTGCGAGATCCCTTTGAAGTTGGATGTGTATTTACGAATACACAAGGCCGAGGGCATGATTTTAATCCCTTAATTGGTGGTAATTAGAAGATGTGTATTAGAACTAGCGCAGTTTAGCGCAGGCTACGCTTGTATGAGGCTAACGCCAATCTCGCTCCGAGTCTAGGCATTAGTATTGAAGAGCCCACTGAATCATACGTATTCATGCAGCCGAGAAAGCCTACCTAGGTGGCGCCACTAGCGCTGAGTCCACGCTAAAAAACAGCTCCACTGACAGCGAGGCGGTGCATACTCCCATAGTGCCTCAGGTAGCCTACAGGTGTGCAGGTAGACCGTAGGGGTCCCTCAGGTAGCGTACAGGTGTGCAGGTAGACCGTAGGCGTCCCTCAGGTAGCGTACAGGTGTGCAGGTAGACCTTAGGGGTCCCTCAGGTAGCGTACAGGTGTGCAGATAGACCGTAGGGGTCCCTCAGGTAGCGTACAGGTGTGCAGGTAGACCGTAGGGGTCCCTCAGGTAGCGTACAGGTGTGCAGGTAGACCGTAGGGGTCCCTCAGGTAGCCTACAGGTGTGCAGGTAGACCGTAGGGGTCCCTCAGGTAGCCACAGGTGTGCAGGTAGACCGTAGGGGTCCCTCAGGTAGCGTACAGGTGTGCAGGTAGACCGTAGGGGTCCCTCAGGTAGTGTGCAGGTAGACCGTAGGGGTCCCTCAGGTAGCCTACAGGTGTGCAGGTAGACCGTAGGGGTCCCTCAGGTAGCCTACAGGTGTGCAGGTAGACCGTAGGGGTCCCTCAGGTAGCGTACAGGTGTGCAGGTAGACCGTAGGGGTCCCTCAGGTAGCCTACAGGTGTGCAGGTAGACCGTAGGCGTCCCTCAGGTAGCCTACAGGTGTGCAGATAGACCGTAGGGGTCCCTCAGGTAGCGTACAGGTGTGCAGGTAGACCGTAGGGGTCCCTCAGGTAGCGTACAGGTGTGCAGGTAGACCGTAGGCGTCCCTCAGGTAGCGTACAGGTGTGCAGGTAGACCGTAGGGGTCCCTCAGGTAGCGTACAGGTGTGCAGGTAGACCGTAGGGGTCCCTCAGGTAGCGTACAGGTGTGCAGGTAGACCGTAGGCGTCCCTCAGGTAGCGTACAGGTGTGCAGGTAGACCCTTTTCAGAAGCTTTTCCTTTCAACTCCAGCCACTGGTGGGGTTTGTGAGGGGACTGAGGAGAGGACCCTTCAAACTCCGAGCATTTGTGAGGTGTATGAGGGGACCTCAGAGGCTCAATCCCTTCAACTCCAACCTCTCCTGCAGCCTCCCCTCCCCCCACCCCCACATCACCTCCCCCCCAACCTTTCCTGCGGCTTCCCCGGGGCCTCCCCTCTCCCACACCTCCATCAATCCCCCCCCCCCTCACCTACCTCTCCTGCGGCCTCCCCTCCCCTCAAATACCTTGGGAGTTCAACGGACTGGGCGTCCCCTCACACACCTCACCAGTGGTCACCTCACTCGGTATATGTATGTATTTATAGGAGAAACTTAGGGCCTTGCAAATCTTTTCGTCATACACAAAATTCGTTATATAAGAGTTTGTAATAACAGAGTTTTACTGTACATCAATATTTCACTACCGTAAATTCCCGCTTATGACCCGCACCTTGCGTATAACCTGCACCCCGACTTTGGGAGAATCCTATAACCTGCATTTGGGGTCTGAAAATTGTGAATTTAATACTGCTCAATACTTTAAAAAACACTTGTATTACCTGCCCCTAGACTTTGAGAATATTGTATAACCCGCACTACAGGTTTGCGGGTTATATACAGGAATTTACCGTACTTATCAGAAGAAAATCTGTAAAAATTGTGTCACACATTCTTTAAGGTACATGTACCACTATATTACTTTATCTACCTTTCTTCATCATGTCTCCTAGCTCTCCTCCTCATCCAATTTACCTCATTTTCTTAGGAAACAAGCTCCAAACCAGTTGTAGATGTACTACCTGTGTTGTTGGTGAATGGCAGGTGTTGTAGGTAAGTTATAAATGTCAGGTGACAGGTGTCATAGGTGAGTGGTAGATGTGCTACTGGTGTGGTTGGTGAGTGGTAGGTAACCTACAGGTATTTTAGGTGAGTGGATGGTACCGTAGGTGAGTGGTAGGTGTCATAGGTGAATGGCAGGTGTCGTAGGTGAGTGGTAGATGTACTACAGGTGTTGTAGGTCAGATGTAGGTGTTGCACAGTAAAATTCTGTTACAGCGAATTCAGTTATAACGAATAATGATATAACAAACAAATTGTTTCGCCAAAATCCTTTCCCATACATTCCTATAGTAAAGAAATTCTGTTAGTACGAATCTCTTCAGACATGAATTTGTTTATAACAAATTTTATTTTGCGATGCACTGATTTTATTAATGGGAATTGTAGTATGATACAGGGGAAGTGTGGGCTTTATATAGTGACATGGTACTTTTTCTCGTTGATTCCCCTCCCCTAGGTCAGAGACCAAAGCTAGAGGAGGTGGGAAGGGGGATGGTTTTCACATTCACCTAGGGTGGGGTGCAGAGGGAAGGGGGGGGGGGGGGGGGGGGGGTCGGCTGTCTTTGATTCCCCTCACCTCATTCGGAAACCAAAGGTGGTGGTGGGGGGGGGGGGGGGCTTCCCACACTCACCTAGGCGGGGTGCAGAGGGGGTGGGGGCTGTCTTTAATTGACTCAGGGTAAACTGAGTTATATACGATGACTGAACCAAGAATTATAACGTTTTTGTGACATGGGAGAATGTATATCATTCAGTCTGTGTGGGACATTGATATGAGATGACAAAAGGGATAGATAGGCAAGATGGGGGCCAAATTTTCCTTCAAAAAGAAATTTAATGTCTTTTCTTCCATGTGATATTGAGCTGCGATCTTCGGGTACTAATATCTCTCTTTTCGGTAAACTTTTAACTACTGTTAAATTGCTGAGTGGTAGGTGTCCTACAGGTTTTCTAGGTGAGTGGAAAGTGTCATAGGTCAGTGACAGGTATGGTAGGGCAGTGGTAGATGTCCTACAGGTGCTATATGTGAGTTCAGGTGTCGTAGGTCAGTGGTAGATGTCCTACAGCCGTCATAGGTGAGTGGCAGGTGTTGTAGGTGAGTGGCATGTGTCCTACAGTGTAAGTAAGGGTAGTGTAATGGATGTACAGGTAAGGATGACGGTGTAGGTATTGGTGAATGGTAAAAGTCCTGTGTGTGGTACCCAGGTTCGATTCCTGGCTTGGTCTATATAATATGATATCAATATGATATTATGCTGGTGCGAAAGTGGATAGATTGACCAATGGTCCAGCCACATACATGATAGAAGTTTAGATACATTTTATCGAATATCATGAAAATGAATAAAATTTTATTAAACAAAAAACAAATATATATATACTGATGTCTATTTCGGTTGGGCAAAGGGGCAGTTTAGGTATTAATGTGATGTGTTGTAGCATGATCATATTTATACTAAAATTCACTCATACATAAATGTTTAATGGCTACTATTTGCTTGAGGAAACAGCAGGAGAGGTGACCTCCACGACGAGAATCAGCATGTATGAGGACATGGCAAGATAGGTGACAAGTAAGGGAGTCATGCCCAAACACCATAGATGACGACATTATCATGTGGCTGCATATGGATCAAAAGCCAACTGGCCGTTTCCTAGGTGACTTTCGCATTTTTGTGACTTAAAGTCATTTGATATTTTGATTAAAAAGTGGCTTCCGGGTGTTGTCGGGGACAGGCAGATGTCATAGGTAAGTGGAGACGGACCTGTGAGTGGTGAGTCATATATGTCCTACAGGTGACATAGGTGAGTGGTATGTGTCCTATGAGTGAGGTAGGTGAGTGGTAGATATACAGGTATGTGCCTCTACATGGGTCCCCACAGTATTGACCGTGTTGCCGTGTCGATCTCTAGCAAAAAGGCTGTGTCGCTGTGTCGATTTTTTATATGTATAGAATATACAAGAGCCTTATAAAGATGTCTATGTCCATCGATTTTTAAAAGGGCCGGGTTGCCCGTGTCGATTTTTAAAAGGGCTGTGTCGCCGTGTCGAATTTTACCCATGTAGAGGCACATGTATTGTAGGTGAGTGGCAGCTGTCGGAGGTGAGTGGCTTTCGTAGTGAATGACAGGGGACTGAGGTGAGTGGTAGATGTCCTACAGGTGACCCATGTGACACCTTAGAGTCATGTATCGCAACTGTAAATCATGTACCACCTCAGAACCACACCTGGCAGTCATATACCACACCTGTAAGACACCTTGAACACACACACAGTTACATCCGAGTAACATACCACACCTGACGGCAGGTGACAAAAGTGAGTGGTATATGTCCCACAGTTGTCATATGTGAGTGGTAGGTGTCTCCTGTGTTGTAGATGTCCTACAGGTGTTGTAGGTGATTGGCAGGTCTGGTAGGTAAGTGATAGGTGTCATAAGTAACACTACTTACTTCCAGATGACGGTAGGAGCTAATAAAAATAAGTTTTTTGACGTCAAAATAACATTTTGCCACAATATGGAGTCGTAGAGATGTGCAGGGTGATGATAGATGTACCTCAGGTAGTGTAGAGGTGTACAGGGTGACGGTAAATGTACCTCAGGTGGTGTACAGGTTGACGATAGGGGTACTTTAAGGTAGTTCCGTAAGTTTGAGAAAATAAAAATGATGATTTTTGGTACTTGTACATACAAATACGGACCTAAGTATATATTTCTGTGCCTCTACATGGGTACCCACAATTTTGACCATGTCGCTGTGTCGATTTTTAGCAGAAGGATCGTGTAATTGTGTCGATTATTAGGTATATAAGAACTGTGGGTTGATTTTTATCCCTAATCTTGCTGTGTCTGTCGATTTTTAATTAAAAGGGCCTAAAAGGGTGTGTTGCCCGTGTCGATCTTTACCCATGTAGAGGCACATTTGTGGATATCCGAACATATTTGCGGAGCTCCACAAATACATGAAGAGTGGATGTACGGAAGTCTGCAAATTTGTGGAGAAACAGCACGCTGAAGCCAAAAAAAAAGTTTCTTTCAGGTAACCCGACCTACCCTATCAAAACAACCCTACATTTTTTAATTTTTCAACTTAATATAGTATGTGGGTGGATAATATTTCGAGTCATTTCCTACCACTGGGGTGGGGTGGTGGGGGGGGGGAGGTCTTGGTGAATATCAGAGGGGTCATAATGAAAAAGGGCCCTTGGTGGGCAGAGGTGTAGGAAGCAAATCTTCATGGGGGGGGGGGGGCCCTCTCCAACAAACTTTAAGCATCAGCTTCTATGCATGATACACTTTAGGTTGATCGCTACTCTTAACTTTCTATCCATGAAATATCCTGTTTTTCCCCCCAAAGGTAGCTTTCATCATTTAGAAATGGAAAATGTAAAAAAAATGGGGGGGTCCCGAGCTACTTTTTTTATTACAGATTTTTGAAAAAAAAAGTATTCTCTATTTTTGCCAAAAAAATACAAAAAAAGGGAAATTATCACGATTTTTTTTCTTAGTGAACCAATGCCCACATCAATTTTGTATTGCACATGAATAATCCTAGGTTATGTCCCTTAATGGGAAAAATAGAATGATGGTCCAAAGATGTACCTTTGTATGAAAAAACGTGAAAAATTTCCGACCTCTTCTGAGGGGGGGGCGTAAAAAATTCTGCCCCCTCTTGAGGGGGGGCGTAAAAATTTAAGCCCCTTTTTAGCCAAAAAGCCCGCATGTTACTATAGTTCAAAGGGGGGGGGGGCGAACAATTTTTGGCGCCTTCGGCGAGGGGGGCGCGAAACGTTACACGCGCTCTCGAGGGAGGCACCCACTACAATGTACCATCTCGCCCACCATTTCTCCTGGTCAAGTCGCCCATGCTCTAATACCCCTACAGATTGGTACAAGGCCTATAAATACCTTATACCACTAGTTGTATGCAGTATACAAGAGGTGTGAAATGCTTTGTTTTCCGTGCCCGCTGTGGTATAACCTGTAATACTGTACAAGATCTTGCATATAACCCCGGGGGGGGGGGACTCAATGCTGCTGAGGGCGATTTTGGACAAAAGTGCCTAGGTTGTAGCAATTTTACCCGAGGAGTCAGCCTTGGTGTAAGAATTTTGGTCAAAAGTGATCTTTGTTGTGAAGAATTTTGGCAAAATGTGACCCTTTTTGGGGGGATTTTGTTGAAATATCCGAAAAGTGACCCTTGGTGAGGGGGACTTTGGTGAAAAGTGACCCTTGGTGAGGGGGATTTTGGTGAAAATTGACCCATATAACAGCATATAACCCAAGGGTTTTACGCGAATCAGATCCAGCTTTAATGTCCTTTAATTAGATACCAAACATGCCTATATTATCTGTACATTTGCTAATCTTTAGGCACATCATTCATGTGACCAGGGTACGAGGACCCCTCCCCCCCCCCCCCAACACACACTTTCAAACGAGGCCCTTCCGTTCATCCACGCCATAAACTACCACTGAGGTATGATCGTCGGCAGCCGCTGACGCGTAACCGTACGCGGCCCTCAGTGCGTAACCGTACGCGATCTAAGACGCGCACCGCCCCTCGCGCGCCACTCCCTTTGATTATCCCAATAGGCCTGCATGTAGGTACTATGTAACACATTATAAGGAATTTCCCATTCAAATGTGTTATCACAGCTATCACGGCACTGCTGCCTACTACGTGCGTGGAGGCCGATTGAAAGCCCAAATCGAACCAATGTTCTCAAAACATGAGTGCTGATACAAAGTATCATGATATATAAGCGCCAGTGTAGGGATAGGTCTAAAAGTACAGTCGGGCCCCGAGACTGTACACCAAGTAGCTGCAGGGATTGCAAGCCTAACGGGTAAATTCCCTTAGTTCTGCTATATGGACCCAAAACCTGGTTTTGGGGCCTAAACACGGGTTTAGAGACCTTATACAGTCAACTCTCACTTAACAGTCAACTCTCACTTAACAATCACCTCTCCAGTGCGACCACCTCATCATTGCGACCACATTTGGATAGTCCCAACCATTTTCCCCTTTGTTTTAATTGTAAAAACTCCCTTGAATGCGACCACCCTTCTATTGCGACCACCTCACCCTGCGACCAACAAATTCTCAGTCCAAAATCATGCTTTTATTCCTCTATTCCTGATGCTTTTATTCCTCTATTGCGACCACTAGGCAGATGAATAAGGGCACTTCTGCCCCTCCTACGACCACTGGACATGTGTGAGGGCGGGGGGGGGGGGGCAGCTTCTGTCCCTCTCACCTGCATAGGTAGGGTTGCTCACCTGACATGTGGGCAAGACCTTTGAGTCCCCCCCCCCCCCCATCAAAGGGGCCGCATTGCAGATGGGGGGGGGGGTAAGGGGTACAGGTCTTCTCCCCTGATGGAGGAAGGGGGGGGGGGGGGAAGGAAATGGGGAGAGGGGGAAGGGGGGACGGAATAAGCCTAATCTTTGTCTCGGTAAAAAGTCAGAAGAAGGGTCATATTTGAAGTGATTTGAAAGGGACTATTTACCAAAACAAAGATGAGGCTTACTCCGTTAGTAATACCATTCCTTCTGATTATTTACCAAGACAAATATGAGGCTTATTCCGTTAATAATACCCTTCCTTCTGACTATTTTGCTACTCTGTAACTACGCTACCTTAACTAGGTCTCACTTGTAAATATAATACATGGTTTTAAATCGATCATACCATTGTACATGGCTGTAAATATCAATCATATCATTGTACATTTCCTAGCATACTGTAAATACCCAATGTTCTAGAAAACTGGACAACAACGAATCCAACCATGAGTTACTAAAACCTTAGTAGGCACTTGACTCCGAATGAATGTACTGAAAATCATGGCAATAAACGTGTTATGATGTGCATAACAAAAAAAATAAAATTTACCAAGATAAAGATGAGGGCTCAGTCTCATGAGTTTGTAACAGTTGAAACGTCTTTGACCGGCGTCGTCTTTGACCGGCGTCGTCTTTGACCGGCGTCGTCTTTGACCGGCGTCGTCTTTGACCGGGTATATAGAAAAGTTCTTTTTCCCATTTTTTAAAAATATTTTATATGTATATGATGTAATGTACTTGGTGGCACTTCTTATTGCATAATACTTTGGACAGTGCAGCTGTTTAAAGTATTATGCAATAATAATAATAAGGTGTTTAAAGTTTACCGTAAAACCCCACCTTTAAGACGACCCCGCCTTTAAGACGACCCCTACTTTGAGAAAAAAATCTGACTTGTACAAAAATTCTTTTAAAATGGTTTTAACTATAATCCATTGTATAAAAACCCCACCTTTAAGACGACCCCCAATTTTGAAAGAAAATCCGTCTTGTAGGAAAAATAAATCCCAAATAAAATCCGTCTTAAAGCCGGGGTTTTACGGTAAGTAAAATACTAAGTGACATCTTTGACTGGCTGAAGAAAAAAAGCCCAAAAGGGACCCTTAATATGTGCATTAAAATATTTTTTTTAAATTGGGTAAAACAACCATAGACTGTTTATAACATGAAGAAGTTGAAGCTTAAATTTCTTTACTATATACTA
Source organism: Harmothoe impar (assembly GCA_947462335.1). Taxonomy (NCBI): domain Eukaryota; kingdom Metazoa; phylum Annelida; class Polychaeta; order Phyllodocida; family Polynoidae; genus Harmothoe; species Harmothoe impar. The sequence continues at coordinate 60,986,189 of OX381704.1, forward strand.
CTTTTTTCTTCATTTTAATCCCTACCCGGTCAAAGACTACACCGGTCAAAGATGACGCCGGTCAAAGACGACACCCGGTCAAAGACGTCTCAACTGTTACAAACTCATGAGACTGAGCCTGTGGCTTATTCCATTAATAATACCCCTCCCTTTTGATATATACCCCTTCACTCCCAATTAATATTGTACTACAATGTACTATCTTGAGAATAATTGCCTTTTCGGTTCCTCCATATAACATTCCACTTATCCTTATATCCCTACTTTTCTTCAGATTCTAACCCTTTTCACGACTTGAATGATCAAGTAGCGACTTAAAGTAGGAGAATACCCAATAGTCACGGCCGTTTCTCTTTCTGTTTCATTATTCCTCTGGGACTGCACCAAGTCTACATGTCCAACTTGGGCGGCACACCTAAACCTTTAGGTGCAGCATAATCCGTGTCATTTGTCTTCTCCCAGGGCAATATATAAGGATCATGCCGACCCTACATGGCTGATACACTACCAAAGGGTCGTTTTGATGTATGAATGCAGCATTCCATCGTGACGGCTAAGAAAAGAGCACAGGCATGCACTATATATGTATATATATATATATATATATATATATATATATATATATATATATATATATATATATATATATATATATATATATATATATTTCGAGAAAGCTGGAAAAAATGCGACAACTCAAGCCACCACCACAACACCGACCCCCCCCCCCCCCAAATCCTCGGCCAGCGTCTATTCTACCACTGATCCTACACGTTTGACATCCTGGGAGCAAACTGTCATCATGGTTTCGTCATTACGGGTATATCATGGTTACTAGTAACTTTAATATTCAGGAACATGTGTTGATAACACAGTAGCCCCCAGCTTAATCAATTACCCGTTTCATCTATATAATGAACCTTCCCTACTTTTCATCTCACCCGGCCGGTCGATTCGGACATCGGCCGACTTTGAGCACTAACAACCTGCCCGGAAAATTTTTGGAAACTGTATACCCTTAGGGTCATATGGTAGAAACCTTGTAAAATCGTAGTTACTCTTAGGCCATGCCCGCCGGCCACCTTAAAACGGAATGCAGCATGGGAACCCCCCCCTCCCCCCACCCCCACCCCCACCCCCAACCTCACCACCTCCATCTATACCCACTTCCACCACAAGGGCACCAGATGGGACTGATTGCACTGGTGTACAGTATTTGGTAAACTCCTGAAGTTAGTCAAAATAGTTATAAAACCGTTAAATGGGGAGGGGTATAGATGGCACTTGGTATATTTTGTATACACATGTGTGCGGCTGGCAAGGGTACTTTTTCAACAAAATATCCCTAGCAAGGGTCCTTATGGGGGGGGGGGGGGGGGGGCGGGGGTCCCAGATTCAGTATGGGGGCGGGGGGTATAGTGGAATAGTGGGAACTCGATGGCGGCGCGGCTTCGGGGGCGCGGCTTCGGGGCCGCGTAACCGTACGCGGCCCCAAGCGCGTGACCGTACGCGATCTAAAGCGCGCACCGCAGCTGGCAGCCTTTCCCCCCTTTTAGCCTGCAGTCCCGAGATGGGATGGGGGGAGGGGGGGGGGGGGTCTCACATCTGGATACTGCACCATATGTGAACACGATTTCAATGGAAAGGTTCACAGTTGGGCCCTACACTGAAAAGATGAGGGGGCAGTGTCACGGCCTGATATTCCGGGCTGTTATTCGCATCTCCTAAGATAATGCAGGGCACTTCTAAGGGAGTGGTCATTTTTTAACAACAGGGGGGGGTTGGTGGATTTGGGGGGGGGACCAAAAAAATTTGGACCCCTTGAAGGGGGGGACCAAAAAAATTTGGACCCCTTCTGAGGGGGGGGACCAAAAAAATTACACCCCTTTTTAGCGGAAAAGCCCGCGCGTTACTATAGCTCAAAGGGGTCGACCGCGCTCAATTTCAACCTGCCTGGAGGGGGGGACTGAAAAAATTTTAACCCCTCTAGCGGGGGGGACCAAAACAATTCTGACCCGCTAGCGTGCAAATCCACCGACCCCCCCCCTGTTGTTAAAAAATGACCACTCCCTAATCAGCCTCCACCCCGGGCACGCCGCTGGTGGCACTAGCTCCTGGGTTCTTTTAAGGTTGTTTTCTCGTGATTTCGGAAATCATGCTTTGGGGAAACCTCACAAGTGCCTTGACATCCATTCAGTATTAGGTTTATTACACAATTATATTAACTACTTACTGCATCATGCCAACCCTATGGTGTTGATACACTCCCAAAGAGTAGTAGATCTACAGGTACCAGGGGCCACACAAGCCTTGATGCCCCCTGGTGAGTAATACAGGTACCAGGGGCCACACAACCCTTGATACCCCCTGGTGAGTAATACAGGTACCAGGGGCCACACAACCCTTGATGCCCCCTGGTGAGTAATACAGGTACCAGGGGCCACACAACCCTTGATGCCCCCTGGTGAGTAATACAGGTACCAGGGGCCACACAACCCTTGATGCCCCCTGGTGAGTAATACAGGCACCAACCCCAAGAGCTATAAGTCACAAGGAAGTAATTATTATTCCTCTATGTTTCTATATTCCGCATTAGCAAGATGTCCTGTGTACAGCGCCATGTTGATTGGTACCAGTGTAACCAGTGTAATCTCCAGCAACCAGCTCAGCCAAATCTCGTGGCCGAGATTAGGGTACAAGCAGGGTGCAGGTATTGTGAATAGGTTGTACCTGGACACTCCTAATGTCACCTGTGTCCAGTATAGTGTAGTGGTTAGCACTGTGGACTCATGATGCAGAGTACCTGAGTTCAAATCTCTTCCAGGCAATGCCTGGTAATCAAATTCATAAGTGAAGCAATTTTGGAAACAGAATACATTATTCACATCACTAAAAAAAATTTAGAAATATGTATTTAAAGGACACAGTGCTATTTGGCCTGGTAGGGATTTGAACTTGGGCTCCCAGCATTATGAGTCCACAGTGCTAACCACTACACTATACTGGACACAGGTGACATTAGGAGTGTCCAGGTATGCCCTATTCACAATACCTGCAACCTGCCTGTACCCTAATCTCGGCCACGAGATTTGGCTGAGCTGGTCCTTGCAGAGCAAAGGATTATGATTGTTACCAGTGATCCAAAAGGTGGAGCCACTGTATCTCGCTAATGCGGAATAGCATAATGCACAAAATTAGCCATGTATACACAAATTTTGTTGACCATAGTCTTAACCCTTGTCTGATTAAACAATCCCTCACACACAATGTTTCAGCCTCAATAAATGGGTTGACCATGAAAATCTCAAAAAAGTCACTTTTATCCACAGGTAGTCCCATTTTGCCCTGTTTTGGGCCTAAAATCGACCTCTGGCCACATCAGTTTTTGCATGCCTCAGAAATTTCCCAACCCTTTACATAGCATAAAACTACATGTGCTATTCTATACAAAGGGTATTTGGGAACACCTGTGAATTTTTTCACAATTTTAGCCATTTTTGTTTCATCTGAAATATAACCCAATCAGCAGCCAGAACACCCTTCAATGCAGACCAGAATACCATATGACTCGGTAGATGGCGCCATTTACTTCCACGTGACCTATAGATGTCTGCCAGTGGTTGACACCAATTGATACTGATATAAACCTTTTATATTGTGAGTTATTACAACCAAAGCAAGAACCAACACTCACTTGCAGCTGTATTTGTAATAATAGATCAACAGATATATATATGCACCTCACACACCTGTACAACACCTCACACACCTGTATGACGCCTCACACACCAGGCGGTCTGCTATTCCGCATTAGCAAGATGTCCTGTGTACAGCGCCATGTTGATTGGTACCAGTAACCAGCAACCAGCTCAGCCACATCTCAGGTCTGAGATTAGGGTACAAACAGGGTGTGAGTATTGTGAGTGGGTTGTACCTGGGCATTACTTATGTCACCTGTCCCTCATAGAGTAGTGGTTAGCATGGTGGATTCATGATGTAGAGGACCTAAGCTCAAATCCCTCCCAGGCCACATCTTGTCACCATACCATTAACAACCAATACCTTTTCTTATTTATATACATATAGTTCCTTTGAAGAAATAGGAATAAAAAATTGTTCAAAGACTACCGGTATTGATATTTCTTTGATATCATTTCAAGGTTGTTACTCACTTCTACCTGACAAGGGGGACACAAGGGGGACACAATTGGTACTAACAGGTGATATGAGGCGTGGCACAGGTGGACAGGTATGCCTGCAAGTGATATGAAGGGTGGTGCAGGTGGACAGATATGCATACAGGTGATATAAGTACTGGAGTGCCCAATACTACTCCTGGTAACCTCTGTAGTATGGACTGGGAGCGGGCTTGCATTCAATCTTTAAGCCCAACTTACCTGTACAGCAATAACCACTCACCTGTACGTGTCCTACCTACCTGTACATCAATTACTACTCACCTGTACTTATCTGTACATTATCTATCATTGAACTGTACTGCCCATAACCTTCTAAATACCACTATAGATGAGTGGTAAGTATCCTACAGGTTGGTACATGGACATGTAGTGTAAGTATGTGGTTCTGATGGGGACATCCATAGATTACATACGCACTAAGGTGGGGAGGGTCGAGCCAAATGCGTACAGAATTGTACAGGGGGTGGGGGGGGGGGGGGTCTGGATTCATTTTGGCATACACATTGTAAGCGGTCATTTTGGACTAACATCTCTTTTGCTACTCTCACTCCCTCAGAATTGACCAAACTGCAAAGCCTAATCAATGACTCGTCCAATATCTACAGGATAAAAATGATAGAAGTGATCTTTTATAATGATGTTTGGTGGGTACAGCCTCCGTCCCTTTCTAGTTGGGGGTGGGGGGCTAAGGAATATGAGTATGTATGCAAAATGGGGGGGGGGGGGTAGTACCAATGCATACAGGGTGCAACAGAGGGAGGCGGGGGGTGGTCAATTTTGGTCAACATTTTGCATATGTATGATTAATGGATGCCACCCATCCTAAATGAATCATTCAGGTATCACCTCATGTATGTGGCTGGACCATTGGCCAATCTGTCCACTTTCGCACCAGCATATCATATAGGCCAAGCCAAGAATCGAACTTGGGTACCACACACATGAGGCCTACCTTAAAATCCAATCAGTACTGTTATATCCTTTCTCTGCACACCTCACTTACTTATTTATAACAGCTACCTTTAAACCCAGGATATAGACCTTGGCTAGTATGCAAGTCACATCGCAAGTGTGGCTTATATGAGACCTAACATTGCCACTACTTACCCATCGGCACACTGACATGGCCCAACTTGCCTGTAGGCCACCTGACATTGCCTCCACTTGCCACCTGACATCGCCCAACCTGCATTGACTCTACTTACCTGTAGGCCACCTGACATTGGCCCTGCTTATCCTTAGGCAACCTGACATCAGCCTACTTACCTGGAGACCAATTTACATCCCCCTACTTACCTGTAGGTCACCTAGCATTGCCCTTACCTACCTGTAGGCCACCTGACAGTCACCTCACACACCCCAATGACACCTCACACACCTGTAGGGTATGTCACCTCACCTATACAACACCTCACACACCTGTAGGGCATGTCACCTCACCTGTATGGTACCTCACAAACCTAAAGGGCATGTCAGCTTACCTGTCCAACACCTCACACACCCACATGATACCTCAGACACATGTAGGGCATGTCACCTCACCTGTACAACACTCACACACCTGTAGGGCATGCCACCTCACCTGTATGACACCTCACACACCTGTATGACACCTCACACACCTGTAGGGCATGTTACCTCACCTGTATGGCATGTTACCTCACCTGTATGACACCTCACCTCACCTGTATGGCACCTCACCCACCTGTAGGGCACCTCACCTCACCTGTATGACACCTCAACCACCTGTAGGACACTAGCCCTTCACTTACCACACCTGTAGGTCACCTGCCACTCACCTGAGACACCTGTCATTCACCTATGGCATGTGTAGGACACCTACCACTCACCTATAGCACTTGTAGAGCACCTGCCACTCACCTATGACACCTGTAACTCACCTATGACAACTATAGGGCACCTGCGACTCACCTGGTACACCTGTCACTCACCTACCACTTACCTGAGACACATGTCTCACCTTCAACATGGGTGACATCTTCACCTCAAACACCCTTAGGACATCTACCACTCACCTTCAACACCTACCACTCACCTATATCGCCTGTGGGATATCTACCACTTACCTATGACACCTGTGACATATCTATCACTCACCTATGACACCTGTGGGACATATACCACTCACCTACGACACCTGTAGGGCACCTACCACTCTCCTAGGGCACATATCATTCACCTACGACACCTGTCACTCACCAATGACACCTGTAGGACATCTAACACTCACTTACGACACCTGTAGGGCACCTACCACTCTCCTAGGTCACATACCATTCACCTACCAGTGAGCACAAAACTCAATTCAACATTGAATCAACATTGAATTATCATTGAATCAACATTGACAATCATGTATCAATGTTGCTTCAATGTTCTGTGCCCACTGGGCTATGACACCTGTAGGACATCTACCACTCACCTACGACACCTGTACCTACCACTCTCCTAGGTCACATACCATTCACCTACGACACCTGCCAATCATCTGCTATACCTGTAGGACACCTACAACATCTGTCAATCACCTAGACACCTGCAACTCACCTACCACACCTGTAGGACACCTACCACTCAGCTGAACTGTTACTTACCTGCAACACCTGTAGGAACCTGGCACTCACCTATGATACCTGTCACTCAGATACAACACCTGTAAGACACCTCCCACTCATCTCCCACTCACCTATCACACCTGTTAGTTAACTATGACACCTGTAGGATATCTACCACTCACATATGGCAACTGCCATTCAACTACTACACCAGTTAGTCATCTGAGACACCAGTAGGACATCTACAGCTGAGTTATGGGACCTGTCAGTCACCTATGACACCAGTAGGTCACCTGCGACTTACCTGTGATACCTGTCAGTCACTTAGGAACTAGCAACCTACCTATGACACCTGTAGGACATCTAACACTTACATGAAACATCTGTCACTTACCTACAACACCTGTAGGAACCACTGACCAATGACACCTGTGGAACACCTACCACTCACGTACAACACCTGTAACTCACCTACGGCACCTGTAGGACAGTTGCCTCTCAACTGAGACACCTGTAGGACACCTGCCGCTCACCTGCTACACTTATCACTCACTAACAACACCTGTCACTCACCTACGACACCTGCCACTTACCTACGACACGTATAAGATATCTTCCACTCACCAATGACACCTGTGGGACACCTACCACTCACCTGTGACTTACCTACCACAAATTCCACTCACCTGCGACACCTGTCACTCACCTACAACACCTGCCAATAACCTACAACACCTGCAGGACATCTACCACTCACCTATGTCACCTTCCAGTCACCTATGTCACCTGTAGGACATCTACCATTCATCTATGCCACCTACAACTCACCTACAACACCTGGCACTCACCTACCACCACACCTGTTAGTCAACTATGACACCTGTACGATACCTACCACTCATCTACGGCACCTGCCACTAAACTACTACGACACCTGTTAGTCACCTATGACACCTGTAGGACACTTACCACTCACCTGCAACACCTGTTACTTGCCTACAACACCTGTAGGGCACCTGAAACTTATCTATGACACCTGTAGGATACCTACCACTCACCTTCAACACTTGCTTCTCACCTATGACAACTGTAGGACAGATACCACTTACTTGTACAACCCCACTTACCTGTAACTCACCCATGACAGCCCTACTTACCTCTAAGTCATTTTTCACTCACCTGTTCGAAGCCTAGTAGGTGTGGTACATGACTGCTGCAGCTGGTACACAACTGTGAGGTGTATTCAGGTATGATACATGACTGTCAGGTGTAGTGGATGACTGTCAGGTATGGTAGATGTGGTACAGGTGTGGTACATGACTGTCAGGTGTGGTACATGACTGTCAGCTGTGGTACGTTACTGTCAGCTGTGGTACGTGACTGTCAGCTGTGGTACGTGACTGTCAGGTGTGGTATATGACTGGCAGGTGTGGTATGTGACTGTCAGGTGTGGTACAGGTGTGATACATGACTGGCTGGTGTGGTACGTGACTGTCAGGTGTGGTACAGGTGTGGTATATGACTGGCAGGTGTGGTATGTCACTGTCAGGTGTGGTACGTGACTGTCAGGTGTGGCATGTGACATTCAGGTGTGGTACAGGTGTGGTACATGACTGTCAGGTATGGTACATGACTGTCAGGTGTGGTACGTTACTGTCAGCTGTGGTACGTGACTGTCAGCTGTGGTACGTGACTGTCAGCTGTGGTATGCGACTGTCAGGTGTGGTATATGACTGGCAGGTGTGGTATGTGACTGTCAGGTGTGGTACAGGTGTGATACATGACTGGCTGGTGTGGTACGTGACTGTCAGGTGTGGCATGTGACATTCAGGTGTGGTACAGGTGTGGTATGTGACTGTCAGGTGTGGTATGTGACTGTCAGGTGTGGTACGTGACTGTCAGGTGTGGTACATGACTGTCAGGTGTAGTACGGGACTAGCAGGTGTGGTACAGGTGTGGTACATGACTGTCAGGTATGGTACATGACTATCAGGTGTGTGTAGATGACTGTCAGGTGTGGTACATGACTGTTAGGTGTGGTACGTGACTGTCAGGTGTGGTACAGGTGTGGTATGTGACTGTCAGGTGTGGTACATGACTGTCAGGTGTGGTACGTGCATGTCGGGTGTGGAACATGACTTGTAGGCGTAGTTCATGACGGTCAGGTGTGGTACAGGTGTCGTACACGACTGTCAGGTGTAGTACATGACTGGCAGGTGTAGTTCAAGTGTGGTATGTGACTGTCAGGTGTGGTACGTGACTGTCAGGTGTGGTACAGGTGTAGTACATGACTTTCAGGTGTGGTACGTGCATGTCGGAGGTGGTACATGACTTGTAGGGGTGGTTCATGACGGTCAGGTGTCGTACAGGTGTCGTACACAACTGTCAGGTATGGTACATGACTGTCAGGTGTGGTACGTGACTGGCAGGTGTGGTATGTGACTGGCAGGTGTGGTACGTGACTTTCAGGTGTGGTACATGACTTGTAGATGTGGTTCATCACTTTTAGGTGTGGTACATGACTGGCAGGTGTGGTATGTGACTGTCAGGTGTAGTACATGACTGGCAGCCATGGTTCAAGTGTGATATCTGACTGTCGGGTGTGGTACGTGACTATCCGGTGTGGTACAGGTGTGGTTCATAACTTTCAGGTGTGGTACATGAATGTCAGGTATTGTTCATGACTGTCAGGTGTGGTACGTGACTGTCAGGCGTGGTACGTGACTGCCAGGTGTGGTACATGACTTTCAGGTGTGGTATGTGACTGTCAGGTGTGGTACAGGTGTGATACATGACTGGCTGGTGTGGTACGTGACTGTCAGGTGTGGTACAGGTGTGGTATGTGACTGTCAGGTGTCGTACGTGACTGTCAGGTGTGGTACAGGGGTGGCACATAACTTTCAGGTGTGGTACATGAATGTCAGGTATGGTACATGACTGGCAGGTGTGGTACAGGTGTGGTACATGACTGTTAGGTGTGGTACGTGACTGTCAGGCGTGGAACATGACTGTCAGGTGTGATTTGTGACTGTCAGGTGTGGTACATGACTTTCAATTGTGGTACAGGTGTGGTATGTGAATGTCAGGTATGGTACATGACTTTCAGGTGTGGAACATGACTGTCAGGTGGGTTATGTGACTGTGAGATGTGGTACATGACTGTCAGGTGTGGTACATTACTGCCAGGTGTAGTACATGACTGGCATGTGTGGTATGTGACTGTCAGGTGTGGTACAGGTGTGATACATGACTGTCAGGTGTGGCATGTGACATTCAGGTGTGGTACATGTGTGGTATGTGACTTGCAGGTGTGGTAAGTGACTGTCAGGTGTGGTATGTGACTGTCAGGTGTGGTATGTGACTGTCAGGCGTGGTACGTGACTGCCAGGTGTGATATGTGACTTTCAGGTGTGGTACATGGTGGTCAGGTGTGGTACAGGTGTCTTCACGACTGTCAGGTTCGGTACATGACTGGTAGGTGTGGTACAGGTGTTGTACGTGACTGTCAGGTGTAGTACATGACTGTGAGGTGTGGTACATGACTTTCAGGTGTGGAATGTGACATTGAGGTGTGGTACATGACTGGCAGGTGTGGTACGTGACTGTCAGGTGTGGTACAGGTGTCATACATGACTGTCAGCTGTGGTACATGACTGTCAGGTGTGGTACATGACTGGCAGGTGTGGTACGTGACTGTCAGGTGTAGTACATGACTGTCAGGTGTGGTACGTGACTGTCAGGTGTAGTTCATGACTGGCAGGGTTGGTACATGACTTTCAGGTGTGGTATGTCAATGTGAGGTGTGGTACATGACTGTCAGGTGTGGTACAGGTGTGGTACATGACTTTCAGGTGTGGTACAGGTGTGGTACAGGACCTTTAGGTGTGGTACGTGAATGTCAGGTATGGTTCATGACTGTCAAGTGTGGTACAGGTTTGGTACATGACTTTCAGGTGTGGTACAGGTGAGGTACGTGACTGTGAGGTGTAGTACATGACTGTGAGGTGTGGTACATGACTTTTAGGTGTGTTATGTGACTATGAGGTGTGGTACATGACTGTGAGGTGTGGTACATGACTGTCAGGTGTGGTACATGACTTTCAGGTGTGTTACATGACTATCAGGTCTGGTTCATGACTTTTAAGTATGGTACGTGACTGTCAGGTGTGGTACATGACTGGCAGGTGTGGTATGTGACCGTCAGGTGTGGTATGTGACTGTCAGGTGTGGTACAGGTGTGATACATGACTGTCGGGTGTGGTATGTGACATTCAGGTGTGTAACGTGACTGTCAGGTGTAGTATTTGACTGTCAGGTGTAATATGTGATTGCTAGGTGTGGTGCATGACTTTTAGGTGTGGTAAATGACTGTCAGGTGTGGTTAATGACTCTCCCCTGTTGTACATGAGTAGTATGTGACTGTCAGGTGTGTGACCTGGCTGTCATGTGTGGTACATGTCTGTCAAGTATAGTACACGACTGTCAGGTGTGATACAGGTGTTGTACATGACTGGCATGTGTGGTACAAGTGTGGTACATGACAGTTGTATGTATGGCACAGGTGTGTTACAGGACTAGCAGGTGTGATGCATGACTGGCATGTGTGGTACAGGTGAGGTACATGACTATCAGGTGTAGGATGTGACTGACTGTCAGGTGTTGTTAATGACCATCAGGTGTGATACATGACTGTTAGGTATGGTTAATGACTCTCCTGTGTGGTACAGGTGTAGTATGGTACATGACTATCAGGTGTGGGACCTGGCTGTCAGGTGTATGCTCCAGTCATGAAGTATAGGTAAAAAGTTTTAAAGTTCATTTATATATTTTAGTTAAATGGCATTTATTTAATGACCAAATGGCACACAAAAAATGTTTTAATACCAATTTAAAGCTAAGACATCATGGAATATGAATTTTTCATTAGAGAAAAAAGTTTTGAAAAATTGTGGATTCTGTTGCCATGGCAACGAGGATTCTAAAATATTGAAATTTCAAAATTTTCACTCTTTTACAAGGCAAAGTTGCCATGACAACCAGAGTGATACCTTTTAGCTAAATGTTTCAAGAGGGGTCGTTCAGAAACTAAATTATCTTTCAAATGAGACCATTTAGGGCATTGTATCTAGTCTGGTCTCTGAAAAAGACTCATTCAAAGTTGGTAGCGAAATGTTGAATTTTTGCATTTTTTTGCCATTTGGCTCAAAATGGATGTTTCACCCCTTTACTTGTACAGCATGGTCAAACGTACCAAAAACATGGAAATTTACTTACACAAAATATTAAATGCTGATAGTAATGATGAAAACGGTACAGATTGGGGTCCCTCTAAGAAAATATGTGTCTATTGTAATAATAAGAGGTCTATATGTGATAAAAGTCAGCTGTTCTATGTGAAATGTATGACAAAATCATGCTTTTTGGGGCCGGGCTTCTCAAAATCCCGATCTAAAGTATATTTCTCGATCCAAAATGGCCGACATTTGGAGGATTTATCCCGCATTATCAAGCATAATGGATCTATAACCAACAATTGATGGTTTCTAGTACAGTATGTCTACAAAATATTACTATATTGCAAGACTGACAACAATAGTAACCACAATTAGCCCTTGAGAAGTATTGCTGAGTGTTCAATTCTCCCTGATTTGATGGTATTTATGGGTATAAATGCCCAAAAAGGACACTTTCCCACCAATTATTAATGAGAAAAACATAAATTGCTCAACAATTATAGATATTTTACTTTATATTTATAGTATATATGCATGTATCAATTTCCTGGAACAAAAGAAAACCCTTCACAGCCTAATTCATGTGGGCATACTAGAGACGCAAAGTAGGTGTATTCACTGGCCGTTTCTTGGTGACTGGAGCTTATAGTACATGACTGTCAGGTATAGTACTTGACTGTCAGGTGTAGTATGTGTCTGTCAGGTGTGGTACATAACTATCAGGTATGGTATGTGTATGTGTCAGTTGTGGTACATGACTGGCAGGTGTAGTATGTGTCTGTCAGGTGTGGTACATAACTATCAGGTATGGTATGTGTATGTGTCAGTTGTGCTACACAACTGTGAGGCGTGGTACACAACAAACAGGTGTGATTCAGGTGTAGGACATGGATGTCAAGTGTGGTATAGATGGTGTACATGACTGTCAGTCGTAGTACATGACTGTAAGGTGTGGTGAATTACTGCCAGGTGTGGTTAATGACTCTCCAGTGTGGTACAGGTGTAGTACATGACTGTGAGGTGTGGTACATCATTGTCAGGTGTGATACGGGTGAGGTACATGCTGTCAGATGTAATCTGTGACTGTCAGGTGTGGTACACAACAGTCAGGTGTAGTAGAGGTGTGGTATGTTACTGTCATGTGTAATCTGGACTGTCAGGTATACTAGATGTGTGGTACATGACTGCCATGTGTACCCCGTGACTGTCAGGTGTGGTACATGACTTTCATGTGTAGTACATGACTTTCAGGTGGAGTAAACACATACTCAATGACTGTCATGTGTACCCCGTGACTGTCATGTGTGGTACATGACTGTCAGGTATACTCGAGGTGTGGTAAGTGACTGTCATGTGTTGTAAGTGACTGTCAGGTGAGTGAGGATGGAGTGACTAGGAGTGACATGGAGTGAGGATGCTGTTGTCGAATGAGAGGGCTGTTGGTGGACTATGGGAGGGGTGAGGTGATGTGAGAGTGCTTTAGGTGAAGTATAGGTGGCTGTATTGGAGTGAGTGGGCTTTAGTAGCTTGTGTGAGGGTTCAGCAGGTAGGAGAAGGGAGGAGGGGTGCGAAGGTGCCACAGCTGGAGTGATTGGATTGTAGGTTCAGTAAGGTCCCTGAAGGTTTAGTGAGTTTATGTGAGGGCCAAGCAGGTGAAATAAACGCACTGTAGGTGAATTAGTCAGAGAAGATTTTATTTGCACATTTAACTCTTCAGCTTGCCCATACCTCAGACGCCCAGGGTTGATGGGTGAGATATACCATGGGGAGATGTTATAGCAGTCATAACATGCTATTGTTTGTATGGCATTAAATGTGCAGTCTCATCACCCACACTTAACCACATAGTGGACTAGAACAGTACTAGAATTGTGAGAGGGATATGCTTGGTGATTATGCCACTTCGAATGTATAAGGTTATTTTACAAATGCATACTTCTCACAGTGTTGCCTTCCCCCTCAACAGCCTCAATCTTCCCATTCCCTTTCTGCAGCGAAAATAAGTTTTGGTTTGCAATTGGTGACTACACCCAGTCAAAGACTACACCCGGTCAAATACATTTCAATTGTATCAATCTCATGAGACACAGCTATAGAGGTGCAAGTGGTCTACTCATGGGCACTTTACCCTAGGTGGCTATATGTAATTGATAGACTATATGTAATAGATAGACACACACACCTAAAACGTGCCTCAAACACTACGCAAGAACTTCCCCCTGCTGCCCTATTAGCCAAAAGACATAGTATCATCTGCCATATTAGGATTGCAACTTAACAAACTTGTCTCATCTCATCCCAACAGGATCATTATCCTTTTTCATTTTTTATGACCAACCACCCCAAGGGCGACAGGGAGATAGTCACCTTCTCACAAACTTTTTTCTCTTGCTTTTTCACAGTAAACTAGTGCAGTAGATGCACTTATATCTATTTATACTCATGTATGGGTCTCTACCCTTTCCTTAGTCCAGGAAGAAGCCGCCAATTGGATTGTACTTTTTCCCCTATATATAAAACGGCATTAGTTGGCACCAGCGAACTACGCCATCGAAATAGTATTGAGTGCCTGCCGGGAACAGATAAACCAAAAAAGGCTAGATGAAATCATGTATTTTTTTCAAAGTTAACTTCTTATTTTCACTTCCAATTAATATTTTCAGCCCATTATATGTGATAACCCTACTCCCTATCGGAATAATTGTTAGAATCCCATTGTATTTAAAGGGAAAAAACATCAATTACAAATAATACTCTCGCACAAAGAATCTAGCAACAAGAGGCAAAGAATCCCTCAAACCTCCACCATTTTTTCCTGCATCTAACGGGCACTAAATTAACCAATCTATTAAGTAATTGTGATCAAATATGACAAAATATCACAGTAAATACTCTGGGGGGGGGGGGAGGGAGGGTTTGGGCGGAATACAAGTAGGCCTAGATCATTTAGGTATACCATTCGTTTAAAAAAGCTATTCGATTTCTTCCCATTCTCTTTTTTTTCTGTCTTATTCTTATACTTTTCTGGTGGGGGTGGGTTCTAATTAAGTACAACGCTAGAGTATACAGAGCTGCTTACATTAGTAGGGGTGGAGGGGGGGCGCTACATTTAGATGGTTTGCGGGGGGGGGGGGGGGGAGGAATTGTCACGGAATAGGCCTATATAAGATATCTCCCCCACCCATAATCCCGGCCCCCAAAGGGGCTGGTTGAGTTTAAAATAAAGGTTCGGCAGTCACATAAAATCATGAAAATGATGTGACCTAGTTGAAACAAAAAAAAAAAAAAAAAAAGGTTATGAAAAGGTATACAGAATTAACCACAGCTTTCTGGTGGGGCCAGAAGAGGGCGAAGCTGTGGATAATACTACTTACCTTTTCATAACCATTGTCTATCTGTTTTAAACCATGGTATGCAATATAACCAATGTGTGAAGTCTATTGTTCTAACCCACCACCGTGGTTTAAGTGTTGGAAAACTCTGTAAGAATTTTCTAGCTTATACTCCATCCTATATGAACCACTAGTTAATACCATAATGTCTACAGAAAATTATTTGTTTCTCAAGGAATTATGTACGTAACTGTTTGTCAGGTTAAGGTGGCATTCAAACCTCATAATAGATAAACCATATATAAGTAAGTACACTCAGGTTTTGCACTAGTGCCTTAGACTGGTCAAAACAGTCTTTCTGATGTTAGGCTGTAATTATGAGTAGCCACTTCTCCCTAGATCTGGCACCATAATACAAATATATCTGGCTAAATTCACACAGAAATATGATGGATTAGTACCGGTTTATATGGATTATTATTCTCTTTTTGGAGTGGGGGCGGGGGTGGTCTAGAGAGCAGCCAATGAAAGTTCAAAAAATATAGTTTTAGGCTAAGAGAGTTTATGTTGGGATAAATGTGCCATATTTTTAGGCCCACAATGATATCAAAAGACCCCTATGCGTACACAATGTGTATGCCAAAATGGTCCTTATCTCCCCCACTCCCATGTATGCATCTGTACGCATTTGGCTTGACCCCCACCTCCCCATTCCTCCTTGGTGCGCATGTAATTACTGGATGGCCCCTTTGGAAATGAGCAAGAGTGAGACTTGTGGGCCATTTGCCTAACGTCCGAGCACATGTCATACTTAAGTCCGAGCACATGTCATACTAACGTCCAAGTACATGTCATACTAATGTCCGAATACAGGCCATAATCATGTCCGAGCATAGGCCACACCAATGTCCAAGCATACACGCATCCAAGCATAGACCTTATACCGTCCGAAGATATACCTTACTAGTGTCCGAACACATGTTATACTAATGTCCGAAAATAAAGAGATACTAACATCCGAGCATAGACCATACTAACGTCTGAGTTTACAGCAAACTAACACCCGAGTACATGTTTAGGTGCACAATCAAACATTATATAAGTACATGATACGTTAGTATCACTTATGCTCGTTAGGGGTATGGCCAGAGGGCTTACAGTCATGGGGGCGGAGTGTCATAGGGCCTATTGTCGGGGGGGGGGGGATCATCATGTGGCTAAAATGCTGAGGGCCTGTTGTCCTAGGGCTGATTTTCAGGAGAGCCCCTGATACGGACACCTTTAAGGTAAGTGTTGAAAATGTGAACATAGTGGTGGCGATCAGATCCCCTGCAAGTTTTTTTACTTTCTACATTGGAAATGGTGCTGATGGATTTTGGAACACAATATATTAATTCAGGCTCTGATCTAATTCTACCCTCTATCATTTGGTTTTCGGAATTTATCTTTGAAGATTCTTTATAGGCTTATACCACACATTATTCCACAGGGGCCTACTTCTTTCATGTATAACTGGTGGGGCCCGTGAGGGGTGCGGGAGGGGGTCCCATGTCCCATGTCTAACTTAGGAAATGCCTATGTCACTACTGTAAATTCCCGCGTATTACCCGCATCTCGCGTATAACCCACACCCCCAACTCAAGAGAATCCTATAACCCGTTTTTGGATCTGAAAATCTCAATTTTAGTACTGTTCCATAGTAATAAAAACCCTTGTATAACCCGCACCCTAAATAGGCATGTTTGGTATCAAATGAAAGCTGAGTTTGATTCCCGTACAACCCGCGGGTAATACGCGGGAATTTACGGTATATCGATTTTGATGTTTGGTATCAAATGAAAGCTGAGTTTGATTCGCGTACAATCCGCGGGTAATACGCGGGAATTTACGGTATATCGATTTTAAGAAATAGATTGATTCTATGTCCATGACAATGACAGGCCATGCCACTACGGTATCCATGTTGCCGTGCCGAATGTAGGGGTCTAGCCTTACTCTAGGGCCATGGGGTCGAGCTCTAAGGGATCATTCATATGGGAGTGATGATTTTTTAACAACAGGGGGGGTGGTGAGTTTCCGCGCGGAGCACGTAAAACTTTTTTCACCCACCCGGTCAAGGGGTCAAAAATGTTGACCCCTCCCCTTAGGATCGAAAATTGGCTCGCGTGCGGGCCCTTTGAAGCATAGTAATGCGCGGGCTTTTTGGCTCAAAACAGGTTAAATTTTTTAGACCCCCCCAAGAGGGGTCCAACATTTTTTGATCAATCCCTAAAGTAGCCCTTTGTCACGCAAATGTTGGCCATTTTCAAGACATTCCAGCCCTTTGTGACGTTTTCCTTCATATCATGACCATTTATACCGTAAATCCTCACGTATAAGCCGCAGCTGTGTGCGAGTCAGACTCAGCTTTCTTTTCATACCAAACATGCCTATGTATCGTGCGACTTATATGAGATTTTTATGAGTATGGTACAGTACCAAATAAGCAATTTTTAGTCCGCCCGCAGGTTATATAATCAAACATCGCTCCCATGTCCTAATAACGACCCGGGGACTTCTTAACAGTCTACGTGAGCATGAGCGATGATAGGACGTTCTCACGGTTCTGACAGGAATTTAGATCAAATTCCTGCTAAAATGATGCTAAAATGTCAACTTTCGAATACTCACATAATCATTATAATAATAGCTGAATTAGGTGTGATGTTTGTGCCCAGTTTGGCAGTTACTGACACCAAATCCGTCTCGTTTGGCTGTGTAGAGGGCCCGAACGTAGTCTGCCCCGCCATGACAGTTCGCCTGACAGTTGACACTCCCACACCGGTTTTGTTAGATCTACTGTGATTGGATCCCGCGATTAGGCCGGCGACACTGGTGTTTAGATAAAACTGATTTCATGGCGGCAATCTCTGTACCTCCAGGTGGCGCCAGTCACCGCCACAGACGCCCCCTTTGGGACGGATGCCAAACTATAGGCATACCACGTGATGATTTGACCTACATTTGAGCATGTTTACGCTGTGGGCGATAAAGCAAGACGTTTGAACGGGTCTGGTTGTGTAAAAGAAGCTACTTTTCCTCCTGAAGGAATGAAAGACGTCTTAATTCTGTTGTAAACTCGGCAACAATGAGCACTAAGGCACCTGCTCAAGTTGCAGGTAGGAAGATTTGTGTTCCGAGGAGGCGTTGTGGGCGAGACAAGCCACCAACGGAACTGACTCAAAATGCGGGACCCGTTTCCTTCAATTTCTCCACGCCGACAGCCACCAGTGGCAGTGATGGCAGTCTTTCCAAAGTGGAAGAAAAGAAATCACCGTTCTCAGCAGCGTTGAAGGGAAACAAATCAGCCCCTGTACAACCTCCCGTTGTCACAACTCAGGATGAAGAGGCTGAAAGTAAGCCAGACACTTTCGCCGACGCGGCGGCGGCTGCCAGCGCATTCTCTTTGATGTCACTTCACGAAAAACCCGCCAGGTGAGTTGTGTGAAGATAGTTTGAATTTGACTTAACTTTAACACAATTATCACCTTTCCGGCTTTCGACTGCAAGTTTAAATACAAGCCTGATTTACAAAGTACATATTGTGCATCCACTGCATCTATCCCTAGCAGGCCAACTACATTTTAATGAGTGTCATTATTAATCAATTCAATTCAATTCTAAACTTAATTTCAGACTCAGTTGTACAAAAGGTCCATAGGCATAGGTAACAAAATACACTTATATGTTCTATAAATACAAAAATACAAGTGTACTTCTTGATACCACCACCTCCAGATATGTGAAGTGTAGGCCTACTGAGGCCAGTGAGGGTACCACTTGTGGGATCCACTACCATGTTTTTAATTACGGTAACTTTAATATTTCCCGACCCTGTCAGTCAACATATAGGCCTACAGTAGACTCTAAAGCTGTACCGTAAATCAATCTTCTAATTGTAGCACCACATGTTGGAAGACCACAAACAGCAAAGATTTCTCCTGCACTAGCATATCATGGTATTCCAAGCAACATTCGGAGAGTGTTGTTGTATCAATGTAGGCTATGCCACTGTTAACTTCCACATCGAAGCCCTGTTAAATTTGCACCATAACTCGGCTGTAGGCCTACCGGTATATAAAAGTGTACTGGGGTATAGTAGGCCCTAAACAATTAAATCCTTACCTCCACACTGAACTTCTTTACAAGCATATTGCCTTGAGGCCAAAAAAAAAAGAAAGTTGTGTTCAGGTATCCCTAGCGACCCTATTTTATTTTGGCCCTACCCAATTTTTTTTTTTTTTTTTTTTTTTTTTTGGAAGGCATTTTTGCGTTTTTTTCTACCAAAAAATACATTTTTTTCCTGAAATATTTTTTTCCCGAAAAATTATACGAAAATGGGAGGAAATCTGCCTCAAAATCCTTAAAAAATTTTGGTAAAAAAAATAATAAATCGACCTACCTACCCTATTTTTTTTGGGCCATGTTACCTGAACACGACTATTTTTTTTTTTTGGCCTGAGCATATAACATTCTTTTCCGCCATAAAATATCATAATTGTCCCTGAGCGTATTGGAAATAATATGGCTAAAGGCCACGGCAGACGGGCGCGACTCGATCGGTAGCTAGGCAGATCGGGTGGGTCTGAGGAAATGTCCTCCAATCAAATCGGCCCAATCAAAGATGTTTGATATGGCCCGATGGCCGATCGAGTCCGCTGATCGGATCGGGTCCATCTGCGGTAGCCTTAAGGTACTTGAGGGAGAAGGGGCGTAAAAATTGTATGATGCCCATGGCTTTTTAGGAGAAAAGCCAGCGCGTTCCATATATTTTGAGGGGAGTGATTTTCGGCGAGGGGGTGCATAAAATATTCTCTGAGTTGTCTGTGTAGGTCCAATTTGAAACATAAACGTTTGATACCCTCACAGTGAGTGAATTGAACGCCTTCAGATATACATTATTGCAATTCTTTCCCCTACAGAACTCTCTATGAGGCTGTGCGTCTGGATGATGTCAACCTACTGAACGAGCTGCTAGTTGACAAAGCTTCTGTGGCAGACCAACTCAACTATGCGCTTACCATGGCTGTGACAAAGAAGTCAACGGTGATGGCTGAAATACTCTTGAAGAGTGGAGCTGACCCCAAGTACCTTGACCACTGCTATCCTCTTTTAATGACAGCGGCTGACCTGAATGACTCTGACACAGTTGGACTGTTGCTGAAGTATGGGGTGGATCCTAATGCTGGTGGAATGCATGGTACAGCACTTCATTCGGCTATGCGCTTTGGCAGTGTTGACCTAGCCCGGAAACTGATGGATGCAGGGGCAAAATTGGACCACACAGGCACAGGCGGTCTATCACTATTAGCTCTGGCCATGCAAGCTAATAATATGGAGTGTGTGGAATTGATACTGAGTAAGAGCTCAGAGCAAGATGTAGTAGACCAGCGCGGAAGGACGCCGCTTCACTTAGCTGCACAGCTAGGTAAAACAGACGCGGTTCAGCGGCTTAAGGATAAGGGATCTAACCATCTTCTGCCAGATAAAGAGGGCTACCTTCCATGGATGCTGGCCGTGAAGAACAAGCATAAAAAGGAAGCAGACCTTTTGTTCCCTGGTAAAGATGAGATCAACAGTCCCATAGGCCCCAAGGAGAAGCGCCCTCTTCATTTTACCTGCAGTACTGGTATGGTGCGTTGTGGGGAGCGGCTGGTGAGGGAAGGCGCAGATGTGAATGTACAGGATGCCGATGGCGTGACCCCTCTTATGGAAGCTATACGCAATAAGCACCAAGATGTGACCATAGCACTGTTGAAAAGCCAGAAGCTCAAGATCGACTTAACTGATAAGGTGGGAAACACTGCACTCTTCACAGCACTGCGCAACTTCCATGCTGTTCCTGCCCTGCCTGCCGTCCTCAAGTCTGCTGGTGCCGATGTGAATAAGCTGTTGCCCCATGGCCGCACCATCTTCATGGACCTTTCCCAGGTGCCAGATGTTGTCAAGTGGCTACTAGAAAATGGTGGTGATCCGACCGTGCGGTCTGACCTGGGTGAGACAGCACTTGGTAACGCAGTCGATTGGAGCAGTTACGAATCAGTGCGACTACTGCTAAATGCCAATATCCCGCTTGCCTGTCTTCATGAACCAGGACCAAGGGGAAACTCTCCCATGGAGGAGGCTGCAAGCCGTAATCGTGCCATCATGAAGCTGCTGGTACATGCTGGCTGTAGTGTGAGCTTCTTAAGTAAGTGGGTGCACAGCGAGAATGCTGCAGCGTTAAGAAGCAACTATCCGGCACGGTTAGCTTGGCTGGAGCGGAGGTGTAAGAATCCCTCTTCTCTGCAAGAACTCTCAAGGAATTCCATTCTTGCCAGACTAAGCCACTCAGACTTGATGCGCAAAGTGGCAGACCTATCACTGTGCCCTAAACTCAATGAACTCCTGATGATGGACACTTTTATGCTCTGGAAGATGAAGAGTTATGATTTAGACGAAAGTGAAGAGGAGGAGTCTGAAGAGGAAGAGGACTATTATGAAGATGACACTGAAGACTCGGATGAGTATGAAGATGAGGAAGATAGCGGTAGTAATTAACAGATGCTTAATATTATAGGTTGAATAGATAGTTAGGGCACCTCTAATATTAATCGTAACCTTCTATCACTATACTTCAAAAATGTTTTGAAAGGGGATGGGGTATTAATGGAAGAGGAACAAACACTTCATCAATATTGAATGTCATAACAAAATAATATACAGTGAAGGTCTCTTTTTTTCTGTTGTACCGATCATGCATGCTTGTCTGAACGGACTAGTGCGAAAAGTAAATTTCCGGTTGATTACATATTCATATACCGGTATATATAAAACGGCACCCAATATATGTCATTGAAACTCTACTCAAGTGCTGGGAGGTTTCAGAAAATGATAGTATTCTCCTTTGGTTGAATCCAAGAGTTATGCAAAAAAAAGTAAATTACAGAAAGAGATATAGAGGTATGGGACGTTTGGTGGACTTCGCACAACACTCCATGCTCAAATCGTGACCCACTTAGTATATAAAGTCAGTGTCAATAATCTTTGGTGTCAATCCTTCATATTATGTATACACAGATGTGTTATGGGGTGGGGATGATAATGAATATTGGAGATCCTCTCTTGGGCCTATTATGTATAACTATTAATAGGAAACCTACTGTATCAATATTATCAACTTTACACTGTATTGACAAGGTACTACGTGATGTTAAAGAAAGTCACCTTGCGTCCAGCCTTCCTCCCGTGATTAGAAATAATGTTTGCTTATGCTTTGAAAAGTATATCATGTGCCGTGTGATCATTTAAAATTGCTATCCTAATAAAAAAAAATATGTATAAAAACATGAGTGGTTTGTGCATTCTATAAGTGGGCCGACAGTATGGGTTTCTTTTTGTATATTTTCACCTTCCCATTAGAGGTAGGTAGAGCAAGCAGTGGCCGCATTAAGGCATTTGTATGTCACAGTGCTAAACCAGCCATCTTAATACCTTGGGACTAGCTCTTATTCAGTGAATCACACAAACCAAATACAATCGAAATGGCAAAGTATATAATGTGTACTTTCTGTCATTAGAACTAAATTTGATGGTAAACTGGTGATCTGATACTGTGATGTTAAGGAATCTTGACATAACTTAGTGGTCTCGAACGGATTTTCGGAACCAGGCACTGACTCCAAGAGCTTGTACATGGGAGAGGTTGGCATTGAAGAGTGTCACACCACTAGCCTGAACATGGGAGAGAATGACACCAAGAGCCTGCACGTGGCAGAGTGGCACCAAGAGCCTGTCCATGGGAGAGTGTGACACCAAGAGCCTGAATGTCATTGAGTGTCTGTCCATGGGACAGCTGAACACTGACAGCCTCTATGGAATTTATTGTGATTTAGAGCAGTTTTACTGCATGTCATGCTCATAGACAGGTCATAATACCTATTCTACTAACCATGATGGTGGCCTTATGTTCAATGGATCATTTTTATACAGTTTTTTTTCCAGAGAATCCGAATTTGCCTGGGGCCATTCAGAGGAAAGTCTTCAAGTTTTTCCCTGAAATCAAGTTTTTTTTTAAATCAAAAAAATATAATCAGGATTAGGATATATTTGATAATTACTCAATATAAACCCAAACAAACTTATTTTGTTTGTGTAATCCTATGATAAGACAGCAGAATCATCACTGGTTCATCCTCAGTGGTCCTACCCATACACAGACAGGCTACACCACACTGATCTCAGTGTCAAGTTTTTCTCAGCCAATTTCAAGTTAACTTGAGAAACCTTGAAGCCCTCTCTCTCCTCTATAGTCCTATGCATTTACACTCTTCACATGAGGCTTAGCCACTGAAACTAAGGTGCTATGCATGGAGAGTGTATGGACAGATTTCTCATTCTCCTCAGCAGGAGATAACGTCCATGGACGTGATAAATGCTTCTCCTCAGCAGGCGATGACGTCCAGGAGAATATAGACATGACAAATCCTGCTGCACAGCACTAGATATATGTGTCTATAGATGCATAAACATTCATATGCTCTATAACGTAGTTATGAGGTATGTTATATCTTCAAGTTTTTTTGACATAGTCGACTTTCATCCCTGCATTCTGGATTTTGCATATTAAGACCCCTAATTTGCATATTTAACTAGATAGGGTAAATTACCATATTCAAGATGGTAAACATATAAAAATCAACCATAATTATTCCAAATGGGTCAATTCTTGAAGGCATGGCTAATCAGACCTAGGCTCAATGACAGAAAATCATTTAAAAGTCAGGGCCATCCTATATCATGTCTGGATTCAATATGGCCGCCACAATACAATATGGCTGCCATCAAAAACTTCAAAGACCTGTATCTCTGGTTCTAATTCACTTAGAAACACAAATAAAAATGCAAAAAGTACTAAATTGAGGTCAGGGAATCCAATTAAACCATTTTTGAGACCCTGTGGGGGGCGGCCATCTTGGATTTTCATCAAATATTTGTAGAAAAGGCTAAAAATGGCAGATTACAGTATTCATAAAAATTGCAATTAACATCGCAGCAAATATAATTGCAAACCCACTGTTGCTTTTCTAGATATCATATTGTGGCAGCCATCTTAGATAAGTGGCTTTTTGAAGCACTGTCCCTAGAATTTGTCCGCTATTATGATGTTTTTTCTACCACTCGCACCCCTAGTATCATCTGCACAATATAATTAAACATTGAAGGAAGCCTGTAACCCACATCTGGCCTCCGATAATTGCTACTTTAGGATTGCATTATACTACCAAAACCATGGACCTTAGTAGAACCATGACAACCTAGCTATGTTAGGTAACTGACCCCTAGCATGGGTCTGCAGCACTGGGGGCACGGTTTGGGAAGAGAACTCTCATGAATTTTACCTATTTTTGACCTTACCATTCCATAAGGAAATAAAACCAAAACGTAGAGTGATAGATCAGTATCAATTCTCTTACCCTGTATGTTAAGATTTATCAGCAAATGTAACACAAAATTGATTTTACTATGTCTATACAAGATTATTTTATGGCTGTTTTGTTCAATGCGTTATATTTGATTAAATCTAAATTATTGTAGTTTTGAAATCAGCCAGTCTATAGATTAAGATGTCCTCTTTCTGATGGTACCAAGCATAATATATGTGACAGAATCTGCGAAAAGGGCCCTTAGTGCAGGGTGCACTAAAGTTTCTTTTCTAGTGCATGTCACATATATTGTTCCTATAAGAGAAATATAATTACTGGACACCGATTCTCTGTCTCTTTGTAGCTCTATAGTGATCGATGCCCAGTTTTATACTTCAGACCAGTGGCTCATTTTGGCTGTTTTTTGCCTCACAGATTGCTCCTAGCGCAAAATCCTGACTACCGTAAAACCTTGCGTAGAAGCCGCGGCTACGCGAGTCAGATCGCCAGTGCGGCTTATAGGCCTATGATTGGCCCAAAGTCGGGGTGCGGCTTATACGCGAGTTTTTTCGAATTTCTATTGCAAAAATTGCCATAAATAGCCTTAACACAACCAACCTGGCGGCCCATAGGCTGGACTACCTGCCCTGACCGCTCCACCAAAGTATGTCCAGTGTTGTCAGCTTGATCAAGGATGGTGGGGGGGGGGGGGGGGGGGGGGGGGGAGAGGGGGGATTAGCGGTCTCCCCTGCACTGAGAGGGGGGGTGTATGTTTTACTTGTAAGAATGCTCGCAGGGATTAGCGGTGGTCTGCATTGTCCTAAGACTGAGGTGCGAATAGGACACTTTAACACTGCTCACTCACCCCCCCCCCCCTCCCCTCCAACCTCCCTGTAGCTCTTGGGTGCTCCGAGGCTCCACGTGCCGCCAAGAGGTCCCTGACACCAATTCAGGTAGGCCAGCTAATATGCCAACGGGATGCCCCCCCCTCCCCCCCGGATAAAGCTGGGGATGATTGTTGACAATCCAGTTAAGGGCTATTAGGTTCAGTTCAGTGCAAGTTGCAAAACAAGTGACTTGCACTTTTTAACTTGACCTCATGTCCACTATGTAGGTCTTCACTATGCATGGGTCTATCCAGAGTCCATCAATGGGATCACGCATGGAGGGAGATTCCGCAGAAAAAAGTTCAAAATCGCAAAAAAGTGAAATTTGCCTAAAAAAAAACCTATTTGGCGAGAAAAAAGTTCAAAATTGCAAAAAAGTGAAATTTGCCTAAAAAAAACCTATTTGGCGAGAAAAAAGTTCAAAATTGCAAAAAAGTGAAATTTGCCTAAAAACCCCCTATTTGGCGAGAAAAAAGTTCAAAATCGCAAAAAAGTGAAATTTGCCTTAAAAAACCCTTTTTGGCGAGGAAAAAGTTCAAAATTGCAAAAAATGCGAAATTTGCCTAAAAACACCCTGTGACTGTAGCATGAATGCAGACACTCATGGACACAAGTAGCATATAATGTATCGGAACGGGACTATGCTTAAGTACTGTTTATTACTCAATCGACATGCAGCCAATCAGAGGCCTCCATTTGGTCACGTGACCGGAAGTGACCTACTTAGGGGATTAGTGGTGACGTCACGTGACCTAGTTAGCCAATCAGAGGCCGCCATTTGGTCACGTGACCGGAAGTGACGTCATATGACCTACTTATGGACCGGAAGTGACGTCATATGACCTACTTAGGGGACCGGAAGTGACGTCATATGACCTAATTTAGGATCACCTGACCGGAAGTGACCTGATGAGTCACGTGACCGGAAGTGACATCACATGACCTAATGGCCAACCGGAAGTGAGTGACCTCATTGAGGATCACGTGACCGGAAGTGACCTGATTGATCACGTGACCGGAAGAAGAAGTGACGTCACGCGACTTAATGAAGAGATGAGCGTCTTTAAGGGGTCACGCGCTTTAAAATGTGATATATATTTTTTTTGGAGGAGGAGGAGGAGGAGGAGGAGGAGGAGGCGAGTCTCTTATTTTTTTTTGGTAAACCAATAAAAAACACAACAATATAAGTTTGTTTTTTCATTTTTATTTTTTTATGAGCGACTGGAAGTGACTTATTGAACTAGGTAGAAGTGTTCTTTAGAGTGTATAAGGGGGGAGGGGAGGGGAGGGGGGGAGGGGGGGAGGGGGGCCCCTTTAAGATGCATGGGGAGGGGGGCGCTTTTAGGATGCATGGGGCGGGTGGGGGGAGGGGAGGGGAGGGGGGCACTCTAGGGGGGTGGGGGGGGCACTCTAAGGGGCGTTTGTCTCTTTTAAGAAAAAAAGAAAGAAAAGAATTTAATCGAGAGACACACTTCTTCCTCTCGAGAGGAAGAAGTGTGTCTCTTAAATTTTTTTGTTTATCACATGCCTTGATGAGGCGATCAGCCGCGACCGGAGGAAGTGACACTTTAAGAGGACACGCGACTTAATTGTTATAATATTTTTTTTACTAATAAAGAAGACGTATGAAAATAAAACACAACAATTCACATGTCCGTTGTTCTCGTTGTTTCTTGCTTGATAAAGTCAAGTAATATCGCGATGCCGAGGTCAAACTTTCCCATGTCCTCAGTCAACACTCGAAGGAGTTCAAAAGGTGTACTGCCGGCACCGTCAGCTTCAGCTTGCCACATTTTCAACACTCGGAAGGCCCACTCAGCGGGACTTCCTCTGTATTCGCATTCTTCAGCGATCTTATCTAACCTCTCAGGCGACAATTTTAAATGTCCCCCCACCTCTTTCCACCTGCTACCTAGGCGTCTGCCGAGGGCGCCCAAGTGCTTATGCATCGCGTGCGAGTCGGGGTTCTCGACATCCAACCCCTGCCTGTGGAGAAGGGTCATCCACTGAGCCAACAGTTCCACTCGTCTAATGCGGGTGAAGACGCGGCCGAGCTCTCCCCATCTATGACGATGCGGGGTTTCACCCCACCAGACTCGGAACATCGCCGTACACAGCTCCTCCAGTGTCTTGACACTGCGCTCTACTAGAGCATCCATACGGGCGGCGGTAACTTTTAAGCTACTGCCCAACTCTCTCCAAGATCCGCTCAACTCTTTACCTAGTTGACGAAGCAAGGCGTCGCTATATGCTAAGCGCCGCTGTCCTACCTCTCTATTCTCCCCATCGGTCTGCACCGCGCGTCTCACGTCGTCAAGCCGCATTAACTTTTCAGGTGGACAAGGGGGTGAAGGCGAGCTTGAAAGTGGAATAGCTTGAGCCATCTCGTCTCGTCTTGGCGGCGGCGGCGGCGGCGGTGGTGGCGGTGGTGGTGGTAGTAGACGTTACAGTGGTCAGAGGCGATATGGTTTTTTTCCAACAGAAATCAGAGCTTTTATACAGAGGGAGTTTAATCCTATTTCCAACAGCACCCCAGCTGTCTAGCGACCTGTCCGCATGACGCTTTTCAGCCGCTCCGCTCCTTAAGAGCTTCTTAAGAGCTTAGATGACGAGGAGTATGTCATCGCTATCGGTGGAGACCAGCTGAAAATGGTGTTTTTTCCTCATCCATAGCCTTACCTCCTACCCCCTACCTGAGGACGACTCTCTCTCCCTCTGACATTCATTGTAACAAACGTCAGAGGTCAGGTGAAAATCGGATTTTTTCATGCACAGCCTTAGTCAGCTGTCACCCCTATTGAACTAGCCGGCCGCCGCCGGCCGGCCCGGTCTACTCACCACGGCAGGAGGCGGTGATTTTTTTTGTTTTACACTTAAGTCGCTCACCACATGCACACGACTCTACTCACAGACAGACACGCTCGTCTTAGGGGGTCCTGCTTCACGCCACACGCCTCCTGTAGTTTTTTTGTATACACACTCTAAGCTCATGACCGTTAATCCTT
Source organism: Harmothoe impar (assembly GCA_947462335.1). NCBI lineage: Eukaryota > Metazoa > Annelida > Polychaeta > Phyllodocida > Polynoidae > Harmothoe > Harmothoe impar. The sequence continues at coordinate 61,014,865 of OX381704.1, forward strand.
TATACAGCTAATGCGCGTTGAATTGCTGAACAGGGTGGTAAGTAGCTTAGCTCATGACAGTCGATCTCTCAAAAGGGGGGAAAGGGATCCAGCTGAAAACGTCATGCATTATGTCTTTTGTTTCTCTTTGTGAATGGCCGCCGGCCAGCCGGCGGCAGCTGAACAGGGCAGTAAGTAGCTTAGCTCTAGAAGCGAGAAGGCGTATATAAGGGGACTGGAAACCCCCATTCACTCACTCAGTCTTTTGCTGCTCTCTACAGTCACCACCATGAGCAAAAGACAACACCTAGCGCCGTCCAAGGATCTAAGCAAGTTCAAGAACAAGAAGACTACGCGGAACAGCGCTCGTTTAGCGTCAGTGCCTCCTCTTGCTACTGAAGATGAGACTACCGCCGCAACCGCTTGGTCTTATCACCCTCCCGCTGTAGCGAGCGCTCGCAGCAGTAGTAGTAGTAGTAGTAGCGGTAGTAGTAGTAGTAGTAGTAGTAGTGGTAGTAGTAGCAGTACTACTGGTAGTAGTCGTCGTGCTAGCGACGTTGTTACACTCGCGACGGTACACGTTGCTGCTAAGCGCGCTGCCGCTGCTACTGCTGCCCCGCCTGCTGCTGCTGCTGCTGCTCCTCGTGCTGCTGCTGCTGGTGCTGGTGATCCTCGTGCTGCTGGTGCTCTTCGTGCTGCTGCTGCTGCTGCGCCTGCTACTGCTGCGCCTGCTACTGCTGCGCCTGCTACTGCTGCGCCTGCTACTGCTGCGCCTGCTGAGGCTGCTGCGCCTGCTACTGTTGCGCCTGCTGCTGCTGCTGCTGCTGCACCTGCTGCTACCGCTACTACTACTGACGACAACGCTCCTGGCACAGCGCAGTACTGGCAACCGGGTTTTTACCTCCCCACTACTGTTGCCGATTTTGATGACCTGCCGCACGTTGCACAGCCCCTCTCCACCACTACATCAACCGACGCCATCGACGCCGCTCGCGCTGAGACTTACAGCTATTCGGACACTCAGCCCCTAAACCAAGAAGAAGAGGAGGAGGAGGAGGAGCAGCAGCAACAGGGTGAGACAGAGAATGACGCTGACGACGAGGCGTACGACGAACCCGAAGGGCAAGGGGTGGACGGTACGTTTTTTCGGCTCCCCTCTTCCACTACTTTCGACCTCACTTCCACTGGTAGCGCGTCCGGTCCGTGGCGACTGCCCTCACCGCCACCTTACGAGGGCGGCGGCGCTTCATCTTCTACCGCTACACTCAGCACCGACGGCGTGTGGCTGCTCTGTTCCAACAACGAGTCGTCGGATACCAGCGCTGACGCTGCTCCTGTTATTGGTTCTGCTGCTGATTCAGCTCACGAAACGTTCTAAGGCGGGTTCCAGAACAACAAGGCCTACTAAGAAGAGAAAAATACAAGAAAAAGAAGAAGATGGACGAGAAGAAGCAGAAAAAAAAACCCGTCCTCTCGGGTTAGAGTTCTGCTTAGACGGGACTTTGACGCTGGAGATCTGGGAGGACAAAGCTAGACTGTCTAGGAGGCCGCGCTACACAAAAGACGGCCAGGTGAAAGAGGTATCTCTGACCAGAAGCAAGCGAGTGCACTTCACTGCCGACGCGCTACGCGAGCTAATAGCGCGCATCGCCGAGATCCCCGCAGTGGTGCGCATACGCGACACAGGGTCCGCGCAAGGAAGACCTAATCACACCCCCTGGTTCACAGTGCTGGATGAGGAGGGCGAAGTGTACGCAGCTGTGAGCTACTACAGCGGTAAGAACCTCATCCACGTGCGCAAGTACGAAGGTCCTGACAAAAAACCCACACAGCAGGGGGTGACGCTGTCCGCCAGAGCGCTCAAAGAGTTGGATGACAAAACAGAGATTATTCTCAAATTTCTCGGTATAGATTTGGAATGAGAGACGCTCAACGCTCACGCGCGCACACACACAGTGTTTGACGCACGCTGTATGAGACAGACAGACGGATACACAGACAGCAGACAGATAGATAGATAGATAGATAGATAGATAGATAGATAGATAGATGGGAAAGCCCGTAGATCCTACATAAAAGAAACCCTTATTGAAAATCAAGACAATCATAAAAAATTTTGGCGTATCATCAATAACATACTACCAGGACAGCAAAATTCTAAAAAAAACATACATCTCTATGACGAGTCTACTGACCAAGCTATTCCCGACGATCAGACTGCCAATTTTATAAATGAATATTTTACAAAGATAGGACCTAGCCTTGCAACAAACCTAACAATGCCCTGGGAACTATATGACGAAGTCTGTCAACACCAGATTGAACCTTTTGTCACAAACGCTCAGGAAGTTGCCAAATTGGTACATGATATTAACATAAATAAATCCTCTGCGATTGAAGGTATTCCAACCAGAATATTGAAACTGGCATTTAAACACCAGGTTGACAGACTAGTTAAGATCTTTAACTTGTCCTTTCACCAAGGACTTGTCCCACTATCATGGAAAATTTCCAGGGTTACCCCAATCCCAAAATCAGGCAATTTACGCTCAGTAAATAACTACAGGCCTATCTCGCTCTTGCCCCTGCCATGTAAGCTAGTTGAACGTATTGTACACAACCGAGTATATGGTTTTATTGAAAAAGAGGAAATACTCACCTGTAAGCAGGGAGGTTTCCGACCGGGACACAGCACTGTCAATACATTATGTGGATTTACTGATGAGTTGTTATGTAACATAAATGTTGCTCTTGAGACCGTCACGGTCTTTATAGATTTAAGAAAGGCCTTTGACACCGTGGACCACAGTATACTACTTGCTAAACTGGAGAGATATGGCATTAGACTGTCAAACCTAAATTGGTTTTTCAGCTACTTAAGTAACAGAAGACAAGTGGTTAATGCGAATGGTGTCACCTCTAGTATGTTGCCTGTGGTCTGCGGTGTCCCCCAGGGTTCCATATTGGGCCCGCTATTGTTTCTTTTATATGTGAACGACATGACAAAAAGTGGCTAAAGATCTGCTTCAGCAGGATTTGGAGAATTATTATACATGGTGTATACAGAATAAGTTGTCTGTCAATGTTACTAAAACCAAAGCTATGGTGTTTACTGCCTCCAATAACCATCCTAAAACGCTTGATCTAGGACTGGAAATGAACGGGGAAGTACTCCAAGTGGTTAGCTCGTACAAGTACCTAGGAGTCATTCTGAACACAAACTTGACCTTTGAAAAACATATTAACTATGTTCATAGTACTGTCTCCTATAAGACTTACCAACTAGCATGTTTAAGAGATTTCCTAACGGAGAAAATGGCTCTTGGTATTTACAAGACCACCGTACTACCCTACCTAGACTATGCAGACATCTTATACATGAATGCTAACATTGGCTACATTGCTAAATTACAGGTAGACCAAAATAGATGTCTCAAAATATGTTTAAAGTTGGATAGGATGACAAACACTGAATTGGTACATTATAATGCCCAAATGCCCATGCTGTCTTCTCGTAGACATGTTCATTTATTGAATTTTATGTATAAACGTTCACGTGATTCTAATTACGTTGACCAGCGTGCAATAGCCACCCGTGCCCATACAGGCCCACTAGTTAGGGTTGCTCGTTCTCATTGTGCCTCCTTTGATCGTAGTGTAGGATACCATGGTGCCCTGTGTTGGAACGCCCTACCTCCAAATAGAAGAAATGCTGAGGATATTAATATATTTAAAGCCCAAAGCAGGGAAGTGCTCAAAGCACTTATTCCGCTAAACTAGGGGTTCATGACACACAAAATACCTTTTCCAAGTCAAAACCATGAACACCAATCCCCCTTTTCGATGAATTCACCAAGTAAATATGTTCTATGCTAAGTAAAATAGAAAATTAATTGTGGCTTAAACAACCACACCCCCCTCCCCACAAACTGGAACTTAACCATAGCTCCAGCCTACATATATAAGCGAACCACACAGCGGCCATTGGTCAAAGGGCAATGCCAGAATAGCAACCCAATACTCAGATTGAGTAGGGATGAAGGCAATGCCTTTCATTTTGTTGTCAATCTACTACAAGTCTAACTGTATCCATAATTGCCCATCCGCCCAGTGAACTTGTTACCCTGAAGTACACATACTGTCCTATGAACTCGTCTTATACTGAATTGGTTGGTATCATTCACAAACCTATGGATGGACATGGATTCTCTATGTAACTGTACTATATATTTTTGTTAAACGAGACAATAAATGATTAATAAACCTAAAAGATAGATAGATAGACAGATAGATTGATAGATAGATAGATAGACGGCTAAGTAGTTGGGAAAAACTTTTTTTAATTGGTAACTAAGTGAAAAAACAAAAAAAAAACAAAAAAAACATGACGCAGTACGTCTGCGAAAAGTGTTTCAAAATTTTTAAAAGACCGTACAATCACGAGAGACACGTAGAAAAATGTAGAGTAATACCTAAGTTTTGCCCTCTATACGGCGAAGGCGATTGCCGAAAGATCACCTGTCGACGAGAATCTCTGGACGGGGTGACTATCCCTCCGCGCATATGTGCTGTACCGAACGGTGAGGAAACGTTCACGGCGAATTGGCCTGCAATACAAACAGGCGTCAGGATGCACGGGACTCGCGTGAGTGTAACAAACTTCAGGCTACCAACCGGCGAGTTGAGTGACGCTGTAGATACTATGCGTCGCATTCACTTCACGCAAAGATTCAGATACAAAGTGGGTTTCTCGGTAGGCTTACTCTTACAACACAGAAAAGACAAGAGCAAACTGCGCTACTTTCACGCCTCCCAGAACAACGCAACTCTCATACAACCGCTCCCTACTATAACTAATTCAGAAACTTTGGAAGAGCTCCTCTCAAACATGGAAAACACCGTCGCTTGCGAGGAAGTACGGAAACTTTGCGACGCTGACACCAAGTGGCACGTTCTTTTTCCTACCAATTTGAACATTTGCGTTTACATGGGACCGGGGGAATTTCCCATAGGCGGTAGGATCACTCAGGCCGGTCGAGTTGGAAAGAGAAGCGGCGTGTTAGATTTTCCCAACAAGGACAACCTCTGCGTCTTCCGCTGCATTTCCTTTCACTTATACAACACCAGCAAGCGCGCTTCAGATTTGTTACGTCAGTTCTGTCCCGCTGCCACACCTGAAACCTTTCCAGGTTTGAACATCCGCGACTTACCCGCGTTAGAGAACTTGTTTGACGTACAAATAGCGGTTTACACCGCGTCGCGTCAGGTGCCGGGGCGGAAGTTGAGAAGACGCGTTACTCTGATCAGACCGCCTTCCAGAACTCTGGCCGCCCGAGGTAAAGTCAACCTACACCTGACGGCGAAAGGCGGTTTGCACGTCTCTCTGGTCACGGACTTCAAAGCGTACGCGGGCATATACAAATGTTGCAAGTGTAAGGCGGCGTTCACCACCGAGTTCTTGCTGAAGAGACACAGGAACCAGCTTTCCTCTTGCCGACAAGTCAAGTTGCGCTACGTAGGTGGCATCTACCAAAATTCGAGAACGATTTTCGAAGCGCTAGCAGATTTCTCCATTTTTCCTCCCGACGGATATTCCGGAATCTACCCTTACAAGATCACCTTCGATTTCGAGGCTTTCTTCAGACCGTGCAGAGAACCGTCGACGGAACACGTGTCCCTGCTGTGGGATCACGTCCCTTTGTCGGCTAGCGTCGCATCCGACTTTCCGGGGTGGGAGGGGCCAGTCTGCTTCGTCAGAGAATCCGACGCAGATTCCGACCCCTTGTTGGACCGAGTTTTAAATCACATAAACGAGAACGCCAAAGTCATCGGGGAAGCTGTGCTAGAACTTTACCGACCGACGTTAGCGAAGTTAGATGCGGCGATAGGTGAAGCTCTCCTGCTGGAGGAGGCGACATTCACCCCTTCTCCAGGCGGCTTTGCTGCGGCTCAGACCAGACACCCGTTAGTTCAACTGAAGAAGCGGCTTCTGAGATACATCCGTCAAGCTCCAGTCGTGGGCTTCAACTCGGGGCGTTACGACTTGAACCTGATCAAAATACGCCTTCACTCGTTCTTTGCCTCCGGAGACCGAAGAAACCAAGAATTCAGCGTCATAAAGAGAAGCAATCAATACTTGGCGGTTTACACACAGCACACGGTTTTCTTGGACGTAGTCAACTATTTGGCACCCGGTTACAACTACGCGAACTATTTGCGAGCTTTCACCAGAAACGAAGAGAAAGGTCACTTTCCTTACGAATGGATGACGTCTACCAGGAAACTGGGAAACAGAACACTGCCACTGAGATTGGCTTTTGACAGCGAACTGACGGGCGTCAAAATGTCCGAATCCGACTACACCGCATGTCAGAAAGTTTGGTCCGACGAGAAGATGCAAACTATGGGAGATTACTTGATCCACTACAACAACAAAGACGTCAAACCTTTCATAGAAGCTCTGAAAAATCACGCTAAATTTTTCCAAGATTGCGGCATTGACATGTTGAAAGACGGGGTTTCTCTCGCCGGTTTGACTTTAAGGTTCCTCTTCCAAAACCTAGAAGATGCGTTCACAACGTTCCCCCAGTTCGACGCCGTCCTCCACGCTCTGATCAAAGAAAATCTAGTCGGCGGTCCTTCCATCATCTTCCATAGATTTCACGAGAAGGGCACCACGCGGATAAGGGAGCACAAGTACGGCGAAGAAGCGAGACCGTGCCAGCACATCCTAGGCCTAGACGCTAACTCTCTGTACTTGCACTGCATGAGCGAAGCGCACTGCACGGGCTATTACGCGGTGAGACGACCTGAGACCGAGTTCAAGCCCGAAATTAGGCAAAGAAACTCTCACAGCGCTTTGGAGTGGTTACGCTTCGTAGAGCACGACCGCGACGTGAAACTGCGCCACGCTTTCAACGGCGGCGAGATGGTTCTAGGCTGTCGAAGAATTCGCGTCGACGGGTTTCACGCGGCCTCTAATACGGTTTTCCAGTTTCACGGGTGTTGGTTCCACGCTCACGAGTGCATACCGTCGCACCGATATCAGTGCGCTTCACTGAGGGAGGAGAGACGGGACAGAACGGCTAGAGTAAGCGCTTACTTGAAAGCGCTAGGTCACAAGCTGGTCGTCGTGTGGGAGTGCGAATGGAGAGAGATGAAGCGTCGAGATGAGCGGGTTAAGGCCTCCCAACAACACTGGAAGGTTGATGCTTTGAAAGTGTCTCGAAACGCAATGAGCAGGAGCGACATCCTTTCCGCTGTCAAAGACGGGAAAATGTTCGGTTTAGTTCAAGTGGACATCACTACGCCGCCTCACCTACGAGACTACTTCGAAGAAATGACCCCCGTTTTCAAGAACGTGTCCGTTTCAAAATCAGACATAGGACCTCACATGTCAGACTTTGCGCAGGAAGAAAAGCTGTTGAACACGCCTCAGAGATGTCTGATAGGGAGTTACCACGGAAAAAATATTCTCTTGGGAACGCCACTTCTCAAGTGGTATTTAGAGCACGGTTTGATAGTCACCAAAGTGCAGCTGGTCGTAGAATACCTACCTAAACGCTCCTTTGCCGGTTTCGCGGACGAAGTAACGGCGGCGCGAAGACGTGGCGACGTGAACGAGAACGAGAAAATTCTGTCAGACTGTTACAAGTTAATGGGAAACGCCACGTACGGTAAAACAATCTGCAACAAAGAAAAACACACGGCGGTGAGATACACTGACAGTCGGAAGTTCGAACTATTGGCCAATTCGTGGCGCTTCAAAAAGGCGTCCGAGTTGAGTTCTGATCTGTTTGAAGTCGAACTACAACCGAAAACAGTCAAGAACAACCTCCCTATTCAAATAGGGTTCATGGTATACCAGTACGCGAAGTTGAAAATGTTAGAGTTCACATACGACTTCTTGGATAGATTCGTCGATCGGCACGATTATGCGCTTTGTCAAATGGACACCGACAGTCTTTACATGGCTCTCAGTGGTGACACGTTGGATGACCTAGTCAAACCTCGCCTGAGAGAGACGTACTTCAGAGAGAAACGAAAGTGGATTCCGACAGCGGTGTGCGACGATCACTTAGAGCTTTTCGTGAAGACAAAAACGGAAAGAGTGCGAGAATGGTGTCCGCCGCCCGGCGGATGTTGTGAAAGACGTTACCTTCACGATCTGAGAACTTCGGGGCTTATGAAAGCGGAGTGGGAAGGTGACGGGATCCTAAGTCTCAACCCTAAGACTTACATTTGCTACGATCGAGTCAGCGGCACCGGTGAAAGAAAATCCAAAAAATGGAGTGCAAAAGGTGTACAGAAGAAACAAAACCCTAAAGAACCAGACGACTTCTTGGATGTTCTTCGCCAACGAAAAACTCTCCTTGCGGTAAATAGAAATTTCAAAGTGGTGCGAAACAAAATGGTCACCTACACCATAGAGAAAGACGGCGTGCGCTACTTGTATTATAAGCGTCGCGTGCATTCTGACGGTGTGACAACGAGTCCTTTAGAGATATGAAAAAAATAATAAGCATGTAATTGATTGATTGAGTGCATCTTTTCAAAAATAGAGTGTTTATCAAGATTGAAAAAAAATAAATAAAAAAATAAAATAAAATTATTGTTGTGTTTTTATTTTCATACGTCTTCTTTTATTAGTAAGTCGCGTGGCCTCTTAAAGTGTCACTCATGTGACGACGTCACTTCCTAAACAAAAAAATTAAGAGACACACTTCTTCCTCTCGAGAGGAAGAAGTGTGTCTCTCGATTAAATTCTTTTCTTTCTTTTTTTCTTAAAAGAGACAAACGCCCCTTAGAGTGCCCCCCCCACCCCCCTAGAGTGCCCCCCTCCCCCCTCCCCTCCCCTCCCCCCCACCCGCCCCATGCATCCTAAAAGCGCCCCCCTCCCCATGCATCTTAAAGGGGCCCCCCTCCCCCCCTCCCCTCCCCTCCCCCCTTATACACTCTAAAGAACACTTCTACCTAGTTCAATAAGTCACTTCCAGTCGCTCATAAAAAAATAAAAATGAAAAAACAAACTTATATTGTTGTGTTTTTTATTGGTTTACCAAAAAAAAATAAGAGACTCGCCTCCTCCTCCTCCTCCTCCTCCAAAAAAAATATATATCACATTTTAAAGCGCGTGACCCCTTAAAGACGCTCATCTCTTCATTAAGTCGCGTGACGTCACTTCTTCTTCCGGTCACGTGTTCAATCAGGTCACTTCCGGTCACGTGATCCTCAATGAGGTCACTCACTTCCGGTTGGCCATTAGGTCATGTGACGTCACTTCCGGTCACGTGACTCATCAGGTCACTTCCGGTCACGTGATCCTAAATTAGGTCATATGACGTCACTTCCGGTCCCCTAAGTAGGTCATATGACGTCACTTCCGGTCCATAAGTAGGTCATATGACGTCACTTCCGGTCACGTGACCAAATGGCGGCCTCTGATTGGCTAACTAGGTCACGTGACGTCACCACTAATCCCCTAAGTAGGTCACTTCCGGTCACGTGACCAAATGGAGGCCTCTGATTGGCTGCATGTCGATTGAGTAATAAACAGTACTTAAGCATAGTCCCGTTCCGATACATTATATACTACTGACACAGACTCATGTACACCCACACAAACATACACATATGCATGAACATGGCCTTCTCCTTCATATAGCAACCTATGGATTTCTACTTTGATGAGACTGAATAAAGCTTTCTGTTAGAAGGACTCTGATACTATATGGATGTCGATGTCCAGTTTTAGATATATACCCATATAGTGCATTGGAGTGCTATAATGTTGGACTGCTGTATATTTTAAATGCCCAGATACACTGCTGCTTGTGGGAAGGCTATTATACTGGTACGCCCTAGTTGGAGGGTACAGGTACAGCTCATTTAGGGCATACTAGAATAGTGGGTATGTCCTCAACCTGTAGCCTTCAGCTCGAACCTAAACCAGGAACCTAAAGCCCTACTGACTCCCTGCCTAGCCAACCAATGGCCTGAGCACCCTCAGCTCTAACCTTGAGCTCTCTCCCCACCCCAACCAGGGCCTTTAATAGGACCCTCAGCCCCAACCTAAAGACCTGCTGGCTCCTTCCCTATCTTTCCAAGGGTCTCATGCCCCTCAGTTCCAACATAGAGCCATGCTGACTCTAGCCCTACCCGGCAAGGGCCTCATGTCACTGGGTTCCCACTTACTTGCTGCTGATCCCCTCTTTATCCCTACCAGGGTCTCTGGCCCTGCTGTTCAAACCTACAACCCTGCTGACTCCCCAGGAGTAGACACTAACATTTCAGGCCATGGGCCACCTGGGCCTGCGGCATCAGAAAGTTGTGGGCCCAGAATTCAAACTGTGGCCCCAGGAATTTTAACGTCATGATGCACCAACACAGTGGGATCCATGTAAGTTACTTTTGTGCTACATTGATGCATCATGCCAACCCTTCTGGGAGCATCAATCCCATGGGTCGGGATATGATGCATTAATGCAATCATGGGAAGTTACTGTCCAGGAGCTGAGGGCTTTGGTGACAAAAAAAGGGCAGAGTGCATCAATGCATGATTCTGCAGTCTCACTGTAAGTGGTTTGTATTCACATTGATTTGACTAACATGTATCAAATGTAACTTAGATGATATGGTTAGAGTGTATGGGACATTCATAGGGCTTCTTTAAAAAACGTAGAAACAATCTTTATTCGGAAATCCTCTACACTGGAGAGGTGATGTCTTTGGTATGATATTTGGCACAATCAGAAGTCTACCTTTTCAATGATATATAACATGACATAGTTTACAGCATGCAAATTGGAATAATGGCCATATTCACTGGGAAATTTGGGTGCCCATAGCCATGGGCCAACCGTGGCCGTAGGTATGTAAATATTCAGAAAACTATGGGCCTGGACCCAAAATTATGGGCCATTGGCTCCCGGGCCAGCGTTAGTGCCTACCCCTGGGGAATCCTTTCCCAGAGAGCAGAAAAAACAGCTAACCTGGACTACTAAAAAGTATTTACCTCTTCATTTTTCCCATCTCAGTATGATAGCAGCTCAGTGCACACCTTAACCTTGGGTTCCAAAATGTATCACAATGTACCATCTGTTGTCTACTTATTCAACATTTGCCTTGGATACCACCAAACCTGCTTAACATGCATGCTGTGCTTTATTCCCAGTGCTCAGATCACCTATGCATTTTGGCTGTGGCTATAGAGGCAATGGTATGATAAAAGGTCCATTTTTGTAGCTAACGTCAACCCCCCCCCCCCCCCCCACATCCAAAGGTTTGGATACAGGCCTGCAAAAGGTGGGGACTACTCCAATGTTGTCCAATGGCCAGTGTTACAGACCTTTAGTTTGACAAGTTTTGAACTCACTGCTCTATACAGAGTTCTGATGCCGCGGGCCTGGGTGGCTCATGGCTGAAAATGTTAGTATCTACCCCTGTTTAGGAGTCAAGTATAATGATAGTATTGGATTTATCGAGGTTTCATGCAGATAAAGACAAAGGACTGACTCCTGCTTCTATCGTGACAAGGAAGGCGCCAACTAGTGACATCACTTTATTCACCGGAAGTGACATGAACGCTGGTACCCTGTAACATATTTTCCTGCGTCGTCAAATAATCTCAACACTCCTCATGAAATTCTGGTTTATATTTAGCAATTTCTTAAAGTATGTTACCCAATGGGAAGAGCCAATGTTAGCTTTCCCCTTAAATCCCTTTTTAGACAGTTTCCTTATTGATTTCCAGAAAAGTTTTGGATTCTTTAGATTCCAATTCCTGTAACTTATATAAGCTCTCCTCTTGAATTTTCCTCAAGATAGTATACTTTACCCTCTTATATACTCTTCTCACTCTAAGAAATGCTATTCTACAATGGTTGTTATTTGTGTCTTTCTTAAGAGTCTCCTTTCCCCAGAAAATGTTAGTTTTTGTTCCCTAAGATTCTTCATATCTGCCTTTGAAACATCTTCATCTGCATCAGTAGTCTACTTTTCTTTTTCATGCCCATTTTTCTGAGAGGCATTGATTTTTTGCCAACACTAAAAATATATCCACCAGAGCCCCATCCGGGTCGACATAAAGCTCAGAAGTGTACTGTTTAATTTTACTACGAACCTCCTGTTTGCTCATATTACTAATGTATGCACTTTTATATTCCTCCTTCCAGATGAATTTATATATTGGTATACCGGCACCAAAGACATGCAGATACAATCGTTATGTATCCAACACAGCTAGGCATTGTAGTAGAGGACTGTGCAATTTGTTTCAACTTATTGGTAGAGAATTAAGTGATACCGTTATATAGTCTCTGGTATGTTCATCATACAATGTAGGACATGGTACATACAAGCAGAGATTTAGAAACAATTCTTTATGAAAGCCCAAGCTGGGTTTAGAGAATAGGCTGCATATAATTAGATTTGCACAAGTACATACAAGCAGAGATTTAGAAACAATTCTTTATGAAAGCCCAAGCCGGGCTTAGAGAATAGGCTGCATTTAATTAGACTTGCACAAGTCATTGATTTTGAATAAACTGAAAATGGACTTTTTCTTGCAATGTAATTTCTTCTACTATAGAATCAATCTAACCAGAGAAATGATCATTGTGGGGCATGCCGGGGCAGTCTATTAATCTGCTACCGTAAAACCTCGCGTATAAGCCTAACTCGCGTATAAGCCGCACCCCGACTTTGAGTCGATCCTATAAGCCGCACTAGCGATCTGATTCTGGTGACTTTTATACTGTACTATAGGAGTAAAAACTCGCGTATAAGCCGCACCCTGACTCTGTGCCGATCCTATAAGCCGCACTAGCGATCTGATTCGCGTACAAGCCGCGGCCTATACGCGAGGTTTTACGGTACCAATACCGGTACCTTATATTATATCCCTACCTATGGGCAGTGTGGCTTGTTATACCCCCCTTGCATTACTGTTTTATTTTTGTCAGAGAAGAAAAAGCACTATATATAGCGGTAGTCCTATAGTGAGTTTGGTCATTATCAAAAAGCTTTGGACTAGATGATCATGTTGATAGGTATTCCTTGTTGTTAAGATTACTGCCTGAAAATTACTAGACATAAATCGTTCAGTCATACTGAATATAAAAGACTCAGGCCTCACACAGAAATATATTCTTATAAAGAAAAGTGACTAATAACACGGCTGATTAACGGTTGTATTAAATATTTATTGTTTAAATATATTAGTCTTCTATGCACAAAAAATGCAATGCAATAAGTGTATATTTATTTACATTTTATCAATAGATTTTTTAAAATAGAATAATATATTAATAACGATATGCTTAAAGCATGCTATGATTTAGAATATATTAAATGAGAGTATGACTGTAATGTTTAATTCTTTTATAAGATAGGGCGTCAGTCCAACGTATCTATATTGATGAATATATACAGATGGTAACATGAAACAGCGCAATGACAAGATATGTTTAGGTATATCACAGTTGGTAACTATAAAGGGAGTTTGTATGAGTTTGTAGTGGAGTCATTACTCCTCTGGGTCGCTCACTGGTGCTTGACCACGGCCAAAACAGCATGTTAGAGCATTTCTGAGACCTTGGCCAAAGCTAACCAAGCCATGGCGCATTCTTCGTTTGAACGACTTCTTTTTGATGATAACTGGGCACTGGAAAAGAGAAAAACTTGCATGAAAATCCAGCAAACCTGACGCTGCCATACAAAAGTAAATTTACAAATATTTTCTAAATGGATCAGGAGATGATAGTTTGAAATTGTCTAAAAATGTTAGGGCAAGCTATGTTTTCCAATGATACTTATGTTGGATTTACTGTTCACCTGTACTGTGTGTTCTATAAGGGAATTAAAAAAGAGATAGAGATCTTTGTAGTATAATCAAGTATTATATCATAAAATTATAGAGGGAGAGAAATGCTTAGAATGTGTATATATAGTCATTTTAATATGAATATGAATTATAAGTTTTGCAGTACTCACCACGTCTGTCAGACTGACAGCACTGTCGACCTCCAAGATCTCGCTCTGTGCGACATTGAGGTTCATGCTCTCTTCCACCTCGACAGGCTTGCTCTGTTCGATGTGGAGGATCTTGGTCTGTACAACCTTGAGGAGCTCAGTGTGCATGCTCTTAAGGCACTGGCTGTGTGCGACCTTCACCTTGGCCTGTACGACCTGGAGGAGCTCGGCGTGCACTCTTTTCAGGCGCTGGCTGTGTGCGACCTTGAGCTTGGCCTCTACCACCTGGAGGAGCTCGGCGTGCACTCTCTTCAGGCGCTGGCTGTGTGCGACCTTGAGCTTGGCCTCTACCACCTGGAGGAGCTCGGCGTGCACTCTCTTCAGGCGCTGGTTGTCTGCGACCTCCACCTTGGCCTGTACCAACTCGAGGAGCTCAGCGTGCACTCTCTTCAGGCGCTGGCTGTGTACGACCTTCAATTTGGCCTGTACCACTTCAAGGAGCTCAATGTGTACTCTCTTAAGGATGTGGCTGTGTGCGACCTTCAGGGTGTCACTCTTTGCTACCTCTAGGATGGTGCTCTCTGCGAGCTGTTTCTGGGACTTGTACAGGGAGTGGACGTACGAGGCGGCTGGGGCTGGGACATTGGAAATAAACCGGTACCAGTCATCAGCATCCTCCTGGCACTGGGTTGCATTGTCCAACTCTGAGGTCTCCGAGATGTCCAGGGACTGGATGTTGGAGCCATCCACGGACACCAAGGGTACATCCTCTGATATCTCGGGGCTCCACTCATCCCAGGCGCTACCTTCCTCCTTGAGGTAGCCCTGTGCTGCCACAGGGAGGCACAGAGGGTTGCGAGCCTGCAAGAAAATTAACAAAATAAAATAACAATTTTTCATATGACAATAATTCGATTCTTTCCCTAAAGACATGAACCAATGGTGAAATTATCTGATACCTTTTTTTCTTATTGTGATTAATCAACATTACAATTACTAGGTTTTTATAGCTTTTTGCTGAGGGTACAGTTATCACCATGATGAATACAACACTGTTGAGTTACTTTCAGTTTTTTGTTTGTTTTGTTTTTGTTTCTTTTTACTTGCAGTTCTGCATGTTATGCATATCTATATGCCTTTGTTAAAGGGTTAATAAAAATGACATGAGCCTACATACCTTGGCCAGTGAGTTGGCTATATCAAAGAGGGTGTCATCGGCTGTGCTGATGGTCTTGACAGCCAGAGATAATGTCTCGGCGGCCATGCCGAGAGTCTGAGACCCAGTGAGTTGTTCGGCTTCCGGCTCCGGTTCAACAACCAGCTGAGGGGCGGAGGTCACCTTGCTGACCTGTTTGACCACCTGGTCCGTCCTGCGCCGTCCACGGCGGTTCTTGCCTCCCTTGTTTTGCCGAACATGCAGAACAGCTGGGTCACTCTGTAGTACAATAGAGACAGTGTCAACCCATATTCTTCTGTGTCAGCAGCAGTTGCAGAGGTGCCACAAAAGGCAGCATATCTGACGATCTAAGTGAGTGGTCATTATTTGTCCACAGGGTGGGGAGAGGGACAATTTTTTTCAACCCCTCTAGAACTTCGCATTTAGATGGAGGGGGGTTTGGTGGAGACCACTTCCTAAGGCTAAGCCAAAAGGGGGATTTTTCATTATTTTTCGATGGTCATATGCATACAAAACTATTAAGCAACTGGTGGCCTGGGTCGTCCTATAAGTTGTTGGATTGCTTCAAACCTTACATCGACAGTACCGAGGTACGCTGTAAGGTTGGACTGGAGGCCATTTGCAAACTATTTGATAAAAGATATTCCACTAGAGGGAGGCATTGGTCTTTTTTGTGTGTCGCCCCCTTGTGCTTTGTACAGTATAGCCGTTCTGATTGGATTAGAGATGTCACCTGACTAAAGTGTCATGGCGGCATAATATAAACTCTGGCATGGCGAGGGCTAAGCCACATTTTAATTCTCAATATTTCTTCATCTGCAATGCAAGAAAACCTGCAAATCTTCACCAGACCCCTAGAATAATATCTAAGGTATATAATAATACAATTATCTAAGCAAATAAGTGTTATTTGTAGCTGCTAGGACGGTGCGACAGCAGAGAGTCGCAAATGGCGCAAAAATATTAAATCTAGCCTATGAGCCCCTGTCCAACTATACTGCGTACCTCGGTACTGTCGCTGTATCGTTTGATGCAATCCAACAATCCTATAAGTTGATTGTACATATGATTATACTTTGCTCAGGTGTCTACTAGTGCCCCCGGCTAGTGCCTAAACCACTCAGCCATCTTAGTGGGTGGGAGGTGCATAACAAAACCTGTGGGCGGGTCCTGGTATGAACCCAATCATAGCATAGCCCGACCTAGGGCACAAGATGGATGCACTCTGGCGGGGATAGACCCCCTTTTCCTTTTGTTTATGAAGGAAATTCTTTAAAACCAAGCGCTACCAAGTCCCAACTCCACAGAAACATTGAAAACCAAAAGTAAACTGGCTTAGGCCTAATTATTCACTGGGATTATTCACCATCCATCCACCATCGATTAAGGAAAAAGAGCTAAAAACATGCCATGGCCACGCCCACGACTGCATGAGTCATATTCATCAATCCAGACTTTTTCAGTCAGTCATATTTGTTTTTGTTTTTTTAAATTCAGATTTTATTTTATCCAGGATGGTGTTTCTCCACAAATTTGCGGAGCTCCGCAAATTTGTGGAGCTCCGCAAATTTGCTTCCATAAATTTGCGGAGCTCTGCAAATATATATGGAGCTCCGTATTTGTATGCTTAAGTACTAAAAAAACATTTCCATATATATTTGCGGACCTCCATAAATATATGGAGAGTGCATTTACGGACCTCCGCAAATTTGCGGACCTCCGCAAATTTGTGGTCTAATGTGGAGAAACACCATCCTGGGACAAGTTACCAAACTCCGTGAGTAAACTGAACTAGCCTATCGAAATTAGTCATAAAGCATGAAATACAATAAACGTGTGAGTCTGACGGCAAATCTGTGAGAACCCCCCCCCCCCCCCCCCCCCCCGTCCCCTCACTTCAGCCCACTCGTAATGACTAATGTCCACATGCCACGCCCCTTTCACTGTCTCGGCACATTATTTTTTAAACTAATTAAAGTCACAATAAAACTTACCGGTGCCAGCACCGGGCTGCGCTGCTGACGACTCTGGGGTTTAGATGACTTGCCAGCCATCTTTAAACACTGTCGTATTTCTGTATAACCTTGCTTTTATCCAAAATAAGGGAGATAAATGCTTTTGTGCGTGTGTAACTGCTGAGCTGAGTTATCGCTATGTTGATGCGGTAGTCATAGGCGATGGTTACTAGGTAATGGTTACCGCGTCCATGGCAACGCCAACAATGGATGACGACACGCTATGACGACACGCTGTGACCCGGCGCCCATGGCAACGCTATCCCCGCGTTACTTTGACCGGGGGCGGAACGGTAGACCGAGCGGCGAGATTTAGATGTGCCATTATCTGGAACAAACAGAGATAAAGAATGGGATCGGTATTTGATTAAGGTTGATCAATCCGCAAAACGTTTCTCTGTTCAGCCGCTGTATAGACATTGATACAAAAAATGGAGGAATCCGACGAAAAATGGAACACGAGGGCCTCCTCGTACAGCATAGGATCGATGGCATCGGTGCTGCAGTCAAGGCAAAAACGTAAGCGTGAAACCCTGCATGTTCATAAGTATTTGGGGCCTAACTTTTGTTTCCAATTGGGGGTCAGCTTATGTTTGGGGTTTTGCAAAGGTTCATGAGGGGAAATAGTCTGGGGGAAAACACCCGCAACGGTATCAGAGACAGCCCGTATCAAAATTAGCCTATAGCCTAGTATAGGCCTAATTAGTAATTAGCCCTTCCCCCCCCCACGGCCACGGACTAAGCGGAATATTGTGTCACATTTAATGCTAAACACACCCTCTGTACTTTAGATAGAGTGACCAGCCTCATTAACTGATAGGCCTATAATGCAATGGCACTGTCTCCAAGTAGCCTATACAGGGTTGTTACTAAAGAATTGATGGAACATCAAATGCTATCATATTTCCATGCAGTTGTTACTATTCCAAATGGTTTAAAACACGTTCTTTCAACTATATGCCTTTTCAGCTACTCGTACAGCAATGGGAGCATATATTGTCCCACCTGGGGGAAAGCCTCTGACTTCACTTGGTAAGTATCTAAAACAGTGTAAATTCAGTTCATAGTTCAATGTTGGCCTGCTGTTCCTACTGTGTTAATTGACTCAGGGTTAATTAACCCTGAGTAATATACACTGCCTAATTTTGGGTTTTAAGACATCTATGTAGGACATGGGCCAAAGTTGTGCTATTTTTTCTCATCTTGTACCTTTATCTTACTTCAAATACCATCTAACTTCAAACATCTACCGCCAAGCCGGGCAAAAACTGGGCATGTCCTGTGGTAACTCCGTTCAACATGCCCCCCCCCTCCAACCTGCAGGAGACTTTGCACTTGACAACCCCACCCCCCCCCCCCCCCCCCCCACATGAAAAAAGTCATAATTTTGGGTTTTGGTGAACAGGTTTTTTTTTTTTTTAAGTCTCTGGTACAACCCACACTCGGCAGGTCCATCTGTGATCATCCAATAGGGTCCATAAAGCATATCTGGTTTGGTTGATAGTTAGAGTATTCGTAAGCCTAACGGCAAGCTGAGCGTCACTACAAGGCTCTCTAATACATATATATGGTCCGACCGACTCGCTTTTTAACAAGGACAGAAGGCGTTACATGCCCGCAGCCGGCAACTGTCGCCCACACCCACCTGCACACCCACACTCACCACCTCTCCCACACCCACCTGCTCTCCCACACCCACCTGCTCACCCACACCCACCTGCTGGTTTACTGAAACAAACGCTCTTGCACTAAGAATTTCCCTTTTCTCAATATACCATTCTCCTTTTTACTACAATAAATGATGCATTTCCTTTCACACCTCTACCTGACCCTGAGTCATCTGTGAGTTCACTCACACGCTCAATCTTGTACCACTAAATGATTTGAATCTTAGGCCTATTATACTATCCGTATCATAAATGATTTAAATGATTAAGAAATATTTCAAGACCTAGGCCTACCCCAGTGCTTACCAGTACAAAACCAGCACTTAATATCCAAAACCTGGCACTTAAATGCTACTGTACTGCAAGTAAATATAAGGTAAGTAAGGTCTTTAAAGCTACCATACCACCTCAGATAAATAGATAGTTCACTTTCTCTATATTTATAACAGGTCTCCTTAATACAGTTAAGATAAGATCTCAATCTAATTTGTGACCTCTAACTGTGCTGAATTTAAAGATATAGATCTAGCACTTAATTACATCAACAAGGTAGCGCCACCTGCAGTGTTACACCAGGTAATAGTAGACTCTGTTGGTAAGATCAGCAATAAAAGAATTTCAGGTAGAGGACCACTCAGTGCTGTCACCTGATGTCCTTTTTCAACACCAAATAATTAAACCCCACCAGAATATGAATAATAGTTGGAATCAGAGTCTTGAATTGCACATGTTAAGAATTACTTACCAGAAAAAATGGCAGATTGTAAGAGGGAAAGGGTTATACAAGCATCGGGAGATACAAATAAAGAAAATATAGGTTTGAGTGCGCCAATTGGTTTAGCAGCTTTCAATGCCCAATATAAACCATGGTGTAGATTTGAGTTAAGTATGCATTGTAATTATACCTCTCCTTGTCTGCAGGTGACTGTCTTCCGGCACCATCTGACTATAGTCCGAAGGTGGAGCTGACCCAACCTGCCGCTGCACAATACTCAGTGGCAGGACCCTATAAGGCCTCAAAGCGTAAGTTTATGTGCATGCATATATCAGAAGGTATATGTATCTGCATTTAATTTTGTATTGAATTGTTCACAATGCACATACAAAACAAGTATGCCATGATCTACCTGATCCTGAATACCAGTACAATATGCATTTGGGGACGAAATTACCAAGTGACTAGACGCCACCCATTTTACCTGTAATGTCAAAATGCCCACTTTTCCGGTAATCTTAATCAGTTTCCAGTTTCTATCCTCTAGATTGTGCTGTATATGTTAGGGGCTCTGCCCCCGCACCCCCTTTTCTTTCTTTCTTTCTCTCTTTTTTCTTTCCCTTTTTTGAAACTGTAACAGAACATTGAGATCTTCACGGTTAATTTCTGCGGGGTTAATCCATCCAGTGAATAGTTCATATATTTTATGAGACGTTTTAACACATATAGCTGACCTTCAGGCTCCACCCACTTTTTGCTGCATATTTACTTCCAATAGTAAGTTAACTATACATACAACAGGTGATTATATACAATGGATATGGTGGT
Organism: Harmothoe impar; assembly: GCA_947462335.1. Taxonomy (NCBI): domain Eukaryota; kingdom Metazoa; phylum Annelida; class Polychaeta; order Phyllodocida; family Polynoidae; genus Harmothoe; species Harmothoe impar. Next base: position 61,035,217 of record OX381704.1, read on the forward strand.
ACAATTTATAAGAATACCCCTAAAGGATGGGACGATTAAGACTAAAAGAAAGGACATTCAGACTTACAGTGGCACCATCTAGAGAAGAGGGGGCAATCATTACGATTGCCGGGAAAATGGGTTTTTAACATTACAGGTAAAATTGGTGGCATCTAGCAGTGTTTTATGTTCACAGGCCAATGGGGCCTGTGTTACGAGATCTTACACCAGCCAATTGCTTTCTACACAGGCTACATGAAGCATGATTGACAGAGAACCTACAAAATTCATTAAAAATGTAAATTCATTGAATGATACTGCCACAGCCATAACTTGAATATCTGAAAAATTCTTTCACCACTGGAAAGCTGAGATCATGGCCAGCCATTGTGACTGATGTCTGATGAGCCCACATCGGCCATTATAATCTACATTGGCAAAAGCCGATGTGCCGGTGTCATTTCGGCAACACTGATCTAGTCACTTGGCAAGTTTGTCCCTTGTTCCGTACAATGTTGTATTAATAATTATTACTATCTCTATAGGCCTTGTTACATTGACTCCATATGCTGACAAAATAAGCTGCGACATATGCCTTTGAAATCAAGGCAGTTTGATTTTATCTAAGTTATTTTGCCATATTAGTATGAATTAAATCATTTATTTCTAGCTGATTATGATGTTAGCCCAGCAGACCATGACACAACCCCAAACCTTACTTGGAGGGACCGTAAAATGTCCCTTAAAGGCAAAGGGAAAATGCGTCCATATGATGTTCGAGGTAAGTCCAGTGATATTGATAATAGTTAATTGCTATCCTCTCTTACATAAATCATGAAGGTGTTTTGCCTTTATCATATCCTGTTCAAAATGCTATATGGAATATATCAGTTTGATAAATTGGATCCATTTAAATTTTTCATATTGATTATTAATATTTAATTTTGGATTATCTTAAAAAGATGATGCACAGATAAACGACAGCGTAGGTCCACTTAAGTATCGTGTTGACTACAAGAAAACCGGTGACAGTGGACCTAAATGGAGCATAGCTATGCCTCACAAGTCTGTTGATGATGGACCCCCCAACAGACTGGTCCAGCCAGTTGATACTCATGGTCAGTAAACAATAAAAAGATATGATTCGTTTCTGTCAAATGAAGTGTCTTATCAACCTAATAATCAAACTTGTCTGTTTAGTTAAACACAAAGTGTGCAGGTGCTTGAATATATTATTAAATTCATATTGCAAATTCTGATTTTGGTTATGATCAATAAACTCTAGTTCTTTAATATTTACTTGTTTTGAAAACATTTTTTATGAGTGGTGTGGAATTTCTATTCAGTTTCTTGATCATTACTGCGTCCTAGATATCTGAAATGGATAACTAAAAGACTAATCTAATATTACTTTATTCAGGAACAGACACACCTGGGCCAAACTACCGCCCCAATTCAGGCTATTGGAAAAGAGGGCTCGAGAAAACCTTTGGATCAAGTCGGAAAATCTTGCTACCCAAAGGACCAGGTACATTTTAAAAAGTTTCAACATTTTAAACCAATATTCCTCAATACTATTTTTCTAATTTTTTATTTAACCGATCATCACATACAACAAGTGATACATGAAGGTCTTCCCAGTTAATTCTGCAGGGGTAATCCATCCAGTAAAGTAGATTCTTATAGTTTAACATACGCTTTACCAATTTTAGATAACCTTTTGGCTCCACCCGATTTTGCTGCTAAGGTGACAGTCTGATACTTAACTATAAATACAGATAGATGATATTTACAGATGAATGAGGTGGTACAACATATGATGGTTTAACTGCTGGTATCCAATACCGACTAGGTTAACCGTAAAGTCTCGCTTGTATGCTAATCAAACCAACTATGATTTGATACCAAACATGCCTATATTGTGTGTGGCTTTTATGAGTCTTTCTAGAAGTGGACTGTGGTACTAAAGTGGCCATATCAGAACCTCTGTGTGGCTTATAGAATTCTTTTAGGTATGGGATGTGGCTTATACAAGGGTTTGGTTTCTACACAAGTCTTAACAGTAATACATGTACATGCATGTAGCATACATGTAGCAGTTTTACATTTTTATATATGTATGAACTAGGCATGGGGAACAGTATGCCCTAGTCCATACAATTGAAGACAGAAGGGGATCGGTTGCAACTTAGTCCTTTAATGTCCAGAAGTATACATAACACAAGTGATGGTGCTCAGTGGTAGGATGTGTGCTGTATACAGGTTGGTGCTAGGTGTTAGTGATAGCAATAGTGTCTCTATGGTATAATGTCCAGTAGCCCAAGGCTGCCTCCAATGCTGTACAGAGTGACAGAGTCTCTGAGAGAGTTTGTGTTCAGAATGTGTCCTGGCCCAGGGGTAGAGGGGGTATATAGGGTACCTAGTCCTTTGTCCTCCCACGCCCTGGCCTCCGCCAAGCCGCGTCACGGCCGCGTCACGAGCAGGTGACGGGACCGACCGACTCACTCCTGGATCACGGATCTTCAGTTCAGTTTCTGTCTTAAGCATTATGTGTCATGAGAACACGTAGCACCGATAGCACACTCATCCCCCGCACTGACACCGCATGAGTAGTATTAGATAAATGTCTTTACACTCAAGTCCAGTGTCCTGGTTCATGCAAAGTACAGTTTCAGATGTCCTACAGGTCTAATACACTGGTAACTAAGAATACAGTAATACATTTTAAATAAATGTCTTTCAACGCTATAACATATGTACATACATTTACATTTCCATGTGCCTCTTACAAATACAAATTTGATATGTGTTCTTTATACAGAACTTTGCTGTATGATTATGTATTCTCATTTAAGTGTCATAGGGCATTGTACGGCTTTAGTCTAATTTTCTTACACTACCTATTTCAGTGTCATATTGTTTGGGCATTGTACATCTTTAACCCCACCTTCAAACACTGCTTACTTTGAGTGTCACAGTGCTAGGGGATTGTAAAGCTTTAGTCCCATTTTCATACACCATTTACTTTCAGTGTCATAGTGTTAGGGTATTGAGCAGATTTAGTCCCATTTTCATGCCATTTTCATACACTACTTCATTTCGGTGGCATACTGTTTGGGCATTGTATTGTACAGCTTTAGCCTCAATTTCATACACTACTTAATTTCAGTGTCATAGTGTTAGGGCATTGTACAATATTAGTCTCAATTTCATACACTACTTACTTTAAATGTCATAGTGTTAGGTAGGGTAATATATAGAGCTTTTGTTACATTTCCACACACTACATACTTTAACATATACCGGTATATGTATTTCAACAGAGGAGGTTTTTTTGTTCTTTCAGGCCCAGCAGAATATACTATCAAGGACCGCGACACTGGATTGGCCTACTCCCTTGCAAAGCGACTACCCCCTTCACACCTGTGGAAAAATTGTATGTAGAATGTTATATTGTTTTGAAGGTAGTTTTTGCCTTTATTTTTCCTTGTATCATCCCTATAAGCAGTGATACAATCTTGTTATTTTCTTTCTTAAATAGGATGTTAGGGATATGATAAACTATAGTACTAGAGAGCTGCCAGTTTAGCATTTACATGTTGTAACAAATATGATATCAAACACTTACATGTACCATGTTTTTTCAGCTATTAACACCATGTCCCCTGGTCCTGGATCATATGAGCTTGGCACTACAATTGGAAAAGCCATGACAAAGTCTATCGGAGGAAGACCAGAAGAAATATACGGTACAGAAAATCTCTAAATGAGCTCTCCCACATTCCTCCTACCCCCCTCCTTCCCCTCCACCATACTTTGAAAAGTTGTAAGCCAACTTTGAAAAGATAAAGATTTTCAAACTGATACTTATCGGAATAAAAACTGAAACAAAATGAGCAATGGGCCTCAACTATGAGGAAAATTGTATTTATAGGCAGCATTTATTGTAAAATTCCTAAAGTTCCCAGGTTTATGTAGGGGTTTTATGGCAGGCCTACTCCTTTTTGCTATACATATAAGCTGATAAGGAGACACATGTATATATAACATTCATTGTTTGAACTACTAATAAATATTTTACAGTGGAAACAGCTCCAGCCCCAAACTTGTACACCCTACCAGACAGTTTCAACAAGGAGCGTTATGCCGCTACCCTAAACTTTGGCTGGTGTGACCCAGAGGGTAAGTTCTTACGGCATTTATGTCAGGTACAGCAAATGAAAGCTCTGAATAAAATATTCCTGTTCGTTGGAGTATATCAATGCTGAATAAACACTGTTTTTAACACTTGCCATTTCTTTGAAGATATTGTATTTTATGTAAGCTTTTGGTGATGAAACACAAAACCTTTTTTTCCCTTTCATCAGCCACCCTGAGCCCCAGTCCTACAACCTATACAACAAATGACATTAGTCTGAAGAAGGAGCCAGTATATACAATGAGTTCTCTCACCCGACCATGCTTCCCAGACATCCTCAACTATCCCCTTCTTGGTGAATATGCACATCTTAACACTATTTGATAAGTAAATTATGTAAATTTCGATATTCATACTAGAATTTCCCCTTAGATATAAAAGTCCTTGCTACATCGTAAACAGGGATTTTCTTCCATATAACAATTCCTTGCATATAACAGTGAGAAATTCCAACTTATTGTAATTCATCTGCATCCATATGGGTTTTCTATATATGCGAATTAATCATAAGGTTTGGGGTGTCAGTTATATGCCCTAAAGTGTGACACATAGCTATTAAACACATACTCTTTAATTAAATAGCCCAGCAGCAGACTACCTTCCCAGGACCAGGCAGCTATGAGAATCATGGCAAACCCAAGGACAAAAAGAAGTTTTCTATGGGAACGCGGGCTAGATCAGCAAAAAGTAAGTAAGATACATATGCATGAAACTGTAAAATGTAGTTTTCCCATGATAGATACTAACAGAAATGTGTATAATATGTCATTGAGGTTTTATTATCACTTTTTAAAATCAAATCTTCATGGATTACAGAATACTCTGCCAGAAAATGTTGATCAGGCGGATCTTGTCGCAATGAGATGAATGAATAATAAGAATTTTCTTTTAAAAGTAAGATGGAACCACTGCAAATTGGGCAAAGGACATATAGGTGACTGGCAGACATAGCTACTGCCTTTCAACAGCTGGGAGATAGCCTTGTGGTGTTCTGTTTGTTCATTTCTTAATTTTTCTTTTCCGTATCTTCTTTTTACCCATATGCTTCTGCAATCATGAGCCCTGGATCACATTTGATATAAATCACGCAATCAATCTTTCTCTATAAAGACATCTGATAGACACGTTTCACATTTCTAGATGAAGTGCCTGGTCCAAACCGCTATGCCATCACTGCGGACTGTAAGCCAAAGTTTGATACGCCACCTAGCTTTTCCATGGGAAGGCGGGTCGTACCAATCGACCGTAAGTTTTCTGATTCCTTTGCTAAAAATACAAATTATTGAACCAGGGCACAGTAGTGCCAGGTTCTTTAGAGACAGGTATTTTTGGACTTTTTGTCAAAAAAGCCCCTTGCTTTCTGTCCCTTTTTTTCCTGTGAAACATTTGGAAATAAAATATTTAAATGCTGCTACAAACAAGTTTGGATCAATGCCAATCCATGCCATCAAAGATTGAAACTAAAAAAGCAATATTTCATACACAAAATTGATATTGAAAAAAAGTCACCTAAACAGCGAAAAACCTTTTCGGCGCAATGCTAAAGGATTCAAGTAAACTACAGACCTTCATGAAGTGTCCCTTTACATGAAATCCTCTTTGTTCTAACGTAAAAACGGGGTGAGACACTTTTTGAGACGCTCTGAGGCCGCAATATTGCCCCTACCTTCGGTAACCTTCATGAAAATGAAGGTAACGCTATACCTTTTTAGTTCTCTCTCCACCCGTAAAAGATATGGTGGCGCCACTCGCAGTTCTCGTACTCCACAAGAAGTCAACGAAACATCACGACAGTCCCACAGCGACAGCAACACTGTATCTCCGCCGTTTATCGTACGATCAACTCGCTTTTTGATAGGGACAAAAGGCGGTACATGCCTGCAGCCTGCAACTGTCGCCCACGCCCACCAGCTCGTCCATACCCACCGGCTTGCCCACACCTACCGGCTCGCCCATACCCACCTGCTCAGTTGAAATATGATAACATACTAGTGTGACACATGATTTGAGGGTAGTTTTGACCCAGGAATACATTCCTGCTCTCAGAATTGACAAATAATTCATTGTTCCTGAAATAAAATTTATGGATTTAGTCATTTCATCCATCAATTCAATCCCTTTATCAACCTGGCCCTGAGTCGTTTGCGATGTTAATCACATATTCAATCTTTGCTTACATTTCATTTTCATTTTAAACGTTATAGATAAAAACAATGAAAAAGAAAACTAAATGAAAACAATGGTATTGCAAAAAAAGGCCCTGGTTCACATGTGATATAGATCACATATACCATTCATTTTGGGGGATTTTTAAGTACTATGAAATTGCGAAAATATGTACAGCGTGAAAATTTCTACATTTATAGTATGCATGTTCATGTAGCTTGTGTGATGAGATATTCAACACAATCTCTTGTAGGACGTGTGAGTCCTGGTCCCGCAGCCTACAACCCACGGCCCACCACTAATACCTCTGGCTACAGCATGACCCAACGCCCTAAAATGACCAAAAGTGAGTTTCAAATATGTATTTATACAGTTGTGTAGAGCTATCAAGTCAAAAATGACATTGATACAAGTAAATGTACCACATATACAATTATTTGTGAGCACATTTTAAGTTTAACAACTATATCAGCTTGTTGCTTTGATATCCTCGATAATATAGTTGAAATGTATGATATTGCCATATTGCCATAAAAAAACATGTGAATAAAAACTTATGAAATCATTCAAAAAAAAGGAAGAAAAAGAAATGTTATAATTTATTGTTGTTTTTATGAAGTTCAGATAACAGTTAATTTATTGATTATCCAAATTTTCGCAGAATTCATCACACCAGCCCCCAATGCCTATCCCTTGGCACAGGGGCAAACAGCCAAAGGTACATCGAGAGGACCAAAGGCTACTCTGAAGTCGCGCGCAAGTCCATATGTGCACTCTGGTCTGCAAACAGGCAAAATACTGAACGAGGTGAAGTGCTGAATGGAACATGCTGCTTAGTAACATACCAAATATCAAGACCTTTACACGACCAAATATTGAATATTTTTTCTATGGACTATATCAATATACAACTTATTCATATAAAGAACTATTTATACATTATGTAATAGATATCAAATCTGTTTTAAACCAAATTTGAGCAAAGAAGGAATATTTTGATATTGTAAAGTTTACATTTATTGTTTCCAAAAATTTTACCTTGACCAATGTTTCAATAAAAAAAAACTTTTGGAAAAAATCTTTTCATTTAGCTATTGTCATTGAGGACAGACCCCATGGGCACAGAACATTTAATCAACATTGACAACTAGTTGTCATTGTTGATTCAGTGTCGTTTCAATGTTGAACCAAACTTTGTGCCCACTGGGGGCCCACATCATCAAATAGATGGTATTTCATTATTGGCTACGTGGATGCCTCAAATAATGCTGAAATTATCCTTTTCCTGTTGACTCATAATGGGGAAATGTTATGGTAGGAGTAGGGGGGCTTATTCTGCCATACATTTATCTGTGGCTTTTGATTTGTTCTTGGATGATATGATAAAGTTATGTGAGAGGTTGGCTATTTCAATTAGACACAGGGAACAAGCTTACCTGATCCATTTGCTCCAAAATACAGAAACCGAAAACACCTGAAACAAATGATTAAACTAGCAGAAGAGGGGGGGGGGGGTATGCTCATCATACTTCTGGAAAATCTGACACTGACTACTGCAACCAAATACTCCCAATAAATCCGACATACTAGAAAAGCATGGAAACCCTATCACCAATTCAGGAGCAGCCAAATCTCACATACAAAACCTCTACAGCCCCCAAGAACCCCCCAACAAAAAGAACCAAGAGAGGACTGTAAGCTGGAAAATGATAACATAATTGCTAGCAACAAAAGGAGACGGAACTACAAAAACACCCTGAATACCAACCCTTTCACCATGAAGGAATTAAACATGGTAATAAAACACCTGCAACCTAACAGTAGGGGGGGGGTAAATGGCTAATTTTGTCGCACGGTTTCAGGGACAGGCTCAAATTATGCATTTGGGACCCAAAACTCAGGAAATCACAAAAATAATTTTTTTTGGACCCCTGTGACCCCCCCGTACATGGGGTCCGAAGATTGGCCAAATAGTGAGAAAACAGCCCAAATTCAGGCTTTAAGATTCCTACTCAAACCTCACCATGCCTTCATGAAAATGGTCAGAAACCTTCATTTGGGACCCAAAGAGAGCATTTAAAGTCATATTGTTGTGATTATAGGGGTGTTTCCCCCTCTGGAGAGGGGGTGCGTCCATGGTAAAATGCCGATAAATCAGCTTTTTTGAAGGCATTTGCTCCTATACAATCTATGACCCCTAACCCCCCCCCCCCCCTATAGCATGCACCAATAGCCATCAGATAACTCCCTTCCCCCCTCCGCCCTCGCCTCTATATTACACTGTACTCAGATTGTCAGGATCTTTGAACATCAATAGTCATCCAAAGACACCTTAGCCTGTCTTGGGAGTAAGACAGTGGTGTGTTTAAAAGAGGGGTGGGGGATATGGAAGGGGCCCAGACCTCCTCCCTTACCCTATCAGACATCAGAGGAGGCCTACCTCAGTCCATCTAAGAACTCCAACCATCAGACCTCTTATAATCTATTTATCATACATGCATGAATGGCTTCTTCACCTCAACAGAAAACTGATAAGGGACCCAAAGAGACTATTACAGGTTATATTCTTGTGATTGCATGAATATAACCCAAATTTTGGAGGGCCTTTGCTTCAATACATTTGAATTGTCAACATATTAAAATGAGTTTAGATCAGATAGATAATACCCTTTTCAAAGGTCTCTACATTCATTTTGAGTTACCCTACCAATGATTACAGCCCCCCCCTCCATTCTATGCCTAGTACCTCACCCCATGTGTATTCATAGTCAAGATGACTGCTTCATGTTTTTACACTTATTATATATAGTAATTCTATAATAGTTATAGCAGAGATCTAATGTTAACATCACTAATCACCTGATACTAAAATAAATAAAAACCCTGACTCTCCTCCTTAACCAAGTGGTTAAATGCATAGAATGATGGATGGTAGAGGGGTGATGGGGGGGAGGGAGCCTGCAAATGACTCCAAATAAGGACTGGTGTCCATATTTCTTAGTCTACACCTTGCATGGTTAGTATCCTAGACATAAGACAAGAGATAATTATTTAATTCAATTCTCTGAGGTGTTGAATAAATACTCTGAACCCTAAATATTATTGGAGCCAATAACAAACCCTGCAATTATATTATGGGGAGGGGTAGGTAACCCTGATACCTCATTTGCAATGCTAAAGATCAGATTTTGTCAAAGACGGGCATACATGCAACATCTGAGGGTGCTGCTATAATATTCAGATATATGAAAATATAACATAGGCATGGTGCTTGGTAGATCTATGCCATCCCCTATATGGGGTAAAGGGTAAGTTGGTAGAACCTAATATCAAACTTTGAGGACAGATGAATACATATCTTGATATCAAACCAAATATTGAACCCAAATTTTACTTGAAGTACAGTATCCCTCTACTAGCTGTAGTAGATACACCTACCAGGGTGATCTCAAGGACCCAGCTCACTCATTCTGTTTTTTGGGGGGTGGGGGCTCTTTTAACCACACCACTGTCCCACATGGAGGGAGGGTTGGGCTGATGGTTGTACTGAGTATTATCGAGCCGAGGTGGGGGGGGGGGGGGGTGGAGGGGTGTCATAGGGGGTGGTTAACAGGAACAGGGAGCCCTCAAGAAAGGTTCAAACTATCAGACAGGTCTTATGTTAATACATTATTTCAGTGTAGGGTAATATAGAGGCGAAGGGGGGGGGGGGGAGAGTTATCTGATGGCTATTGGTGCATGCTGGGGGGGGGGGTCATAGAGGGGAGTTAACAGAAAGAGGGGACCCTCCAGAAGGGTTTAATCTGCCTGATTAGGTGTCCTGATGATGTTTTATGGCAGTATAGGGATGTGATTGTAAGGGAGCAAATGCCTTCAAAAAAGCTGATTTATCGGTATTTTACCGAGGACGAACCACCACCCCAGAGGGGGAAACACCCCTATAATCACAACAATATGACTTTAGATGGTCTCTTTGGGTCCCATATGAAGGTTTCTGACCATTTTCATGAAGTCATGATTTGAATTTAGAAGGAATCTGAAAGCCTGAATTTGGGCTGTTTTCTCACTATTTGGCCGATCTTCGGACCCTATGTACGGGGGGGTCACGGGGGTCCGAAAAAAATATTTTTGTGATTTCCCGTGTTTTTGGACCCACATGCATAGTTTGAGCCTGTCCCCGAAGAAAAGTAGATTTATCACCCCCCCCTATAACAAGGCCACAGGCCCAGACAACATCCCAAACAATATCTTCACAGTAATGAACCACAAAACAAGATGCACCTACCTAGAATCCTAACCGTCATAACTATAGAGAATGTCAAAATAATGTTTTAAAACTTTCTATGACGTTTGGCCATAGTAAGTAGTATAACGTCTTTTGTTTACTGGGATGGCAAGAAGGGGAAATACTAAGACGCTACACAGGTAAAGGTAGGAAAGGTACAGTGGCCCAGGAGGATCAAAAAGTGAAATTCCATTTCAGAAATGAAAATTCATTTTTAATTGAAATGAAAATTCACTTTTTGATATGAGAATTGTGCCTCTACATGGGTACCTGCTGTTTTGGCCATGTCGCCGTGTCGATTTTTAGCTTAAAGGGCCGAGTCGCCATGTTGATTTTTATGTATATAGAACATACTGGGGCATTATAAGGATGACTGTGTCCGTCGATTTTTAAAAGTAACGTGTCGCCCGTGTCGATTTTTAAAAGTGCTGTGTCGCACGTGTCGAATTTTACCCATGTAGAGGCACAGAATTCAGTTGAAATGAAAATTTACTTTTCAATGTGAAAATTGAAATGGAAATTCACTTTCACATCTCAACTTCAATTTTACTATTACATTTGCAAGTGAGAAATCACTTTTGTCAAGGTGTCAACTGTCAACACACAGTGACATGCAGCCAATTGTAGAGTTACAGTGAATTTTCATTTCAGAAATGGGTGCTGTCAATCTGTCAACTGTCAAGAACAGCTTGTGACAGGTATCCTTAACATTGACATGAAGCCCTACAAAGGGTGTAGTGTGGGGGCAATGGGGGATAGAGGGGGATGGGATAATACATGTATTTGTTTAAAAAGAGCTTATTTGGTGAGAAAAAGTTGAAAAATGCAAAAAAAAGTGAAATTTCCCATAAAAGGCCCAATTTGGCGAGAAAAAAAGGTCAACGAGAAGGACGTCAGGACACACGTCATTTGTAAACAAATGTGGAGATTCATAGCAATTCTGTAATAGTGCTCCTCATCATACAGGTGTGAGAGCATTTGGGCTAAAGCACCCTGTTTTCACGCTAAACGAAGAAAGGGATAAACGAAAAAGGGGATAAACGGAGAATGGGATAAACGGAGAACGCAATGAACAGAGAACGGGATAAAGGGAGAACGGAATAAAGGGAGAAAGGGATAAAGGGAGAACGAGATAAAGGCAGAACGGGACGAGGATTCAAAGGCTAGGAGTTAAGATTGCACACCAAAGGTGTGGTGACCGGCTTACGTTAAGGATATAGGAGAAGGGGATAAACGGAGAAGGGGCGAAATAGAGAAGGGGATAAACAGAGAACCGGATAAACGGAGAACGGGATAAATGGAGAACGGGATAAACGGGGAAAGGGATAAACGGTGAACGCTATAAACGACGAACGGGATAAACGGAAAGCGGGATAAACGGGGAAAGGGAGAATGGGATAAACGGAGAACAGGATAAACGGGATAAACGGAGAAAGGGATAAACGGATAACGGGATAAAGGGATAAACGGAGAACGGGATAAACAGAGAACGGGATAAACGGAGAACGGGATAAACGGAGAATGGGATAAAAGGAGAACGGGATAAACAGAGAACGGGATAAACGGAGAACGGGATAAACGGAGAACGGGATAAACGGAGAACGGGATAAATGGAGAACGGGATAAACGGAGAACGGGGTGAAGGGATAAACGTAGAACGGGATGAAGGGAGAACGGGATGAAGGGAGAACGGGATAAACGGAGAACGGGATGAAGGGATAAACGTAGAACGGGATGAAGAGAGGAGGGGATAAATGGAGAACGGGATAAACGGAGAACAGGATAAACGGAGAACGGGATGAAGGGATAAGCGGAGAACGGGATGAAGGGAGAACGGGATAGACAGAGAACGGGATAAACAGAGAACGGGGTAAACGGAGAACGGGATAAATGGAGAACGGGATAAACGGAGAACGGGATAAACGGAGAACGGGATAAACGGAGAACGGGATGAAGGGATAAATGTAGAACGGGATGAAGGGAGAACGGGATGAAGGGAGAACGGGATGAAGGGATGAACGGAGAAGGGGATGAACGGAGAAAGGGATGAACGGAGAAGCGGATGAACGGAGAACGGGATAAGCGGAGAACGGGATAAACGGAGAACGGGATAAACGGAGAACGGGATAAACGGAGAACGGGATAAACGGAGAACGGGATAAACGGAGAACGGGATGAAGGGATTAACGGAGAACGGGAGAAGGGGATGAAGGGAGAAGGGGATGAAGGGAGAAGGGGATGAAGGGATAAACAGAGAAGGGGATGAACAGAGAAGGGGATGAACGGAGAAGGGGATGAACGGAGAAGGGGATGAACGGAGAAGGGGATGAACGGAGAACGGGATAAACGGAGAAGGGGATAAACTGAGAACGGGATAAACGGAGAATGGGATAAACGGAGAACGGGATGAATGGAGAACAGGATGAAGGGATAAACGGAGAACGGGAGAGCGGGATAAACGGAGAGCGGGATAAACAGTGAACGGAGAACAGGATGAACGGAGAACAGGATGAAGGGATAAACGGAGAACGGGATAAACGGAGAACGGGATAAACGGAGAACGGGATGAATGGAGAAGGGGATGAACGGAGAAGGGGATAAACGGCAAACGTGATAAACGGCAAACATGATAAATGGCAAACGGGAGAAAGGGAGAAAGGGATGAAGGGAGAACGGGATAAACGGAGAATGGGATAAACGGAGAAGAGGATAAAGGGAGAACCGGATGAAGGGATAAACGGAGAAGGGGATAAAGGGAGAACGGGATAAACGGAGAAGGGGATAAACGGCAAACGTGATAAATGGCGAACGGGGTAAACGGCAAGCGGGTTAACGGCGAACGGGATGAAGGGAGAACGTGATGAAGGGACAAACGGAGAAGGGGATATACGGAGAAGGGGATGAACAGAGAAGGGGATGAACGGATAACGGTATAAACGATAAACGGATTACGGGATAAACGGGGAAAGGGAGAACGGGATAAACGGAGAACGGGAAAACGGAGAACGGGAGAAAGGGGGAAACGGAGAACGGGAGAAACGGAGAACACAAATATACCAATATAATCCGACAAAACGAAAATCGCGAATATCTTCGCTGTTTACGCTCCGATCAGCCCGATTTTCAGAAGGGTAGGAGAACTTCAAAATCGTTTTTGGGTCAAAATCGTTTCGGGGCTCAAAATCGGTTTTGGGGGCAAAATCGGTTTTGGAGGCAAAATCATCTGCAGCTCACGCCGCCCCCCGGCCAACCCGACACTTCGAACCAGAAACGAAGCTGCAACGAAGATGGTGTCGCTGCTGACGCTCCGATCGACTCGCTTTTTCGGCCGAGACGTAAAACAGGGGTTACGCGCTGCCGGGCGCTGACGCCCACAGCCACCTGCTCGCCCCCAGCCACCTGCTTTCCCACGGCCACCTGCTCACATACAGCCACTACCTGGAATTTGATTATATATCAAGTGTAATATATCGATTTGAGGTAGCGTTTTCTGGAGATTACGAATCTGCTGTCAGAAATGAGAAATAACGTATTGTACTAAAATTAGGTACATGGTCATGGGGAATCTCTACTGCATATGTACAGCTGAATGGTTAGAACTGTCAAATCGACAGGTGGTGCCCAGTACCATTACAAAACGACAGGTGGCGCCCAGTAACACCAGAAAACGAGCAGGTGGCGCCTAGTACCATCACAAAACGACAGGTGGCGCCCAGTACCCGATTTTGACCTACAACAACACCACACTCGCCGATTCTGCAGTTTTAACAGCAAACCCGGCTGTTTTACATCTAACCTCGCCGATTTAACATCAAAACTTGAGGATTCAACTTTGTTATATCACTTATTAGCGAATTGTATTGTTATATCGGCGAGTTCCCTTTACTTCAGGCACAGTTCGGGACCATACCATTCACCTAAAAGCCTAAGTGGTGGCCGCTATAAAGTCATAGGAAAATCCTCTTTAAGGGCCGCAAACCGGAACTGGCAGAACTGCTGTGACTCTCGGCGATTAAACATTAAAACTCGCCGATTTAACATTAAAACTCGCTGATTTAACATCAAAACTCAACGATTCAACTTTTCTTTTGGTTAAATCAGCGAGTTCTATTGTTATATTTTTTTAATTTTTTTTTAAATTTAAATATCACTGCCTTTCTAGGGGAGTGTTCTTCTTTTAAATAAGTTTTGGTGGTCCAAGCGCATACAAGTGAGCATCCCGCATCAATATATGTACAAGTGGTCAATCCAACGTAGGTTCAAAGGAATGTCTATGCTTGAGAATGTTTGATATATAATTTGACGTTGTTTGTACTGTTATATACTTGTAGGTACACTACTTCACTTCACCTTGTGAGTATACGGTAACGCTAAGAGTTTCTTCTCACATATGACATGCATGTTGTCAGCGTTGATTAACAATTTGGATACTGATGATTACTCGCAACGATTTGAACCTTTTTGCTGCTAAGTCGTTGCAGGCTATTAACAATAAATGTAAAACATTAACAGATGGGTTTGTACAGATGAATGGAGAAATAAATATAATCCCTTTGTTTGTATGAAATATCTGTTTTTGGTTTACGGTATGCCATTGTGAATTTGTTCAGTTGACTTTCGCCCAACTAACTAACATTTTCTAGCTAACTTTCGCCCAATTAATCAACGTCTTCTCCTGGCTCTCCTTCTTCTAGCTTGAAGTAAGGCTTCTCTTTTACCTTTCATGTTTGTTTTAAACCAGTTCTTTGTTTTTACTTTAAAGGTTGCTTTCTTTTCACAGTTTTGAATATTTAGAGGGAGTGAATTCCACAGTTGTGTCCCTCTGTATGCAGGACTTCTTTTGAATCTAGACGTGCGAGGGAAGGGTAGGGGGTAGTTTAACTTGTTATCTCCCCTAGTCCTGTTTCTGTTAGGAGGGGGTGGGTTTTTTTTGCTTTTACTGTACATGAGGGACATTAAAAGCTCCTTCCTCCTTGGCGCAAGCATTGGAATCTCACATAGATCATGAAGATCGACTATGTGTTCTTCCCAAACCCTTACACGTCTGATACATCTGAGCATCCTGTTTTGAGTAACTTGTAATTTACTGACATATGAATCAATACATGCATCTACTAAGAAAGAGCAGTAGTCATAATGAGGCGAAACTGCATATGTAAAAAGATCCTTAGCATGGTCATCAGATAAATTAAACCTGAGCTTCGCAAATTTGAATGATAGAAAATTAGTTCCATTTTCCATTTTGCTAACAAATTGTTTCATAGTTAACGATCTGTCTATGATTGCTCCTAAATATGTAAAGGAGTCAACTTCCTTGATCACTTTGTTACCAATGAATAGATTTCTGTTTGAGCAGTATTTGTAGTTGTGTTCCGCGCAGTGCCATACAATTTTAGTCTTGTCATGATTTATGGTTAGGCCTAAATTGTCGCAAAATTTGTCTAAAGTATTTACATCATGTTGCAGATTACGAAGTGCCACTGCTGGGTATCTGAATTCAGAATAAAGGACTACGTCGTCTGCGTACATCTTAATTTGGCAAAATTTTGGAGTATCCATCATCATGTTGACGAAGAAAATAAAGAGTGTAGGACCGAGTACGGATCCCTGCGGAACGCCATATTCTACCACTTTCTCGCCAGAAATCACTCCATCAACCTTTGTGCTCTGACGCCTGTCTTTAAGATATGCATGGAACCATAATAACATTGTCCTATTGATTTTTGACTCTTTTAAGCGTTGAAGTAATAAATTATGGCTTATACAGTCAAAAGCCTTCCTCACATCGATGTATACAGAGGCTACATAATTATGGTTGTTTCTAGCAGTAAAAAGGTCCTTGGTGTAATCAAAGATTGACTCAGCCGTGCTAAAACCTTGCCTGAAACCATATTGTCTATTACATAGTAATGCATTCTGATTTAAAAAGGTCATAAAATGGTTCTGTATTAGTTTTTCTAAAATTTTGCTGGGTATAGGCAGAATGGAGATTGGCCTCCAATTAGAAACATTTTTCAAATCTCCTCCTTTAGGAAGAGGTGTTATTGTTGCATTAGTCCAGTCACTAGGGAGGGATGCTGACATCAAAGAAAAAGTGAAAATATGGTGGAAAAGGTCAGGACATATGTGAGCAGCCAAGCAGAAAGGATGGTCCCCGCGGGATTAGTTCCGATTTTAGCCACCAGGGGGCGCCACTATGGCCTAAAATGAAAGAATTAGGCTAAAAATTGCTCTTTGGTACTTTTTTCTGGAGAATTCAATAGGATTACATAAAACATTCCATTTTTGGTAAAAAGCTTCTATATTTGGAAGGTAAAAGGAACGTTTTAAAGCCTAAATGGGTGTGCTTGTTGATATGTGTTGCCATGGAAACATGATTTTTATTCCAAATAGAGGAAATTAAGACATAAATTGATAGAATGATTTCTGAGGTTTGCCATGGTGAAAACAAAATAAAATTACCATTCCTAGATCGAATTTTATGACTTAAAGAATGAAAATGTATCCTAAATTTCTAATCATCATAAATAATGCTAATTAAATAGGGATATCTTGGAAAATATGAGACATAGAGCTTATTGGGATTTTGGAAAGGGTGATGCCCACACATATTCATGAAGCCATTTCTCAAAAACTAGAAATGATATCTTCTAGTGTAATATATCACTGGAAAGCTTATGACATCAATTTCAAAGTTGGCTTTTTCCTCGGAGTATCCTTTTCCCTTGCCTGTACACATATAACCATTGTATCCCTTATCGCCGTAGCTGAGATGTTTTGCATACCAGAAGGTTTAGTTACATCAATCTTATTTACTAATTTTATCATGTCATCTTTATCAAATGTGGCAAATGTACCGTCTATTTGTGTTTGTAAATAATCCTCATCAGGATCCACAAATTGTTCAGCCTGTAAATTCTTAGCTTCAAAAAGCTCTTTACCAATATTACTGAAAAAATCATTGATAAATTCAGCATTGTTATCCACTAACGTGCCAGTAGATTTGTCAATCAGTGCCGGGGGTGGGTGAGATTTGGGTGCCTTAAAAAATGAGTTCATTAAGGCCCAGAATTTACGCGGGTTATTTCTATGCGTGTCGAGCTTGTCCTTAATATATTTACCCTTAGCTTTACGCACCATTGGTGTAATTTGGCATCTTAATTGCTTAGCCCTACGTAAATCCTGAATGTTTTTTTCTTTTATGAATTTCTGCATGAAGGAATTTCTTTCTTTTATAACCGCCAACGTTTCATCATTCATCCACTGGGATTTGTAATCCCTGTATCTGATCGTACGTATTGGGGCTATTTCATCCAAGAATTCCTTAATTTTGACTACTACCATGTCCCATTTGTCATTTATGTTTATTGCTGTGTATAAACTGTCCCAATTTTGAGCTAATAAAAAGGCCTGAAACCCATCTTTGGTGTAGTTCTTATAAGATCTTCCCTCGTATGAAACTATCTCTTTTGGATTTGGAACTTTTTTACGACAGGCGTATATTGGGAGGTGGTCACTTATGAGAATGGGGGCGACTGATTTAGACAAAACATATTTTGAATTTGTAAGAATATTATCAATACATGTCCCCACGTTGTTCTTTCCTTTTATATTAGGACGAGTGATTTCTGAAAAGAGCCATTTTAAATTGTAGTCTCGGCAGAAAGTTTTGAGAGCTTCAGTTTCTCCGTTCTTGCTTTTGAGGAGATCTATATTAAAGTCTCCTAAAAACCAGTTTTCTCTTTTTTTTGTGTAGAGACTTTTTAGACACTCTATAAACTTAGGAACAGTGGCACGTGGAGGCTTGTATACAGTAATCAACGTCATCATTCTATTATTAGGAATATCAATATTTATAGACAGGCACTCAATGTCGTCAGAAATATAGGACAGTTCAGTATTAATAGAGGAATATTTATATATTCTATCCGTCATATAACAGATAATCCCTCCAGCTAAGCTGCTCCTATCAATTCGGTGATAGCTCTTACCTGCCCATTGTAGAAGGGCTTTATCATAGCCAGGGCTGAGCCAGGATTCCGTAAGGGCGACGAAATCAACGTTATTAAGGGTGGGGACTATTTCCGTTAGCTTATCATTTAGACTTCTACAATTTAGGTGGGCTACCGAGAAACCTTTCATGTGCGGCACTTGGAACTTCTTACTATAATCCATGTAACGGCCTATAATTATCAACATTGTCTTCACCTGAAGTGAACCCGCTACCCTTCAACCTGGGCTTCATGCGCCTTGTGACAGATCCAGCTACAAGTAGGTGTATCTTGGTAAACATGACAGAAATTAAAATGACAGCAGGATACAGTGCAATATTTCTGAAATCCAACTTAATCCCTCCTACTCGATAACCTCCAGGATTGCAATCTTTCCTCGAGGTGTAGTTATTCATAGTAACATGGTGTGGGGAGAATGTTCAGCTAGTACAGTCAAAAATAAAAAGCAGTGCTTTTTCAATCTGAAATCTTTTATCATTTAAAAATGGACGTGTGTGATCCAATATTGTGTTTAAGAATATGAATAGGTCGGACTAGCATGATGCCTATGTCCTATGTATTAGGAAATATACAGGAGATAAAGTATCTTGGCTTATGAAAAGCATAGGCAGTTACCGTAACACGTATCACTTACAGATACAAAATTCCAGTTATAGAAGTATGTGGCGCGGGTGTTGAATTATAACAAGTTTAAGTACCTTACCCACGAGGGGTATTATTCTTACCGTATCTAAATATATACAGGGTATTTTGAACAGTTTTTTTTTTTGCGCGATCCGGTTTAACATAAAATCAGGAACATGATGTATATACGCAGTAGCGTTTACATTTATACCGGTTATGAAGAAGAATCATTTCGCGAGCCGGTTTAATATAAATCAGAAATGAGATATAATACAAGAAAATATGATAGCTTCTATCATTCCAAAATCTGCTATAAGTTATGGCTTGTATTTTGGGCCCAGCTTTCACAGGGTTTATGCCATCATGGAGTTAACTCAGCCTCTTCAGGCTTTCTGGTCCGGTTCCATAGCAGACAGTGGATCTGGGTATGGATGCTCTTACTGGCACGTGCAGTATAGTATCAGGAGGTTTTGTTTTTTGTGGTAGCAAGTGGTTCAGTTTTACTAATACCAATAAAGAAGGGGATTCACTTTCACTCAGTGCCTTCATCCCTGGCCATCCTGATACACAGCCTCTTCAGGCTTTATTGGTCCGCATGTTATTTCAGTGTCTGCACTTTCCACGCTGCATATGGTTGGTTGGTCAATGTTACTCTATATAAATTCTGCCTCATCAGGCTGCTTGTGATGCACTTGGGAGTTGATTCAGTTCTCATCATTGTCAGACTTTTATCCAGCACCGATTCAGTCTGCCTTTTTTGGGAACAGCCTCCTCAGGCTTTTGTGCTGATACATTAAAAATACATGTCACGGTATGAAGGTGGTAGCCTCCTCAGGCTTTTGTGCTGATACATTAAAAATACATGTCACGGTATGAAGGTGGTGGGTCTTTGACTTATCATGCAGCCGGCAGCCTCCTCAGGCCTTTGTGATGATGTATGAAGCTTACATGTCATGGGATAAAGGCAGTGGGTTTTTGATTTCATGCAGCTGGCAGCCTCCTCAGGCCTTTGTGATGATACATGGAGGGGTTGAAGGTGGATTTCTAATGTATCCAATACCAGTGGCAGCCTCCTCAGGCCTTTGTGGTAACACTGTGTGGTAGGATGCAGTGTGTGAGGTGTAAGCCTCATCAGGCTTGGTGCAGTATACGGTATATAGTATGCTGTGGCTCCGTCCCTTTTAGCCTCTGCAGGCCCACCCCATAATGTTTTGCAGGGTCTCGGCCTCTTCAGGCCTGCTTTCAGGGTAAATGATTGGTGTGTAGCTCATAAAATGTCTCAGTGCGGGTAACATGTTTAACAATTTGTGCCAGCGTGTGAATCAAGTAACTGGTAATATAATGATAACTGTTTTTATAACGACTAAGGTTTGCCGAGTCTTATGGTCTACTATGTACAGTTGAGGCAGGTAGGGAGATGATGTCGGTCTTTGACATGTTACTGCATGAGACCTCCTCAGGTTTCCTCCTGGCATTCCATCCCTTCCTCTAGGGCGTCCCGTTCTATTATTTCCATGCATCTGCTCATCAATCCTTTTCCCACTTCTAGTTGGGAGAATGTGGATGTTGGCTGTACCAGTATGGTGAAGTTTTCTACTGTTTCTACCGGTAGGAAACTGGGGGCGGGTCTCCCTGGGTCCAGTTCATGTCTCGTCACCTTGGTGTTGTCTTGGGGGGTGGAGTAGGTTCTGTGGTCTGTAGGGAAGGCAAAATACCTCGCTCCATTCTTTTCTACTTTTTGATGCATTATATTTATCGCTAGCGTTTTCATATGTTCCTCGCCTAATTCATTTTGCTCTGTCTGGGTGCTTTTATTTATTAATCTGGGCTTGGGTTTGTGATGCTGCTTGGCATGTTGCTGGGCATCTCGATGGGCATCTGATTGTGGCGTCCCCTTCTCTGCACTCTTAGCTCTGTCTTTCAGCCTCTTGAAACTACCCTTTCTTCTTCTAAGTTGATGTTCTCTGTCAGAATCCCATACTGAGTCACTGCTGCTTGAGACTGATGGAATGGACGAGGAATCCGTTTTGGAGCTTGAGCTAGATGTGTTGGTGGTTGAGGTATCTGAGCCTGCTTTATTTTCAGCCAGTTTTCTTCCACTTTGTCTTTTCTTTTCCTTCTTTTCTTTAGGTATCATCTTGTCATTGTGTATGATTATGGATGTGGTGCCTTTGGGGTTTTGCCATGTATCACTGTCGCCCGAGTGTACGTTCTGGTCCTGTGCGCTCATATACTCACTATCCACATCTAGCCTGTCAGGCTTATCCGTTGACATGTGTTCATGTTGCTCAATTTCCGATTTTTCACTGTCTGCTCCAGTCTTGTCTGTGTCTGTCACAACAGCTGTGCTTGCAGTATCCTCACTATGTACGTCACTTTGGGTGCTGCCTTTAAGACTCTGGTTTTCCTTATCTTCTTGTGATATCAACCATCTCTCTTCTTCTGCTTTCAAGATGCTTTCCATATCCCTTATTGCTTTTATTAGTTTATTTGCAATTCTATTCTGTAGCGCTATCCCAGGGAGTATCCCATATCTGAGGAGTTGGAAATTGTAGTCGGATTTTCCCAATTTCTTCTTCCTTTTGTTGTCCTTGACAAGCCCCTCCAAATGAGGAATAACATTTCCCATCTCGTGTCCAAGCCCGCATATCCTGATGTTGATTTTTTGAAGTGCCTTTTGGAGGTCTTCTTGGTCCTCTTCATCACCATAGTGTGGGTTTATTTTGACTATTTCCGCAGGGTAGATTGTACTGATTAGAATCTTTGCTTTCGGGGAGGTGGTCCAGGCCTCATCCATGAGCTCATAGATGTGGTTCATCACATGCATCTGCGCCTCCTCTTCTCCCAACTTAAACAGTGGTTCCCCATTTGATGCATCTATTACCGTATATAGGCCAACAGAGAGAATTATGAGATCAAATTGTTTATCTCTGTACTTCTCGCTGGTGAAGACATCTAGGAAATCCAAGATCCTTGCCTCGCCTCTCATTACGGTGCACAGTTCAATGTCCAGCGTTCCTTGTATATGTTGGTGTATGTCTTCTGTTATCCTGTCGTCCCCCAGCAGGAGGACCCTTTCTATTTGAGTTCCTATCCCTTCCCTCCCATCTATTGGCCCTTCCGCGATGTAGTAAGCCATTAGCTTATCTTCTGTTGAGCTTTGTTAGGTGACCTTTAGGACTGTTTCTGCTGTACTCCCGAAAGTCTTTGAAATCTGGCGGCCTTGGGATCCCTGAGGTGGTTCTGTGATGTGTTCTCTCCCTGTCACTTCTGCTCTGATTTCTGTTGTATTCTTTACTATCATATGCTCTATTTCTACTCCTGGACCCTGATGTTCTCTCTTCCCTCCTATAGCCTTGCCTGTCTCTGCTATCTACCCTGTCTCTTCCGCGGGATCTCCAGTCTAGATCCCTTTCTCTCTCCCTACTTCTTTCTCTGTTACTCCTGTTACAGGCTCTCCTTTCATCCCTTCTGGGTTCCTCCTTCAACTGCCTGTTTTCTCTTCTTTCCCGGTATTCTCTTTCCAACTCCTGGCCTCTAGGTCTTCCTCTGTCCCGTAGGTCGGGCGTTGACCTAGTTTTGTACACGTCCTGCTCAGCTTTGTCCTCTTCGATGTGTCTGGAGCTTGTAGTGGGCTGGGCAGATGTGCTGGTGTTGACTTGCGGTGCGCTGTGCCTGTAGTGGTCTCTTACTTTCATAAGAATGCGTCCTTGCAGGTTGTCACCCCTGAAAAAACCAGAGTCATATGAGTGGTTTGAAACAATGTCACCTCCACCCCATTCTAGACAATAGGTCCCTTCCACCAACATTTTGGGATAACTGTGTATCAGCTCCTGGCACTGTACTTTGTGCTTGTCAAACTTGCATTTCATTAGCCGGAACATGAGCCCCTCTCTATAAGAGTGCCATTTATGTGGGTGTTGTATTTTGATTTTACCACTAAGTTCTTTGATTTTCCAAGACCTGTCTTCCCTTATTATGTCATGTTCTCTTTCTTTATTGCCTGTGTACCGAGCCTTCATGCAGGCATAGCCCTGCTCAACGCTTAGAAAATGTATGTCTTCCCCGTCATTGGTGGTGAAGGTGAACGGGGAGTGAGAAAAGTTGCTAAATATTGCGTTCTTCCCTGCATATATTATCATTTTGTCAGTTTCTCTACTGACCACCTTACCGTTGTGATCGACAACTTGCTTAATTGTAGCTGGGGAGCATAATTTTGACTGGATTTCGTGTGATTTGGGCGATAATCTGTCAGCGGTGGCCGCTGGGTTGTTTACTCCTCGTGGCGCGTCTCCGGTTGCGTTCGATTTGGGCGGTGTGGTGACAATGTGTTTTTCAGTGTCGCCCGGAGTGGGAGCGTTCGAGGGCTGTGCCGTGGTGACTGACCGCTTTTCCTGTTGTTGCGCCGTATTGTTTGGATGCCTGTTTTTGCTTGTTAGGTGATTGTTTTTGGAATCACTCTTTTCAGCTTTGGATTTATCATCCACTCCCTTGTTCTGTCCTTGGCTGGGGGGGGGTTTTTTACTTCCCATTTTCTCGTCTAGCAGCTTTTCATATCTCACTTTGTTTTCCTTCATTGAGTGGGTTTCTTCTCCAGGGACGCTCTGGACTTCTTCCAGAGGGATAAGGCTTTGCATTCTGAGAAGGGGTGGGAGATATTTTTGTGGTATGGTACTCAGGGTGTCGAGTGTGTAGACCTTGTCTTGGATCCTAACCCTATCTTCACATACCGCAGCCCTGAGCCCTTTCATACCGTTGAACGCTGATATGAATAGCATGTCAGCTTTCTTCTTCCTTTTCTCCCTGGATTCCTCAGGCGCCAGCTTTAGGGCCTTGAAATCCTCTTCATGCTTTAATCGCCCTCCTGCTTCTTCGAACACATATTTTGCTGCATAGTTGTTAAAACATATTCTAATAGGTGTTGTGCTGTCTTTTGGCGCTGGTTCGCTAGGATGACGCATACGGTGTATGTGTATGATGTCATTGTTGCGCAGTGGCGAGTAAATGTTCTCTGCAATTCCAAATACTCTTTTGAACAGATTTTCTCCTTTGAATTCAGTGAGGCCTGTTAGTATAAGATTCCTGTGGATAGAGGGGTCTCTAAACTTCTCTGCGTCTTTATTTTTCACCGCCCCTGTATAGCTTTCACTTCTGGAGGGGACTCTGTCAGCCTTTCTGATTCTCTCTTCTATCTGCCTGTTCTCTGATGTCAGTCTTTTTAAGTCTACCTCTTGAGCTTTTATCATGCTGTTGCATTGGTCAATCTTTACATGAATGTCACTTCTGGAGATTATCTTGCCGTTCACTGTTTCTTGGAGACCATCTGCGTCATAGATTTCCATCAGTTTTGTTTGCTTATTCAGCAGTTCTTTAAGAGTGGTAGAGTCTATCTTCCACTCCTCCTGGGTCATGGAGATGGATTGAACTGTGTCGGAGAGTGTCTTGATTTTCCCTGTAAGGGTCGCAATTAAGCCTGCTTTCTCTTCCAAGTCTGTCTTCAGGGTGTTTATGATATCTTCATTGTCCGTTATTCTCTCCCCCAGACCCTCACTCTTTTCAACTACAAGCTGGGTGACCTTCCCCACCGTTGTTGCCAGTTTAGATATTTTCTGGTTAGAAATATCATTTGCAGCGGTGACTTTCGTGGCAATCTTTCTCATTTTTTCATTCTGATTTTGTCTAGATTTTTCTAGAGCTGCTACTCTCCCCTTTGTGCATTCCACAATGTCCTCCAGGGTGCTTAGTTTTTTCTTGTTGTCCATGGCCAATGTTTTGATCTGATCTATGCTTTCTGATATAGGTCGCATTTCATTTACTATAGTGCTTTTAAGGGAGTTTTCTAGCCCCTGGACATTTGTTGTGTTTTGATGCACAGTTTTTTGTATTCCATCCATCTTTCCCATTAGCATACCCATGTTTAAACCTATGATCTGGTTTATGCTTGAGAGTGGACGTGAGTCATCATTTTCAGCGGCTGGCAGACTGTTCGACAGATTGGCGGTTCGACAGATCGGCGGTTCGACAGAATTTCCGAATTTCCGAGACTGTTCGACAGGACGGTTCGACAGATTTTTTTTTTCGACAGGACTATTCGACAGGTGCCTACTAACGTGACTTATCAGCTCATATCACGGTTGTCTAATGTCAAATGCGGCCAACAATGGTATTAATAATATGAGACAATTGTATTAGTGGCTAATGTCGCATGTCAGACTTAAGAAATGCCCCATGTCCCATGTCACTAGTAGAGTGCCACATTTTTTGGGTGGGTGTGCGTGTGGGTGTGTGGGTGGGGGGGGGGGGGGGGGCAGGGAGCTTCATATACTAGTATACCATTCGTATATCCCAGCATATACTGTCCCTTGTTAGCATGGGGATGGGTGTGCCGAAATGTGCCCCCATCTGCTGACAGTCACAGGTCTGGTTGCCATGGCAACCTATATGGTCCTGCTTCACGTGAGTCTGGTTGCCATGGCAACCGATATGGTCCTGCTTCTTCAACCCAGACCACTATAGGTCTTATCTGTCCCAAGATCTAACTGATAGGGCGCGCCCCATTAATGACCGGCAGCCCTTTAAGGGCGGCATACTACTTTAATGTCCTTGGTCCTCAGAATGCATGACTGCAGCCCAGGTGAGTAACTCACCAGTCAGTCCTAAATTCATGCACCATGCTGAGATTCATGCATCATGCTAACCAGATACGTTTCCCATGATTGGAATTGATATTTATATGCAGGTATGCACCTTGAAAATGTAATCTGTCGAATGGTCTTGCTAAAAAAAAAAATCTGTCGAATGGTCTCAAAAATCTGGCGAACAGTCTTGATAATTCTGGCGAATTGTCCTGTCGAATCGTCCTGTCGAACTGGCAATCTGTCGAACTGTCCTTTTCCCATTTTCAGCTAGGGGTTGAGTTGGTGTTGATACCTGTGTTCGTATGTGACTCCCAACGGGTGTTTGCAGCTGTGTAGTGAGCTGGTCTTGCATGTGGTCTTGCATGTGGTGTCCATTTCCTAGGTCCCCCCTAGAGCTGCTCCGGTCCGGTGCAGGACTTAAAGACATTTGCTGTGCATCTTGTAGGTGTTGAGGGGAGCTGGTGCTGAGGTTCATATATGGATTTTCGTCCTCTTCAGGACTCATAGGGCATTTCATAGGGGTTGGAGCTGGACCCTGTGTTTTAGCATTAGGTGGTCCCTGTGCCTGCACTACTGTAGTATCATTATGTTTGACTACTTGCTCTTCACTCAGGCTGTATGTGACAGGATCTTGTTTAAGTGGGTCCTCCACAGGACTGTGATGACTGGATAAGTCTTGTGCACTTTTCAGCGCAGTGTCTCCATACCTGCTCTCCTGCTTGCTGCCTGTCCTAGATATCAGTGAGTGTTGTGTTGAGCTGTCTAGGGTTATGGGGCTTTGTGTAGCTTCAAGTTGTAAGTGCAGCGACCTGGGGCTTCTTTCCATACTATGTGTGGTTGAGATAGGGCTTCTACTTTTAATAGGCGTAGATTCAAACAGTTGTGGGTTCTGTCTGTGTAGTGAGAGGTGATTGTTGAATTGCTGTGCAGAGTAAATCTGTTTGTCCGCCAAGTCTAAATATCCTGAACTGTTCAGTTCATACTCATCCTCCGGGTAAATATAGGCTCTCCTTGATTTGTCATCAAAACTGGCATTGTTACCGTCTTTTTCTTGTTGTGTCTCATAATTGTGATCATGGAGGACTGATTCCTGGCTATGATTCAGTGCTCTTGACGTTTCCCAGTGATCTGATGAGTTATTGTTGAGTTTGACGTTCAATGGCTGGCCTGGGCTGATCTCATCCTCATCTTCATACCTGTTCTCGGTACCCTCTTTATTTGCCAGTAATGACAGTGGGGCTGTTTCTACCACCTCTGGCAGATACACTTCATCTTTATTATCTATGTCGTCATCGTCTGACATTATGATGGGGTTTGGTTGCGATAATACATCCTCTAAGGTTTCCTGAATTAACTGGTATTCCTTTTGCGCCTTATTTTTGAAAGGACTGAAACCTAGGAAGATAGACTGGGATATACTGCTCACTCCACTTTCACTCCTACTGTCTTTTTCACTTTCTTTTCCACTGTCATCCTTCATCATTCTGCTGGAGTATGCGCTGTCATCACTGCCTATGCTCCTGAAACTAGCCTCTAGGTCCATGTCTCTGTCTGTGTCAGTTTGGTCTATATTGCAGGTTTCCTCTTTGGTGCCGTTCCTGCTAGTGTGGTACCTCATGATGGGTTGTGCTTTGGGTTGTGTAGTGAGGGTTTGATCAGCGCTACAGCTGAAATGAAGGGAGTCCTCTGCAGGACTGTGGGCGTTGTGAAATATCTTGTCATCTCTTGCAGGGTTGAGTGGGAGGGGTAGGGAGTCCTCTGCAGGACCATATTTACCGAGAGAGTCCTCTACAGGACTGATGTGGGTGTTGTTGTGCCTCTTGTAGTCCTCTGCAGGACTGAGTAAATGAGGCAGGGAGTCCTCTTCAGGACTAGATCTGTCTACAGCAATTTTTGAGTGGGGCAGGGAGTCCTCGTCAGGACTGGACGTGCCACAATTCTGCATTTTTCTTGCGTGGTCCTCTTCAGGACTGCGCGTGGTGGAAGGTTTGTCCTCCTCAGGACTGCCCTGGCGCACTGAGACGGTGTTTATGGCTGTGATTGCCACAATACCATTTAGGCTGGCTATATCCCGGTGAGACAGTGTACTTACGGCCGTGTTGACTGTCGATGTTTTGTTTACAATTCGTCCGATCACTTCCGGTTTCCCAGCCGCGTTCGATGTGCACTGTTCCTCGAGCTGCCTTGAGTAGTCCCCATCGGGACTCAGGAAGTTATTAGGCTTGCTACTAGGGGCTGGTTGGATTGCTAATGTTTCCAGGTAAATATCCCTCCTGTTGTTGGTATTTATGACAATTTTAGGGCGGTTTGTCATTGTTATCTCCCGCCCGGCGCTCAGCACGGGGCGTTCTCGCGTCCTCTCGCGGCTCTCGGGGCTTCCGAGAGTTGCCAGTGACGCGGGTGTCATGGCGGCTGCAGGATTCCCGCTTCCCGTTGCTCCCCGTTCTTCACCCTTTTTCAAAGTGTTAGCTTGTGTCAGACATTCAACAACCGTGGTGTTACAATTACCTTCATCCTCTGATGACTCTGAGGCAGTAAATTCGTCCTCCTGCATGAGTGTGCTGTTCAAGGAGTAGTTTTCCTCGCCTTTACTCATGTTTTCACTCTCGTCGATGTGTTCGCACTGCGCATGTGCATGAAATTTAGCTGCGTCTTTGTCGTCGGTCTTTGGTGGGGAGAATTTGGACTTTGATCCAGAATTTGACTCACTTTTTTCTGTTTTACTTCCTTTTGATGTTAGGTCCCCACTTTTTTTCGAGGTTGATCTTGTGCGTCTTGGACTGTTGTTGCTTTGCCTCTTGTTTTTTCCCGGGGACTTTCCGTCTTTTTTGTGCCTGGTGAAATTCGCCATGCCGGCCGGAGTGAATTCTTGTGGATGCTTCTGATCTTCAGCGTTCGCCAACTTTTTTCCAGAAGTCAATAAAAAGTCATGGGGGGCGCTTTGGTTGTGATACCAATAGCTTCCTGGACTCTTAATAGATGTAATACACACAAATAAAATGGGGGCACTGTCCCCTGACTGTATATAAAGCTGAAAAAACTCCCCTAGTTGTGCAGGTTAGTCTTCCATCTTTGGCCGCGTTCGATTTCTCCCTATATCGGCGAGTTCTATTGATGAATCGGCGATCGAGTTCTTTCTCAAGCCCTCAAGCATGCCTCAAGCATACCTCCCGACCATACCATTTACCCAAAAGGGATGGCCACCATCTAATGGCATCGTATTTCTTGGCACACTTCTGCCACACTTGCCACCAAAGATCAAAGAGAGAATGCACGGTTTTGCAATGAAACAGGCTTTCATTACCTATTGTTTGATGAATCTCCATAAAAATGGAAAAAAATGGAATTTCCATAAAAAGGTCAAAAACGGAAAAAAATGAGATTTCCCTAAAAAGGCCCAATATGGCGAGAAAAAAAACAAACCCACCCAACCACCAAGACTGTGCTTGGAGATGTAGGTTCACGCCCTTGGTGGGGGGTGAGAAGCGACGACTGTTGCAAAATAGTCCTCGTCGTGCGTTTCCCATGAGTAAGCTACCCGGCAAATATTCATTGTATATGTATTTTAAACAGGATAACAATCCCCGCCTCCGCCTCCCCAAGGATGCAACGTCCGCGCTCTATTTATTAGGCTCTAACACGTTATGGGGTGCTGCCACCTAGTGACACACAACAGATCTAAATGGTAGGACAACCTTCTACTTGGCCTCTTTGTATAGTCTACTTTGGCTACTTCTCACAGTGTATTTTTTATCAATTAATGTATGATTCAGATTTTTGAATTTCTTATCATAAAACTGAAATAAATAAGAATTAAAGAATTGAATTCTGCTTGGAGAGTGACCAAACATCTGTGGGGAGAGTGAAGGGAGAGTCACTGAACCATGACTGAGTGGAGGTACTTCACACCTGTGCAGCCCTTATCTCTCACAGCTTGGCCCTTATCTCCACTGTCTACCCTAAGATAACACTGATAAGCTGGTCAGAGACAATGGGAATCTCATGGAATCTCACTCCTAGGATGAGAATGGGCACGAGATTTGGTGTCCTACAAGATGGCTGCCTCCATCCAGAGGCTCCACTGGACGAACGTGTTAGAACCCTTTAGCTGTCCCGTGACCTGGCCTCTCCAACCGCTGCCCATATGCGCGGGCCCGGGCCTTCTTGCTGGTGGTCTGGCATGGGATTCCTCCTCAGTGAACCACGTCTGAGATATCAAAGGCCGTGGTTTGTCTGGCCCTGCCTACTATGGTACTAGCCCGGGTAGGTAGGACCAGGCAAATAAAAGAACACTTGCTATCTTTCGAAAAGAGTAGGGGACGTGCCCCGATAGCGGTTTTCTCCCTCACCTCATAGATGCGGTCATTCATTTCATAGATTCGATCAACCATAGATGCGGTCACTGCTGTATTGGGCAAGCAGCATATAAATACCTGTCCTACTACTGCAAGGCAGACTACCACTATTTGTGGATGACTTCTTGCCAACTTGAGATGTCCCGTGAGGTACTTGATGTACGTCTGGACGTTAAACAAATCAATCAATCAATCAATCAATCTCTCCCTCTCGAGTCTATGGTCACCCTGCTCTGCCCTGCCGTAGCTTCACAGTGCGTGGAGTAACTGGCAGGGGCCAGTGTAGCTGCTCCTGGCTGAGTGGTCAGCATACCTCCTATTTGTCCCTTACAGTGAGACTTCACTGTAGGACCCATTGGATACCTGCCTCATATGACCCATCTCAGTCCCATCCCTCTCACACTTGAGTAGCTATGAGCAGTGGGACATATGGGGCAGCAGGATGGGTCGTTCAGCATAAAGCCACCTGCGCTAGAGTGAGGTATAAGGAAGGGAGTATAACAAATATGGTCTCAAGAAAATTAAGTTGACACGTTTTGTAGGCACTAAATTTTATTCAGTTCACCATATCCCCCAATGGGTCTCGTAATGGGGCAAAATAACACAGATCTTTTGTAGATACAGAAAGATTATAAATAATAAAATTAACTTTCCTTTCATTCACTACAGTGACATATCGAGACAACACAATGCAGGATTATACACAGAACCTGGCCATCGGTCGAAGCTATCTTTGCAGTATATTGGATATCAACGCTACGATTTGTTCATCCCCTGATAATAGCGAACGGCAATGGAAATACACATTGCAATAACCCTAGTATCGCACAACCCCCCCCCCAACCAAAAAAATAATAATCACGAAATGGGAACCCAATGTGAAACAACAAAAGTGCCCTAAACAATGTGCTCCTGTACGCTACTCATCTGTGTTTAAAGCAGCTTGCTTTAAATGAGAGTTCTGTAGAATCTTTATTCAGATAACCAGAACAGATATTTCATTTTTGATAAATAATTCAGTGCAGTAAGATAGTTCCGGTGACGGGATGGTTTGAACGTGTCTGTGTGCATAAGGGGAACTTTGAACAGCATGTAGAGAACTCTTATCCTCGCCCGAAGACCAGACGTTGAGATACTTTCCATGATTATACACGAGATAAAAACAAAACCTTTGCCAAGCATTGTTTGATTACAAAGTGCACTTTAATTGTGCAAAGGCCACTGGTGGTAACACAGTGGTCGTATTGTCTCAAATGTCGTTTTCTAGAAACATTCATCCTAATTTAATATAGTGGGCTTTGTCCAAACATGTCCGTTCTGTTCTTGCACTGAAATAAGAGGGGGCAGAAACGACCTTCGTGTACCTTGATCCATTTATACATCCAGGTTTGTCAGAATTTTATAACACAGTTTCTTCCCCTTCCTATCTTTCAAACAGAAGAACACACAACTAATATGTATAAGATCGTAGCACATTAAGTTTTTCATCTTAAAAGATATGTACACCTATTATTACTATCTTAAATTTAATACAGAAACTCTGTAGAAAATATGCTACCTCTAGATTTTAGAGCAATTTATTATACATGGAGAAACTCCATAGCGGAAACCTATGAGCAGCTCATCGGGATTATATATGGTATCACAACACTAAGTCATGCCAGAATTTTGAACAATTTCGATAGCAAGCATTTCTTGTATGCTACGGGAGACAGGATGTCAGACGCCATTTTTCTCCCACTATGATCTCGCTATATTTATAATACAGAAACCGGTCTATAAAACATACCAACAGCCTACTCCTTTCATTGACCATAATGGTGACAATAAGTTATATTAAGAATCGTCAGTATGCTTGTAGCTTTTCAAATGTTTCAGAGGCAGTAAAGGCAGCATATCATGCTTTGCCAATACTCATAGTATCTACCCCTTTAACAATTATTAGGCACTTTCCCGAAAATAAACTTAGTCTGCTCCTTATTTTGGAAAGACACATTTAACGTATGTTTTAAGCACATTTTCTATCAACATTTTTTTTTAAATGTATGGACAGATGACATTAAATGATTGGCAGTACTACCATGTTATCTGTTTATACTAGAAATATTGCCCTATTGTAATAGAGTTTAAATCCAGTTGACATCTGATGGATTCAAAATACGTCAAATATTGTAGTGATAGAAACATGTTTTTTTTCCCCTTTTTGTACATTCCTTGTTAAACCCTGAGGTCTTCTAAACAGTAGTACAATGTATTGCAGTTAGGAGAATGTAATGATAGGACCCATACAATTGTACCTTTAATAAGTATGTCTTTTTTCCAAAGCACATAAATTCAAATTAGCCATCCAAGTTTTGTTTAATAATTTAATTGAAAGTGATTTTTATGTTGTTCCATTCCGGGTTTGTTGTTTACAGTTCACATAATATTGCATGTGTTCTCGGCTAAGTATGTGTATGATGATTGTGGCATGTACGCATATAATTACTTGAACAGATTGCAATACAAGACCATGGTAAACGTATCATACTTTCATGTATGATGCAATGAGAAGAAACATACTACAGCAATTGAATTGTTTGCACGCTTATATAACAGCTTCGAAACCTCCTTAGGTATATACATGTACTATGTATTTCTAGTAGGAGATGGGGAATATCTTTGTTTATCATAAACTTTGACACTTGCAATATGGTGACATCCGATACAACTACTATAATGTGATTTCTGCTAAGACCAGTTGAACTGCAGTTGCTTAGACTATCGATCAAGTAACATGTGTCCTAAGCCGGCAGTTAGCCATCAGTCAATGGGTGGAGGTGCAGTTCAGTAGTAGGCCCTCCTGGTCGCCAACATATGTGAGAATAAGACTAAGTTCTCACTCTGTTAAAAAGTCTCGTACCAGTGTGAGTCGACGTTTCTCTGCGATATCCATTTGGTTCTCCAAATCCTAGAAAGAAATTTTCACTGTTATTTGCATGAAGGTGATTGTAACCATACAAAAATATACAGCAGTCCAACATTATAGCACTCCAATGCACTATATGGATATATATCTAAAACTGGACATCGACATCCATGTAATAGAATCCTTCTAACAGAAAGCTATATTTAGTAGAAGTAGAAATCCATAAATATCTATATGAAGGAGAACACCATGTTCATGCCTATGAATATGTCTGTGTGTATGTTCATTTCAAAATTCAAGATTGCAACCATTCATTGAATGCCACCATACTTTCAATGTAATCTCGAATTGCAGTTGCAGTAATTTGATACTAATAAAAAAAATTCTATATTATTTTTCTTTCATGAACATTTGGCACCCCATAGGTTTAGGATGGCCACCATTCATTGAATGCCACAATGCTTTAAATGTAATCTTGAAATGTAGTTGCATTAATTTTATACTGTTAAAAAAATCCAATTTAGTTGTTTTTTTCGTGAAGAGTTGGCACCCCATAGGTTCAAGATGGCCACCAGTCATTGTATGCCATAATGCTTAAATGCAATCTTGAATTGCAGTTGAATTAATTTGATTTAAAACAACACTTTCCTTTTTTTCTTTCATGAACAGTTGGCACCCCATACATTCAAGATGGTTACCAGTCATTGCATTCCACAATGCTTTTAGTTGCATTAATCTGATACTAATAAAAAAAACTAATTCTATTTTTTTTTTTAATTCATGAACAGTTGGCACCCCATATATCTAAGATGACTACCATTCATTGAATGCCCCGATGCTTGAAATGCAATCTCAAATTGTAGTTGCATCAATTTAATGCTAATAAAAAACTAATTCTCATCGATTTTTCTTTTATGAATAGTTGACACCCCATAAGGTGGCTACCATTCATATTAATGCAAATACAATGCGTTAAGTGCTATCATGAATTGTAGTTACAATTAATCTGATCTACAAAAAAAAAAAAAAATTCTATTTGATTTTTCTTTCATGAACAGTTGGCACCCCATAAATTGAAAATGCACCCAGCACCCAGGTCAACGGCTATATACGGACAAGTGTACCTCCCCTGCCTGTTCTCCTTCAATGCAGAGTGAAGAGGGTGGGAGGGGGTGACCATCAACAGTGCATAAACACTTTGATTGGATGACAATGCAGTTTTTATATTACAACCCTAAATTTGTGCAACGAAAATCATCAAGAAATACTAAGTATTTTTTCCAAAGAATAGCTTTTCTAGAATGGCTCGATACTCAGAAATCCTACTGCGAATAAAAAAAAGTCAAATTCTGATTCTAAACACCTGAAAAGTGAGAAATGCTGGCGTTCACGGTTTATGTAGGAAATGTACTAAAAACACCAAAAATATGCATTAAAACCCTGATTTTCTCAAAAACTGTTCAGTAGGATTTTTTCTAACTGAGGTTGCAGTGTTTTCTACCCTCATATTACACATTGGCATAGAGAATATATTGGCACCTAGTCAGGATTTTGCCCTAGAAGCAATCTGTGAGGCGAAAAACAGCCAAAATGAGCCACTGGTCTGAAGTATAAAACTGGGCATCGATCACTATAGAGCTACAAAGAGAGAGAATCGATGTCCAGTAATAATTCAGAAAGTGATCGTGTATAGTATTTCATTCCAACAGTAAAGGTCATTTATTACAGTCACTAGAAGGTGATCTGATTTTCAGGAATCCAAAATAGTAGGATATACGATTCAGTATCACTCACCCCTCTGTCAAGAATTTCTGCGCGCTCTACCTTCCACGACAAGTTCTCCACCTCAGCCTCCAACTGTGCTTGCTGGTACTCAAACTGTAAGGGAACAAAGCACTCACTAATTAAAAGGTGTTTTTTTCTTCTTTGAACATTAAATTATTTACACCATTTAAGTTTCATGCCACAAAAACGTCAGAAATATATTGATTGGTCTCAATCATCAAGATTTACTTTAGTTTGAAATAAGAATGCGCTGCTGATATTCATGGATGCTTAGAGTAAATAGTTACTCACCAGTTGTTTTCTTGGTCCTTTTTCCAAGTAGTACGCGTAGGGATATGTGTATTGTAGTGTGTACCGGCACTGAAACAGGATATAATACAAAAATATCAGCGGCTATTACAGTGTTACGTCATAAATTGTCAGACTTTTTTCCCTAGACCCCCAGCACACTATGTCAGCGTTTCCCTTATTTTTTTTGTTAAATAGTACTCATGTACATTTGTATACCTTAATCTTTATAACCACTGGCACTTATGTAAACCCATAGCTTAGTGTAAATGTATAAAATGACAAGCCATGGTGTCCCATCTACATGTCCATGATGGTAAAGTTGAGACATACCTTGCGGAGGAGAGCTGCAGCATCCAGCAGGTACTGCCAGTCAATCCAGGTACCCGAGCTTTTCATCACCTTCTCCTGAATTCGTTCACGGATCTTTCGCAATGTTTGCTCTTCAAGCTTTAGACTCTTGGCATGATTTTCATACTGAAATCAACACATTGATTCAAGTATTAATCCGCCAATGGATTACATGGAGATCCTAAAAATTGCTGATTTTAAACCCCTTCTCTTTCAACTTTGAGTACCTGTCACGGCTCCCCTAAGGGGGTAAAAGCTTTTTGACATTTAGAGAAACATGGCCTCCGGTGAATTGCATTATGAGAGCAATATCGATATCAATGTCGTCCTAACAAGAATAAAAAAGTTTGGTTTTATTATTGAATCTTACAATTCCTATTTCTCGGCGATGTTTGCGCTCGCACCAACATACCTCACTAGCAAGTAACCTGTTTCTGATTTGGTGCATCTCCATTACAAATACTTACACGCTCAAAGTAGAAGAGATACTTCTTTAGTGCCTCGCGTGCTTGTGCGTTGACCGACTCGTTGGCGATGTTTGGGTTTTCTTTGTATCTACTACATTCATAGTATTCACTTCCATGAGTTTTCCAGTCTAGAATATAAAATAAGTTTATATTAAATGAACGTACATCAATATCATATATACATGTACATATAAATTGCACAATCATTTTAGATCCCATAAATTCCCGGGTACAACATGAAGAACAAATTCAAATTTACTCAAATTATCCGGACATTCATCAAAATGAATAATATTATTATGCAATAAATTTCGTCACAAAGCGTCAATAAAACATCACAACATACCTGCGCAGCACATCCAACAGAAGTCGTGTTTACATTTCGTACATTGCTAGAAACGAAGAAACAAATAGCTCTATTCTTTTTATTTAACAGGTGTATGCACTACAATTCCCCCTATATTTCATGAATTTTTCACCAAGCAGCAAGTAAAGTACTTACTCAGCTAATCACACATATTCTAATTGATAATGTCTCTTTACTTTTGGTGAACATACAGGGGTACTGTAAATTCAATTCAAATCCTGATTCTATTACCTATTTACACCCACAAAAAGGCATGTTTCAGCATGAGGGAACAAATAACATTTATTTAATTTTATTATTGCATTTTTTTTTTCTCAATACATCTATCGATAATTATTAGCAAATTTTGGCCCAACAAAATCTTAATATGGAATTTACTCACCATGTGGTTACATCCTCCGTTCTTCTCTATACAAACGTGACACTTGGGACACTACAAGAAGAAGAGGGAACAAAATGCCTTAATATCAGACCACAGGGAAATACTCAAGTTAAAGCTGGGTTTTTTTAACATGTGCATTATTCTATATATTAAAAAAATATAACCCTGCAAGTGCCGCATACTTCTTTAATGCACTATAGCCCTTGCTCGCCATTATGAAGGACTACAGCCGTGGCAAGTAAATTACCAATGCTGCATTCAAGCATTTTGCTGACCCTATGGAGTTAATACACTCCTTAATATGAATGCAGCATTGGCGACATACGTGTACTACTTAGTAACCAGGACTGCATTTATGCATCACAAAGACCAAGAGACGTTTAAGCACTGTGCTGTTTTTAAGGGTTGAACATTTACTCTATAAATGACGATAAAAGATTAACGCCAACGTACATCCTTCGTGTGCGCACTGATGTAGTTGGCAGTCTCTGAGTCATCTGCACACTTTGTCAGCCACTTCTTTATCGTTTCGCAGTCTGTGGGCGCATGGTACTCGATTCCACACTTAAAACTGAAACAACAACACAAGTATTGATTATTTCACTCTCTAGGATGTACATCCTCATTATTTAGATTTAATTCACTAGTACTACATGAAAAATACAGGTCATTACATTGATACAAAATGCAAGCAGTCTACAGCGTTTTACATGATGGAAAAAAATGTTAGAAGCTATATTTTCAGTGTACATTAAAATCATCAAAAATGTTTTTTTTTTTTAAATCTATCATCACTTCAGGATGTCAATTTCCTGTCAACAATTTTTGTGTTAAGGTTAATACCACTTACCAGTATGTAGTTTTGCACTCTGAGCAATACACACGCTTTGCCCTTGGGACCGGAGCTCTGACGATTACATGGCAGTTTGGTCCAGGGCAGAAACGAAGTTCTGGGTGTCCCTGAAGAAGACCAATGTTTGGAGGTCCAAAATAAAGGCTTGTTTGACAGAATATAAATCGGTATGTATTTCTTTATAGTAGAAAGCGACCACTAGAATAATAAGATTAGAGTACGAAATACTGATATTTTATAAATGTACATACCTTGACATAGTCTAAGAATGTGAACTGTTGATACTTGTCGCGGACTTTGGGGTTAGAAACAAGATTCTGTACGAAGTCCTCTGGCACGAGTATCTCGCATTCCCTAGCCATGCATTCTAGAGCTGAAAAGAAAAATGAAACTCATTACAGCGTATCGTCCTGATATTGGAAAGGTTGCACGACTGCGAATTGACTTTAGACAGCGTTGAACAGAATAAATTCGAATCAGCTTGGGCATGTTCCCCTTGCTTATATGAAAGAGGAATTCTCTTAACTTACTTGTAGTAGTTCCACCAAAGATTTGGACCTGGAAGTGCATTTGCCAACAGTCACGGCAGAAGCAATGTCCACATGCGAGTCCGTACATCAGCGTACTCTCACAGTGCTGTAGACAAACTGGACATGTACTGGCTCGTCCCACCATCTGAGATAAATACACACAAAAGATTGTGAGCGAGCATGTGTTTTACATGCTATTGCTTGATTGCTTAAACAGAAGTCAATAATTTCATTGAGTTTTCTCACATGAACCCGCGCTTTGTATGAGAGCGGCTTATAGGTTTTGCAAACTCAGGCTGCGGCATGTACAAGGGTTGTTGCTACATGTACTAAAGTCGCCATAATCAGACCCGAGATGCGGCTTATACTATTTCCTCAAACCCGGAGTGAGGCTTTATAATGTTTAATGTGAGAATTTCCAGTAATAGGCTATGCGGATAACTTTGGATAAGAAACTATAGAATACCTTAGGATCCGATGGTTTGACGGCTGGCATTATGTTACAGTCAATGAGAAGTTTGTCTGCATTCTGGTGATGTCTGTAGATGATCTCATCTGCCTGCCACTTAAGGCGATGCAATGTCATCTTTGCCAAGGAAGGTGATATCTGTTCAAGAAGTTAAACTCCATAGTTTAGTTTTTAACAGTGGAATTTTCAGTATTTCCTGATTTAGAAAAACAACTAAATATTCGATTTTAATTCACTTTAACCTTTAATGTATCTGAACACAGTGCACAAGTTACAAATAATTATTTAAAGATATTTAAGAATGACACCTTTACTCAAATGTGTGACTTAACACGTCCTTTTATGTCTACTCTACATAAGGTACACGGTAGGTGTGTAAATCTACCACTGAAGAATGGGTGACTATATACGTACAGAAGTTACTGATAAACTGTTTCTCTAAAAGTCACCCTTTCTTGCTGCATTGATGAATACTGCCAGTACGTTCAATGTTGTTTAATAATAAGTTAGCTTACCTGTAGAGATTGACATAGCTTCTCCACACTCTCATTGAGCAATCTCTCCACATCTTCAACTTTCAGTAATTCAAACTCGTAATACTCTGGGTCATCAGTTTTGTCTTTCACCATTTCAGTGTCATCCCCTTCCTGTTCATCATAATAGTTATCAATGTCCTCATCTTCATCTTCGTCCATGTCATCATAATCTTGGTCCATCCCATCAGACTCTTGGCTTTTCATTTCCTCTGAGGTAGAGGCCATGGCTCCTAGTGATGACGCCAGTTTGGTAGTACCTGTGACTGCTTAACAATATCCCTGGTGGAAGAGAAGAGTTTAAATTTAAGAAAAAAATCAATTGTGTGTGAGGAGTGGGGACATTTACATTTTCATATATTTGTATCTTGTGTTTTTTATTTACTAGATTAGAGATGATAAATGTTTCAACCGGACTAGCAGCAGTGCTTGGTACTGTAAAACCTCGCGTATAAGCTAAACTCGCGTATACACCGCACCTAGACTTTATAACGATCCTATAAGCCGGACTGGCGATCTGAGTATGGTGAGTTTAGTACTGTTTGTATCATAGTGTAACGGGAACGGGCCTGGGGCAAGGCGGGAAAACCGCCAGTCTCGCGAGCAAGCGAGATTCCGCGAGGCAGCTTCCTAAACGAGGAGACAAACTGAACTAAAATACCTGGAAGCTGGACCCCAACTGTGGCACCTTCTTTTAGGCTGTGTTCAACTCCCCTATTTCACTACATCAACATATTTATAGCAAGGAATATCAGGTAGGGTGTGCTGGTCATTGTGATGTAATATTTGTGTACCTGTTTGTGGAAATAATATAGTATTTTGATCTGGAAGTCAGTCAGTTGTGAGTTGTCATTTCCTATCAGGCCCACCCATATTTCTAGAGCTCTAAACCCTCTCATTCCCTCCCTCTGGCCTCCTATCACAATAGTGTCAAAATACTTGTGTATAAGCCGCACCCTGACCTTGGGCTGATCCTATAAGCTGCACTGGCGATCTGACTCGCGTACTAGCCGCGGCTTATATGTGAGGTTTTATGGTACATGTAGTACACACGTAATAGTTAAGATGTTAAGTGACATGTAGCCTATGGCTATGACATATTATATGTTATACAACTTGTCCTTTGAAGTTGATTGAACGCGTGATTTACACGTTAAATCTTAAGTGAAGCAAAGTGCAGAAACTATGAGTTAAGACGGAATTCTTATTAGTGGTATTATCACATGCATCTGACACGTGACCTACCGTATTTCTATAGTAGGCCTACATAAATATAAAGGACTGTCTGTTTGCTTTCTTTAAATTCTTCTGATCACTAAGATCCCGGTTTGACTAGTCACCTTTGTACCTTTTATCTACCTCCCTTTAACAGATCATAATATGTGTTGTAAGTTCCTGATAATGTGATATGTTACTTGATGCCTGTGGCTGAGGGTTACTTCATGGGTGCCCCAATAACGACTCTTCATATGCTTTAAGGGAGTGTTTATTCATCAATAACGGGGTGGGAGTGTGGTGATATCTCGTGCGGAGGCCCTTCTGGAATAAAAGGGGGCATAAAGAACTAGGGACTCCCTATTAGAAAGTGTATGTCAGCATGCCAGAATCAAGCGACCCCATTACTATAGAATTTAGTACGTTGAAATGTCGCGAATTTTGGTAACAGCCTCTGTTATATTTGACCAAATTATGTCAATATTTTCAAAATTTTCTAAAATTTTCCTCAAACTCCCCGCAAATTTCTCACCCTATCACTTTTGACACTCAGAATAGCCCACCGTTTTTTTAGTCTTCAAAAAAGTGCTGGCCTCATGTAAGCACTGAGGGTATGGGAGCTTCCAATTCATAAGCACTGGGGCCCTTAAACTCAACGGTATGTAAGTCGAGTGTCTGAGGTTTGACTTTTATCACTCACCAGCGAGTATCATGAGACGTTTACACTAATTAAACACCTTACGAATGGATGTATTTGTTGCAAGGTAGTAAATTGAAGGTAAATTAGTGCCCAGGATTAAATGTATACAATTAGTAGACACCAACATCGTTTTTGTAATAAAGTTGAGAACGATCCAGGGTGAGGGGGGGGGGGCTTTTTTTTCAACCTATTCCGAGGGGGGGGGGCCTTTTTTTTTCAGCCTATCCCGAGGGGGGGGGCAATTATTTTTGACGTATTCGATTTGCCAAACGCGCACCCCCCCTGCCATAAATAATGAATCCTCCCTTAGTATAGACGTAATACACAAATTTCAAGTTTCAGTTTCAACGCCCGTCACGCGCCGGTCCTCAATCTTCTACTAGTTCTAGTGAGTGGTGTAATACTTTGGTACCACCTCCAAAACTATAAATGGAGATGACTAACCAGTCCTACTATACAGTATACTGGTCTCCAAGAAAATACGCAAAACAAAGTAGGGGTGGGAGGAATTTCTACGCACCGAACAAACAAACAGGTCTATCTTTCGTCAGCCTCAGCCCGAGTTTCACAGTGACACAGCGAGCCCCGTCGCGGATGTTTTTGTTGACAGTCTTTTTCGTCGAACCAGTGCTCGGCGTGGGTTGCCCGAGGGAAAAATGACGAAGTCGTTACAATCGGGGTACTTAATAGCCTTAATATACTCACGAAATAAAAGTTGCCACCGACTGGTATCTGATGAACACAATTTCCTCTCTTCAATCGGAGAATTAACCTTGAAAATATTCAATTAAACGCCCGAGACGTTTGCTCGTGAAGTCAGTCGGACATCTTTGTTTTGTGTTTAACTCTGACGTCACAGATGTTCTCGCAGGTGCGAGATTTAAGAGCACACTGCTTCAGCATGACCATTGGACGCTCATTGCATCCAATGATAAACGATATGGAGTAACGCAGTGCAGACAATTTTTCCAAAAACTCAAGACTGTTTAT
Source organism: Harmothoe impar (assembly GCA_947462335.1). NCBI lineage: Eukaryota > Metazoa > Annelida > Polychaeta > Phyllodocida > Polynoidae > Harmothoe > Harmothoe impar. The sequence goes on from OX381704.1 coordinate 61,077,312, forward strand.
ATTTTATGAAATATTAATTGTAGAACTTTTATACCCATCTTATCATTCAGAGTGCATGTGATAATCAATAATGAACCTATATTTCCCAAAATTATCCGGTGCAAAAATGCTGGTAGTCAGCATGTGGTGCTGCAAACTATAAATTGTCTGCTTAGAATGGACTGATACCAGCGAAGTAAACTTCCCCACGCTGTGCAGAAGGTAGGCTCCTAAAATCCGATGTAAACACCATTTTCTACCCCGCTTTATAACCTAACAGTTGTCATATAGTAGATGATTAAGTCGGTATTATGTTGTTATACATACATATGCTTGACATAGCTGTCTTCGCCTAGCTATTGTGATGGATGATGGGGGACGGACTGTCACTCAGCATCAGCCCGGCCTCACCCCTCACTGACCCAGGGTTGTCAACTCTTGGGAATGAGCAAGAGTGAGACTTTTCCAAACTGATAAAGTGTGCGTGAACATATCGTGGCGCGAAAACGCTGCAGTTCGAAAGCGCAGCGCTGCGACCAAGGTAAGGGGGTCTAAGGTCATGCTCCCCACCAGAAAATGTTGATGTCAACAGTCAAATGGTGCAATTTGATGTGTTCTGAGAGCATCTTTGTCAGGCCATGGGAACTCACAATTTGACACAAATGAGTTTACTGTCCGAGACATTTCTCATTATTCATTTTTCATTATTATAAAACTGTCTAAAATGATGGTATCTGGGCGTTGCAGCAAATATATTTCAACCCTAAAATTGGCCAAAATATCACAATTTGTCAAATTTTGACAATAATGAAAATTTACAAAAATCATGAACTTTTCATGCGGCCCCTTCAAAGGCATGCGGGCGGTGGACACTAAACTCAAACCTTAGTTCTCATGGCTTTGGTTCAAATTGCAGTATTTAAACAATTCTTTCAGTTCTGGAAAGCCCAGAATCTCAGGAATGCGTGCGATTGCTTTACCCCTGCGTGAGAGCGTGAGAAAGGATGCAAATGCGTGAGTCTCACGCCCAATGCGTGGGGGTTGACAGCCCTGCTGACCCCACTGTGGCCTAGCCACTCTCGTACCCCTACTACGCCTCCCGATCCTCTCACGTCAGTAAACGCCCTCCGGATACAGACTGATACTCATTCTAACTTTGGCCTGATTCCCCACACGCACATATACCCCACCACTCAGCCCCACTCAGTTGTTCCAGGACCGTGGCTGTTTCAGCCCCGGTCGTTTCAGACCGCCAGGACATTTCAGACACCAAAAAATGCCAAAACTATTCCAAATACACATAGTTTCTGTCTTTGGATTTACCCCAAACCCATGGGCCATGGCTTTCTTTTTCTTTTCTTTCTTTCCTTTGCAGTTGGTTATTATAAGAAAATCGGAGGCTGTGCCCCGACCCCCTTTTCTTTCTTTTCTTTCTTTTCTTTTCTCTCTGATGAAATGTCAATGACATTGTCATGTCTATGTAAAAATATAGAACTACTAGTATTGCACCGGAATTCTCTTAAGCAGTGCTTATTAGTGGCTAGTTACCACTGCCCCAATAGCTTTGCGTTTTGGAAGGGGGCGCAACTGCTCAGTTTTTATGGAGATTCATCAAACAATGAGTACTGAAAGCCTGTTTTGATTAAGAGCCGGTTTGTATGAATCTCCATTTTTCTTTCATTGCCAAACCGTGCATTCTCTCTTTGATCTTTGGCGGCGAGTGTGGCAGAAGTGTGCCAAGAAATACGACGCCATTAGATGGCGGCCATTCCTTTTGGGTAAATGGTATGGTCGGGAGGTATGCTTGAGGCATGCTTGAGGGCTTGAGAAAGAACTCGATCGCCGATTTAACAATAGAAATTGCCGATATAACAATAGAACTCGCTGATTTAACAAAAAGAAAAGTTGAATCGTCGAGTTTTAATGTTAAATCGCCGAGAGTCACAGCAGTTCTGCCAGTTCCGGTTTGCGGCCCTTAAAGGGGGATTTTCCTATGACTTTATAGCGGCCACCCCTTAGGCTTTTGGGTGAATGGTATGGTCCGGAACTGTGCCTGAAGTAAAGGGAATTCGCCAATATAACAATACAATTCGCTAATAAGTGATATAATAAAGTTGAATCCTCAAGTTTTGATGTTAAATCGCAGAGGTTAGATGTAAAACTGACGAGTTTGCTGTTAAACAGCAGAATCGGCGAGTGTTGTGTTGTTGTAGGTCAAAACGCAGGTCAAAATTGGGTATTGGGCGCCACCTGTCCTTTTGTGATGATACTAGGCGCCACCTGTTCGTTTTGTGGTGGTACTGGGCTCCACCTGTCGATTTGTCAGTTCTAACTATTCAGCTGTACATATGCAGTACCGATTCCCCATGACCATGTACCTAATTTTAGTACAATACGTTATTTATCAATTCTGACAGCAGAATCACATTCTCCAGAAAACGCTACCTCAAATCGATATATTACACTTGATATATAATCAAATTCCAGGTAGTGGCTCTAGGTGAGCAGGTGGCTGTGGGGAAGCAGGTGGCTAGGGGCAAGCATGTGGCTTTGGGCGTCAGTGCCCCGCAGCTGGTAACCGCTGTTTTACGTCTCGGCCGAAAAGCGAGTCGATCGGAGCGTCAGCAGTGACACCACCTCCGTTTCTGTTTCGCCGTGTCGCTCGGCCACGCGGCCGACGTGTGTACAGATGATTCTGACCCCAATACCAATTTTGACCCCCAAAACCATTTTTGACCCACTAGACAAATTTGACCCAAAACAATTTTGAAGTTCTCCGTCGGTTCCGAAAATCGGGCCGATTGGAGCGTAAACAGCACAGATATTCTCCATTTTCATTTCGTCAAAGCGAAATCAGTTTTGATCCTCTCGCCCCCGTTCCCATGTTCCGTATTTTCACTTTCTGCGACCCCCCCACCCACAGTCTATGCAATTCCATTGGTGCCTATGCAATTCCATTGGTGCCTATGCTAATCTGTAGGTGCCGATGCAATTACATAGGTGCCTATGCAAATCCATAGGTGCCTATGAAATTCCATGGATGTCTATGCAATTCCATTGGTGCCTATGCAATTGCAATGGTGCCTATGCAATTCCATTGATGACTATTCAATTCCATGGATGCCTAAACAATTCCATTGGTGCCTATGCAATTCCATTGCCTATGTAATTCCATTGGTGCCTATGCAATTCTATTGGTGCCTATGCAATTACATAGGTGGTCATGCAATTACATAGGTTCCCATGCAATTCCATTGGTGCTTATGCAATATCATTGGTATCTATACAATTCCATTGGTGCCTATGCCATTCTAATGGTGCATATCAATTCTAATGGGGCAAATGCAATTCTATTGGTGCCTATGCAATTCCATTGGTGTCTATGCAATGCCATTGGTGCCTATGCAATTCTAATGTTGCTTATGCAATTCTATTGATGCCTATGCAATTCCATTGAAGTCTTTGCAATTCCATCGGTGCCTATGCAGATCTATAGGTGCCTATGCAATTCCATTGAAGTCTATGCAATTCCATTGCTGCCTATGCAAATCTATAGGTGCCTATGCAGTTCCATTGATGCCTATGCAACTCAATTGGTGTCTATGCAAATCCATAGGTGCCTATGCAAATCCATAGGTGCCTATGCAAATCCATAGGTGCCTATGCAATTCCAATGGTGCCTAAGCAGTACCATTGATGCCTGTGCAATTCCATTGGTGCCCATGCAAATCCATAGGTGCCTATGCAATTCCATTGGTGCCTATGCAAATCCATAGGTGCCTACCGTAGTGGCTTGAATAAGCGCAGGGGTCTCAAATAAGCGCAGGTCTTGAATAAGCGCAGGGTAAATGAGGGTATTGAAATGAAAATTTAGGCCATTTTTGTATCTTGAATAAGCGCAGGTCTTGTATAAGCGCAGGGTAAATGGTACCATTGAAATTATTAAGCGCAGGTGCGCTCATTCAAGCCACTACGGTATGCAATTTCATTGGTGCCTATGCAATTCTGATAATGCCGGCCCCCGCTCTCTCAGCCCCCGCTCACCCCACCGGTAATCCCGTTTTGCGTTTTCACGTTCTCTGCTCTCCAAGATGCCGCTGTCCCTGCTCCCGATCCCCCCACCCCCAATCTTAGGTGCCTATGCAAATCCATAGGTGCCTCAATTCCAATGGTCCCTATGTAATTCCATTGGTGCCTATGCAATTCCAATAGTGCCTAAGCAATTTCATAGGTTCCTATGAAATTCGATTGGTGCCTATGAAATTGCATTGGTGCCTATGTAATTCCATTGATGCCTCTGTAATTCCATAGGTGGTCATGCAATTCCATAGGTGCCTATGCAATTCTGTAGGCGCCTATGCAATTCCATTGATGCCTATGCAATAGCATTGGTATCTAAGCAATTCCATATGTGCCTATGCAGTACCATTGATGCCTATGCAATTCCATTGGTGCCTATGCAAATCCATAGGTGCCTATGCAATTCTGATGATGCCGGCCCTCGCTCTCTCAGCCCCGGCTCGCCCCACCCGTAATCCCGTTTTGCGTTCTGAGTTTTCACGTTCTCTGCTCTCCCCGATGCTGCTGTCCCTGCTCCCGATTCCCCCACCCCCAATCTTAATTGCAAATCCATAGGTGCCTATCCAATTCCAATGGTCCCTACGTAATTCCATGCAAATCTATGGGTACAAATGCAATTCTATTGGTGCCTATGCAATTCCGTTGGTGTCTATGCAATGCCATTGATGCCTATGCAATTCTAATGTTGCTTATGCAATTCCATTGGTGCCTATGGAATTGCATTGGTGCCTATGGAATTGCATTGGTGCCTATGGAATTGCATTGGTGCCTTCTCTGGGAATCTCCACATTTGTTCACAAATGACGTTTGTGCTGACGTCCTTCTCGTTCTTCTTGCTTAGGGAGTTTCAATAATCATTAACGGAGACAGGTGGTGGTGAAATCTTGCGCGGAGGCATGGACATTTTCACGCCCAACCCCTATGAAGGTGCCGGAAATGTTTGCTCGCCCACTCTTTTGAATTATAGTGCCATTTATATAGTGGGCCGAATGTGCAGGCTTTTTTTGCTAAAAAGGGGCAAGCTCCTCCCCCCCCCCCGCCCTCCTCCCTCTGCCAGGAGGGATCAACATTTCTTATGCCCCCCACCCCCAAAATAAACACCCAAATGTTTTAACAACAGTGGGGGGGATCAAAAAACTTTCGACACCGGTCTTGGGTTAAAAAAAATCGATCTCTCTTGGGGGTCGACCTGTTCTGAGCCAAAATAGCCCGTCGTATTACACCCCTCGTTAAAAACTGATCACACCCTAATATAGGTGCAGACACTTATTAGGGTGCTTGCCAATGCACCTGTAGGGTGCACCGACACTTAGGGTGCAAGATTTAGATTTGAATTTATATATGTAGAACATATATATTAAGAGTTAATTTGCTATGTTAAATATAAGAGATGTCATCACAGGTGAAATCAGGGATGTAGGGCCTAGAGACCTAGCCTCTGGTGAAGTAAATGAAGTTAGACAGGGTAAGAAACACAAAATATATAACCTTCAAAACTGATTTTTGGACAGATCTCTTTCAAATCACTGTACCTACAGGTATGCCCTAGCACAGTTAGGCTCAGTTCGCACAACCTACATCTCCATTGTCAAAGTGGATCTGTTGTTGGTTGCTCACAAGGTGTATGTTTCATGATAGACCTACTCGTAAATACAGAAAGGTATTTGAGAACACTGTCAACGCTTACATGCATTTTCCTAGTCAATTCACATCTGTGTGGTAGGCCTACATGGAGCATTTATTCTGTATGACAATGTAGTTAGTAATATATATTGGTTTTTACTTTCAGATACAACAATGCGTTGCAAGTGAGGCATATATCTCCATCTGGTGCAGTATCTTACCAAAATGTTCCAGTTCATTGGAAATGTTCTCAAGCAAGTCTGGGGTGAAGACGAAGGCGATGGAGATAACATAGACAAAGCAAAAGCTAGCGACACAAGTGCTGATTTAGACACATCATCTAAAACACCTGCTTCCAACCTAGTCCAAGACTCAACTCTCAGTGTTCAGACGTTCACTGGTCATGTCACCAGTATCCACAGTGACTATGGTCTTATCGACCACCAGGTTTATTTTGCTTTAAGTCTGTGCAAAACATGTAAAGTGCCCAAAGCGGGAACCAAGGTGTTAGTTTCTGCTGAGCGGAAGCAGAGTGGTGGTGGTTGGTGTGCCTTGTCAATCACCCCAGTCTCCAAGGAAGATGACGAAAACTGGGATACCGACACAACCGCAGCAAAGACCCCGAATGTCGCAAGCGCCTCCACATCACAGCACATATCACACCATGGAGAGGACTTGGTTGCAATAGTCACCTCGATCAACAAGAATATAGTGTTCATGAATGAGAATTTGAGATTTGATCTTAGCTCTTCCACAAATGACTACATCCCCAGTAAGGGGGATTGGGTAACTGCCAGCACACAATTTGATGCAGCGTCCGGAGAGCGGCATGTCGTGAACGTGCAACCTCTTCGTGTATGGGACTATGAGGGAGAAGTGAATTCCGTCCAGATTGGGTTTGGGTACATAAATTCCGACATATATTTTCAAATTGATGCGTGTGCGGATGGCTACCACCCTAGGAGGCATGACCGGGTACGTGGAAGGGCTGTTGAATGTAGTCGAGGCCGAAGTCCATGGAGAGCTCTTCAAGTCATCCCTATCCGAGATATGCCCCAGAGGTAAATGATGACCATATCTTTGTTGTAAAATAATACCTAGTACTATTTTAAAGACCTTTTTAGCATGACATGATATATTAATATAGCCGTATTTTGTATGTAGTAGCTGTTTCATGCAGTTAGATATATAGACAAATTATCAATAACACTCTTAGAAATATGATCCAATTTTATTCCAGTTGTAATAACATGTAAATTAGATGTTTTCTTTGTTAATGCTGTTCATATACATACCGCCTGGTATTAATTCCAGCCCCGGCGTCCCACAGTCTCCAAAATTACAAACGATAACAAGTACGCTTCTTGCCAACAAAGAAAATGTGAAAATCTCAGACTCTCTTCAGTTTGGTGAGGTGCAAAGTGGAGAGTCAAAGAACATCAAAGCATTCATAAGGTGGGAATTATCTCATGATTCATATTATTGGCTTTGGGACCTTGTCCCCAAAGCCATTTACTCCACTGACCAGAGTGTCTGTTTTCTGACAAGAAAAGACTAGCATAGGCCCCCTTGTTCATTGTTAGATATAGCCCTAGCTGGCCCTTAAACCTTGCTTAGGACTGGTATCCCCATGTGTCCGTGTAGGTGTGTGCAAGACTAATTTATCCTAGATCTTGTTTTCAGTTACTACATGTAGAACCAATGTACCTTGTGGTAAGGCCTAGACATCTTGTGCACAGCCATATTTTGAGTTCTCTAATGTGGCTGTCAATGGCAAGGATAGGTACCAGCCTAATAACTATTGACTCCTATGTCAATCCAAGCTGTCAATGTCAATGCCAATTCTCATACTAAGCACATACAGGACCTATACTAGAAGTTGAGTGGTCCAGGGTGGCTCTTGAAATCACTCAAGCCCGCCCAAAGACAAACTGTGAAGTCCAACATAATTACCCCTCCCCCACCCCACACACACACATGCACCAACCCTGAAATAATATTTTACAGCCTTTAGGCCGTTTTATTTTGATTGGAGATTTTTGAGAATTTTATCAAAAAAAAAAGAAGTACATGTTGATCAGAAAAAGGTAGCATGAGGCCTTTCAGATTGGGGATAATTCTCAATATATCATCATTAGATTGCCCAGAAATGAGATTTTCCATGCCTTTTTTTTTTTTTTTTTTTTGCCTCTGCCCTTCGGGAAATTTTGTGATCTGGTGCCCCCCGTAGGGCAGCTTTTTTTTTTTTTTTTGCCTCTGCCCTTCCAAAAATTTGGAGCCAAAAGCCCGTAATCCAAGTTATCAAAAAAAGGTGGCCTTAAAGGAAGGCCATCACACATCCTCCTTGTGCCCCCCCCCCCCTCCTCCCTGTGCCTCCTCCTCCTCCCTGTGCCCTCTCCTCCTCCTGCCTCTGCCCTCTCCTCCTCCTGCCTCTGCCCTTTCCTCCTCCTCCTCCTCCTCCCTCCTTTATCTGCCCTCTCCTCCTCCCTCTGTCCTCTCCTCATCCCTCTGCCCTCTCCTCCTTCCTCTGCCCCCTCCTACTACCCCATCTTTCCCCTCCTCCCCACTCTACCCCATTTTCCTCCTTCCTCTGCCCCCTCCTCCTCCCTCTGCCCCTCCTACTACCCCATCTTTCCCCTCCTCCCCCCCTCTACCCCATTTTCCTCCTTCTTGTTACATTCTCCTCCCTCTACCCTCCCTCTGCCTTCCCTCCTCCCTCTGCCCCCCTCCTCCTCCCTCTGGCTGCCAAGATGGCCACCATAACCAAGATTGTCTGATTTCCTTGTGTGATACAAGGATAATAGGGTTTTCTGGGATGTAGAATCCATTTTCAGGCTCACAATTTTAATACGGGAAATTTCCAAGATGGCTGCCAAGATGGCCGCCAAAAACTCAAGATTGTCTGATTTCCTTGTGTGATACATGGATATTAGGGTTTTCTGGGATGTAGAATCCATTTTCAGGCTCAGATTTTCAATCCGGGAAATTTCCAAGATGGCTGCCAAGATGGCCACCAAAAACTCAAGATTGTCTGATTTCCTTGTATGACACATGTATAAAAGGGTTTTCTGGGGTGTAGAATCCATATGTAGGCTCCAATTTTTGATCCAGGTAATTTTCAAGATGGCTGCCAAGATGGTATTTGCATAGGCATCAATGGAGTGCATTGCCACCAATGGAATTGCATTGGTACCTATTTGATTCCATTGGTACATATTGGATTCTATTGTTATACCAGCTGCATTAAAACCAATAAAAATCAAAAAGATTTAGCTAACTTTTGTTATTACAGTGAAACTTCGTTATAAGGAACTCTGATATAAGGAGTCCTTGCTTATAAGGAGCAGATTTGTGTGGTCCCAATTTTTCCCTATACATTTATATAGTAAGAAAACTCTCTTAGAAGGAGGTGTTTTTACTGTAACCTCTGATATAAGGAGGTAATCTTGGCTCATTTCCTTATTTCGTACGTGCAAACCTTACCCAGGGAAGTTATTTCTCAGGATAACAGTCACATACTGCTTAAAATTGCCCACTGCCCTATCCCATAGAGGTAGGGAGAATACATTTGTAGCTTCCCTAGGGAGGAAGGGAAATCTAAAGCTCCATGAAGGGGATCTAGAAGGGGGTTTGACTTGAAATAATACACACACCCATCTGAATTGTATTCAAATCAAATCTATAAGGGTATAAGAGACACATGTAGGGAGTGTTCTGTTGCTGGACCTTTATAAGGCTGACCTTGCTTATAAGGAGACCTTGCCTATAAGGAGCAAATTGCACTGGTCCCAAGGTCCTCCTTATAACGAAGTTTTACTGTATTTACAAGTATCACCCTGTGCTGCACGGGGCAGCACAGGATGAAACCTACCATTGTTTTTCTTTCTACTTCTATCCCCTACTTTATATCATTATTATTGTAGATTTTGAAGAGGCTGCTGTAAAACAAAACATAAACAGCAATGAACTTCAAAATTGCCTCATAAGTGTGTACTTATATGTACATAGAACATCTTCAAAATTATGTACTAACATTATTAAGTAAAACTAATTAGGAGGTAGTGGGGCCGTCCCTTACAAACAGGGACAGCACCACATCCTATTATTGCCATGAGCATTTAACAATTGCTTCAAACAACTAGTATTATACTACACTTGCTGTGGAATACTACAATACATTCTATAACGGATATGTATTTCCTCAGGATAATCATAAATAAAAGATCAATCAATCAAGTGCATGTAGTTAACTGACCATGCAGTGTTGCTGCAAACCATCAAATATGAATTGCATAAGAACCCCAGAAGCACCAAAAATTATAAATCTATGGCCCCTCATTTTCTCACCTGTAGTTCATAACAATCCTATAAAACCCAAAGCCACTACGGCTTTGCCGTAAAATCCTTGAATTTGTCCCCTTGTTTGTGTGTACATGTACTAGGGTTCGGGGTCGTTGATCTAGTTAGAAATTGCATTTATTAATCATCCAAACATGTGTGTGTTTGGACTTGAATTGTGATAGAAATTGAGATGTCCATACTTTTTTAATTTGCATTTGGTGTGAGTCATATTATTACAATCATATATACATGTACTCCATTCCTGTATTTCAGAAATGAGAGCTCAGAGAGCCAGACCCTGATAGGTTGTCGGTTTTGTGGTGACGACCAAGGTCAATTCTGTGTGGATAAAATTGATTTTGTCCCACCCAACAAGTCACTAGAATCGAACCTACCCGTCCTTATTCCTCCAAATAAAGTGGTTGCTGTACAACTTACTTGCAATGCAAGGTATTTCTTCTCTATCTTTTTGTTCACTATTTTTGAGCTTATTCGTGTCAAAAGAGTTATATAAACTAGAGACACCTTTTATCGAAGTACTATTTACAGTGGTTTCGCTTTGTCCTCACCGCCAACTCTGGGCAGGTATACAGTTACGATCATAGATGTATGATTGATTTGTTTTGTTCCTACCAGGAATCTGGGTGCAGACCAAAAGCTGATTGTGTTTGAGTTCAACACGTTTAAGATAGGACGATATGTGAGCGTCAGTGTCCGCGACTCATCCTTTAAGGACTACCTGCAGCCCAACACTCCTTATCAACGGAGGTCTGCTATCAGCAGCTATCAGAATGCACAGCAGCAGGACACAAAGGATGGATGGGTGATGCCAGGACAAAGGCCAAGCAGGTGAGAAGTACCCCTGGGTAGTCTATTAATAGTCCTCAAACCAGTTTAAGATGTTTAGTTTCCATTGCAGTCACAAGTTATGCTTTAAAGTCTCAAGTATTTACCTAATAGTCTGCGGTACCGGTACACCATATTGGGAGCGAGTGTGCATAAAGCTGAACATTCCTCGTCTGTTGATAACGGACCCATGCAGATAGCAATCAAGTGGTATTTAAATGACGGCATATTATAATATAGAAATAATGTATGTCATTTTATCCATATGCATAATGTATTGCATGTAAACTCTCTTCAAATATGCAGATGATGTGACATCCTGAACGTAACAAATTTTGATATAATCAGATCATCAGCCAAAACTTTTTAAATTCTTTTTTAAAGTGATATGAGGTTTCAATGAAAAATAAATGAATGGATAAAAATCATTTTAAAAAAGTTGCTCCATGTCCTGTCTGGTGACAAAATAAAAAAATGGAGTGTTAAATTAATCAATGGTCCTTTATTGTTAATTCCAGGAGTAAATTGGCCATAAAGTTACCGAATCGATTACCAAAATTTGAAGTTCCCCCACTTTTGGAAGCTGCATACCATCAAGGCGACAGCCTCGTGTTTGTTGCCCCGAGCCTGGGTGAGGTAAGAAGACATATCTATGAAATGGTTTCGGTTATACTGGTGGGGGTTATCCAATGGGGAGGCAACTATGGAGTTCATTGTTTAAACCAATGGCCCTGTCGTATTCCATAAAAATAAACACTTAGATCTATCGTTGTACAGGGACTAGTAAGAAAGTGTATTAAGTGAACATATACATGCTAAAACTTGTCTTTTACAGGAATTGTGCATGGACAACTACACCGAGCGGTTCTCTGCCCTTATACACCTGGAAGAGATTCAAGAAGAAATTGACATCCGTCTCTTCGACCTTGAAAGGGTATATATTTTATGTCTAGTTTGTGAAAAACTATTTCTTAATGTAGACCTTCAGTTTCCAAGAACTATAAACTACGATATTATTACTGGACATCGATTCTCTGTCTCTTTGTAGCTCTATAGTGATCGATGCCCAGTTTTATACTTCAGACCAGTGGCTCATTTTGGCTGTTTTTCGCCTCACAGATTGCTCCTAGCGCAAAATCCTGACTAGGTGTCAATATATTCTCTATGCCAATGTGTAATATGAGGGTAGAAAACAGTGGAACCTCAGTTAGAAAAAATCCTACTGAACAGTTTTTGAGAAAATTAGGGTTTTGTTGCCCTTTTTTGCTGTTTTTAGTACATTTCCTACATAACCCGTGAACGTCAGCATTTCTCAATTTTCAGGTATTTAGAATTAGAATTTGACATTATTTTATTCACAGTAGGATTCCTGAATACCGAGCCATTCTAGAAAAGCTATTCTTTGGAAAAAATACTTAGTATTTCTTGATGATTTTCGTTGCACAAATTTAGGTTGTAATATAAAAACTGCATTGTCATCCAATCAAAGGGTTTATGCACTGTTGATGGTCACCCCCTCCCACCCTCTTCACTGTGCATTGAAGGAGAACAGGCAGGGGAGGTACACGTGTCTGTATATAGCTGTTGACCTGGGTGCTGGGTGCATTTTTAATTTATGGGGTGCCAACTGTTCATGAAAGAAAATTCAAATAGATTTTTTTATATTTTAGTATCAGATTAATGCAACTACAAGTCGTGATAGCACTTAAAGCATTCTATTTGCATTAATATGAATGGTGGCCACCTTATGGGGTGCCAAATATTCATGAAAGAAAAATTGATAAGAATTTGTTTTTTATTAGCATTAAATTGATGCAACTACAATTCGAGATTGCATTTCAAGCATCGGGGCATTCAATGAATGGTAGTCATCTTAAATATATGGGGTGCCAACTGTTCATAAATAAAAAAAAGAATAGAATTAGTTTTTTTATTAGTATCAGATTAATGCAACTACGATTTGTGATTGCACTTAAAGCATTGTGGCATGCAATGACTGGTAGCCACCTTGAATGTATGGGGTGCCAACTGTTCATGAAAGAAAAAAAAGAAAGTTTTTTTTTTAAGAATCAAATTAATGCAACAGCAACTCAAGATTGCATTTAAGCATTATGGCATTCAATGATTGGTGGCCATCTTGAACCTATGGGGTGCCAACTCTTCATGAAAAAAACAACTAAATTGGATGTTTTTAACAGTTTAAAATTAATGCAACTACATTTCAAGATTGCATTTAAAGCATTGTGGCATTCAATAAATGGTGGCCATCCTAAACCTATGGGGTGCCAACTGTGTTTGAAATAGATATCAAATAGAAATGTTCTTATATAGATATCAAATTAATGCAACTACAATTCTTCATTGCACTGAAAGCATTGTGGCATTTAGTAAATGGTAGCCATCTTGAATGGGTTGAATGAAGGAAAAAATCAAATGGGATTTGTTTTTTTGATAGTATCAAATTAATGCAACTACAAGTCAAGATTGCATTTCAAGCATCGGGACATTCAATAAGTGATAGCCATCTTGAATCTATGGGATGCCAACTGTTCATGAAAGAAAAATAGAATAGATTTTTTCTTATTAGTATCAAACTACTGCAACTGCAATTCGAGATTACATTGAAAGCATGGTGGCATTCAATCAATGGTTGCAATCTTGAATTTCGAAATGAACATACACACAGACATATAGGCATGAACATGGTGTTCTCCTTCATATAGATATTCATGAATTTCTACTTCTAATAAATATCGCTTTCTGTTACATGGATGTCGATGTCCAGTTTTAGATATATATCCATATAGTGCATTGGAGTGCTATAATGTTGGACTGCTGTATATTTAAAGACGTTCTACAAGTCAGTGATAATGATTATAGGTATGTGTACTTAGTCAGAAATTGAATTGACGAACAAGGGTTTGATATAGTTTGGAGGCTCTTTACTACTAGTATACATTGTATTTGATTGACTTGCAGGTTGGCCTACGGCAAGTTGGGGAGTACCTAGCGTTAAGCGTCCCTGGTTTATCAGAAGGCCGCCCGTCCGTCCTTGTTGGGGACTCCGTCATTCTGTCGTCCCCAGGACTCTATGACAACGAGCCAGACTACCAGGGCTATGTACACGAGGTCAGTTACTGATGAAATTGGATATTGGATATGTATTAAATGTACAAGTTTCTATTGTTTTGGGTGTCAGTAGAGATGTTTTAAATATATTGTACATTAGTTTCTGGCCTAATACGTTGCCCGCTACTCTATTCTTACCCAGGTAGATTTTACATTTTGAAAAAATCAATAAAAAAATAATCTAGGCAATACTGGAACTAGTAATAAGACTTTCTCATTTTACCCACGCAAATTAAGGTACTGAGTTCGGAGGTTCTGCTCAAGTTCCACGCTGAATTTCACAACAAGTATGACGGAAAAGATTACAACGTGCGATTCACATTAAACAGGTCTGTTCTCACTATAATGCTGTGCTATTTCATATGGAGACACATGCACCAATACATTTCCCCCAAGAACACCCTATTGAGGAAGATAGAAATGAAAAAACACACATGTCAAAGACATCGGATGCAAATTTGTATTTGGGGTCCTAGCCCGTCCAACCCGTATGATGTCTGTGCTAGCATTTCCTGTGCCACTGAGTATAGTTCATACTGGTAGTCAAAATAGTGGATTAGTATTGCAAAAGGCACGTGTGTATCACTACCCTTGGTCGTTGTTTTAGCAAGTACTGTGCAATTATTTGATAGTGGATTTCTTTGATTGCCTTTGAAGAACGACTGCACGACGTTGTCACCAGGCTGTGAAGTTTGCACCGTCTCTAGGGCATGAAGGTACATTTCAAGTCAGAAAGCGATCATTAGCATCTTCACTTTAAAATACAAGACTAATCGTCATCTGTCACTAGCAATACAGGAATCAACTAAACACTAAAGCCCTAATTTATACCCTGAATCGTGATGGTTCATGAAAAGTTCAGAAGATACCTAAAAATCTTATTCAGAAGATAGTAAAAAGAGTAACCCATTTTAAAGCTATTGAATTTGAACCAACATAGAACCTCGATGTACCAAGTCCTGCATATTTAAAAATTACTTTTTGTGTCTTTCTTTCTGCCAGTTCTTTTTCCAACCAAGTTGATTCCCAAAGTTCCTCAGACCAAGGTGGCTCAGCGTGCAGAGTCGCTCGGTCTAGTTGCTGATGTGGTGAAGGTGTCTCCAGTGTGTGGCGTTAAACGCGGCCCGCTCAGACGGCCAGCTTCTCAGGCACCAAAACATGAGTTCTTCAATCCCCGGCTCAATGCGCGACAGAAGGCTGCTGTATTGCGTATACTCAGTGGCCAAGCCCGACCAACACCTTATGTTCTCTTCGGTCCACCAGGTAAAGAGACAGGTTTTGGACATTTTTATTCTGCTCCGTTAATACCTATAGATTATTTCAATGAAGACAACAATAATCACCTTCACTGCCATTGATAGGACCATAGATGCTAAATAAGTTGTAATTCAACCAATAGAATGAACTACCGGTGTGACCTGCTGGGATGGTTATCTTTCAGGAACCGGAAAGACCGTTACGTTAGTGGAAGCTTTACTCCAGGTGTTGACGAACATACCGGCCAGTCGTGTCATCGCCTGTACACCATCTAATAGTGCTGCAGACCTTCTGGTCAGTTCACACGGCTTCATGCACAATCCCTATAAACAAACACGACACTAAAATATCTACCAGTTTTATAAGCACTCATTTTCTCATATCTGTCAGTTTCTGAAACGATTATATCGTGTAGCACTGTCTTTAATAAATGATCATGTGTCATTCATCTGTGCATGTGGCTTAACATGAATATTGCATGATTAGTGTTAGTTTTAAATGCACCAAAGTATACATGTGTAGGTAATGATATGATTTTACCTGCAGTGTCAGCGTCTTCATGCCAGTGGTAAGGTGAGGTCTAGTGATATGGTGCGCCTCAACTCGTACAGCCGAAATCTAGACGTAAGTAGTTGGTACTATTATAAAGCCATCTTTATATATTAATAACATTATAAAGCCAGCTATTTCCTTGGAAATGCAATATGTTGCCTAATGTTACTGTAGTGTCATCTTTATGGTTTATTATGCCCTCTTAAGCATCATTAGTTCACCACCATGTTTCATATGGCATGTAGAAGAAAGACATTCTCAATCACTGTATTAGACATTTAAAAAGCTTTTGTTCAACAAACTTTGGCTTGTCTTGTGCAGTCAATACCAGGAGATATGGTGTCGTATTGCAAGACTGGTGACGACTTGGAGCTGGTCTCCCGTCACCGTCTTGTCATCTGTACCTGTACGTCGGCCGGCATGATGTTCACTCTGGGACTGCGCGCTGGACACTTCACGCATGTGTTCATTGACGAGGTCAGTTTACTGCTCGATTATAATTGATACTGTAATTAAATGGGTCCGACGTCACTTCAATTTTGTATATTAAAGGAAAGTGTATCTTGTTACGGAATATGCATAGTCAGTAGTCAGATAGTAGTGCTTCTAATTCTACCGCTCTTTAAGAGATAATATCCGGTCACCATACAGCTATTGCTATAATTTGGGTATACATGTATATAATCCAGAATTCAATTGATATATGTTATAAAGTATGCTCACCTTTCTGCACAGGCTGGACAGGCGACTGAGCCCGAGACGATGATACCCATGGGTTTGGTGGCAGGCACAGACGGGCAGGTGGTACTAGCCGGTGACCCACGCCAACTGGGACCCGTGCTGCAGAGCCAGCCAGCCAAGGACTACGGCCTAGGTCAGTCACTCTTGGAGAGACTTATCAACTCGGCACTTTATACCAGAAACGAGAAGAAGTTTTCCGACCATGGTAGCTATGACCCCCTCCTGGTAAGTGCAGTTTTTGAAGTAATTGCCATTGTCATGATTGATAAAGCGGGTTACCTGCTCATGCTTTGGGGGTTTAAGGTGTTAGGAAGTCGAAGACCTACTTAGCCCTCTCTCAGACTTATACTAGAGTTGGTTATCCTACGATCATTGTGTTGTGAAAAAATCTGCTATATACTTACTTTAGGTGACCAAGCTGGTTGAGAATTACCGTTCTCATGAAGCGCTGTTGAAGCTGCCATCGGTCCTTTTCTACCACAACGAGCTGCTCCCGTCAGCCGACACAGCCATGACCTGCTCACTCACCCACTGGGACCAGCTCCCCAACCGGGACAACTTCCCTCTCATCTTCCATGGGATAAGGGTAAGAGACAAGACTAGTGCAGTTGTAGCATTTAGGGCAGCATAGTGTTTCAATGCAATGTAGACATACATACATCAATGTTAATACATTTGAGAAAGATTGGTACGATACACCAGTGCAGATATGACGAGTTACTGCGTTGGGGCATCATTGAAACAAATGAATATGAGGCCAGGCATCATGTCGTCCTTATACATGATGTGATATCCTTATTCCTAAGTACTTAAAGTATTCTTTCCTGTTGGATGGTATGTGACGAAACGATGGTTTATCAAGCAAAGCCAGAGTCATGCCATTCACAATCTGTTATCGGTACATCGGCTTCTTATAGTTGCTACAAAATGTATATATGGCACAATGTTCCTTTGTAGGGTGAAGATATGCGGGAAGGGAATTCGCCGTCCTGGTTCAACCCTATGGAGGCTCTGCAGGTGATGCGCTACCTGCAGTCCCTTAACACGGGGCTGCCCACAGCACTCACCTTTGACGACATCGGCATCATTACACCATACCGCAAACAGGTAAACCCAATGTTTGTCAGTCCTAGTAGGATTTGTATCTGATTCAAAATACTTAATTGATGTTTCTCTTACATGTCATGTGTAGCACTGCTGTGTCAAACTGGCCTGGAATAGTTCCCAGCATATACAAGAATCAAATAGATTATAGGACGAGGTAGAGAGCGTATTAGAACCATGAACTCAACACTAGTAAGTTCTACTGTAATCATGAAATCAAAAACCGTGCACGTCAAATGATAAAGAATATCTGTACGTAAACCAAGGTTATGGTAACCCTAGTTGTGAATGTCTTTGTCTTAACCCCTCGCAGTGGTTTAATACGTGTATATGATATTTCTGGTGTTTCAGGTTGAAAAGATCCGATTGTTGATAGATAAGCTCGGCATGGACAAAGTCAAGGTTGGCTCTGTAGAAGAATTCCAAGGCCAGGAACGTCTAGTGATGATCATATCAACGGTACGAGTTATCATAGCGTTTGTAATTAAGAAGAGGTAGTGAATCCTTTGATCAAATATCAGATCAGATACAGATTTTGATAAAAGGCACAATATAACATTGACAGCCAGGAAACTACCTAATACTCTGTTGTGACACTATAAAATAATTACATTATGTTAGTAATTTATGACATGGGCATTACAAAAGACGTTAAGAGAGCTATTTACAGTATGTACAAATGTGTTGTTGGTGACACAGGTGCGGTCCAATGAGGGTCACGTGAGAGGGGATATCCGGCACAACCTGGGTTTTCTGAGTAACCCGAAGCGCTTCAACGTCTCCATCAGTAGGGCTCAGGCCCTCATGATCGTCATTGGGAACCCACATGTTCTCTGCCAGGTAGGTTAACACCGATAGATGGACTTATTTGGCCAACGTTTTTCAAATCCGCATAATATTGAATAGATTATTGGAGTGGGCTATGTTCGCTGTAACGCTATGAAACTAGGTCAAGCCCACTCTTATATAGTCACCCTGTTTTTTTGTGCAGACATGTTTTGCCTGATCTGTTACAACTTGATGAAATATCCTGTGGACTATTTGAGCTATATCATTCTTTTGCAAAACACCTCAGGTATCTATATCTGTAAAAAGAAATGGGAAAAAAAGAAGTTAAATCACCTAAAATAAGAGATTTCTTTAAAAAACTGAAAAAAAACTCAGATTCTGCCAAAAAAAAAGTGAATGTTGGGAGAATGTAATTTTCTACATGATTTCAGTATTGTACCATTTCAAATATTGCTCTGTTGTATTCCCTACTAAAAATGGTGATAACTCCTGTTGTTAGTTTAATGAAAATACTTAGCATCAAAACAATATATTGATGTGAAGTTGGCGTTTTTTGGCGCTCGCCATGTTGGATTTCGACAATTTTCTGCGTGCCGACGAGTCGATATCTCCGGATCTACTTTGTTTTCAGGGTTGCGACCAGCGCCATTCTCTTTATTTTCGAATTCTAGGCCGAAAACATGTGGTGGGGGGGTGGAATGGTGGCTATTTGGACCAATTTGAGCAATTTTATCTTTTAAAAAGCTTCTATATAGATCTATTTCCTTGCCGCCTGCCGCCAAAATGGCGGCGGCTGCAGCGTGATTTCTGAGTGTCCAATCAGCACACAGCTTAGAGGTCACGTGATCAGTAGAAATCCAACATGGCGAGCGCCAACTCGCATCGATTCGAATCGATAAAATTGCTCAAGTTGGTCCAAATAGCCACCATTCCACCCCCCCAGCACATGTTTTCGGCCAAGAATTCGAAAATAAAGACAATGGGACAGGTCTGAGCCTCCAAAACAAAGTGATTCATCACATATCGACTCGTCGGCGCGCCGAAAATTGTCAAAACAACAACAATTTCCGAATCTCGCGCCCTCTCGCGCCCGACGAGAGCAGACGAGACTTGAACGAGGCAGGCGTCAACTCGCATCGATTCGAATCGATAAATATGCTCTAAATGGCCTAAATAATAATCTTTTCAACCCCCCAGCACATGTTTTTGGCCTAAAATTCGAAAATAAAGAGAATGGCGCTGGTCTTAACCCCGAAGTAGATCCTGAGATATCGACTCGTCGGCACGCCGAAAATTGTTGTTGTTCTGACAATTTTCGGCGTGCGAGTCGATATCTGGTGTTGTAAGCCGTTTTGAAGGCTGTAACCCGTCCCATTGTCTTTATTTTCGAATTCTAGGCTGAAAACATGTGCTGGGGGGTGGAATGGTGGCTATTTCGACCAATTTGAGCAATTTTATCTTCTACAAAACTTCTATATTTCCTTGCCGCCTGCCGCCAAAATGGCGGCGGCTGCAGCGTGATTTGCTTTTGACCAATCAGAAGTCAGGACTGAGGTCACATGACTTTGTGCCGCTACTAAGATGTATCAATTTTCAGCCGCTACTAAGATGTATCAATTTGCAGCCGCTACTAAAATGTATCAATTTGCAGCCGCTACTAAAATGTATCAATTTGCTGCCGCTACTAAAATGTATCAATTTGCTGCCGCTACTAAAATGTATCAATTTGCTGCCGCTACTAAAATGTATCAATTTGACCTACCTAGGCTATTGAAAACAAAGAGGGGGGGGGGGGCACCGGGACTATAATCAATTCTCTCAATGTAGGCCTACTAACTATAGCTTGGCCTATTTTATTTATAGCCCCCCTACCCTCGCTGAAGCCAAAAAAAAAAAAACAAAAAAAAATTATTATTTAGCACCTTTTCTGCCCGAGATCCTCTTTTATAGCACCTTTCCTCCCCAAATTCCTCTTTATTAGGACCTTTCCTGCCCCTAATCCTCTTTTATAAGGCTAGGCCTACTTTTAGCTTGAGGGGATACCGCTTTTGTCATTAGAAAGTCAAATGGATTATCTAATTTGAGTACAGTACGTTATTTCTCATTTCTGACAGCAGAATCGTAATCGCCAGAAGAAGCTACCCTAATTTCATATATTGGAAGTCATGTATAATCAAATTCCAGGTGGTAGCTGTAGGTGAGCAGGTGGCTGTGGGAAAGTAGGTGGCTGGGGGCGAGCAGGTGGCTGTGGGCGTCAGCGCCCGGCAGCGCGTAACCGCTGTTTTACGTCTCGGCCGAAAAAGCGAGTCGATCAGAGCGTCAGCAGCGACACCATCTTCGTTGCAGCTTCGCTTCGAGTTCGACGTGTCGGGTTGGCCGGGGGGGGGGGGCGGCGTGAGCTGCAGACGATGTTGCCTCCAAAACCGATTTTGCCCCCAAAACCGATTTTGAGCCCCAAAACGATTTGACCCAAAAACGATTTTGAAGTTCTCCTACCCTTCCGAGAATCGGGCCGATCGGAGCGTAAACAGCGAAGATATTTGCGATTTTCGTTTTGTCGGATTATATTGGTACTCCGTTTATCCCGTTCTCCCTTTCTCCCTTTCTCCGTTTATCCCGTTCTCCGTTTATCCCGTTCTCCGTTTATCCCGTTCTCCCTTTCCCCGTTTATACCTTTCCCCGTTTATCGTTTATCGTTTATCACGTTCTCCGTTTATCGCGTTTGCCGTTTATCGCGTTCGCCGTTGATAGCGTTCTCTGTTTATCCCTTTCTCCATTTATCCCGTTCTCCGTTCATCCCGTTCTCCGTTCATCCCGTTCTCCGTTCATCCCCTTCTCCCTTTATCCCGTTCTCTCTTGATCCATTCATCCGCTTTCCGTTTGTCCCATTCTCCCTTTATCCCGCTCTCCCTTTCTCCGTTTATCCCGTTCTCTTCCTAAAATCTTCCTATATAAATTCAATTCCTATTGGGACTAGGCCTACTTTTAGCTTGAGGGGATAATAAAATCTTCCTACATAAATTCAATTCCTATTGGGACTAGGCCTACATTTTAGCTTGAGGGGATAATAAAATCTTCCTATATAAATTCAATTCCTATTGGGACTAGGCCTACTTTTAGCTTGAGGGGATAATAAAATCTTCCTACATAAATTCAATTCCTATTGGGACTAGGCCTACTTTTAGCTTGAGGGGATAATAAAATCTTCCTACATAAATTCAATTCCTATTGGGACTAGGCCTACTTTTAGCTTGAGGGGATAATAAAATCTTCCTACATAAATTCAATTTCTATTGGGACTAGGCCTACTTTTAGCTTGAGGGGATAATAAAATCTTCCTACATAAATTCAATTCCTATTGGGACTAGGCCTACTTTTAGCTTGAGGGGATAATAAAATCTTCCTACATAAATTCAATTCCTATTGGGACTAGGCCTACATTTTAGCTTGAGGGGATAATAAAATCTCCCTACATAAATTCTATTCCTATTGGGACTAGGCCTACATTTTAGCTTGAGGGGATAATAAAATCTTCCTACATAAATTCAATTCCTATTGGGACTAGGCCTACTTTTAGCTTGAGGGGATAATAAAATCTTCCTACATAAATTCAATTCCTATTGGGACTAGGCCTACTTTTAGCTTGAGGGGATAATAAAATCTTCCTACATAAATTCTATTCCTATTGGGACTAGGCCTACTTTTAGCTTGAGGGGATAATAAAATCTTCCTACATAAATTCTATTCCTATTGGGACTAGGCCTACTTTTAGCTTGAGGGGATAATAAAATCTTCCTACATAAATTCAATTCCTATTGGGACTAGGCCTACTTTTAGCTTGAGGGGATAATAAAATCTTCCTACATAAATTCAATTCCTATTGGGACTAGGCCTACATTTTAGCTTGAGGGGATAATAAAATCTTCCTACATAAATTCAATTCCTATTGGGACTAGGCCTACTTTTAGCTTGAGGGGATAATAAAATCTTCCTACATAAATTCAATTCCTATTGGGACTAGGCCTACTTTTAGCTTGAGGGGATAATAAAATCTTCCTACATAAATTCTATTCCTATTGGGACTAGGCCTACATTTTAGCTTGAGGGGATAATAAAATCTCCCTACATAAATTCTATTCCTATTGGGACTAGGCCTACATTTTAGCTTGAGGGGATAATAAAATCTTCCTACATAAATTCAATTCCTATTGGGACTAGGCCTACTTTTAGCTTGAGGGGATAATAAAATCTTCCTACATAAATTCAATTCCTATTGGGACTAGGCCTACTTTTAGCTTGAGGGGATAATAAAATCTTCCTACATAAATTCAATTCCTATTGGGACTAGGCCTACTTTTAGCTTGAGGGGATAATAAAATCTTCCTACATAAATTCTATTCCTATTGGGACTAGGCCTACTTTTAGCTTGAGGGGATAATAAAATCTTCCTACATAAATTCAATTCCTATTGGGACTAGGCCTACATTTTAGCTTGAGGGGATAATAAAATCTTCCTACATAAATTCAATTCCTATTGGGACTAGGCCTACTTTTAGCTTGAGGGGATAATAAAATCTTCCTACATAAATTCAATTCCTATTGGGACTAGGCCTACTTTTAGCTTGAGGGGATAATAAAATCTTCCTACATAAATTCAATTCCTATTGGGACTAGGCCTACTTTTAGCTTGAGGGGATAATAAAATCTTCCTACATAAATTCAATTCCTATTGGGACTAGGCCTACTTTTAGCTTGAGGGGATAATAAAATCTTCCTACATAAATTCAATTCCTATTGGGACTAGGCCTACTTTTAGCTTGAGGGGATAATAAAATCTTCCTACATAAATTCTATTCCTATTGGGACTAGGCCTACATTTTAGCTTGAGGGGATAATAAAATCTCCCTACATAAATTCTATTCCTATTGGGACTAGGCCTACATTTTAGCTTGAGGGGATAATAAAATCTTCCTACATAAATTCAATTCCTATTGGGACTAGGCCTACTTTTAGCTTGAGGGGATAATAAAATCTTCCTACATAAATTCAATTCCTATTGGGACTAGGCCTACTTTTAGCTTGAGGGGATAATAAAATCTTCCTACATAAATTCAATTCCTATTGGGACTAGGCCTACTTTTAGCTTGAGGGGATAATAAAATCTTCCTACATAAATTCTATTCCTATTGGGACTAGGCCTACTTTTAGCTTGAGGGGATAATAAAATCTTCCTACATAAATTCAATTCCTATTGGGACTAGGCCTACATTTTAGCTTGAGGGGATAATAAAATCTTCCTACATAAATTCAATTCCTATTGGGACTAGGCCTACTTTTAGCTTGAGGGGATAATAAAATCTTCCTACATAAATTCAATTCCTATTGGGACTAGGCCTACTTTTTTAGGCCTACTTTTAGCTTGAGGGGATAATAAAAACTCAAAAATCTCTGATTTCCTTGTGCGATACATGGATTTTAGGGTTATCTAGGGTGTAGAATCCATATTTTGGGTCAAAAATACAATAGCACTCTAGCAACATAGCCCACTCCTTTAGTTAACATTAGTGTTACTCTATAGTAGCTATAGTTTTAAACCGCTATTTATATCAATAACTATTAAGGTAACATTACTAACAGGTCCCAGAGGGGGGGGGGGGGCAAAGTCCTACGCGATCCAGTAAGGAAAAGAGCCATAACATGATCCCCTGTTGTCTGTCAGGTTTCTAGGGTAGCAGCGAAACCCATGTTCAGTGAAGCTCAGGTGACAGTTTGTGGCAATTAGAGAAACTGAATCCCATAAGGTTTACATTTAATTCGATTTCACAAGAATTCAAACTACTGGTACTGGTATTTGAAGGCATCTTTAATATCACATACAAACACTTAGGCTCCCTCGATAGACCTGCTCCAAGAAATACCTCAATGAGTTTATAAATATCTTTCGATTTCAGGATGAGAACTGGAAGATACTGGTTAAATACAGTATGAAGAACGGTGCCTATATAGGGTGCGACCTGCCTGACCTGACGCTGAGCCAAGACGTTGACCTTCAGCCCTGTTCACGTCTTAGTCCACCTTCACGCATCGAACCAAACGCTGTACCTGCTGAGGCTCCGTCTGTCCCAGCAGCACATGAGGGTGGAGACAATGTGGCCAAGAAGTTGGAGAGCGAACTAGTTGAGACTGGTGCAGAGGCCGCATACTCAGAGAGCGATGGGGATGACACGCTGAGCGTCCATAGTGCAGACACTGAGATCAGCGTCAAGCTCCTGCGCACTAAGATAACAAGCGAGCCACCTCAGCAACAGGCAGCTGAGCAGCCACCTCAGCATCAGGCACCTGAGCAGCCACCTCAGCCACCTCAGCAACAGGCAGCTGAGCAGCCACCTCAGCCACAGGCACCTGAGCAGCCACCTCAGCAACAGGCAGCTGAGCAGCCACCTCAGCAACAGGCACCTGAGCAGCCACCTCAGCCACAGGCACCTGAGCAGCCACCTCAGCCACAGGCAGCTGAGCAGCCACCTCAGTCACCTCAGTCACAGGCAGCTGAGCAGCCACCTCAGCCACAGATAGTTGAGCAGCCACCTCAGCCACAGGCAGCTGAGCAGCCAACCCAGCCACCTCAACCACAGGCAGCTGAGAAGCCACCTCAACCACAAGCAGCTGAGCTTATCCCCACACCTTGTGACAAGGCACTTGATAGCTGTCAACTAACAGCTGAGTGCACAGCAAATATAGATGACTCTGCTCAAACGGACATACCTCATCCTGATGAGCTAGCACTAAGTAGTGACCAGCACGAGGAAAACGTTGATGATACCAGGAAAGACGATGTTCGGGAGCCTTGTACACAGGATAACTTTGTCCCACAGCCCTCTTCTCTCTATGCTGACCAGCACAATACAGACCTTGAGAAAATCTCATCTATGTTAGATAAGGATATAACACCTGCTCCTGGGAGCAGTGAGGATATGACACCTGATATTGAGGGGCACAGTAAAAGATTGGCAAAGCCTGTAAGTGTCCCAGAGGACAAATCCGACTCTGAGGCTCCGTTAGTTAGCGCTCAACAGAAAACCCCACATATTCAGAAACACATGCCTTGTAGTGATTACCCCAGGCTCAGTAGAGCTCAGCCAGAGCACACAACTAGAGGAGATAGAAGCTGTTCTCCACCGGTTAGTCTTAGAACCCAGAAACGCCGGGCGAGAAAAAACACGGCCGAGCGCCTCCTTCTCTCACTTGACAGCTCCCGCGCCTGTTTAGATTCTGGCAAGCGAAGTTCGATCTCATCCTCTGTAAGCAGTTGTGACTCTCTACTGAATGAAGACGCTAGTGTCAGCAGCGACTGCTCAGGCCGAGATGAAAAGTTGAATACCAGTCATCTAGATTACGTCAATGACACAGCTGTAGATAACGGGAAGGACAATGTAGACTTAGAGGACAGACATTGTGAAAACAAGAACACCAAAGATGTAAACAGTGCCAAAGACTTTGACGTTAAAAGCGATAGAGACTTTGTTGACACACAGAGGATGTATTCTGATGGTGCTATTTCCTACAGTAAGCAACCGTCCATAGGACCAGACAGTATTGGGTGTCGAGATGGTTCATTGGAGCCCTCTTATGTGGCAGATGTGAACGGGAACCCAGACGACGCTGTGCCAGCTGCGGACTCAGCAGACTCAGCAGACGACAATTATATTCACCACGTGGTCACAGAACTAGACAGGAAGATCATCCGCCAAGTGGAGGTAAGTGCCTGTTATACACACTTATCGGGATGTCTCATTGGTTTCTTGAATATACTTGTGTAGATATGTGATCTAGTACTTACCTTGTTCCCACGAGACAATTATCTACTGTATACACAATGACAGAAAGTGTACTTCCATTCTGACTGTAGGGGAACAAATTATCTTTAATATGACGCCATTCATTAAAAGAAAATAGAGGTCTATCAATATCCGTCAGAGAGTGGCGTGTGTAGAATAACGTGTGTACATAACTGATCACACACCACATGGGCATATGAGAGTTGAATTTTGCATGTTTACTACGTAGTACATAACATGTGTATTTTGTATATCCGTGTATCGTTGAGGAGGATGATTTGATGTGACTGATGTTCCTGATACTTCACGCAAATTATGTCCCTCACATTTTCAGTACTACTTTGGCACCTTCAACTTGAGTAAAGACGATTTCATGCAAGGATTGCTGGTGGAAGATGCTGGATGTATCCTTGCTTCTATATGACTATATAAGTCTCAGTCACTGCGGCATACAATTTATGTGCATATTGGGGGGGGGGGGTGGAATATATATTACGAGAGGTCCTGTGCTTTGGGTTGTAATACTTAAACGGCTACAGATGCATATTTATTATTAAAAAAATACACACATTTCATTGAAAGAAATTGAAGCTTGGGGTTTCTCAGATAATTGGAAAATATTATGATTTGATTACCAGTCTGTGTTTGCCTTAACTTATACCCAAGGGATCAAACTAGACATGCTAATCACATTTAAACGCTTGAGGGCACTGAGTACAGACTTCAAAGTTATTACAACCGCCCTCAATAAGTCAACATCAGGTCTACTTGAGGTTAGTATAGATATATTGTGCAGTTATAGGTACATACTATCTTTGGATTGCATTATCAACATGCGGTAGGCTAAATATTTAATATATTTATGATTGGGCAAACATCGTTTAACAAGTTCTCCGACCACTTTGCTATATTTCTCTTTAAATTCTCAGAATGAGCGGAACTGATGTTAAAAGGCTTTGTTTCCTCTTTTCTGTGCACTCTTTTGTTTGTGCAGTGCACATAGCTGTCGAAATGGCGTTAAACAACCATTACTTAGTCACCTATTCCTGACGTCCTACCATTTCCTGTTTAGGTGGACGCGGTGCTTAACAGAGTCAGGAGGTCCTTGAACCACCCCCTACCTCAGGATAATGAACAGTGGAAGTCTACGCTAAAGAACCGGTCAACGTTCATTGTAAGTCATTAGACATATCTTTTTAACCTTTACTAAATAGATATTCCTATTTTGGAATTGTTAGTAAATTGTTAGTAAAGTCCCCTACATTGTATTTAGGGTTGACTATACTTTTGAAATAACCTTTGCATCAGACAATGAGATAACATTGCAAAAAACAATCAGATAACAATGCCTCTTATTCTTTGTAATATAGATTGGTCTGAAGAAGGAAAACTCGGCTGAGGAACTGAAGTGCCACTTTGAGAGGTGGGGTACAGTAGAACATATCCACATGCTCAAGCCACAGCGACGACAAAAGGGGGTTTGTAGTTATTCTGTATTACCTGTATTCTACTTGATAAATATAGACTGCCTGAGACTGGCCCCCATACCTGTATATTACTAGTACTTACACATAGATTGCCTGAGACTGACCCCCATACCTGTATACTAGTCACACTTAGACTGCCTGAAACTGACCCCCATACCTGTATAGTACTACAATGTACGTACACATAGACTGCCTGAGGCTGGCCCCCATACCTGTATACTACTCACACTTAGACTGTCTGAGACTGGCCCCCATACCTGTATACTACTTACATATAGACTGCCTGAAACTGACCCCCATACATGTATACTACTCATGCATAGACTGCCTGAGACTGACCCCCATACATGTATACTACTCATACATAGACTGCCTGAGACTGACCCCCATACCTGTATACTACTTACACATAGACTGCCCGAAGGGCCACATTCATGTATCGTGCCGACCCCACGGGGATGATACACCCTAAAGGGTCGTTATGATGCATGAATGTAGCTCTGGTGACATAGGGGATAGCACATTGAAGCACTTTACCGATTATATACTCAAATGCTGACACAATAATTCATTCATATAAAGAATGAATTAAACTCAACGTGTCATATACCCCGTATGTTATTTTATGCTTTCTCCGTGTCACGTCAGACTAATAGTTCTATCTATGGTCAGCTCTCACAAACTTGTGATAGTACACAATTGACTGAACCGGTCTCTCTTTTCTCTTGCAGGAGACGGTGGTGGTAACGTATCCCTTTGTCATCGTTTACCAGAGGCCCTCACAAGCCCAGGCGTTGGTCGCAATGAGAAATGGGGTCTGTTACCAGGATAGCCAACTCTATGCCCACTTCAGGTAGACTTAATATCATTGTGGATTACATATACAAGGAAAACAGAGTAGTTTGACCTGTGCTATGTTCTATGACTGAACAACCAATCTCAGATTCGTCATCTTACCTAGTGTTATTTTTGCAAGATTTAATTTCATGAGTACTTGCCATGTGTGATTTATCATATTGTTCACTTGCAGGGATGACATCCTGGCGATGCTATATGGCCCACCACCACAGGGTCGGAACAACCACAGGAGAAATACTTACTCTGACTTAAAGTCGACAAATCATCAGCACAGAGGGCAGGGACTAAGCGGACATGTCCCTCACAGTCAGCCGATTGCTAGAGAGAGCCATTCTGCTAACCGATGTGTATCCCCAAATGACAATACTCATAGGGTAGGCCTCACCCAGCAGCTCTCACACAGCCATCACCATGTTCATGGGGCCTTGTTGCCGTCAGACGGTGACGGCCTCCTGCCCCTCCCTGAAGGCCTCCACCCCTTCCCTCAGCCCCCGGGTGTCCCAGGACAGCAGAAGCGGGGACGGGGGAGGACGTACGCCGGGACCGATACAGAACCCTGTGTCGGGAGACAGCCTCAGGAAGCTGTACCGGCTTGGCCTCCGTCTCCGCCACCCCCGGCTATGGTTGCCGCAGTCCCCAGCCCAGGGTGGAAGGGGTCTGGACGAGGTCGCGGCCTTCTTAATCATAGTCACAACGCTTTGCCTTTGGTTGCAAGTCCGAGTATATCGAACACGAGTATAGAAGCGGTCAGAGATGATAGCCTTGAACAGGACGACAGTGATGTGATCATTGAGTCAAGTGAAGAAGAATACCTTGAAGTCTGAGATTGCCATAACCATGCCATAACTATATAAGGACGTTTTATAAGTGTATACACTAGAGATTACACTCTTTTTGAAGGAAACATCAGTTTTGCTTTCATCAACCAAAGAATAGATTATGTTTCATGAATTAAGGTTCTCTGAGATTGATTGCCTGATTTCTGAATGAAATCAGATGCACGGGTTGTCAGATAGACAAATATCTGCTGATCTTGTGACTTTATAGATTTCATATTTACTCTGTATATCATGTCCTCTTCTATTTGTTTAAGTGACATCTATTAACCAGTCACACGGACGAGGTTACTTTTTTTCATCGAAGTGTTTGTTAAATGGTTTGTACCAATAATGTATCCTACAGTATTGTATGAACTGCTCAAACATCGCTCAGTACCCAAAATGGGGTATGCATTTAGTTCTTTATGTTTTGAGTACTAGACATCTTAAGAAATATCATTTACAATTACAATTCTGCAGTAACTGGACTACTGGCTTTTTCGTAGAAGTGTATGGTAGCGACAGTGAGATCCACAGGGTTCCCACCTATCAGCTAGGTTTCATTTGCTTTAAAACCCAATTAAATGTCAGTTTTTAAACAAAAGCATTGCATATTTTGACTGATTTTCCAGATATATTGGAGAAAATCTCAGTTAAAAGACACTTCTAGACTTGGAGAAAGTCTGGGTAGTCTTGCGCAAAATACGGGTTATCCGCAGGAATTTTTGGTGCTTTTCTGGCAAACTCCCTTTTGTATGTGAATTTCTTTGCCAAAGAAAAATCCTTATCTAATCTAAATCTAATCTTTGCCACTTAAAAGAATTATTTCTCACTCAGTTAAAACCATGACAGGAAAATAGTGGGAACCCTGGATCCACACAATGGTTCACGGTGCCAGTTCTCATTCCAGACCGACTTGACTTGGTGCTAATGCTTCCTGTCATACCTACCTGGGAACAGCTGAAGAGATAGAAGTTAACTGTGCGACGGTTTTCACACTATAAACTAATAAACCAGTTTCAAAAAATACCCTTTGTTGTTTGATTCAGCTTTGTCAGTGGGTCATAAAGGGGGATGTGTAAAGGATTGGGTAAGTATCCTGGCCCCTGCATCAAAAGTGGACGTCCCCTGTGTGCTTACTCATCACAAATCGTGAAAATGCCTATATTTAGAGGCAAAACACCCCACATGATAGAAGCAGGGAGATACTTTAGTCTAGTGAAGACAACAAAACATTGGAAGTATATATATGTAGGGGCTAGGGTTATACGGGGTTGTTATATGACGAGTGCTGTTGGATGCTGTGTTGCGAGCTCAGTCCGAACCCTTCAGTCCGACGGTAGGTGGCGACACCTACCCCGGGCTTGGGGTATGGACAGAGGTCGCTATAGGCTTCCGGTCTGCGTGTGCGCACGCAGGCTGGCTGCCTATATATACCCGGCATCTGACGGTACTCGTCGGTTACTCTGAGCCACGCTGGTGAAGAGACCCCGTGATCATATCGGCTGCTTAGCCTACTGACCCGTTCCGAACTCTATAGGGAGTTCGCACACTTAGTGACTGCTTGTTTAGGTTTACCTGAATAAACCTGATATTGCAACCTGTAACACTTGATCCGAACTGTGTCGACTTTGTTCTTTAATTGATACTCTACCAATATCATAAAGATACAAAAGATCGTTTATTACACTGGTGCCGTGACCAGTTCTGAGTGAAACGCAGGTTAGCCTGTGCAGTAGCACAGACCTCGGGCTCTGGACGGAGCAGCGAGGTCTCCGGATGAGGCAGCAGCCTTGTCACCGGAAGGGTTAGATGCCAGTTATGAGGCAGAAACCCACAGTAGGGCGAATGTTCCATCCGGAACAGACGCAGCACGAGGACCCAAGGGTCCTACCATAATGAGCCGCTCATTAGAAGAAATGAACTTGTCCTTGTTCAATGTTGGTGGGTCAAGCTCAGCCGCGCCGACTCCGAGGAGGTTTACCCTGTTGGAGGAGCGTCGCTTTGACGACATGAGAGAGGCCCGAGTACAGGAACGTGTACAGATGGCTCAAATGGAATTGTTGACCATTCAGAAGCAATCCAATGAATGGAAAAGCAGTCTGATTGCATTGGAAGGTGCAGTCACACACCGAGCTTCCAAAATCAAGGAAAAGGACGCAAGACTGTCTACCTTGTTGGAGGAGAATGAGAAACTGGTACAATCCCTCAGCAGAGTCCGGGCGGAATACGACCAGAAAGAAGCGGACCTACGAGGGATCCGGTCCGAGTTTGTCGAGGCAAACACGGAGCTGAACCATATTTGCGCAGCCCGAGACGCTGTAATCCATGAGGCAGAAGGGGCCCGATCAGCCATTGTTCGGGACACAGAGGACTTACAGGAGGTCCGCCGAAGTCTAATGACAGAGTGTGACATTCTGAAAGCAAAAAGAACTGCTTTACAGCAGTTTTTATCAGAAACGCGAGAGAGTATACAGGACAACAGTACCTCTTTCGCATCTGCGAACAATGGTAGCCCGGAAGGCCTCCATTACATGAGTTTTACCGACACTCCCAATCAGCCTATGGGACGTGGGGTAACCATAGAACCTGCCTTGTCAACCTCAACACCAGGACGACCCCTCGGAGTGGGACGATCCAGGGGCAGAGGCAGGGCGAGTGATTACTCACCGAGGGTGGGGATCAGTGGTATCCGACCGATACCAAAACAGGTCTTCGCAGCCCCGACGGGTCTAGCCTCAGTAGGTAGGGGAAGACGATTGTCGGAGTTGGTCCGGAGTCCACGATCACAGTTGAAAGTGGACGAACAGGAACTCGACGCGGAACGCTTGAAGAAAGCGGCAGAACAGGATAAGGCGGCGAAAACCGATCTGACTCCTTCAAGTTTGTTGCAATGGCGAGAATGCCAAGCAACCATATTGTTCCAGGAACAGAAAAACTTGGAAATAGAAAGGCGAGACGTGTATCGCAAACAGCAGGCTGCCTTGGAGCAGCAGCAGAAACGGATGAAGGAGAACGCGGCCCTCGCAGAGGAGTTAGCGGAGCAGGAAGCGGCGGTTCTGAGGGCTCGAAAGGAAGGGCTCCGAGCCGCCGGAGAAGCTGCTAAAGCTAAATTGGAAAAAGCTCAGCAAGAGGAGGAGGCTGAGAAGCAGGCCAAGGAATTGGAAAAGGAGAAGTCAGAGCATCAACGATTGCTTGCTCTGGCCCAGCAGTGTCAGTACATGACTGATCAGGAGAAGAACTGGTGGTTCGGACAAGGCGTGGACCCCACTACGGACTTAGTGTCGTATGGGACCTACCAGGCTTTTCTGGACAGACAGAGTAGCGTACCAGCCATGGGCGCTACTCCAGGGGCGACTCCTGGTACGAAGAGCCCGAAGAAGGCTCCGAGAAGAACAATGCTGAGTACAGAATTGCAAGAATTGTACGATACGAATCCCGCCATAGCGGGGATCGGATTGCACAATGTCGGTGCGGAAAAGGACGCGACAGCATCCATTTCTAAATGTCTGGCGATAACCTCTAAAATTAGAGGTTCGTCCAACGCTGCTAGACGCATAGCTAGCGAGCCATTTCCCTACTGGCAGAAGAATTCGTGGGAAGATTGGTTGGGAGCCACCGTTGAGGATATAAACCTCAGTGGGTGGGATCAGCAGGATGCAATCCCGTACGTGTGTAAGGGATTACGCATGGGAGATGGTCTCATGGCAGTTGAGCAGTGGAAGGAGGATTGCGGACCTCGCGGTACTTTCAAACAGCTTGTAGAAATCGGAACCATCCTGTACGGAGATTCCGCTCGGATTGATCCGATGGTCGCTTTTAAGAAGCGCGTGCAAGGCAAGAACGAAGCTCCGAGGGTCTTCGGACTTGCATTGATGAGACTCCTGAAGAAGGTACACCCTGCTTCAGGAATCCACGATGCCTTATTTTCTAAGGAATTGTTCTCTCAGTTCGTTGCCGGACTGAGAGATCCTGACATACAACAAACGGTGTATGACACGTGGAGAGCAGATACGTCACTAGATGACCTTTTTAAGGCCATCGACATACATGCTCTCAAAAAGTCACTGTTAGGGGACCGGATGCCTACCCGGGCCTCGGCCATTATAGAATGTTCTCCGGAACAGTCTGATGGTTCGGGCAGTGATGAGGAGGGGGCTATAGCTTCAGCGGCTCAGTTCAAGAGGAATGGGAATTCCTCTAAACCGCCGTGGAAGAATAAGAAGCCGGAAGGGGGTGGGAACCCCCCTCCGAAAAGGGAGTCATCGGATCCTAAGGTTCCGATGATGGACGCAGCGTTTTTCACATCGCTGTTTGAGAAGATGACGACTTCCATTCAGGGGGCTACCCAGCCTAACAGAAGGAAGATCAATCGGAGGACCGCTAAGTGCTATAGGTGCTTAGAGATCGGTCACTTTGCTGCGGAGTGTACAGCTCCGAGTCCGAAAGTTCCCGGAAAGGAGGGAAACTAGAGGGGGTAGTCCGAAAAGGCGAGCGGACAACCCCTGCTGATGAAGTACGCCAACATACCAGAGAGGTAGAGCCTAGTGAAATTCAGAAGACAGGAAGGGAATCAGGGGTGGCTTCGAGCTTTAGGAGCTCGGATGCCGGCCTGATTAACATTCCAGTCCATCAGTTGCCCGGCAATGAGGCAGGGAGGCCCATTACGGATAGGAACGAGGAAGTTGCGGCTGTCACAGACACCGTATGGGTAGGGAGTACCCAGCTTTCCCCGGATCATCCATGTTTCGACCATTTGAAGAAACATGGCCTTGATCTGGCTGCTCCGAAGGATTTCAAACGCTTCACTGTAAACCCGTCTCCGCTGGGGGGGAGGCGGTGGTATGTGTCTGTTACTGTGGCCGGTAGGGCGGGCGAATTTTTAGTAGATACGGGAGCTAGCCACTCCTTTATCTCCTCCAGATTCTATGCTCTTATGCCGGACAGTCGTGATAACTTCAAAACGAGGGTAAACGCCTGTTCGGCCGATGGGTCGAGTATGCAGACGTATGGGCGCGCGTTCATACCTGTCCGAATTGGAGGGAAGGAGTATGTGGCTTCTCCCACCATTGCGGATATTGCAGACGACGGTATACTGGGGTTGGATTTTTCGGCGTTGTATGACGCGGTCCTGAATCCTGGTACAGGGGTACTCCGAATAGAGCACCCGTACCGTGCGGTGGAGCAATGTGTGCTCCGACAAGTATCGACAGTGGCAACGGTGGTCCAAACTGTTAAAATTCCTCCCGGACAGACGTGTGACGTGCTGGTCCGAAGCAAGGGGCTTAGGAGAGAGGAAGAAGCAGTTGTGGAACCGGATGTGGCCATGTTGGGAAGCATCGGTTTGACAGGCATGGATACCCTAGTGGGGGATGGTGCTTGGACCGTGGTGCCGGTTTCTAACCCCGGGTTGGAACCACAGTATCTTAGGAAAGATACAGTGTTGGGGAAGGTGTTCACCAGTGAGGCCGTAGTGTCCGCTGGACAGGTGAGCATGAAGGGTGACCCTTCTCCGACCCCTTTGAGTGAGGGACTCGAGAAAATGATATCCGAAACGGATCTGACGGATCGGATGGATCTCGACTCTCTAAGGAGGCTGGTAGTGAAGTATCAGGATGCATGGCAGGTGGAGGGGGAGCCGTTAGGCCGAACCGACAAAGTGTTGCATTCTATCAATACTGGAGATGCACAGCCTTTCAAAATGCCTTACCGACGTTTGCCGTTGGGTAAGAAAGCTGTTGTTGAAGAACAAGTGAAAACCATGCTGGAACAGAAGGTGATAGTGCCTAGCACTAGTCCCTGGTCCAGTCCGGTTCAGATGGTTACTAAAAAGGATGGGTCTATCCGATTTTGTATCGATTATAGACGCCTGAATGGAGTAACCAAGAAAAATGCATATCCTCTCCCCCGAATTGATGAGACTCTGGACTCGCTGGGTGGGAACCAATGGTTCTGCACCCTTGATCTGCAGTCCGGGTATTGGCAGATCGGGATGAAGGAGGAGGATAAAGAGAAGACGGCTTTTACGAGTCACATTGGACTGTATCAGTTTGAACTGATGCCTTTCGGGTTATGCAACGCCCCGGCCACATTTGAGGCTATGATGGAAACTCTGTTGAGTGATCTATTGTGGCGTAAGTGCTTGGTATACTTGGATGATGTCATTGTCTTCGGCAAGACGTTTGAGGAGTGTGCGTTGAACCTCGGAGAGGTGTTGGAACGAATTCGGTCCAATGGCTTGACATTAAAGCCAAAGAAGTGTGAACTTTTTCGGAAGTCCATGGTCTATTTGGGCCGGATCATCTCCACCGAGGGTGTGCAGGCTGATCCGGCTAAACTGGAGACTGTGGAGACTTGGGAAGTTCCAAAAGGACCAAAGGATATCAGATCCTTTCTAGGGTTCTGTTCCTATTACAGGGACTTCATCCCCGGGTTCTCGAGGGTGTCTCAGCCGCTTCAACGGTTGAGCCATTGGACTCCGGGGAGGAAAAAAGAACCCTTCCCATGGGGGATGGAACAGAATGCAGCCTTCAAAGAGATTAAGGCGTTATTCCGGACCACCCCGGTGCTGAGATACCCTACGGAAAAGGGGCATTTCATCCTTGACACTGATGCGAGCAATGAGAGCATCGGGGCCGCATTGTCCCAAATCCAGGACGGAGTAGAGGTCCCGTTGGCGTTCGCTAGTAACAGTATGAACAAGGCACAGAGAAATTACTGTACTACCAAGCGAGAGTTGCTCGCAGTGGTGGTATACACGAAGAAGTTTCGGCACTTCTTATATGGAGGGAATTTCACACTTCGTACCGATCATTCGGCCCTCAGGTGGCTCCTTAATTTTAAGGATGCGGAGGGAATGATTGGTCGATGGTTGAATCACCTCAGCGAGTTCGGACTGGAGAACTCTCATATCCAGCACCGAGCGGGCACGAAGCATATTAATGCTGACTGCCTAAGTAGACGTCCGGTACGCCGTTGTGTGCGTCCGGAATGTGGGGATTGTGGTGCTCACAATGCTGTGGTAGCGAGTGTGCGTTTGCCTTATGATGGGTTGTTGCAAAACCTGTTGGATTGGTCCACCGACACTATAAGGACGTACCAGATGGCCGATCCTACCATAGCACGACTGAGGGAGCTTGTCCCTACTGGGGTCTGTCCAGTGAGACCCGAAATATCGCTGGAAAACCGTGAAATGCGACGTTTCTTGGCACAGTTCCATGAACTGGAGGTCCGAGACTCGTTGTTGTGCAGGTGGAAGACTTGTCCCGGAAAGCGGAGGGTATTACAAATGGTAATCCCTGCTGCCATGAGGAAAGACATCCTGTACTACTGCCACGGCCATTCCACTAGTGGGCATTTCGGAAAGAAACGCTCTTTGGAACGGCTGAGTCGGAGATATTACTGGCCCGGAATGTCTGGCGACCTTTTGAGGTGGATAGAGACATGTCCGGCATGTTGTTTAGGCAAGCCTGGTCCTGGACTAGGGAAATTGCCACTGCAGCAGGAACTATTCGGGGTGAGATTTGCTCGAATAGCCGTGGATATTATCAGTGGAGTGAAACCCACTCCAAAGGGTAATACGTGTATGATGGTAGTCTCGGACTACTATACCAAATACACCAGAGTGTACCCACTAGAGGATCATACTGCTGCTACTTGTGCGGAAGCACTAGTGAAGGGGTGGATCCTCCATCTGGGGGCTCCCTTGATGTTACATAGCGATCAAGGGAGAGAATTTGAGTCCAAACTTTGGGCAGCTATGTGTCATCAGTTGGCTATATGCAAAACTCGGACCAATCCGTACCGACCACAGTCCGACGGGCAGGTGGAGCGGTTCAATCGGACCTTGATCCAGGTTTTGAAGCCATTAGTGAACTCCCATATGGATGATTGGGATGATCAGTGCGAATTTGTGGTACATGCGTATAACAATACGGTCCACACTTCGACTAATTGCACACCAAACCTCTTGGTGTTCGGAGAGGACTTGATCATGCCGGCGGATTTGGTATTCGGGGTGGTAGGGATCAGTCCAGAAGCACCATGTACGGTGCTATTTGTAGAATCTCTACGAGAGAGGTTCAAATTTGCCTACGAAACAGTTAGGGCTCATTTGCTCAAGGCTGCTAATTGGCAGAAGGTAGGTTATGACACCGGATTGAAGTTGCGACGTTTCGTGGTGGGGGATAGAGTAATCCGCCTACACGAACCGCTCTGCAACATCAAGCTGGCGAATAACTGGGATGGACCACACACCGTGGTTAAATGTATCAGTCAGACGACTGTGTTGATTCAGTCCGAAGCAGGGCGCATCCGGACGAGCCATGTGGCTCGGTTGCGTGCTTGGGCTGGAAGGGAGCTCACCCCGGAAACGGAGGTGGAAAAGGGAACTTCGGAGGCTAAATTTGTACCTTTGGAAGGGGTGTCAGAGGATACCCCTAAGAGAGTGGTACGAAAGAAGCTCCAGAAGACCGTGAAAAAGAAAGTCTCGGCAGGCGAAGGAAGAAGGGCCCGGAAAACTAAAATCAAGGCTGGAATTTTAGTTAAGAACGAGAGTCCTTCGGCCAGGTTACGAGAGGTGAACGGGAAACCCGTTCGGCGAAGCCCAAGGCTGGTGGCCAGAGGGGCGGTAACCTAGCTTGTTTACACAACGAGTGTGGTGTCCTGTGTTGTTTTATATGTTATATGTGTGCTACCAACAGGGGCGCTCAGAGTTGAATAGAAAAGAATGTTGGAGTGCTCCCCGAGGGTGGTGGACGGATAATCCGGTGGGGTAATCTTCGATTTCCCATATTAATCCACTAATACTCCTGACGAACTCTTTATTCGAAGTATATTTTGACTTTTGCGAGCCGCCTACGTGGCAGTGTGATCCCCCGAGCCCGAGCTGCGGGCGGGAAAGGTCGTGACCTGATTAATCTATAATTGGGTCACACCGGGTAACGGGATCGCGTCCAATCACGCGAGACGCTGCGCATGCGCTTTGTTTTAAAAACAAAAGCGAGGGAACGCCATATTGATTTTGGGGCTCTCCCGGATCAATCGTGCGTGCGGCAGCAGCGGAGAAGTCGGCGTTTTTGGGCAACTAGAAGAGTAGAAGAGTTATAAAAAGAGTAGGAACTGTGAGTACTCTTTCCTGGTCCGTCTAAGACAAAGAGGGAGACGGGGAACTAAGTGTTTCCCCGTCAAACTCCCGTCGTAAGACACTTGAAAGAAGTGAGGATGGCCGAGCAGCAGCTCCGCCAGTCCGAACTCTCCGGTCACTCCGAGGTGGCGTCCGCCACCGAGGAGCACATGGACGCTCAGAGCCCCAGTGGTGATGAGCTCAGTCAGACTCTGTCGGAACTACGTGTGGATCCGATCGTGTCACCGATTCGGAAGTCTCCGTCACCCGAGGGTAGCGAGGACTCCGGAATGTTGCGAGGGATCGCCTACAGTGCAGTAGAATCGAACCCCTCCGAGTCGACTGGACATCTCTCTCGGATGTGCAGTCTGAGCATTTCGCCAAGCCTCAAGAAGACAGTTACCAGGAAACTGTCTATGGGAGGCGACAGCGACTCCGACACTGCACGTCCGAGGACGCGCGGTGGCAGGGGTGCTACCCGAGATCGGTCCCGGTCGGCCGATGGCAAGGTTAGTACCAAGGCTCTCAAACACGTAGGTGTTGGAAAGAAGCCTCTGGGGAAGGACGAGCCTAAAAAGCCCGATCCGAAGAAGCCTAGTACCCAGGGTACTAAGAAAGCGGATCCGAAGGTTGCCACTGCCACAGTAACCAAAGATCCGAAGACGGTCACTCCCAAGGCTCCGACTCCAAAGGTGCCAAAGGAACAAAAGAAAGCTGATCCGAAGCCAGCGGCTAAGGATCATAAGAAGAAGGGACAGACGTCCGGCAGCAGTCAGGCTGTCAAGACTCCGGGCCCTACTAAGTCAAACATCCCGATCCCTAGCAAGGAGAAGGATACTGGAAAAGCAGTTGGAACGTCAGCTGCTCCGACGTCAGCCGTGGATGTGTTGTCCTTCTCGCGAGGGTTGGACAACAGCTCTGCAGTGGCCGCTACGGCCGCAGCCATGGCTGGTACGTCCGGGCACGGGGGAGCTCGTCCGAAAACGACAACTCACCCATCCGACACTAGGACCGAGGAGGCTATGGATGCATCATCCGCAGCTCATACGGTCCAAGTTGTGCAGGAGGTGCTGTCCGGCATCACCTTCCAGC
This sequence comes from Harmothoe impar, assembly GCA_947462335.1. Taxonomy (NCBI): domain Eukaryota; kingdom Metazoa; phylum Annelida; class Polychaeta; order Phyllodocida; family Polynoidae; genus Harmothoe; species Harmothoe impar. The sequence continues at coordinate 61,116,967 of OX381704.1, forward strand.
TACCTGCTCCAGTGGGGCAAAGAAAAGAAGTCCCCGTTCGGGTGGAGATGCCTCCTCAAGGAGCAGCCCCCGTCCGAGTGGAGACTCCTCAACAGCAATCCGAGCCCCGTCTGGAGCCATCCACTATGGATACTTCTGATGAGGCCGGCAAGTTGGACCAAGCCGCAGGCGGTGGTCCAGGTGGATCGGGGGTACCAATAATCCCCCCAGTCCAACATGAAGTATGGGATAAAGCGGACGCCGACGTCCCATCCCTGCTACGAGGAGCTATCATCGCACAGATGAGCAAGGATGAGATCAGGTCATTTGACTTGGTCCAGATGAGAACCTTCCGTGGGCTGGACATTCTGTCCGACCGGTTTCCGACCTGGTTCCCGGCCCACGTGACGGCTGCAATGGAAGGCCTCAAAGACCAAGCGGCTAACGCTCGCTTGGTTGCTGAGAGTGAAGGGCGCCCCGAACTTCTCGCGGCCCTTGAATACGACCTGCTAATCGCAGACGAATTCAAGGTCGTGCATAATCGGAGGGAGAAAAGGCGACATCTGACGCCAGCCATGAGGCTGGCCCGGAACATGGAGAAAAAGACTAACGAGTCTATTCTTAATGATACTCTGGAGGACGAGATTGTCCAACAGAGCACAGCTGCGACTAGAACTGCTGACACTAGTAAGATGGAGAAGGCCAGTCGTAGGCATCAATACCTACGAGAGACCATCCGGTTGACATCTCTGAATGCGGGTCAGTCCCCTGAAGAGGTGGATGAAGTTCTGAAGGGATTGGACAAGAACACAATCCCGGACAACGAACTGCAGGAATTGGTCCGGACTGCCCTCCGAGCCAATGCCGCTAGTGGGTTTCATTTCTTTAAACCCATGTGTATAAATGACTGTGTTAAAGATAAGCGGTCATCAAGGCTTCCGGAGGAGGTGGGGCCCGACGGTCTCTCCGACGACGAAGAATGGATCAAACCTGATCCTTTAGACAAGTCGGTACAGCTGTACCACTTCGAATTGCTGGAGAAGGTCCGAACTGGTAGCACCAAATACCATTCGCTCCTTCAGAAGGCAAAGTTGGCATGGGCAATGTCTAGATGGCATTCATTTAGTAAGTGCCCATTCAAAGCTTGTCGGGACATCGACGAGACCCTGGAGAAACCCCGAACTTGGCCTACCAAGGTTCGGTATGCAAGACATCTTACCCGCTATCATGTACGTCATCTCATGCGATATGACTGCCTGAGTGTGGGTTCGAAGGGTAGCAAGGGTTGTCCGAATGGGGGTCTGTTCTACACCAGAGCAGATATCATTCGACACCTTGCCAAGTTCCATGGCTTGGCTCTGGAGACCGCAGCGGAACGCATTCAGGCCGCTCACGCAGAAGTCTACTCCCATTTTGGGACCACGGTAGACAAGAATGACAACCTCGAGGTGGATTTTGGCACCAACGAGAAAGGGAAGGTGCGGGTATTCTACAAGGTAAACCCGGACCGCACGTATCTCCATGTACCGGAGGGCGAACTCTTCGATGAATTCGAAGAGTATCAGCAGCGTACCAGTACGCGGAAGCGGCGAGCTCCGAGAAAATCCGACGGATCCTCGGAGCCCACCGACCCGAAGAAACAAAAAACGGACGAAAGGCAGTCCGTTATGGAGAAGGCAGATCCGGGGTACAAAGGACCGGCATTTACCTCTCGCACGACTGACTGGAAGTCGGGTCCCCAGGGCAGGCCACCTCAGCCAAGTCCGGAGGATCCGAACTCCAGTACGGGAGGGGCGTTCGTTGACGAATTCCCCAATATGGATTTGGTTCCGGGAGCGGAGTCACAGACTCTCACCCAGACGGGGAAGACCAAGGCTTCGGTGAAGCAAAAGCCGAAGCCAACACAGACTCCGGATCCCCCACAGGAGGCTCCGGAGGGGCACCATGTCTTACGACTAAGGGGCCCTCCCTCGTTTCCTCCCGCCGACTTCAAGTCCTACGAAGCCGGACAGGAGGCCTTGGATCGGTGGCAGGATAACTTCCACCGATTGCTAGCTGGCTTAAGTCAGGAGGTGGCGATGTTGTCGCTGGACACAGTGCATCATCTCCACCGGAGTGAAGTCGCTACTCAGAAAGCAGCGGCCGTGGAGTCGGTTCAGGAGGAGCGTGAAAATGCTCGGACTGAACGAGTTGCTGCTAAATCCGAAAGGAAGAAGCAGAGGCTGGCAGTCAAGAACGCCGAGGAGAAACTGGACCACGAACGTCGGAGGTTCAGAGACTGTTTCGCGCACGAGATGCACGAATGGGATGGGACTCGGGCTCAGATTGAGCTCTGGCTCCAGGAGTTAACGCTGGCGGAAGCTGCGTCAGACTCTGAGGACGAGGAGGCTGCGGCCAAGTCGAGTCCTAAAGACGACTCGGAGTCCGGATAGGATTATCCTATCTTAGGACCCAATCAAGAAGAAGGGGGGGGTATTTTAAGTATACCAACCCTACATGTGAAAAACACTCTATTATAGGGTGTACAAGGATCCGGACGAGAAGAAGCGGCAGGCTGGCTACGCAAGGAGGCAGTCTGCCAGGCAGAACGGACGGAGGAGGACGAGGAGATCCAGAGAGAAACCCAAAGCTCGGGACAGGAGTACACTAACACCATGGATCTGATACGAGATGTTTTTTTATATAAACTATATATCAGGACCGAGTGCTCCTAATTATAAGTCCGAAGATCGCCTGGAGGCAGGACTTGGAATTTTTTTTTTTTATATATACTACTATAAGCTCCCGAGCATGAGCTATGAACTTTCTCGTTCCGGTTAGTAGGAGCTGAATGAAGTAGGTTCTGAAAGCCGGGCGGAATGCATCATCATCAACAGAGGATCCGGATCTTCGCTATAAAATCACGTATGATATCTTTTGTAATAATACTTTAATATGTTTCTAAAAACCTTAAGAGAAGTGATAGTGTTTATCACTTATAAAGTATTATTCATTACGAGTGTAATTAGCTCGGGGTCCTGAAGGGACGAAATTTTTTACTGTGATATTGTACTTTTTCAAGTGTTGTGTATACTATATGTATAGATTAACTCCATCTATCCTAGGGAATGGGGCGTAATTTTAATTACGATCTATATATGTAGATATGTGTGTAATTAATACCTTTTTGTGTTCAACAGTAACGTCATATTGTTTGTAAGGTATAACTTTAATAAACCCCTAAGGTGGTATTTATAAGATAATGCCAGTCCGAAGTGTTTTCGGACTATAACCTTAATTATTTACCTCCCGGTTATTATCTGGTAGGGGGTAGTGTAGGGGCTAGGGTTATACGGGGTTGTTATATGACGAGTGCTGTTGGATGCTGTGTTGCGAGCTCAGTCCGAACCCTTCAGTCCGACGGTAGGTGGCGACACCTACCCCGGGCTTGGGGTATGGACAGAGGTCGCTATAGGCTTCCGGTCTGCGTGTGCGCACGCAGGCTGGCTGCCTATATATACCCGGCATCTGACGGTACTCGTCGGTTACTCTGAGCCACGCTGGTGAAGAGACCCCGTGATCATATCGGCTGCTTAGCCTACTGACCCGTTCCGAACTCTATAGGGAGTTCGCACACTTAGTGACTGCTTGTTTAGGTTTACCTGAATAAACCTGATATTGCAACCTGTAACACTTGATCCGAACTGTGTCGACTTTGTTCTTTAATTGATACTCTACCAATATCATAAAGATACAAAAGATCGTTTATTACATATATAAAGGCCCTGATTTCTGATCTTTAAGAACGCAGGCAAAGTGCTATATGAGTGTCGGGGTCATGATTCTGGAGCGTATCGAGAATGCAGCACTGGTGTTACTACTGCTTTCATACTGCCCTTCCGCCGATAATAAGGTGGTCATTCTCAATAAATGGTACGATCATTTTCAGCAAGTGGTATGATCAATCCCAATGCTGATGGTACGAACGTTCCCACTTGGGGCAAAGCGGTACGATCAGGCGGATGGTGTGATCATTCCCGTAATCGCTGTACAGGGGAGGCAGGGAGGGCGGCGAAGGGGACAGGAGACCGTCCAGGGTCGTTCTGCTGGCCGGGAGCACTGCAGGGGAGGGCGTCAGGAGGGACAGGAGACCGTCCTGGGGCAATCTACTGGCAGGGAAATGGAGGGGAGGTGAAATCAAAGACTTTTTATATTGGTAGAACATAAATAATACACAAATAATGAGAGGTTTTCAAGAAGTGACATTCCTGGAATTCCAGGTAGACTTACATCCCTGCAGTTACGTCATGATGTTTCTACCTGGCAACCCAAAAAACTTTGCTTAAACCCACTTAAAATCTCATGTCCCCTGGAGCAATGATTGAAGACATCAGAGTCGTTTATTTCTAGATAGTTTATTTAATAATAATTCAAGGCAGTATCGCTGGATACATCTCACATCTTTATCTCCATTAAAAAAACGATTATCATGCATATTTATTACTGGACAGTATCGCAGTCATTTGTATACAATAACAGGAAATTATAACAGTATTATTGCACAGATTTGATGCTGCTCCGTGAGAATGCCACTTGCATGTTGACAAACTAGGAAAACTTTAGATACTGGTCAATTGACATATTCTTGACAGAAATTCGGACAAATAAGTTGGAAAGTGGCATCAATTGCAGAGTAAGCATACACAGCTGTTCGAACATTTATTGGTAACAGCTAACCGAAAGCCTTCAATTAAATATTGCAGTTTTATCTATGCATAAAACTGTGTACATTCTACTGGTAATAAGAGGGAGTCAAACGTGTCATTATATGTATCACTTGGTTGTGCTTATAATCATAAATCAATATAAGCTTGAATCACCGGTAGAAAGAAATACTGTCAAATTGTATGTATAATATAGCTGGCCTGTAAAGTTGTGATTTACTAATAATATTACAGAAACAAGTGTGAGAAACAGTGACAAGTAAACGCTACCCTCTATCATACTTGAGCAAACATTCGCATGAGAGATAACATAAATAGACGCTTCAAATCCGCTTTAAAATGGAGATGTATACTGATTGTGCAATTGTAGAGATCGTATATGTAAGTGAATTTGAATATTTTCAAATACAGATCTATAATGCTGGTAATTTTAACGGGTAAAATAACATCCAAACGTCTATTTGTCAACTTATTATTAGATCACGTAACATGAGAGCAAGGACGGTTGTCTACCATCGTTTTCCAACATTCAAGAGCATATTTATTTCCTTGTCTGAATTACTACAGTAGATTCTACCTGCACATAAATTAATTTCTTAAACCACTTCTACTCTACAATATCATGTAAAGCTTTCAACACGCATATTTTTACAGCCGAATAATCTTACCATACATACAATATTAAATAGTCATACATTTTCATCTAACAGATGCAAATTGATTTCCATTATTCGTAACGTGTACAGCTTTCACAGCCTCTTTTCTGGAGTATTTTCGACACTTGAATTATAATACAGAAGCAAATGGAATTGTCTCGGGTGATACTCTGCACTATACATTAGACTTACTGAACATCACCTGAATAGCATCTCCTACACCTAGTGGGCACCGGGTGGATGACCAAATTTGTCGATGTGTGCAGCTTCCTTTGCAGGGAGAACACTCTGAAAACCAAAGACGACTATATGAAGCAAAGGCCTGTTTATATCAATGACCGTAAATTTCTACCTACAACCTGCACTACTCATGTAACCTGCGTAAAAATGGCCACTGTAAAAACCCTTGTATTACCCGCACCTAAACTACGAGAATATTGTACAACCTGCATTGGAGGTTTAATTTGCGTATAACATGCTGGTAATATGCAGGAATCTACACTAAGAATCGTAGATACGTAAGATTTATTAATCAAATCACCTAAAACATGGTGCACTCTTTTGTCCACTTGATACTATAATTTCTCTCCATCAGTGTGTGTTCTTAAATTTACAAATTTAACAAATTCACCTAGCATTTTGCACATTGAACACCATTTATTTCACAAGTGACAAGAGTCAGTGTTGCTTACCTCGTGATGTACGTAGGACTCACATGGGTAACACCATACGGACAGATCTGCATAGCTGAGCACCAGAGGGTGTTCTGTCTCCAAGCCGTGCATCAACATGTGCTCCTGCACATAGCGTCCGCAGTGTACCTAGCAATACAACCATGATAAGCCATCACTACTTTGCCCAAGGTGGTTCATTCTGACACATTCAAAATCTATAATATGCAACAGTATGCTTTTTTTCTACTATGTACCGTAAATTCTCGCGTTGAAGCCGCGGCTTGTACGAGAGTCAGACTCAGCTTTCTTTTGATACCAAACATGCCTATATAGGGTGCGGCTTATACGAGAGTTTTTGTTAGTATACTACAGTACCAAAATCGCAATATTCAGACCCCCTCTGCGGCTTATATAATTTGTCAAAGTTAGGGGTGCGGCTTATACGCGAGAATTTACGGTAGTACATATTACATCCGTTTCAGTAAGTGTATAGGTTATGCTTACATCTTTTAATTCCTGTGGTACATATATAAGCGACTCGAACCACGCTAATTTAAGTTGTAAGTGACTCACCTCGTAGCAGCGCAAGCAGACCCAGTTCTCGCCTACATTTTCACACTCTATGCATGGGTCCTTGACGTGCAGTTTGCGGGCTGGGAGGACGGCCACTCCCTCCTCCAGGTGGGGGCACCAGGTCAGTGGGATCACGGCGAACATCTCCACGTTATCCTGCAGGTCAGGTGGATTAAGAACTGTGTTAGTTAGGACTATGGGGGATAGGAACAATCAAATTGAGACGCTTAGTCTCGGCCAAAAATTGTTCCACAAAACAATGAGGGTAACAAAGGCTAGGAAGACTGATCGTGTGACTTACATCACAAATGGCTACGTAAGGCCACTTAAGGTTGATCGCTACTCATCAAATATGGACTCCTGCGCAGCTCTCTGCGCATATAGCTTAAAACTGTCAGAATGGGCTAATATTGGAGGGATGGATACATACATATGCACCCTAAACCATTTCCAAAAATTGGACAATTCCGAAAAAAATTGAGCCTTTTATTGCACTTTAAATATTTGACATATTTTGAGCTAGTGATATTTGCAATTTTTAACATGAATCAGAATATTGGAATTATTTACCAATAAATCATCATGGAGATTGATATAGATCTGATCACTGTGCTTAAGACAACCAAGGGTATAAGATATATACACTTTTTACCCCGGTCCTTGGCCTTTTACCCATTGTTTTGGCCTTTAAATATGAGATTTAGACCTTTTTTGTCCTATTTTTTAACTTCAAAGGCCCAAAACCCTAAAATTATGCACGGGACCCCCTACCAAAATTACTTTTTTATGCTGGCAAATGTTCTAAACTTTTTTTTGAGAAAATAAAAAAAAAGTCTATGGATTTCTTTTCGCTATTTTTAAAATATTGTGGACAAATTTTGCATCAAATTTTATTAATCGTCCTAAAATCACCCCTTTTTTTCATAAAAGGGTTGTTTTTGGACCATAATTTTATTTTTCCTATTTAGGGACACAATATAGAATTATTCATTTAAAATATGACATTGATGTGGGCAGTGGTTCATTAAGAAAAAAAATCGTGAAATTTTCCCAATTTCTGGTATTTTTTGCCAAAAATAGAAAATACTTTTTTTTTTCAAAAATCTGTACAAAAAAAAGTAGCTCGGGACCCCCCTATTTTTTTTACATTTTCCATTTCTTAATGATCTAAACTAACCTTAGGCAAAAAATTAGGAAATTCTATGGATGAAAAGTTAAGAGTAGCGATCAACCTTAAAGTCGATTATCAGCTATGCGGACACCGCCCGCATGCTTTAAAAAAGCCCGTATTGGTTCTTTTTTTCATCATTTTTAGAAAAAAAAAGGACCAAAATGGCCGCATGGACGAAAATGTCATCAATACAATTACAATATTATCAATATCTCAGCTGTTAATTGAGGTAGAAACGCAATTTAAACGGTGTTTTTAGCCCAATTTGCATGTACTGACAAGGAAAAAAGAAAAAAGGCCCTCCCGCACCATGAAAAAAAGTGGTACAAAAGGGGAAAAAAAAGCCTCCCGCCCTCATCCTTTTTTTTTCTCCAAAAACTGTCTGCAAAGCTGATAATCGTTTTTAAGGTGGCCTAAGGCGAGGTTAGTTTTAGCTCCAAGGATGTCTGGAAAAAAACCGTCTCAACTACCCTTTACCATAGCGATAGCATTGCGTTGTCCAAATATGTAGAAGTTGAATGTTATCGGTTATCTTCACCCTCTTATAGAGCTCCATACTGTAGAAAATGAACACAGTTTTCTGACAAATCTTTATTTTTAAGGGGGTTTCAGTGGGAGTTTCTGTGATGGAGTAAAATTGTTTCAACAACATGTGGGGCAAAAAAAAAGTATATATTCAGCGAAAAAGCCACAGTGTCTCTATTCATTACAGCGCACGAGACTGAAGATATACATATTTGGCCTTAACTAATATAAACTAAATGCTGCTTACCTGCTCGGCAGACCCTCCAGCTGCTCCCTGTGACTCGTCTGACCCGCTGCCGCCTGCAGCTTGACCGCTGCCGGAGGAACCCGCCGACCCAGACGGGGTGCCCCCAGCTGGACTGTCACCCGGAGGGACACCACCACCAGAGGTCTGAGAGTCTGCTTGGTTCATGGTTGATATAATGCCTTCTGATGGGTTATCAGTGTGAATATCACCAGATTTGGGAGAGCCCTCAGATGAAGAGCAGGAGTCGGAGCTGTACACTTGGTGAGATTGAGGTAGTGGTGTTACTGTTGGAGGAGAGAGGAAATACATGCATGTTATATAATGTACAAATGAATCTGTGAGGTATACACCCTAATCAAGTCCATCAATCTGACAAGGATGTATACGTGCTTAATTCCGCCATGTATGTACATTTACCTATCTTTCCTATGAAGTACCATTGCTTTACAAGAGTAACAATTTCTATCTTCTATCAAGCCGTTCGCGTACTATCAAATCTAAGGAATATACAATGTATCTCATACCAGTATGTGCGAGTATAGAACTTGATGGAATACCACCTCCACTGCAGTACACAGTTGTAATGGCTCTTTCCTGGTTGCAGCCACTCTTATATTATGTACCCCCCCCCCCCCCCCCCCCCCGTTGCACCACTATATCTAATCCCTATTAGGAGTGATGAGTCACCCTCCTACAACCATGTTTATACCGAGTCACTCACAGACATTGTTCCTACAGAAGGTGCTAGATCTTGTATTACTGATTGGTCATGGATGGTAAGAGGCTAAGCACCTGCTGGGTACAAGTCATAGACAGACAACCCCAACCTATATTACGCACACCAGTATATAACACCAGTTCCTTGTTGGTTGACTCGGGTGCAGCTTGGCAACAGCCATCAGTAGGTAGGTGAGTGTTTCAGCACTCCCACCTGGTGAGATAGTGTAAAACTATCCGAGGATAAGGGGATAAAATGGAATACTGAACGGGAATTGAGGCGGGTAACATGTGGGTGCCTGGGGGACAGCCTGAGGTAAAACCTAGACTGGTACGCATGTAATAAGAATCTGGAGCTATACCCTGTGGGTCCGCCATTTTATATTTTGCTGGTTGGGGATAAACCCCCTGATAAGACATCCCACTATGGGGACAAATAGGGGACAGGCTAGTAACAGTGTTATCAGCTCTTATCAGTGCTAGTCGCCACAACCAGCTCCAGTCCCTACTAGGCCCTATACATGCCGCATATGTCTGTGGTATAAAACTGCACTCACCTGATAAGGAACCGAGACCTTCTAATACATCATCTAGTCCCAAGTTCTTGCTATAATAAACAAAGGTTAAGTCAGGTTATTTTTCTATGATATATTGGAGAATTAGTCAATTATTTAGTCTCAAAATATACAGCAGTCCAACATTATAGCACTCCAATGCACTATATGGGTATATATCTAAAACTGGACATCGACATCCATGTATCAGAGTCCTTCTAACAGAAAGCTATATTCAGTCTCATCAAAGTAGAAATACATAGGTTGCTATATGAAGGAGAAGGCCATGGGGCCGTCCATTAATTACATACGCACCAAGGGGGGTGGGGGGGGGGGGTCAGGCCAAATGCGTACAGATGCGTACAGGGGGGGGTGGGGGGTCTAGGCCTATTTTGGCATACGCATTGTGTACGCATAGGGCCGATTTTCTGGTTATTTTTGACTTAAATTGGTAACTTTTAGGGCCAAACATCCAACCATATTTTTAAAAAAATTCTATAAGAATACTCTCCTGACTTTAGCTTTCTTCATCCCCCCCCCCCCCCGCCCATGACTCGGAACTAAGCTTGACCCGCGCCCTTTCCACCCCCAGAGTATAGTTTTGACAAGTGGACTTTGTAATATGCGGAACTACCTTTGTTGATACATGAAAAGTATCAATTTCAGGGTGAAATGGTTCCTTGTCAAGGAGAAAAATAGGATTTTTCCTGGTTTATAAAAGGCATATTTTTAATGATAATTTGCTGCTCTATAATGGTTGGTGTATGCACATGTATGGAATAATACCATGTGAATAGTCTTTTGTGGGGTGGGGGTGTAGGGGGTATTATTAAATATCATCGGGGCGAGATCTAGGTTCCTTTCTTGCTGGGGATGGTCATTAGAAAGATATTAGGCCTATACTTAGAACCGCCCCCCACCCTAAAGAGCCAGAATAAGATCCCCAGAAAAATATATACGCACCTATTCACCCTAGATATTCCTCACTATTAAGATGTATAACATTGATATATTTTATCGTGGGGGGGGGGGGGGGGGTCAAGTGAAATGAGTATGTACGCATGGGGGGGGGGGGGTAGTCCAAATGCGTACAGGGTGCAACAGGGGGGGTGGGGGGTGTCTATTTTTGGCAAAAATGTGCGTACGTAATTAATGGATGACCCACATGTTCAAGCCTATGTGTATGTCTGTGTGGGTGTACATGAGTCTGTGTCCATGATTGTCTGCATTCATGCTACAGTCATAGGGTGTTTTGAGGGAAATTTTCCTTTTTTGCGATTTTGAACTTTTTTTCTCGCCAAATAGGGGGTTTTAAGGCAAATTTCCCTTTTTTGCGGTTTTGAACTTTTTTCTCGCCAAATTGGGGTTTTTTAAGCGAATTTCACTTCTTTTGGATTTTGAATTTTTTTCTCGCCAAAGCTGCGGAATCTGCCTCCATGCGTGATCCCATTGATGGACTCTGGATAGACCCATGCATAGTGAAGACCTACATAGTGGACATGAGGTCAAGTTAAAAAGTGCAAGTCACTTGTTTTGCAACTTGCACTGAACTGAACCTAATAGCCCTTGACTGGATTGTCAACAATCAATTAAACTATGACCAAACTCCCTCTATTTCGGAGACCAAATACACTATCAAATGATTTATATTTTTTCAAAATAACACCCTGTGTAGAATGGCTCGGTATTCAGGAATCCTACTGCGAATAAAAAAATGTCAAATTCTAATTCTAAATACCTGAAAATTGAGAAATGCTGACGTTCACGGGTTATGTAGGAAATGTACTAAAAACAGCAAAAAAAGGCAACAAAACCCTAATTTTCTCAAAAACTGTTCAGTAGGATTTTTTCTAACTGAGGTTCCACTGTTTTCTACCCTCATATTACACATTGGCATAGAGAATATATTGACACCTAGTCAGGATTTTGCACTAGGAGCAATCTGTGAGGCGAAAAACAGCCAAAATGAGCCACTGGTCTGAAGTATAAAACTGGGCATCGATCACTATAGAGCTACAAAGAGACAGAGAATCGATGTCCAGTAATTAGCTTGGTTTATGTATAAATATTACACACATGCCACTGTCGTTGAGTAGTCTACTTGCTATAGAACGTTTTGGATTTTTAGTATATTTTAAAGATATGACGGTCTGTCAGAAGCCCAGAAACCATATTGTAGAATACACTTACAGAGCTATATCTCCTGTGGCTAGCAAGGCTTCTGTCTGTTCAACGGTCATTGGTAGATCAACTGGAAATAATAATATTCACCACATTTAGACTCGCATAACTTGGGAAATTATAATTCATTTTTTATTTACATAGATAATCTTTATCACTTACGTTGTATTATATACCATGATTTATTTTTGGAACAAACCATCTATTGCATGTCAAAGTTTAGTGTTTAATTTGAAAAATATCATTACCTCCGAATTGCAGTGATTTCCAATACTGCTTCTGTGTTTGAATGACGTCCATAATTGTGCGTACGCCACTGCAAAATAACAATTGGTTTACTTCTGAGGTGCTTTTTAGTCATTTATTAGACAAAATAGACAAAACAATAAGTTGCATTCAGACTCATGGTAAACATCTGTTAAACATTTTCAAACCATATTGCAGTTAAGACTTTGATAGAACCCCCTCTTCATTTCCTATATCTGATAATTCTATACAATGTGTGCTCTAAAATCTGCTTCTAATCTATAATGTAAGAACCAATTGGCAGCACCTACCCTTCTGTTGGGACCATGTTGGGTTTGGGGAGAGCGGGACATTTGTCTCCTAGTAGAATGGACGTGCACATGGCCATTGACTCAGATATGGAGTGAAGGTTGTAGCCACCCTGTAAGCAAAAGGAGACTACACATTTATGGACATTCATATTTAACAGTGGCACGTCTATCTTTTACTGTAGATTGATATGTATAAATATGGAGAATCATTAGGGTCCAGTTAAATTAAACGTTTGGGTTATGTTAAATGATTCATGAGTGTGTCATCATTAAAGGAAAAGGCTTACCTCGAGACCCAGAATTACGCGGCCATTGGCAAGACCAGTCAACATTTGTGTAAGGTGTGCGTAGCCTTGTGGTGTCACTTTAAACCCTCCCTGTCATGGATAGAAGTAAATGAAGAGTTTCAACACATTAGAAGTCACGATTTGGACATCATGTAGAGCTTATCTCAAAGAAATGCTATGCAATCTAACGAATCCTCTTATTTGGATCTTTCTATATTTACCATAAAAAGATTTAAGATTCGTAAATCGGTTGATTGGTTGATCTGTACTGCCCGGTACTTACCAAAGGATCGTTCTTTGCAGCATCGAAGCCGGCAGATACAAGAACTAACTCTGGGGCAAACTGAAAGTTAAACAAAACATTATACATATTATAGCAAACAACCGGGATCCCACGGTATGACATTTTAAAATCGACTTGAAAATAATTTGAACCTCTCTAACCTATTTAGAATGGCATTTAGAAAAAGATATAGGGTTGGTAAATAGCAATACAGAAGAAGAACAGAGTCTGTGACGATACACGATATAGAAATATAGTTTGTTGACCAAGTTGTCATTGCATTTTAAAAGATGTCATATCTTACCTCGTATGCAATTGGAAGTACAATTTGTTGAAATGCCGCGATATATTCGACATCACCGCAAGTCTAAAAGGAAAACGCATATGTACACTTCTCACATTAATTACTGATCATGACACAAGTTAATGCAACTTAAAACACAAAGAAAACCGATGATAGCTTATTAAAGCTTGACCGTCATGGTTGAAGTGAGGCCAAAAGCACTTTTGGATATAGTTCAGTTTTCATTCACAAGAGGGCTCTTAAGGGCTGGGAGCTCAGCTCTTACAGGCACAAGATAGGGTGAATATGTTGTAGCTGGGCAATGCTCATGGTCCCCTATCCAAACACTGCTGCCCTCTGGTAGAACTGTTATTTTAGTCTATGTATGGAAAATGCTGAACTTATTCCCTGACGGCCCAGCTTTAAGCACTTCATGCCTGGTGGTGTATGTGATGAGATTCGTTCTCTTCAGTCTAGAAGGTCTTATTTTATTCTAATAGCTAGTTGGTAGGGGGTTAGTGACAGAGTGAGTAATGGTTGTTTTACGCCATTTTGACAACCAAGCTCATAGTCATGGCGAGAAAGCTACATTAGGCACCTATTTGATAAGGCCTTGGTTTGTGATTACTGAGGCTATTTGGTATACAATATGGTGTGCCCTTACTGAGTTCCATGGGATGTTGACATTGTAGCCCTCACCAGGTCCTTCTCCCACCATGTGGTAGTCGCCACCCTCTCCAGCGGGGAAGAAGAAGCCGTTGTCATACCGATGTAAGGAGATGTAAAGGACACTGTCGAGGAAAAGCATACAGTATTGGTTGGCATTGAGAAAATACATTATTTTAAGATAAGGAAACTTGGAAAAATACAATGCATACCAACGTGACTACCGGTAGCAACACTTTGAATTTCTAGAAATGCATAGAAAAAACTCCACACCATTGACCTAAGTGTACATCACACTTTGCGAGTTAAAGCTGGGGCGTATCACACAAATTCGAACGCTTTGTATACGCCCCAGCTTCAATGAGTAATATATAATGTACATGTAGGTTAATAGGTAGGTTTTGTGTTTATTTAATGACCCTACTATGTTAAAATGAAGAAAATCCACAACTTGGAGGCCATGAAGTATGGCTACACCGTACTCCATGGGGGCATGGAGTACGGAGGTCCCAGAGGCTTAGTTTAGCAAAGGCCGTACCACCATGCAATAAAAAGAAATATTGTTCATTACCTTGGGTCCCTTTCGAACATGTGTTGCGTTCCATTTCCATGGTGAATGTCCCAGTCCAAGATAAGAACTCTATAAGAACAAATATCAGCTGCCTTAATATACAATGAAGCATGTTTTGATCGTGTCCCTGGTGGAAAACATGAAGAATATTGATCGGATCGCTCTGATGATAATCAGTAAAGAATGAGTTTAATTTAATTAAAATGAAAAAACAACAACATTGACCTGAAACTAACTTGAATTATTAGTGAAGTGTAGAAACCCATGTTACATATGTCGGTTCTAAACCATGATCTGTATAGATTCAGTGGCGCACCTTTGTAAGTTGAACTTCTGTTGGGCGTATCGGGCTGCAACAGCCATGGTGTTGAAGTAGCAGAATCCACACGACACGTGGGGCTCAGCATGGTGACCGGGCGGTCTGCTCAAACAAAATATCATGAAATATTAATTTTGTTTCAAATCAAAATCAAGCTGGAGTACCAAAAAGGCGATTACTTTTTATATTTGATTCGTCAAAAAGATGGTGCTACAATAAAACCTCTGTGAGGCCCTTACTCATACTTTTCAGGTTTTACGCATATATGGGACTAGCACATCCTGGTACCTATGGTAGTCGGGTGCCAAACTCCATCTCCTTATCAGGCTAATCCCTTCCCCTCACACCTAGAACAAAGGTGCTGATAAGAAATTCACCCATTATGCACTGCTCTGGAGTCTGCGGCCTAACCACAATGCATTGCTCTGAGCCAAGATGACGGCCACCATAGCCTAATGCACTAGTCCCGTATAAGAACCACCGTCCCAGTAATACAATTTTCTCAAACTCAGGGTGTGGGTTTTTTTGAAGTGTACTACAGTATTTAAATTACTTGCATTTTCTCAAAGTCTAGGTACAGTTTATATGCGAGATGCTAGTTATACCCAAGGTTTTACGGTAAGTACAAAAAAGTATAGTGTGTTAGTGATGGCTGTGTGCACTGACCTGATGATGGCTACACCACTCTGTGACCGTCCGCTGCACACCTCGTCCACGGCCTGCAGCACACAGCCTGTAGCTAACGCCGCACACTCATAGGCCTCCTGTGACATACACACAGTGGGTGCATATTAGCCATACATGTCTCAATTAGTACAAATGTACAGAGAATATGTTACTAGTATGATACAAAATGTATCACGATACTAGTACACATGACAGTAGGATTGGTAAAGGCAAAGATAGAACTCCTTTTAAGCCGACTCCTCACTTTGAGAGAATGTGGTAAGTCGCATAACCGGTATGCCTCAAATGCCGAAATTTGGTCTGCCATTTGGAGCGATTTTACGGTGTATATATGAGCAGTGGTCTAAAACATCTATAATCACATAATACGATCTGAATAGAGTAAGTGGGATGAGGAGTATGTTCTCACCTGGGTCAGGTAGACAGAGTTGAGTTTAACCTCCATGTGGTGCAGCTCCTCCAGTGGGGTCTCCTTAAAGGCCTTCACATTCTCGATGTGCTCCGCACTGATAACAGGAAGAATAAACAATATTTAATCCTTGTTTCCCTCTGTGAAAAATTTGATTTTTATACAGCATCACTATGGTAGGCTCGTGTCAAAGAAGTATTATCTCAGCTTCGCCTAGACCTATATACACATCACCTACAACCAAAACATGTCATAACTCATGAAATCATTAAATGGAGTTTAACGAGACGTTTACAGGCGTGCGTTACATTTTACAAGAGACTTGCATTGAGAATGTCACATACCTGTGTACTAGTCGAAGTTCTGCATCCGTTGCGCTTCTGGACTATACAGAAATAGGTGAAGAAATAATACACATACGTTCATTAAACCATTTATAACACCTCCATATCATGTCATTTATACACTGATGAAACAAAATATGCCGATGACAAGTCCCGGGTTATTTGTATTTGTTTGACTGGATGCTGATTGCTCTCAAAGTCCCATGCCCTTCTTTCAGAATTAAGACATGGTGGGCAACAGTTTAAAGTGTACTATATTTAGTGCTATGACATGCATGTACTTTTAACACATTCAATAGTGTTGTGTTGCATGTAGCACTTACCTCGATGTCCTTACACCTTTCAAAAAGACCACATTCCACATGCTTCTCATAGATGGCTCGTATTCTGTCTGGTCTCTCCGGATGTCCTCTGGTAGGAAAATAATGGCATTAATCATCATGATTTCACTATAATTGATACCATTAAGAATATATAATAGATACATTGTTGAAGTTGTTCACATGGTTTTAATGATTTACATTATGAAAAGTGAATTTTATAACTTCAACTTACCCCATTGTGACACACTTGTGAGCCCTCATTCCATCATCATACACGAGGCAAGTCCTACCGGGAGAAAAATAAATCTTTGATCAGAGAGCAGCTCATGATGCAGAGGTTGATGTCTTTGAAAATTGTACATAGACAGAGCTGCACGCTAAAGTGACTGAGTCAATGGTTACTGCACAAGTGGTGCTAGGGCCGTATTGCACGCTGGCCGCAGGCCTAGTGCAATACGGCCCTAGCACCACGAGTGCAGTAACCATTGAGGAGGTGACTTTTAAGTGACGCTCTGTATTTATTTCAGGGTATTTTAGTCTAAAATAGATACACAATCCATGTTTGTTTACTTCTGCAACGTTTTTTTACTTCTGCGGTGTTTGTTTACATCCGTCGGCCGCCATTTTGAATTCCGCGCAGGTCACATGACCTTCGGTAGCCTAGAAACGCCCATGGCGACCCCATGGCGACCCATGGCGACCCTCGGGAGCGTGCAATACGATCCCAGCGTGCAATACGAGCTAGGGTTATTGCACGCTGCCCTGGGGAACGGCCCTCTCATTGCTTTAACCTTGACAGTCCGTATTCACCATGAAATAAATACCGGTATTCATGGTTACCGGTAATACATTAATTACTTCTCAATGGGATAACTTACATGTTAAGATATAACTTGGTTGAATATTGGTTTTTATTATCACCTACAGTATCTAACTGAACATTACCTATTGGGTGGTACTTTGAGGTTAGTGTTGCCGATTAACCGTTCGATCTGTATGTCCAACTGTCGCTGTTTTGTGGCCGGGTGCAGGATATAGTCACCGACAATGTCATATTTCTCAGGTCGGTTCTCCTGGGTCGAAAACTGTACTTCCCTGGAACAGATAAACACACATAATTGTAATCAGGAGATATAACAGTCTCTCTATTATCAGAGATGTAAGTCGCGTATCAACAAAATCCCTGAAAGTACTCAATTACCCATAAACCACCATTTCAGTTTATATTTTAACAGCGAAATGATCTTTGAAATCCCTATTTTCAGGGAAATCCCTGGCCACTTACATCTCTGTATTATGCTTCTAACCCCAACCAAATAGAAAATCATAGGCAGTATATCTAATCATGATGGGTGTGTTTATTCCGCCAGGTTTCTAATTTGCAAAAATCAATTAACTAATAGTCTATGCATATGACTGACATTTTTTGAACAGGATGAAAATTACACAAAAACGCCATCAAAATTATGAGTGACTTAAATAAACTACTGGTATACCTGCTGTAGGGATTGTACTTACTTGGGCGCTACGTGCCGTGACCAGATCTCGGGGTCGTCTTCGCTGATTCCCTGATACGCCAGGCTCCTCCAGTATGGACGCAGCTCACACAGAACGTGGAGTATTGAAGACACTAAGCTGAATTAATATAAGATTAATCGAGTACTTACCATGTAATATAAGTATGAAGATTAATCGTTGTTCTTCGAGAGACAGATAAACATATCTGTTGAGTACACAGGAGAGAGGCCGCGTCACTTCCGGTAGTCAGATTAGCGCCCACATGCAGTGAATCTTTTGCTGAAAATAAAACATCTGGAAATAGTACACAGTAGTGCTCTTTTTACTTTGTCTAAATAGCACCCACATGAGTAGGTGAGAGATTATACCGCTAGTAGTAATCTTCTTCATCCTGGGGATGGATGGGTGGGCCTGTGTACTCCACAGATATGTTTATCTGTCTCTCGAAGAACAACGATTAATCTTCATACTTATATTACATGGTAAGTACTCGATTAATCTTATATTCTTCTTCGCGACAGTAAACATTCTGTCGACACAGGAGACTTCAAAGTTCAGCTAGATTCACTGCTTATTTCCCATAATGTTACTCTCCCATAAAGGACTGTAACTTCTCATATAGGATAACAGAAAATATATACTTTATTTCACCTAAAGGTGATGTTATATTGCCTTGTGATATGGTTTTGACTAGGTTGCATGACATTTTGCTATTTAGCAAAGAAGGCATAACTGCCATACAGTTCACCACAGCTGTGGCAGTGTTATTGTCCATCATAGACAAAAGTTTTTATCACATACAGATAACTGCTGCCTCTAGAAAGGCTTATGACTATGATCAGCCAATAGAGTTCATACAAACTATCGTTACGGCAAAAGGGCCAAAATTCTCCCCTTTTGAGGTGTGTCTTTTTCCCCAAAAAAGGCTCTGAAAATTTTGTTCCCAGCTACTCGATTGAGTCCTCCAGGAGGATCCTGGCTAGCGTCTTGGGAGGCTTGGGGTTCTCGATAGGCTTGTTGTAGTGCTTAGCCATGGTCTTGGCACCTTTCCAAGACCCATGCCTAAGCAAACCAGCAGTCGATACACCGAGTCTCCCTCCCGCAGAGGTGCTGGCACCCCTGGTGGAGTGAGCTCGGTATACCCTGGTGTCCACCCCAGCTGCGGAAAGCACCGCAAGGACCCATCGCTTTGATGAGTCCTGCCCAATCTCGCCAAATGGCTTGCGGAAGGACAAGAAGAGCGAGTGTTTCCTTCGCCCTTCCTTGTCCAACCTGACTGGCTCCGTGACCCCCACGTAACGTTTCAGGGCACAGACGACGCACAGAGTCTCCTCCTCGTGGAACGGTTCCAGGACCAGTTCTTTGAGGGGTTCCCCCGTACGCCCTGTTTTCATCAGACCCTTCAGAACGAAACGCGCAGACCCCGAATCCAGCCAAGTCAGATTGCGGAGATCAAGCGCTGGGATGACCTGGCCTCTCTGGCCCGACACCAGCAGAATCAGCATCGTTAGCTTGAACCCCAAGAACTGGGTGGACAAGCCTTCATTGGCACCCCAACGCTGGAACATGCTGAACACCAGCCTAATATCCCAGAACTTGTTATATCTGGGAGAAGGAGGATTCCTTCGATAGGCGGTGCGGACGGCCCTGCACACCCAATAGTGGGTGCCCATGGTCTTCCCGTTGTCAAGGTTTTTCACTAAAACCGACAACGCACTTCTGGCAGGTCTATGACGTGTTTGACAGCTGCAACATCTACGACGTTATTGACAGATGCAACGTCTAGGACGTGGTTGACGGCTGCAACGTCTAAGACGTGATTGACAGCTGCAACGTCTAAGACGTGATTGACAGCTGCAATGTCTACAACGTGATTGACAGCTGCAATGTGTACGACGTGATTGACAGCTGCAATGTTTACAATATAAATGCCATCTGCAACGTCTACGACTTGATTGACCTCACATGTTTGCCGGCGGATTGACAGCTGCAACTTCTAGGACGTTATTGACAGATGCAATGTCTACGACGTGGTTGACATCTGCAACGTCTACGACATGGTTGACATCTGCAACATCTACTACGTGATTGACATCTGCAACGTGTACAACATGATTGGCAGCTGCAACGTGTACGATGTGATTGACACCTGCAACGTGTATGACGTGATTGACAGCTGCAATGTGTACGACATGTTTGACAGCTGCAAGATCTACGTGTATGACAGCTGCAATGTCTACGACGTGATTGACAGCTGTAATATCTACGACCTAAATGTCATCTGCAACATCTACAACATGATTGACAGCTTCAATGTCTGCCACGTAATTCACAGCTGTAGCGTTTACAACATGAGAGAGAGCTGCAACGTCTACAATGTGATTAACAGCTGCAGCATCTACCACGTGATTGACATCTGCAACGTGTGTGACTTACAGCTGCAACGTCTACAACATGATAGGCAGCTGCAATAGCTACTACCTGAGTGACAGCTGCATCATCTACAACATAATTGATAGCTGCGACTTGCTTGACAGCTGCAAATGTCTATGTCGTGAATGACAGCGGTAATGTCTACAACATGATTGGCAGCTGCAACGTCTATGACGTGATTGACAGCTGCAATGTCTACAATGTAATTGACACCTGCAACATCTGCGACTTGCTTGACAGATGCAAACGTCTATGTCATGAATGACAGCGGCAACGTCTACAACATGATTGACAGCTGCAACGCTTCTGACGTGATTGACAGCTGCAACGTCTACGACGTGATTTACATCTTCAACATCTGCCACGTGAGCGACAGCTACAACGTCTATGATGATTGACAGCTGCAACGTCTACGACGTGATTGACATCTTCAACATCTGCCACGTGGGCGACAGCTACAATGTCTATGATGATTGACAGCTGCAAAGTCTATGATGTGATTGGCAGCTGCAATGTTTATGCTGTGATTGACAGCTGCAACGTCTACAACGTGATTGACAGCTGCTATGTCTATGCTGTGATTGACAGCTGCAACGTTTAAGATGTGATTGACAGCTTCAAAGTCTTAGACAAGATTATAGTTGACATGTCTACGACGTGACAGCTGCAAACTCTACGACATGATTTACAGCGGCAATGCCTTCGCCATTAGCACTAGCAACTACTTTCATGTCTATGTCAACAATGTTAGTGCCAGCTGTTTCATCTCTGACATTTAGGTCTACTGTTCCGTATACACCAGTTCCAACATCTATGACAAACTCCAGTGGCTATACCTCCGATGTCCTTGCCAACTGCAACAACTAAGACATTACGGCCAACTGTTATGTCTACGACATGAATACCAGCTGCAACGTCTATGGTGTGATTGCCAGCTGCACCATTCACAACGTGATGGCCAGTGGCTACAACAAGAACACCAGCAGCTACGTCTACCACGTGAGCGCCAGGGAACATGCCTACCACATGAGCGACAATGACAGCTGCTATGTCTACGACAGTTTGACATGCAGCTGCAACGTCTACAACATGGTGGACAGCTGCAATATCTACGACGTCATGGACAGCTGCAACGTCTACGACGTTATTTCCAGCTGCAACATCTACGACCTGATTGCCAGCTGCAACGTCTACTACCTGATGGACAGCTGGAACGTCTATGACGTGATTGACAGCTGCTATGTCTACGACAGTTTGACATGCAGCTGCAACGTCTACAACATGGTGGACAGCTGCAATATCTACGACGTCATGGACAGCTGCAACGTCTCCGACCTGATTGCCAGCTGCAACGTGTACGACCTGATTGCCAGCTGCAACGTCTACGACCTGATGGCCAGCTGCAACGTCTACGACCTGATTGTCAGCTGCAACGTCTAAGACGTGATTGACAGCTGCACCTTCTACGACGTGATTGTCAGCTGCAACGTCTACGACGTGATTGACAGCTGCAACGTCTACGACGATTTGACATGCAATCGTCTATGACTTGATTGACAGCTGCTATGTCTACGACGTGATTGACAGCTGCAACGTCTACGACGTGATTGACAGCTACAAAGTCTACAACGTGATTGACAGCTGCAACGTCTACGACGTGATTGACAGCTGCAAAATCTACAACGTGATTGATAGCTGCAACGTCTACAACTTGATTGACAGCTGCAACGTCTACAACGTGATTGACAGCTGCAACGTCTACGACATGATGGACAGCTGCAGCATCTACGACGTGATTGACAGCTGCAACGTCTACGATGTGAAAGACAGCTGCAACATCTACAACGTTTTTGACAGCTGCAACGTTTACAACGTGACTGACATCTGCAACGTCTACAACGTGATTGACAACTGCAACGTCTACGACGTGAAAGACAACTGCAACGTCTATGACCTTATTAACAGCTGCAACGTCTACAATGTGATTGGCAGCTGCAACGTCTACAACGTGAATGACAGCTGCACTATCTACAACGTGATAGACAGCTGCAACGTCTACAACGTGCGCACCAGCGGCTACAACTCTCTTGAGCGCCAGCGCCTATGCCTTTGATGTGAGCGCCAGCGGCTACGCCTCAGACGTGAACGCCAGCAGCTACGTCTGCGAAGTCCTAGAAAACATAGTCTTAATGTGCGCTAGCTGATATCGAGGCCAGCATCTATGCCTCCAACATGAGCGCCAGCAGCTATGTCTGCGACATCCCTAACATATACTGAATGTGTGCCAGCTAGTATCAAGCGTCAGCGGCTAGGTCTAGGGCATGATTGGCATCAACAAGAATGCCATCAATGTGAGCATCATTAACGTGAGACCATTAATGTGAGCAACATCGCCTACGTCTGGGATGCGAGCAACATCGCCTACGTCTGGGATGCGAGCTCTGGGACGCGAGCGCCAGCGGCCACGTCTGGAACGAGAGCGCCAGCGGCCACGTCTGGGACGCGAGCGCCAGCGGTCTCGTCTGGGACGCTAGCGCCAGCGGTCACGTCTGCGACGCGAGCGTCTCCTACATGAGGATCAGCTGCAACGTCTACACCGTGATTGACAGCTGCAACGTCTACGCCGTGATTGGCAGCAGTAACGTCTATGCCGTGATTGACAGCTACAACATCTATGACGTGATTGACAGCAGCAGCGTCTATGACGTGATTGACAGCGACAACATCTATGACGTGATTGACAGCCGCAACGTCTATGACGTGATTGACAGAAGCAACGTCTAGGACAAGATTGACAGCTGAAACGTCTACGCCGTGATTGACAGAGGCAACGTCTATGACGTGACTGACAGCGACGTCTGTGAAACCCAAGGAATTTTTGGGCATAAGGTGTGGGTCTTTTTGGAAACTAGTCCAAAACCAAAGTACATCCACATGAGTTAAGTCATCTTGATGTTCAAATCAAAGAGACATGTGTGCTAATAGTGTTTTAAGGTGGGGAAATAAAACACAAGGCCAAAGAAATTTTCGGCATAAAGTATGGGTATTTTTGTGTTTCAACATCACAAAACCCTAAGCACATAAGTGAGACCCTATAGAATAGTAGACCAGTATAGTCTCTTTGTGTTTTCATTTCACAACAACACAAACTTCTTTAATGCCTAACTCAAGGATTTTTTCGGCATAAGGTATGGGTAAACTTGTGTATTCAACACAAGCACTCAGTGTGGATCTGTATCAACACAACTAAGTTATTTAATGCTTCAAAGAAATTTTGGGCATTAGTAGATGTCTTGTTAAGAACTGGTCCAAAGGAGTACAAAAGTACAACAAGACACACCTGACACTGACTTGACAGTTCACCTCACTCAAACCTCTGAGTGGAGAACAACCTCAACTGTCATTCTTCTATAACTGAGTTATAAGAGAATAAGTTAGGTGTCAACTACAAAGTAGCAAGCAAAGCTTTAAGTGTCTTGACTTCAACCAATATCTAGAGTCTGTCAAGCTGTATGACAGGTAGTAGTAGATATTATTCTGTCTTTGACCTATGCATAAGACAGTGGTAAGTCCTTCCTGGTTCTTTATTTTAAAAGTGTATTCACTAATAAAACAGAGATCAACAGTGTATAACAGGATAAATTTCTATCTCTGTAGATATGAGTTTATCCCATCACAATTTTATTCCTTATGAAGGCTCGTTTCGCTATTGAAACATTCCTCAACAAATGAGGCAGCAGTACTGCACTATGAGCCAACATAACAAATAAAAAGCCAACATAAATCAGTGACTCAGTCTGAAATCCAAGATGGATGACTGGTCTTGCTGAATCATGCCAGCCCCTAGCAGCAACTAAGCTCTACACTATCTAAACTCCAATTTTTCACTATAACTGGATGACAATTTTCCAAATTATTGTGAAAAACTGAACTATAATTGCACATTTGAGAAAATAGAAACATCTGGATGACCGTTCATCCTGATTTCCGAAATCCCCAATTATCGCCCACCGGCGGATTTTCGGTCACATTCCCGGCAATCTGAAGGAAAATTTACAGTATCAAAGGGTTGTTATTTCTCAAAGGTGCAAATATGTGTAAAATAAATCATATAGAAATATCCTTACCTGCTAAATTCCTCCAAATAGCGGAGATGTAGTGCTGCTCTGGGCGCTAGCGTCCTTTCCCTTTGGATTCGCGCTAAATCTGACTACCGGAAGTGACGCGGCCTCTCTCCTGTGTCGACAGAATGTTTACTGTCGCGAAGAAGAACACAATAAACCTTTCTTCAACAAATCCATACTAGAAAATGTTAGCATCTTGGAAAATTGTAGTGTTTTTGTTCATTTATGCAATCAAATCTTTACGCATCTTATAATTGTTCATCATATCATACTGAGAAGTTATATGGTGAATCAAATCCATCTTTTATTCGCTGGTCCTCTTTTTGGTACAAAGCTTTTATTCATATCAAATAAACAGAAATTTTACCTTTCTGATGGAGGATCCAATGGGCCAATGGGAGGACAAGGGTCTCCTAGTAACGTTCGCAGACACATGGCCACAGACTCAGACAGGGATTTCAAGCAATATCCTCCCTGAAGAACAAAATGTTTACGTAAAATTCTTTCCAATTTTGTGCAATTGTGATATGATCATGATAGCCTTATTTCTATTCGGAATACCCCGAATTAGGGTTATTACAATGCATATGAAAATGTCTTACCTCTAGAATGAGCGCCAACTTTCCATCCGCCAATGTCTTCAACATGTTCGTAAAGTGTGCGAACATGGCCGGTGTGACCAGATTCTCTCCCTAGAAAGATCATATATTTTACTCTTTTTTTCCGTAAATCCGTAGACCAACTTTTTTAATTGGTGTGGCCATATATATAATATCAAGACTTGACAGTTTAGAATTACTTTTTGGCAATTAACATGATAGATTGGAATGGTTCGTGTATTATATAGGCCCGCCTTAATCCCGTCCAACTGCTTACCTCGGGGCAGCCTATGGCTGTGTCAAATCCACCTGATACCAATACAAGTTGTGGATTGAACTGGAAAAGGAATTAAATGACAAAGTTAGCCATTGATTACTCAACGTTTAACAGACAACTTCTATACAATCTTACACCAATTGCAGATATTCAATGATTGATAAACAGTTAGGATTCGAATGTGGAATCCGCATGATCTTGAATACGGAACAGAGTGTAACTCAAATTAAGACCTTACCTCTTGTGCAATTGGGAGTAGAACTTGTGTGAAGATGGCAAAGTAGTCACCATTGGTCATTTGCGTCTTTAAAGATCGAGAAACAAACATGTGGATTTTAAATATGTAACCTTGCACTAGTTTTTTGGAATTCATATTGTATTTCATTCATGCTTATTTTTTTGTTTATTTCTTCATGCAAAAAACCCCACAAAGGGTCTATATAATAGGTCCATACGGAGATTCCGTTTTTCTAACAGTGATTTAGTTACACAAGGTCAAGTTTAGCACTAGATGCATTGTTGATACCACATAAACATTTTGAGTTAGATTGTTATACATCCACAATACCTTGTTGAGTGGGACGTTGATATTGTAACCTCGACCTTCGCCGTCACCTATTTGGTCGTACTCGGATTGTCGTAGCTCAGGCCAAAATGTCCCATGCTCGTATCGATGTATTGAAAAGTAAATGACCCTGTGAACAAACACACATAGATAAGCCTTTGTTATCAGGAACGTACACCTTCACCTTTTGTGTTTTGTTTTTGTTTTTAAATGAAAACGTTATATGCTTTTATTTACACATGCTCTTCCTTTTTCCTTTTTGCCTCGTTACGGATCGCTCAGCGGTGATGATTGTTACACGTTTTGGTGAGGTTACATGTTATTGTACATAATTGTGATTCTATCCATGATTAAGTCTTACCTGGGGTCATCATAGAAGGCATATTGTGTCCCTTGACCGTGGTGAACATCCCAGTCAACTATAAGGATTCTGTAAACAAATAAACTAGATATAGGCCTACATTTATATCCAAGGAAAATCTCAGAAGAAATAAGGTAGGATTTTCACATTTTACATGGCAAACTAAAACCCGTGGATAGTATGGCAGCACATATAGAGCCATACAATTTTGACCCCCACCCAATGTTCAAACCACACATAATTTTTTCTCTCATTCTTTTTTGAATATCAACAACAAAAATTGGAACCTTTCCAAGGCGTGGTTACGTAGGGCATGTTCCGCTGCAGCGGCGACATTGTTGAAGAAGCAATAACCGCACGCCTCTTCGTACATGGCATGGTGACCGGGAGGCCTGCAATAAAATACAACTTTTATGAAAAATCAACATTACTTTATGTACTGGTAATTTGATGAAATATGCCATTCATTACATGGGAATAGACTAGTTTCTTATCAAGGTGCCCTGCTCAGATGTGTTCTACACACATATCAACATAATTAAACTGATAGAATCAGAGATAGACAAAAAGTAATATTATATATCGAGATATTTATAATATTTAGTAATTTAATGATTTAGAGGTACCACAATATCCTTACCTGACTAACGCCATTCCATGTCGCACCTCTCCGGTGCACACTTTGTCAACAACCTCTATTGTACTTCCCAGTGCCTGCATGCTGCATTCGTATGTTTTCTGAGATATCAAAGAGCAGACAAAGTAGAAGTACATGTATTGTCAGCAAAATTCATATTACAAAACGCAAACCATCAGCCTACCGGTATTTGGATTTGAATATGATTGAGATGAACAAAGTCGAAGGCAATAGATTATAAAATGCTATGTGATAGTTACCTTGTGGAAGTAAACACCGTCATACTTTGATGACAATGCCTTTAGTTGGTTTTCAGACATGCTTGCTGAGCTTTTCATTGTCTCCAGCCACTGCGGACTATGACACATTAATACTTCATGATCTAATGCCGATCTTGCCTGTGGATCAAAAATAGACAAGTGTAAATATGTTAAGCAATCAATCATGAATAATAACACCTAGTCAAGCAATACCAATTCTACATATTTTTTCCATTCATTTGATTGTGGTTTTACTTACGGTAAGCTATGGTCATATGTGTAATTTGATAATACATACCTCTACACGCGTGCAGCGTTCCACCAGTCCATAATGCTCACAGCGAAGGAACGGCAAACTAAGCCGCTCAGGCTTTTCAGGAAATTGGGGATCCCATGTACAATGGTGCTGTAACATATCCTCATCATACACCAAACCAACCCTGCGAATCAACAAATAAACTGTTGCTAGTGTGGGGTTTCGTATCAATTTCTTAACGATTTTCATGTCATATTTTGATGTTTGTGTAACCGGATAGATGTTTTTGCTC
Organism: Harmothoe impar; assembly: GCA_947462335.1. NCBI lineage: Eukaryota > Metazoa > Annelida > Polychaeta > Phyllodocida > Polynoidae > Harmothoe > Harmothoe impar. Next base: position 61,144,998 of record OX381704.1, read on the forward strand.
AATCATCTATGAATGTGAAACTGTAACAATACATTTAGTATGACCTACCCCTGTGGTTGGTTCGCAAAATCTTCCAATGTCAAGCCTCCATAGAGCCCCAACAGTCCACCCTCTTTATGGGCGGATCTGAGCTGTCGACCTCGCCTTTTAATTTCTTCAAGCGTTAAGCCTCCTTTAACACGCTTCTTTTCTGCCGATCCCTGTTGAATTCGACCACATAGAATACATTTAGTAGATAATGGTGGTATGGCAGTCAGGAAACTAATTATATAATACCGTATTCGACGTAATAAGCGCCCTCCCCCTAAAAAGCCCCCCCCCCCCCACTTTTGGGGCATTTTTAGACTAGAACAAAGGGTCAAATTTCGCGATTTTGGGGTCATATAAACTCTCAAGTACTAAAAACGTCATATTACGTCGAATACGGGTATGCTTAAACCCTTTTGGAGGCTACAAAAAAAAACTTTCCAGTCATGAATTGCTCTATTTAAACTTAAAGTAAGTAAATATCCTGAAACACAGTCGCCCCTGTAAAGCCTAGGCTAGATATTTAAGTCAAAGCAGCAGGCAGTAAAAAAAACATACGCAAAGATTGTGGCACCTTCTGTCTTCTTAAAGGTGAGACTGATCATTTTTCAAATAAAATTGTGACCACTAGAAAAATACAGTACATACCGGTTTCTTGTCTTTCCCATCACCAGCACCCCCACTTGTTGCCATGATACTTTTTTCTTTGTGCCTGGAAAACCGTACAAGCAAACAGAATCGATTTTTTTAAACGGTTTTTATTTTTTTCCGGTTACACGGATCAGTTTGACAGTTCAGGCACAATAGAACCAGTTGGATATAGAAGTAGACTTTAATAGTAGGCCTTCATCTAGTCTCCCAGTATAGCCTATAGGCCTACTATAGCCTATACTATAGTATAGGGCTAGATATACTTACTGTAATTTGTTAGAGCTTCAAAGTGCCACTGCCAGGGAAGGAATTGAAGCGAAATATTTGTAGCTTCTGCATATTGTCTATTAGGCCATAAATAAAAAAAATTCTGTTTCCGGTCGACCGGCCGGGTGAGATTTTTTTTCAAGGCCACCCGGCCGGCAATTAAAAGATTTTTTTTAGACAGGGTCCTGCAGGTAGCCAACTTTTTATTTTATTTTATCTTTTTTATTTATTTATTTTTACAAAAAGTGGAAAGTAGAGCTATATGCGCAGACTATGAAGGCCACGTTATCTTAACATCTCTTACACCACCCTCTTACACTGGGCTCCTGGACCTCTCCTTTTCTCAGTGTCCTGGTCACCACAGACGCTCTGGTGTCAGGTTCCATCATCCTGACTCAGGATAGGTCCAATAGCTGTTATGTGTAGCAGGAGTAGGCACTAACGCTGGCCCGGGAGCCGATGGCCCGTAGTTCTTAGTCTGGGCCCGCAGTTTTCTCAAGAACCACCTTCCTATGGGCTCGGGTGGCCCACAGGAGTGCATGGGAAAGATTCTAGGCAAAAAAACCTTTATCAGTATAGTCATGTAATATGTCTTTCGAAATGGAAAATCATAAGAAAATCAACCGTTGTGGATTTTAAACAGTGATGTGTATGATTTTCTCTTTAACAAAACTAAAACATATATTCTGGGCCCACAGTATTAGGTGTGGGCCCGTAGGTTTCTAAGGCTATGGGCCCGGGTGGCCCGGGCCCAAAAAGTTAGTGTCTACCCCTGGTGTTGCACTGTTCTATTTTAAGGAAATGTATTATCTAGTCACTTTATCTGAATATACATACCGTAGACAAAGGTTCACTAGTTTTAGTCTGTTGACAGGGTTATTTTACGAGTTGACTGTCAGGCTGTATAGGCCCTAGTGTATTTCACAAGGCCGTATGTAACCCTGTTAACATACTATAATAAGCGCTCCTTTGTGTTTATTTATCTTCAGGCACTGATTATTCAAATTATAACTAGGGAAGGGTTGAAATAGCTTATCTGTAGGCTGTACAAATGTTAACAAACCACCATTTTGGTGACGTAACAGGGCCATGAAATACGGAAGAGGGTTTTTTCACGGGTTCCCTGATTAAATCAATGGGGCTGCCATATTCCATAAGAAATAAATAGTCTTGCTACCTTACAGGCCCTCCCATGACAAGTTAAGAATGTATGACCTCAGTAGTAGGGCCCTTCTTCTAGATCTGACTGACTGGGGCGGGTCTTATCTTGGCCCAGATAAGGTGCAGCTCCAGACCCCATACTTGACAGTGATCACTGGGGTGGTTTGTAGCCACTCACAATTTATTCTGTTCACCATGGGTTGGCCTATACAATTTCCTTTTTTCTATGGGGGGGGGGGGGAGGGGGAGGGGGGAGTATCATTAGCCCCCCAACTCCCCCCCCCCCCAGTGAATGGTCATGTTTGTAAATGTCTATGCACTGTGTGCATTGTCAGTGTATAGGAAAAGACATTTATTTAATTTCGACACACTTATCAGTATGGCCTACTGCAGGAGGGAGAAAAAAAAGAAATTAGAAAAAAAAAAGATTTCCCGGCCGCCCGGGTGACCTTTTTTTAGCCCACCCGCTGGACCGGAAACAGAATTTTTTTTATGGATGGCCTTATTGAGAGTAGACAAATATCTCAAGTAGGCCTGATTTAGGCTAATAGCTGTTGATGCCTTTTGTTAATCACCTCGTTACTAGTAGGCCCTAGTATACTATAGAGTCTGAAGTAGAGAAGTTGGTACACTGCCCGGGTACACTGTAGGCCTACACAATCATTGTGACAATCATGATTCAATGTAACACAGGATTTGCCTCCAACCTTTATACATGTACATCGACAGTGCCCATTACCTCGGTACTGACTACTGTCGATGTAAGGTTGGCAGCAAATCCAACTAGGTGTAACCAGATAAAGTACATATACCCCATGGTGTAACTTTACACTCACAGCATCTTAAAATTTTTGAGATGCTGTTTGACAAAAAGTAGCGATGACAGCCCCAAAATAGCATCTCACCAGAATTACACAAGGGATAGCTCAAACGAAGGGCCTTGAAAGCAGCTTTTCAGAGCACTTTAAAGCAAGTTAAAATTCCAACTAGAAGAGATTCTATGGCACTTTAAAGGTACACTGAGCTCAGGACCTAGCCCTGCTGAGTTTTGTACGCAAATGATGTCGTGGGTTCAGTGCGTCTTTAAATATAGATATTGTAAAATAGTTTATGCCATTTCTCGGTCGTCATATTTGTCAAAATATTGAGATAACACCAACACTTAACCATGCGCTGTGCGCGCGGCATATTTGCACCTTTGTACATAAATATTGATAGAATTTGATTGAGAAGGCTGCCTATCAACAAACCAATGGTACCTCCTTAAAGCTAAATATTAGCAGATTAACATATATAAGTGGCATTATATAACTAGAGGGATACATATTTTAATTTCCACAAGAAAGTCACCAAAAATGTGAACTAGAAAAAGAAAATCTCATTTACCCTGTGGCAAATCATGTTTAGCTAATTTTCGCTGGACTATAGCCTTACAAAAGTTACTTTTTCTTATTTCAAAAATGATGTAGAAGAGCCCTGTGGGTTCATCAGGCTTCTTGGACAAATATTTCCCTAAAAAAATTGTCTCAAACTTCTGAGTCTTTACATACTCATATTTTCTGAACATGTTGGCAGATTCATCTCAAATTAGTCTTAAACTGTAGCCAAAAATATTGTTATATTGGCAATAACACACTGTGATGTGAAAACATTAATTAACACCATTTATGTCACTGCTTTCTGCTAAGATTATCCTGATTTTACCCAATATTGAAGTAGGGCACCCCAGCAGAAACCAACATTTTCCCAACAAACCATGGATATATGCATATTTTAGATAATTATTTCTATAAAACTTCACCCACCAATAGATAGATCAGGCTTTCCTTTTTAAGTACATGCCACCCACTTGTGATTCTGACATACAGAGCCTTTTCTATGGCAAATTTACAAACACCTGTTTAGCATAGTGGCAGATACAATACGCAACACCCGGGGATTGGACTGTCATCGCTACAAAATGATAAATGCTAGATCTAGACTACACCAATCAAGAATCATGTCTTCTAAATCTAAAATTCCTGGGGGTTGTCTGTTTAAACCTCATGCCCATAGGGCCATATTTCAAACAAACAACTCTTCAGAAAAATGTATTTTAGCGGTTGATCTAGGGGATAGATCTACATAAAGTGATAATCATCTATGAGAGGGAAAGTAGCAAAATTCGAAAATTGAAACTTATTAAAATTGAATACTGTGATTTGTCGCGGGAATCACATCGTCGCAAAAAAATGATATAAAGAGGGCATAACGAGACCGATCTGTTGCATTTCTCTTTGCCCATCCATTTGTAGGTGATCTATGTTCATAATCTAGCAAAAATCTACGTCTGACAAACAGTAATTACCTGTATTTCTTTAAACTTCCTTGAATAATGTGTGAAAGTTCGGGTTTCGTTCAGTAACGACTGTGTATTGGGAAAAGTGTTCGGCACATCTATATTGGGGTATACTTCCAGTGAGACACCAATTAAGCTGCCGCTGCCACCTAGCGGATACTCTCAGCATTAAAACAGGTGCGCGGTTGGCAAGGACGCTAGATTTTTTAGGTATGCTTATAAATTCCTTCATATCATAATACACGTACTATTTAAGGAAATATAATACCGTCCAATGTGTGACTTGATGAACTTATGATTAACTTTTTTTTGGTTTGTTGTCATATAATGTAAATGTAAGGACGATAAACCGATGTTTACTCTTGCCAAATCGCTTAGCTGAGCGATAATAAGGTGTAATTTTCGTTTAGCAGTGGAAATGGCTAGAGCGCTATTAGCTTTGATAATTAGGGAGTGATCATTTTTTATCAACAGGGGGGGGGGGGTTGGTTTGGGGGGGGGGGCAAAAAAATTTGGACCCCTTGACCGGGGGGGGTGTAAAAAATTTGGACCCCTCTTGGGGGGGGGGGGTAAAAAAAATTTAACCTGTTTTGGGCCAAAAAGCCCGCGCGTTACTATGCTTCAAAGGGTCCGCGCGCGCGCCAATTTCCGACCCTTGGGGGGGGGGGGTAAAAAATTTCGACCCGTTAACCGGGGGGGGGGGGGAAAAATTTCGCGCGCTCCGCGCGGAAAACCCCCCCCCCCTGTTGTTAAAAAATGATCACTCCCTTAGGTTCTAACTTCCTATTAATCGTTAGACCTTGTACAAAAGTTTATATGTGCATTTAGATGGGTGTTAGGACACGGTAGAGCGTGACAGGGGCTTTTTAATCTGTCACACTAAGGGAGTGATCATTTTTTTACAGGGGGGGGGGGTGGTGGGTTTCCGCGTAATTTGTATACAACGTACTACTGTTCTTCTTTTTAATATAATATTATTTTGTAATAGATAGACAATGGTTATGAAAAGGTATATAGAATTAACCACAGCTTTCTGGTGGGGCCAGACGAGGGCGAAGCCCAAGTCGCCCTACCAGAAAGCTGTGGTTAATCCTCTTACCTTTTCATAACCATTGTCTATCTATTTTAAACCACGGTATGCAATATAACCAAGGTGCGAACCCTTTGTCTTAGCCCTCCACCGTGGTTTAATGCTATCCTTTGTACTTCAAATGAGTCTGCAATAAAGAATTGAATTGAATTGAATAGATAAATTAGCCTCATTGGGATTGCTGGGGGAGGGGGAGTAAAAAAGATCGATCCCATGAGTGGAAGAAGGGCATGTCACCAGTTGTCAACGAAAAATAAAATAAAATGCATATAAAGAGAGCGCATGTACAAACCCATTTGTGACTTTTTTTTGGGGTGGGGGGGGGGGGGGCACAAATGTAGCGCCCCTATTCAAGGCTATTGTTAAGAAAATAATACTTCCTTGTTTCTCACCTGCAACCATTTCTCTATGTCTATGCTGCAACTTAACGTTTATTTATTTTCCTTTCTAGAAGCCTGCATTTTAAAATGGCCAAGAACAACAATGCCCCGCTCTCGTGCAATATAAAACCGCCCGTACATGTCCGACTGGGTGACCATAAAGTTGACTTCCATAGCGGATGCAGCGTCATCGATATTACCTTCAACACATTTTACGTCGAGGTACATATTGTTTTTTTAATAGATGTTTTTTCGCTACTTTTATAGATCTAAAATTAGCTCAGAAAATATGAAACACATTTCTGTCTACTCCGACGATTACATTTAAGATTTAACATGTTATTATTCCGTATATATATATATATATATATATATATATATATATATATATATATATATATATATATATATATATATATATATATATATATATATATATATATATATATATATATATATATATATATATATATATTAAATAATGAAAAAGAGGCCTTTATCCATACGTTTTGTATGGAAATGAAGGGGCAATACATGTACATTTTTACTTTATACCACAGATTGGGGAAATACATTTCCACAACCATCACACCGCTTGGCTTAAAGTCCAGGTTCAAGTCAAGGAAAACAATAACGGTAATATTTCTTTTATGTGTTTTTATCTGGTAATAACTACTTTCCCGTGCCCGATGACATTGTTTACTACTCTCCTGCTAGGGCTCACTATATTAGCTGTATGAATGTTTGAGTTGTGGGCCATAGGTCATTCTTCCATGTTGTAACAAGACAGTTTTGCCTGACATGTTTTTCCTACCCGACAGAAACGTATAGTACACTTTGTACTTAGAATACTGAAGCGTCGTTTAGATATAACCTACATACATGGCTGAGGGTATTGGCAGATAGTGTAAGACCAGCTTTCACGACTTCAAAAAACGGGTAGACTTGTTTCCATGACTTCAAAAAGCTGGTCTTGATTGCATGTAGGTATCAGTTAATCTTATGCCAGTACGTACCTTAATATATTTTTAGATTAAAAACATATTACTGCACATTGCTGGACGGAACACCACACGGACATGGGTGTGGGATGGGGTTCTCACAAAACGACCAATAAAGCTGAAGTTTTTGATTTCAATTGCTTGGCCTGCTTGTAATTAGCCCTGAGGGAAAAAAGGCGACAAAAACGCGGACCAGACGGAGACAGTGTGACGGGCAGGGCAGGTTTGTCCATTCCTGTTAGATTCTCACACACATATCATAGCAAGCATTGACCTAGGTTAAAGTTGTACACATACTATGCTCATTGTCGTTTTCTTACAAATAGTTTGTCGGCATTTAACACATTTTGAAACCTATTAAATACGCAACTTTTATAAAACACAATTTTATACAATTTTCCATAGAATCTTTCACATCACTAAATACTGAAATAAAATGGCACAGATACTTGAATACTTATCAAAAGGGAAGCAGAATGTATCTGTGCACGAAACAAATTTGAACTGAATAGAAATGGCTATAATGAATTATAGGGCATCATTGTTAGTCATGTTACGATAATCAGTGTTTAGGTGTCCCTAAAGTCACAGCTACGAGTGTATATATATCAGTAGTTGTGTACAACATAATAATGCCAATTACGTCTACTTCCCAAATATCGTGAAATGATCCTTTTAATCAGCATATTCTAATTACTTTGGACCATGTGGCTGCAGTTATTATTGGCGGCCTGGATCGCTATTGCAGGTGACGTTTCTTCCCATTCCGGATCTGGTGGATTTAATTGTCCATACTAAACATATGATACATGCACCTGGAGATTTTCACCAAGAAAGTGACCCTTCACCCTTTAAGGGTCGCATAGTGCTGTAATGTACCGTTGTCCTCATGATACACGAAAGCATTCCTAGTGAGTAACTCGCCAGTGCCGCATTCAGACATCATGCCGACCCTACGGGATTGAAGGGTCGGCATGATGCATGAATGTAGCCCTTGCCCTTGTCGCCTATGGCTATGGGGGCGGGACCTCTCTGCACCACCAGCCATGGTTTGTAGGACCTACTGGTTTAGAGCTCTCTATACAAACTACTAACATTTGATACCACCTATTCGTGTAATAATACTGCTGTGGTGTGTTGATTAGTTTAATTACTCAGTATCGGTAGTAAAAAATGTCAAGTTGTTGTATCCATTTTGTTCCAGAGGAAAATGACGATGCAAACAAAGGGAAAAAGCGTACGTCAATGTTGAGGAATAATCTGTTGTGTTACATGTTACCTGTGTAGGCTAGACTTAGACAGAACATTTACATACTTTCTTGCCGTTACACCTTTCCTATTTTACTGCTTAATCTATCTTCTGCTCTGCCATATCTCATGCCAGACCACCTTATATGACTATTTGTTACAGGAAGCACATAAATTATGTATCTTTAAAAACAAAATACGTGATTTGAATTTTGAACAACCAACTGTGGTGATATCGTATGCACATGTAGTTTAGTCAGGGGTAGGAGAGAGTAGAGGAGAGGAGTTCTAGATTAGATCCTCGTCATTTTGTGATATTAAAGTGTGCGATGATATATATTGATGTTATATTGCTCACTGGGATGTTTAGAGCACACCACATAGGCTGGATCTAAGATAGTTTGGGTTCCATGTGTGATGCAGTCTAGCAGTATTGTCATTTGTGGTAAGCACTGTGTCAAAGTTTAGTCTTCCATTTTATAGCTTCCTCCTGTTTTAATAATTCATTTGCAGCTTCTCCTTATGTGCTGATATAACTGTAGTGAGTAAACATATATCGAGGGAAATGGGCATTACCTATGCCACATGTACACACGTATCTATGGTATATCTTTACAACCGAACCGATTGTCAAGCATTTCCTGTCCTTTTACGTTGAAGTAAAAATGATCCGCTTCCAATTCCAGCTGGGGGACAATCTTTTCCTGTTACTCCCATTTTCTATTGATTTACAAGTATTGTGCCTCTACATGGGTAAAAATCGACACGGTCGACACGGCGACACGGCCGTTTTAAAAATCGACACGGGCGACACGGCCCTTTTAAAAATCGACGGACACAGACCTTCTTATAGACCCCTAGTATATTCTACATACTTAAAGATGGACACGGCAACACGGCCTTCTTGCTAAAAATCGACACGGCGACATGGTCAATTATGTGGGTACCCATGTAGAGGCACAGTATTTCCTCCGCAAGTTCCCAACAATCGAACCCACCCAGGCACACACATACCAATAGCATTTAGATGGATGCACCGATTAGTTATAAGCCCATGACTATCGCTATTTCCGTCACCATTTCAGTTTCATATCTATACTACACATAAGTATTGCCAAGATGTTCCGTGAGATGTGGAGAAGTAACAACTATTTAATGGCTTTAGACTATACAAACTTTTTTTTTAATGCGGAGAATTGTATTTGGCATGATGCATCACAAATATTACTGAATTACCTTGGGACTAAAATCGGTCTTCTATATTGACCAAAGTGAGATATACTACATGTGTGGTTCCATTGTCACTTGGCGAGATCATCGTGTTTTGATCCTTTCCCCCAATCAGCAGATTGGTTAAAATATGTTCTCCAAACTTATGGATTCAGGAGACTTAAAGTGGAGGACTGCAGTTAACAAGTTCCAAATGATGCCACACCCTCACTCAGATATTGGCGGAGAAGAATTTTTCACCATCACACGCAAGAATGTAAATTGAAATTCTCTGTATATTTAAGACCGTTTTAATAGAATAAAACAATCAATGAATAAAGTAATTTTCATAATCTCTCTATGAGAAAAGACTTGGTTATACATGATTCGTGACATGTCCCGTTTGTATCTCTCATTCCAAAAATGTAATCTATTTTTCCTAGATGAACTTTGATCTACTCAACATATCCGGCTTGAGGTTGGTGCTGCACCAGCCTTCACCCCTATGGAAAGAATTTAAAATAGACGATATTTCAGTCTACAAAAAGCAATTACAGGTGAGCATTGTAGGTCTGACACTCCTATTAAAAAGTATTAACTTCTTGGTAAATAGCATCCCCTTTTCATACTTTTAGAGAGCATTTCATGCACATTGTTTTCCTCACTAGTGTAAGGCCAGCATGATTTAATTAAGGCCACTTCATATAGTATACTTGTTTCTCATCACTAAGCCATGAGAAATATGGCGAGGGCGCTTTTCTTCTTTTTTCTTCTGAAGCCTCAATCGTATTGGGTATTGCAGGTTCTCGGAGAACCAGATTCACATTTCAGTAACTAAGAGATTAACGATCTGCAAAAGTTCTAAATATGTATTTTTCCCCAGCCCATTACATTTGCTGCACTGTAAGCTTTAATTACTGGACATCGATTCTCTCTCTTTGTAGCTCTATAGTGATCGATGCCCAGTTTTATACTTCAGACCAGTGGCTCATTTTGGCTGTTTTTTGCCTCACAGATTGCTTCTAGGGCAAAATCCTGACTAGGTGCAAATATATTCTCTATGCCAATGTGTAATATGAGGGTAGAAAACACTGGAACCTCAGTTAGAAAAAATCCTACTGAACAGTTTTTGAGAAAATTAGGGTTTTGTTGCATATTTTTGGTGTTTTTAGTACATTTCCTACATAAACCGTGAACGCCAGCATTTCTCACTTTTCAGGTGTTTAGAATCAGAATTTGACTTTTTTTTATTCGCAGTAGGATTTCTGAGTATCGATCCATTCTAGAAAAGCTATTCTTTGGAAAAAATACTTAGTATTTCTTGATGATTTTCGTTGCACAAATTTAGGGTTGTAATATAAAAACTGCATTGTCATCCAATCAAAGTGTTTATGCACTGTTGATGGTCACCCCCTCCCACCCTCTTCACTCTGCATTGAAGGAGGCAGGGGAGGTACACTTGTCGTATATAGCTGTTGACCTGCTTGCTGGGTGCATTTTCAATTTATGGGGTGCCAACTGTTCATGAAAGAAAAATCAAATAGAATTTTTTTTTTTTTAGTATCAGATTAATGTTACTACAATTCGTGATAGCACTTAAAGCATTATATTTGCATTAATATGAATGGTAGCCACCTTATGGGGTGCCAACTATTCATGAAAGAAAAATCGATAAGAATTTGTTTTTTATTAGCATTAAATTGATGCAACTACAATTCGAGATTGCATTTCAAGCATGGGGGCATTCAACGAATGGTAGTCATCTTAAATATATGGGGTGCCAACTGTTCATGAATTAAAAAAAAAAAATAGAATTAGTTTTTTTATTAGTATCAGATTAATGCAACTACAATTTGTGATTGCACTTAAAGCATTGTGGCATGCAGTGACTGGTAACAACCTTGAATGTATGGGGTGCCAACTGTTCATGAAAGAAAAAAAAGAAAGTTTTTTTTTTAGAATCAAATTAATTCAACTGCAATTCAAGATTGCATTTAAGCATTATGGCATTCAATGACTGGTGGCCATCTTGAACCTATGGGGTGCCAACTCTTCATGAAAAAAACAACTAAATTGGATTTTTTTAACAGTGTAAAATTAATGCAACTACATTTCAAGATTGCATTTAAAGCATTGTGGCATTCAATGAATGGTGGCCATCCTAAACCTATGGGGTGCCAACTGTGTTTGAAAAAGGTATCAAATAGACATTTTCTTATAATAGATATCAAATTAATGCAACTACAATTCTTCATTGCACTGAAAGCATTGTGGCATTTAGTAAATGGTAGCCATCTTGAATGGGTTGAATGAAGGAAAAATCAAATAGGATTTGTTTTTTTGATCAAATTAATGCAACTACAAGTCAAGATTGCATTTCAAGCATCGGGACATTCAATGAGTGATAGCCATCTTGAATCTATGGGATGCCAACTGTTCATGAAAAAAAAAATAGAATATATATTTTTTTATTAGTATCAAATTACTGCAACTGCAATTCGAGATTACATCAAAAGCATGGTGGCATTCAATGAATGGTTGCAATCTTGAATTTTGAAATGAACATACACACAGACATATTCATAGGCATGAACATGGTGTTCTCCTTCATTATAGATATTCATGGATTTCTACTTCTACTAAATATAGCTTTCTGTTAAAAGGATTCTGTTACATGGATGTCGATGTCCAGTTTTAGATATATATCCATATAGTGCATTAGAGTGCTATAATGTTGGACTGCTGTTTATTTGATACCAAATATTTGTCTAATTTTGTCATGTTTTTCCACTAAGATTTTTCAGGGAAAAAAATTTTAGGAAGGAGATTTTGGTAGTGCGCGCGGTGATGATAAACAAGTATATAATTTGGAGTGGCCTAATTCGGTACTTTCTAACTAAATTATGGATAATAAATGTATTGTGGTGTCACAAATTAAACACCAGATATAGTTCCAGTCATTTAAAGAAGCTTATTATTTGCAGTTGGAGCAAGAAGTCATTTTGCCAACCTGGTTGGGAGAAGAGCACGAGGATGCTGCCAACAAGAAAATCAACGTAAGTAGATATGTGTACAATACCAATTAACTCATAATGCACCAAATATCATGAAACTTACGTGAGGTGGGGTAAACTATATTTGCACCCTATGCAACACCCTTTGGGGGTTGTCGACTTTCCCGAACCACACTGTTGTAGATTGATTATACTCAGAAGCGTAATGCTTAATCTCCTGGTGGCTCATGTGTTTTTTTGTTTTTTTTTGTTTTTTTTATTTTTTTTTGCAAAAAATGCAATGATACCGAAACCTATGGCACCCATGCACCTTAGATAATTATCTAAGACCCACATGCAAATAGACTACACTTTCTAAACAATTAATTGATTGTCTAGAATCAGTCTAGAATGTGGCCCAACTCAAGGGATAGTCATCACCGAAATATAAATATGTAGGCCTAGTAAGACTATCCAATGAACATATTTATGTCTCCATCAGAGTTGGGTTGAGATATCCCCAACTCATCTTTCTGTCCCCTAGAGACAAAAACTTCCTATAACTAAATTATATTTTAATAGAGATGTAAATACAACAAAGTTGTGCACCTTGTATAACCTCATTTAACACCTGATGAGATCCTAAGAGATCGAAACCTTTAACTACCACCCATATTAATTATAAATTAATATATCTTCAAACATCAGTTTGGAGTTTTATGTCTAAGACTGGAGAGTGATCCACTCCCAGACCCTGGAGGAACCAGAGAGAGGCTCTGGGTCTTTGGTGATGATGTAATTTTGTTGATCCAACAATAGTTACTATGGAGACTTTGTGATGACAACGGAAGTTGACCTCACGAGGCGAGCATGGCAACCCAGCCAGTAGTAACAAGGTAGTGTTGAGGTGCGGCCGGTCCCCACTTTTGTCTTCAGAGCTCATGTGTTTTTATACACAGCCAGTGTTATGGTTATTTCCAGTTATCAGTGTGGTCCCAATGTAATCTATATCAGCTACATTTTATTAAACACATTTTCTCTCTCGAACAGGGTATATCTTCTTTAGCCACGGTTTGCGGTAACCTCCAACAGATGTGGGCATTAACAGACGCTGCCCGCCAGAACCAGGCCGCCGCTAACCTCGGCAGATACGATGTAAGTTTATCAAAAAGGTGTCCCATCTTGTAGCTGAACACAGTAGGCCTATCCTTAAAGTTCATGGCCTATCTGTACTGCATTTTAAACGGCCTTCAAGAATACTCTCAATCGTAAACAGCCCTCTGCTAGCTCTGCAGTGTAGCCTTTTATTTATATGCACGGCAGGAAACTTCTCTAATGCTACAATGCACGCCCGGAGTTTTATATTGATTATTTATTTGTTTATTAAATATAGTTTTCTTTGCCATTACAGATTGATGGAAGTTACGAAATCAACCTCCTGTCGTACACGTAGCAGCGGCATTTAATGTCGATGATCATATTCCATTAAATTCACCTTAACTAGAATTCTCACATCACCATGTCCACATGTTGTATCACCGCTAGGTTTGTATATAGAAGTAAGAGTGTTCGTCCTTTGAAAATTGTTATATATAGTCGCAACATATATTTATCATGACTACGGTGTAGTCCTGCATGTATTGTGTGTATCGCACACAATAAATGATATATAAACATGACTTTGTGTATACACGTTATCTTTAATAAAGTCTTTATACAACTGCATACGGTCCCCGTTCAAATTAATAATCAGCCCTCTGTGCTGTCCCGTCAACATTTACAACAAAACGTGATTGATTAAGCATTTTTATTTCAGTGGCAAGTGATCCTCAAGTTTTTAATAATCCAAGTGGTGTGTCGATGAGTTAATCATACAGCTTCGTTTAAGTATGGTCGAAAGACAATAAATATTTTGACATTTGTTATTTAGTTTACAGTTGGTAGGTAGATGCATTAAGACAAGTGACGCATTATAATGCAACGTTCGACAATAGGGATTTGGCATGGACAATTTGGAATATATCAAGGTAGTATCCTTTAATGCAATCGATACTACCGGTAACAAAACTTCAATGTCTGCGAGTATCGGCTTCACTTGCAACATTGCGTGCAATTAAATAAGTTAGACCTTGCAAAATAAATGAGTTTTCAGATCCATACACGGATTTTACATATAGATTTAATTCCCTAATCATTTAATATTTAACTTCTTCAACATGATAGTGTTATTATATATGCTAATAATAAATAGCGATATACGTATATACTAAATGTTGGGGACGAAACACGGTTCACTTGAAACGTTTCTCAAAACACATGAAAGGTGATATTCAATTGCAATACCAATATGACCATGCCTTGATGAGTTATGAAGGTATGAATTTCTTACAGACAGGCATCCTGTACGGACATAGTACTGGCAACAAAATGATGAAGGCAACTATTTCTGCTTAAATAGCTTGCAGCAAGTATGTAATTCAGTAAGTTAAGTGATTCGTTTTAGCTACTGGTCAACTTTCATGTTTTTGACGCCTTTTTCAACGGCAGCAGCGGATGCTCCACCATCTCCTTTGCCTTTCTTTTGGCCGTCCTTTTGCTTTTTAGCTTTCTTAGTTTCTTCCTGGTCGATGAGCGCAGGCTTGACGAAGGGAATAAATTCCTTGTAGGCTGAAAGACGGAAAGTTGAAATCATAACATCACTGACAACTGGAAGCGGAAGAACTACAGACCTGTTCTATTCGCATTACATATAAATACAGAAATATACAACACATTAAGGTCTATATTTTCTATATTTTAAACTCACCTCTTCATTCGCAGAGTTGCATTCTAAAATTTACGGTATTATGAGATCATTGTTCAATAGAATATGATCATGGGCCCCAAAGAATCATTTCATCATTTGCAATACAAATTAACCCTACCTGGTGGCATGAATTGTCGGAGGGCTTCGGGTACAGTGACACCGGTCTCCGTCTGGTTATTCTCTAAGATGGCGCAGATAGCTCTCGTTGTTGCACACATCGTTGCGTTAAGCATGTGTACAAATTCAACCTAAAAAGAAAAGTATACACAAACTGTCAAATTGTTGCCCTATGCTTCAGATCCAGCCTTACTTTAGATGTTAAAACCAAGGGATTGGTTAAAATTGATTTCATAGAAATATTGTAAAATCAACAATGTATCGTTTTACCCCCCCCCCCCCCCTCCCCGAACAGCGGGGGACAGGCACAAACGTGTTCTACCCAAACACACATTTAAAAGAAAACATATTACTAATAGTAAATTTGCATGCTGAACCTACTTCTTGGTTCATTTTCTTGGTTTGTCCAAAGCGGACGCGTAGTCTCCGCGACTGGTAGTCTGTACAATTGGAGCAGGAGACAAGCTCACGGAACGCACCACTGGCCGGGTACCATCCCTCCAGGTCGTATTTCATGGCAGCTGCGTTGTTCAGCTCACCTGCAGAGATACAATTTTCTCATGAATATATAAATCAGTTCAACTAAAGTATCTAACTAAATCTACTATGTATTACCCAACAATTGAACAGATTTATTAACTTAGTAACCAGGTCTATATTTTCATTTCCATCAAAGGGTAATTTCGTCACGTTCGGAAGTGTATACTTTCGGTATCATGCAGAGGAAAAAACTACTGGAAAAGATTGAGCATGTGAGTGGCCTCACAGATGACTCAGGATAAGCTGGGTGTGTGAATGGATGTTTAACACCATTTCGACAAACCTGGGTCTGTAGCTTATCATGTGCAGTTAGATATAGTACTCCCTTATAACCATTTATTGGTCAATTCTGGCATCAGAAATGAATTCCTTGTTTAAAGGTACCCTCAAGTCATGTGTTCTATTCTGTTTCAGGCTAGCAGGTGGGTGTGGGTGAGCAGGTGTGTGTGGGAGAGCAGGTGGGTGTGGGTGTGCAGGTGGGTGTGGGCGACAGTCACCGGCTGCGGGCATGTACCGCCTACCAACTGTGACGTACATAGCGCGGCAATAGGTGACGACACAGAGCCGCCTTGTGAAGTGCAGGTATACTAATCCTCTGTCCAACCAACACACCCCCTTGTGAGTAGCAGCGGTACCACAGGTGGAAATAAAATACTCCATGTAGAAGACGGGTGGTACGGGAACTAAAAGTGATCGTTCTGTTTGGTATACACAGGGTATGATATGAATTTAATTTTTTCAGGGGAGGTCAGACATTAGGCTTGGGAGAGTGAGAAATTTTCACCAAAAAATAATACCCAATGAATTTAATTTAAGTTATTTAAATGTTATAGAGGGCATTTCAGCTCAGTTAGATGGTATTTTGATCTGTTAGATGGTACATTCATGCCAGAATGATATGACAGTGAATAGTGCTTTGCAGGCTCTGAGCTATATCCTACTTCAGGGTTGTCTTTTTCGTCCTCAAAATATTTGTTATGTATTGAACAAGAGTGGACAGCAGTACAGTAAAATTCCGCTATAACGAATTCGGTTACAACGAATTTTCGGTTATAACAAACAAATTGTGTTGCCCAAATCCAGTCCTATACTGTTCTATAGTATGAAAATCCTGTTATAACGAATTGGTTCAGACATAAATTCGTTTATAACGAATTTCTATTGGCCAAGTAATGGATATGTTACTGTTAATACCCTATTGAGAAGTAATTTCTCTTTGATACCTAAGCCCTACCTACCGCCACTCTACCCCTACACCTGCCCTGTGTAGGTGGCTGAGGTCCCAGGACTTCCCTTTGACGACTAAGCCCCTTCTGCCGCCTCTCCAACCCAACACCCTGCCCTATACAGGTGGCTCCGTCACCAGGACTTCCCTTTGATGGCCCTATACAGGTGGCTGAGTGCCCAGGACTTCCCTTTGATGTATGAGTCCCTACTGCGCTTACCTACCCCATACACCCCGCCCTATACATGTGGGTGAGCGCCCAGGACTTCCCTTTGACGGCTAAGCCCCTCCTGCCACCTCTCCAACCCACATCCCACCCTGTGAAGGTGGGTGAGTGGCTAAAATCACTTCTAATATGGTCTAAAAAGCTCTATTTGGATACTACGAAATTCGTTTATAACGAACTTTTTTGCTTGCCCCAAGCACTTCGTTATAACGGAATTTTACTGTATATATATTCAATTACCGTACCGGTATCAAAGGTAGTGCAGCGTATATTGGGCCTAGCATAGAACAAAGGATTCTGTCTGTTTTCGGAAACAGTGCATGACCGAATACACAGACGAGTTGGCACTGCAAAACACTGATTTGTGCAAATTGCTGTAGTATATTACACTGTTATACGACACAGTTGTAATATGATGGAACATAGGACAGTTAACAGGTGGATTAAGTGCACCGGTTAGCTCGATCCTGACACTTTTCAGTCGGACCGGGCATCCATTGCAGTGGGATAGATCAGTTTCAGCGAGTGACAAAATGTCAGGATCAAAATTGTTTTGGATATATCTACATTGATATAAGTTATATCAAGGTGATATATCACAATATCATGTTGTACTATATTGATATTTGAAACAGATGCACACAGGACATGTAGGAGGAAGAAAAGAGAGAGTATGGACACACTGTGCTTACACTACAGGTCAGTAGTGACCTCCCTGTGCTAAATTACCATCGGATTCAGTAAACGATGTCTGAAAAAAAGCGTCTCACCCCGGTTTGGTCTGCTGCCGAGATCTGTCCCATAGACTTAGCACTGAGCTGTTCAATATGTAATCGTTCAATGTCAAGGGTTGTCTACAGTCTCCCATAGGGTTCTATGTTGAAACAAATTACCACCATATTTTAGAAAAATTTTATTTTGTCTTTTTAGTGGACTTAGCGTTCAAATAGGAATTACAGCGCAAGCACACATTTACTCTATGTACTAATGCATCTATAGAAACCAAAAAGGAGGATTGAACGATAGAAATGTATGAATTATTGAACTTTTAATATTTTCGCCAAGGAGGCCATCGCTACCCGTCGCACAAGACTCAGGGTAACCCTGAGTCAATTACTGGGGGTCAACCAGTTTGTGTTCCCTTAAAATATTGCATATTTTATGAATGACACAACAAAGCGATATATGGGTAGGTTAGATAACAGATAGTGGATATATTACCTGAGACAATATTTACAACACGATAGGGAATGTTCAATGTCTGGAAGAACCGCTCTGCATTTGCGATCATTTCATGGAACATCTCCCATGATTTTCCATCCTTGGGTGAAGTAATACAAAACTGCTCAATCTGTAAGAAGAAACGGGAATATATAATTACTGAAATGAGAAAATAATTTATATTTAATGTACATTCTACCTGTGTAGTGAGAAATACATGAGACTTTTCATGCTTAGGAATTAGGTATTCCATCAATTTAAATGTCTAGATACTTTAATAAGTATGTAAAAACTAACCTTCTCAAACTGGTGCACCCTGAAAATGCCTCTCGTGTCGCGTCCATGGGAGCCAACCTCTTGCCTAAAGCACGTGGAGAGCCCAGCATAGCGGATCGGTAGGTCACCAGTGGCCATCCACTCGTCTCTGTGGTACGCGGCTATCGGTTGCTCTGAAGTGGCAATGAGGTACTTCTCGTCTACGCTTTTGTCATCAGCTTTCTCACTTCCCTTTCCGATAACCTAAAAAAGTACACATGTATGAGTATGGATGGGTACATTGAAAAAGTTTCACAAATATCCCCAAAACCTTGTTCAGGCTTTTAGACCTATGATCACAAATAAATATAGGACTTCAAATTTTCTCGGCTGTTATGTACATTATTTGAAAAGAGTATAATTCTATAGTGACACGTGAAATATGGTGGCGGGGGCATATGAGAAAACTACATTATTATTATGTCGTTACATTAACCCTTACCTTATAGAGTTCGTCATCAAACTGGCTAAGCTGTGCCACCTCCTGCATAACCTCCTTTCTCATGAAGAACGGTGTGTAGAGTGGGGTGTAGGACTTCTCTGCTAATTGTCCCAATGCAACGTTGATAAGAGCTTGTTCTAAGAACACCAATGGTCCCTGAAACGTGATACCAAGGCTACATATAATATGGGAAGTAAAATTACTGGCAATAGAGTGATGATAAATGGCGAAGTCAAGAAAGTGTACAAACTCGCAATCTATTCAATCCTTCTACTCAGCTGTACACTTCAGTACAAAGTCAGGGCATTGTCTATAGTGCTGCAACAAGAATTGCTCACTCCCATACCTTAAGGTAGTATCCTCGTGCCCCTGAGACTATGGCTCCTCGCTCCAAGTCCGCACCGTCCACCATGTGAACCAAGTCAACATGTGAATACTGCTTCCGTACTGTAGCATCACCAAACGTCCGTACAATCACATTCTCCTCCTAATTGAACAAACCGTATTACTTATTAGTTTTACAACTGGTCCTCGTTATTGGCCACATATGTGGTAATCTGGTCTATTCTTATATGGTTTATTTTGCTTAGAGCGATAAACTCAGGTGAATGGTATGCTTTTTAAAAAATATTGGGTATAAGTATGTGCAGCATGTGCTCAGTTTCGTAGAAGATAACATGATGATATGCAAACATCTGTACTTTCTATTAAAACATTTATAAAACTGGGAATTCACCTCATCGTTGCTAACAGGTACAGATTCGTGGAGCATGTTGCCGATTTCTTTGAGTGCCTCGTTTCGGTCGCTCTCTGCCTGAATTCGCTCCTCGTTACAGCGGGCCATATTAGCCTCGACGATCTTGCCCACCTCGCGGATCTGGACCACGGTGAGTGCGGCGAGCTGCTCACCGGAGAGGTTCTCCATACCTGACACCACCTCTTCTGGCAGTGTTGCATCATCACCGTCTGGTTCCTTGTCCTATATTGTAGGATGGTCATTTATATTGATATTAATCAAGTGTATGGACTGAACATTATATTTTCCGTTAAATACCACTACCGGTATTTCATTTTGGAGCGCTGCACAGAATGCACTAGAGATAGGAGCTACCTACTACATGATGATGATCATTGTATTGTATTATAATTAAATTCTATGAAATTATTTCATCTGGCAATGAACTTTCTTTATATCAATTAAAGAGCATACCTTCTTTTTCTTCCCGATGGTTCTGCTGCAGAGGTTTTTCATTTTATTCCAGTTATCTGCTTGGAATCTGACTGAAATTAGATAATTACCAAAGTCAAGTCACAGTAGCCTACTTTGTAGATTAATGTTTGACAGATCAGTGGAGTGTGGGGGTGGGGGGGGGGGGGACATTTTCGGGGGCCTTCGGTGAGGAGGGGCACAAAATATTCCATGCGCTTTAGAGGGGGGTGGGTCTGCGCCTCTGCGGGAAATCTCACCACCCCCGTATAATTAATACATCAACGCCACTGTAATACAATAAACGTCTAACTATTGGATGGATCAAAATTGTCTACGATTACATAGGTAGACCTATAATTGAATGGTGATCACATAATAGACATTTAATAGTGTTGGTTCCATAAATTAGGGGGGCGCAAAACATGAAAACCCTCCAAGCTAGGGGGGTGCAAAACTAAATAAGATTCTTTTGAGCAGGGGGTGGGGGGTGGGGGTTGGGGGGGGGGGGGGTCTCCCCATCCCAGGGTTGTCAACTTTTGGGAATGAGCAAGAGTGAGACTTTGTCAAACTGAAAAAGTGTGCGTGAAAATATTGGGGCGTGAAGCGCTGCGGTAGGCCTACGCTAGCACAGCGCTGCGACCAAGGTAGGGGGGATAAGGGGCATGACCCCCCAGAATATTTTGAAAATTTAGATGTCAAATGGTGCATTCTGATGACATCTTTGTAACTTTGTTACTAGTTGGAGTATTTAAAAAATTCTTTCAGTTCTGGAAAGCCCAGACTCTCAGAAATGCGTGAGATTGCTTTACCCATGCGTGAGAGCGTGAGAAAGGGTCCAAATGCGTGAAACTCACGCCCAATGCGTGAGGGTTGACAAACCTGGATCATCCCTGTCCTCAAGGCTCAAGGAGGGGGGAGGGCAGGGCCCAGGGGTAGACAAAAGGGAAGCAAAACTTGAAAACCCTCCAACTTCCAAGGTGAGTGGTAGATCTATGCTTTTTTTTTTTAAATATCTTTTAATTAGCAGCCTTATTTAATTGTCAATGCGCATAGACTGATACTAATTACAATCACAATCACACAGGAGCCACCTGTGGTCACCAATCAAACACAGCTGTAATCTAAACTTGTGCCCCTGCTGTCCATAGCCCACTGTTTAACCAATGAGCCATATGAGGTATAAGGTCTGAGTGCATACTATGTAACATGCCGAGGCAAAGTTGTACAATAACACGGTAATGTCATATAATTTTGTGTGTATATATACCCGCTGTCATTTTTGGCCAGTGACTGCCCCGGTGTTCCCCCCCCCCTGCTGTGTGACCCCCAACTCCCTATGCCGACTGTGTGAAAGGTGTGTGAAAGTGGTATACAAGATGGAAGTACCACTTGAGTGACTAGTTCACAAAAGGTTGAAAGACACGCATTGAAATACCACTATAGTGATTACTTCACAAAATATTGAAAGACATGTTCAATTCTGTTTACTCGTTCGCTGTTCCATAAATAATGTATTTCTCTATATAAGGTTTGAATGCAAAACTTTAATGTAAAATGGTATTACAGAACACAAGCTTTGTCAATAGGGGTCTGAACTTTCAATTACTTTGCATTTAAAAGGATATAGATCTACCCCCCTGGGTATGTACAGGGAAGATCAAGTTCATCAACCGCAAACGATGACTGTATGTTTCCCAGGAACCAATAAAACTTTGAAACTTGAAACTTGACTTGAAGTCAAGGAGTTGTAACAAACATGTCGTGTGCGAACTGTTGTAGGCTATTGTCATTGAATAAGAAAACATGATGTGTATTTCATCATTCATCAGTGTTAAGGGAGTGCTCATTTTTTAACAACAGGGGGGGGGGGCGGTGAGATTTCGCGCGGAGCGCGCGAATTTTTTTCACCCCCCCCCTCTAGAGGGGTCGAAATTTTTTACCCCCCCCCCCCGGCAGGCCGAAAATCGCGCGCGTTCGCGCCCCTTTGTAGCATAGTAACGCGCGGGCTTTTCCCCTCAAAACAGGTTGAATTTTTTTGCCCCCCCCCCCAAGAGGTCTCTGAATTTTTTACCCCCCCCCCGGTCAAGGGGTCCAAATTTTTTACCCCCCCCCCCCCAAATCCACCACCCCCCCCCTGTTGTTAAAAAATGAGCACTCCCTAACTGTGTTGTGACTGCCTACCCACTGATTCACTCAGCACAGCTTTGACTTTAGTACTTACGTTTTCGCCACCGCGTGTCAGCTTCTGAAACTCGATCAACGAGGGTGACATCCTTGAATCGCTTCGCCTGGTTCTCCCTGACTTTGGAGTCATCACCGCCCTTGTCAGAACGGAATAATTCTATGTCTAACACCATCTTGCTGGCAATAAATCCAAATCTATGTGTGAAAGACCGGTGTCTTGTCTCTCTTCCCGGCTGTTGCAATCAACGTGGAGGTCTTCGCATGCGCACAAAACCGGAAGTTATCCACCGGATCATGCCTCTCGAACGCTGCCACGCTCGTGATTTCCCGCCACGCTGTAGGCGAACCCTGTGGGCTTAGTCTCCAGAGCAAACGCAGGCAAATCCCTACGTGCTGCTTCGCGTTACTACTCTGGCTCCCAGCAGTGACGAGTAGCACAACGTATGGATTTACCGGTGTTTGCTCCGGAGACTACCTGTGGGCTACAAGTTAGATTAGGGAGCGTTCATTATTTATGGCAGGGGGGGGGGGGGGGTGAGCATTTGAGGGGGGGGGAGGCAATTTTTTTTAGGGGTATTCAAAGGAGGGGGGCCTTTTTTTTTTTACCTAGGGGGGGGGGCTTTTTTTTTCAACCTATTCCGAGGGGGGGGGGCAATTATTTTTGACGTATTCGATTTGCCAAACGCTCACCCCCCCCCCCTGCCATAAATAATGAACCCTCCCTTAGAAGGCTATGTACAGAAGCAAAGGGCGGCGACAAGGACTGGGTGTAAAAAATAATGAGAAAAAAGCTAGCGGTTTATGAATATGTGGTCGTAGATATTATATGATAGAAGTAAGCCAGCTAAAAATGTTCATTATATCATTAGGAGGGGTGGTGTAGGGGGGTGTAGGCCTCAGTATGTGAGTTCGAATCCTATGAGAAGACCCGAGTTTTCAACACGAATAATTGTCCAAAGTCTCCACACAACATCCACAAAACCCGCGGACAGCATCCACAAAATGTCCAATTAGCTAGGGTATTAAAATAAGTGCAATATGAAAATGAACCTATAGAGCTTGAGAGAGAGAGGAAAGAAAAGGGACATGGCAACTCATTTCATCTCAATATTATGTGGGTATTAAAAGAAGTGCAATATGAAAATGAACCTATAGAGCTTGAGAGAGAGAGAGAAAAGAAAAGGGACATGGCAACTCATTTCATCTCAATATTATGTCAATATCTTTGATAAAATCCTTCCTTGATAAAATCCGTCTTTGGTAAAAATCAATTACCATTCTACAGTGTAGTTACTCGCCAGGTTTGCATAAATTTGATATCAAATACACCTTTTCATGGTCTATATTTGGCCTCCTACAGTCTTTGTTATAGAGTCAATTACGAGGACACTTGGTTACTACCCATAGGCTACATAGTGCATTTGGCTTAGTTTTTTTTTATATTGCAATTTTTAAGAATGGATGTTTTATTCTGCCACCCTTACTTGATTCCTACATTGGTTTGACTTTTTTTATGAGATATTTGCTCCCAACCACTAGGAAAATCAGGATATTGATGAAATCACATAGTAAACCTCATATTGTGGTGGGTATAGAGGTCACTGCTACATGTGTATTATATTATTGGTATTATTGTGGGAAGTGCGACGGAAAACACACAACTGTCATAGGAATAAGCCAGGCAGCCCCCTCCAATGTCCAAGAAGGTGTGCCTAGTCGCCACTCATATTAGGGGACATGTGCGGCGTCTAGGCACCTTAATAAGTTGTCCCATCAAGACTCTAACGCAGTCGAGTACGGGAACTGATAGTCTCACCGCCGGTCGCACCATTTGAAGTCTAGAGCTACTAATGTCATTGTAGATGTCTATGTAGACATAATGTGTAGTCTTCATTGTTGTGTTGCCTTTCTCTTTTTCCTTTACATCCTACTCCTTGGTAATTCAAACTATGAAAAGAACTCATTGTGTTTAGGAGAGTTTTATTAACACATGATGCCCACATTAATGAGAGATCCTACATAATATTATTATATCATCATCAGATTCCATGCTCACAGTCTTCATCCCAGCCAATCCTTTCCCCAGCCTTCTCATTCTCAGACTTCATGAATTCCATAAGGGGCTTGAAGTACTCCAGTATGGGCTCTGCTGTCAGAGTACGGGTCCCTAAGGCAGCCTCCAGGACATCCGGCCATGGCATTGATGATCCAGGCTCCATCAGGGCTCTATAAATAGAATGTGCCAGCTCTTTCATTCTATTTTCCTCAATGATTCTCCAACTATTTGGTTAGAAGCCTTATTAATTTTTCAACTTAAGCTAAAGTAGTCATTTCTAATAACAGTAGGGGTTGGTGGATTTCTAGAGATATTGGGGGTTGAAATTAACGTCTTGAGTCTCCACAAGAGTCTGCCCCTTCTAATCAATAGGTAGCGATATGTAGTGTGACACACATGCATGAACTTCCTTTAGCAAAGGAGAGGGTCCATGCATATAAATACATCTTCATGTAGAAGGTACATTGTAAACATATATGTATGGCAACTTATCAGTTGAAAACAATTAAACAAATGATGTATGATGACACAGAGGAAAGCCATTTACAGACTTACATACTTTCTTTTATCAGTGTAGACTTTGCATATTACTAACCTCATAATGGAACCTGCTGCCTTACTCTGATAGATGCTACACCTGTGTAAGGGCAGAGTACTGTTGGATGCCTCACACAGTGCCTTGTGGATCTGGAACTGCAAAAGTCCTGCCACAAAATACCTTGGGAAAAGAATTAGGTAGCGACAATAGGAAGAGTCTGACAAATCTGATACCAAGCTCTTTGTGGTTCAGGTCACAGTTCATAATATTATACAAAAATGGCACTTATTAATGGTCTACACTATAGAAAAAGGTGCTTAGGTTTTAAACATGTTTAGGTCTAAACATGTTTAAAGTCTAAACATTTTACTAGGTTTTTGTTTTCAAATCATTTTCTTTGGTATTTAAGGCTGTGTCTCACAAAGTCGGGACAATGGAATAGTCTTTGACTGGGTGCCATCTTTGACCGGCTTGATAGAAAACGTATTAAGATATAAATGAGCTATTAATTACTAATTTAAAGTGTTATAACATCCACAAACCTTTTCATGCCATTTATACTTTGAGCCTTAAACACTTGATATATAAAACAATAATATGCTAAATGATTGAATTTCTAAACACTTTATTTTTCCAAACATATCAATTGATTTCTAAACACTTTGGCCTCCTAAGCACATTGATTTATAAATACTGAGCTAAAATGACATTATTGGCCAGAACATGTTTAGGAATATATTGTGTCAACAAATACGTAGCAGAATTGTGTTTAGGATCGAAACACCTTTTTTGCAGTGTAAGGCCTATACTTCATGCTTAAGAGATATTTCATGACCCCTATCTCCAGCGCTTAAACAAGACCTGCACTTTTTTTTAACCCGGAGCTTAAATGCGACAGGACATGTGTATGCCAAATAACAGAACTATTGATACCAGACAACAATTCATCTGGATATCTTTTAAATCTATCAATCTATCAATATGAGAGAAATCCTCTGACAACCAATACGAAATTCAAATAAATCAAGTGATTTTAACGGAAACTGGTATGGGGTCCATATGAAATATGCAAAACCATTGGGACTATGACTTTAAATATCTCACCTGATATATGGGACATTGTTTGCCACATGGTACTTTGCTCCTGGGTCAAAGTCGGATGCAGAACGATCCACTGGAGGAGATAAGCCCTGGTGGGAGCACCTTGAAGAGAGATGAGCATGGCTCAATTTTGAACTTGAGAAGAGTATTTTGAAAATGTCAGTTATATATGTAGAGAGAAATATAGCACAGGATACCTAAAATTATTCCCATGAACATGCTTAGTAAGAAGATTTGCTACAAAGGTATTATTACCTCAGCCTCCACCAGTCTTCATTGTATTCACCGGGTGGGGTGCTTCCATCAAAGACATCCCATCTCCACAGGTCAATCAGGTAGCCATATGGCAGGAAGGTTACTTGCCTCAGTGCCCTTTCCATTAGAAAGTTCATGTCCATTTCTTTGAACAAAAAATGCAAGAATTGGTTTATCTCACACTATAATACTCCCTGTCATAGGTGTTATAACGTAGCTACAGGTATTCTACGACATGTGCAACATGAATTATTATGGCTCTCTCACTAAAGCCAAATACCTATCATGTATTTTAAAAGGAATTTTGTGCTGCTCACGATACTAAATAAAATACTTACCAGGGTCCTATTCCATTCCTGCAGATTTTCCTTATAAATTTTGTAAATCTCTGGGAGCATGCCCCTATAAACTCTTTAATTATAATATATGTTAACCAACTGTACATGACATTATAACTATGGCCAGCCTTCCTTTCTGTTTGTCGACATTTTCTGCTTGCCTGCTTGCCTTACTACTTGTTTGCCTAGTCTAACTGCCTACCTGTCTGACTGCCTGTCTACCTCACCCCCTCTATGCTGCTTGTGTTCAACTTCACATTAACCTTTCTGGGCTTCAATATCACATGAATCTTTTGGTAAAATATGGCCAGACCAGGCTGGCTATACTTACGCTTTGTATCATTAAAGTTTGGCAGCAGGCCAACCTCGTTAAGATACTCTGGTGTGGAAACAGATAGTTCCATGATGTCTCCTATCGCCTCATGGAACCCTATAAAATGGGAAAGTATGTTTAATGCTTATGTTTTTTACCATTTTCTATTTTTGCGCACTGTCTTATCCTACAAAACAGGATTAAACCAACATTAGTGTACCAACCAGCATTAGCGCCATCCCTAAACTTGGTAGGTTGGTGTTTGTACTGTTGGAAGTAGACAATGTGTCCCATCTCATGATGTGTGACAAACAGCCAAGACATGTCTATTTCGGTGCATTGTTTGATCCTACAAAGCAGAATTAATACTGACAGTCTTCACACAGGTGAGCAAAATATGTAGCTACATCAGAGAAACCTGATAGAGTGTCAACAAATAAGCAAAACACTTTATACACTGCTCTGCTCAGCTCACCTGAAGTTCATTTGATTGTAAAAATCTCCACTATCCTGATATATTCAATCAAAAGAGCTTGTTTATATCACTCTTAGGCCCTGGAAAGAATGGGGTATTTTTTCAAATAGCTAAAGACCTCCACACCTTTACACTGACAGTCCCACATAATACTTTTTGAATGCAACAACTACAGTACTCAACTCACCTGAAGTTTTTTTGATTGTAAAAGTCCCATGCTGATGCATGACAGACAACCTCCCTATCCTCTGGTTTTTCAACCATTGAATCTGTCCAGAAGCTGTCTACCATTGGGTCCATTCCAATGGACACAAAGAACTGCTCTGACAGTTTAAATACACGTTCAACATCATAGCCCTGTATAAAGAGCACAATAACTATATTTTACAGTACATCAGTTATTCCATTTCTGTTTCTTTTTTCATCTTAACCATAAGATGTTATAGAGCCCCAAAATCAATTGGCAAGATGAAACAGTCATATTGAAATGCAATCATAATAATCCCTCCCATATGAACATGATTATAATTATGATAAGTCACACCTGTTTTATCATTTCATCTGTGACATCCACACTAGGAGTGTCAGGATATGGACGCAGAATGGGCTCAATAGAGTTCCACCCCTGTGCCCACATATCACCTGAAAAATATATCCTCAAAAAATTACATTGGCCTTGGATTTGAGGAAGGGAGAGGGTCATCATGAAAACAATCATTTATGTATGGGTACATAATTATGCAGATTTCTTTAGTGTTATTTGTATCAGTTGTTGTATGCCCAAGTTAACACCCAGTGGGCACAAAACATTGAATCAACGTTGATAACTGGTTGTCAAAGTTGGTTCAATGTTGTTTCAACATTGATTCAATGTTGAACTGATTTTTGTGCCCACTGGGCAGCCCAGTTGTCACAAAGATGATTGCTTGAGATTTATGCAATAGATTATGGGAGAATACCTAAGAGATGAGCTGGTATGTGTCCAGAGGCAGGGAAAGTGTTATTTGGGTACTGCTGTCTCAGTTTACGGCGGGTGTAAGCATGAATCTGCATGTAAAGTGGTTTGGTCTCCTCCCAAAGGTCTTCACACATCTGTTTAAAGCCAGGTGTGTCATATGAAGAACGCCAGAAGTCTCCACCATCATCATAACCTAGGAGAAACACCATTACAAATATCTTTTTCTAGTTCATACAATGTGATGTAAACCCATCCTATGCAATGCACATATCTGGTGAATTGGGACATTTACGACTATATGAATCCTAATAGTAAAGGACCAGCACTTGTGACAATAAGGCCCATTTCTGGAAAAGTAGCATATTGTAGTAATCAGGGGCAGGCTATTCAATTTCTACATGAGCTACTTTTTCAACATTTGCAGATATGTTGGTATGGAATGTGCTCACTTGTCTGGTAGTTGAAAACACTTTTTCATCTGGTAATACTAATTTCATGATTTGCCAAATCAAATGTGTAATGTATTAAATATCTTACCGTTGATTTCTGCTGCTTCATTCTGCAGGTTAAACATCTCTGTAAACAAAGAAGTCATTTTGTTTCCTGACACTTCTCTCCACCCTTTCCATGCCCAGAGCAATTCATCCCAGTCTCGGGAAGTTGCCATGATGTGAGTCAGATCTGTAGAAGTTATAAACATCTCTTTGAATCCCGTAGACACATGCAAATCAAATATAGAAAATTACTTTTTAATCTAATTAGAGTTGCAGGTTGGCAATCCTGAGAATTGGTATGACATTATACAAGGCATATCTTTAATACATATATTTGTTCAATCATGGCAAAGACTGCAATAATGAATCTCAATTTATCTTATATATACCTGGGTCAAGTGGATAGCAGGTACCAGAGGTGTCACCTGGTTTGTTGCAGACCTTAGCAGTGGAGTAGATTGCCCCTAGTTCCCCAAACACTTTGCTGAGCTGTAAGCGTAATAGTGCTAATTCACTGGCAGGAATATCATCTATGATCTCTTAATATGATATAGGCCTACTCCTTCATACATTAATTAGATCTACATTTAGCATGTTAATGCTATGAAATAAATGAATGTTGAGAACCGAAAAAGCTCTTTTCAACTATGGGGTTTCCTTATTTAAGTTTACCCTTTAATTTCAACATCATTCCCTTCCAATTTGATACTCAATGTAATAATTCATGTTTTGGTTCCTAATTTTAGGAGCAGCTTCAGTTTAATATCAAAATTAAGCATTGATTTAATGTAGCCAGGTATTTAAATGATTGGATACTGACCCTTTCAAACTTATCTGTAGGAAGGCTGGAGTAACCAATGTTCACTACTTTGGAGAAAAGTCTCCGGACAGGAGCCGAGAAGTTCTGCCAATTGAAGGTCATTGCACCTTCATATGCTTCATTATCAAAGGCAGCAACCTTTCCTTGATACTCTACCTACAGAATAAAAAAAGTGGCAAAAATGTCTCATGATATGTATAATGTCATCAAGTTGCTTTGGTACCAAGGGCTGGTAGGATACAGGCTATCATTTAGGCTTTATCCTGGAAATTGCCCCTATCTTACAGCAGAATATAGAAAAAAAAGAAAATCAGCTGCATATGGTTCTACACACATACATAGAATAATGATGCAGGTAATCTACTACATACATGTATTTTCATCCAGGATTTCTGATATGAGATGTTTTATGTAGGCCCTATAACCAGAACCCCTTTGAATAGAAGCACTTACAGATACATCATGATTGTAGTCTGTTAGGTTTGTATTATAATTCCAGTTTGACACAACTGACTCACAGAGGACCATGCTAGAGAGCTCATTGTACCTCTGTAACCAGATCTTCCCAGCCTCCTCATTGTCTGCATCATCCCGTACACTAAGTCTTGTCAGGCCTTCCCGGTCTGCCAGTACACCTGAACCACAGACCTCATCAAAGTCCAGTGGCACACCGGGTAGCGGGCTACCAGAAATGAGGACACCCATGCAGAGAAGGCATATTGCTGGACACAGCACTACAGAGAGACGCCCCATGCTTGCTTTTTGAGGACTTGCCTTATTGGTGGTGGCATGGACCTGCTTTGAATGAGAGTTTAATCAGATATGTCATGAGAGTGTGGAGGCATGCCACTGGTCTCTTTCTGTGAATGTGATAAGGAATTTATTGTCATCTGTACAATGTGAGTAGGTCTACACGATTTATCATTCATTCAACTAGATTAGCATGGGGATGTGGTCACCCCAACATCTGGAAAACACGCATCGAGACACATGACCGAGATAAAAGTCAGCCTGACTACATATTCATGAGAAGCTGTGGATATGGATATGATAAATGAAACGTTGGAGTTATAAAAATAAGAATTGTGGTGTGTTTAAAATTATAACATTATGATATATCCTATAATAGGTAGGCCTATACTATCCAATTCATTCCAATCCTTGTGTGCATGAACTAATGGGCACGGATATCTTGAAGTGAACAAGAATAGTTATTGCATACCAGAAAACATTACGGCTATGGTAGCAGGTTATTGTGCACTATTAATATTACGTAATTCTAATTTCTTTTAAAACTTTTTTTTTCAAACCTTATTATGACCAAAAATAACGTTTTAGTAAAGACTTTACCTTGAGTTATTATAACATTTCTTAGAGATTTTTATGGGTTCTATGACTTAAGAATAGAAGAGTAAACTGCATGTAAACTCGTATTATCTATATACTCCATATTTGTCAGGATGTGATTGATGAAGAGAGATAAAACATCTCGCTGGCCAGGAGCTTATATGGTTTATGTAGATACGTCTTTTGTTGTCTCTCTCCTAATCGTTTTGTACCCCTTTCTTGGTAATTAAAACTATGAAAGGAACTGAATGGGTTCATGAGAGTTTTATTAACATATTCTGTATCGCTGGGTACACAAATGCCTAATTTCATTGGAGATCATAATGCATTATCAGATTTAATGTGCACAGTCCTCGTCCCAGCCAATCCTCTCCCCAGCTTTCTCATTCTCAGACTTCAGGAAATCCATAAGGGGCTTGAAGTACTCCAGTAAGGGCTCAGCTGTCAGAGTACGGGTCCCTAAGGCAGCCTCCAGCACATCTGGCCAGGGCATCGATGATCCAGGCTCCATCAGGGCTCTATAAATAGAATGGGCATGCTCTTTGATTCTATTTACTTCCCATGCATATGTAACGATCAGTTTATAGGTCCAGACCTTATGCAAGAACTATGCTGTATTGTATATAGCAGATAGCTGTTATTCAGGACTAACACCTACGAACCACTTGTAGTACAGCATAGTATTAGCCTATGACCGTAGGGGTCCCGTGGATATGCTTCATGCTAGTATTCTCAAGTTTTTTAAAAGGTCCCATTATGATGTCAACACTACAAATTGTCGGCCTAGTCGGCCTTGTTGTGCCCATAGGGAGCAATCATTTCTAATAAAGCCGGGGGTTGGTGGATCCCACCACTACCTTAGACTAGTAAGAGGGGTTAATTAACATTAATGTCTTAAATCCCCCCCCCCCTATAAGTACCCTCCTGTCACAAGCATTATGTAGAGATACATGTAATGGGACAAACATGTATACACCTGCATCAGCAATGCAGTGGGTTGATGTTTATGAACGTATTTCTGTATAATACAAGATAGATTATATGGCCAATTCCCTCTGAAAACAATAAGATGATAATTTCATATGACATGCTAAACAGAGTCCAGGCATGTCACTAGAATTACGTCCAGTATTGCCTGATTCCCTTCTAAATGGTGCCAGGCAATGCTGACACTATGTAGAGTGGAGGGTGAGTCAGACAATGCTGGACTCTTTGAAAGGGAGTCAGCCGATGCCGGACAGTCGGTTCTTGAGGCAGAGTATAGCCTTGCCTGAATGTGAAAGTTATGCTGAAAACATGCCTGTCTAGGGAGATATTACTAACCTCATAATGGAACCTGCTGCCTTACTCTGATAGATGCTACATCGGTGTAAGGGCAGCGTACTGTTGGATGCCTCACACAGTGCTTTATGGATCTGGAACTGCAACATTTTTGCCACAAAGTACCTGGCAAAACAAATGATTAATGTGTATCATCTAGGAATGCAATGGGGTAATGGATATATTTATACACACACACATATATATATATATATATATATATATATATATATATATATATATATATATATATATATATATATATATGGCTGTGTCTCACGAACTTGGGCCAATATTTTTGTCTATGACTGGGTGCCGTCTATGACCGGGGGCTGTCTATGACCGGGTGCCGTCTAGGACCAGCTATCCAAACAACTTTTTTAGATAGCCGGTCATAGACGGCCCCCAGTCATAGACGGCCCCCGGTCATAGACGGCACACGGTTATAGACAAAAACATTGGCCCAAGTTCGTGAGACACAGCCATATATATATATATATATTCTGAGGAGCACACATACTCCATGTGTGTCTAGGTAAGGTCCATTTTTGAGAAAAGTTTTTCTAGGACAGGGGTGAACTCACACATTGGGATACAGATTCCAGCTTGCTTCCATCTGAGTTAGGTAAAGCAGGCAAGTCTTAAATTCCTACTAATGGTTTTCTAATGCTTTTTTCTCTGGTATGGCAGCTGTTTCTGATTGTATTTATTAGATATATATTAGAGAATACTACTTTAAATATCTCACCTGATGTATGGTACATTGTTTGCAACATGGTACTTTGCACCTGGGTCAAAGTCAGATGCTGAGCGATCCACTGGGGGAGACAAGCCCTGGTTGGAGCACCTTTAATCAGGATGGATCATGTTTGCATTTGAGCAGAATTTATAAATGTCAGTTGTTGATATGTGTGGATCAATTAATATAGGCCCACATGAAATACCATTACTCCCAAGAACATGGTTGTTGAGGAGAGTTGAATGTGTTATTACCTCAGCTTCCACCAGTCTTCATTGTAGTCAGCAGGTGGGGTGCTTCCATCAAAAACATCCCATCTCCAAAGGTCAATCAGGTGAC
Source organism: Harmothoe impar (assembly GCA_947462335.1). NCBI lineage: Eukaryota > Metazoa > Annelida > Polychaeta > Phyllodocida > Polynoidae > Harmothoe > Harmothoe impar. Next base: position 61,178,742 of record OX381704.1, read on the forward strand.
CAAATGGCAGGAAGGTCACTTTCCTCAGTGCCATTTCCATTAGGAAGTTAATGTCCATTTCTTTTAACCAAAGTAGAAGAATTGTTTCATCTGTCATGAAACTGTACACACCTCTAGCCTCTTTGAAGTTCTAGTCGCTCGCATTACAGACTGTCAGTACGTACGATTGACATGTATGGTTTGTGGTTATATGAGGGTATTCGACCTACCTACCCAAAGTTTAGACCATGTAACCTTTAACCCACTTTTTTGGCCCTAGTAAATAATTGCTGTTCCAGACATGTATAGACTGGTCTGACTACAAAGATAAAATGGGTTGATAGTCATACAAGCCTACTTCCCTAGCAGATGCAACTTTCACTATGTTTAGGTCATTTTTTAACAATAAGGGATGGTTGGTGAATTTTTTTTTTTGGGGGGGGGGGGCATAAAGATTTGGACACGAGAGCTATATAGAAATAGGGTCGGGCATTGTCCAATGGCGACGTTACAAAAGGGAAATGACAACTCATAAAATGACTGACTTCCAGATCAAAATACTGTATTATTTCCACAGACAGGTACACAATTGATACATCAAAGGGTGCTTCCATCAAGTACGTACGCACATTTTCTCCAGAAATTGACCCCCAACCGCCCTAAAGTTCTTGTACACATTAAAATATAGGGTTTATGTACGCAAAGATTTTCAGAAAATAGTCCCCCCTTCATGCGTACATACTTTATGGAAGCCCCCAAAATGACCAGAACACCCTACCTGATATTCCTCAATATAGCTAATGGGGCTGCTGACTCAACCAGAACCCAAAGAAGGAATCCACTTTGATGAAAGCTACTTCTAAAGTTCTTGTCTGTTGTCTGCTTATCGCATTAGACTCTACATTTCCCCGCGTTGCCCGAGGGGCATCCCCGTTAAACCATGATAGGTATTTTCAGGTCAATATATGGCCTATACTTACGTTTTGTGTCATTAAAGTTTGGTAGCAGCCCAATCTCATTAAGGTGCTCTGGTGTGGATACAGAGAGTTCCATTATATCTCCTATTGCCTCATGGAACCCTATAATAAATGATTAAATCATTCAAAGCATCTATTTACAAAGATGTTGACCATTTAAGGGCCACATAAAGTCACATGAAGACATGATTTGTAGGACATGATGCACCAATGCAGCCATGGCAAGTAAATTGCCAGTAGTTGATATTTAATGCCAATCCTTCAGGAGTGTATCAACCCCTTGGAGTCAGCATGATACATAAATACAGCGCTGGTGAGTTACCTGTCTTGACAAATGGCATATTGCATCAAAGAACTAAACAAGTAATAACAGTGTAGGGGCTAGGGTTATACGGGGTTTATATGGCGGGTTCTGTTGGATGCTGTGTTGCGAACTCCGTCCAAACCCTCCAGCCCGACGGCAGGTGGCAGCATCCGCCCCGGGCTTGGGGTATGGACAGAGGTCGCTATAGGCTTCCGGTCTGCGTGTGCGCGCACAGGCTGGCTGCCTATATATAGCCAGCATCCGATAGGACTTGTCGGTTACTCTGGATCCACGCTTGGACAGAGGCCCTGCGATCACATCGGCTAGAAGCCTACTGACCCGCTCCAAACTCTATAGGGAGTTCGCACTGATATAGCTTTGCCTGTCTAGGTTCCTGAATAAACCTGTGATTCGCAACCTGTACACTTGATCCGAACTGTGTCGACTTTCGTTCTTTACTTAATAATCTACCAGTATTATAAAGGACAAAGTATCATTTATTACAACAGTCTCAATCTTGTCACTGGTGCCACACCTAAACTTGGTAGGTTGGTGTTTATACTGCTGGTATATATAGCAGTCAATGTGTCTCGTGATGCATGATGTATATTTCTGAGTTTAACAGTACAAAACAAAACACACTGTTTACTGCTATAGATAGGCTGCTGCACTTACCAGCATTAGCGCCATCCCTAAACTGGGTAGGTTGGTGTTTGTATTGTTGGAAGTAGACAACGTGCCCCATCTCATGATGTGTGACGAACAGCCAATGCATGTCTATTTCTGTGCACTGTTTGATCCTATAAATCAGAAACAATAATGCCAGTCTTCATACCAGTTAATAAAACATATTATAACTACATCACAGAAACTTGACAGAATATCCATATTCTGATTCAGATCACAAAATTGATTATCATAAGATTATAAATACTATAAATACAAAGAATGCAGATTCTAAAATGTTTATCTCACCTAAAATTATTTTGATTGTAGAAATCCCATGCAGATGCATGACATACAACTTCTCTGTCCTTTGGCTTTTTAACCATTGAGTCCGTCCAGAAGCTGTCTACCATTGGGTCCATTCCAATGGACACGAAGAACTCCTCTGACAGTTTAAATATACGTTCGACATCATAGCCCTGTAATGAGCATAATATGCGGCTGGTAGGTAAATTTGAACAGTTATAATAATTTATATAATTGAAGGACAATCATAATAATCCTATGTATATCTTGTGGATAAGTGTTTGTTGTTCTGAGGATATTGGAAAATTCCAATGAATGCAAAACTTACGCTGACAATGTGTAACAACTCCCAAAAAAATGCTGTACATATTGTTAGGTCAGGATAATAAACATCACCTAAAATAATTCAGTAGAGGTACCATCCATGACCATTTATGATGCTGTTAATGAATCCTTCTTCCCCCCTTACCATAAACATAACAAATAACTGTAGAGCCAAGTCATACCTGTTTTATCATTTCATCTGTGACATCCACACTGGGAGTGTCAGGGTATGGACGTACAATGGGTTCAATAAGGTTCCATTCCTGTGCCCACATATTACCTGTAAAAAACTACACTCAAAACATCACAGTTACCATGAATTGTTGTTTCATGTCTAATCTAACAGTTTATGTGTCATCAAGGAAATTGGTGGTGATTGCATTTATGCAACAAAATTATGAAGAATCCCTGTGTTTTCACTAACCTAATTTATTACCCTGACACACCAGGATAAGAATACCTAAAAGACCTTGAGATTAATGCAATAGATTATTCAGAATTCAGGCGGACTCTCCTCACACTACTCTAGTTTCTCATCTGAAAGAATAACTATACCCAAGAGATGAGCTGGTATGTGTCCAGAGGCGGGGAAAGTGTTATTTGGGTACTGCTCTCTTAGTTTACGCCGGGTGTAGGCATGAATCTGCATGTAAAGTGGTTTGGTTTCCTCCCAAAGGTCTTCGCACATCTGTTTAAAGCCAGGTGTGTCATATGAAGAACGCCAGAAGTCTCCACCATCATCATAACCTGGGAGAAATACCATCAGGAACATTTCATTACAATGTATATAATACAATATACAATATATATATATATATATATATAAATATATACTACATATATATATACCTATCCTATATGTTATGCATGTCTGATAGAGGTATTCATCACAGTATCAAAGCCAAAAGATTACTGGCAAAGTAATTGTAATTGAGGCAGGTCTGTTTTTTTTACCTATATAAATTGCTGCATATAAATATGCACACATTTTCAGAAGTTGTATGCGCATGTGAAGTTATTATTTACTCTAGCTAATTTGATTACTATTAAACTGTACAATCAATCTATGGGTAATGCAACGTCTTACCATTTATGTCTGCCGCCTCATTCTGCAGGTTAAACATCTCTGTAAACAATGAAGTCATTTTGTTTCCTGACACGTCTCTCCACCCTTTCCATGCCCAGACCAATTCATCCCAGTCTCGGGAAGTCGCCATGATGAGGGAGAGATCTGTGGAAGTTAATAACCCCTATTTGAATCCCACACATTGCAAATCAAATATAACAAAATTACTTTTGATCCATTTAGATGTGTTGATTGGCAATCCTAAGAATGGTAAAGGGATGTATAATACTAGTAAATGTTTATGTATAGGCTATTTTCATTCATGGCAGAGTAATGAACTTAACTTTATATTATACCTGGGTCAAGTGGGTAGCAGGCACCAGAGGAGTCACCTGGTTTGTTGCAGACCTTAGCAGTGGAGTAGATTGACCCTAATTCCCCCAACACTTTGCTGAGCTGTAACGGGGGATAATGGTTATTCACTGTTGAGAATATCAGCCATAACCTGTTAATATATCAGGCTCACCTCCCAAAACATTAGGCCTATATTTAGCATGTTAATTACAATGCTATAACATGATTGAATGTTTATTGCTAATAAGAATTGTCAAATTTAGATATCATCATATATATATATATACATATATATATATATATATATATATATATATATATATATATATATATATATATATATATATATATATATACATGTAGTTTAGGTACAGGCTTCAATTATTGCCTTCCCAATAGTACACTCAATAGGTAGTGTTATGTTACTATCCTATAAACCTTTACATTTCCCTATAAAACTATACACTTTTGTAGTTGTATATGCATAGTTATACCATAGAATGTGTAAGGTATAACTGCAGTGTAGATTTTTGAAGCAAGTTTTATGCATAAGTATGCAATGGGTATTAGAGTATAATGGAAAATTATGGTGTGGATGGCATATATATACTGACATATATACTCTAAACATAGTTGCATTTATAAACTTTTGTGAATTTGCTAAACAGTACAATTTTGAGTAGATCTAAATTCTCGAATTTTGTAGTATGGTAGTTGTATCTCTATAAAAGATAAACATTTACTTTACACATATATTTGCAAATTAAAAAATCCGTGAAATTTGTGGGGAAAAAAGTACAGCGTGAAAATATCTGCAATTACAGTATACTGTAGTCCAACCAGTTCTTTGAAGCAGCTTTCCAATGTTGAGCTCCAATATTAGTTCAATGTCATGCCCAGCTAACAAAGGAAAACGTTATTTTACGTTAAAATAACATTACAAAACTTTATGTAGTAGTTAAACCACTGCTAGACCCTTGTACTGAGGATAATGGCGACAGTCAAGGCTGATCACGAGTCACAGACGTGATTAACGTTATAAAATGTTGTATAACGTTTCTTTGATTGCTGGGTGAGGTATCTAAACATTGGATACTGACCCTTTCAAACTTATCTGTGGGAAGGCTGGAGTAACCAATGTTCACTACTTTGGAGAAAAGTCTGCGGACAGGACCCGAGAAGTTCTGCCAATTAAAGGTCATTGCACCTTCATATGCTTCATTATCAAAGGCAGCAACCTTTCCTTGGTACACTACCTATAATAAAACAAAAGTGCCAAAAATGTTGGATGCTATGTATATGGTATAGTGACATGGTATCGCCCAGGTACCAAAGAATGCACCCTAACATTTAGAAAATATTAAAACGGCACACAAAACACCATGGATGGAGACCATGACCACTCCTCTTACATCATTTATCATTTATCTCATACATCATTTATCTAAGATATACTGTCTGTTTTAATGTTATTTAGTTACTTATCTCGTATAATGGTTATTTGGATTAGTGGTTAATCAATATTATTTTGACACAGGAGTGTAACTGCACATAAATAGAAACTCTTATTTAGATGATTATGGATATTTTTTAAAAGAACTCTGAAAGCGGACCTGTGCTACTGAGATTTAGCTGACTGGAACTTTTCTATATATAAGGGAAACTTGGGTAAAAATGCACACATGTATATGGTAAATATACAAAGTTAACCCCCTTCTCATGCCTGGATTTGACACCTATGTGTATGCATCTTTTGCATCGACAAAATACATATTCCGGTATCCTTAAAGTATATTAAACGTGCAGTAACATATTGCTAAACAAACATATATCATGGATCTTTAAAAAGTTCTATTGAATCGAAACCCCCAACCCCATTTTTCCTAAATAATTTGACCGAAGGATTGACCAACTTAATGGCAATGTTTTTGGTTATTTTAAAAGAGGGGTGTTACAATACCGCTACTACATGGATACAAATAACCGTTTGGATAGATTCCCTATAATAAATGTTACAACTGAATACATTAAACACATATATAACGTTCTATAAACATAACATTTTTATGTAAATATAATTCTTTTTTTTGGTATCCTCTCCCCCCCCCCCAACCACTATGCTTGATAGATCAATATGTCACCTCCCAAATCCACCACCCACTCCCTTCGTTAAAAAATTACCACTCTCCTAATTTAACATTTCAAACATTTTTTCTGTCCCTATCTCTGGCTGTATGTCCAGATTTACCCATATAGACTCTAGCCTAATGCATCTGATACATAGATTAGACCCCTTCCAATTTTGCCCGATGACCAACTATTCTTTTCAGTAAGATTAGTTTAAATAAACTACTATTAGTACCCAGGATATCTGATACAAGATGATTTGAATGGATACACTTTTGATAATGAAAATTTAACCTGAATCTCTTAACTTTAAAGCACTTACAGAAATATCGCCATTGTATTCTGTCAAGTTGGTCATATAATTCCAGTCTGCCGCAACTGACTCACAGAGGACCACGCTGGACAGTTCATTGTACCTCTGTAACCAGATCTTCCCAGCCTCCTCATTGTCTGCATCATCCCGTACACCAAGTCTTGTCAGGCCTTCCCGGTCTGCCAGTACACCTGAACCACAGACCTCATCAAAGTCCAGTGGCACGCCGGGTAGCGGGCTACCAGAAATGAGGATACAGATGCAGAGAAGGCATATTGCTAAACATAGCACTACAGTGAGGTGCCCCATGTTTCTGGGGAATGGTTGACCTGCTGCTGGGGGCCTTCCTCTTGTGGGCCTGATGTGGCTAACAGTAGGATATACACGCCTAAATGTGAATCTAATCAATGACGGATCAGTAGCATGCCTCCAAACTCTCATAACATTTGTCTAGGATTGATAAGGATTTCATTGTCACAGTTTATAGTTGTCGGTAGATCTTGACAAGTTATCGTTCATTCAACTTTAGCATGGTGACGTGGTCTTCTAAACAGCTGGAAAAGATCCATCAGGACACAAGACCCAGAGAGCTCACTACAGAGTACATTCTTCTCAGCATCTGAGATTAGATTACTTTTGCAGCTATGGTTAAAGGGGCAATCTCACCATTCGCACTTAACCACATAATAGACTAGAACAATACTAGAATTGTGAGTAGGTGTAACGTTATATAACGTTATGAAATGTTATATATCGTTTTTTGTTTACTTGGTAGGCCACCTTTATTATACCATATTGGTGTATGCCTGTTAATCTACTAGATTATTATTATTATTATTATTATTATTATTATTATTATTATTATTATTATTATTATTATTATTACAAGCCAGAACCGAACACAAGTGTACGGTTCTGGCTTGAGCTCTAAATACTGTCTTTAGATTCTAATGAGCAACTGCAATTAAAGGCATCCATGGTAATGGGGGATGACAAATAAGTAAGGGCAGTGGGTCAGATATTGTGCCAGTTAGGTACGGTCAAATACCTTCTATTCCCACCTATTGTGCCGGTTGCTAGGCATGGAATGTTTGGAATTGCTGTTGCTAGGTAACAGAGTGGTCCTAGCAACATGACAATAGTTCCAATAGAATCCCCACGGCCCGTATACTGGGCAACAAGGGACGAACTTGCGTAGTCACTAGACGCCGCCCATTCTATGCGTAATCTTAAATTGCCACTTCTGGCGTAATCTTATTCCAGAAAAAGAAGAAAAAAAGAGAGAAAAAAGAAGGGGGTGCGGGGGCAGAGCCCCAGATATACACTGCAATGTTACAAACTTACAGTTGTGCCATCTAGAGGATAAGTATTACCTGGAAACTGATTAAGATTACGCCAGAAGTGGCGAAAACTGATTAAGATTATGCCAGAAGTGGCAATTTTAAGATTACGCACAGAATGGGCGGCGTCTAGTGGCTACGCAAGTTCGTCCCCAAGTGCATATACTGGGGGTAAGTATGGTCAAATACCTTCCATTCCCACCTATTGTGCCAGTTGCTAGACATGGAATGTTTGGAATTTCTGTTGCTAGGTAACAGAGTGGTCCTAGCAACATGACAATAGTTCCAATAGAATCTCTAGGTCCCATATACTGGGGGTATAGGTATGGTCAAATACCTCCTATTCCCAATGATTGTGCCCCTTTAGGGAAATTGTACTTTTGGGTGATTGACAGGTGTGACCCCAGGTCATCTGCTGACCTGGGGTCACACCTGTCAATCATCTTAGGATTTTCATGAAATTTTCATCACAGCAATGATTGTAATAGGTGCCTTTTACAGATATTTGAGGATTCAGCATAAATGTAAAGTAACATATATGTAGAAATATATATTTTCTAGCTATGTACTAAAGGGGGATAGCAATTTAAAAAACAGGAGTTGCGTAAAATCACTAAAACCATTTTTTGCATGATATCTATAAACACTTAGTTTAATAATAATTATTATTATTTTTATTATCATTATCATCATCATCATCATCATCATCATCATCATTATTATTATTTTTATTATTTTTATTATTATTATTATTATTATTATTATTATTATTATTATTATTATTATTATTATTATTATTATTATTATTATTATTATTATTATTATCATTTTGCCCTCTTTTTATTCAGAGTCAAGGTCCCCAACTCCATTTCCTATCAATCTATGGATTCAATGTCAGTTGAGGGTGTCACATGTGGCCTGAACTACCCAAGGGAGTTGCTGAATGCATAACGGAGTCAAACTGTTGGTTATGATTTGTCCCATTTTATATATGGAGTCACTGTACCTAAACACCCTTTTTGCTGGGAGTTTAGGGAAGACTTGGACTTGGTTTGTGATGGGAGTCATAAACGGGGGTCATTTTTTGGAAGCAATACCAGGGCTCTCTTAGGATTGGCTCAGTCAGGGAGCGGCTTATATACGTGAGTTTTTAGATCTATACTACATTACTAAAATGGCCAAAATCAGACCTGTTAGGCATATAGTATTTTCCCAAAGTCTAGTTGTGGCTAATACACGAGTAAGGCTTATGTTTAAAGGTTCTTAACACACTCTATCCATGCGGCACCTGATGGCAAAAAATGAACTACATAAAACCATGATATTTGCAGACTTCCCCCACCGATATGTCATGATCTTCCTTTATCTGCCATTCAAGTGCCATGCATTGGCATTCTAAGCATCCTGATCACTAGAGTTCCTATTTGCCATACAGTAAATAGATTCGAAATTATTAAGATTAATTCAAGATAATTTCATTTTGCCCGTGACCCCCTTTTTCGTTTTCAATATGTTTCTAATGATTATATAAATGCATGCTTGCATTTTCATTGAGATATTTTTGGGGGATTTTTTTCTGTGTGGAAAAATATAGAGAAATATGATTTTTTCATGAGGGCCTATGTTTAATGCACCTAAATTAGGAACACCCTCCAAAAGGCAAATACATCCTGTGACATAGGATTTATCTTTTCTTTGTGTACAATAACCATCAGGCTAATGTCCCTAAGAGTCATTAAGAAAAATTGTTGGTCGATCTAGAATCAGTTGAATTGTCTAGGCACATTACCATAACTGTGCAATATAAAAGGAACTCGTTGGAAACATTGTATTGTTTATATAATTCTATCAATGTGTGTTACATTTCCATAGCACTAGGTTGACATATTGGATAAAGCCTACATTCATTAGAGATGCTGCACAACATACTGTTGTTCTACATGTACAATCAGATTCCATGCGCACAGTTATCATCCCAGCCAATCCTCTCCCCAGTGTTCTCATTCTCAGACTTCAGGAATTCCATAAGGGGCTTGAAATACTCCAGTAAGGGCTCGGCTGTCAGAGTACGGGTCCCTAAGGCAGCCTCCAGCACATCTGGCCAGGGCATCGATGATCCAGGCTCCATCAGGGCTCTACAAATAGAATGTCTTTTTTAAAAAGCTACTAGCTTATAGGCCCAGACCTCTTACATTCTGTGTGTAAGTCATAGATTATGCAAACGCTACATACAATCCCACCTGTAGGAGGAGTTGAAAAAGATAATGTCTCGAACCCACTCATCCCCAAGTGCCGTCCCCTACCAACCTTTAAGATATATTTCATTTATAAATTGTAAATCTGTTGATTCTTGAATATTAAATATGTTACTATCATGACGCGCATGCACAAACTTACATCAGCAATGGAGTGGGTTCATGCATATAAATATGTCTTCTTGTAATACAAGATAGAACATGTATGACCAAATGCCTTTCAAAAACAGTAACACAATGGTCTCATGATAATATGATATTATAACATGTTCTATGGATAAAGAGAAAGAGTTCAGGCATGTCAGTAAAATGACCTTGAAGTCGAGCATTGCCAGACTCTTCCTCCAAAGAGAATTATATTGACTGTATCCCAGTCTAGTAAGAGAGACAGAGTGACTCATCTTTTGTTTCATTCTAGTCTCAGCATATTACTTACTTCATAATGGAACCCGCTGCCTTACTCTGGTAGATGCTGCATCTGTGTAGGGGCAGTGTACTATTGGATGCCTCACACAGTGCCTTATGGATCTGGAACTGCAACACTCTTGACACAAAGTACCTGGTAAAACAAATGGGCAATGACAAAAACAAAAAAGAGTCTCACAAACCTTAAATAATTACTCACTGAAAATCTGAGGGTCGTCATTTTGACAATACTTAAATTGACAACTTTAGGTAGTCAAAGTGACGACCTTAGGTCGTCATTGTGACTACATACGGTAGTTATTCAGACAAAAGTTGTCATAATGACGACCTTAGGAAGTCACATTTATTGGGTAGTCAGAATGACTACCTTAAGGTCTTTGATTTAGGTATTGTAAATTTGAAGACCTAAAGTCATCAGTAATGACAACTCTCAAGTCCTAAGCTGTTCCAATGACTACCCAATGCTAGCAAACACTATCCAATGCTATTGTGGACTGGATGTGCAGCGGCACGTAAATGTAATCTAGTGTTAACATCTGCATAACTAATTCTATTCCAAGCTATAAACTGGTGACAGGGAGCAGAGTGGTCTCTATACCTTTGGGGCCATCAGTCTCACCCATTGGCAACTTAATTCAATGTGTGGGTACGCTGCACATTGAAATAAGTTCAATCAAGAGTACACCAAATATGTGAAAGGGATGCCTCTCCTTAAGAGGTGAATTAATTAGAGACTATATTCATATACCATTCTCCAGACATGAGACATGAATAATAGACAAGAAAAAATATATTTTGAGACCACTGCCTTATATATCTCACCTAATGTATGGTACATTGTTTGCAACATGGTACTTTGCGCCTGGGTCAAAGTCAGATGCTGCACGATCAACTGGAGGAGACAAGCCCTGGTTGGAGCATCTTTAAAAGAGATCAGCGTGAAATTATAAATATAAATATAAATTTAGATTTCTTCTGACAAATCTTTATCATACAGTCATGTTTCATGGATGTAAAGGGCAAAAATATCAAGCTGAGAGTTATGGTAGCATAAGCAAGGCTAAATTATGATCCACTGAAAAACTTAGTTTCCATGGCCCCATGGCAATGGCATGTGTGAAAAAGAATTGATTTTTGATGTCATGTTAATATGAAAGAAGAGTTTTGATTCGTTTATCAAATTCCAATGGTCATAAATACTTTAGTAGTCAGAATATTTACAGAATTCATTCAGTTTTGAGAAGCAAATCTTACCAGCTAATCCCATCTTTCTGGGGGTTATCTGCTCATAAGGCACAGGTTGAAAATGATAATATGAAGAACAATCAGTATATTTGTTGCCACTAATGTGTTATTACCTTAGCTTCCACCAGTCTTCATTGTAATCAGTGGATGGGGTGCTTCCATCAAAAACATTCCATCTCCAAAGGTCAATGAGGTGACCAAATGGTAGGAAGGTCACTTTCCTCAGTGCCATTTCCATCAGGAAGTTCAGGTCCATTTCTTTCAACAAAGCAAAAAATCCCGCACATTATTATAGTTCAAAGGGGGCGAAAAATTTTCAGCGTTCCACACGCACTCAAGGGGGGGAGGCGTAAAAAGTTTTCGCACCTCCGCAAAATCTCACGACCCCCCCTTGTAATTAATAAATAAACACTCCCTTATATTGCAGTAAAATAGTATTGACACTGTTGTATGATGATTCTACCAGGACATTGTATCACTCTCACTATACATATACTATTTACTATCTTATGCAATAGACCAGCTACTCTCTCGATATACTGCTTACTAAGGAAACAACTCAACCAGACTCTCATGCCACTCCTGCCATACCTCTATTCAATTAAGTATCTACTTGTAAGACTACTCTATTAGACTCTTGGGTCTAGCTGTTGGGACTATCCTCATTACCGTAAATTCCCAAGTATAACCTGCGGGTTATACGCGAACCAAACCTCTAGTGGGGGTTTATAATATTGTCTGGGGGCCGGTTAAACGAGGGTTTTTGAAATTATAGAAGAGTACTAAAACGGCAATCTTCAGACCCCAGATGCGGGTTATAGGGTTCTTACAAAGTCAGGGTGTGGGTTATATGTGAAATGCGGGTTATACGCGGGAATTTACAGTACTTCCACCTCTACCATGTGCTACTTTTGATAAGCTCATAACTTGTCTGATATACGAGTCCTTAGGTCAATACATTTGCATATAAAATGTTCTTACTTTTTGTATCATTAAAGTCTGGTAGCAGGCCAATCTCGTTAAGGTGTTCTGGTGTGGATACAGACAGTTCCATGATATCTCCTATTGCCTCATGAAACCCTATAATCATGTGTTAAACCATTTAAGGTATAAATTAACATTATAACTTGTGAGGGCCACAAACAAAAGGCTTCATGTTAATTTGTCATGACAGCCCTAGCAAGTAATTTAATAATGCTGCATTCATGCATCATGCTGATAAGTCTTGGTCACTAAGGATATTCAGGAAATTGAGAATTATTATGTTATTCTGAAGCATATGGGTTACAGTCATTATCGTGTTCATTTACCAGCATTAGCACCATCCCTAAACTTGGTAGGTTGGTGTTTGTACTGTTGAAAGTAGACAATGTGTCCCATCTCATGATGTGTGGTGAACAGCCAAGACATGTCTATTTCTGTGCACTGTTTAACCCTACAAAACAGAACAAATAATCAACTGCTATGGGCTTCTGCACTTACCAGAATTGGCACCACGCCTAAACTTGGTAGGTTGGTGTTTGTACTGTTGATAATAGGCAATATGTCCCATCTCATGATGTGTGGTGAACAGCCAAGACATGTCTATTTCAGTGCACTGTTTAATCCTATAGAACAGAATTAATACTGGTATTCTCATTCTCCAACTACATCAGGAAAATATGATAGAAGCTTAATATTATTATTATATGGGGTATGATAATGGGGAGGATAATGTATAGTCAGCAATTAGTATAGAACATTACAATTACAGTACTCAGCTCACCTGAAGTTTTTTTGATTGTAAAAGTCCCATGCTGATGCATGACAGACAACCTCCCTATCCTCTGGTTTTTCAACCATTGAATCTGTCCAGAAGCTGTCTACCATTGGCTCCATTCCAATGGATACAAAGAACTCCTCTGACAGTTTAAATACACGTTCGACATCATAGCCCTGTATCGGTCACAATGTATTTCACAAGAGTTCAGATTATTAGCTATTGCATACCTCAAGTCTATTCACAAATAGTGTCCATCCAAATAAAACGCTTGACCATTAGTCCAAAAAGTCCATTCCCTGTTTCATCAGTTGTTATATGACCCAAAATTATAGCAGTTATTGAGAACAATAATAATGTCACTAGAGGTACCATCCATGACTATTTGAGATCATCTGATCCCATAGTACCCCTCTTCACTCTATACTTAACAAATACATGCAGAGCCAGGCCATACCTGTTTTATCATTTCATCTGTGACATCCACACTTGGAGTGTCAGGGTATGGACGTACAATGGGTTCGATAAGATTCCACTCCTGTGCCCACATATCACCTGTAATAGGCTATACTAAAACATCACATTGACAAAGAACGGTTGTTTTATGCCCACCCAACAATTTAGGTGTTATCAAGTAAGTTGGATCTATGTCACATATTTAGGGTAGAATCCTTGCACTTTCACTAATTTGATTTCTCATTTTGACATAGTATGATAAGACATACCTAAAAGATGTGCTGGTATGTGTCCAGAGGCAGGAAAAGTGTTATTTGAGTATTGCTGTCTTAGTTTACGGCGGGTGTAGGCATGAATCTGCATGTAAAGTGGTTTGGTCTCCTCCCAGAGGTCTTCACACATCTGTTTGAAGCCAGGTGTGTCATATGAAGAACGCCAGAAGTCTCCACCATCATCATAACCTGGGAGAAACACCATAACAAAGATGATTTAAAATGATGCATTTTAGTACATACATTGTGCAATGTTGAGGTAATTGGGGCAGGCACTACAATTCTTTCTGCATGGACTGTCCCTTAGACATTCACACATTTTCTAGCTAGATATGACGGGGCAAAATGTGAAGTAAAGTTATTCATCTTAATTTGGGCTTCGTTAGGTTCCATCATACCATACAATGTACTTAAATCATTCTTTGTGTAATGCAATGTCTTACCATTAATGTCTGCTGCCTCGTTCTGCAGGTTAAACATTTCAGTAAAGCGAGAACTCATTTTCTTTCCGGACACTTCTCTCCAACCTTTCCATGCCCAGATTAACTCATCCCAGTCTCGGGAAGTCGCCATGATGTGGGTTAGATCTGTAGAAGTTACAAACACCTGTTTGAATCCCACAGATGGCAAATAACATTTGATCTATTTAGAGGTACTGGTTGGTAATGCTAAGAATTATAAAGGCATGTATAAATTATACCATATTGCGAGGTAAATGTTTAATACAATATATGCTATAAGATCAACGTTCTATCATGTTGGAACAATGAAGCTCAATTTATCATATACCTGGGTCAAGTGGGTAACAGGCACCAGAAGCGTCACCTGGTTTGTTGCAGACCTTAGCAGTAGAGTAAATTGCCCCTAGTTCCCCCAAGACTTCGCTGAGCTGTAAAGGGGATGATGCTAGTTCACTGTTGAGGATAACATGCTATTTACAATGCTATGAAATTATTGAAATTTACTTAATAATAATCATCAAATAAATTACCTTCCCAATAGGATATGCAATAGGTCAAATTATATTCTTGTTGCTATGCTATAATCTTTACATTTTGCTATAAGCCTATGGAAGTTTGTAGTTTATATTAAAAGGTATACCATATAACCTGTAAAACAGGGTCGAGTATTTGCAATACAAACGTAGTTGTATGCATGACTTCATTTAGGGAGGCTACACTAGAAACACTCGAGGCGCCACCTAGGGAGTACTGTATTTGCTAATACATGTCGTCAAACATTGAAATGCTGCCAATTCTTTGAAGCAGCTTTGTTCCAATATTGACTCAAGGTGTTTAAATGTTTGGATACTGACCCTTTCAAACTTATCTTTTGCAAGGCTGGAGTAACCAATGTCCACCACTTTGGAGAAAAGTCTGCGGACAGGGGTGGAGAAGTTCTGCCAGTTGAAGGTGCTGGCACCTTCATATGCTTCATTATCAAAGGCAGCAACATTTCCTTGATACACCACCTATGAAACAACAGCAAAAACATGACATGATATTGCTCTTGTACCAGGACCTGTCATACATAAATCTTCCCATTTTACACATTTTTAGTTTATTTTAGGGTATGTAGAGGGACTGGCTAGTACTGTCATGCAAAAAAAAAAGAAATCTGACCTAGGCCAAATTTAAAAAAAGGTTTGCTTCAGGTAACATTGGAAGAAAGTCTAGGGTCGGTAAGTCGGATTTCTTTTCATTAACTTTGATTTTAAAAGTACTAGCCAGCCCCTCTACAAACCCTAAAATTGGCCAAAAATGTGTAAAAGGTTAAGATTTCCTCAAAATACCATAAATTTGCATGTACCATGCTGCATTCCTAATTCACATTATGTAATAAACTTGAAAAAAGTAGCCAGCCTATTTGTAAACCTAAGATTGACCAAAAGAATTGTGAAAATATGCTTTTAGATTCTTCAAAATTGTACAAAAATATGGTTGGCCCTGTTTTGATAGGGTCGGTGGGGTCACCTAAAACTTCTTTTTGGTGAGTGTGCAGATTAGCTCAATTTCAAGTCAGATTGTGAATGAACGAAAAGGGCTGTAAGGGCCCAAGTAAGGGGTGCCATGATACCTATCTAGAGGCTTATTCTAGTGTATTTGCAAGGGGTGCACGTGAATTCGTGCCCTCCAAAATGTACACCAGGGCAATATGAGGATTATTTCCCAATACAAGCATAGGGTGAGGGACTGAGCATCAAAAACACATGCAGAAAATATATGATCGGTAGTATGAACATCCTGACCCATATTTTAGGAACAATCATTTTTGAACCCTTACCATCGGATATGCTAACTTTAACATTATATTGCTATATGTACTCCACTGTGTATCTGTCCACAGTGTACCAATCCAGAACATGTATCTCATTGATAACATGAGCCAATAGGAAGTGAGTATGTAGGCTGTGGATAAACATGGGTACCGTCCCTTCCTTCAATGTGCAGGGGCCCACCTTCACAGGATCGAACGCTAGATGCCCTGCATTACCCTAGCCTTTTACAAGACCTGCGCTAATTTGTGAAACAAAAATATCCCTATATACCCTGCATTTATAATTATGAGATCGACGCTTATTTGAGACGTGTGCGCTTATTCAAGCCTTTACGTCATTTATTCGTAGTATGCGTTCCTGTTTTTATGAGGTTAGATATTCATGGAATGTGAAATATGTAAATAGCTGAATATGGTATTGGCATCATTCTCAATTGCATGTTTTATTGCATAAATTGCATACTCCTCACTGCCAGACTCTATCTCGATACTTACCAATGCAGGAAACCCTGTACCATCTAGACTATTCTTCTCCATAGGATTATATTTGATGAAGTACCATTTTTGACCCAAGATCTGATACCAGAGAGTATGGATTGGTCTAATTTTGATAAGGAACTTAACTGAATTCTTCTACAATGTATAACACACTTACAGAAACATCACGATTGTAGTCTGTCAAGTTTGTCATATAATTCCAGTCTGCCACAGTTGACTCACAGAGGACCACACTAGATAGTTCATTGTACCTCTGTAACCAGATCTTCCCAGCCTCCTCATTGTCTGCATCATCCCGTACACCAAGTCTTGTCAGGCCTTCCCGGTCTATCTGCATATCAGAACTACAGACCTCATCAAAGTCCAGTGGCACGCCGGGTAGCGGGCTACCAGAAATAAGGATACCCATGCAAAGAAGGCATATTGCTGGACACAGCACTACAGAGAGACGCCCCATGTTTCTGGGGAATAGTTAGCCTGCTTCTGCGGACTCTTGGTGGCCAACAATAGGATATACACGCTTAAATATCGGTTCAATCAAGACTGATCCATGGCATGCCTCCAAACTCTCACGAGATTGCGTGGGTCCGATAAGGATGTCATTGTCACACTTACACTTTGTAATTGTCAGCAGTCCTACAGATAAGTCGGCCACACCACCATGTACATGCCTAACATATGAGGTTAAGATAGGGAACCAACGGTAGTTGAAATGGAATAAAGTGGCAGTCTCGCCAATGGTCTACGTGTAGATTTTTTTTTCTAGGCACATAATGAGTGACATTTTAGTACTGTAGTGAGGGTGAAGTCCATTTACGCTGTAAAAGTATCTAGCTATATAATAGATCATCAGGTTTTCGCTAGAAGACCAAAGAGCATGTGCTTTCCAAAGTTCAAATAATAGAGGGGTCTCGAGCAGTTTTCTGAGATAGTCAAGCTTTGAGTTTGTGTCATTGCCATAGTATTTTGCGAAATATCTTCATAAAAAAACTGCAAAATTAAGTGATTAAGTGGCTAAATTTCTATAAGATTGAGTATAGGCTTTAATGTTATTTTATACCTATGAAGCACCCATGAAGCATTTGCGGGGTCCACGCATGTTTAACATTTGAGGTGAAACTAATTTCTGTTGTATTATTCGAAACCGTACTTTAATAAACCCCCAGCGCCCCTATATATAGGCAGAGGTCCTGCCCCAACTGCACTCTGACTGTTACCGGACGTGCAGTAAGATCTGTGGGTTTGAAGACCACATCCGGAGGTTTTTAATTGGCAATTTCGCTTTTGTAATCAGGTACCTAGGTATTGTTATCTGACTTCCTATCTAAAGGAAACTCCTGTAGAGCTATATTTATTCATTTATCACTTGGTTTAGTTGGGGGTCAATCCATGAGACCTCATATCCTAAATATCAGTGATTGTGCTGTCCCCAGTGAGAAGCACATGAACTACAGCCCAAATACCCAATGTGATCTCATATTGGGTGACATCCAACCCAATGGGGAGGCCACCCCATATATTTTCTATAGAAACTACATGCATGTGCAAATATCACTTCAAACCTGGTATTCTTATTACAAGAGGTAAATCAACAAACTAGCACTAATTTGATGAGAAACCCCTCCTAATCCCTATCTATAAAGGGCCCCAGAAGTACCCTTTCCCTTGGAATCATGGTCACACATGCTAGCCAAAACTGAGGGAGTGGACCCCCCGTGCCCCTGCAGTGGTCAGTCTGCCTGAAGCACTTTCCTCCCACTGGCCGTCCCTCCCTCCCCCCCTCCCCAATCACTAAGCACTGGCCCTGATCACTCACCATACTTCAATACAGAGTGTAACAATGGGCAATCCATAAGGTAGTTAACAGTTGTTAGTTTCCCTGCAAGCAGGTGGCAGGGGGGGGGGGGGGGGGGGGGTATGTGGGTACAACTACACCCCCCCCCCCCCCCACACACACACACACTCTCTCACACATGTACTTAGCAATAGCCTCACACAGCAGACCATGTACAGCAGTGCCCCCTTGTGCAAAGTGAGGAAAGCACACATTGACCAATTCAGTATTTGGAGGGATTTACTATTTTTGCTAAAAACACCACTTTATTCACATATTTATGTCACATATATTAAAGGATTATTCAAAACAGTATGTCTGCAGTGGTATATTCTGGTTCTCATATTATTCAAAACCTCCGGATGTGGTCTTTAAAAGAAAAGACAGTGCTTTTTTAAGTGGCCTTCTTTCAATAGCATTGAATAGTGTTCATTAGCAATATTCTTAGATACACACTGTCAAAATATGCACCATGTAGAATTTAACCCGAAATATACAGTGGCAGACCAGGCCAGAAATGACGTCACAAAGGACCAGAAATGTACCAGACACACTCATTCTATCTGCTTTGATTGGTCTAGACACCACGATAACGACTTCTTGATTGGTTGCTCGGTAATATACACCAATCTTAGTGCACAGTGACAGCCAATCAAGGGCCACTTAAGGGCCAATCATTGGGCAATAAAGGTGCAGACGATTTTGTCTTTTCTATCTCTTTCATTTACATTTGCTCTTGTGTGCTTCTGAACAACACTTTTCATGAAATGGGGAGTCAAGTAGGTTTATAATTATTTCATGAATGGAATAGACAGCTCCTTAATTATATATTAGCTGTCTGGTACACCGTAAATCATAGTCGAATGTGCTCTATTTGTATAGGATTTGTATGGCTGGATAGATCTCTGGTCTCATGTGACGTCTCTGTTCTTATTTATTTCAGATTTAAATGCTACACGATGCATTTTTCGAAAGTGTATCTCAGAATATTGTTAATGAATACCAAAGCTACAGATTTAAAGCCACATGAAATTACGCTGGCCTTTTCTTTTAACGACCCGAAAACGCGCACCATCAGGTTGGGTGAATCATTTGTGTGGCTGCCCTCCGACTACCCCGCTAGGGCCATGACCATGTCAAGGGATAATGCTTATAGGATAGGAAATGCAATTTCGGCTTTGGAGACCCATTTACCCCAATCAGCTACCAGATTTAGAATAACCGACTTGAAAAAGTTTCCGTTATGGACAACTTAGGGAGTGATCATTTTTTAACAACAGGGGGGGGGGGTGGTTTTCCGCGCGGAGCGCGCGAAATTTTTTTCACCCCCCCCGGTCAACGGGTGGAAATTTTTTACCCCCCCCCCCTAAGGGTCGGAAATCGGCGCGCGCGCGGGCCCTTTGAAGCATAGTAACGCGCGGGCTTTTTGGCCCAAAACAGGTTAAATTTTTTTGACCCCCCCCCCAAGAGGGGTCCAAATTTTTTACACCCCCCCCGGTCAAGGGGTCCAAATTTTTTTGCCCCCCCCCCCAAACCAACCCCCCCCCCCCTGTTGATAAAAAATGATCACTCCCTTAGTGGGCAATGCAAAGATTTAAAGAAAATGGTATGTCATTGTACTGTTCAGTACGTTGTACATGTTAGTATAGCCAGTGGCACCACTCAGGGAGACTAGGACAGGCAAAACAGCAAATGCACTAGTTATGAAACACATGCACTATGTTTTAGAAGCTAAGGGCTTCCATAATTACAATTCATATCTACAACTTTCATTACATATCGAAGAATAACTAGTTGTAAAAGGCTTAGTTATATGAAAGCCCCTATGAGAGATCAAATTCATCAGATGCACCTCACTGTTGAAAAAAGCAGTTTCGATTTGAGAATGTATGTGCCTACGTCTTAAATGTGTACCTTGACCATTGACATCTATAAAGGTCATGGGACAGAAGGTAGAACTTAATTGTTTAGTATGCAATCATAGGTTACCAATAGTTTTTAATGCACGGTCCAAAGTGCAAAATGAGTATATGTCAATTCCAAGTTCAGGTTTCTGTACTCGAAGAACGTTGTACAGAGCGACTGTCTAATTTGGTGTGAGTAGCAGGATCTTAGGCAATGCAAGTCGGATTAGTCCATAGTCATGGCCGTCGATATAGGAAATACCGTGTTGAAATACTCTTAAGAACGCGTGTTGAATTTTGTAGCTCAAAATTGTATGCAGTTTGTATTCCAACCGAGGAGACAATTGATCTTTAATTTGTAGAATGGTCTTTTCAGTATAAATTGAAGAATCCATCCGCATATTTTTTTTTAGAAGTAATCATATTTGAACAAACAACATTTCACAATCCACAAAACTTTATTTAGACCAACAAAACGACTGCCATTTCATTGAATGGCATCACTAATAGGATATTAATAAATGGTCTTGAAAGGTTCCATGGGGAGCACGTCAGCTGTGGGTACGAGGAGTTGATGCAGGCTGATAAGGGTGTGGTACAGGAGGTCAGTGCTGATAGCCTCATTACGGACGGTGCTCTGCAACATCTCCACAGCATTGGTGTACGGGCGGGTCAGTCGCTCAAACACGGGGCGCAGCTCAGTCACGATCTGAAGATGGAAAAGTTATAATGTATTGAATAGTATAGGTAACAATGCATTTATATAAGGGTGTAGTATAGGTAATAATGCGTAATGGTATAGGTAACAATGCAGAGAGGATACGTTATGTACCCGTCTAACATGAGTAGCTTTAAAGATTTAGAGAATAGATAAGATTGCCTTTTAAGTAATAAGTAAAAAGGTTATTTAGGTACATGTGTCGGTACAATAGCAAGATATATAAATAAACCATATAACGTCATGTTATACCACATGTTTCTATCGGTACTTACCAGCTTGTAATCTGGGATCTCGTGAACGAGGCCAACCTTCTCACAGCTTCTGCGAAGTCCAGTCACCAGCTTGTGCTCGATGGTCTCCCATGAAAAGCTGAAACAGGAGGAATACGAGATAGTTAAGTTGATGCGCTGATTGTGGAATATTTTGTAAGCAAACACGGCAAATTGCTATGGCTCACACATTAAGTCAGATTAATTCTCCAAGTTATTTTGATTGTGATCCACCCCACTGGTCATGTCATTAGCCATTCATATGGAAGCAGTGTGCCTGTGGTATATTCTTGAGGTACCATTCTTGGTGGTATTCAAAGACTCTTACAGCGTCATGAGGGTTGTGAGGTAGTGTTCGGCGCTGGGGAGCAGAGTGTAGGCATTAATGGTACAGAGATAATCGCTCTTCCTGATTGTCTTCAAGTCTTCCTTCAGAGCGGCAACGACGGCAGGGAAGGCCAGCTCAACGCGGGATTTGCCGAGGTGGACCAATTCAGACTCAGCTAGTAGACGATGCACCTCTGAATGATACAAGATACAATGTGGTTGTCATTGCAGCATGAACAGTATACAATTGCATTTAGCCCAAGTGTTGCAGCAAAGGTTCATCAAAAGTTCATGGACTACCGTCTGCTCCAGATTCTTGTAATATACTAGATATTATCGGCCATATTATCTATACATTACAATCACTAAAAGGTGTCATGCATCCAGCAGCGAGTTCAGCAGAACACATAGTATGTTATGAAGTCAAGAGCCCAACCGCTCTATTTAAGCCCAGAATGGCGGCGCTTTTTCAGCTCCTGCTACTGCGGGGCAGCAAGCGTTTTGCCTACAGCCGATTGGCCTACAGAGGGTGTGGGAATGAGACCTCAGACGGACGGCCATCATCAATGTTAAACCCACCAGGTAGTTCAGCCAGTGGCTTGATGGGCTCCATCTCAGAATGCAGCTCCCTCCTCAGCTCCTTCCTCAAGGTCAGCGCGATTAGTCTAGGATGGACGTCCTCCACATTTTTCAGGAGATGCTTGACAGAAGGCAGATCCAGGAAGTGGTGAAGGATGGTCTCAGTGATGGAGCTGTTTATTCCATGCAGTAGTTTCACCAGAACTAAAACAGAAAGTATAATAAATTTATACCACATTTGGCGGGGGAAAAAAAGAAACTGCCTTGTTGTCTGAATTTTGCACACAAACCATGAATTACTGTAGTGGCCATTTAAGTCATAACTGCCACTACAGTAAAGCTAAGTCATAGCTCTGGCGACTGCATTAAAGGCTCCCTCCACTGACAAAGAAGCCAATATAATGTAAAGTGATGTGGCAGTGGTATACCACAACGAAGTATGCAAACATAGGTCTTGTGCAACAGTAAATATGATTCCCATTTCAGCTCTGCTACTACCCAAGTATTTTACTGCTACTGACATGTATACTTACAATATTAGGCTAAACGTCACCTAAATCTACTCACCGGCGTGGTAGGCAGCAACCTTCTGTGGGTAGCAAGGCTCATTGGGGCGAGGAATACTGAATGTCTGTACCTCAGACACCAGAGCCTTCTTGTAACTGGCCACGGCGGATCTGGCGTAGTATGAGGACCGGGGGTAGTATTGTGACCTGGGGTAGTATGGGCTGCGGATCCCAGCGCGGTTGGTGATGCTCAATTCACTTAGTCTCTTGAAATGAAGAAGAATGGTGGAGAGGACGTCTGTGGGGATGATTTCATGACGGATGCTGGACCTAATCACTGTGATCAGGCTAGCACGGTGACGGTTTGCAACCTCAAGGACTGGAGTCACCCTGTTAACAATCTGTAAAACAAATTGAAAGGGCAAATTTTAAGATAACCGAGTTATTCTGATGCAATATAACTGTACCGACTATTTAAGAGGTCTATAGTCAACCCTTCTAACATGTAATTGATGTGCAAATCCTTTAGAGTTACCAGAAATTCAGTGGTGAACGGAGTTACCTCATGAATAAGGCCCTCTGAAATGATGTCCTTGAAGTTCGTCCTGAGGAGGGTGAAGAGGCGAGGTTGGATCTTGTCCACCGAAAAGCTGGAATGATAAGAACAATGAAATGAGATTCTGAGATTGAAAATGAGAACATCAATTGGGAGCATAATATCTTAAAGGACACATTCAATTCTGTGAAATTTGACATTCTAATAACAAAAGCACAATGATGACTAACCGCGTTTCCATTAGGGAGAGTACATCCTTTAGCAGAAGCTGAACCCGGCTGATGTCCATTGTGCACAGAGACCTGGACTCTTTAATGAGGTACAGGTCAGCCTTCAGGGCAGTCATGATCTCAGGGAAGGTGAATTCGCTCATTTTGACTGTCCTTAGCACCTCAGATGTCCTTAGGATATTACGAAGTTCTGAATGGAAAAGCAATTATATCGGTCACTAGAGGAATATAGTGAGTTTAAGATAATTGTCGGTTGTCATTGATGGGGCTATAGTGAGCCCGTGAAAACGCATCAGTGTATATATATGAATGGAATGAAGGCAAAAATCCTGCCTTACAAGGGTTCTAAAAGCTACATTGATACGCAGCTGCAATACAAGTATTCGCTGAAAAAAAACACTTTCTAGCATTTAAAGAACAAACCTGGGATCTCGAGGTAAGCTTCAATAGCATTCCTCTCTGGGAAAAAAAGTTCTAAGCTGAGTGTGCTAATGATGGATCGGAGGACTTCAGTGTTCATCTTCCCAAACCTGAACTCGCTGGACGTAAACAACTCCTCAAGTGTAGATTCCATTGCTTTACGGTCGGCTCCATGAAGCAGTTCAAGTAGGACTGGAACAGGTTAAATATATATTAAAGCCCAATTGCAATGAGTTGCTACAATACCACAAGCCAAGACGTGTGGCATGGCAGAAGTAGAAATACCAATAGGAAAGACATGCTTACGGGTGTTGAAGGCTGCGGATTTTTGCATGAAACAAACGTCTCTCTTTGAAGGCAAGTCAAGCATCTTAATCTCTGGTAGGTCTGCTAGCTTTCCTTCTGGGAAGTACTTTAGACCTTCAATCCTGGAGATCTTGGGGAAAGCAATGCGAGGAAAGACGTCTTCCCATTCAAGGGCATTGAGGGGAAGGGTGTTGAATTTCTCCATATGGATCATCTGGATCTTCATGGTGATCAGGATTTTAGCTAGCACCTCAGGCATAACACGCTCCTCACGGACACAGGTCATCAACTCAGTAATAATGCTAAGCTTGTGGTTAGCATGCATCTCATAGACTGGCTTGATGCGGCTGATGATCTGTAAGTAAGCAACAGTAAAAACAATGGGAAAACATTAGTACTTCCCTACATGTGCAACCAAATTAATTTGAAGATGCTGATAGAAATAGACCCCACAGTAAAGTGAGATGTTTAATCTTAAATAGTGGAACGGAGAATAACCTTGTAAAGGGAGGGTCTGGGGATTGTCAGCTTGTGCATTTCGCAGAAGTTCATTAGTCCTTCAGTCAGCGTGGCTTCCACCACTTCCCAGGCGAGGCTAAGGAAATAGAAAATAACATAACCTGTATGACCTGCGATTCAGGATATAATTCATGATCTTATGATCTAGGTCTCTTTACAGTATTCGTACCTTGATGCGCTATTAGTGTTGTACTATAGGCTAACTTAATTACAAGAGCCTACCTGGATCGGATGGTTGTAAGGACATGCTCAATGCGGCGATTGATGCTGTGAGTCTCAACATTGCAAAGGGAATCACTGGTCTTGATAAGATTGAGAGCACTCTTGACTGCAGAAATCAACCATGGGAATGTGATGTCACGGGGAGAGTTGATCAGCTCTGCTAGGTTGGAGGACCTCAAAATTGTATGCAGCTCTGTAGCAAAATATTAATAGATTGTCAAAATCAGCAGTTCATGGCGTGTATTTGGATAATACAATGTCTGCCATATCACATGTACTGTCCTAGCCACTAAAGTTATGTATGCTTTCCTTACTAATGTGATAAGGTAATGGGTACATTTTAGAACCCCTGAGTAAATTGCTAAATGACTAACCAGGTACTTCAAGGAGGGTCTCAACAGCCATAGTCTGTGGGAGAAGCAGCTCAGTCTTCAGTCTGAGGATTTCCTCCCACAGTGCTCTTTGCTGAACCTTCTCCATATAAAGTGGAAGTGTCTTGCTGTAGGAGATCTCCCTCACAAGGTCAGTGCAGGTGGTGTTAAGCATCATCCTGTCCGCCATGTTTAATAGCACAGCCAGTACTGAAAGGTTCAATAAATGGCAAGTCAGATTGCAGAAGTGTTTGACATGTTGAAATGCACAGAGATAAGCCAATAACACTTACCAAAATAGTAAGAAGCCAATGAAATGCACTAACATCAGCAAATATCACTCACCAGAATTGTAAGCAGCCAATCTCTGTGGGTAGCAAGATTCAGTGGATGTGGGCAGACTCAGTTCACGGACTTCAGACCAAACAGACTCCTTTAACTGCTGGATAGTGACATCGTACACAGGGTAACGGTTCTGCAGGTCGTTCTTGGTGAAAGGCATGTCAATGCGAGGAACGACATCTTCCCAAGGAAGGGCAGTTGTAGGAAGGGTACTGAATTTCTCCAGGTGGGCAATCTTGATCTTCATGCTGATAAGGAGGTTAGCAAGGACCTTGGGCATGACACGCTCCTCACGGACACAGGTCAGTAGATCAGTGAGAATTGTGTATCTGTGGTGAGAATGCATCTCAAAGACTGGTCTGATGCGGCTAATGATCTGTAAGTAACAGTACAAGAAACATAGGGAAAGTGACCATGACAACTCCCAGCAAAACCTCAAATATGCACATATATTTGAAAGAAGTTATTGAGTCAGCCATGTTCATAAGTGATATCGATCAATTTCAAGTAGTTTAAATAATTCAGACATTTACCTCATGGAGGTAGGGTTTGGAGATGGTCAGCATGTGCCTCTCACAGAAACTGAGTAGTCCTTCAGTCAGCTTCATTTCCACGGTTTCCCAGGTGAGGCTGAAAAAACCCACAAATATATATCAGGTGGTCAGGAAGCAGAATTCATGGCCTAATGACTGAAAAGTGTATGCTAAAATGATGCAAGGCTGCACACGTACCTGGATTGGATGGTTGTAAGGACGTGCTCAATTCGTTGATTGATGCTGTGAGGCTCCACATTGCACAGGGAATCGCTAGTCTTGATCAGATTGAGAGCACTCTTGAATGCAGAAATCAACAATGGGAAAGTGATGTCACGAGGAGAGTTGATCAGCTCTGCTAGGTTGGAGGACCTCAGAATTGTATGCAGCTCTGTAGAGGAAAATCAAAGAGATATTCAGTAAAATCAGTTTTTGGCATCAACTATTATAGTTGATCAATGAATGCAATATCATTGCCAGGACATGTGTACTGTCAGTCTGAAGTCATCATATTCTTCTCTAGACTTATGTAATAGGTGACAAGGACTGAATATTTGAAGCACAAGTCGATTTAGTTCCTTAGTAACTCACCTGGAACTTCAAGGAGGGTCTCAACAGCCATAGTCTGTGGCAGAAGCAGCTCAGTTTTCAGTCGCAGGATTTCCTCCCACAGTGCCCTTTGCTGAACCTTCTCCATATAAAGTGGAAGTGCTTTGCTGTAGGAGATCTCCTTCACAAGGTCAGTACAGGCAGTGTTGAACATCATCCTGTCCGCCATGTTTAAGAGCACAACCAGTACTGAAAGGTTGAATGGCAAATCAGATTGGAGAAGTGTTTATAATGTTGAAGTTTTAGGTTATGAAATGCACTGAGATAAGCCAATAACACTTTCTAAAATGTTAAGCGGCCAATGAAATGCACTAACACAAACATCACTCACCAGAATTATGAGCAGCCAATCTCTGTGGGTAGCAAGATTCAGTGGATGTGGGCAGACTCAGTTCACGGATTTCAGACCAAACAGACTCCTTCAACCGTTGGATAGTGACATCATACACAGGGTAACGGTTCTGCAGGGGGATCTTGGTGAAAGGCATGTCAATGCGAGGAATGACATCTTCCCAAGGGAGAGCAGTTGTAGGAAGGGTAATGAATTTCTCCAGGTGGGCAATCTTGATCTTCATGCTGACAAGGAGGTTAGCAAGGACCTTGGGCATAACACGCTCCTCACGGACACAGGTTAGTAGATCAGTGAGAATTGTGTATCTGTGGTGAGAATGCATCTCAAAGACTGGTCTGATGCGGCTAATGATCTGCAAGTACAAGAAATATAGGGAGAAATGAGCGTGACAAACTGCCACCATAGAGCACCAGAACCTCAAGATGCATATTTAGTTGAAAGAAGTTATTGAGTCAGCCATGTTCATAAGTGATATCAGTGTTGCGTAGTTTTCATGAATTCAGGCATTTACCTCATGCAGGTAGGGTTTGGAA
This sequence comes from Harmothoe impar, assembly GCA_947462335.1. Lineage (NCBI taxonomy): Eukaryota > Metazoa > Annelida > Polychaeta > Phyllodocida > Polynoidae > Harmothoe > Harmothoe impar. Next base: position 61,206,819 of record OX381704.1, read on the forward strand.
GTGGTCAGCATGTGCCTCTCACAGAAACTGAGTAATCCTTCAGTCAGCTTCATTTCCATGGTTTCCCAGGTGAGGCTGCAAACAGAAAGATTAAATGTTTGTCAGGCGATTAGGCCACGAGTTCTGCCGAGTCCTGATGACTGATAAATGTGCATGCTAAAACAATGCAAAGCTGCACATGTACCTGGATCTGATGGTTGTAAGGACATGCTCAAGGCGGCGATTGATGCTGTGGGCCTCCACATTGCACAGGGAATCACTAGTCTTGATGAGATTGAGAGCACTCTTGACTGCAGAAATCAACCATGGGAAAGTGATGTCCCTGGGAGAGTTGATTAGCTCTGCTAGGTTGGAGGACCTCAGAATTGTATGCAGCTCTGGGGAGGAAAAAAATTCCAAGAAATGTTCAAAATCAGTTCATTAAATTCAGTTCTTATCATTAACTACTACAGTTGGATCATGCAATATCATTGCCAGCATGTTAACCATGTACCGTCAGTCATTGAAGGTATCATATTCTTTCCCCAAACTGTTATGTGATAGGTGACAGGACTGGCTCTCTTAAGCCATATACGATTTAGTTGCATAGAAACTCACCTGGAACTTCAAGGAGGGTCTCAACAGCCATAGTCTGTGGCAGGAGCAGCTCAGTTTTCAGTCGGAGGATTTCCTCCCACAGTGCCCTTTGCTGAGCCTTCTCCATATAAAGTGGAAGTGCTTTGCTGTAGGAGATCTCCTTCACAAGGTCAGTACAGGCAGTGTTGAACATCATCCTGTCCGCCATGTTCAAGAGCACAACCAGTACTGAAAGGTTGAATAAATAGCAAGTCAGATTGCAGAAGTGTTTGACATGTTGAGATGTTAGGTTATGAAATGCTCTAACACAAGCCAATAAGACTTGCCAGAATTGTAAGCAGCCAATGAAATGCACTAACATAAGCAAATATCACTCACCAGAATTGTAAGCAGCCAATCTCTGTGGGTAGCAAGATTCAGTGGATGTGGGAAGACTCAGTGCACGGACTTCAGACCAAACAGACTCCTTTAACTGCTGGATAGTGACATCATACACAGGGTAACGGTTCTGCAGGGAGATCTTGGTAAAAGGCATGTCAATGCGAGGAACGACATCTTCCCAAGGGAGAGCAGTTGTAGGAAGGGTAATGAATTTCTCCAGGTGGGCAATCTTGATCTTCATGCTGATAAGGAGGTTAGCAAGGACCTTGGGCATAACACGCTCCTCACGGAAGCAGGTCAGTAGATCAGTGAGAATTATGTATCTGTGGTGAGAATGCATCTCAAAGACTGGTCTGATGCGGCTAATGATCTGCAAGTACAAGAAATATAGGGAGAAATGAGCGTGACAAACTGCCACCATAGAGCACCAGAACCTCAAGATGCATATTTAATTGAAAGAAGTTATTGAGTCAGCCATGTTCATTAGTGATATTGCTCAATTTCAAATAGGCACACATACCTCATGGAGGTAGGGTTTGGAGATGGTCAGCATGTGCCTCTCACAAAAACTGAGTAGTCCTTCAGTCAGCTTCATTTCCACCGTTTCCCAGGTGAGGCTGAAAAGAAACAGAAAGATTACATATTTGCCAGGTAATTAGGAAGCAGAGCCTAAAGATTGAATAAATGTGTATGCTAAAATGATGCCAGACTGCATATGTACCTGGATTGGATAGTTGTAAGGACATGCTCAATTCGTTGATTGATGCTGTGAGGCTCCACATTGCACAGGGAATCACTAGTCTTGATGAGATTGAGAGCACTCTTGAATGCAGAAATCAACCATGGGAAAGTGATGTCACGAGGAGAGTTGATCAGCTCTGCTAGGTTGGAGGTCCTCAGAATTGTATGCAGCTCTGGAGAGGAAAAAATTCCAAGAAATGTTAATCAAAATCAGTTCATTAAATTCAGTTCTCATCATTAACTACTACAGTTGGATCATGTAATATCAATGCCAGCATGTTACCATGTACCGTCAGTCATTGAAGGTATCATATTCTTTCCCCAGACTGTTATGTGATAGGTGCAGGACTGGCCCTCTTACGCCATATTCGATTTAGTTGCATAGAAACTCACCTGGAACTTCAAGGAGGGTCTCAACAGCCATAGTCTGTGGCAGGAGCAGCTCAGTCTTCAGTCGGAGGATTTCCTGCCATAGTGCCCTTTGCTGAGCCTTCTCCATATAAAGTGGAAGTGCTTTGCTGTAAGAGATCTCCTTCACAAGGTCAGTACAGGCAGTGTTGAACATCATCCGGTCCGCCATGTTTAAGAGCACAACCAGTACTGAAAGGTTGAATAAATGGCAAGTCAGATTGCAGAAGTGTTTGACATGTTGAGATGTTAGAGTATTTCATAACCTAACACAAGTCAATAAGACTTGCCAGAATTGTAATCAGCGAATGAAATGCACTAATATAAGCAAATATCACTCACCAGAATTGTAAGCGGCCAATCTCTGTGGGTAGCAAGATTCAGTGGATGTGGGAAGACTCATTTCTCGGACTTCAGACCAAACAGACTCCTTCAACTGCTGGATAGTGACATCATACACAGGGTAACGGTTCTGAAGGGGGATCTTGGTAAAAGGCATGTCAATGCGAGGAACGACATCTTCCCAAGGGAGAGCAGTTGTAGGAAGGGTAATGAATTTCTCCAGGTGGGCAATCTTGATCTTCATGCTGATAAGGAGGTTAGCAAGGACCTTGGGCATAACACGCTCCTCACGGACACAGGTTAGTAGATCAGTGAGAATTGTGTATCTGTGGTGAGAATGCATCTCAAAGACTGGTCTGATGCGGCTAATGATCTGGAAGTACAAGAAATATAGGGAAAAATGAGCGTGACAAACTGCCACCATAGAGCACCAGAACCTCAAGATGCATATTTAATTGAAAGAAGTTATTGAGTCAGCCATGTTCATTAGTGATATTGCTCAATTTCAAATAGGCACACATACTTCATGGAGGTAGGGTTTGGAGATGGTCAGCATGTGCCTCTCACAGAAACTGAGTAGTCCTTCAGTCAGCTTCATTTCCACTGTTTCCCAGGTGAGGCTGAAAAGAAACAGAAAGATTACATATTTGTCAGGTGATTAGGAAGCAGAGCCTAAAGATTGAATAAATGTGTATGCTAAAATGATGCCAGACTGCGTATGTACCTGGATCTGATGGTTGTAAGGACATGCTCAATGCGGCGATTGATGCTGTGGGCCTCCACATTGCACAGGGAATCACTAGTCTTGATGAGATTGAGAGCACTCTTGAATGCAGAGATCAACCATGGGAAAGTGATGTCACGGGGAGAGTTGATCAGCTCTGCTAGGTTGGAGGACCTCAAAATTGTATGCAGCTCTGGGGAGGAAAAAGAAATCAGGGATGAGTTCTTGGCATTAACTACTACAGTTGGATCATGCAATATCATTGCCAACACATTTGTACTGCGAGTCTTTGAAGTTATCATATTCTTCCCCAAACTGTTATATGATAGGTGACAAGGACTGAAACCCTTAACCCCTTCCACGCGGTAAGCCAATATATTACACAAAATGCATTGAGTTACAAGAAATCCAGTGGTGAAGGGGTTAAGCCCTAGACGATTTACTTGCAGAGTAGCTCACCAGGAACTTCAAGAAGGGTCTCAACAGCCATAGTTTGTGGCAGAAGCAGCTCCGTCTTCAGTCTGAGCATTTCCTCCCACAGTGCCTTCTGCTGAACCTTCTCCATATAAAGTGGAAGTGCTTTGCTGTAGGAGATTTCCTTCACAAGGTCAGTGCAAGTGGTGTTGAACATCATCCGGTCCACCATGTTCAGAAGCACAACCAGTACTGTAAATAACAAAATGGGAAATCAGAATCACGGTGATGTAAGTGACATTTGAAATGATGCAATTGAGGGCCTTAAATAAGGTCCCCTATATTTAAGTAGGTCTTCATGATATCAAAAAATTAGAACACTAGAAAATACACGATGTAAACAAATGCAATGTTTACCTGAGTTGTAGGCAGCCAATCTCTGTGGGTAGCAAGATTCAGTGGACGTTGGCAGACTCAGTTCACGGACTTCAGACCAAACAGACTCCTTCAACCGCTGGATAGTGATATCATACACAGGGTGACGGTTCTGCAGGGGGATCTTGGTGAAAGCAATGTTGGTGAGGACAATTTCCCTAGGGAGGGCACGAGTGCGCAGGGTGACAAACTTCTCTAAGTCAGCCATCTTGATCTTCATGGTAATCAGGATGTTGGCAAGCACATCAGGAATAATACGCTCTTCACGGTAGCAGGTCAGCACTTCATCAAGAACATTGAGTTTGTGATTGGCACGCATCTCAAAGACTGGTCTGACAGAGCTGATGGTCTGCAATTCAAAGGCCATTACATTGAACACCTTGAGAGCAAAACAGTTTCCAAAGATTATGTATTGTATGACGCAAAGCTTTTCAGAGGCAATGATTATATGATTAGCATTATTTTAAAGAGATTTGATGGCTATGAAATGGAGTTACTACTACTTCAATTAAATTTGCACTAGAATATCAATTTTCCCCAATTGATAATGACCAGAGAAATCTCAATTCAGCGCAATGCGGAGCATCACACCTTACCTTGGAAAGCGCTGGCTTGGAGATGATCAGGTTGTGAGTCTCATAGAAGTCCAATAGGCCTTCAGTTATCTTGATTTCCACCATCTCCCAGGGAAGGCTGAGGAAGGAGAAGGAGCATTGAATTAGATGAGGTTAGCTCAAACTCCTTCATGATATGCACGAATGAATGCGAGACTAACTCTGAAACACATACTGGTCAATAGAAAACAACTAATACCTGGACCTGATGGCTGTGAGCACATGTTCCAGACGGCGGTTGATGCTGTGGACCTCCACATTGCATAAGGATGGGCTAGTCTTGATAATATGCAGGGTAGTCTTGATGGAAGAAAGCACCTCCTCGAACGTGAAATCCCGAGGAGAATTGATGAATTCCAAAAGGTTAGAAGTCTTCAGGATAGTGAAGAGTTCTAAAAGAGAATAATTTTCTAAATGGTAGATAGTGACACGCTTTAAGAGCAGGCTATACATACGGTCACCTTACAGGCATCGCTCTTAATAGTTCCTAACATTAGCTATAGTCAGTACAATTTGCATATAACTAGTATAGGAATTCATAAGGATTGTGCATTTGACCTTCATTTCAAACTAAACCGTCAGGGGACTAAGACTGATTCGGTAACTCACCAGGTACTTCAAGGATGGTCTCAACAGCCAGTGTTTGTTGCAGAAGGAGCTCGGCCTTCAGTCTCACGATTTCCTGCAAGAGTGCCTGCACCTGGGACTTGACCACGTCACGTGGGAGTGGGCCTCTTTGGGAGAGCTCCTTGAACAGCTCATGGCAGGTGGTGTTGAGCATCATACTGTCTACCGTGTTGACGAGCACGACCAACACTAGATAAAACACAAGTTAGGGTAAAGCAAGAATTGATAATACTATCATGAATATGTTATTACACAAATGAGTTATCTAAACGACATGGAGAGTGCAGTAAGACAGTAACGTCAAATATTACACTTTAAAGAATGCTATGCATTGTGCAGGTCGACTCTTACCAGAGTTGTAAGCAGCCAGTCTCTGTGGGTAGCAGGATTCCGTGGGCTTGGGCAGACTCAGCTCACGGACCTCAGACCACACAGACTCCTTCAGCTTTTGAAGAGCTACATGGCTCGCATGTACTGGGTAGGACTTCTTGTACACAATGATGACCAGATGGGCCAGTGGCGAGACCGGAGGGACAATGTTGCTGGCCATAAAGGTAGTGTGGGGATACTTCCAGGTGGTTGGGAAGTCCTGTACGGTTCTAGCAGACCGGTACTTTGATGATACAATGTCAGATGTTGGCATCATGGTCACGCAATCTAGAAAAGGTAACAGGAGCATATTACACATTAGTTTCTGAACATCTACAGTCCAATAGGTTAACTACCTATGACTATTATATAAAATATGAGATATGCCTAATATTGGATAGAGCATAAGGATGGTGACCCTTATCAGCATAGTATATACTACACCGATGTCATAAAGGCAGAATGCATTTCCGATTTAACAGTGCAACATATGCCACATTGAAGTGAATAGTGTATACTTACACATCCAGTCTACCAGCAGAGCAGTTGGGCGCACTTCTGTCCTAATCATCGTTGTCAGTGACGTCATAGTGTAAGTCATCAGCGTGACGTACTTGGCTGTCAGCGTTTCTAGCATGTCCCGCATGTAGGTAGCTGTGGTCGTGTCACGGATGGTGGTGGTCAAGGTGTGCTCCAGCGTCTTGAGTGAAGACTCAAGCAGACCCGGCTTAGTCATTCTGAATGAAAAATGCTTAAGTATCAGCACACAGTGGCATTGTTATACTGACAAGATTTAGGCCTACAGAATTCAAAGGCCATTTATTGTATTCCAGTTTATCTAATGTAGGCCTACACCTATGATAGCAGGTAGACTCAGCTAGCAGCAAGATGCTTGGATTTAAAACAAATTAAAACAATAAGTTACTGGTCGATTATCAAGTATAGCGTTAGCTATGGGCAAAAGGGAGGAATGCACAACCGTATTGGGGATGGTGCATAAGTGAATTGGTTAATGCAATACGGCTACCTGACAATGATCCTCTGGCACATGTTGAGTACATCCTGGTGTGAGATGAGCAGAGAGCAGTCGCGTACTTTGCTGAGTGACGTGATCAGGGGTCTCATTACCAACTCCAGGTCCGTGAAGGTGAACATCTCCCGCCGCCTGATGACAGTCTCCAGGCGGCGCAGAACCAGCACGATGGCCTTCACGTCTAGAAAATACAAACACATGTTCAGGACCGAATGTCCAGTCACATATAATGCACATTTATACTATCTTATAGTTAAAATGAATATATCATCAAAAATGTTGCTATCCGGTCCTTCAAAAATGTAGCCGGTCCTGCAACATTGAAAATCTGCAGGACCAAATGTCCTGTGGGATGAAAAAGTTTTCGCAAAGACTGGGGCAGTAATAGAAAACATCGGTTTCAAAATCCCCTACCTAACTCCGCAGAAGGTTTAATCAGAAATCACCTAATATGATTCATAATTGTGGTTCAAGAGGATTAGATCGGGCTTGTAGAGGTGCTTGGGTCTAAAGGCGATTGGCGCATCTATCCCCGCCATGTAAAAAACTTGTTACAAAACAAATGCATTCACGAAAATAATTTTATCACGCATTACACGTACATACACTCTGTAATTTGTACACAAAAAACTTGGACCGGAAGATCAATTAAAAGAAAGCTCATTTAAAAAAAGTCATAATACCAATGCATTAGATATACTAAACGTAACTTACACTCATTGCTCCTCATTTCTGCGCCGAGCCCCTCCATGATTGGCTTCTCTAGCAGCTCCTTCGATACCATGTGGATGGCTTCCACCACCTTGGTCCTCGTGGAAATGTCCAGTTCGTTCAGTAGGGGTTCTACTGCCCGCTCCTTGAATAGCCCAGTCTCGACAGCCGCCAGGTTACCCTCCACGTGCAACAGAGCTGAAATGTAGGCACAGCAGCAAGTTATACTGAAGTTCAGTACCTCTAGTTTATTTTCCTTAAAGATTCCAAACTACAGGTCGTGCGAATTCTCAGTTTCTCTTTAAAGTAAACAATGAGCCAGTTAACAGTCAACGCTGCTCTTCCACATGGCCAACGGCCAAGTAGATATGGTAATTCATGTGATCTAACCACCAGTATTTATAAATTGTCGCCATAAATCTGGCGCATTTAGTAATAAGATGGCACCCATGTTGTACCATTATCTTGTTCTGTTTAGGCCCATTTCCATTCAGAAAGGAACAAAGTTGCATATTTTATAAGATACAACGTGCATGTTGGCCTGAACCGGGTCCATAATTCTATATACTACGTTGGCCCGAGCCCGGGCAACAATTCTTTATACTACTGACACCACTGACAGTAGGCTATACCACTGTAAGTAGTATGCGGAATCGTCGCACGAGGTCAGGCTAACATTAGCGTAACGCTCATCCCGTCTACCGGGCCAAGCCATGGGACAAACACGGAAGTAAGCCCAAACCTGTCCGAATGGTAGAGGGGCAGCAAGAAGTTGGGTTGGCAGAAGGCCATGCCCGCCCCTAGCCTGTACCGGGCCCGTAAGATCGTTCCGTCGCAGGGCTGTTGAGACTATGCCCGCCCCCATACAATGAGTAAACGAGTGAAATGTACAACCAGTAATTGCCTCTGTACGACCCCGGGTACCACACCAGACGGACTGGCGCCACCTGTGCGAAGCGGGTGGGCTACCATAGTCTCAATTAACCAGACGGAACCTACTACGGGCCAGTACAGGCTAGGTAAACTAGAATTGCAGGTGGCAAGTAGTTCAGAATGATAAAACTGACATGGTACATGGATGCACGCTTAAAATACATGAAGTCTGCAATACCCATGGCGCTGTATGGACTTTCATTGTTTGGAAAGATTAATGTTAGCCCAAAAGCGTGTTTTTTTTAGATTCTAGTTCCTGCGGGATTTATGTAAATATCCCCCCCGCCTTTCTAGGTTTGGGAATATGCAATTTCACTCATTCCTACACAATAGAGCACTTTGAAGAATCTAATGTGTGGCAGTAAAGAATTGTGGCATGCACGCTTATTAGTCTAGACATAGCTATAATTATACAAGCGTTAATTTCAACTCGCCCTACTAAGAAATAACCAGCCACTCATTCAGCCCTGGCCTATTTTGATGGTCGACGCGCCTACTCCTAACTACCCTCGATTGGGGGTATGCAGCACCGTTCTGTCCGTAACTTTCAGCCAGCAGCACGAGTCACAATCCCAAACTATACATGTGTAGGATATGCAAACTCGTGTACAGGAACACGGCTCAAAAGTAAACGGCGACAGTCTTTAAAAACTACACAGGTACGAGCACGTGGCGCAGCTATGTCCGATTATATAGAAAGTAATAATGGGAAAAAATGACACTGCACTCACCTACAAACATGGTTGTCCTCAGGTTGCTGGTGCAGGGTAGCGTGGTCTCCTCAAACAGCCGCCCAATCTCCTCCACAAGGCGGGCCCGCGTCTCAGGGGTCTCTAGCATCTCCACCAGAGGTCGGGCGGGTGAGAAGGCTGGACTGCGGTATTCAGGAACATGGTTGTCGAGGGGGCGTTCTGGGCGGTATTCTGGACGGTATTCACGCGGAATTTCAAACTTCACGGGGCTCCCTGCAATGGACACAGTAACAGTTCAGCATATGTGGCAGAATAGCTGTATTACAGGCGAATTGTGTGTACATAATTGAGAGGTACGTCTGCGCATTGACTCTTGAAATTACTAACCAATATGGAAAGAACTGCAGAGATCAGGTAAATTTATACATAAAATTAAGGATCACCATTTAAGTCGAAGGCCATGCAGTACTAGGCCTTCATGTAGGCTCAGCAATATTGTCAACTATGTCCAACCCTTAAAACATTCAGAAACAGTATTCTGAAGTGTACATAAGATATGCAATAAAGTGAGAACACGCGTACATGGAAACGGCAAGGTCTTATACACGAATTCTACTTGTCCCAACAGCCAAGATACCTGTAAAAGAAATCCTAAGAACTTGGGAGAAATCTGAAAACGCAATGCAAGTTTGCAACTCTTACCAAGAGACGCCCCGCACAAGAGTGCAACGACGAAGACGACTGACCACATGGTGGACTCTGCTACTGCTGCTGCCTATCACGGAGAGGTGAACCTACTGCTGACCACTGGTCACCCGGCGTCTTATATACCCCCTACCTGGTGCCACGTGCTACCCACGTGCCACGCCACTGTCTGCCGGATCCGCAGTCATTGGCGCCAGGTCGGTTCCACTTTTGTAGACCGGGGGTGGCGGTTGGTAATTCGATTTGTGGATTCATCATTTCTTGATAGACTAGTCGGATTGTAAGCGACTTTTAACTATACCTCATGCTTAGCAATAGGGTAATATCTATTCAGAAGGAAATCGTCGATGAAGTGACTTTTTATTATGGAATACAACACTGATTTTTTTTCAGATTGCAACTACCCAACACCCTCTCATCAAATGGAATCGTCCGTCAGGTGATCGCCCCACTGCCCCCACCCCACCCCTTTACCCGACCGCCTACCCTTGATTGTTTTTCCCGAAGACTTTACTTTTGTGTCCTAAATATATGACACGCCGTGACATTGAACCGAACCTTAGGGGTCACGCCACCACAAGACTGGCGCCGTCTTGTCTGATGCAAAACTTATTCTGTTCTTTTCAGATTGACGATTGGATGGGAGATTCCAGCCAATCGACATGGTCCTACTTTTATTTCATTGCAAATGTAGGGTCAGTTTTGATGTCCAGATAGTATGAGGCCACACGTTAATTGCATTCACGGATTATTGAATAATGTATAGGCTATAGGTTAAAATACAGAGACAACGACAGAATGATACTTCCAAGCTACCGCCACTCCTCCAAATCTCGTCTTTCTTGCGTAAAATGACAAGAAACATGCCATTTTTACATAATACAAATGTCATAACAAGTTTGGATATAATTGGTATTTCCTTTACATCTTAGCATCGGGAGCGGATGCTATTACATCCGCAATATACTATTATACACATGGGCAGTCGAATGTACGTGTAAGTTATATGGACTTTATTTTCTTTGGAGGACAATCACATTCACAAACTGATAATGTGGCCAGGTCCCATTGGCAGTGTCAGTGTGACACGTGTTATATCAGGTGAGGCCTTTCCCATTCCAGTGCCTCGATGTTTATATCACCCTTATACATTGAATAATATAGCGTGCCATTGTGTAGTTATGATGATTATTATAATGATTGTTTAACATTTTAAGAGGTATGGCATGTAATGACCCTGCGTTTCGACGTCCATGCAAACAGTGTTATTATTGCTCTTGACCTCTAAATTCGACACAGCGACATGGACCAATTTGGAGCTTGGTGACAGGGGACATGAGAATACATTTGATAGTGATATGGGACATTGGGCATTTCCTAAAATGGATATGGCGATATGGTCGTTTTCTTGGAACTAATATGGTGGCATTGTTGAAATCGACATGGAACATGGGAACCCCCATCAAGGCCCCTAGAGGTAGTGTTATAGGTCCAGTTACATATACTTGATTGTTCTATTCATATGGTAGGTGCGGTGGGCAAACAAACCACTGGACTGTGACATCTAGGTAGGGTGATTCTGAATAAGCCAGTTATGTATAATATAAATAGATGCACATGACACATTGTATCAAGAGGTAGACGTGATGACATAAATTGAATAAGTATAATGGTATAGTGAAAGCTGTGGATCACTTTAACTAAGATATAATTAAAGAAAGAGTTTAATGTAATGACTCTGGTGTGTGGCTATCATGCATGGTGAGGTTACCCAACCACGTATATTCTTTGTTTGCCCACATGTTGAAGTAGTAGAACTGTAGAATTATGTAACTCGACCTATATGAATTGCTGCCAATCGTTGCGACAGGGGATCGGAGTGGGAGTGAGGGTATAGACCATACATTATATGGATCTTTTCTCCTTTCTCGGTATTTTACAAGTCTAATCAAATAAAAAGAAATTGCGATAAGCCTTCCAGGTAGAAGTGAATAACCAACATATAAGATCATGTATCTAACATCGCAGAGCTAAAATGATTGTTGCTGCGCACGTGTGCTGGGGTAGAGGCATGTCGGAATAGAGTCAATGTCAATACACACTGAAAACTTAAAGTCATCATTAAGTTATCAAGGGGTTGTCATAATGATTGTTTGCTATAATAAGCGGGTACCTGTATGATTGGCTGCCTTTCCATATCAGAATTACACTCTTGGGGGGGGGGGCTATTTTATTACTCAACATTTGTTTAAGCGATTAAAAGTTGGTGCTCCACCCAGACCCAAAATCCCTTTGCCTGTGGCGCTAACACATAGTAACCATAGGGAGGCTAAGTCTCGCGATAAAATGTTGTCGTAATTTTTTTGGCGATTCTAACTAAAAATACCCACGTCTAAGTTAGCCTAAAAAGGCCCCAGATCTGAAATTTTATAGCCCAACTCTCTATATTAGTGGAGATATAGGGGGGCGAAATTTTTCGCCCATCCTTCAGGCCTGCGGGCGATAATATGGGGAGCCCGTAAGGGCCCGGAAGTTGGCGGTCACGTGACGAGACTTAGCCGCCCTATTGGTGAGGTAGTGATCCCCTAGCTAGTTTTCTGCAGTGGTCAGCCTGCCGCTGGGCATGACCAGAACGGCGCTGCGTATGATGGGGACAGTGACTCACAGGGGCGGGGTGTGGGGGTAACGGTAGTCGGAAAGGGTCAGTCCTAGATTGGGACACTTCACCACCACCAACTACCCTAACCACCCCCAAGCAAAGGCAAACACGTGGTCATGCAGCTGCACCATTGGTACACTATGGGACTATGGGACGTTCAACCCCGCGCGCTTACTGCGCCTACTTCATTTATTTTGAAAGGATTTGGACGTGTATATTGAATTGATATATTTCCCTTTCATCATTGTGATGTATAGATATCCATTGAGACAATTAATAAAATATTCAATAGAACACCTACATATAAGGACACATTTGCTATGAAGGTGGTTAAAGGCGCAAATCTCGGTACCCCTCCAGCGACAGTCGGAGTGAAGTCGGGACAGGTACTCAGCCCTATAAATAGGGGCGCTGGGGTTTAACTGAATGAGGCATGGTCCATAATGATTGGCCCGACATCTACATACCATCCCCCCCTGGGTATTGCGGCACAAGTATGCCGTCCGTTTGCCCCCAGAGCTCTATAATTAGCACTACCAGAAGTGAGACTATATTATGGTAACTGCAGTTACTGGTCAGATCACCTTTGATGGATCGCCACTGTCTGTAGCACAGAGAATTAAAAGTGGTGGTTTCATTGTGTTTATAGCAGCTTCGGTATGACATAGTTGTATACCTTTGTATTTACTGGTACGATACGTCATCATTTGGGCCACTAAATATATAATGGAATTGTTTAGAACAGCAGTGTAAAGGGTGTTATAATCAGATGGACTATGGTAATACCATTATACTGAAGTTTATTGGATTTACTGAATCTAGGTTTGTTGTATTCTGCAATTTTCAGGATAATGATATACATTACATGTATCATTCATCTCTGGAGCATTTATCAATCTTTATCCATTTTTGTAGTAATTTGCAATATATTAAAGTTAGTACATCCGAAATTAGTATTTTTTCAAACCTACTTAAATTTGTTCCTCACACAATGACATTATCATATCTAAAGGATGAGTGATGGCCAAATTGGTTTTCAGAGGAAATAAGGCCTAGGATTTAGAGTACATTGGAACCCAGCTATAGTGCCGGGCTAGTGCATTTCTAATGGGTGCACTTTAATTCAGGCACGCCAAAATGTGCACCTTGGGCTAAATTATCACAATTCTATTCAAATATATGCAAAATCAGCACAGATAAGGGTGGACGAAGTCCATAGCTATTATGTATGGTCTATCTGAACATCCTGACTCATTTTTAAGAAAAAATATTTTTGAGTCCATGTCATTAAAATCGTCCTGTGTATGCTACGAACTTTTTGCCAGCAATAAAATTTACCAACAACAAACAACAACATCGGATATACTAACTTTAATGTGACTAAATGGGTGAGATATGGTGCATGTACCATATGAAGTTTGTTTGCCCCCCACAGTCCTACTAATAGGTGCAATGTGCAACTCTAACTCGCCTTATAACAAGAACTATGGTAACTGTATGAGGGCTAATATGGTAACTGCCCTTTTTCTTCACTGCAATGGGTTTTAATTCTTACATTATAATGTTAAATAATAAAAATCTGTAGTAAATTCATTTAGAATTGGTATTTGATTTTGATTGAGGCTAGACACGTAGAAAATCATTCCACGATACTAGTTCTATTCCTCCTGCTGTTTGCCACTCAAAGCCCCAAAATGCCCCTATACTGTCACCATGTCGAATTTAAGGCCACGCACACAGTCTTAAATTTTGAGGTCTAGATGGGAAGGGGATCACCATGTCGCATATTGAATTTTACTTTAAGAAATGGCCATGTTACCTGTCACTTCAATCCCCACGTACCATGTCACCTGAAGGAACCTACCATATGTCCCATGTCGAATTTAAGAAATACCCTATTTCACATCATTTATTTCCTTGCCCATGTAAGTAAACCCCATCCCAGTGATAGGGACAGCCAAAAATAATTTAGCAGTACAAGGATTTTAGTTCTCCTGATATCTGTTTCACCACATGATAGGGATTCCAAATCATTTTTATATTTGTTTCCAACTTAGTTAGAACCTGAGAAAAATGGGTTTGAAATGTTGGATATGGTCAGTTCTGTGCAACATAGCTTATAGTGGATCTGCTGTCTGAAACTGTGACTTGTGAACTGCTCTCTGCTTACAGGTGGACTATCATGATTGAGGATATGTAGTCACAATTTGCATAAAGAGTACAGTGGAAGAAGGATAAGAGACCATGTGGATGAAATGGGATACCTAGAGGAAAGTGTAAGCCACTGGAGGCACACAGGTATGCACCATAAAATTGATAAATGAGGGGTTTTATACCATAGTAGATGAATTGGATACCATATGGGTTCAGTGTGACACCAATATGAAACCAAAGAGGTATGGCATGCACACCCTGGCGGAGGGGTGGGCGCAACTGGGGATCGATGTGATTCCCAGTAGAAAGAATTCAATAAAATGATGTTTGGATGGGATATGCTGTAGAAGGGATAAGTTACTACAGAGGGTAGCAGGGCAACCATGGAGGAGGCATTGAGTACTATAATGGTTGGATGGGACACACTGGAGGAAGGATGAGGCAACATAGGTGTTGGATGGGACATTCTAAAGAAGTAATGCATGGGATGGGACACTGTGGAGGAGGGATATTGTGTTACACAGGGTGGGTGACACATCCTGGAGGAGGGATATGTCAAAATAAGCAGTACAGAAGTCAGGTACAATGCCCTGGAGGAGGTATTAAGCACTGTACTGATTGGAGAAGGGACAATTCACTATAGAGGTTAGGTAGGACACCCTGGAGGAGGTATCAGGCACCATACTGATAAGATAGAACACCCTGGAGAAGCTATAAATAGTTATAGATAGCTAACCATGGTAGATGAATTGGATACCAAAAATTGTAAAGATTAAATATAAGTAACAACAAATGATGTAAAATTACTCCTGTGCATGGTGCAGATAATTTTGGATATTCATTATTTATTGTTAATGCGCTTTATAAAAATGCTATGATTAGGTGATTAAATTACATTAGCAAGATAACTACCTTTGCTGTAGCCAAAGGTGGTTATTATTTTCCCTTTCAAATGTGCTATATAACGTCATTCAACTTCCAAAATTAAGCTCAGAGTAATTCCCAGAGTGAGGGGGTCTCATATATACCTGTGGATGTTTGGACCTTCATATCAGGGCGCCACCTAGTGCAATACACGGTCCCTACCAGTGAGCAAAGAACGTTTTTTGACGTTTTAAAACGTTTATAATTGGTTTTATAGAAAACATTTGTACCTCAAGCGATTAAAAATATTTCCACATAGTTTAAGAAAGAACCTTGGCATAAAAACGTTATTTTGACGCTAATAAAACGTTTCTATTGCTTCCAGTATCTGCTACTAGGTGCAGCACTATCCTATAATGGTACTTAGCTGGATCTACACATACTTATTTTATTTTATTTTAAAGTACCATAGCAACTATTATATCAAAATGTTTCAAATATTGCAGCTGCAATATATTCTATGAAATCAGGATATCAATAATGGGGTCGGATAAATTATTACCCTTCCATTTACAGACAATATGCAGGAGGTAGACTTATATGAACACCCATTATGGGAGATAAGAAAATACTTAAAGTCTTACACATTCAAACCTTTCATTGTGATATCTGTAGTGATCCCAATACTTAGGTGGTAGGCTAGGACTATGGACTGTCGGGGAAGCGTCCAAGTATCTGACTACTAGGTAACTGTAATAAGGATCGTATGACTTGCAGCTACCTCCCAAGGAACGAACACAGGTGGTTGTACGGTTGATTTAGAGCCTTCTTTATTCAGATGTTGAAGGTGGTTACACTCAGTGTATCATATATCAGACATCAGCAGATGGTGGCGGGAAAACCTTGACCAGGTTGCTTCTACCCAATGGGTGGATGATCCATGTGGAGAGCGGAGTCCAGTCCTAGGTTCTATCAGTAGAGTCTTCTACTTAGCAGCAACGTCATAGGTCAGCTCCCAGTGGGAACTGCCAGGCCAGACTTGTCATCCGGGCCGGTCAAGCAGAGGAAACTGCGCAGTTATAATTGCAGCCATGCCGGGGAGGTAACCTGGGCGGGGTGACGTTCCTGGGCCGGGTTTAGTAACCAGGCAGCGCTGCAACCAGGTAGTACCAGCCGGGTTGGATCAAGGACTGATCCGGCCAAGCTCATACACGTCTGAGAGGTATATATTATAATGATGCATAATGGTACATTACCACATATCTATCTTGGTATATGATGGATGTTCTATCTCTCTTGAGGTACACACTTAAGCAGGTTCTCATAAATATGGAGGTTCTTGTGAATAAAGATATTGTATCTGGGTTATAAAATTCCATAGAAAACCAATGTATTGACTTATTATACATATCCTGTAGTGATCCCAATACTTGGGTGGTAGGCTAAGACTATGGAATGTATATGACTACTAGGTAACTGTAAGGATCGTATGACTTTTTTTTTTGAATAGGTTTATTGACCGTAAATTCATGTAAAGGTGTAACACGTTCTGCCATAACAGTCAGGGAAATATTCACACTATGTATACAATTAATACTTCAATGAAATATTCAGTTCCTTGTGTTTTTCCTTTTGTGATACTGTCTTTAAGCATACTCAACCGCCTCTCTCAGTATACGCTTATATGATGATTGT
This sequence comes from Harmothoe impar, assembly GCA_947462335.1. Taxonomy (NCBI): domain Eukaryota; kingdom Metazoa; phylum Annelida; class Polychaeta; order Phyllodocida; family Polynoidae; genus Harmothoe; species Harmothoe impar. The sequence goes on from OX381704.1 coordinate 61,223,896, forward strand.
ATCCTGTTTTAACACATGTTGGAGGTTAAACCTACCACACATGCAAGTCACTTTTATCACCTGTAGTAGCCACTTGGGATCTTATGGGCTGAGTCTTTTGCGTCATTGTTTACTGTGCCAATCAGCTAGCGATCAACACATATGACCTCCGTGTAAAATAGACCATTTCATTTCATTTCATGAGGCTGCCAATATTTTTACTTAACATTTTCAATCAGTGAGGAGTAAGCTATAAGCAAGGTTACATAAGGTATCATTTAGAAAATAGCATCATTAATAACAACAGCAGTGTCAAACAGGAGTCATTTGATGGTTTTCTTCAGTCGTGCCTTGAAGGCGTGTACACTTTCCAGTAGTTGTTCTTGCTCTGACAACTCATCCCTAGCAGGGAACCACGGAAGGGGGACTTCTTCTATACTTCTCTCATTTTGGTCACTGCAATTTTTTTCTTACTGTCACCTCGAGTGCGGTGTAGGCTAGGGAGACAGTTGTCGGTGTCCATCGCGTGTTTGTAGATGAGGCACAAAAGATGTCTCTTTCTTCGAGGCTCCAAACGCTCAGTTTTGCACTTACGATGTAGATAATTTACTGAGACATTGCCAACACGGGTCCTAGTGCAGATTCTTTGACTGTTGTTCTGCTGTGTTTGCAATTTTCTGACTTTGTTGGTGGGTCCAGAGTCAAAAAGAAAGTCTCCATATTATCTCCAGCCACGTACGTCTCTGTGAATGTCATCCTGTCCGTGTACTTTTTCATCTGTTCATCATTTCGTTAACTCATATACATTGATTACATTGTCTTTACACATGTGCAACTGATGACCTAGATATTGTATGATATTTTCGATTATTATTGTGCTTCAACTATCCGCTTCTCTGTATATTGTGAGAGGCTCAATAAATCCACACTCAAAACGTTAAAAAAAAAGAAATTTGATGCACTGTACAACAGCCTGTTTATGTATGGCGTGATAGGGGGAGGCTAAAGTCGAATTAACCCAAACTCACTCATAGTTTCAATTCAATGATAGACAGAAATTATCTATACATTCCATGGTTAGTGCACTGCAAAATGTTCCAATTGGTTCACTATACCTCTGGTTCGCTTTACCTGAATGATAAGCTTTCTTTAAAATCCTAAAACATTATATTTGAGTGTATTCGTACGTGCATTATAACATCCCAAAGTTACCATAATGACAAAAATTGCATGATCGCTGCCTCCGACCTTTTTGGACAGAAATCTTGAAAGTCAGTTAAATTAGTGAAAGCCCATAGGTAATTAATTTATTTAGAGTGAAGTTTGTGGTTTTTTAAAGTAAAATATTTGCTTAAAATAAAAATATGCTGTAAAAATCATTAAGAATAAAAAAATTCTTTTTGGTTCGCTTTATCTCATATTTTAAAATAAAGCGAACCAGTTATTTTAGATAAACCGAACGGGTATCAAAATATGTATTATGATTAGTTTTGGGGGCATCTGTAGGCCCTCTGTGACACTTAGGCACATATATGTGTTTATTTTTTCAGGTAGGATATATCTTTTAAATAGCCTTTACCAAGTTTTGCGTGTATCGTATTCAATAACTATCAAATATTTCAGAAGTAATTCAGAAGGAGGTTGATTTTGGCTCAACAGAATAGCCTCATAGACTACAGGTATTTGGCATCCGCACCTTCGGTTATCATAACAAAAGTTTCAATTATATTTTTGAAGTTTAGAGTTACATTCCTCAGAATTGAAGAACATTTGCCTATTTCTAGTAAATATGGCCCTAATGGGAGTGAATGTGGGTTATTAGGTCACAACTAGGCTCCTTATAGGCCTATAGGTCCTATGGCTAGGCCTACCGATAGGCTTATGTGTGTTCTTGGACCCAAATTTCAAAAATGCTATTTTATTAAGCTTAGGCCTAGACATGAGGAAATCAAAGTGGACGCTTCCTCTAACAAGATATGAAACATTGCCATCAAACAACTGCTGACTAGTAATATGTCCAAAAAAACATCAGGCTTCTCATCTTAGCCTTCCATGTTTCCACATTCCTTCATGAATATGGCTTTGCTGTGTACTCGTTAAAATGCGGCCCCACCTTCAACAAGTGAAATAACCCAAGCAACAGACTTAAATGAGTGTGCCTTTCTGTTTATTTTCTATGCTTTTCGATTCAAATTATTATAGCGGGGGAGGGCCTAAAGTAGCTGAAATAGCTTCTTTCTATGCCATTAGAATGTAAACAAACTGCCATTTTGATGATGTCATAGGGTCGTGAAATTCGGGAATGGGTTATTTCACGGGGTGTGTGTATTACAGCATTCTTAATTAATTCAATGGCATGGCCATGTTTCATAAAAATATAAAAAATAGATCCCAAACCCCTCTTAGACTTGGGTCAAATTAACTTTCCTCTTCAAAAAGTGGTAAAAGTTTGTTAGCCCAATGGCACACTCTGACTCATTTTGATAAGGAAATGACTAATGATTACAGCTTTAGAGATAAAAAAAAACAGACAAAGATAGGATATTGAGAATTACGTTATTGCCTGCTCAGCTTAGATATTATATAATGAAATGTTTGAAATTGTAAATACAAGTTTCACATTTAATTTTTTTTCATTTTCATTTTTGCACTTATATAGCTGTATATATTTATTATGGCATTCATCCAGAACAGATCATACTGTACCGAAATATCAGTCAGATCAGTGTAATAAGGGTCATTGCAAAATGTGAATAGCATCCCTTGGCCATACACATAATATAGTTCTGACAAATAACAGGATGCAACATGTAGGTAGTTTAACAGAATTTTGAGTATTCTTTATCACACAACAATTTCAAATTCAATTAACATGTTTGTCTATTTATTTTCTAGAATAAGATGTTACAATTGAAGAGTTTGGATGCAAAACGACATAAGTGCCAAAATACAAAATCGGGAAAAAAAACTCAGAGCCATAGGCTATGGGCATAGGGCCTGCCTAAATTACATTTTTTTTGCAAAATGACATAAATCCAAAAGCAGTTTTTTTTTCCAAAACGACATAAATCCACCTCACCAGATATTTGTTTTGTATGTATAGCTTTTAATTTCTGCATGTGTAATGTCTAAAATAGGCATTATCATGTATAATGGTGCTCTCTACTGCTAAAGGTATCATCTCAAAATTAAATAAGCACTACTTCTTCGAAGAAATATGAAGAATGGACAAATAATCAAATTTAATGATCATTGTGGATTTATGTTGTTTTGCAAAAAAAAAATTGCTTTTGGAATTATGTCGTTTTGCAAAAAAACTTAATTGAGCATATTTTTAAATCAAAGAATTATGATGCAAGAATCATTTAAAATGAGAAGTTTGTGTTTTATTGATGCCCTACTCAACCAAGAAACTAAAAAAAATGAGAATAATATGCCTGTCGCCAATTTAGGGGTACATACAAAAAAACCTCTTTTAGATTTATGTTGTTTTGCAAAAAAAACTGAAAAAATGCATATAATCAGCTATTTTCTCTTTCAATAATAGTCAAGGATTTCAAAAATCGATGTCTAGATATTTTATTCATTGCCTATTAAACATTAGTAATTGAAAAAAAAGATTTCCTATTCACCAGTTCTTCAAAATTACAAATATGCTTCCCGGTGGGCACAGAACATTTAATCAACATTGGCAAATGGTTGTCAATGTTGATTCCATGTTGATTCAACATTGAACTGAATTTTGTGCCCACTGGGTTTTATCTCAAAACTCACAAAATGGATTTGTGTCGTTTTGCAATCAAACCCTTCAATTGTAAAAGTATTATGATGGAGTAAAACAATTACCGTAAAACCTTCTATGCGAGTCAGTTCGCCCATGCGGCTTATAGCATTGGCCCAAACTGAGGGTGCGGCTTATACGCGAGTATTCCTGCAGTATAATTTCAAGTGTAATCTCCATAGAATAAGCTAGAATATGACCTCTACAGTGATTGCTATAGGGGAGACCGGGGCAAAACGGACCCCCGGGGCAAAACGGACCCGACCCCTTACTCAGTCCTCAGCTATAAATTCCATATTTTTTTCAAATTGGCTCATATAATTGATAGAAATAACATGTTTTTAAAAAAAAATTCGATGCTACCTATGGTATTCTGGATTCCATAAAGAAAAAACTGAGACTAGAGATCTTGATCTAATTTTGCAAAAATCAGTTTATAAGCTTCTGAGAATTAAAAAAGAGGTATATGTTAATGTTTTATGGCTAAAACAATAATATTTCATAGCTAAAATATTGTGTAACATATTTGCAAAGTCATTGGAAAAAAATATTACCCTACAGTCATTTATTTGGGCAAGATCATTTTTTCACATATTCATGAAGCTGGGGCAAAACGGACCCCCCCCCTTACAATTAGAATTCCTATGGTGAAACCCCATAAAAATGATCAAAACATAAAAACATAACCATGCTTGGCCTAAAAAAAAGATAAGAATGATGAGACATGCTTATTTCAATATAAAATTATTTCTTAGCCAATATTTTTTTTGGGGGGGTATTTTTGGGGTTTTGGAGAATTTTTCCTGAATTCGGGGGAAATTTTATTGAAATGCATGATATTCAACGGTCATCAAAATCAAATAAAATTGAAAAATGGTAGATAATGGTCATGCATGACAACAGAGAAATACCTAAAGAACTGAGTAATAACATAGCTAAAAGATGGGAGCACGAAAATTATGAAAAAAGATAATAATTCAAAATTAAGAAATTTCCAGGGTCCCTTTTGCCCCACCCCAAAAACCCTTTTGCCCCAGGACTTTTAGCCCATGACCTTCGTAGGTCAGAATATGTTACGCTATCCCACAACGCTATTAATGATACTAGCACAATATTAATCATTTTCATGGATGGTATACTTCTATGCTTTGTTATGAAAAAATATATGTTTTAATTCAGGGGTTTACCTCTGAGTTATATGCCATCTTCCCTTAAGGGGTCCGTTTTGCCCCGGTCTCCCCTAGGTGTGTGTGTGTGCGGGGGGGCGTGACGGCCCTGACAAAGCTGAGTGCAAAGTGTCAATGCTGTATCTTCGCACCTCAGTATTAAGACAATAGCAGCATTCTGACAGTAACTCTGAGGTCGGGTGGGGGGGGGGGGGAGTTGACCGCCACATAGTTATGCTACTTTAGGTCTGGGGGGGGGGGGGTTAAGAAAGGGAGAAAGCTGTCACCACTCATGGAGTCGCAGCAACCATAGCAGAAAACAATGTAGCGCAATCAGAGGCCACCTATCAGCCACAGTATTGCAATGCACCCGGGTGGCTCTTCTCCAGCTCACAGACTTAGGCTAAAGTTGGGAGTGTGGCTTATACGTGAGTTTTCCCTAGGGGCTACTCAGAAGGCCTCTGCAGCTTATAGGATCGGCCCAAACGCGGGGTGCGGCTTATACGCGAGTTAGGCTTATACGCGAGGTTTTACGGTACAGATGTTTAAGGCATATACATGTACCTTCATACAGATTAAGGGGGGTTACCAGTTATGCGAATATAGCTACATTTACACAAGTCGGTCTTGGTTGCCTTGACAGATGAAAGGTGGCAGCACTAGCTGTGTGCTGGCTCTCCGGATCCCTCACTAGTCACATTTGTCTCAAAAGTAATGTAGAAAGGTAAATGGCATATTTGGATATCCATTGCATCTATCTCTATACATCAAAGTCAGGCAGGCATTAGCATGTTGTGATAGCAGACAAAATTGGTTGTACTTAAAGTGGTATGGTCTGATGATAAGGGCACAAAAATGTTCAATCAATGTGACCATACTACAACTCCTACCTATTTTATTTAATATCATTCAGCTTAGAATTCAGTCATTTGTCAGTTTTATGCTCAATTCAAGACTTTTGGAGTGCACGCTATAATGCCCCCATTCAAAACACACTGTAAAATACTGTACCTTAGCCATGTTGGAACCTCTAAATGGGCTCTTATTGGCCAAAGATGACATTGTTTTGTCCCCTATCTTCCAAATATTATATTGTACTAACATTTGGAACACATTTAAGTAGGATTTAAAAAATCAGACCATGTCACTTTAAACTTAACTGAAGCTTGGGGTTGTGTCATGGTGTCATAGTGCAAGCGTAGTTTGGTGTGTTTGGTCGTCCGTTTGGCTGTATCTACACTGAAGTGCAAAAGACCTTGTGGTAGACGTACCCAGGGTGTATGGCTGTCAGGTTGGCTGTACCAGCTAGCTGCATGGTGTTGAGGAGTTCGTCAGTGAGTGTGTTGATAACCTTCTCTACCCCGTGCTGTCCATCGTACGCCAGGCCCCACAGTATAGGTCGTCCCACGAACACCATATCTGCCCCTGAAGTAAAAGTTTAAAATTGTTATTTCTATATGTAATTTTATGGAATCTTGTACATATACTAGCTTTTATACCACTGTGTGGACTAAGTGCAGGGGAAAAGTCCCGCAAAAGCTTAAAAAATAATTTTCAGAACATTTGGACTCCTCTCATAGGATTTGTAGGTGCAAAATCCGCTGCATCCTTAAAGAAAACACTAACACAGTTTTGACTTACCTAAGGCGAGAGCCTTGAAGACATCAATGCCAGTCCTGATGCCACCATCTAAGTACACCGGGACTCGTCCCTTAACTTCAGCCACAACCTCCGCCAGCTGGTCTATAGTTGCTGGTACTCCATCCAGGGCTCTGTGGAGGAAATAATATTGTTGCACATTTGTGAGCAGGCAAGCAGAAAGGATGGTCCCCGCGGGATTAGTTCCGATTTTAGCCACCAGGGGGCGCCACTATGGCCTCAAATGAAAGAATTAGGCTAAAAATTGCTTTTGGGTACTTTTTTCTGGAGAATTCAATAGGATAACATAAAATATTCCATTTTTGGCAAAAAGCTTCTTTATTTGGCAGGTAAAAGGAACGTTTTAAAGCCTAAATGGGTGTGCTTGTTGATATGTGTTGCCATGGAAACATGATTTTTATTCCAAATAGAGGAAATTAAGACATATATTGATAGAATGATTTGTGAGGATTGCCATGGTGAAAACAGAACAAAATTATGATTACTAGATCGAATTTTATGACTTAAAGAATTAAAATGTATCATAAATTTCTAATTATCATAAATAATGCTAATTAAATAGGGATATCTTGGAAAATATGAGACATAGAACTTATTCGGATTTTGGAAGGGGTGATGCCCACACATATTCATGAAGCCATTTCTCAAAGACTAGAAATAATATCTTCTGGTGTAAAATATTACTGGAAAGCTTATGACGTCAATTTCAAAATTGGCTTTTTCCTCGGAGTACCCTTTTCCCTTGCCTGTACACATTTATTGTCATAAATAATCTGAAAGGGTAAAATTTGATTTCTCTCTCTTTTGGCCTATATATAGATCCAGATGGAGGGGAATCAAAGTATATATCTACCTATCCTCATATACTATTCATATGATCAGAGATTGACTTTCCCAAGCTCAAAACTTTGTATATAATCACATGGAACAATGTAAGTGCAGGATGGGTTATTGCTGTTTTCATAAACCAACAGAAGTAGTTGAATAACTTCCAACTGAGGTTAACACAGCATATTGCAAGAGGGTTATACAACCTGTAATATATTATAGTAAATACAAATTGAACTTCATTCACCAATGAACTTTGGCAGCATAGGAGACTTGTGATTTTGGATAACATTTAGTGGTATCCTCATGATTAATCATAAATACTAAGCACCCACCTGCCACCATGGTTGGACACAATAATGGCAGATGCCCCATGGTCCACAGCTTGCCGTGCTTCAAATGGAGTCAGTACACCCTTCACAATAATGGGCAGTGAGGTTTGTTGAGTCAGCCAGGTTATTTCCGTCCAGTCCCGCTTCTTGTTGTATTCACTGCCAGGCCCAGTGTTGGGTGGGTAGTTGGAGCTGGTGGGGTAGAGGTCATCTGGGTAGACTATTTGCCCTCGCAGTACAGGCCAGCGGATGGTAGGTGCAGGCTTGTCTATGGTCACTACCAACGCCTTGCAGCCACTTCTCTCTGCCAAGTCAATCTGAAATTCATTGATGATAAAGAATTAAATGGTTCAATGGTAACGTAATATATTGAATATATTTTCATTATGCAAAACTTTGTATGCACTTTAATAAAGCCGTGACAATGTTATTGGGTTTCAAGATAACTATAAATTTTGTGTTCTTTTCTATTGTACCATATACTGTTGGCCTGAAGTTGACTTGAAGAACTACCCATGTACTAAGATTTCTCCCTGCTGCATAAAAGTGGTGTGTTTTGCATACAATATTAGTCTTAGCAGCATTGGATTTTCAATTTCTATCACTTAGGTACACCTGGTGTACATTCTGCTTCTCTACATTACTTGCCACCTCTTAGGCTGAGAAGATATTTGTGTGTCAGTCAGAAGGTCTACATAAAAAGCTTTGGCAATAACCCCAACCCTACTTTCAGTGAACCATAGAAAACAGTAAAAAATGAGATCATACCACATAAAGTGTATCATTTCCAACTCCAAGTGCGTACATTTGTTGCCAGAGTAAGGCTCCGGGTACAGCTGCTGCAATGTCTGTAGTCAATGTAGTCGAATCCATGCTGACAATCATGACAGTGTTGAGGTTCTCTGCAGCCTTCGCTGTGCCTATCTCCCCCTCCTTGTTGGCCCACCGGTGAAAGGCTGTGGGAGAGAAGCCAATAGGGATGGACGGATTCCCACCAAATGTTTTGATACTCAAGGAGTTAGCGGCAGTAGAGACGTCAACCTGGGGAAACACAATGAAATGGGTATTTGTTACATTCATTTGTACTGAAATATTAGCTACCTTTAAGGTTGAAAGTTGTAGTTCTCAAAATTTATGATCGAGGAGTCCAGGAATACAAACTAAAGAGATAAATGTGATCGACTCAACATGTTTGTTTTATGCAGAACTTTGTGAATTAACTGACAAATGGGTGAAAGATATTGAAATGGCATGAAGCCATTCCCACATCAGCTGCTTTAATTATAAGCCATTAAATCCTGCGTGAGCAGGGACTTGTTTCAAAATAATACTAATTGTTATTACCAGGTATACAATGAATTCCTTTACAGTCAGCCCTCAGTTCCTCAGATTTGGGAAATGCAAGGAAAAATGTCTGAGGAAGGAAATTATCCAAGGAAATGAGTTCGAATATAGTGGAACATATAAGGGCAGCTCTAAGTCTTTTGTCTGAGGATGTGACAGATTTGAGGTATAGATGTTTGAGGTGACGGTCAACTGTTCACCTACCTCCCGGTTGGGCATTATCCTGAGTCTTCTGAAGGCAGCCACATTATCTCTGAGCGTAATCTCCTCTGTAGCACCACTAGAAAAGTAGTACCAGGCATTAGGGTCAAGGACCTTCTGAGCATGCTCCTCAAAGTCAAAGACTGAGGCCAGCAGTGGTAGAGCCCCAGGTGTGACCTCGTCTTTAGCTGACACTGTGGGGGAGATGTCTAGAGATCCAGCTCTAAATCTCTGTGAAATACAATATGAAATGACATTGGCGTAGTGTTAGGATGAGAAAGTTAAACCTTTAACCCATTCCACGCGGTAAGCCAATATATTGCACAAAATTGCATTAAGTTACAAGAAATCCAGTGGTGAAGGGGTTATGGGCTGCTTATTGATTCATTGCATAATGCCTTTTTTAGTCATGATTGAAGACCTGAAGAGTAACTTACCAGGGCTGCATTCAGCATTATGCCAACCATATGAGCTGCAATGGCCGACATACAGCGCATAACTGTTTCCTTTACCGTACACAGATTTCTGTGAGTAAATTACCAAAATATGGCCTCGAGGGATCCTGACAATTCCGTATGGTACTTAATGTGTGCTGGGACGTTGAACTCAATCCAACAGGGATCCTGAACCAATTGTCTGTGAATATTTTCCCCTTAATATGGTAGCATTCCCAACCGATTCTACCCTGATTTTACCCAACATTAACCAATTCAATTCGATTTTTAAGGTAAAAACCATAAAAATGTCACAGTAACTCGCCAGTGCTGCATTCAAGCATCATCCTATGGGGTTGAGACACTCCTGAAAGGGTCAGCATGATGCACCAATGCAGTTACTTGAGTTAATCACCGGATTTGCGTGGGTGCAACATGATGAGAAAAGATTGAGCGTGTGAGTGGCCTCACAGATGACTCAGGGTAAGCTGAATCTGAAGCTTATCATGTACTTAGGTATAGTACTCCCTTATAATCATTCATTGGTCCATTCTGGCATCAGATATGAATTCCTTGTTAAAAAGTACCCTAAAGTCATGTGTCATACATGTATGTTATTCCATTTCAGGCCAGCAGGTGGGTGTGGGTGAGCAGGTGGGTGTGGGAGAGGAGGGGGGTGTGGGTGTGCAGGTGGGTGTGGATGACAGTTGGAGGCTGCGAGCATGTACCGCCTTCTGTCCCTATCAAAAAGCCAGTCAATCGGACGATAAACGGCGACGATATGGGTGGTACAGTTTTGAACTGCTCTGGATGCTCCTTTTATCCTGACGCTGTCCCCGGCAACTCTCGCGTTGTCTCGCGCAGTTCTCGGAGTGCACGAGAAGTTGCAGTGGCATTCTTTCATTCAAATTTAATTTAAACATTTCATTGTGTGTTTGAGGGTATTTCGAGTGTAGAAGATGGCATTTCTGCGTGTGAAGAGAGAAATATGGGACAGATTGACAAAAGTTGTCATTTCTATCTTTGCTTTAACACTGGAGCCTATGTACCTTTCATTTAGAGGGTAGCAATTTAAGAGTACTTAAGAGTTTAAGAAAAAGAGAGAAATCACTACCTAAAGATCGCAGGCGAATAACAGCAAGAAGGAAAGACATTTCAAATTTTTTTCAAAAGAAACATCTGTCCCCCGACCTTGCCCATCTATCCCTTTGGTCCTCTGATGTCTATCTATAACACAGGCTGAATGATAGACATTCTCCTATGTAACAAAAACGTCTTAAACCTTGGTTGGGTCGTTTAGTATTACTCAGTTACCCTGAGTCAATGATGATGATGATGTCTTTAACATTCCTTCTTCAAGGGTTAGACTTACATAATCTGATGTCCCAATGACCACTGTGCCGGTGCCCATGAGTATGATGACAGTCAGCAGAAAAGCCGTCATGGCAGCAAGGATTGACAGGATGGCCACCAGGTCTCACACAACAACTGGGCGTCTCCTCTTTGGCTGTAATACACACAGGTGGGCGCTGAACACATTGTACAATATTGGACTATGGGAAATGTCTATATCTTTTATAGTGCTAAATTTCAGCATAAATATAAAGTATTTCATATTTCTTTTATAGTGTTTCTGAGGAGAAATTAGAGTTTTTGCTGAAAGGTGGGGGGGGGGGTATCTCAATTTTTGGAAATTCAAAAAGGGTATTCTGGGACAATTTCAATTTTCAAAGTTTTAATTCTGCAATCACGAAAAATATAAAAGTACACACGTCTATATTAAATTATTTTATTTCAATCAAATTACAGAGGAGGATATACAAATGGGTTAAAATCAAAAGTCATAATTTTGTCAGAAATATGGGTCATTTCACAGGACCAAATGCCAGGGTTTTTCAAGGAAAAATGGGTATATTTGCACAGACAAATTTTGGAAAAGGGGATGTTTTTGAAACGCCTGAACATGGATGTAGTCCTATGTGTCCCTGTAGGGGGGCTTCCGTAAAGTATGTACGCACAAAGGGGGGTGGGGGTGGAGGGGTCAGGGTAAATACATGTATTTCTACAGGGACACATAGGACTACATCCATGTTCAGGCGTTTCAAAAACATCCCCTTTTCCAAAATTTGTCTGTTTCATGTACACTTTTGTATGTATACAAAAGTGTACATGAAACAGGGGTGGAGGGGGGGTGTCTAGAGCCATTTTAGTATACTCTATATGTACGCATTTTCATGATTTTAGAGAAAAATATTCAACTGACATTTTAGTGGTTGGATTGTGGAGTTGTCACATTAAAAAGAGATTGTAGATGACCTGCACCTTGTGGAGGAGGGGTGCTCAAAAGCATTATTTACCATCCTAAATAATTGTGCTTGATGCTTAGCCTTTATGATGGGTTGGGGGCGGGGTACGCCAGTAATCTTTAGAGGGGGGGGGATCAGTTTAGAAAATGAGTGCATACTTAAGGGGGGGGTCACTCTAATGCATACATAATGCAACATGGGGTGGGGGGTCTATTTTCTGGGAAAAAAATGTTTACATACTTTATGGAAGCCCCCTAGTGCGGGTCAGAGGAACCTAGTCAGTTGTACAGACAAGGATAGACTACTCCCGCCCATAAAGAATTCCATCAACATTTGTGTGAGATCCTGCTTCATTGCAGGTATGCTTGTTCTTTAACATAGGTATCCAGCACATGTATACACACATACAGTGAAATCTCGTTATAAGGAGGACGGTTATAAGGAGCAGACGGTTATAAGGAGCACATTAATTTTGCTTTGCCAAAACCTTTTCTATACTTTTCTATAGTAAAAAAAAGTACCATTAGCATTTCTGGCCATAAATCGTTTATGAGGAGTAAATATTTTCAAGGTAGTATGTAAATTTAGAGGCCTACAAACCTTAAGGGTAGGCGAACCTGTGGGCAGGGGGAGGGGGAGAAGGGGGCTTTGTCAGGGCTTCCCTTTGCTGTAGGCGGCCTACAGGGCTGTAGGTACGGACATATGAGGGGGGCAGGGGAAGGTGGGGGGCTTTGTCAGGACTTCCCCTATGGTGTGGGAAGCCTACGGGGGTGTAGGTGCGGACCTGTAAGAGGGGAAGGCACAAGGGAGAGTGGGGGTTTTGTCAGGACTTCCCCCTCTGATGTGGGTGGCCCAATGTCAGTATATTCTTACATACTGTGGGTATTTTCTCAAGTAATTACCTCGTTATAATTAAGTTTAGGGACAGTATAGGTTGTTTAACAACAATGTCATGTTCTTTACTAGGGAAATGTATAGGAGAAGAGCAGGATATGACAAATATAAGTATATATATGTATGTATGTATATAATATGACCAAAATCGGTTACAAGGAAGGTTGGTTACAAGGAGCAAATATGCCTTGCCAAAAGGTGCTCCTTATAACGAGAGTTTACTGCATTATACCAATCCAATTCCTTGATATGTCACCATATTGATTTTAAGAAATACCCCATGTCTCATGTCATTATGTATATATGTATTCTTCCCTCCCCATGTCACTAAGCCCAAAGAAAGGTCCATGTCCGATGATGATGTTGCCATGTTAAATTCAGGGATTTAGGGCCATGCCTTTTAGCATTAGCATCCAGTGGATAATCCGACCCTACCTGTTATGAGGCGATGTGTATATGCGGCTGACAGTAGAGATCTATATTATAAGCGTCTAGATATGATTCGGTCCTGGCTACATATATCGTTAAACGTTCTCATTCCCTGAAATGTTTCTCCTCAAGAGTGACAGTATGGCCTGTAGATTGTTTTCGTCTGTCTATAGGTCCCTGTTCACTGGCTGGTTTTGTAGTCCCTCCCTTACATATAACATTTTAGTCAATTTTTATTGAACTTCTGCATAATTGACTCAGGGTACATACCCTGAGTAATATACAGCGCCTGGACCACATTTTAAGATGTTTTTGGGACACCGGAAAATGGTTTCCCTTCACTTTCTTTTGCACATACATGAGGAGACAAAAGACATGGATACCTAAGAGCAGGGGACACATGTTTCCTTCGAAAAGAAAATTCAAATGTCTTTCCTTCCCCATGAAATTCACCTGTGATCTTTGGCAATTTATTTCTATCTTTTCGTTAAACTCTTAAGTTCTGATAGACTTCAAGGTTAAAAACTAAAGTGCTGGACAGAGAAATGATGTTTTGACCAATATTCTGCCAACTCTGTCTTTCTGCATCTAAACTTACCCTCCAGCTTATTTGAAATACCTTCTAGCTTATCTAAAGTGCCATCAACATTATTCAAATTAGCTTTATATGTTGGACTAATATATTAGTATGAGCATTGACTCACAGGGGGAGTATGGAGCATTCCCGCCCTGACGCCGTGACATCACTGCCTTCTTGCGCCAGCCCCAATATGAACAGCGGAATTGTACCACCCATATCTTCGCCGTTTATGGACTCGATTTTGACAGGGACAGAAGGCAGTACATGCCCGCAGCCTGCAACTGTCGCCCAAACCCACCTGTAAACCCACGCCCACCTGCTCCCCCACAACCACCTGCTCACCTACACCCACCTGCTGGCCTGAAATGGAATAACATACATGTATGACACATGACTTAAGGGTACTTTTCAACAAGGAATTTATTTCTGATGCCAGAATTGACCATTGAATGATTATAAGGGAGTACTATATCTAAGTACATGATAAGCTACAAATCCAGCTTACCCTGAGTCATCTGTGAGGCCACTCACAGGCTCAATTTTTTACATTTCTTAATTGATCAATTAGGAGACGCAAAAGTTGTTCCTATCAAGTTCTTCTAAGTTTATTTGATCTGCCCAGATGCCTTATCTTGTCTATCTGTATTGATACCTGTCTCCATATTGATACCTGACTGGGACTGATAAGGAGGCCAGGGTCATGAAAACCCTGGATCTACTATGGTTGGATCTACTATGCCCTTTAACGTCATGATACATAAATGCAGCCCAACTTAAGATGCGAAGCAAGTATATTATTTGGAGTGGCCTTAACGAGGACATAAAAGGCCTCCTACACTCTTCTGTAAATGGTAGCCTTAGAATTTCATTAACACATCCCAATATTGGAAAGAAGAGGATCACAAGGACTTGGGTTAATCAAATTTATCTTATCATAAATTTTATGATTTGTATAATGGATATATAGAAGACATTATAGCTATATTACAGTGGCCCAAAAGGGTCAAAAAGTAATTTCATTTTCGGTTTTCAAATATCATTTTTCGTTTTCAAATTTCAATGTCAAAGTGTAAAATTGATAATCAAAAGTGATTTCTATTTTGGAATGAGTGGTGTCAGTATGTCAACTCATCCAATACACCTTGTGACAGGTATCTTTTAGCATGGAGCATATAGTCATGGTCAGACCTATAGGGGTATATTGGGTGATTAGTTTGTAATTGTGTTAAATTGTATCAAGGTGGTGGCTGTACCTGACTTACCTATTATTACTACTGTGAAACTACCATGTATAGACAATGTGCATAGACAATAGGCTATGGGCAGAAGGCAACAGTTATTCTAGGGGACAAGATGGCTGCCATAGGAGAGTGACCCCTGCAAGGCTAGGTAGTGAGAGTCTCTAGCCACCTGCTTCATTAAGGATGCTGTAGTAAAGTAAGGTATGGCAAGCCAATTTGGTACGGACATAATGAAAAGTACCAGTCACTTTTGTACACAGAAAACTTCCAATTATAGAATGAAATATGGAAATATCGTGTAGTGTTATGTGTATGCATGCATGTCTTCCCAAACAAGGTTGCCCAACACTGTACTACATATAAACATGATGATGAATTACACAATGACGCAAACCATTGGTAATGTAGACATGTAAAACCAATTGAATGTTAAGAATTATACATAAATAATGGTAATAAAAGACCAGTATAAGATACAATTATTAAGATGATTATAAAATACCATGTAAGGTACAAGAACATAATGAAATGACGAAACATAACATGGATAATGACCATACATAGCCTCAAACCAGGCCATGCCTCAACCATTAACACATCCCAATACTGGAAAGAAGCGGATCATGAAGAGTTGGGTTAATAAAATGTATTTTGTTATAAATTTTATGAATTGTTTAATCGATATGTAGTAGACATTACACCTATATAGATGATGATGAATTACACAATGATGGCAACCTTTTGTAATGTAGACATGTAAAACCAATTGAATATTAGGAATTATACATAAATAATGGTAATAAAAGACCAGTATAAGGTACAATTATTAAGATGATTGTAAAAGACCATGTAAGGTACAAGAACATAATGGAATGACGAAATATAACATGGATAATAACCATACATAGCCTCAAAACAGGCCATGCGTCAACCATTAACACATCCCAATATTGGAAAGCAGAGGATCACGAAGAGTTGGGTTAATAAAATTTATTTTGTTATAATTTTATAATTTGTTTAATTGATATGTAGTAGATATTATACCTATATAGATGATGATAAATTATATAATGATGTCAACCTTTTGTAATGTAGTATTGCCTGGTCTGAGTGACGATGTATGTATATACTGTCTATAGGCATCAGACTTCCATCCCCGTTTCATATCAAGTTCATTACAGCCAGCCAGATATTATGCCTCTGTTATAAAATAAAAATATGCTGTGAAAATCACATAGAATCAAAAGATTCTTTTTGGTCTGCTTTATCTCATATTTTGAGATAAAGCGAACCAGTTATTTTAGATAAACCAAACCGGTATCTTAATATGTATTATGATTAGTTTTGGGGGCATCTGTAGGCCCTCTGTGACACTAGGCACATATATGTGTTTATTTTTCAGGTAGGATATATCTTTTAATTAGCCTCAACCAAGTTTTGCGTATATTGTATTAGATAACTTATAATATTCAGAAGTAATTCAGAAGGAGGTTGATTTTGGCTCAACAAAATAGCCTCATAGACTACAGGTATTTGGCATCCGCACCTTCAGTTTGAAAAGTTTCAATTACATTTTTGTAGTTTAGAGTTACGTTCCTCAGAATTGAAGAACATTTGCCTATTTCTAGTAAAGATGGCCCTAATGGGAGTGAATGTGGGTTATTAGGTCATAACTAGGCCCCTAATAGGCCTAGGGTAAATGTGGATAATATCGCGCACCTAGTGACGATATTACCCAAATGTTCCAAATTTAGGTAATTTGCTGTCATAAAAAAAACTTTTTTTATGTGTTTTTTTCAAAAAAATAATTTAAAATAGAAAAAAATGGAGAAAAATGTACTCCAACAGCAACCCCTTGTAGGTTGAGCAGGGGTCTAAAAGTGACAAAATGTTTGGGTTATATCGTTATAGTTGTTATATCGCTCACACCATTGTGTTATATCGCTCACCCATTGAAAAACAATGCATTTGACCATATGGGTAATTCCGCTCACCTGTTTTCACACCCAAAAGTGTGAAAACAGGGTGCCTCACCCCAAATGCTCTCACACCTGTATGGTCAGTAGGGGAGACCGGGGCAAAACGGACCCCTTAAGGGAAGATGGCATATAGCTCAGAGGTAAACCCCTGAATTGAAACATTTATTTTTTCATAACAAAGCATAGAAGTATATCATCCATGAAAATAATTAATACTGCGCTAGTATCATTAATAGCATAGTGGGATGGCATAACATATTCTGACCTACGAAGGTCATGGGCTAAAAGTCCCGGGGCAAAAGGGTTTTTGGGGCGAGGCAAAAGGGACCCTGGAAATTTCTTGAATTTGAATTATTATCTTTTTTCATAATTCGCTTGCTCCCATCTTTTAGCTATGTTATTACTCAGTTCTTTAGGTATTTCTTTGTTGTCATGGATGACCATTATCTAACATTTTTCAATTTAATTGATTTTTATGACCATTGAATATCATGCATTTCAATCAAATTTCCCCCGAATTCAGGAAAAATTCCCCAAATCCCTAAAAATACCCCCCAAGAGTAAAAATTGGCTTATAGGAAATAATTTCATATTCATATAAGCATGTCTCATTTTTTAGGCCAGGAATGGTTATTTTTTCATGTTTTGATCATTTCTATGGGGTTTCACCATAGGAATTATGATTGTGAGGGGAGGGGGTCCATTTTGCCCCAGCTTCATGAAAAATATGTGAAAAAATGATCTTGCCAAAATAAATAACTGAAGGGTAATATTTTCTTCCAATGACTTTGGAAATATGTTCCACAATATTTTAGCTATAAGATATTATTGTTTTAGCCATAAAACATTAACATATACCTCTTTTTCAATTCTCTGAAGCTTATAAACTGATTTTTGCAAAATTAGATCAAGATCTCTAGTTTCATTTTTTCTTTATGGAATCCGGAATACTATAGGTAGCATCGAATTTTTTTTAAAAAACATGTTATTTCTATCAATTATATGAGTCAATTTGACAAAAATATGGAATTTATAGCTGAGAACTGAGTTAGGGGTCGGGTCCGTTTTGCCCGGGGGTCCGTTTTGCCCCGGTCTCCCCTAGCAGTATATCCAATTTTACACCAGTGTTAGACAACATACAAAGCTACCCTGTGAAACTAGTCCACTTATTTCATTATTATTTGATATACTATTTTCTATTATATGATATTTGATATAACGTGGCCAACTAAAAAAAATATTTAAAAAAATATTTGAAAAATGTGCTTTTTAGGGGGGGGTGCGCGATATTACGACATGCGCGATATTACCCACATTTATCCTATAGGTCCTATGGCTAGGCCTAAAGGTAGGCTTATGTGTGTTCTTGGACCCAAATTTTGCAAATGCCATTTTATTAAGCTTAGGGAGTGTTCATTTATTATTTACAGGGGGGGTGGTTAGATTTCGCGCAGAGGGGCGAAATTTTTTTACGCCCCCCCTTCGAGACCGCGTGAAACGTTTTGCGCCCCCCCCCCCTCGCCAAAGGCGACGAAAATATTTCGCCCCCCCTTTAAACTATAGTAACGCGCGAGCTTTTTTGCTGAAAAGGGGCTTAAATTTTTGCGCCCCCCCCCCCTTAAGAGGGGTCAGAATTTTTTACGCCCCCCCCCTCGGGAGGGGTCGGAAATTTTTACGCCCCCCCCCCCAAACCCCCCCCCTGTAAATAATAAATGAACACTCCCTTATATGGCTACACATTAGGAAATCAAAGTGGATGCTTTCCATGCATACAAAACTGTTGAAATCAAATGAAGTGCCCCTGTAACTCACAAAATGCATAGTCCCCTAGTACCTAATGGTATCTGGAATAAAGACCCCCTTGACTGTAGGCCCACACCCCCGGTCCCTGCACTTGGAACGAAAATGTACACCATCCATGTTATGAAAACGCCGAGAAAAGGGTGCTTTTTAACTCACTCTGCACATCCGTGGAATTCATAAATAGGGGGTCTTTTTCATCCAAATCTCAGTGAAAAATAGAAAAGGGGGGTTAATATACTATCATCCCAATGAATAAAGCAAAAAAGAGCAAATATCTTACCCCTTATGTCTGTGTGTAAGGCCTATGAACATAATATGGCAATTTCGGCAAACTTTGTTCATTAGCTTATTAGGAAATGGGGATGTTCTCTGGAGGTTGGTATTTGGAGTGAGAAAAGGGGGTGTTTATAGGCTGAAAAAGTCAGCGTATTGAAAAAAAGGGGTATTTTCAGAGGTCAAAAAGTCTGCGTTTTTATCCTAAAAGGGGGGGTATTTTACAGCAAAAGTCGGTGGTAAGGGGGTATATTTCAAAACCCATAACACGCATGGTGTTGCTTATGTATTAGAGTGCAGGGACCGGGCCCACACCCCACAGGTTTTCCGGATCTAGGGCCCTGCCTTCAGGCCACCCTGACTACAGCCCCGCGGCCTGTACCGTAAAACCTTGCGTAGAAGCCGCGGCTAGTGCGCGAGTCAGATCGCCAGTGCAGCTTGTCTATAGGGTAAATGTGGGTAATATCGCGCATGTGGTAATATCACGCACCCCCCCTAAAAGGCCCATTTTTCAAAAAAAAAAATTTCATTTTTTTTTTTCAGTTGGCCACGTTATATCAAATATCATTTTAATGTATTTCATTCACCTGTGCTATACATGTATGTCAGGAGCCAGAGATTAACAAAATAACCTAATAATTGGTATTTTCAATACTTGCAAACTCAGCATTTTCTATACTTATTTCCATAGAGCTCATATTGCTCAGGCATGTTGTTATATCGCTCACATGTTTATAAAATAGAAAATAATACATCAAATGATAATGAAATAAGTGGACTAGTGTCACAGGGTAGCTTTGTATGTTGTCTAACACTGGTGTAAATTTGGATATATTGCTACTGACCATACAGGTGTGAGAGCATTTGGGGTGAGGCACCCTGTTTTCACACTTTTGGGTGTGAAAACAGGTGAGCGGAATTACCCATATGGTCAAATGCATTGTTTTTCAATGGGTGAGCCATATAACACAATGGTGTGAGCGATATAACAACAACTATAACGATATAACCCAAATATTTGGGCAGACTTTTAACCCCCTGCCTACCATACAGGTGACGGCAATTGGGATTTATTTTTTTCAATTTTATATTATTTTTTAAAAATTGCACATAAAAATTGTTCTTAGTGACAGTGGACTAGAATTATGGGGAACATTTGGGTAATATCGTCACAAGGTGCGCGATATTACCCACATTTACCCTATAGGATTGCCCCAAACTCGGGGTGCGGCTTATACGGGAATTTTTCCAAATCCCGATTTCAAAAATGGCTCGACCTTTACCCCAGGTGCGGTTGTGCCTGTGGTGGTCAGACATTGCCGCACCCCCCCCCCCCCCCCCAACACACACCTCGACCTGACCCATGAGCGGTGACAGCTTTCTGGTATGGTGCAGAAGGCTTGCCCCCCCCCCCCCCCCTACCCCGGTTCACAACTCCCAGCGTATAATAGCCCTCACTGACCTAGCTTGAAAAAGTTGACAAAATGACAGATGAAATTTAGTGCAGGAAGCTCCACTGGACGCCAGGAGGCTCCACTGGACGCCAGGAGGCTCCACTGGACCACAGATAAAAGAACTGGTAAGTCTTTTTTCTGTGACTGGACCATAGGTCATTCAGACAGCCTCTGCAGCTAAGGGAGCGTTCATTATTTATTGCCGGGGGGGGGGGGGCTGAGCAAAAAAGGGGGGGGGCCACTTTTTTTAGGGGTATTCGAAGGGGGGGGGGGTCACTTTTTTTTAACCTATTCTTAGGGGGGGGGTTTTAGGAGTATTCCTGAAAAATGTTGTGAATTTGGTATGTGGAAATATCGCGGATTTTGGTAACAGTCTGCGTTATATTTCACCAAATTATGTCAAAATTGTCAAAATTTTCCTTGGGGGCATAGCCCCCAAACCCCTTTAATACTATCTTTTTATGTCCCTGCTGACACTCAGTATCGCACACCCTTTGGAACTTCATTCAGTTTGGCTTTGCCTCCCCTAGCTAAAGGCAAGGTGCTTCTCACACCCCTCTGGTTATACAAGGCTGAGGCTAAAGTATGCTACAAAACTAAAATAGCCAAAACCAGACCTCAGGTGCTGGTTATAAGATGGGATTTCGAGGTGTAATTTGTAGAATTGGTGTGGGTAGTTTAAGAAACCTTTTGGTAGGCGGAGTTTATTGTAAGCTTACTTTACAAAGAATGAACCCTGGGGTGGGCACTGCCACTATGTGGGTGAGTGGCCACTGCCGTTGCAAGTGACCGCCCCTATAATCAGATTAAGTGACACCAAAGTCACGTGCTTTCTTCCCATTTGAGCATCAGGAGCCAGACATAACAATGATAAACTTAGCAATTAGCAGTTTTCTAACAACTATAAACATGTTTGTGCTACAATATTACTGTACAAACACAAGAAACCTGTATCCAGAAAGCAGGGGACGGGGGTCACCACCCCTCCATTTACTGATAAGAAGCGCTGACTGCCCCTCCTTTTCATCCCCTCTGTCAACCCACCGCGACCGCTCCTTTGAGAGGTGTGGCAGTGGTTATCCAAAACATACCTCAGTGCCCCCCCCCCCGGAATGAACCCAGATGATCTTCTGGCAAAATTACTGCAAATAGAGACAGTACCTCATCTGTCAGTGCGTCACTTTGGATTCGACTTGAGCTTAATGTTGAAGGATAGAATGCATCCGAGCATCTGAGGGCTGGCAACCCGCTGACCCATCCCCTACATACCTCCCATCCAACTTGAACCACACTGAACTATATCTTTCAAGGTTCACACCATACATTTTGGAGGTAATCTCACTCTCACCTTCTAGTTTCTCCCACATTCTTCTCCCATCAGCAAATGACCTGCAGTTTTTCAAAATATCCTTGGGGGATGCCTGCCTACAATCCCCTCTATCAGTTGCAGTACTGCACTTTGTAACACTCTGGTTAAATCTCACTCTTTGAATTCATCAAAACTTTAGATCTGGGCTTAGGCATTTAAGAACTATTATCATGGACACAGTAATTTGCAATGATTTGCAGCATTTGCTGGATGGCCAAATCTGGAAGCTATACCATTGCAGGAAGCTACTGCACCTACAAAGTCAGACCCTGAGAATTGATATCTCGGTCTTGTAGGGCAAAAACATTCAGAGTTATAGATTGTCTGAAGTTTGAACAACCAAAAGAGTATCTCATCAATAGTTCTTTTGTAAGTGTTGTTGGTCTACTTGCAATGAATGATCTGCTAGATAATTAAGTCGGACATACATTTGGGTGCAGTGTCACCCTCAATCTGAGATTCCAATTCCTCACTCATTCAAGTTAGCCTCAGTTCTCTGAATCTCTTATCCACCTCTATGCAACAATATGGCTAGAACAATTTATAGTTGACCCACTATAAATAAATTCCTGTATATAGCCTACAATGTGTATGTATAGACAAAGGCTCACAAGCATTGTTCAGCATTGAGGGTTATTTCATGAGACAAAGCAGACCAATACGTTTCAATGATCTATCAGCTTCGACATCAGACCAGCTTCTGCCTGCAACGGGACTGGTTGGACTAACAAGGCCGCACAGTACTGTTGTAGTACCGTAAAACCTCGCCTATAAGCCGCGGCTAGTACGCGAGTCAGATCGGCGGTGCGGCTTATAGGTTTGGCCCATGGTCAGGGTGTGACTTATATGCGAGTTTTTGCCACTATGGCACAGTACTAAAATCGGCACATTCAGATTGCCAGTGCAGCTTATAGGATCGACCCAAAGTCGGGGTGCGGCTTATACGCGAGTTAGGCTTATACGCGAGGTTTTACGATATTTCTAAAAACCCTTATATATCCGGCACCCCCAGCTTGGTAGAGGGTATAACAGCAGGAGGGGTTATATGCACCGGGTATATATAAACACCACAGTATGTTAAGCTGAAGATGGTGAGCGTGTGAAAGGCCAGGATTACATACATTCAACTAGTACAGGCTAATTTCGTTTTTGTTAAAAAAGGGGGGGGTCACTTTTTTTTCACCTATTCCGAGGGGGGGTGTCGTATGACGCAGCCCTGCTGTAGCCAGGGCGGGAAAAGACTAGGCCGCTATTAGGGCGCCATCTAGTGAGTTACAGGCGTACTAAGCGTCTGGGAATTGTCTGTGCATCGTGCGTGTTATGCAATACACCGGAGGGTCGATCAAACAAGATACAGAGTTATCACTTATAATAATACAAAGTATTAGGACATCCAGCAAAGCAGGATGCCACATGGTGTCAGAACAGGTCATCTTCCATGCCCACAGCAAGAAAAGTGCCAACTTTGAAGTGAGCCACTCAAGTTTGGTGTTGAATTGTGATGACTCTGAACTCAAGAATCTGTGAGTAGAGAACTTTTCTAAAACCTCCAGAAGCATCTTACCAAGACCCCAAGCTGTTGATTGTGTGTATAATATTGACTGTCAGTAGGCCTACATTAAAAGCAGTGACAATTTTGAAATGGCTGCCAACAGTGTAAAACCACCAGACACCCTCAGAATTGAGAGGGGCAACCCATCACATGCATGGTCTCTGTGGAAGAGAAGGTTTGAGATATATCTCAAGGCCACAGGCTCCAGCACAGAGCCAAATGAAAAAAGGTGGGACTCCTACTGAATCATATTGGGGATGATGGGATAGACATTTATGACAGTTTTGTATTCCTCCCACAACATCCAAATCCAGTCCAGGGACAAGCTCCCATACCAGCTGAGGACCCAAATAACTATAATACTGTGCTACAAAAGTTCACAGAATATTTTGGAAAAAGGGACCCCCAACTGCTACTAAGGGAAAAGTTTTGGTTCACCCTCAAAAGGGGACCATCTCAAACTCTGGAGTCATGGGTGCTAACAGTCAAGAAGTGTGCAGGTGAATGCAAATTCCCACAGACCTACATGGACCAGGCTGTGCGCGATAAACTGACATTTTCATGTACCGACCAGTCCGCAAAGTCGAAGCTCTATGATGCCGGTGCAGGGCTGACGCTGGAGAGAACAGTAGAGATACTCTACCAAAAGGAGACTACGCGCTATGAGCTCCAAGAGTCAAAGAGTGCCAATATCGACATAGTCCACAGCAAGGCCAAGAAGAAGCCGTTGCCGAGCAGAACCAAGAAAAAGAGAAATACTGGTGACAAAATCAAGTGCAGATTCTGTGGTACCGAACACCTCAAAGGGAAGAGAAATTGTCCCCCCAGTGAATCACTCCTGTGAGAAGTGTAAAATAAAAGGACATTTTTCCCAAGTTTGCCGTACTTCAAGAGCGCGGATTTCTCAAGTCGCAGAGGAAGAGTCGGGAGACGATATACCCGATGACGGAGTGTCGCACGTATTTACCGAAAGCGTAACGAGTGAAGTCAATGCGGCTTCATCAAAATCCCTCCCAGACGACAAATCGAGTTCAAGCAAAGGCTGGTACATAAAACTCGGAACTAGCTCCGATACTCGAGGTACATAGACTCTGGAGCCGAGATATCGGTGATGCCCGATACATACTACAAGAAGTCCTATGGAGAGATCCAACCAACAAGAAAGACGCTGTTTGCTACAGGCGAGCATCCGCTACAGACGCTAGGATGTGCTCGTATGCAGTTGAGTCGCGGAGACACTACCGTCCATGAAGACGTCTACGTTGTTCGAGGCGTGAAATCGCTTCTCCTCGGACAACCTGCAATCGAGAAACTAGGACTGATACCTAACATCCCTGGTGCCTATAGGGTCAAAGCCGTGAACAGTGAAATCCCAAAGTTGGACACGAAGGATGAAGTGGTCAAAGCTTACCCGAAGCTCTTTACAGGACTTGGTAAGCTGAAAGGTGAATATGCTATAAGACTCAAAGACGATGCTAAACCATTCTGCCTCTATACTCCACGCAGTGTACCAAAGCCTCTGATGAAAAAGGTAGAGCAGGAAATCGCAGCATTAGTAAAGTCAGGAGTTATCGAGCCCGTAGACGAACCAACAGACTGGTGTGCACCCATGGTGGTTGTACATAAACCAAACGGAAATCCACGGCTGTGTGTGGACTTGACAAAACTCAACCAGGGCGTCCGACGTGAACTCTACATCATGAAAAAGGTAGAGGAGACCCTGGTGTGTATTTCAAGTGGATCTGTATTCTCCAAGCTAGATGCAAATTCTGGCTTCCACCAGGTACTGTTGACTCAAGAGAGTGCAAAGCTGACGACATTCATCACACCGTTCGGAAGGTACATGTTTAGGAGACTTCCCTATGGTATATCATCTGCTCCTGAACACTTCCAAAAGAGAATGGATAAAGAACTGACTGGACTGCAAGGAGTGTTGTGTCACATGGATGACATTCTTGTGATTGGAAAGGACAAACAAGAGCACGATGAACGGTTGGCGAAAGTGCTGAACCGCCTCCAAGAGAGCGGCATCACTCTAAACCAAGACAAGTGTGAGTTCTCCACAACCAAGCTTCGCTACCTTGGCCAGGTGATAGATGCCGATGGCATCAGGAAGGATCCAGCAAAGGTCAAAGCCATCATTGAGATGCCAGACCCCAAAGACATCCCAGATGTCCGACGATTCCTCGGCATGGTGAATCAACAGATGAAATTCCTGCCGAACCTTGCCGAAATCACCAAACCAGTCAGAGATCTCCTCAAGAAAGATTCTGCATGGACTTGGGATCTTCCACAAAAGAAAGCGTTTGAGAAACTGAAACAGGAACTAGCTTCAGACGAAGCCCTCGCTTTGTATGACCCCGAACGTGAAATGATCGTGTCAGCAGACGCAAGTAGCTACTTTCTTGGGGCAGTTCTGAGACAACGTCAAAAGGATGAAGGACTGAAAGCCGTTGCATACGCCAGGAGGTCAATGACAAAGACTGAATGCTGATACGCGCAAATTGAGAAGGAAGCATTAGCGACCACATGGGCACTCGAACACTAGAGTAACTTCATAGTAACTATTATGTCATGAACACTTCAAGAACACTTCTAAGTATGTCTTAACATAATACTCCTTAAAAAAGGGAGATGTCGTAGCCAGGGCGGGAAAAGACTAGGCCGCTATTAGGGCGCCATCTAGCGAGTTACAGCCGTACTAAGCGTCTGGGAATTGTCTGTGCATCGTGCGTGTTATGCAAAACACCGGAGGGTCGATCAAACAAGATACAGAGTTGTTATCACTTATAATAATACAAAGTATTAAGACATCCAGCAAAGCAGGATGCCACAGGGGGGTCACTTTTTTTTCACCTATTCCGAGGGGGGGGCCTTTTTTTTGACGTATTCGATTTGCCAGACGCTCGCCCCCCCCCCTGCCATAAATAATGAACGCTCCCTAAGAGGATCGACTCAAACTCGGGGTGCAGCTTATACCCGAGTTAGGCTTTATATCAACTTATAAATACACAAGGTTTTACGGTTGGCACCAAACTCACATCCATTTTATACGTCCACTATCATGGCCCTAGACCCTTAAATTCGACACGGCGACATGGACCACTTTTGGCCCTAGTGACATGGGACATGAGGAGAAAATAGAATAGTGACATGGGACAGGAGGAAAAAATAGATAGTGACATGGGACATGGGGAATTTCTTAAGATCGATATGGCGACATGAGCATTTCTTAAGATCGACATGGGACATGGGGACCCCCCCATCAAGGGCACCACTATCCATTAAGGGATCATTAACTCCTCATGCCCAACACTATCTCTTACAAATCATATATCTAACCCCCTCCCTCAGGTCCAACACCCTCCAACATGTCCGATCCTTACCTCACATCCAACCCCCTCCTTCGCGTCCAATCCTTACCTCCGTAGTAAGATATAATTAGAGGCCCACAAGCCCCAGCAGAACCCCCAGGGGTAGACACTAACGCTGGCCCGGGAGCCAATGGCCCGTAATTTTGGGTCCGGGCCCGTAATTTTCTTCAGAATTACCTTCCCATGGGCCCGGGTGGCCCACAGGAAATTTTGCAAGATATTTGATAGAAATATAACTGATCAGTATAGACATGTAATATGCCATTGGAAAGAGAAAAATGTGAGGAAATGAAGCAATTCGGTGTCATTTTAACATTGGTAAATCAGGAATTTATATAATTTTCTCTTTGAAAAAAGTAAAATATATTCCCTGGCCCACAGCCAAAAGTCCGGGCCCATAGATTTTTGGAGCTACGGGCCCGGGTGGCCCACAGCTGAAAAGGTTAGTGTCTACCCCTGAACCCCCCAACAGTAAAAAGACAAAATCCAGTAGTTATCTTGTTGCCATGGTAAGCATGTTGTCATGACAACCATCAAATATCATTGAGTAGACAGTTCTCTCATATTGCTTCGATTAAAGGTGTCACCACCCTAAATCGGGTCACTTCCGGGTTTACTGGCCAAAGAGTCCCTTATGAACTTTGTTATTTTGTGGAATTTCGCCTATAGGGGAGGGAAAGAAGGATTAAATACATGGTTATTTGTTATTGGGGTGATCAGAAAGTGTTTATTTACAGTCCTAAAAGAAGGATTTATCTACTCCATATAAACAGTGTAGATTTATGGGGGTAAAACGACCCTATAGTGTATCTATCCGCTGCGTAGGCCTCACTGTACAAAATCACTACCTTGTTACCATGGCGATTCACGCAAAATGTAGCCTGACTTTTTGAGGTCACACCCATTACATATTTTTCTGCGTGTCATAAGCTAAAATTTGGTATAGGTGGCTTAACACTGTGCGAGTTTTAAGTGTCTCAAATGACAGGTCAACGGTGGTCAATATTGAAATTTCCGAATGCAGCCTAGTGCCTTAGGGTGGTGACTTAACGAACATATACCGGTATGTTGAAATGAATATCATCTGGAGAGAATTCCCAATTTTTCTTGACCCAAAGATGTCAAGGGCGGTCATCTTGGTAAAAGGCCCCCTTACCCCCACCCACCAGGTGCAAATGGCCAAAAACATAAACTTCAGCCTTCTACATGTATAGTATTTAAAAATTTGGTCTCACAAAATCCTTCATAGGGGGAGGGTTTCTGTTTCTATCTCATGGTCTAAATGGCTCAAACCTCTGACCTATGTTGTTTTGGCTATTTCTGGCCCTTTTCAGGCATATAGCCCTACAGAATAACCACTTTTGCACCAACTTTTTCAAAAATTTGGTATATATGAGAAAACATCCTAACAATTCGGGATTTTTCTTTTTTTTGTGTATTGGCCTAATATTTTCTGTTTTTTGGCCCTCCAAAGGCCCAAAAACCCTTAAAAACGTCAAAACCCCTGAAAATGACATGTTTTACATGTCTCCCATGTCTACTGAGACAGTAACAGCCTATCCCTAATATCATTTTCTATTAGGCCTATGGTATAGTCAATTGATTCACAAGGATTTCACTAGATTTGTACCGCATTTTTTTCTCCACAGCCATTTAAGTGTGTATTGTCAGCAAAATGTTCAAATGTCCTTTCATTTTGATACCACTATACAGTAAATAAACAAGATCCAAACAGTATCCCTTGTACCGCAGATCATGAGGTAACTATTGTGTTTTTTGCCAGAAAAAAAGAAATTTTGAAAAAAATCCAATATTCCAGCCTCCAGGACCAAAATTAATGTGTATTGTGATACTTATTTTGGTCCCGGAGTCACCCTCTTATTTTAGCCTCGGAGTCACTCGCCTTGCTGATAATAGTAAAACCCACACAGAATTGTTAATATCCTATATATTTTAGTTATCTTTAGTGCCACTGCTTCCTATCCACCCCCTCTAATGCTCTAAACCAGAAATCTGATGATTCCACTAATTTAACCTTCATTTATACAATATTTTATTTTGGTCCCGGAGTCACCAGGGTGACTCCGGGACCGAAATAAGGTGAAATAGCCGCTTTTTAGGCCAGTACTGTGCCAACCCAGTAAACACCCTACGTAGTTCCAACGTAGCTCAGAGGTTTCTCTAGGTAGATGTCAAACCAAAAGGTTTGAGATTGGTAATTTTGGAAGGTTTGTAGACGTCAAAACGTTAAGGTTTATTTACGTTCAACAGATGTAGACGTCTGATTTACGTTGATCTACCTCATTCAGACGTAAAAATTCTAAGTAGATCTACATTAAAAGACGTTACTTTTTAACTTCAATTGGGTAGATGACTTTTCCGTGTCACACTAGGTGGCAGCACTATCAATTATGGAGAGTATATTACAGCTCCTTAACAAATCTTCCACATTCAAGCAGTAAATTCTCATTAATTGTGAATTCAATATCATGCAAATAAACCACATTCAATAGAATATTTATATATAAAGGACAGGTGATTGAATTATTGTGCATGAATAGGTGCTTTGAGGCACTTTACTGTGAGGACAAAGAAGTACAAAGCCTCTCTGCAGCCAAAACTATTCAGCAGATCTATACTGTCAGGCTGTTCAATTGAACTACAAGAATATACTACCGTACCGTCGCGATTAAGCGCCGGGGCGCTCTTCAATTTGACGGGGCTCTTACCCAGGCGCTTATACAAGACAGGCGCTTATTCAAGGTCACGATTTTAGTGCTTAAGAAGCATTTGGAAGCCCCTACACCCCGGCGCTTATTCAAGACCAGGCGCTATGTAGAATGAGATGAGATTGAAAATTATAGTAGTTACTTTGCATGAATATTGTTTGTAAATGTAAATTTGTCTGCAATATATTACAAGTCTTTGTCTGAGTCCCACTAGATAGAATTATATGTAATGTGTTAAACATAGATTTACGTCTTCAGGAGCTACGTAAATCAGACCTGCAGGTTTGCGATTGGTAAATAAACCTTAACATTTTGACATTGATAAACCTACTAAAATTACGTAGTTCAGACGAAAATTCAACGTAGATTTACGTCTGACCAACGTTGTTGTGTTTACTGGGAAGTAGGTTCAACGAAGGATCCTAATGGTCCATATTTCCTAAAGTATATACCATCAGGACATTGTAGAGTGATTTTGACAATTAATTGAACCAATTTGAGTAAACTTGGGTAAAATTAGAGTATGTTGTTAAAATTTTAATTTTTTTGATAAATCTTCAATATTCATCGAGCTGTATCTCAAAAACTATTTTTCTGAGGGTATCCATTCTTGGTATGCCGTAAGATATATGTTGTCCCAGTTTGTAAACAAAGTTATTAGTTGCTGTGATGTACTTTAAAACATTATGTACATAATCACCTTATTTTGGTCTCGGAGTCACCCGAAAACGGACAATCGAGTTCGCGAGGCAATAAAAGCTGAACCGCTAGGGTTAGAGATGTATCAAAAAGTGTTCCAAGGAGCCAAGATATATACCTTTCAATAGAATGAACTTGTTTAAACATATTAAAAACTTTCTGATTTGTCCTTCCCCAGCCCCAAACCTGCATAACTGGGAAGTTTGGGCCAAATAGGGCCACTGGTTCCCTTTTCCAACATTTTGGGTTCACTTTAGGCTGTGTCTCACGAACTTGGGCCACTGTCAACGTCTCTGACCGGGTGCCATCTCTGACCGGGTGCCATCTCTGACTGGCCTGAATAAAAACGGTTTATTTCGGGCAGATGATGATAAAAATGGGCAACTAATTACTACTTTAACCCTTTAGACCCCAGGCAATTACTTAATATAGTACCCAATTTCCCCAGGATTTCCAGTAAATTTAGTTAAATTTGATCATTGATAACCTTCATTGTTGAACATAGCATTCTTCCCCCGCCCCCCTTATCTATGCATCACATTAAAGAGTGTATCGATTCTAAGGCCACATTACAAGAAAATATTTAAAATGTCAATTTTTAAATTAATGGTAGGTCTTAGAAGATGTGTGGTTCTTGTCAATTTGGTTAGGCTGAAACTTCTTTTTCTGCAGAAATTACTACATCTTACTTTAAGGGTCATATCATATAAATGATATGACAAGTTTGGTTAGTAAATCTGAATAAAGCAGTCTTTGCTAGGGCTGCATGGACTACACATTAAAATGGTATGAAACTTGCATCAATAATGGCGCAGTGCCCAAGTGGAATCATAAGTCATGTATGTTAGGCTTATATTATGTATTCTTGCATATTTTCCAGTAAGACACATAACTGTATGCCCCAATTAAATGAGGTCTTTTTTGGTACACTAGTTTTATTCCCCTGCCTTTAAACCTTTTCCGAGAATCATTTATGGCCTAAATTAAATTAATTTTTTTACTGATATAGCCTACAGGGGGGCTACTGTGTTGTCTTCTTATTACAGCTACCTCTACTAGAGGCTCTAGGCCTCTAGTGAAAAACTGAATCCGACTAAGATATATGTCGGACTACCCTGACCAGATAGGCCTACCCCAAAACACTGGCAACAATATTCTATAGGCCTATGTGGTTAAGGCCCATCTCAATCCAGCACAAAAACAATTAAAACAATCAATAAGGGGCCAATGGCAATGTCATGCGATTTAGGCCCAAATTTGCATAGGGGAGACCGGGGAAAAACGGACCCCCGGGGCAAAACGGACCCGACCCCTAACTCAGTTCTCAGCTATAAATTCCAAATTTTTGTCAAATTGGCTCATATAATTGATAGAAATAACTTCTTCTTTTTTTTTAAATTTGATGCTAGGCCTACCTATGGTATTCCGGATACCATAAAGAAAAAACTGAAACTAGAGATCTTGATCTAATTTTGCAAAAAGTTTATAAGCTTCTGAGATTTAAAAAAGAGTTATATGTTAATGTTTTATTGCTAAAATAATAATATTTTATAGCTAAAATATTGTGTAACATATTTGCAAAGTCATTTGAAAAAAATATTACCCTACAGTTAGGGGAAGATGGGGGAATACAGGACACCTAAGGGTTTGCATGCAATTTCTGCGTTACTGGTAACCATAAGCAAAAATTTTTTTTACCTACTTTTTAAGCATTCCTCTTTTATATTTAGCTGTGTCCAAGAAATATTTCCTCAAACCCCCTAAGGTACAATGGTTGTATAGTTAATAATTTCAAAGATTTTGTGACCCATATTACCCCAGGGTGGGGTAATATGGGTCACCATTGTCGGGTAAGATGGAACGGAATAGGAATCGTCAGTGAAAATGGCCAAATATCTTTCCTGCATGGGTGGAATTCGGGGTGGAATTCTTTGAATGAGAAGCCTTTGAGGTACCTTAACAAAATATATGATGATTTAAACTGTCCCAAGACATTAAAAAGATTCTTTGCTACCTCAATGAGTGCTGTATGTACATTTCCTGTCAAGAGAATTTGTCAAAATATAAAAGAATTAGCAAAACTTGACAAAAATGGAGTGTTTACATCGTTTCCATGGTAACCAGGACCTCATGATATACCCAAAACCCTATCTAGTAGATGGGGCTCCTATATACATGTAGCTTTAATTCAAGCTATTTTGTGACCATTTATGTTGAGATGTACCCTAGAAACAGCAAAAATTGTGAATTGTCCTTGATGTTCAAATTGACCTTGAAATATCTTGTATTTTCATGCCACCATTTTGCAAAATGGCCGCCACACATAGGATGACCATATGCAAATTTAAAACATGAAAAAAATCTCACAAAGAACTAAGTTTATTTAGATATCTTGAAAAAAAATAGTGTCTGCAAAGACACTCTTTCATGTGGAAGGTTTAAATAAGGTTAATGGCTTAACATTTCTGTAAAAAATATATATACAAATTGCCATAGGGATTGCCTTTGACCCGTATTACCCCACCGAAAAATGAGGTTGGGGTAATATGGGACACCACACAAATAGTGATGTCAATTCCTAGACACTTCACAGAAAAGAACCAAACCATATTTAATTTTATAAGCTATTGGGTGTTTTATCCTTGGCACCTGAAACTGGAAAACATATTACCAGTTTGCTCAAACTAGGGGCTTACATAAATGATGATGATTGATTGATTCATTTTGAAGCCCCTACTGGAGGGACAGGCATACAACGCCATTGTAGGCTGTGCCAAGGGGGAGGTGATGGTGATCGAATCTATGAGGTGAGTGAAGATAGAAAGCACGCCCCTACACTTTTACCGAGGCAATGGTTCTTTTACATCAGACACTACACAGGCATAGTGTCAGATGGACAGGCCTTTGGTATGCTGTATGTCAACCACAGCAGGGGGGAGTTCGTAACTTGACACAGCAGGGTGCTAGTGAGACTCGATCGGGGTACCTCCCACGTCCTAGTCCAAAGCTCTGCCGCCTGAGCTACTCCCCACCCCCCAAATGATGATGTGTCTAATTATGCTTTACTAACCAAGATGTCAGCCCTCAATATCCCAGGCATTCAATTTTACTTTCCGCATATAATTCAAATAATAATTCCTCCAATGACATAAAGAATGCTGCAATATGTATGATCTGAAGCCTACCTTTTCATATAAAACCAAAACTGAGTTCTTAGTGTTACCTATCAGTAAAAAATATCAGTCTAAAAGGAGAGTGTCCCTTATTACCCCATGACCCGTATTACCCCATCTTCCCCTACGACAAATGGGTTTGGAGGACGAGGCACGATGGGTCCCAACACTACATTCCTTATGGGTCCTAACAAGAGTTATGATATCTATTAATAATGAACCTTTTCAGCCAAATTCTATCTACATCTGCCCTAAATAAACCGTTTCCATTTAGGCCAGTCAAAGATGGCACCCGGTCAGAGATAGCACCCGGTCAGAGACGAAAACATTGGCCCAAGTTTGTGAGACACAGCCTTTACCTAATTCTTCATAACCACCATTTTTTCCCTTAGAATTGGTCGGACATCAAGACAACACAAATTTAATATTTAAAAAAAATTGATTATAGGGGAAGATGGGGTAATAAGGGCCATGGGGTAATAAGGGACACTCTCATTTCAGACTGATATTTTTTACTGAAAGGTAACACTAAGAACTCAGTTTTTGTTTTATAATAAAAGGTAGGCATCAAATCATATATATATTGCAGCATTTACTATGTTGTTGGAGGAATTATTATTTGAATTATAAGTGGAAAATAAAATTGAATGCCTGGAATATTGAGTGCTGACATCTTGATTATTAAAGCATAATTAGACACATCATTATTTATGTAAGCCCCTAGTTTGAGCAAAATGGTAATCTTTTTTCTGGTTTCAGGTGCTAAGGATAAACCACCCAATAGCTTATAAAATTAAATATGGTTTGGTTATTTTCTATGAAGTGTCTAGGAATTGACACCACTAATTGTGTGGTGTCCCGTATTACCCCAACCTCATTTTTTGATGGGGTAATACGGGTCAAAGGCAATCCCTATGGCAATTTGTATATATTTTTTCTACAAAAATGTTAAGCTATTAATCTCATTTAAAACTTCCACATGAAAGAGTGCCTTTGCTGAAACTACTTTTTTAAAAGATATCTGAATAAAATTAGTTCTTTCTGAGATTTTTTTCATGTTTTAAATTTGCATATGGTCATGCTTTATTTGGTGGCCATTTTCCAAAATGGCGGCATGAAAATACAAGAAATTTCAGGGTCAATTTTAATATCAAAGACAATTCACATTTTTTGCTGTTTCTAGTGTGCATCTCAACATAAATGGTCACAAAATAGCTTGAATTAAAGCTATAGAGGAGCCCCATCTAGTAGATAGGGTTTTGGGTATATCATGACATCCTGGTGACCATGGAAACGATGTAAACACTCCATTTTTGCCAAATTTTGCTAATTATTTGATATCTTGATAAATTCTCTCGACAAGAATAGGCATATAGGACTCATTGAGGTAACAAAGTATCTTTATAATGTTTTGGGACAGTTTAAATCATCATTTATTTTGTTAAGGCACCTCAAAGGCTTCTCATTCAAAGAATTCCACCCATGCATTAAAGATATTAGGCCATTTTCACTGACGATTCCTATTCCGTTCCGTCTTACCCCACAATGGCGACCCATATTACCCCACCGTGGGATAATATGGGTCACAAAATCTTTAAAATTATTAACTACAACCATTGTACCTTAGGCAGTTTGAGGACATTTTTCTTCAACACAGTTAAATGAAAAAGAGGAATGCTTAAAAAGTAGGTAAAAAAATATTTTGCTAATGGTCACCAGAAAGGCAGAAATTGCATGAAAACCCTTAGGTGTCCCGTATTCCCCCATCTTCCCCTATCACATCCGTCCATAGTTAATTTATGGAATATATCATATTTGAAAAATGATTTTATTAGGGACTTTTGCAGGGTACTAAAGCAAAAAACTGGTTCGGTTTACCGCTGTGGGGTGGGGGGGGGGTGGGGGGGTTAGGCCGTTTTATTTTGATAACTTGGATTACGGATCCGCCGCCGAGATTTTTGGCATTATGCAAAAAAAAAAAAGTTTTATTTTTATTTTTTACCTTTCCCCTCCGAGATCTTTTTGAGAATTTTTACCAAAAAAAATAAAAAGTACATGTTGACCAGCAAAAGGTAGAGCGAGGCCTTTCAGATTGGGGGCAATTCTCAATATATCTTCATTAGATTGCCTAGAAATGAGATTTTCCATGCCTTTTTTTTTTTTTTTTTTTTGCCTCTGCCCTTCGGGAAATTTTGTGATCTGGTGCCCCCCGTAGAGCAGCTTTTTTCTTTTTTTTTTTGCCTCTGCCCTTCCAAAAACTTGGAAGCAAAAGCCTGTAATCCAAGTTATCAAAAAAAGGTGGCCTTATAATGAAAAACAAGAAGGGGGCCTACACTTTCAGTGAGGGGCCAGAAAACAAAGCCGTAGTTTAATTAGTAGTGTCTAGATATGCCTAATTTAGTGAGGAAGCTTCCCGTGGTACATCTACAAGCCCGAGGAATACGCCATATTCGGCCGAGCGTCCACCCACCACGCCCGGGCCACCACGTCTCTCCGGCGAAGTTGGCAGGCGGGAAAATGTGCTCACACGATGGCGCCACCAATGTACTCGAGAGCCCCAAACGTATATTCACAATATCTAGACCCCCCCTACTGCCAATTGCCAACCTGCTCAGTTCGAGTCGAATTTGGACGCGGTTCGCGCATCGAAAATCGTAAAAAGGGTCATCTTTACGGCAAATTATTTCTGACTTATGGTAAGTTTCACAATATATCCGCGTTATATATCGCGACTTCAACATCTTTTCAAACCAAGTTCGTGCTCATGGATGTCACATTTATCTTAGAACAGCGATTAGGAGGGGTAAATCTCGATGCATATCGCTGATTTTCTTTGTTTCTGCGTCTGCGCAGTGCGGTTTCCGCGTTGCAGAAACCTGGCCAACCTTTGCCAAAGAGACCGAAAGAATGTCCCTTTTCCAGTAAATATTATCATTTCTGAGCCCCTTCGCTAAGCCTATCTTGTTGCTGATGTGTTCTACGCTGTCTCGAACGTTCAACTGTTCGAATTGGAGCGGTAATTCCTGAAAATTTGGGCCGAAATTTCGGAGAGGCGTGACTGCCTTGCCGTGTGTCTGAAACTGAAGGGGTATTTTTCGCGCAAGCTCAAGCGCAGCCGCAAATGTCGTGTGAAGGGTGTCCGATTTTGCGCATTGGCAAGCAAGGAACTTTGTAAACACGGGCACGATTCATCAGTCTGACATTTCAGACATACCCCGAATTGGACGTAGACAACGTCCATTGCCTCAGGATGTTCATTTTAAATGAGATTCCTAACAGAATTGAGCGCCAATGGCACCCTTCACGAAACAAATATGGCGAACATGGCTTCCTGCTCCGCACTGTCCCGTCGCAGGACGAAAATATCCCTGCACTTAGCCTTGTCTTTCGTTCAACACAATCAACAGTGGTGTGTTGTTTTCAATGGTTTTCTAGTCCACATTCCGGTCAAGGGGAGAATTAGAGCAATCTTCCGCTTCAGTAGCAAATGCTGTTGGACCTACTGGTCTTGGCCCTTGGGGATTTAGAGTAAAGGGCCCTATTATCGGCAGTTTAAGGGGGAATTTCCAACCAGATATATATTTATTCATATAGACATTATTATAAAGCATGGGTATGGAGAATCGTCATTTTCACTAATTTTCCGCTATATTACCTTACCATGTCATACTTTTTAAAGGACCTATCAACTACTTTTCATAAATGATTTTAGGCTTGTATTATCGACACCTGGTGTCTATTATCGGCACTTTTAGTCAGAGGATAATATAAATGTCTCAGAATTACAAGATAATGGTCTAAATATAGGAAATGTGGTTTGATTATAAAAAGTATGTCCCCTAAAGATTTAGCATGATCTTAGATAATCATTTTTAAGGTATTGACACTCTAACAACTAGCTGAAACACTTATTGAATATTTATAGAAAGGAAAAAAATCCTACTGTAGAATCTCTGAGTGGGGAAAAAAGTCTGTTAAAATGTTATTATTCCCTTATTAGATAAAGACATTCTAAAACTATAAAAGGATTAAAGGGAATAGTTATTACAGGTTATTCCTTCACCAAAGTTGCACAAACACATTTTTGCACCTATTATGATACTATGGGAAGCCATTTTGTGTATTAGTGACGATAATAGGACCCATTACCATATTTTGGAGTGTATTATCGGCACCCCTACTATTTACTAGGGTGAGAAAGATAGAATATATTTTGGCCCTCAGGGTATTTGATATGGGTCTGCCAGAATGTATTGTGACATTTATATACCAGATTTTGATACATTTATGCATTTAAACATCTCCAGAAAATTTCCAATTTTTTAATTAACCTGTTAAGGTCATGATCAAGGTCACGATGTAATTTACCTACACTTTTTCAGTTAAAGATTAACCAGCCTTAATTATGAAAAAATATATAATGGTTTGCCATAGTAGTCGGGGACACTAACAGATACCATTTGGTCTTAGCTACTCCTTTAGAAAATAATTTCTCAGTGGATTATGACTAGAATAATGTCAAATATGACGATAATAGGACCCTGCCGATAATAGGGCCCTATACTCTAGGGCAAAGTCAGTTGCTGAATGGGGGAGGGGGGTGGGGGTCGGGGCTTGGTGGATTTTATTTTTATCTTTCCCACATCAGCAATTTTTTTCTCCCGCCACCCCGCCCCCCCCCCCCCCACCTTTCCACTTGAGGGAACATTCACATGTGACGTCACCTTTTTTAGGGTCATTTTCAGGACCCCCTTTTGCCCCTAAGAAAGACGTCACTAATTTTGAAGACTCCCCGCCCCCCTACCTGCTTACCCTCTAAGGGAGTGTTCATTTATTAATTACAGGGGGGGGGTGGTGAGATTTCGCACGGAGGGGCGACATTTTTTTACGCGCCCCCCCC
The DNA here is from genome assembly GCA_947462335.1 of Harmothoe impar. Taxonomy (NCBI): domain Eukaryota; kingdom Metazoa; phylum Annelida; class Polychaeta; order Phyllodocida; family Polynoidae; genus Harmothoe; species Harmothoe impar. The sequence continues at coordinate 61,262,375 of OX381704.1, forward strand.
CCCCCCTCGAGAGCGTGTGGAACGTTATGTGGCCCCCCTCGCCGAAGGCACCAAAAAATCCCCCCCCCTTTGAACTATAGGCCTAGTAACGCGCAGGATTTTTTACTAAAAAGGGGCTTACATTTTTACGCCCCCCCCCCCCCTCAAGAGGGGTCAGAATTTTTTACGCCCCCTCCCCTGTAACTAATAAATGAACACTCCCTAAATGCAGTCTTACACAGTTCAACTTAATACAGACATGATGGAACAATCTAATCATTCATAAATGTACATACCGTAAATTCCCGCGTATATTACCCGCATCTCGCGTATAACCCGCACCCCCAACTCAGGAGAATCCTATAACCCGTTTTTGGATTTTTGCTTTTGCATTTTGAGTAGGATATAGTACGCTTTTGAGGTATGCAGTACGCTTTTTGGCCTTTATTGGCTATTATTTCATATATATTGAGTACACATTTTAGTCCTGTGCAGGCAAAATTAAAAAAAGGTTTGTTTCCGGTCACCCGATCGGGTCTACCAAAACAGTGCCGCGTCCCCCTATTTAGTAAATCGGACAATTATTAAGGAGTTTAGAGCAAAAACTCTCAAATTTGGCCTAAAAATGGGGAAAGCAAAAAATTATTATTTTGGCCCTAGATAATTCTCGCTTATAGAACCCAGTGGTGAAGGGGGAATTATTGTCATTGTCATTGTCCTGTTTGGAGTTTGTATGTTCTTAACAATTTGTTCCATTGTATTTAATTATAGAATTCATCCTCTACTGTGATTAAGAATACACAAAACAAAATATTCACACTATTTCCTGTGATGACTACCGGTAACTAACCACTTGATAGTCAAAACCAGCTATAATTTGACAACAAAAGTGCCTTTATAGGGTGCGGCTTATACATCGAAGGGTTTATTGCTAGTATTTGTATAGTTTAGTAGTAAATTCGTAATTTCCAGACCCCGTGTCTGGCTTATAAAATGAGTCAAAGTTGGGGGTCGCGGCTTATACAGGAGTTAGGCTTATACATACTTATAGATGCTACAGTATTCCTTATCAAAGCCTAAAGCTTTGCTTCCAACAGGATATTAGTTTCCAGCAAAACGTAGGCCTTTTACTCCAGAACCTCTTGATGCTACACAAACACCGTTATGCAATAGATAACCTACACGTAACTGAGTGTAATAAAAATAACCATGACAGACTCTGTGACAGACTGCCTGGTATTACATGTATTGAATATAACCAAGGTGTGAAATGCTTCGTCTTACCCCTCCGCCGTGCCGATTTTCTTATACAATAGTTGAAGTAGATCAAATCTCACAGAAAACCAGACAATAGATGGTTGATGGTTCATAAATCATGTGGGTAGTTTGCAACGTTTTATTGAAATTGATTCAACTTCATCAGGCAAAACAATACTGGTCACCCATTCGAATACAAACTACCAATATTACAAAATTTGTACTCGATCTTGCCACGTTAAATGTGGTTTCCAAGTTTAAAGTCGGTCTCATTTTTATTTCCTTTCTTTAATTTATAGGTGGAAGTACCCAGATTAGACACAAGAAGTGTTATTGTATACAGCAGTATACTTGTCATACTTATTCCCACATGGGCAGAGTTTAGGTGAGCCGCTCTTACACCTGTGACCATGATGAATGGCTCAGAGCAGGTGGACATGTCGGATGGCGGCAGCCTCATCAACGCCTCCATGATGACCAATGGCGAACTCTCCGACGAGCCCAGTTCCCCGGAGAGCTCCTTCGATGAGAACGATCTGCTTGATTCATCAGTTCACGATGAAGTTGCAGCGCAACTTGCAGCTGCAGGTAGGTAGAAACACCTAGAAGAAGCTCTGACGATCAAGTCTTAATTTGTTTTAGGTCAGTGAGACTTAGACTTCACTCATGATGAACACGGTGGCCATGATCAGTGACTCGGGGCTCACTGACGATGAGAGCCCGCCCGACAGTCCTACATATGATGAGGCTGACCTGCTTCATGCCACAGACGAAATGATGGCTCAGCTGGCCGCTGCAGGTTTGTCGCACCCCTTGCCTGCACCACACACTATTCTGTCTGCTCCCCCATAGAACCACGTAGTAGGGCAGACTGCTAGTGCCTGTCTGGGCTGACAATTGTCAAATTTGCATGAGTATAGTCCTAGAAGGTGGAGATTAGTTGTCATTAGTAGACATTTCAATTGTTAGAATTTGATTACCTTTGGCAAGTTATATATTTGCTCTTTGTTCTGGGGTTATAATGTCTGCTATTGTGTAAAACACGTTGTGCTGTGTCTGCTTCAAGAAAACGGATGTAGTGAAATACCAGTAACAAAAGAAAAATGCTATCTATTAAAAAACGATAGCATCAATTTGTTTTGAAAAGAAAACCTGCTGTTAAATGGTTGTCCCGTAGAACTGCAACAGTGCGTTGTAAAGCTTGAGTTCCGTGCCTTGACAGGAATTAGTAAGATACGTTCTGAAGTTCAATTAAGCTATAATTGACGTGCACGATTTGGGCCTTCTGTTAAGACATTTAGGGACTTAGATATGCGCACTAAAACTCTGCTTAACTGCTGTCTAAATCTGCATGCATGCAGCAAGAGTAATTTCTTGCATTGGTATCTACTATATGAAATGAACGGTAGGCTACTTCGTCAAAAGTTTGTAGTTCTGGTAGCTATTGGACACTACGTTTATGAATAGCACATGTCCTCAAAAGTAGTTAACAACTGAACATGTAGAATATACATGTGATTGAGCTGTTTTCGCAATTGCTTGCTGCTTTGCTTCATTTTGCACTTTATTTGTTCCTTCCTCCCTTGTACATTTGTGGTACAAGTTTGCAAATCTCACATTCATCTTCCCTGATGAATACGATAAAGCATGTCATTGTAAATATCGATAACTGTCCAGTCAAAAGGCTGGTTACCGGTAGTCGAGTATTTCTTGTGGAAATGCTGTTTGTATTCATCAATTCAGAGCACAATCAAAATAAAACAGTAGATCTAGTGTAAACACGGGGCCTTCCACCGTGTATGTGTGCCCCAAGGAGGGCAGGGTCAATTGTCGAGAACCTTTGTGTGCCGGCCGTCCTCAAGGTTCGTTTTGACATTTGTATAACATCCATCACAAAATGATCGGATTATTTCAGCATGCCTTTCAAATACGAGGACGTAGTGGAACATACTATTTTCACAAAATCCATGAGTTTTCTTCTTTTAGTGGGGCCCCCGTTACAACCCTTCACTAAGATCACAGCCTATATTCTAAAGATTCCCACTGCATGATGTAGAGGATGCATGTATGTAGTGGTACTCACCTTCTGTCATTCATCTCTCAACTCTTTCATTTCCGTTAGAAAATTTGTATTTGTATTAATGATGTTAACTCCATTTTAAGACTAGGATATATGAGGTGAAACTCGCAAATAATGAAACTCAAGTAATCAGTGTACACTATGACTGCATAACTGTTATGACCTTTAATAGTACCAGGTACGCGTAGTTGGAATAGAAATACTCCGAGACTAAATGGAATATATTCTATATAATGTGTTCACTTACTACTGTATTCGATTTGTATTTTAGTCCAACTTTCTCTCTTACAGGTCCAATCGGCGTTGCAGCGGCGGCAGCTATAGCATCGGGGAAAAAACGCAAACGGCCACACTCTTTTGAAACAAATCCTTCAATTAGAAAACGACAGCAGACCAGATTACTCAGAAAATTGAAAAACACCATAGATGAGTACACAACCCGCGTAGGACAGCAGGCAGTCGTATTGTGCTGTACGCCTGGCAAGCCAAGTCAGTCATCGCAGTCCTACAAAGTGTTTGGATCACAGCCCCTAGAAAATGTTGTACGTAACAGTATCATGCTTCTTTGTATTTAACTCTGCCATTATCTTATCAGGTGTATTGCTTCTGTAATATTAAACATTGCTGTCTGATCTTCAAAATAATGATGTTAGTCCTGCAGAATGTTCCTATATAACGGTGTTATTGATCCACATGTATATATGTATACAAGAAGTTGGACAATTTTAAACTTTTGTTTAACCCTGGTGCTCTTATGTGTAGCAGGAAAGAACATCCGATCAAGTCTTCATTGTAAGGATGCTGCCTGGTCTTATTTGACAATCGTTATTATTATGAATGTGATAAGTGTTAAACCTATCATTGTTTTGACTAGGTCCGGAATGTTCGGCCTACTGTGATGCAAGATTTGGAGGCGTGTTTGGCGCAGCAGGCCCCGCCGGCACAGCCTGACAACCCAGCACTGCACGAATTACCACCACTTGTTATCGATGGCATCCCCACACCTGTAGACAAGATGACACAGGTAACTCCGTCCTCATAAATACCAATTCATATTGTAATACAAGTAAAAGCAAAAAACAACCTGGGGACTTAGCTGGGTGAAAGAAATGAGAAAGTAGTAATTACAATGTACCAGTATGTAGTCATTGTTGAAGGCGCTCTGAATGACGTCATTTGCATGCAAAACTCGGCAGGGTTAGGTCACCGACTCAGTGCTCCTTTAAATAACAACATCAAATTTCCTTTTGTAGGCTCAACTTCGAGCTTTCATCCCTGAGATGTTGAAATACTCTACGGGTCGAAGTAAGCCTGGCTGGGGTAAACCAGAATGTCGGCCCATGTGGTGGCCACATGACGTTCCCTGGGCAAATGTAAGAAGTGATGTGCGCTCCGAGGAGGAAAAAAAGAAGGTATTTATTAACTGAAAAATAATACAAAGGGCAAAGAAGATGCTAATCATATTTTGAATCTGATGTTTAGTGTACAACTGTGAAATTGATTATGAACCCCATCTCTAAAACATACCTACCACACACGTGCTTCTCAGTGGTCTCTGTTAGTAGAAAAGTAAAGTTGACTGTTTGGCCTTCAGGTATCGTGGACGCATGCACTACGCTGTATAGTAAAGAACTGCTACAAGCACCATGGTCGGGAGGATCTGCTACCTGACTTTGACAATGAAGTGATGCAGATGCACAATCAGCAGTATGCACAGACCATGGTACAGACTATTAACAACCCAGACGGTACGGTATCCATCATCCAGATAGACACGGGTGACGTACACAACCCGCAGATAGTCACACTGGCCGATGGTACACAGGCACATGTCGTCCACACAATAGGACCGGTGAGTAGGCTCTCCTGTACTGTAGACATACATGGATTCGATGGGTACAGGGTAAAGCAGCTGAGCTTGTGTCGCTCCTGTCATATGATTGCACAAGAGGTGTTATGAATATGATGAAATATATATGAATATTAAAAGATTACCCATTTGATTTTATCACAAGTTTAGATAAAAATACGTTTGGTGGTATAAAGACTTATCAATGCTATCCCCAGGAGAAAAATGTGTCGGAGATATATTCCTAGAGTAGGTATTATACATAATATTTCATTACATGTTTTAATTTTGTCCATCCAGATGAACGGTGTACATGAAGCGTCACAAGCAGTACAGACATTAGCCGATGTGGCCGCGTCTCAGCACGACCTAATGGGACATGGCAATGTGGCCGTGGAGGTGAACAGTGACGCGACAGCACAGGCCGTAGCCACCTTAGCCGAGGCCACCATCAATGAACAAGGACAGCTCGTCCTCACAGACCCTAATGGACTGGGCGAGCACCACGCCTTCTCAGGTAGACATGCTTTTATTTTGGGGTTTACTATATAGAGTGCGTATTCTAATCCAACTTAAGTGGCACTGTCCTATTTATGCAATAGAAAGTATTGAACTTTTGCTGCTGTAATTAAACATGGTTATACCTCTTCCCTCGCTACGAGGAATCAGTATTAATGTTTAGCACAAGTAAAGTACATAATCCTCATACTGTGTGCTGTTTTATGAAACCTAAAGGTGTCTTGTTTCCCTTGTAGGTGGCGAGTACATCATGGGTAACACGATATCAGGCATGGTCACCATTCCCGTGTCCATGTACCAAACAGTGGTGACCAGTATGGGCCAGCAGCAAGCGGAGGGCCAACAGACCTTCCAGATTGCCATGGCTCCAACAACAGAGATGAATGGCGATGTACCGGACGCCACCAATGCTGTAGAAGTGATGACCATTGAGCCCTCAACGTGACCACAGAGTCAGTTAGCTGCCTAGACAATATGTAGAGGACCGGACAGCGGATAGCGCTGTGTCGTGACACACTCGCGACCAATCCTGTCCTACTCCCATGTGATTCGCTGACTTGTAGGAAATGTTAGTACTGTTATGGAGACGCTGTTCCACGGGTTGTAGTCAGGAATGATGATGGACTCTGTGAACCCATGTCGCGGCTGTGGATTTTTAATGATTTTATAGTGTATCTTGGTTGCCATATTCATGAAGTCGTACACCGAGTAAATGAACAAATCTTTAAACTCTAGAGGAACAGCCTTAGACGATAAATCTTGGAATCCTATGGGAGGATTTCACTGAGGTGTAACGTGGAGCCTGTGGATGTCATTTCTAACAGAGTCATCCTGCAGAAGTACAGAAAGTCAAAGGGCTGCAATGCCCAAGTGAAACGTAGACTCATTGGACATATCTTTGTACCCGCTTATCGCCCTACCGACGCCCCGTGTTAGTAGTTTGATGGAGGTCCCGTCCCTCATCTGAGAAGTCCTCAGTTACCCCTATAGAGGTACTATGTAACTCTATAGCAACTTGTATCCTATACAAATGACTCCGAGCTTATTTAACGAAATGCAAGCAAACATGGTGATAATTGTTTGCACATGTATGCGTTGCTTACTTGATATGGAATAGTGTACTTTTTTAATACGCAAGATACCAAAGTAGGTTTGTTTAGCAAGTTCTAGCACGGCTGCTGGTCATTCAATGTTACTAGTCAGGTTTCTTGGCACGTTACAAAATGTATATTATACGATGACCACTCTTGATCCTGCAGACTTGCGAAACACAATACCCAATAATAATCCTGTGAAATTCAGAGATCTCTCGTGCATGGAACACGTATTTCGAAGGACAACTTGCTCTGGTTGTAAAAAAATTACCAACAGCTTTGTACACTGCAAACCATTTTAGCATGATTATATATGATGTAGGGTAATAATTAATACGAATCGTACATAGGATTCTTAAATTGGTGCTCAAGAGTAGAATTTAGGATTTCTTGGTTGAATGCCAAGAAACCTTTAATAGGAATCTCCCATTGTTTTAATGCATTACATGTAGTACATAAAAAGGGTAGGGAAGTGGGCATACGCCCAACATGTTTTATGAGCTGGTACCCTATCTTCACCAAGTGACTAGATGTGCTCATGTACGCATCTATTTAGAGGCTATTTCAAGTTGGTATGTTTTTGTTGATCTGAACCTTGTCTCCTAAGGTTGAACATTGTTTTAGCATACGTGTTAAAAACGCATGTTAGAAAGACAAGCAGACAGTACCGGTAATCTGTTATGTTATCTGTTGTGCTTCAGATATGTCATTATAACATTCCACAGTTAGCCTTAGTGCGTCGCCTAATGGACAGAATGGCGACATATCTTGAAAAGTATCTGAACTGGCGATTTGATGAGTTCATGCATGAACAGATAATCTAAATTTGTGTTCAGCGTTAGAATAAACCACCCATAATGTTCTTTATTATGCTGGAATTACTAGAGTCGGGTCTTGTCGAAATTGCCATTTTTAGTCAGCCAAACGTCTGGATTTGTGATTTTTGCACAATAAGCATGCATTGAAAATATCTAGCAGGGCACATTGTCATTTGCATCAGAGAAGGAAATGAACATGATTTTCATTACACTGGCAGGTTATAAATAATTCCGGTACAATATATATTTATCGACGCTCCCAATACAGCACCAATATTTGTACCTTTTTTTCATCCGAAACGGTGAGGTTCCCTTCAAGACAGCACAGTGATACTTGTACAGGTTCTTTGTCAACCCCTTTTCATAAATACTTACTCAGTGATGTAAATAGAAAGCCTCGTTCATCCCCACAGCTCATCTCGAGGCCAGATTGAATTAATTTATAGATTGAATTTCAAAATGTACATTCATTGTATGATATGAATCGTATTATTAAATATATAAATATTCACGTGTCTTCTGTTGTGAATCTGATTATTGGCTGGGGGTCGAAAGGGGATGATATACAAACAGTGTAGACGCCGCGGCATATATTCAAATCAAGAGTCAGCTTTAAGTTAATGCCAAACATCCCTTTTATCAGGTGCGGCTCACAAAATGGTTTTTAGAAGTATTGTAGCGGGGCTTCATAGAATCATCCCAAGTTAGGGGTGTGGCTTATATGCGAGACCTTCGCTACGGAATGAAAGGGTTGGGTGTCCATCCCCATGATGTCTGACATTACTTCATTTCAAGTTTAAAAAGTAGCAATCCAGAGATTGATAGGCTTTCTCCAATACACGTTCCCAATCCCTATCGGTAGTCTTAATACACTCAGCTTTAATTTGATATGCTACAGCGTTCGGGTTATGCAAGGGTATTTACTACTATATTGCAGTACTTAAAATGGCAATTTTATACTCCATGTGCGGGTTATACACTTTTCTCAAAATCTAGGTGAGGGTTATATGCAGGGATTTACAGCAAATAGAAATATCCATCCTCTACTAAAAGGTATGAACTGATACTATTATGCAGCCAACAGAGATGCCACTTTTCCTACTTTTGCAGGAATTCCTACATTATGACTGAAATTTCTGTATTGAATTATGTTAATTTTCTACAGAAAATTGCCCAAAATTGTAAAATTTCCTACTTTTTGGCGACGACTTAGTGGCATCTCTGAGCCAATTACTTCTACAGAAACCCTCAAAATGATTGGCCATTATGCAAGTTATTTATACTGAGAACAATTGCATTCTCCAAGTTGGCCCCTTAGGTATCCTCGGTGTCAGGTTTAGTAAGTCAAGAAAAACAGAACACATCACTTTTCATATTCATATATATTTCAGTTTTCCAGAATGAAATATGGCAATTTTAAGTTGGTCTTTGTTGCAATTTATCACATCTCTCATTCTACAATAATTCTATGCTTGCTTGGGGAAGGACATGTCGAAGAGTGTGTAGAATGCCAATCCAAGACCTCCGACACACAGCACGGTAGTGAGCTGGAGGGGCAGTGAGTCACGGAGTCCCCGCTTCTGCCACACCATCTTGTCGGGATTTCCCTGTTATATATAAAAGAAAGGTTTGAATATATTTCTTCCACTGAACAGAGAGTACTCAGTAAGCGTGACACATGAAATAACACTTTACGGTAAAGAGTAAGGCTAGAAAAGGCAACTTTCATTAAAAATCTACTGGGTCCTTAATCATCTCACAAACTGACATCTTTCTAACTCTGAGGCGCCTTTTAGGCATACCAATATACTTTATACTGTACTCCATGATGATACTTATAATGCTCCATGTTACTGCACTTCCTTATATTCTAGGATAGATATATGTGCATTAATGCAAATAAGCAATAATTTCCAAAGAAGAGCCGAAAAAATCAATGCACTATCCATTTTTTCAAGTGCATTAATGTAAATAAGCACTATTCATTTTCCCAAGTGTAATGTTATTTATGGTGGTTTAATGTTACTTACGTGGAACTCATTCTGGAGTGTCCTTATGCGCTGGTAGCCCTCGCTGGAGGGTACGACTCCCTTGTCCTGTGCCTCTGTGAAAGACTGCTTCATGGACACGGAGCCAAGTCGGGTGGAGGTCGTCAAGGCCCGTGCAGCCCGGGGCGCAAGGCGGGAGACCACCTAAAGATTTAAAAGATGTAGACTTTCCAAATTCGATCAAAAACGTGAGTCATGGTTGATTGATTGATTGATTTGTTTAAGGTGGGTCGCTACCCTTGGGTCAAAGTCACTGAAAGTTAACAGAATCTTGCCAATTTTTTTTTACAGGCAGTTTAAATTATATGAAATCGGAAAATGCAAAGAAAAATAGGGGGTCCCGAACTACTTTTTGAAAAATAGAATTTTGAAAAATTAAAGTATTTTAATTTTTTTCTGAAAATGAGAAAAAATGTGAAAACTTCCATGATTTTTTTTCATATCAACCATTATGCACACAAATGTAAAACATCACATGTGAAACACCTATATGTTCCCCTTTACTGTAAAAATGATTTTACAATTTTACGTCATGGTATTCTGGGTAAAATTATGAGGTTTTGGGAAAGAGTACAAAGAAATCGGCATTATTTGTAGCCTTAGTGGCTAAAAATAGTATTCAGCATTAACAGAATTTTTTTTAACTCTCTCAGAATATAGTTCGGATCATTTGTTAACATATAAAAGTAATTTTGATAGGGGGTCCCAGGCATATTTTTAGGGTTTTGGGCCTTTGAAAATGAAAAATAATGCCAAAAAATGACTAAATTAAACATATATGGCATTGTATGATGGGTAAAATGGCAAAAATCAATTTATAAAATTGTCATGATTTATACCCTTGGTTATTTTGAGCAATATCATAGCATCTATAGTGTTCTCAATAGTAAATATCCGCAATGTATTTGCTCATGTTTAAAAAAAGGAAATATTATCAGTTACCAATATATCAAATATTCAAAGTATTACAAAATGCACAATTTTGCTTGAAATGATCTAAATTTCTAACACAGTTTAGAGAATGTATATATGTATCTGGCTATGCAATATTAGCCCATTCTGATAGATTCAGGAATTTGAAGAAATCAAAGGGTAGCGATCCACCTTAACGTCCAGATGTACATCAAGTACCTCACGGGACATCTCAAGTTGGCAAGGAGTCATCCACAAATAGTGGTAGTCTGCCTTGCAGTAGTAGGACAGGTATTTATATGCTGCATGCCCAATACAGCAGTGACTGAATCTATGGATGATCGAATCTATGAAATGAATGACCGCATCTATGAGGTGAGGGAGAAAACCGCTACCGGGGCGCGTCCCCTACTCTTTTCGAAGGATAGCAAGTGTTCTTTTATTTGCCTGGTCCTACATAGCTGGGCTAGTACCATGGTAGGCAGGGCCAGACAAACCACGGCCTTTGATATCTCAGACGTGGTTCACTGAGGAGGAGTCCCATGCCAGACCACCAGCAAGTTTTGTCGCCTTTTACGAATCCGGTATGCCCATTGGTATTGTGGAAGGCTCCCGATGAAGTTATTCTACTCCTTCATGCCCCCACCATGAAGGTCCCCACTAACACAGGGGGAGAATGGAAATTGGGACTTTTTCAGATTATTTCAAGCGTTGTGTATAACTTTACACCACCGGTAAATTGTCTGAAAAATTGTTGACACCTCTTTGACTACCCTGATTGAAACAAAGGCAGATTCTGGTCAGGTTTCTTTGAGATAAATGTCCAGTCAATTAGGGAGCGGTCAGTTTTTCAACAACGGTAGGGAGGTTGATATTTTGGAGGGCACCGCACAATGTCACCCCTTTTGGCGGAAAAAAACAGTGCCTTACAATAACACATACCGATAATAGGGATATGTGATGATTTTTAGAATGTTGGGGCTACACTATATAAGATATTATTTGAGCAGCCTGACCACAAGATGTAATAACTACCGGTACTCTACCCTTTTTTGACTCAGGGTTCATACCCTGAGGCATATACGTCACCCAGCGTTTTTTTTAAAGACGTTTTTGTGACATGGGAGAATCTTAATATTTCAGTCTCTATGTCATATACATTTAAGGTGACAAAAGACATGGACAGATTAGATTGGGGGACAAATGTTTCCTTCAAAAATATCTTTGATATCTCTTTTTTTCTGCAATTCAACTGCAATATTTGACAATTTTTTCTCTCTTTTCATTAAATGCTTAACTACTGTTAAATGACTACCCTCTAAATGAACTCTGCATAGGCTTCAAGGTTGAAAATAAAATTAGAGCCGATAGAAATGCTCATCTGACCAGACTGGTGTGATATTTCTATCTTTTTCATTTAAATCAACCATCTCACTTATTAATATGCCATCTAACCAAGCTAAAGTACCCTCCATATTATTCAAATGAACTTTATGCAAGACAAAACACAAGGTGAAAAAGGATCATATTCAACCTAGCCAAGTTAAGTGAAGTGCAGGCAACCTGTGGAGAAGATACAATATTTCAACCGACATGTCTAAATATAGCAAACCATAGGTGTAACAAAAAAGATCCAAATTTTTCACCCCTCCCCTTACGGGTCGAAAATCAGCGTGTGCGGGGGCCCTTTGAGGCATAGTAATGCGCGGGCTTTTTGGCTTATAACGGGTTACATTTTTTTGCCCCCCCCCCCCCCCCAAGAGGGGTCCAAATTTTTTTCACCCCCCTGGGGGAGGTGTTGGAGCTACTTTCTTCCTATGCTTTATGGCTGTATTTCCTACATACTGCGCACTGACCATAAGATCACCCAGAGATTTTCTAAATAGAAATTAATAGTAGAATATGTGGAAACCCTTAGTTTTCAAGTTTCAAGCTCAAGTACTTCAAGTACTTCAAGAAACGGTACTTTACATCTTCAATTCAAGTCGGGTCAAGGTGATACAGTTTCGCCTGGTGTGCTGAGCGTTCTTCATATTATAAAATGCTGCTAAAGTTTATTTTAGGATGACACCTCCCCCCCCCCTTCAAGTTATTAAATATTCTAGTTATCAACCCTGTTACCCGTAGTTTTGGATGCATACCTGTAAATATTTTATGTCTATTTGCAATAAAAATTATACAATTCTTAGTCGAGTTTTCAGCTCTCTGACTCTAGGTAAAGTTTAGTGACACCCACCCCCGTTTTTACGCACTAGGGGCCTACGGCAAGGAGGGGGCATGGCAGCCTCGGCCAGCGACTATCCTACTAGACTGGCATGCCTGATCCCTCATACCTTGAGACATGAAGAGGACTCTGAATACACATACATGGGGTCAGCCTGGCTCAAGCTTGGGTCTGTGCACTGAAGCGTGATGTGTATTGGGCTCAGCATAGCTGTGTATAGGGAATACACATTCTGAGAATACATATCCTCCAAATACACATCCCCTCCCTCCCTTGCTGGTCATGCACCGCTGCCCCCATGCCAGCAGTTGCCAGACCTGACGTTGGCTTGACTGTATGTGTATTGGAGTCCAGGGCTGCCAAGTAGTACGCTTTTGGCGTATTAGTACGCTTTTTGGCCTCATTTTGAGCCAGAATACGCTTTTGCATTTTGAGTACGATTTAGTACGCTTTTGAGGTATGCAGTACGCTTTTTGACCTTTATTGGCTATTATTTCATATATAATATTGAGTACACATTTTAGTCCTAGATAATTCTTGCTTACAATTGATAATCAGCTTTGCGGATACCGCCCACACCCGTTCAAAAGGGCCGCATCAACCTTTTTTTTAGCCTTCTCAATAAAAAAACAATAGGCTAAATGGCCGCTCCTATCCAAAAAAAAAGAAGAAAAAAAGGTCAAATTTCCGCCTCAATTTGAGAGCAATTCACACTTATTTTGAGACATGGGAGAATGGTTGTCTTTCAGTTATTATTGGAGAGGGGTCCAAACTTTTTTGGTTCCACACCCCCTTCAAGGGATCCAATTGTTTTTTGCTTTGGCTATAATGGAACAGACAAATTATCATGTTTTTATTAATGTTATATTAATGCAGGGACCGTAAATCAAAAGTACGCTTTTAGTACGCTTTAGGGGGGAAGGGAGTACGCTAAATACGCTTTTCAAGCAAAAAATGACCCAAAAAATACGATTTTTGAAGTTTTGAGGTTGGCAGCTCTGGGAGTCCTATGCCTGCCCTATAATGGGAACATTAGTGGGAGTGGCCAGGGCAGGTAGTCCAGCCTACTATCGGCGTAATCCCACTTTAGGTCGCTAGCTAGGTTTAAGTAAAACAAGGAATTTGTTCCTATTAAACGGAAATGGTATTATTTCTTATAGTAAAGTATATAGAAACCTTGTATTCTAGTCAGTGAAGAATAACATCAGCGACTCCACCTGTTAGCGACTTAAAGTGGGAGTTACTATAAGGAAAACCTTGTATTCTAGTTAGTGAAGAATAGCATTAGCGACTCCACCTGTTAGCGACTTAAAGTGGGAGTTACTATAAGGAAAACCTTGTATTCTAGTTAGTGAAGAATAGCATCAGCGACTCCATCTGTTAGCGACTTAAAGTGGGAGTTACTATAAGGAAAACCTTGTATTCTAGTTAGTGAAGAATATCATCAGCGACTCCACCTGTTAGCGACTTAAAGTGGGAGTTACTATAGAGTAAATATTGAAATAGAATCTAAAACATTCAAGGGGAATATAACCCCGGGGGAAAGGGTTTCCCTTAAGGGGAGCTATAAGAAAAACATGGGGCATGGCTTTTTGGGGGGAAAAGAAGGTAGGTGACGCAGGATTATTCATATTAATATGTATAATATTAGCGACTCCACCTGTTAGCGACTTAAAGTGGGAGTTACTATAAGGAAAACCTTGTATTCTAGTTAGTGAAGAATATCATTAGCGACTCCACCTGTTAGCGACTTAATCTTTGTCTTGGCAAATAGTCAGAGGGAGGGGTATCTTTAACAGAATAAGCCTCAATTTTGTCTTGGCAATTAGTCAGATTTGATAACAGAATAAGGGTAATATTAGAAAGGGAATATGACGCTTATTCTGTTAAAAATACCCCTCCCTCTGACTATATTTGCCAAAACAAAGATGAGGCTTATTCAGTTAAAGATACCCTTCCCTCTGACTGTTTGTCAAGACAAAGATTAGGCTTATTCAGTTAAAGATACCCTTCCATCTGACTATTTTTCAAGACAAAGATGAGGCTTATTCAGTTAAAGATACCCTTCCATCTGACTTTCTGTCAAGACAAAGAATAGGCTTATTCGATTATTGAATACTCTTCACTCAACAATTCATATACTACTACCTTGAAAATAATTGCCTTTTCAGTTCCATCATATAACATTCCACTTTTTCCATATACCCCTACTTTTCTTCAATTTTTAACCCTTTTCACGACTTGAATGATCTACTAGCGACTTAAAGTAGGAGAATGCCCTACTATCCTACCAGCTGGATAGCTGGGAGCAGGCCATCATCCATCCCAGTACACACCTTTACACTACCTCTGTCAATTATATGTGTTAATTGCACACCCGGGGGGGCACTCAATTTTTTTTTTGACAGGGGTGTCCGGCTGGACACCTGGCAACCCTTGACCCTTGCCTAGGGAGATTTCCAAAATTAACCAGTTCATACGGAGATTTTGGCCAAAATGATTTTCTGCTAAGAGAGATTTGGGAGAAAATGAACCCTTGCTTAGGGATATTTTGGTAAAAATGGTGTTGATTCAGAGGAATTTTGGCCAAAATGACCCTTGCTTAGGGAAATTTTGCAAAAGTTGACCCTTGCTTAGGGAAATTTTGCAAAAGTTGACCCTTGCCTAGGGAAATTCTTCTCAAAAGTGGACCCTTGCCTAGGGATATTTTGTTGAAAAAGTACCCTTGCCAGCCGGACACTTGTGTATGCAAAATATACTAAGTGCCCCCCCCCCGTGCCCCCCCCCCCCCCCGCCGGGATTGCACAGCAGCCGCCAGGTACTTTTATGACCCCTTTGATATTGATTAGCACCTCTCTGTACTTGAATGTGTATTGATCAATACACATCCATTTGCGCCACCAAACTGGCGCAAATGAAGATGAAGGTCTGCCCACAGCAGAGGAACCTGGAGCAGTGTTGGGATGGGAGTCCGAGACTGGGGGCATGGCACCTCTTCCCCCGGCCTGCCCGTCACCGTCAGGGACATGGGGGTGCAATGGTGAGGGCCCTGTGAGGGGCGGCCTCATACCCCCACTGCCCCCCGGTAGGTTGGTGCAGGGCCTTACAATATTGGCGCTGTTTTTTAAACATATTGCGCTGTGACAGAAAGCAATGACAGACTTTTTCTGAAGCAGAATTAACAGGGGAATCCGTGGAACCAATTTATTTGTGTGTGCTCCATGTTTTTTTATATATATTAACTGCCGGGGTGATGTGTCCATCATTTACATGCTAGTGACAGAAAAATTGCATCCAGTCTAACTTGCCGGTCTATGACAGACGATGTAGTCAGTCACTGAGTCAGTACCCGGTAGGTCTACTGACAGTGTAGTGCCAAGGTCAAGGTGTTGAAATTGACATTGTCACTGGCATTTAACCTATGAATGAGAAGCAAGGTAGTTAATAAATAAACCTGCATTGAAAATATCGCATAATACCATACCTGAACTGAATTCATGTTTGATTTGAGCTCTTTGAACTGCCTTTGTATCCAAGGTTTTATCGGCACGTTCACAACTGACAAGAGCGTTCACGGCCTCAGGACGGAACCGGAAACACCAAGCGATGTGGCCCTCTGGCGTCAGAATAATGGATTTTGATGCCAAACCACCAAACCAGGTGGCAGTACTGAGTTCCCGCGTCGCCTGCAAGCGTCTTGCTCAGGTAAATTGTGAACTTCTGGTATGAGTCATTTATTTCCAGGGGTAAAGGTTGGGTAGATATAATGTGTGTGTGTGTGTGGGGAGGGGGGGGGGGGATTGCCATCTGTCTGGTGTAGCTGAAAGTAGCCTAATCTTATTAGTTTTGACGCCCCCCCCCGCCCCCCACACACTCCCCCTGCAAAAAATATGTTCAAGTGTGGGCCTACTGGCGGGTGTTTTTCGCTGGGGGGTATTTTCAGCTGGCAAACACATTTGACATGCACATTTAACCTCATAGGCCTAATTATTTATGGAGCAGTTGGTATAGAATATAATTATAGGGGCCGTCCATAAATGACGTCATGCTTTTTTGGACCATTTTTGACTCCCCCCCCCCCCCCCCTTGTCATGTTTCGTCATGCAACCCTTGACCCCCCTCAAAATATGACGTCATACAGAGTGGACCTCGCCCCCAAGCATAAAAACAGTAGGCCTACATTAGCAAAGGTTCCCTCTGGGGTCTATAAGGCCCCTATGTGTCAAAAAATTGTACCGGGTATGCCTACATGTAATGTTTGAGGGCAGCAACAGGTTCTTTTCACAATTTTGTAGCAGTGTCCACCTTTTAACAGTTTTCAGAAGAGGGAGTGGTGGTTTTGATGCATCGAAGGTCTTTCCCCCACCCTAGGCCTAGAGGCGTCCTTAAATAATTCTGCCATTTTTGTGCCCCGACCCTTAACTCTTCTGCATCCCATTCCATCCCTCTTTCACTGAGTAATAACCCTTTATTGACGGATGTCATTAAAATATGACATTTATCGTCATGAATCACCAATGCAGCCCCAGCGAGTTACTCACCGGTGCTGCATTGGTACATCATGCCGACCCTACAGGAGTGTCTCAACCCCATAGGGTCAGCATGATGCTTGAATGCAGCCCTGGCGAGTGACTCACCAGGGCTGCATTCATGCATCATACCGACCAATAGCAAGTCATGATGCATTAATGGCCTATGCCGTCCTTAAAGGGGATAAGTACAGTGGTGCCTTGGGTGCTTTTCGAGGAAGACTTTATACCCAGCTAACAAAAAAAAACGTTATTTTATGTCAAAGTAACGTTTTAAATTTTACATAACGTTATGTCATACTAAAGAGCCTTAGAAAAACGTTGACATATAACGTTATATAACGTTATAAAATGGTGTATAACATTATTTGTTTACTGGGTAGACCAATAAGAGGGTTTCATCACACAGTTTCCAAAAACTATAAATTGAACCTTAAAATGTGGAGGTGGGTGCGGGGAACACCCACAAATTTTCACCAGTCGACACCAGATGTTGCACTGAAAAGGTAAGGCATGTCAGGATATCCAAATTTTGTTAGAGAATATATACACAAATGCCAATGCCCATTGATATTGTCTCTGCTGTATTTCGCAAGTGAAATGCGGCAGAGAGATATGAATGTAATTTTGATTTTAAGCCATTTAATGAAGAAAAGACAGCTTTTTTTCAGGCCAGTGAATACGGCCACATTGTGTTCAATGGGGGGCATTGAACGGCCCTTCCTATAGTTAAGCATAGTAAATCTTGTATTTCAAAAAAATAAAAAGCCACATCCTGATTGACTTTGTTTTGCAATAGGCTTCAGAAATCTTGAAGGGGGGGGGGGGTGGGCTGGCATGCAAACATAATATGGTGCATGGGCCCCCCTGTAAGAGATCCACCCCCACCTCCTGCCCCCCTCCTAACACCACCCCCCCCCCCCCCTTCCTCCTGTATTGCCTTCCCCACCCCCTCAGTGGCAGCAGAATGATTTGTAAATTGGGTGGGCGGCAATTCTGTAGTATATTAGGAGGGTGAGGAAGAGCTCGCCAAAGTAGAGTAAAAGTATGTTCACCCTATAGGTACCATGGGGGTGGGGTCTAGAAAATATAAGAAGTTAAAGAGTACCCCCCCCCCCCCCCCAACCCCTGCAGATCATTTTGGAAAATCTGAAATTGCAAATTCTTCCCTGATGTTTCTGTTTCCCTATAAATTCCCTTTCCTTGCTTACCCTCCTTTGCTCTGTTTTTTTTTTCACTTTTTATCAAACATGACGTCATGCACCACCTGACCCCCCTCCCCCCCTTGTCATGTTTCGTCATGGTCCCTGCCCAGTCAGCATTGCTTACTGGGACCCATACGTGTCTAAAGGTGGGCCGTTAGGTGGGACCCACATCACTTTGTCCATATGGGGCCCACCACATTTTTGTCCTGGGCTAACTGCTGGGACCAAGATGGGCTTGCCCAGATTTTAATTGAGCGTATCCATATGGGTATAGGGTGGGGCCCACATGGGCTTGCTTGAATTTATTATTATTATTATTATTATTATTATTATTATTATTATTATTATTATTATTATTATTTTATTATTATTGTTTTTTTTTGTGTTTTTTTTTGGGGGGGGATGTAGGACTGTGAACCTCTACTGTAGTTGTTTGCCATTATTTGATATGTTATCGCCCATCTCCCAGATAAGTTGGTTCCTCCATTTAGGTAGGAATCTCTTCCTCCACCATTCAGAGGGTAGAGAAATGCATCCTTTAGCTGAATTACTCTTGGGCTGGACACATTTCTTAACTTATGTGATGCAGCCAGCATGTGAGTAACCTGTGTGTGAGAACTCAGTCAGTGGCAGGACTATGTATTTTTATGACATTCAGGGAACAGGTGTTTGTATCTGGGTGTTGCTTGTTTCCATATTCGTGTGCAGAATGGGGCTATAAAACATGGCATTCCCAGAACCTATTATGAAATCTGTTATATTCCTAGCCATTCTGGAATTATTGAGAATCCATAAACTTTTGTAATCCAAATGTAAAAAGCTCTGTTGAACATTAATGTGGTATCACTTACAACGAGGACATCTAGTGGTTTATTCAAGAAAATGACTTGCCCACTTGGCCCAGGTCCAGCCCAGATGAATCCCATCCATGAGAAGGAGTGGGATTTGAAAAGTAGCCATGAAAGTTTAGTTGATGGCCTGAGCTAACCCAAATGGGACCCACCCCACGGTACATTCAATTAAAGCCCATTGACCCTTTAACCCATTTTGCCCGAACCCATCCCAAGTGAAACCCATCTTGACATAACAGCATAGCAACTTTACTTAAAATGTTAATTTCAAAGAATCACTGCTAAGGCTAATCACTTACTTTAGCCTGAAAAGTACCCAGAAATCGACTCACGAACTACAATGTCGACTCGACGACGACCGCCTCAACTCGTAAACCATCAGATCGACCCTTAGATAGCCCCAAAATGACCCAAAATATAAATATTTTTTCAAAATTACATAAAAATTTCTAGGGTCGGCCCTGTTTTGCTAGGTAGGGTCGGGTAACCTGAAACACACCTTTTTTTTATTTGGCCTAATGGATACAAATTAAAGTATTTCAAATGTAATTCAATGTTTAAATTTGAAATTTTGTCTGTGGGTTAAGCCCAGCTGGGGCCTACCTAGCAGCCCACGTTTACCCCCATAGGAGTCCCAAGGAGATTTTAGCCCACTTTGACTAGATAAAGCCCAGGCAAAACCCACTTTGACACAAATCCATGAAAATGGTACTTTAAATTATAATTTTCTAAAAACAACCAAAGATGAGTATGTTTCAAAGTATTTACAACATATTCTAGAAAAAAATTGTTGGTGGGCTCAGCCCATTTGGAATCTCACTGGTAGCCCTGGACAAAAATGAGGAAAACCCAGATATGGGCAAACCCAGATGGCCCAAGTAAAACTCAAATGGGCCCCAGGGACCATTGCTGGCTGGGTGGAACCCCCCCCCCCCCCTGCAACATGACATCATTTATGGACAGCCCCATATATAGATTCCTTTTTGGTATATTCGTTTTGAATAGATTTTTAGACCTAGATCTACATTTTCGGGTAGGCTAACACATACATACCAGCTAACAAAAAAAACGTTATTTTACGTCAAAATAACGTTTTAAACTTTATGTAACGTTATACCATAATAGAAAAGCCTTAGAAAAACGTTGACATATAACGTTATATAACGTTATGAAATGGTGTATAATGTTATTTGTTGACTGGGATACATACATACATACATACATACATACATACATACATACATACATATGTAAGACATACCCTAAATGTCTGAGTTTTTTTCCATAAATGAGGTCAGAATAAAAATCCCATCGTGGGAGACAAATCAAATAAATGTACCCATTATGCATAATACTACACTTTTAATTGATACAAAAATATCATCCATCCGGCCGAAAAAAAACCTCCCCTGGCCAAAAATACTCCTGGAAACCTAAAAAACAACAGTTGCTTGTCATAATGCCAGTAAAATCAAAAAGTTGGTGCCACCTCTCCAAATATATGTTGGCAACACCCCAACTCACTTCACCAATCATTGAGATTGCTTTGAATAAAATAATTATTGCCATGTGTGGTAGCAGATTAAAGGCGCACTGAACCCACGACGTCATTTGCGTACAAAACTCGGCAGGGCTAGGTCCTGAGCTCAGTGCGCCTTTAAAGCTTAAGTGGCCGAAAATACCCCCCACTACTCCATCCTCATATTATCCACCAAGCCCCCAAACCCGACCTCCCCCCCCCCCCAACCCTCCCCCTCCCAGCTGGCAGTAGGATGTAGCTACTCCTGCCCCGGCCCAACTACTACATGTAGATGCACAGGAAAGAGTTAAGGGCTGGGGCACAAAAATGGCAGATGCCTTCAGGGCTAAGGGTGGGGGAAATATCTTCGATCAATCAAAATCACCACCCCCTCTTCTGAAAATGATTCAAAGATGGACACTGCTACATGTACAAGAACACAATTGTGGAAAAGACCTTTTGCCCTATTTAGGGCCATCTCCCTTCATCAAAAGGCAAATAATTTTATTTTTAGTTAAATATGTCAAGGTGCCTTCCCTGTAATTACTCCCACTCACCCCCCCCCCCCCCCCGCTCCAGCCGCATGAAATAAAGTCCATTCCCTCAAACATTACATGTAGGCCTACGGATCTTCATAAATGTACACCCCAGGGGATATGTGTTATCTTTTACCCAATAAAACACATTTAAAAAAAGGTTGGAGTACAACTGTTAGGAGACCCGAGGGCGGGGGGAGTAAGGCGTTCGCTAATGTTCCGTTTCTACACTAAAAACGGGCCACTTTTCGGAGTGTTCACCAAGACACTTATCAACAAGGTTCACTTTTGACCAAAATCCCTCTCACCATTGAAGTGTCATTCCTTGGGAGAATATGTGTCAACCTATGGGCACTTTAGACCAAAATTCCCGTCACCATGGGACACCTTGGCTAAGGGTCGTAACCACCATAACCGCACACCCGCATGTGTCAAAATATAATTGACTCAGCGTCCCTCTCTGAGTCTACACTGCAAAAAAAAATCCCTTAAAAAAACGGAGAAGCACTGGCATCAATGGGAGCCGGGAAACCCACGTTTTTTTAAGGGATTCCCGTTTTTAGAAATCAACGTAATTTTTACGGAATTTCACTGTTTTATTTTAAAGTGGTCCAGAAAAATTAATTAGCTATTTTGATAATTTTAGCTGCATTATCAACCTTATGTTGTAATTTAGCACTGGTTGATATTCTACAGCCATTATGTGTATTAGTGTATAGTTCATTATATTCATCCATGATATCCATAAATACACCTGGTGCCAGGACTTCATATGCCTTATCATTATGAAATGGCCGCTGAGAAAGAGACATATATATTGCCCCACATCACTTTATAATCACAATCCATGAGAAGACATTGCTCTAGGATTGTTATACAACACCAACTACAGTGCTGAGCATATGTATTTTTTTAATTGCCACAAGATGGGTGTCTATGGTATAACAATAACTTCCCACTGTCCTACACACCTAAATCTTTCATCAGTGGTGAATATTTCATCAAACTTAAGTTACATATGTACATTTTTTATGATATATATAAAGATATTGAAAAATGTTAGCATATTGGCACTTTTATATTGCTTTAGAATCTAGAACCCTCACACAAATCCCCTTAGGAACTAGGCTGCCATCTGGTAGGAATAGGCAGAACTACCCAGAAAACAGGGTTTCACTGTAAAAGAAATAACTGAGTTTCACTGCAATGGTTTACGGAAGTTCACTGTAAAATAGATGACATTATCACTGATTCACTGTCAACCAAAAAACGGTGATGCACTGCCAAATTTAACGGAGGTTCTCTGTAAATTAAAGGGACATTTTTTACAGTGAAGTGAGACGGCTCTGGAGATCTCTTTCTCTAGAAAAAAAATTAATTCCTGCCATTCATTTAATACTTCAATGTTCTATTCGTACATGGTGTCAATAAATCACTTTTCACATTATCTGTCCAACGGTGTTTCCATATTCCCAAAATTCCCATCATAACCCCTACAAAAATATAAAAATCAAATTTGGCCGCAAATGGTGGCACATGTAATCAGCTTTAACATTTAAAACTCTATGGAACGTCTAAGATAACTGACTACCCTAACTTTGACATTCTGTGACAACCCAATGCTATTTCTATGGAACAGCTGGTAAAGACTGGTGAGACGCTTTTTTTCAGACATCAATCACCTGAAAATGGGGTAATACGAGGCTGTCAAACTTACAGAGTTCCGTCGAAGAAAATGGAAACATAAATATTGTCACTGTTTACACTCCGATCGACTCTAATTCTGGCGGGGACGGATACCCAGTGAACAAAATCACGTTATTTCAACGTTAAAAAAACGTCATCAGAAGGTTCGAAAACGTTCATTTTCTGAACGTTTATATTATGTAAAAACGTGAACTCAAAATAACGTTAAAATAACGTTTGTAAAGGACGTTTTATTGAGGTAGAAATAACGTTAAAATAACGTTTTAAACGTGTGTTTTTTAATGTTTTATTCAGGTGAAAATAACGTTTTCCTCTCCCCTGTATACCATCGTCTAAGCATAATATATGCTAGAGGTTATGATTCCTAATTTTCCCTTATTATCCAATGTTTTAATTTTTTTATTTGCCTACTAACACATCTATTTGCCTACTCACACATCAGTTCATCATTTGTGGGTCTAGTCCTTGCGGAAGCAAGTCCCTTGGACCCTTTGATTATGTCATGATGAAGATAGAACTCTACCAGGCTATATATACATCCTGTAATTCTATAAACATGGTGTTTAATGTAGCTGTAACTACAATGAGCTACAATACAGTTGATTCAACATGTATTGCGTTCATAGTTGATCTAACATTGCATGCTGATACCAGTATCAATGTTTTAAATTAGTTTATAGCCCTAATTAGGCCCCCCTTGCATGGTTTGTACTAGATTTTTAACAGAATTGTCCAAGTAAAGTTGCATTACCAACTAAACTGCCACCTGGTGAGATAAACTTAAACAAGGAGAAACATTTAAAAAACGTTTTAAAAACGTTCTTAAAATTGTTGATATAATATACACTTATATCATCAATTCTACTTATATTAGAAGTCTGGTCATATAACTGTACTATTTTATAAATGAAATTGTATCATATATGGCCCTCCACCTTATATTTTCATTAGCTAGGGGTAATTTGTAAACGTTATTTTGATGCTGAAATAACGTACAAAACAAACCTTCTATTCCTAACCTTATAGAAACGTTTCAGAACGTTAAAATAACGTGTCTTGTTCACTGGGTACCAGAGGGTGCTTGCAGCCTGGGAATTTTGCCCACACCCACCTGCTTGCCCACATCAACCTGCCCAGCTGGAATGTGATAATATAGAAGTGTGACACATGATTGGAAGGTAGTTTTTAGCCAGGAATACATTCCTGAATTAACAAATAATTCATTGTTCCCAAAATGATTTAATCTTTAAAGTCAATTATCTAAGCACCCTGACCCTGACTCATTTAATCTATAATCTAAACGTATATGGCTTTATTAATTAATTAGAATGTCTAGACGAAGTATTATGTAATCTGTCTGACACTTAATTACAAACATAAATATATGGGTTGTAATTTTGGTTGCAATGTATATAAGTATTTCACTGAACGCAACATTATGTTATTGTTTAAAATGAGCATTTGAAATCCCCCACCATTCATCTCCAGATCACCTCAAATGGACACAGGCCGCCACAAGGGCAGAGTCCTGCTGTTTTTATGTATATATATTGTGGTAGACAGTACTATAGGCTACATAGCCAGAGACCTGAGTTGATAATACCTGTGCTGCCACCTTCTGTGAAAGCTAAGAACTATAATATGGTTGTAGTGGGTTACACTTTGCACCTTTTGTGATGGGGCAGTTTGGCTTCCTGTACCTGAATGACAAGACATGTTTTCAAGGTCACTCCAGTAAAGAACCTTCCAATCTTCACAGGACTTAAATGTTTACTTGCTAAGTATCCAACATATATGTTGTCAAAATGTTTCTATGTACATGCTGAGAGGTGTGTGTCTGGTCCAGAATATACATCCCATGAGTCTGATGGATAATGTTCCCCTTGTACCAGGGAAAGTGTAGTATGTGGAGAAAGTAACACTGGAGTCGTAACGTACGCGGTCTAGCCGCCCATATTGTCCGTCGTTCTAGTTCCTTTATTTGTCACCAGAGGGGCCGATCATACAGCGTCCCTGGCGCCGTTCCCGCCACCGTGCTGCGTCGTACATAGGTGTGGTAGTCAAACACTACATCTCTCCCCTTGTTTAAATGGTAAGCAGGATCACCATCTTATACAATGCTGCAACAAAATGGACACTTTTAATGGCAATAACAGTGTAACTTGAGTCTTTGAGTAAATGATGATGGCTCCTTTAACACATCCAAATAAAGTCTCTTTGCAATGTCAATTGTTTTCCTTGAGTCCTTTGATATAAACATATAACCTGAAACACAAAGTAGGCCTACACCTTTCAACAAGGGCAAACAAAATAAACAGTCATTTCCATTTTAGGATTGTTCTTTTCCTTTCACTTGTAATTGTCAGAATAACCAAAGTCCTTTCATTGGAAAACATGGCCAGAATATACATCCTTCACATAGGCCTAATAATTAAAGTCTCTCATTCATCTTAAATAAACACAAGTCTCTCTCCCTCGTGAATAATCTTGACCTTGGGTATGGGTTCCTCTGGGTCTCATATAATGATGCTGCGTCATGCTGGGTGCGTCCCTGGACGCTGGGTCCCTGGACGCTGGGTCCCTGGATGCTGGGTCCCTGGACGCTGGGTGCGTCACGCTGGGTGCGTCACGCTGGATGCGTCCCCCGATGCTGGGTGCGTCCCCGGACACATACTAGGTAGATCTATGTCCATAGTCATGATTTAACATTGGATTGAGCCCTGGATTTAACCTGACTCCTGGATTTAACCAAAGGGTTGAGCACTGGATTTAACCTGCTCCTGGATTTAACCAACAGTTTGAGCATTGACTGGATTTAACCTGCTCCTGGATTTAACCATCAGTTTGAGCATTGACTGGATTTAACCTGCTCCTGGATTTAACCAACAGTTTGAGCATTGACTGGATTTAACCTGCTCCTGGATTTAACCAACACGACTTGAGTACTGGATTTAACCTAACAAGTCCTCCACTGATTGAACATGACGTCACCTGATTGAACATGACGTCACCTGATTGAACACGACGTCACCTGATTGAACACGACGTCACCTGATTGAACACGACATCACCTGATTGAACACGACGTCACCTGATTGAACACGACGTCCCCTGATTTAACAGGACAGCGTGGCCGGCTTCACTCACTCACTGAACAGACAGCATCGAGAAAGTCACACAGATCTCCGACAGATATGTCCATCACGGTACCAACCTGAACTGTCATCCTTCAGATTCAACTCCTCTTGAAACTTCAAATCCACATACTGATCAAACATCGTTTCTTTATCACATGCATCGTCGCCAAAATGTAGTATGTGGAGAAAGCAACACTGGAGTCGTAACGTACGCGGTCTAGCCGCCCATATTGTCCGTCGTTCTAGTTCCTTTATTTGTCACCAGAGGGGCCGATCATACAGCGTCCCTGGCACCGTTCCCGCCACTGTGCTGCGTCGTACATAGGTGTGGTAGTCAAACACTACAGAAAGGTCTAAAAATATTCCACCTTAACGCTCATAGCATAAGAAATAAGTTCTCGGTTTTAAAAAAAGAATTAGAATCTCAGGATATCAACATTATCTTATTTTCAGAATCATGGCTAACCAACCTAAATTAAGATGAAGATTTTATTTTTGAAAAGTATAATTTACATAGGGTAGATAGGGCTAGACCTATGAATGCTGGGGGCGTATGTGCCTATGTTCATGAGACAATATCCTGTTCGCCTGTATTTTACTCACATTTAAATAAAAGTAATATCAATATAAGTAGTATAAGTAGAGGGTATAGTATAAAACAACAATATGTTGTTTTATACTATACCCTCTAATTATACCTTTTTTGCTAATTTTTCAAAAAGTTACTATTTATTATAACTTTGAGGGACACTGTATATTACAAGTTTCAGGGGCATCTATCTACTACGGGCATCTATCTGCTAGGATTTAATATTTATAACTTTGAGGGACATCTACTACGATTCTTCTTTCTGTATGTTATAATTTTGAAGGGTACATGCTACTACTCTTGTTAGTGGAGGGGGTACATAAAGTCACAAAACAGAAATAAATTTGTACTATATTTATTTCATTGATATACATTACATTTGTTATGTTCACTTTATTTCTTGTATTGCTTCTTCATGAAGATATTCCGTAGTGCTTCTCTATGAAGATATTCCATTCTTCTTGTCCTTTTTTTCCGGCTGCAAACCATTCAACTATGAGATATATGCGCGGTGGAATATTAGGGTTGTTGAATTCTATTCTATCGCTTGTTAAATACTGCTTCATGCAGTATGGGATAGGTAGAGTATCAATGCTTTTTTTCCCTGTTTCTCGTAAATGTGATCTATCCTCATTTTTGTACAATACTCTAGACCTCTTTTTCTTCATCCAGTTCACTTCATCCACATAGAAAATAATGGCATCGCGACATAGTACAGAAAGAGATAGATTATATTCCCTTAACTTATGTTTTTTCAATATTTCTTTTGCTTTTTCTTGTACTATTATAGTTCTATCTCGTCCATCTTGATAAAGATTTATTTTCCCACTCATATGATCAAACAATTGTACCAATTCATCCAGGTTCAACAGTTCTTGTATTTGTATTGTATTGTCTTTTATTCTATACAACACTTGATACCATATATCTTGTAGCCTCATCATATTGGGTTCTTCGCTCAATCATATAGAGCATCATTCGCATGCATAATTTAACCTTCCAGTCAGATGTAGTATATGGGTATTCCTTTTTTCCTGCTTCTTTCGTCCACATGAAAAGTGGCGTTACCCAATCTTGGTATAACCGTTCTCTTTCATATGAAAAAAAATCTTTGTTTCCAGGATCACAGCGTATACAGTTGCATCACTTGTAGTGCCGTATCTTGTAGCATTCGGGTAGCATACAATAGCATGCTGGGTCATGTTTGTTCTTACTGCATCCAGGAACGCAAGTACATTCCATTTCCTTTTATGTGTTACTGTCTCACTTTCGGACTACTCCTCTTTTACTTATCACAGTAAAGTTCTAACACATTTTGGGTGAGGACATGCACATATTATTTGGTGCTGTGCTGTATTACAATCTTCAGAAGAAATGTAGTTTTCTTCTGTAGAATGTATCATGTAATGTTACTCTTGTTTAGTCATCTCTATCACTTATCACAATGCAGTTTGTGCTATGAAACAGAACACTTCATCTTATTTATTTTTTTATTTCCTATAAATCACATTTGATTTCAATATAGTATGTTATTATATTGTATACATTGATATTGCCATAGCATGTTATACAGTAGGTATATCATAACATTATATCATGTTTGGTGGTGGTATCTCGCAGCACTTGCAACAACGGGTTTCTACAAGTGTTATCATCTTTTTGTCTTCTTCTTTTTCTTCTTCTAGTATTTTTTTGGTGTGAGCCTCTTTTTCTTCTAGTATTTTTTTCGTGCGAGCCTCTTCTTCTGCTTTCTCTTTTCTTCCTTTTTCTTCGTGGTCTTTGTTAATTTGTTGTAGCACGACTCTCAGGACATCCATTCTGTCTATCTCTGCCAATGCATGCAGTAGTTGATATGAAGCACTTTCCTTTTTGCTCTGCCAAATTTTCATTATTTTATATGCATGTTCAGATAGATCTTGTTCTGGCTGATATGATATTATATCAATTTGGTTTTGCGAAACATACAGGCAAGATGCAATGTTTTTCCATATTGTAGGAATCTTATCTCCTATCATCACAAAGTATTTTTGTATTATTTTTTCATCTGGTGCATCACATTGTATTTTATGTTGCAAAAAAAATTCGCGGGTTTGTTGTATCAGATCACCTCTGTTATACTGAAGGAAAGCGATATGTAATTCTTTCCATCGGGTTTCTTTTCTAGCATTTTTCCACCAGTGCTGAAGCATTTCTCTCGCCATTTCATCTACTCCCTTCACTTTTACCATGCTTTTCATTTCGGCATAAGGGATTTCGAGATATATTCCGAGTTTTTTCCAATCCCACCGTATCATATTGTTTATTGTTCGAAGTATATCGTCCGAGAAAATTAGCTCGGTGCTGTACATGTTCTCTTTGTTGTAACACAATCAATTTAACAAAGAAGTAGTTCTTTCAACTGTTGTAACAATCAATTTAACAAAGCATATGGTGTGTAACCTTGCGTTGATACTCACTTTACAATTTAACAAAGAAGTAGTTCTTTCAACTCCAATATGTACTGAAATATTATTACAAACATGGAATATGACATGTACACATTTCTACTTATCATATCGCCGGCATGTCATGTTTGAATGCAATATGGTTTGCTTATCTCAGGTGATATATAGCATCGTTCATTACACCTCATATAATACATGTGATCCTTTTTTCACTTACCATCTGTTTCATATATCACTTCTTGCATGAAATACTTTTGGAATTCAGTATCGCGTAATATTGTTTTCCAATGCGTGATATATTGTGTTGCTTTTTTTTTGTCTTCTATAGTATATCGTTCGAAGTACATGTCTGGAATATCAAGAACAGAATTCAGATTTGTGTTGTCCTTACTTATATCCTTTTCTGCTCTACAAGCTAGCATGTCAATTATACTTTCAAGCAAAGCATATTGATCCATCTTGTTCGGCAAGCTATGCTCAGGATGATGATCATTGTTGTCGTAATGATGTCTCAATGCTCTTTCCCAGCACCTTTCTTCTTTTCTATTTTTCTTTTTTTCTTTTCTGTGAAAATTTATACTGTAACCTATTGCCTCAATGGTAGAAAATTTTGACAAGTCATGATGTAATATTCTCTCATATAAATGTTCCCTTTCCTCTTTACTTAATGCATGACTGATCAGAAAGAACATGCGTGTTATCCATTTTCGATGTCGTAGCACTTGCTCAAAATGGTTGGTCACAAGGGAAATGAACAGTGGATTCCCAGTCACTTTGTAGTGACCTCTTTTGGCATATTTCAACACTGGCTCATCTGCGCAGTTTTTTAATAATTTATATGTGCTATATGTTTTTAACGTCATTTCCTTGTCTGTTGTTCAAAGTGCTTCTTGTACCAAGTTGTTCAATCACAAAATGTTTTTCTCGTATTGAATGAGGTATGCCCTAGTTTGGCTGCATACTGTTCTAATATTATTCCTTGCTGTTCAGTTACTTGAGCGAGAAGAAAATTATTTTTCTCTTCTAGTTCAGCTATTTTCCTGATTGCATTGTCTCTCTCATTTTGAAGCTGCAGAATGTAGTTGTGCTGTAACTGTTTTACATGTTGTAAAGTGTTAATGGTTTCATGATGAGGACAGTCTTTGCTGTAGAAGGACATTCCGATGATGTATTCAGGCATGTAATGTGTGACATGTTTGTTCACTCTAAGTATCTCAGTTATGTTTTGTTGTGATGAGTCAGAGTTATGTTTCTTCTCCTTCTGTGTCAGATAAATTCCTATAATGCTGCATTATATCCTCGCGGGGTAAATCAACTGTATCATAGTTTTCCTGTTCCTCCGCATCCCCTTCTCCATCCGCTACTATGTTACCAGCAGAGAACATATTTAACTTAGGTATGAATCCTGCTAAAATGTTTTCCCTGTTTTTGTTCAATTCGGATTGCCTGTTATGTCTTCTCCTCCATTCTCTTTCTTCTCGTACTATCCCTGCTGCTCTCCTATGGGCCAAGTGGTTCATTATTTGTCCTTGCGCCTGTTTTAAATCATTTTCTAACTCCAAGTTTCTTTCTTGTATCATATTTAGTGTTTCTTCTGTCTTCTTTTTTTGTTTTTCTAGTAATCTGATGTAATCAGACTGCGCTTTGTATATGTTTTCTAAATGTGAATTTATATCTTTCTCATGTTGCAACAGATCTAATTGTTGACGTGCATGATCCATACTGGTATTCCAGAGGATTTCCTTCTACTTAATGATGACTTCTTTCCTCTTTTTCAAAAATGCAGATTGAGTGAATTGGAGGAGTGCTTTGATCCTCCTCTGTTGAAACTGTGAAATTGTTTGGTTCAACTTCCCCTCTGTCTAGCTCGACGTCATATGGTTTGACTTTGGTATGGTATGGTTCCTGCTGTGTTACTTCCTCACTTTTTCCTGCTTCACTTGTTTTGATCTCACTTCCAACCTCGCTCGCAATTCCTTCTTTTTGTATTTCTTGTACAATATCTTTTACAGTTGGGGTTGTTCCATGAGCATCTCCACATAAGTTGCAAATGTATTCTTCTTCTTGCTCGTACTGAACAATTTCTTGTTCTTCTCTGTTGTTCAACTTCCGCTGTTCTTCCTTGTTTCTATACAGCATGCCCGATCTCAATTGCATTTCCTCGTTTGTTTGGTGCCCCTTCTCAGTCATTTTGTTCTGTTTTGTCAATCTGTTCTGTGGGAGTAATTTGTTGTACTACTATGTTATGTTTTTCTGTGCTTTCAATAGGAGATGCAATGGTTGATCTCACTGCATTTTCTTCTGTCTCCATGCTCTGTAACATGCTAGAGGATGTCCTTTCTAAAAATGCGCCTATGTCTATGTTATGCAGGGGAGAAGTTTTTTCTGCCACATGTTGCACTGTGCAATGGAGAAAGGTTTGACCACTTTTCAATCCATTTGCTCTCCCTCCAGTGTCAGCACACAGCAGGAAAATTTCATCTCCTTCCTTCGGTCCTTTTACCCGATTCCTCTTTTCTGCTTCTAATACGAGCATAGCAATAGTAAGAACTAGTGCTATAAAGGTAAAGAAAACTGCAGAAGTAAGTTTTCCATGTGCCATAGCATAGTTTATTCCAGTTGTCTTCCACATTTTTCACGTCACGTGCTTTCTACTAACACAACATTGGTATTTCTGTCTCATGTTGCTATTCACAACATAGTTTTTATTCTTTCTCACATAATTATATACTTTGTCGTCGTTCCACTTTGTGTCTTCTGAAAAGCTACATATTATATCTTGCATGGATACTTTTTCAGCCCTTTTTTGCAGAAAATATATGCAATATTCCCCGCAAGTAATAGATTCTAATCCTTGAATTGTATGAGAATTATATTTAAATGTATCAGGTAATATTTCTAGAAAGGTGTCACGCATAGGTTGCAAGCCGTAAGAATCAAAATATTCGGCCTTTTTCTTACTATTTTCGAAGAAGAAACAAACCCAATGTTGTCCTGGCAAGTCACTGTCGTCAGTGTTTACTACATATGCAGTAGGATATTTCTGTACTACTGGTATAGTGTCAGCAGAATATACTCCATATGCTCCGCTTGTTATTCCCTTGTTTTTTTCCAATGTTGTCAAAATCTGTTTCCCGTCCATTTCTAAGACATAGTAGATCTAGCGGTCATCATGTTACTTTGATCCAACAATAGAATTTCATCAAATTCCAAATATATTACAGCTGCTACCCCATGGTTCAACTCGTCTTCTAACTTGAAGGTAAGGCTGAGAGAGCCGTTTTCTGACAACTCGAATGTTTCTGAATCTATCCCATTTTTGCTTATATCAAAGCAATAT
This sequence comes from Harmothoe impar, assembly GCA_947462335.1. Taxonomy (NCBI): domain Eukaryota; kingdom Metazoa; phylum Annelida; class Polychaeta; order Phyllodocida; family Polynoidae; genus Harmothoe; species Harmothoe impar. Next base: position 61,295,012 of record OX381704.1, read on the forward strand.
ATTGCTGCTCCTTCTTTGAATTCTTGGAAAGAAATATTGACTGGATCATTCCTGAAAATGTCTCCTCCGCTTTTCAACATTGCAATGTAAGCCATGTTATAACGATCGTTTGGATAGTCTACTTCATAATGGTAAAAAGGGGTTCCCCCATCGTTCACTTTCAATTCTACTTCTCTCACTTTATAATGTGGAAATTTCATTGGGTTTTGAATGTTACTTCCAGAGAACCCATCTAAATGGACTAAGGCTGCAATGACTCGTTTGGGAAGTGGTGTATTATTTACTATATGAGGTGCCTGTAGTATAGACTTTTGCGGTCCAAAAGTTATATATTTCATTTCAACTTTCCTCAAAGGATATTTCAAACTGAAACCCTGTTTTCTTTCTCTGATGAATGAATCATAGAACTCATCTGTTAGCCTATATCGTTTAACCATCAGGCATATGTCTTGTATTTCTATCATATATTTTTGTGCCTCTTCTTTCGCCATGAGACAAAATGTTTCATCCGCTCTGTCAAATTCTATGGTCAGAGGTACTTCTCCAGGTATCAGCTTATTTTGGCAGAATAGATCATCATGTATTCTAGTAGTGATTTCAAATATCTTACCGAATTTCGTCCTTTCGAATCTTTTTTTTGATCCGGCATTGTGAGTAGCATCAGTCAGATGTGTTACTTCATTGAAATCTTTTGTGTCTTTATGCCAGAAACATAGTGAACCACTTTTTTCTGCCACTTGTGGGAAGTAGCTTAGAAGATACTCGAAGAACGCTTTGTACGGGTACAAATCATTGCTGTCGGATATCCTTACTCCTCCAATAGACACTTTAACGTTCTTGAACATCGTAGCCCCTAAATAATTGGTAGGGAAAACTTTGGATGCATCTGGTATGGCATCTCCTGCTGCATTTAGAGCTGCTGGAACGGTTTTGTCTTTCTTTAAAATCTTTGCACTGAGTTGAAGATAAGAATTCTTTAAACAGATAAAATCCTTGTGTTTCGCTTTGAGGGCGAATTGTACAGTACTACTGTTAGCAGATGCTGTAGGTTCTACTTTTTCATAATAGTTTTTTACTATGGTAGTATCAGTAGGAGGAACAAAAGAAAAGTCCAGATCTGAACTGGCGCAATGACAGGGATCGTCGTCCAACAAGGACATGATATATATCGTATTGTATTGTGTAGGGAGTAAAATAGTAAAGGAACATATCATCTGGTTCTACTTATCTCAGGGGAAATTTTATCTCAGTTAAATATGTCTTTTGTATTAGTCTTTCTTTTCTTCCTTGGTGGCCCTTTTTTCATTTTTTTGTTAGCATAAGATAAGGCATCTGATGTCAGATCAGACATACTTTCCATTGCTTCATCTTTCAATGCTCTCTTTAGGCTAGTTCCTTTCATAACATTTTTTGCTACTTTTACTCCTCCTTTCAGCATTCTTCTTCCTATTGTCTTAGCACCGCTTTTCACTAATGGTTTAACAAGGGGTATGATAGTTCGAAATAGTCCGCTTATGACGTTACCTAGCCCATATCCTTTCTGATGTCTTTTACCCATGAATGGGGTCAGATGATATCCCCTACCATGTTGTACTATGTATGGATGTACAGATGATCGGTTGTACAAGTTTGCATAGGAAATTTCTTTCCCACGTTTTCCATGTCCTGTTTTACTGTACATGTCATGTAATTTAATTCGCGCTGTGTTCTTCTTTATCTCAATATAGTTTATTATATTACTAATTACCATTTTGTTTCCCATTCAGGTTGATCATACTTCTTACTTTTCATGGTTCTTCTCCCACTACGCGATATGGTAACTGGGGTACTTTGCATCTCTTTCTCGTGGAATATGTCTTTTTCAGCCGAATTCTTTTTCCCTTTCTTTTTTTTAGAAGATTTCTTACTGGAAAGAGGGCTAACGAGTTTGTCTTGCATAGGGGAAAAAATCTGTTGTTTTTCATTAAATTTTGGGGGAGTGGTTTTTATTATTTCTGTTCCTTCAATTGTACCACCACTTGCTTCTCCTTTTTTCCCTTTTTCTTCTGATTCTTCATCAGCATAGTATGTTGGAGGGGTTAATTCTTTTTCTTCCTCACTTTTCCTCATCTCTAGCAACGGAGTGGGTTTGAAAATTTTATCTATGTCATGCTGCATTATACTTTTTTCTTTTTCTTCAGAATTAGCACTTTTTTCTTCATCAGAGTATTCATCATCGGATGCATCATGGTGTTGCAACTTCTTTATTTTCTGCATTAGTCTTTTATTCTCATGACGTAAATGTTGCATGTCATTTTCTTCTAGAGGATACTCAGTTGAAACATAAGGTGTAGTAATTTTTCTCTTACCGATTGTAGGTTTGTTCTTAAACCATGATTTAGGAACATATGGAGACAAATGTTTGTATAATATTTCTGTTCCAGCAGGTTCTACTCTCATACTAGGATTAGAAAAGTATCTCATGATATCGAATATGTTAGAATTTAACACTACATTTGAGTTAATTGAAATTACTCCCTCTTCATCCCATGTCACATCTAACTCTAGCATTTTGTTTAGTATACTTCTGATGTTAGGTACTTGTCCTTTTCTCACCCTGTCTAAAATATGTGAAAGCGGTATCCCCACTTTGCTTTCATCAGCATGCAGGGACGTTACATATCCGGTGGAAGGAATATCTTTTCTGATATTTTGATTGGTGGATAGTACTGTGTAAGAAGGAATGTTGTACAGTCTCTGCTTCAAAAGCTCTTCTTGCCTTTGTATGATGTTGTTCCTCTCTTCTTCTACAGTATCATTTTCCTGATGTGCCACTTCATTTCTCTTGCAGTTCAACGTGTTGTATACAGAGAGTGGTATCAGAACACTCTTTTTGAAAGTAGAAGTCATTTTAGTTTTATCTACCAGTGACTGCGCCGGCTATAGCAGGGACTAGTCCTCCTAATAATTTTACTGCTAGAGGTATAAGAAAGGGTAAGAATCCTCCTTTTTGTTTCAGCACTTTCTTCCTTTGTGTATTATTCACACGACGGTTTATTAAATACCTCATTGTATTTTTATGTTTTTTTAATTTATTGAAAGTTACCTTGTTTATTTTTATATTACCAGACAATAAATTGAAAATGCATTGCATTATGGCATCTAAGTCAGTTTTCCCTGCATAATCAATTAAAAGACACCTTTTTTTCTTCTGCTTTGCTTTTCCTAACAGGCAAAGAAATGCTGTATTCCTTGATGCTGGTACACCTCTTATTTTGCTGTTTCTTTTCTTCCCCACACTCTTCTTAATTTTTTTCTTTATTGCTTTCGTTTTATCGTTTTTTTTCTTAGCTTTTACCATGGTGGTGTATAAAGTATATATGTCATATGGTAAGGAATGAAACAACTACCTTCTTTTATCTCATACACTTTTATTCTCATTTGGTTGGAAAGAATACATGTTGTACAGCGCCGGTTATTTGTCCTCTCAACCTTATTTCAGCAGGACTTTTTTGGTGACCGTCTATGAACAAGTATGAATGCGGAGTCTTCGTTGCTTCCATGAATATATCATGAAATGTCTTTATGTTCTTGGGCATCAATTTCCTTGCTAGTGAATGAGATATAGTCTGATCTAACGGAGTATTGAATACAACAAGATATGTGGCATTTTTGCTCAGAGTTTTCCTCTCTTTCCCATCTGAGAATAAATTCTGCGACAAATATACAACATTTAATTTTTCATGATGACAACGTTTAGTGAAGAAATCTCCTACGATGGAATTGTTCTCACATTATTTCATCAGATCATCAATAACAAAAACTCCATTCAATCCTGGTTCAATATATTCATCTAAAGAAGAAGGTAATCCATGTATAAATTTGACTTTTTTCATTTCATTGCTTATTTCGGGAATAGTCTGTCCATAAAACCATACTACATAGTCTATTTTCTTTTCTATGACACGATCAGAATTATGCAATAAATCATATACAAAAGTAGTTTTCCCGCTATTACTCGGACCTGCTACTATCATAGAAAATGGTACACGGAGACATGCATTATATGTTGGTAGTGTATGAGACATGTTATACAGTCTTAATTTTATTTAATTCCTCTGCATAAAAACTACCACTGAGTATTTCATTGTTAGAATCTATTAACACAAATGTCACCGGCCAAGTTCTCAACACATATGCCACTTGAAAAATTTCTTTCTTCCACCGGGAAGTGTAACCTCGACTAAATGTGGTATGGTACTTCGTAATTCGTACTTTATCTCCCACTGCAAAAGCCAGACGATTTTTTTTAGAATAAAGATATTTACCATATAGTTTTTTCCACAACTTTTTTTCGTTTCCTTTGTTCACTGCAACAGGGGCTATACCCAAAGTTCTATGTATGCTATGATTGTAGCCATATACTATGTCCTGTAATACATCGATATATCTCAGGCTGTTTTTAGCAGTCATATATTTATATATTTTATCTTGTAATGTCCGATTAAATCGTTCAACTATGGCACATTTTGTGTCTTGAGATGTACTGAAAGATTTTATTCCATTCTGTTGTAGAAACTTTTTGAAAACTCCTTTGAATTCGCTTCCTTCGTCTAACTGAATAAGTCGTGGTTTCCTTTTGGTCCGAGATAGTATTTTCTTGAACCCTTGTAATGTAATTTCTGCTGTTTTCCTACTTAATCCTTGCACGAATGCATATCGTGAAAAACAATCAATACAGGCTAATATATATTTTACATTGTTGTTGTATTGTTCGATGTGATAAATACTGATCAAATCAATCTGCCATTGATCGTCTAATCCACGCACTATAGTCTTGCGACGAAGAAATTTGTGCTTAATATTTTTGTGGGAAGTATAAGTTTCTGTGTTCTGTAGGAACGTTTCAACATCCTTGTATTGTATTGTGTCATCTATGGACTTTGCAGCTAGAAATAGTTTTCTTGCTGTACTAAAAGATGCTTTATTTCTAGGATCAAAATAAATGTCTCTTAGTATTTTAATCTGAGAAACATCTTTCTTGTCTTTCTTTTCAACAGACATTGTGAGGAATATAGAACATACGTCTTAAATGATATATCCTCCGGTATGTTACTCGAGCACAAGTACAAATTCATGAGAGGGTAAATGCGCGAGACATATCTTCACGTGATTTTATATCATCTCAGCATGTTTGATATGTTCACGACAGTGAGTTGGTAGACAAGAGTTTTTTAGCTCACGGTTATCCGTTGAGCAGTAATATCACAAAACGTCCGGGGGAGTACTACTAAGTTTTACACAGTATAAACTGGTATATAACCTATTTTCCTCGGCTCGGCATTATGTAATATACTGTTTACTTTTTTGTTGTTCTTTGGTGTTTGAATTTTGTTATTTGGGATCCTTTCTTTTTTGATCATCTTTTTTTCTTTAACAGACACAACACTTTTCTTTTCCTGCTTTATTTTTTTCTTTGGCTTTGCTGTATCTTTGGGTTTCTCAGTCTTTTCTCCTTCTGATTCACTCATAGCGTGCTCTTCCTATACTATGTTACATTGCTTTGTACCATATTTTTCCGTGGAGGATGGAGTAGTGAGAAGTAACGCGTTCTCCTCTTTTTTTGTTTCACATGTTTCTTCTTCTATCTCATTTTCAGAAGTTTCACTTCCGCTGTCTTCTGAACCACTTTCCATTGGTTCACAACTTTTCTTCTTGCTTTCTGCTCTCTTTGCATTCCTGATTTTTTCTTTCTGGTATTTATTGTGGCAAGAATTACATCGTTTATGGCTTTCATCAGAGGAGAAGAAAGCCAAGGAGTGATATGGCCTATGACAGCGTATACATTCCCTTACCATGTTTGCAGCACATTTTTCACAATATTTTTTGTTTTGCACTAAACTTCTTTTTCTTCCGCAGTATTCACAAGGAGGCATTTCTGTGCACTGCTGTGTAGCAAGTACTACTGTAACAGAATGAATGTACTGTATCTCAATACAGTTTATCCTATGTCTTAATCGCTGTCGCTGGTGTCGTCCATCTCATCTCCACTGCTACTTCCACTTTCTTTTCCTGAAGAATATTTTTCCTTCTGTTTCTTTTTATCAGCCTTCTTCTTTTGAATTTCTGCTTGTTCTTTCTCTGCTTTTAGTATGCAACATATTTTCTTATTTATCTTGTTCTTTAATTCAAAGAAGGCAGTTAATTCATCTTTGTCTAATGTCACGCTCTTGTCTTTTTGCATGTCATGTAAATGAAGATATATTTTCCCCTTAAATTTCCCAATGTCGATTCTTTTTCGCCTTCCAAATGCGATAGTAGGATACTTAGTACTTCTGCTCATGTTGCATGTAGTATGTGTTACAGATGACATGATCCATATCAAGTAGTGTATCTCACATGCTTTTCTCTCCTGTACCTGTCTTCATCTTTTTATGTGGAAAAGAATCTTGTTTTTTTCTTTTTTTCTCGGTGTTTGGAATTACACAATTACCATAAGCTACAGATTTTATCCCGTTCTCTAACAAGTACCTCTTGTCTTCAAAAGGAGAGAGTGATAATTTTGTTTCTTGTAGCATGTACACTTTATGTTTTAAACTTCTTATGCTATCAAATGTTGTGTAAACTAGTTTCCTTTCTAGTAATGTCTGTTTGAAAAGAGTATGTTTTAACTCATGTATTACACTTTTTTTTACTCCTTTCACTCTCTTTTCTTCCACCCCATCATGGTACAAAATGGAATACATTTTAGGCCTCAATGCAATAAATTCCTGTATCTCTTTCCCTGCTGACTCATCTTTGAACTTTCCTAATACTTTGTGATTCTTTGTGCAATGTAAAGGATGATCTTCACTTAAGTTGGAAAAATCAAAGTGAAAGTTATTGCGACGCATTTTTTTTATATAGTTTTCATCCGTGATATGATATATCAAAGAGTCTGTGTCTGTATATAACAAATGTATGTTACGAGGATGAAAAAGGGGTAGCATAACATTGTAATGGAAATTAAACATGTGGTATTTAGATAGTTCTAATATGGTAAATCCAATATAAATAGGCTTATTTAATGTCACGGATTCCTTATGGTATTGTATTCCAACATAATCTTTTTTAAATATATGTAAAGAATGAAAGGTAGGTTTCTGTATCATTTTTTTGCACACTTTATCGTTTGAAGTCACTCGCATGTTCATTCTTTTCTTAACATTTTCCATTGTTTTTCCGAATGCGCTGTTGTTCATCAGTTTAAAAAATTCTCTGTCAAAAGATGAAGTTGCCTCTTTCCGCTTTCTGTTGTTGTAGTCTATGTAAGATTTCATCCAGTTGGATTGTCGAAAAGACAATATCCTATGCGTCTTTTCTATTTTCATTCCCAGAGAGAGATATAACTTGAGATTTCTCTTTCTTTCTCAAGTCGCATATTAATTTATTTCCGCTCTTTTTGTATGGTACACTTGTTTCTGATAATACCCTTTTGGCATATGGGGATAAATCATGGTATGGTATGACATGTTTCTTTGGAGCCAAAGGATAGCTGTCATGCAGGTCATGTATTTCATCTGGATACAGTAGAGTAACTTCTAATATATATCCTATGTCATTGTCATCTTTGACATGCGCTACATTAAAAAATTTTATTTCTTCTTCTTTCACCCACCTAAAGCATGAAAAAGGAAGAAATTGGCTCATAGAATGGCCGTAAAGATTGACACAATCTAAATATAATATTTTCTCTTCCTTTTTTTCTGCCCTAGCCATTCGATGAGATACATTCGTTATTCCTCCTCTTATGCCGCGCTCTATGAAGTGATACATTTCTACGTCATTTAATAACTCTAATGTAATACCTGTGTGTTTTAGCATGGCTTGGTAACTTAAAGAGGGAGCAGTAAGGTATTTTGCCGGATCTAAATTATAAAAGTTTATCGCCTTTCTCCGGAAAGATTCGAAAACGTCGCACAATAGGAGAACATCAATTTTTAGATATTCTTTTAAATAATCTTTTATGTTCTTACATTTCATTCTGCTGTACATGTAAATGGCATGCTCATACTCAGAATCTGATAAGTGTTGTTTAGTTAATGTGTTATAAAATTTTTCTTTTGCAGGTAGTTTGGTTTCTTTCAACTTATCCCATGAATCTATATAATCATAACACATCACGCCTTTTCTCGTCACATATGGTAATAATTCTTCTTTTTTTATGTGTTACTTAGTTTGAATAAAGTCTGCTGCATCATTTTGGCTTAACAGATCAGCTAAATTAGAAAGGGAAGTAGGCAAAAATTGGAAGGAATCTATGATCCTAAAATTCTCGAAATTAAGTGTGAGAAACTTTTCAGAGGATCGTGCTAAGACTTTAACATCTCTGTCTATGTACCTATATAGTTTTTGTATAAGAAAATGCGAATCGAAAGCCATTGCATTGTGCAATACAATAGGTAAAATAATTTGATCCATTCTAAGAGAAGTGAATGTAAGATTACATCTGTTACATGCATAATTCACATCTCTTCCACTACCCTCTCGTCCGATGTGGGCGTGATCCAGTACTTTGCGAGGTCCTCCTGTTCCAAAAGGTGCTTGACAAATATAACATTTTGTTTGTTCAGTGATACGTGAAATATCTTCTGAAGTCAAAAAAATAGTCTTTCTGTTGTGGTGTAATATGTAAGATATTTCAGCTCTCTTTTGATGTAGATAAGACACAAATTTTTTCACCACATTACGTCCAACATAAAGGAAAGGAGATTGAGAGTAAGCACTATATTTAGATACCATTATTGCTCCGAAAGCATTTAATTTGTGCTCAGTTTTTATTTCAGACATTCCTCTCGATATAGGGTGATTTAACTTTCTGTTATATGTTTCAAAATCTGCAAAAATAATAAAAGGGCATTTGACCTGATTCTTGTAGTCCTCAAACTGTAATTTGGCGCCTTGTTCTGGTAAAATATATGCTTGTCCACTATATGATATTTCATTGCAGTCGTTTTCTACGTGTTTGTCATACTTTTTCTTCTTTTGAAAAGATAACAAACATTTATGGCAGAAATATCTTGTTTTTTTCCAGAAGAAAGGACGTATAAATTTATTTAAATTACGTATCAAGTAGTAGTGATCATGGTATAGTAGCATGTCCACATGTATTTTCTTCGAACTTGATTGTCCTGGACCAGTTGAAGTAAAATTGGAAACGTACATTGGGTAAGGCTGAAAAGTTTTGTTTTTTCCCATGAACATACCAAACACATTTATGCTGATTCCATTTTTTTCTTCAAACTTATTGATGTGATTAAGTTTTACTGGAAATGTGATGTTTGATACATTTAATTGATTCAAGTAAGGAGAGTAGGTAGATGCTCTGTTTCCAGCTTTTCCGTGATGATGTAACTTGGCCAAAACGCAGTACAAAAAACATTTGTTCCCACAGCCTTTTATATTCAAAATGGACCTTTTTTTTGCCAAAAGTTCCTTTACCTTATCGCTGTCTTTACCTCCCATCGGATTGTATGCATACAAAGAAAGGCGGAGCAGTAATACTTTCTTCAAAAACCAGCCCGAACCCATGTAAAGGAATGCGTCAAAGAAAGCTAATATTGTATTGTATGAAGTTCTGATCATGTCATCTATGTTATGCTTACTAAATACAATTTGTACACAGCTCTGGAACCACGGCTTTATTTCAAAGTTTTCACTAGTTTCTAAATTGTATTTTCCCAGACATACTTTCATAGAAACTTGATACTTTATTCCCCCTTTTCTTTTCCTCCATTTCAATATTTTTTTCCTTACTTTCATCATATTGTTGTACAAGAAAAGGTGAGGGTCATACATGGAATGGGTCGGTACTATGTCATATTCCCCCACCATGTTCCGCATAGCTTTTTTCACTCTCATTTCCTTCACTCAATTTTCCGGAAATGTAAAACTAGGTATACGGTGCCGTATTCAAACTTTACTGCTTCTCCCACGCTGTCACATATCTTTATTTCGATCTCTTGTATTTCGCTTTTCTTTATTTTCTTGTAATATGGTGCAGTGAATACTTCTTTTATGTCTGAACCAAATTGCCCAGTGCATCGAATAGTTCTTAGAAGAGGTACTTCTTGATTTCCCACAATTTCATTAGATACTATATTACTATATATAAATATATTAGAAGTAGTATTCAAGCTTGGTACTCCATTGGCATGAAACGATTTATAGTTTTTAGCATGTATCCTTGGTCGCATCAAGTCTGAGTAGTCGCTAAAAGTACTTAACACATCTCCAGAATAAGATATAGTACCCTTGTCTGATCTGTCGGCACCTGTCGCGGAATCCAATCTCAGAAGAGATGCTAATTTTACAGACATAGTTACTGTGTCTCCTTTTCCTACTAGTAATATAGGTTTGAGATTCTGTGCTTCCATTTCAAGCTGTGGCTCTCTAGAAATTCTGATGTACTTGTTGTCATCATAACGTTCTATTGCCTTGAAAGTTAAGTTAATACTATGCAGGAGAGATTCAATGGTACTGAAATTTCCATATGGTATTCTTTTTATTTTGTACCTTTTTTCATTCGTCACCAAGTCATCCAAAGAAGCAGGTTTCTTTACTCCTTTTTTGAATCGGAATTCTTTCCTTTCTATTATTATCGTCCTATTTCTTTCTGGAGTTTCTGGAATGTCATACCATGAGACAGGGAGATTCACTTCGACTACCCCTACTTCCCATTCCCCACTTAGTGTAAGAACTGATGGCATGTTGACGAAATAATGACTAGTTTTGTTTTCTCTGGAGGGATGTATAGTATTGGAAGGAAGACCGACAAAGAAATTGCTGTGATACATTTTTTATTGCAATCTTTGTACTAAGAAAGATATATAACATTTCGTTCCATTTTATCTCAAGCAGTATTACCATATTTTGATACACGTAATGCTTTTTTTTTGCACCATTCCATGTATTCTTCCTCACATTGTACTACTCCATAGCACCAGTTCATATTGCAGTACACACACTTTTTTCTGCCTCTCTTGTTGTTTTTTTGTATAAAATTCATTTGGCAATGCAAATGCACGGGTTTATGACAGCAAGGGAGAAAAACCACATTACTACAGCAAGTATTTTTTCTTATAACAAGTAAGGTGTGGCATAGCATACACATGGTATAAGTAGAAGAAAAAATATAATTTTTTCTTCTTTCTGCATCTCTTATTTTCTTTCCTAATTTACTAGTGACATATTCTTTCGGATCTACATCCAATCTGTACTCTCGTCCTTTCGGCTTCATGATTTCTATCACAGTCTCCCCGTACCATATGTCCAAGTGATCTAAAGCAAGTTGTATCACTTTTTGTGTTAGTACATCATGGTATCCAAAAAATATAATCAATGTTTTGATAGCGTAAGGTAATTTCATTAGGTCCATACTAATGATATGTAACATATTTTCAAAAATAAAAGTACATTGAAAATAACATGCAAAGTACACGATAGCCTGTATGTCAATCTGACTCAATTGCACAATGCAAGAAAGCATGCTCAATGCTCGGAATATGTCTGCACACTGCTTCACTGACATATATTTTTGACATGGGAAATCCACATTCATGTGTTTGATTTTTTCCGCTTTTTGCTGTGTGGGATAAAATGTTGAGATACATGATATATATTTCACACGATGTAGTAATAATTCTTCATCTACATATAGATACATAACAGAAAAAAGTAGAGCTCAAACAGATTACAATTCTTTGCAGAAGAAGGACAACCTATCCTTCACTAACCTCTTCCTCATCTGTTTGTAACGTTTCCTTATCCAACGTGCCAAGTGTTTACCACAAGTAGGTTTTGCATGCCACCACTTCATACCACAGTCTCTGCAACGCACCATGTCATCGCTATTGTTTGTCAAGAAGCTCTTGAACAAGAAATTGGTGTAGCAGATACAATTGACAGCCGCTTTGCAACATCCCATACGGGATACAGAAACATCTACGGGATCCCTACTGGCAGAGTGATCTTCCCCGCATGCGGCACAATTGAATGTGATTGGTTGTAATTCATATTCATGATATGTCAACCTAGCTTCTATTTCCTGTTTTAATATGGTGCAGCTGTAACTAGAGTAGTCTTGAAATGCAACTCTGGGCAATTCAATACAGCACATTTCGTCCAGTATAGACTGAACACAGTTGCGTTCCAAAAATTCTGCTGTGTACCATAGGAGTTCACTCATGTGCTCATTTTGCTCAGTGCCTGCGTAAGACACTACTTTCAATATTTCAGGTATTTCATCCAAATTGCCAAGTCCTCTGTGCAAAATATATTCGAACAAGAAATGACATTCAAAGAAAGAAGAAAAGTACACAATAGACTGAATTTCAGTTACTTGATCAAAACAAGCATGACATTCAGCGTCTGGGAGAGACAAATATTCTAAAAATGATACACAAGTCGAAATAGACAACAAAGGATGTGTGGGAATTTGAATGTCTAACTGGAAAATACCCTTTTCCATGGCATCATAGAATTCAAAGTAGTATGTGAAATACAGGCATCGCAGAGCAAGAAGGGATACGTCTAGAGATAAGTTCATGAATTCTTCCTGCGACATTTCTCTTGTTTCCTGAATAAAGAAAAAATTGACTATGTAAGAGAACTAATACAGTGTACCATAATGTAGTATGGGAAAGTCATGTCTTTTTTTGAAGTACTGTATAACTAGATTTGCATAGAAGCAAAGCGATGATGTTTCAGAGATGGACTGATGTGATGTGTTGAAGCAGGGCATGCGGAGTATGAGTTGCGAAAGTACAAAACCTGCACACAAGGAGGCAACAGTGCCTGTTTTTACTGATACATACGTCTCCAAGTCTACTGTACTCAGTGTCGCAATGATCACACTGAGGTGATTCAACTTGGATGAAAGTTAGTCTGTCTCCACCCGTTCTGCGCGGTAATTCTCCCCTCATCCCCCCTTCTTTTTCCTGTTGCATCCCCTGTACTGGGCATGTTGGTTTTTGTTCTGTCGCATTTTGAGAGATTGGAAACTGGGACATAGTTTCTTCCTCCAGTGGAGGAGGTACAACGGAAAGTTGAGTTCTGCCCCACTCTTCTTCCTCCTCCTCTGAAAAGTATATTTCCTCCTCTTCCTCCTGTGCTGGAGCGAAGTGAAGGGGAGGAAAAACTTTTGAAATGGAATTTACAATATTCTGCACTTCTGGGTCTGAACTTCTGATATTGCGCGAAATACTACAAGTGGACAGGTCCATAGCGGTTCTTGTGGACAGATCCATAGCGGTGTCTTGTTGTACCGCAGGTCCCACCCCATACTGAAATGATACTTTCCCCAGCTGTACTGTACCAAGAGATGGGCTATGACTTCTCTTTCTTGAACTGTGCTGCCCTGTTGCACAGTGAGGAGGGGCAAAGGATGTGGGGTTTTCTTGCATGTGCATGACAGGAGCAGGGATCACATCCTGTTCTTTCTCTTTTTCATTTAGAAGAAAGTCTATAGTACCATGTACTGGGCAATGCGCAGTAGATTCAATTAGATTTCGGGTAGCTTGTTGTACCCGCTGTATGATGCGAGAAGCTAGAATAGGGTAGAGCGAAGAAGCAGATGCTGTAGGAACAGGAGAAAGTAGATCCAAGGTAGGATCAGAAGGAGAAGGATCCAAGGCAGCAGGAGCTGTTGTAGTACTAGCCACATCGGAGTGGGTAGAATGTGTAGTATGGCGCGCCACATCGGGGTACGGAGGAGGCGGATGCATGTTTGCGTTCAGCTTAACTTCTGCTGTACAACATGATTTTGGTGCCATGTTGTGTAACATCATGGGTATCGGATGTCTCCCTTTCACACGAGAATTTTCTCTTGTCCTATCCACCATCTTGTTTCTTCCTACGATGTAGAATAGTATAGGTATTCAATTACGTGTAGCACGGTGTACTACAATACTATATACATCGCATGTCATTCACAAGCACGATTTCTGCATCATTTTATATATTTTTTGTTTTTGGCCACTTTCGGGTTTTTCGGTCCCCGACGATCCATGGTATATTTTAGGACAGCGTTAGAGCAGTGCTGAGGACATTTCTGACACACTTCAATGTTCTCTGGAAGAGTGTTGTGGGAGAGAACCTCCAAGTGCTTCCCTATCCTTTGCACAACTAACAGCATATTTTTTATGTTAGTTTGGTTGATGGCAAGTTGGTCTTTGAATAATGTCGCCATCGGAATAAAACTCAGGCTAAGTCCACAGAAATTGTTGAGAAAATGATCAAAAGTTCCCCTAGTGAAAATGTTCAGAATGTTTTGAAACGCATAGAAAACATAATGCCAGGACACACAATTTATGAAGAAATTTCACCATCTCCAGCGTCACACATCTGGACATAGTTTGGTTGATGGCAAGTTGGTCTTTGAATAATGTCGCCATCGGAATAAAACTCAGGCTAAGTCCACAGAAATTGTTGAGAAAATGATCAAAAGTTCCCCTAGTGAAAATGTTCAGAATGTTTTGAAACGTATAGAAAACATAATGCCAGCACACACACTTTGTGACGCTGTTTTACCATCTCCAGCTCCCTCTGGTGTCAAACGGGACTAAACCGGCCAGCAAAATAACTATGTCCAGACTTAGAACACGACAAGCATTATCACTAACTTTTACCATCTCCAGCTCTCTAGTGTCTCACAGGAAACTACGCTGAGATTAGGACAAAATGGGAAATCTGACTCCCCCTGAGAAAATGGCTAAGTCCAGCTCTCAGAAATCTCAGAAAATGGTCAAAAGTTCCTTTGGTGAAAATGTTCAGAATGTCTTGAGATGCATGGAAAAGATGAAGTTTGATATTATCACATCACCAATTTTACCATCTCCAGCTCCCTCACTTAGCCAAACTGGGAGTGGCCAGGACATAGCCATTTTGCCGTCTGTTCAGTCCAGTTTGGCTAAGTCCACAGAAATTGTTGAGAAAATGATCAAAAGTTCCCCTAGTGAAAATGTTCAGAATGTTTTGAAACGCATAGAAAACATAATGCCAGGACACACAATTTATGAAGAAATTTCACCATCTCCAGCGTCACACATCTGGACATAGTAGCCACACAGCAGTGAACAGACAGCAAAATGGCTATGTCCGGACCACTCCCAGTTTGGCTAAGTCCACAGAAATTGTTCAGAAAATGGTCAAAAGTTCCTCAGGTGAAAATGTTCAGAATTTCTTGAAACGTATAGAAAACATAATGCCAGCACACACACTTTGTGACGAAATTTTACCATCTCCAGCTCCCTCTGGTGTCAAACGGGACTAAACCGGCCAGCAAAATAACTATGTCTAGACTTAACGCATAGAAAATACAAACTTAGAACACAACAAGCATTATCACTAACTTTTACCATCTCCAGCTCTCTAGTGTCTCACAGGAAACTACGCTTAGAATAGGACAAAATGGGAAATCTGACTCCCCGTGAGAAAATGGCTAAGTCCGGCTTTCAGAAATCTCAGAAAATGGTCAAAAGTTCCTTTGGTGAAAATGTTCAGAATGTCTTGAGATGCATGGAAAAGATGAAGTTTGATATTATCACATCACCAATTTTACCATCTCCAGCTCCCTCACTTAGCCAAACTGGGAGTGGCCAGGACATAGCCATTTTGCCGTCTGTTCAGTCCAGTTTGGCTAAGTCCACAGAAATTGTTGAGAAAATGATCAAAAGTTCCCCTAGTGAAAATGTTCAGAATGTTTTGAAACGCATAGAAAACATAATGCCAGGACACACAATTTATGAAGAAATTTCACCATCTCCAGCGTCACACATCTGGACATATCAAGATGGACGAGATAGAACTATAATAGCACAAGAAAAAGAAAAAAGAAATATTGAAATACATAAGTTAAGGGAATATAATCTACCTCTTTCTGTACTATGTCGCGATGCCATTATTTTCTATGTGGATGAAGTGAACTGGATGAAGAAAAAGAGGTCTAGAGTATTGTACAAAAATGAGGATAGATCACACTTACGAGAAACAGGGAAAAAAAGCATTGATACTCTACCTATCCCATACTGCATGAAGCAGTATTTAACAAGCGATAGAATAGAATTCAACAACCCTAATATTCCACCGCGCATATATCTCATAGTTGAATGGTTTGCAGCCGGAAAAAAAGGACAAGAAGAATGGAATATCTTCATAGAGAAGCACTACGGAATATCTTCATGAAGAAGCAATACAAGAAATAAAGTGAACATAACAAATGTAATGTATATCAATGAAATAAATATAGTACAAATTTATTTCTGTTTTGTGACTTGTACCCCCTCCACTAACAAGAGTAGTAGCATGTACCCTTCAAAATTATAACATACAGAAAGAAGAATCGTAGTAGATGTCCCTCAAAGTTATAAATATTAAATCCTAGCAGATAGATGCCCGTAGTAGATAGATGCCCCTGAAACTTATAATATACAGTTTCCCTCAAAGTTATGATAAATAGTAACTTTTTGAAAAATTAGCAAAAAAGGTAAAAATAGAGGGTATAGTATAAAACAACATACTGTTGTTTTATACTATACCCTCTACTTATACTACTAATATAGAAATCCAGTGGTTGAAAATCAACAAGGGATTATCCAAATCCTTAGTCATTGGAAATATTTATAGACCTCCAGAGGGAGACAAGGTCACCTTTGTAAGTGAGTTACAAAACATGCTTGATCGCATAGAGAATGTGGAAAAGCTGGATGTGGTCCTGACAGGTGATTTTAACATAAATGTACTACCGGACAGTCCGATTAAAAACCTGATGTATTCGACAATGGAGGATTATAGTTTAAGACAATTAATTCATGAACCTACTCGTAGTAAGGGTATTAAAACCTGTATTGATTTAATATTTACCAATGTGATTCATGTTACCGAAAATGAAGTAGCTATGCTAAATGTAAGTGACCATTTACCGGTATATCTTTGTATAAAACATAAAAAAGAAAAAATTACAAAAAAATGTTTTGTTGGTAGATCGTATAAGCATTTTGATGAAAATGATTTTTGTGATGATTTCAAGGTCGCTGACTGGGTAAAGTTCAATAACAGTCAGGATGTTGAAGAATGTTGGACCATTTACAAGGATATTATTGGTGAAATACTTGATATTTCATGTCCTATTAGACATTTTAAGGTGGGATATCACGAACAACCCTGGTTGAATCCTGATTTAATCTCAAAAATTATTGAGAAAAATAATGCGTTAAGGTTAGCCAAGAGGACTGATTCAATATATCATTGGTTTATAGCGAACGAGTTGAAAAACAAATGCCAAACTGATGTTAAACACGCAAAAGAACTGTACATAGTAGATGAGGTTGAGGTCAATAGAAATGACTCAAAAAAATTCTGGTCTTCCATGAAACATTTAGTACCCGGTAAAGGTAAAAAATCAAAGCAAATTAATCTTGAAGTCAATGGAGAGTGTGTTCCTGTATGTGAGGTGGCTGATCATGTCAACAATTATTTTGCTGGCATAGGACCTGAGCTTGAGCGACTTCATGTCCAAGAGTGGAATTTTGAAGGCGAACAAAATGTGAATTTAATGGAGGATATTAACATAGATATGTCTGAAGTTGTAAAAATAACAGCTGACATCAGCAATAATAAATCCTCGTCTGTAGATAATATTTCCACGAAAGTGTTTAAGGCCTCAGTTAAGTGTTTGCCAGAAAAACTTACTAAAATACTCTCGTTATCTATAAAATATTCTAAAATCCCGTCTAGTTGGAAAATTGCCAGGGTTACACCTTTGCCCAAATCTGGTGATTTAACTAATGTTTCTAATTATAGACGAATTAGTCAACTTCCTATTCCTGGTAAAATTTTAGAAAGAATTATACATACTAAAATCACAAAATTTCTTGACGTAAATAATATTTTGGCAAGTATTCAAGGAGGTTATAGGAAAAACTGTTCAACTTTAGATACAATCAGCACTTTAACAAATGATATTTTGAGAAATAGAAATTTAGGCCTATCTACGATAGCTGCTTTCATCGATACAAAAAAAGCTTTTGATTGCGTAAATTACTCCATTCTGTTAAATAAACTAAAAAAATATGGTATTTCTGGCAGAAACTTAGCGTGGATTGAAGAATATCTGAGAGACAGACAACAGCAGGTAGTGGCCAACAATATAACCTCTAAGACACAGAAGCTATCCTGTGGCGTTCCACAGGGTAGTATTTTGGGTCCATTATTCTTTTTAATATATGTTAACGACATAAAAAATAATGATTTACATGTAAAAACACTGCTTTACGCTGACGATGCCATCCTGTATGTACATGGCAAGGAAGCTGGTTCAATGTCTAATCATTTACAAAGAGGTTTAAATACTTATTGTGCATGGTCAACAAATAACAAATTGACAATGAACGAAAAAAAAGACAAAGCTTATGTTTTTTGCTGCAGCACCCACTTACAAAAAGATAAAGTTCCATGAATTACATGTGACTGTGAATAATGAACGTTTACATTTTGTACCTACCTTTAAGTACCTGGGTGTAACGCTAGACTACGAGCTGACTTTTAATGCACATGTAAACCAGCTAAGAAAAGCTTTGGCTTTTAAAACTTATCTATTGGGCCAACTTAAGTCATATGTACCAACCGACTTAATGCTACTTATATACAGAACCTATGCACTACCGGTAATCGATTATTCTGACATACTATACTCTGGTGCATCAGAAGAAGCGTTACAGGGCCTTCAGTATATCCAAAATAGGTGCTTGAAATTCTGTCTGAAATTACCTCATTTATCTTCGACTGATTTTGTTCACGATACTGCCAGAATGCCTATGTTGAAAGACAGATGGTTGTATCATGCTAGAGTCCGAGGCTATAAAGTATCAAAAAGTGTATGTAATCTCGTCCCTGTACTGAGAGCCACAAGGTTAAATAGTGCTCCTCTGTTAAAATATGACAATGTACATACAGCTTCATATGAACGCAGCCTAGAGGTAGTAGTAGCAAGGGCATGGAACGCACTCTCAAAAGAAAACAGGTGCCTTGAGCCCATATCCATGTTTAAAACAGAAATGAAAAAATTGTTAGATAAAACAATTCCAATTAACACAAGAAATATGTATTAATTTGCCTCTGCTTGACCAGCACACTTCACCACTAGCGTATAGACCAATACATCTGATTTTTGTTTTGTCCTGTTATAAGTAACACAGGATATAAATTACAATTTTTCCTTGTAAAGTTACCAGTAATAGTGATAACATCCGAGTCTCCTTTCTATGAGTCATTACTAAGCGTGAAATATTTGTAGGTGCATACAAGCATAATCTACTCTGTAGATGTATCACCTAAACTTTATAACCCGTATTTATATAGTATATGTTACGGTACCTCTGAAGCCAACCTGTGATAGCAATATATATTTTTTATCTTTTAATTGTTACTCTACATATGTTATCTACCCATGTGCTTCTGCTCAAAATATGTGAAAACCACGACAGTGTTACATCGACTTCAAGCACACATGTAAACAATGGAGTTACTCTTGGTTAATAAAGTTAAATTGTTCTTTAAAAAAAAAAATTCTTAAAAAAATCGTTGTCCGACAGGTCTGCATACCCTTGCCTATAGGGTTCTAACACATTATGGGGTGGCACCACCTGTTGGCACACATAAGATTTAAATGGTAGGACACAATGGCACTAGGCCTCTTTGTGTAATCTACTTCGGCTACTTCTCCCAGTGTATTTTTTTTATCAACTATTAATGTATGTTTTTTTTGCGTGTATCATATTGTGTGCATCTACCAAGTCCGGCTTTCTAATTTCTTATCATAAAACTGACACAAATAAGAACTAAAGAATTAATTCTGCACCGAGAGTGACCACACATCTGTGTGTAGAGTGAAGGGAGAGTCACTGAACCTCAACTGAGTGGAGCCTTCTTCACACCTAGGCTATGTAGACAGGCTATGAAGTGCAGGGAGAGACCCGGATCTCTACACCTGCCGGCAGGTGCGGATCCAGGGGGCATAGGGCCCGGCATACGCCACCTATATTTCTGTACATTTAATTTAGGCAGATGGTTTAACACCCCAATGCTGTAGGTATTATACGCCCCCTCTTTCCCAAAATCCTGGATCCACCCCTGGCTCTACACCCATTCAGCTCTTATCTCTCCCAGATCAGCCCGTATCTGGCTGTGTCTTGCGACCTTGGGCCAATGTTTTTGTCTTTGACTGAGTGCCGTCTCTGACCAGGTGCCGTCTCTGACCGGGTGCCGTCTCTGACCGGATGCTACTTTGGGAGTTTAGTTCTCTTCTACCAACAGCAGGAGGCTAATTATAATTACATAACAACTGCCATAACGTTTTTACAAATCCTTATATATATGACTATAGGTTAAAATTTAAATAAAATAAAATTTTGACACCAGGTCAGAGACGGCACCCGGTCAGAGACGGCACCCAGTCAGAGACAGCACCCGGTCAGAGACAAAAACATTGGCCTAAGGTCGTGAGACACAGCCATCTCCGCTATCTACCCAGAGATAACACTGATGAGCTGGTTAGAGACGATGGGAATTTCATGGAATCTCACTCCTAGAGGATGGGAACTGGCACGAGATTTGGTGTCCTACAAGATGGCCATTGTGTTCGGGGTCTACATGCACTGTAAAAAGAATTCCGTTAAAATAACGGAGATTCACTGGCACCACTGGGTGCCAGACTTTCACCGTTATTTTTACGGAACTGTCACCGCTATTTTTAAACAAGAAATCTCCGTTATAAATTTTTTTGACAGTGATATTCAGTACTGTTAAAATAACGGTGATTCACTTGCACCACTGGGTGCCAGATTTTCACATTTATTTTCACGGTCACAGTTTTTCCCAAAGTCACTGTTATTTTTACGGAACTGTGAATCACCGTTATTTTAACAGAATACAAAACATCACTGTATTCTGATTCAGTGCTTAAACAATAATTGTAATGGTATTTTGTGTACTGATTTGTCCCAGTGTTATTCAGTTCATTTATCCCCCTATACCTAACTCCATGCTCAATATGGTTCCAAACCCAATTTGGTACCAATCAGCAATATCATCTTAGTGTCAAGACTTCAGACCTAATCATTAGGAATTAGTCTATGAAAGCCCTATAAAATGCTTCATGACACTTTTTAATACCAGTCCATGAGCATAAGTCACTCTAGGATGGCTACAGAGCAAACCTTCTTCTTCTAACTTTTCACTCCGGTCCCGAAGGGACCGGCAGGCGTTTATCGCCGCTAAGGCTACGCCGAAGAGCAAACCTTACAGCTGTGTCAGTATATATATTTCTTATCACCACAAAAATGGTGTTCCTATAGCATCTAGGAAAATCTCTTCATGAACCAAACTGCCATCTGGTGTGATAAAACTGAAATCAATTAAACGTAGCTTCACCGTAAAATAAACTGTGTTTCACTGTTAAAATAAACGGTGTTTCACTGTACTGGATTACGGATATTCAAAGGAAAATTGATTGATTTTACATTGCCTCACCGTAATCATATGTTATGATGAATCACCGTAAAATTTTACACTGATTCTCCGTATATTCAACGGAATATTTTTACAGTGTGTATTAGGCTACTGTGACTCTGTGCGAGTATTAGAAATTAATTTAAAAAAACTCCTGCGCCCACTTGAACACTGGTTGTAGATGAATATCCCTCTGATGGAAAGACGTTATTAGGGGAGAATGAATTGCAACTTAAGTTAATATTAAGGGCGTGGCGATCACGCAGAGGGCGAGATATACAGGGCAAGGGAGGGACACATGAATTGAATGAGGGCACCTGTTCGTACTTGAGGTGGGGGCCCGGTTCCTGCACTTAGCATGGGAAACTACACCATCCATGTTACGAAAACGCCGAGAAAGGGATACTTTTTCACTCATTCTGCACGTCCTATAGGAAATTCGAAAAGGGGTTGTTTTTTCACCACAAGCTCCGTGATAAATTATAAAAGGGGGTACATATATATTTCATCACCTCCCCGATTTTGACAAAGGGGGTATAATTTTCCAACACTTATTTGAGGCTAAAACACATCCTCAGCGTGACAATTCTAGGCACCACCCTTCGAGGTTTTGTGCTCTCTCTATAGGCTCATGCAGTAAGACATAGATCTATCAATATAACTATTTAAGAGAACTGTTTTGGCGACATTCTTTTGAGAGAAGAAAGGGTTGTTTATTAGCTGAAAAACTCAGCATATTGGGGAAAAGGGGTGTTTTTTAGGCCCAAAATGTCAGCCTTTTCAGCCTAAAAGGGGGGTATTTTACACCCAAAAGTCGGTGGTAAGGGGGCATATTTCAAACCTCATAAGGGAGTGATCATTTTTTAACAACAGGGGGGGTGGTGGGTTTCCGCGCGGAGCGCGCGAAATTTTTTACACCCCCCCCGGTCAAGGGGTCAAAATTTTTTACCCCCCCCCCCTTAGGGTCGAAAATCGGCTCGCGCGCGGGCCCTTTGAAGCATAGTAACGCGCGCGCTTTTTGGCTCAAAACAGGTCAAATTTTTTTGCCCCCCCCCCCCCAAGAGGGGTCCAAATTTTTTTGCCCCCCCCCCCGGTCAAGGGGTCCAAATTTTTTTGCCCCCCCCCCCCCCCCAAACCCACCACCCCCCCCCCCCCCCTGTTGATAATAAATGATCACTCCCTAACATGGATGGTGTTGTTTTGGTATCACAGTGCAGGGACCAGAAGAGCGAGGTAGGCTTAATTATACAGGAAGGCAAAACTTGGTAAAACCCTAGCTGGTATAGCTGAGAATGAAGGCACCAGCCTTCATCTGTAGAGTTCTCAAAATCCACCAGAATACACCATTTTCAATTGTCCACAATTCGATCCTGAATTCGATTCAACAGTTTCACTGGGGAGCATGCCCGCTGACCCCCTGTTTGGTACCATAATGTCTTTTAACGAGGGGTTTCTTCTCGTGTGTCCACTTTTGTGTTTTTCTGTCCACTCTGAAAAGTAGAAAGCATGTATCTATAATAAACTCCTTTGGGAATGTCCCGGGGGCAATGTCAATGTGCAGAGCGATGTGGTTAGCTTTATGTTATCCGGCGGCAAAGGCGCGCGTCTCCTGAGCAGGTGCCCGTACGGGTGGCGCCGCGTAGCGGGCGCCGTCGTCCCCCTAGTAACTGTCAACAACCTCACTCTGGTTGAGCCGTCTCTAAACAAACACATGGCCGAGGCGCGATAAAACTTTAATTAGGACGACTGAAAAGTTCCCCATCATGGTCAGTTAATTACCATAACCACCTCCTCGGACGCTGTACGTGTGTGGGGATAGATACAAGGAATACCCGGAGCGTGACAAAGCAGCAATCACAGGAATACAAGTTGTGAAAGCGGGCGGCGAGGAGGCAAGTGTTGTTAGTGTATTGAGCCAGATTTTATGTGTTTAGCCCTTCACACAGTCAGCTCTGACAAGTAACATTCAACGCTGGACTTCGGTCTCTGTGAGCAACATTAAGATATACATTGTGTGCACTCGTTCAATTCATCCAATAATGTGTAAGACAGTAAGTACAATGAGGGGTACAATGCAGGAGGTTATCAACTAGTCTATGTGACCCAATTCGGTATAGATTGGAAACTAATCAAAACAGGTGCCCGCTATATGAAATTGGCCTACATAGTGCACCCATTGCAGGCTAGGTAATAGGCATGTTCTACTCTTAGTTACTTTAGACAAGTATATTAGCACACCTTTCCCCTCCCGGGGCATTTCGTCATATGCTTGAATTATAGGCCTTTTGCATGGGAGTATATATATAAATGTAGATCTATAAACAAATTATATAAAACCGCCATTGCATGATTGATTTTTTTTATAATTGATGAGTGATCATTGACATTGTTTAATACTAATAATAGGTCATTGTTAAACTCAATTATGCAATTAATGCCATTGGACTGCATTTGTATTCTGTGACTACTGGCATGTTCAAAGAATTAAAGCCTGAATAAAAAGGAGGATACCAGGTGTATAGTTTTTTTAAATTTTTATATTGGATCATTTCTATCTGATTCAGCATTGTAGGCCTATTGATCAACTTTCGAATATTGTTCCAATAATAATGCTGCGGGTCATGTCATCAATATTGTTGATGGTCATCGTCCCACTGTCAGCATGGGATTATATCATATCCAGCTTGCTCATTTGAATCCAATCTATCTCCCTCTAGGTTAAAGAAATGTCGGGATCTTTCTACAATACCAGTGGATTCTTCAGATACCGGTAAAACATTACGCTGATCTTAGGCTTGGACTGAACCAGTCACAATGCCTGTAGCACAGACTCGCCTAGAAACTTTGCAGATTTGCAAACTACTGCAATGTGTCCGAGAAGAGGACACCTCTCAGATTGAGAAGCTTACCATCAATGGAGTGCCACATCTCATCAACTACAATGAGCCCACTGAGGGGGAAACCGCCATGAACATCGCGGCCATCGCCAACAATGACACCATGATAGAGTTTTTGTGTGAGTTGGGTGGTCATCCTGATGTTGTGGACTTCAAAGGACGATCTGCCATGATGAGGGCAGCGGAGTATGGACACGTCCAGTGCCTGGAGAAACTGGCCAAAAGGGGGGCAGACATGAAGCTCAAAGACTTAGAAGGAAAAGGTAAATCTCTTTGTTTCTGTTTGGTTAAGGTTTTGCTTCAATGGGTAACATATGAGGCTTTGGAGTGACTGATGATATGTTACATCAAATCACTCGCAATTCAAACCCCTCCTCCTCTTTGTTTTTGATTAATCCTACTTGATGGAGCATAATCTCATAGATATATCATCAATATATTATGTGGCCTTACAGGAACCACAAATGCTTTCCTATATCAAACCAGAAAACTGCCTTCCCATGGGAATCGTTCAAGTAGGCTAGCCTACTATAGGTATACCGGTAGGATGGTCTATGCAAATTTATACTTATCTAGTTATTGTAACCACTGTAAGGACACACCTCCTCCAAATTGGATAGGCCAGAAGAAGGAATCTGAGGGCCCTAGACGGGGTACCTGTGTAACTTTTCGATTTTAAGAAATGTCAATGTCCCTTGTCGATTTTAAGAAAAGGGTCTTGTCCCTTGTCACTAACACTGTAAAAATGTCACCAGCCCTCATGTCACTTGTCGATTTTAAGGAATGCCTATGTCATTTGTCGAGTTTAAGAAATGGGTCTTGTCCCTTGTCACTTGGCCCATGTCGATTTGTCGATTTTACCTGTCTGGGGCCCTAATCTGTCTAGGCTAATCATTAAATGATCAAGACTTCATGAATTCGTGGATATCAATATGCAATGTACCAGGTAGATCATTACCGTAGTTCATGCCGTTCATGTGTATGGTTATGTCACGTATTTAGATAAGCTTGTATCTCTGTATCATTTCGACCAGCACTGGTATTGAATACCTCTCACAGAATAGATGATAAACGCACTCAATAAATCTCTTATATGGTACATCATTATTAATGCATCCCATGCAATAATTTATCTCCTGCATATGGTAGTGGTAAACTGTAAGCAGAGCAGTAGATCAAACGGACCTTGTGTGAGTGAGGTTAGTGGTCGATAAGTGCTGCACTTCACACCCGGCCATACTCCACAAGGTGCGTGCTGGGGGTCGATGTAACCCATGCATAATTGATTGGGCCTAACGACCAGTTAAACACTAGTCATCATGCAAAGAGACCCTAGGGAGCTCTCTTAAAGGTAGATAGAACAGGCAATAGGCGATCCTTTGGATGTCGCTTGGTATTTTGCCTGTGTCTATTCCTGCCATACAATGGCTGGGGGCGGGGGAGGTTAGACTTTGCCAGTATCAATATCATCAATACACAGTGTGTGCTAGCGTCGTGTTTGTATACCAGCGATATGAGGTGGGCTAGATGAGATTAGCTTATTGATTATCTCATGTATAAACTAGCGGAATACTGACAATCATGTCTATGGTGACCACCACCTTTATGGTTAAGGTATGGACCCACTACTCCAAAGGGTATGGGCCTACTAGGGTAGGGGAAAGAAAACGCTATGCCTTTGTTGTAGGTTATTGACGAGTACTGATCAAGTAGCAAAACGTAAAATAAATTGACACAAAGAAGTAACTACTTCCCTTGCATTGCCATCTGTTTTCTCGGAAACTCTAAGATAAAATACATGATTTTAGAAACCCAAACATAGTCAAATTAAAATGCAGCTGTATTGCCTTTATACAAGTAAAATATGAAGATTTAAAATTAACATATTTAACATATCGGCCTACTTATAAGTGCTTCTCAGTACATTTGTATCAGCAAGACCCACGGATAATACAAGATTTACTCATTTCTTTATTACCAGGTATTCTATTCTACTGTATTGCACCCACACAACGACATCAAAAGTGTTTGGAAATCGCCCTGGCTTTTGGAGCCGAAGTCAATAACAAATCTAACGATGGGCAACCTGTCTTCCTAAAGGCCTGTGAGAGTGCCCTAGAAAATGAAGATATGTGTGTGATGTCATTGAAGAAAGGAGCTGACCCAAATAGCAAACACGATGTAAGTACTGTAATCTAACATAAACATCAAAATGTCAGCTTTAAATGTTATGCAAGGCTGGTGACTATTGAACTATAACGATAAATATAAATTCAGCTAAATATGTTTTGCATATTGTTTTTTTTTGGTATGAAGTGAACTCCACAATAAGACATAGTGTGTGGTTGTACATCAGCTTCTGCGTGACTGTAGTATGACATTATTTATTAAATTTCCGTAAAAACTTTAATATCGATTTTCCCCCAGATATTATTATTGTATTAGCATATCTGTGATACATATAAACCATATAACCATATAAACTCCTCATTTTGTCCTTTAGAAAACCAACCGGACAGCGTTAATGGCTGCATGTGCCAGTGGTAGTGCTAAAGTTGTCCGTGCCATCCTGGAGCGCGGTGCGGAGGTGAACCAGCTCATGTTACGGAACAAGACGCATGCTGCTCATGAGGCCGCTAAGGGCGGATACTTTGATGTAATGGTGGCACTCGCTGCCTACGGAGCCATGTTCGATCAGGTGGACGACCAGGGCAACACCCCAATACATCTAGCGGCCATAGGAGGCCATGCCATGTGCTGCAAGTTCCTCAGTCAGAGAGGTAATACTAGTTGTAATGATTTTTTAATAACACATAACTCTGAAAGAGGCTAAATATTTCTCTAAATACTAACATTTATATAATATCTGACATACTTCTATGGATAACTTAGATACCTGTACTTAGTCCCAACTGTAAATGATTGGTAATCGTGTCTCATTCCTACCAACTGACAATTCCATTTGTTGACAGTGTGAATATTGCGTCTACATGGACCATTTCAGTTGGTTACATAGAGTAATCGTATTTGCGATCTTGTACCTCTCTTACAACTAGTCAAGCAAGAGAGAATAAGGAAGAAAATTATGCAAGGTAAAGATAAATAGGAAGAATGGATATGTCAGTTGGACCATAAAGGGTTTAACAATGTTGACAATTTTCACAACTAGATCATTTTTTTCTGCACTTTGGAATTGAGATGTAGACTCAAATTGTGCTTTTCCGTTGCACAGTTTTCTTTAAGTGGAATACAAATAGTTGTATTGACATGTTAGTGTAGTTCCACGCAGCATCAAACTTTCCTATTCCTGATTGAAATAGGAAACACCAATCATTTAACTATATTCTTCACGCATACACTGATCGTTGATCACAATACGAATGATGACCATTTGTTGCTACATATTGGCCTACTGGTGGGTGATCTTTCTCCGTCACTTTCATACCAGTCATATGTCACAAATGCCACTTTTATGATTTAAAAAAACATTCACCATAAATATACTTAAAAGGTTTTTGGCAGATGAATGGATTCTTTGAGGAAAAAGAGGCATTCTGAAGTTGGAGTTGCTAGCACATATTTTGTACTGTAGATTCACACCCGTCTTTACCCTATTCTAAATGCCTTTATATTTCAAGAAAATATCTCCCTAATGTACCCCTCTGTTAGGTTGGTAGTATAACTATTACCATAAACGAAAGACATCCCTTGATGAAAAGTAAAACTACGATATTGACATAACATAATATATTACCTGATGCATTTACCATGCATATAAGATGATCCAAATGATTTTGACTTTTAAATGTAAGTTTTCTAAATATCAGTTAGAAATTGGACTATAATTTTGTCTCGTTCCCTGACTGTAATGAAAATCAATAATTTTGATATTAAGTTAATTATCGACCATTTTATCAATGTGTTCACCAGACGAGGAAGAGGATGGTAACTTTGTCGTTTTTGTCACAGCAGTATGTTCACACCTATCACAGAAACCCCTGTTTTATATCAGCATTTGAGGAAGGTCTACAACATGTATGATATATAGTTGAGAGGGGTTTGATTTGCCTATCACTGAATCAGTATTCCCAACCCAATGTACAGCACAGCAGACTAGGATCAATCATGTTGATATTCACGTAGAATATGGGCCCAGTGAAATCGACATAGAGACGGGCACAAAAGAATAGTGTTTAGTCACATACTGTTTAAATAAGAACAGCACAGAAAAAAACTGACATTGCGCTATATCACCAACACCTGTCCTACAGAATGTTAGACACCACAAGAATCACTTGTTGGCTTGAAGAGCCGCTGTTAAACTGTGTTTTGCGTGCAGACGACATTTATTATTGATCTGTGTTAACTGTTAGTGTTCAGCTGCTGGGAGTCGGCCTGAATAATTGATAAAAACACCTGTAATCAATACACGTCAGGACCCAGCCCCTCCTGATGGTGTATTGATTAGTGACTTCCCCTGCTTTCTGATCGTGGTTGCTTTATAGATGTGATTTGAGGAACTTTATTTAAAAAAAACATTTAGATGGATTGGATTGAATTTTGATTAACGATATTTTTTGGAAAAAGGTGTAAGTTGCTGCATCTCTTTAGCTTAAAGTGTAACAATGATATCAAGGCTTATTTTTTCAAGCTCTACAATTGTGTAACGCTTTTTTCTAGGTGCCAACCCTAAACCGAAGAACAATGATGGTCTGACGGCCAGGGTAATTGCTAAAGATTCAGGGCACAAGGATGCGACAAAGGAACTCAGAAAGGCCGAGAAGACGTTTGGTAAGGTGGGCAAGAACAGCGAGCCATGGGCATTAATGCTTTATGACTTCTGTGTGGAACGTCAGAGTCATCTATTAGAAATATTCAAGAAGCTTGATGCTGACTCGATTGGTACGATTCACAGTGACGACTTTGTGGAAGGGCTACAGAATGCTGGAGCGCCACTACCCGAGGAGGGTGATCTGAAGAAGATAATACAGGCGCACGAGAAGGATAGAGACTGTGTTGACTACAATGACTTCCTCACTGGCAAAAAGTATATCAATAAGCAATACTTAATGAGTGCATTCGACGGGAAGAAGAAAAAGAAGGGCAAGAAAGGCGGTAAAAAAGGCAAGAAGGGAAAGACGAAGATCCCCATGCCAATCTGTACTCAGCCGGACGGACCACGTGCTCTGGACGGTGGCCCGCCCGAAGTCTTTATACCGAAACACATCCACTTTACGGACACTGGGCGGTTTGACCGAGATCGACCCCCAGATAATCCACTCCATGATGACTCTGGGTGGTACCTTCACCACCCGGAGAAGACGTACATAAACATTAACGATGCAGTGAAGCATGGCGATCTAGACTCATTGCGCGACACCTTCAATATTGGAGGCAATGTGGACATGCGGGATAAATACTTCAAGACACCGTTAATGACAGCATGTGCTTATGGGAACATGAACGTTGCCAAGTTTTTAGTAGAAAATGGGTAAGTACAAAATGTATTTCTAGTTCGATAGAATATGCATATCCTATTCTGTCGTTAAGATAAAATACTGGTGGGGTATCAATCGTTCAGCCAGTTCCTTATAAATTATACATTTCAATCGACAGAAAATCTACCACAAAGTCCATGAACCGCTCTCAGGTTCTTATAATTAACGCTTTATACCAATAAAAGTACATGTACGTTTGGACCATAAGGGTTAATATACATCATACATGTAGAACTAGAACAAAGATAACTCACACAATTGCTTTTAAAAAACCTCCCTACAGTGCCATAGTGAATGCGGAGGATAGCTTCAAGTGGACACCGCTGCACTTTGCGTGTCATGCAGGACTGCGGGATGTGGTAGAGTTTCTATTGGACAATGGCGCACAGCTCGAGGCTGGGACGGTCAACGGGGCAACACCTATCATGAGGGCGATCGAGAGTTCACGACTCGATGTCGTCCAATTTTTGCTGGACAAAGGGGCCAAGCTCCAAGTGGAAAACAAGAAGGGTGAGTACTACTTTAGACAAGACTGGGGCTTATACAAGACCAGATTTTAGTACAAAGAAATGTTCAAGACTGTTCTACCCTGGCGCTTATACGAGAGCAGTGCTTATTTGAGTCCCATCGCGTAGACCAGGCACTTACACACAACTGCACCGTAGGCCTAGAAATAATATTTATGTCTATACTTCTTAAGAAAACTATTATCATGTGTTGGAATTGGATATCCCGTCGTATTACAATTTTTGGAACTATAGATTTCTTTATTTCTGACTATAAAGATTTGAGTTTCTTCCCTTTAAGGCGACAACCCTGTTGATATCGCCACCGCCTGGGCAGACGCGCGAGTTTACGATCTAATCCGTGCCAAGTGGGATTCTCTACCAGTATCCAAAGACAAGAACAAGAAGGGAGCCGCTAAGCCGGCCGGCAAAAGACCCAAGTCAGGGGCTGGGGATGCACCTAAGGACCTAGGACGAGTAAGAAACCATTTAGTTATCTCCCTCTGAATCCCTGCTTTAACCCATTCCCCAGTACAGACCTTCCCCATTCACCAACAACACGTCAGCAATTTGTGCAGTTAAATTGGCATTTAAAATGTATGAACATGATTATTATCAGCATAAACTTACAAACGGGTATGTATGCCTACGTGATTGTCTTTGGGATCAATATAATATGCATAATTTATTACTTGGAAAAGAAAAGCATTAATAGGTCTTAAGTTGTTAATCCACCTTCGTCCAAGTTTGATAATAGTGATCTTTCGAATCATGGTTTCACTACTGTAGATTGTAATATTTGTAATTTGAAGGAGTAAAGAGGGTAAGTGACGGATAATATGGTATCGTGACGGTGGCGGCTGGGTACGCTTTTCGTGCCTCTTTGTAAATTGAACATTTCATTGATCAGGAGTACTTTGAGAGCTTTACATCTCGAGGCATACGTTAAGAATTCCCCTGCAATGTAAAGGGAAAAAGAAATGTACATACACACAGTTAATATAAGTTACACGATTCAACAATAAATTCTATTTATATTGTACAGATCAGTTGGTTTGATAAAGATAATAATTAGAAGTAATGGTTTATATTTACATCTGATTTTCACTAGCGGAAAAAGGTTTGCAGGAAACTTGACCGTCTGTAAAATATAATGCATGTCTACAAACACACTAACATAATGACTTCTATTTCTCACCCTGATAGTTTAGCAGCTTCCATAGGTCTGTGTAGCCTATCTCTTGTATTACACTTTTTTTTTTAAACATAATGTAGATGGGAGTCATAAAATGTCGCAGTTCACGTCGTATTTGATTTCTTAGGCAAAAGCTTACATATTCATAACAATTACCAGTTGATAGTACTTTACTCCAAAGCCACATCTGAACATAAAATCTGCGGACATTGTTACCATATCAAACTGAAGGGGGGGGGATTAATTCTACTGGTATATGAATCCATAATCATGTTCCCACTCCTGCCAAGTAAGATATAATTAGAAAATTAATCTCGTCAAATTTGCCACTCATCAATCATTTATTAAACGAAGCCTTCTTAAACAAAAAGAGTTATATATTCAAAACACAAATCGGACTGTTTTGAGCTGTAATTCCCCTGCGTTCTCTAAATGAGAAGTCAGAGATTAACTGACCTATTTTTCTTGATCTGCTTGGCAGGAGTCGGGGGGTTCTGACGGAGAGGAAGACTGAGATCAAGTGATAGGTGCTGCCCTCAAACGGCCAAACAGCCAACCACCATCACCACCACTACCACGACCTAACACCCCTCTCACTCACAAACTCTACCGCTTCTCTAACTCTTCTTCAGAAAACAAAACTACCTCTTCAAATGTCACCAACCATTAAATATCTTTACATATTTCTTTAAGATGCACTTTTTAATTTTGATAGCTTACCCTTATCTTAGCATGTAGAGAGAAGCCTATTTTTTTTTATAACCTTACCCCTCACCTGGGTGTGCAGTGCCTATCAGCGTCTATAACATTGTATATATTGACATGCTATCAAAGAGATGCCAGGTTAGATCGGGGACCCATTTCAGTGCGCCTGAAAACAGACATAAATATGCCATGCAGCATTGCTGGACCCAATGATAACACAAATCTCTTGATTGATGAATAGGTTTGTTCCTTCCAACTGGCATCTCTGAATATCCTCTATATGAAGACCATCGACCTGTCACCTTGTAGGACAACTGATGTCCTTGTGCTATACATTCTGCTTTAACTTCAGCTAACCCAGACTGTACATAAACTAAAACCTATGCCTACTAATCCCCAACCCCTTACACCTGAGTGTGCTCACCGGCCGTGCCGTGCGCTGTTAATTTGTAGAACAACCGTGATGGTGGCGACAGTCCCCTGCTGGATCTACTGCCGCGTCAGCGTAAAGGCTCTATCCTGCGAGCAGCTTCTGCCTTGGCAGGTGGCATAGAGGAAAAGGAGGATATCACCTACACACCCATGAAGACCTGGACTAAACAGCAGACGACAAACGAACTGCTCAAGGGACGCGAGGTGCGCAGAGATCGCTACGGCTGGGAGGTCGACTTCCCCGACTTCAATATGGCATTCATGAAGAACGTCTACAAGCGGGTAGAGGAGATGGGAGGTTTTAGTGATGATGACGAAGACTGATTTAAGTCTCAGTAGTATTCTGCGTCTATAAATGTACATAATATATATGACCTTTTACGGCTGTTTATGAGAACCCTCCATATACTGTTAATGTTAAAAAGGGTACAAATTTTGATTTGAGTCCTGTGGGTGGTGTTTTCTCAAGTGTATGATGAAAACTACGAAGATAGTGTTATTGCTCTTTAGTAGGTATATATTTAAAGAAATTATAATGAATCTAGCAAGCTGTGATATGGAAGAGCAAAGGACCTTAGCCACAGTGCAGTACATGTACCACTCGAGAGTACATTGTATTTGTAAACGTTATTTTCCTTTTTTTCCCCCTTTTCTTTTGGACGTAAAGGGAAAACTATACTTATGGGTTCTCATGATTTCTCAATTCATGAGCTTATTCGTAATGACAGTGAATATGTATAGGAGAATACTGTATAGGCAATTTATAAATTGTACATATTTCTCTATGTAGGCTACATAAAACCACCTATATCTGAAGTAGACATTTGTAAAATAGTCAGCATTTTACTCTTTCAGACAGTGCCTTTTTATACATGCCACATTCTGTGCACGAGGTGTAAACCTGTTTAATTGTCAGTATCATATATCTCTTCTGTGATCTATACTTTTAATGCCTCATTCCTCACGCCATATGATTTTATATTCTACTTCTTCCATTGTTGGTAGATATTGTGCCTTTACTTCAGTCTCATTTGTAAATAATCATGCAGCCATTCTATTTACATTTTCTGTAGTTTAGGGTACATGTATAAATTTAGTTTTCGATCGGACAATCCCACTGTTACATGTCTCAAATCAAAGATGAGCAGATAAAGGGACTCTTAACAACGTGAATTAACATACCTTTATAGTGAATTCCCAGGCACCCATCTGACTGTAAAATATCGGGTTTGTCAACATGGTTCAGTATTGCGTAAAGTTCTTAGTGTGAGGTGTGGGTTCTACACAGCGAGGTTCAGTACTGTACTGTCAGCTCTCGTACATGTGTAATGTGGTTCCTTTTGTAGCTGCTATGAAAAACGGGTCACGTTTGTGTTGATGCTACCTCATTCTTAGCTGCCCGCTCGTGGCTGATCTGATCATGGCACTATTCTATTCTCCACAACGCTCAACCATTCATGCATGAGAACAGGCTGTAGGCAGTGATATACGTAATATACAGACAGACCGTGGTGTAAATGTGTGTACATTCTAACTACTTGGTATGTACGGGGAGTTTATAGAATCGGCGCCAGACCTCTCCTGGATTCTAATGGTAACTAAGGTAATTGCCAGGGCACTAGCAACCATGCACTCATTCAGCATTATCAAGGCATCTCATTCTCTTAGGTCTCCCCACATCATGAGAATTCAGAATAAATACTAAGTCACATTATAATATCATGCAGGCGACTACTTCAAGAAACTAGATCGTGACGAAAACCGTATCGAATTTAGAGTAACGCCTGATATGGGTTTATAAAAAATCATGACATCCAATATTATCGCTTTATATGTTTTGTCAATTCAGGAAATAAAATATCGATTTGCAAATACCGTTTTTGTTAATCATTTCTATACAAAAGAGTCATGCATAACGTTGTGGGAAAGTCCATCAATCGTCTCAAAAAGAGTAGTGTAAGTTGTAAAAAATGGGGTTTCCATTTATTCTGTATGGTTTTCATACACATATCATGTATATGTATCGGACAGTTTGGCCAACGGCATAATACATTGACAAAACCACATGACCTGTACAACATTGTAGAAGTCGTATTATTTTAAGTCTCGGGTGTACTAACAATACATAGGATAACAATCATGAGTAACCCTGAATGCTATATAAATGGGCTCGGGAACGTTTACTCGCATTATGTAAATACATGTTTAATCACAGAAACGATATATAAAATGTAGAGAAGAAATGAATACACATAAAGTACATTAAAACACGTCCAAACAAACTGAATGTTAAAGCTGGAATTATTGGGCACTCCTACTCTCTACTATGGGTAATTTTATCTAGCTGTAGAAGTGTTGTCAATCTCGAGTTGCTACTTCTCAAAGATAACTTCAACATTATTTTTCATTAATTAGGTATCATAACCAGTAAACGCACTGAACTAAAAAATGGATACATTAACGTAAACCCTCTAACAAAACATTTCAGTGCTATCAGATGGACATTACCGAAACCAAGAGCACTTTGAAGTTTCACTTCACCTGAACTTCATTTCGATCATTTTTTGATCAACAAAAAAAGAAATGTAAAGCCTACTAATATATTTGAGTTGATCAATATAATTAACTGGCTGCAGTAATTTGTCTTTGGATTTTTGAACAAGCGATTACTATAACTACCGTACTATGCTGAGTAGCAATCTATAATCAAAATATGGATTCCTGATATCTGAATTATAAAAAGAATGGATCACTATCAAATTGTTTTTGAGAATTAATTTCCAATCTCTTCAACTGGCCGTGTCGTCTTAAAATTAATAAAAACTAATATATCTAAAACTGGTCCCTGAAACAGATAAAATCTATAATTTGCTGTGGGAGGACGAGCTGACTAAGTTTAATACTTATGGCGGTTTTGAGAGTTTCTCTTATGACTGTCCGACAACATTCCCTCAAGCTGAGAGGTTCGTTTTTCCTAGTAAAGAATTCTATAACGTATTGCAGAAACTCATCGCGCTTTGTCTGTACAGTTCCAGAGAGCTCCTGTGCCTCTGGACCGCCTAGCCACGTTGTCTCATCTATGTGACAACCTGTGTGCAGCATGAGTTTGGCAATGTCGAAGTACCGATTGGATATAGCAAACTCAATGGGTAGTATGTTACCATAACGGCAAATGTCAATGTTCTGATTAAAGCTTAGCACCACAGTGCTCATAATGTGGTCTTCTACGTTACAACCGTTGAAAATGAGGTATTTGACCCCTTCGTGCCAGCCGTTTCCCAGTAGCAGCCAGAGCGGAGTTTCACCTTGATGACTTTTGATATTGCAGTCAGCGCCCCCTTTGAGCAGCAGGTGCATACAGGCCATCTGTCCCTGCTGGGCTGCGTAGTGGAAGCATGTCCAGCCGCGGATGTCCTGCATGTTCAGGTCCGTCCCATGCTGCATCAGCATCTCCGCGTGACCTTTGACCTCGCTGTGGTAATCATAGTAGATGTCCAGCATGGCGCCCATCAAGGCCGTCTGCCCGTAAATATTGGCTTTGTCAACGTCAGCCCGAGCATTGAGTAAAGTCCTTAGATTGTCACGCGTGAGGTGTGGGTTCTGCACGGCGAGGTGCAGCGCGGTACCGCTGGTGGGGCCCATGGGCTCCCGCACGTAGGTAATGTAGTTCCTATCGTGGCTACTCTGTAACTCGGGCACGTCTGTATTAATACTACTTTCATTCTCCAGTTGCCCGATCCTGTCCCTAGTGGCACCATAATTAACATCGCAGCCATGCTCGATCAGCAGTGTGAACAGAGACTCGACCACGTATGGGTCATAGTGAATAGCAGCATACATGATCGGGGTGTAGTTCCAGTGGTCGAGTATATCCGGGTTAGCCCCGGCCCGAAGCAGCAGCCGTACCACATCCACATTATGGTTGTACGCCCCCATGTGAAGAGGCGTCATACGTAACATACCACATTGATGGTTCACTTTGGCACCAGCAGCCAGTAAGCGTTCTACAAGTGGCATATCATTGTAGCGAACCGCTAACCAGAGCGGGGTGACCGCCTGGTATTCCTCCGTGTCGATAAGACAGTTCACGTCATGAGATCCTAGACTCGCTGTACTCAATGAGCGCAATGAGCCACCACCAGAGATGCGCACCATCTTTGACTTGTGATGACCCATGGTTAACGCTTGCTGTACTTCACAACTTCAAGTCACTCTCCCAACAATTGGGATCTGTAAAATAGTAAAGTATATATAAGTTGAAAATGTCAAAGTGGACGGACCCAAATCCCAAGTCTCTGTATTAGGAATATCTGAAAATCTGAGATAATGGCCGGCCATTGCGATGTATGAGCCCACATGAGCCATTACGATTCTACATCGGCAGATACTGGTGTCATTTTGGCAACACTGCTTAGAAACTAACGAAATGCTGATAACCGAATATAATCGGTTGAAGTTTGCAAGTCAATTTTTGGGTACTTTTCAGTAAAGTAAAAAAAATATATATTAAAAAAACTCACCTACCCTACCTAGATTTTTAGACTATGTAACCTGAAACACACCTTTTATTTTTTGGCCTTATGAAAAGCTGAAAACAATCAGCAATGGAGATGGGGTCAACCATGGACAAAGCTGATTATGTTGACTTTGACCTATAATAGGCTACTATCACCATGACATACCGGTACTGGACTATCTTTGTTAAGAGGATGCAAGACCTACCCCTTATCTAATACCTGGTGTGATAAGTATTCCAACTCGTCAACAGTATATCACGGTAGCCTAAAGGCTATACCTGTAGCCTATACTTTGGGTATCACATTGGATAACCAGTTCTACACTAGACATATAGCCAAGCTAAATGTTTATCATTGATATCAATGGGGTGAGGGTGGGACAGGGTGATAGAAGAGTACAATTTTGCTGCCTCCCCAATTAGATCTTGTCAAACGACTAGCAAGTATAATAGTAGACTCTATTTACGCCTCCCTGGTTAACAGAGTGTTCACCCCGCCACCCCCTCATAATTAATTCTTAAATCAACACTAATAAATGTGTTGGTGACATGGAGATGAAATCAAAACGCAAGTTTATGATTAGGTAGTGTCTAAACTTGTTGTAAGACCCAGCTGTCACAGGTGCACTATCAATGATAACGTAAAGTGCCCTGTGCTGGGGCTGGGTCAATTACAATTTAAATACTGTTAGTGTTACAATACATCACAGACCTAGAATACATGCATCTTTTATAAACTACTGAGTACTGACTGCTGACCAGGTCACGTGCTGTCAGCACTGCTTTATTATATGATGAGGTAGGTCAAGTGACAGGACCTAGTCCTAGGTGACACTGACATTATGCCATGTATGTGACACTCAGTCACACCGACAGTCATAGTGCGACTGGAACAGCGATAGCAATAGTGGGAGTGGGACAGGACTGAGGGAGGGGAGTCCCGACGACGCAGAAAACACCAGGCAGATTAGATGGCAGTACGGTAGCATGATTCGGTGTTAATCCTGAGACAGTGCTGGGCGATGGTATTATAGTTTGATATCAAAACATACTTAATGCATTATTTATTGATACGATAATCATAACTTTCACCTACCGTGTCATTATTAGCATTAATTCCCATTATTTTGACTACAACATTCACTCATTTGCAATCACCGGAAGTACAGTGTAGAATGGGTACAACAGAAGACCGGCTGCAATCAGTTATAGATCTAGTTCACAAGTTGACATGCGAGGGCGCCACAGGCTGGTCGCTTCATAACTTCCCGCGCTCGTTGCCAAACAGTGTTTTGACCCCTTGACCGAGGGGGGTGTAAAAATTTTGCGCGC
Organism: Harmothoe impar; assembly: GCA_947462335.1. Classification (NCBI taxonomy): domain Eukaryota; kingdom Metazoa; phylum Annelida; class Polychaeta; order Phyllodocida; family Polynoidae; genus Harmothoe; species Harmothoe impar. The sequence continues at coordinate 61,333,615 of OX381704.1, forward strand.
TCCGCGCGAAAACCCACCACCCCCCCTGTTGTTAAAAAATTATCACTCCCTTAGGGAATGGTCATTATTTATCTACGGGAGGTGGAGTGGTAACCTGACTGGAGTCTGGGTGTAGCCCACTTCTATGGTTAGGCCACTCAAAAAAAAAAAAGAGTTTCTCATCACCGCGCGCATCATAAAAATCATGAATTGAGGAATTTTTTTTTTTTTTTTTTTACATTTTTGATGAAAAATATGTTAAAATTGTCAAAATATTGGCAAATTTGGTATCAAATTAAAGCTTATGCTGTCAGCAATGCAATAAGCTAGGTGTAACTTGCATTCTTACAATTTTTGCTGATCAATAAACTCCAAATTGCTAAAATTTGAAAATTGATCGCGAAATGTCCAAATTTCCCTATGTACATTGCCCCGAGTAAAAAAAAAAAAAAAAATTAAATAAAAAACGCCCTCGTCATATTTTTCATTGCTTGGTGATGAGAAACAATTTTTTTTTTTTGAGTGGCCTTATCACAGGGAGGTCTACAGCCTAGTACCTAGTGGAGTGGTGGGTTTGTGGAGGGGAGGGGGGGGGGGCGGGGGAGCTCGAACGAAAATCCACCAAGCCCCCCCCCCCCTGTTGTTAACAATTTTTGTTGAAAGCAACGTTTAGGGCGGAGATTGTGTGGAAAACACCATTATAACCTAATGTCAGCTTAGCGCATGTAAGTTATACATAATACAGACCCCGTGGGCGTGGGCCTGGTTAGGACTTATGCGCATTGGGTGTGAAACATAGACAACCCAAATTTGGTATTACAAGTGTATGAACATTCTCTCTGTCACAATGCGTGACTCGTGCAATTTTCTAGGCTTTAAGCTAGGCAAAGTAAAATGCAGTATATCAACTGCTACAGCCATAACCATTTTCAAGCAGACAATCCTTCCAAAATTTGAATACTGCTCTTTCTTGTTAGACTGCGCTACACTAAAATCAGGGGCGGATCCAGAAATTTGGGAAAGGGGGGGGCGCCGTAATACCTACAGCATTGGGGGTGTTGAACCATCTAAATTAAAATTTACCAAAAAATAGGGGGGGCGCGCGCCCCTTGCGCCCCCCCTGGATCCGCCCCTGAAAATGGCAGACAAAAATTGGAAGGATACAAAATAGATGTTTAAGAGTGTGTCTCCGCAGAGAAATAAGAGGCAACTCTGTAGAAAAACTACATGTTGATGCCAGCACTCCTCTTCCTCCCCTGAGAAGAAGAGGAAGAAAAAACAGATCTAGAAGCCTACCCGGCCACTAATTCCTATTGATACAACAAAGAACCCACCTCAATGTGGTTGTATTGCTGCTTATATATATTATTTTTATTAAAACTGTGATACATTGGGGAAACGTAATACTAACTCTGTGATATAGCCCCTATTACTTTGGGACTTCTGTTCATAGCTCACCTGTACATCATTCATCCCACATGTGTAATTAATCATTCCTGTTGTTATAGCCTGCTTGCAGCAAAACTGGGCACGGTCAGTCTGTACTATCACTGTAACATTATTTGTATTCCTTGTATTGTGCATGCCGGATACGGCTCATCGGAGTCTAGAACAAAAACAATGTACGTAATATCATGGCAATAAACCGTTATGAGGTACATTACCAAAAAAAAAACCTCTTGATCATTTCTATTTCTTCAAGTGTTATATAATAGGAGAACCCCCTAGAAGTACAACACTCAACAGGGATGCATCTGCAGATGTAACGATCTCTTTTATTGTATACAATTATCACCAAACACCGTTGCGTTCGTTTGTTACCATTTCACAGATACATTTCAAATAGGGACAGCACAATGGGATAACCACATTAATCCCAGCTCGAGGATACTATCCAAGCTGGTACATATTAGTGTGTGTGTATTGACCAGAAGCGGTGCACGGTGCATCCAGGTCAATCTTTTTAGGCCAGTTTTTACGCCAATAGCGAGCATCACATTTTCCATAAAAACCGTTGAAAATGATTATTTATGTATGAATATGTATACAATGTGTCAATAGCAGAGGCAATTTATCATATTACACGTCATACTGTTAGTCGCAGACTATATACAATAAACATTTAGCATATAAAATTATGATTGATTTAAGTCGACGGTGATAAAACTCAAATAATTTCTATTGTACACAGCTAGCTCAATCAGCCACTCAAGGACATGAATACATCCGTATGGTAGTAAGTGGCAATGGTAGTGGCACCATCGTGTATGAGCTCACTCTGTGACGTCATGATCATTTAATTAAGCGACAGTTGCACTCTAGATTTTAGGGAATATATCTATTCTCCTAAAAACAAGATAGTGCATACATATCATTTACTTCCAGTGTATGTCAAGGAATTAATTGTACTCGCAGTAGCGACTTTATCGAATATCATGAAAATGAATAAAGCGTATTCAAACTAAAATATTCGTTGTTACACGATAGATATTGCTTGTCTTCGCCTGGAATAGCTTTGCTGCTGCATCTTGAGGTGGGCTTTACACCGATTTCGGTTGGAGGATCTCAATCCAATACTCATCAGGATCTTTGATGAACGCGAGCGCCTTCATCTTGCCTATCAGAATCGGATAGAAGGTAACAACTTTTAAAGTTTAATATATAGAAACACATCCTCTTATCAATTAAAAAAAATATTCCTGCCGTGGTGTCGGGTTACCACCAAAGGTGAAGGGCATCAATCTCACATGTTGCATTTGCATAATATGGTAATTCTGCTATCAGGAAGTTCAGTTACTGGGTAATATTTAATACTTTAAAAAGTTGTGGGAATCTATAGTTCAGTAATGACCAATACTTTATTGACTTGGGATTACTCACCATCGTTGGGCTTTTTAATGAACTGGACTCCCAATTTTTCAAATCGCTCACAGGCGATGTCAACGTTAGGCACTACGACCCCGATGTGACCTACAATAAACAGGTTTATCTGTAATGGTGCATTTTTTTTTCAATAAACATCAGGCTCTTCTCGCCAAGGGTGTACCTGTATATTGGACATCATTATGAATAAATACGCATTTCTGGCTTAATTTTCACAGAACTGTTTTAGTCATCCATGGATCCACATGTAGCTTGAACAGGCATGAACTTCTGTTGACTTAACGGAATGCCAAACCTACAGAAAGGAATAACAAGATATAATGTATTCTTGTTTGTGATTTCTCATTATTCCATACATGACGTAGTTAAGTACATAGAAGGTTTAATTTCCGTTTTCCTGAAGGTCTTCCCCATAACCTACAAGTACTCACCAAATCCACGAGGATCGGAATTTCCATTATGATACTTCTGCTCAGGATCATTTTCGGTCCCGTAGTTGCTGAAATTAGAATGGACACAACTTGACTCTCATCTACATCCGTCCTGAAATGATTCACTGTTTATAGCCATTTTTGGTTCAATGAGTACTAAACGCGCTCGTTTATTACAGGAAAAAAACGTGCGAGGACGCGGTACAATTCTGATAATTTGATCTAAGAAATCCACTGTAAAATATGGCGTCTGCGAATTTTTACAGATCGCTAGGATAGCATACATATTGATCTCCCTGCAAGCTGGTAAATATGTAACTATCAGCAATAACTAGCAGCAATAACTTGTACTAAATGTTACTGAGTCACCCATCCCAAACAACATGACAAGCTTGACTAATTTCCTGGCCCACCTGTGTATAAATTGCACAGTTTATCAATCAATTAATTTTTTTATTCAATCAGCATAATTTTACATCAAACAACGAGTGGTAAAAAGACAGTGTTAGAACGATATAAATTACTAACTGTGTTAATTCGAGGGTAGCTCTTTGTCTGAAAGTCCAAGCCGTCCTTTCCTCTGGATCAGATGGAATGTCTTCCGCCTTCTCGTAGCCCATGAAATAGAGTGAGAACTTCATTGCTGGGAAGTCTAAATGTTTCAGCAACCTGGAAATATTATAATAAACAATGTTGAGCATAATATGAGGAAATATGTGACTAGCAATGGTTGAGAGGACAGAATGGAATGTATTAGCACTTTTATTGGGATTGCCGGTATTACCTAATAAATGTTGCATTGACATGATTTATAAGCGTCAAGGACACTAATCAAAGGAATACTATAGAAACATATGAGAGCAAATTTATGCACATTTACAGTTACATGCATCATACATGTATCCTTGATTAATAAGGCGTACTTTTTCAATTGATAAATATACTTTTTTCCAAACTCTACCTCATGCCCATCACGTTTGTGTAAAATTCTAACGACTTCTTGGGGTCCTTGATTCGCATCATAGTTTGTTGAAAGAAGAAATCCTAGAAAGAAAAGAAAGAGACTTAAAAAAAATACTAAATATGATCACGAGACAATTGATTGAGTCACATGACCAAAAGTTGATCATGAGATTCTTTTTTTTTTTTTTTACTAAATATGATCACGAGACAATTGATTGAGTCACATGACCAAAAGTTGATCATGAGATTCTTTCATTGCGTTGCTTAAAGGAGTGGTCATTATTTAACAACAAGGGTTTGACCCTTCAGAGGGTAGCTCAGGTACCTGAACTCTATTATATCCCATCTCCGTCCCCCCGTAATACAGTTCTGCTTTGAGGGTGGAGGAAAGGGTGCTCGCAGGTGCTTGCACACACTTTTCCGGCCATAAATATTTGGAATTTCTTTATTTTTTCAACTGCGTTGGATAGCCTGACATTTTCTCTGTAACCTAGCTCAATTCCAGATTTTTCAAAGCTCTTAAAATATATTAAAAACAATATTTAAAATGCCCCCCCCCCCCCTCTTCGCCACTAGTTGGATTTGCTTCCAACCTTACATCGACAGTACCGCGGTACGCTGTACCTTGATACTGTCGATGTATGGTTGGAAGAAACCCAACTATTCGCCACTAGAGACGAGAGCGATGACCCGAGCCTGGCCGAGGTCCTCCGTTTCCTGTTCACACGTTTGTCGTACCCAAACGCTGAAAGTGGTTTGGGGATGGCTCTCGTACTATCCAGAGGGGGGAGGGGCCAGAAAAAATGTCATCCCCTGTTTTAAAGGCGCACTGAACCCACGACGTCATTTGCGTACAAAACTCGTCAGAGCTAGGTCCTCAACTCAGTGCGCCTTTAAAGATGGTGTGTCAGCTAAATGTTTAGAGATTTTTTTTAGTTTTATCATATTACTATTGTATATCCTACCCCATATGTCTTCCCTAACTTTTAAAAATTATTGGCAGTGTCTTAGGCTATAAGATGAGCACATGCAGTGCAATATTTTTTACTGTAGGTCGACACTAAAACTCCCTATGTGTTGATACTGCATGGCTCAGTGCATTCTCTATCAGCTTAGTTCCCCCAATAGGGCCTAGCTACTCTCATGGGGGAGTGCCTGAGTCAGTGAGGTAAATCAGGTACATTGTTATCAATCTCAAATTATGTATTAATAGACAAATTATATGTTGCACTGTTTATCAGCTAAGGGAGGGTTCATTATTTATGGCAGGGGGGGGGTGAGCATTTGAGGGGGGGGGCAATTTTTTTTAGGGGTATTCAAAGGGGGGGGGGCCTTTTTTTTTTACCCTATTCTTAGGGGGGGGGCCTTTTTTTTTAGGGGAATTCCTAAAAATGTCGCGAATTTAGTACATTGAAATGTCGCAAATTTTGGTAACAGCCTGTGGTATATTTTACCAAATTATGTCAATATTTTCAAAATTTTCTAAAATTTTCCTCAAACTCCCAGCAAATTTCTCACTGCATCACTTTTGACACTCAGAATAGCCCACCGTTATGTCAGTCTTCAAAAAAGTGCCGGCCTCATGTAAGCACTGAGGGTATGGGAGCTTCCAATTTATAAGGCCAAAAAAAAAAAAAAGTTGTGTTCAGGTATCCCTAGCGACCCAATTATTTTGGCCCTACCCAAATTTTTTTTTTTTTTTTTTTTTTTTTTGGAAGGCATTTTTGTGTTTTTTCTACCAAAAAATAAATTTTTTCCCTGAAATTTTTTTTTCCCGAAAAATTATACGAAAATGCGAGGAAATCTGCCTCAAAATCCTTAAAAAAAATTGGTAAAAAAAAAAAAAAAATTCGACCTACCTACCCTATTTTTTTTGGGCCATGTTACCTGAACACGAATATTTATTTTTTTTGGCCTAAGCACTGGGGCCCTTAAACTCAACGGTATGTAAGTCAAGTGTCTGAGGTTTGACTATTATCACACACCAGCGAGTATCATGAGACGTTTACACTAAAACACCTTACGAATGGATGTATTTGTTGCAAGGTAGTAAATTGAAGGTAAAAAAGTGCCCAGGATTAAATGCATACAATCAGTAGACACCAACATCGTTTTTGTAATAAAGTTGAAAACGATCCAGGGTGAGGGGGGGGGGGCGCTTTTTTTTCAACCTATTCCGAGGGGGGGGGGGGGGCCTTTTTTTTTCAACCTATTCCGAGGGGGGGGGGCCAATTATTTTTGACGTATTCGATTTGCCAAACGCTCACCCCCCCCCTGCCATAAATAATGAACCCTCCCTAAAATGATAATGGAACCCATGGCATTGAAGCGATATCCATTTTGAAGAAAAGGTTTGGGAAGTCTATTACTGTAGCTGATATACCAATTAGTATTACCATCTTTAAGGAACCGGTAGGATTCTGGGGGTATAGATGGGGGGGTCCCCATGTCGCATGTCGATTTTAAGAAATGGCCATGTCGCATGTCAATGTCGCTTAATAATCCCTATGTCCCATGTCGATTTTAAGAATTGCTCATGTCCCCTGTCACTATCTTTTCAAACCTCATGTCGCATGTCACTAAGCTCCATGTCGCATGTCGATTTTAAGAAATGGCCATGTCGCCGTGTCGAATTTAGCCATCCACCCCCATGATTCTGGACAGTGATCTCTATACTAATCTCAGCACGGGCTGCAGCGCCTCGGTAAGACCCAAATAGGCTAAATAACTGGCTAGTGAATCACCTGGGAGAGATCCTAATCTCTAAGACTGACCAGAGGCACTGCCGCAGAGCCACAACCCCCTTCAACAACCCCCCCCCCCCCCCCAACAAAAAAAAAAGGTGTGTGGCAGCCCCTCCCACACGCCGACACATCACACCCGGGCATCACATGTCCAGTCACACCGAGCGATTACAGGTTAATCTCACCTGTGTCGATGCCTCGGGTTCTTTGCACGCTGTAGCCACTTCTTCAGCGGTTAATCCTCGTGGTTCCCCCATTTTTAGATCTTCGTTATAAGTTTACAGAGTCAAAATTACGGACAATTTCAAGCAAGACACAAGACGTCTTCTTGACAAACTGCCGGCCAAAGGTCAAGGTCGAGGTCGACGTCAACTTTTAGCCAATGAGCGTCCAGTTTACAAGTCGTCGACGGAAGTCGTACATACAAAAATGGCGGTTTAAACGAGTTAGGATATTTGTTTTGGTAAGTTGGAAAAGGAGGTTTTCACTTGATATTTACTTCTATAACTTTTTGATGATGTTCCATTCCTTTTAAAAAAGTATACATGTTTTAAATAAGTGAAAAACAAGCTAGATCTTTGGCTTCACTATGTAACTTGGATCAATTTAAGCAGTTGGCTGAGCGATAATAAGGTTATTTGTTGAATATCTACAGCACAGTGAGCACTAGCTTAGTGACTAGGCCTACCACTACCGTAACCACTCTGTTAGGGAGTGTTCATTTATTATTTACAGGGGGATGGTGGGTTGGGGGGGGGGGCATAAACATTTCCAACCTCTCCTGAGGGGGGGGGGGGGCGTAAAAAATTCAGCCCCTTTTAAGGCAAAAAAAAACGTGCGTTACTATAGAAAGGGGGGGTGAAAAATGTTCGCCGCCTTTGGTGAGGGGGGATGCGACAATTAATGCGTTCTTGAGGGGGCGTAAGAAATTTTCACGCCTCCACGCAAAATCTCACCAGCCGCCCCCCCCCCCCCCCCTGTAATTAATAAAAAATCTAACGTGTGATCCTAATCACAAAAGACTCAGGTATTCGCATAAATGAAGCCGGAAAAATCAAAATATTGCCAAATACCGACAGGTTTGAGCCTTCAGAACGGAGTAGTCCGCGACATATCCACTCCTCGGCGCGCCGAAAATTGTCAAAACAACAACAATTTCCGAATCTCGCACCCTCTCGCGAACGGCGAGAGAAGACGAGACTTGAACGAAATCCAACATGGCGGGCGCCAACTCGCCTCGATTCGATGTCAAAAATACACTCAAAATAGCGAAAAAAAGGCCCTATTTCAACCCCCTGCACATGTTTCCGGTCTAAAATTCGAAAATAAAGAGAATGGGACAGGTTTGAGCCTTCAAAACGGAGTAGTCTGCGAGATATCCACTCCTCGGCGCGCCGAAAATTGGCAGTCAACTCGTGTCGATTCCATCATTTCCAGCGCTGTCCTGTCGAGTTTTTGGTCTTAAAAAAAGCGTCTCAGCGGGTCATCAGATTGAATTAACTACTACTGCCATAGACGAACATGTGTCGATAACAGTACTTTGATGTTTGCCTACATGGCAGAAAGACCAAGACGATTTTTGGAATGCTTTCTTGTAATCCTTTTTTTTCATATAATGCTTCACTTTAAAAGGGTAATTCCAGCGACGTAAGTTAGGGGAAATGTTGTATTTGATGTGGGATTTTGAATTTTTGATGGGAAATTCCTCTTTCTGGTTAAAAAAAGGAGTTTTTGCCTTTCAAAAAAAAGCGTCTCACCGAGGCGTCGCATAAGACTCAGGTAGTGACCTACCTGAGTCAATAAACACTCCCTTATGTCATATGATTAGTCAATTTAGATGTGTATGTTAAGTAGACCTAGTGAACCCTCCCCTAGGGTCATCATGGGAGAATGGCCCTGCTGAATGGTTACCCTCGGCTAAAATAAAACCGTTTAAGAAAAACACAAAAACACTCGAATAGATCTGAACTGTCAGGCTACCCTACTAGGCTGGATGCTAGACTGGTAGAGAAGAATAGCTTAGGCTGCATTGCATTTGACAAATGCACAAATTCTTAATAAGGGGGTGGTGAGATTTTGCGAGGAGCACGCAAATGTTTTTTCACCCCACCCACCCACCTAGAGTAGAAAATCTCCCCCCCCCCCCGGGTTGAAAAACTGCTGCATTCGCGCCCCTTTATAGTATAGGCTTTTTCACTCCAAACAGGTGGAATAACATAGTAGGCCTAGCTAATTTACAAAATGTTGACTCCTTGAGAAGGCTTCTGAGTGGGGGGGGGGGATCACTCTTGAGGGGGAGGGGGGGGGGGGGTTGCGTAAGGAAATATGCACCTTTTTGGCAAAAAAAAACCTGCGTTACTAAAGGTCAAAGGGGGGTGGAGTGTAAATTTGTCAGCACCTTTGACGAGGGTGGAAGAGAGACCTAAAATATGTTCGCGCCTCCACACAAGATCCACCCCCCCCTTTTTTTTATATTGATTAATGAACACTCCCTAAATTGCCAAGATTTTAATTCTCCACGTGCCCTATCCCTGTCAATAGTGATGTCTAGTAACTTAAATCTCATTTCAATATTATACAGCAACATTCCCGAGTACCGTCCCATGCTTAATATGTAGGCTGCTATATTCACTCATGCAATTCCATTTTATCATATCTAGATTGATGGCAATCCACAACGACCATGCAAATGGAGTATAACAAAATTCAGAAGGCGGTCGACCGGATGTTCGATGCCAGTCCATTAGCTGTAGTAAGTTACTTCTGTTAGCCGTCTATGATATGAGTATGATACATGTTGACTGTTATGGTCATTTAAAAGAATTTCTCGGTCAAGGGGCCGAAGTCCTTAACCCCTCCCCCTCAGATGAAGTGTCCTTTCTGTTTAAATGTACATGTACTATCAATTTAAATCTGAACACAACTCACTAAAATAATATTTTTAATTTCAGAATTTTGTCCAGAAACTTTCAACCCATGGCAGGGTAGCCCCAGCCCCACACGTCACCAGAGACAAGCAATGGCTTCCCAAGCAGGCATCCACCGGTCTGTTCAAAGTTGGCAGAAATTCAAGACCTCCATTGTTGAAAGCTGCTGGTCGACCCTCTGTGTCTTACATGGATATGTTTGGCAAGAAAGCCAACAAAAGCTCAGACAGTAGTTTTGAACTCGTAGCAAAGACTGACAAAAGTTTATCACCAAAGAAACAAGCCGAGGTCCTACCCCAAACGAGTACTGGCGTGCACGTTGAACGTAAAAAACGATCAGACCCTTGCATACCCAGAGAAACCACGACAGCAGAGCTTGATCGATTGCCTGGCACATATAGTCTAAGAACAAGAGGGCGTGTTGTAGTGGATGGTGCATCTGTACATGAGGCTGCAGATAAATCTGAGAAAAGTGGTCCTGTGGAATCATCCTTAATCAAAGTTACAGAACAAAACGAGGGCTTACAAAATGACGATGACTTAGAGTCTCTTTCCAATCAAGGTGAAGTTGAGACTGAGAGGTCTTCTGGTGAGGAAGAAGGTAAATTGCATTTTGATATTGTCACACTCACAAATGTAAATATTGCCTGTACCATAAAATCAATCTCATGTGTTGCCTGTAACATAATATCAATCTCATGCCCAATCCCATACTATTAGCCGAATTGAAGATGTCTGGTAAAACTCATTCTTTTTGTTAAAACAACCTCGGAATCTCCACGGCTGTATAGTTTGTCTCTTTCCAATGATAGTTACGGTAGGTTGAAAAAAGGTCTCTTCCGGAAGAGGAAGAAACTTGTAGGAAAAATCACTTTTGTGGAAATGTAGCAATTGGATAAACAGTGTACCGGTACTATAAGGAAGAGCTATTTGACAAGACGTAGCACAGAACCATACACGTTATACATTTATGTAGACGTGTAATGAAGGCAGTTCAGTAATTAGCTGGATGGATATATGTGTCGGAATACTGAAGTCATTCTTTTCCTGTCATTGCAGATTTACCATCAAACCAACCCGATATAGACAGCACTGTGAAATTATCGCTCGATACAGTTACAGAGCAACATGACCAGTCACAGGATGATGACGACGTAAACTCTCTGTCCAATCAAGGAGAACTTGAGACGGAGAGGTCTTCGGACGAGGAAGAAGGTAAGATACCTTTGTTTGTTTGTGAATCATGGATATATATTATATAAAGGAACAATGGTTTACATGATCTGCACGTAAAACTTGTTTCCTGCTAATTGTACAATTTCTAGTTATTCTATATTTTTCAAATATATAAATCATTACTTATAAAATAACCTTTCTTTGCTGTATCAGGTGATTTAAGAACGACCAACCTACAAAGCGACGCACAGAAGATTGACAATAGACGTATAGTTAAGCAGCAGCTGAAGAGTGTTCAATCAGCGGCAACACCGACGCTGAAACAAAACACAGTACAAAACACTTCCCATACCAAGTCACAGCCATCAAAGAAAGATCCTGAGCAGAAGCACAGCAGCTTGACAGTTTTGAGGCTCATCGAGCCTGTGGATACCCCGAAAACTGTGCGGGGTACTCAATCACGGGTAGGTAAAAACTACTGTTATATGGATACAATGGCAATGGAAGAGCTTTATAAACTTAAACTTAAAGGATTAAATAGTTTCGAACACACACATTTCGTGCCATGTCCTTGGCTAAACGCAGGTGGCTCTAGACAGGGTACACGGTATGCTCGAAACCTTTCTGGTACAGAGCGTCTGTTATGCCTTTTATCTCTTGCTTCATTCTGTTTGGAAGCTTGGTGGTACTCATGTTTTTTTAAAGTACATTGCAAGATAAGCATAAGACATCATGATTATTGTAGTTGTAACTCAACCTGTATGTTTTGCCTCCTTAATATCTTTTGCAATTATTGTTGCAGGAAAATCGTCGACGAGGGCCAGAGACTGGTTTGGAGCGATCTCAGTTGTAAGTATAGCTAGTTTGGTTCTATTTTGTCTTTGTAAGAAACCTAATGCAGGGAAAACGAATGATGTGTTCCCCTCTATCACACATAAAGTACCTATTTAGAGCTAGAATACGAAGTATAGACGCCACACTAAGAAAGGAATCTGAACGTGTGTCACAGATAGAATCACTTCATGTATTTATAGAAATAATATACATGTATGTTTGCATCCCCACCCCCTCAACCTCAGGGTCAAGACAACAAAAAGTAGCTCGTTAAAGTCGATAAACGACAGTTTGAACAGGCGTGTTCGTGGCAAAGGAAAGCGTAAGAAGATATCAGACTTAAAAGGGACAGAAAACGGTAGGTTGTTAACACATTGTCAGTATACTATCCTTCCCATGGCCACAAATTTACTTGACATACTCACTCTTTAATCAGATTTTTACTGGACATCGATTCTCTCTCTTTGTAGCTCTATAGTGATCGATGCCCAGTTTTATACTTCAGACCAGTGGCTCATTTTGGCTGTTTTTTGCCTCACAGATTGCTTCTAGGGCAAAATCCTGACTAGGTGCCAATATATTCTCTATGCCAATGTGTAATATGAGGGTAGAAAACACTGGAACCTCAGTTAGAAAAAATCCTACTGAACAGTTTTTGAGAAAATTAGGGTTTTGTTGCATATTTTTGGTGTTTTTAGTACATTTCCTACATAAACCGTGAACGCCAGCATTTCTCACTTTTCAGGTGTTTAGAATCAGAATTTGACTTTTTTTTATTCGCAGTAGGATTTCTGAGTATCGAGCCATTCTAGAAAAGCTATTCTTTGGAAAAAATACTTAGTATTTCTTGATGATTTTCGTTGCACAAATTTAGGGTTGTAATATAAAAACTGCATTGTCATCCAATCAAAGTGTTTATGCACTGTTGATGGTCACCCCCTCCCACCCTCTTCACTCTGCATTGAAGGGGAACAGGCAGGGGAAGTACACTTGTCCGTATATAGCTGTTGACCTGCTTGCTGGGTGCATTTTCAATTTATGGGGTGCCAACTGTTCATGAAAGAAAAATCAAATAGAATTTTTTTTTTTTTAGTATCAGATAAGGGAGTGATCATTTATTATAAACAGGTGGGGGGCTGGTGGGTTTGGGGGGGGGGGGAAATTTGGACCCTTGACCGGGGGGGGGGGGCAAAAAAATTTGGACCCCTCTTAGGGGGGGGGGGGGGGCAAAAAAATTTACCCTGTTTTGAGCCAAAAAGCCCGCGCGTTACTATGCTTCAAAGGGTCCGCGCGCGAGCCGATTTTCGACCCCAAGGGGGGGGGGGTAAACAATTTTGACCCCTTGACCGGGTGGGGGGTGTAAAACATTTCGCACGCTCCGCGCGGAAACCCACCACCCCCCCCCCTGTTGTTAATAAATGATCACTCCCTAAATGTAATTACAATTCGTGATAGCACTTAAAGCACTGTATTTGCATTAATATGAATGGTAGCCACCTTATGGGGTGCCGACTATTCATGAAAGAAAAATTGATAAGAATTTGTTTTTTATTAGCATTAAAATGATGCAACTACAATTCGAGATTGCATTTCAAGCACCAGGGCATTCAATGAATGGTAGTCATCTTAAATATATGGGGTGCCAACTGTTCATGAATTTCAAAAAAAGAATAGAATTCGTTTTTTTATCAGTATCAGATTAATGCAACTACAATTCCTGATTGCACTTAAAGCATTGTGGCATGCAATGACTGGTAACCACCTTGAATGTATGGGGTGCCAACTGTTCATGAAAGAAAAAAAGAAAGTTTTTTTTTAGAATCAAATTAATTCAACTGCAATTCAAGATTGCATTTAAGCATTATGGCATTCAATGACTGGTGGCCATCTTGAACCTATGGGGTGCCAACTCTTCATGAAAAAAACAACTTAATTGGACTTTTTGAACAGTATAAAATTAATGCAACTACATTTCAAGATTGCATTTAAAGCAGTGTGGCATTCAATGAATGGTGGCCATCCTAAACCTATGGGGTGCAAACTGCGTTTGAAAAAGGTATCAAATAGACATTTTCTTATAAAAGATATCAAATTAATGCAACTACAATTCTTCATTGCACTGAAAGCATTGTGGCATTTAGTAAATGGTAGCCATCTTGAATGGGTTGAATGAAGGAAAAATCAAATAGGATTTGTTTTTTTGATCAAATTAATTCAACTGCAAGTCAAGATTGCATTTCAAGCATCGGGACATTCAATGAGTGATAGCCATCTTGAATCTATGGGATGCCAACTGTTCATGAAAAAAAAATAGAATAGATTTTTTTATTAGTATCAAATTACTGCAACTGCAATTCGAGATTACATTAAAAGCATGGTGGCATTCAATGAATGGTTGCAATCTTGAATTTTGAAATGAACATACACACAGACATATTCATAGGCATGAACATGGTGTTCTCCTTCATTATAGATATTCATGGATTTCTACTTCTACTAAATATAGCTTTCTGTTAGGAGGATTCTGTTACATGGATGTCGATGTCCAGTTTTAGATATATATCCATATAGTGCATTGGAGTGCTATAATGTTGGACTGCTGTATATTTTAATAATAGATCTAGCATATTTTTACTGGACATCGATTCTCTGTCTCTTTGTAGCTCTATAGTGATCGATGCCCAGTTTTATACTTCAGACCAGTGGCTCATTTTGGCTGTTTTTCGCCTCACAGATTGCTCCTAGCGCAAAATCCTGACTAGGTGTCAATATATTCTCTATGCCAATGTGTAATATGAGGGTAGAAAACAGTGGAACCTCAGTTAGAAAAAATCCTACTGAACAGTTTTTGAGAAAATTAGGGTTTTGTTGCCTTTTTTTGCTGTTTTTAGTACATTTCCTACATAACCCGTGAACGTCAGCATTTCTCAATTTTCAGGTATTTAGAATTAGAATTTGACATTTTTTTATTCGCAGTAGGATTCCTGAATACCGAGCCATTCTACACAGGGTGTTATTTTGAAAAAATATAAATCATTTGATAGTGTATTTGGTCTCCTAAATAGAGGGAGTTTGGTCATGGTTTAATTGATTGTTGACAATCCAGTCGAGGGCTATTAGGTTCAGTTCAGTGCAAGTTGCAAAACAAGTGACTTGCACTTTTTAACTTGACCTCATGTCCACTATGTAGGTCTTCACTGTGCATGGGTCTATCCAGAGTCCATCAATGGGATCACGCATGGAGGCAGATTCCGCAGCTTTTGGCGAGAAAAAAGTTCAAAATCGCAAAGAAGTGAAATTCGCCTAAAAAAAAACCTATTTTGCGAGAAAAAAGTTCAAAATTGCAAAAAAGTGAAATTTGCCTAAAAACACCAGATTTGGCGAGAAAAAAGTTCAAAATCGCAAAAAAGTGAAATTTGCATAAAAACACCCTATTTGGCGAGAAAAAAGTTCAAAATCGCAAAAAAGTGAAATTTGCTTAAAAAACCCCTGTTTGGCGAGAAAAAAGTTCAAAATCGCAAAAAAGTGAAATTTTCTTAAAAACCCCCTATTTTGGGAGAAAAAAGTTCCAAATTGCAAAAAAGGGAAATTTGCTTAAAAAACCCCTATTTGGCGAGAAAAAAAGTTCGAAATCGCGAAAAAGGGAAATTTCCCTAAAAACACCCTATGACTGTAGCATGAATGCAGACACTCATGGACGCAGACTCATGTACACCCACACAGCCATACACATAGGCATGAACATGGCTTTCTCCTTCATATAGCAACCTATGTATTTCTACTTTGATGAGACTGAATATAGATTTCTGTTAGAAGGACTCTGATACATGGATGTCGATGTCCAGTTTTAGATATATACCCATATAGTGCATTGGAGTGCTATAATGTTGGACTGCTGTATATTTTTGTCAAGTTGTGAAGTACCGGGATACAATGTCATGTTTCTGGGTTTTTTTTAATTTTTATATTTAGCCTGCTAAATTTCCCAATAATTTTGAATAATGAATTTATTTTCTCATTCAGATCCGCTGGCGTTCAGTGACCTCCCCACAACGCGGAGTGGACGTACAGTAAAGCCGCCGCTGGCGTGGTGGGCAGGGCAGCGAGTCTTTGTCCATCCTCACGCGGATATCGTAGAAATCAAACCACCCACTCCATCTAGCGAGAGGGACTCACTCTCAGCCAGCATGATACATTTTAGAGAGGACATGGTGAGCTTTCAAATTGATACACATTACGGGAACGTGATTTCTCCTTATAGACCTAAAGATTCCCTCAAAACCACTGGAAAGAGTTCCTACATGTACATGATGTATAGGTGTACGTTAGGAGGAGGAGAAGTGGGGGGGGGGGGGGTGGTCGAGACCAGAATGGACTGTCGTCCAGTTTCAAGAGATTAAAGTGGTCAAAGTCCAAATCTTAAAAAAGAATCAGTAAAACTATGGATTTAAGAGTAACCAGGGATTCTTTCAATATCCCATTTATGGTACAATTTTCCTACGAGTCGATGGTCAATACCTGTATGAAATAACATTCCTGATCGAGCCTTATGATCGGACGTGTATGCACTTAAGAGTTGGCTATCATAATTTGGGATTTGGGAGGATGGACGTTGAAGTAAATATTCAATCAAAATGGCCCAATCCACAGATGGATAGCATACCGGTATTCAAATTATTATTATTTTTTAAATCTTGTATTACTACTGATATCATATCACCCTCTTCAATGTTCTGTCTATATTACAATTTACTCAATATTGAGTTGAATTAATATCTTTCAGGAATTAGAACGAAGTAAGCGGTGTATGTCGCGGAGTCTTCTATCGGGATACCAGAAAAATAAAACATCCTTAAAAAGAAGTGATAACCTCAAAAAGAAGTCTCTGGTGAAAGGCAGCAGCCTCCAAACTTGCAGGCAAGTGACGGCATCTGCCCGACATCAGGACAGTGACAACGACAGTGGTGATGATAGTCAATCCAGTCAACATTCAGTTCGTACTCCTCTATCCCGAAGTATGCCTTTGTATAAATCGGATGGTGAGTTTTCGGAAAAAGACGTTTTAGAAAAGTTTGACACCCCAGGCCTTCCAAAACATTTACGCAACCCCCCAGCTGCTTCTCGGAGCAGACTTGGTCGCTTCACGGCCAGAACCCTCGAAGTGGAAGACCCGGAAGGGGATGATTTATGTCGTTCCTTTGGTAGTACACCCGTGGGTCAGCTAATGAAACGCCGGGTGGTGGAGGAAAGGAAAAGGCAAAACAGGGTGACAGAAGTGGAGGAGGAAACTCTGCTCAGAAAGACACACCAGAGGAAATTAAAGGCACAAACAGCAGACGATTCTGATGAGGAGGCGATAGAGGAGTTGTCATCCAAGCCGTTACCAAAGTCCCAACGCTCCAATCAAAGACATAATGCAGACTGTTCAGAACCAAAGAGCAAACGAGGTCATTCACGGAAGGATGTTACCAAGGAAACAATATCTAACAAATTGACGAATGTGAAACGTAATCATACTGCCAGTTCCCAGAGTAGTTGCTCGGACGAGGAGACGATAGAAGAGTTGTCGCCCAAACCATTATCAAAGCCCCAACGCTCCAATCATAGATCTGATGCAGACTGTTCAGAGCCAACGAAGGGGCGAGGTCGTCCAAGGAAGCGGGTTAACGCGAAAACAGTATCAAGAAAGACACAAGAAGAGAATGTGAAACAAAAGGTCAATTCAAAGCCAAATAGAAAGGTGGCTTCACAAATTATAGAGGACGTTTCAAGTGACGATGACTGGAACGAGCCGCGGAGGAGGCAACGTGGTAAAGTTACCTCTTCAAACCAAAGGAAAACAGCAAAAGCCACTAAAGCACTTAAAACTGTGGACAACAAACCATTGGAGAAAGAGAGTAAGTCCAGAGGCCAATCAAAGAAGCAGGTGTATCCAGCTGATGTTAACAGTACAGCTGAACCACAGGTACCGTCTAAAATCAAGGCCAAGATTTTCAAGAACAAAGAAAATATCAACATACGGAGCTCAGCAGATAGTATGGAAGATACATGGGACAGCGAAGAAATAACTCTATATAAGCAGTAAGCATGCATTACAATTTATCCAGATATTGATTGTTCAGTTTGGGAGAACAGGTGCATTGAAACTGAGGCTAGCAATTAAATGGAAAACAAATTTAGATTTAAAAAAAAAAGAGAAAAAAGTGTGCGGATTTGACAAACAGAAAATTCAAAGGTGGAAAGTGTAATTCGCCTCCGCCGGCTCCTCCCCATTTACTGATGTGCTCAGCTGATTTATAAAACCTAACTCATCTTTATGGAATTAAAATAGTAACGCATGCCTAGATCAGCCCAGTACGTTCTGTCCAGCTTTTCCATCGTAGACATGCTGAAAATTACAGCAGCAGCTTGCTGTAGCATTACCTGACAATATTAGCTTTTCTGCGACAAGCGGTTTTGGCATATGATATGCTGGGCAGCACGTGCCACCAAGGCAACAGGCCCTTTAATAATCACATTTGCTATATTGAGCGAAACCTGGCCCGGCTGTTTGTTTCACCTGCTTTGTTATGTAGGACAAAGTCAGGGATTTAAAAATGTAGTTGTCTAGTTGGGTACTCAACAGACATGCTTGTATTGTAGAGCACTACGACAGTTGAATCCGTCCATGGACAACTTCTGGTACCATGTCCAGTTGCTGGTGGAAACAAAGACTGCTCAACAGTGTCAGGCCTACCACCAGCGATGTGCCCCAGCCTCAGTGCAGAAGAAGAAACCGCCCCCACCACCTAAAGCCGATAATGGTTAGTGCCTCGTGTATTAAAACTATCAAAATGGTATTGTATAGATATAATTGACATCCATGAGTCCAAATCATTTCATGCGTTTACAAGAACTTCTTTTTAATAATCAATGATGTATATTCTATGGACATGTTTGTGACAATTATACTATAAGAGTAAAAAGGTACAATTACAATGCATGATGGTCCTCCATGATACAGGGCAAAAACCAAGTTTGACGGGGAAGACTGGCACATTAAAAAGGAAGCGCGAATTGAAGAATATGATTGAGGAATTAAACCACAACCACGAAGATGACTTCTTTGATGCTACCCCAGTTCGCCAAGCCAAGAGACTGAGGGTAAGATCAGTGATACTTCTCAACTACCGGTACATGTATTCTCATGTCACCGATTCTAGCTATTTTATTTTTCCCTTTACCAAATACAACAGCTTTAGTCGGTAATCTATGTATGCAATATTCTACTTGGTATCTAGAAATTGTGTTCAACCAAGTGATAAAATTACCATGCAAATTAGTGACTTAAGACATATCCTGTTTCTCTTGATCAGCTTCCGACTCAGGATGATGAAGATGATGATGACTTCTACCAGAACCGACCCAACACAGAGACGCCACTTAACAACCGTTTCACCACTCCTAACCCTCGTCTAACCTGGATGCCGACATCAAAGACGCCCGTTTCCTCCTTACTTAGTCCCTCACTTACCAACACTGTAGACAGGTAAGATCTTTAAATCCTCCTTGTAATATCCATGTGTCTGACGATAGTGGGGCTCGATTTTAGTGCCTCTACATGGGTAAAAATCGACACCGGCAACACAGCCCTTTTAAAAATCGACACGGACGACACGGTCGTTTTAAAGATCGACGGACATGAACAAATTGAATAGAAGGTATAGTTATGTATGGTGATAAAAATCGACATAGTGACACTGCCCTTTTGCTTAAATTCGACACGGCGACATGGTCAAACTAGTTTGTACGCATGTAGAAGCACATTTTAATTTTTACTATTTGTTAAGCGGGGTAAGGCAGGCCAGGCGATCTGTATTTTATGTAGTGCTGTTCTCGGTCCACAGAAATGTTTCTTTTAGGGAGTGGTAATTTTTTAACAACAGGGGGGGGGGGTTGTTGGACTTTGGACCCCTTGAAGGGGGTGGACCAAAAAAATTTGGACCACTCTTGAGGGGGGGGACCAAAAAATTTGCACCCCTTTTTAGTGAAAAAGCCCGCGCATTACTATAGCTCAAAGGGGTCGGCCGCACCCAATTTCAAGTCGCCTGAGGGTGGGGGGACCAAAAAAATGTCGACCCCTCCCGTGGGGGGGGGGGCAAAACAAATTCGACCCGCTCGCGCAAAAATCCACCGACCCCCCTGTTGTTAAAAAATGACCACTCCCTTAACTGAAATTGCTTTTGATTCAGGAAAAACACAGAGACCTATGTTCACCGTCTGTTAACGAAACGACCCAAGCGATTGCCTGCTGTTGACAACATTGAAGAGGAACAGGTAAAATATGATTTTCATGTAGACATATTATGATATTTGATCTGTAGACTGTTATGCAAATCCGTTTTCTTTTATGATTATGCCATTTTTCGACAGGAGCACGATTCAAAAAAAAAAAAGAGAAATTGAAAAAAAAAAAGATTATGATTATGGAACCGAAACTGTCCCCTAATTGGTTAATTTGTTGCTGAAATTTTACCATCCTCGCCAAGCCTTATACATAATAGAATCGGGGTCATACAAATTCGATAACTGATCTATTGATTTGCTCTACATTAATACACTTTAAATGCACTAAGCGTCTAATAACTACTTTCAGGAACCATCACAGCCAGAGACGCCCAAGGCGTCGGGCACTCCAGTGTACCAGACCCTGTTCAAGAAGGACACCCCTCAAGAAGAAGACTCAGAGGTGGAAGAAGACTACTACTTCTCTGACTCCAACTAGGAACCTCAGTCATCCCGTCTGAGAGTTTCAGCTAAGTGATCCATGTATCACATTCTGCAAAGTATGAAGTTGATAAAATGAATCTTCCCCTGTAAATGTTCTCACTGTTCTACACCGGTACAGTTTGCCACACAGTTTTAGTTAGTGGTTAAAATGCTACAGTTTTATTGGCAAACGCTTTGTTATCATCTGCTCCATGGAGGTTTAGGTGTTGTCTTGATTCTGGTAATGGAGATGCTGCTTACCTGCTAGATGTTGTTAAATAATGCATCGACCTTGTTACTACTGTATTTTATCATTACTTTACAGTTGTATTAGTACTTAAACATGTACTATATAAGAATGTACCAAAAAAAAAGTGTATCATAGTAGAGGTATAAGGTTGATAAATTGCAGGGTTCCCACCCGTCACTTAAAAGTCAGTTAAGTTTTATTTCCTTTAAAAGTCATTTTGAAAAAAGAACATCATATTTTGCCATTTGTTTTCAGGATTTTTGAGAAAATTTCGGTTAAAAGATATATTTTCAGCAAAATTTAAAGAATGCACCATTTGACTTCTGGGTACCGTTTTAAGTGAAATGTGGGTTATCCATGGAATTAGTACTAAATGTGTCCGGTAAAAGAATTATTTCTCAGTTAAATGTCAGTGAAACTGTAACTCGAAAATAGTGGGAACCCTGAATTGTACGATCATGTGTTCACACGAAATTAGTATGACAATTACTATACATAAGTACACATGCTCACGTTAATACACATATCTTAGTTGCCTAGGCTTCAAATCATATTTGAGAAAGGCTGAAAAAAAAACATTATATGAACTCACGAAGAATACGCCCTCAATTTGGTTCGAGTCCTTATTAGTTATGTCTTTTATTTTACTTCCTGAATAACTGTAAGAGGGCATTACTAATGCTAGTCGTCGATAGTAATACCTACAGCTTTTAATTTTATCATGCAAAATGCGCACTTTACCTTCTATAGTAACTAGCAGAATGCTGTTGAAATACCCTATAATAGTATATGCTTGATCGGCAGTTTATATTGGTAACGTACTGGGAATTACTGTAGATTACTTGCAATATGTACACTATCCTATTCCTGGTAGGTTCGATAAGTGCCGTTTTGATGTGAGTTATAAGGTTTTATCAGTGATGAGGTTTTATTCTTTTTTGGTACTCAACATACAAACAGCTCTATTTTATTACCACGCACATCTTCCCCAAATCACATTTTGTCTTATAATGTCTTTAAGATACTTTCTTTTAGTTACAATGGCAATACGGTAGTGCTAATATCACTGCTAGGCATAGAATATACCATGGACAACTAGTATACATCTTGCTCAGTTTTGATAAATGAATTATTTGATCAAGTTGTAGGTTAAATGTCTATTTTGTTGAGAAACCTCTACCTTAATCCAAGTTTAAAGATCCGGTTTTATTAAACTGATAACATGGGCAACTTTAAAAACAGGCAGCTACAGTGCTCACCATTCAGGACGTTTATGTCCGTCATCAGGAGCAGTTACTCACAGAATGGCAGAATGTATTTGTATTAAAAAAGAGACATTTTAAGAAATAATATGGAGTTAAAAGAATAGAAAAGATAAGCAGTTTCTGTAACCTGACCCACTCATTGTAAATAATACAGTGTAGTCAGTTGTTGGAGATAGGATTACACCTAAGACATGTGTATCTAATTTGTTGTGAAAATAAAATACTGTATAAACTCACATCTGGCCTATAGTATTCTATTACTTAGGAGCCACTGCTATGGGCTAGCGATTTCCATGTCTCCATGTAGTAGAAAGCAAAAATAATACCATAAATTCTCGCGTATAAGCTGTACCAGTCTCGGACTCCCATCCCAACACTGCTCCGCTCCCTCTCCTGTGTACTATAAAGTGGTTGGATAGACGCTGACTGACGCTGAAGCTGTACCCACATATACTTTATAAATGATACACCTAGACTTTTAGGGAATTCCTTAACTAGACCGCATGTCTGGGGTCCATTTTAGTTCATGTTCTGTAGCAAGAAAAAACACGTGTACGAGAATTTATGGTACTGAATATATACATGTATATCACGGTATTATATTTGAAATAGTGAGATAAATCTGTTCACAGGGACAAACGACCATCGTATATTTATATATTTACATATTTTATTCCCATCCTTGTACAGTATCACATACTTATGTCCAGGCTATGTACATCATCTGCCAGGAAGTATGTATGTATGTGGCGTCACCTGGGAGTCCTCTCAAGAACTAATCCGATAGTGCAAAAGCATATATGCACTGTCTTTCTATGTAAGCCTGAGCAAGTTGCAATACATTCAATTTTTAAGCTGGACAATTCTGCGAGAGTGCTTCAAACTAATTTTTTTTAGCATCGAAGAAATGTAGGAAATGTAGGCATTACCCTCTATTGAATATTAGATATGCCTAATATTATTAGACCGATTCAAATGCACAATTTGGGAAAGGATACCTAAATTGCATTGCATATTGTCGCATGGTAGCTATGTGATCAAAATCACTTTCACTTTCTGTGATACTTCCATACTTTGGATATGAAGTACGATGCCGTGTTGACTAAAGAAAGTCCGAAAGGTAATCATTTAAGAAATATAAAAATAAACCCATTGTAGACCGTCTAAAGCCTATGAAGTCATATGAGGGATAGAGCTCAGACATGGTGGACAACGAACACATTATTTCTAGGTGAAAAGGTACTGGGGAGACATCCAAATCTAGCTATACAAACCTCGGGGTCTACGTCAGCAGCAAAATGTGCTCAGGTGCGTCGTCCGGACAGAAAACACAGAAAGGACTTAATTCATGAATACTCACAGAGCATATTACTTTATAAATAGAATATAAACCTTTTTTCATTGTTCACTATACTGCATGGTTTTAAATAGCCAGTTCAGCAAAGGCAACTTCTCAGTTTAAAGTAACTCATTTGTTGAAGTCAACAGAACCATAAATGCATATATTTGTTCCAGATATAACAGTAGAGCGATGCCTTTGGAAAATGATAAATTAGTGTATGTCCCAAATGCGTGAAAGGGTCAATTACCAACAACAGTTTAGGGTTCTATTGTATGGCAAATACTGCCCGAGGACTGGTCACAAGATAACTAGAAATTAATTGTGGCAGCTACAGGCATTGCCTACTGATAAATATTGAGACATTCCATAACACTCTTGTGTCTATTGACAAAATGGGAATCAGATATATTGTAGTCAAAATATTAATAAACAGCAAATCTACAGCATATACTTATAATGCATATACACATGATGGATGTAATTGACGGGTTTGATGATACATGTGCGCTAACAAGGGTGAAAAGGAATATTAAGCACTTTGTATTTTGGTCATATAAACGGTATACATGTATAGGGGTGACAGAAGTTAAGCACTTAACGGATTCTTGTGCAGCAGACAGGGTGAAGATCTAAGCATTATGCCCATTAAATCATATACAGTGAAACTTCGTTATAAGGAACTCTGATATAAGGAGACCTTGCTTATAAGGAGCAGGTTTGTGTGGTCCCGATTTTTCCCTATACATTTATATAGTAAGAAAACTCTCTTAGAAGGAGGTGCTTTTACCTTAACCTCTGATATAAGGAGGTAATTTTGGCTCATTTCCTTATTTCGTACATGCAAACCTTACCCAGGGAAGTTATTTCTCAGGATTACAAGTCACATACTGCTTAAAGTCGCCCACTGCTCCATCCCATAGATGTGGGGAGAATACTTTTGTAGCTTCTCTAGTGAGGAAGAGAGATCAAAAGCTCCATGAAGGGTATCTAGAAGGGGTTTTGACTTGAAATGATACACACACCCATCTGAATTGTATTCAAATCAAGTCTATAAGAGACACATGTAGGGAGCGTTCTGTTGCTGGACCTTTATAAGGCTTACCTTGCTTATAAGGAGCAAATTGCACTGGTCCCAAGGTCCTCCTTATAACGAAGTTTTACTGTACAATGTACATTCATATATCTCTACGTTTATGCCTATGACCCAATACTGTATTACCATTACATGTACATGCATTGCTTGTGCCACTCTATTGAATCTAAATCCATAAATCGCTGTCCTGTCATATTAGTACCAGTAATTCAATTTGTATACAGATAACACTCCATGTCATTAAAATTGGTTCTGTTGACACTCGTGCTTTAAGATTCGCTCTTAGTTTTCAAGCATGGCTTAAATCTACCACAAGTCTATAAATCTAACGGAATTATGTTGTTCTATAACTGTATGTATCGATGAATTCGATAAATCAGACTTCAGATATATTTATGATTGAATGTAAAAAGTATACAATGTATCTGATTTTGTAAATGGGACTGAGTAGTTTGATAATAATTACATTATTGTCTCTTTTTTTGTGAGGACGTAGCCTCCTATAATTGTGGCTTGAGGTGGCTTCATTTATTATGTAATATCTTTGGTTCCACGATTTCGGCTATATGTATCTGTTGGAAGAATATGTGCAACAAGCAGAGAACGTCCACGTGGCAGCTGAGATTCAAGTCTATGCAGAGTTGTGTGATGCTTAATGCCAAAAGACTGGCAAATCAAAATTCAATATCTCACAGAATGGCTATCCCCGGCCCCATTATAAGATCTTTTCACAATATCTACACAACGGTATTAATAAATCATACTGTACAACTGCTTTATACCCTAAAATTCTTGAATTAGAAAACTCCCCTTTGTAAAAGTTTTAAGTGAATTGGATTCAATGCACAAGGTCCTACCCTGGGAAATAGAAGCAAGTATCTTTGATACATGTACACAACACACCATACAATGAAACAGTCACTCAACATTCTGCCCTGCATATCACAAGCCAAACAATACCTTAATATATCATTCATTAAGTATGTCTACATGTTGCTACCATTAGTGGGATAATTTCTGAAGGTGGGTTTATTTGAGAACTAACATTTCACTCCATAGGAGAAAATAATATCTGTATGAAAAATGCAAATTTAGAAACCTATCCTGGGAGTCCATGGTCGGGTATTTGATGTATAATTACGCTGTTCAGACCAGTCCATTTTATATATCGTTCTATTCCTCGATGCTGAATTCATCTAGGTGAACTTACATCGCTTTTTAGATGGGCAAATCTCCTTATAATACAATACAATGATACAATAAGAGTGAATATAGTTTTGTACAGGTGAATATCTCTTTACATCACTATGGCCATGTTAGCTTGTCCTTAAACTCATATCATATACAAGCTTTTCACTACGCACTTTAAAGACCCTTTCCACAAATAAATTACAATAAGTGAAATACATCTACAATGATTCTCTCCATACTGTGTAGCCTGTTTTTGGAATGCTCTCGCTATTGCCTTTTGTCAATGCGTTCCCGGCATCATGCAGTCACTACTGTGAATTGTCACTGTGCCTGAACTTGTCCAAGAAGCTGTTTCCTTCTCTTTGTCCTGTCATAGAACACCATCCCTCGGGGGGTTCCTGTAGTGTAGAGCCAGATCAAACCATATCACAGCTTTTAGCCGTCACCAGAACCATCAGACGTAGCCTCCCTCTGCCCAAAGAGGAGAGACCAGGCTGTCCCTGCTCCTTTTCGATTGGTTCGTTCAGCTTTGCCTGTTTTGTAACACACCAAAACCAAAGGTGGATAACGCAATAAGCTTTACAACAAGAAAGCACAGAACTGACAAGTTGTGCCACGGTCTGAAGGAACTGTTGTCAGCTTCCCAGAGTGGCCCATCTGAACGTTTCTGCTAGTGAAGGACAGGCATTGGCCAGTTCCAAATGAGCTCCTGCCCTACAGATAGCATCATGGGACACTCCATTGGGGTCAGTCATCCTCTCCATCTGGGCACAATCTAGACCTGCATGATCAGGGGTCTTTTCCCCTCATCATTACACACTCTTCCGAAAGTCGTTGGGGTCTGTCGGCACTGTGAGGTTGTACCCAGAGAGCATACCATCTACACAACTGTTCCTGTAGGCCTTCTCATCCAGTTTGGGTTTAAGGTTGCTCACCTTCTCACCGCTGTTTTTGGAGTTGAGGCTGTTGTCGCTGCGAAGCACGACTGGCCCATCATAGCCATGCGTCGTGCCATCGTTGTTGACTTTGCCATTGCTGTGGAGAATCCCCCCGTTGACCACCCCGCCACCATTGGGCATTGGGGTGAAGCCCTGTAACTCCACATTGGTGGACTTGGGCCTCGGCATGAGCACCTCGGTCACCTTGGCCGAGTGCTCACTGAGAGGAGCTTCTGTTTTCCGCCTGGTTCGGTATAAGATGATGAGTAACGCAATAACGCAGAGAATAAGGATGACCACAAAGGCACCCAGGATGCCCACTGTGATGCCAAACACCTGGAAGCGACTGTCTTGTCTTGGTATGTCTGAAAAGATAGAATATGTATAATTGTTACATTTGATGCTCAAGGTTTTAGCTGATCTCATTTGATACATCTGTGCATAGAAGAAGATGAGGGAAATGTCACGTTAGATACATTACTGTGTGATAAAATTTCTTAGTGTTGCAGGCTCATCCTTGTCTGAGTGCAAGCTCTTACTATTAAATTTTCATCTTTGCCCGTTGGTGATTGAATCCACCAAAATCATTAGAAATACTACACAGATTGTACATGCTATTCTGAGGAAACCTAACAGTTTCTTAAGCTATTGATTCAAAGCGAGAAGGATGGCAAGAGTGCAATCAATGCTGTGACGCATACCATTGACATCACTCGGTAGCTTAGTTTGTGTCTTGTTGGGAACATCAACTGGTGGTAATTGTTCAATTGAGGGCTCTGTTGGCTCATATGTTGCATCTGTAGAAGAAATTAAATCTGACATGCAAAGTCCTGATTGGTACATGTATAGCTATCCACTATTCAGATTCTTTTAGTTATTAGGTCACATACACCATGTAGTGCAACCACTTACATCTATATTACTGGTAGATATATTCTAAACCACTTAAGGCATAAGCGTAGATAAACTCTGAATGTGAAAATAGGGAAAGGCTTTCTAATATAACAAGTCCAGTATACCACTACTACTTTTACATCTGATTACCAGCATAGCCCTTCATTGTTTAAACTAGGTGTGTATAAGTGCTAATACTTTTTGTTTATGGGAATAACAGGAAGGAAGCCTACTTGTGCAAATGGGACAACAGATCCCAGGGAAGCGGACAGGTCGTCTACACCGTGGGGGTGGGCAGATGAGTTTTGAACAGATCACATGGCCATGGTCACACATGCACTGTCGGCAGTTTTCGATGAGCCAACTCTCGCCCGTACTGTAAGTCTCCCCTTCATGACGACATGTGCTAGGGGCATGGTCGTCTGATGGGAGGCAAGACCATAGGTTAGGTATAGAAAGGGACATGGAGGAGTTTATGAGTGTAAAAGCTATAAATCACAAAGGTATGCAAGCATTGTAATAATCAGCTTAACCTTAATCATTGAGGATCGGTTCTAAACATAACAATCATGGTTCTTAGGTTGTAGCTGCCATAACAGTTTCCTCTTAAAATTAGGAATAAAGCTTGGCAGGTAATTACTGTATATTTATACTGTAATTAAGTCCCATGACATTCATTGCTTACTGTCATTTGATCTTGACAGTACATGGATAATGAAGCTAGGTGACATGAACTTATCTATGAAATTATTTTGGTGCCATGACCAGGATAACAACATAAATATTTTGGTGCCGTGACCAGGATAACATCATAAATCATGTCACAAAGTATAACATATTCCTTACCAACACAGAATGGACAGCATTGACCCTTTTTCAGCAGTGTGTGGTTACAGGTGAGGAGGGGACAGGTCTGTGAGAAGCAGTGTACCTGGCCTGACCGGCACACACAGCTCTGACACGCATTCACCTTCCATGAGTCTCCATCAGCAAACTTGGCACCTGTAGAAGTGGTACAGCTGCGAGGTGTTTGCACGGGCGGCAATGGGAAGAAGTCATTCCCTTCTGAAGAATTAAGGAGAACGGGTGTTTGCAATAAATGTTTTTCCTTCCCACACCAGCAACATATTAAGACAATAGCTACTGACCAGAAAACGGTTTTACAGCTACACTGTAATGCCTAGAACCATGCCTCCTCGCTTTACCATACCCATAGTGTTTGAGGTTTGGTAGCCTATGGCGGCCTCGAAAATCTCTTCCAAGAAGATTCATTCATGTAAGGTGTTAGATAAGGGCAAGGCATCTAAAATACAGTGTAGGATATGCAATATCACCAAAGTAGTAATTCTTGGAGATATATTTAGTACTTTAAAACATAGGTAGCCCTGTGCAAAGTGTATACTTAGAGGCCTGAAGAAGTCTCTATTTATGCTTCGTGTGAAATTACAGTATCACAAAAGAGATAGTTGGGTATGGATGTTTAGTATTGCTCCCCTATAATGATAATTTCGCTGCTAGGTGATATTGGTCTGAACATAATGGTATAGACTTACCTGGACAGAATGGGCAGCACTGGCCGGGCAGTCTAACAGGCACATTGCAGAACAAAGGTGGGCAGTTCTCAATCTGACATAGCACTCCTCCTGCATGGCAAATACATTTGGTACAAGCATCCAAGGACCAAGTTTCTCCCTCAGTTCGGAAAGTGCCACCACTTGCCTGACACTGTGTTGGTTCGCCAGGGACTAGTGCATTTGGATCATCCTCTGTATGACATAATTTACAAGAAAAATAATGCATATTAGTTTTCTTCCACATAAACAGAATCGAAGTTGGCAATACTCTTGAATATTATACATCATACCATTGTTCAGTGAAGAAACTAGGATGCAAAGACTTGGACCCACAGGTTTGGGTTGGGATTATATCAATGATGTGAGTGTGGTTATTATTTTCTGGCTTAGATATCAATCCTTTGTTAATGATTTCCATTTATCATTCACAGGATATTGCAGGTACCATAAACTTTACTTAACCAGGGATGTAAATGTGTCATCGCATAATAGAAACAGGAAGCTGATCTTCTGTTAGCCCTTTCACAAAGTAGTCTCAGAGAATCCAGACAGGATTTCGTACGAGAAAAGATACTCAGAAAAGTTGAAAGATCCACTATGTTATGGGCTCACCTCCCCATTTCAATCTGGAAACCAGCCAGTATCTTCTGTATGTATGATAAGAATCTATGGCATGAAATGAGATGTCCAACTGACTATATTGTAGCTCCAGCTTCTAGTATCATGATGAATAAATCTACAAGTTTCCCCTAAAACACCCACTGAAACCTTATCTACATGGAGCATGCCACCCTACACCATATATGACTTTGTTCATGGATGACCTACCGGGACACGTGGGACAGCAGTCAGCCGGCCTGATGACTGGGTTCTTACACAACAGCACTGGACACGTGATCAGAGAGCACCACTCAAATCGGTCGTGACAAAAGCAGCGCCTGCAGCCGTCGTACCAAGTCTCGCCGTCCTCCATTCGCCGTCCGTCTATTGACATGCAGTGTGCGTTGTGAGGTGGCAGGACTGATCCAAAGTCAGTAGGAAGTATGCCTCTGTTGTCATCAGGTTCTGTTGAAATAGCAAACCATCTTTACAGAACAACCATTCACGGTCTGACGTTTTCACTTACATTACGTTTCCCCCTCATCATGTATCAAAGTAAGCCCTTTATACTAGCATCTGATCATACTTTCCTACCTTCTTTAGCTTTCTGTCCTACCTTTGGCCTGTTGTAACGCCTATCCCCTCCCCTCTCCTGCCCTTCCTCTTTCCCCTTCCCCACTCACGGATCAGGTTGTTACTACTGATAGCGTTCATTCAACCAACCCTTATCTGTATCAACAGCCATCAACAGCCCAATTGGGTCTACCTCTTCCCTACTCCTTCCCTAATCCCTGCATGCCTGCACCATAGTCTTCCTACCCTAGTTGTATCCTGCCTCCCCTCTACCTCTCCTCTACCTGTGCCCTACTCATACGTTACCTGTCCCTGGTTACGTATGTACCTCTTAGTGGAGCAAAGTTGCCATCATGATACAGATAATGTTCAATGATAAACATAATTAATGTTCATTTATACTGATAACGGTTGGAGGTACATAGATGCAGATTGCCCCTAGTTAAATTGATACACATCACGTTAGTTACTACACATCACATTGGCTGGTCACTAGATGTGTATAATCATCACCCCCTCCCCCGCCCCCGGGCCCGCCCCCCATAAACATCACGTTTGCATGCGTTTAGTAGCTACAACACATCACGTTTATGATACACATCACGGTTGTACGGGTGTGGGACCTTCCTTCAACCTACCTCGACACTTGCAGACTTTACAGCCCTTGTTGTTGTAGACGTAGCCATGGATGCACTTCTTCCTACAGGAAAACTCGGGACACTTCTTACACCGACATCTCTCACAACCAAGTTTATTTCTCTGCAAGAGGTCACAGAGAATTAGCAGAACTATTCCTATTGCTATCAAGGGTAGAAGGGTTTAAGACAACGGATAAGACATCTTTTACAGCATACGGGAGCGGTGGTGGTGCTACATGAACCCTTTAAGGGCCGCATAGTGCTTTAAGTAATGTACATTCTCCTCGGTCATCATGATGCATGGATGCAGCCCTAGTGGGTCTACTCGCCAGGGCTGCATTCATGCATCATGCCGACCAAACAGGGGTTTTACACTTTAACATGGTCGGAATGGTGCATGAATGCAGCACTGGTAAGTAGACTCACGAGGTCTGTATTCATGCATCGTGCCGACAAAGGGAAGCGCCCATTAAATCCCTGTGCGGCCCTTAAAGGTTTAAAAATCACCATTAGTTCTACATCGCTATGTGTAGGAATTTGAACAGTGAGTGAGCCACTGGCTTACCTTGAATCCGTAAACACAATTCTTCTTGCACCGGGTGAGTGACGGGCAGAGCGGTCGTTGTGTTATACTGTCTACACACTCACACATCTCTTTACCATACTCATTAATTCTGTACCCAGATGGACAGTCGAGATTACATTCCTCTGTTGGATCTGGGTCTGAAAATAGGAGAGAATTTGTACAGTAATCAGGTGAGGTCGCGAGCCCATTGAGAGCGTAATTGTGGACATAATGTAGAATAGACTACATTCTGATTCTATATACACTTTCAATAGTTCAGAACAGTACTTGACATTCGTGTTATAGCCCCATGAACACCTATAATATGGTACATTTACCAACCTGGGTTACATTCGCACGTATAACATCCCCGTTCGTCTTGTTTCCTGCCATTCCAGCACAATAGCGTACAATTGTCGTCTGATGGACAATGTGGGGGCAACGTGACAAAGATCTCATCTGTAAAATTAAATACGATACCATAATGTTAATAAACTTATGGTAAGCTATAGGCCTACTGTGAAATGTTATGAATATAAACAAATTTACATCTAGTATTACATGGATCAACCATCAGTAGGTATTCAGAGAGATCCCAATCTACCATTTTCTAGAAGGCACGGAGAGCTATAAACCTATTTATAGTATAATAGTTTAGCAGCAAAAGGAGATCTAAACCATGTGGTTATATACGTGTATGTTAGAAACTAGAGACAAGGGACCACCAGACAGAAAACTCTCAAATGCTATTGTCTTCTAGGAAAAGGAAAACGGAACCAGCTATTCCCAAACGCCATGCGAGAGTTATCATTTCGCCACTGTCACTGGTAGGAGGTGGGTTGGTTTTGAAACTTGGGATTCTGAGAGTGGTGAGCCGTACTGATGAATGAGTGTACCTTTGGCCATATACTTCATACCCTCCTAACCACATTCTCATCCATCAGCACACTGCTATAGTTCGCTATACAATACACCATAACGCGCAGTTCTGGAACCGATGGGTATACAATGCGATATGGAAATAGATGGGGACACAATACGACGTCGAGACAAGGAGAGCACTCCGTGAGCGCATCGCTGTCATACTCGCTCAAAAGAGAACCCTTAGTAGCCCGATAGTAGCATTTGCTGTGGGCATTGTGTAACTTTTCATGAGGGGATTGATGTTTTGGTATCAGGGAAATAGTCAGCGTTGGAAGGGTCACGGTCCCATCATTAGTGCCAGGCCCCCTAGGGGACGGGTGGGGAGAGGCAAGGTCCCTACAGACTTCTACAGGCCTGTCTAAGCTGCCAGCAGCCAATAGGCTTATCGTGGCAGGCCAGCAGACCCTGGATGACCTCCAGGAGCAGGAGGATACAGACAGGGGTCGTGTCCACCCTGAGTGCAGGCACTGGAACACATATCCCACGGGTAATGCAGCAATTACCGGCAATACTCTAGAGCCCTCCCCCCCCCCCCCTCCCAGCTAGCCACACATTTACCGTCAACCAGACAGTATGGGTAGGATGTCGTCCGGGATGTATTATAGAGGGTGTGGTGAATCAAGAATGCATGCAGTCATAATATCTGTCTTCAGTTCATAACCCTGTCCACCCAGCATCATACGGAGAGACTAAGTAGGCCTAAAAGAAAAGGAAGGAAGGAATGCAGGAAGGAAAGAATGATGGATGGATGGAAAGGGAAGGAAGGGAGGAATGAATGAAGGAAGGAAGGAAGGAAGGAAGGAAGGAAGGAAGGAAGGAAGGAAGGAAGGAAGGAAGGAAGGAAGGAAGGAAGGAAGGAAGGAAGGAAGGAAGGAAGGAAGGAAGCCAACATTGCAGCTCCCTCCTTATACATTGTATAAGTAAAAGCCAATTTGGTAATCCATTATAGATATATCAATGTGCGTGGACATAGTTGAGAGTGACTCTCTTCGTTATTAACCCTTATTGCCATCAATTGTCTATCTGATGATAGACCCCCTAACTCATATATCAAATTAAACGCACAGATTGCAGTATATCTAGATCCACACCTGTGCATCTGTTTACTCAGGTGTCACCAGCCATCACCAGGTCACGTGCTAATACCTGCCTCCATGGCCTGTGACGTCCTAAGCACGTCACATGACCTGAGGAGCAGTCATGTGACCTAAAGCCAGTGAAGGGTCACCAGCCGACCTCAGAGGTTGTCATATGACCATAACTACTAGTAGCCATGGCAATCATCATTCATACGTTAATTCCCGGTGTTAATTCATTCTCATGATGTATCGACCCGCCGTTGAGTACCCATTACGTCCACCCCCTCTCTCAACTAAAGTTGACATTGAAACTTACAGAGATCATATTTTCCCATGACATAGGCCGACACGTTGAATTTTACATGAAGTTTATTATTTCTCTAGTATTTACCATTTTCGCAGCAATAAGTTAAATCAACTTGCAATATGTCATATATATTAAAGTGATAGAATGTATTGAAGTAGAGAATATGATGCATCTTTTTGGACATCTACGCTTCCATTCAGGATAGTTGATACTGCACTATATTGATGATAACGTTCTGTTCTGTCATTTTTAACCTAGGTCTGCCTATAAGTACCAGTCTACATATTCCTAGCTTAAAATAAGTTGAGTTCTTGCAAATAAAAGATACTTCTGGAATACGCTGCAGATCGAGGTTTTCATCCAATAGTTGCATGATGGCAAAGCTAGATAGTACGGATAGTGGCTGAACATGGAAACTGAAAACCCGGACTGAAAAACAAACAGCTAAGCTGATCTAGGAGAGACGCAGAGCCAGTTGGATATGTCATAGTGTACAAACAATGTAACAGGTTGCAATTGAGTCGCACTTGTTACCGTGGCAGTGGGACAACAATGTTTTTGGCGCCAAAGTAACATATGTGTGGCAGACGACAATTCCATAGGTACCGGGTATTGCCACGGAGAAAGTAGCGGATACAGGATTTGGAAAAGGAGGGGCAGTCTAAATCCTGAGCTATTTCGGGGCACTTATCATTCCTGAAACTCTTAACTGCAGGCAGAAGGTAGGGGCACTGGAAAAGTCGTCAATTCATGATTGGTACGATGCACAAGCTTATATATTACCCTACATTTCTACACAGATAGGTGTGAAAGTGGCGGGGAAAGTGGAAGGACCTACGTTATGAAAAAAAAACACACTAGAATGCAACCTGTATATCGATGTTAATCCTAGTTGTCTACTAGCTTCTCCTTATCGATATAATTTCAATAATTCACCATCCCTATAATAAGGGTCCCTATTTATATTATAGTGACACATATGTGACTTTCGTTGTAATGAGTATAATATGGAAATACATTGTACCTATGAGATAAATCCTACTGTATTGGTAGTCTAATACACCATCACCATGGTTCACAGCTTGCAGACCTACTGGAGTAGAAGGCAAAGCATATGGTTGCTGATAGTTGGAAACATGACCTATTGCCTTGACGGTTGTTGACCATTCATTGTCATTGGAGTTTCTCCTCAATCTTTATTTAAAACTTGGGGCTGGGCCAATCTCTGACAGGCTGATGAACAGATGGACTTCAGTCAATCAGAGTGCAGTTAACAAGAGACCGCAGGGTGCATGATCCCGGAACTGTCTCCATCACAAAGTGGAGGTCAGATGGTGCAGGCTGGGATCTGCGCAGATCAGGAGCAGCTTTACTTCCCTCTTGCTACCTCGTTCGTGCTTCATGAGAAGTGATTGCATCCCAAAGTCTTATAGTATACATGTGTACC
This sequence comes from Harmothoe impar, assembly GCA_947462335.1. Lineage (NCBI taxonomy): Eukaryota > Metazoa > Annelida > Polychaeta > Phyllodocida > Polynoidae > Harmothoe > Harmothoe impar. Next base: position 61,368,980 of record OX381704.1, read on the forward strand.
AAGGACCCCAAAACCTTGATACATTAACTAGTTTTAATTCCCTCATGTCAAAAAGTAAATATAGTGTACCAGCACCATCTGATATGTAGGTACTGCAAATCATTGTACAAGGAGAGCCATGTCTGGCTAGAAGCCATATGACACACTGAAAATTCCGGGGGTTAGTCAATGCTAATATATCTTAGTCAAAACCACTAACTTATCAGCATTATTAAATGAAACTAAGATTTTGCTAAACTATGACTAACTTTTTACTAACCAGCTACCCACAGGAATTCCCCACCAGGTGACAGCACAAGCAAATCATGAGATTTATCTATGTGATAAGATTGTAATTGCACTTGTTATCATGCTTAGAGGTAAACTTTTCTAATATTGAATATGATATGGGGTGTAACTTAACGTATGTATATATCTACTTAGCCAGATTCTTTTTTTAAAACTGATCAACCTATTCCAATGAGGTTTTCTGAATGGGACACCTTTTTTGTGTTTTTGATAAATGCATATATCAAAGACAGACTCAAGTCTCTATATGGCCACTTCTACAGGACAATAATTGTTATGTAGCCAAACTGGCTTCAATGGATGGAGTTACCATTGCACAGGTAACTCATGCTGTGGTTGTTGAATATTAATCAGGGCCATGCCACTGACTGGTAATAGATGTACTAATCACTAATGGATGACTACTGTAAATTCTTGTGTGTAACCTGTGGGTTATACTAGAACCAAACCTCTAGTGCAGGTTATACAATATTCTCAGGTTTATAGGAGGGTAATACAAAGGTTTTTCAAAGTATAGTACAGTACTAAATTCACAATTTTCAAGCCCTAGGTAGAGGTTATAGGATTCTCTCAAAGTCGGGATGTGGGTTATATGTGCGATGCGGCTATACACAGGAATTTATTGTAGCCTCATAAGTTCAGGTGACCAGGGCAATGCTAACTTTTAGCTAAGGGTTAGCAGCAAAACACTAAGATAGGATAGGAATTTTGGGCACGTAAATTTTGCTAATGATTGTACAGTACTTTAATGTGTTTGCCATTGGTCGTCAAGATGCATGAATGTAGCATTGGCGATTATTCTGACCAAGGATGAAAATACGCGTCATACCGACTTTTCGGGAATGTATCAACCCTAGAGGGTGGGTATGGTGATTAGTGAGTTACTCGCCAGGTTGTACTCATAATTAAATAATGCATTAAATGGCATAATGCATTAAAGCCGTTGGTGGTCTTTACGGGGACAAATATGATGTATGTTTCTCCTAAAGCAATATCGTGTGTAATAATGGCCCTTAAACTTAAAGGGTTGGGGTGGTATAGCTGGCAACATTCCCTTCCACCAGAGTGGATCCCCAGGTACGTGAGGTACCTGGCCAAAGGTAAGGTGTAATATTTGACAACCAACTGGATCGTGAAATGGACATTACATGACACAATGGCATGGCAGGCGACCTTGCATCGTTCAATGCCAATAAAGTGGGCTTATGTATGGAATGGCAAAAGGTTGCCCAGGTGGCAAGCCCAGGTGTAGAGGGGGTATAGAGAAAAGAAGGGAGGTGCATTCCAAGAGGGAAACTCAGTGGAAACGATGTCCTGTCATTGACGATAGTATTGTCTTGATGGGCATTCATCCACAGGTATCACTGTATTCCAGGATTCATGTATGCGTATGTCTTTTCACTTACTACACTGCAAGAATCTTTAGAATGTCTTGTTTTTAAGGAGAAATAGCTATGCCTGCTATAGCTGCTTGTGAAAAACCGTTTTACAGTCGACTAGAATGGACTAGGTAGGCCTATGCAAGCAAGGGCAATTAAAGGTGTGTAAAGAAACAAAAAACCGGCACGGATGCATGGGGTCCACGGGGCCCGCTTCTCCGTTTGGGGTGCAAAAACAGATGTTCTAATGATATTTATAATTGTCTTGTTCCGACTCATTTGGCGCGTCGCTTTGTGATACATTGCTGTTTACTACCTCTGCTACTTTTCAAACAATGTTCACAAGTCATAACATTGTTCGTAACGCCCATAATCCTAATATCATTATTGTATGGAAGGCGATTTCACCCTAGCATTTACGGTTAAATCATGAAAATAACGTCATCCCAGCTAACAAAAATACGTTATTTTACGTCAAAATAACGTTTTTAACGTTATATAACGTTTTGTCACCCTAGAAAGACGTTGTAAAACGTTTTTTGTTCACTGGGTGGTTTAGATAGATTGAGTAACTCACCGTCACAGACTGGACAGCAGCGTCCGGCCACCTTGCGGGGGTGAGAACACTCTATGAGGCAGGAGGCTGCCTGGCAGTACCTCACCCCGTCCTCACACCTACAGGTGGTACACGCGTCCTGCTCCCACCGCTCACCGTTAACGTACCGCTCCCCGTCCACCGCCATGCAGCCTGCAACACAAGCACACCAGCAGCTTGAATAGCATGCAATACATGGTATTATAAACATATTTGTCTTAATGGCCCCTACCAGGATGCGCTATACAGCACCATTTTGTTTTATAAAAACCGGTCCTTACACTACCATGTTGTCGATTTGTATATCCACAAGCAACCGAAAGAACTACAGAAAATGTCACCTCCTGTATAAAGGTGTTTTTTTTAGATCAACTGTAGAATACATGTATGCTGTATTTAATGGTATAATTCAAGAATTCAATTTTAAAATGTCAACAAGACAGTTCTGACTTGCTGTGTACATTTAATTCATCTAGGGGAAGGTTGTCAAAATTGCCTACTATTAGTCTGATTAAATAATCAATCTCCGTTCGGCAGGTACTGCGCTCTAGGCACTCACTTCATCTCTGCCAAAACCTTCCTCCGCGCATAATTAGGGACGGTTTTTGACCCCCTACGCATCTTTTAGGAATTACGTTATTTCAAATGAACTTTTCGATTGTGTGTACTACATCAGCTTACCTTTACAGACATGGCAGCAGGGTGACTCGTCCCCCAGCCCCAACCAGCCACACCCATGGGGTGGCGTGTTCTCACATTCCGCCGTGGAGCAGAAGACGAGCTTGGACTTACAGGAGCAGGTGGTGCACGGTTTGGGGCTCCACTCCTCCCCGTGCTGGTATTCCACATCTCCGTATTTACACGTTAACCCCAGATCTGGAACAGAGCATAATGTGGGTGTCATCAAATGGCGTTTAGATAAAGGAGATGAAATAAATCCGTGATTACTAATTAGAGAATGGGCAACGACTTTCTTCATCCCGAAACTGCATATGTTGTTCTATAATCATACTATACCGTGAAGTTGTCCATTGTCTTTGTAGAACAAATACAGGATAGTGCATTCCTTATTTCACTTCAATGCTATGAAAGACGTATCAATAAACTAACAATATCAAACGTGAATGAGATACATACTGAACACAGAATCGTCTGCACCAACAGTCGGTTATGATTGGCAATTGATTGACCATTAATCGGCCATTGAGTGGTTTCACCGAATGTTGTACATTACAAAACAAATAATTAAATCATGTCTAGACCAATCAACTGTTGTCCTCATTGCACTTTCTTACTATAATGAACGACAGGAAGCGTCTCTCAGACCATATCAAACGCCCAGGCATTTTTTGCTGATTAGCAACACCGTCTGTACTCCATCGGTTTATTGATATGATAGGACTCTGAACACTTAATGAGCGTACATGATATTTTGGATGCATTAAATATAATTATATAAGCATGTTGCAACCAGCCGTCATCACACTTTTTGTGGTTGCAGAATGTTTGTTCCTTCGTTTACACATGGCTTTAGAAAATACATAAAAAACACCTGAATTCCTTGGGTGACTTATTTCTTAAATCCAAACAAAAATGGCACTCGTAAGATGTGTTTCTCTAAACAGTGGTGTTCTTTGAGCAGTGGAGGGCCCCTAAGTGCAGTGAAGTGTTTCCCTTAGGAGGGGACTTCTTTTCATACTTACAGGCCCATTACCGATGTCCTCAGCTGGGACTGCCACACAACTATACATGGGACACCTGGAACCAACATGTTCTGCAGTTCCAACACTTTTCCACATTTGATACCACAGTTATAGCTCATCGTATCAAAAGCCAAAATAATCGGTTGAAAGAAAATTTCGTATGAAAGTGTATCCAACCAATTCAAGTAAATTATAGGATAAATGGACAATCATAATAAGGGGGCGGGGCGTAGACAAGGGTCTCGAATCAAGGGGGGGGGAGCTATATCGGGGCTATATGGTTTTATATACTAGGTTTACATCGTCGACCCCCCCCTTTTTTTCTTATGCCAGTGAAGTGTCAGGAGCGTTGACTCTACCCTTCATAATAATGGTGTTTAATGGTATGTTTTACACGTCATGACCAACACCTAAGAGGACGTCGTCCGGTTAGCGACATGGCTAGGACACATGTTCAGCACATGTAGGCCTCCGCCCAATAGTGAAGCAGGAAATGTGCCATATTTCCTGGTGGGAAAAAGGTGCACGGTGTTATTTGTCCTGACACTATGATAAGCCATGTGTATGATCGCTGACACAGATGACGCTCTGCATGGGTCACCATCTTGACATTGTCATCTCTATCACGGACCAGTCCAGAATGATCTCTATCACGGACCAGTCCAGAATGTATGTTTGTACATGTGTAGCCTATATTGGACAACTATTTGACTCGACCGATTTCATGTAGTTGTGTTGTTGTTTTTTTCATTAGGGGAATCACAATATGTAAATCTATGTCCAGGTGTCGAGGCCAGTATTCATTAAAGACATATTGAGAGAGACATATTGGTACATATTGATAAACAACATGGGAATCTCTTAAAATCGACAGGCAACATGGGCCCTGGTGACAAGGATAGCAAAAACACCATGCAGTGACAGTGGTCATCTCTTAAAAACACACATCCAATAAAAACAAGTAAAATAAACCCAACTATAGTATATGTTATGGAAGACATGGCAAGTTGTATGCAGTGTAAGGCATAACTTGTAAAAACAGCCATCTTCTTGTGTGAAATAGCATATTCACACGTGTAAGCTATACACCTCTGCTTGTCAAGTCAACAACAGATGACTTTCTGTCACTGCGAATCTCGTCTGCTCCCTTACATCCGGGTGTCCACGTGACCAGACCTGGCGGGAAAGGCCCGTCAGATGTGTATTAGGGTGATGGCAGGGGTGATGGGTGGGAATGGTGTCTGTTTGTGGAGAAACAAAAAGAAACTCTAGTCTCACTTTGAAGTATGTTTGGTGAAGCATCGTGAACCACAAGACTTGTGGGAATGGCCGAGACCTCGTGCCACTCATGGCATCTAGTATGACAGGCGAAATATGAGAGAAAATACGTCAAACACACCAAGGAGGTTCCACGTTTTAGATGAAGCATTGCTAAAATTTGCAGAATGCCTGAACAAAAGGCCTATTAACAAGTCTTGCAGCAGAGTCATGCCACTCATGGTGGCTTTGGCAGAGGAGTCACAGTGACTTGGGTCACATCATTTTGCTCTGGTCAACTAATCCTTTTAGTTTAGGCTCTGGAGTTTTCTTTGAAAATGTCAATTCAGATAACTGTTGCCTCTGTTTAAGGGGAAAATCACTTGATTGCTTGCTCTTGTTCAGCTCATGCGATGAGGCAAATAAAATCATTCAACCCCAAACTCGAACTCTGAGATATACAATACGTACCATTTGCATTGGAATCTCATTTGATGCCAATTGTGTCGGCGGGTGCGTCTGCCTTATTGGCCCTTGCATATCAAATGAATTGGTCATTCTCAATTGTGGAGTCAACTATATAGAACCCTCAGAAAAGGGGGGGAGTCAAGTAATGTAACAGATACATGAGAGTCAACATTGATTGACCCTCCTTTACCAGGAGGACAAAGCTTGACTTGAACTTGTAGAGTCATTTCGGTCCTTATCGTTTCTTCGGTCTACAATATACGGGGTCTATAATACTGGTGCACAACATGAATCTATTCAATATCAGAATGCACTATGTATAGGGCTTGGTGCATGTGTACTACGTACAATACCCCTACCCCGCAATCCTACATTGGGCCCTGGAGCAGGGTGATATGGGTACATGCCAGCGATATAAGGTTAAAATCAGCGGAACTGCGCAATACCAAGGCAATACCAATACCATACCAACTGACATTCTTGATGATCGGACACACACAAAATGGGCATACCAACTGATCAGTTGTGCTTCAATGTGAAAATAATAATTTTGGCAATATATCCTGTCCATATAAGTGTACTATTCACACTGCGCCTACATTTCCCCCCCCCCCTATTTTCACTCCTCTCATTTGGTCCTCTCCATCCACCTCCAAGTATGTTCTAATTCCCCCCGCAATACTCCTACATTATAAGATACTATGATGTATTATGGTTGATATTGGCTGGGATGTGCTAGTATGGATGGGTGTGTTCGGTGAGTCTGTAACGTACATTTTGTAGTATCCAGTCACTACTGCTGGCACGTGGCCATGAGCCGTGTTTACATCCACCATACACATCTGGTCCCTCCCCCTCCCCTGCCTGCTGAATGCCTGTCCCTCAAATCACAATCCATATCAGACTCACCCCCAGATAAATAAAGGCGTGGTCAGGTCAGCCAAGAGACTCAATTCTAAGAACACCAACTTCTCTTGTTCAGACCCCCTGTTTGTATTAAGAGTGGAACTTAATATGAGGGGATTTCTTAAACCGAAAGGTATTATCTTAGACAACAGGAAGTATCTTTTAAAGTTCTGGAGAATAGGGTGGTTTAAGTGGTACCCTCTGCTAAGAAGAAAGTAAACCACCAGCCTGGTGGGATTTCATCCGCCATTCATCCACCGCCCAGTTATGTCAGTCATCTTGGCTGGGGTCAGGCCAGTGCCTCTCCCAACATAACAACTGCTAGGGCCTGCCACGATAAGATAAACACATAGATAGAACAAAAAAACTAATGAGTCAATGTTGATAGCCAGCATTCTGCGCAGTTGTCAGGTCTATTTCCACTTGTGTCCCCTGCCCCACCCCCGTCCTTTCTTCCATTTTTTTCTGACCCGGAAGTGCATGTATAGACCCTGGAGAACTGTGGGAAAGCCCTCTACATTGGGGGTTTATGATGGAACTACGTCATGGGCCATTGTGTTCTAGTCTAGAGTAATTGAATTCTTGTATAAAGTAAGGAGGGCGAGGTCAGAATCTGCCATCTCTCAACTTTTTATATAGGGAGAGCAATACATCTTTATAAATATAACACAGAAGAGAGCCAGGTGGTAGTGATATATCTTGGTACCACATAAAAAGATTGGCAAAAGTAGGAACGAATAGTACTGTATAGGAGGCAGCGAACAGAAGGCTTAGTTCAGCCCAGATCTTGAACCACAACCACAACCAAATCACTCACAAGCAGAACTATGATAGCATACAAAAGGTTAGAGGTTCATAAATGATTATGTGGAAACGCAAGCATCAGGTGGTCTCTTAACTACCCAAATCCCCTTTCATTATAAGAATCGTAATTAAGACTGCTGGCATGCTATAAAGGCTGTGACGGTAGGCACCAGCAAAACAGACCATGAGTTGAGTAAAACTTGCCTCTATAAGATCAAGAAGGTGAGGTGTCAAAATGTTCCCAAGAAGAAGGTATCGAGTTACAAACTAGCCCAGAAACCTAGCAGAAATTAATGTTTCCAAGCCTTGCAGTAGTCTCTATGGCAGCCTGACCTTAACTTATGGGGTGGCCATCAACCGCTTTCTGTCAGTAACACATCTTAAGTCAATAAATTGTATAACTACTCCCTGATAAATGCAGGCGATTAGCATTGGACAAGTGTCCCTGAAGATGGACATGACAGCCTCAATGGATGTGGGCCTGTTGGGCGCTGATTTAGCCTTGCTGTGATCAAAGGCTAGGCCGTGGTCAACACACCTCCAAAGCTTTCGGCAGCCATCAATCTGATGAGACAGAGGCGTGTCAGGTCTCACAACATTGAATGCTTTCATGGGTTGGCTGGAAGCAGCCAGTCGGCACAGGCGGGCCAATACTGCCTCAGATCGCTCACGCGCCTCAAGCTTTGATCTGGAAGACTGTGTCTAGTGGGCAGGGCATATCTCATTCTCTATAGAGGGCGTCTATGGTCATATCCAAGGTTATATACTATTATGAATGATGTAAGACTTTGACCAATGTATTCTACTAGAAGCTACTACTACTAGAGCTATTAACTTTTGCCTGTTCATGCACAACAGTAGCCACTCAACCCGTCCAATAGAACTGAACCTACATGCTGATTATGATATATGGGTATAGGTGTAATGCACGCTTTGATAGTTATCGTTGTTGCCATGCAATATGTCATGAAAAGAATCCTTGAAAGGGCTTCTATCAGATTAGTATAGGCCTACATTGTGAATGACTCAATGATAATGTGGCGTAGTTTACTTGCCCAAGGTGTGGATCACGGTGGCTTTATCCAACCATGAAGATCTATTCGTGATCTTAATCTGCCGGTGAGTGGCAATACCCACCATAAACTGTCTTTTATCCTGCTCGTCCGTCTGCTTCTCCTACTTCATTTGTACCTATCAATCTAATTCCCTCTCACTGCCTGCCCCATCCACAGAGACGGACTAATGTATTTGGATTCGGTGTATCATTGTAGGGCCTACACTGTTAAAAATCCCCCATAGAAAAAACGGTGATTCACTGTCAACGATTGATGCCAAGCCTTCACCGCTTATTTTAGGGTCACCGTTCTTTGGAAGTCACCGTAATTATATACGGGCTTTCACCTTTATTTCTAAACAATGACTAAGGAGGCTTAATAATTATTAGCTATTGTAGTGGCTCAAACTTTTAAGGATTATTTCTTTTATATACTGATTTGCATAGACAGATTATTCTGCATTCATAATTATGTTTTCAATTCACTACAATTATTCCCCATGTCTGATTTGGTTGCCTGTCTGATTTATAAAGACATCTTTGTGACTGGAATTCATAATTATCATGCATTAACCACTAAGAGACATAGATAAATGTCTCATATCACATTACCATCACACTCTACAAGCAGAAGTATGTTAGGATTGTTATAAAACAACAACTCTACTTATATCCATATATATATATTTCTCACTACCACACAAGTGGTGTCTATGGTATCCAAACTACTTGGCGGTGTTCCACAAAGGTTAATTAACTATTCATTGTGAATATTCAATCAAGCTTAGGTTTAGATCAGAATGTTGATGCGCTGTTGAAAAAGGTAATGGAGAACTATTTGATTTCTAATAGATTTAGTCCACTTTTCATAGTAGAAGCTTCAGAGAAATCTCCTCTGGAACTAGGCTGCAACCTAGTTGGAAAAGATTGAACTTTCTATATTACAGAATTTCAGTGTAAAGGAAAAAACAGTTCTTACCATAATGATTTACGGAGGTTCACTGTAAAAGCAATTGGGTTGATGCTGCCTCACCGTAATATCGGGTAACAGTGATGCACCGTTAAATTTAACTGTGAATCTCCGTTTAATCAATGGTAATTTCTAACAGTGTATGCTTGGTTATCTCATTGATCGTATATAGAGCAGCGCCAAAGAAAACACAATAGTGTAAAGAAAAAAAGACAGCTATTCTGAATAGAAACAGAATATGCAGATCATCTGATTGCTTAACCAGGGACAATGGCCCTAGCAAAGCATACATCTTCTGAAGCCATAGTCTGCTCAATGACAGGAAATTAAGTGGCATAAAAGATCACACTGTGGAACAGGAAATGTCTCTCAATCGCACCATCTCGGGCAATGAGGGACAAAATGTCCTGAGCGTGCTCGGAATATGTTTTCAATCCAGTACATTCAGCATAGTCCCTGTTGAAACTTTCTGTGAGTGTCGATATTAAATACTAAAGAACAGTTTGGAGCATGTATGTTTATGTAGAGAAATTGACATGTGCTATATCCCTAGAGTCTTATATATGATATTCTCCCTGCACGGGATGGTGTAGAGTCTATTCAACCATGATCCTTCACAGTTATGCTAGATACAACAGTAGCTATACACCGGCTACTAAAATGGAAAATCATAAATTAAAAGGACATAACGAACGACGTATCTAAGCTGGATAATCCGATAAAGAAAATGGGCATGACCTTCTGGTCAATACCTAAACGAATCTTACAGATAGTATAATCAAAACAACTATCATCACAATCATGTGGACACTTACATTAGACTATATGCATTGGGCTATGCAGAAGAGCACACCTCGATGTGTGTCAATTACCCATAGATCTATCAACCCTGTTATATGTCCATTTAAAAAGAAAAGTCAGCCATTTGTTGACAGCCAACCAGACGACGTTTTCGCGATTTCTTTATGACTAGCCAGTGATTGAAGAGACCGTAAAAACGCCACGTGATATGGCTCAATGTCATGTGACACAGAGTGATAGCCATGGCTATGTCCTACAGCAGAGAGATTTCCCTCTGCCTACAGTGATAAACCTGCCTTTTAGTCAGCCTTATTTTAGTCTTCTTTAAGGACAAAGACTATACCATTAAACCGTATGCATGGATTATAGTTGCATGTGGCAACCGCATCCTAGGGCGTCCATATAATTATGCACAGTTAAAACGATGTAGGATACTGTAGGATACATTATAAGGGGAAATTATAGGATACAGCTATGAGGGAAACGGAATATATGCTTCTGCCTCCATCAATCGCGGCCACTTGAATTAGGTCTTCACAAGTATATATATCGTACCATGTACTACCATGGTTACTCCTGCATGGGCTTAACCTCACGTCCAGATACGGATATGCGGTATGCCTACAAGTAAAGTAACCGTTCTTAACAGAAATATCATTGAAACCGATATACTGTTCATCGGATTGACATCAAAATGTTCACTCCTTATACATTTTTGTATATGGGTTTCCCTGAAAAGCCTGAAGGCGAAAACGCAGGTCGCTGAATCAAGGAGGTAGGTGGAACATGCCCCGTACCAACAGGTCTTACATATAATGGTATCATAATGAAGAATGAATACACAGCCGTTTTAAGGTCCGTTTAGCCATCTGCCCATTGGCAGGTCTCTACCCCTCACCTGCCAACGATGGGCTAAGCCAAGGGAAACGTCATACAATGTAGTAGGGAGCGCCCCCATTCTCACTGACCAGTGGCCCCCGACCCCTCCCCCTGCCTTCTGGTCTGGTTGCTAATGCTGCATACATACATCATCGGGAGTGCATCTATCCATAGGGTCATCATGATGCCTGAATGCAGCACTGGAAAGAAGACTATCCAGGGCTGCATTCGTGTATCATGACGGTAAAGGGCATACTTTTTCAGAGGGTTAACGATATGAGAAGTGGCCTGGGGCCTGCAGGCCATCACCTGACCACAACCATGTCTCTCCCTCCGGGTCATCAGACTGTGCTCCACGCCAGAACATGACAGGAAACTATGTTAAGTCTTATAAATGGTAATTTATATACCCCCGTGCATCATAAAGTACAAGTGATTGTTAATGTATAGGGATAGACCACCCTTCTTTGATGTTATTCATTGATTAAAGCTACTATGTGAGCTTATTTTAGGTGACCTTCTCATATTAGTTTGATGATATGATCTGTATGAGGTTTTGGGGCTCTCATTCATCATTTAGCATTATAAAACTACAATATATTGTTACAAATTAGCTGTCGGCTCCAGAAATCAAGACCTTAGGGGTGCATCATAACACCATTGGATCTAGCCTGCAATCACGTATAACACAATAACCTGTATACAACCACTATACATTCAGTCTATTCCCACCTGTAAATCACAATAAGGAAAACATTGATACCATAAAGAATGATGTCAAACAGAAGGAAAATGATTAATGAAAGAAATTGCAATGTTATTCTCTTTCTGTGGTGTGATATGCGATTTATACGACATCTGCTATAGTGTGGCTCTCCGAAAGAAAGAATTGTATTGAGTAGCAGAAAGGGGGTTTATAGAATGGGAGCCAGAAAACGGAGGAACGGCCTGTGCATACCTTTCATACTACTGATTTATGGGGTAAATCCGCTATGTTTGCGTTTCTGCTTTTCTTCTCAACGTTCATGTTATACCTTTAGGGTAGTGCATATATCAAATATCCCCAAGAATTAGCATTCAACACGAAAGGTTGTCATGACCCTACCACACAATGACGTACTCAAAAATATGTATTACCAGTCTCCCTCAGAAAATATCCGTTCTTCATCTATGGGCGTTGAGAGGAAGCTCCCATGACTGAACAACTTTTCCCCTTTTTTTCTGCGTCACTAAAACTAAGAATGTTGTACATCAGTCTTGGAGAAGTAAACATCTTCAGTTCAATGACTATAACTCATAGCCATGACATGACTTATTATGATTTATGACAGGGGGATGTGTTTTTCATGCAAAGCCCATCTTAGTTTTCCCTCTGAAATCCAAATGGCATACATGGAGGCCGACACTAGCGATTAGGTGGTGATATTTGATAAGTCGACCTATACCTGTGCCGGTGTAGGGGGACGTAGGCTGGTCATGTTCTTATCCCCCATACAGGGTAATGGGACACACCCAATCAGTAAACATCACTGAAGTGGCCTCCCACAAGCAGATGCCGCCACGATTTACATTGCCTCCCACACAGATACAGCACAGCGTTTATAGTGACTCTAAACATGCACTCATAATGTTGTTTACTAACTCTCAGTCGTTATTTGGTGCATTGTCTAAATTCTGTAATCAATGTAAACTAGTATTTCATACCATTGGAGGTATCTGAACACTCAAAAATGACAACACCGCTGATAGTGTTAGGAGGGAAGGGAGGTCTTGGGTTTGTGAGGAAACGATATACATTGTGCACATTTATATTAGAACATTTCCAAGGTAGTGACATGGGGGTGGGGTAGTGTTGAAAAAGTTCTCAACATTGGTGACGCCATTTTTGAACGTGCCCTATTTAGGAATGAGATTGTGATATCTCACCATAGGAAATGAATATAAAAAGGGTACAATGGGGGCTACACATATAGCGTAGGTTGACTTGCCAGTTCAAATGCACATTACTGTGTTACTTCACAATAACCAAAACAACTCTCAACGCATGACGTATCTACAGAAAGAGAATGATGGAGCATGTTCACGTCTGTAAATGGCTTGGTTTCTTTCTTATAATAGTGACTTTACACTGACGCCTCAGGGGGAGAAAAGTACTATTGTAAATATATATGTATCTACACTCTACTAACTTTAGAAGGATGATGCAGATAACCGACCGTTGTTATTGGGATACGAAAAAATCGCCTGGGGAGCTATAATTATCCCAATGATTATAACTCTTCCGAGACGATTAACAAATGCATAAATCCCTTGGCTACACTATAGTGTCACAGTAAAAATATATAGATGTATAGATGGGATGCCAAGTCCAATAAGTACAGACAACTCTGTAGCAGACTTAGGGGCCTAGTCCTGATAAAAAACAGTGCAACTCACAAAGCCTGGTGTGTGATGATTGGTATCTGTATTCAACTGGTTTCATACAGCTCACCGGTGCACAGCACAGATAAACGTTGACTATATTTGGTCTCAATCCACATGCGTATAGATGCAGCTCTTTTTCCATGATGTGACGGCTGTATCCCTGGATTTCTCAGGGATATGTCCTATGGCTAAATTCGTTTACCTCAACTGTCTGTACAACGTGTTATACATCTCCATTCAACAATATTTGCATTAGGGCGATATTTATGAACTAGTACCTGTACGAACACATGTACCAGAGCACGATTATGATTTATGTTTACTGTATGAGTGCATGTTTACTGTATTAGCGCATAGCTGGTACATAATGACTGGTCTCCACTTAATTTCTCGACATTGTCACAGTATAAACCATATTATGACGCCCATGGTCCTACAGTATTCATTTCTAACCCAGTTCTTGACATCTAGTTCCCTCTCCCTTGTGTCATAAACGGTTGACATGACCTTGGCCCCGAGCATATCCATCAGTAAAAGTTTATGTTTACATCTGCTACTCTAACTATTCCTCTTCCTGTTTACATTTGCCTTTGTCCGGTGGCCAACGCCTCCTTTGTCTATGAGTCAACTTTCTTATATATGATAAGCTAGACACACAGCCTCAATGATTTAACAGCTGCTAGAGAACTTCCATCTGGGCCCTGACTAAAGCCATCCTGAAAATATTACATCATATTATGAAGATATCATCATGTAGGAAGAATATATGATAAAAAAAGTTGTTGTACTACGGAGCCCCAGAGGGGCATAGTGGGTTCTAAAAAATAAACAAAACAAAAACATCTAAGTTTAAAACTGAGAGGTGAGCAGTTTTCAAAATCATTTTGGATAGCCCTAGCGCTTGGTTATCTTTACAATGACATGGCGATTCCTTTAATACTGAGGTATAGTATGTATTTATGTTCCTAAACATACACTGAACCGCACTGAGAGTAAAATGTCTGGGGGCAGGTAATCCTAACTTTGTTGGAAGTTCCTATCCCGGAAACTGTACGTTTTGGGTGCTTTCGGGCATCATTTAATTTTGCTTTGTCAGCCCCACCCCCCTTTTCCCCAACCAGGTCAAGTTACTTCAGAGACCTTTGGCTCGGATTCACCCACCATTCTTTGAACCTGTGATGTTAGGATGAACTTGAGGGAGCGGAGGAGCAGCAATTCCCCTAGAAATAACATGTATGTAGGCTAATACTGCGCTGATGTGTGCCTGATCCAACATGAAAAGCACTACTGTGCGCAATGCCAATACAGACGGGATAAACCCACGAGCACGGGGATTAGGGTGAGGGGCTTTTATCTGGTATAATATGTGGAATGATAGCAGAAACGCATTAGAATGAAGACACACACATTGGAGATAGACATAGCCACTAAGTCACATCAAGCTGATATAGGAGAGGTGATTTCTATGTGCGTGATGGTATCAATATGTCTGGAGGCGGTCGCCACTTGTGTGAGTGACCTTATCTGACCTTGCCATGACCTTGTATGACACTTAATGACCTGTCTACATCTTGATCCTTCAGCTGCCCGGGGATCACTGGCACGTCTGAAGGAGGGCCGCATCAAAGCCCTTCTCCACTCAACCAAGGCCCCTTCACAAACACCACATGCGCCGTGCAGGGCGGTGCGATCAATGCCCTTTTTTCACTCACCAAAACGGCCTCGGGCAAATATTAGCCACACGCTTTGCCCACTGAATCAAATATTAAAAATAAACATGCACAGGCAGGTTCACTCCGAAGCAAAGTGGGCATAGTTTATTTAATGAACCAGATCTAGATGCCCATGTTGGATCTCCTGACCTTCACGGCCCCCAGCTTTGACCTTGAACCAGTTGTGACCTTGCGTGTGGATCCAGGTGATGGCGGTGACCTTCAGGGGTCAGTTGTGAGAGCTTTATTGAGGAGGAAAAATATTTGCTTTCAGATGACAATGTCAACACCTGTATCCACGACCTCGTGGCCTCCCATGGTGGCCCCCATTGGTATGTACATGTATCCGGCTGTCCACTCCCTATACAATGCCCTTTTGCCAAGGTCTTAAGGACACACATCAACTTGTGTTGTCGAAGGTAAAAGGTCACTCGAGTCAGACATTTGTAGCTCGGAACAATAGGCCTGTCACTGACTCGTGGAGCAGGAAAATATTAACACAGCTGCTATTAACAACAGGTCCTTTCTGTACTTTAATCTGAATGATCCCAAATATTCTGACATGAACCCATGCCTGACGCAACGTGTGTATGATAGAGGCCAACTAAAACATATTCAATGGGAAAGCGCATATATTCCTTTATAATGTTTTTACAGTAGCATGTTCCTAAATCGAGAATGTATTAAACCCCTCAAATAGCATACTATTTTTATTTAGACACTTTCAACTTCAAAATATAAGAATGGGCTAGGACAATGGAGACAGTACGGGCAGTACTGATACGATCGCTTCATGGATTGAGTTTCATAAACATCGAACATGGGAAGAAGAAGATGAGTCGACCCATGTAATCCATATCCAACCGCTTACAAACGCTTTGTCGTCTGCTCAAGGATTGCGCAGGGAAAAAATAAACATTACGGTATCTGGAAATGTGCTTTCTGCCAACAGACATGACTGACTACCTGGACCATGCTCATTGACATAGATATTTGTTGTTGATTGGCCTTAACTAGAAGTAGTGAATTTTGCAAATATTGCCTTTTTCGATTTCGAAACGTATGAGAAGCAGCATGTAACCAAACAGATCACATGTGGCGTATGGGGTTATAAGTAAAATACACATAAAGATTCAACACTGGCAGCAGCAGTAGGTACACGTGCACTTGGGAGAAGAGGTAGGTTCTGTAAAACTCCAGGGGTGGCCAAGACTGTATCAAGTAGGAGGCAGTTTCAAACAGCCACCAAGCTGATATGACGAGCAGCTATCTCTTTTCATAACACAGACAGCAAAGAAAAAAGAAGTAGGGCCTACAAATAACCAGGTAAATCGAAGTATAAATAGGAAATAAAACTAACCAAGTGCCCAGATGAAAGGAGTAGGCTATCCCATATATTACAAACAAGAAGGTCAAATCTACAGATGTATCCCTGTTTTAAAAAAAGTAAAACGTATAATTGCACTTCATGTAGACATTTATGCAATTATGTAACAAGAAACTCTGTTGAACCAATGTTCCTAAGTGTTAGGCTTAGCAATACAAACACCAACAGGAACATCATTTATATTCCTATAGTTGCCTCGATTTGTTACAGGGAAAACATGTTTCGGTTCTTTCTAGTTTTCCTCCTGGACTTTCTGAATAGTTTTACCTTCTTCAATAGGCACAAGAACCGTAACAACATCCATGTATTTTCTTACAAAGTTACCGCAGGAATGAATGCACCTCAGTCTTCAAACATAATCTATGATAATAGTACCCCATACTTGTGTGTCATGGCATCTGCTTGGAGAGTCTCCATTTCGTGAAAAAGAATGGTCTCGTGTGCTGTACCCGGGACTCTTGTATTCGGCATGCTGCGCGTCGTCTCCGGTTTAGCCAAAAATGTAAATATTACTATAGTGACCAGTTGCGGTTCACCAACTGTCTTTTTCCCCTGCCAAACAGACAAATATGAGTTGGTGCTTGTCATATTAGCGGCCCCATACCACCGTTGTTGATCTTCCTGCCTAGTGTGACGGTTTAAGCTGCTTTCCCTTTTTATAAACTGCCAAAACAGTCGGAATTCCTGTGTAAACCTCTGTGGTATACCGAAAACAAACAGGAGCGTGTGTGCGTCCTGGAAAAAATGAGCACCACAGTGAAGCTAAAATAGCAAATTCTCACTGGAAATCTCGTCAGCCTCGAAGACCACGTATCATTGAAGCATCGTTATATACTATGTATATTATTGATGTCCACCGTCCACTGCATGGGCTGAGCGATACATTTACTATAAATGTAGATAGATTCGGTCAATTAGAGCCCTTGGATGGTGGACATCAAGGGCACACATGACTCGGCAAGTTGATTGATTGATTGGTTTCACGTCCCAACGCACATAAAGTACCTTATCTGACTGCATCTAGTTAGCAAGAAAGCCATCCACAAATGGTGGCACTGGTAGTGCCTTGCAGTCAGACAGGTTGAGAGACCGCATCTATGGATGATTAGAGCTATGATATGGGTGATTGAATCCAGCACGTTCATTTGGATTGTATAAGGTTGCAATAGATCAGCTATTCACCTGATTAAAGTGTCTCCTTTCTTTCACAATTGACCTGCAATTGCGCGAAATTCCTGATATACAGATAGCTATGAATGGCAGCATCTCTATCCGTACACATTTATGTTGCTCTATTTTCCTTTCACTTTTTCTAGTAGCAATTTCTCAATAAAAAAACCTTCTTGTACTTTGAACAGGAACTAGAGGCAGGGACGAGTTAGGGTCAACGTCTACAGTTGTACAAAAGGTTGCAGCTGGATAAACACGTTGACACAATAGTCTCCATCTACCAACCCCCGGTTCAACAACAGCATCTGCCACACATTCAGACCTTATGGAATTGTTCTATGCTATAGTTCATAGATATAGACCTATTTTATCACGTTCAATGCTTTCAACCTAACGCATCAACTCGGCTTATACGCATCTTACTCCACATTCCAGACTAACATCCAAAGATTCTCGTACAGTTCCCACCAATGTTCATCCATTTTTAGTTTTATGTATATTATACATGTGAGAGGGTATTTGGGGACGAAGGGAAGTATATAATCGACCAACAATGAGGGCCCCTAGTTCACCCTAAAAGTATGGTTAAATACCAACGAGTCAAGACCAATAATAACCGTCCCTTTACAAATCTATAGCTATACAGTCCCAATGCTGTACGGCCACTTGATTGAGCTGATCTGTGATCACAGAGGTCATCAATCACAGAGGCTAGGCTTTCCCTTATCCCAATGCAAAACACCCCTGAGATGTACCTATAAGAAGTGGTAGAATTAGAGGGACACAGCAG
This sequence comes from Harmothoe impar, assembly GCA_947462335.1. Lineage (NCBI taxonomy): Eukaryota > Metazoa > Annelida > Polychaeta > Phyllodocida > Polynoidae > Harmothoe > Harmothoe impar. The sequence goes on from OX381704.1 coordinate 61,387,567, forward strand.
TACAGGGGTCCCCACCACAAAATAAGTATTGGCTATAGTGAATGCTTGGCCTGGGATAACCCAGGCTGAGTAGCAAATGACAAATTGGTGTCGGTTATTTTAATATTGTACATAGTGACTACCCCCTATGTGAGGTGTCGTCAGTAATACACGTGCTTTTATTTTGGTAGTTGCTATGTTTGTAATCAAGAGGAACAGGTTTCACATAACAACATAAAGAGTATTACAAGTGATTTCATCCACGCCATCCAGAGTATGACGTGGTGTGTGGGTTCTTCCGACTTCTGTAATATCTAGATATCTATTCAGATATACTTAGGGAGTGGTACTTTCTAAACAATGGGGGTAGGGTAGGTTGTTGTTCGGGCTATCGACACCTCTTGAGAAATTGGGTTGGGACGGGGGATTTCGACCCCTCTAGAAAGCCGAAAACGAATGCCACCTGATTTCAGTGAAAAACGTCCGTCCGTTGATTGTCATACACGATGGGCGCAGACGATTTCCGACCCTTGATGACCTGGGGCAAAAGAAGAATCGCCCCTCCCCCTGTTGTTAAAAAAATGACCACTCTCTTATAGATATATATGCATGCACGGTGACTGAGGCGATCAGCAATGTTGCTGATTACACGCCGCTCTGAGCAGGGCCCACTGCTTCCTGCAGGTGGCTGATTTACGTCTACCTCTACTCTGTAGGCCCAGTCCACGCTGCAAGATCAAATACCCTCCTTATAATAGGACATTAGCATAAATGTCAGCCAGATAAAGAAAGGGCTCTGCTCCAGTCACGGGGCTCAGGGTCGATTCAAAGCGAAAACGGTCAGGTTTCTTCCACCTCCTGACACTTAATTGATAATTTAATTGTGGGCAGGGAACGATTAAGACACGCCCCCACTACAGAGCCCATAACTCAATGTGCACAAAGCTCGGTGGGAGAGGAAATTGGGATTTTTATCCCCAGGCCTTTTTCATAAAGAGCTTAATAATTGATTTACATCGATTATTCGCGCCGGAAGAAATGTAATCAATTGGCCATGGTCTCTGCTTTCCCAAAAGTTTGGAATTCTCTGCTGGGCGTGAAATGTGAAGTGCCAGTGAACTCCTGAGGCCTAAGGTCCACAATGCTCTCTTGGGTCGGCTTACCATATATGATATGTATGACCCAATCATCCAAATAAACCCCTGTGGACTATGGGTTTAACTAACATTAAGCACAGTACAAACCAATGTATTTTGTAAGGTGGGCCTACATCTTAAGGTATTGAGTACAATATTGAGATTGAACCTTTAAAATACATTAAGTAGGATGGACGACCACACCTATTCTAAACTTAGGTCCCTTAACCGGGGATTTGGTGGAAAATATTAATAGTAAAATTGTAAAGAGGACATAGCTGGAGGGAGCAGCATGGCTGAACCCTAACGTACTAACATAGACAGGGGTCTATTCGGCAGATTGGACCATATACACAGCATCGAATATAATCGGCCGAATATGTATATGCCCCATAGAGTGAACACTGACGTTTACCTGGTTTATCCGTATAGGCCTAAAGGTCCTTCGTATATGAGTAGGTGGAGGGATGACCTAACTCACACATATACATTAAAGGGGGTTTATTCCACGAAATCAATAGGCAATAAAGATAGGAGCCTTTTATATATTTATACAGGTGTGCTCTTCACACCTGCGCGTCACTCCAGGTATCTAGTATAGCTTCCTGACAAACATTATAAAGCTAAAGCCAAGTACCTTGTTGTAAATGCCCCATTCCCGTCTATTCATGTCACAAAAGATAGCTATAAACCTATATCATCTTGTAATACCCCCTCATTCACATGGGAAATCAATGACTATGTGTGGTTAAGGACAAATGGAAACTATTGCAAGGGGGGTTCAATGTCCGACCGTTGTGGATATTGGCTTCAGTGTCTGTTTAATTTGGGGTTAGGGCTGTGGTGAAATGAGCAAACCAAGTCATACCTGCCAGGTCTTAGCTCCCGCCAGGCCTTACCTCTATGTACATAGATATGCACACACAAAGATGCAATAGGAATAGAGCACCCCATCTGAGGAAACCACTATGCTCAATTGCATTCCTTATATATCACGTTATATGTAAGGCAATCACGTCATACAGTGAGTCTCTGGATCAAATTCCCCAGCAAGAGAGAATCACACTATGGAGTTAGGCACTAGCTCTTGTTATGATTATTTCCAAACATGCTAGGCACTAGCTCTTGTTATGATTGTTAATGCGAATGATTTCTAGATCATGAGAATGGTTTCGATCTTAAATTCATAACCTCCCTTAGACCTCACAGCTCATTGAATAGAACGAAATCTTAATATATGTACTATATGGCACTAAATCATTGAACTCCACCAGATATAATATTATGGGCTAGTTCGGACATTTTCTGGCGGGAGATTTGTGTTTTCTTTAAGGTAGTATATACAAAAATTAAATTTTGAAATTTTACTTAAAGTTGTTCCACACAGTGCTAGTGTCCTATTAAAGCGATGGTTGACTAGTGTCCCAATGTATTTTTGAATAGTGTAATTAACGTCAAACGTAGAGGGGATAACGTTCTTAACAAAGAAAGCAGGCCTTTGTGAATGTCCTGGCTCATTTTTAAGAAAATCCATTTTGAGCCCCTATCATCGACGCAGGGTAAAATTCGACCCAGAAGTTGCTCATATATATAAGGGAAGATTTCTCCAATAGTGCACCCACCCCCTTTCACAGTCCAGAATCCTACATCCCCCCACTGAAGCCTACCTTATTGAATTATTATTTGTCTGCCCTTTTCAGCCACCGATGATAGATAAAACCTATGAAATATTTCTATACATGTTTGTCATGATAAAATTATATATACCTATGTGATCCTATATGATGTTGATTAGACATTGAAGTGTGATGTATACGGAAGCTATTCCTTCTTTAGTTTGTTTTTTCACGGGTCTACAAACATGTATACATACTTTGGGGGACAGACCAATCTCTTAGTCTAACGGATTATAGTTTAGATGTAGTCTCATTATTGATAAATGAGCCGTCAGAGTGATTACGTCCTTCAAGGGGACACTCTACTTACAAATAACCTACTTCTGACGCGAGTCTGCGTTAATCATTTTTAAAGAAGTGACCATTCTTTCACAACAGGGGGTGGAGGTAGTTGGGTGGGTGGGTTTGAGGGAAACATATTCTTACCCCCTCGGGATGGGGGGGGGGGGGGGCATTTCGACATCTGCACTGAATACTCAGGCATATTTGAAACTAGTCACTACTGATTAGTTTGGGTAATCATGCTCAATTGATGAGGTAAGGTCATCACCGTGATGACTGAAAGTCATCATTTTGATTACAATATTTGCCACCAGGTGGCTCCACTAGGCAATAATAGAATATGCAGTACCTACCCCAGGCCATTTACTGATTTTTATCTATGTTAACTCTGGTCATAGAAACTTATAATGTGAAATATAATGAAGAATACTATCACATCAAAAACTCAAGTATGTTACACATATATGTTCTGAGGAACATTTCTCAAGAGCACACATGTGTGTATACATGGACACCTTTTTAGTGTCTGAAACTACATTTACTAATGTTAGGATAGGCTGTCAATAACTATACATATCCATGCCTTATGGACTTACTATGGGGGCTAGAAGTGCCCCCAATTAAGGTCTGATGACAAGAGGAGGGGGTAATTATAAGATTATTAGGGATTGGTACCTTGTTGTATAGATAAATAGATTACATAAAAGTAATCCTAGATGATGACATAGTCATCACATTGATGACCTGGGTGATCATTCTGACTCCCACTGCCTCATCTCTAATTAGGTCAAAAAGTAATCACTGTGATGACTAGGGTCATCACATATGATGACTCTCATGATGACCAAGTAATCACTGGGGGAACCGTCACGGTGATTACAAAAAGTCATCACCCCTGATGACTTTTTTCCCCATAGAGTTTTCAGTGTGGGGAGGGGGCGGAATTCCACCTTGTTTTCATCGAAAAAGCCTGCACATTGAAGGGGGGGGGCATTTGACCCCCTATGGGTTGGGGCGGAACAATCCACGTGTCCGTGCAAAATACCACCACCCACCATATTGTTTAATAATGACCACTTCCTTGGAGGGGATCAACTCTCATGTAATATGGCAATAAGTCCTAACAGTGCTCAAATACCCAAAGCCTCTCTGACTTGAGTCAGTCTAATAAGATCCCGTACACCTCGCTGAGTATCCCCCCGAAGCCCATACAGTATACTCATTGGTTAGAGAAGGGCCGTGCATATCCCATGTTGTTAGTTTCAGAATGAAGGTGTGACTGAACTACACCCTATCGTTAATCTGCGACGATTGCCTACCTAGGTGTGAACTACATGTACAATGGAATATGGGTGGTCCACACTTGATCCCATCGCCGGATCCCATTTCTGTATGAGTAGACGTGTATAATATACTGACTGCTCCCGTCATGTCAACAGACAAGGGGGCCAGCTCAGCAGCGAATTGGAGCTAGGCCTTATAATGTATGGCGGTGTTACACAACCAAAGTGATCCAATAGTTGCTGATAAGATAATTTTTCGAATACATAAAATACCCATGTGCACCCACATTGATTGGGGGTATATAACTAATGGTTGGTCCCAACCTTAGGCATCTTCTACATGCAGTAGTGAAGTGAGTTTCAACACAACGCCACACAGCATAATCTATATAGTACTGGGCATATGACATTCACTGTCTGTCAGAGAAATGACACTGTGTTCTATCATGGCTGGATTAAATTAATTAATTCCCAATGTGATAATATAAAATAATAATCTAGCGGAGTTGTACACATTTAATACTGCGCTCTAGCATAGACATTGTTTCACATATATGGTTGTCTCTGGCTGTATAGCAAAAGGATTACCGGTTGTCTTCTGAGTGAAGAGCCAGGGGGGCAATGAAGAGCTGGTAATGCCGATACATTTATGGGTTCTGTTGACATTGTAAGTATAGAAATTATATATAATATAATATCACGCATTAGCATGTGTCGTTTGGGGACAGGGGCCCAAACGGCTGTTACAAAAGCAGAAACTGATTGAGCCATCGGATATCAACATCTCAGTATGGAATTTAGCTAGAAATAGACTGTTCACAATAACCTGAACCCGGGTTATATAGATGCATATTTATGTCCACATGCCTACAACAAAGGGAATATATACATACAGATGTCTAAACAACACTCCCCAAGATAGAGTGACGTTGAAACCCTACATGAACCCAACACATAAATCACAGTTAAGATCTCGTCAAAATACTCAGTAATATGGGAGTATTTTATGTCTGCTTGTAATCAGCCCTATAATGCGACATTGGTATATTTTGTCACCATATGATATGAGGTATATGTTAGGTTCCGAGGGGTTGTACAGTACATTTAGTTAGCCTACCATGAATTATGAGGAATGATTTTCTCAATGGGAGTATAATAATACATTCAAACGGAGCTTTGACGCGTCCCCAAATTACATATCGTTTATGGGTATTTTGTAGGCATTAAGGCAGGACACGGGGCCATAACTTGGCATAAGGCACATGGACCGTGGCTTTGGGGACATGAGAGTGGCCTTTAAGGCGGCTTAACACCCCCAACAATGGCCGATCAGAATAGGCAGCGACCACGACATGGTAGGCTGCAGTGGTCCAACACCTCCAACAATCCACCCCTTCTGTCCGACATCAAGGATCAAATCCCCTCAAAATCCACCCACCAGAAACACAGTGTCTGTTAAATTATAAATTGACACAAACCTATAAAGGTCCTCACCTGCCCTGTCCCATACACCTTCTGTACCCTACACCTTCCCCAAGCTATGTCTGAGTAGAGTGTTATAGTGGGTTGAGGGTTAACTTTAAAAAAACACTATTATTACAGCAGCAGTATAGGACATATCCTACTGTGGTTGGTCATCCGAGACAGAGAGGGTACTGCCCTTGCTTCAAAGGTCGTCCTGAGTTTATTTGAGGTGAACTGAAAGATTGCTGTGTGTGAGGGTAGGGGGCAGGTTGAGGCATAGTATGAAAGGAAGCATCCTGAAAGGATGCATGCATGCATTTATACCCATGACTGCATGGTGATCTCACTTTTCCTGCAATTAACAAGAGAACCTCTGTGCATGGATGCATTGGGTAAAGGGAATACAAAACTATATTGGTATATCAATAAGCGGACGAAGCCGCCTGATAAGGGCACAGAAAGGTGCACAATGTAATTAATGTGTTTTGGGGAATGAAGACGAGGTGCACTGGTCGTGAGGATAGCTTTTTTCTGGCATTCCTAAAATTATCTTCTGGAAAGGATCGTCCCGAGAACATTTGGCAATATCTAGTGGCGCCCACGTGATCAGATAGCTCCGATAGCAGTCTGTAGGTGGCGTCGCATTCACTGCTAAGCTCTGATTGGTCCCGATTGGTCAGATCTCGGATTTCCCGTCACTTCCCACCATTCTCGCTCCTTATCACAAAGCGAGATAGAGAGTTCCTGTACATTGATAGTTGTGCATACTTGCTTGTTAATCCACACCCCCTAGTATCTACGTCAGCAGGAAAGAATCCAGGTGATGATTGACTAGATCTGACGTCTACGTCTTCCAAAACTATTCTGCATAGTATGACGTATGTCTCGGGTCTATTCTACGTCAAGTCTTGGATATAGTTCTGATATGTTATCATATGGTAAGCACTTTACCAACTTGTAAAGTTACTAAAACCTCAGCGGAATTAATCAGTGAGACAACCGAACTTCCCAGATGTTACTTTCATCCTTAAAACTCAAAGCTGCTATATCTATATCGGATAACCAGCATGTAAGCCTAGACTATATGATTTAGTGGAAGATAGAGGTTTATTCATGCTTGTTTGGAAAGAGGTGTGTGGAGTTAGGTATAGTTACACCTATTAGTCTATTTACATAGAACTAATATGTTCATTGAGAATACCATATACCCTCATTGGTGTTATAACGCAGCTTCAACAAGATAACATACTGTTGACTATAGCACTGTACTGACTCAATAGTACAGGCGTACATGTGTCCTGGTGTCTATATTATGTCTCTGCTGCCATACCCTGGATATACTCCAAAAGACTGTTTAACAAGTGAGACTAATTTGGTGGCAACAACTCACAGGCTCCCCTTGGAGCCCAGTCCATCTCAGCTGTATGGCTGACCACATTCAGTGCTGCATAGTGGACTCCTCACCTGGTTGCTAGGTGATGTATGTACTTTCAGTCTACCCACCCCAGACTTCCAGCCCACCTGGATAGGAGAGTTCTATACATGCCTGTATGCATGTCAAAATACCCTGGATCCAAAGGGTATCAACATCGACTATCATGGAATTAAGGTGGTTGTCACTGGAGTTCAGTGTAAATTTATAGGATGCATCCAGTCTAATGCCTACACATAATAATACGTTCTGTATATCAAAGATTTGCGCATAGTCTCATGTGGCGAACGAGCCCATAGAAATGTACAATGCATTGCCTCCTGTTCGACACCTGGGACTTTGAGAGCTTCTTATTGTTCACCATATTGCCACGGGTGAAACTCCCTTTACTTTTTTCATTGCAGAAAATAAGGATCTGTCTTCATATATGTAATTTATATAAGCCAGAATGTCTAACTATAAAAGAAAGATTTAATTCACTTACCACACTGAGTTTTGTCACAGCATGATCCAGGCTGCCCAGTAGCCGGGGCCACCACCTGAACCCGTTGACCTTGGGGGCAGGTTAACGTCGGGCATTCTTCACTTGGTTTGCATTTACACCTGAAAAGAAGGAACATAATTACATTAGTTCAAAGAGTTAAAGATTTATTAAGATATGTATATCACATTGTATTTGAAATTGAAATATCAATTACCAGTATAAGATACAGGTGGAAGATCCTCATCCTAATGACCTTCAAGGGAACTACCCATATTTAGCAAGTGTGGTAAAAAGCAGGCTTCAGAAAGGCCCCCTCCCCCACATACACACGCAGTCTGCGACCCTATGGGTGCTACTGGATCCCTGTCTCCTGGATCCAAACCTGTTCTCTATGAGTATCATATGTTTTGAAGGCACAGGTGGTCATCGCAGACCCCTATCCCCTTCCCCCATGTTAGGCGAGAGCTGGTATATACATGTATTCATATACATGTATCGATGGTGTTTATGTAAAGGCTACAATTGGCGGTAGCATATCTTGGACAACTGTATTATATGCAGGGAGTCTAGTGGATGAAGCATGGAGCATGGGTAAGGCACCAGAGAAGGGTAAACGTCTGAAATCGGAGGATAGCAGAAAACCATAGTACTGTCCGACAGTCGATGGTCAATGCATGTGAACATCGACCTGGTGTAAAGTTTAACAAAGAATTAATTTAAACACGTACGTCCGTCTCTCTCCTACATTTTGCTAGGTGCAGGGGATCAACATAGAAGTCGAGGAGCTGAGAGATATACTAGTATATCCCTACACAGAATAACAAACTAGACCATGTCTAAAAAGTGAACATGGGAAAGAAAAAGAAAGCTTGTTGTGAGCAGCTCAATATACCGAGCAGGTGGTGGAGGCAGTGATGGCAGCTTCTCTAATCCTCCCTCTCCACACCTCTCTCAATGGGATAACCACAACCAAATCGTGTCTGTACACGTCATTCTATGGAGGTCAGGCCAGGTTAAGTTGCCTTGGTGACAGGCGTTTGTTATAGGTTGCCTCCCCCGGTCACCACCCCAATATATCGCCATCCTCATGTCGAAAACCGACTGTTTTCCCCGTCCGTTAGATAAACCGAGGCAATGATGGTTGGCCACAGATGGGACACCCCACACCCCCTGTCGAGGCTACAGGTGAGTCTATGGTTGCCACCTGTGGAGCAGGGCTGGACCACCACCTGACAAGGTGGTGGTGTCTCACACCGTGTACGCTGCCCCAGTCCAGGTTTACCTTTCACCACTTATCACAGGCAGGCATGTGCAGTACAAATGAGGTCTAATCAATCACAGGTGCCCTGTTTATTTACCTACTGGAAGCTGGCGGTATCAACCTAAGCTACTAGGTATACACTGTACATGGTGCGTGTGGTGAACTTATCGAAGTCCATGGCTGAGAAAACTGATGTGATACATGTTATATGTACATCCATCCCTTTATTATGGATAAGGGGCAGTGAGTGGCTGTGCGAGTTCCATCTAACACCCAGAACGCAATGTGTTCCACATTGGAACTGTGCAGGCCCGGGGTGTGCAGGCAATACTGTGTGCATGATGCAACGTTGGCTTTCATGTTAAAGTACTTTGCCCGAGACCATGAAGTAATCCCTTAAAATGTTACACGTCAGATTCTTGCGGTCGTGTGAGCAATGTGAGCATTATAGTGAGCCCATTTTCACCTATATAACCGAGGGCCGTTTCAGCAACACTAGAGGAACATTTCATAGCTGTAGGCCCCTGGATGAAGCCCAACGCCTGGCCTGACATCGCGGACAGACATGCAATGCTTTATGTACGGAGTGGCTATTGCACGTTTGTGTAGAAATCCTGGCTAATCCATTCGGTAGCGCTAGCAGTTATGGAGGATGTGACCAAAAGATGATGTGGCCAAAGGACATTTGAGGTTATGGTGTTCCCTTTAAGGTCAAATCCCACAACGCGAAAAATGGGCCAGATAGTGTTGGTTATTGACATAATAACAAGGGGCAACTGTTGCCAATATTGTAAATCGCAACACTTGTCCCATGATCTTATGCCTCTCCAAATCCCACATTGGTCAATAATAGGCAGGCAAGTGTTGTTTGCAGGACTGGTTAAAGGATCTGATTGAGGGGAGTTACTTCACAGTATGATTTGTCTTGACTATTCCCTCTGAACTAGCCTAAAGATATTTGGAGTGTCCCCCCTATATAAACTAAATCATTGACATATTCTAATAAGCAACATTTTCTAGGTCTTCTGGGGAAAAATATCTAACTGTATTGATCCTTGCGATTTCCCAAATCACAAGACAAATGCAACACTTTCTCACCGATTTGGGCCTGTCTTAGCCGATGTAGGCCTCAGAATCGGCTGAGTGATCAGGGTTTCATAATAAACTACGTTTTTCAAGCCTCTCTCGCGTTGTGGGATTTGACCTTTACGTCAGATCTGTCCATTTAGGGGATTATGAGCAATCTATGAGCGATTGATTGGTACATCTATTTCTAACACACGTTTAGACTCTACAATTAAGTAAGAATGACTCCATTAAAGCATGCAGGTATGGTGAGTACGAGTCCTTCAACTTTGTAACGCATTTAGCAAATCTTCATTTGGAACTAATGATAAACAACAGGCACGGCATCATATCAATATCACGGCATGTACAGGGAATGTATAAGGCGTTCTGAGATGTATGTGCCTCTACATGGGTACCCAATATTTTGACCATGTCGGCGTGTCGATTTTTAGCAAAAGGAGCGTGTCACCGTGTCGATTTTTAGCTACATAAGAACTTAGAGAAAAATCCCTGTGGTCGATTTTTATCCCCTTTTTCCCTGTGTCCGTCGATTTTTAAAGGGGCCGTGTCGCACGTGTCGATTTTTAAAGGGGCCGTGTCGCCGTGTCGCACGTGTCGATTTTTACCCATGTAGAGGCACATGTATAAAACGACAATCTGGTTTTAGACGCCACATTTACGCAGTGGAATGCTACCTGTAAAGGATATTAGGGTTTATCTATGTTTACCATTAGCCCAAGAGGATCCTCATGTGCAAACAGTATAACAGTAAATATACCCATCCCAGATCGACAGCGAAACACCCACACATAAATAACAATCACGCATGATTACAACGTTGGAACGACCCTGTTTACTTCTCCATGGCTGGGAACGCCCACCCGGGCCTCAATAATACCACATTATGTAAGGAAGGGCGACCAGGTGGCAGGTATAAGAGTCCTGTCAGGTGTCGGTATCTCCCCTCAGCCCCCTGCTGCTACCTGCATACCATCAAGACAGGTGTATAATTGTCACACGGACCATGCCAGCCCCACCAAGGACACCCCATGAGTCCCACCTGGCCGGGATCGAAGCAGCAGGACCCCTGGGTAATCCATCAGGTACCCCCTGCCCCCCCCCCCCACCCTACATGTCCCATACCTTTGCTTAATGCCTAACGGCTCATATCTCCAGCAGGGGAGCCTCTAGGGGCGTCTTTAGACATCATGCATGTGATGCAATGCAGTTAGCTGCCATCCCATCAGTTTGGGTGTCATGTTTACAGTTTCTTTGGACATTCATGCGTCTTCAGTTCTGAAAGGTGGCAATTGGAATAGTAAATGTGATGGAAAGCGTGATTTAGTTTTTCTACCTGAGATGTGCGGGGACCACGGCTGTTCTGCATTCCTGATGCCGTTTTACACCCTCCCCAAACTCAGTAATGTATATAACATTCGCATGGTAAAACGTGATGAGCAAACATGTTTTCACGCCTCTATAATCACACAGGTGCTGAATATACTGTAACTAATGGACGATATAAAAAGGGGTTAAACATAGCTGAAAGGTTTACGTCAGGGATGACAGACGAGTCTATTTACTGTTAACCAGTGTGGCCCCTTAGGAGCTTCATCTGTGACAAGTTGATAAAAGTAGTTATTAAGTTCCTCTAAGAGTGCATGGTAGGATAACCCCTAAAGTATACTGCTTTAAATTAAATTAAATACTTGAAAATGTGGTTACTGATGTAGAAGATATAATTTCAGGATATATGTAATACATTCATTTTTTGGATCTATACACACACTTTCTTATGTGGAGTCTCTATCGCTTTGAATGTTTACAGTTCAGGGGGAACACTGCCATAGTACACATCAGATGCAGTGGTCCCCTGCCCCCTGGAGATGACAAACTCTCTCTTATTAAAAGTCAGTATATGTTACAGCCATCCGCCATTTACATTATTAGCCAAGTACTCTGAGACATTATCTAAGAAATAATCGGGAAAAGTAATTGAGATCCTTCAGGGGACTCAGAATAACCCCAGAGAAAGACATAGCAAATAAAAAGCACACAAAAAATACATGAAGGGCTTTATATAGAAATGAGAGATTCCCTTTTAGTTGAGAATATAGGGTTCTTGATACCCTTTTTATGTGTGAGATGCGAGTCTCTATAGAGCGCCGTCTGGCGTCACGAGTGATCATTGATAGCGGCCTATCGCCTCCCGTCGATGATCTGATGAATTTTTCTGTCTGATAGCCATCGAACTATGTCAATGACATCAATGGCCTTCCGTCAGCGTAACCGGGCAAGCGTTGCATTCCGTCGATGCCGCTTTGTTTACAAAGTCAACTCAAGGCCGTAAACTACAGAAAGTATACGTAAGATTCTGATCATGTTTGGGCTGCTTGCTGGATTGGGTATTTCCGACGAAATAAACAGGGTCACGGTGAAAAATGTTGAGAGTTATGTGTAGCGACCTGGTATGTAGCGACTGATGGGGCCGCAATAAATGCAGTACAGACAGTGTCAGTTGGGGGTGATATAGATGTATATCTCTATATATAGGCATATCAGTGTCCGGGGTGCCACAGGGACCTGTGTTTGGGCCTTTACTGTTTTGTATTGGGGTGTAATCCTGGGTGTAATAGTTATGTCAGTGGAGGGTTCTAGGGGTCACTGTTGGGCAGTTCAACATGTGACCTAACGGCTAACAGCAGTACATGTACGGGGATGCTATCCGGAGCAGCTAGAAGAGTGAATAGAGATTCACACTTTAATACACGTATATATATATATATATATATATATATATATATATATATATATATATATATATATATATATATATATATATATATATATATATATATATATATATATGCAGCCTCGTTCCAATCCAGGTATGCAGGTGTATAATATTATGCAACTTCATTAATGTCATAGAAAATATGTAATGAACCAGAATACGGGATCCGACCCTGTACATGTATTTGAGGATGATCCTGGATCTACCACGGGTAAGTGGATGCTACAATTGTCTGACAGTGACAGGGCACGTTATGACATTCCAATTAGAAAGGAGCTGCACATGACGAGTCCTTTGTTGGCCGGTCATCTAAGGATAGACATGTCCATGATAACCATCATGCTCCAGACCTCAGGCCAACTCTAAATTGTCGATGGAGACGTGCTTACTACATATTTACAAACACCTCGACTCGACCTAGATGGTCAACGGTGTGGAGGGCAGGTAGTGCTGGACAAGTAATACGCCCTTTACCAAAAGGACATAGGGTTATTATTCGTGTGGTGGCGGAAATCGACAACACCATAATATACCATATATATACTTTTACAATACATGCATGTATATGGTACATCAATCGCTGTCTGTTCATTATATCATATTTTCTTAGAGATTAATATTACACACTGCATGTAATTATGCATTATCCATCCAGCAATTACATGTAATACACTAGATGTTTCGGTGTGATCGCCCCAGCCTCCAATCCACATCAGAAGTGGCTCCATCATATAAATGTTTGACGGACGGAGGCCAGTCGTTGTGGGAGTGTGGCTAGAACTACCCAACAGGTTAACCCTTTATGAGCCGCATAGTGCATTACTGCAATATGCCCGTGGTCGTCATGATGCTGCATGAATGCAGCCCTGGCGAGTAACGGGTGTATTCCACCAATGACGGTCGGCCAAAATTTAGTCATCCGATAAAAGTCTATAATGTTAGACTTATGAAAGAATCTCGTCCGATAGATGGAATCACGGCCGATTCCGTCAGTGGAATACTCGCTTAATTATCTCACAAACATCATGCCAACCCTACGAGAGTTTATCAACCGCATGCAGGGTCGACATGGTGCTTGAATGCAGCACTGGTGAGCTACTCGCCAGGGCTGAATTCATGCATCATAACGACCAAGGTGACATTCATTTAAAGCACTACGTGGTCCTTAACGGGTTAAGGCCGTGTTCTGGCTGACTGCCCCCACTTTGTACACCACCAGCTGCTTGACAGGCGCCATGGGCATCCATCACATGTTTACATGCATGTAGCACACTTTAGACCTGTGTGATGGGGCATTCTCACTTTGTACCATAGCCACAGCAGTCCTATCCAGGCAACCAAAAGCACCATAACCGTACTAAATATGGGCAACACTATATCATATCGGAACAATATCAGAGCAACGTACTTATTGACTCCTTTGGAGCAGCATAGTGCTTTAATTCACAATGATCGATGAATGCAGGTTGTGCTTCACTTAACAGTTCGTGCCATCATTTGTATGCACATGTGGATTTGGGGTGGCTTTGTGTGGCTGTCCCTCCAGTAGGGGGAAGAAAATTATCAATTAAAGGGTACCGATTATTGTGAGAAGACCGCACCGTCGCGTTTAAGTGCCGGGTATTGAATAAGCCCCGGTTTTGTATAAGCGCCGGGGGTATGAATGTCTTGAAATAACTCTTAAGCACTAAAACTGTATCTTGAATAAGCGCCTGTCTTGTATAAGCGCCGGGAGTAAACACCCCTCCAAAGTTATAAACGACGGTACGGTACATGTTTCATTGCTACAACTCTGAGTGACTCTGGGATCGAGGTAGTACAAATGTACTAAGTAAGCAAAACATGCAGGGGTCATGCATCAATGATAGTATGAGTATAGGGTGGAATCTTGGTACATGTAGTTGTAAATACTGCAAATGGGCGATATAGTAGGTGAAGTGACGCAGAATATGTTCTGTAAGCCCCCGCTACTCATTGATGTTATAGTCTTCCCCCACAGCCTAGAACCACGAGGTATCAGACCATAACTGGATACCCTGGTTGGTATATAATATATGAACCACAAACACTACACCTCAAGTACCCATCCCCTAAAGCATCTCAAACTCCCCCCAAGGATTTCCGAGTTCATGCTCTTGGATATCTTCTAAAAATACACGATTAAGGTAGAAATCTGGATGTCTACATTTGAACTGCACCTGCCTGGCTCGGAACATATCTACTTGTCTTCTTAGTAATTCGAAGCGCCAGGATAAACCACACCTCACAAATATTCAGATTATCTCCGCATTTCAGCATAGGGATTGGATGGATGGGCAAATACATCCAACACCATGAACCTGCTCTCGGTCTCAACCTCACGAAGGATATACGAGGGTCAGGCTGTACATCACTCAACACTGCGAATCAAGACGTCGGCAAGACGCATGCATTAAGCTTGTTCTCCCATCAATTCTAAGGTAGAAACACAGAAAGAATACTATAGGAAGAGGTTCCTGCCGCTGACACGTCTAATCACCAGAACATAAAGATACACACGCCCTCCCCAACTGTCTGCATAGTTACATGGGTCTGGCTTGCTGTGTTCCTCTTCTCACTTCACCACTACCAGGTCTGCTGCTAGCTCAGCGGGAGGATGCCACCAGATACTGATATCAGATATCTATCTGTATCTACAGGTGATATATTGATATAAGGAATAACTGTGTCAGTTTATATTATACCCATAAAGACGGCCTATAAGTCCACCTTGACGTCAGCACATTCAGGTAATATCACGTAGGATCAATTATAATGACATTTTCTATGTAGGGTTCGTAGTAAATGATAAGTTATACATTTGTTCATTCTGACCTTTATAATCAATGTAATGGAAATGATCAATGCATTTCCCAAAATCAATGAAGATATGAAGAAATGAGCACATCTTGGTTGTATTCAGCAGCTGTCGCATACTGTTAATTGTGTATACGTGGTGCTGATGTTGAAGTACATGTATTACATGTACACTGAAAACCCAGAGCAAGGAGCCTAGTCATTATGACGACCTAGGTAGTCATAATGAATAATGGCAGATGGAGTGGAGAATGGTGTATGAATATAGTCTCTAATTAGTTCACTTCTTAATGAGAGACATCCTTTTCACATATTTGGTGTAGTCTTGATTGAACTAAGTAGCATTACTTGTTATAAATAAGTTGCCAATGGGTGAGAAAGATGGCCACAAAGGTATAGAGACCACTCTGCTCCCTGTCACCAGTGTATATCTCACGACAGATATAGTTATGCAAATATAAAAAACCAGGTGGCAGTAGTGTGGCATAAGTAGCAAGTGAGGAATAGAATTATGTACCATAGGGTAGTCATTGGGACAACCTAGGACTTGAGAGTTGTCATCACTGATGACTTTAGGTCTTCAAATGGACAATACTTAAATTAACAACCTTAAGGTAGTCATTCTGACTACCTAATTATTGTGACTACCTAAGGTCGTCATTATGACAACTTTGGTCTGAATGGCTCAGATGGGTAGTCACAATGACGACCTAAGGTGGTCACTTTGACTACCTAAAGTTGTCAGTTTTGGTATTGTCAAAATGACGACCCTGAGGTTTTCAGTGTATTAGGTTCGTATTACGCAATGGCCAGTTACTCGAGACTTGAGTACAAATCCTTGTATTAATAAAATAGTCGAAAGAATAAATTGGCATTCTGAAAGAATAGCACACATTATCACATCTCAAAATAGCAAGTTACAAAGTGTCGCATAGAGCTTAAATTTGCAAATTACATGTGCCCCCAGCTCCCACACCCACACACATAATCTTTGCAGCATGCATGGAACAGAACGTGGGGGAGGATGTCAGTGGGTGAGTGGGGGTGGGGTATATAGAACCGGAGGTAGAAGGGTGAAAAGGTGAGCAGAATCTGGATCCCAATCTGTACGTCGACAGTCTGTATACAGTCCTCCCATGTCGCCACCTGTATCAGACTCTAGTGTTGGGAGCCGTGTATTTGGGGCTTGTGTACAATCACCCAGAGATGGCCCCAGGCGCCGACCAGCTTCAGTGCAGTTCCCAAAGCTGATCTCCAATCCTGGGAAGCGCATCAACACAATATGTGTCTCTCGTAGGCTCTTTTCCTTCACTTCGTGATTTCTGAAGAGATCTGCTTTACTGTGTGGTCCTTTACATTTGGAGGACATGTTGTATGTTTTCTTCTGCGTAGAACTGAACAATATGGAGAGTTGACAATAGAAGATCCTCTCGTTTTACAAAGACGATCCATTTGTTGCTGCGCATTTCATTTGGGAGGCAGCCATGACAAAAGCAATGTTCAAGCCTTTGATAACTGGCACGATGTATGTATCAGGAATGTTTGAATGTAGGAATATATGAGCTCGTATATACTTAAGTAGGATACAAAGGTATTTTGAAACTTTGTACAAAGGAAAACCTATCATGTTCGGAATATATAGGGGAAATCCTCAACTGGAGCTGGTTTGGAAACTGTATAGGTATCAGCCAAAACAGTGCCCAGATATCTTAAAGGCAAAATAAAGGTGTGTCTCAGAAAAGATGGACAAAATGAGTGTAGGTATATAGGTCGGATTGTTTAATGACCTGCTTAATGACTCGGAATATCAGGAAATGGTTGAAAACCATACATGCTATTGATTTGGGAACTCTAATTGCCTGGTATAATTATATGGGAATAATAACTTTTCCTTATGACCAGGTTTTCCACTTTAGTTCTCATAATCGCAACTAAGCCCAGGGGCGGATACGGGGAGAGGTGTGTCCTGGGGATCCGGACCCCCCGCCCTCATTCGGCAAGGAAATAAGTGTTTTTTTCAAGGATTCTTTGATTCGCCGCAAGTTACGGTGCGACGCCTCTTTTGGTACTTTGGTGCTGAATGGACACCCCTTTAAATTCAAATTCATGGACACCCCCCCCCCTCCCCTGTGTCATTCGATCGATACATAAGATAATCAGAAACAATTTTCAATTTACTTTCTAAATCATACGTCAAGTATAAGGTCGAAGATGGAAACTGGGTGACTTCAGGCACTTAAGACTGAGAGCACGGTCAGTCACATTCCTCCATGTACCTCTATGTAAGGACAATATGCACATGTCAGCTGGTGCCCTATGCCTGGGTAGTTTATTTGATAACCCAATACCTGATGTAAACTGCCTCCACTGTTTATTGTCTCATGTCCTACATGTCTCCATCAATACTGCTGTGCCACACATTCTCTGTTTACATGCTCATGAATATGAACTCATGTTTCAAATCATTTGTTGGTCTACATTGTGATGGCGTGACTTTTGTAACTTTAGTTGTTATAGGCCAGGCCAATAAGAAAGTTTGTCAATGGATTTCGCGCACTAATCAAAAGAAGACTTGTCAATATTGAGTATATATTTCATTTATTGGTGCTTTATACATGTATAGGTCACCATATCAGCGATGGGTAGCATGGACCGTGGCATCAGGGGGCATGCCCCCGTCGCTATTGACCAATCCCCCAAAAAAAGGTTAAGCCTAAAAGGTCAAACCGAAAAAAGTTCAGAACGTTTCCTTCTCTTTGAAACTGCTCACCACGCCCCCGCCTATATAATATATACCTGCCCAGGGTCTGAGGGTGGACAGGATCCCCGAGTTACCTTTAGTCAAGCCTGCCTGGGTGCAATATTGCCGATAGGCGGGGGACTGGAGGAGGGCTATATCACCATGAATATCACATGCCCAAAAAAAGGAGAACAGCGCACTGGGCGACCTAGTGGTGGACACGTCCGTCAAGAGGTATAGAGTTGGTAAGGGCAAGGCAAACTACCCTAATCTTACAACACCCAGGGCTAGGGTTACCAGCCAAGTGACCTCTTATCTCCCTCTACTATCTGGGGTCAGGTAATATGGCGCTAGGTTGAACTGACGGTGGCGGATCATTGACAGATCACTGGGCACCCCCTCCTGTACCAACCCCAGCCCTCACCTAATTTTCATGTTGGTCCCATCACGTACCCCTTTTGGGTTCCTTCCGTCTATAAACCATAGGGGGATCCAGGGGCGAGTAGGACAGTGGTCTTCACGAGAGAGTGGGTATAATGTCTGTTAGGAGACAATGGGGAGACATTGAGATGGCGCTTCTTTGAAAGCAGTCGACTCCATAAACTGAAACTAGCCACTACTGAGTGACAGACGCATAGTGCCGCAGGATTTATTGACTATATGAAGGCATAGAGAATGCAATACGACCGGCAGGTCTCCATACTTTGGGTGCTGACTCTGACAGTCACCCCAACCATCCACCACACACAGAAATGTGAGCGTCACCGTCGCAAAAAAAAACTATCACTTCTGATAGAAGTGAGTATTTTGGAGACAGTGGCGCTCACATTTCTCTCTGTGTGTTCATCCAATGGCCACGGTATCTCAATTCTCTTATTCATAAGGACGTATGTCGTACCTATAATGGTCTAATTCAGTGGCGTAGGGAAGGGGGAGGCAGTCGCCCCTTTCAATAACAGAGTGCATGGGAGGGGGGCATGAATATGCTTGGGCCCCCAAATTCGCCAAGACTACTATAGTATGATATGGGGGGGGGGGGGGGCACCCAACCAGCGGTAAGCTCCATAGAGGATCACAGGCCGTCACCACTGCCTCATCTTGAAAGATGGATTGTGTGATATACACCACAAGTGACCCGGGGCTTTTCCAAGATTGGCAGTGTCCCAACTCATGTCCCAACACTCATGTCCCAACACTCATGTCCCAACACTCATGTCCCAACACTCATGTCCCAACACTCATGTCCCAACACTCATGTCCCAACACTCGGGTCCCAACACTCGGGTCCCAACACTCTGGTCCCAACACTCGGGTCCCAACACTCAGGTCCCAACAATCCCAACCCCCTACCACCGATGACCGACGACCAACACCCAACCCTGCAATGGCGAGTTCTATCATGGTCCGCCGTGCACTTCCCATTGAAAACAGTATCCCAGCCCACAGGCCCACGGAACACAGGCCCCCTGCCCACAGGCCCTCCGGACCTGAGGCCCCCTGCCTTTAGGCCACCCTGACTACAGGCCCCCGGCCTGTAGGCACAAATCTCACGTCCATATCATACGTCCAACCCTCTCTAATAAATCATATGATGTCCTACCCCTTCCCTCACATCCAACCCCTTCTCTCACGTCCGACCCCTTCCCTCACGTCCAACCCCCTCCTTCACGTCCAACCCTTTCCCTCACGTCCAACCCCATCCCTCACGTCCAACCCCTTGGTGGTGGACGTGAGGAAATGGTGGTGGACGTGAGGAAATGGTAGTGGAAGTGAGGAAATGGTAGTGGCCTTTAAATGTCTGTGGGTACCAATGGAAGACGACCTGTTCTACCACAAAGCGTCTCACTTTTTCGTCTCACCTCTTCTTAACCATTGCAGGTATAGGAAGTCTATGTGAATGTGACTCTTTTAAAGTCAGGATTCAAGGTCACTGGCCTATCTTCAGCATTAGTTCACACAGACTTGATTTTAGGGGTATTTTTGACTTTTTTTCAAGAGCATTTTTCTGCTACAAATATATTTTTTTCTACAAACTGAAAAAAAGAGGGAGGTACAGTTTGTTTCAATCTATATGCATGTCTTTATTTCGATCTGATAAATGAAAAAACAAATGCAGGGGAACAGTTCAAAGTCAGCTGACCAAACTCCTTTTTTTGCTGGAAAACCGTCTCACAGAGACCCAGGGTACCCTGGGTCAATAAAGGGGGTGGGGGTGGTGGTCTCAACTCCAAGTAGTAAAACTTTCAGTCAACCTGACAACTACCGTACACAAGGTAAACTTTTGAGGTATCAAAAGCCCGATTTATCTGATGTCTGTAAACTCCTTGTCATATGAAGTTGTTTAAAGATGGCAATGATGGGTGTTATAAAGTTCACTTTACCTTGGCCATATTATCAATGGCAGTTACCATCATCTTTTATCCTGTTGATTCACAAAGGGCGCGAGAAGGCTATATGGTATAGAGCACACGGAGATATACTTAATTCCTTGTATACCCGCGGGCTGTACACCCATCTCACCCGATAGCCATCATGATCATGATGGGTCCCAGAGCAGCGATATTAAATGCGCATCACACTGGTTGTCAGACTGGCACAGAAGCGGCCAGGAGGACCCATGATGAGGGGCGGGCGTGACCAGGCATTTAGAGTAAGACCACTGTGTGCTATATGAGAGAGGCTGTGTGAGTACAAACTGTTGACTACACGATTAAATGGTCGTGTAGGCTGTGTAATGAGGACATCACGTTCTGTACCAGTACCCAAAACCGACAGCAAACCAGCCCTTGGATAGCATGAAAGGATCATTTAGAACTAATGGTACATTAATGTAACTTCTTTCAATGCCATCTACAAGATGTACAGGCCCGGTAGGTATAACAGAGGAAGAAGTATTTTGACTGAGACTTATAAATGATTATCATGAGGAGAAATTAATTGTTCATGAACAATAATGACTACTTTCATGTATTGACCCTCAGTAAAAGGGCAAGAGCGAGAACAGATTATGCTTTAGCATAGTAGCAAAGAGCAAAGAATAATAAGAGAGCCCACTGTATGGCCAATATACTGTCCCCTCAGATGCCCATGGCAACCCCCTGGTGGATGGAGTGGACTGCCCACATAGCCCACTCCAAACCTAACCCACTCGTTCTTTGAACTGGTTTTAGGTGGAAACATTGGACTGCATGTATACACTCCATCCATCAGGGGGCGCCACAGGCCAAACAGGACCAGAAACCTGCAAATGATCCCATGAGAAAATGACATTTTAATCATTACCGGTACGTATAATATACCATTGAATATTCAATGTTGACAGAATAATCAGAGCTAATGTAGGTTGGAGCTGCACTCCAAGCAATATTATCACCCATCTTTGTTATATTTGGGGTATTTTAATTACGGTGGGACAATGCTAAACCTATATGCGAGCGGGCCTAAAGTAGTATTGAAGTCCACTTAACTTCCTGGCCGTTAGCAATGTTCATATAATTATATAGACATTACATGACCATTTAAAGAGAAATAAATAAACTTTCTTCCATATGGATAGACTTCTGTAATAGACATCCTGCCTCATTGTTATCATGTTTCGTCGTGCTTCCTTGTCCCATTTGTTTCCCCTATACTTGGCAGTGCCAATATCTCAATGATCAATAGTTCATAATTACTGCAGCTAGTGACCCATTCAATCACATGAGGAAATAAGAATCCTTCGTGTCTCACTACCTTAAATATGCAATGTTGGCCGTGAATTACCATCATGCAAGCATGGGGTTCTGTAAGCCCGGCTCAGGTGTGAGAGCAGTGCCATATACACTGCCTACGTCTTGGTGGTGTAGAATTCTATTCCTGTGGGGTGTTTATTTGGTGTCACTTTATCTGCTAGATGAACTGCGCTCTCTGATCCATAGAGCAGGCAATCCCTCACGTCCTTCCCCTTCTCACCTACACCTCTCTCACCTCTACCTCCAAATGACCCCTCTACCTGACACTCCTGGCCAGTTGGTGGCTGCTCTCAGCTGTTGGTCAGCCTTCTTTGTACACGGATCCAATGGTCAAACAGGTAACGGCAGCAGACAGGGTAACCTCAATCACCCCCAACTATATACTCCAGGCTATATGCAGGTGAGCCCCTACAGCAGCTGACCGAGCAGCTCACCTTCCTCAGCATTTGCTCACCTTCCTACTATACAATGGGTCTCTGTCTCTATAAACTCACTCTGACCGCATCCCATGACCACATACATGTATACATACAAACACTTATAACCTTTAAAAAATTCACAAATGGTTAGCACAGGCCGTCTTGATATATATAGGTCCTCAAGATATCGGCCACTAAGGAGCATCCACATCCAATTTGTGTCTTAATTTTGCGAGGAAATACCGACCCACCCTTCTGCGCTGTTCCCCTCACAATTACCCAGCATATCCCGGTACTGGGTGTGGATCGAGAGAATTAAGAAATATCAAGTTGTGTTTTCGGAATTCCCTTCCCCTTTTGGCTTTTACTATAGCTGACTTGGACTGGGATACAAAGTGGCTGTGTCAGATTCATTCCGCCCGAGATTCCGCACTGATTGATCCAATCACCGCCAGGTGGCTATGGATGGGAAGCACGTGATCCACCCACGTGACATCTAGAGTCACGTGGGCTGGCCCTTCCCACATGGATACCATAGATACCCCACCCCAAAGGCACCCCTCGACCTGGGAGTTCTATTGCGCCTGCGTCGACGGACCCGGATATCCCAGAGGTGAGAATTCCTGCTGTCAATGACGTCATAAGCAACGACGTAATTCTGAACCATCAACAGCAAAGGTCAGCTGTTAGGAAAAATCAGCCCTAAGAGAATTTAACTCTTTTTTTCATTGTATGCCACACAGAGAGAATGGGAATAGGTGTCTAGACATGAGTGTGGTAAGAGTTAGCTCTGTAAATTCAGGATAACCTTTGATTGACTGAATTAACTGCATTCTTTAGCTTGGCATGAGGAACATGAGTCCTACAGTACACAAACTGGATAAATATGGCGCTACCAGTCATACAGAGCATTGGACCTCTAGCATACCATGAATGATTCCTGAAATCATTAAAAAAAAACATGCGCTTATACTACCAGATTCTCAAAAGGAGGTTTCCTATCTACCACTAAGATATTCCGGTGGCATCCTATGTCGAACAGTATGTACAGTCATGCTCATGTACCAATCTTTCTTATGTTCCTGGATTGCTCCTGACAGAACCAGTGTGCGATTTTCAAGACAGTGGTTATTCTATTACTCACTGAAATAGACTGATAGCAAAGGAATGTCATCGTGATCTGTCAAATTTGTAAATGATCAATAGTACATGTATATGTATTTTAGAGATCTCTGAGAAGTCAAAACACGTACATTATCGTGCTGAAAGAGGCAGGGGCTGAACCGTTTCCATGGCTGCTTTTCCACGTTGCTGCACATGGTGCTTCTCTGTCATGATGAAGTTCTCCGATGTTTCCCTACACCATTTGTCCAAAGTACCCGACACCATCTAATGAAACTGTCCCTTATACGCCCAACACTACTTAGATTGTTAACAGCAATGTCTCCAGTATACATGATAGTTGTCCCCACCCGGTAGGCCGTCAGAACAGATGCCCCCTTCACACAAATCGTGAAACTGGGGGAGTCCCGGTCTGGGGCCATGCACAGATTGGGTGGAGTGAAAGTATTAATTTCGGTTTAGACTCGGTGGTGTTAGGTTTAGAAATGTACTCCAGTGGTACAACATACCGATAGAGGAGGTTACATTAAGATCCATTTTCATGCCTTTTGGCTTGAACATGAATCCCTTCTTTTATCTTTAATTTCAAAGACAACCATCCGTGTGTAAGAACAACCGGTAATTAATCCTCTCTAGTGTTTGGGTGCAGATCCACGATACTGCTTTGCAGTATAGGAGTTCTGCTTCGTCTCTGGTTCTACTCTCCTGCTCTGCAAATTGAGTACGACATAAAAGCTCCATATATCTCTTAAGACGCTCTGTAGAGCAAGCCATGTGCTCCCTCCCACCCGCTGGGCAGGAAAGCGATAAAGTTACGAGTGGAACCCCTTCACCTCATATATAATCAGTCCCTGGGAACGGAACCAAGAAAAACACACCAACAAACTCCGACAGCATCATCCTGGTTCCCAGAGGATATTGCACCTCTGAAGAAACCCTAACTACTTTTTCTATACCCAAGGGGCCCGATTATCTCTTACATCTAAGCCTTCCTTTTGGTAGAGGATAGAGCCCACACATTCCGATAAGGGGAGCTGACAGACAGCACCAGACACGCGTCTGAATCTTCCACATCTGGCAACTCCTGCCAGGTGTATTTATAGAACACCTGGACTATTTTTAGAAACATGTAGCCTCAGGGCAAGGGAGGTTGGTGGGGGGTAGTTCAGTAAAATAGGGGAACTGGCAGAGGCAGACAGTATGTGGCTTTCTCTCCTGACAAGGTTTATCAGCAGGGTGATAGGGGCCGGGGCATGGACGGCGCCCCCACTGCTGATAGACCTCTGCAACCCTACGTGGACACATCGATATAAGGGCCAAGATGGGATCTCACCCAGACAGCAGTGGTGTTGTTGTTGTTGAAATTGTTGTTGTTGACATTGTTCTCGATGAAGATGATGCCCCTCCGAATGACAGCTGATGCACAAATGTGCTTTGTGCACATGTTCATTCGTTCATAGCCTATTTCGAGGAAAATTCATTATCAAATGGTGAAATAACTGGGAAGGGCAATAATTACCATACATTACTACTACATATTTGTAACTGGCATAATCGTTGAATATCGATAGGAGTCCTCAGAGTAAACTGTATCCTCATGTCCTGCAACTATTTCCGCATCCTTCGACAAGAATGTTACCAATAGAGATGGAAAATGAAGCCACGAGAACACAGTTAGTGAAATTGGTATTGTCGTTTGTGGGGAGACCTTTGGCATGAGCGCAAAAACGAGAGTCGTCTCTTATTCAGTAGGAAATATCCAGTTGCAATACGAAAAATGGCTATAAAGGGGTAATGTGCGAGCGACCAGGCAGAACGGATGATCTGTACGACCTTGCACGGATCAACCTTTCCGCCTGGCTGTTTACATGTGTGGTGAAGCAGGTACTGCTGTTACACCGAGACTTGTAAAAAGAGGTAACGGAAATTGAACAATTTACACAAATATGGGCTTCTCAGAGTAGAAAAATGCAATCTTGGGCCCACTATAGTGTCACATAAAGACATGCACTTAACATGATCCTGAAGCTTGACAATTACAATGTAATACCGACACTTTATAGTCGACACCCTTACACTATTGTCTCGTGTAAACCTGAGAACTACTCACCCAGTAGAGACATCCGGTGAGTAGTCTACATAATATAACAAGGTGTTAGGTGATGTCCTCTGACAGCTAAAAGGTCTGCATTTATCCTGCAGGAACAGAATCCTTCCCCTATTGTCACATAATGCCTCAGACACTTACACATCTAGGGGCAGGTCTAGCTGCTTGGCTGTATCTAGTTTTTGAATAAGCTGTAGATCGTATTACCGTGACAACAGGGTATTAATTGAATGAAAAGAAGACGCTTTGGACACTTTCCCTGGAGGGGTTCCACGAAAAGATAAAGTATTGTACACCTGTCTTTTTCATCAGTCAACTTTTCATTCTCATGTTCATTCTGCAAACACCTGGGTCGTGCTGAACATGAGATGCTTTATCTTTTGTACCAGTCCCCTTTTTCTTAACTATTACTACGAGGCAACAGTAACCGTATGTGCCTGTCAATGGATTTAGACAGCACAGTCTGGTGACTAAAGGTATTAAACAGGAGGTAGTGAGATATCTAGAAGCTAGACCTATGGGACGCATATAATATGTTTGGTATATACAATGTAGTAGAGCTCTTCCTTAGGTTTTGTGTGCAGAAAATCACTTCACATGTTCATTACTAATTGACTAACTTAACAAATACAATATAGAGGATGCACACTGTTAGAAGTAAGTAGTGTTCCTGTACAGCAACTATTGGGGGCAACTTTGGTTCCAGTAAATTCTGCTGTAGACCTACAGTAGAATCTACTGTAGACGCAGACCTGAGTTCTAAAAAGGCTCACATATTCAACATCTTGGAGATTTGAACCCCCAGGTTCCAATCCATAGTCCTGAATCATGACCACTACGCCAATGAATCCTGCATGTCAGGTGCATTGAAACACCTCCTACTTATGTGTGAATGGATAATATGAAAATTACCCTATTGCAGTAATGTACATATAAGGACTGAACTACCATTAGTTGAAGTGTAATCTTGATGGCCTATAGATGTTTTTCAAAGTAAATTTTACTATCTTTCATGCAGATTGTTGAGATACATTAGTCTTATCCTCTGCATATTTTCAATAGTAACATTTCAGTGTACCAAAATATATTATACTTTAGAATTGCATCAGGAGAAATGTAGTTTGTGTGAGAGTTTCCTGCCGGGACTGGAACTGCTGACCCTCAGACTACATCTCCCACGGCTCTACCGACTGAGCTAGAGGGGCAGTCACTATGTAGCCTGCATCATTGGGCTTTTGAAAAGATCAGGTCATATTTGAGCTGTGGAGTATGGTACTCCCTCCAACCTCTCTGCTCTCTCTCCCTCTGGTTGCTGGTTATGGGATTCGAACCTGCATCTACAGTAACAGAATTGTATGTGTACAGCAAAAGTTGCTGTATCATCTTTTACAGCTAAAGTACTGTATAGTTACAGCACATTTTGCTGTTCACGAACAACAACTTTTTACAGTGCAGGATAGGTGGCTAGCTTATCAGCCGCTGATTTCACGAGTACTCGTGGTCCATCAATATAACATATTGACCAAAATGAATATGATATTCTCTTCTCTCTCTCTCTCTCTCTTAAAGGCATTGCACATATATGAGATATGACAGAAAGGTTACATGTTACAGCAATAGAGTGTGGGGTCAGAGAGGTCATAGCATGTATGTATCGAGCTATAATAGGGTCCAGAGCTCCTGGTCTCCTGCGTGCATGGTGTAAAGTAATGACTCCCACTATAGTGTGTGGTATGTCAAATAATAACCGAGACCACAATACAAAGGGGACACCATCGTGAGCTAGCACTCATCCAAAAGAGATAAATCCAGTCGTTAGTACCACATTTTGGCTACGTCACAACATTCTGTTCGGTGAGCCATTTGGTTGGCTGACAGTAGTACCCCACTATAGGAAGAACGACTTATTGTATTGTCCACTAATACTGAAGGACCGACCATTGTATATTAATGTCATTGACTATAGGAGAAAACCATCAACGGTATTGTACTAATAATCATGAACAAATAAGGTATGCATAATAATCATGAACAAATAAAGTATGCATCCACGCGGGTAAAAACCTATTTACATTCTACACGTTCTATGTTGATTATATTTCAACTTCAGTACTGGATAATCATTTAAAAAAGATTTGTTCTTTCCACCATGTTTAATAGGTAACTGCATTTCAGATTGATATAGTCGCCCTCCGCCACACACAATGATGCACCTTCATTGAGAGGAACACGATACATCCATAACGGCCTGAACCAGTGCCCTCTGACCCACCAGAACAAACAGGCAATGACCTTAGCCAGCGTCCAGGTAGAGGGCACAGGCCAAATGGATGTAATTAATTATAATGCTGTGGCCATGGCTGACCCCACTATCAACCAGCCATAAAGTGCTACGCAGGATATACAATGAAGTATCGTGTCCAACTGAATACATTATGTTAGTCTGGTCTATGGTCAGCCAAAAGGGGATGTATGTGTGTCCGCTGACATGTGTTGACCTAGGATTTGATTGAATATACTATGTCTTAAACCATTGTTACCATGTGCAACAACTTTCTTTTTATCAGACTGGAAACAAGGAACGATCTTTTTTTCTTTACTCACTACATGACTTTAGAAGAGGAAATATGAGATCACATCTAAAAATTAAAAACATAAATGCAACTCTTTGATCATATTATGGGTACTCATACAACTAATAAATATGATGAACATAGGTATGCATCAATACGTGTAATTTGGACACATTTGTCCAAATCGGGATGTAATTAAGTGGAAATCTTAGAATTCAACAGTTCTGATTTTGCCACCAGGTGGCTTTCCTGCCCACTTTTCTGTACCCACCTACATTAAAGTTGTCTTTAAAATCATAGTTACCGGTACATCTGCATTTGAATTATAGTATCAAAATGATGGTAGGTATAGATTTGTACATGTAGGCTTTACACCTACTGCATTAAACATGGGCCATAAAATCAACAGAATTCACGTACAACGTGTCAAGTGTCAGACATTACGGCAATTGTCAACACAGCTCCCGTAAGTGATTAGCAATTCAAATGACGGGCACTGAATTATTTATCACTCTAGGATTATACCATAATACTACAATGTATGTATGTTTTACATGCACAATGTGTACATGTATTTTGACCCTTTAGTGGCGGCACAATCTCTAAAGGGTTCATGCGTTTTTTTTAAATATCTATTCATCTGTGATCTGTGATGTACTGGTATGTAGTCCTTTTGGTACACTTGTAATCACATAACTTCTCCCAAATGTATTTGGACAATAGAATGACTATCCTCATCTTCTAACTATCCCAATTGGTCAATGAATAACTTCCATTATAGTATATAGAGAGGCATTGGTTCCATTTGCCGATTGATGCAGCCACCCAGCGTCACCTCACGTCCTGTATACAATCAGTACTGTAGATTGATTTCCTTTGTTGACCTATCCACCGAGCCTATCCTCCTCCTGTATCAGACTAGACTTCCCTCCAAGACATCACAACAATGATGTTGATCGTATCAGTCTGTCTTTGACTGCTAATGTCGAAGTCTTCCATCACATTCCCAGTTGTGAGAGCTGGTCACTAGAACCACGAGAGCTGCTTGAGCTACCAGCGGATATGAGGTCCTCAAGGGAACCAGTGGCATCCCGTTTTACTTTCAGCTTTATGCCATGATGGCTGTGGTACTGCTGTGTCCATGCTGGTATATAGTGGGGGTGCAGATGGGTCCCCCTTGGAGGTCGGAAAGTCGCCGAAATTAAGGGGTTCAGGTCACAAAGTCGCTTTCTTGGACCCTCTATCCTATTGTCATTTTTGTCCAAAAGTCGCTAGGTCGCTTTTATTATTGTATTAGGTCGAAAGTCACCTCAAGAACGGCCCAGGTCGCCAGGTCGCTTTTGACCCATCTGCCAGTCACATAGTGGGAGTCTGGTAGCAGTCACCCATACACCTGCCCATCGTCCATTCGTCGGACATGGCGGGATCCGGTACAACCCCCCCCCCCCCCGTCCACCACCAACGTTCAGCCATCAGCCCTGCCTCCCCCTCCCCACATCACCTGGTGTCAGTAAGGGCCACAGGTCACCAAGGACCCCCGCAGGCAGAAAAATGACCCCAGAGCAAGGTCATGTGACCCCCGACCTGCGCACTTTGTGTGCGCGTTGTCGCCGCGAATATTGCCTTTAAGGTATTGTCAGTTGACCTTGTGAAAAGGGTCTGAGATCAGATAATTTTCAGCCCCCCCCCCCCCCCCACAAGCCCCAACAGGTCAAATCACGATGCGAGCTTGTACAGCCACAACTTGCAGCCTGCCACCTGGATGGGTAGGAGGGATATTTGGGCTTTTAATAGTCTAGTGTAAAAATCCTTACATATCTCAAAACAGCATAAACATAACCTTAACATGAGTTAAACGTCCTTCTTATTGAACACAGGCACTACAGTCGGTGAATGACGCAGAGACTGGATCAAAGCTGAATCCTAAAGATTATACCAAATGTAGTTCTCTATATATGCAATGCCTCGACTCATCAATCCTGACCTAAAGTATCAAGTACAAACTTTTGTACAACATGTATTGTTGGGCCTCTGTGTCAATGATCAAGTCGAGTATAATTACATCTATTCCACTGCATGCATGTCGTGTCTGGACATAATGATAAAACTCATGATAATGTTCATGTTCCCTGCAGGAGTGCCCGACCACATAAGGAGAGAGCACTATTCAGAGTCAATGTTGGTGAGCGTTCTTATCAGGGAACGCCAGACATTCGGGAAGAAGTCCGGAGCGATCGATTCCCTACGATAACATCGATTCACTGGTTACAATCAAACACTGCCCCGATCAGTCGGTGCCTGGAGATCTTATTTTCTTTCCCCTTTTTGTCCTAAATGGGGACTCGATTGACCATGTGGGGCCTTTAACACTGAGGTAAATTTGATTTGGTGCGAGCAATCTCTATGGTTATAAAAGAATAAGTTAACATCTGTGTTAGCGCGAGTGCGCTCTGGTCTTTTTGTGAAACATAGTTCACCTAGAACATAAAGAGATTCCTAAGTGCACGATGAGTATGCTTTTCAAAGTAGGTTGATGTCGGAGGGACGGTTGATCGAATTACATGGATCTTTTGTTTTCATCATTATCTGATCCCTATCAAAGAATAATTTTGTAAATTACGATCTTAATCAATCATTCTCTAGTGCCTACTGCAAATTAATTTTTCTCGGTATGACAAATCATGGCCCTTGGTATCTCAAGTAGATAATGACAATTTCATTTCTCCCAATTAATACGCGGTGTACATGGAACTAAAACATTAATACTGTGTCCTGAGGGGGAAAGAAGACCGAGCCGTGAAGTTGTAAACAATGGCAGCGAGTTGGTCCATGATGATGGTCAATCAGACAGGTTTTGATTCACGTCACCCTTTTTTCACCGAATGCTGTTCTCCCTGCCTCCGGCCGCCGGTCGTGAATGAGTTATGACTTACCATAAATGGACAGGCAATTTCTGCTTCATCAGCCAGTATTGGTTCCTCATTTGATTACCTCCCAACAAAGTGGGATTGAGAAAAAAGAAACATACTGATCGATGGTGAAGGATTGCCAACTACTGTAATGTATTATTGTACCGACTGTATTTAGAACCACGAAGAGCGCACTCCGGGGTGCTTTCATTTAAACAATGCCTCAATAATATCTCAATGAATACACTATTATCCCGTCTTGGGCTTACTCTCCAATTGAGTTTGGTCCTAATTCCGCTGCTTTGTTGCTTATTTTTCTTTGTTTCGTGTTAATATTACAAATGTAACTTCAAACTTCAAACACTCATGAAAATTGGCATATGCAATATACCGTGCCTGGCTTCTTTTAGTGATCATTCATTTGAGCAAACAGAAGATCTGGAAGTGTTTCTCACATACACTGTACACCCGGACTGTACAAGACTGGGCGGAGCTGAGATGTAGATTTTGGAGGAAGGCCACACTGTGAGCCATTAATGTGGAGTGTGTATCAGCCAGAGGTGGAGGAGGCAGCCTACTGGAGGTACATCCCCCTCACCTGGAGTATACCTCGAAGCAGGCTGAGCACTCCACCAACAGACACTTTGCAACCTAAAGTTCCCCTGAAGGGGATGTCCCTCTCCCAGTTGCCACATCTATGTACCACCCAGGGGGACACCCCATCTACGTACTGTGTAAATACAACACACAATAAACAAAATCAACTAATATCACCATCCCACCATCACCCTGTACAAAACATCAACACCCTGTCTGATATACATACAATTGCCCTGCCCCACACTGCTCCTTCATGAATTCATGAACTACATCCGCATCTCCATACTGCCAAGCTAAACAACAGACCATTCCCGTTACTAACCATCAGCTCTAACCTGGCAACACCTAACAAGCTACTTGCTCCCATCACCACATTACTGGCTTCAGCCTCACAGCAGCCTCTCCCTCCCACCAACACTTACTAATACCACCACAACAACACTCGCCCACCCTCCCCTGGTATACAAACGTCTAGCTCTGTATACCCCCCCCCACCCCCACAGCCTGTCTCCTCTCCTCCGTCTCAGCAGTTGAGATGTGCCTGGGCCACTCCTACCCAGCGGATGCTAAAAAAGCTGGCTGTGTGAGTATGAGATGACGATGTACACATCCTCCACCCTGGAGGAGGTTCTCCACGTTCCTGGTTCTCACCTGGAGGCGCCAGTACACCTGTCCTTATCCCTGAGGGGTGAGGGGTTCCCACCAGTATACATAGCCTGCTGAGGTGGTGGCTGCTGTGTGGGAACTAGCTGGCGGGTGGTTGGTAGCCGGAGGGCCCCCTCTTACAATGTAAGGTAATAGGCAGATACATGGTGTTGATTAATGGCTACACCTGCACATGTAAGGGTGTGTAAGAAAATATCTGTGCTAACGAGACTATGAAACTATCTGGGCTAACAGAGGTGGATACCATCTATGCCATGCCAATGACAGTAGTGACACTGTATAACTATGCGTAAGGCTATAGATTACTAGTATCGGCTTAGATACTGACAACGCATACAACTTTTTAAAGACATATCTATCACAGAACCCCATCATAACAGGTTACCATCACATGTACAAAATGTACTAAAAGTAGGATCAACTGGTGAAGTTTATTGAAAAGAAGAGATTCTAAACTGATGTGAATGTAATTCAATGCGATGCACCAGGAAGTTAGTAAGCAGCTGAAGCCATAGCTGAAGCCACATGCCTGCCGCAAAATGTAACTGTTATACAATCTGCTCAAATTAGGCATTGAACTTTAATTTTCAGTGATTGTGGTAAACATAAAATGGGAAGTTTGGGCACAACACGAGAAGGACTGGAGTGTATTCTATAGCTAAGAAGTACTATAACAGAACATCTACAAACATGTAGCGAGTTATTCCGCCAGCCCAACCAACTCAACCTCAAGTGATTGATTACACTACTAACACACTTTCTGTATACGTTGGTTACGTTTCCTGTTGTCAATTAATCTAACGTTTCCATGCGGCACATTGACAGATACATCATATCAATCAGTCATTAATTCTTGCAGCTTCTCTTATGGCTCACTCAATTCATGTCTGCAATAACCGTCAATCATGACAACAGTCATGGTTTACTGTGGTACACTGCTGACACATCAGCGTGTGAAGAAATGCCAACTATGACAACCTATATAGATATCAGTAATGGCCATAAATAATAATCTCAGATCTCACTGGTCTTAGATGAGAGTCTGTCTCTTTAAGAAGGATGTGTCACTGCCAAGGGCTGAGCAGGGCAACTTTCAAGGCGGAGAAATAGACCTGGTTATTAATGGGATATTGCAATGGGATGCCATCGGGTATGCAGCGTGGTAATAACCATCGTCGGGACTCCAATATATCCCTAGTCAGAGGAAACCCTCCCAGAACTGATAGGATGCACCCACATGAGGCCTTAGCTTCCACCAAGGCTGCCTTTCCACCTTTATAATGCAATCATTCCTGCCACAGCTGCTCCACACTGTCAGGTAAGAAGCTACCAGGCTGATAAGCAGTCTGGGCAAATGTAGCACAGTAGATAGGCTTTGCATTTCAGCCTCATAACTTTCTTTGCGTGGGAAAAGTTCTTGGGAGATGTGAGAAAAAACATCAATGAATATATGGCCATATTCTTGGTGTAGTAGATCTATATCTGTGTTATGAACTGGAAAACACATCAAATCTTATAAAACGTCTGGATATATAGCTACAATAAACCAGTAGATCCGGGAAGTGGAAATAGTCTCTCCAAAGCCATTTGTTGTTAATGTGCAAGTCCCCGGATGCAAGTATATATATATATATATATATATATATATATATATATATATATATATATATATATATATATATATATATATATATATATATATATATATATATATATATAGATGGATAGGTAGAGGAAAGTTACTGCCCCTTCACTTTCCAAGAAGACTATAGTCATGACTTATTTATAGTCCATCAACCCATCCACATCACTACCCACGTCAAGAAACCCGCAAACACATACCCAACCCACAACACAAAGCATACCACACAGTCGTGCCCGCAGCAAACTCTCCCAGAATGCTTCTTGATGGGAAATGACCGGATTCTGGGAAGGCAGATAGCCGGAACCGGTAGTGGGGTTGTGGGAGATCCTACTGCGGCTGTGCATCATTTTACTCCCGTTGGGACTGGAGAAGCTGCCTTTTCCGACTGGTTATTATAGTACCAAACAGTGCTGAGATGGCTGTTCATTGTGGAGTTGGGCACCTGAGACTGGACAAATGGATGGACAGGGTGTAATTATATATACATGTAGTGATGCATATACATAGGCAGACTATTCGAATTGCATGAATCACACTCTGATATCCGCAATGTTGTAAAGCACATTGGTATAACTATAGGGTATACATGTATACTCCATGCAATGCGGTGATATTTGAATTCGATACATTTGAGCATCTCTGTCAACAGCTGTGCAACCGATCAATATGATCTGATGGTAAACGAGTGGCTATCATCAACTTTATATTTGCCCAGAACTATTTTGTACAACACAACTAGTATTCTGTACAGGCAGTGGCGTAGGAAGTGGGGGGGGGGGGAGGGGGCTGAATATGTTTGAGCACCCCTAAATTTCACCAAGACCCTATAATGTAATACACAAAATTTCCAAATCTAACCTCTCCCACACAGGGAAAGGTTGGGACACAGAGGCCTGGTACCCAACCAGAACTAAAGGGGGTTCAAACCCTACTTTTGTATACAATTCCTATATGAGCATGTATTATGCATCATCATGATTGAAAGCCAATGTTTAAGGTTGGTTGGGTTGGGCCCCCTGGGCCTCTGTATCCAGGCATGGGCTATAGTCTCGACAGTTGACTTGTTCATGTTCCAACAGTCGCCTCTATAGGCAGTGCTGCTTTGAGATAGATGACTGTGTAGGCCTAAACGTGGGAAGCTTTCAGGTGAGAATGAACTTTCCTTTTTAGCAGTGTGTGTGCGCTCCATCACTAAAAGGATTTAGGGAGTACAGGCAACTAAGCAGGTTTCCTATAGGGTAGACAAGGTGGACGATGGAAAGGTACGTGGGGCAACGGCAGGAGCTCAAGTATAGACTACGAAAGGGAGTTAGTACCAAATCGCATCGATAGGGGGAGTAAGCTTAACCCAGTTTAGCAGCGAGTGCGCAGTTGTGACCGGAAATCGATGTTAAGCCCATGCCTACCAATACATAGCAACACATACGTACCATATAGCTCTTTCTTGAGGATAAACCTTTCTATTTTAGCCTTATTTACTAACGGCCCTGGAGTCAAAGGGGTGATTTTCTATCCATAAATTAAGGTGTGCCCAGCCATCAAGGTAAGGCCCTGCCAACCCTGGAGGCTTGTGTGCCTTACGCCCCGTGATTACCCCTTATCGGTGTGTAGGGAGGGGATCAGCTCTATAGCAGCCGGGGCCAGGCCCGAGCAACGTGGGAGTAAGTAGTGCAGGCAGTTGGCACCCGGTATCGGGCGGTCTTAAAAAGATCCCCTTGGATGATTAGTGGATACTTGGGTGAGAACCTTCCGAGGATTATGACTCCAGGATCCAGCCCTATTGTACATGTACTTAGCGTGCATAGGGAAAGCAGCGCCAGTGTCCTCTCAAAATCCCCGCCTCAAGAGTAACGAGAAAAACATTAATGCCATATGATGAGCACCATGAATATGCATTTTTGGTAATGGCCTAGCTACTATACGGGTGACGAAACTACAGTATGGTATATAGGTGGTATCCTTTTTATTCAGGACATATAAGGAATACGCTGCATGGTAACCAACGTCGTACCGCCTTAGAACATGGCGTAACCCGCAAAAGAAAGGATGTAAGCCCCGAATTGAATTAATTCCCCATTTACTCGGAAAATACATCTTTCAACTGCGCCTTCTTTTATCATCTCGACTGCATTTAGGTCTTCTTGCATCCAATGTGATCATTTTTGCACCATGATTAAATATAAGTGCTCCTTGAGGATAATGCATATCTCAGGCAATTGAATGGGGATCTGGTATACATGATGATAACTTATTGTGATACATATGTATTATAGAGAGTTTTAGATTCAGTGTTATAAAACATTATACTGTTCAGAGCCCCCGCCCCCGATCCCCACAATGTACCTTTAATGTGGTAATATGTGTGTGTTACCAATCAATGCTGATCATTTAAGACATATCATGGAAATGTATGGAATTGTACTAGACAAGATAATAGTCCACACCTGTACTTTTCTTTACACGCACCGCACACTGGTATTTTCAATTGTTAGTGACCTATGCAATTGGTACAGTGTTGGACGTGTCTATGTCAATCCTACTTTTCTATCGTATTGAAGTCGTGAAATATGATCAACATATTATATGTCGTCCACTTTCAGCAATATCCACGCCATTAAAGTGAATGACCAAATGGACAGTTTTACTACCTGTATAATACGAATTGCTATACATGTACTACGTTGTAGATAATCATCATGTGGTGGATGTGGATATTAATTAAGTATGATATTCATAGCGCAGAGTCTGGCTGTATTGCTGGAGGGGCCATGGTCGGCGGGAGGCCTGGACCCTTGACACCTACCTCCATAAAACAGCATTAATTAGTATGTACACACCAATCACCAGAGACAGCCCGTCCTCATAATCTGTGGACGCTACGAATAAAGTAGGGAATGGGGGATGGAGGAGAAGGGTAATGCCAAAGGTGGTTATGAGGGGTCGTATACAGGACAGTAAGGATGGTCAGTGACAACAGGGCAGGGCTAAGCCTAAGGATGGGTGGAGAGGGCATCCGAGAAACAAGGGGTGTGTATATGTTCAAGGTAGGGGAAGACCCTTTTTTTATCCCTTTCATTTTGACCCTTTTCGGTTTGACCTATTTAGAGGTTGGCCAAACGTGTGTGTGGGGGCACACATTTTCTTCTTCCATGATGTCTACAGCCCTTTTCTCCCATGTTAAACAGTATATCCCTCACCTTTTCCTACCTCTAATTATTAGTCTTAATCCCGGACCTGGCCAGTGATAAAGTTCTACAATGGTCAAGAGTGCAAGTGCTCTGTCACAGGAAGGGAGAACGACTGGCTAGAAAGGAAGGATAAGGGGCACGCTACTTCCCTCCAGGCTTCTCTCCCATCCCTTCACAGCCACCAACACAATGCAGAAACAGGAGAACCCGTTTCTAGCTACAAATAATTAATGTCAGGAAGCCCATAAATCAGTTGGATTACATCATTAAGGAGTCTTTATGCCCTTTCTCACATTCCTTCACCTTTGTCGCGTTGGGTGTTATTGTTGAGTGGCGGCAGGGACTTCCCCCTGTTGACCAGCTTGGGCATTGACTTTATTGTACCAGAGGCGGATGCAGAATAGCGTGTTGTCCCTTAAGTTTCTCCATTGGAATGGTTGCGTTTGAAAGCAGATACCGGTATAGCAAATACACAAATACGTTCTCTCTTATTCGCATAAGCGCTATAGTTATTTAAATCAAGGTTCTGAGACTATTCTGATGGGTGATTATTATCTTAAAATCTACACACTACCGGTATGTATATTTTGTCAATATTTCATTCTGCATACTTTGACAGATAAAAACACGTGCCTGTCCTATTCTGATGGCCAATGGCATGATGAGGATTAAATATTAGTAGAACAGTATAGAACCTCGTGGAAGATGAAAATAAACAGCAGGACATTGTTGGGAACACATTTCTATCAAGTTTCTATCATAATACACACATTGACAACTCAGGTTTCAATGTGCACGACATATTTCTTAATGTTGTCATACCTTTTGATGGAGGACATGGGATGTGCTGAGGTGTACAGATTCAGGGGACTGAGTTGCAGGCGTGGGGCAGGTGAGGAAGAGGAGGGTCTAGTCACCTGACCTGGCTGAAAATCTGCATGTGTGTAGCAAAGGGACCTTAAACTAGCTTATTCCTTATTGAATTGTGACTGCCTGTAAGTAACTACGGAATATGAAGTATAGAGTCCATATCTGTAAACGGACTCAACTATGATTATGAATATCGCGTTCCTGTGGCCCCTTTATCTGGAACTAAGATTAATTAACAGAGACCACTCACGGTGTACATTAGCCTATATATGATATACTGCGATGCTAATTGTTATATTCAATCAGGCATACCTAATACATCGGAACCGTTCTAAAATGGATATTACTTTCTTTTAACATAGTACGCAAGATAACCTGGTCATTGATATTAATTGGACGCACAGGTTTATCGGACAGATACGTCCAGCTATCATGCTCTTTCTAGATCTATCTCCATTTCTATACCAATTACAAACAACCAGTCTATATACCTCTCCACTTAAAGGCTATCCATAATCATTTTACTGGCTTCAGCTGAGGCCACGTTTTTCTACACTGTGTGATGTACGTTCCTTAGCAAGGCACATCGCAGTTTATTTGAGCCAGATCGTGGGCTTCACTCACATTATTCAGAATTTAAAAATGTCATACTTAAAGCTGTCAATTATTTTCTGTGTATTCTACCACTACGGTATTAACATGGAGCAGAAAGCTGCATCTATATCATCCCCTGTCCTTTCTTCACCTTCGAGTAGATTCCTGATCCGCGTGACGCCCATGCACTCTTAAGATTTTAATACATTGGGAATAGACATGGAGCATATGGACCATTTGTGAATGACTGGACACTGGTCCAGTGGAGGAAGCTGCTTTAACTTTACTTTAATAGTCACCTGTCATACCTCCTGGAGAGGCCAGTTATTGCAATGGAAAGATGAAGCTAAAAGTCCCCCCTTACCCTACCCATCTGACACTGCTGTTGACATTCAGACAATATACATGTCCATCATCCACGCTCCATGCGACCACCCGACCTTTTACAGCTTTATATGATCCTAAGGTGTGTCTAAAGGCAGTCTATTTACATCCAAGGTCGACCAGAGGTCATTCGTGACAGATCCGGGAACTTGACTTGTTCACTCGATAACATGAGACGATTGATAGAGTGTTATTACATAGGAGATGAACACGTCCCGTTTTAGGTCTAGGAATTGATAGGAATTGGGATTCGGGGCAGATCTATAAACTTATGACCTGGCGATCGGGAAATGCTTCGTGTAGATGGAGAAGTTCGATTTCAGTTGAAACAGGTTATAGAAATACATGTATCTTTAATAATCTTAGTACATGAAATTGCGTTACTGTTAGGACTCCGTTGGTGTGGGATTGCCCTTAATTGAGCTAAAATTGGTGTATCTTTAGCAACTGGCGGAGCTTTAGACCCAACATAGTTGTGAGAACTTGTCTTCAGAGTTGAGTCTCCCTTTCCAACAAGGTTTGAAGTTTGTCTAAGCACTCACAGCAGAGATGTGAAGTAGGCTTAGAAAGGGTAGAAGTGGTCGACCTCTTGACCTGCTAGTACATTGGGTCTCTAACGGTCTCTGCTCATTTTACTTTACCAAGTCAAAAACAACTTTCTGATGCAAGAGTTGCTTCAAAGTATTAGGAGAGGTTTGCTGTTTTAGCAATGTAGTGGTTGAGTGGTATAGCCAACGGCCAAAACATACACCGGTCATATAATATGTGTCTACCTGTTTGGACAGTTATAGAGTTACGGTTCATAATCTATTATAAAATCTGCCCATGATATCCTCAATAGCACGTTTGTCACATACCTTTGTTGAGATGGGCTTAGCTCACCATCATACCCTCATCGCACACAAACAAAACAACCCGGCATATTGGTATGATGACTCAGTCACTCTTATTGACCCCGACGTCTGAACTTTACTAGATGAGTTATGACGGACCCACGTATACAGATTGTAGGTTTTATAGTACCAGTACCTGAAGCACCTCGTTTACCATGTAATTGTCATACTTCATGTCGGAAATCATCTCTGTGACATTTTCAGGAGAGACCACGGCGAACTTTGGTTCACAAAGACTATACTGTGATAAATCACTAGACGGAAAGATACGTGTCAGCAGCATCACCCAGGATGTTGATGGTATCTGCTCAACAGTATCCAGTTGAAACAATTGCCAACACCCAACCCACGTATGGCCTATATAGGTGTCGGTATCACTCAGTGCAGCCACAAATAGCATGGGGCTTACATAGAGTGAAGTGTTGCTACCAGCATGTGATAGCATGTCAATGTGGGCATGTACCTAGGTCCTAATCACAAGGAAAGGGTCTGTTGCATGTCACTGCATGGAGGTTAGAGTCGGTGGGGGCGGACATATCAAAATAGGTCTGATCCTGACCTTGTTCTGGACGTCTAACAACACTCCTGTGACAAGGCTGTTCTTTTTTTTCTGCATGCCTACATATCAATGACCTTATCATAACGTAGAATACAGACAAAAACAACTGGGGTATACAAATAAATCTACTTTTTTTTAGATGAGATATACGTGTAGATCTACATGTCTATATGAGAGTCAGACAGAATACCCATGCTAATAGTTTCCCTTGGCTGGATGGTGTTTCTCCACAAATTTGCGGAGGTCCGCAAATTTGTGGAGGTCCGTAAATACACTCACCATATATTTATGGAGGTCCGCAAATATATATGGAAATTGTTTTTTAGTACTTAAGCATACAAATACGGAGCTCCATATATATTTGCGGAGCTCCGCAAATTTGTGGAGAAACACCATCCTGATGCAACGAGTATGCCTTTGGTTGTATCATGACTTATACAGGACAGGAGAATATCGCCTGCGATATACGTGTATATATATATATATATATATATATATATATATATATATATATATATATATATATATATATATATATATATATATATATATATACATATGAATCCTCTCATCTATAGGGCCTAGGCTCCTCACATGAATAGCAGTCATCCGTCTTCAGGGCAACTCTATTTCGTGTCAATGGAAGACAGACAGCATGCAGGATAGGTCTGGCAAAATGTCAAAACATCGTCCTTTTCTTGCTTGAGGCTACCTACATTAGACTAAAAAGCTGTGTCTCTTTACATATTGCAAC
Source organism: Harmothoe impar (assembly GCA_947462335.1). Taxonomy (NCBI): domain Eukaryota; kingdom Metazoa; phylum Annelida; class Polychaeta; order Phyllodocida; family Polynoidae; genus Harmothoe; species Harmothoe impar. The sequence continues at coordinate 61,429,015 of OX381704.1, forward strand.
CCAAAGGTCCCTATCAATGCTGGTGACAGCAGATCTACTGTACTGTCAGGCTGTTGTCATGTGTCACAACTCTCACCCAATCCATCAGGACTGACAGTGACAGCAATCAGGAAAACCACTATAAAACACCGGTTACTGACACGATGTGCAACAGGAGAGATTTCCTCTCACATCTCTTCCTATGATAAACGGCGAGCTCGGGACATGTGTAAAAACAAACATATCAATCCATCATACTGAATGCATAACCCAAAAAGATCTATTTCACATGTAATTGTTAATGACCTAGAAAGTATGTTTAACTATTTTCAATGCCACAACATTTAACTTTAAGATAAAATCCACAAATATTAGCAGACACAAACCAACAGCAGCACAAATATCAACTTCACATTAAAAAAGGGAAGGCCTTCTAATTTGTATTTTCAGACAGTCAACTAACTGTATTTCGCCCCCATGAACAAAATATACATGGTACATGTACTACAGTGTTCTGGTTTAGTTTACATATACTAATCCAGACCATCTTCAATTTTCTATGGAAATGGGGCCGATATGGGGTGGCTGTGTGACGAAAGCACGCTGGTCCCACCCCGTGTAAAGTAGCCAATATGGACACAGCTAATTTAGAGGCGGTTTATGCCATTGTAAACACATAACGTTATAAGTAGGAACCCGCCACTGTTGACACATAACAGAGGCCTGTCACAAAAAGACATCCCAACCACCACCACTCTGAACCACTATATAGACGCGTGCTGTATGAATGGGAACAAGCATACAGTGGGAGACAGATAAAAGGGCAAGTTTCTAGAGGGCAAGTCAGGAGGCGACCTCCGCCTGGATGTGCCCCAATACCTGCTGGCAGCACTTGCACTCAGCCTTCCCCTTTGTGTCAGCTTCCCATATAAAAGGGGGCTTCACTGCGTTTTTGTCGATTCGTACAGTACCGGCTACCATGCATTGCCAGGAGATAATCTAGGCCTAGTTGTCATTAATTCTCAAAATATTGTACACGCATGAAGAATATTAAATGTATATCACAGTCCATGATTCATCTGTTAGGATGACATGGTTCTTCCTTTATTTGGACAGGTAACTACAATGCACCTTCTTAGATACGACACATATAGTCAGAAATGGCTTCCTTTTAAGTTGTCAATAAAATATATTATTGCTATATAAAGGCGTTCTTCATTTTCAGTTCTCATAGTGGATTGTCATATTATACATACCGGTCGGTACATAAATATATGCCAGACGATTTGCCTTGGTGTAAAACAAGAAGGAAATGCTATATATGGTGTGTGAGAGTAATTGCTTTGTAAACCACTCAATAGGAGAGGTCCGTAGAATTTACAACAGTCAGATTGAATAGTGGCAAATTGTTTTATGGTCTCCTAAAAGGTTTCCCAACACCATGACCCTGATGTACTGATGGCAAGGCAACCCAAGTCTATAATTACACTGAAATACTGCCTTCTCTGTTCCTTCCCACCACAATACTTCCGAAGGTCTTTAGGATACTCTAAAGCCGTTTTCAGTTTTTATCTGCAACACCCTCTGACGTGTGTGGCTCATTCTCACGCACTGCACCCCATTTGGAAAGCCTTGCTACTTTGGATCCATATCTGGAATTGATCGGTAGCCTGAACATGGGTCATGCCCCTATCGGTGGCCCCCAGGGATTGACACCAGTGGGATGGGCTAATATAAAGGAGCCCACACTGGCACCTTGGGAACCAGGGCCTGTCAACTGGTTCCCGGTGTCTCTAGATCATCATGTGACCGGTTCACATGATTGATTACGGTACCGTACCACAGTGAAGTAGCCACAGATTCCAATCCTTTCTTAAGCCAGGCTTTGAGAGGGAGTCATATAATTGTCACATCATAATTCAAGTTAGGCATTACGCAGGCTCCTCCGTCTTGCAGAACAACTTATGAATGTCATTTTCGCTACATAGTGAATTCTGGAGTAAACTACAGGCATAATATATATTATATTACATATATATGTATGATTAAGAACCAAAACTGTAACAACAGTAAACATGAATATGTTATTGCCTGGTTCGAATCTCTCTCAGGCAAATGGACATGAAAATATCTACTTTGCACAACACTTCCTGAGGCGTCATATTGATGCCTGCCGAGTAGGAGTCGGGATTCATGGAGGGGGGGGATGAGAGGCATATTATTGGAAAACTAGTGTAGAAATAGTAGATAGTTGTAGGGGAAACCACTGCACAGTGTGGTACAACTGAGACTAGGCCCACAGTAGTGGGCGGCAATACAACTAGTCTGGGACATTGCCAGTAGCTTTCAGGCAGAAGTTGTAGCTTCTATGTGCTATCGATGATGCAAAAATGACAGTGCCCGCAACTGTCCATAGTGGTACTTCTAGGCATGCGCAGTTGTCATTAGTTCCAATGCCTGTAGGGCCCCATAGCGACGGCACTGTTGGTGTAAGTCTCCACTGTCTCTATTGATGGGACGCCAGCCAATAGGAATGGTGTTATATGTGTGATGATGGCCCTGCCAGGACATGACCACACAGAAAGTGTGTCTTATAGAGTGTCAACAAAAGCACCTCACTGAGGAAATAGCTAAGTGATTGGGTGTGGTATGTCATTGAAGGGAGTGAATATACATCAGTTGAACTATAGTCATGAGGGCTCAGCAGTATTCTTATCTATTTGGTAGCTGTGGACCAAAAGTCTTACATCAACCCTATCTCTCTGCCACAGTGGTCTCTAGCAGCACCCACAGTCGGCATCCCACTGTTATGTTTTATATACCAGTACGTTAAATATTATAGCCAGACCACTCCCCTGCTGTTGCCATCACATCAATATTATATACAGACCCCGGTATCCAATTGATGTGATGCAGATAAGGCATAATAAGCATGCATATGATACTGAAAGCAATGTAGTGAAATACATGCCTAGAAAAACTACCTGGACTCAACGGTTATTAAAAGCTAGGTTTACATTAGAGGTGGTACAGGGGTGGGGGAGGATAAGCGTTAGCTTAAAAATGACCAGCTAGGCGAACATGTCCATAATGGCGATAACCTTATTTATTTTTACCATATTAGTCATCTTGTAATAATGTATCGTCATATATTCAGGTGTATCTGTGTCACACCAAGTTTAAATTCAATGTGTTATTAATCAAATCAAAATAAATATTATTACTCCAATACCGTCTCCGGTCTTTTCACTGGGGATCCAAGTAATGAGCTTAAAAATGACCAGCTAGGCGAACATGTCCATAATGGCGATAACCCATAGACTACCCACATAAATTGAGACCTTGCATGGACAACAACCATTGTTCAAGGTTTTATGCGTGTAGCATACTAATTACCACTCATCCGACCCTTTAAAAATGTAAATTGCAAGATGTGAAAAAAATCAGATCCTGGCTAACTCCTCCCTCCTGAATGTAGATATCTAAAAGAGATATGTATACCGTAGATGGTACACATTTTATACATTTGAATCAATAAGCCCATGCCTAACTTTATACTGACAGTTTTCCTGAGGATTTGGCAGGGACAAAATTAAATGGAATTTGGGTATACACATATTATATATATATATGTATAAAATGATACGAACATGAGAAGAAGATATGTTTCCTGTTAATGATCGATTTCTTTTCAGTGGAAAATACCGTTGGATGTGAATCTGAATAGGAAAAGCACATGTCAGAGCCCATCATATGGCGCCAAGCTATAAATCATATCATCCTTGTGTGGCTAATCGCAGAGAAGCAGGATTAATGACATATCTGGAATGATATAAACAGAGATAATCCCATCTAGGTTCATGTAGATACAATGTTATCAATGTCCTGACCATGCCTTTATCCGTAAGCTTGTTCATATTGCCCAAACTGACTATTAATAACATCACTGACGTGGAGGTAATTCGCTTCCCCTTTATTTCTGTACAAATCAATCTCAAACTTACAAACCAATCACAGCATTCTGAAAGCTATCCGACAAAATGTGACAGTGGAGCTGGTGCAAGCTATTAGCTTTTTACCATTGACTGTTTGTTCAAAACCCGCAAATCCATTATGTGAAGTTCTATCAATAAGCCAGCATCCAAATAGGGATGTCACACTTGGGAACAGAGGCCTTGCCAAAATGGCAAGGTATGTATGCGCATACGCTGGTAGGGGTCTGTTTCCCGCATTCAACATTGAAAAGACCGTCCAACACTCCCACTAAAGTCTGTGATTGGCAGGATGCTTTGTGATCCCCAGACGTCTTCAGAGATTGGATCCTATTGATATAAACGTCAAGACAAAAGAGGTGGTATTTTGCCCATGAGGGATAGGGTATACACATCTCAACATGGTGCTTGTATTGTGGATCCCTGTACGAGCCTGGATCGTGGGGTGAACTGCCAGGGTTGTTAATGGATGGTGATGGATGGCAGGCGTCAACTGCTGATCTGAATGATAATGAGTTTATGTCATCAGAGGCCATACCCCAGCCCTCTTGGCGTGCACCTACACCACGCTCTTTTATGGGCCTATAACATCGAGCCCAGAACATGTGATGACTTGGCAGAAGTATGTCTCTATTGTTTCTGGTGATATCAGCTGAACCTATGAATATTCGGTATGACCGGTGGACTATGGTATCACATACCAGACAACAATAGCAATAGAACAAAAGATATGGAGTATAAAATTGAGGTCGGGAATTGAGGAGTTGGGATGGTAAATACGGTATTACCGATTAACCCCAATGACTTAATTCATGTATAATTCCAAACACGGCCTGGAAATTAATGCAAACGACATATCTAATAAAGTGTTTTCTGCGTCTCGCATGGCCTTCTTTTTAGATACCATGACCTAACCCAGGGGCTAGAAGTCTATGTCTCTGCCTAACCTAATGCTGCCTATTTCCCATCTATCTCCGAATCTATGTCCACTAAATCAAAGCCGATTCAAACAAAAACATCTAACAGACTCAATATGCACATCTCTGTGTAGTTTTTGTTTGAAGTGTCGCAGTGCCATCAATTCATGTCAGAGGGTTTCCATTACAAGCTACCCCGGTATCTATGGAGGCAGAATAAAATAATTAAACTACAACTACAGACTCCGACGAAACTTGCTGTAACCTTCATGCACCAGGACACTGCCTGCATAATTTACCAAATCTTCAAGATAGGCAAACCACAGGATATTTTTGGCTAATAACCATAAGAGTAAGATCACCCCCCCCCCTCCACAAAAAAGAGTTTCTCATCACCAAGCCCCATATATACATATATAGTAGTTTAATGGCATACATACTCACACTGTAAGATTACATTTGATACCAAATAATTATTTTAATTCCTTTCCACAGTTTTCATTCATAAAACTCATTCACTAGAAACATGAATGTAGCACCGGCGAGTAACTCACTGCATGGCGCTGCATTGATGCCTACGGGGTCCCCGGCCGAGTTCTACGAGACAACACCTATGTGCGTCTAAAGGCAGCGCGGTCAAAAACAGCTGTATACGACCGAAGTCCCATCTACAGAGGAGTACCTCTATGGGATGCACTCCTGCCGGAGGTTCAGCTCTACCATACAAGGACTTCATGAAGGAACTAAAACCCTGACTTTTGCCAACCCACTAGTAAATAAACTATCATAAAGTGACTATAAATGTGAACTAAGACTGTATCAGCTGAACTAACTTTATTGTACTGTGTAAATATCTCATCACCACTATGGTGCTCGTCTTGGCAGCGCGATGAAAAAGTTCCTTTGTAACAATTCCTTTGCCAAAAAATAAAACAACAACAACAACATACGGGGTTGATCCACGATGTAACAACGCAGTGCATGCCAGTGAGTTACTCTCTAGCGCTGTGAGACATCCCGGAGACATCACAGCACCGTCTTAAACGGGTTAACCTCTATAAAAGTGAGAGTTACGTTTGGTGTATGTGGATAGCTATAGGCCTACATGGTAGGATTTAGTTAGGACCGTGCACACCGGGTGACCACCCCCATGTAAACAGCCAACAGGAAATCCGTGTTGACAAAATCCCAGCCAAGGAATGCCAGGCATTGTAAATGTATCCGAATGAAGCGGTTGGAGCTATCCCTTTGTTTGGTTCAACTAACACAGAGACCCATGTGCCCATGTACTAGAGGTCCATTATACTTGTACGTTGTAAGTTGTATACCTACACAGGTTACACACGGGGCAGAGTGACATATTGTATTTGGCAGGTAGCATTGTATAATTGCCTGTGTTTACCCACATACACCCTATGTATCGGCAGCTGGGTATAGTCATCTACCAGTACTCACTGAACTTTATAAACAACCCCTACTATATACAATAGACTAGTTTCCTGGTATAATATACAGGCTCTAAGTCAGGTATGTAGTGCCAGGACCGGTGGCACGAAGTGTCCCTTTATGATAACCTGTATAATATACGGTGACATAACACACCCCTATACAGAAGTATAGGCAGTACTTACCCCCCGTGCACTGAGCAGCAGCCCTGCTCGGTGATCTCTGCCGGGAGCTGCTCACTGTCCTCTGGGCAGCTCACCTCGCCCTGCTCCGGGCACGTCACGTTTGCACACATTTCAACTGAAAATATAAAATATAGTATGAATTTTATATTCATGGGGCATTGTAATTATTTGATAATTGGGTGATATTTCATAAATGAGCTGCTCACACCAAGTGTAAACTTAGAAAGGGATCAGAAGTTTCCGTCATAATTATATTTCCGCCATAATATTGTATATTACGTCCCCTACCGGACGCTAATTGAGATGAATATCAGAATGAACACAAAGAGCCTCATAATAATAGAAAACACGTAAAATAGTTAGTTCTGAACAAGGTCTATCTATTTTGACAAGTTGGGCTCCTGGGTGCAGTATAGAAGTAGACGTGATAAATCCACGGGTAGTCACTTCCAGAACCTTTCGATTAAACAGACAGTTGATGCAGACAGCTTATTTATGAGGAATAGCAGATATATACAGAGAGGGGTAGAGCAGGGCAGGGGAGTGGGCGTCTAAGGGCTGGATCCACTTGTTCAGGCTCCACATCATCACACATGACAGCACCGACATATAATCCCCAGCAGCCCCATGTCGTCGCCACCTACTGTCAACATGCTGTGAGCATGTAGCATATGGTTCTGCTGCTAACCCTTACACATTGGCCATTTGTTGTCACGTGCCTCTTATGTCGGCACTCCTCCCCCTCCTCCGGAAGTCATAGAGACTGGGCTGCCATCACTGATCGACGTGCTTCATAAATATTGCCGTTACAATATGAAAGTAAATCAGTCTCGGAAACGCCTCCGTACATGGAAAATGTACTGATACAAAAAAAAAAGAGCACGAGAGGGACTGATGAAAAAGACTAATATCTTGAGCAGAGAGAAGGTTATATGAATATTAACAATCTATGGGTAACACGCTGTCTGGATGCGATCCTCTCTATGACCCTAGAATCAACAATATCTGTAGCGGTTCATGATTGACACCCCGGGGGCTTGGGGTTGACAATAGGTTGGCTATCCCAGTGCTTAAATCAATAATTTGATTTTTTCCCCTCTTGGATATCCGTTATTCTAGAATCAATTTAGTGACCCCCCCCCCCCTCCATGGTTATACATGTACATGTAATTGCCCTCATCCCCCAGTTGATCAACACATTTACCTGGTATCTATATTTATTTGGAAAATCTGACCCATATACTTCCCCTCCATTCCCCTCATACCTTCGTCATAATTTCGTCATACAGTGCATTCGGGAGCTAACCATCTGGCATACCTATGCAATATATTCGTAATAATTGATTTGCTTTTCCGCTAGAGAGTGTGACTCTGTGAAAAAGGTCGATGGAGAGACGATTGGCAGACTACCTCCATCATACCTCGGAGGTATATGGTGGACTCAGGAGGCATGAAGGAAGTACGATGACAGGGAGAGGGAGCACTTGTGACAGCTGTCTTTGTGACACATCGGCAGCACTCATATCAAAATAGAAAATTACTTTTCATTTTCTATTTTACACGTTGACGTTGCAAGGTGATTTTCTTTATTGTAAAATTATTAGGATGGAGATGGGGTTTGTCGTGGTATCAAGGGTTTATCTTGGGAAATGGCCCCTAGCTCCCGCAATTTTTCAGCAACATGATGTGTGCCCTTACACAACAACATGAAGCATATTTCTTTTCAAATCACATGTTGAGCCTCCTAGGCCACTGTACCCATCAGAAGTAGTACCCAAGCTGCTCCCCTCATGCCGACTCCCGCTAACAGCCCCATTCTTATCTGGCAGCTGGTGAGTTGTAGACTTTGTATCACCGCCAATTAGACCACTCGTCCCTCTGGACAAGCAGCTAGCCACTTGTCATCCACAATGACTACCCACGCCCCTTTCCCATGAGATCCAGCCACTAGGACTACAGCATAGATGAGAGGGATGGCTGCAGTTCTTGCTATCTAAAGTTCAAAGTCGTCCTCCAATGCACGTTCCCATATATCATGTGTCTATCCGTTTTCTCCTGTGCCTGTCTGTCTGGCAGTGGCCTCATAATCTGTCTAATGTTACCGTCCCATGCTCTCATTGCCTTTAGATAAGGCAATTCCTCATGGTCCACTTTGATGTCGATGCATCGCCTATACAAGTAGACATGTCACGTGCTCCATAGAAGCTCTCTATTAATGATGCACGTGTCATGCCAGCAGGACTGCGGCAATTGCTTTTCATTAACTTCTAAGGCAGTTAACCGATTACTTTTCATCTCAGTCCTATTTAGACTGTCTGTTCACAATCACATCCTCGTCCATCTTAGACACTTTTAACAACCAGGAGCATCATTGAACTATACATATATTAATTGTTCATTTTAATATCTACATCGGCACACACAACTCTCCTCTATAAATGCTCATCCCTATAATGTACATGTATATGAAGTTTGGCCATATATAAACATATGGCTCTGCTTTAGTTAAACATTGTAGTCCAGTAATGCTGTCTTTTTGCATTAGTCACCTACGGTATTTTTAAACACAACGGGCCCTTTTTGTCAAATGAGGATACACATGTTAACTCATGTGAGCAAGCAGGTTCCCTTTGACGCCAGAGCAGGCTGTCAGGAGTGGACAGCTTTATTTATTGCTGTGATCATTACCATACTGGAGGTTTTGTGGTTCAACAAGGCCTTGATAGTAGCAGGCTGGCTTGTAGTTGTCAAACGCAATATCTATGGACTTTCGAGGGGTGCTATTCTATATGATTAATCTCTTTTTTTTTACATTTCAACTGTGTACCTGAAGCGCCTTGGTCTGGACTTTTCAAAGTATGAAATAGAGACCACATGACATTTTCCATGTGGTCGAACGTGTATTGGCCTAAGGGTATACATTTAATATTAACTGTAACACGGTATGCTTTCCCTGTCAATGGCCGTGCTATCTTGTATCTAATGCTCATATCAGACGCAGACCTCCAGGTATGTTGGGCTTACTGACTGAATGAGCTGGGGTTCACACACAGTAAATATTTGTACAGGTATCTGACAACAGTTTAAAATCTAAGGATATTCCACGCGGTACTCAGAGCCATACACATATAGAGATAAATTATTTCCACCAATTCTATATTTCAAACGCCTTTTCTCTGCAGATTTTTAATATAAAATATAATCATGATTAGAGGCACAATTTATTATGTAGAGTGGACCATTTGAATCTGAGAACAGAATAGTCTTTGGAGACAGAATAGCAAAGAGGATACCTCACAGGGATAGAGTTAACATAACCGTAGATGATGAGATACAGAACCTGTTGGGCCAAGGCTTAGGGAACCATATGCTGAACGTGAGAGTGTGGTGGGAATAAGATGGAGGAGGCTACACGATACCTCTCCTGCCTTGGGTGTCCAGTGATGACATGATAGTGACATGTGTTTGGATCCTGACATGCTAAGCATGATGCCCATCCATCATGTGAGGGGTACACGCTAGCTTTCATTACACCAGACAAGTAAGCGGTGTTATTGGTAAGGCTAACAGTCACTATCCTCCTTAGGCCTCACCTAGTACTACCTTAAGTAAACCTGACAAACTATAGAGTATACTTCATGTCAAACAAGGGGAAATAACAACCTCAGCAATATATCATCCTCATGAACACTAAGAGAGGTAGAGCATGAGGAACAAATGGAGGTCATATCTGAGGTGTTCCAGAGGCCTTCGGTGAATGTAGGACTCTTAATTCTCAACTAGATGTACCCAAGTCTAAATGTATGTTAACGGAGGTGGCGACAGTTCCTCTAACAAGCCCATGTTAGGAGAATGCTGCAGGCCTGTGCTGAGTGTCCTCACAAATCAAACTTCCCCAAATGCAGTGAGAATGTAATCAGTATAATACACAATAGACCATACATTTAAGGCGTCTGTATATATTTAAGCCCTCGGATTTTTAGGATTAAAGAAATCCTAGAGGTGAATCATATGGAACCAAATCATGTATCAGTCAGGGAATTCTGAAACGATGCACATTCTTATCATTTTTGGCGGATCTTATATATGTATAGTCACGAGGGGTTATGGCATCTGCGGGGTAGGGTCATGTACTTGCTGATTCTGCAGAAAGCTAACCACTACACTATATTGGTTTTCAGGAATGGTGTATTATATGCCAACAGTTAGAGCTGCAGATTTGGAAAAGCTAACTTTTGTTCAAGAAAATGATTAAGACTTGATTATATAGTGTTGAAATCAAAATGCAGAGCTTTGTTAAATATGACTAGCAACGTTAGATATAGTTATACGTCAAAACACGTCAACGGTGTTGGATGTAACATCGTGGGAAACACATGGGAAAGGGGCTAAAATGGAGGTATACGAGAATAAATGCATTACTGGTTAACAGATAGAAATGGCATGGGTGTGATCGGCGGTATGCCATACGACATAAAGGGCATACCCTCGACATACCAGAGACTAGTGAACGTGTACAGTGTATTTGAAGGTGTTGTGTATCGACTATTGCCTACATACTACACTGACAGGTTACATGTTCAATTTCAGGACAGGCCAGCCCCCAAACACTATACATCTTTATTTATACTTTAAACAAATGCCATCTGCTTATCAATAACAATGTGAACAATGCTTTTCATCGAGATTTAGACTTGGCAACAATTCCATAAACAGCTGCAGGGAAATCTATAACCTCTCCAAACATATATCCCGTTTACTTTCACACTCTTGACGCAACAGGGCGTAAGAGTAACATCTGTTCGGCGAGTGGAAGGACAGGTGTGGCTACCTGGATCTTTCCCAGCGGGGTATGGGGTGCTATGGATGGACTTTGGGCTCTGCAGTTCTCCTTGGCCATAGCTGTGTAAAACTCGAGCGTAAAGCACCCTTACGTTCACCAGGTCCTGTATTGACCCCCTACTGACTGGGAGATGACTGGCTGGAAGGGAGGTGAGAAGCACTCACTACCCAGCTCACTACGAGTACTAACATTACTCCCACCCACTCTCCAGACTAACGCCAGAGATCCATAGTCCCTCCCAAATGCCCTAACCCCTCTCCACAGATCGACCCCAACACATACCCCTCGCCCCCTCTACCAAAACGCCCAGCTCCCATTCTAGCCTAGGGCTTGAGGAGTCAGAGGTGACTCCCCAACTATAGGTCTGTCTATACCCATCCATCAGGCCCAGGCAGTCTGAAGTCAATCCTTCTTTGGGTCTGCCCCACACAACATGTATTTTTAATACGATACCTGTGTAGGTATGGGAAACTAACGAGAAATGATGGGATAATAATTGAGGCTTAAGCAGATAAGTGGCGAATCGTAATCTGATAACCAGTGTCCTGTGGCAGTTTAAGTCTGTAGAGGCGTCATAACTGCCCCTGGGCATTGCTTAAGGTCAAATCCCACAACGCGAGAAAGGGGAGAAAAATGTAGTTTATAAAGAAAGCAGGGTCTGTTACCCGTTATTGCAGGGGTATATCAGCTAAGAGGAGGATAATGTCAGCTAAGAGTGGGCCAATATTGGCAAGGGAGTGTTGTGTATTGCATAATAGCTAACACCAAAACATTTTGATATGTTTTCCCGATTCTGGTGGAAATTGTTGCTTATTACAATATGTGAGAGGTATGGTTTGTAAAGGGGTGCCACTCCATATATCTTGAGGCTAATCTAGAGGAAATAATCAAGACAAATAATGCATTGAAGTAACTCCCCCCAACTAGAACTATAAAACAGTCCAATAAGCAACACTTTCCTTGTCTAAATCGGCTGCAGTGGGATTTAGGACATCCTAGGTATGCAGGACTTGTGTTGCGATTTACAATATCGGCAACAGTTGGCCATTGTTTCTATGTCAATAATCAACACTTTCTGGCCCATTTTTCGCGTTGTGGGATTTGACCTTTAGGACGTATAGAGATTTCATACTGCAGTTCTACATATTGCAATAGAGTAGTGGGATAGACGCGGTAGTAACGAATATATATATATACAATCTTCAGTTTCAGTTTCTTAATTTGCACTTTCGTCCACACGCAGTTAAATTATAAGCAAGTTCCATATTTCACTTAAAACAAAATGCGTGCCTATTTTCATTCATTACAGCCTTACATGAATATGGCATACCCTATACATATAATATGGTATATGTCTGTATGAGATTAATCAATCATTCTATGGGCAATGTAGGAGATGCCAATCGCTTATTCACTGTGAACTATAGAAGTCTATGGCACCCTTGAAACAGACAATGTGAATGCTAAAGCACATCCTGTCATTGTTGGGAGCCCCTTAGTGTGAGGAGATGACAACCTGCTGAGATGGTTGCAACACAATGACATATAATATCAATGTTTTGTTAACAGGGCCTCAGACCCAAAGGCAAAACACTGTGACATCCAAGTACTTGGGTCAGAGGAAAGGTGGCAATGTTTGTTTTCCTACCAAGCAACCAGATCAATGTTATTGCAGCCTTAGGGCAATTTCAATATGTTACTTCTCGCTTTCTACTGGGATGTGTGTGAAGCTATGTCCTATTGGATATACAGATGATTTAATGAAATCGCAATTAAGGAGTAGACAGGTCTGCTCACATGACTTTCGTGGATCTATATGAATCCTTCTAATTGAATTATAAATCTTCTTTCGTTTGGGGAAGGAGAGGGGAGTCCAGATGATCTAAGCAATACTTCTGTTGGCAATGTACCTTTCAATGACTGTTGAGCAATATATTAGGACAAATATGTTAGGTCATACATACGTTTATTGATACCAAAGGGAACTTTCACAAATCACATCACTGGGTTTGATGCCTTTTCATAGACCCCTAACCGGTGACATCATTTGCGTATGATTCCTTGGGACCCCCCCCCCCCATATATTTTCACCTAATTAGATGACCAAATTACTCCGAAACCGATAGGCTTATACATTAATGTAAACGTTTTAGGAAAAGCAATTTACTGGATAATTTCAACTGATATTTCCCACAACCACTAGAGACGGTGGTGCCCGGAGCTATTCTAGGTTGCCTTGTCTCTAAATTCTTACGTGATATTCACAAGAACTAATCTATGGACGCCAGCACCAGACTCCATAATAAAAATGTAACATCCATGAGTTCTGTAACGAACACCAGTTATCGGCACCAGACAAGCACTAATTGTGCTTAGTAGACAATTTTTCAGTCCATTCCCCAGCCATATGTCACAGAAACCCAGCTCTCCATGGGATGATCCAACCCATGCTGACACGCACACACTGTCGTTAGTCGACTATTGACAGATATTGATAAAGTCAGCTGCCAATAAGCCCTCCCAGAAGACACTAAGGAGGCAGTTATCAGGTTCCAGCCACAGCCCCCCTGTAACGACGTTTTCTATTGGACCGCACCATTCTAACGCGTCCTTCTATTGGTTGGTGAGGGATAGTGACCAGACTCTGGGGCCCGTGCCGGATGGCAGCAAGCTATGTTTAGGAGAAATGTCTGTGACATTCACCATGGTCTAAAAGAACACATTCCAGACAGTTGTGCGACAAAAAGATGGCATTGATTTAGCTTTGTATAAGCATCAAACTGAATCTATGCCTGCCTCACCGAATTAGAACGTCGTACTGCCTCTCCCAAAGGATACAGTAGGGACTGCACAACCCGGGGGGGGGGGGGGCACTTGGTATATTTTGTATTCACAGGTGTACGGCTGGGAAGGGTACTTTTTGAGCAAAATCCCCTTCACCAAGGGTCTGCTTTTCACCAAAATCCTCCTCACCAAGGGTCAATTTTCAACAAAATCCCCCTCACCAAGGGTCAACAAAATCCCCCCAAAAAGGGTCACATTTTGCCAAAATTCTTTGCAACAGGGGTCACTTTTGACCAAAATTCTTACACCAAGACCGACTCCTTGGGGAAAATTGCTAAAACCTAGGCATTTTTGTCCAACCCCCCCCCCCCCCCCAGCAAGGGTCACTTTTGACCAAAACCCCCCTCATCAAGGGTGACTTCTGACCAAAATCCCCCTCACCAAGGGTAAAGGTTGTCAAAGGGCCAGCAGCACACCCGTGTCAAAAAAGATGTGAGTACCCCCCCCCCCCCCCGGGCTGCACAACCGACAAATGTGCTAACGGATGCTAATCCGTTGCTCAGCCGACAAAGTTTCCTATGCTAAACTTTGTCGGATGATGAACGGGGGTCCATTTAAGGTGTTAGTTGTAGAATACCCCCATAACGTAAGGCACCATCGGAATAGCCTCAAAGGCATCACGTACGTACTGCCAGTAACCTGAAAACGTGTACTGCTGCATAAAGCATTCATTACATTAACCTCGGGCCGCATTTCATATTGAATCCCCTAGCATCACCTCCCATTTCCACACCGCACCTTCACCTGTACAATCAAAAAGGGTGCATCAGTGAATCTGAGTCGTCATATAACTGAATATTAGTCTAGATAAAGTTAATTGCTTTTGGATTTTGTCAAAGTCGGCAAGGCTACCCAAAGGCAAAACCTTCGTGGCCCTCTGTAATAAATTAAGTTATACGCACACTCACAGTATAATCTTTGTTCCAGATCATCGAACAACTTTGCTGTGTTCATATAATTTAAGATCAGGATCTTTGCGCTCCGCAAGGGAACAATTTCGCCCTTGTATAAAAACTCTTGCTCATCTTCCTTCCCCCAGTTACACTAGACAGGCTATTCGAGGTAAACCATTTGTATACAAGGGCCCTCCTCTAATCCAATTCCATCTTTTGTGCAAAATCACGGCTACTGACAACCAACCAAATGACATTCAGACAGACACAGGTATTTTTTCTCGACATCTAATCCCAACAGTTTGACCCTGCGGTGACCTTAATCTGACCTTCTCTGAGTGCTTTCCTGACCTGTGTGGCGGGTGCCGGAGGGTATACCGGCTAGTTTCCAGCCGATGGAAGAAGGCAATGACGGTCTGGATGTCCATTTGGTACATGTGGACGCCAATGTTAGTTCAATTTAGAATCTGATACTAAATCCTAAAATAAGACGAGACATAAAAGGCATCGCGACCATTGGGCCAAGGGTATAAAGGCGTGTTTCAGGTAACATGAGAAGAAAGTCTAAGGTTGGTAAGTAGGATTTTGTTTTATCTAGGGGTAGCCTTTTTAAACATGAACGTACTAGCCAGCCTCTGCTTAAATTCTTAATTCCCAAAAAGTATGGTTGGCTGTAGGGTGACCTCAAACCGACATTTTTCTATGTGGCCTTGCTATATATAATTATGCACCAACTGTTTTTGTTTGTAATTCATTCATGTATGCCTACTATATCGTATATGGAGAGAATTAGATGGGTCGCAACTATATTCTGAGTAAGTCCTTAAAGTTGCAGAGGTATAGCTAAGTATAGCAGAGCATCACCAAGAATACTATCTGAATATGATTATTTTCAAAGCCTATGAATTTCAATTACATAGACATGACTGTTACATGTATGGGAACTGCAAGGGTCGTTTGAAGAGAAGTTAATTCTAACATGGCCCTCGAGATGCCTTATTTTTACCCCCTACCCCCATTGTAATTGCTCAAGCAATTTGAATTATGCCCTGGACGAGTTATACAATGTGTAGGCGTGTGCTTCTGAGACCATGGCAACAAGTCTAAAGGTGTGTAGCGTGAATGAGGTGAGTTACTCTTGTCAGTGGTATATGGGGCGCTGCAGTGAGCAGCTCGTGAGCTCGTCAGTCGTGTTTATGGCACGCTGCCTATCACCAAACCAAGCTCAACGCCCTCACGTGCTCACCCCTTCTGTCAGGGAAAGTGATGAGTGCTCCTAGCAATCCCTGTTAGGGACCCAGATAAAACTGCCAGACCTATTTTGAGAGTGGAGCCTATATGTGTACGCCCACCACGTTCCCACACCGTCCATTCATCCCCAACTACAACTGACTCTACATGAGGCCCACGCCCACACTTTGGCATCCCCTAACCCCTGAATCATGTACCCTAAGCTGCACTCACCTGGCTG
The DNA here is from genome assembly GCA_947462335.1 of Harmothoe impar. Taxonomy (NCBI): domain Eukaryota; kingdom Metazoa; phylum Annelida; class Polychaeta; order Phyllodocida; family Polynoidae; genus Harmothoe; species Harmothoe impar. The sequence continues at coordinate 61,445,585 of OX381704.1, forward strand.
TACTCATCTCCCCTCCTCCAGGCACTAGACTCAAGTACCCTAGCACTAAGACCCAGACACTATAGACATGTGCCAGTGTCACACAACATACCTACGCCCGACACTAAACATCTAGACCGTGATATAGGTTTAGGGATATGGATATTCTAGTCTACCAACTTTGTGGTGACTTTGGTACTTTCGTGTTTGTTGGAGCGCCCCCCCCCCCTTTCCAATGCCTGGGTCCGTTCCTGCCAATCCTTCTGAGTTCCCATAGTTGTACTCATACATTTTACCATTGAGATATGTCTCTATGTCTATAGGGTTTTACATTTATAGGCCGTTGATTCTACTCCTAAACACGTTTCTTTCACTATTGAAAGTACTATGTGTATATCTACCTGGATATCTACAGATAGCTAACATACTTGCCGGTACTTTAGTGGATCTGAAGTGTAGAACATGTGACATATGAATACATGGGTTGCCTTTGTGTAGTCTCTGTCTGTGCTTTCAGTTTGGTATTACTCATGCTGAGGAGTAGTTTGTTGGATAGGAACTGAGCCGGGGGGATACCTTCAATGCATTATGACGTGTTACCTGATTGCCCTACCCACTATATCCGTGGTAGTCGTCACAGGGTATAATCGTCCCCTTCTTACCGCCTCGGGTTACTCTCTAAATGCCCAAATTAACCGTAACACAAAGATTGGGAATGGTAAAAAGTGTCGCCCGGTCTATTTACGACATTGGTTAATATTGCGTTTTCGTACGCGCACAAATTCAGAAACTGTCTGATATTACTACAATACTCTGTTGCCCGAGAGGTATTTTAGGATATCACTGGGTGTCTCTCAAAATCTATATAAAATACATCGAATCGCCTATATATATACCGACTCATTACATATACACTGTACATACAGACGGTTGGCATGGCAACAAAACAGTAAATAGTCTACTGGGACAGCTATTTATAAGAGCAATCGATCTCAGTACAGGAAAAGCTTAAAAGGAATTGCCAGACACAATGTTGTCTGCAGTGAAAGTAATGATCTTTATTTCGTTTTCGCTCGTCTTTTTTCTACTTGAAAAAACAACAACTAAATCCTTGGAGGCCCTTCAAAGTAGAGTCGCCCTGCCTCGCCCACTTCATATACCCCTCACACTGTTAGAAGTAAGTAGTGTTCCTGTACAGCAACTATTGGGGGCAACTTTGGTTCCAGTAAATTCTGCTGTAGACCTACAGTAGAATCTACTGTAGACACAGACCTGAGTTCTAAAAAGGCTCACATATTCAACATCTTGAAGATTTGAACCCCCAGGTTCCAATCCATAGTCCTGAACCATGACCACTACGCCAGTGAATCCTGCATGCCAGGTGCATTGAAACACCTCCTACTTATGTGTGAATGGTAATGAGGTCAACACAGGATCCCTGGGGACAATTTTAGAACTAGACTGTTGATGTCATAAGGGATAATATGAAAATTACCCTATTGCAGTAATGTACTAATAAGGACTGAACTACCATTAGTTGAAGTATAATCTTGATGGCCTATAGATGTTTTTCAAAGTAAATTTTATTATCTTTCATGCAGATTGTTGAGATACATTTGTCTTATCCTCTGCATATTTTCAATAGTAACATTTCAGTGTACCAAAATATATTATACTTTAGAATTGCATCAGGCAAAATGTAGTTTGTGTGAGAGTTTCCTGCCGGGACTGGAACTGCTGACCCTCAGACTACATCTCCCATGGCTCTACCGACTGAGCTAGAGGGGCAGTCACTATGTAGCCTGCATCATTGGGCTTTTGAAAAGATCAGGTCATATTTGAGCTGTGGAGTATGGTACTCCCTCCAACCTCTCTGCTCTCTCTCCCTCTGGTTGCTGGTTATGGGATTCGAACCTGCATCTACAGTAACAGAATTGTGTGTGTACAGCAAAAGTTGCTGTATTATCTTTTACAGCTAAAGTACTGTATAGTTACAGCACATATTACTGTTCACGAACAACAACTTTTTACAGTGCACCTCCCCATCTCCTAGCCAAACCAGACACTGGCCACCACTGATCCGAGGATAGGAGATCCTACTGTCTGGCCTCTGGTCCCAGACGCCTACCAGACACCAGAGCGTGTTTGCCAATGTTAATTCCCTGCCTGCCCCTACCCTGGAGGGGAAGGTACCAGTGTCACTGGAAACTAAGCAATCAGATGCCTGACTCAGGACAATCAGATCACGCTGGTGTAGGTAGAGGCAGCAGAGTGCCTGTCATCCCCTTCAATTACCATTACTGGTAATGTAAGTCATCCGGGAATCATTGACTCTGATTGGTGAACAACTTTATTGGGATATAATGAAGGTAACTTCTGAGTAATGGTACAATGGTTATGGAGGACATGTCCATTCATTATTATGTCTGTGTAAACTGGAGGATATTTGAAACCTTCAGCTATACATGAAGGTATGCTGGTTTAGTCAATACAAGTACAATTTAATCTCCACCCATATGTTTCCTTTGCAATGTGCCCTTTTGTATTCCTTTTTAAAGGTATCTATACAGGGCTGAAGTACCGTGAGGTGGGAACACTTCACTTAAGCTCAAAGGTAAAGTGCGAACTACTCAAATCAGTACTTCGGCTATAACAGCCATTCTGCTTTCAACCCTTGCCCTTAAGGTGCCTGATGTGCCTTTTCTTACTCTCAGCATGGGCCACTTTGGCTTTGCTGCAAGCACCCAATGGAGGAGGCTGACACCGACTGGGACCTTTGTAGAGGTGCTAAACTGGTTTAGGCCGAGTGTTCAGTAGATGAATACGACCCAGGATGGAACACCTACTCGACATACCCCTGTATGGTCACCCTAGAGGATGCCCTGCCATGTACTAAAGTCCCCTTGCTATAGCACACAGACCAATGCCATGGTACTAAACCGTGAGGAGTCAAAGCAAAGTTTGCTGCGTAGAACCTGAACCTATAGCCATTAAAATACATTGTATACCTCCTCACTACTATGCAGACCGTACACTTTAGATCAAGGGGACTATGTGATATCTATAATCACAAATGCCGAGAGAACAGACCCACTTAGTCTGAATCAATAAATCGAAGAAGAAGCCATACCTCCCATGGGAGATCACTTCTCTCAACAGAACAACTTTTTCTCCCTTCGGATTGTGTCACAGCTCAAGGGTGGTCCGAGGCGTCTTCGGTTCCATGGACATTTTGTAGGTGCTTTTAGGTGCAGAATACAATGTTCGTGTACTAGGAACACGTCTATACAAGTCAAAGTTCTTTCGTGGTTTTATTGCGTGGTTTCGATGAGTATAGTTATTTTGGTAACTTTCACAGAGATGACACATTTATATTAAATACTGATTAATTAGTTCCTTATATCTTAAGTGACATTCGCTTTGGTTGAAAGCATGTCGGCAACGGTGCTGTCGGTAAAAATGCATCAGTTGAGTGGCCTTTTACTTTACACTATCTATCACATTAATGTACACTGTATAGTTGAGAAATTCTGTTGTCAAATTCTATATGAAGAGGATGTGAAGTTATATTTTTCTTAGACGTACGCAATCAATTTAGATTGAATACTTGTACCTGGTAAGGCAAAAAAGGGGTTTGTTTCAGGTCACCCAACCGACCATATCAAAACAGGGCCGACCCTACTTTTTTTAATGCAATTTTTCTAAGTGGCCTTGGGGGTGAATTTTAGGTTTACAAAAAAAATGAAATCTTCCCATTTTTACACGTTTTTGTTCAATTTATCGTAGAGGGGCTGTTTAAAAAGAGAAGTAGAAAAAAAATTCGACCTACCGACCCTAGACTTTCTGCCCATGTTACCATAGACAAACCCTTTTTTTATTTGGCCTTTAGCAGTTTCTGACTTCGGGTCTCTGACAAAAGGTTTTCCCATAGCAGGAGCAATCTATGGAGCCTTGCATGTTTTGTCAGATGAATTATTGGTAATATAACGGGGACTATATCTCTGGTAATAATATAGACACAACTTACCCTTATCCTTACACTCGGAGAAATCGCAACAGTTTCCAGGTAGGCCCGTGGCCTTATCCTTAACGACCTTGAGTTGTTCAGGACCACACTGGAGTTGATCAGGTTCACAGGGTAGACAATGACACGTAGTGGAGGGAGGACAGCAGACGCTGGCCGGTTTGGTTACCGTGGAGGAGTCATTAGGACACTGGAGACTCTGGCCCATCTCACAGGCAGATATGTCACACAACTGCTCCAGGGACAGTTCACGGGGAGCTGTAATATACAAGAATAAAGGGACATTAATATGATCCATTACTCGGAAATATCATAAAACGTTTCAATTTACTGCTTCTCAACAGCTGTATTGATGACCACACACCCTTCGCTTGCTGATTTTACAGTAAATCAAGGATCCGGTATACAATTGGACCTTCACTTCAGTATCGCTAACTCTGGGCGCTAACTCCATGGTATGCATCTGTTCATGTATCACGAAAGGACATTCTGTGCACATGACCACCTTCAGTAATACCAAGTTCTGCAGTTCTATTTACAATGCACCGCCTTTTACTTTGCCCGAGGCAAAGCAGTCTCCAAGACAAACATCAATTAACCCAGCAACTATGGCGGCGCGTGTTCTTAACCTCAATATACTCCCATCAATAGATATGGAGATTTCTGATGGAGGAATTGCTATTACTGTCTCGAGGGCTAGGGCCGCACGAGGCACGCTATTGGAAGATATAAAAAACTGTTATTTCTGTCAATGAAAAATCAATGGCGACAAAATGCACCTTTAGGCGTTTTTGAAAATCAATTATTTCTAATGCATACATAACATTATGTTGCAAGGGAATTCGCTTAGGGAGCCATTTCCTCTTGTAGAAGCAAATCAAGTGGACAGCAATAAGATCCTTATAGTTATAGATGTGTGGTAGACGTGGCGGTGTGTATTATCCCAACACTACATTCCTAATGACCAAAGGTGAGTTCAATTTTCCCTCCTTGGGATTGAGCCAGGTCATGTGATCCAATTCTAGGCTTCTCATTGGCTGATGTGGAGGAACCAGGTCAGTTCTCCCACCATTCTCTTTTTTATTTTTTCCACTCAAAGTAAATTGTTAATTCAAAATTTGTCCATAGAGGTGGACTTACTAAACTCAATATTAAATTGAGTTTGTTTTGAAATTTTGAATAAGTTTTCCCAGACTTAGTCATGGGTCACATGTGGTGGTTGTTATGTTGCTGTAATAAACGATACTTTGTGTCTCTATGATATTGGTAGAGTATCAATTAAAGAACAAAGTCAACACAGTTCGGATCAAGTGTTACAGGTTGCGAATCAGATTTATTCAGTAACCTAGACAGGCAGTATCTATGTGTGCGAACTCCCTATAGAGTTCGGAACGGGTCAGTAGGCTAATCAGCCGCAATGATCACGGGGTCTCCTCACCAGCGTGGCTCAGAGTAACCGACGAGTACCGTCAGATGCTGGGTATATATAGGCAGCCAGCCTGCGCGCGCACACGCAGACCGGAAGCCTATAGCGACCTCTGTCCATACCCCAAGCCCGGGGTAGGTGTCGCCACCTACCGTCGGACTGAAGGGTTCGGACTGAGTTCGCAACACAGCATCCAACAGCACTCGTCATATAACAAACCCGTATAACCCTAGCCCCTACATTGCTATGCCAATGTATGTACTTTTGTTTGAAGCTTAGTTTGGTATCTGGAATGTTTCGGCCCTTGAATGGCCTCATCAGGTGTAATCTAGGGGAATTATTTTTATTTCAATCAGAAGTATTTTTAATTTTATTTATTGGTTGTACTTCTGAAGGTTTTGACCTGTTGTTGGAATTTTCAATTCCAAACTAATTTATTGATCCTGGTTGGTTCACCAGAGGGATGCTAGAGGGCCCCAGTTTCTGGGTTCTTTTTAGTAGCAAGGAATTTTGGTCATGTAGGATCGCAGTTTTAGGTAAGATCAATTGCTCAAGGCGGTGGATTTTTTCCTGACCTGACTAATTTAGTCAGGTCAGGAAAAAATCCATAGCCTGGAAGTTATGTGTCCGTCGATTTATCAGCTCTTTTACACGAAAGGTGGAAGGAATTAGGAATTCGATGAGGGTGCGTATATTTTCCGCGAGATTTGACGGGCCAAACACGGATTTCCGAGAGCGCTTTCCGCAGACAGAGTTGCACCCTTCTTAGGATAGGTTCAGAGAGCGCGTCCCAAAAGAGACGGTCTTGGTTTGCAAACGGTCTGCCGGAAATCGATGTCTTATCGACCTGGTGTTGAGCATGTGCAGTGAACAGCTGTCCCAAGTATGGATTTGATGGTTACTATTCGAGTATAAGATTGTCGTTTCTAGTGAGTGTATGGATGTATGAAGTCCAATATCTCACATATTCTATCATGCACACTGTATGTCGCCTTTTGATTAGCCAACAACATGCAGATGTGATATATTCCATTCTGAGATTCATTTCAATGTCAATAACCACCTATTCACTTAAAATAACGCACGCATGGGTCCCGAGGATTCCCATGTACATGTATACACTGAGTATACAGATAGACTAAACTTCTGACAAAAGATAAAGTGTATAATCACTACCATCCATGTTGTCGGAAACTGGGTCATCTCTTTTTTTCTCTCAGTGATTCCGCCTGATTTCTGCCCAGTGTCTTGGCATTGATTTTCTTGAAAGCCCCCTCGGGCAATTGCAGTGAGGACCCACCCATAGAATAGAACTCCCAACCCCAATAGACAGTGCACTAAGCCACACTCACGGGGATCAAAACGATAATCTAATAGACCGATAGCTTCGGCCACAGGCCAGAGGATATAGGGGCGAGTCCTATCTGTGAATACACTTGATCAGAGGCTATAGAGGGACAGCGGGCTATAGTGTTGGGGCTATTGGTGCCCATCTAAGAGCGAACGGCTAGACCAAAAAAAAGAGAAGGAAATAGATTGCGACGTTAAAGTAAGGGTTGGGGGAGGGTTGTGCCTGAGTGGCACTTCAGACTGAACTTCAGTGTACCGCGGACTTAGGGACAGGAGAAGATAGACTTCAAAATCTAATGATTGGCAAATCTAGTTTAAGGGAGTGGCCATTTTAACAACAGGCAGGGTTGGTGCATTTTGACGTGAGCGCACTGACATTCCTTTGGTCCCATTAATATTTTCCCGCCCCCTCCCCTAACAGGCTACACATTTATCGTGGCCGACCCCTTTAATTAAGGTATAGTAACGCGCAGGTTTTTTCGCTAAAAAGACTGGTGATTTAAATCTCCCCCCCCCCCTCCGCCTGTTGTCAAAAATGACAACTCCCTATAAGCTTAAGCCTATCCCTATAAGCTAAAGCCTATTGGGTTCTGAGCTCACCAAGTAGCAGTTAACTCTGTTTTAAAAGCAAGCTTCTGTGAAAATCCCAAGAGCTCAGACCGATGTAGATGTCATAGTGCTGTGAGGCAGCTAAATTTCACCAGACCACCAGTCACCATAAAAAGATACACTGATAATAAAACCTATAGTCAGTACTGACTATACCATCATATTTTGACCCCCGTAGTCAGGAGACTATACAACTTAGTCACATATTAGTCATAAAGATAGTCAGTAGTGACTATATGTGGATCACACAAATTGATGATGTCACAGGAATGTGTGCACAGGAAACAGTTAGGATTCAAATTTGAATGGTCCATGGACTTCAGGTAGGCACATCCTCTCCTAAACCACTGTTCTATGGATATCCCTGCTTGGTATGTGTTATGTTACAGTTGACTATGACAACTTAAGATGTTATAGGGTGCATGAGTTCTCATGTTTGATAGAGTTATCATGGTAATTTGTTCCAATTTTGATCACATAGACATACATGAACAGTGTATGTCTAGACTGACAGAGCATGATAGGCCTACACAGGAGCCTGTCACCTGCTCTGACTTATCCTAGCCTGTCCCCTGGCCTGTCTTATCCTAGCTTGTCCCCTGGCCTGCCTTATCCTAGCCTGTCCCCTGGCCTGCCTTATCCTAGCCTGTCCCCTGGCCTGCCTTATCCTAGCCTGTCCCTGCCCTATCCTAGCATGTCCCCTGCCCTGCCTTATTCTAGACTGTCCCTGCCCTATTTTATCCTGGCCTGTCACCTGCCCTGCCTTATCCTAGCTTGTCCCCTGGCCTGTCTTATCCTAGCTTGTCCCCTGGCCTGCCTTATCCTAGCCTGTCCCCTGGCCTGCCTTGTCCTAGCCTGTCACCTGCCCTGCCTCATCTTAGCCTGTCCCTGCCCTATCCTAGCATGTCCCCTGCCCTGCCTTATTCTAGACTGTCCCTGCCCTATTTTATCCTGGCCTGTCACCTGCCCTGCCTTATCCTAGCTTGTCCCCTGGCCTGCCTTATCCTAGCCTGTCCCCTGCCCTGCCTTGTCCTAGCCTGTCCCCTGCCCTGCCTCATCCTAGCCTGTCCCTGCCCTATCCTAGCATGTCCCCTGCCCTGCCTTATTCTAGACTGTCCCTGCCCTATTTTATCCTGGCCTGTCACCTGCCCTGCCTTATCCTAGCTTGTCCCCTGGCCTGTCTTATCCTAGCTTGTCCCCTGGCCTGCCTTATCCTAGCCTGTCCCCTGGCCTGCCTTGTCCTAGCCTGTCACCTGCCCTGCCTCATCCTAGCCTGTCCCGTGCCCTGCCTCATCCTAGCCTGTCCCCTGCCCTATCCTAGCATGTCTCCTGCCCTGCCTTATCCTAGACTGTCCCTGCCCTGCTTTATCCTGGCCTGTCACCTGCCCTGCCTTATCCTAGCCTGTCCCCTGGCCTGCCTTGTCCTAGTCTGTCACCTGCTCTGCCTCATCCTAGCCTGTCCCCTGCCCTGCCTCATCCTAGCCTGTCCCCTGCCCTATCCTAGCATGTCTCTTGCCCAGCCTTATCCTAGACTGTCCCTGCCCTGCTTTATCCTGGCCTGTCACCTGCCCTGCCTTATCCTAGCATGTCACCTGCTCTGCCTTATCCTAGCCTGTCCCCCGCCCTGCCTTATCCTAGCCTGTTCCCTGCCCAGCCTCATCCTAGCCTGTTGCCCGCCCTGCCTTATCCTAGCCTGTCCCCTGCACTGCCTCATCCTAATCTGTCCCCTGCACTGCCTCATCCTAGCCTGCCCCCCGCCTTGCCTCATCCTAGCCTGTCCCCCACCCTGCCTCATCCTAGGCTGTCCCTGCCCTGCCCTGCCCTATCCTACTAGCCTGGCCCCTGCCCTGCCTTATCCTAGCTTGTCCCCTGTCCTTCCTTATCCTAGCTTGTCCCCGGCCCCGCCTTATCCTAGTCTGTCCCCTGCACTGCCTCATCCTAGTCTGTCCCCTGCACTGCCTCATCCTAGCCTGCCCCCGCCCTGCCTCATCCTAGCCTGTCCCCCACCCTGCCTTATCCTAGCCTGTCCCCTGCCCTACCTCATCCTAGCCTGTCACCTGCTCTGCCTTATCCTAGCCTGTCCCCTGCCCTGCCTTATCCTAGCCATGTCTACGCTGCTGAACCTTGACCTGCCTTCAGTACTTAAGTTTCCCTTATTTCTCATGATTGACTATGTCTATTAGTCATGGTGACTAATTTAGACCATGAAACCATTAAATTCATAGTCACTTGACTATATAGCCCAAATCAGCCGATTTAATGGCTGACTATAGGTTGACTATATGACTAACTTACTATAGACATAGGTGACTAACTTGGTATAGTCGTTTTTGCTACATTCATGTGACTATAGAAATGTAGTCCGTAGTGACTAACATTTCCAGGTCCATTATTATCAGTGTAGACATTGCTAGAAAGGTGCATGTGATTGGACCAGCCATTGCAATAAAGATATAGCATAAGTAGAGCCACTATGAGATTAAGACTGTGGATCATAGATAGCATCCTTTGAACTGTTATCTTTGAAGCGACATGTTACTATCATCCCCAGATCCTTCCACAGGAAGGCGCAGGTACCTATACCCCTATGACTATGAGTATGACCGTAAACTTTTGCTAGGTTTGGGAACCAGTGAGCACAAACCAGAATGTATGATGGGAGTATTCCCACCATACTTTCTGGTTACAGTCAAGCTAACAACAGATATTGCCCAAACCCAGCAAAAGTTCACATTCAAGCTGTTTACAAGTGCCATTCTGTACCAGAATGCACGTGGGACAAGTGTACTATGTACATTGTAGTAAGTATGGAATTGGAAAGGCATGGCCCCTGCCCCGCATGCAGCTGAACGTACATGTATAGATATGTGTTTTACAGAGCTACATTCCTGCCTGTAACCTTAGCTCACAAATTGCTCGGCGCCATGGGGTATATTCTGCGGCCTGTGAGCTCCCTTCGGGGTACTGCTGGCATCCACCTAATTGGGCAGTGTAATGCGGCCGGCTAGGGGAGGGGCCCTGAGGGCTTGAGGGACACGGGGAGCCCTCACCGGCCGCGGTCTACCTCATTAACCCTTGATGGATGTTCACCTGGCGACCACAGAGGTGTACAAAGGTGGGAGGCCACCCCCTTAACGACCTGCCCCTGTCCAGTCTTCTTACCTGGCCGCCGGGGTGGGGCCTGCCCGGAGACGGCACACCACTGAGCTAATGCCCCTGCCGTCAGCCCTGCTTGATCCCCTTGTGATTGATGACCTATTGAGTGGTGGCCATTGTCCAGCCATCAGGAGACGGTGTGTGTGAATAGACTCTGGAGTGGTTCATTAGAGCAGTGCTGAAGGAGGAGAGGACCCCCTCCTGGGTGCACACTTGCTGAGAGCTAGGCACAAGCACTGACAAGGGTTCTTCTCTTCCTCCAGCTCCAGCTGCTGCTCTGCAGTACCCTTACACAATCAGCATACCCGGATGCTGGTACCCCATGTATTGGGGGAACAGTGAAAGTGGTTACTTCAACCTTATTTCTCTTGCCACCAATGTGAAGCTGTCGTCATAGCAACTTTACATGAATGGCGATTGGTTTTTAATCAAGATTGATCTACTGACTTGATAGTAACGGGAATACAGACAACAGAAGGGACAGCCCACTGAGACTGGGTCAAGACTATGTGTGCACAGGTGGGCACTGTGACGTCATAGATGATTTTCCACCTGGGCAGGTGAGATGATGAGAGGGTGTGGTTGCAGGGTGAGGGGGTGGAGGTCAGTGGCTCGCCCTTCTGACCTAACCCTGGAGGCCTGCAGATTATCACCTGGCCAAGCATGAACATCAAAGGTACAGCGGGGTGTTGATGCACAGGTAAGGTACACGACCACCGTGGGAGGGTCAGGGGTGAAGGGCGAAGGGCGCAATCGTACCCCGGGTTGTACCCCTACCTGCATGGGGGTACAATATATGGGACAGCACATCTTCTGCACTACATATAATACGAACAGTGATCACTTGCAGGGAATATGTGGGAGTTGCCAGTGCAGTTGCGGTGTCTTCTGATACGTGAAAACTTTGAGTGTCTTCTGATATTTGCCCCCCCCCCCAACCATCGTTGTTAAAAAAGGCCCATGCCACTCTCTAATAATGTAATACTTATAATGCATCAGTCATTCAAACAGTCCTCATAAGGCAACTGCCACAATGAGTGGGTGGGAGGGGGTGTTTGGGGCAAAGAGGGGGAAGCTATAGTTTAGAACCCTGTCTTACAGACAGTGCTATATGACAAAAAAAAAGTGACGACAGCATGACACGTTTCCCAGAGGCAGGAGGAGGTCAGGTCTGTGTGGAGGGTGGCCTCTACCCCCGGGGTATAGTGAGGACACTGATCAGGATAACAGGAAGCACCATGTCATACTGACGCAGCATGCTGACAAAAAAACACCTGTCAGCACAAGCTTTGATCGCTGCAGGTCGGAGCTCCTATTATAATTTTTAAAACTATGCTTTTAGAATTAACAACATGACTGGAGGATTTAGGGTTACACTGGTCATGATCTCTGAGGGATACACTGACCACACATCCTGAAAACTATAATATAGGGAACGTTCAGAAATATACCATTTACAAGACCCCAAATCACCCATTGTCACGATACTTTGGGAAAATTGGTACAAATGTCCCAGGGACAAATGTAAATGGCCCTGGTTATGTCTCGTCTATAACCAGTATAACATCTAATAAAACCAGCACCCTCTGAGACACTATTTCTATCACATCCTCCCTCTCATTTGAGTCAGCAGGACTACAGATGCAATATTAGATTGCTCATGAAACTTCATTGAATGAAAAAGAAAACATGTCAGCCAATTTGATATATATGATTATCATAAGTATTATCCCTCCCATTTGGTATTCGGAAACGCACCAGGGCAAGGTACAATATGAGTTCATCATACATGTACTTCCCTGGGTATCAAACGTCTGGTGTGTTTCAACCCTTGGGGGTTCACCCTACATACCTATACGTTATAGACCTCTCCCAGGTGCATCTGAAAGATGTAATGTCCCACCTGCACATAGCTGGAGCATTATCTACTATGACATAGGTGACATAACCACCTCATCAACCACAGGTGGGCTGGCCACAAACACATTTACCTACTATCGGGTTACATGCTCTTTTTGTCCACCCCTCCCTGGGCTCTGCAAGTAATTGCTGGTGGGTCAGGATTTATAAGCTGTCCTGAGGAAGGGGTCCCAGCAAGGCTCGTCAGTACAGGGGCTCACCCTATGTTTTACGTGCCGGGGGAGGATTCCGCCGTGTCATTTGTGTAGCAGCCAGTGGCTAAGGACAAGAGAGAGGAGGCTAATGTTGCATGTTTGTAATTTGTGACGAGGTTACCCACTGACGTCTTCAGTAGCTGCAGGTGGTGGCAGCCATTGTGGTGTACTCACAGCGAGCAGACGACAAATGCCTTTGGGGCTGATGCAACGTCAATGCAAAAATGCCGAGACGACTTTGGTGGTGGAAAGAGGTGGGAGCCAAGGGAAACGAAGGAAATGTAACAGCAGTAAATGACTCAATCGTTGATATCTGACAGCTCAGCGAAGTTCATCATCAGAGATGACATATTTGATACCCCGGTAAGACCAATCATCTCGGGCCAATCACACTGGCATAAAGATCGTGTGTAAGTTGGCATATGTATCAAATATCAACTAAGGGTACATACTCAGAAAAGTCAGTGTCATTGTCGCTAGAACCACTCACATGAAAGTCAAGCAGTGCCTGACTTTCATGTGAGAGTGGTTCCAGCGACAATGACACTAACTTTTCTGAGTATGTAAAGCCACTCCAAGAAAACACTTGTCTCTCCTTTTTTGCAAGTTTTGATGGAAAACATGAAGGAGAATGGCCAACATAAGCATGTTTGGTATTGATTTAAAGCTGACAGTGCCGCAAATGTAATGGACTTTTCTTTTGAGTGGCCTAATATTATGAATCTAAATAACAGACAGTACCATTCAGGGGCGGATACAGGGGGGGAGTCCTGGGGGTCCGGACCCCCCCCTTTTGGAAAAAAAATTTAGATTTTTTTAATGATAATTTGATCCGCCGCGAGTCGCGGCGCATCACTTTTCGGTACTTTGGTGTTTGGTGGACCCCCCCCTTTTCAAATTCCTGGGTCCGCCCCTGCCATTAGAAGCCTGTTCCCTCGTTGTCTGAGTAGAAATAGCACCACATGTGATTAACAGCAAGAACACTATCAGAGCCTATCCTCCTGTCCAAAGCCGGCACACAAGGGCACGTTCATCTGTCAGTGTCTCTCCGGATTGTAAACATGCAACAGCAATGGCACCAGCGGACAGATAGCATGCCCCTAGTCGCTGCTTTAATTAACAGAACACGCAAGTTCATTTAAAGTTCTTTCCCCCTGGCTACAGCAACACGTAAACTAATCACAGAAAGCAAAGAGTATCCAAACAGTTCCAATCCTTCTGCACTGTGACTTCTTATGACACCATAGAAAGCTGTGAAAGTAGCTGGGCTTATAAAGTTATATTGGAGAGATAAGCTCCACATGATATAGATCTATTCTGAATTCCACGCGACGAGGGGAGTAATAAATAAAGTAGCTACATAGTTTAAAGAACTTTTCATAAGACTTCTCTGTATGCTCATTGGAGAATATTAATACCAATATCTGCTTCTCTCCAGGGAGCAAAAGGCCGATTTACACTCCATTATAGCACACATATTGCCACTATTAAAATGGAATTTCCCAATTCAGTGGAGGTAATCATTAAGCTAGACTTGCTCAAGTCCTAGAATTTGAATAAAGACAAAAAAAACTTTTCTAAACTATACCTTTCTCAACTGTCTAATTCTGGGAACAACCAGGGGAGGAGGAGGAGGGGTAGTGCTTGGCGGAGTAGAGTTCTCACTGATGCAAGCCAGTCTATCATTAAGCCTGTGTAACTTAGGAAATATATATTATTTTATAATAGAATGGCTGTTGCGAAGCAACTATATTCAAAAAGTAAACTTGTCTCCAGACTCTTCCAAGTGACGGTCATAAAATAAACGAGTCATAAACTTGTCTAAGTGACAAGGAAGTGGGTCTTCTAGCTGGAGATAGAAGACCCACTTGGCATGTGCCAGCCCAAAACCTCACATTTGCCAGCTCCAAATTCTATTTGTGGGATGGTAACCTGATAGGTTAGACAACTTTTGACTCGTTTATTTTATGATAGTCGCTTCGACAAGTTTGGAGACAAGTTTACTTTTTCAGTGTACTCAACCTTGTAACAATTTAACCAATAATGTCATTGGATTGCCAAGGGATTATTTAGGGGGGATAAAATAGGTTCAAATTTGTATGGGGGCAATATTAATGTTATGGGAGATGTATTTTGGATATTTTGGTGGCCATCTTGGATTTAGGCTGTTTCCATGGTTACTGATTTGAAGATGCAACCTAGGCTAAAATGAATCTTTATGACCAAAATTTTAATGAACACCTATGAGAGATTTGGCGCTTTTATCACTCCGGTAATGATATGCCCCAAAATTGAGGCTAAGGGAATCCAAGGGACCGTATTACTACTAGAACAACCAGCAGTATGTTGAGTCGGTGTGGTCCCAGCCCAGGTCCCAGGGACGGGGCAGTCACCATTCCTGAGGCAGACCACCAACCCACCAGGACTGGGGGTGCCCGTGCCAACAAATACCTAAAACAATCCGGGAGCACAAGTGTCCATGGTAACGCCTTCATTATGGCGACAGAAAAAGTACAAAATGTCGCCGTCTTGTGGGGCATAGTGGCCAAGTTATGTCTGGGAACGGCATCGCGTATACATAGTCGTTGGAATCCCCCCATTCTTCTCCACTCCAGGCAGTTCCGTACCTTCACCATGCTCGCCTTCTACCTATGGGCCATCTTGTCACTCGGTCTACCAGTGTGGCCATAAGAAAAAGAACTGATATTCCATCTTTTTTCTACAATTGTAAATTGCGCAAAATTCAGAACATCATCATTTTGAACTAGGCCTATAGGCTGGAGGATTTATGGGCATCCCTACTCTTCAAGTCTATTGTTTCGATACCTTTCGATAGTACAGCCGATGCAGTATATACTTTAGTATTGTTATCTTGCTGTCAGTGACTTCCTATGAGAGGTGTCAGATGACTGTGCTCCTCCTCACTTATCTCAAATAGAGTCTTAAATGCGGAGCAACTGTCAACAGGTGAAGGCACGTGACCAGACAGCCGATGGTTCACCGCCTGTGGCCAGACGACAATTGGCAGCCCGGCCCAGCTGACCACACAGACAGCATCCCATGGATCAACACCCCACTGCCAGTCAAGGTGTTCGGGCACCAAACCATCGTGTGTACATGGCCAAGGTTCAAGTGGGGATGAGAGGGGCAGGATCAGGCAAGATATGGAGGAGGCAAGGTTTGGTTGATGTTGTGCTGTGAGAGAATGGCACACCCAAGGCCTTTTGGGGTAGAATAACACTCTGAGAGACCAACAGTCTTTGTAATCTGATACATGTCAGTCAAGGTTGTTAAAAATGTTTTTCTCGCTAATTATTGTATTGGTGTTAAAAATGTTTTTCTCGCTAATTATTGTATTTGTGCAACTTATTATAATATGAGTCAGCATGAGTATAATTCAGTTGTGTCTTTCCAATCATCTCTCCATATGTCAATTCTGAAAACGTGGAACCAGGCCAGATGTCTTGAGTTGGTGAAGACCCAGTGTATGTAGCTAACATACTTCTATCACGCATAAAGTCGAGATACCATACAGTTGCGATCAACAACTATTTACAGAGGAATTTTAAAGGGGAATCTCGGGATTTATAATGTTTAAATCATTTTAACATTCGGTTTAACAATCGATGAGTAAAAGGAGAAATTCGTACAAATGTTGCAAAAGTCGCATCTTAGCTATGTCCGTGTACATGGTGACTGCCCAATACATGAAGGCATACCCCTATACACATAATGTACAAATAACAAATGGCATAATGGGGCACATACCAAAGCCAACCCCTTTTTAGTGACAGTAGCCAAAAACATGAACTATACCCAGCATGACCACTAGAAAACTACTGCAACATTTTTCAACGTAGGCATTCGACCTTAGACCTCCACTAACCGCTTCCTCTCCACCCAGGTCGTTGCTCCCTGTGAAAGAAACAATCCGAGGAGCTGCTCTGAGCAGGAAGGGAACAGTAGGGGAGGAGGCCCCTGTGCGGCGCACAGTGCCATGAGGGTGTAACCAGATGGGTTTCCAAAATAGAGGCCATGTTCTTGGTGCACTGGTGCTCGGCGGGTGTTCTGTCACAGTTTACGGGACACGCCCAGGCCTCTATCGGCCTCTGCCCCTCCGCACGGCACCCCACAAAAAGTCACCAAGTCTAAATAGACAAGAGTCGACCCCAGCCTGAGTAGGCCTGCAACCCTACCCTCCAGAGAATGCCTACCTTTAGGGGTGGAACTATTATCTTAGATAAACAAACGTACATGACCCCTGCAAGGGCTAGGCTTTGGGAATTTTATGAGAAATACTCGACATAACGTAATCTATGTACAGACAGGGGCAATAACTTGATTTTTAAAATTTTGTTTCATTACAAACTCAGAATCTATAATCATATTTCTTTTTATTCCAAAAGATTAAATCACATATTCTTGAAGAGGTGTTTTTTGTGTGTGTTTTTTATGTTTTGTTGGTTTAAACGTCTACCCTAAGATACTTCCATATTGTCTGTGTTAAATATGAATACCTCACTTTAGTATCGACCCCATCGTCTCAGACCATCTTCCTGCAAATAACCTTCTTCTTCAGGAGTTGGCCATGGACAGGCCTCAGTCGCAGACTCATTTAATAGATTGCCACACTTAGTTCTATAATAGATTTGCAAACTGATTAGACATAATGGAATGCATGTGGGATCAGTTGGTAACCCCATGTACGTGAGTAAAGTACATGTTATGCCTGCTTATAATTATATACGAGGAAGTCTCTGGAGATAGCAAGTGATTCTTATCATTGCCAAACTGCTATCTGTAAGCATAGTCTTCAGTCGTATTTATTTAACTAGTACTGCAATGCATGCCACCTGTGTGATATGAGAAAGACTTATTATTCATTGACATCACGCAGTTGACGGTAGACTGAGATGCCTGTTTTTCTACCGGACACGATTGTGATCGTTTTATCAACATTATTGTGATCGTTTTATCAACATTTCTCTCATACATCACACCAGTATGACGACATGCTTTCAGGTCTCAACACACAAAATACTGACTAAGAACTATGGGCTCTCGTCAATTGCACTGAAGACATGTCATACCAATCTGACACGGACAATCTGGACACACCTGCCGTCCTATAATTCACTGAGATATCTTCACGAAGGTTTTTTGATAGTCCAGGAAGTGCAAGTGCATACTTTACATAGGACAGCAAGCTATTGCGGGAGGAGGTAAATAATTTGTCATGTTCCTTTGGTGCAAGGTAACTCAAATACAGGCAGCCCCAAATACTTTGATTGCCTGCTGTGGCTTTTATAATACTGTCCAAAGTTCAGGGGAAGTAGAGTATAATATGAGTGCCAACATACTGGTCTCCCTGTTCTAATTAGACCTTGCGCTTTGATCATAGAGAAGTTTAGAGCATGGATGGCAACACTAAGCAACGTCCCTGAACTTCCGACTGAATTATCAAATCCCATATTCTGTAGCATGTGAAAGTGCATTTGGTGTCTTGCAGTCCTTTATGTACAGTATGTTATTGTTGTTGTTTACATCGTTACCTCTATATAACTGTGTATCCTCAGGTCACTGTCCTGGTGAGAAGACCCCCCACCCCCCACCCCATCTGGGACGCCGGAAAACTCTCGGCATGAATGGCGGTTATTGGTGTTTATGAACTCTGGAGGCAGCATGTGCCTGCAGGGTGGGGTCGGTGTGTGTAGGGTGTGGTCAGGTGTACAGGGTAGGGCGGACTGTGTCGACATGAAGTGCCACCAGGGGTCCCCCTGATCACCACTTCCCCTGCCGACACCCCTGCTGACAAGCCGACACGTCAGGTGTAACGAGCTCACACACCTTTAGGGAGTGGTCATTTTGAAACAACAGAGGGGTTGATGGATTTTCGCGGGAGTGGGAGAAGGGTCAACTTTTGTGCCCCCCCCCCCACCTCGCTACCCTCCCCAACCGAGTTCAAATTGATCATGGTCAATCCTAATTAACTTCGTAACGCACTGACTTTTCACTAAAAATATGGGTCCAACTTCTTTGCCCCTCCCCCCTCCTCACAGGGGATCCAAATTCCTCCGGCAGCCCTCCCCCCCCCCCCCCAAAAAAAAGAAAAAATCAGTTAACAAATGGCCACTCTCGTAGTCCGACGTGTGGGTGTCTGGGCACTGGTAGTACGGGGTAGCAAAACCAACGCAATTCGTGTACATGTATTCACACAAACACAGGTAGTAAACATATTTCACCTAATACGTTTCATGTCTATTCATCTGAGAGGGCAATTGAAGAGATACGAATCAGACATGTTATCTAGTCTCCATGCATCATCAAATCAGCAGCAAGCGATGGCATGCGGTTGTACAGTAAGTTCAATGTAGACTTCCCAAAACAATATAGTCCTGACTCACGATTTACTCTAAGGTACTTACAGATAATGAACATAATGAGTTTGAAAAGGGAGGTCACCCTAGTGTGTGTGCAGATAATGTCCACTTTGGAAAATAAGTAGTTTCTCTAAGCGAGCATTGAACTCATGATCTTGGGATTGACAGGCAGAATTGCTACTGACTGAGCTCATCAGGCAAGTGTTTCAGCTGTCTGTGAGGACTACTAATGTTATGGTCAGTAGTGCCTAGAAGATCTATATTGGAAAACGTTTTTGTATTTTTATCCGAGAGAGCCTTGAACTTACAACCTATGGATTATCCCCAGGTGGTTGACATGCAGACTTGCTACTGACTGTGCTAACCATACGAGCATGTGTTTTACCTGTTCAGAGATTCAGGTGGGATCTGGTGGCTACGTCTAGTGAAACATCAGCAAATTTATGTTGTAGCTTGTCAGGTGGTTCTTGTGTATTTCTGAACATTGGTACCATTGGTGAGTGACCAGTGACAATGCATGGCCAGACTGGTGGTAGATATTCCTTCTGATCAAGAGACATGCTTCTAACCATTAGGCTATGAAGACTGTTCTAGTAGACCATCTTAAAATCTATATGTATAGACACCCCCTTGTGTCTGTTAATTAAACCCTTAACATGCGCAGAAACCAGTGCATTAAATATTTGGTCAATACACCCACCGTAAACAGGACATGAGGATGGGTCCAGACCCCATCAGCTGTCAGCGCCCTCTCCTCATGTAGTGGGCGATAATTTACATCTTTCTGGAGGCGAGCCAGGTGCCCGTGTTGGTGTAACCAATATAGATGAGTTGTTTAGATTGGCACTATGGGTACATGGGGCTAATGGTGAGAAGTGGCCTCTCTACATACCAGCCACTTCAGGCAGAAAATTGCCTGTATTCCGACTGTAACGTCTTTGGTATTCTAGTATGGCCAGTCCCTATAGGCCAACAACAGTCGTCACTAAAACCATCTATTCTGGAGAGACTTTGATTCAATACGTGATCTATTTTAATACATTTGACAATGACCTCGAAGAGGGGAGGGGGGGGGGGGTCACGGGGATTTGTTTTGTTTCCCAGACGAAAATATCGGGAAAATGTTTATATTGTGTAATAATCAATCAAACATGGATATCTGGCCCACTAGAGCATGCAGACAGATGACACCCATCTCCCACTTTGAGGGTAAATACGTTTTGGTGTAGTTTAATGGGTTTATCAGAAAACGTGTTCATTGGGCCTTCTTTTGTAAGTAAAAACAGCGCTTGTTTACTTAACCTATTTGCATTCGTAAATCACTTAGTAAGACATATAACTCACATCATCGGTGAACATACAGTATATGACATTGGATGAATGGCGACAATTACCATGCATCTGTATTGTAGTAGTTTCTCAATATAATTGTGTATGGTGTCCACTGTACATATATATGAAGGTGGTTATTTATATGTCAACTGATTACTTTCATTACGTCCTATTGCATATAATATATATATAAATCATGGTACACTTGTTCTGGGGAGTGGTCATTTCTTGATAAGGGGGTTGGCTTTTTTTTACTCCCCTCCCCCGCCCAAAGGGTCAACGTTTTTGTTTATTTACCATCCCCCCCCCTGTTGTTAAAAAGTTGTCACTCACTAAGTGTTGTTATTTTGCGATCATTTACCCTTTCTTTTTTTTGGGGGTCCTGATATATTCAACCCCAATCCTTCTTCTATATGATGTGGGGATGGGGGACTTCATCCCAGCCTTTTTATACGCCATTGCAAAGACCAGCCAGTGGTACATATAATAAAGCTTGGTCTCTCTCATATAGCTCGGTTTCAATGAGACCAAAATCCGACATAGGTCAATAAACAAGAAGCAACCCCTATATAACATAGACTAATGTGTAGGGAGACAATCTATTAATTAGGTCTGGATAAGTCTGAGCGCACACTGGCTGCGTGCAGGGGTCAGTCCCGGGGGTCAGTCTCGAGTGACCCAAACAATACTGTATTGATCAATCCCTAACATCAGGTAAACAACCTATCACCTGCGGTTATGTGACACTACAAGTGTTTGCTCTGTTTCTTATCAGTCCACCTGTCAATCAAATTATCACCATATATAATTATACTTTCTTTTTCAGTGTATTAATTACACCCTGTACAATCTCCTACGTTGCACATTCCCCTTAACATTCCAAGCCAGTTGAAAGGGGCATTTTGTTATCATATGTTATCTGGGTGGGCTTTAGTAGGTGAGAGTTTACTTGAAGTGCTTTCAGTGAGGTGACAAAGCGGTGGTAGTTGTGGTTGGTGTGTAGGTGGTAATACGGATTAGTAAGGGATCCCCATGCACTGTGTTTGATGAGCTATTTAGAGTAGATATAGCCTTAAGCCATGCAGTATAGGTCTAATGGAGATAATGTAATCCCAGACAAGCATCACACATATTGTACTTTACACAAGCATCCTCACAAAAGCAGTTATTTAGACATTGAGTCTGAGTCTTGGGTACTTTGTACTTGTGAGATTGGATTTACAGTGCGTCTTAAGGACGACGTAGGCCTGTACTAATTGATTGAGCTTTATATCCACTTTGCAAGCCCAGATTTAACAACATTGTGCTGTTGTAAACTCTTCATACATCTACCTATTGGATTGAAGTGCATTCTAACAAGATTATTTCAACTGTCATGAATCGCTACACGTTGTTGGATAAAAAAGAGGTTGGTTTCCAGTAACATTGTCTATAACAGATACGTTCGGTAAGTCTAATTTTCCTCTTTTTTTTATTTTATCAAACTTTATCTTTACAAAGAAATCATAGAGGTTATTTGCAGGCAGTTAAAAGTGACTATAATGTCTAGAAATACCCGAAAATATGCTTATTTCCTGAGAGTTGTAAAAAAAGGGTCAGGTCGGTCTGTTTTGCTACCTAGGGTCGGTCGGGTGACTGTAGCACTCGTATACCGGGCATTTTACCCTCTAATCCCAAGAACTGCACGATGGAGCACGATTTCCCACTCTGCTTTCAGTTTTATTAGTCTGTTATCAAACAAACACATAATGTACGTTCTGTGTTTGATAAAAAACAAAGCATTGCCCTATGACTGACCGCAGTTATCTGCCATAATTATATAAGGCGGCTGTGAGGCAAGGTGACAAAGTCTCCTTATAACAGAGACTCGTGTCACATATCTGGTTTATCATGGAAGGACTGGGAGCTTTGTGTAGATATACCAGGTATACATTAGCTGCTGCACGGCAAATGCCCTACTTGTAGGACGTTTTCCACGTATTTTAATGGATTTCTCAATCACCACATTACATGTACTGTGAAGAAAATAATGAAAATTCTAATTAGACAGGGGGTAGGGCGCACCCTCCTTTTTGCCGGTAGTTCGGAATTTATTTGCCATTTTTAGACCTACATTTAGGCCAAAAGTAGGGGGTGCGCTCCTTCCTTTTTCAATATCGCCATTTGCGCTAAAAATGACTTTGAATGTGTTGCTTTTTATGCATAGTAACAGGTAGGCTTTTTCTTATGCTGAAAACAGGTGACACATTT
The DNA here is from genome assembly GCA_947462335.1 of Harmothoe impar. NCBI lineage: Eukaryota > Metazoa > Annelida > Polychaeta > Phyllodocida > Polynoidae > Harmothoe > Harmothoe impar. The sequence continues at coordinate 61,468,205 of OX381704.1, forward strand.
TTGTCTTCTCCCAAATCACTCCTTCCCTCCAAACTCCTGTTGTAAAAAAAATATAACTGACTCTCTTAAGTATACTTAACGTTGTATATCTATATCGTCAACATACAGGTTAAATAGATGGCTTTAATCTTACTTTTCTATGCACAATGCCAGTCCTATATTCTACACAAACCATGAAAACATGCTTAATAACAAAAAAGAATACCCATGGCCTGTAAGCATCAAAGTGTTCTAGTGTGTATTTAATCTAAGGTGAGTTTGTAAACAGTCACCCCTGATGTTCTATTACTATATCCACAATTAACAGCATGTGAACGCACCTAAAAGGCCCATCTCTTTGATGTTTGAAGTCTTTGGTGTAGCACTGTGCAAGTGGCGTAGGAAAAGGGGGGGGGCGCAGGGGACAGGAGGGCAGGCTCCCCCCTGCCCCCCCCCCCCATCACAGAGGAAAGGGGGGGGGGGGGGGCTGGATATGGTCACAAAGGGATCCAATGTCCCTCAACCATGGGCTTTTTAAATGTATTTTCAATGGGGGGAATAAAAGCGTGCACGCTTTTAATCCAAAATGACCATATATTGGGCAATAAAAGCAAATTTGATCAAAATCGGAGGGAATTAGGGGGAATGGAACTGATAGTAAGTCAAATATATTATTTGTGAACATTCTGATTCATTTTTAGAGAAATCTTTTTTTTGCCCCACACATCGGATGTACTAACTTAAACCCCATGGCAGAAGCACAAGAGTACAGGTACATATGCATATATATCACCAACATGGCTTGGGAACCTAATACGATAAGGCAAAAAAGGAAAACAAGGTTGACTTCAAGTCACCTGCCCGAATATATTTATATATAGCAGAATAAGACCGATTTTGGCTACATGCCATTTTTAGACATCGTCATTTGGACCATTAATCAGGATTCGAGAGCGAAAACTGTGAAACGAAGAATATCTCAATCGTATACATCTAGTGTAACCCGTTCAAGCAGCAAAGGGACAGGGAAAGCAAAAGAAGAAAAACGGGGGGGGGGGGGGGCTGACCTGCTGGGTCTATACTTCTCAGACCATGCTGAAAACCAACATTTTCTTCATGTTTGGCCTAAAGAAGGTATGTGCTGCTACAGTCAACATGATTGTAGCTACAAGGTATTGAGTTATGTGTCCCGCTTGGTTAACGTCAAGGAATTCGATTAGGCCTCAGTCCTAAAATTACTCCCTTTCAAGCACAGGCTTAAAACACCTTTGGGTAACACCATTCCATTACACCATGTACTGGTATACTTAATCGCTGATCTCTACTGTCAACTCACAATATGGAGGCCATACACAACAGTGAGAGCATTCCCAATGGTAGGTATCAATATACGGGTTTAGATATATTGTATATTTATATCATATTGTATTGGAATACTTTTTACTTTTAGGCCATTCTGTTTACTTTCTTACACGGGGTTCTACGCGATTTGTGTTTACTGCCTCCCGCCCAGGAATGTCGCCCACATTGCAAGCATTCCATTGGAGCTTAGAATTCTCTAAATGTACTCAATTAGGCCTACTTCTTGTAAGCTGCTGTTGCATGCTGGCTGCTGTCAACAAAGTTAGGCTTTCCGATAGATGTAATTGTCTATCTATTGTGTTATTATCAAATGCTATCTCCTCCTGTATAAATAAATAAGTCAAAGGAGAGACTGGGTGTGTGCATCATACCAGTATCAAGTAGTGTTGTAAACAGAGGTCTCTAGATGTACTTATCCCATTCCTACAAATAGGACTTACATATAGTGGTTCGCAAAAGTACCCAGTAGTCAGTTTCAATGCCAGATGGCTTGCGGCATTTGTTACTTTTTCTGGTCAAAAGAATAATCAGGAACACTTTTGTTTGTCAGTTGATGGGTTACTTAGAGTGACACACTGGAATGTAGACACCCTGCTGTGCCACCATACTTTGAGAAGTATTTGGTCTGTAAGAAAACAGGGGCCTGGAGAAAAAAAAATAGAAATTCCATGAGAGTGTCAGGTGGCCGAGGGCGATCACCTGTCATGTAATAATTGGCAGGTAAATTAAGGTATTCCATGGGATTGTTATCGTGAAAGGGAACGTTTACGAATGACCTCTACGGCAAGGGATAAGTTTACTCCCGATTACAGTTTCTATATTCCATATCAACGTTCTTGAATTGATGCAAGGGTTTCTGGAATCAATATTGTATTCATTCCAGTTCATATACATCCAGCATCAATATCAAACAATTGATTGATATTGATTATCAAACCTGATATTGCTTCAAGAAGTCCAATATCAAATATATAAACTTCGATAAATCAGTTTTAGACTTTGATATGCAATTTTCAAAACTTGGATATCGAAGGTGGTCTTCTAGACCCAAGACTTCCAAGTCATATAGCAGGTAAGACCCATTTGTTAACGTTCCCTAACAAGCCGAAGGGTCTTGCTGTGTCGTAAGACTGCTGACTCCTCAACTTTTAAAATCTGAGCACAAAATGACTACAGCCCTGACAAGAATGCCATTTGAATATTTTACATAGAAGTGACCCCTTAGCCCGGCCCATTATAACCGGTGTATATTGTTTGGAATTCAAAACAAGACTCAATCGAATCCCAATATTTAAGATATTTAGTCATATACTGTATACTTACTTGCGAATTAGACGTAGTACGTTACTATTGGAGCGAATTCATAGCTCATGGGAGACAATCAGAGTAGAAGTACATGCGCATGGTACTTGTCTCTAAACAGAGTCATTGACAAGCTTCTATAAAACTATCTTATCATTGATCCTAAAGCTTCACTCCCCCTGATCCCCTGAACTCCAGACAACCCTGGGCGCCCGAGCGTTGGGGCGAGTCAAGTGGCCATTGCCGGGAAGTGACCACGCCCTTCTCCTAAACGGGCACATTCGTCGAGGCGGTAACCAGCTTAAGATTGACGAGAGCTGATATGAGCTGCTCCCGAACGTTGAGCTGCTCCAATTCCAGAGTATATAGGAGCCTATAGCTAGCTTCTACAGCAGTGTACAAACCCATGCAGCGTCTAATGCATAATGTGCCCACCAAAGTATTATAACTTTAAATATGGGGAGGGTACAGTGCAGGGGCCCAAGGAGTAATATGGAATCAATATTTATGCCTATATTAAATACTGTAAAACGCTAATGAAAATACTTCTTACATCGTACTTGTAATTGGCGATTTGATGACCATGAAATCTGACAATACGTCTACGGTACATGGTCATTCGCATACATGGATGGGTATTTTCAAAGCCATACATGCTCACATGTGACCCAGTTGATCAGCTAATGGTCTGCCCGTCCCACGTGTGAACTTCCCGTCAATAGATCATTGTTCATAATTATTGATTATTTTGTGTGTGCGTGTGTATATGTATGCATATTTATCGTAATAATATACTGTAGCAACATAGATCTTACACATATCAGTTTCCGAACACCCTGAGGCCTGAGGGTGCAGGGTAAGTGGTCAGCAGCAAACTACACGAGCCTCCGGCCAGGTGCTTGACCCCCGGTCACTTGAGGGCGTGACCACTACTGTACACTACTCCCGTCAGAACCAGGGTCTGCATACTTTTCTACACTACGCACATATATATCATGTGTGCATTATATCTATAAGGAACATGTGCATAAAGAAGTAATCTGGGAGAGGTGGACCTTGATCAATTGAAGCTGACCAGGAACCATCTACATCTGGGATGCCGTGAAGTATATTGAGTTTGAAAGCTATGTGTGTTTTTATCTGGCTTATTTTTGGGATGTGTATTTCATTGATATGATATAATCTTGGTATTATGAATTCATTTGCATGTATGAGTGTGTGGCCTTCATTGAAATTGAATTTAGTCCATAATTCATGGTACCCCTCCGTGAGTTAAACCTAAAGGCCAAACAAGTCTTACATCAGTGCAAAGCACAAAAGCAGCCTACCTTTCCCATCTCTTACGTCAGCCTGTTATATAACCTACACTGGGGTCCGGTACCTCTCCTTTTCTCAGTGTCCCGGTCACCACAGGCGCTCTGGGTGTCACAATACACATCCCAGCCTGGGATACTGTTGTGCGGCTCTCTGTACATCAACTTTTCTTTGGCTCTCCAGCGCAACATAACGGTCATATAGACCATACCTATCTGCGTTAGAATAACAATCTGCCTTTAATTCACAAACCCTAGGGTCTCATGATGTAGCAATCTGCCATCACTATTAACCTGGCGCTATAGCACACAACCCGTGCATATGAGAGCCCCTCATGGCATTGTCCAAAAAAATGACAAGGAGATTACGTCCACGGGTAACGTCATTTTCTGAATGTTTACCCATGATCCTGTTTAGCTATATCAATGGCAGTGTTCTGATACATTTATCTCATTCTCAAGAACATTCATGACCCAACAATTACAACTTCAATACAACGCGTGTGGTGCATGGCGCTGATTGACCACACCTCGCGATGGGAAGAACAACTACATTAGTAGGCCTACGTAGTGCAGACCCCGGGGAGCAGACCACCAGCAACGATTTCTCCTCAACTCACATAATGTTAGCCATGGTATTTTCATACGAGTGGGGTCGGCTGAGGGTGGTCCTGCATGCTCATAGTATACAATAACTGGCTGCTATGCTAACTGATGAGCTTTGGGGTGTGGATGTGGTGGTGGGCGGTTTAGGCGAGGAAGGATCGGGGAAGACAGAGAGAGGGAGCTGGCCTACACAACAGGTGGCTGCAGCTGTATTGTACGTGGGCGTCCTTGTGGAAGTCGTCTGCTGCTGTGGTGAGAACAGAGGGGGTGGCCTGCTGGCCCTCAGCTGATACATCTCTGTCCTGATACAGTTTACCACAACCGGGGCAATTCACAAAACAGACCTATTCATTAAGCCGGGTCACATGTGGGACATACTTCATCAAGTTCCCTCTGGCATGCTTCAAGAAAAAATGACGGTAAAAAGTTCAGCGCTTTTTGAAACGAGTTGGGATTCAGACATGAGAGAAGCACCAAGGGAAAGGCGGGGGCAGGACAGGGACAGAAAGCGAGAAGGGGATAGAGACGGGAGGGAGGGGGGGACTAGAGGTCAAGTTACAGAGAATGGGAGGGGGAGAGTCCAGGGAAATTGACTCACAATGTCTACCATGCAGTACGGGCGAGCAGCTCCAGTGGTTAATATTTGCCCTGGGGCAGGCAATTAGAATCAGTTGTCAACCTACATCTATAAGCATTGTTGTGCAAAGCTAACCTATGTTATAGTAGGGCACATATATACATGTATAAGTGTATGAGGTTGGGGAGTGGATCAGTTTGCAGCTGGGAGCAGTTCATGCCTGTAAGCATGGTATCTGTTTGTGTGAGTTGCTCAGACATGACACAAAGATTGATGGACACCCGGAGCTTGAGATGCCTTACACAGTAACCAATACCAACCCAAACCTGGGGGAGATTAATTTTGCTGTTTTTATTTTATATATCTTGCACATCAATCTTGATTTCAACCCAGGGGGCTTGGAATGCTGCCAATTGTCCTGTATCAGATGGGAAGGACAGCTGGACTGGTGTAGACTGAAAGGCCTTGTTTACTCCGCCTAATAAATGCGCTGCCTTTACCAGAGTTGCAGTTGGAATAACATCCGATAAGAATCAGTCAGACCCAAAAGCCGCATTCCACACCATACAAAGAGACAGTGTGCGACACCATTTTTTACCATTACTCAATGTCATGAGATGCAAACAGGTAGATACTGGTTGAGTTTGCCAACCCTGCCCCTCCGCCCCTTCACCCGGCCCCTGTCACTATCTCCCTCCGCTCCCACTACAATGCAAACAGGTATGTCCGGTATGCGCACCTTATCGTTGGCGCGCCGCCAGAAGCGTGCGGTGCGATACAGGGCCTGTCAATCAAGGTGAGGCCCCACCCCTCCGGGGGTGCTTTGTGGAGGAAAATATTCGGAAAATACTACATGTATATAGTCCAGAATCCAACTCTCACACTTCCTTTTAGAGTAGATGTACAATTTCATGTAGTATGGATAGAGGACCAATATTGGTACTTCTAGCAGTAACTTGAGCAAGCATGAACGTTTGCCTAGCAGTAGGCTTATGTCAGTCATTAGTTAAGTTCTTTAGCTTCACTATAGTGAGTTCTGTTACTGTGTAAATCTGAGCGTAGAATCTGTAGCTACAGACCATTTTATAATCACAGAGGTAGCAGGCATCATACCCCAAGGATAGTGCTCTCTCCCGTTTGCGAGCTAAATTAAACCTCCGTCCCCGAAGTCACACACATCAATGTACATGCATAAACGGACACTATCCTCATTAACGCCTAAGCATCTCTTGCCACAGACATAATGATAACATGTTGACAGTTTGGATGCTAAGTGCGGGGGCAGACCTCCCATCCCCTGATACAGGAACACCCTGATACAGAAGACCCAGGGGACCTCCACAAACACAACCATCACTCTAAAACCCAAAGGCAACCTCACACTCCATACCATGACACCCTTTAGGGATAAATGTTGAAATATCCCTAATGCCAGATGTAGCCCTAGGATCTATACTCTTCCTCATCTCCCTTTCGCCTTCACATTTTCTGGGGTTTTTTTCCGCTTCAGGTTTTAATGTCATCCATCCATGTTCTAGTCTTAATATGCCCCAAAAATAAGGGGGGGGGGGCTTATTAGGGGGAGGACGCTTATTACGTCGAATACGGTATATCTTATTACGCATTGAACAATAATTTATAAACCGTTCCTTTGTGGTACTAATCCCCGGTACTTATCATTTCCTGTTCCGTGTGCGCATGGTTAAAATTCATACAAACGGTCCTCCTATCACGTCTAGACGTGCCTGGGGAATACCATCCGGAAATACAAAATACATGTACTTTTCTTTCATATAGTACTTCCTATCGACGCCTAATGCACTCGATATAAAAGAATGCCCATTTACTATGAAATAATCCAGATGTCCCAGATATCTAAATGGGGGTCATAAATGAATTCGGTTTTCTGGTTATTTTTGTGCCACTGAAGTTGCTCAGTTATTATCGCCAAATGAGTCTGCGCCCAAATGCCCCCCTAAATAATCAGATTCTGAACATGTGATTTCCTGCAATCAGCTATGGGAATGTTGAGGCAATTTGGTAAATCCTCTATTTTTGTTTGAGGCAGTAACTGGGAATAAAATCACTCTTATTGTTAAACGAGGAAATAATTAGGTAATAATGAGTGTATGTTTCCATAGTTGGCATTGTCATAGTATTTTCCTCTCTTCAACTGTCACTTTATATCAACTTATGTTTGAAACATTTAACCCACCCTTTGGTCTGAATAGAAATATAATAGACCTACAATTATTTTTATCAAAGACAAAATATATCATTTATAAATACATATATGTTCCAGCTGGCATATATAATGTTTAATCATACCAATAGCTGAACCACAACTGGGATGCTATGGTCAATGCATATTGTATAGATGATATTTGCATTGATGGATTCAATCTAAAACTGCACATGTCACTGCAATATTATGGCAGGATAACATTGGCCGCGAAAATGGGGTCGAAATGTCCAAATTAGAATGGTATGTCGGTGTGTTGAACCCCACCACTAGTACTGACTATTCACTATGCCGTGCACCATGTATACCGCTGTGTCATAACGTCCCCGTGTATGTCATTCCCCCAAGGGGCCCGCTGATAACGAAAGCACCTCATCCTGTCACCGAACAGCAAAGTACTCCTTCTGCGACAAATACGTTCCATTACCACCCATCTAATAAAGTAAACACGCAGGGGAGAGCGCCTGGGGACCACTGACAGATTTGCTAGCATGCCAGTGTCCCGGGGCTAGTGTCAAGTTCTTTGAGCACCATTTAATATAACTGGTTGCCACATGACAAAAACACTCACTTTGTCCATTTACCATGTTGAGTCCACTGCATTTTATAACATGGGTCGACCACTAGACATGTGGCGGTTATGGGGATGTTATTTCCGGTGCTGTAATTTCAGGATTATAGCTTTCTGTGTAGGGTAACGGTTGGATTGTGACTGTGATGGGGGTAGAGGGACTGGTGGGTGCAGTGGTACAATCATGGGCTCGAGCTGTTATAAACTTGCCGAAGCAAAGTACGTGTACAAGGTGTTTCAGACAAAATGTTTCGTGGGTGTGATCAGAAGCGAAACATCAGATATCTATCGTGAACTTGGAAGTAAATAAGTCAGCCTAGTGATGTGCAAGTCAACATCGTAATCCGTGGGTCCTAACTTATATCTAGGCCCAGTTTCTTTTGTTTTACCCCCTTTCAAATTCAATCTTACCTTCCTAACTTTATTATGTTGCCTGAAACACGTATTTTCTTATCCCAAGGGTCTAGTGTGAGCTTTTAAGTAGAATGAAAGTTTGACACGCTGGAACGCCTCGTCTCCTCTTCATGAAATACATATCACAGTACTTGACTGGGTCACCCTACCAAGCAGTGTGATAAGAAGACAGTAGAGAAGTAGCACAGAGTGTCCAAACACATTCCCACAAGAATATAGTAATCGAAATAAATGTGGGGCAAAAAGAAAGTAGGCCTAGTTGCAGCAGAATAGGCCTACGTGAACTTTGCATGAAATAGCAAACGTGGCTATGATGATAGCTAAGCATAATACCTTCTGCAAAGAACTAGCTTGACCAATCTGGATATGATTCTTTGCAAATTGCCTCCAACCTCCCTTATAGTCGGAAATAATATAACTGTGTGTGTGTATGAATACGCCTGTTTGAGTGACTGGAGGAGGTCTATTTCACCACATGGATGGGTCACCTGTTATTCACATTTTCCCCCGTCGTTTATATAGTGTTGGATGAGGTATAATGGGGTGAAGCTGGTGATTGGGAGGGTTGGGTTGGGGACGGTGGGGAGGGAACCTTACACAGCAGAGCCTGAACCAGGGCCAACTTTCTATCTGCTACTTCCATGCCGCGCCGCTCCGATATTGCGGCCCTCCCACCCACCCCGACCGCTGTTCTCTTGCTTCCCGGAGGGTGGGGGGGTGGGGGGGGGGGCGCCAGTTCCAACACTGCTCGGGTGCACCAGGGTCGGAAATCTACCAATTTGTGCCTGAGCCTTAATAACCCGGCCACCCGCCTAACAGGGACCCGGCAAGAACAACAGCCCACTGCAGGCGACGGACAGAATCCAACCAGAGCCAGCGCCAAATTAAACGTTGGGAGGGCATGTAGGCAAACCAAACAGAGAAACAAGAGAAGAACGAAGAGTAACCAAAGATAATGTCGGCATAAAACTCTCTATATTACCATATATAGATGTACATGTACATATGGGCACACTGCATTTGGCAATAGATACAATGTACAAACTCATCTCGTAGTTGGAGACGTTTGTGCAAATGTGCCATTTATACAAATCGGTTGGCCGTGCGTGATAGTGTAAGAATTACAAGTCACGGTGCCAGCCAATTAGTCTGCATGATTGTGTGACCTCGTACATTTCACTCTGTGTGCAGACGGTAATTATGTTATAACGTTTTAGAAAGACAATAGATAACTTCTAATTCACATTTTGACTCCTATATTTAATGAACGTATTTTACGATTAGCATACATGTATTAGATTTCCCTACACTATCTATACGTGTTCCATGATGGCAGAACGTCTTGGTACCCCTCCAGCGACAGTCGGAGTGGAGCCGGGACAGCTACTCAGTCCTATATATAGGGGCGCTGGGGGTTTAACGTACATTTGCGTTGCTGCTGCTGCTCAATAGGTCGAAAGTAATTGGAAAAGAGTACTGAGCAGTAAAAGGACACCCTTCTGCTGTCCACTGTTGGAGTAGGCATAGTCGGACATGTGAAAGCTAAACTGACAAGTGGCTCTAGGGGACAGGAAGTGGACTGGCAACATTGAGATCTTATCAGGCTACATGAAAGGCCTCATTCTATTTGAACTGTAAGACAATCCCCGGTGACGGGTGAGTAGGTGGAACGCTGCCGGGAGCTGGAACCACGCTCTGACAATATCAGAGTGGTTAAAATGTCGTCTGCTCATGGACAGGCACTTCACCCAGCCAGGAGACTCGTCATTTGGGCCTTTATTGTTGTGGACTTACTTGGTATGTTCGGTATCTGCCAAATATAGTAAGTTACTGAACCAGCCTGTCTATACATTTAGCCTGGGCAATGCAAAGAACCAGCTTCAACAGTCTGAAGCTGATTCTTTGCAAATATAGCAGACACCGAATGTACCATTTGGATTTGTGTAGTCCCGGACAACAGGGCTTGTGAAAAATGCAGATATAGCCGCCGTTGGTAATATGCCACATGTTTACTATAATTCATATTATACAGATATGGGAAAATGCTGATTGTGGGGGGGGGGGGGGGGGTGTTGCGAAATACCTCAACGTTGATGGTCATGTTTTAATGGATTAACAATCATCAATGGTACCATAAACTTGACACACACATGATAGTTTTTCGGATCCCCTCGTTTTATACCAATATTGTGAGCCTACAGAGCTCTATATACGTGTGTCCAGATATCAGAGTTCTCAGCAAATATTTCACAACATGTGAACTCTTGGTCACCCTTTAGTACATGTGAGGTCATGTTTGTATAGGCGTCAGGTGAGGTCTACATTAGGTGCTAACACGTATGGAAAGGGTCACAGGGTTATCATCTAGGCTGAGCAATATAGTTATACTGATAACTGATAGGAGCACCACCTATCGCCTGTTATCTGGATTGTATAAATTGGAAGAGTATTCGCTCTTCCTCTTCAACTGTACCCAGCCTTCAGATCGTTGGAACCCCGCGTCAGAAAATATTGTACGAGAACTGTAAAAACGTACTTGATTGTTACAAGTGTAGGCCTACATTCACTGATAAGACTATGATAGGCACCTTCCCGTACCTTTATTGGTGGGTAATCTGAATCATACTTGCTGCACATGTTTCAACGAGGAGTGTGTCGCCTGATTAGGGTAGCTTGACCCAGAGTCAACCAGTACCTTGGTATGGCCATCTCCATTTTAACATATTCGTGCATGATATCTATTTGGCCTGCATTGGAATGAGTAACACTTAGTGTACTTCAATACATCAAAAGAGGGGTTTCATGCATGCATGGTATGCATGACTACAAAATTGAGGTGGACATCTTAAGGATACTGGATCCAAACTAAGTGCCCCCCTGTGGATGCTATGAGAACCTTCAGAAACTGTTTCAGGGCACCCGAGCTCCACCTGGTGGATGTGCATACAAACACCAATTTGGAAAATATTTTAGTAGTTTTCTCCAAGAGAGCCTTGAACTTAGGATCTCAGGATTTACAGGCAAACTTGCTACTGACTGAGCTAACGGGGCAAGTGTCTGTGAGGAGTGCTAATGTTCAGATATATATGTAGGATCTGATGACTACAAGTGGAATGTCATGTAATGATGTAGTTTGTCAGGTGGTTCTTGTCCATTTGCTAAACATTGGCACCATGTTTGGTGATGTTCTTTTGATATATTACACCTATCATATATAGCCATGTTCTGACAGACTTTGGTGAAGAATCTATGGGCTGATTCATGAAGGGATTATCTTGCAATTCTCAAGCAAGTCCCCAATATCTAACTCAATAGTTTCAACCCTGTTAAGATATAATATGTGAATTACATATAGGATCCTGAGAAATATCCTAAGTCACCTAACTAAAGTAATTGACTGTTATGATAAACATCTCGATGCCTTGTTTTAGGTTGAAATGATGTCTAGGATCTCTGTTAAAAGTCCCACCAGGTGGGGTGCTTTTACTCTGGTATTGCACCATAAATCGCTTTCATATTTTTTTCCTGTACTATTAATATATATAGGAAGATGTGGAGCGATTTTCAAGGGGTTTCTATGGTTTTCTGAGATTGTATCCAGTATCCTTAAGTCACTGTTTGACTCTATAGTCTAGTATAGGACAAGCTACCTTTATTGGTATCTCTGCGATAGACATGGTACAAGCGATTTACATGTCAGAGACTACTGTGAAGTCTTGCCGTATTACGTACGTTAAAACTTACAGTAACATGTGCCATTAAGCAGTGTGATGTAGCAGGGCAGGGTTCCGGGAAAATGTTTATCCAGGTATATCAGTTTCTCGCCGGCTGAACATGGACTTTAGGCATGAAGTGCCAAAGTACCAGGTGTTATGCGAAGTGTTTGTTTTCTGTTACGTTTCGTTGTTTATTTACGGATTGGTTCCCCTCAGAAGAGTAAACACGTTTTCTCCTTGTGGGCATACATGAGAGTTGACCATGCATGCCATTGCTCACTTCTACACCCCCCCCCCCTTAGCCCGCAGCCTCGCCCAGACGTCAAGTGGCCGCTTCTCTCACAGACCACACAGTGACCAGGGTTTAGGGCTACACACAAGTTGACGCAAGGAATTTCAATACGGAACGTTCAGCTGCTAAGCTCTTGGTGGCTCTTGGTTGATCTACGCCACCCAAGTGTCAATATTTTGCTGGCCAGGACCAGTAGTCGACGTAATCCATGAGTGACTGGATTACGGTATATCCTGGAGCACGAGAGAGAATGTCATGGGGGGATTGCGTTGGGATCTGTTCCTTTAGTTCAGGTGGATTGAAACAATCTTAAAAGACCAAACAGTGAAAGTGGTCTGTGGTTAGCACCTAAAAGGGGGATTATCGTCGTGTATCTACCCCGCCTCCAACCCACTCCGGCTCTTCTGGCATACAAATCCCTGTGGAGTGAAAGGTACATTTATTGGTATCTAAGATCAAATTTCACCTGATAACTAGTCCTTGGTTCATACCGGGCATATTGGTATTAACTACGTGTCCAATACGTTTGAATCGTCAGCTACACGACACAATTATAATAGACACAATGTTTACAAAGAGGAAGGGCCACTTGGAGTACTTCGCTCTATGCATGAGTTCTACTCGTTCACGTTTTCTCTCCCCTAGATCTTGGCCTTTCAGTCACACAGCATAAGGCCACCTTTTTTTGATTACTTGGATTACGGGCACTCAGAGCAAATATTTTGGGGGGCGGGAGGAAAAAAAAAAAAGCATGCAAAAGTGTTCTTTTCGCTATCAAATCAAGGTATATTGAGAAATATTCCCAAATATTCCAAATTTTGAAGGCCAAATTCTGGGTGTTTGCTAGTCAGCATGTACTTCTTTTTTTTTTTTTTGCTAAAATTCTCAAAAAATCCCAGCGGAGGGGGGTAAAAAAAATAAAATAAAACTTTTTTTTTTTTTCAAAATGCCAAAATTCCCATCGGCGGATCCGTAATCCAAGTTATCAGAATAAAACGGCCTAATTATACAAAAGAGGAGTCTATGCTGCTCAGAACCTTGTGCATTATAGTGTAGCCGAAGCTTTTATTATGATATCATAATAAAGAGTTCGTGTGCCATTTAAGTAAAGGGATTGCCTGCTATTCTTCCTTGCCCAATATCTGCAAAGATATGCTGAGTGTGCGGTTTTTGTTTTGACAATACAGGGTCACCGCAGCCTGAGGTTGTCTCGAGTTAGATATAGTCCATGTCTATATTGATTCAGAGAGTTTGCATTCCATATATGCATTGAATGACCGACCTTGTGTCTGGACCACGTATAGTACCCCTCAACCAGCTCTCAACAGGGTACACTGACATAACCTATATGATGAGTATTCTGTAGTTCATGAATAATGCTTACGTTGAAGATAAGTGGAATAGGACGGCCCTGAGTGTAGATATGTAAAAAGGCGGGTCATTGGAATTTGTGCCAATTATGATAAGGCAATGGAATGCGTTCTACAGTGTATTATAATGCCACGGAAAGCATTATAAATCCAAACCATTATTAGTTGTAAAATAAACAGTCCAGTATAGCTTTTCAGATGTGACATGGTGCATCAGACATGCCCTATATGGAACCCCCTTTATGTCGGTCTCAAACAGATTGATATAAGCTTATGTACTGCCAGTAGTCAAGGTACTCACTGAATGGCACTCTTTAACTCCCCGTGCAAAGGGGACCCTAAAGTATCGAGTGGTAAACTCAGGGTATTTTCATTGAAAGGATGTATCCGGCTATGATAAGGGTATTTACTGGGAGGCGGGTTGGAGGCTAATGCTCCCAGTTGTTGATGGGTGCATATATGGCTATTTTATTACCCATTTTCGCTACCCAAAGATAGGGAAAGATATGTTGGGCCACAGAGACTATAATAGCTGAGGCTGTGAGCCTATTATGGTTCTTGTGGTTATCGGGGTATCCTGGGTACCGTGTAAAATATAGCACTTGTTCTTTGATCACCACGGGCCGTCCCTGTAACTATGTCAGGTCATTGGGTGCAGATCTAACCATCCCCGTCTGGCTAAGATGCTATGGGAGAATACATGTGTAGTATGCAATGCGGGAGTATTTTTCTAAGGGCGATGATGATTTGTTTGCGATGTCTGAGCATCGAAATGGGACGTTTGATGACTATCGCCTGTGGGAGGCCACGTTGTATGAACAATGGTCCATTCTCTACGTGAAAACCTGGAGTGTCAAATAGGACTTGGCTTTGGGGTACAGGTAAAGCTTATAGTGTGTGTACCTTGACAGCTCTAGTGGGGTTCATGATTGATGACAGTTGGACCGATACCTTATTTTACAGCCCCTATATGATTGTATCTGTCCAGGAAACTATCGGAATTTACATGTGATATACAGTGATAATGACACAACGCAGGGGCGGATCCAGGGGGGGGGGCGCAAGGGGCGCCCCCCCTATTTTTCTGTATATTTTAATTTAGATGGTTCAACACCCCCAATGCTGTAGGTATTACAGCGCCCCCCCTCCTTTCTCAAAATCCTGGATCCGCCCCTGCAACGTTGAGTATTCTCACATAGAATTCAGAACTATCTTCTGAAAAAGATTCGTAGAGTAAGACCCATGCAATAAGCCTGTCACATATGGTACTTGTTATATGTTGGTACATTGTGACAAATTATAGCAAATAAATCAAATCCACACAGTGCACATATCTCATTTGCACAAATGAAAACTATATATAGACATGCAATGAGAATCTATCCCATGTACTCCTGTGTAATGATCTATAAACCAGTTTCCTCGGCACAGTGCACGGAGCAGGACCAGTGTTATTTGATACGTGATATGAATAGATGGTAACAGGATTATACTGGTGTTTTATACTGACCTCGTCACTATACTTCTCGTGCTGGTAATACAGTAGTATTTGCTTATCCACTACAGACACATGTCTGACAATACAGTGTAGGCCTGTGTGTGATATCCTGCTCTGTCAAGCTAGACATTTGTCATTCTTCTTCTGTTGCTTGTGAATTTCCTGATTACCCACGGGGGCTATTGTTGAGAAGATGGGGGCAGACGTAATATTGGCAGACGCTGGGCGTAATAAAGATGTGGTTTATACATCTACATAGTGTACAGCCGGGTACTTTCCATAGGTGTAGAACTATGGCATATACATTGTACCTTCATTTAGAAATCTCTTGGGGTACAGTATGCCGGTTCTGCAATGTGTCATGAGAATGGTGTGGGGATGGGTAGCCCTGATACCTTACTCCAACCATGAACAATACTATAGACTACAGTCCACCTATATACATCTGAATATTATGTTGGCACTTGTTAGTTGAGGTTAATGCATGGTGAACATGCCGTGGAGGATCAACACTCATAGGCCAACATAGAGTGCTGACTGTAGCTTAATTTGTTCGGTATATTATTGCCGCCCTGACCCCCGCCCCTCGCCCCTTCCCAAGGAGACGGTCACGACTTACCCAGT
Organism: Harmothoe impar; assembly: GCA_947462335.1. Taxonomy (NCBI): domain Eukaryota; kingdom Metazoa; phylum Annelida; class Polychaeta; order Phyllodocida; family Polynoidae; genus Harmothoe; species Harmothoe impar. Next base: position 61,484,071 of record OX381704.1, read on the forward strand.
GAGTGGGCGACATTCATTGAATACCGGTCGCTGTTGGCTTATTTGACTGTCATACGATCAAGTGTAGGAGCCCCTGCCAAATATAGGACCTCATCAATGGGCTGCCACACACTTCCTGCATTCCACTATGGTCCAAAAAAACTAAATAAGGACAGACAAAATTGGATCACAGTGGGAATGTGGACAGGGATGGAGACAGTAGGAAGGGACATGGTATAAACACACGGGCCTTGTATTATCAGTTACCCACACAAGCAGGAGGAGGAGTGTCTGCCTTTTTGTGGTGTAATGATCCGGCTGAGTACAGTTCACCGATTGGACTTCAGCACTGTGTATGCCACAAGTAAACATGAAACGAGAACTTCTTTACTAGACGGTACAGAAGTAAAGGGATAAACAACTCTAGATATCTGAAACCGTAGGGAGTGGTCATTATTGTCTATTTTACACATTCAACAACAACGGGGTTGGTTCCATCGAATGGACTAAGGTCGGGGGTCATTATGGGGAAAGATTCCACCCCTTTCAAGTGAAAAATCTGTTGATCAAAGGGAGAGGGTGCCCATGCAATGGTCGAAGTCTAAATTATATAGTGTAATTCTATCTTATTCTGACAATCTATCACTTATTGCATTTCAGGATGATTATAAATATATATTTGATGCATTAGAGCTTCACCACGTGTATGAGGGCGGTGTCATGTGAGACCATGATAGATACCCCATTGTGGGTGTGGTATGAATAACAATTATAGTCCAACCATAAACATTCCACCAATGAATACGTGGGATGTAATACTGGGTCGTGATAAACGGGTCGATGCCCAATGTTTAGCATTGTACAATATACCTCATTCAGACCAACAGTGGTGAAATCCAGATGTATATAATGCCTACACTCGGTGTGTAAAAAAGACCCATATTGAACTGGATTCAGCTGGTGGTGGACGGCACACAGCCATGTTGAACTATCGTAAATTCCTGCGTATAACCCGCGGGTTATACGCGAATCAAACCCCTAGTGTGGGTTACACAATATTCTCAAAGTGTAGGGCGGGTAATACGGCGGGTTTTTGTGGTATATATCAGTATTAAATTCACAAGGTGCGGGCTATATGATTCTCTTAAAGTGCAGGGTGCGGGTTATACGCGAGGTGTGGGTCATGCACGGGAATTTACGGTACATTGTAAAGGTGCAGATGCACAAAGCCGGAGTACAAAGATATCTCCTTGCATGGCATTTGGATAACCCTGAGTCAATAATGAATGTCAAGCTGTAGTGGTTTAACCCCCAGAATAGTAGTAGAGAGGGTATAGCTCCTGGACATCGATCCTGTAGAATGGGCTCTTCTCCAGGCTCCACATAAACACACACGACTTAACAAGTCCATTACGAGGTTGAGCCAAGTCGCTGACACGCTAATCGCTGCACCATAACGACTCATTTCATGCCGCTAGCCCCACTAGCCGCACCGACAGTAACTCACCATCTGGGTCATCGAGAGCTGCTCGTCCCCAGTCGGAACGAGCAGTCACTTACTATCCCTTACAGCCAATAACTCGGTTATATGGGGCAATTAGGGAGCCGCCATCTTGGGTGGTCTGGAGGGGGGTTACGGTGCCGTGGTATACTTTTTTTCTCTTAAAACATCATTTATTTCAACGCATTGCTTTTGAATATATTTTGCATTAAAGCATATATAGAGAGAGAGCTAGGCAATCGTTGTCGTAGCACGTCACATTATTCAATTTCTCCAAACACCAGTCGGGACACCAGTGTACACCAGTATATGTACCCAATGTAAGAAAGCATGGAGTATACCTTAGTGCGTGCTAAAGTGTTTTAAACAATTATATATGTTAAACACTGAACTATTTCCAACATCAATTAAGTGCTCACTATGGGAGGGGTGGAAACGGTACACCTTTTTAATTACCCCACTCCCTAACATGTCACTGCTGGGAAGTATGTACAAGTATGCTGGGCGAATATGGAGAGGTGCATTTTCATAGGATGGATCAACAGTGCCATCCCCGTGACCTATATCAACAATGGACAATGTTGATAAACATACGTCATTTAAAATCTGCTTTATAGTAGTATACTGTACGAGGTTGGACAAGGCTAACACTACTGGCACTGCCTGAAAGAAATTACATTTTGTATTGATGTCACTTTTTAACAATGAAACAATGGAGTTTTTTAGGTGCTGTGAGCCTGGTTCATACCGAGTGGTAGGATGGGTAGGTGACTTCTGTGAAGTAATCCCTTGTTCATTGTGACCTACACAACTGACCCCTTTTTTTCTCAAAGTCAGTCAGCTGGTTGTCCTCTTCACACCCGCCTACGTGGTAGCCCATAGCTCACGAAACAGTCGGATAAGTCACCTGTGTACTGTAAATAAGCCGATGGGTTGTCTGCCTCCACCCCCTCCTCCTGCACCCCCCCCCCCTCCTGCTGCATGCCGCCAACGTCTAATCACTGTATGGTCTAGTGGACACCGTGTGTCCTATACAAGGGACACAGGAGAGGGTATAATATATCATCACTATATGGGTCGTCCCTGTGGTGATTTGTGACTCTGTGTATAGCCAATGTTAGGGTGAGGGATCAGGTCCCATGGTGGTGGGTTACTGGTGGTAGTATAGCAAGGTCTACATCTAGGTTTATGTCTGTATCTGCACTATGCCATCACCTGGCCAAGATACACCGACATCTGGCAATGAACGGACCCCGTGTTCCCCTACATAGGGGTTAGACATTGAAAGAGTTAAATGTCAACGTCTATAGACATACATGATCATATCAGGAACCACACTATAGTAGTAAGTCAGATGTGGCCGCATAAATTACTGTATGTAGCTACATTGTATATACGTGATGGGTGCATTTGGCTGAGTGCCACTAGTTCTTGGCTAAAGTCCAATCTTCTTACAATTAACCAATAATAAAGATGAGGGCCTTGTTCAATACAATGCAACCTGTTATGGAACATGCTTGTGCTCAATGATATAATTAGAATGATCAAATTGCATACCCCCCATACACAGGCACACCTTTATCGCATTCGGGCTACTTGATGGCCACCGTCCTCTGGGCTCTAATCGGCCGAAGTTATATAGGAAATGTGTGGGCTCCTCGGCAGGGACTCAGTCGGCCAAAGTTCCCCATGGCAGTGGATGATGGCCATATTTCCAGAAAGGTGGTTGTGTACATAAATATCACCATACATATATATATATATATATATATATATAACTAAATCCTGGTCCTATATCAAGGACATAATGGACCGAGGTGGGTTTTCATATGTTGATTTGGACCGATATAACTTACAGCATCATATCCCAGAGTAGGTATGCTGTGAGACCACTTCCAAATACTCAATATAGCACAATGGGGTGGGAGGGGATGGGGTCATAGTCATTAAGCATCGAATGACAGTCATTCAGTGAAACATGTATAATAGGACTGACAATATGCACAGATGTGAACACCTTTTCTTATCTGTGCACATTGTCAGTCCTATAATTATGCATTATGTGTCTCCCTGAATAAGTGTTATTTGATATTTAATATGACCTCGTCCTCCCCTCTCGTACCATATTGACTGTTGGAATTGGCCTCACAGCACACCTACTCTGGGATGTGATATTGCAAATTGTATCGGTTCAAATAAACCTCTGGATCTTTCTGATGGCCATCGTCCACTGGGGAACTTCGGTCTAAGCCCATATTTCTATATAAGGATTAGATCCCAGTGGACGGTGGTCATCATATGTATAATCATATAAATACATTTATTGTATACATACACATGTATGCATATGAAAAGGTGTATACTATGTACATGTGTACATATTATAACAGACTCGGAGCAATGTACATGCCCAATATATTATCTATTTTGTAGTAAATGCAAGTACCTACAAGTATGTATAGTGAAGCCGATGTTGATAATACAATATTTGTTATGGTTTATACTCGATACCTGGATGGAGCGTCATACGTATTGACTAACAACCCGTGGCCTAATGGCCGCCGTCCACTGGGCTCTGATCGGTCGAAGTTATGTACAGTAGGAAATCTATGTGCTTAATCGGCCGAAGTTCCCCAGTCATGGACAGTGGCCATTACTAGAGCAGACTAAAGGCCATGATGACAAAGAGTAAAACGAGTGACCGTATGATTTATATCGCCCATGTGTCAGGAGTGTGAGTGATATGAAGGGGAAACGATGATTTCTGCCAAAAATAAATCACGATTTTTGACGGCTTTCGTAAAACGACCTCTGAAAAAAACACTATCGAAGGTTATGTAGTGCTACGAAGACTGCTAGGGAGCCCTAGGGAGCAGGTCAGATGACATAATATGTATAAAGTACTGCTATAATCGACAAAGACATTTCTCTATCAATAGGATTTCATTGATTTTTTTTTCCAGATTTCTGATACAGATTCGTGTATCAGATCAAAATCTTACCCATGACCATCCCACCTTTTAATACCTAAACTACCTACCATATAGAGCCATTAGATAACCATAAAGCGATGTTTGTATGAGTACTTGTACTGTTTATCAATATATCAATACAGATTTTGGCATAATAAATTATAAATTAGATGCATTAGAAATTATGTGGACGATATCTCCATGCCATAACGTCATCACTAGAGTCCTTACTGGGAGTCTCTCCACCATGCAGGTTATGTCAGTAATGGTCCAGGGTTGATGCACACCCAGGAGCACACAAGTTCCCAAGTGGTTGCTGGTGTGCTTAGATTGTTGGGTCATTGCTATGTGGAGAATGCAGGAGGAGGGTTACACACCTGCCACTCACCAGCCTCCCCCCCCCCCCCCCCACCCCTCCCCGCCCAATGCACTGACACGCTCCGCTAGGCTCCAGCTCGGAGGTGAATAGCCATCAAAACTTGTTTTGGTCCCTTTATGTTTGGTCTTCATGAAAATAAGAATGTAGGTTACACGTAAACATAGTTACTGAGAAGGGTATTTTCCCAGGTACCTGAAATGGTATAGCTATATTTTCAAAGCTTATGCCTGGCAAGTGTTTACTTCTTTGGGCACCCGACTGATCTGCCACACACAATCCAGGACCGTTTATACAATTGTTTAAAAGTGAAAATAAGTTCCACGTATCAGGAATTGCCCTATTTATTGGCCCCGCATGGATAATGGCCCACATAAATGTATTTTAGGTGCCCTCTGAGGGCAAATTACAGGCATATAGAGACCCTTGTTAGTTGTGATGGACATTTCTATTTGTGTACAGAGATTGGTGACATGGCCAAACTCACTGCGGAATAACACAAGGGGCAAGGGGGGTAATAATGACTCAACATAAACAAAAAGTAACTTGTACTCAGGAGCTTAACCCCTTCGCCACTGATTTTTTTGGTAAATTAATGAAGTTTGTGTTTTGGACAATTTGTGAGCAAATCCTGCGGGTGGGAAATTCCACAAGACGAAAAACATATGAAGATCTATCTAGAATAGTTGGAATATTCTCAGAAGTACATCAAGGGGTGATTAATGCCACACCAGCAGATAGAAACACATAGATAAGACATGATTTCTATATCATATTATGTTCAATATCAATCTGATGGAAAACGGGTATTATGGGGCTGAATGGATCCCTATACTCGTGGATCTGATTTAGTATGAGCTATTTGCACACATGTATTGAGGAGCATCCCTGTCTGCTTTTCTTTAGGACTGGCTAAGGAATTTGAAAATTCTAGAGCAATGTTTAAATGGGAGGGGGTATCTGTTATCGATGTGTAGAGAGTGAGCTGGAAGGCTTCTAACTTTAGGTCTAACTGAGGTATAGGCCTAATAATGCTGTGGTTTTGTAAGTGTGGCTGCCCGCACCCCACCCCCTACTGTTACGTTATATGAGAGGTCTCTAGTCGTGGAAGGGGGTCGCACGGAGCACGTGTGGCCTGGAGGGGTTGACATCTGGGTCCGTAAAAGATGCTTAGAAAATATCCAGACCTCAATAGAAGTACATTCTGCCTCAACCCTAAGGGAACCGTGGGCTGCTGACACGGAGGAGCCTATATGCAAACGATTCACTATTTTGTGCGAGTAGACAACATTCAAACTCTCAGCATGTAATCTGATAATAGTAGTTTCATAATTTCTTCTACACAAATTCTTACCAGCTTAAAATGCATTAGGTCCCCATTAGGGCGGGGCAGATCCCCCGTTAGAAGAGAAAACTCATCCCAATCGTCTCCCGTCATCTCTCCCATATCTAACTATTCAAGACATAAAATTAGAATTGCCATATCTTTTCTGTTTGGTGACATAACGGTGTTTACTCTGATCCCCGGCGTCCCTATGACGTAAGTTGAATGTCGGGCACGGTGGGAGGAGGGAGGGAGGGAGGACACAGATCGGCAGTTATACATGACGTCTGGCTGGTGACATGGTTAGCCACAGGGCAGGAGCAAGGAGAGGCGCCAAAACACCATACCCCATACCTGACATACCACAGCATCCAGCTTGGAATGCCCGTCACACCTGACTGCTGACACACTTGGCTGCTCGAGCACAGGGAGGGTTGCCCAGAGATGGGGGTCTAAATGCACTCCTTCTGACTGCAGTATATGCTTAGCAATAGGATTTAGGAGTCAGGGATCATGTTAACGTTGATCTTAGGTTCACTGCTCAGCTCAGGCTCCCGGGGGCTCGATCCTCCAGGGATAGATCCTAGGGGTGGAGGCCGGAGCACCTTTCTCCTCCCTCCTGCAACTTCATTTAATACTTAAACCTAGCCCCATGGGCTTTCCAGCCAACGCTGTTCATCATTTCTATACGACCGGTAGTAAGAAATAAAAGGCATGGTTGTCCTGTGTTATATGAATAATGAACAGCATCGCCCCCTCCCCCCCCCCCATACCTGTATTAAATACAATGGATGGAAAGGCAATGCAGTGTAAACGAAAGACATCCTCTATAATTGCAACTAGTATATTTTCTAAGAGAACTGATCAGTAAAGAGATGATACAATTTACAAACTCATATCAAGAACTCTGTCAAGTGTGAACCCCCCGTTGTGACCTAGCTGTGTTAAACTTGAGGGGTTATCATAGGTATATCATAAGACGATTGACCACTTGTTACACCCTGAGGCTACTATTCGAATCATCGGTGCCAAATACCCCTGACACCCAGATTTAAGATCAACAGTCACGACAAATTTGAGCCTTTCGGATTCAATGGGGATGTTACTATGGTGTGGTAGTTGTGGGAATAGTCTACTTTGATGAGGGCAAATGACACTATTATCCTATCTTAGCTTTACACTCAATGATGAAGCAGGTCACCTTGACACTATCAGCAGTAAAGTTCACTCGTAAATCTCCGACCCCTATAGATCTAATGCATTCTGACAGACAAAGGTGGGGTCAATGTCTTTAGACAGTGACAGTTGGTCGTGTTGACAAATGAGTGTGCTGTCAGATATCTATGTAGATGTTGACAGCAGAACGTGTTGGCAGACACAGGGCGCTGGGGGTCTCAAGGGTCACTTGTATAAGACAAAGGGTAGATGTATATATCTGTCCTCTCCCATGTGTACCATTAGGATCAGATATACCACAACAACAATAACATCTATGTGGCCACCTTATCGAGGCACTTCAACTACATCAGTCCCGAATGGATCCTCCACAGTCTGTTATCTGACCTCTAATTGTAATCAATATGGCAAGTATTATCTTATCACCACCACCCCCAGTATCATATAATCTCCTCTCATTTAGACTTAGTACAGCCATGCCTTTATGGAGAGGAGATAGGTGTGATGAATTCAGCAACAATTAGTAGAGGTTTATGATACCAGAAGCAGAAGACTACAGAGGGAGAGTGTAGCACACTGTACGAGGTTATTAATGGTCTCTGGCAGGCTTATTGACACAGACCACTCCGTCTAGACTGCTGTCTTGATAATATGCCCCACGCTGGTATCGAACAGAGAGACGGATGAGGCAGTTCATATCTCCTGTTTGGAAAAAAAATCAAAAAAATCCTGTTTGCATTTGTCAAGCCTTGATCTAACAGTCCACCTCCACGGCCCTCGACCTGCTAACCTTAATGTATCGATACCAGAGCTCAGTCCATGTCTGGTCTAGTCATCCACAAGAACAGAAGGCTACATTCCAGGGTAGCCATGGATGGATGGATGGATGAGAGCTGAGTGGGGTTCTTGGCAGACTACTGAATTATGCAGAGCAATGCTTGTACCACACGCCTATTACCACACATAGGTAATCATAAGGTGATCTATATGGGTGTATGCACGAGTCGTTGTGCTAATACACGTGCTAATGACATGCACACAACTGGTACAGGTACCGTCTTGATGATGGCAGTATGATCAATGAGGGGATTGGTCAGTGATATCTGAAGTCAGATCTCTCCAGAGGGTCATCAACTTGGGAAATGGCTTACCATATTCATACATAGGCGCAGGGTAGGGAATGTTCAAAAATCTAATGATATCGCTGGATAGAGGTGGTTTTGTTGGGGGAGGGAGGGGGGTAGTAAAGAAGCGTGACTCGTGCCATACATTTGTAGGACAAATCATCCAAACTGGTGAACAGAGGGTAGGGGGCGGTGGTCTTGAAAGTGGTCCCAATATAGGTGACATCATTTGTGAACGTTCCTGTGCACGCCTTTAATAAGGAGAATGACATTGGTGGTACATAATAGTATTGCAGGCTTGTGTCATGGAGTGGAGGGTTCACATTTATAAGCATGCTTGGGTGTAAGATGTAGGCATCATGGGGCATTAAAAGACTCTGGCCTAAACTCTGTTCTCACATAGTCGGTCACAGGCGGATGCCTCGGGCGACACTGGTGACTGGCGCCCACACGAGGCCGGTAGGGTACCAGCATGAAGGAATGTCGAGATTGCCAGATCAACGTCTATACCGCCAGTCTACTACATGGGAAGGGCGGCTGGGGTGGAGGCCGGGGCGGCAGGGGTTAGAGGGTAGGCAGATGGGGGCCAAGGATCAAAGGCAACTAGTAAATCATTCGATTGGATAACCACAGCAGCATGGCCGTATTACCGTGTAACGCTTTCTAATGCAGCCGGGTCCATCGGGTAGGGGACACGGTCTAATCATGGTTGGGACTCCAGGGTGGTATAAATAGTACGGTACCGGACCACAGGGGGAAAATACATTAAATCATACAGAATCGGTTTACTCGTTAGATCATACAGAATCGGTTTACTGATATTTACCAAATAGCCCAAAAGTCCTGGTATCCAACTTTTCAAAACTATAAAGGCCTCATCACTTCATTACTCGATGGATTGTGCTTACTCAAAGAGTCCATTTGAGGTGGAGTAACTTAGGTCTCTTTTATCGTAGCTCGTATAAGATAGAAGACAACAAGCAGTAGAGGACACCATGAATGAGTATCTGTCTCCTAAAGCATGGATGTACTGGTGGCCCAGGTTAGCTCGGGTTGTCCTATTAGGTGGTGGTGGTGGTGTGGGGGGGGGGGGGGGGGGGTCCATTAGACCCAAGTGTAGAGTAGTGATGGGCCGGTGACCCCGCTGTGGCCAGGTGTGAAGGATCCGCCAGTAGTAGTCTGGGACGGGGTGACACACAGACACCATGAGCTTTGATCCCACACCTGCTGCTGCTGGTGCACCTGTACACATGGGGCCGCTGGGTACACCTAGATAATCCACCTAGACCCAAAACCCACATTCACACACACAACCCCACGAGTTGAGCCTCCAGGGGATGGGGTCGGGGGGGGGGGGGGGTAAACAGAATGCCTGCAGCTGAATAAGTACATGAGTGTACAACCCAGGTAAACCTGTGTATAACAAACTCAGTTATTTTCATCCATCCAAACATAAACACTGGTGACCTTTGGAGACCTGGCTGTATTTTGACACTCTGCCTCTGTCTGTTTATACCCCAACCAGAAGACCTGGATACATGAAGTCCAGATCAAGAAGTCCTATATGTTACAGGACTAAAAGCTAATAGACTAGATGGTACAGTGAGCCAGTGCCCACCTGCCAAACTGTCAATTTAGCTGGTGATAATCCTATTTTGGAAATAGAAAGTGATGTCAAAGTTTAGGACAAAATCTGAAAATGACCACCATGTCAACAGAGAGTGCTGCATGCAGGCGTATACTTTCGGGATTATGATAATCATAACTGCTAACTGTTACATTTGAGGTAAAGAAAACAACTGATGACTATAGCTGAGAACTACAATAACAATGTATATCATAACACGTCACCAACATTTCCTTAGCATTCTCCTTTCAAGGGATAGACCAGTGACATCCAACATGTATATATATCATTTGATGGATATAGTCTGTCTATTTTAAGTATTACAGTAGATACATGTACATGCTTTTGAAAAATAATCATCTGTTTATGATGACATCTGGTATCTTCTCTTAGTTGCAGTCCTGTTTGACCTAGATTATACTCTGACCGTCCTGTGACTTTTATAGCTGGGACAGCTAAGATCTACTACCACAGGTTACAGGTCTAGCCACTCAGGTGATGGACAACCGAGCGTTTCACCCTTTTTAAGCTGCACCCCGCAGGAGGACGTGTTCTCCTACCCTAACAGGGACACCAGAACAAACAGCAGAACTGGAGCAGACTCCTACCACCAGCACAACCGGCCTGCCTGCTGTACACCCGGATTAGGCATGGAGTTCCTCCTAATACTGTAGACTCCTACCTCAGTCTGGTGAGAGAGCTACAAGGTCTCAACGAAGGGGAAATTTAGCATATCATTTAGACGCTAAACATACAAAATAATGAGACTGAATAAAGGCCTATCCATGAAGAAAGTTGCATATAAAGTATGAATATGTTTCTGACAAGGCTATCTCCCGGGCTATCTCCGTATCTATACTATATTGTTTCATGCGCTTAAAACAAGGTATTACTGGGTTATCCTCCAGTGGCAATTTCATTAGAGCAACGCTCACTTTGTTTCCCTAAAGAATATATGGAACACAATGTTCAATCAAGCGTTCCAACTTTTTGCTTTTTATGATTTGCCAAGACATTGGACAACGTCTTCTTTGATAACTAGGTACCCCCCCCCCCCCCCCCACACACACACATAGCCTCTCAGCATGTATTTAAACCCCCACCTCCTCTATAAAGGCCCATAGTGCCGGTCCCCACTCAGCCCTGACTGTTACGGGAGGGGCAGCAAGCGTTTCACCTTTAATAACCTAGGTGTGTCCCGCTAAATGCCCCTCCCGGGCGTTAACAGAGATAACCACATTCCGACGCCATGTCCCCTGATCACGTGATGAACGCCCACCAGAGGGCAGCACAACATACGGGACCTTGGGGCCAACACGAGGGTTACCTCGCCGTACCGGATGTAAAGTTTCTTGGAATGGGGTGGAATGTCGTTTGTGATTTTTGTTGAGTTAGTGGTGCCTTATCAGGGTGCCATTCCGTCTCCGTTAGTCCCTTAGGTTTCAATTACCTCAGCACTAGTCTATAATGAGGCTGTAAGACGGACGACTGGCAACGGGACGAGGATCTGGTGACTCAACTCAAGTGAGGCGTAATATTGGGGAGAACGTGTTGGGAAAGTAGTCCCATTTAGTACATGTAGTAGATGTGTATTGGTGAATATAAAACTGAAATGTTTTTAATAATCAATATGGTTGTGTGTATTAGGCCTAATTAATCTTCTACTGGTCCCCCAGTTGTTGTCGGTATGCCGTCATACTGGAGCACAGGCCAAGGTCACTGCCCCACTGTCAGATGATAGGAACACCAGGTTTCTTTTTAAAGAAGCATAGTATTAAACCTCGGCACCACACTGACAGTGGCAAATCGGAGGCTCATTTATTTTCATTTTTATACAAGGAAGTTTTGGTCAAACATATAGGTCATGTCGGTCCATATCGCCTCTACCTGCCTCTACAGAGCTGTCCCATCAACACGCATGGACTTACAGCTGCTTTATTAGAATGTAAATTCTAGAGGAAGGCATCAAAAAGATATTCTTGTTGTTTTGAGCAGTTGTGGCACTGGGCCCTAGCCGTGAGACAATAATTGACGTCGACATCTGCTCACGGGAGGCAACCACAGGAGCCATGAGCTCTCCCGTGACCTAAACCAGGTCATTGACCTAAGCAGGTCATGTGGTTGACGAACTGCTGCTCAGTTACAACTATGGGGAGGGGTTATTGACTTGACAGCTGCTGTATAGAACGAACCAACAGGCACAGGAGAGAAAAATAGCCAGGTTTAGGACTAGCATAGAGCTTAGTTCTAAGTCTGAAAACCTCTGGATGGATGTGGCCTGGTTACGGAGACTGCATCTAGGGCTTTCCTTTGAGAAAGGTGTGCCACTATGTGAAGAGTTGGGGCTGGAGGGGGGGGGGGGGGGGTCGGGGGGTCGGTCAGAAGTCACATCGCTGCTGACGTTCTGTTGAAACGCGGACGGATTGTTGAAAGCTGCTGGAGGTCAGGTGTGCTAAAAACAGGGATTCCGACCGGGGATCATCCATCCATTAAAAACTGTAGGGCTTTGGATCAGATCAGCTTGGAGCTAGAGTGGGGCCCCTGGGCGCGGTCCAAACCAAAGACAGGGGCCGTTGCAAGATTTGTAACTAAGGCAGCTGGTGGATTGCTATAGGAGGGGATTTGGTGAGGGCTCAAAGACAAAAAGTATTGTAAACAGTGGCCAGGACGCGGCACTGGGAAACGAGGAGATACCAGCGGGCTTATTAATGAGAACCGCGGGGCACCACGGGAGCGGAAGTCGCTGACGTGAGCAATGGCCGCCTCATGACAGACATGGGTCAAAGATCCAGGAGGAGGACTAGTTTAGGGCCAAAAAAAATGACAGTTGTGATATCTTGGACCTGACACTTTCCCCCAGGCTATACTAGAACGATCGTCATTTCTTGAGAGGGAGACTGACTTGTGTACTGTATCAGGTCTATACAATGGGTTCGTTTATGTTTGAGGTCTATAAAGTCCCATCGCTTGAGTATCAGGCCTCGCCTACATCAGAGCCTGTAGGCTAAGAGTATAGGCCTACTACATGTTCATACCAATAGTCAATTGGCGAGATGATGTGCCTTATCTCGCTCTTCTGGGCAGCCCTTAAACCCTTCAGTTTATATCCCCATCAATGCGATCACAGGATAGTCGATAGCGCCCTATTGAACCTGAGATAACGAAACAGTAATGGAGTCACCATCATACTAACTCCCATCCATGATTTGATTCTAAATGTTGACCTGCATGTCCATTGTGTCCGATTACATGCTGTCGAATACTACCATGTTTAATTTGTACAGACAAACATGTATTACTGAATCACAGAACCGACCTATGGATTGTGGAATTGTGTTGTTATAACTCTACCGTCTATGTGCCCTACATATGGGCCTGTATACTATCCACCCCTCCCATAACCAGGCCCCCCTTCCAGCAATAATCACATAAATAAAACACATTACCGGTGGGCTGTGGTATGTGTCATGTTTACCTTTGGCTGAGTATTCACTTTGGACTTTGAGAGGCAGGAACTTTGAAACCCCACAACTCCCTATGTTGTCACTGAGTCAATATATTCCGCCTAAGCCACCACAAAGTGTGTCGGGAGTAGACCTCTCACGTTTTATGCGTCGTAATTTTTCCATCAATGGCCTAAAAACCTGAGATATCTTATATCGATTCAGTGTGTTCATGTGTAAATAACGTGAACTACTTTCCATCCCTATAATAAGCTATATGGCATTTAAGAAATGTATGGTAAGGCATTCGGGGTTTATTTACAGACAGCGTAGGGGGCATGTTGATTGTTGTGTCCCACATATTCAGAGAATTCCTTCCGTCACAGAGCTTAGACTCAGATAAATTTAGTCACATCTCTTTGTATCCATGAAGTGCAAATATTTAGAGAAACCCAATGTCGTTTTAAACCAAATTGCGTTTTAGTATCTATCTCTGCTCCCCACCTCGGGAAATATACCTCGGCATTTACCCCCACGATTTACTGAACTGTTTTTAATAAGTTTTGTAGTGCCGTCTTGAGGGCGTGTTAAGAATAACCTCTTTGATATGAAGCTGTAGCATTTAGGAACAGCCTTTAAACCACGTAGTGGGTTATGCAGGCAGCAAGGCTGAAGTGTCGTGGCACGGCGTCTGGGGGACCACCTGGCCATGCGTAAGATTGGATCTTTTGGATCCCTGCCCTCTGCCCCCGTACGTCGGGAGGATCATTTGGATCCGCACAACTCACATCCCTACATCTACAACCTTACTTAATCTGTCTTACAGTGCCACGAGCACTTGGGAAATCTGTAGGTAATGTGTCTGTGTAGTTTAAGAACTTTTTTTTCTTTCTTAAAACTTCTAATTTTAGTCAATTCACTTCGATAATAAATTGCTATAAACCTTGGGTATATATCCGCCTTGCCCTCATTATCACCTGCCCCAATATCCTCACCTATGCTCATAACAGCATCCTGTATATTTCTGTACATCCATTATCTTGGAACCTTCCCCCTCCCACAGGCTCTGTTAGTGATACATATAGCACCAGTTGCTAAGGTATGGGGCCGTGGTGCATGGAGGTGGCAGCAAGGTGTTACAAACATATACCCTGGAGAGGTGGGGTAGAGTTGTCGGAGGAGTCTCAGGTGATGGCAGGTTATTGTGGCTGTGGTTGGCGTTGTTGAGATTTACACCTGTGGTGCCTGGCGTGCCTTATGGCGGTCGGAGTGGGCCACAGGTGAGCATTTCCTAACACCTGAGGCCTCAGACCGACAGCCGCGGGACCATTCGGGAACACTCCTCACCAGGGGCCTCATGCAGGAAAAGGCGAGTTTTAAGTAAGCTTTAAAAAAGGTTAAAGCTTTAAAAAGAGTGAACACAGACTGTCTGACATTCCAGCTTTATCCTCTGAAATATGTCAACCACTTCCAATGTATAAATTGTATATATATTCAGGCTTTCACAGTGGCTTTAGTTACTCTATTCAGGCCTCACCTGTATCATATAAAATGTGTATATTTAATACATACATATCAAATTACTTATATTCCGTTCCCGAATGGGTCCATGAGCATGATGAGGTCAACTTAGAATCAGCTGACTGCCTCCATAGTGGTTGTAAGTCTACTGAAGTATGCTATAATACCAGTGTGGGTACCCTCTTTTCATTTCTGTCTTTTTGCGAGCTCTGTGTGCAACACGCCATGCTCTTATATTTCTACTTCAACAACTTCAAATGGTCCTTCTCAGAAATATGTACACGAACAAAAATATACGTACACAAACACGGCCTTTGGTATCAAGGCAAAAAGTGTGAGGAGGTGAGGAGGGGAGGGGGTGGTAGAACACTGGAAGAAACGCGACCCAGGTCGGCTACTCAAGTCTAACCGGCCCTATTCTGCCTGGCATCTTGCCAAATGATTCCCAAAAGTCCCTCTCGCCCGGGAAAACATCTTGCTGGGATGGTACTGTAACCCAGAGAGCGGGGTATTCTTGTTTCAAAGTCTACCACTCTGCTCTTACGAGGTCGACAAGAAATGACGAATCTTTTGTATAATGCCAGCTTACACTGTGCTAAACAAGGCTCTTGTGTTTACGTCCAAATGGCAGTTTATCCTCATTTCTTTTCATTTCCTTGGTTTGAAATTTCCAAGCTGCTGTATATCTGAATCCAGCTATCTCCAGTTAAAGAAGGTGTGCATGAAGCTTGGACATATTGTAACACTATACACCAGAAGATGCGACAAAACATGACAAATATGGCATAGCAATCCCAACCCAATATCTCAATACAATATCGCACCATGACAACTCATGAATAATATCCTCAAACCTCAACACAACAAATACAACAGCAACTTTTTTTTTAAATGACATGGTATCAAGAGGTGGCCTACCTGTGCAGATGCCTTCCAGGCTGGCGTCCTGTAGGTTGGTGCCGTGGTCAGGGGAGATGGTACAGGTAAGTCCCACGTCACAGCGGCCCAGGGCCTGGTCCTGCCCGCCGCACGTCTCGTTCACCTGGCGGGCACAGGTGAGGCAGCAGCCGCACGAGTCCTTCACCAGCCCGCCCACACAGCTGACCGGTGACGGACACCTCACCTGCTCACACGGGCCGCACTCAAAGGCCGCCGCCCCGGGGGGAGCAGTAGCCGCCAGCAGCATGAGGGTCAGCAGCACGAGGGACGACGTCAGGGCCGGGGACCGCCGTGTTGGTAAGATCCAGGGGGAGGGGCGGCCAGACCTGCCGCCACCCGCACCGCACAGGGACAACGGCCGGGGCGGGCATGTCTGTGAGGAAAGTCGGTTTTTATTATGACAGTAACTTGATGGGGTGGTCGGGGTGTTATTAGGACACCTCGTGGACGTTGACATGGCCAGGGTACAGGCCGCGCTGTCCCCGGGAGGGGGAGGCCGGCGGGAGGCCCGGACATGGACCCGGGGCCCCCCGTCGCCCGTTCCGATCACGCCGCTCATGTCGACCGGAGTACTGAGGACACTCCAGCTACCGGCCGGGCGACGCACATCCCGAGGAGGGGCACTTGGGAGGAGGGGAGCCGACCAGAGAAACTTTCCCTCCAGCTCGTCACTGTGTGAGTTACAACACTGAGACCACTCTATTCCTCTCCTCTCCCTCCTTCCTCTGCTGTGGTTGACTGAAGACGGTCACGTAGGGGTATTCCTTATTTCTATAAGATCCAACCAGACCCACTGGGTGATTCTACATGGTACATACAGAGCACTTTAGTCCCAGCTGGCCTGAGTGATCAACTCAACTCAGTTCACCGGATCCCTCCAGGGCTCTATACCCCAGACTGTGGCCTGCAGTAGTTTCAGAAGAGCAGTATTGTACGCTGGAGTCCGGCTACTGTGTAGGACTAGGAGGGTGCGTGTGCTCCTGTGTGAGCTGTGTCGTGATTTGGGGGCCTCTGTCCGCTACTATCTGAGTGCACTAACTGGAGTTGGGGTGGAGGAAGACAACCTGTCTACCTCTGGCTGGGCGCGGGCCCATGTGTTGTCGGAGTGAGCTGTGAGGGGGCTGGCTGCTGGACGGGACGACGTCTGGCCGCTGGGACTGCCAGCAGCCCACCAGAGACATCTAGTGTTTTACCGACTGCCGCGCCCTCTACATCTCAGATATGGAACCAGTGAGGTGGGATGGATATGGAAAATATAGTTGGGGGGAGGCAGGCACATCGCCAGAGGATGGGTTATGGTAGTGGCGGATGAAACACCTTTTTTATACATGTGCGTGTGCGTGTGCGGCCACTGTGGGCGGGGTGGGGGGGGGGGGGGGTTATACGAGATTGGACATGGAGTCTCTCATTAAAACTATAAGGGCAAACGTATAGGAAAATGCCCCCCCCCCCCCCCACACACACACAATCGCAGAGGATATGGGGCAGGGGTGGGAGTGAATTTTGTTTGTTATAATATAAAACAACCTATTACCAACCCCTCACACATACGGAAAAGTGCCTCCACATTCCCTCTGAGGGGACGGCCCTCACGGCTCCCATTTTCCTCTGCCATTGCATTGACGACACAGGAAAGTAGGCAGGGAGCAGGTGGAATAAATGGGATGGAAGCAAGCTCTAACGCTGGGGGCCCAATCACTGCATTGCTTGTGAGTTTAGCAGACGCTCGAAGGCAGTGTGTAGGGGTTGCGACCTACCCTAGGTCGCACTTGTAACACTTGTAACGATTCTCTATATTATTCACAGATCAATGTACATGTATAATCAAATTGTTTATGAAGAAACCTGACAAACTATACATGTGCTGACCTTGGTCAATTTGATGTAGGAAATTAACATGCCGAATTCCAGCAAAAAAGTAGTAATTCCTGCGCAGGTCGCAAAAGTGACAACGCTGTAAAAACGAGCTAAAACCAGTTTAAAGGGGCCGATCTCTGAGAGTGGAGGAGAGTGGATCATGTAGTTCATGTAGTAGTAGTGGTCTGCACAGATCACTAGCCACCCCTGTGGTTATAATTACCTTGAACCAGTGGACCCAGCCTGGTCAGGTGTAATTGGTAGGGGGACCATGAATCAGGCTTGGCTTGGTTTGAAACATTCTAAAAACACAGGATAAAGCTATCATGACCTACTTAAATTAATCATTGAACTAGGCTTCTAGGGATACACAATGCAGAAAGGAATCCTTGTGTATTTAAGTGTTTATTTTTAACCGAATCCATGGGATGTAGTCTATTCAAGGGGTAGTATACCGTTTTCTGTGGACACACAACTGGTAGTCTAGACAGTTAGTACACTGGTGGGTATCAATAGTATTGTATACCACCACTGGCATAGTCTAACTGCTGGTCACACCAGTGCAACTTATGTAGAGCAGTGAATTGCTGGAAGGGAACAACCAGCATCCTATTTCTTGGTTGCCTGAGCCATTATTTTTGGGGTACTTTGCTAGGGAACACGATCCTACAGGGCTGGGACATGCCTGGCTCTCAGGGATTGTGCTTGGGCGATTCTAAATTTAACTGATGTGTTATATAAACTCAACAACCCTGCCAGAGGATTCTACGATTTGGTTTAAGAAGCCTTAGCCTTTAATAGTGATGAAGGAATACTCACAACCCAATACTCCGCCCAATCTGTACCAGAGCTTGTAGAGTCACGTTCCCAACTAAAGGGCTATCGGGAGTAGGCAAAGGGAGGGACAATATCCAGTATATGGAAACACAGGAGGAAATGAGGAGGCAGCAGGTACGTGTAAGGTAGGGCAAGGCGCATGTAGGGAGTATTGTCGGATCCAGGATTTTGAAATAGGGGGATGGGGGGGGGGGGCTATTGAAAAAAAATCCTCAACAATAAGTGGGCCAAAACATACATTTACGTTCACAAATGACATCGTCGCGGGGGGGGGGGGGATTTAATTTAGTGATGATACGTGACTCGGCCTATACATTTCTATACTTATTTCCCAAAATAAGTGAAGGGGTGGTGGTCGGTTTTGGAAAGGGGAGAAAAAAGATCAATATTATTTGTGAACGTTCCCTTAAGATAACGCCGCGCCCCTCTAAATCCGCCACTGACTGGGAAGGTGGGAGGGACAGAAGAGGAAGGAGCTGACTGGAAGGACAGCGGACAAGCAGGCAGCCATAGGGCAAGGTATAGTTTCTCATATGCAATATCCTGCCAGTATTAAAGAGTATTATATTTCTAAAGCATAACCACATGAGCTATTTTGCATGTTACTATGGTTTTCATTTTTATATGTTTTTTTTTCTCATTTTCTAGAGTCCCTAGATATAGCTACTACGGAGCATGTATACAGCGTTATCTACCAGTTTGGTATTTCCAGACTGCGGATAAACCACTCGACATACCGGGCATGAGAAAGGGCCGAATCTGATGGATTAGTGTGTGAGTACCGATAGGCCGGGTATGAGTTACAACCAAAACTATGCATGCTGTCCGAAGGCACTGCTACATGTACTTAGCAAAGGTGTCCCCCAAGTCTCTCTTAGTGAGTTTTCCCCCTTCCAGTCCATGGCTGTCTATACTATAAAAAGTTAACTTTCAATATACTAACGTAATTAAATCTGTAATTTAGTGCAATACGAAAATAAACTTCTATACTCTTCTAGTCTAGAAAAACGTCACACAACGGGGGCCGGCGTCGAATACTGTATGCCGAGCATTGTCTTTAACTGATGGTTTCATTGTGCTTCCATAGAACGAACTCTATGGTTTGCAAGATGGAGCAAGCGGATGTGGGATATTTGGTTAACCACAGCATGACTGTGGAACCTTGTGGATAACAATTGGTAAAAGACATTTCATTTTGTAAGCTTTATTTTCGTTCTTATTTATATTCTTAGCAACAGTGTTTATATTAGTAGAGTAAATCTACTTTTAACCTTCGGTGTATAGAATATGATATAGAATGAAGCAATAGTACATAGTCCTATGATGCACTACATTCTTCTGGTTACAAATAGACTCTATTATAAGATAAATAGGATAAGGTATCTACATGTACCGGTACATGTAGATATAAATGCTTAAAAATATCCCTTTTACATCACAAAGGGTTTTGTTTTAAATGAATCACAAATCCCATTGTATTTGGTTCTTCCTAAATGGATTAGTATACATGTATTGTCTTATTTAATCCAATGGTAAAAATAAAGTCCACGTTGCAACTGCATCAGAGAAAACACTAGGTAATTCCCAGTGTGTTGGTAGGTATTTTTATCCGAAAGTCTGTGTTCATATTTGTTTTCTGCTCACCTTCGACTATGAACGGTTGAATCTCTAGGGTTCGAAACATCTAACTGCTACTACTGGCACTGTAAGTAAAACAAGCAGGAAACGTTTTGAGAATTCTGCATAACTTATTCAAGGTGATTATGTTTATTTTGATGCATGTTTAGTGGTACTTAGTTATTACATACCATAAGTTTTCACGTAAAAGCCGTTGCTTGTACGACTCAGAACCCCAGTGCGGCTTATAAAACTTGCCCAAAGTCTAGGTGCTGATTACATGAGGCTTTTGCCAGTAGGTTCGGCCTATATGATAGTGAAACTTCGTTATAAGGAACTCTGATATAAGGAGACCTTGCTTATAAGGAGCAGATTTGTGTGGTCCCGATTTTCCCCTTTACATTCTATAGTAAGAAACCTCTCTTACAAGGAGGTATATTTACCTTAACCTCTGATATAAGGAGGTAATTGAGGCTCATGTTCTTATTTCGCACATCCAAACCTTACCCAGGGAAGTCATCTCTCAGGGTTACAGTCACATACTGCTTAAATTTCCCACCACTCCAGTCCCGAGAGGTTGGAAGAATACTTTTGTGGTTGCCTTGAGGAGAAAGGGAGATGAAAATATCCAGGAAGAGGACCTAGAGGGATTGTTGACTTGAAGTAATAATGCTCCCATCTGAATTGTTTTAGAATCAAGTCTATTAGGGTATAAGAGACACCTGTAGGGGTTATACTGTTATCTGGACCTTTATAAGGCTGACCTTGCTTATAAGGAAACCTTGCTTATAAGGAGCAAATGGCACTGGTCTCAAGGTCCTCCTTATAACGAAGTTTTACTGTAGTTACGCTTCATACGCAAGAATTTACTGTACTCAATGTTTAGGCGGGCACAATAGTCAATCGTTTTACTGATAGTAGTATGATATTAGTGCCACATGCCTCCTTCCCATACCCCGGATTTGGATTGATTAGAAACAGTCAAATGGTCAAAGTAGCTTCAAGGGAGAGACACTACACCTCCGTTTGCTAAAGACACTAATAAGAATACTGATTTAGAAGATCTGCTCCCCTGGGCAATAAAACCCCATCGACCCTGGATAAGGCCTAGAGTACCGGTTCTCGCCCCACTCTGACTCTTGCTGGAGGGGCAGCAAGACTTCAGCCTCAGAGCCATGCTCACCAACGTCACCATACAGGACATCTGTCCTTACAATGACCCACTCATCATTGAGAGGTAACCCCACCCTCCCTCACAGAATCTTCAAACACCGAGTGGTCACTATGCCAAGACAGCTCACAACAACCTCGTTGAGACTTGAAAGCCGCCCGCAGCAGAGGAGACGCCACTTGAAGTGCTGAGGTCAGCGGAATCCTTCAGTTCCCCAGATTACTTTTCTCTGACCCTCAGGTGACCTTGTATCTTCAGATATGGATGATATATTTATGTCTAGGTCCTTCTTTTAAGTGAGGTTTTATATGGTCACTCATCACGTTCATCTCATCACCTCATTTCAGAACCGTCATCTTCCAATGTAAGTTCGAGTCATTTATTTCTATATATGGGGCATGGTGCATCTTCTGATAGAAAATAATAAATGCGATAATCTGTCCGCCCCCCCCCCCTCCCATACCAACTTGAATGCTAGGGCAAAATAGTGTGTCCTCATATAACCGAATGGATCATATTAAGTCTTGACCTCCTGCCACCCGACCCCTCTTTTTATCCTTAATTCCCTGGGGTAACGCCCCCCCCCCCCCAAATCCTACCAATAAACAAATGACTACCCAGTACTCCCCTAAGTTAAAGAGGCTTTTTATTTCCACGTAACCAATGACGTCATTTCCCCATAGCATCTTCCATGACCTCCGCCTGATTGTAGCATGTCGCCCCCTACCCCTTAGTGGTGACACCCTACTTGAACACTGTACTTTAGATGTGGAAAGAGCACCTACATATTCTCGGTAACATGGGCTGGGGACAAAAGTTCAGAGGGGACCGAAGTTGAGAGCAGGTAAAAGTGACTAAGGGCCTGTTATTGGACACAATATTGACACACCCTGGACACTGTATTTGATTGGTCAGCTGGTGACCCCTCCAGGTCAGGTGAAGGTCAGTGACCTGAGGTCAGCATGTCAGGCTACCATTTGTTGGGTTGGACAACACACTGGAGGAGGGCTCGGCCAAGGAGACCTGACACCAGGTATAGGATGTTACCCCGCTATCTCCTCAGTGTTGGTGGTACACTTTTGGGTTATACCTTGTCCAACTTTAAACTGCAGAGTATCGTGCAGGTGTGCAACCAGGATATATCTCTGTTAAACATAGTTGCACATGTCTTCATTTATTTTACGGTTATTTGAGTGATTGAATGATATAGAACTACAAGGTAAAGACTAATTATGAAGAATTCACAGCATATCCTACATGTTTCAACTGTATCGTGTATACACGTATTTATAAGATTCTAGTCTCAAAAAGACTTCAAGCTCATGGATGAACTGTGGGGATCACCCCGGGACCACGCATTGGCATGAATAAGCGCCGGGTATTTGTTAATTAATCTAGGTTCTATCCCGGCGCTTATACAAGACTAGCGCTTATTCAAGAATTATTTGATAGTGGATTTATCAACTTCAATACCACTTTACTCCTAATGTTCCTTCATGACAAGCACTTATATTATTCGGAGACCCAGCGCATATTATTATACAGGCCAATATGTCATAGCAAACTTTGTGGAATCCAAGGGGATTCATTTCTATTTTGTACTAATGGTAGTAATTAGTAGGGGTCATGCTCGAATTATGCTTTACTTTTTACACCACAAAGTTGTTTCCAAGATAATAAATGCTGCATACCTCTGCTGTGAGAGTGTTGTCACCCAGTACTGGTGCAGGCGCCGCGTCCACTCTCCCCAGTACTGTAACACTCTTCGGCGGGGAATGAAGTGTGCGTGTGCAGGAGTGCCGTCTTCATAGCCGACGACAATGAGTAGGTTGTTTATCTGTGAGAACATCCAACAGTAAGCAAATCTCAGTCAGTAATCATCTAGCTATTAAATAACGGAACTATTAAATTACAATGTAACTGCCGGATTCGACACACCTTTGAAACTTACCGTGGTATATTAATTCTATTTGATTAGGCATGTGGTAATATCAACATGGGTGTAATTGCATCAAATTCCTGTTCACAGATATCAGAGGGTATTATCAGCGATCAGCAGAAGAGGACAGGTTTTAAACCCGTTGCACCTACAGAGAGTATTATGTACTATTATCAGTTCCCTTGTGTAAAAATGTGTAAATTGTACTGACGAACCTTAAGTAACGTATTGGTCCATTTAATTATTTCAAAACAGAATCACATTGTACATGTAGCCTTTTATAGCTCTTTTAAAATGTATTACCTGTTTGTCTCCAGTGCCATGATCTAGTCGGTTAAACTGCAGAGCGCCCATGTAGGCTGCTACCTGCATGGGGTAGTCGAATAGGTCCCCGAGAGAAGGTTTGGGCTTGGACGATGTCTTCCAGTCAATCACACACATCTCTCCCCTGACACAAAGATTCATAACTACAGTTAGGATAGAACAGGGGCTGAAAAGGTTTCCACAATTCTTCAAGAACAATTTAACTGACATAAAATTCTTTCAACTGACAAATTCAGTACCTAAATTTTAACGTATAACCCGCATTTCGTGTACAACCTCACCCAGAAATGTTTGTTAATATATTACGTCAAATCGTGCATTCTGGTGTCTATTGTAGGATTTTGAAACAGTTTTAACCATGATGTATGAAGGGTCTGAACTGTTGCACGTATATTATATTACCCTCCGAGTTAGGATGGGAGATCAACATTTATGCTGATTGTACTCCAGTCTAGGCCAAATAAAAATACATTGAACTTGAACGTGAACTTTGAAAAATTTGCTCAAAATATCCCAAATTAACAATATCGGCGACCGTAATGAACGACCATTAGATCCATTATAAAGGACACTTCCTACAGTTGTGAGATACTCAACCCATATTCAGATGTCTTCAATGAACACAACAACATTTTACTTACTTATATTTGGCGATACAGTCTGCAGTGCCTGTGTACCTGAGGTGCTCGTGCTCCACTTTGACCTCCACCCCGAGCACATCCTCCACGGCCTGAAGAGCACCCTGCATGCTGCTCCAGTAGGGCAGGATGGGCTCCTCCAGGTTCAGCAGGTGTTCAGGGGTCCCCATCAGGAACTGCTCCAGGCACCCATGCAGGCCAGACGCCACCCTTAACCTCTCTGCAGATTAGAAACCCACTTAATAAAGGATTACTATTTAGGAATTCAATTGAACTAGCTCTAGGTTTAAGCTGCAAAATGAGTGGATATTACACAGAACTTGAATTATATTATCATAGGCTCTTAACTGAATCCGCTAAAAGCAGAGCTTTATTTAGTTTATACAGAACCAGAGACATGTCCATGACAGAATGTATGCGGGAACACATTGGTGCCCATCCCATCATGGTGTTATGCTTATTCGTTTCAGACGATTAAAATGGTGTTGCTTTTGATACGCCAATATTGCATTATTGCTTTGTAATTCTTAATTATAAAAGCAATGTCTTACTCTTTTGGGCTGCTCCAAAACCTTCTTTGCCTAGTCGGGCTATTTCCCCCTGAATCCACCGATTAAGTACAAACTGGGATTGCTCTGACTTTGTCTGGTCCAGAACACGTGTCACACGTGGGGTTTTCACACCGTGCAGCACGGGCATTTCTGTTGTTAATATGGAGGCTGCCATACTCTGTCCAAGGGCCTCTGTATTCGGCCTGAACAAGGGAAACCGCAGTATGCCGTCCAGCTGAGACAGATTTGTTAGTTGAGGCGTCTGTGGAGATGCTGTACTAGCCGATTTAGGTGAAGTTTTCTTTGGTTTGGTGACTTTTGTTGGCGATTTTATTTTAGCAGGTTGAAGTCCCTCTTCTGCAGCAGGAGTCTGTATCACAGGAGGAGACTCAGTCTCCAGGTAAACAGCTTCCCCGCTATCAGTGTTGCCCATGTCTATCTCAGCTAACTCTGCCCGCTTCGTTAACGTCTTTTTCGATATCTTCAGTTTCGGTCCAAAGATGGCAGAGTTTTCCTGATTCCATCGCTTAACAAAAGCAACATTTTTCAACTTCCTACTAGTTGTGCTGGGTAAGTCAGAGTTTCTACGTGACGCCATACAATTACATGGACTTGAGTGAAGAGTTCTGCGACAATAGCTGGTAATAGTTGAATGTAGGCATTTTGAGGAGACAGCCTTCACTGTCAAACATTTTGCAGGGACAGCCAACATACTGTCTTATGTCCTTTTCTGATTACAGTCCTGAAAATATA
This sequence comes from Harmothoe impar, assembly GCA_947462335.1. Classification (NCBI taxonomy): domain Eukaryota; kingdom Metazoa; phylum Annelida; class Polychaeta; order Phyllodocida; family Polynoidae; genus Harmothoe; species Harmothoe impar. The sequence goes on from OX381704.1 coordinate 61,509,740, forward strand.
CAATAAGCAAAGTTGCTGTGAGTAGTTGCATTCAAATGAGCTACTGAAGGTGAAAAGGTGAATAGCACCTCTGCCAGGGCACATAGACAGGTCCAGGATAATTTAACGAAACTGGGTTTTTTTCACACGTTGGTTCTCTGCCCTATGAGAGGTTCTGAAACGTCACATGAGACTCAGGGAGGACCCTGAGTCAATAACATGAAACAATTACAGGAATTCTGTGGGTGGTGGTGTAGGGTCTGTGGGTGGTGGGGCAGGGTCTGTGGGTGGTGGTGAAGGGTCCTTTGGTGGTGTTGTAGGGTCTATGGGTGGTGGGGCAGGGTCCGTGGGTGGTGGTGTAGGGTCTATGGGTGGTGGGGCAGGGTCCGTGGGTGGTGGTGTAGGGTCTATCGGTGGTGGGGCAGGGTCTGTGGGTGGTGGTGAAGGGTCCATGGGTGGTGGTGCAGGGTCTGTGGGTGGTGGTGAAGGGTCCATGGGTGGTGGTGCAGGGTCCGTGGGTGGTGGTGCAGGGTCTGTGGGTGGTGGTGTAGGATCCATGGGTGGTGGTGTAGGGTCTATGGGTGGTGGTGCAGGGTCTGTGGAAAGTGGTGCAGGGTCCCTAGGTGGTGGTGAAGGGACCAGGGTCTGTGGGTAGTGGTGCAGGGTCTGTGGGTGGTGGTGTAGGGTCTGTGGGTGGTGGTGTAGGGTCTGTGGGTGGTGGTGTAGGGTCTGTGGGTGGTGGCGTAGGGTCCGTGGGTGGTAATTGTGGGTGGTGGTGCAGGGACCATGGGTGGTGGGGCAGGGTCTGTGGGTGGTGGTGTAGGTCCATGGGTGGTGATGTAGGGTCTGTGGGCGGTGGTATGGGTTTTGAACCAGGAATTTGACAAACAATTCATTGTTCATGAAATGGTTTACACCTTCAAGCGTTCAATCACTGAATGTAATCACTTAATCAGTGCATTTTGAAATGCATTTGGTTGTAGGTAAGGGAGTGATTGGGGTCAGATAATAAAAAAGCGCAAAAAGCGCTGGTTCTAATCTATTTGAAACAACAGAAAATGGATAGAAAACACATTTCTGCGGAATTCTGAGGAATTAAATAGTTTTTCTGAAAAGTCTTTCAGAAGTCAGAGTAATATTTACATATTATTTAGGGAGTGTTCATTATTTATGGCAGGGGGGGGGGTGAGCATTTGAGGGGGGGGGCAATTTTTTTTAGGGGTATTCAAAGGGGGGGGGGCCTTTTTTTTTTACCCTATTCTTAAGGGGGGGCCTTTTTTTTTAGGGGTATTCCTAAAAATGGCGAATTTAGTACGTTGAAATGTCGCGAATTTTGGTAACAGGCTGTGTTATATTTTACCAAATTATGTCAATATTTTCAAAATTTTCTAAAATTTTCCTCAAACTCCCAGCAAATTTTCTCACTGCATCACTTTTCACACTCAGAATAGCCCGCCGTTTTGTCAGTCTTCAAAAATGTGCTGGCCTCATGTAAGCACTGAGGGTATGGGAGCTTCCAATTTATAAGCTGAGGTTTGACTATTATCACTCACTAGCGAGTATCATGAGACGTTTACACTAAAACTCCTTACGAATGGATGTATTTGTTGCAAGGTAGTAAATTGTAGGTAAAAAAGTGCCCAGGATTAAATGCATGCAATTAGTAGACACCAACATCGTTTTTGTAATAAAGTTGAAAATGATCCAGGGTGAGGGGGGGGGGGCGCTTTTTTTTCAACCTATTCCGAGGGGGGGGGGGCCTTTTTTTTTCAACCTATTCCGAGGGGGGGGGGGCCAATTATTTTTGACGTATTCGATTTGCCAAACGCTCACCCCTCCCCCCTGCCATAAATAATGAACACTCCCTTATGCCCCTCAATGGATCGGTGTGAAATAGTCATAGTATATGTATGAGGGCCTTGTACAACATGTCCCCAAAAATCAAAATGATTGGTGGAGAACTGAATGAACTACAGTAGGCCATATTCCATGAAATAGTCTAAATGTATTGGTCCCCACTTAGCAGTACAGCCCCTTCCACCACTCCCTCAATAAGTTGTGTTTTAGCCATCTTCCCGAGATCTCAGGTCAAGACTCTTAACATATTTATAATTGTCATGCATTTCTACATATCATACGTGAACATTATGGCTTCTTTCTGAAAAAATTATCAGCCCCCCTACAAGCCCTACTGGGGTATTAAGAAAGAGCGTTTTCAGTGTTGACAGAATAGCAGGGGCCGAAATATGCGCTGGCCTTGCATCGCTACTGTCTAAGAATAGTCCTACACTGGCCTCTCATGTCATGAGAATCAGATTTATCCGACTCAGACTGAGTCAATTCAATTCAATTCAATTAGTTTTATTCACAATCTCATTGGAGGTAAAAGAAAGATTGAGCGTGTGAGTGGCCTCACTGATGACTCAGGGTAAGCTGGAGCTAGAGCTGGAGCTTATCATGTACTTAGATATAGTACTCCCTTATCATCATTCATTGGTCAATTCTGGCACCAGAAATGAATTCCTTGTTAAAAAGTACCCTCAAGTCATGTGTCATACATGTATGTTATTCCATTTCAGGCCAGCAGGTGGGTGTGGGAGAGCAGGTGGGTGTGGGTGTGCAGGTGGGTGTGGGCGACAGTTGCAGGCTGCGGGCATGTACCGCCTTTTGTCCCTATCAAAAAGCGAGTCGATCGGACGAGATACGGGTGGTACAATTTCGTCTGCACACGTTGACAACTCGCGCAGTACAAGAAGTACCAGTGGTGCCACTCTTCGATGTGTGGCATGTGCTAGCCTCACTTCCACCTCTCCTGGTTCATTTAAATAATATGGAGGGTACTTTAGCTTGGTTAGATGGCATATTAATAAGTGAGATGGTTGATTTAAATGAAAAAGATAGAAATGTGACACCAGTCTGGTCAGATGAGCATTTCTATCAGCTCCAATTTTTTTTTTAAACCTTGCAGCCTATGGAGAGTTCATTTAGAGGGTAGTCATTTAACAGTACTTAAGAGTTTAACAAAAAGAGAGAAAAAATATGCAAAGATCGCAGTTGATTTGCGAGTAAAAGAAAAGAGATATTGATTTACTTTTTGAAGGAGATATTTGTCCCCCGATCTTGCCCTTTCTTTTAGTTTATTGTATTTTTTCTAACTAAAATAGAAACTGAGTAATATGCATGGCTAAAAATCGTCTTAAAGGAAAAGCCAGGCGTTGTATATGCCTCAGGGTATGAACCCTAAGTCAATGAAGGAAAGAGATCAGATTTAGCCGATAGTTACATTGGCATCACTGTACAAACAATATATAGAGTATCATGTCATATGAAAATATATGCAAGTGTCATTTATTAGTTACAGCATGGGGTCTAGTACAATGGATGAGAATCACCATAGCATAGCAGTCTAATCTCTCTGCCATGGGTCACCTGGTGAGAAGATTAGGAACTAATGGCAATGATGCAAATTACACTCTAAATGACCAACTGGAGAAAATTAATTAATCCTACTTAGAATTATCAGATCACTTTGATTCAAAAAGTGCTAGAAAGCCCTTGATGTGTAGCTTTTAACTCACCATGTTTTATTAAAATATTGCAAGGGGGTGTTTTTGGAAAAGGGCCCCCAAATTTTGGAATTTTTCAAAAAAATTGCCTAAATTCCCACCCCCCCAAAAAAGAATTCCCTATCTGATATCAAATTGAAACCCTTTCAGTTCCAAAGTATGAAATCAGGGCTTTCCAACCATCTTTAAATTATTTCAATATGATAATTCTAAGTGGCAAAGAAAAACTCTCCCACATAGGTCACCTATCACATGTAGTTCCGTTTTTTGCCACCCCCTTGGAGGTGGCGCTACTGTCAGCCATGTCACTGATGGAGAGCCAGCAGGTCTACTTGCGAATCCCTGTACTTTATATCCCTGGTTACCGGGGGGGGGGGGGGGGGGTAAAAATTTCCGACCCCTCCTGAGGGGGGGGGGGTGTAAAAAATTCTGCCCCCTCTTGAGCCGGGGGTGTAAAATGTCAGCCCCTTCTGAGCAAAAAAAGCCAGCGCGTGACTATAGTTCAAAGGGGGGGGGGGGGGGGCGAAAAATTGTCGATGCCTTCGGCGAGGGGGGGGGGGGCGTGAAACGTGCTACGCGCTCTTGAGGGGGGGGTGCGCAAAATATTTTCGCGCCTCTGCGCTAAATCTCACCACCCCCCCTTTAATTAATAAATGAACACTCCCTAACTAGTACAAATGTACTAGTAGTAGATATAACATTTGCCTATAGTGTATGGATATTCAATCCTCTACAACTGGTCATCTGCTAACGGGTGGCACGAAATGTTTCCACCGTCGATATATATATCATACATAATATTAATAACTAGTGAGCACCACAATTGAGTTATTGACCTGTTGTGAACCAGCCTACCAGGTGACATTAGTCTGTACGTGCCAGACTATTAACAGCAGCTGTCAAAATCGGACGGTACTTGGCTGTGTACCCCATCAGATCGGTCCGCATCGACGGGTTCAGATTAGATGAGCTAGGTGACATCAGATTCAGAGGGTCTGAGGTATGGCCCTATGGGCGATAATACGGGTATCTGAGACAAAACGATACACAATCTAACCCAATAACGACATATTTTCAATGGCATTGAACATAGGGGTCCTTTCGTATCTACATTATGTAAGGCTATTAGATCTAGACATGTCAAGCAGTATTTAACCCACAATATGACTTTATTCACTTACCCACTTCCTTTCCTACTTGTTTTCACGTGTGAAACTCAACTGCTGCAATCTGCGCCCAATAGATGGCGCCAAAATATGTGCAGTGCGCCATCTGTGATCAAATTTGCGAACTAAAATCCCAAGAGAAGAGCAAATGTTGACGATGGCAAGTGCTGAAGGTACGTTTTTGATCTATTGATGTATAATCTCTTGTATAATTTATATACCTGGTAGATTAGAGAGTACAGTAGACATCAGTAGTGCACTTACATAATTGCCTTTTTCGTAAATAGCGCCAGGGCTCGAGAAATAGCCTTTATAATTTTGACAGATGAAGAAAAACTCTGATTATCGCCCTGCATCATGTGGACTGACACTCACTGAGTCACTCACTGTGTGATAAGCCTGGTATAATTATGGCCCTAGACCCCTAAATTCGATATGGCGACATGGCCATTTCTTAAATCCGATATGGCGACATGGCCATTTCTTAAAATCGACATGGGACATGGCCATACTAGTGACATGGGACATAGATGATAGAGCATGCGACATCAGCGGCATATGCCTTTGTGACATGGTCATGGATGAGAATAGCATTACAATCTCAGAAAGCCCTAAAATACACTCATAGCACAGTAACATTCCTTAAGTTTTCTCGAATGATGAGTTGAAGCCCCTTCAGAAGACATCAATTTTTAAGTGTAAATTCCAAAATTTTCTAAAGATAGATTCTAACCCGTTTTAAACCACTCTGAATGCACCCATTTCATAGGGAAATTCCTATTTTTCGGGGGGCATCAAGGGCCCCATAATTTTTCTACATTTGGGGCCCTTCCATAAAGTATGTAGGCCTCCTATGCAGGCTATGGTTGGGTATAACTATCGGGACTATTTTCTTCGGGGAGGAAGAGGTGATGGGGGTTTCTGGAGAAAGAGCAAGAGAGTCACCATTCATGATGACAATTGTCAGTTAATTGATGAAGCCAACCAGAGACCTTCTAGGCCCTGTCAAAATTTATCATGGAACTAGGGAAGTATTGCCTATTGCCACTAGTACATGTATTGGGCAGACAGCATTATAAATCCCTGCACAGAATTGATCATCATTATGGCTGTAGTGGAGACGCAGAACGTTGGACGTTTCACTACCAAGTCATAATCTACATTATTCTATAGATAAATTGGATGCAAACCTGACAAAACGGCATAGACCTATTAAATAATAATCATTAATATCATTATCATTTAATTATCTTTTTCCTGTAGATGACTACGAATGGCAGCCGCCCACTGAAGCAGAGATGAAGATTCTTCAGGCAAAACGAGAGCGATCAAATCGAATTAGCAAACTGATGGGGGACTACCTCTTGAAAGGGTATAAGATGTTGGGTTCTAGTTGTCCGGATTGTGGGGTAGGTCTTTCTTGCTGAATTAGCATGTTGTCATAGTCTTTACATTTCTCCACTGTAGTCTATATCAATGCTTCACCCCAGTCATTTATTGGTTATGTGCATTGGTCATCTCCACCTCCCTAAATGGGTTATAGGTTCTCCTAAATGTATTACAAAATACCGATTGTTTCCCATTTTTGAATATGTAGTGAACTCCTGTACTGATTAGCGTTACTGTTATTGTATAGTTCACACCCGCATATACGTATCTGCTATTTTTACCTCTGACCTGTCGCCTATACCAACTATTTTCATTATATCAGCTTCCGGTATACCCTCCTCAAAATTGTTTCCACCTCCCTGTAGATTTGTCCTATGGAAATCCGAGCGACAAAGGGATCACAGGGAATAGAGTAAAATATTAACATCTTAAAATAGATGAATTAATTTAGAAGTCTCCCTTATTGCAGACCATATATCTGCAGGACAAGCAGAAGAAGAATTACTGCGTATCGTGCAGCGAGCTGTCATCAGACACAGTCAAGGATGACCCAGGTAATTTTAGGTTTTATTTCAGATACTCTAAAAATACAAGTTCAGCTACTAGAATGTATGTGAGCAAGTGCTGTGTCGTATAGCCTCTACTAGTTCTGTTCTGAGATAACAAATGTGTGTGTAATAACCCAACTCTTTTAATGTGCCTCATATGTACAGAATTGTAAATTATCTATTAGAATCCTATACAATATAACTGATGTCGTTATCAACAATGGAAACTCATCCACCTTTATTGTTTGTACTTGCACAGCTCTGAACCAGGAGGCAGCCCGTCGGCAGGTAGCAGAGGAGCAGCAGCGGCAGACTGCATCCGTCGTGCCCATGGATGAGTCTCCGGACGCAGAACCCCCGCTACCACCCCCACCAGCCGCCTGCCTCAACGGTAACCCAGATCCTATCCGCGAGGTTCCAGTCGGCTGCCGACGCGGTCAGCACACACGGGGGTCCAGGCGGTCAGTGAGTGAGTGCAGAGAGGCTGCAGGGCAGGGGTCTACAGGAGGCATTGTGCCCTCCTACTCCAACCACTCCATGCCCAACTCAGTCAGTTCACAAGCCGTCAACCTACAAGCACAGACGGCTGACGTGCGAGGCAGTCTTGCGTCACTTACGACGTTGACGGGTCGCTATGATGTTAGCGAGGCGCTCACTGTGGTCACGAGCAAAATGGGCTGGGCAACAGGCGAGCTGCAGCGGAGTGGCAGTGTGGAGGCCAGTATACAGCTCTGCCAACTTGTAAAGGCATGTGCTGAGACACTGTCTGCCCTCCACACTATACACTCCAAAGATTAAAAGACGCTATATGAACACTTTCTTAGAACTCCATGACGCATAAGTAGCTCTGTGGTTCTGTTTATCTAACTTCACTCGTCAATTAACGATATGACCAGCAAGTCTGTAAGACGATTCAAAGATGAGAATTGCTAAGACACTATAAAGTTAAAGTACAGTCATTCATAATCGCCAGTTGTTGTTAGAACGGATACCCCAAGTTACATTATATATATCATTGCCTCTGTGATGTATGTACTATGTGTATATTTATTCATAACAAACATATGGACGACTGTATATAAAGAAGCAAGATTCACTTCAAATAGTTTACCATTGCCTCCATATTCTTTGGGCGGATATTGTTCATCACATACATATTCAAATGTTTAATAGGCATTGTTACCCAACTAACAAACCAAGAGTCTCTAAGTGTTTCACATTGATATCGCCAAATATACTCAGTCATAGAAAATATGCAAAAGAGGAAGTCAGAATTGTTGGCATTCATCATATTTGAACAATTATGCCATCGTTTGCTGTAGAATACTGCCCAGTGCCTAATAAATGTCATCTTCATTTTCGCTTTCTATACTCCAGTTGGTTTTGTTTGAACATAGACATGAACAATGTTCTATAGATTTGTCACACAGAAGTAGACATTAACTTAATTAAGCATTCACTTGTATGTACACCTTTCATGTGAGAAGAATCACGTCGTCATTATTTAAGGTTTACTACATATAATCTTTTTTTTTAAAACCACAAGATTTACCATGCCATACCAGAGTAAAACATATTAAATCTGAACAGGCCTCCAATCCACTAGCTTAGGTGGTAGCATGCCTGACTTTATATCCCAAGTTCGTTAGTCCGAGCCTATCTCGGAGAAACCCACTATTAAAAACAGTTTTTAACAATGAACCTTATCTCAACGCACACCAGTGGGTGTATGTGAGCTTCTACCCCGGTATATTGTTCTTAAAAACCACCACAGGGTCCGACAACCGGTTCCTATGCATCAACCTTAACACAACTGACAACTGGGGTGTTGTATGGTCGAATTTCGCCTGGGCGCACGTACGGTACGGTACATGTTTCACCTCCCCCTTCCCCCCGCCATCTTCACAGGTTGTGGGATAAATGTCCAACCAACCCCCGGCCGCTTTTTTTGCAAGTCTCATAATAAATGAAAGTCGCCTACAGCCAAGAAATCTGATTTGGATAAATTGTATAATTATACGATGCAAGTAGAATCTGTAGTGAATACACAGCTAAAAGGTATTTTGGAGACGTTTATTATTTCCACGAAATGTTTTTCGTGAATGATTACATGAGTGGAAATATAGTAATGAATGAAACTTCATACAAAATTGAAATCGCCTGTGATATTGCCTAATGAATCTTCTACACGTACAATCACAATAGATACCATTTAATTGGTGGATTACTTTAACGATACAATGAACACGTGAAGCTGGTGAAGAAAAAGATCCCAATCACATAGTAGATATTCATCACAGAGCTATTACAAAACATAAATGCACCACATAGTTATCCTTATACAAGCTATATGTTTATCTATACATCTTTTTAGTGACAAACATGAAAGGCATAGTGTATACACGATCGTTTCGAAATTCATAAACTAATTTTTTAGCCATTTTTTAACTCACCGATATGGTCACTCACTAGAGTTGACACGATTTTAGGAACTGAGGGAATGTATTTGTTCTCCTACGATAGCAGTATTTCTTATACTCATGTAACATAAACTATTGTATCAAAATTCAGAAACTAACCTAGATATATTAAGTAGATGTATGCTTGCTCCTGGATTCTAAGGTCACAGGTTTCTTACACGTACATGTATATATTATTGAAGTAGATGTACTACAGTAAACCCTGAATTCGACCCTAATAAAAGAGCAGAATACATTTACACAAAATTACAAAACAGTACGATGAACAATTGCAATTCAAAAAATTACGCAGGCTATCTTATAATAGGCTGGTACGATAATTTGCATGAAATTAGATTCACCTAAATTTCATTTCTTAGGGGACACTTAGTACTCTGTATTGTCAGATGTACCAAAGTAGATTACATCCATACTGCAAACAGATCACAACATTACATGAATACATCACGTCTAAAAAATATAACGTCATCAAATGACCAACGCGTGAGTGAAAATGGTTTCCTCATTTCTGAGCTCCTCTTGAATATCAACATTCTGTGAAGGTTATAAATAGATCATGAGCACCACAGCTGCTCGGATGTTGGTGAGATGTGTATGAAGAGATATGAGGTGGAGAACGCCCTTTGTGTCATAACCCAGCCACAAGAGGGTAAAGTGAAGTAGTGAAGACTCAGTGTAGGCCGACATGGTTAGAGGACGGTTCTGGTGTGAACAGTGCACACAGGCCGAGGTCTGCCTTCTCGGTTGTGTCCAGTGGGGCTGGCTTGGCTCGGGCACGTTTGTACAGTGGTGGAAGGTCCTTGATCTCTGTGCTTTTCGTGAAGCGCTGACTCACACTTTTCTGTAAATGTATCAATGTTGATATGTTATTATGTATTAACAAGGATGTATGGTGGGTGTTATATGTCTGAGTTTGTTTTTTGGACTGCAAATTCACTATAAATTCAGATCAGTTATTTCATTGATAGGTATGTACATGTATCAGTAACTTTGAAGGCATCCCATACACTCACCGACACATTACATGCTATAGATTGCTATAATGAAGCAAAAGTAATATAAAGGCTAACGTACCTAATATCGGTGCTTGTAATTGAATAGACTTACCCCAATGATTTCTTCCACCAATTTCTTGAATAGATCGCGTTTCTTCTTGTCGGACATCGGCTTGCTTATCTTATCATCAAATGACTGCATGCAAGACAGGATAAATTGCAACATTTTAGTCGTTTAACATGACAAACATAACCTTTGAGTACTAAATTTAAACCCTTAATAAAGCAGTATCAACATATGGTTTTAGACAGATAAACTGCATGATGGGCCGTAGGGTAGGTTCACCAAAAGTCGGCCACATACCTGAAGTCGGCCACCCCTCCAGAGAGGACAAAAGTCAGCATGATCTTGAAGTAAGATTGGTATCTCATTGAATATCATTGATTCAACTAGTTGGTACTGCTAGTTTAACACAGTATTGATTTTTTTTCCACCCTGGAGGGGTGGCCGACTTAAGGTGAACCTACCCTATCCCTCGATGTACTATGTACGTATGTTGTATATTTCTATACAAAATATACAACCCTCGAGACCTACCTTGATATCGTTGGGACTATTGTTGGGAATCTGGAGAAGGATATCGCTAACTTCTTTGAAGTCTGGACGCTGGAAACAAGTAGATACGACCATTGAATGTGGTTGTCGTACTTATATTCATTCACTCTCTTGAGCCCATTTTAATTGCAAATTCCAGACACAATATATCCAAATCTAGTATTAAATTGGCTCTATGATGATATGATTGATCTTACCAAGAGTTCGTAGGCCTGGAGGGCGAGGGAAACAAGCGCGGCTTGACTCCCATCGTGCTCGCCGTGCTGCTGCAGACCGTTGAGTGTAGCCGTGAACAGCTGACACGCATCGCCAGCCGACAGACGCTTCTCCGCTATCATCTGTTATATCAATAGACAATCTCAAGATACAGATTACACTGCTGATTGTACATTTGTATAAACAGTTAGAATGGTAATTTATATTACCCTAAATTCCCGCGTATAACCCGCATCTCGCGTATAACCCGCACCCCTAACTCAGGAAAATCCTATAACCCGTTTCTGGATCTGAAAATTTCAATTTTAGTAAAAACCCTCGTATAACCCGCACCCCATATAGGCATGTTTGGTATCGCGGGAATTTACGGTACATGTATATAATAGCAGAGACCAAACACTGAGATCATGTCAGGCTTTTAGCAAATATAATCAAATATTAAATGACCAACATTATTACGAGGTATCGAATTAGTTTCTTATATACAAGATCTACTCATTATACTTACATATTTGAGAATCGGCATGGCAATGGCCGTACACCTGATGCATGTGGGTCCATCACCCCAATTGAGTCCATTAAATACGCTGATGATTACAGATGGCGCAATACCCTGTAGTGAGGAAACAACCATATGTATATGTCATCCGACCCTACTCTAATCGGTACATGCTTAGACGAGAACTAAGTGTGTGAAACACCTTTCTTTTAAACAATGAATGGTATATGTGATTGATATCACATGTGAACCAGGGCAGTCCCCCTGATGTGTGAGTGTAAGATCGATTCCCAATGACCAGGTCCCTAATTTTAGGACAATACATTATTTCTCATTTCTGATGGCAGAATCATAATCTCCAGGAAACGCTGACCCACTTTGATAGGTCACATGCCTTATCTAAATAATTAAGAAAAAAATAAAATAAAAGAAATTTAAAAAGAAGAGAAAAAGATGATTCAAAAGAAAAATGATAATAAAAAAAAATTTTAAAAAAAATTAAATTTTTTTTTTTTTTTTTAAATAAAAAAAAAAAAATAAAAAATCAATTTCATGAAGGTTAACGAAGGTAGAGGCCTTAGAGCGTCTCAAAAAGCGTCTCACCCTGATTTTATATAAGAACAAAGAGGATTCCATGTAAAGGGACACTTCACGAAGGTCTGTGCTTTACTTGAAACCCCACCCTTTAGCATTGACCTGAAAAAGTTGGTTTTGTGCTATTTTAGTGACCCTTTTTCAATATCAATTTTTTGTATGAAATATTGCTTTTTTGGTTTCAATCTTTGATGGCATAGATTGGCATTGATCAAAACTTGTTTGTGCCAGCATTTAAATATTTTATTTCTCAATGTTAGACAGGAAAAAAAGGGAGAGAATGCAAGACACTTTTTTGACAAAAAGTGCAAAAATACCTGTCTCTAAAGAACCTGGCACTACTGTGCCCTGGTTCAATTAACACTTAACCATAAAATAGATAAAGATGAATACCGTAAAACCTCGCGTATAAGCCGCGGCTAGTACGCGAATCAGATCGGCAGTGCGGCTAATAGGATCGGCCCAGGGTCGGGGTGCGCCTTATACGCGAGTTTTTGCCACTATGATACAGTATTAAAATCGGCACATTCAGATCGCCAGTGCAGCTTATAGGATCGGCCTTGACTGGGGGTGCGGCTTATACGCGAGTTAGGCTTATACGCGAGGTTTTACGGTAGTAGTAATTTGAAAGCCCTGATCCAATTCCTTATTCTATATACTACTTACTAAGATAAATTCAGACTGACTGTACATGGATACAATTTGTATGGCTAATTATCTTTTCAAAATGTATTCAAACTAATACATGTATAAGTAGGTACATGTACATTAGTCTTGAATTACTATTCAAAGCAGTGAAAATAGCGACTGATAGTCCTTTATATTCTTTACCTCTGATGCTAATGCCATTTGTCCGAGATCACTAAGCGTGTCGTCCTTTTGACCTGGGGTGGGTGCATTCTTTACATCTGCGTCTCCATCATCCATCATGACGTCATCTGGTCCATCCGGTATGGCCGCTGACGTCCCTCGTCGGTTCAGACACACCGTGGCTACATCAGAGATCATACTATTCCAAGTAAGTACAGCTAAAGATCCATATGCATGGAATGTGTAAGCCTCTGATACAGGAAGAATTTGTGTTTCTTTTTCATTATTCATCTATTTCATATGTTGTAAAGGAACCGGATGGGGGTAGGAAATCTTTCCTGTATGCCTTTAGCGTATAATAATTGCAGGCTTTTTCGTAAAAAAAAAAAAAAGGACACCGCCTCCCAAGAGGGGTCGAAATTGCCCCTGCCCTAAGAGGGGTCGACATAAATTTGCGCCTTTTCCCCATCCGTCGCCGTTAAAAAATAGCCACTCCCTCATAAATGTCATCACCAAGAGAACAGCATGACTTACCGAGGAGGTCTACATAATCCCTTGTGAGTAATCGTACCAGTTGGTCCTCCAGCACCTCCTGTGACTCAGGATCCGTATCATCTCCAGACTGGGCCCTGTTGTCAAGTTATAAAACATACCGTACATTATAAAGAATTCAATTACAAAAGGTTAGGAGTCATGAACTTAGAATTGTACAAGTATCTGTCCCAGACAGTTGGACCTGGAAACTTGATTTATCACACTATTAAAAGGAGTCTTTTACACTGGTTTTCAATCGAACGAAGGTTCCGGTAGTTGAACGTAGACAACTCAATGATTGCTAGATTTTAATAGGCGGTCCATAAAACGCTATAGTGTCAGTAGAGGTATCGTTATGACCAAATTTAAGATGATAGGCTCATTTCGCATTTTGAACAAGAGAAAACTATTTGGTGAACACATACCTGCTTTCTACCCTTTGGGCAATGGTCTTCCACTGTCCATCAAGGCGCTATTTAAAATATGTACAGAAAAGGAGAGTACCTTAGTTGTTGTTTTTGTATGAATCTCAAGACTCAAACTGTTTATTTGCTTTGGTCTGCCACCATCAGAGGGGATTACGTTGTTATAAATTTGTTGTAATACATATGGTGAAATTGCATTTAACTTGAATTAATTTAGAGTTTAACGAATATTATTCATTGTTAATTTTACATAAACTTTCTCGAGGATTTTATGTTTACATTAAAAGATAAGACTAAGACTTTGACAATCCAATATGATTTAAGATCATTACCTCCAACATGAAGGGGCAGGCGGTGGCCAGAAGGGGCAGGACGGCAGTTGCATACACCTCCTTTGGACAAGCCTGGATATATGGCTTTAGAAACACACGTTAAATTGTCAAGGAATCCAAGCTACATGTATACAAGATCGAAGGCCATTGTAATTCATTTTTCTACAAATCTGATCATCTTTTCAAATTTAACTGATGGGTTATTTCTTAACGAAAATAGGCTCCATAGGCAGGCATTTTTCTGTCCACAGGGGCAGTGTGTAGTCTAAGTGGACTAAGTAATAGCCGCCTTAATATGGGTGGGTGACATTTCTATTAAAGACCCTTTCAAATAAAATATACTATCTATCTCCCTCTGATCTATAAAACGAAGCAGGTGTTCTGGACATGTAATAGCTATTCTTACATAATTTATCTGATTTATCGAAAGTGAGTTCTTACTAATATCCGAATAGATAAAAGCAAATAGTTTGGCGTTCACACGAGGCGTTAAAAGGATATGGAGAATAGGTCTGAGTTTGTGATTGGGGACATTGTCCAGGCTGGTGAAGACGGTACCCAACAGGAACTGAGCAAGGTTAGGCAGAGCATAGAACTCCAGGCCTAGGCATGCTCCCGCATTACCTAGGATGTGGTAACTGCAAATCAACAGGTATAATATAGCCTCATATAATCATTCTAAATATCAGTTTACCTCAATATCATGCTTCATCTTGAATAGCTACTATGGTACACTTTTCAAAATTCGTGTAATAACCCCCAACCCCATACATGGGAAACCTTATAACCCGCAGAGGGTTGTGTAGAACCTGCTTTATGGTATGTTAAGGGGAAGGGCCAATCGTGCATGTCGTTAAAAAGGAGGAAACGAGATAACAGGACTCGCATTTCTACAGGAAAAATAAAATCTCCCAACAAAAAAGGTTTAACCACACTAACCATGTCTCATGTGAAGCAGAGATGAAGTTCTGCATCCGGGAGAGTGGATGTCTATAGACTGTAGCGTCATAGTTCTCTGCGCTGGGTGGTTGGATCATACCGAGTAGCGCCAGCTTGTCAGTCTCTCCTGGCTCATACGCCTGACCAAAATCAGGATGCCTCCTCGCTAGGTGCTCGGGCAGCCACAGAGCATTCATGGTCCTGCCATCGCAAGAGAAGACACAGAGATCATGACAACTGACAAAATATCACCTACAGAAAGTGGGGAATTAGGATTTCATTAATGTCAGTGCACTTGCATTTTAATATATTCAGGCAAACTATTGTGGATTTATACCAGGGTGAAGAATCTTTATACCGGTACATGTATAAAATAATTTCCTCTTTTTAGGGCATGCTTTAGTACTTTTTAAACTGGAACCATTTGCTGTGATGCAATACCTACCTTAGGAAATACAGCACGTTTTGGAGCATCAATCCAATATGGGGGAATGCTGGGTTCTTCATTACGTAAGAATTTTCGCTGACATTGCTTACAAAGCCGCATCGCTTCGCCTCCTGAAATGCACAGTATACATTACATTCAATATGCCCTGACCTTTTGTTCAATAGTTGTTAGCTATTAGACTTAATCTAAAACATATTATACAATATTTAAAGTAATCATTGTGATATCATTACCCCTTAATTTCTTTTTGTATGAGTTATTACCCGATCGAATAGGTTTATGCAGGGCCCCTGTGTATCTCTGGTTTATGTGATATTACTTGGCACTGATGCGCTACTTTTGTAACAACATAAGACATGACATACCTCTTTGTCCTCGGGCCACTGGCTGCGCTTCATGATAGACACTATAGCGTTGGTGCAAAAGTTGATCTGTTCAAATCACAATGGCACCATCAAAACGTTTGTTTCATGAAATAATTCTGCGACATTATAAATCGTATTGAGTTCCTAAGCTGATATAGACGTAGTAGAGAAGAACTTCTTAAAATAATGCAGAAGAGATCTTAGCAAGACTACTTACATGAGATCTGTTGATACCGCACGTGTCAGCGGAGCTGGGTTCTGCAGGCGGCTGGTCTATCCCAATATACGCGATGAATTTCTCCACAGATTGCAGGGCTCTAGATAAAACAGTTAGTGAATGATACATATAATATTGCTTCTGTTTTTAATGAACATCATGATGATAAATAGATCTTTTGATTTAAATTATCAAGATTTAGTATGCATGTATTTTAGATTCGTTCGTTCGTGACAACTACCCAGTAGAAGATTACAACCTCGTCTTGAAATATTGTCTAGGTGCAGGTTATACGACGGTTTTCGGAAGTACATTGTAATCAGTACTCTTAAAGGCAGACATAATCAGACTCCAGGTGCGGGTTATATGATGTTCCGAAACTGTCGGTGCAGGTTATATGCGAGGTCTTATGATCGTTATTTATTAAAATAGCACTTGTGAACTTACGCTTTGAATTCCTCGGACAGCCAGAATTTCTTCACATCTGCCAAAATCTCGCCCAGAAAGCTGCTTTGTTTCTCGAAGTCCTTAAATTCATTGCTATTAAAAGAAGTGAAATTTGACATTAAAATACTACATGTATTAGAAAGTCAGCTAGGAACAGCAATTGACATGAATCCCTTTCATCTATTGTCCTTCTGAAAATACTGGATAGATCATATATCTCTCTGATAAATAGTTTCTCTAGGGAATTCTTCTCAGTCGGTGTCACTGCAGAACATACTGTGTTATAATGACAGGTTAATACCTCACCTAATGAGGACTAGGGCCTCCATGAGTGTCACCTTCTCCATCTGAGACAAACCCTCAGGGTCACTGCCCATCCGCTTCACATGCTCATACATGAGATCAAACATTTGCTGAAAATAATAAACGATTTTTACATATACATTCAGTATTAGGTGATTCACAGGAACTTCCATCAGTACCGATAAGTACATGTTCAGTCTATTCTTTATACTATTCAGCATGTATTTGAATACATTCTGCCCCTTCTGTAGACAATTGCCCTATCAAACGAATTCATGCTTACCCTGACTATGTTCTTAATTCTAATGCATATATATTTAGAACACGTTAATTGCACACTTAACTATAATGTGTATCCCTTTAAAAATATTAACTGCACACTACGTGTAGTACTAACGAAGACATGGACTTTTTGGTGGTTTGTCTATATATACAAATGTACAACTTACCAAGAGTAGTTTGGGGTAGCGTTTGCAAACCTTGACTATCACAGAGCAGGCATGACGCCTTACATTCTTCACAGCTCGACTACGTGTAGCCTTAGTCTGACCCTCAACGTGAAAAGCTGCTGCAGAGAAGACCTATTGGATTGGAACAGGGATAGATTTATCAGAGAAATCAAAGTTCAATAGTTCAAGACGTCATGGAAGAGTTATACCCCATTTATCTAATTCTAATCTTAAATCTAGACTTTTGATAGACTTTAAAGTCGTCGGTACCTTGGAGAGCATGGTCTGGAGGAGCTCTGGGTTGTCGGTGATGTACTGAGACAGGGTGGACACGCACGACAAGATGCACGACAAAATCAGCGGGTCCTGTCAAATAGAACAAAGGGAACACTTTGATGGTGATGTGGTACCTTATCTAAAGCCTAGAATACATCTATATACATGCATGTTGTATACACTGGTGAGGTCATATAAATCCTACACTTGAACAGTTTATTGTCTGATATAATCAAGGAATTCGTATTATGTGATTGTCTATAAAATGATGTTTATAAACAAATTGACCATCACTCTCATTTACAGAAAACTGCTATACCTGTGTCTCAAAATATAGGACTGCCCTTGCCAGGATTATTCCCTCTTCTATAGGTGGTTTCGGTTCTGTAGAGGCATTGAGTCGTGCCATGACACTCTCCATGAAGACGGTCAGAGCTTCCCACTCCAGGAACTGAGCTGAGGTGAGGCTGCACATATTCTCGTCAGCCTTGTTCGTCGTCCGCTTCAGTTGATCATCCAGCCATGTCGCCATCACCGAAAAGGTTACTCTGGGTGCAAGCAGGGTCATGTAGCGAAGACTCTCAGAGACCTCAGCACGGTATTCTGCGGGAGGTGATGTCAAGTGTATAATGGCAAAATAGGGCTGCTTTGATACGTGGGAGTGAACTCATCAGTATTTCACAGTAAACAGTGATCAATATATCAGAATTCATGGATGGAAAATAGTACTTCTAATGAAAATTACTGTATGTTCCTCGTCAGCCTAATCACTTCCATATCTAAACTTACTTGAGTAGAAATGGTTAAAATCTTCATCTGAGTCAAAGTCTAAACGTGCGTAGCCACAGCTTGGACTGTTGTTTTGTGACGGAAATCCCACCTGTAAATTAAATAGGGATATATTGAAGACTGGAAAAGATCGATTTGCATTATCAACAAGTAGCAACTGCAGGTCGATTGTAAAGATTATGCTCATGTTTAAATACAATTACATGTGCAATGCATCAAAACTATTTAGCATGTATTACCTTGAGTAAGGCCGATTTGCAGACTCCAGCTAGTGCAGGTATACAGGATAGGAGTACAGGGTCGACGGAGATCTGGGGGTGTCTAAACAGAGCGGCCCAGAGTGACTGTGTTAGACTGGCAATCACCTGACTTGGGTGTCCAGAGAAGCCCTGGATGGCCTTCAGATAACCCTCAAAGTTGGGCGGCTGAGCGACATTGTCTGCTGTGCCCTAAAATTCCACAGAATGGACAATGTTATTAATCATACATTTATCCAGTCTTTCATTCATCCTTTATATTTGAGCTTAGTTATTTGTAAACTTGATATTTGTAATATGTATTAAAGCTACCGATAAATCCTTTCCCTTCAGAAGAGCATCACATCAGAGTTTAAAGCCTAAATATCGGTACCCCTACAGCGACAGTTAATAGAGTTGAGAAGAATAAGGGCGGTGGGGCTTTAAGTGTTTCACCATGCAACAACACCTACCCACAGGTAACACAACTGGGACCCGAGAGTCGTCAACACCTGACACAACCTCTTGATGAAGAGGTAATTGTGCTCATTCAGGTCGGTGGCTGAAGCTTTCCTGTAAATGGAGATAATAATTTTATTATTACATTGTATATAGCCCTTCAGTTTTAGGTAATATGATGATATATCAACTGTAAGGAAGCATGCATCTGGTCGAGAGGTATACACAGATAGACAATCAAAAAAAAAAACCTTTCAATTTTTAATGATATTGTAATTCTAATAATGAAATAACGATAAGATTTTTGCATATAAAATGATACAAAACAAGTAACTTACATGACTGCATTCAATATGGTTGCCATTGCATCTTCGCTGAACAATATAAGAAGTGGTTTCCTGTCTTCAATTTTTCCCTGTTGTAGATGGAAATATATCTTAATAGAATATGCGGGTACATGTATATGGTTATCTGGAAGATCAGCTGAACTGTACAATAGGAAAACCATCCTCACCATACATGTATTAAACCTTGTTTCTTTTGCCCCCTTTTTTTAGTGTCGCCTGCTACAGCTGGCACCACATCTAGCCTGATCAAAACTTGTTTCTCATATTACACGTAGAGAGATCAGTACCATTTACCTTTCTGCCAGTGACGAGTAGTAGACACTCAGCAGCATCCAGGTGTAAATCCCCATCATCCAACATGAGACAGAGGATCTGCAGAAGCTTTCCATTGTTATCAAAAAGGATGGCGGTTGTCACCCAGTCTAAGTACCCAGTAAGTGTACGGAGCACTGCGCGTGCTACTCGACAATGGCCTTTGGATGCTTCAACTGCTGCAGGGTCCGCCGAATTCTTCTGCAATTATCAAGTACTGCTTTAGTATATTACCGTAAAGATGACCTCACATTCAACACGACCCCCTTGTACAAGAAAAATGTTCAAATGGTTTTCTCTTTATTCCTTTAAAAGAAAACCCCGCCTTAAGACGCCCCCTACTTAGGGAAAATAAATCCCAAAAGTAGGCCGTTCTAAAGAGGGGTTTTACACTGTAAATTACAGTACCTCTTCCTGCACAAGAAAACGTCAAGAAAACGTGATCTTTGTTTTATTCAGGATTTTATGGTTTCAATTAGCGGTCTATTGATAGAGAATGTATTTACCATTTCCTTGTATTGATTGAAGTTGTCACTCAATGTAGTTACGAAGAAAGAGAAAATGTCAGCCATATTAGTGGTCAGTCCGGACATGATTTCTCGACGTCGCTTTGGTGGAAGCGTCTGGAAAATGGCAACATCCTCCGCAACTCTCAGGAAGACCAAGAGAACAAGCTCAGTCTGTGCAGGCTTGAAGATAAAAAACATAGGTCATAATAAGACATGAGTTCATGGAAATGCAATTAATCAATAATTGATTCAACTAATATTCGATGGGGTTAGTCCTCAAACTTTATGGTGAGACATATAATAGATCATCTACACCTCGGCCCATACTATATCGAACATCAAGGTACCCACCAAAATTCCATTTTCAAATTCTCTATGATTTCCCTCAGCAAAGTCAGATTACCTCTGTGTTATTTGCTATCAAACAGTTGTTAATATTCAATATTAGGTCATCTATCCGGAGGTAACGACATGTGGAGAACCTGCTTAACATAGCCACCCCGTTGAACAGGCATGACAGATTGCTATTAATGCAAATATCATATACCAAAAGTTCTCCATTTACTTCCTTGCCCTGACCTGGTAAAACTGTCAAATTTAAGTGATTTAAGCAATACATATATGAGTACATTCATTTTACAATAGGCTATTTGGAAATCCTTACACCACATTTGCAGATCTGGTCTAGTTCCTGCATGAGGCTAGGCCACTGTTGGGGCCACTCTCTCTTCATCATCTCGACGACAATACGTGTTAAGGCATCCTTGATGTGTGCTTCTTCCTTCATTAAATCATTCGTACCCTACAACCAAATCCCGCAGGTTAATTTTCTGATTAAACCTCGGAGTGAATTAAAAAATTATGTTATTACATCTCTCACAAGGAACATTACTATACCATTATAAATGACACGAAGGTTTTCCTCATTTTTAGGCCCTACACATTAAATGTGACATTTGTACACACGTGTGGATATGTTTTACGACTACAATATCATGTAATACTAGTTGTAAATTAATGACCATAGAGTAGGCCTACGTCCCTATTAAAAGTGACTGAAAAACCTTCATCATTGATTATGTCAACCCGCGCACACATACAATGTCAGTCGATACGGATAATGATAAAGAGACAGTACCTCTTGCATTAGTTTCATCGCGTTCTGTTTGATGAAAACTTTATCGTCCATTTTCATATCGTACCAACGAAATCTGAATCATGAAACATTTGCAAAATTACTGGCAAGTGTAGGATAATCAAAACACTAACAATGTCAGGGTGTAAGAAGAGCAGTACATATGATCAGGTGTTATGTCTAGGTACATCATAATTTAACATATTAAGGTACTTGCAGTGTTGCCGAAAACTTTTTAGGCACACAGGCCAATGTGGCCTGTGTAGCGAGATCGTACACAGGCCATTTGTCTTCTACACAGGCCACATGAAACTACTGTGTATACATTGATGCCATAAGGCCATTCAAAACAAAGTTTTATTGATTCAGACAGACAAAATGTATTAAAAAATGTGTTAATATATTGATAATCTTTACATGGCCATAACTTTGCTTCCAATACTAATAGGACTACCTGAAAAAAAAAATCACTTTTGGAAAGCTGAGATCATGGCCGGCCATTGTAGCCGGTGTCTGATGGCCTTACATCGGCCTTTAAAATTTTACATCGGCAAAAGCCGATGTGCCGATGTCATTTCGGCAACACTGTACTTGGCTAGTGGACAAACCAGAGAGGATGAGCGGAGGGGTGTACAAAATGGAACAATGGAACTTACTTGATGCAGTGCTCTAAAAGCTGGAATCCAAAATGACGAATGATTGGATCGTTTTCTTTGCTGGACATGAGGATTCCACATGGCGCACAGAGTGCAGAGGTTTCTTTGAAATTTTCACAGGCCTGGAACAAATTGCAATAGCATTGCTAAAAACGGCACAAATAATACATACTAGTATAATCTATAGACTACCTTTTTCTGTTTTTCCTTTGAATAAATTGTATATGATGTTATGTGTGTAATGTAATATGTGTGTAATGTAATATGTGTGAGTGTAATATGTGTGAGTGTAATATGTGTGAGTGTAATATATGTTATACCCCCTACCCCCATCAAACACCCCCCCCCTTCTATCCCAAGTGTCAATTATGTGTCCACAGATGGCAAACTGGTCTGACAAAAAGTGTCTCACCCACTCAGAAGTCAGATCTCCCATAGGTTTAACACTAAAGGCTGAAATTGACGAAATATCCACACTAGTACTGTTCATGTTTGTCTACAGATTGGAAAATGAGAGGTTTTTTGGGAAGGTCTACTTTGCCCATTGTTTTAGGGGGGGGGGGGGGGGTACTAGATGGAAATAGATGGTATTTACGTCATTGGGACAGAAAACACTTGAATTTTGTGCCAATGAGAAATATTCTTGTATGGGACTAATATTTCTACCCTAAAAAAATCATAGAAACCCGAACCCCACATCTTCCCTACGGCCACTACTGGCACTAGTGACTAGGCCTACGTTCAACTTCAAGACAGTTCGACTTTCTCTGTGACCCTCCCCCCCCCCCCCCCGCTTCCAACAGCAACGGAGCTGAAGAGGGGTTGACCCCCCCGGGGGGGGGGGGGCACTCTCACATTTATGGATACCATGTGCGTACGTCACCCTGAATTTAACCCCATTTTCCCGGGACAACCCCCCTAAAATGTGTAGAAATTACCCCTTTTTAGTGGGACACCACCCTAAATTGGCCAAAATGCACCCCCTTTTTGCGGAATACTCTTGATTGGGCAAAATTAGACCCCTTTTAACGGGATACCCCAATAAATTGGTAAAAAAATTGGCAAAATTAGACACCTTTTAGCGAAATACTCCCATAAATTGGCCCCCTTTTAGAGGGATACCACCCTTGATTTGACACAAATTCTCCAAAAGTATACCCCTTTTTACAGAAACTTTTCCATGTATTGGTTGGATATTCTTGGTCTATATACATACCCCTTTTGCTCCAAAATAACCCAAAAAGGACCCCTAATGGCGGGTGGGACACAAAAAGGACCCCTTTCCCGGGTTTTTGTGTACGCACAGTAGTTAGGCCCTATTATACCTACTATACGGGACTAGCACATCCTGGTACCTCAGGTAGTCGGGGGCTAAACCCCATCTCCTTATCAGCATAATCCCCTCTCCTCACACCTAGAATAAAGGTGCTGATAAGAAATTCTCCCATGATGCACTGCTCTGGAGTCGGGGGCCTATAAGGGAGTGATCATTTTTTAACAACAGGGGGGGGTGGTTTTCTGCGCGGAGCGCGTGAAATTTTTTTCACCCCCCCCGGTCAACGGGTCGACATTTTTTACCCCCCCCCCTACGGGTCGGAAAGCGGCGCGCACGCGGGCCCTTTGAAGCATAGTAACGCGCGGGCTTTTTGGCCCAAAACAGGTTAAATTTTTTTGACCCCCCCCCCCCAAGAGGGGTCCAAATTTTTTACATCCCCCCCCGGTCAAGGGGTCCAAATTTTTTCGCCCCCCCCCCCCAAACCAACCCCCCCCCCCTGTTGATAAAAAATGATCACTCCCTAACCACAATGCATTGCTCTCAGCCAAGATGGCGCCCCCCCCCCACCAGCCTAATGCGCCAGTCCCGTATAGATCGTAGAGGGAGTGCCGCCCCCCCCCCCCCCCCCCCCGGGTTGACCCTCCACCCACCCCTAGTCGAAGGCCCATTCCACTCACAGTCGACAACGCACCCCCGGGTCAAGGGTGGACATCGGGGTCGGGAATTACTGCTATTGGAAAAGTAACCCCACCCTACCCCAAGATAGTAATGAAAATTCATTGACTGCCTCGCCCCTGTCACTGGGCTCATGTTGCAACTGCAACTTGAACGGGTGTGTAAGTGCCCGGTGTAAGTGCAACTGCAAGTACAACTTGGGATAACTTGTGCAAGTTCCATGCCTGATGCCGGCATATCGATGCCAGTGAGCGATAATACAAGTAACCACTAAATACCAACCTTGTATGCCTCTAGGCGCTGCCATTGCGGCGTCAGGGGATTCATCATTGCTTCCACAGCAGCTTTTAGCTGTGGAGCAATAACTTTCACTTCTTCATCTAGTGACATTTTGATGAAATCGGCACGCTTGTGCCAGACACCCTTGTCCCTGTGTTAACCGCGGAGCTTTCCTTTGAAATCGGTAGATGGCGCCAATTTTCTGTTTGGATGGGATACGCTAGGTGGCGGTATTGCATGCCGGATAACTTAAATTCGCTTTGGTGCGGCTACTTTGTCACACCAGAGCTTTTTGCACACGAGGTCAGAAGTAGTATAGTCTACGTGCTTCAACCTGCCTTCGCCCAGCTATTAGATTAGCGGCTAAACTATCATGTTCAAAATAGTGTCAACAAAAAAGAAGGAAAAGAAACGGCATTCATTCGCTTGGTGAATTACCAGACTATAGAATGACCAATTTTCCACGGGAAATTTTGAGGTTCTAAATAACCAGGCTGATTTAAATTACTTATTTTGGTCAGAGACATGAATTGGCCCTGTTTTGGTAGATAACTATAAATTCCAACTTTTGATCCCCATCATTTCTGAAAAGTCTGCAATTCACAACGCAGTATATTAATGGGTATTCATTGTTCAACAAGATAACGCCAGTTAAAACATTGAAGGCCCGTTTATTACAAAGAAAACAGGTTTTTATTATCTTGTACATTACACCTGTCAAATGGGCTCAATAACTTCGTCCGGATCCTTTTTTTCTATCCGGTATCACAAGTTATTAATGTATATATGTACATGAATCCAATCCCTCTTCGCATACGTTCATTATAAGCAGGCTTAACAGTCACATTACAGAATATTCTATAATTTTATAAGGTGGAATACTTATTACACAATTGATGACATTGCCTCAGCAACAGGTTTCACTTTCATCATTCTGCTTCTGATGGGGATGATATACTTATTAATTCTAACAAGAACAAACCCAAACCAATAGTAAGCTCTTGAATATGGCTGACACACACATGCATCAGATATAAACTGGGAATAATATATCAGCACAATGATGCATATCTCCATTGTCTACAACAGATGTGGTATCTGAATACATGATTTCCCTCCAATCATTCTATTTTCTATAAACCTAAAAGGATTTAATCATATGTACCGGTACGTATACTTGTACTGTAGTATCCAAAATGTCCATTCCGATGCACTTTGAAGTTTCACTCTTCTCAGCTCCAAGAAGAACGATTCCCCGCTAAGACCAGAATTAGTCTCAAGTCATTCATACACACATACTTGCATCAGTTCAATATTAGCCTATAAATGCTCGTGTTCACAACGCCTCCTCATGTATCAAGTACTGGTGGGAATCATATCAAACAATTAAGTCAAGTACATAATAAACTTGGTATCATTAAATATAACCCGCACCCATAATATATTGTGATATTCACCAAGGGGTCCCAAAGACCTCCCGAATTCATATTTCATTTTATAAACAGGTTAACATAAGTGTTAAAGACTTAAATATAATTCCTTATCACTCCCCCATTCCAAACATATTGCCCATCTTCCCTGCTGCACCTTGTTGGAATTGACGCATCATATTTTGTAGACCTGCCATGCCACCTGAAACAAAGCAAAATCAAGATCAAGTATGAACCGTTCGCCAAAAATAATCAAAATCCATTGGTGGCCCAATAAGACAGATCCAGTCAAGTAATTAATTGGAATAATATTGATGAATACAAAAAATAGTATTCTAGAGATAATTACATTAAGCCTCAAGGATGTGACATCCAATTTGTTCAAAAATGATGTCGCAATTGTAATATTTGAATACGTCAATTATAATACAGCGTATGTACCACGATGGAATTGTTTCATTATTGTTCTGCAATAGGACACTTACCCATTTGGTGGAGAACCCTTGGGTCCATCATCTTGGCCATTTGGTGGTTTAATTTGCTGATTTGGGCAGAATTGACGTTCTTCGCCATGTCTCCTCCTGAAAGTAGATTAAACAGCAATCATAATGACGAAAGACAATGTGCTTTAACAACAAAGAAAGAAGAGGCAAAGTGTGACATACACATTATGTTCATAATCCATCTGTACATAAAAAAGCAGGAAACCCCAGGAAAAAGATGGAATTCCTACAATAGTAAGAAAAGTGAACCACTTTATGTGAGACCTACCCTTGAAGAGCCCCTTGATGCCGCCCATCTTCTTCACCATCTGAGCGAACTTGGTGTACTGTGTGAGCAGCTCCTGTACGTCCTTCTGCGACACACCCGCTCCCCGCGCCACCCGAGCCACGCGCCCCGACTGCCGACTGAACAGCTTGGCGCCCTCATGGCTGTCCAACTCTGCAGGAATGAAAGTTGATATAAGAACATGCGCGAAACAGTTATTATTCACTCCGCAAGAAAAGGAGATTTTCGAGAAGGAGGGGTTAGGAGTAGTAGTGGTTTGAGAGCCGACCTACCCGAGTCATTCATGCTGTCCATGATGGTCATAAGCCGTTTTAGTCGGGCCACAGATTCTTGTTCGTTTCCCTTTGTCATGAAGTCACTGCCAAGTCCAGGAATCATCCCCTGTAAAACCACCAAACTGGCTATCAGGGAGTGCACTAGTAATATACACGCTCCTATTGTTTTCTATTCAACTATATTTCAAGGCCTATGAACTACACAAGAATTATGTTACGGTACTATTAAATGCCATACATTGGAGACAAACGATGGATCATACTCGGGGAAATAAGTCATAGCTATTTGTACGGAATCTACTTTTGCCCTTAGTATGCTCCGTTCTTCCTAAAATAAGATCCGCATTTCGAAACGAGTCCCTAACTTACCATGATCTGACTGAAGGGTCCCATCTTCATGATGTTCTGGAACTGTTCGTACATGTCGCGAAGCGTAAACTGACCTGGAAACATATCATTGTACCACATTACCGTATTCGACGTAATAAGCGCCCTGGGCGCTTATAAAATAATTTTTATGGCATTTTAAGTACTTAAGAGTTTAATTGTCTCTAAAATTGGAAAATTTGAGCCTTTGTTCTAGTCTAAAAATGCCCCAAAAAGGGGAGGGGGCGCTTATTAGGGGGAGGGCGCTTATTACGTCGAATACGGTATATTAATTATCGGTAACTTGCATAAATCACCATATGTTAATTTTAGCTACTAAAAACGTTAATACATGTACAATTTCTTGGCAGCTGAATTAAGGTTATCGATTTATCAAAAGCCACTTACCATGCCTTAGCTTCTTGATGAGCTCCTCGTTGTCCTCAAGTTTCAGTTCTGTTACTTTGTCGATCAGGCCCTCGATATCACCCATACCTGTAGCAATGGACAGCATGTATAATGTAATGCTAATCTTATCATTCTAAATACAGTGTTAGTGTGGGGTAACTTCATAAAACATATCAAATCATATTTCAGTACCCGTAGTATAATGAAAGACATATGCTTACCTAACAATTTACTGATGAAGGGTTGCACCTTGAACGGCTCCAAGTCATCGATGTGCTCACCCGTTCCGATGAAGATGACGGGACTTTTCGTAGCAGCAACACTGCGTCAGATATAATGCATTTGTGAGGCTTTATTTGAATACAATGGGAGTCCGTATGAAATTGATACCTCTTAAAGCTCTATCTAAAATATTTCATTTAAACTATCTAGCGGTATTTAGTAGGCAGTACCGATGTGATCCATATAATTATATGTTTTTTAGTTACTTACGCGCTGAGAGCTCCTCCTCCCTTGGCGTGACTTTCCAACTTTGTGATGATCACCGAAGCCACATCTACTTTTTCTTTGAAAGCTTTAGCCTGGATAATATGTGTATGTGTAGATTAGATTACATGTGAAAAACGTATCGTATTCATTTTAATTGTAAAACACTTGGACTTCTATCTTTACGTAATCACCTTCATTACAATTATGCCCCGAAGCAAAATAATCCAATCCAGGCCATCTATAGACAATCGCTGTTATTTCCAAGGAACATTCCTGTAAATATCAGACTAAACTATCTACCAGTTACATTGAAGGAGCGCATGGCATTATATCTAACTTACCTGACCCTCACAAGCCTGACCAATAGACGCGTCCATCACGAAAACAATGTTATCTGGTTCCTGAAGAAGAATGGGGGAGAATTTACCACAGAGCTTTAGATTGTCTCCCTATCCATCAACCAACGCGTCTAAGTTTGTTTTTTCCAGGATATAAAACAGTATCGACCATCAGAATTTTATGATTTTTTAGGAGAGTGATTTGTTCAGATCCTTAACAATACAGACACTTTCATGTCAAATATTCAATAGCATTTTCACCTTTAATCAAAATAGAAAACCAGTCGATTAACTTACGACAGCATTTGAGACTTGCAACATCTCTTCAAACAGGGAGTCTTCTTGTTTGTGCCGTCCACTCGTGTCTACAATAATCAGCTCGAAGTTCTCTGCCTTGAATTTGTCGACACCGTCTTGTGCGATAACCACAGGGTCCATTTCTGTGTAGCTGTTATACGAAAGATGACACTTTTATACAAATATACAATGGGGACAAAAGTATAAATTATCTTGAGAAATGATGCCATGGAAGGAGGCATGAGAATTTTACAACCAAGTACTTGCTATAGGTATGCCCGTATGCATATACTGTATATGGGTGTATAATGTTATTAGAGTGATATAGTTCTGCGTTATGTGCCACGCCCACTGTTGACTCTGTTAGTTCCCCAAGTTGTTTGAACATTGTAATCAGGTCTTAACCCCTTACCGGTACATAATGAAATACTAACCTCCCATAGAAGGGAATTCTGGCTTTTGTGGCATTCTGTTTGATCTGGTCGAAGGCACCAGCACGGAATGTATCTGCGCATACTAAGCAGGACTTCCAGCCTTTTCTTTGGTAGTAATATGCCAGCTTGAAATAGAGATAGAAATACCGCCATTAGTTAACACAGTGATAAAGTCTATGTTTTACATGAATATGGGGGCGCATGCACACGACGTTGCATAATCGAACAGGTGTTCTTAGAAAAATGTCAGTGCAACAACAAACTTACCTTTGTACAAGTGGTCGTCTTTCCGCTTCCTTGCAAGCCAACAAACATGATGACATTGCTCTTTCCCTTTACGGGTGTCCATGATTTCACGCCTGGATCGATCAACTGTAATATTCAAGAGAAAAGATTCAGTCAATCTTGGAGACGTTATCAATGTATGATGATGAACACTGTATTGACTTTATACTTATCGTCATTTAAATTAAGCTGTAGTAGAGAATACCAATAAGGTGAATATTTCCTTCAGTTATAAGCACGTCAGATGTCCATTAGCAGCTGCCATAATACGGCCATTAGGTGCTGATTGGTGTTAACAAAAGAACTTTTTCGACATTGGTGACTTTACCTTGGTGAGCTCCTTGACAACTGCAGACTGGATCATCCGTCTCTTGTTGAGACCTGCAGCCATCTCATCGAAGTCAATGACCGATCTGGTATGATGGAGAGAAATAGCAGGTTAATATAGGATAAACTATATGTAATCACTGAAACAACCAATGAATTAAAATAATTCTTAATTTCCTCCTCTTTGAGCCGTAGAACAGATCATTGTGATCCATTTTAAATCATAATGCTGATTAATTTGTAGAAAGTAGAAAAACCAGCGACATTTTAGACAGAAGACCAACTGGATGTGCCGCGTCCTCCTTATTAAACGTGAACCCCTTAACGCTTAGCTATAGAATTCCTTTAAAACGTCATTTTAAACGTGATCTGCACTAATTACATCGAATACAAATGCCAACGCCCATTGATACTGTCTCTGTTGTATTTCACGAGTGAAGGCTGGGGCCATATCCCACGAAGCTGCAGGCTGAGTGAGATATGCCCCAGCCCCCACAATGTTTATTTTTTATTTGAAGCCATTTAATGAAAAAAATCTTTCCCAGCCCATTGTATACAGCCACATTATATTCAATGGGGGGCATTGAATACGGCCCTTCAGTGCTAAAGCATAGGGAATCTTGTATTCCAAAAGGATAAAGTATTTATATTGTTCCTACCTGACATTCTCCCTCAGTTTCTTGACGAGGGTGAACTTAACATCTGCTTCAAGAAGTGCTCTGCAGATCTCATTTAGCATAGAATTTAACACCTGAAACAAACAACTCATTATTGAAATAAGACATCAAAACCACCATACAAAACATGAGGAATAAAGGACAATCATAGAATCCCTTCACCCCAACAATATGTATACGGTACACACAAAACCATAAACCACTCCGGAAAACGAAATACCTTTAGGGCCGAGTCATTTATTACTAGCTGTGAGGGGAGCTTTTACCAAAACGGCAATTTCCCCAACCCCCATCCCCTACCAATAAGGCGAAAGTTATCTCGACCCCCCGCCCCCCCCCCCCCTTCCCACTACCTTCGGATTTTGAGAAATGACTCCCCCAATAATCGGATGCGCCTTTGGAATCACGTGTGCTCGTGACTACCTATTAAAATGCACCTTATTCCATCATGAGTTTCATGACCCCCCCCCCCCTCCCCCCAGCTGCTGGGCGGGTAGGTCATAGTAAAAAAAAAAACGGGCCCTCGGTAGGGGTGAGGGGGGGGGGGGGGTATTGTTGGGAGGACAAAATCAAAGACAGTCCATTTAAATACCTGCGAACACGCAGGATTCCACAGATTTTAGGGGGGGGGGGATTTCTATCTGAACGTAGAGGGGGGGGGGGGGGGGGGAGGCTCGAGGGAAAATCCACGAAGGTCCAAACCCACCCCAGCTAGTATTGACTCGGCCCTTACCCAACCCCATTTAGTTTAGGGATGTGTAAAAAGCAGAACACAAGTCACAACCCAAAAACCAACAACACAGAAATACTTGAATTAAAATTTTGATGCAAAATGGCCACGCCTACAATTTTACCCCTGCCTAGCTAATTTAACTTGCCCCGGTCGGCCAGTGGAATTACTGTATTACATGTAGCTCACTTCTATGGATAATGCGTAAAGTCTACATTACCTCTTCATTGATGACAGTCGCTGAGCCCAGTGAGCGCAACGCTGATGTGATTTTACGTCCAAGATCAGCTAAAACCATCTTGACAGATTTTTACTACAGGCGTAGCCTGAGCGATAATAGGTGAACACTACTGATTCGCACTCTGCCGAAGTCGATATTTTGGTCGTCCACACCGCTTTTCTTCAAACTATAATACTTTCCTCACTATCTAGTCATAACAGAGTGAGGTAAGATTCATTTAAAGCACACAAATAGTCCAGAATTTCTAGTAATACGATGTCATATGTTCCAAAACAAGTTCACATTTGCCAGCGTGTATTTTCCGCCGTATTTCCCAGAATACACCCTGGCATCACCAACAAAAATTTATTGTGGAAATGTTTAATAAAGATTCAGGTCTTAACTGGATGTAAAATATAGAAAATATAATTTTCTGTCGGGTCTAAGTTAGTGGGATACACATATACCCGACTTTTCTCTCAAAATATGTTATTTAAAAAAAGTTTTATACCTTACTAAAAGATTTATCGTTGTGAGATGCTAATTCCTAATCAAATCGATAGAGGGCGCATGAGTTTTATAGGCGCGTTCGACGAATTCCAGTGGTCACCCACTGTTCGGGATTGTAGTGAATTGTTACCCGGTGGATGTAGGGCCATACAATAACAGGGTTTGGCATGTGTCTTTTTTTTGGGGGGGGCTGGCTGGTTGATGTGGCTGTAGTTGCATCCTTATCACCCTAGTTTATCTAAGGGAGTGCTCATTTTTTAACAACAGGGGGGGGTAAAAAATTTGGACCCCTTGACCGGGGGGGGGGGTAGAAAAATTTGGACCCCTCTAGAGGGGGGGGTGAAAAAAATTCAACCTGTTTTGAGGGAAAAAGCCCGCGCGTTACTATGCTACAAAGGGGCGCGAACGCGCGCGATTTTCGGCCTGTCGGGGGGGGGGGGGTGAAAAAAATTCGCGCGCCTGCGCGAAATCTCACCACCCCCCCCCTGTTCTTAAAAAATGAGCACTCCCTAATCTGAACTCGTTGATGCAGGCCGATCTGGTGGGGCCCTGTCTTAGTTAGTGTCTACACACGTAGTTTGTAGAGTTGGATGCTGCACAACTATATCACCCCTGCTGAGTGGGATGTAAAAATAGAGAATTAACTCTCTTGAGGTGGCGAGGGGTTCTGACAAATTTAAAGGGGGGTAGATTCCCCCCTCCTCCATTTTTTTATAAACAAGTTTTTTGTTTTTTTTAAGAACAAGATTTTCTTTATTCACCAGAGTAGTTTATCAATTTCTTTCTGTAGAAGGGTTTTGCAAATTCACACAAAAGAGCTGTTGTTGAGTTAATAACTACTGATGACTCCCTGAAAATATTAGAACTGTGGTGGTGGTGGCGGGGGGGGGGGGGGCCAAAGCTCTCTGACTACCGTAGTTTTATGGTGAATACTTACAGATCATTACTTTCAGGGGAGGGGGCGGGGGTCGAGCAACAATTATTATGGTCAGTGATATGAAGCGATAACTTCAATTTGGATAAGTGTCAATTGTTAAAAAATAAAAAGTCGATAGGTTGGTGAGTTTAGAAAGCTCTGCTTGGGGAGTGCTCATTTTTTTAACAACAGGGGGGGTGGTGAGATTTCGCGGGGAGCGTGCAAAATTTTTTTACCCCCCCCGCGAGAGGGGTCGAAATTTTTTACCCCCCCCGGCAGACCGAAAATGACGCACGTTCGCGCCCCTTTGTAGCCTTAGTAACGCTCGGGCTTTTTCCCTCAAAACAGGCTGAATTTTTTTGACCCCCCCCCCCCAAGAGGGGTCTAAATTTTTTACCCCACCCCCGGTCAAGGGGTCCAAATTTCTTATCCCCCCTCCCCCAAATCCACCACCCCCCCCCCCCTGTTGTTAAAAAATGAGCACTCCCTTGATTCAAGGTTTATATAGTTCCCCCTTTCTTACACTCAAGATACCGGTACACCCTACGTTTTAGGCTTCAATCTATGCCGCGACATTTCTATATATCACAAAGTGAACACTAAACACTCTATGGGCAGTTAATATGTTTAATTCAGCATGGCCATAGTATAGCCTATCACAGATGCATGTGTTTTTAGAGGCAGTGTACGAAAACAAGCAGTAGTCTCCTTTATAAACTTCAGACGAAAAATAGCAATCATTGAATCATATGCATGTCAATTCTTCTGACTGTTGTCCATCTATTTTACTTTCCACTGGGAAAGATTGTCCGTCAGGCAGTACTTGCCGTATATTCATATTAATTCTCGAAGTTCTGAGATAGTTCCAGAAATCAGCTACTTCAAGACCAATCAGAATTTCATCTATCTCATTGTTTAGATCGTCCACATCCTTAGTAAAGTCGTTTCCGTCAAGGCATCTACTAGCAGGTTCTGCACATATGGTGGTCTCACAAGGCCTCTTGAGTTTCACCATGTATTGATTGACATCACATGAGTCCGGGAGTATCTTAGGAATGGCGTGATATGACAGGCGGGCAGGCCCTTCCATAATAGCCACATCGCCACTGCGTAAATACATAGTAATAGGTTTTGTTTCTTTGGTTGGACCCCCAAGCATGAAAAGTGCAGTTTGTCCAAAGCTGAAACAAGAGAATAGACTTCAGGTAAATGAAGGAAGGAAGTTGGTGTATAGTAATGTTACACGTGCACGCTTTGTTGGGGCTGGAAAGGTATTTCAACAGTGGGAATCTATGACCTCTCTCTGTAAAGTACACGATATATAGCCATATAGGGGATATGTGAATTCAATGAATAAAGTACACGAAACAATGTCATACGTTACACAAGAAAGACATACATGTATCAGTTTAAGGTGTCCACAAAGCTGATAATGAATTTCCTGTGGGTTTTACCAGTATATTCTCACCTGATAGATAAAAGTGGTGACTGGTGGTCAAGTTCCGAGTGGTCAGTGTGACCTGCTAGGGTCGAATCTAAGTGGTAGTAATTTACAATGGCTGCCTCAGGCTTGTAGTAAGACCACCCTAAACATGTGGATATATACTGCGACAAAGTCCGCATATCCTTGGGCATTGGTGTCACTCTTTCAGAGCTGTATTTCTAGAAAGAATAAGACATATTTAATACATATACATGTAGAACTTGACGAGTGATTTTTATATAATATGATCGCACTGTTGACTAATTTTAATACATATCAATAAATATGCCTGTCTGGGAATTAAATTCATAAAAGATAATACATGTAAAAGAATCCATTGACATCAGGTTCATGTTAGGGTACTACAATAAAGATACATATTTATTTTGTTCGTATGTCTTGTCCATCTGTGTCATGTTTTCGTTATAGCTGTCACAATGAGCTAGGACTGATTAGAGACCGTGAATGAATGATATAGCTATAAAGAGTCTGAAACTGTACCTTGGTATTCCAATCATGATGATAACCAAGAGTTACCCAGCGTAGTTTGTGCATTAATGTTTTCGTAAATAGATTGGTATCATGTCTACAAAGGACAGAAAAGCAACGATTAGTTATTGGTTATTCTGATTGACCATTACGGTACCTTAATCTGAATACAACAGCTGTGAAGGCGTGGACAAGGGACACAAGGTGAAGTAACATTTAATAATGTTATTTAAAAATTAAGTTCATTATTATAAAATAGAAAAAAATAACCACTAACAATGTGATACGAGTAACAGTGTAAGCCTATATGATGCAATCTAAATTTTGACTGCATTTTGATTACCTTTGTCGAATACTTTCACGCCAGATACTAAAGTTGGTCTCCATCTCCATATGAGCTTCTAGATTGCTGACATTGGGCTGAAGTGGGTAATCTTCCAGACATCGTTTTATCCAATAAGACTGGTATTCATCACGAAATGGATTCCTTATGAATGTGAATCCTATGATAAAATGTTGTACATGTATTAGTAAGATGATGCATTAACACGTACCATACAACTTTTCTTCAAATGGGTGATAACCATTCCAAAGACACTTGTTTCAATCTGTGAGAACATTTTTGTTCGCAGCCCTCACAATCATGCGTTCGTTGTTCTCGGCACCAGATAGTTTTCCTTACTCTAAGTAGGATTAGGTTTGAAAAACTGGCAGGGTTCTCCCCACGCTGCAACGCCGGCGTCAAATTACCCCGGAATCGCCGCTGTTGTTGAATTTGGAAATCAATCAATTAGAACAATTTTAGAGCTTATTATCCAAAAGAAAACAAACTTTTATGCATCAATTCGGATGCGCTACGATCAATTACTAGCAATAACCCTTGTATAAGCCTCATGCTCATCTTAAGAGAATCCTATAAGCCGCATCTGGGGTCTGACTACAGCTACTGCTACCTCTACCCGAGAATTTACGGTGCAATTTTTGAGTCTGTTCAGAACCCTGACTGGTAGTTTATATGTCATGTAGTTTTACTAGAAGGAAGTTGACAATTGAATATACCGTAAATTCCCGCGTATTACCCGCATCTTGCGTATAACCCGCACCCCCAACTCAGGAGAATCCTATAACCCGATTTTGGATATGAAAATCTCGATTTTAATACTGTTCTATAGTAATAAAAACCCTCGTATAACCCGCACCCTATATAGGCATGTTTGGTATCAAATGAAAGCTGGGTTTGATTCGCGTACAACCCGCGGGTAGTACACGGGAATTTACGGTACTGGTAGCTGATGTTTATTGATAGATTACTGATGATGAACAACGTGAAAGCAAAGTTTTATATATTTTCTGGAATATTCTCTCCAAAGCATAGCACCCTTGCTTCGGTAAATGTGTAGGAGCGGGTTTTCTATCTTCTATATCCATCAATAGTTTTACACCCAGACAGACAAGAGACACCATTTGATCTACCATGATTTTGCCCTCCACCATCACGTCACCCTCATTGAACCAACACTCGTTCCTGGAACAAATTGTTCTCTAATGTAGTTTTCTCGCCGTGAATATGACCCTAGCTGTCGAAATGGCGTTAAACCCTCATTACTCACTAACTCACTCCAGAGCATAGCATATATAAAACAAAGCAACCCCATTCTGTGCCTCTACATGGGTACCAACAATTTTGACCACGTCGTTGTGTCGATTTTTAGCAGAAGGACTGTGTCAATGTGTCGATTTTTAGGTACATAAGAACTTACATAAAACTCCCTGAGGGTCGATTTCTACCCCTAATTTCCCTGTGTCCGTCGATTTTTAAAAGGACCTAAAAGTGCCGTGTCGCTTGTGTCGATTGTTATCGATGTAGAGGCACCATTCTGAAAAGGTCTTACCTGGAAACATTGTATGTGTGGATACCTTCCATTCTTCAACCGGTTTGAGACAAGCTAACTATGATATCCCTGGGGAGGGCTGCAGTTGCGATGTGATGATCTGGAAGGAAACTTGGAGGCATCAGGTATAGATATCAACGCATTGATAGAAATTGTCAGGGCCTCCATTACGCTGGCTGCCTGCATGTAGTATAATACACGCAGGTGTAGGCTAAAATATTGCCTGTCAATCATCCAGGTTCAAGCCCTTTATCGTTTATGCTAGGTGACACCTCTGTCTTCTACTATATTTTCCATAATGCAAATCGCCACCTGCGTCAGATTTTGGCCTACACCTGCGTGTACTATACTACACGCAGGCAGCCAGCGTAGGCCTCCATGTCTCTGAACTTGTCATGGGCACGAAAGTAAACTATACTACTTACTAGGGTCGTAGGCGGGGTCGTAGGGAATGCTCATATCTATAGTAACGGGGGGGGGGGCAGACAGGAGTAGATGGAGATTACATTCCTGTTATGATATAAAGGACGAGTCACTTATTGCCAGCGAGGGGTGGGGGAGCTTGGTGGATATGGGGAGGGGGGGGGGTATGATGAAAAACAAGCCTCCATGCAAAAAGCTAAGCTGTTACTCCTGCCTTTTTTGTTAGACATTAATCGGTATCATGTCTTTTTCTGGGCAGTGCAAATGCACATGGAGCTTGGTGCTAATCTCCCAATGTAACCCCTAGCTTTTCAGGAGGTGTACCTCATAGAGTTCCAGTACCATGGGGCTATACTGATCTTAGGATACATACACAGTGCCCACGGGGGTCAGATGTGGTCGCTACGCTTTCACGTTTTGTCACTGCCTCCTGCTTAGCTGCGCACATTGAGACAAGTCTCTTGTGCTACTCAGTTTACCGACCTCAGAAGGATAGAGAGCTGAGTCAACTCAGGCCGGGAATCGAACCCACGATCTTCAGATCCTAATTGAGCTTTCAACCTCGGCGTCCGCCGGGGTACCAGCTGCCTTGCCACACAGCTATTCAGATCCGTGAGCGAGCGCGCTACCGATGCGGAGGAATAGGGCACACTCGTCCCCAGTGACATTGGCGAGGCCGTTAGGCCGAGTGTCTCTGGGACACCCTGATTAGCATATTTGCTGGGCTCCACAGGGCGGAAGCTGGCATGAACAAAGTCGCCGTGATCAGCTACAGTACTTGGTCACGTGACCCCGGGCCCTGGGAATATTTTCCGCAAATTGCAGCTATTCCACGTTGTCATTCTACAATTTTGTAACAAATGAATGTGAATATGATATAATATTCATTTCCCATTACTTATACCCTCATGCTTTTTTTCAAATTGATGCAAATGCTGTTGTTTGATGGTCGCTGAATACACGTGGAGGAAGCCATTTTGACAACAAAACAAACAGCTTCAGTTTTCTGATTGCACCCAAAAAGAGTCCCATGTAAATCCATGTATAGCACCATGATTATACTCCAAATACACACGCCCTAAATTTTAATTTTATATATATATATGACCCAATTAATTTAACACACTTTAACATTCTTCAAAGAAATAATTTGGCGTAGAATACAGAGGTGGTTTTGATGTGAAATGTGGCATGTCCCAGTGTCACTCGCCCTGACGGGCTCGCCGAGTGATGCTGGGCTCGAGTTTGGGAATAGGGGTCCAAATTAAATACAGTGGGCGATAATATAAGACATATTCATATATACGCTACAAACCCATCTTAGAACATATCCTACCTCTTTTTCATCGGCTTTTGCAAAATCGATTACATTACATAGATCGGGTGGTGGCTTCCTACTTTTGTAATACTTGAAATGAACTTTAAAATGATCTTCAATGTCTGTCTTGGCTTGACAAGCAGCCCAGTATACCTCCCATGTGCACGGCACAGCCTACCCCACACAGCCTGTTCATATATGCGCCCTACGGACCATGTGGTGTGTGGTGCACATGGAGGCTATGTAGTCTGTGTGGTGCATATGGAGGCTATATGGTCTGTGTGGTGCATATGGAGGCTATGTAGTCTGTGTGGTGCATATGGAGGCTATGTAGTCTGTGTTGTGCACATGGAGGCTATATGGTCTGTGTGGTGCATATGGAGGCTATGGTCTGTGTGGTGCATATAGAGGCCCGAATAGTCTGTGTGGTGCACATGGAGGCTATGTAGGTGTGGTGCACATGGAGGTTATATGGTGTGTGTGGTGCATGTAGAGGCCCCAATAGTCTGTGTGGTGCACATGGAGGCTATGTAGTCTGTGTGATGCACATGGAGGCTATATGGTCTGTGTGGTGCATATGGAGGATATGAAGTCTGTGTTGCGCACATGGAGGCTATATGGTCTGTGTGGTGCATGTGGAGGCTATATGGTCTGTGTGGTGCATATGGAGGCTATGTAGTCTGTGTGGTGCATATGGAGGCTATGTAGTCTAGGGCCCTAGACGGGGGGCTGCTGTGTCACTTGTCGATTTTAAGAAATGCCAATGTCCCTTGTCGATTTTAAGAAAAGTGTCTTGTCCATTGTCACTAACACTGTAAAAACGTCACTAGCCCTCATGTCACTTGTCGATTTTAAGGAATGCCTTTGTCACTTGTCGATTTTAACAAATGGGTCTTGTCACTTGTCACTAGGGTCATGTCGATTTGTCGATTTTACCTGTCTGGGTCCCTTAGTCTGTGTGGTGCATATAGAGGCCCCAATAGTCTGTGTGGTGCACATGGAGGCTATGTAGTCTGTGTGATGCACATGGAGGCTATACGGTCTGTGTAGTGCATATGGAGGCTATATGGTCTGTGTGGTGCACATGGAGGCTATGTAGTCTGTGTGGTGCACATGGAGGCTATATGGTCTGTGTGGTGCATATGGAGGCTATATGGTCTGTGTGGTGCATATGGAGGCTATATGGTCTGTGTGGTGCATATGGAGGCTACTGTAAACGTATGTTATTTCGCGCTGTACTTATTTTCGCGATTTTCGCGATTTTCAAAATCGCGAAAATAAGGCCAGCGCAAATATTTATACAATATAGTCCTATAACTTATATATGACAAAATCCGCGAATTCAAGTACACGTGAAAGTGTACTTTGTAGGCAAATCGCGAAAATATACATGCGCGAAATTATATACGTTTACAGTATATCAAGTTCAAGTTCAAGTTCACAAATTTATTTTTTTTCCTAGAGATACAGAGTACATCAATTTATTCAACTGGTCTTCCTGCGTGTCTGCTCTAGGGAGGATAGTGTAGAGAATCCACCTTGATTTATATTTACGCTCTGTGATAACCTTACACTAATAATATTTCTCTACACTTTATCCGTGTCTTAATAATCATATACTTATTATGTTATGGCCAACTCTTAATAACTAACATACATTCATCTATCATTCACTCTATCTTGGGACCGTTCCTACAACATGAGCGTTCATAATACATTGTGGTACAGAAGCGGGGGGGGGGGGGGGGGTAAACATCATAGATAGGTACATTTTACCTGTGACTATTTTCTATTTCCTACTACCGTAAATTCCCTCGTACTACCCGCGGGTTGTACGCGAACCAACCTCAGCTTTCATTTGATACCAAACATGCCTATATAGGGTGCGGGTTATACGAGGGTTTTTATTACTATAGCACAGTACTAAAATAGGCATTTTCAGATCCAAAAACGGGTTATAGGTTTCTCCTGAGTTGGGGGTGCGGGTTATACGCGAGATGCGGGTAGTACACGGGAATTTACGGTAATTCTATTTGTCTCCAGCGTGAATAAGGACACTTTTTCCTTCGAACCATAAATTTAACTGGTCAGACCTCCACGATTTGTGAAAGTACATGAATAAACCCGCCTTAATTCTAGCCTTAAAGTCTTCCTTGCCTGTACACCATCTAATTTCGGCAGGCAGGGCGTTCCACTGTGCCTGCGCCTGGTAGACCGGGTTCCGAATACCGGCCACCAACTTCGGTCTAGCCTGAGCTATCGTGGGCCCGTGGGTCGCTCTAGTCCCTGTAAAGGGGAGCACCTCAGCCTGTCCATTATAAACCAACCTATGGCAGGTTGTACATTGTAAATATATCCGCCTTAAATCAATAGGCAGGGTCTTTGCCTTTACATACAGATCTCTAACCCTCATTTCTCTTGGATCATGTATCCTATATACAGCCCGTATACCCGTGTTGTACAACACTTGAAATCTATACATAGCATTTACCGGTAAACCCGTAGTAAATATCAAACCGTAGTCTATATAGGGCATTATCATTGCCTTTAATATACATAGTGACATGTATTCGTTTATATAATCTCTTATACGTTTTAACAACCATACTTTATGTCTGATTGACATAGCCATGCCATCACCTTGCTCCTCAAAAGTAAAATGAGGGTCAAGTTTTACACCCAGATATTTATATACCTCTACGCTTTCGAGCATGTCCTCTCCTATGTACAAGTCTAACCCAAACTCATTGTCAGCCTCCCGACCAGCCATCATTTGTTTTGACTTTGCCGGGTTTATAGTGAGGCTGTTCCGATTACACCATAAATGTAGCATATCCAGATATGGTCTGTGTGGTGCACATGGAGGCTATATGGTCCGTGTGGTGCATATAGAGGCTATGTAGTCTGTGTGGTGCATATGGAGGCTATATGGTCTGTGTGATGCACATAGAGGCTATATGGTCTGTGTGGTGCATATGGAGGCTATATGGTCTGTGTGGTGCATATGGAGGCTATATGGTCTGTGTGGTGCATATGGAGGCTATGTAGTCTGTGTGGTGCATATAGAGGCTATGTAGTCTGTGTGGTGCACATGGAGGCTATATGGTCTGTGTGGTGCACATGGAGGATATATGGTCTGTGTGCTGCACATGGAGGCTCTGTAGTCTGTGTGCTGCACATGGATGCTCCAATAGTCTGTGTGGTGCACATTGGGTATATGTAGTCTGTGTCATGCAGATGGAGGCTATATTATGGTCTTTGTGGTGCACATGGCAGCTATATGGTCTGTGTGGTGCACAAAGAGACTATAGTGTCTGTGCTGTGCATATATGGAGGCTATATGGTCTGTGTGGTGCACAAAGAGACTATAGTGTCTGTGCTGTGCATATATGGAGGCTATATGGTCTGTGTGGTGCACATGGAGGCTATGTAGTCTGTGTGGTGCACATGGAGGCTATATATATGTATAAGCCAAGCCTGTATAGGGCGATGCATCAAACTGACCATAATATCCACCATGTGCACCACACAGACCATATAGCATCCATATGCACCACACAGACCATATCTAGGCTCCATGTGCACCACACAGACCATATGGCCTACAATGTCATGTGCACCACACATACCATATAGTCTCCATGTGCACCAAACAGACCATATAGCCTACATATGCACCACACAGACAATATAGCCTACATGTGTACGACACAGACCATATGGCCTACATGTGCATTACTCAGACTATAGGCCTCTACCGGGATCGGACTTGTTCCCGCAACCACTCTGTATACACTGACACCAGCAATCTCGTGAGACCTTGGTTCTGCTCTCGTTTTGTAGCCTGTTCCCCGGGAGCTATGGTGTGTGACTGACTGGTCACTGCCTAAGTCTCACGATAGATTGCGAGTACAGAACTAACATGGCCGCCCATACGGAGAAACCAGAGTCATCGCTATACAGCCTTTGTATGCACTGCACATACAACATAGCCCTAGCCCACAAGGACCATATAGCCCCCAGGGGGGCACTTGGTACATTTGTATACACAGGTGTGCGGCTGGCAAGGGTGGTTTTTGTGCAAAATCCCTCAAGCCAAGGGTCAGCTTTCGGCAAAATCCCTCTAGCCAAGGGTCTGTTTTCGGCAAAATCCCTCTAGCCAAGGGTCTGTTTTCGCTAAAATCCCTCTAGCCAAGGATCACCTTTTCGAATTTTCGCCAAAATTCATGCAAAAAGGGTCACTTTTGAGCGAAATCCCTCCAACTGAGGTCAATTTTCGGTAAATTTCT
Source organism: Harmothoe impar (assembly GCA_947462335.1). Lineage (NCBI taxonomy): Eukaryota > Metazoa > Annelida > Polychaeta > Phyllodocida > Polynoidae > Harmothoe > Harmothoe impar. The sequence continues at coordinate 61,552,391 of OX381704.1, forward strand.
TTAAACAGAGGCACTTTTGTCCAAAATCGCTCTAATCAAGAGGTGAGTTTCCGCCAAAATTTCGAAAACATAGGCCCTTTTTACCAAAATCCCTCTAGCCAAGGGTAAGGGTTTGTCAGAGGCTCAGCCGCACACCCGTGACAAAATAAATTTGAGTACCCCCCAGGGATATAGCCTCCATGTGCACCACACAGACCATATAGCCTCCATGTGCACCACACAAACTACATAGCCTCCATGTGCACCAGACAGACTACATAGCCTCTATATACACCACACAGACTACATAGCCTCCATATGCACCACAAGGACCATATAGCCTCCATGTGCACCACACAGACCATACAGCATCCATATGCACCACAAGGACCATATAGCCTCCATGTGCACCACACAGACAATACAGCATCCATATGCACCACACAGACTACATAGCCCACATATGCACCACACAGACCATATAGCCTCCATGTGCACCACACAGACCATATAGCCTCCATATGCACCACGCAGACCATATAGCCTCCATGTGCACCACACAGACCATATAGCCTCCATGTGCACCACACAGACCATATAGCCTCCATGTGCACAAAACAGACAATATAGCCTCCATGTGCAGTTAGAACTAGTAGTAATACTAAATACATTTCAAGTGAGTGGATATAGAAATCAAAAGAGAGCGAATAATAACGGAACATCTCCAATATTATGTAAATATTTATGCCCCTTGCAAGTATGTACTGCGTTAGATATTGAAATTCTTGGGCCCACAGTTCTATTTCCGGGCCCACAACTTTCTGAGGCTGCGAGCTCGGGTGGCCCATGGTCTAAAATATTAGTGTCTACCCCTGAAGTAGGCTCCACGGGCCGTCACTATACCCTCCATGTCAACCACACAGACTACATAGCCTACATAGTCTACATGTGGCTCCAGAGGGGTAAAAGGCGACCCGGCGACCTGGGCTGTTTTCTAGGCGACCTGGCAACTTGGTACAATAATTTAAGCGAACTGGCGACTTTTGGGAAGATATGTCTATAGTAAAAAATGGTCTAAAAAGCGACTTTGTGACTTGGGGCCCTTAATTTCGGCGACTTTCCGACCTGAGGGGGGTACCCCTCTGCGCCCCCCTTCATAGCCTACATGTGCCCCGCACAGTCTACATGGCCTTCATGTGCTCCACACAGACTTCAGGTACATAACACAGACTAGCCTACCTAGCCTCCATGTGTACAACACAGACCATAATAGCTTCTATTTGCACCACACAGACCATATAGCTTCTATTTGCACCAGAAAGACCATATAGCCACCATATGCACTACACAGGTCATATAGCCTGCAGATGCACCACACACACTATATAGTCTCCATATGCATGACACAGACTAATTACCCTTGATGTACACCACACAGACTATATGTGACCCAGCAAGCAAGTAGACCCATCCGCGGGGGAGTTTTAGTAGTGGCTTTGGCCACCAGGGGGCACCAGAACAACTAGGGGAGCGTTCATTATTTATGGCAGGGGGGGGGGCGGGCGTTTGGCAAAACGAATACGTCGAAAAAAAAAGACCCCCCCCCCTCTGAATGGGTAAAAAAAAAAAGACCCCCCCCCCTCCGAATGGGTAAAAAAAAAAAGACCCCCCCCTCCGAATAGGTTGAAAAAAAATGACCCCCCCCTCACCATAGACGTTTATAAATACTTAATAATGGCATCAACGACATACAAAGTCTACATAGTCCTATACTATAACCTATTATAGCATGTGCTTAACCATTATTTGAGGGAGTGGTTATAGGGCATAACAATATGGTGAATATTTTCCCACATGTGGAGAGCGCATATTTTTCTGTTTCCGTGGCACGTTTGATATTTTTGCTAAAAATTTGTGTGATTATTTTGGTTCCCACCTACAAGTCCTGCTAATACTGTTTGGTAGAAGTACCATGAAATGGCCCAGCTCAGGGGCCCCGGAAGGTGGATAAAGTTGGGGGGCCCAGCTCCCAAAGCCAGCTGATGAGTGTGGTTGGAGGGAGAAACAAATGGTTGTTTCGGGGCCACAAGACCCAGGAAAATTTAGGAATTTGACCTTTATATTAGTGGTCTGAAGTCTACCATATGATCCTGGAAAATTTTGTAATTTTGCATTGAAATTGATGTGTTCTGAGAGACTTTGAGGTTGTCTTTCAAGAAAGTTTTAGGAATTTTACCTCGAGATTGGTGTATTCTTGGGTACTCTGAGTCTAGAATGTTCATGTTCCCAAAAAGATTGGCTCCCCCACTTTACTAGCCCCCCAGCCCCCCCCCCCCCTTTCCCCACTACTGCAGCTTAAAACAAAGATGTTTGATGAAGGGATGCTCTTGACATTATAAAAGTGGCAAACCTGAAGAAAATTTTGAAAATCTAGAGGTCAATCGGCCCATTTTAATGTATCCTGGCATTATAACTTGCAGTTAAAGGAACAAGATCACTATTTAAACCTAGCTTGGTTTTCCAAAGGCTAGGATCATTAAGAAATAGGGAGCTCAGGGTGAGAATTTGAAGTTGAACAAAGAGTCACAGGGGAATGTGTCTTTGTTATATAATGGCGCGGATCAATTACAATCGCTTCAGCCATCAATGGAATGCATGGATGTTACGTGCACCATAGTTGATAACCTTTATTTGAGGAAATGCCATAAGGTACCTGCCTTCAATATTCTAGGGTGTGGTCAGTATAACCAAGCCATGGCAATGCATTGACTCCAAAAAAATAAAAGCTTTAAGATAGTGATGTATAACTCACTGATAACCCTGCAGAGCATCAGAAGCAACTTGACCAGAACCAATTATAGAGCTCTAAAAATTCTGATGAGGCCAAGTAGCGATGAGTAGCAATGATTATTCAGTGCCTGATTTCTGTTGCTACATTTCAAGGCATTCGGTACACCGATTTATAGTGGGACGATCATGTTTACTCTATGAGTCTGCTGATTTTATAAGTCCTAGAATCTGTGAGAAGCAGGCAGCTATCAGGGAGATGGTGAAGGTATTCTAAAAAAATTGAGAGCTGTGCAATCAGAACGCTGTGGCTCATTTAGCAGGGTCTGGTACGAGATACCAAGGAAAAGTGTGTATCATGACTAGTGTAATCACACCTTTGACTGGTGGAGTGGACCTAAGCTACAATGTATCAATATTATATGAGGTAGATCTGCATCTTGCATACTATGCATCTGGTCCTCTATTTGGAAGAAAGGCAGGGTCTAGACATGTAGTCAAGTTCACCCTTGCATATGGATGCCAAAACGTGATGGGCAAGGCTAAATTCCAATTAACCCAAACTATTTCGGATACAGTACTGTCATATTTCAGTGCCACAATAGCATTCATCTAACTGCACACTGATAGCTTTGCTGTTTAGACCCCCTACATTCTGTACTCTTCTCGTGTTGAATTATTGCTCTTTCTCCAGTTAATTATTGTTGTTTGAGGAAAAGAAAAGTAGTGAATCATTCAAGTGTCTATTGGTAGGCAAGAAATTTAGCAAAGTTCTACCGTCTTTATGACCCCAATTCGCGACATGTGTCGTGAAATTCGCGTCACGTTGTGTCGAAAAATACCCCCTCCCAAATAAATACCCCTGAAAAAAATGACCCCCCCCCCTCAGAATAGGTTGAAAAAAAAAGACCCCCCCCCTAAGAATAGGTTGAAAAAAAAGACCCCCCCCCCTCTGAATATCCCTAAAAAAAATGACCCCCCCCTGATTTGCACACCCCCCCCCTGGCATAAATAATGAACGCTCCCTAGAGAGTGCATAATTCAATAAAAAAATGCTCTAGGCTAATTTTTTGTGTAGAATACTATAGACTTATTATAATTGTTCTATCTTTACTGCAAACATTCCATATTTGGAATGCAAAAAGAATGTTTTCTATGGAAAATTAGCATATAAGAAATTTTTTGGTTGCCATGGAAACCATTCCATCAGACAAAATGGGAGATAATTGTCCTGGTTTCTTAAGTATCACATCAGTTACTCAAAACTGAAAACAGACTGTTAAAATTCCTTCTAGAACCAAATTTAGACTAAAAAATACCATTTTATTAGGATATTTATCATTGAAACAGATTTTCAGGTATTGATATGTACCAATCTTTGAAGATCAATTCCAACAAAACTACCAGGAGGTTTTTTAGCTCATGATAGCTCATTTTAAAGGGTATGACACTTTAAATACTAATTCCTCCCCGGATGGGTCTTTTCCCTAGCCTGGTCACATCATAGCCTCCATGTGCACCACCCAGACTACATAGCCTCCATGTGCATCACACAGACCATATAGCCTCCATATGCACCACACAGACCATATATCCTCCATATGCACCACACAGACCATATAGCCTCCATGTGCATCACACAGACTACATAGCCTCCATATGCACTACACAGACTACATAGCCTCCATGCGCACGACACAGACTAGATAGCCTCCATGTGCAAAACACAGACTACATAGCCTCCAGGTGCACCACACAGACCATAGGACCCCCTATAGCCTCCATGTGCACCACACAGACCATATAGGACCGCCTATATCCTACAGGTACACCAGACAGAGTAGGCCTATATATAGCCTACAGGTGGACCAGACAATAGGACCCCCTATAGCCTCCAGGTGCGCTAGACAGACCATATATAGCCTCCAGGTGCAATAGACAAGAGTATATATATTTTTTTAAATTAGGCCTATAACCTACATCAAAAATACTGAAATTTCGGTCCAAAAAAGGGGCCCCCTTCAAAATGTGGCATAATGCACCACTGGGGCCCCATTGTGCACCACACAGACCATATCATGGTGAATGGCCTCCATGTGCATGACACAGAGCAGTGGGTCACACGGCGCACATGCAGAGTGCTGTGCTGAGTAGGTCGTATGGTGCACAAAAGAGGTAAAGACTACTGCTGACAAGGCATGTCGCCCATGGGCGCCGCCATGTTTTTTTTACGAGCATTGCCGAATGGTTCGGTTTCCTGAAATCCAACTTAACATCTAATCTACCGTTCGATAAAACTGATGGAATATATCAAAGTGTTTCAACGGGATATATACATACAGTAATCATAAAAGGTTACAAAAATAATTCATTTAGACTTTATAAATTATTCCCCGGAAAGTTCCGAAGTGAAGGACAGACGGCAAAAACACAAAATGGCATCAGCTGCTCGGCACGTTGGTCGGTTATTTGTTGGAAATATCCATTGGACTGTTTCATGTGGTGAGATATTGCATTATTGTTTCACACCTCAATAGTTGTAGTTTATAATAGTCATGATATAGAGTACTGGGGGGTATTTTCGGCCACTTAAGCTTTATTCTGCTACCACATATGGAAATATTCATTTAAAGCAATCTCAATGATTGGTGAAGTGAGTTAAGGTATTATCAACATATTTGGAGAGGTGAGACCAAAATATCAATTTTACTGCCATTGTGGTAAGCAATTGTTGTTTATGCAGGTTTAGGGGGGTATTTTCGGCCAGGGCAGGGTATTTTCGGCCAGGTGGATGATATTTCTGTGTCAATTAAAAGTGGAGTCATATGCAAAATAGGTACATTTATTTAATTTGTCTCCAACAATTAGATTTTGATTCTAACCTCACCTATAAAAAAATGTGAATAGGTTTCAACCAAGCCATTCAGGGCCTGCCCTACATATGGATGATGGTGGTAGGTTTATATGTGTAAGCTCACCCAAAAATGTAGATCTATGTCTCAAAATCTATTCAAAACTGATATAATAAACAGGAAACTACATATTTTCTATACAAACTGCTTCATAAATAATTATCAGGTTGAATATGCATATTCAATGTGTTTGCCAGTTGAGAAAAGCTCTTAGTCATTTTAAAAGGTGCTATGGGTCCTTTTTACAGCATAAATACTGCCTGGTGGCCGAAAATACCCCCCACAGTTGATTTATGGTGCCCTATTTTCGGCCACCCCCTAAACTAGGGATTAATTATATAAATAAATAAAATATCAGCTAAAATGGACAATAGAGCTATAATATACTAAGCACAACCTGGATGTTAATGGAATTTCACTATATGGTAGCCCCTAGACACATGATAGGCTACATTGATGTACTAACTGACATGTTAATGCTATCAGGCTTTCTCAAGCCATAGCGAACAAATATTGAGTTTTCTCTGAAAGCAAGTAAATTTATAGCTGATCTGGGTAGTTTTGGTTCCTTTTTGTGTTCAGGAAAGAAGAACAAGGCTTTGGGCTGTTTGTTTGAGATAACCAAATAATGTTCCTCCCAAAATTTTAATGGGTAGAATCAAAATAATGCCATAGTGGCCGAAAATACCCCCTGGCCGAAAATACCAGCCTGTACTCTAGGCTCTAACTGGGACGAGTTGTCAGTTTGAGTACTATCTACAACAGTGACACTGACAGTGAGACTCACTCAGTGTGGGCGATAATAGATACAGTACTGGCACTTGTAAGCTTTAGGCCACTCAAAAAAAAAAAAAGCTGTTTCTCATCACACGGCAGTGGAAAATATGACGAGGGCGTTTTTATCTTTATTTTATTTTACTGAAGGCTAAAGGAGTAATCATTTTTTAACAACACTGTCAACAGGGGGGGGTGGGTTTCCGCGTGGAGCGCGCAAAATTTTTTACACCCCCTGTGGTGGACAAGAAGAACAAAGTCGGAGCTAAATGTACACGCGCCCTAGCCTAGGCGCCCATTGTTGCCGGTCCTATTGCTTTATTTACTCTCTAGGTGGCGCTACCTTCCTGCGTCCCTGATAGCGTTCCCGCGCTCATACCGCGGGGTTCTAGTCAAACACTACATCTCTCCCCTTGTTTAAATAATGAGAAGAATCACCACTGTATACAATGCTGCAATAAAATGGACATTTTAGTATGAACAGTTTGATAGAGTAACTTGAGTCTTTGAGTAAATAATGATGAGTGTTTAACCCATCCAAATAAAGTCTCTTTTGCAATGTCAATTGTATTCCTTAAGTCCTTTGATTCAAACATATAACCTGAAACATAAGGTACACCTTTCAATAAGGCCAAATTACATAAGGAGTCATTTTCACTTTGGAAATATTCTTTTCCTTTCACTTGTAATTGTCAGAATAACCAAAGTCCTTTCATTGGAAAACATGGCCAGAATATGCAACCTTCACATAGGCCTAATAATCAAAGTCTCTCATCCATCTTAAATAAACACAAGTCACTCTCCCTCTTGAATATCTTGATCTTGGATAGGGGCTCTTCTGGTTCCCCCATAATAGCACTTGGTGTGGCTGGTTCCTCCCCAGACAGTTGAACTGGGTAGGATACACTGGGTCCTCCCCGGACTGTTGAAGCGGGTAGACCGGGTGTGTCCCCAGACTGTTGAAGCGGGTACACCGGGTGTGTCCCCAGCTGTTGAAGCGGGTACACCGGGTGTGTCCCCAGAGTCCTGATTTAACATTGACTCCCACTGATTTAACAGAGTCCTGATTTAACATTGACTCCCACTGATTTAACAGAGTCCTGATTTAACATTGACTCCCACTGATTTAACAGAGTCCTGGTTTAACGTTGACTCCTACTGATTTAACAAGACGTCTCCTGATTTAACAAGACGTCACCTGATTTAACAAGACGTCTCCTGATTTAACAAGACATCACCTGATTTAACAAGACGTCTCCTGATTGAACATTGAGTTGAGCACTGGATTTAACCTGCTCCTGGATTTAACCAACGACTTCAGCATTGACTGGATTTAACCTGCTCCTGGATTTAACCAACAACTTGAGCATTGACTGGATTTAACCTGTTCCTGGATTTAACCAACAACTTGAGCATTGACTGGATTTAACCTGCTCAACTCACAAGTTCACAAATCGAGCATGGGCTGCTGTGGGCATGGCTTCACGATCACAGTGACACTTACAGTCTGACTTGTCTCCAGCCTCACTGCACCCACCTGACTTGTCACACTTGTCCTCCTCGATCTCCATCATCCACACAAATCAATGTCACCCTTGTGGATTGATTTATCCCATCTATTCGTCGCCAGAATGTGGTGGACAAGAAGAACAAAGCCGGAGCTAAATGTACACGCGCCCTAGGCGCCCATTGTTGCCGGTCCTATTGCTTTATTTACTCTCTAGGTGGCGCTACCTTCCTGCGTCCCTGATAGCGTTCCCGCGCTCATACCGCGGGGTTCTAGTCAAACACTACACCCCCTCCCCCCCCATCGAGGGGTCCAAATTTTTTTTGCACCCCCCCCCCCCCCCCCGTCAAGGAGTCAAATTTTCTCACCCCGCCTTTTTCCCTCAAAACAGGTTGAATTTTTTTACCCTCCCCCCCCCCTCAAGAGGGTAACCAGTTGTTTCAGGACCGTGGCTGTTTCAGCCCCGGTCGATTCAGACCCATGGTCATTTCAGATCCAGTCGTTTCAGCCCCATGGTCGTTTCGGCCCATGGTTGTTTCGGACCCACGGCAGTCATTTCAGACCCAAGTGACTGGTACATGTAGGCCTACTTTCAGAAGCAAGGACAGATCGGGAGCAGACATTTCAGAAGCAGTATATTTTGGTAGCAGACATTTTGGAAATGAAAAAGTAGATATTTCGGAAGCAGACAATTTTTTGAAATGTATAGATTGTTTGAATTGTATAGAATTGTTATGATAGATCTTGAAGAATACAATAATTTTGGTTCTAACCTTTCACATAGTTATTATAGACTAGTCTAACCAGAAAGAAAAAAAAAAGAAGGGGGTTAGGGGGCACAGCCTCCGATTTCTAATAAAAACCAACTAGAAGGGGAAAAAAAAGCTGGGTCTTAGGGGGCACAGCCCCCCATATTTGAATCCAAAGACAGGATTAAAAAGACCTCACATGATCACTCCGTGAATGAATTAGAATTTTCTGATTTGATTTATTACCTTGTCAGTAGTGGTACTGCTACTGCAGAAACTATATTGAATCTTTTTGGTATTTTTTGGGGTCTGAAATGACCTGGCCATGGGTCTGAAACGACCATGGGTCTGAAACAGCTGTGGGGCTGAAACGACCATGGGGCTGAAACGACCATGGGGCTGAAACGACCATGGGGCTGAAACGACCGGGGCTGAAACAGCCACGGTCCTGAAACAACTATTATTCCCCGGACTGTGTGAGTGGGTACAGCTAGTGTCACTCTGTGCGGGGTCGACAATAGATTCGACCACTTAGGCACCTCAAAATTTTTCCCTTATTTATAATAAGGGAGTGCTCATTTTTTAACAATAAATTTGGACCCCTTGACCAGGGGGGCAGTCTATACGAAATCCTGCCGAACACCGGCTATAGCCGGCAAAAATTCTGCCGGGCCGGCAGAAACGTGGCTACTGCTGGCCCGCATGACTGGCTGTTATCTGCAGGTTTTTGCCTACATGGCAGTTTTTACGGCTTGTAAATCGGACCAGTATTAATGTTTCTACAGCATAAAATAGAAAGTGTGAATATTTTTTGTAATTTTCTTCACTGATTTACATAATTCAATTGATTTGCATATTTTGTAACATACAGGGTAACACTATTCATTATTAGTGTGAAAAGTTGCCTTTCATTTGATTTTTTTAATAATAATATTTTACTCCGATATCTGGGCCTGCAAAAAATAAGCCTGGCCTGCAAAGTGAAACATCTACAGGACCGAATGTCCTGCATGGTGAAAAGGTTTTCGTATAGACGGGGGGGGGGGGTAAAAAATTTAGACTGTAGTGTAGCCCTCCCAGCCCCGGTAGAGGCTAGTGGGCCTACTCATCTGACTAGCTCAGCCTCTGGCCCAGGCTGGGACGAAGGTAGTTAAGCTTTCCCAACCTACCAACCTGCTACAGCTCCGCCTGGGTAGCCTACGTAACCCGAGCTGGGATCAGAGTACCAAGCTACTACTCGGTGTAGGTTGGGCTGCCGCTGGATAGCAAAAGCTGAGTCAATGCGACCCAGGCTGGGTCGCCAAGCGTAGGAAGGCATAGACGGTGGCACCATCTAGCACAGGTTTTTGGTAGGCTAAAAAAACCAGCACATGTATTTGCCAATCAGCTGCGTCGAAACCCACAAGCTTAGCTCAGTGGGTTTCATCTGAACTAGGCCGAAGGGTACCGTCATATTATTGAGTGCTCTTTTTTTCTTAACTGGGGGGGGGGGGGGGGGGGGAAGTAAGATTTGTGTTTTTTCTAAGATTGAACCTTTTCTTTTCCAGGGGAATTATCAACGTACTTCAGTCAATTTGGACGTGTCAGGAGTGCAGATGTTTTATTTGTAAGTAATACAAGTAGATATACTCCTATTGTCAGCACCCGATATATAGATTATAATTTGATGAACTAGATGCCATATACCCATTGTACATTATAGTTTGATTATGGTATTACCTAAAGTTTGAAACATATGTCCATCATTATCAAGTACAAGCATGCATATATGACACGATCACTATGCATCGTTAGCGGCATTGTGTAAGTTAGACCTCATCACTAAGTCGTTCATAGAGACTAGATATTTAACGCTAATATTTCACATTTCAGAATAACAACACAGGAATGAGTCGGGGATATGGATTTGTGCAGTTTCAAAGTGAAAATGCAGTTCAAGATGTTCTGTCCAAAGGAAACCACACACTAGAGGGCCAACAGGTAAATGCGGTTATTTAATGTTTTAGTTTATATCAAACTTGACTAGATATTAACGCATATCACATACTTTATCGCGACAGGTTAAAGGACCTGTAATCTCTCTGACTTGCACAATTTCTTTTTGCTTACTAAGTCACATATTTCAACAACTGCCAAGCTAAAATGCTGTTCTTTGAATTCTTGATATTTTAGATATGTATGCTTGTATATGTAATGTCCCAGTCGGGTGCCTTTAACGTCATGTTAAAATTCAAAGAGATGTACGATCTTTTCTTTTTGAATTTCAGCTAACAATAAAACCAGCCGTTATGCAAAGGAAATTCAACAGGAGTTAGCAAGAATAAGCAAGCATAGGGACATTAGCTGAGGCTATCTGGTGTTGGTTCATGGAGTAAAAATAAATATGTAAATATGTCATAAATAAATTGTACAACAAACAAAACAGTGTTGATGGAATTGTTTATTGTACCAAACTATTCGACACAATTTTGAATTACCGGTATTATATCCATTAAAACAAGTGCATTTACAAATGCGATAATAGTAGTCATACTACGGGTATTGTATTATGAATCGAAGACTGGATATTGTGTAGGAAGGAATCGTATTTTTTATTTTTGAGTTGAATGTTTCATAAATACTAATGTGTGTACATGTACACGGCATTTGACATAAAGTTGTCTTCTATCTCAAAAGCACCATTTGATCGCTCGTTTAATTGAGCATAAAAAAAACCCAGATTTATACACACTTCAGAATACTACGACAGGTTTTCTGATAAGAGTTGTTGGAACACATCTTCCCCTGGTTGGCGTTGTGTAGCTTCCTTTAAACGTTCTAAGCACAGCTCTGCGGCATCTCCAAGGTTGTGCTGAAATTATAGCGCAGATAGTACATGTAAACCAATCTCCAATGCAAACTTGCAGGCCAGGAAACTGAGCAGTAGGAAAAGTGTGAGGGTTACAAAGTCACAATTTTCGATATTTTATTGAGACTAATAGTTATAATTGATTTTTGGGTCCAAAGCAAAGTAGATGATGGCTTAATAACGGGGAGTTGACAATAGGCCTGGTGTTCATGTGAAAAAGCCTCGTAGCAATATGCATAGCTGGGCTGTTGATACCATGAGTAGACTGGTATGTCTTAATCTGGGTGCCATTAATCATTGGGCCAATCTTCCACAGGGCTATTATAGACAGGACCAATCGCCATAGGACCTATTGTCCACAGGGCTCCTGATCCGTGTACCGGTCTACTCGAGGTATCAACAGCTAGTCATCTCATGGGCGGTCTATCCTAAACAGGAATATCGAGGTAGTAGACAAGTGTCTCAATTGTGGAAAAGGCTTTATTAATGGACAGACCCTCCCAGTTTCTATTTCCAAACCACTACTCTTAAGATCAATTAATATGGATGTAGAGCTTACCTGTAATATATGGAGTCCTTTTAGACTGGTAGCAACAATTTCTTGGAGACCATCACATGTAAGGTCTGCAGCATCCAGGCCCATCACTGGGTCAGGAAAGCTTCGTTGCCATAGCAGCCTAAATTCACCTTCAGCTAGGGAGGTCTTGGCTTTTATTTCTGCGTTGGATGAGTGTTCCGGGGAGGTGGGTAGAGAGGACAGGGGTGTGCCCGTGTTAGGGGTGTCCAGTCTGTTTACAGAGGAGTCCAGGCTTGCTGCTGTATTGGGTACACTATCAGAGAGACCAGACTTTTGTTTCTGGTGAGGGTAGTATTTGTACACCAGTAGTTCCTGTGAGATAAAACAGCTGTTGGGTTACATGTCATGTTTTAGGTTTGCTTTTCTTTTGTATTTTAATAGGTTGAACAAGGTGAAAACCTTACCAATAGAAAGCAACCCATTCAACCATTCGAACTCATGATTTGACTAGATCTCTATTGGTTTAATATCAAGTTGTCCTTGTGAAGGCCTACTGAATATGACCAAACCCATACTTAAACATTTAGATCTATTAACTAATTAAAGTAAGGCAAAGGTATGTTCACTCACCTGTCCATATGTACCTATGAGGATTTCGTTCTCTCCATCAAAGTCAACATCAGCGACTTTAACACACAGCACTGCGTCGTACTGCGCCGACTCGGATAACACCAGGGGCTCCACCAGGCCACACTCCATGATACTCCTATATTGAATATGCAGCACATATCTACCATATTAAAAATGCCCCTTTGTTATCTAGCCTAGAGAGCATTGTGAAAGCAATGAGAGCATTCATTGACCGAGAGCAAGTTAACAGCCTGAATATTATTAAACGTAAAACCTGATAAAGCGACATTTTATTTTTTTAATTTTCTTTATTTCTCAAAGCGAGAGGTTTAAGGTAGGATAACGCTCTCTCAGTGGTTTAATAAAGTATTACCTGTGGCTATTGGATTCAGATAATTGAAGCTTTTCACCTACCGGTATACCACTACTGGCTCTATCGCACTTGCTACAGCAAGGTGAAAATCTGGCATATCTCTTCCCTCAGAATTATCATCATCTGTGTCGATCACTATAACCAAAAATAGAAACGTAGTTTAGATATATTGCCATTATTATTGGTATTTTAATTGATATAATTATTAAAGTGTGAAAAATTTACATTGGATTAAATGAGCATCACTGTGTATACCAATCATTTATATAATCTTGATATGTACAATATGGAGGGACATAAAACATGTTTTCCTTTCTGTTAACGACAAAATAAAAAGTACCGGGTAATTATTTTAGATATACAACTTACCTTGGTCGACAAATGTAGGGCACGGAACGTATGTGTTCAATGTAAATAAACACAGTGACATGATGGGACTATCAAACTGTATCTCCCAGCTACTAACGACCTCTGCAAGAACGAATAGTTTGGTGTGTAAAACCACTGTCTGCTTGTCTACATACCGACACCCATGACATGTATGGGGAGGGGGTGTGTCCCATGTCGATTTAAATAATGGCCATGACCATGTCACTTAATATTCTCCAAGTCCCATGTCGATTTTAACAATTGCTCATGTCCCCCATCACTAGCTTTTCAAACCTCATGTCTTATGTCACTAGGCCTCATGTCGCATATCGATTTTAAGAAATGGCCATGTCGCCGTGTCGAATTTAGCCAGCCACCCCCATACGCATGTTCTTGTCACTTGCAATTTAATCTAGATTCTGGTGGTCGAGTTACAGTACGGTCATCAGGTAGAAACAAGGGGTGACCAATCTTCAGTATTATGTTGGGAACAATGTCATATTCTAAGGTCACCTTTAGTGGCTGCATCAACGTGAAAGGCTCTGAAGAGTCCACTCTGACATCCTACCGCCGACACCCTCCGTGTGCAGTTATCATAGGACCTACATTCCATACACGTTACCCTGGAGGAAAAATATCATACATTACATGTATTAACCGCATCTGGAGTATTACCCGCACCCCAACTTGGAGAGGAGCCTATAACCCGCACCTGAGGCCTGGAATTTATGTTTTATTACTGTTACTATACTCCTAAAAACCCTTGTATTAAAGAATATTGTGACACCCGCACTACAGAGTAGCTCTTCACTTGTAAACTAGTGGTCTACTTCCCTAATGTTTCTTGAGTCAGACATTTGAATTATACCCCAAAAGACGTGTCAATTTAGTTACTTAGGCACTCACGGATTCGGCATTTCTGTAAACTCAGGAAAGAAATCCTCAATCGGTTCCTCACTGAATACATGTTTTTCCTACAAAAGAAGGACATGTATAAACGATGGATTGTGTGATATACATCACAAGTGACCCAGGGCTTTTCCAAGATTGGCAGTGTCCCAACACTCAGGTCCCAACACTCAGGTCCCAACAACACTCAGGTCCCACCAACACTCGGGTCCCGACACTCAGGTCCCAACACTCACGTCCCAATACTCAGGTCCCAACACTCACGTCCCAACAACCCCAACCCCCTACCACAGATGACCGACGACCAACACCCAACCCTGCAAGTTCTATCATGGTCCGCCATGCACTTCCCATTGAAAAAAATGATGCGACCAAGTTGAAACAAAAAAAAAGACTCTACCACCACCCTAACCCACACACGGGCATAAACTTTAGCGTTTTCAACATGCCTCTGCTGTAAGTTGTATGCACTACACGCAAAAACATGCGAAAGTTTATGCCCGTGGATTCCGAGGGCACCCTTATGGAAGGCTCTAAATGACCAAAAAGCGTCTCATAAAAACGTCTCACCTGCTCTTCACCATTGCAGGTATAGGAAGTCTGTGTGAACGTGACTCTTTTAAAGTCAGGATTCAAGGTCACTGGCCTATCTTCAGCATTAGTTCACAGAGACTTGATTTCAGGGTGATTTTTGACTTTTTTTATTTGTCTTTTTTTACAAGGAAAAAAAATTGTACGGAAATTTTGGGAAAAACAGGAAGAGAAATATAGTTCCTGAGATGTGTATGAACTTTTTTTGGGAGAGAAATACCAAAAAACAAAAGCAGGGTGAATTTTCAAAGTCAGCTGACCAATCTGCGTGTTTTGCTGGAAAACCGTCTCACAGAGACCCAGGGTACCCTGGGTCAATTACCGGGTACACTGTAAGGCACCACCCGCTAGCAGTGTCTCAGGCAGGGACGTGGAACCTAATACCCAGAGCGTCTGTGGTGACCAGGAGACTAAGAAAAGGAGAGGTCCAGGGCCCCAGTGTAGGTTGTGTAACAGGCTGATGTAAGAGATGGGAAAGATAGGCCGGGGTGGTGCCTTGGACTGGGTACTCATTCTACAAAATCTTTATATTCGGATATCAATCCGTTTAATCGTACTTTCAATCCCCATGGACCATTGAATGATTGATACATGTAAAATGGCGCTGGCAAGTACATTCTGAATGTAAAGGACATACGAATGCCACCCCCAATAATTATGTTCATAGCATGCTGTTAACTTATCTCGCTTTATATGGCAATAAATTCCATCACACGCACCTCACGATATAGATGAACCTTTCCGTCACTCCCTCCCAGAAGGAAAACGGTCTCTGTGCCACCACAATTCATCAACCTATAAATGGGTAGTATGCAAAGTTATATTCATATTTTAAGTGACTAGGCGATTTTGAACACACGGATGTTCATATATATTTTTTGTATATACCGGTAACAAAATTTTGCAGGAAATTACCATCATTATTTCAATACAGAAACCGCAGTGAAAAAGCAGGAATTCATACAACACAAGGGAAAGAGTGGCATCTCTGAATTATAAGTACGCACTTGGTTTGGTTTAAAATTTGGTGAAGCTATTAGTTTCATGCATCGCATAAAGAAATTCAATACAATGCATTTGGCAAATGGCTGGTGTTCACTCACTCGGTATGGTAAAGTTGGTATGGCATGAAGTCAAGTCCCAAGTTGTGGCACCCCACTGTAATATAAGTCGAACACAATTTTTTTGATTGACCGGTTGAATCTGATGATAAAAAGCGATTAAGTACACGTATGGGATCCACTAAACAATTACCGGTATAGCTAATGTGTGTAGATATTTGTGCAGGGGTAGCCTAAGCAAAAAGAACTTTTTTTCTTAACAAAATATGGAGAGAAAAAGAAAAGCGCAACCTACAGGCAATGCTGTCCAGATTGAAGTCTGATCCTGGTTCTACCCCAGAGTAGATGTTGAGGAACTGACACAGTTCGTTGTTTGATGTCTGTGTTGGTGAAAGCGAGAGATAATGTGCTATGAATTCCAGAATAATAAAATAATCATAGACTTGCTTTAGTACTTGGTATCTTGTCATCTAATCCTGACGTCAGAAGGTAAGGTAATGCCAAAATAGTTCACGCTTACTGTAATTTAATACACCAAAAATTATAATAATACAAAATATTACAAGCATAAAAATGTGTTATAACAAATGGTCTGTGGCTTCTTACCTTGACAAATGTAATTCCGACAACTAAGCCGTGCTGCCTGTTGAAAGCGTCAATTGAAAGTATTTCAGCATCCCCTGGACAAAATAGATACAAGACTAACAAGTCAACAGTTACGAGATCGAATGTGTAGAGAAAGAGCGAAGACAGCACCACAGACTTTGGCATGCAAAACTCGTATCAGCTCCGCACACACACACACATCTGATAACATTGTTAGGTCTCAAAACCAAAACTTTGACTTAGTGGCGGGTGTGATTGCTTTCAGATACTGGGTAAGGGAGTGGTCATTCTTTAACAACATGGGGTGGATTGGTGGATTTTTGAGTGAGCACGCAGATATTTTCATTTAGGGAGTGGTAATTTTTTTAACAACAGGGGGGGTCGGTGGATTTTCACGTGAAGGGGCCGACATTTTTGTGGTCCCCCTGCGGGATGGGTCGAATTTTTTTTGCCCCCCCCCCCCCTCAGGCAAGTTGAAATAGTGCACGGCCGTCCCCTTTGAGCTATAGTAATGTAGTTGAACGTGCCCAAAACTAATGGTCGCTTGATTCTGACAGGTGAAGCCTTGGTCGACATCGGTGACTATAGTAATGCGCTGGCCTTTTCTCTAAAATGGGGTGTAATTTTTTTGCCCTCCCTCCCCACAAGAGGGGTCCAAATCTTTTTGCCCCCCCCTTCAAGGGGTCCAAATGCCCCCCCCCCCCCCCCCAATCCACCACCCCCCCAATGTTGTTAAAAAATGACCACTCCCTTAGAGAGTGCTCATTTTTCTAATAATAGGGGGGGCGCAAGAAATGCGCTGACTTTAATATTTTGACCCATTCAAAGAGGGGTCGAAATCCCTCCCCCTCCCCAGTCAAGGGGGCCAAGATTTTGACCCCCCCCCCCCCCCGTTGATAAAAAAATGACCTCTCCCTTATTCCTAAAAAATTGCAAGGCATATGTAGGCCTAATTAGTTTAGCTACCCGCTCATCCCGAAGAATCTTACACTGTCTGCAGTAATCAATTAGTAATCGATCCACCTTTGGCGACCTGGGCTGGTCTTTTCCATCTATGTCTGCAGTGCACTGACAGGTGCGTGTTGACATCGAACGCGGCCAACCTACCTGGGATGTACGTGAACGGAACTTCTTTAGATAGAGGCCTTTTCTTTTGAAATTCCATCGATATAACTTTACCCCTTAGGGAAGCAATCAGTAATTTTTGTTGTCCACATGGCATGGACACCTTGGCAAGGCCATAAACATTAGTTTGAGACTGTAAACCGCAGTAATGTGCCTCGGAAAGGTTGCATGAGAGCGACATCTTTGTTTTTGTGTCTCAGAAAATGTTCTACCTTAGTATTGATTATTCATTGTCAAAATCATTGCATGGAGATATTAACTTCACATTTCATACATATATAGTAGAGCTGTGATATATTTCTCTCACGCTTTAGGTTATGTGTTAAGGTGTGATAGTCTGTTTTACTAAATACATTTTGAGATCGAGTATTGCACGAGACAACACTGCCCTTTCACAATAAACATGGCGGATAAGAAGCAAGATTCTCCACGTGAGGACCAGATAAGTGGTAAAATGGACACGACATCAGATGAATTCAAATCTGTAAAGAGGAAATCACGGAAAAGAAAGTTAGCAGAAGGTGGAGATATGGAGGATAGCCGAATGGAAATCACAGAACTTCCTGTAAAGAGGCCAAATCTGCCCCCGATATCTGCAGAGAAGCTTGCGGTAAGTGTCCACCCCTGCCCTGGGCCTGACGGCGACACCTACATAGACAGAGGTCCACGATAATCTGTCTGAACGACAGGTTTCTTCACAAGTGGTGCAATGGATCGTATCACACGAGGCGGAGCCGAGTGTGATGCGATCCAATGCACCCTGAGTGGAGAAACCATGAGTTCAGACTGATTAGAGTGGATCTCTGCATTTATTTTATGTTATTCTAGACTAGATTAATTTGATTAAAATATACATTTAAAGATCGGTTTCATAGCTGTCATCGTGGAAAAACAGGCCATGGAGAATGAGCTTCAGTTTCTCCACGGGGGTGTGGAGAATGGTGATTTTAGTACTTAAGCATAGTAACTTTGTTTCTCCACATGAAATAATACCTAGGCCTGCACTACAGTGTCACAGGATGTTGTAACTGTAGTGTAGCACTAGGCCCAGTCAGTGCCAGTGGGCCTATATAAATGATGTTCAGTAAAGTGGGTCGTGTCATTTATTGATATGGAGTTTACTCATTTTTTACCAATTGGGGTGGGGGGTTGGGGGGGGGGGTAAAAAGAAGTGTGGAGCCCGCCCCCGCCCCCTCCCCCACGATCAGATTTTGATAAATCCCCCCCCCCCCCCACCAAAACATTGTATGCACCTGTTGGGTTTGATGAAAATCTTTACATGACGGCTTTTTATTCTTTTTGCGTCGAACAGGGAACGGGCAAGTCAATGATGAGAAAAGTTCCAGTACCGAGCAATAGATACACACCATTAAAAGAAAACTGGATGAAAATCTTCACACCTGTTGTTGAACACCTGCACCTTCAAATACGATTTAACCTAAAAACAAGGAATGTAGAAATAAAGGTATGTATACTTTACGGCTATAATTATCCCATATTAATAATATGGGGTAATTATAGATATTATAAATATTATTACCGGTAGTTGTTCTGTACAGTATTTCATATAGGACCGGTAAATCATTCCTCATAGTAGCCCCCATCAAAATAAAGTATGGCCTCATATAAAAATGTGGCTTACTTGTAACGCGAGTTCACCAATTCTATTGACTTATAAAAGTGGCATAACACATGAAGATTTTATATGTACTGAGATAATATCTTCAGTTGTTTCATAATTGTCATTGATTTTTTTTCAGACCTGTAAAGATACCAAAGATATCGGTGCCCTTCAAAAAGCTACAGACTTTGTAAGGGCATTCACACTCGGCTTTGAGGTTGACGTAAGTATTCCATTAATGCATAGTTGGGGTTTGACGGTGTGTTGTGCCTCCGCTACTACACTCAGAACTATTGCCTTAATGCATATTAAACCTTTCTGAACATATATCTGTATATAAGCAGTGTTCAATGATTCATTTATATAAATCAAGGAGCTACCGTAAATGTCCGCGTAAAACCCACAGTTGAATTTCAGGAAAAACCTTTAATAACCGATACCTGTCGTCAAAATTTGACTACTGGTACTTCTAATAGTAACTGTAGTTTACTCCCAAAACTCCTCGTATTACCCGCACTCCAACCTTGCATTTTCCTATAACCAACACTGGAGGTTTTATTTCACGTATTGACCTCAGGAATACACAAGAGCCCGGTTGGTATGTTAGTCCTCGGGCCTGTCTGGGTAGTATATGCATTGCGTATGATTATGCTATGCCCATAATAAATGCAACATCTTTGACTTTTCAGGATGCGTTGGCCTTGATCAGACTGGATGATTTATATTTGGAATCGTTCGAGATCACAGATGGTACTTTTTTTTGAACAGTGAATAGGAGGGTGGGGGGGGACATGTACAAGCAGCGTTCACTGCTTTGATAAAATGTCTTTAATTGTGTGCTAATATATACTGAACATATGTGTTTTACCCATCAGGTGTACCTCTTAATCTTTACCATTTCTATTTGATTAATTTGTACGGAATTACAGACAGACATTTAGATATACTCTCATTAACGTCTGACCCAAACATATGTTTTAAATATGTCCTGATATATCATTACAGTGAAGCCGTTGAAAGGAGATCACTTGGCAAGAGCTATCGGTCGGATAGCTGGCAAGGGTGGCAAAACAAAATTCACAATCGAGAATGTCACACGATGCAGAATTGTACTAGCAGACACGTATGTATTAACATTTTACTGAACTAGCTGTGTAGTATGTATTACTGGGGACCTGATGTATGATATTACCTCCTTTCTTTATATTATTGATTAAAAGCAATCCTGATTTTACCAAATGATTCTCGCATTCCTGTTTTTACCCTTCCAGTGTTATGTGATTGCGACTTAAAATCCAGCAGTAGATTTAATACGTTGCCATGCAAATAATAGATATTCGTTCTTCATTTCAGGAAAATCCACATCCTGGGTTCTTTCTTAAACATGAAGACAGCAAGAACTGCAATATGCAATCTCATCCTGGGTAAGCTTATACACTATTCATCAACATCTCTAATTGGTTATATCTTTAACAATATAAAAAGTCATACAATACAATAATATGATATACATAATATGATATATACTATATAGACAAAGGTGCACGAGTAGAGTTCCTCATTGAGGGTTATTTCACGAGGCGAAGCCGAGTGAAATAACCCTCAGTGGGGAACTCTACGAGTGTTCCTTTGTGTTTATTTCATGACCTTATTAACAATATTTGTCAAAAGTCCACTTAATTGCTCTAAAAAAGTTGTTTTATAGTGGTTAAATCAACAATTTTGATGATTTGACAGGCCGTTAAATACGGGCAAGGGTTATTTCACAGGGGGTGTTAAATACGGCCTTCCTTGGTTAAGTCAATGGGAGTGCCGTATTCACCATTAAATAATATACTGTTCTGTGATGTTAATATAAGGATTGTTCACGAATGACGTCACCGACCAAGGGGTTAGTGCAAGTTGGGGCGAGTTAATCTCTAGGTCGGCTTGAGGTCAGAACGATGCTCAAGAACGATACTCAAAAAAATAAATCAGGTCGGTGTTTCAAGTTTGTGAGCCATAAGCACAATCTCGATGTGTGGCTCTTTGCCGTTGAATGTCCAATTGACACCGCTCACCCAATCGGTATGTTTAGTAATGAATCGCCACTGGGGATTTACATTCAAAGGGGATGGGGATCATGAGAATGGTCCTAAAATCAGTGACGCAATTTCTTAAGCATTTCTTTAGATGTACGGTTCTATCTGTGTTGGTGCTAATAATGTCTTCTTTCAGTGTTCGTAGCTTCAGTCATCCAATTTTATTTCATTTTGTACTTTAACAGGGAGTCCTCCTTCAAAGGTATATGGCAACATGAGGGCGGTAGCAGCGCGGTCTGCAGAAAGCTTCTAGTCCACCAAATGTTCCATCTTTTATCTGTACAGTACCTCAATTAAGTGTCCAATGGAAATATACAAGAACGGTCGCAGTCAACCTAAATGCTCTGATTTCAAAATAAAGCCCATGTTTCTATAAATACCTATTTCAAGGAGAATAAACTGCTTCATCCAAGATTATGTGTCATCTCGTTTATTTCTAAACGCAAATAAATCTACGTAATGTATTGAATGGCGTAGTTCACATGTGCCTATTTTGTGTATATGAGGGACCATCTGAAGACTAAATTATTGAATTTAAATTTTGGCCTGGGATTGATCGAATTGGATACCTTCTCGAAAGAACCACATTCATATAATAGTCAACAAATTATTTAAATGTTGTCATATGAAAGCCCACAAACTCTTGATACATAGACAAATGCCAATGCCCATTGATACCGTCTCTGTTTCTAATTCATGAGTGGGGGCTTGGGCAGTATCCCACGAAGCCGCAGGCTGAGTGGAATGCAACCAGCCCCCACAAGTGAAATACATCAGAGCGGTATCAATGTAGTTGGCATTTGTTTTTATTTTTAAAATTTGAAACCATTTAATGAAGAAAAACAACTTCTTCTTAGCCCATTGAATACGGCCACATTGTATTGAATACAGCCTTCCAGTGCCTAAGCATAGATCTTTTATTTTTTTGAAATACAAGACTTCCTATGCTTTAGCACTGAAGGGCCGTATTCAATGCCCCCATTGAATATAATGTGTCCGCATTCAATGGGCAAGGAAAAGATAGTTTTTCTTCCTTAAATGGCTTCAAATAAAAAAATAAACACAAATGCCAACTACATTGATACCAACAGAGACAGTGTCAATGGGCGTTGGCATTTGTCTATGTATTTCAAAAAAAAATTGACAAATGCCAACGCCCATTGATACCGTCTCTGCTGTATTTCACGAGTGGGGGCTGGGGCCATATCCCACGAAGCCGCAAGCTGTGTGAGTGGGATATGCCCCAGCCCCCCTTGAGTAAAGTACGACAGAGAGGTATCGTCTTAGTTGACATTTTCTTATTTTAAGCAATTTAAGGAAGAAAGGGCAGCTTTTTGTTACTCCATTGAATACGGCCACACTGTATTCAATGGGGGGGGGGGGGGGCGCCTTGAATACAGCCCTTCTTACAGTTAAGCATAATAAATCTTGTATTTCAAAAAAATAAAGATACATTCATTATACATGCGAAATCATATCCAATAGAAAAGCCCGAATCAGTTTGTAAAGTTAAACTAAAAAAGAAATTTATTTAAAGCTCGACGTGAGGTGGCACCAGATACAGTCTGGCGAAAACAAGGCAGAGGTTCGGATTTTACTCTGCAAAGGGGATAGACGGGGGCAGTGGTCACATTTACATCTTTAATAGATAGATTACACGGATGAAATCAAATGAAACCAACTACACTCTATTTGAAAAATATTTATTATTTGTACAATAGTGAATATTTACACAATATCTACAGGTACTTGGGGAATCTGGGCCCGGCAATCTAACATTTCATGTACTCGTATATCATACACGCCCAGTGTAACAACAGGACTATTTGGCCGGAGAGAAAACTGAAATGATCTTCTGACATATCTCAGTACTGTCACAGCTACTGTTCAAATTGTTATAAAGATTGTCATTAAAAATACAGGGGTGCTTCAATACGAAAGCGACTAGTAGATCTGTGAAGTAAAATAAGTTTTCCTGTTTGAAGAGCGAAACCAAAATATTTAATTTTACTTAAATGAGCAATAGTCTAATGTCTGCTTGTTGTGACTGTGTAAACAATGCAGTCTCAATAATTATCAGACCAGCGATTTTATGCGCTTTTCCTATAAATTCTCTCATTCCTTTTGTTTTAATTTCGATTTAAATACGGATTATACCCTTTTAATGAGAATGTCACCATATCTTTGGTATGCATGCACCAGCATATACTCTCAGATTTACACATGACCTGTTACACACTATAATGTACATGTTTTGTGGCATAACACTACTACACCGAACTCATAACTTTTAGCACATTTTCACCTTGTGGGTATACACCCCAGAAAATCAGTCCACACCCAACTCGTCCAGGTTTTGAGATTACTTCATCCACTTTTTTTTAATGATTTGATGACGACGACAGTAGAACCTTGATAAAGTGAATGACAGTCTGCACATAACAGGCACACACGATGAAGGGTTGTAAATGGGGTAATCTGTTGACAGTACCTACGAGAGACTGGAGGATCAAGTAACCCTACTCTGCTCTACCACTTAAAGTATCACTACGCTGAGTTGACCCGTTGACACCTCTGACTGAGGCCGAGTCACAGTTCACGTCGATATCTGGCCTCGTCTGTCTGGTCAGTAGACAGCAGGCCGAGAGGCTGTCACCATTTCCCCCGCTTACTCCAGTCCTTGGGCTGCCAGTGCAGACATTTGGCGTCAATACGGATCTTCCGTTTGGACATGGCTTTGTGGTGGGAGTCTATGGCATCTTTGGACAGGGTGATGATGTACTGGCCCTTGTAGTAGTTGATGAGATTCAGATGTTGTAACGTTGAGATGAGATCCTCCTTCTTTATACTGGTGATCTCTGACAGCTCGCTGAAACATGGACATGTTTTAATTATTTTATATTTAATTAATTCATCATTCTAGTCTGTTTATATATCATCCTGGTCCCTAAGCCAATGCAGCAAAAATAGTCTTCTTTTTTTTCAGGATAATTTCCAATGACGTTTTCGTCATCTGAGGTTGATTGGCAAGAACGCGGATCTGATATCACATCCGGCAACCTTTTATACACTCATTCACTGGAAAAATACATTGTTTTATCAATCTCCTAAACGCAGGTGTGGTGACTAGTAATGTCTGGCTAGCTATACTGAGGAGGTTGACTACTGGTAGACTAGCAAAGTACATGTATACACGAAAACTAATTGTACTTTTTGTACTTGTAGAGACAGATAAACATATCTGCTGAGTACACAGGAGAGGTAGCGTCACTTCCGGTAGTCAGATTAGCGCCCACTTGCAGTGAATCTTTTGCTGAAAATAAAACATCTGGAAATAGTACACAGTAGTGCTCTTTTTACTTTGTCTAAATAGCACCCTCATGAGTAGGTGAGAGATTATACCGCTAGTAGTAATCTTCTTCATCCTGGGGATGGATGGGTGGGCCTGTGTACTCAGCAGATATGTTTATCTGTCTCTCGAAGAACAACGATTAATCTTCATACTTATATAAATGGTAAGTACTCGATTAATCTTATATTCTTCTTCGCGACAGAAAACATTCTGCTGACACAGGAGACTTCAAAGTTCAGCTAGATTCACTGCTTATTTCCCATAATGTTACTCTCCCATAAAGGACTGTAACTTCTCATATAGGATAACAGAAAATAGATACTTTATTTCACCTAAAGGTGATGTTCTATTGCCTTGTGATATGGTTTTGACTAGGTTGCATGACATTTTGCTATTTAGCAAAGAAGGCATAACTGCCATACAGTTCACCACAGCTGTGGCAGTGTTATTGTCCAACATAGAAAAAGTTTTTATCACATACAGATAACTGCTGCCTCTAGTAAGGCTTATGACTATGATCAGCCAATAGAGTTCATACAAACTGTCGTTACGGCAAAAAGGGCCAAAATTCTCCCTTTTTGAGGTGTGTCTTTTCCCCCAAAAAGACTCTGAAAATTTTGTTCCCAGCTACTCGATTGAGTCCTCCAGGAGGATCCTGGCTAGCGTCTTGGGAGGCTTGGGGTTCTCGATAGGCTTGTTGTAGTTCTTAGCCATGGTCTTGGCACCTTTCCAAGACCCATGCCTAAGCAAAACAGCAGTCGATACACCGAGTCTCCCTCCCGCAGAGGTGCTGGCACCCCTGGTGGAGTGAGCTCGGTATACCCTGGTGTCCACCCCAGCTGCGGAAAGCACCGCAAGGACCCATCGCTTTGATGATTCCTGCCCAATCTCGCCAAATGGCTTGCAGAAGGACAAGAAGAGCGAGTGTTTCCTTCGCCCTTCCTTGTCCAACCTGACTGGCTCCGTGACCCGCACGTAACGTTTCAGGGCACAGACGACGCACAGAGTCTCCTCCTCATGGGACGGTTCCAGGACCAGTTCTTTGAGGGGTTCCCCCGTACGCGCTGTTTTCATCAGACCCTTCAGAACGAAACGCGCAGACCCCGAATCCATCCAAGTCAGATTGCGGAGATCAAACGCTGGGATGACCTGGCCTCTTTGGCCCGACACCAGCAGAATCAGCATCGTTAGCTTGAACCCCAAGAACTGGGTGGACAAGCCTTCATTGGCACCCCAACGCTGGAACATGCTGAACACCAGCCTAATATCCCAGAACTTGTTATATCTGGGAGAAGGAGGATTCCTTCTATAGGCGGTGCGGACGGCCCTGCACACCCAATAGTGGGTGCCCATGGTCTTCCCGTTGTCAAGGTTTTTCACTAAACCCGACAACGCACATCTGGTAGCGTTAACAGTGCCAAAAGCCCTGCCCTTTTCCTAAAGCAAACGGAGAAAAAGACGTGGTTGACAGCTGCAACATGTACGACATGAGTGACAGCTGCAACGTCTATGACATGATTTACAGCTGCAACATCTACGTTATTATTGGCAGATGCAACGTCTAGGACGTGGTTGACGGCTGCAACGTCTAAGACGTGATTGACAGCTGCAACGTCTATGACATGATTGACAGCTGCAATGTGTACGACATGTTTGACAGCTGCAAGGTCTATGACGTGTTTGACAGCTGCAACATCTACGACGTTATTGGCAGATGCAACGTCTAGGACGTGGTTGACGGCTGCAACGTCTAAGACGTGATTGACAGCTGCAACGTCTAAGACGTGATTGACAGCTGCCATGTCTACAACGTGAATGTCAGCTGCAACGTGTACGACGTGATTGACAGCTGAAATATTTACAATATAAATGTCATCTGCAACGTTTACGACTTGATTGACATCACATGTTTGCCGGCGGATTGACAGCTGCAACGTCTAGGACGTTATTGACAGATGCAATGTCTACGACGTGGTTGACATCTGCAACGTCTACAACATGGTTGACACCTGCAACATCTACCACGTGATTGACAGCTGCAACATGTACAACATGATTGGCAGCTGCAACGTGTACGATGTGATTGACACCTGCAACGTGTATGATGTGATTGACAGCTGCCACGTGTACGACATGTTTGACAGCTGCAAGTTCTGCGTGTTTGACAGCTGCAACGTCTATGACGTGATTGTCAGCTGTAATATCTACGCCATAGAATGCCATTTGCAACATCTACAACATGATTGTCAGATTCAATGTCTGCCACGTAATTTACAGCTGTAGCGTTTACAACATGCGAGAGAGCTGCAACGTCTACAATGTGATTCACAGCTGCAACATCTACAACGTGAGTGACATCTGCAACATGTGCGACTTACAGCTGCAACGTCTACAACATGATTGTCAGCTGCAATAGCTACTTCCTGAGTGACAGCTGTATCATCTACAACATAATTGACAGCTGCGACTTGCTTGACACCTGCACATGTCTATATCATGAATGACAGCGGTAAAGTCTACAACATGATTGGCAGCTGCAACGTCTATGACGTGATTGACAGCTGCAATGTCTACAATGTAATTGCCACCTGCAACATCTGCGACTTGCTTGTCAGGTGCAAACGTCTACATCATGAATGTCAGCGGCAACGTTTACAACATGCTTGACAGCTGCAACTGAATGAGACCCCAAAATAAAGAGGTACAAAACCCTAACCAGGTAAAGTGCACTCAAGTATCCACAACTCTTAAGTGATCCAAATATAATGTTGGTCTTTTCGGAAACTAGTCCAAACCAAATACAAATGCGGACAGCGGCTACGTCTGTGACGTGGGTGAGGACTTATACAATTGGAGACTTAAGAGTATATTGTCAACTGTAACATCTACGACGTGATGGGCAGCTGCAGCGTCTACTTCATTGACAGCTGCCACGTCTATGACGTGATTTCCAGCTGCAACGTCTACGATTTTATTGCCAGCTGCAATGTCTACAGCGTGGTGGCCAGCTGCAACGTCTACAACCTGATTGCCAGCTGCAACATCTACGACCTGATTGACAGCTGCAACGTCTAAGACGTGATTGACAGCTGCAACGTCTACGACCTGATTGTTAGCAGCAATGTCTATGACTTTGTTGACATCTGCAACTTCTATGACGTGATTGACAGCTGCTATGTCTAAGACGGTTTGACATGCAGCTGCAACGTTTACAACATGGTGTACAGCTGCTATGTCTACAACGTCATGGACAGCTGCAACTTCTACGACGTGATTGACAGCTGCAACATCTGGGACCTGATTGCCAGCTGCAACGTCTACTACCTGATGGACAGCTGCAACGTCTATGACGTGATTAACAGCTGCTACGTCTATGACGGTTTGACATGCAGCTGCAACGTCTACGACGTGGTGGATAGCTGCAATGTCTACGACGTCATGTACATCTGCAATGTCTACGATCCTGATTGCCAGCTGCAACGTCTACGATCTGATTGGCAGCTGCAACGTCTACCACCCGATGGCCAGCTGCAACGTCTACGACCTCATTGTCAGCTGCAATGTCTAAGACGTGGTTGACAGCTGCACCTTCTACACCGTGATTGTCAGCTGCAACGTCTACGACGTGATTGACAGCTGCAACGTCTACGACGATTAGACATGCAATCGTCTATGACGTGATTGACAGCTGCTATGTCTATGACGTGATTGACAGCTGGAACGTCTAAGACGTGATTGACAGCTGCTATGTCTACAACGTGACTGACAGCTGCAACGTCTACGATGTGATTGACAGCTGCAAAGTCTACAACTTGATTGACAGCTGCAACGTCTACAACGTGATTGACTGCTGCAAAGCCTACAATGTGATTGCCAGCTGCAACGTCTACAACGTGAGTGACAGCTGCAACGTCTACGACGTGATGGACAGCTGCAGCATCTACGACGTGATTAACCGCTGCAACGTCTACGATGTGAAATCCAGCTGCAACATCTACAACTTGATTGACAGCTGCAACATCTACAACGTGATTGACAGCTGCAACGTTTACAACGTGATTGACATCTGCAATGTCTACGACGTGATTGACAGCTGCAACGTCTACGACGTGACAGACAGCTGCAATGTCTATGACCTTATTGACAGCTGCAACGTCTTCAACGTGATTGGCAGCTGCAAGGTCAACAACGTGATTGACAGCTGCAACGTCTACAACGTGATTGACAGCTGCAACGTCTACAACGTGCGCACCAGCGGCTACAACTCTCTTGAGCGCCAGCGGCTATGTCTGCGACATCCCTAACATAGACTGAATGTGCGCCAGCTAGTATCAAGCGTCAGCGGCTAGGTCTAGGGCATGATTGGCATCAATAAGAACGCCATCAATGTGAGCATCATTAACGTGAGACCATTAATGTGATCAACATCGCCTACGTCTGGGATGCGTGTCAGGGATGCGAGCGCCAGCGGCCACGTCTGGAACGAGAGCGCCAGCGGCCACGTCTGGGACGCGAGCGCCAGCGGTCACGTCTGGGACGCTAGCGCCAGCGGCCACGTCTGCGACGCGAGCGTCTCCTACATGAGGATCAGCTGCAATGTCTGGGACGCGAGCGCCAGCGGCCACGTCTGGGACGCTAGCGCCAGCGGCCACGTCTGCGACGCGAGCGTCTCCTACATGAGGATCAGCTGCAACGTCTACGCCGTGATTGACAGCTGCAACGTCTACGCCGTGATTGACAGCAGCAACGTTTATGCCGTGATTGACAGCTACAACATCTATGACGTGATTGACAGCAGCAACGTCTATGACGTGATTGACAGCGACAACATCTATGACGTGATTGACAGCCGCAACGTCTATGATGTGATTGACAGAAGCAACGTCTAGGACAAGATTGACAGCTGCAACGTCTACGCCGTGATTGTCAGAGGCAACGTCTATGACGTGACTGACAGCGACGTCTGTGACGTGAAACCCAAGAAATTTTTGGGCATAAGGTGTGGGTCTTTTTGGAAACTAGTCCAAACCCAAGGTAC
The DNA here is from genome assembly GCA_947462335.1 of Harmothoe impar. Taxonomy (NCBI): domain Eukaryota; kingdom Metazoa; phylum Annelida; class Polychaeta; order Phyllodocida; family Polynoidae; genus Harmothoe; species Harmothoe impar. The sequence continues at coordinate 61,582,220 of OX381704.1, forward strand.
CTCCACATGAGTTAAGTCATCTTGATGTTCAAATCAAAGAGACATGTGTGCTAATAGTGTTTTAAGGTGGGGATTAAAACACAAGGCCAAAGAAATTTTCGGCATAAGGTATAGGTATTTTGTGTTACCAGTCACAAACCCTAAGCACATAAATGAGACCCTATAAAAGGTGGACCAGTTAGTCTCTTTGTGTTTTCATTTCACAACAACACAAACTTCTTAAATGCCTAACTCAAGGAATTTTTCGGCATAAGGTATGGGTAAACTTGTGTATTCAACACAAGCACTCAGTGTGGATCTGTATCAACACAACTGAGTTATTTAATGCCTCAAAGAAATTTTGGGCATAAGGTATATGTCTTGGTAAGGACTGGTCCAAACATGTACAAAGTACAAGACACACCTGACACTGACTTGACAGTTCACCTCACTCAAGTCTGTATGAGTGGAGAACAACCTCAAATGTCATTCTTCTATAACTGAGTTATAAAAGAATAACTGAGGTGTCAACTACAAAGTAGCAAGCAAAGCTTTAAGTGTCTTGACTTCAACCAATATCTAGAGTCTGCCAAGCTGTTATGACAGGTAGTAGTTGATATTATTCTGTCTTTGACCATGCATAAGACAGTGGTAAGTCCTTCCTGGTTCTTTATTTTAAAAGTGTATTCACTAATAAAACAGAGATCTACAGTGTATAATAGGATAAATTTCTATCTCTGCAGATATGAATTTATCCCATCACAATTTTATTCCTTATGAAGGCTCGTTTCGCTATTGAAACATTCCTCAACAAATGAAGCAGCAGTACTGCACTGTGAGCCAACATAACAAATAAAAAGCCAACATAAATCAGTGACTCAGTCAGAAATCCAAGATGGATGACTGGTCTTGCTGAATCATGCCAGCCCCTAGCAGCAACTAAGCTCTACACAATCTAAACTCCAATTTTCCACTATAACTGGATGTCAATTTCCAAATTATTGTGAAAAACTGAACAATATTTGCACATTTGAGAAATTAGAAACATGTGGATGACCATTCATCCCAATTTCCGAAAATCCCCAATTTTCGCCCACCGGCGGATTTTCGGTCACATTTTCGGTCACATTTTCGGCAATCTGAAGGAAAATTTTCAATATCAAAGGTCAGATATTTCTCAACTGTGCAAATATGTGTAAAATACATCATATATAAAGTTCCTTACCTGCTAAATTCCTCCAAATATGTGTGTGTTTGCTGCTCTAGTGGGCACACGTCTTTCCTCTCGGATTCCGCGCTCAAATCTGACTACCGGAAGTGACGCTACCTCTCCTGTGTCAGCAGAATGTTTTCTGTCGCGAAGAAGAACTATACTGAGGAGGTTGACTACTGGTAGACTAGCAAAGTACATGTATACACGGAAACTAATACAAAATGCATATCGTTCAATGAGCTATTTGCTACTTTTTGTACTTGTATTTACATGCAGCTGCACTCTTTACACAACTTATCATCTTACCTGATTGTTATTGTTGGTCGCTCCCCACTTTCATTAGGTGGCAGGTTGATTAAGATATCTAGCACTGTTTGAGACCAGTAGGACCGGTACGATAGGAGACCCAGATCCGATAGCGGTTTCTCTGGAGATCCAGTTTTTCCTTCTACTTTTGACAACTCATAACCTGGAAGTAATAAACAAAGTGTTCAATATTTGCAAAGATTACTGAACACTGTTGTTTTTACACTCATTTTTTAATTTCTAAAGTTAGAATCTACAACATGCAGCAGGAATTACATAAAATAACTGTGTTAGTGTCCCATGTATACAGTGGTTAGTGTCCCAGCTGGACACTAGTTAGTGTCCCAGATGGACACTTGTTTTTTGATTGATTGATTGATTGATCGATAGATATGCTAAATGTCCAAGTGTGCAATGACGCCCCGGACTTATCTCAAGTTAGCGAGGTAGCCAGCCACAGATAGTAGTAGTCTACACTTGTTCACTGACGGGAAACAACTTACTAAATTCAATCAGCAGTTTTCCAAAACCCTTCATTTGGAACGGCGGTAATGTGAGAATACATGCCACATTGTAATCTTCTGTTGACTCCTTTTCCTGAAACCAGAACAAAAAGTAACAAGTTAGAGATTGTTGTTTTCAGCATGTGACAGGTGGGTGTTTTCTCGCAGGGGTAATTTGTTTTGCTCCCTCTATTCGGCCCTGACACTCCCTCAGGTGTGACGGCTAGTACTCAAGTGATGATGAACATATCAAAAGCTCATAATGTAATAGGGATGAAAGTAACCAGGGAACGCTTTTCATCACTGAATCTAAGTGAAAGTAAACGTTGAATCAGATCTGTTCGATCGTCAAACGCCTACCTTTGAGAAGAAGCCAACAATGTGGTATCCTAAGCTGTCAATCTCACACATGACGTAGAACAAGAAGGGATCCGTGTCGTAGTACAATGTCTTGTGATCCAAGAACAACTTTGCTAGTAGACACAGATTTTGAGCATATGCCTAGAAAATGAATAGAAAATGAGTTTATACATTTGACTTAAGTCTATTATACAGCTGTGTTAGAATTCACTACTACTTAACACTATAAAACGCACTGCGATTATGTTGGCCAATGGAACGCTGACGATAACAGAATTGGTGGTTTCTTTTTGCAGTATCGACACGTTTGTTCCAGTAACTTACTTTGTTTTTCCTTCCATCTATTTCGTAGAATGACACTGCCGCTTTCCTATAGATTTCATTACCAGGTGGATGCCGTAGTGGACATTTCGCCTGAAAACACAAAGGGACATACATCAGATTAATTTACAAATGCACATTTTAAAATGTAATTTGTCCGCTGATTCCATACAGAGAAACATTACCCTAAATCATTTTACTCTGTTCCATTAAATGCAAAAAAGACACTAGTAGGGAAATTCAAGATTAAAATATGTAAAATGCACTGTTATGTAGGGAAATTCAACCTTTGCCTTTCGATGGAGAATGGCATACTTACTAAATGACGTTCTAAGCACTTTGAACTCTTCATGTACTTGAGGCAGAACTCACAGATGTAGATAATTGGTGGGTTCAGTTGATCTGGCGTTGTGGCAAACACCTAGGAGCAAGGCACATTTTACTTAATAGCTTGCGTTAGATGGCCACAAATTGGCAGAAATTGCTGTTATATTGTACAGAGGCACCTTCTTCAATCCTCTTATTCTATATATTACACTTATAATGTATAAAGTGTCGATTCAACATTAGAGATTTGATTTTCACCGTACAAACCCCCAAGACTTTCTTTTTATCCGGTAAAATACTACACCAATAGCATGGAGGTATAAGAGGTTGTGCACACCTGGGGGTAAGGCGAGAAGTACCAAGGTTTTATGCGATACTTCCCGATCTCGATCATGTCTATGTTCTTCATGCGTGTAACAATGTCATCGTGGTGGGCCACCATACTGCCCGACTGACGCGGCTTTTTCTGGTCCACATCAGGAACCTCCTGTAAGTAAGAAAAGTCACTCTGCTGCTCCGCGGAGAGTGGCAGGAAGAGGAGACACCATTACTACACAGACTACTACTCACCACGTACAACAATACAAAGGGAGTAAAGCATTCCGCCCCAATCAAATACAGCATATAGTGGATTGAGGAAGAGAGTACATTGTACATGTCTAAACCAACATATATAGTAAACAAGGATGCTGTATTCAACGTAATAAGCGCTTATCACATTATTTTTATGACATTTTAGTAGGTAAGAGTTTAAAGCTCTTCCAATATCGCAAATATTCCAGGGTTTTCTAGTCTAAACAATGCACCAAAAGGGGGTGGTGCTTATTAGGGGGAGGGCGCTTATTACATAAAATACAGTACATCAAAAAAAGATTAATGTGTGAATTACACCACAAATGACGAAGTTATTTCAGTTACAATCATGCATCCATGGATTCTGAGTTGATAAATGTGGTAAAATTCTATTTTAGAATGGGACCTTTTTTCAAAAATGTCTCACCAACCAGGGATATAAGATTATAGGTGTGAACCCCGATTCAACAACAATTCCAATGCATGTATACATGAGCATGCACATGTCCAATAGATGCCAATGAACAGTTGTAAACCCATATAAACTAAGGCACTTTTGAAACGCGTGTCGACAAGCTGTCGCTGTTTTTTTTTTTATAAAGATAATCTACTTTTAAAAGGATTGGCAGAATATGTCAACCGAGTATATTCTTTTCATATATTACAAAGTTTCCTCCCTTTAATACTGAACAGTACACTTAGTAAAGTGTCTCATACAACCCTGAACCCCCCCCCCCCTTTAATTTAACCCTTTAGGGCCGAGCATCGACTATAGTTGATGTCATGGCTGGCCGAGCATCGACTACAGTCGACGCTATGGCTGGCCGGGCATCGACTATAGTCGACATAACTCTATGGGAATCAGCAAAGGCTCGGCCCTAGGGGAAGTTGCCCCCATCACCAGAAAAAAAAAAGTTGGTCGGCATTAAAGGGTTAACCAGCATTGAAGGTTTGTTTTTTGTACAACCCACGGGTTGTGCGAGAGACAGACTTTATCCATTGCAAATTCAATGGAACCCTTGTTCACTAACTTATTAAGACAACACGTGAACACTTTGAACAAAACATTGGGAACAGAACACTTACACAGCCCATACAGAAAACAGTGAATTGGAAACGTATAACATGAAACAAATTTTTTTTAAACCACTGCATAATAATTACTCTAAATTTCACTGCAGATCCACGACGACCCCATGCTATGGGATACCAACATGTCATCTGTCAAGAAAGGCGACACTTGTAAATATTACATTCGTTCGGTCATTTGTTACACCCGACATAATAATCATAGATCAATACGTGTTAACCACTACTATCAAAATAGCTTTCCTTCTATACAAGATTGAATATCAAAACATGTAAAAGGGAACAGGAGAAAAATACACCAACCGGTGTATTTCAAAAAAATTATATCCTGATGTAGGACTATATAAATATATACTCACGATGGGTAATGTGTTTTTAGGCAGAGGTATTATTGTGGGTTCTTCTTTTTTGACGGCGATGGCAGAGGACTGTAATCATAAAAAGTCCATTTTAAAACAAATACCAAAAACTATTTTATTAAAATACATGTAACAGTAATTGCCGTAATTCCCCCGCATAACCCACATGTTGCGTATAATCCGCACCCCGACTTTTGGAGAACCTTATAACCTGCACTAAGTCTGAAAATAGCGATTTTAGTACTGTTCTATGCTGTCAAAACCCTCGTTGAGTCTTATTATATTAGAGCACCATAATGACACTCACCGGTACTGGGTCATCAGTATTAAGTTTTCTTTTCCGACCAGCTGCTTTTTGCTTCGGGACTGCTGCGACAGGAGGTGTCCCATTCTGAAATGAAGTTTGTGTTTGCGTTAGAGAGGCTAACATAAAATCGGTAAATAGCAGAATGTTATCTGATATTGTGAAGTGCTTATTACATTATGCGGGAATTTTTAAAAATAGAAGAGTTTTAACCGATTAAAAGAAAAATTAACTACGGTACATATTTTTATCTATTCACTTTGTGTAGTTAGATGATGCATACAGTTACTTCTTTGTCAGGTGAGCAGGGTCGAGATCCATTAGCTAACTTGGGGTCCTTCAAGGGTGTTTTTGTGTCCTTTTTCGGTAGTTCCATTTTAGCAAGATCCATCCGGTCTTCTGTGACCCATTCATCCAACCGCTTGTTGACTGTTAATAAAAGAAAGTTTTTGATGTTCATATGGCTTGAGGGTCTTACATATCGTGAAGCCTGAGAGTAGGGAAATGTTTCGGTAAATATAAATACGTGTATGAATGTTTGGAATCTATAAGCAATATAAACTAATTGAAATCGACTATAAGTATGTAGACAATCTATGAAAATTAAGCTGGAGATTTTGTATTGCCATTAACCGGTACTTATGTTTATAAACAATCTTGATTTTTCTTGACTGCCGGAGATATAAATTGGCGCGGGAAAATCGTGGAGACAGCGTTCGTCTGCCCTACTATACTGCATGGCGGGAATGCCTTAGCATATCGGAAATAGGATTGGAGTGTCGTGAACATCATTCTCCTAGCAGATCTTAAGTCTGTTGTATTCTACAGTTGAATGCAGACAGTAGGATGGAGAGTGAGCAGACGGGTTGCATTCTTGGGTACGCTCCCGATTTCCCTGTTGTTGTTTAAATACCATACAAAAGATTTTTTGACAATGTTCGCTTACAGTCGTCATAGTGAATGTAGTATACAGCCTTTCCGTTCAATTCTTTCTTGCTGAGAACTTCCGCGATATCTGGAAAAAGAAATAAAACGTATACATCATGACAGGGGGTTTCAGAGAATTTGGGAAATTGATACACATGTATTTCTGTCTCCTAATACATTCTTGTATCATAATTTGAATGTCCATCCTATTATATTGTTAAACTTTAAGGAACGCCTTTATTTAATGCCAATACGTTAAGGGGCCACCCATAAAGTACGTCACGCCGGAGGGGTGCGGGGGGGGGGGTCTTGGTTAGAGTGTGACAAACAATGAGGAAGGTATGAGGAAAAGCGTGACAAGGGGGTGGGTGGGTGTTGAAAATGGTCCATATTTGTGTGACGTACTTTATGGACGGCCCCTAATATTGAAGGAATAACCACTACCACGGTACCGGTACTCCCTAATTTAATATGGAACATAATAAATCAGAGAAGTATTAATTAAATAAACTCTTTTCTTCTGTGACTTGTCTTAATTCACAACTGGTCAATTAATAAAAAGGAACATTTGATGTGCTACGGTATCTACCGGTATCAGTAAAACACAGATATGTATTTGGATCTAATGTAACATCTAGTCTTCCTATGTAAATCTTCATGTAGCAGCACAATAACTGCAGCACATGGCTTTTTGACAGCTGCTTTGTTTACAAAATTGTTTTCACCGACAGTCAGAAGATGGCGCTATGTGCCACGTCTACTTACGCCAATCTCCCGTATGTTTGAGCTTTACTGGCATTTTACAGCCTTCTAATATCTCCAACTGCAAGTATAAGAAACAATAGTGTGTCAGGAACGAACATCAAAGCAGATTGATGGTCAAAAGCCAACGAAAACAATACAAGTTTGGAGAAAATAAAAGAGTTTCACCTTTTCGTTCGCCATTTTGGATTAGTGAAGTCCCGCGCTGAAGTTGATTTTGAGCCAATCAGAATAGCCGTTGCATTGGTTTTCGGGTTCGGCCGCTACACTCTCCTAGCATATAGCTTGATTGGGCCTCTTCGTACATGTCGTACGGGAGCTGCGAGTGAAGAGTGAAATTTGCCATGTGTGGGGGGCCCATGCCGGTTGTAAGAAGGTGAACGTTTCATCAGTCTATTCTATTAATTCCGAGTTGCCCAGTGTTGTCATTAACTATACAGCAAGCCATGGCGGAGGCAAATGTGGAAGTAAAGCAGGAACCTGTAGATGCGGTCGATCTTGAAAGCAGGTAAGCTCAAACAATTTGCTCAAACCACAAATGATGGGGTGATCATCATCATGGCTTCAATGCATGGGCTTGGGGGGGGGGGGGGGGGGGGGGGGGATGGGACACTTTTTTTTTTTTTTGCCTGTTTGAGAGTGGCATATAAAGCCTAAGGGTCGTGTTATTTATTGGCAGCTCGTTGAGGGGGGGGGGGGGCTTGGTGGATATACATGTAGCCTAGCATTACAGTTTACACTGCCATTTAATACAGGTAGGGTCATAAAATTCATGAAGCCCTGCAGTCTGGGGGGTGGGGGGGGGGGGCTTTTTTATGGTTCATTTGAATACCCCCCCCCCCCCCACCGGCTATATAGTAATAAATGACTTGGCCATATTGAAAACAATGACCCTAAGGGAGTGCTCATTTTTTAACAACAGTGGGGGGGGCGGTGAGATTTCGCGCGGAGCGCGCGAATTTTTTTCACCCCCCCCTCTAGAGGGGTCGAAATTTCTTACCCCCCCCCCCCCCCCCGGCAGGCCGAAAATCGCGCGCTTTCGCGCCCCTTTGTAGCATAGTAACGCGCGGGCTTTTCCCCTCAAAACAGGTTGAATTTTTTTGCCCCCCCCCCCAAGAGGGGTCTGAATTTTTTACCCCCCCCCCCCGGTCAAGGGGTCCAAATTTTTTACCCCCCCCCCCCAAATCCACCACCCCCCCCCTGTTGTTAAAAAATGAGCACTCCCTAATGTCTCTGCTCTAATGAGCAACACTTGAAAAGCCTTCATGATGGGGGGGGGGGAGGGTCAAAATTAAATATGGAGATTTATTACCGGTAGGACATTTTCAATGTAACTCAGGACACATGTACCGGGTGTCGGGCAGATATATGTATTTCGACATATCACTCGGCCACACCAGATTGGTTCGGCCGCTGCCCTGTTGGTGTCGCCCCCGGCCATGCATGTTGCATCATGCTAATGGACAATGACGACCACCTGGGAGCAGCAGAAGGGCGCGTGGCACCACCTGAGTGTTGGAGGGTGATGTGTGACGTTGATCCTTGGGTGGTATAAATACCACTTGCGGACCATCGTCATCACTCCCATATGACTAGATTTCCATACAATATGTACGATTACTCTGAAGAGGGAACGCCCACTTGTATCACTCCAGTGCGCACATCAGGAGTCGCACATTGAGGCTCATGATCCAAAGACACAATAAAAACACTGGATTAACTCAATTTATCTCCTATATCAGTTTATATAGTCCAAACAGCTACCGTATCTAACAAGGGGGAGTGGAAGGTCCAAGAGAGTGCAGGGCACAGGTAAAGGGCAGAACACTGGGGGACGGTTAGACATATATTTGGGACAGAACCACCTTCGTGAACAGAACACATGGGGAGGGAAGGACAGAAAGGGGGTATAAGGGAAAAATAGGGTAGGACAGATGGATACTGGTAAGGGAAGACACCAGGTGCAGGGACAAGGGGAAGGGGGTTAGTGGACACATAAGAAGTACATAGCACATGCACAATTCAGGTACCTAACACAGTTACTCCCTTTTTTTCAGAATTATCGACCTTTGTCGGCAGATTCCTAAAGGGATCACAGATGTCGTTATCCAGAATGATATGCCACAGTTTGACGCTCAGCAGAGAGTGATGGCCATCAATAGACTCCTTTCTATGGTAAGTCCTATAACCCAAATTAATTTCTTTGAAATATAAACATTGAGAAATCCGCTAAAGTATATTACAATGATCATGGGAGGGTGGGGTTGCTATTATGGTTATGGTTTGGCAGACCCTGGGGCACACAGTCTGAGGGCAAACAGCGTCCTGTGGAGTATATGAATTACCAGCATTTGACTGGCTTTGGTCCCTGGTGGAAGCAAACGGTAACCACAGCCTCCGACCAGGTCACAGGCGTAGAGTTACTACATACAAAAAACAATAGTTCTCAGGAGCGAGTTAGAACATCCCGGACAAGAGATAGAAGTGGTGGCTGAAGAAGTGTCATGGAGGAAGAACTTAAAACAGATGAGACAGTCAGAGGCGAAGGATGATGTAGAAGAGTAGAGAACCCTGGAGGGTGACAGCCAGCTTCGGCCAGGGCCTATCCTAACATTTGGATACACAGCACAGGGGACGAAGCAGTGTTGGTATGGGAGTCTGAGCCTGAGTAATTGCCGGTCAATTTTTGAAGAGATGATGGCCACAGGTTGTTGTGCGATGTTGAGGACATAAGATCTATCTACATGTTGTATTAGTATCATATAAGATTACAGTAAGACAAATGCCATGGTGTGACCATCAAGTTTAAGGTAGACACCGAGGCACAGGTCAACGTGGAGTGTAGTCCCTAAATACATTGGGAGTCTGTGATTTAGAACGCACACACAGTCCCTGCCTTTACAGTTCTGCGGGTCCCACCATCCTCTTTGACCTTTGTAAACATAAAAAAGGAGAAACCCAAACATATCACATGGGAAAACACACAGAAATCAGCCGTCAGCACCAGGGTCACACTGAGGTGTTCACAGATGGCTCAAAAGACGGAAACCGTGTTGGCTTTGCCGTATTCACACCCTTTGGTACCCGCAAGGGAGCACTACATGGAAGAAGTAGCATCTTCACTGCTGAGGCCCATGCTCTCCTTAGTGCTTTGGAGTGGATTAGGGTGTCAGGCCGAAAGGCCTTCATCATCTCCTCTGACTAAGTCGTGCCTGCAAGCAATACACCAACATGACCCCAAAAACCCTGTGGTGCAGGAGATCAAGCAATTGGTCTCGCACCTCACAGACACCCAAAAGGAGGTAGTCCTCTGTTGGCTGCCCAGCCACATTGGCATAGAAGGGAACGAAGCTGCAGACGATGCAGCAAAGAAAGCCCAGAGACTGAAACCCAGCTCGGCTTGCATCCCTTCCTCAGACCTCCTCCCGATTTGCCGAGAGTTTACCAGACAGGAATGGCAGAAACGCTGGAACTCTGACAGAAACAACAAACTGAGAGCCATCAAACCTTCAATAGGCAAAAATCTCAACCATACAGGCTTGACTCGGAGGGAATCGACAAGACTAACCCGTCTTCGGATAGGCCACTCGCTGCTGACACACGGACACCTCATGAAGGATGAAAACCAACCGGTATGTCAACGATGTCAAGTACCTCTGACCATGGAGCACCTGGTGCTCTTCTGTCAAGCAACCAAGAAGAGTAGGGACGACCACCTTCGTGGCACGTCGTCAATGAACAGCTTCTTCAGTGACACTGGAAAGAAAGAACTGCTGAGCTTCCTCCGGGAAACAAAGATGTTCGAAAAGATGTGAAAGGGGAGGAACAGGCCCCCCTGTGTTTCGGTAGGGTAGGCTGGAGACAATATTCTCTAGCCAGATGGAAAGTAATTGCATACTCGCCAGCCCTGATCTGCTGGCCCGATTGGTATGGAACTATGACTGGTTCGCCAGTGTCAGGATAATGTGACTGGCCAGATGATGTGTCTACAGTCTGCGGCACAGCAACTGTGTGAGGCAGCACAATGAAGCGGGGCCCGATGCCACGAGCAGTATTTCACTGCTACAAGCTGTGTTCCACTGCTACAAGCAGACGCACAAACACATGCACGCGCACACGCACCCACACACTAATGCGCAACATCTAAACGAGAAAGGAAGGGACCTATTGTCCGATCAAATCTGAGAAGTCCCACAGGGTCGATGTACGCTGGGACGTTAAACAAATCAATCAATCAATCAATCTATTTACAGTTCCATGTTGTCGACGCACAAGGACCCCCACTCCTTGGACTGAGGACGTGTGTGGACATAAATCTGGTACAGATTGTACTGTCCATCGATGAACAGGAAGCTGGGATACAAGAGTATGATACGAGTGGTAACGACCCTGCTATCAATGCCCTGATTTCAGAATATACTGACATTTTTGAGGGGATAGGAGAGTTTCCTGGTGAGCATAACATCAGTTTGCAGCGAGGAGCTGAGCCAGTCATATATGCATCCGGCACGGTGGCCGTATCCATCCATGACAATGTCAAGGCTGAGCTGGATCGTATGGGGAGTCATAGGATAGTTAAGAAGGTCACCAAACCCACAGACTTGGTTAGCTCCATGGTGGTGGTTCACTAAACAAATGGGGACTTAAGGGTTTGCTTGGATCCCAATGATTTGAACAAGGCAATAAAACAACCACATTACCCAGTTCCAACCCTGGATGATGTCACTAGCAGACGGTCAGGATGCAAATATTTCTCTAAGCTTGATGCCCGCAGCAGTTACTGGCAGATTCAGCTGGACGATGTATCATCCTGGCTGACAACGTTCAACACGCCTTTTGGTCGGTACAGGTACCTATGTATGCCTTTCGGTATCAACTGTGCCTAGGACATATTCCAGAGGTGTGTGGATGAGACCTATAAGCTAAGGTCATCACCCCTCATCTTCCATTACTCACCCTGATCTCACGTGATATCACCAGCATGGTGAAGCTAGTGGCGTATATAGCCTCCCATGAGATGTAGATCAATCTACAAAGAGCTACAGTTACTTTACAAAGACTTTCTAATAAGGACACATGTCCAAACATATCGTATATATTGTAGTTAATTACATTTAATTATACCATATAATATACATTATGCATAACTCAGAAACAAACGCCTGGAGACAACCTGTATACTTGAAGATACAAATTTTATCGAAAATCATGAAAATGAATAAAATTTGCTTAAACAAAAAAAAAAAAAATAAGGGGCTGGCCAGAGTAAAAGGCATCAGTGACGATGTACTCATGGCTGGAGCAACTCAGTGCAACATTCCAACGTGCTCGTGAGCACGGTCAAAGGTACAACCTGGATAAATGCCATTTCAATGTGTCACAAGTGAAATACTATGGCCACGTCATATCTGACAACGGTATCCAGGCTGACCCCAAGAAGGTCGAGGCTATCACTCATATGGCAGTTCCCATCTCGAAGGCAGAACTCCAAACCATACTTGGGATGGTGAATTACCTTGCAAAGTTTGCACCTAATCTGAGCAGCATTACTGTCCCGATGCAAGACCTCCTGAGAATGGACATAATGTTTGTGTGGGATGCCCAGCAGGACATAGCATTCACCAAGATGAAAGAGATCATCACAAAGGTCTCGGTCCTGGCATTCTATGACCCCAACAAGCCACTAACACTGCAGGTATATGCCTCTAAGAAGGCCTTAGGAACGACGGTTATGCAGGATGGCCGACCGATTGAATATGCATCTCAAGCATTAGATGCATCCAAGGGTAACTTTCAGACCTGCCCACCTGTGACCACCCGGTCGAGCAGGGTCTGACCCAGTGTGTTATCAGGGCTAGGGACGGTGTTGGCTTGTACCTTCTCCAAGCAGGTATCATAACAAAAGATCTGCTGTCACAATTATGCTTGGAGAGTGTAGTTCCACATGGCTGCACCTTCCCAGTCTGTATTATATATACAGGCGGGGGCCGAGTCTAAGGGTAACTGGGCTCCGATTGAGTGTAAGATGCTATAGACCCATGCATCAAGACAAGGTGACTTTTTCATAATAAAGTTGTGTTTACATTGGTTTTAGCAGAATCCTTTTAAAATTGTATGTAATGGCTACATTTGCAACTATCACATGTCAGGAGATTCAGAGGACCATTATCTTTCAAATTGTGTATATTAAAATGCAGATTTTGCAGTTATATTTATGTACTTGTCCTTTAGGTGGAGAATTGTTCAAAAACTTTATCAAAAACTTTTCTGAAAAGTCACCCTTTCTTGCTGCATTGGTCTATAGCTATTGTGCATGGATGCTCCCGGTTCCACCAGTATGTATATGGTAGAAAAACGACAGTGGAATCAGACCACAAGCCATTGTAATCAATCCTCTGCAAACCTATATCAGCAGCACCCAAAAGGCTCCAAACAATGATTCTAAAGCTCCAGAGGTCCATGTATGACATTGACGTGGTGTACAAGTCGGGGAAGGATATTCCAGTGACAGATTGCTTGAGCAGGAACCTGGTAGTAGACTCCACGGAGTGACGAACTGAATGAGAAACTGGATGCTGTCATTCACTACATGGTGGCCTCACTACCCTTCAGTGACCCGAAACTAACTGAACTCAGGTCAACCACAGCTAGTGACCAAAATATGCAGGTGCTGAAGCACATCATCTTGACAGGATGGCCAACACAGCGGAAGGAATGTCCCGGAGCAGTTCTGGATTACTGCAACTCTAGAGACAAACTCGCATTTGCTGATGGTATCATATTCAAGGGCGATCGCATGTTTATAAATTCCAAAGGCACTACGTACAGAAATGATGGAGAACATACATTGAGGCCATTTTGGCATTGAAAAGTGTCAAGCTCGGGCACGATCTGCTATATTCTGGCCGGAAATGAATGCTGATATAGACACTACCGTCAGTAGCTGTGAGACATGCCAGCAACACTGTAATGCTTATCAGAAGAAGACACTCATCAGCCACCAAGCCCCTAGTCTGCCATGGCAAGTGGTTGCTACAGATCTCTTCACCCTTCATGGTCGAGACTTTGTGCTCGTGGTGGACTACTACAGCAACTTTGTGGAAGTTGAACACCTAACAGACAAAAATCAAGGCAACGCTAGCACGTCATGGGCATTGCCTCAGGACGATCAGTGACAATGGCCCGCAGTACTCTAGTGGTGAATTTGCAGTTTGCTGCGAAATGGCGTTTTGAACATGTCACATCAAGCCCAACATATCCAGTCAAATGTTTTGGCTGAGCATACAGTGCAAACTGTGATGAACTTGCCAAAGAAAGCACAACAGGACAAAAAAGATCCATACCTGGCCCTTCTAGAGCTGAGAACCACCCCTGTATGTGGACTTGCATCTCCAGCGCAGCTGCTCTACTCAAGGAGACTGCGGGCTATGGTTCCTAACACTGAAAGACAGTTCATGGATCACGACTCTGAGTCACTCTGACCAGGTCGGAGCGTTTTGCTGGAGCTTTTGGTCAAGGGGCGGCTTGAAATTGCAGTCTAGCCAGTGTCAGCTTCAAAATTATTTGGACACATGGTAGAGAAGATAGGGGTGAGAATGGACCCTCAAAAGATGGCAGCGATGGCTAACTGGCCTATGCCCACTGTAGTCTCAGAGGTTCTGTCGTTATCTAGTGGGACAGCAGCTACATTCAGTGAGTGTCTGGCTGCCATGAGTCTTTAACCTGGAAGTCGCCCCCACCCTCTGCGGTCTAGGATGTGCCATGTCAGCACATCCTTATTGTTAAGGGCAACATCAGCGATATTAAAGTGGAGGCGGTGACCCCCCCCCCCCCCCCCCCCCCACCCCGATGGGGGCATATTACCAATGGCATACCAATTTGTAAAAGGCGACAAAACTTGAGGGGTCGTTTGGGTGGACTACTGTGATTGTCACTAACCAAGCTGTATTCGCAGCTGCTACCCCTATGCGCGTTGCCAGTGGTCTTCCTTGTGATCTCTCCTCAGTAAACCATATCTGAGATACCAAAAGCTATGGTTTGGCCTTTCCTGCAATGGCACTTACCCAAGTATGTAGGACCAGGCAAATAAAAGAACACTTGCTATCCCTCGAAATGAGTAAGGGGACGTGCCGTTGTAGCAGTTTACTCCCTCATAGATGCAGTCATACATTTCATAGATTAGATCATCCATAGATGCGGTGACTGCTGCATTGGGCAAACAGCATATGAACAGTTTTGTTCCAAAATGCAGCAAAACCATTCAACAATTGAAGCATGTAGTGATTTCTGTAAGGCAACCACAGTGGCAAATATTGTGCTTCAGATATAATGTGTACACCAGAGATGACCTTAATCATGAACGTCTGTAGGTCCATGCCTAAATACATGAAAAATCGGCTATTGAGGAAAAAATGTTTCAAAATTGCATTTACCTTTTCCTGTCCTATACCTTTTTCATAATTTGGTGTCACTTTTTACAATGGCGCTTATTTCATTTTGGAACCAAACTTTTCATTTATTATATCTGTCCTACCTCAAGGCAAGACTACTACTATTTGTGGATGGCTACCTTCCTAAGGGAGTGATCATTTTTTAACAACAGGGGGAGGGGGGGGGGGGAATTTGGACCCCTCTTCGGGGGGGGTCTAAAATTTTTAACCTGTTTTGAGCCAAAAAGCCAGCGCGTTAAGTACTATGCTTTAAAGGGCCCGCATGTGCGCCGATTTTCGACCCTCATGGAGGGGTGTAAAAAACCCACCTCCCCCCTCTGTTGTTAAAAAATGATCACTCCCTAAGTCCAGGGCGTCATTGCACAATTGGATGTTAAGCATATCAACCAATCAATCAATCCCCGATCTTTTATGCTAGGGCATCTGACTGTTTTTCTATCTAAGTATTTTATATCACTTGTATCAAACCCTAGAATATCCATTTTACCATCATTCCATTGGTCATATTGCTTAAATGACCATAGCTCAGCCTCTAATAGGGCTATCTGAAAAAATATTATACTGTTGAGATTCAGGGAGTATCGATACACATTGTGTCCATACCGAATAGCAGGTATCTTAGAAGAGGTTGTTATTGCAATATTTATTAGTAAAAAAAAAGTCATCAAAAAAGCACATGATGTGTTGTTACATGTTGTCTATATATATATATCCATGTGATTGCAATCAACTGTTTAACTTTTAGGGACGAATCGATTTATTGAAAAGTGGAAATCAGCTGATCTACCGACTAAAAGATCCAGAGTCAGTCAGGTAACTATAATTCTGAAATAGCAGTATTAACTCTAATTAAAATTCATCATCTGGAAGAAAAGGCATGCGGACAGAAAACAGATCGCTCTTTATGGTTATGGTATTTCGTGTAAAATGATAGAAATGCGCCAAATGAGAAATAATTTAATTCTCTATATGAACATCGTTGTGATTTTAATAAGAGATAGAAATGTGCCAAATAAAAAATAATTTGATTATAATATTTCTTTTGGCGGCAGTAAGGTTAAAGGAGCTGATGCACAGGAAAAGATTGTATACCAAATTATTGAGGAAGCTGGTAATAAAGGTATGATATTTTTTCTTCGTTTTTGTTTACATTGTCCAAAATTGATTTAAAAGGTCCAGCATTCCAAAAGCGCCAACCATCCGAAAAGCTCTAAAAATAATGATATGATTTACATTCTATTACAACGCTACATGCATGATCTCTTGTTTCCGAGTTTCAAGTAAAGGTAATGAAATATTCCTATGGGGAAGTGTACTGAGGGCATCCGTCGCGTGTATTCAATTCAACACTGCCTTATTTGATTTTAAATGCACTTTCTGATCCATGTTTAGATTTAAAATACAATATTCACACCTATCACATGTTTCAGGAATATGGATTCGCGATATCAGATTCAAGTCCAACCTTTTATTAACACAAGTCAATAAGATTCTCAAGAATCTGGAGAGCAAGAAACTAATCAAGGCCGTCAAGTCTGTTGCTGTAAGTAGAGGAATTAATGCAACTCCCTTTATCAGCTTTATAATGTTCTAGATGCAGTATCAACGTTGGTCCTATCACTGCCATGTATTGTCCTGATGTTACTTTGCCAATTTTTTTTAGATTTACATTCGTGCGAAATACAGCTTAAATACAAAGAACACGAAGCCGCAGGCTGAGTGGGATGCGCCCCAGGCCCACCGAGGGGGGAACGATACCAAAAATTCTCTGACCATGGGCCTTTGCCTTTATTTCATGGTTTTTAACCTTAAAAATATGTTGAATTGCATATAAATGGCCATATGAATTTGAACAAATGATGATGTCATAGGCCATGTGATACAGGAACATTGTATCCCATGGGGGGCATGGGATACGGGATTTCTAGTACTGAAGCATAGTGATCATTGTATCCGCCATGAAATAATGGACTATAGTTTTTTTACAGTAGTGCTATGTAATGTTCACCTATCAATATCCTTTCTCCACAGGCGTCCAAGAAGAAGGTGTACATGTTATTTAACCTGGAGCCAGATCGGTCTGTAACCGGAGGGGCTTGGTACAGTGACCAAGACTTCGAGTCTGAGTTTGTAGACGTCCTAAACCAACAGTGTTTCAAGTACCTAGAGCAAAAGGTAAGAATATCAGGAATTGTACGGAGGCCCGCTATTAGACAAAACCTAATTTGAAATAGAACAAGGACATAGAGATTTTCAAAGGAAAAAGGGACCATGAGACATAGATCTGAGTTGGGAAACACAGGGGAGCTATGGTCGACAGTCATGATTCATTTTTTTCTTTTATAAGGGGATGAGCGGAGAACGGAATGAAGGGAGAACGTGATAAAGGGAGAACGGGATAAACGTGATAAACAGAGCACGGGATGAGCCGAGAACGGAATGAAGGGAGAACGGGATAAACGGCGAACGGGATAAATGGCGAACGGGATAAGCGGCGAACAGGATAAACAGCGAATGGGATTAACAGCGAACGGGATTAACAGCGAACGGGATGAACGGAGATGGGGATGAACGGAGAACGGGATGAACGGAGAACGGGATGAACGGAGAACGGGATGAAGGGAGAACGGGATAAAGGGAGAACTGGATAGACGGAGGAATAGATAAACGGAGAACAGGATAAACTGAAGGGGATGAACGGGATAAAGGGAGAAGGGGATAAAGGGAGAATGGGATAAAGGGAGAATGGGATAAAGGGAGAACGGGATAAAGAGAGAACGGGATAAAGTGAGAACGGGATAAAGTGAGAACGGGATAAACAGAATAAATGGACAACGGGATAAAGGGAGAACGGGATAAACAAAGAACGGACATAAACGGAGAACAGGATGAACGGGATAAAGGGAGAATGGGATAAAGGGACAACTGGGATAAATAGAAAACGGGATGAACGGAGAACGGGATAAACAAAGAATGGGATAAACGGATAAACGGGATGAACGGAGAAGGAGATAAACGGACAACGGGATGAGCAGAGAACGGGACGAAGGGAGAACGGATGAAGGGAGAATGAATAAAGGGAGAACGGATAGAGGGAGGATAGACGGAGGATGGGATGAACGGAAGGGGATAAACGGGATCAATGGGATAAAGGGAGAACGGCATAAACGGCGAACCGGGTGAACGGGATAAACAGCGAACAGGATGAACGGAGATGGGGATGAACGGAGAAGGGGATGAATGGAGAACGAGATAAAGGGAGAACGGGATAAAGGGAGAACGGGATGAACGGAGAAAGGGAAGAGGGGAGAACAGGATAAACGGAGAACGGGATAAAGGGAGAATGGGATAAACGGCGAACGGGATAAAGGGAGAATGGGATAAAGGCGAACGGGATAAATGGCGGACGGGATAGACGGAGAACGAGATAGACGGAGAACGGGATAGTAGGAGAACGGGATAGACGAAGAACGGGATAGACGAAGAACGGGATAAACAGAAGGGGATGAACGGGATAAAGGGAGAACAGGATAAAGGGAGAACGGGATAAAGGGAGAACGGGATAAACGGAGAACAGGATAAACGGAGAACAGGATAAACGGAGAACAGGATAAACGGAGAACGGGATAAATGGAGAACGCGAAAAATGAAGAACGTGAGCAGGATAGACGAAGAACGGGATAAAGAGAAGGGGATGAACGGGATAAATGGAGACCGCGAAACATGTGAAAGAACGTGAAAAATCATGGGCAGGGCGATCACAGGCGGGGGGACCGGGGGCAGGGCGATCAGGGGCGAGGCGATCGAGGTTGGGGGATCTGTAGCACACGCGCCCCACGTCCGACAGACACGGCGAAAACGGAGATGCTGTCACTGTTGAGGCTCCGATCGACTCGGTTTTCGGCCGAGACGTAAAACAGCGGTTACGCCGGGCGCTGACGCCTACAGCCACCTGCTCACCCCCAACCACCTGCTTTCCCACAGCCACCTGCTCACCTACAGCCACCACCTGGAATTCGATTATGTATGACTTGTAATATATGAATTTGGGGTAGCTTTTGCTGGAGATTGCGATTCTGCTGTCAGAAATGAGGAATAACGTATTGTACTCAAATTAGATCACTCATTCGACTTTCTAATGACAAAAGCGGAATGTATGGGGCCTTCTCTCCTGTGTCCCATCTCCCCCTCCATGTCTCTTGCTAAAATGCACCAATTCACTGCTGCTACGTACAAAAATGTATCAATGTGCCGCCGCTACTAAAATGTATCAATTTGCCGCCCCTACTAAAATGTATCAATTTGCCGCCGCTACTAAAATGTATCAATTTGCCGCCGCTACTAAAATGTATCAATTTGCCGCCGCTACTAAAATGTATCAATTCGCCGCCGCTACTAATGACCTTGACCTTGACCTTTGCTGACCTGACCTTGACCTGATCCCTTGACAACAACAAACTTACAAAACTCGCCGATTTAACAACAAATTCGCCGATTTAACAACAAAACTCGCCGATTTAACAACAAAACTCGGTAATACAATAAAGAATAAAGTTAAATTGCCGAGTTTTGATGTTGAAACGCCAAGTTTTGATGTTGAATTGCCGAGATTTGTTGATGAAATCGCTACGTCATAGAAACCCAAGCCAGCTGTAAGGAGGCTTCTGATTGGCTGAGAAAACGGGCATGATGACGTCATCGGGTCTCTCGTCCAATCAGAATGCAGTTAACGATAGATATCGGCAATTTTTGTTTGAATTTTTTATTTTGTTTTCAAACAGGAACGTTGACATTGACATTATTTGTGATTTTACATCATTAAAATGTCTTTCTCGATTATTTTAAGCTGATCAATACAGGTAAATAGTCTATACATAGACAAAGGCCCATGGCCAGAGCATATCTTGGTACCGTTCCCCCCAAGGTGAGGCTGGGGCCGTATCCCACGAAGCCGCAGGCTGAGTGGGATGCGGCCCCAGCCTCACCGAGGGGGGAACGGTACCAAAATGTGCTCAGGCTATGAGCCTTTGCCTTTATTTCATGGTTTTTACTCTTCAAAATATGTTAAATTGCATTTAAATGGCCATAATAATTTGAACAAATGATGACGTCACAGGCCATGGGATACGGGAACACTGTATCCCATGGGGGGCATGGGATACAGGATTTCTAGTACTTAAGCATAGTGGTCATCGTATCCACCATGAAATAAATTCAATAGTGTTGTTTAGATATACGATTGGAGCCATTTTTGGCTTAAATTTAGGCTGCATCAAATTCGGTCAATGGCCTCCATGACAGGGATTGCTTAAAAATAAGACTTTTCAGTTTGAGATAATCTGCAGAATAGGTCCATTATTGATTTACTATGCTTCCTTTGGCATTGTCAGGCCGCACTACTTTACTTTACATACCACAAAAAATTTAAGTGAAATTGTGATTCCTTACTTATGAAAATGATGAGTTTGTGATCTCTTTTATTGGGGTAAAATGAAAAAAATTGACAAAAATTTAATTTCTTTCCAATTTTTTTATTTTAACACATACAAAAATAAAAATCGGCAGGCATGTACATCAAGTATAAGCCTTTCATGTTATGCAGTTGGATTTTTGTAAAAATATTTATTTTTGTCAATTTTGGAACATTTTCAATTTCAACCCCTCACTACCAGAAGCTTTTGGTCGACATGAAACATTTGAATCTGTTTTGACGTTTTGAGAAAAGGTTGTCGACCATAGCTAATATAATCCCAATCCCAATTTCAGATTTTAACCTATTTTTAGTTGTGTACACAAGTTGCTAAATCAACTAAATACTTGTCATACTTTTCTAGATCATACATTTGCCATACGATGTTCAATGTGTATATCCCCCTTTGCAGGCGGTAACTGCACGGGAAACTAGACCTGACCCTATTGGACAGAGGAATGCCTCTTTTTCTGCATCAAAAGACATATGGCGCTACATATCAGACCTTGGCATCAGTAAGGTAAGTCAAATGCACCCGTGACATGGGGTATCATACCATACTATGGGGTTTCGGGAATTGAATATAGAGGTCAAATACATTCTATACCAGATTTCGCAAAGTGAGCTCTCTTCATGAATACGGCCGATAGTTAGACAGCGGCGGCTACTGTAGGATGATTCATGCTACTGAGTTTGAGGCTACGCCAAGAGTGTTTTGGCAGAGTGACACCTCTAATTTGGACCCCAGTCACCCCACAGAGAGGAAATCATCAGTCAAACTCTGTTTCAGAATCTGTTAAATATTGAGCTTCCCCCCAATTAGAATGACAGATTCATAAATGACACATACTTGATCAAGTTGATGAAGAAACCATGTTAATTTAATTTAATTCAGGTCCAATTATCAGAGGAAGATATTGAGACGATCCTTGACACTTTGATCTATGACGGGAAGGTGGAACGGTCCATAGTTGCAGCAGGCGCTAGTGGAGAAGGAGATAGTGATAACCAAATAAAGATCTACCGCGCCGTCACACCCATCATCGGTCCTACTGGCATGATGCGAACCCCGTGTGGTGTTTGTCCTGTAAGTATGGCATTACTATAATCGTCAGTTCATGAATTGCTGTGTCCAACATCTTAGTGCACAAGAAAGCTGCAGCGTGTAAAACTAAAATCCTGTTTGTTGCATTGGACTCTTGATTTGGAACGTGGCATAGCCATAGGTTAAAAAAATGTCGGTATTCTATATTACTGGTGCTTTATCAGGTACGTTTTGTATTGAGCGGTGAAGGAATCTCTCTTTCTAGAAGTGTGAACTCACAACTACGGATAATGTGCAATATATTACACAAAAAGTTGAGACATGTTGATGGTTGCAGTAGTCACCAATACTGAGACTGCCAAGCTGTTCTCCTGAAAGCACAAAAAGACATTTCCAGGAATGTCTTAACTTCTTTCAAGGGTGAATGGCAAATTAAAGACCACGCATATTTCTTTCATGTGTGATACGGTAATCTAAAGTTTAGGATGATATTTTGATGATATCGGCATTAATAATTGTACTGTCTTTTGCAGGTGTTCAGTGAGTGTCACGACGGTGGATTAGTATCTCCTTCGAATTGCATCTATATGAAAGAATGGTTGGAGTATTGATTATTATAGCATTTCGAATATTTTTGTGTACATAATAAAATAGTCAGCAAAATAAAAGCCGTGTTTGATGTTTGTTTTCTAAAGATAGATTGAGCATAATCCTCAGATGTTGATATAGACAGAGGTCCACGAGAATCTTTCAGAACGACAGGTTTCTCTATGAGTGGTGCATTGGATCGCATCACACGAGGCGGAGCCGAGTGTAATGCGATCCAATGCATCATGAGTGGAGAAACCATGAGTTAAGACTGATTAGAGTGGATCTCTGTATTTATTTCATGTGATTCTTGTTTAAATTCATCAAAATATGCAATTAAAGATTGGTTTCATCGCTATTTTGGTGACGTCATAGTGGAGAAACAGCCCATGGAGAATGAGCACCAGTTTCTCCACGGGGGTGTGGAGAATGGCCATTCTAGTACTTAAGCATAGTAACTTTGTTTCTCCACATGGAATAAAATGCAATTGATCGGTACAAGTTTGCCATTGATGCCCCCCCCCCAGATCTCTTGCAATTGATATACCTGGTGTATATTCAATTTAATAATTTCGCTAGGGCAACCTTTCAATCTACTGTGTTTTCCCCTTTGTAACCCTGGCCCGCTGAAGTAACCCGTACAACGGAAACAGATGCAAAATAGCCTGACTCCTGACAGAAAGTCAAATGTCGTTATTGGCCCAATGTGACAACTTTCGAAAAGATACATTGTATTAATATCTTGTGCAAGCCTCCTATTGTAAAGTTGCAGCTAAGCCCAAAACAATACGGTAAAGGAATCCATCTATGCCAAGAAATAATAACACCTCCTCCCCCTCAAGGGCCTAAGCCTACAAGACGGCCGCATTTTACTTCTGGTCATATAGTCAAAGCTAGTATATTTTTGCACCGTTTTGATTAAATTCTAGGGCGCATAATCAACCTCTTGCAATGAAAAACCAAACGCACACAAATAAAAGCATCGATTTTGCGCATATCTTTCGTAGTATTACTTTTGCACCCTATATGGGGGTCCTGGCATACCAATATTTAATAGGACCCTGAACAGGCCTTTTCTCTCGAGCCTTTTTGCTTTATGGTCCAACTGACGCCCCTTTCATATATATACTTATTAAACTGCATTAGCAATAATCAGATCATTTGTTACTATGCCAACATGAGGCTCCCTTATAATCTAAACGACCCCATTGTATCTGGTACTTAATACATAGGTGTCAAGTGTTTATTACTCTGTTGCCATGGTAACTGTCAGCCCATCAGGTATTTTCCGGTCACCTGAAAATCACCACAGGTGACTCCTACAGGTGCATTGTAGTTTCCATACCGACCAACGCTCACATGTAAGATCTAATACACCATGAAGTTTGCTCAAAATTTTGCTCATTGAAATCAGACGGAACTAGATAAGATTTGAATGCAATGTTTTTATTTGTCTACTGGGCACTTTGCATTACAACCGTACGTAATTGGAGCTACAATATGAAAATAGACGTTACACGGGCCATGTGGCTGGGTGCAAAAGTCGTTTTGTATTCACTGGGGAAACCATACAAAATCTAACACGCCTACATATGAAGTTACTAAGACATTTTTTGGGTACCGATATATAAACAAACTATCATAGACGTCAGATCTATTTTGGCATGTAATAAATACAAATAAAATTTGTTGTATAGAAAATAGGTCAGGTCTTCTGACAAGTGCATTTAGAATGATAGAAAAATTACAGTGATGCACATTTCCTAAATAAAAAATATGTTGTGCGGTTCCAAATAAAATCATAGTCTTTAGCATGCACACCTTTCATTTATACACTGAATACTCCATGTACCTGAGATTAAATAATAACACTTCGTGAAATAGGATTTGGATATCGAATACAAAGCTACAATGTGTTAATCAGGATTGACGACATGTTTCAAAGTTGCCTGTGAATGTATTGCTGGTCATATCTACTGGTAAGTTGTGGCAAGTAGCTACTCTAGTCATACAAATGAGCTATAATTGTGCCATATATTAGTATCATTATTATCATAAGGCGGGTGAATTACAGCAGTGACTAACTAGTTAGTATACAAGAGATATGCCATAGGTATTGATAATAATATCCTCCATGATGTAATAAAGTGGATAACTCATAAACCCATTTTCTGTTACAACTTAGTACAAGGCACTGGATGCTGAACAGATCGATAGAAAGATCACAAACCAAAAACAGAAGGTGGATCATTCTCGTATTGATGGTCACTATGACATGACGGTCTCTCATCTGCATCAACCAACAATGATCAATGATTGACATAATCATTACCATTTAGTTTGTACAAATACCTGATAGTGGTAATGGAAAGGGGGAGGGGGCTTCTTGGACAATGGTGTGGGGAGGGGGTTGCCATCGATAAGCGTTGGGCAGTGGAGTGGAGCAGCGGATATGGTACATTACATGCAAGATCCAGAAATATTCATTGGAAATTGTTATCTTCGAATGTTATATGTATATGTAGGAAATAGTCAAATTAAGAATACCATTATTTTTCGTGTTTCTTTTTCGATTATATAGATATATAATATATTGTATACAGTATACATTGTAAATATTTCAAGTATAAACTTAAAATGAACACAACTGAACACATTTCCCTCGGAAAGTCTACAAAATAATTTGCAGATTATGTCACAATTCATTATATGTTTGTAAACATTAGTCACCTTTCGGTAACTGCGAAAAGTAAAAAATCAACTTAATATTATAACTGCAACAATATCCCAAACAAGGACGAGCGTCTGTAATAATACTAAATAATGTGGACCGGTCACCTATCAATTCAAAAGGCAGTTTTGTAAACAAGGCAAACTCAAAATCTCAGTCTTCAACGTTACTTCAACATGATTGCTTCTCAACAAGTAACATATGTCTTGCATTGTTTCAATCATGTGGACATTTACCCTGATATAATGTATCAATATGTAACTTCAATCGCTAACACAGACTATGTAGTCTAACAACAAGCTCACAAAATCACATACCTCACACCTCAGAGTGAAAACAAATATATTGAATACCTATGAGGACACTCCTTATCACAGCAATAGCTGGACATAAGACACTGGCTGTTAATATATTTGCAAATATACGTCTAAATATAGTCCTACAAAAATGAATCTACAACCATAACCCCGTGCACAACTTTGCCATAAAGCACCACATCGTTAATCACTCAAGGAGAAAACAAATCACACATGATGACATTACCCTACACCATTATGTTGGAAACTAAAGGAACATTTCATAGTTTTAATAACAATTAGAGTTCTCCATCGTTCTCTTTCTCTCTAGCGCAGCTATTGCGAGAAAAGTTATATAATAATTTTTGTTTACATTCCTGATATCTACCTATTCCAAGAATGATTAAAACAGCTAGATTATTATTATCATTATTATTCACAATCATTTACAGTGAGAAGATCATATATTGCTACAACGCTAGTTATGAAATTGTTCTCGAAATCCCCGTACAGGTGGTGTATTATCTACATGAACTACTAATGTAATTCAATAGTTAAATAGTTCAATAGTGATTGGTTCTTTGAACGTCAATAAACATTACATTTGCGAAATCTATAACGTGCGACAAATGGATATTGCTTTGCACGATAGACTAACTGTATAATCATAATGGTCATCATGCGAGACGGACTGCTGTAAATACATGACATAATTAATACTGAATTGAAAGCAAAGTAAAGAATCTTTCTTTTTTCATTTTTAAAGTCGGATAACTCGGATAACAGTATCATGTTCCTGCCATGATTAAGTAATTCTTTCCTTTTCGAAAAAAACTGCTGAGATTCTATGCCTTTTGATATGTAAAACAAAATAATACCTGATACAAAAGGAAAACAATAACTCTTCAATGAACGGATTAAGTCTTCATGTACATTGTACGCGCTTAAAGCTGATAAAATAACTGTTAAGTACAAAAATAGTGTTTCCATTGTGATCTAGAAAAATGCACTAGACGGTTAATACTTGTTATGGGGCATGTGCCTATGAAAATACTCATTAACAGACTATCAAATGATATGTTTAAACTTCAAGAAAAATAAGGCGATAACAAGTGGTATGTTATAAAACAGTCAGTAGCAAGAACTCAAAGTCATCAAATATAGTTTCATCCACTGCATGTAGGCTAGATTATGCAAATGCGATGAATGCACACCATTATTAATACTTGCAGAAGGAGTAGGGCTAATCCACAAGAAGTGCACTAAACCAAACGTCTCACTTCTTTACACTAACGTTACCACAAGTTCTGACATACTTTGGATACTAATTATGCTGTCCACTGATAAGTAGTGTAGTGGCACACTGATTATGTTACTGGATATCGCGCATGCAGTTGTCTCCAATGGTCTCCAATATTGCTTTGCATTGCGTTTACACGATACATTTGAATGTTTAAGGAGCAGCGGTATCAATTTCAATGATTGAAATCAACACCAAAAAGTGTAGGAGGGGGGCGGGGCACACAAAAATACTCCAGGCTTAGTCACTGAGTCAGGTCAATTGATCTACCAAATTTATACAAACGGGATCGAGATCCAGTTTTAGCACCAAATCATCCCTGGAAACAACTCTTCAAAAACTCACTTTGTTAACCATGTGATCATGCCATCTAGTGTTAAGGTACTATAGCAGGCTGAGGACTGATTATGCAAAAATCTTGTACAACAAACAACTCAAAAGATCTATCAACCATAACAAAAGAGCACCGTGAGATACTAATCATCCATAGGAATATCTGGGATGAGATCAAGCAGTGATCTTGGACCATAGTACGATGGACTGAGGTGTTCAACATTGAAGGCAGCCACTTGCATTATCTGGGTTAATGTCGGGCGATCTTCAGCGAATTCTCTCAGGCAGCTCCCTATCAGGTTACCCAGCTGGTGAGAGTAGGCTGCAGGCAGAGGAGGTGGAGTCTGGGGACGAAGACGAAGCCCTAAGGTGCGACCATGTCCCTGCCAGGCTCCAACAGTGCCAGGGATGAGGCTGACTTTCATGGTGTACGTCTCCAGGAGGAATGCAGGGCACAGTGAGGCCAGCTCATAAAGGACACACCCAAGGCCCCACACTGTCATGGACTCATTGGTGGTATAATGACGTTCCAGCCACGATTCAGGGGCAGTGTAGATGGCAATCTTCTGGCGGGTGAAAGAGTTGCGGTAGGCAGGCAGGTTACCCTGGGTGGGCAGGTACAGGAGCAGGTTCTCCACCTTCACCTGGCCATCGGGCATCAGCACAAAGTTCTGTGGTTCACACAGCTCAGAGTACAGCTGCAAACTGTCCAGGTGTTGCAGGGCAGAGGAGATCCTGAAGATGGTGTCCCACAGGAGGAACTCTGGAATGTAGCTGCCGCTCAGGGAGAGACGCAGGATGACGTCCTTCAGGTTGATGAGAGGGAACTCCAGTACGTAGCAGGTGATACCTGTGCCCCCTACAACCGTGTTCTCATTAGCCATCTTCATAAAACAGCGCTGGATATGTGGGTGGTTGACCATGGCCCAGTGGTCACTCTCCTGGTGATAATCAAGCTGCAGGCCCAACATGGCACAGACGGAGCAGCCGATGGAATTGTTGTTTTCCACCTTGATTAACACCTTGGAGTTATCCACCAGGCACCGGGCCGGATGCACACGGTGGTTCTTATGATGCGGGTGGTTGGGGAAGTGGAAATTGTAGGTCATGTGAAAACCATCCGTATTGAAGTCGTCTGGTACACTAAACGTCCCTATGAACAGTTTCAGGGCTAAAGGTAGAGGCAGTTCGTTAATTTTGTCGATCCTATGCAAGGTAAGCGCCTTCAACGTCGCACGTCGACACCACTGCTGCAGAGAACACACCTGTTTGGCAGACATGTTTGGATTGGAGGTCGAGCTGTCATTTGTGTCAACGTTGCCGCCTGTCCGCACTTTCAACCGATAAGACTGCATAAAAACGCTGCTATCCGGTTCTAGGTAGTCTCCATTCGGTTCCATAGAGTCTCTTGTATAGTCTGTGTTGGTTATATAGGACAAAGGGTGTGGAATGTCCCTGCATCTGAAAGAAAACCCTGCCCAATCCATGGTGTCGCGTGGTTCGACCAGATTTGTTTATTATTTGTCAGGGAATCCCCCTCGATGACGTCACGATAGAGGACTCCCTCATTTTACCCGTGATCCCGCACGGGTGACGTCATCGGCGGGAGGAGGTTATGGCGGACGGATGCATCGAAAAGGGTCTGGCCGAATTTTCGGCAGGAAAAGGGGAGGAAAAGGCGGAAAAAACGACGATGGAGATGATGAAAGTGTGCATCATCGAAACCTTCGTCTGTTTGCATCCCCGGTGATACTTTTCTTTAATATAATACGCTTTATCGCGTTCCAGTTGTGGTTGGTGCTCTCGCTTGTCTGCCGCGGCTCGGTCCACGCTTTGCCGCAGAAATCAAAACAAGCGGCCGTCGACGTCGGGCTGTCACATGTCACCGATGTGGAAAAGTCCTTCTGTAAGCAGGTCACTGCTCTTCCAGAAATGGCGTATACCAAACCCGCGCCGCCACCAGGTCCAGGGGAACCTGCTCTGGCCAAGCAGAAACATCACCATCGAAAAGCATTTGAGTACATCTCCAAAGCACTCAAGATCGACGAGGATCAACATGGTAGGTGCCCGCTTCAAGTATCATGCTAAATTCAAGAATTGCATTCCAGCCGTCTCCCGCCATAAGATTTGCTGTGGTTTCAACTGACAGTCCGTCATAGTTAAACCGTTCAACTCCAGATTAGACCCCATCTTATTGTTGATACTTTAAGTTTAACTAGTTTAAGTGAGCTAGTTCTAGTTACTCTGATTCCAAGGCCAGTGAACGGCGTAGATCTATAGACTATAGACGTACTCACTGAGTACCACAATTTGACAAAACTGCAGGTGAAACATGATAGGGTAGAGCCCTAGCCTATGGGGTCAGGGGTTACTGGTCATATTTTGGGGTTGATCAACATTGGGGAAGGGGGGGGGGGGGCGGAGAGGGGGGGGGGGCACGCCTCCCCCCCCCCCCCCCCCCCTTACTCCTCTCAGTTTATAGCAGTTCGTTGTTGAGTGTTAAATTGGCTTATGTATTTCATAATCAAATACCGTATTATTATTAGAGAAGGCTGGGCAGTGCCCCTTACTAGCCGTGAAAGTATTTAGCAAGTCATCAATTGGAACATACTTCAACTGGAGTACATCACTACATGCATAAAATAGACATTATACTATACTATACTATTTATAGTTTTGTGTTGAGTTGACCCATCAAGTTTTGTGTTGTTTTGTGTTGTCCCATCAAGTACCAACTTGCCTTCCTTTTGAACATACATGTAAAGCTGTGGATGATGAATATAATTCAGTCACCTCTATACTGGATGCTGTAGATCTAGTTGTGTTGTAATTACATGGAAAATATAACCCTGACCCTGAATAACGTACAATTCAAAGAACTAGACTCAACAATGTTATAAATGTTGATATACTACAAGTACCCGGTACTGAGTACCAGGCTATAGATATAGTATTCCGTTCTGAATATCAAA
This sequence comes from Harmothoe impar, assembly GCA_947462335.1. Classification (NCBI taxonomy): domain Eukaryota; kingdom Metazoa; phylum Annelida; class Polychaeta; order Phyllodocida; family Polynoidae; genus Harmothoe; species Harmothoe impar. The sequence continues at coordinate 61,612,428 of OX381704.1, forward strand.
TATCTTGATGATAACGGCGACCACATGCCAATTGCAAGATGTATCATTGCACGCATTAGTCTTACTTTGCAGCATGACCAGTGATTAAGGCATGTACGCATCCAGTGCCTGAAATAATCAAAGAGCAGCAAACATAAAATAGCTACTACTACACTAAATATACAGAAGTGCGTTAACTCCAGAATAAATTCAATCAATATTGAGCTAGTTGTTAGAAGCAACACTCCCCGGGCCACTGAGATCGATACTTGCTCCCGACCCGTTTGTACTTACTCCACATTGTGCAGAGCCACCGCTCCCCTATCCCGGCCTTTTCTAACTACAGCGTAATACTAGGGTCGCCATTTTTTTGCCTATTGACTTTACAATTGTGGCTTGCAAGGCAACACTTTGTCTTTAAATTCGCTTTCCAATACCCCTTATTCCTTGCTAACCTTTTCTCATTACAACTTCTTGTTAATATCCGTCAGCAACTTAAGAATATTGCTTCCCCACGTAGGAGTCAATTAGAATGCTACATGTACATATACATTCGGCTTCACTATGAAAATGCGAACATATATCTTACTGGTGCCTTTTCGGGAAGTAGAACGGGTGGGCATGGCTGGATATATCCCGGCCCTGGCTGTCCAACCCTGGACACCCAAGGCTGGTCGCTGACTAGGCCGGTATTTGCTGTGGTTCTCACGTAGAGTACACAGTCTCTGCTAACATCGTAGTTCAATTTAGCTACGGACAACCAGAGGCACCAGATGCTGGGTGTCCACAATTATTCCATAATCTACATGGCATGGGCTGCTGACCCACTGTTCCATACATAGTGTACAAATGAAATCACCAAATAAATCATTTGAACGGTCTATTAAATGGAGTGAAATATGCAGAAACCATTTACTTTGGCTACAAATTATGTTGTAGTCAGCGGTGTAAGTAGTGTATGGAAAGTGGGCGTTGAACCTGGTATCAGCCTTTGCATACTTTAATAGCCAGTCGGTAATGTAAGTACCAGGTAGTGTTCTTTAATATAAGTAGTATATGGAAATTGTGCTTTGGGTCAAGTTTTAGCTATAGCCGACTTTCAACCAGTCGACAATGTAAGTGTAGTATATGGAAAGTGGTCTTTGTGTCTGGTGTTAGCTTTTGCCCCTTACGCCTACCTAGTTTTAAGTAGTACACTTAAGTAGTCTTGTGTTGCTATAGCCTTCTTACAGTAGATGTATCCCACTTACCGGGACTTGGTAGGTATAAGTAGTACATGGAACTTGTCATTTGAGTACTATGCTGCTATAGCCTAATTACGACTATTAGTACCTAGTAGTAAGTAGTATATGGAAAGTGTCTATTGAGTCTTGTGTTGCTATTCAATGATTGCCTACTTTGAATCAGTATATAAAGTAGTAGTATATGGAAAGTGTTCTATGTAAGTCGTACACGGTACGTGTAAGCAGTATACGAAAGGTGTGCTTTGACTCTGGTGTTAGCCTATGAGGTACTGATGACTGCGGCAATATATTTAAGTGTGTTTTGACTATGGCTTTAGTTTCTGCCTAGAAAAGCCACCCGTACTTACAACCGGGCGGCAATATAAGTATTACTCAATAGAAAAAGGGGCACCGGAAAAGTGTATCTATACCATTATGTATTGGTTACTAACAGGGACCCCTATTAGAGAAGACGCATGTTCTATTAAAATCTGAGAGGAAATAATGCTCAGACGCTGAGTGGGTGTCATACAACCCTATATCTTAAAAATCAAATCGGTGGGAAATAACCTGCGTAGATTTTAGTTAAATGGACGTGATATGCTTCTTCATGGATCTTCTATTTTGGATATTAAATTGAGACTTAATTGTGCTTCATATGGCCTATCTTATGTTTCGGGATGTCTACAATCGGGGTGCATATCGCCCGATAAACCATAGGGCAATCAGGGAGCCCATTTTCATGAGGGCTGGTCTTCAGTAGGCCTATTATCCACAGGGCCTTGGATCCTAGTATCCACTCATATTATATGGGATTACCTCCTAGGATGTGAGCTTACCGTACCAGCCACCGCCCCCCCTCTCCTCGTTTAGGCTGGTCATAAATAACCAGTTGGCGTTATAAGTAGTACATGTATATGGGAAGTGTGATTTGACACAGGTATTGCCTGCTTACAACCAGTAGGAAATATGCATCGGGGTTCCAACTACAAGCGTTTAATAAGCAGCAGTCAATATTGTGCACCTGACTTGGAGTGGATAATTGCATCTGATCAGAGCTGATATTTTTTTCTTCCCCACACTCACACTGGATAGACTGTTACTCATGAACTATGAAAACAAACACAGTTCTGCGTCCTCCCCTGCCCATTGCGGCAATGAACGCCGTGATCCAATACCTGTTTGTCTTGTGGACCAGGCAAATGTTTACATTGAATATGCATTGTGATAGCAAGACAAACTTGCCTCCAGTGCAGACATTGTGGCGAGGCAGGGTACACTTTAGAGTGCACACTCCCCTGGAACAATGTGGGGGTGCATTAAATGTGATGTCCATTATACTTCTGTAAATCGTGGATCACACGTGGATATATTCACTTTCGCTAAACCTCTAAAATTCGCTTAAATATGGAATAGTTGATGTGCCAGTTTTACTGGGGTTTTCAAAAACTGGGATAGTACACGTATACACTTTGTTCATCTCGTATACGCAATGACTTCAAACTACCGAGTGCCCCTCCTATCTCTATCACATCGCGCGGTGTGGTCCAGTGGGGTTATTCCAGGGTATTATCACCAGGAACATTGACTCCTATCTTTGTGTTATAACCAAGAATCTGGCATTGTTATGTACTTGGGTAGAGGTATTCCATAATGTCCCCTGCACACGCTCTAATGACATTCTACCCGGCGTGAATCACACTGCTCACCCTAATACCCACTCCGTCTGCATGCCACCCACTCCTTTTATACAGGATGATTTATGCAGGTTTCTGACCCCCCCCCCCCCTCACTCCCCACCACCCCCCACCTTCTCCCACCTCCACCCTGCCAAGCTCTATGAGACGCCGACACTCTGCTTTCACCTTGATAATCGATCGACCTCGTCTTGTTATTATAAAGAGCCACCCGGCGTTGCCTAGGGTTACATCGAGGTTGCCCTGTCACTTTAGAGCTTCCCTAATTAGACGGTGGTGCATGCTCTCAGAATCCGTGTGCGTGTGACACCGGGGGCGCTGTTAGTATCAGCCCTCTCTCTCTATAGAGTGGCATCAATGATGAGAGGGGAACAGTGTGACTCAGCTTTAAAACCATGCTGGGAATTTCCCCGTCCATGTTGTAATTACGAACAAAACACATGAATTTTACCAATCATGAATGCTAAAGAAATGATGATAATTAATCAATTTTGAATAAACAGATTCAAGAACAGAGTGGAATAAGTGAAATCATCATGATTAGGATGCCGGGTCATGACATTGTGATATCACAGTGTCCACTTTTGAAAATCACGTTGAGAGGCATGGTTATGCGCCCCTATTTTAATTGTGACCTTTACACCCTACCTGTCCCCGTTCTGATGTACAATTCACAAATCCTATCCCACAAACCCCCATACCACACCCCGAGTCCCCTCCCCCTGAAGATTAATGTCTGCTCACGATGGGTGAGCAGCTCTGATTAGCTCGGGGTGGAACAGGAAGGGGAGGGGGATGGCTGGAAACAGGGCTGTCACTGCAGCCTGCGCTCTGGTGCCATAGTTTCCTATTGTCCATGTCATCTGACACTGAGTGGGTGCGGCAGGCGGGGATGGGGGTGGGGTGGGTGACCAGTGGGGGCCGAGCAGCTCGTTACTCAGCCTTGAGCAGCTCCTGTCCGTCCGTCGGCACGCGTCCCACCCAAACAAAGACTCACAGCAGCTCAGGCTGGGGGCTAGACACAAGCTGGGGTCACTAGACAAGCGTCTGTGTCGAGTGACCTCAACCAAACAAATACTGCTTCAACCATAATGGAGTCAACATCAGCTATCTAAAAAGGCGGCCTGTTATGTATACCTATTTGCCACAAATAGTTTTTTCAATCAAACTGAATGGTATTCTATTATGAATCCAAATATCAATTATCAGAAGACGTTGATATACGTATCGAGTGTGCACGGGAAAGTAAGTCTCGATTGCAGTGGGCTATAGGCAAGTCCTGAACGGGTGGGGGGGGGGGGGGGGAGGGGGGGGGGGAGTAGAATACGTTTCAAAAGCTAGTATCTAGTTGTCCTTGAATTTTAGACCTTGGTAAAAGGGAATTGTCGAAGCACACGGTATTGACGTCCAACAAATAATCTACTACGGCATATCTTTCTTCTGAGTTCAGAGAAAGTAGGGGTGACTGTCCCCTCAGTCCATGGGTGAGGTGGTGGTCTAACCGGCTTTCTACACAACAAAGAGGGCCTAACTGAGGCATTGGTATAAAGGCATGAATCACCCAGCTTACTTGACACACGATCCCTATAGCCTCTCATCCCATTGAGAATACCTGTACCATGTTAAACCAGGGGAATTCCATAACAGACACAAAGGGATCTGGAATTACACGTTAACATACAAATCCAACTGAGAAATCACAGAAGACATCCCTAGTCATGTTCACATATTACGTAGTTATAGGACAAGTAGCAAGCTGTACGTGAAATACAGTGGAGGGAGCCTTAGTATACAAGAGGTGTGAAATGCTTGATCTCCGTGCCCGCTGTGGTATAAAGTTCATATATACTAATATAGAATGAATCATCTAGAATCAGAACAAAAACTTAATTCGAACTTTCATTTTAAAAAGTCGGTCAACTTTGGAGAGAACCAAAATACATGACAATGAAGGATTGAGTATGTCATTTAATTTGCATATATGATAGTGTGTTACGTAAAACTGTAACTTGTGTGGACGGCAGTGCATTATTAATATTGGCCACCCGGTGTCCGTGTTACTGTTTGCACCCGAGGGGGAATCAATATTGTAGTCGTTGTCAGCTTTTGAAACACATGCTGTGGTTACGTCATATTGATTCAAATAAAACCAAGCAGCAAACTCAAAATGGAATGGAACCCTAATGTGCTTTTATTAGGGAGCCCTTAAAATCAAAATCAATGACAACCTATTTTTAGTCGGAAAATAGATGTACCGGGTATATGTGACTGGGAAGACTATCTCTTGTCGATTACTTCCCCCCAATGATATACTATCACATTAAAACATTAATTAATAGCAGCTGACTCTGGGATGAACACATGTGATGTAAAACTAACGAACCCCCGCCGATGTGGACAACCTTTCCATCAGGTCCTATTAATCAATAGTGTTTGCATAACATTATGGATGAAAAGTAGCAGTCCAAAGCCCTATCGCCACCCCCCTCTCTCTCTCTCTCTCTCTCTCCTGCCCCCCTCCTCCTTTCCCTCTCAGCCACAGACCGTTCCCCGATAGCTGCGAGGCACGGCCAGGGGCGGAGGGCTCCCGGCCGTCCCCTCACCCACAGCCCCGCCTCTTCGGGTAGTCCACACACGGTCTAGGGCCTGTCTGCCTTCTTTCTTTCCAAACAAAGGTCAATTAGCATAGTTAGGTTGTCTCGATGATAATCAGCCTATTTGGCACTGATCCCCTTTAGCCTCTTGGATTATGATCGATAGGGGTAGGGTAAGGTCGACGTGAGTAGCAAGGGTGCGAAAGGGGACTACAAAACACAAATGATAGTGACAGTGAGCCGAATCCAACTGCCATATTCCTTTATGGTTTTTTTTTCTCTCAGTGAATAAAGCATTGATATAGGAGATGTCTGAAAAGTAGGGCAATAAACACTACCGTGGTATCAAAACTTAAAAATATCTAGCAGCACATGTATGCGAGTAAAAGAACACTTCATATTGAAAGCATCACAAATAATATGTTTATTTTCTATGTGCGGTATTGCCGGAGGCCAATCATGCATTCAAGAACAGCAGCAAAAAAAAAAGGAAATGAAATCAATCAACACTAGGCGGACTGCAATGTTTACTACTATACTACATGTATATATGTCGTTTCACCCTCCAATATTCAGTATGAAGGAGAGCACACTGCGGCCACTTAAAACACGCAGTTACTAGTGATTACCCCTTTCACAAAAGTCAACCTCCTTGTATTGCTTTGGTTCAGGTGTCGACATGTATAACTCTGAAATCAATCTCCCTGTGTCTGTACATTTCCCACTGGTCATGTTTGTATGTGGGGTAAACACTAGTTTACAACAACCATCCTAGCATGTGTTGACTATTGATAGATCCTTTTTGAATAGCTTCTAGAGTATCACCCACCCCACCCCCATTCCCACCCGACCCCCACCACGGCTAATACTTTGAGCATAAACCCAGCTCAGTGCGCGTCATTCAGCGTACAACACGCCATATTGATCCTAGACCTGTGTGAGCGGCAGTGGTGCTGGTGGTGCTCCATCCCCACCACCACTATCACCACCACCCTGCAGTCCCCTGCCCAATGCCTCGTTCCCAGCCGCAGCTGAATCATCCAATAGACGTATGGGTGCTGGGGAGGGGGGATCCAACGTGTCAGCGGACAGTTGGAGGCCACACCTCTAACTAAGGGTTGGTTGTCAGGCTGTGAGTGTATCAATGTGATAATAGGCTCGGGGTCCCTGTTATGAAATGATGGGTAATACAGGTACACCCTGTATTGACTTTCACATGAATATGTATACCTAAAAGGCATATTTTATTACATATTATTATATATGCTTTCAAAAATCTAAATAATGGAATAGAAGCTGGAGACGGTATACATGTATTAGACTATTGCTTACAGTCTGCACATCTGATTCTGTGTGTTTCCTATGCTGTATATTAGTAAGCAGGGTTTGAGTCTGTACTGTTTACTGGGCTTACCTGCCTCTCTAATGTGATCTTTACGAGTTGCTGATAGCTACAGCATAGATCACTATTGGGTTTCCCCATGTTCGGGTCTAATTGTTGACCCAGGGACCCTGGGTCTCTGTGAGACGGTTTTCCAACAAAAAACATAGATTGGTCAGCTGACTTTGAAAATTCACCCTGCTTTTGTTTTTTGGTATTTCTCTCCCAAAAAAAGCTCATTCACATCTCGGGAACTATCTTTCTCTTCCCGTTTTTCCCAAAATTCCGTACAATTTTTTTTCCTAGTGAAAAAAGACAAATAAAAAATGTCAAAAACTACCCAAAAAACAAGTCTCTGTGAACTAATGCTGAAGATAGGCCAGTGACCTTGAATCCTGACTTTAAAAGAGTCACGTTCACACAGACTTCCTATACCTGCAATGGTGAAGAGCAGGTGAGACGCTTTTATGAGACGCTTTTTGGTCAAATAGAGCCTTCCATAAGGGTGCTCTCGGAATCCACGGGCATCAACTTTCGCGCATGTTTTTGCGTGTAGTGCATACAACTTACAGCACAGGCATGATGAAAACGCTAACGTTAATGCCCGTGGGTGGTGGTAGATTTTTTTATTTTTTTTTGGTCTGCCAAGTGGGCCCTGGGTCACTTGTGATGTATATCACACAATCCATCTTTACTAAAGGAAGTAATGTTTAAACTATTTATCACTCAGAGCCTATACTTTCATACAAGGAACCACAGTTGCCCATACATCCATGATTTGAGGACAAGAGGTAGTTGCTGCTGATAACTCTGACCACTGCCCACCACTACAGGTGCTGCCAGATGGCCAGTCCTTGTTGGGCTTAAAGGGACAGTGTATACGTGGGTTTGTCCGCCATTGCTGGCCGTTTTGGGCTACCTTTGACCCTGTTTTGCATAGTAGATCCCGCCCACAGCATACTAGATCCCGCCCACAGGTGAGTACAGGTCATGCTAGGCTATATAGGCCAGACCAGGTCGTCTAAGGTGACGCACTGTCACCATGCCTCAGGAAGCATTTGATTTGGGAGTGGTCATTTTCTTGGGTCGTGGGGGGGGGGGGGGGGGGGAGGGGATAATCATTAACCTGTTTTAGAGGATAAGCCAACACTCTACAATACAATTATAAATTATTTTGCCCCCCCCCTCAAAAATAATATAAAATAAAATAAAATAAAACAACACAAAAATGGGGGAAAAAAACAAAAAAAAAACAATGGTCCAACTCATGAAGAATTATGTACAGTTGATCGACCCTTACTACCTCCAACATTTTAATACTGCCTCAGATCCCTCATTTACTCAGACAGTTGCTTGGCAACTGCCCTTATATATGCTTCATTATTTTTGGACTTATTTCCTCGGACTGTTTCCTTCCACAGAGATTTTTCGATGCATTTTCCAAATTCGAGGAGGTGAGGGCTGTTCTTTAGTATATAAATATATAAGCCTATGCCTATCATAATTCATTCATTTCGGAAAACCCCTTCCCTACCCACAACTACCATGACTAGTTAGAAATGACCACTCCCTGGGGACGCAATAGCAGAGGTTAGAGTTGTAGATTGCACCCAATAATAGAACAGTGGGGTGCAAACAAACGCCACGTGCATGATACTTTGTAGGGTATATGAACCATATCTCACCCAGTTACATTGATGCACTGATAGGAATTATTATGAAAATAGACTTATCTCTGTAAATAAAATCGACACTGTTATACAACATATACCATGTATCATTATAGTGAAGACTGTAAATTATTAGGGTCAAATTAGAATATATTAAAGTACAGTTAGGGGTAATGGTACTATCATGGTAAACTACCCAACCACGTGGTGGCCTATGTTTGCCCCCCAGTCCAGACCCTGTGACGTAGCAGCAAAGGAAACTTACCTCTGCTATATAGGGGAGTTTGAATTGTAGACTGCCCTAATAACAGTACTGTGCTCGCAAGCAACAACCACCTGGTTGATACAGTAAGTCAATGCTGGACTCTCAATTACTGACCTTGTCAGGGTATATGAACCATATCTCACCCAGTTACAGTGAATACACACATAATTACCATTATAGATATGTCTTTTTTAATGAGGTTGATACAGTCTTATACATGTACCATGTACATGTACTATAATAATAAAAATTGCAGCCTACTACAACATTGATACAATATGATATAATACAGTTAGGACCAAGGGTACCATCATGGTGAAGCTACCCAACCACGTGTAGGTCTGTGTTTGCCTGCACACCTGTCCCTGTGGCTGTGGCATAACAGCAGAGGAAACTCGAATCTGCCTTACACAATTACAAGCCCTAGTAGGGTGTTACACAATGCCTATTTACAATAAATCATAGCTAAAGTGTTTCAGAAGGGTCCCTTGGTCGCAATTTAAAATGGTAGGCCTACTAATGGTGCTAGAGCTACAATTCTTCCAGCATCCTCTTAGTTAATATTCCGCCTATCTATCCTGCATGAAAATCCCAACCTTTCTGCACTCACTAAAAACCGTCTAAACACCCTATAGCAGAGGTTAGAGTTGTAGATTGCACCTAATAATAGAACAGTGGGGGGCAAACAAACGCCACGTGGTTGGTACTATGTAGGGTATATGAACCATATCTCACACAGTAACAGTCACATAAATACATTGTAAATTATGATAAAATGAATATACGTTCCAGTACTCACTTATATATGTAATATGCATACACATATTAAACACTACTGACTATAATTCGACCCAGGTAAATAAACATAATAAAGTTAAATCTAATGGCACTATCATGGTGCAGCTACCTAACCACGTGGAGGCTTTGTTTGCCCCCCAATCACCACCCTGTGACGTAGTAGCAGAGGAAACTCTAACCTCTGCTATAGCCTACTGTATACCCGACAGTCTGCAAGTTCAACTACCATAGCTAGAGGTCCCGGGGGGCCACTTTCATAATTATGGATACCATGTGCGTACATCACCCTGCATTTGGACCCCTTTTACCGGGACAAAAATACACCAAAACACCCCCCTTCTGGCGGGATAACCCCCTAAAATGTGAGAAAATCTGCCCCTTTTAGTAGAACACCACCCAAAATTGGCCAACGTCGACCCCCTTTTGGCAGGATACTCTAAATTGGCCAAAATTGGACCCCTTTTAGCGGGATACCTCCATAAATTGGCCTAAAATTAGATCCCTATTTATGGGATACCCCCATATATTGGCCTAACTGATCATTCCCGATGTGGAGGGGTTGGGCCGTGGGATCACTGCCCGAGGCCGTAGGCCGAGGGCAGTGATCCTAGGCCCAAACCCGACACTGAGGGGGTGATCAGGGTTCTACCAAAGCAATTTTAGGATAATTTATACCATAATAATTTGGAAATAACCTTATATTGAGACAAAATTCTGTCCCACCCAAACAAACAAAGTCACTGGGCAGTGATCTGTCAGATCACCTGCCCAGTGCCTCGTCTTGGTTAACATAGGCGTCAATGGGATCACCCTGCCCAGCTGCCCACCGCTGTGGTAGAACAAGTTGTAACCCCTTTTAGCAGGATAGAGATCTACCACCCTAAATTTCGGAAAGAAATTACCCCTTTTTACAAGAAATTTTGGACTTTTGCCCGGATATTCTTGGCTTAAAAACATACCACTTTTGCCCTAAAATGACCCAAAAGAGATCCCTAATGGCGGGTCTGGCCGGACACGCCAGTGGGACCCACAAAGGACCCCTTTCCCGGGATTTTGTGTACGCACATAGTTACTAAAGATCATATAGGGAGTGGCCCCCTCTGGGCTAGAGGTGCAAATCTCGGTACACCAACAGCAGCAGTCAGAGAGTAGTCAGGACAGTACTCAGCTTTATACTTAAGAGTGGGTGGGGGTCAGCAGTTGGTGGACCGTGACGACCTAGTTCTGCACTGGGGTGCCACCTGTTGTGTGGTATTGGTACCTACAGACTGTGTCAACTGGGCGTGACCAATTGAAGGCCGGTGGTGCCCAGTAGTGGTAGCCTGAGGTATACAAGGGACCTTTAAACAGGCTGTTAGCTGCACATGTCCCCAGGAGACCCTGAGCTGCTCACGCCCAGAGGTCAATGGTAACTAGGTCACAATATGCCTGCTGTAGTACCGGCTGGAGCAGCATATCTTGGTGGCCGTAGTAATGCAATGTTCAGAGACACTGGAGAAATCAGCTGAATACCAAATCTGTTTTTCATCTGGGGTATTTTGCTCCAACTTGATTTATTAGTTTTGTTCTAAAATCTAATAAATGTTATATAATTATTGCTCCAAAGGTATTTTGGTGGAGAAGAGCTATGTGGCTGGGGAATGGTGATCATTGTTGTCTAAATTATAATAGACCCAAAAAAAAGACATCCTTTAAAAAGAGCCTTGCCTTTCATTGGCGGTGCAGTTTATGCAGCTGTGCTGGGTATTCTTGCCTACAAATACATTTTCTAGCCCTCTCTGTATAGGCTAGCTATAGGCAGGTCACAAAACCTTTACCCGTTGGACGCTGGAATCCTTTGTATGAATCTCATCTTTGCTAGTGGATCAGAATAGGTGCCCGACAGGCACTGTTGAGGCCTGCATACCCATCCATAGCAATGGACCATAGCATTGGGTTTTGTGTTCTCTTCCGCCCCCTCCCTATTTTCTTTCTTTCGGATTTTTTAACTCGACCAGTACACGTCTAAGGCGTCGTCTGTATAGCCATCGGTTTGTTTCGCCAGACAGGCGACATGGTCTATAGACAACCACTATTGATCTCTTCCTGAAAGGATGAGGAAATAAAAACCGTTTTAACATGGTAATGACTACTGAAGATTGAGATGGAAATTGCCACTTGGCATGCTTGAATAGCGTCACTGATGAGCAAGAAGAAAAATGGGACCCCAACAACATAGAATCACGTGTTCTATTAAAACGAAGAAGGTTGGATTAGTGTCGATGAAAACAACAAGGTGGGGTTAGTTTTGATCAATTTGATGGTGAATTACGAGGCATATTGCTTATTTTGGGGTTATTCGTTTCCTATTTGACTAGACCCCGAGAGATGTCCTTGAAATCCATAGCATAAAGGAACAAATCCAGCAACATTGACCCATACAAACTGAATGAGATACCTGAAATCTCAGCACTTCATAGTTTGGTCCATTCAAATTCAGCGATATTAATTTTAGTCTCATTAAATGTGCACAAGTATAGCTCATTTTGAAGGTACAGACATACATCTATTCTGATCCTTCGGGTTTTATACTAACTAGGTAATATTTGCAGTTCAATACGCACCTCGACATTTAATGCCCATAATATGTGACTGCAACCTTAGCACTGAACAGACTGTAATTGACAAGGACCATATTGAGTGTCCTTATGGTGCCCAGGCCGCTGGAGGCAATGTGACAGGCGGGCAGTAGAAACCAGACTTGTCATCGTTCAGTGAGTCAATGAGCAGCTCATCATACCCAGAGGCAGCATATAACAGGAGCTCGGAGCTGCTTATTTTGATACAAAGTTGAGAGAGATTCTCGGCAACTAGCTTCTAGAGATAGAGAGTGAGGGATATCAGTGCCGTACCACCCAAGAGATGCCTTTATGACGCGAATCTAGGTAATGTTTGGCGGTCTCTTCACATTTAATTGGAATAGAACGAAGAACTGGTCTCAAGGGATGCAGCAAATTCACAGTTGAATACATGGGTTATTAATTAGAGCATTGACCCTTTGTCAATAATTAGTAATATTTACTGAGGAGACAGATTTAGAGGAGAGCAGAGATAGGGGTTGTATTAGTTTGCCCGTCCGTATGGGATCCCTTAGTTGTGTTCCATCCAGGTTCATGGGTGTAGTGGAGCCGGGCCTGCAGCCCCGTGCATGGAGAGGTGCCAGGTTCTCGGCGTGCTGTGTTCACCAAACACCAAGCTTCATTACCCAGGGACGGTCAGCTCTGGGTGAGGGAGAGAATGGTGAGTCGGTACATCCCCCCCGCCCCTCAACTACCTCCACCTGTGGCTGCTGTGGCACGCGCCCTTTGGGGAACAAACGCCCCTAACCCCATTACCTATACCAGGGTTATACAACAATACACAACACGGACATGTAAATATGATGGTGGGCGGTAACAATGAGTTACATATAGCGATCTATTTTCTAAAATAAAGGAGGTAATTTGTGTGAAATGTACTGTATGATGACTCTGATGGCATTCGTTGTACCAATTACAGCTACGTACTACAGTCCACCGCAATTGTTAATGTGTATCACAGCAACCTGAATAGTGTAGTTGGTACACTGCATATGGAATCAAGTGCTCTTTAGATTACTTCTGTTGCCTCTAATAGCGTTGGTCTGAATTATGACTTTCATAGTAAAAATTACTGCCTGAAGCAAAGGGCATTCCCTCCTCGTGACATCCACATTGGCTCATTGGAAACCACATGAATAAATAATGTATGTCTGTGGGCTCTGCCCGTAGGGAGTGTTGTCACAAGGGATTGCCTGTGGTAGGTCTGGGTTAGGCTGGGTAGACTGACATCTCTGGTTGTAGTTGTGGCCCAGACCATGAGCTGCTCGGTAGGGACATGGACAGCTGAGAGCTGCTCCCACAGGCCCCCAATGTGTGCTCATCTGGGGCTGACAACAGTGATGTGTTACCGAGTTGGCGTCATGGTGCATTCCACAGTGGGCTCAGACAGTTTGCCATGGGGGTGGTAGTGTTTGAACACGGATGTTAATGCAAATTGATTGAATTGACGTGCATGTTCTCCATATATCGACATAACTCTATATAACTTCTACCCATAATAGACTCACACCTGATGACCAGTGATCACATATTGCACCCGGGAAGTAACGTGTGGATATAGTTGCATACCAAGTCTTAAAAAAACCTTCTCTTTTTTTAATCGATATACCAGCACAACTATTAATACCATGTACCTGTATCTATAGCATGGCCAGAGACAGTCTACTATGAAGCTGAGCAATGAATATAGTCAAAGAGTCGCTTCTATAAAAGGGCTCTAAGTAATAGCTGATAAAGCTATTTACAGTATAGTCTGTCCTCAGTAATGAAGCTGCACTGATCCAAGGCACATCCACGAGCCGGGAGTATTAGACTTCTCACAAGACAAGAAGGTTCATTAATCGTGCTTCCCTCAATCCCATTAGGCTTCTGTTTTCATCCATCTCCAGCATTGGCTATCCACCAAAGGCGAGCTTCTTGAAGCGTTAAATCCTTGAATGGGAAAAGGAAATACCAAGGCTGAGCAGGCAAAGGCCTTGGGAGAACAGGAACTGAAGGCTGGCCCGTGAATCACATTTTACAGGGCCGCGCTGTCCATGTTTTATGCACATATTGGTGGGTTATTCATGCTTATCAAACTGGCTGTATAGAAGTGGTATAAGTTATGTGAATGCAATCCACGAGTCTGTATAGTAACGCTACTATAGTATATCACATGGTACTTCCACCATTCTGTAGCGCAGTCTTCTCTTTGTGTCCAGAAACCCACGCAGGGATATACACGTTTCTGTGGTGAAGATGTCTAACACCTACATTAGTATTTGTATCATATACATGTTCTACATTATACGTATACCGCGAAAGCAATACCATAGACGCATAGTTCTACATGATGTTCATGAGTGAACATGATAAACAATACATACATGAACCGTAGATTTACAGGGAACTGCCATGCTCTGTTGTGGCATAATAAATAAGCATTTGCTAATTTAAGTTCCATAATCCATCTTAAAAGTCTCAAGCAGTCTGTCAGCCTACTGCACCCCATCCCCAATTCCAACGTGCCTTAACCACGTGCCTTAACACAGCACTTTCTCTCATCATTATCGACCAGGAGGGGGCAGGTCGATGTGGACGGCTTCCAGTTTATGGTTGTCAGAACATTTTACCAGCAGGAATCTGATGAAAGAAATCTCTGGGAAATCTCTAAAGATTGCAAACTGTGACGCTAGCAACCCAAGCCAGACTAATTGAATTAGTATGAAGGCCTGTTAGGTGACCTATATTGATTAAGATAGACGACCTTCACTCATCGGTCAAAGTCAGTACCATTAATGTATTGAACTTGCACTCCCCTGTAAGACATATCTATATTAAAGAAAGAATATGATGAATGAAGTATTAATAGTATGAAGGCATTGTCGGCTACAATCAGGGATATAGAAAAAGACTGGGGCTCTTGAAACCGAAACATTGTTAATAGGGCAAATTGATCACTGAACAAAGAGTAGCCGTTGCCAATTTGCCTATCCCGATGGAGGAAACAGAAATTGAACAATTCAAACTATTCCCACGATTGTTTTAAAAACAAATAAGGGGATATCTATTGCTTCTTAAGTCAGGTCACTAAGAAGGAATCACTCAGTGGTCCCACAGGGGCAACATGCCTCCTTTCATGGACACAGCAGTAAATCTTTGTCCGCTCCAGGAAGACCTCACTGGGATTCAGACGGGTGTCCCTCAGACCAGCTGCCGAGGTGACTTTTCTTTTTCAGGAAAAGAAAGGAGGGCACCAACTCGTGAGGAGATTTCATGGGAGGGGATTAGGTGGTGGTGTAAGGGGGTAGGAAGCAGGAGGAAGGCCTCAGGAGAGCTGGTTTATTGATTACTTAATACAGTTTTGTCTGAAGGGGCTCCGCGAGCCATCTGCCTTGCACACAACCTATGGGAATGTTGTGTTCCAAGATCCCCAGTGTTGGCCGTCCTTGACCGTTATTGTGGGAATTGGTGCGGGCAATAAATAGGTCATAGGCTGAGCCATATGCCTTAGACAAGTTAAACAATGGGGCAGTTATGAGATGTATATCTATTTCAAGTTTTTCAAATGTCTTCCCTGCTACAATTTAAGCTATATTTAGATACATCCATCCCACAATTTCGTTACCATAAAGACAGAGGCGTACGTATTAGAGTGATATGCCCACCTGGTGATCTTGCTGGGAAATGGGTATTGAGTAACGCAAGTGGCCCAATTTATATCCAGCGGTTCACCTGGCTAAGTGACGTTAAGGACCCCACTAAATTCCATTAAATGTGATCAGCAGCTACTATGTAATGGCTTGTGATTCCATAAAGTGAACCGTAAAGTATGGCTGTAAATAACGGCTCCTGAACTGGAAGCACAATATATAATGAAGTGCCTTCTGCAAACAGAACTGAGATGTCAGAGAAATGTTCATTTCCTATCTCCCATTTAATCCCACAGGCATGTAGTGTGGTAGATTGGCTTTCAGTGTGGTGGTTGGAGTTCGATTTTCTTTGGTGCAAATTATGAGGAACAACTCTCAGGCTCACTCTGCTCCATGGTACCATTACATGTATTATATGAGGAATAGAATAGTTGAAATTTAGTTGGTGATTTAGGAACACTCAACTAGTACAAGTGACTTAAGTCTGCCGTGATCATAATGCAGATTGCGACGATTGCGTCTTTCCTTAAACCATTTCAGCTGCAACTTTCTGATGATGCAATCTTATGATAGACTTTATGATTTGGGAACATGGACTTTTAATGCAGCCGTAAACTTAATGTTTACGGGGAGATACGTCAATGTATTGTTCCTTTAACGACAACTGGTGTTTTAGTCCCGCGGATATCATGTTAGAAGTACCAAGCAAAGCAATATCTATGGCTTCGATGCGAGACTTTATACTTTTATGAGGGCTGCTGTAGCAGATGCTCATTAAGTATGCATTAGATTGATCATAAAAAGAATCAAGTGGCATAGGAATTAGGCTACCTAACATAGCAGTCTATATAGAGCCATACGTCTATTGAACGCTGAAGAAG
The DNA here is from genome assembly GCA_947462335.1 of Harmothoe impar. Taxonomy (NCBI): domain Eukaryota; kingdom Metazoa; phylum Annelida; class Polychaeta; order Phyllodocida; family Polynoidae; genus Harmothoe; species Harmothoe impar. The sequence continues at coordinate 61,629,166 of OX381704.1, forward strand.
TATATTCATGGATGATGATAGGAGTACCCCCTTTGATGTAACAAAGTCGCCTCCTCTTATATGGCCCCAGGTCACAAAGTGATTTCTCCTTTGCAAAAAATCTCCAGGTGAAGGTCACTCGAAAAATAAAATTATATAAGAGTATGGTCAAGTAAAACCACCTGCTGGTGGGCGGTTAGAAAAAGAATATTGCTGCTGGGCAAAAAGTGGCCTGGAAAACGGTCACCAAGTCGCTAAATTTCACCAGCTCTAATATTGGTTCTTAACTTTAAGAGCTATTGAACACCTTATGCTCTTTCCCCAAAATAACTCACAATTACAAGAATGTGTATGAGGACATTTTGCTGTTCTGACATTTAGACAAATTGGAGTCATAACTGACAATGACGTAGACAGACCAAGCAGTCTCGACCACAGTGAGGCAAACGTAATTATGTTGACCCGTCTGGGGTTCGGTTATTGCTGAATATTCCTCCATTAGTTTAGCCTACATACGGCTGTCGTGTCTTATCAGTTATTTCACTTTCAGCTACAGAAACGGGCCCAATACCTTAGTACTAACATCTAGTCTAGATGAGATGACAGGTGAGCAGCTCAGGTGGAAAAATCTATTGCGATAGTGACACCGGTGGTGTACATCTACAAAACTTTCATCTCCATTGCTTTATGCACAACCAATATAGCACAGGAAAAACGGTTTTCTACCAGGAAGAAATGTCCTGTTAGGAAACAAGTTATCTTAGCTGTGGAAGTAATTTGTCTGCAATGTCATAACACACATGTATTTGCCAATGCTATGAACAGATGCTTTATGGTTTCGGAAATCCAATAAGTGGTGTCAGCTATACTGAGCCAGGGTAGGGAGAACGAGCCAGGGCTATATGCCTGCGACTGGTGAGCTGCTCCAGGATAATATGAATAATGATAAAAAATAGAATAAGAAAGTTAGTGGTATTAAGAACCAATTGTAGATAAGGAGAGCTGCCTTCCTGCAAGGGGCACAGCTGGGAGCGGTGTCTAGACTTCCAGACAAAGGGCACCAGGTGGAGGTTAGCATAGAGGCCCTAAGCTGCTCCTATTGCCCAGACAACACCACAGGTCAATGTCGTCTGCTCTCCTGTCACCATTCTGTGGTTGAACCCTGCCCTTACTCAGACCCCAGACTTCTAGAATCTATTATGCATACAAGAATAAGTGAGTTGCTACAAGATGAAGCGCTTTACGTATTCCCTTTTACCTGATGTTAATTGAGACAGAAAAGGCTTCATACGTTAATAAAACATCGTTTTATCCCTCAGTACACGGAGCGACTACATCTCAGTGTAAGCTGCTTATGTCTGCATGTGACTCTTATCCCTAGGATTTACGTGTAGCAGTGGTTTGATGATGGGATTACGGTGGACACGACACCATGCAAAATGGAGAAGGATCTAGCTCCATCTTCATCAAAGTGCTCGGCTGCATAATCTACTGTCGGTTGACTAAGTACAGCCGCCTGGTACCCGTCTGGGGTCTGTCTGCCAAGTACCGATAGAGACCCAGACTGTAGGCAACCAGCGCAGATCCAGCCCTTAAAAAGATGGCTGAATCCGTCCCTCAGTCTAACTGGATTCCTATATAAAACTCAATCTCTAGGCTAGCAGGCTCATCGATCTAACCGCCTCTAGCCGGGGAGAAGTAAAACATTTACGCTAGTTTCACGCATCGTTGGCATTGTAGGGTTAAAAAGAGATAAGCAACCAAGGCTGATGTCTGAGGTCACATAGTGCTCCAGCTATAATTGATGATTGCCTCTGCTGCGGGTTACAGTGCATGGGTGGTGGTGGAGGTGGAGAGGCTGGGGGAGGAGGGAGCTGGGCAGTATGACAGTCTCCAGTGGTGAGTCAACCCACAGCTGGGTAGTAAGTAGTACATGGAGTAGTGGTATAGTAGTGGGCAGACAGTGTCCAGGCCCGCTGCACCCAGATGCCAGCAGGACACCCTGCATATTAACATGTGGCTTTAGTGGGTGTCACATGGTGACCAGGGCACATGTTGCACAGGGGACTGCACGACAGGCTTTTGTTATATGGGTAATGTTCCTTTAACTCAATGTGTCCATACCAGATACAACAATTGTGTTGGGTTATACATGACTGTATAGAATATAAACTACAAGGGTGCAGAAGTACATTGATATCTCATGAGTATATATTGCCGAGCTGCAGTGATAATTTATCCATCCGCCCAGTGCATGTACACAGAGGTCGAACTAAATGCATTTCGCTGTATAAACGTTTTAAAATAGCATGATAGAGAGAAGGGGAAAGATACTCCAGCTGTGAGATATTGAGATCAAAACTGCATGGTCTTTGAAGTATGAAGTGCCATTGAGTGTTAAATCACTGTGGTTCTCTTTCTAAAGCAGATCAAAGCTATAAAAGGATGAATTAATGACACAAGTGCACTTTCATTGCCTTGAATACGTATATATCAGTGTGTCTGGTGCTCTCTGTGATTAATGCCTAATATCCATCCCATATGGTGGTCTGCGTGGTAAAAGAACACCTTAGTTATAGTGCGGTAAAACTACATAAGCATAGGAAGAGTGATAGCCACTACCCTTTATTGGTTTATGCTGCTTTATGTAGGCATCATTAAAGTTGCAAGCCCGCCAGTTTGATAAACGACCCTAATCCTGTGAGGCTATATTAGCGCCCCACTGAAAGGTTATGGCGACGCCATTTAAAACACCCAGCGTGGTATCACAGTCGGTTGGTATATGCCTTTAGATAAGGCAGCAGAAGCTACCTTTACTATAGAAAGGAATTGTCCATGAATTGTAAACTAGTTGTCTATATGCACACATAAACATGCAGTCAACAGCGCAGTCCTAATAAAATATCCACAACCTATGATGAATATGGTTCTTATACCTCTGAGAGTATAAAATATATAGCGCCGATATAAAGGACATTTGAGCCCTTAGTGCCTGTATACTCGTGATTCTTGCTGTAGCTGACACATACAAAATATTGAACCGTAAAAGGCAGGCATAGATAGGCATTGTGTAAGACTGCCTTGTAACATACACGCAGTCTTGCTTTTAGCTAAACAATGAACAGTCTGCCGTTGGGCGGTTTAAGTACTTCTTCGCTGGAAGTAAATGCTGGGGAATATGTGTTCAGTCTATGGCCACCCGCAGTGAACATGACATACTGGTTGACTATAGAGGGAGCTTTGTAGACAAAGTGGTAATGTATGTGCCTCTTATTTCTGTTCACACAGTTGACTTAACACTGACAACTGCTCACAGTATACACATTTCATAGTAAAACTAAAGGTTTTGTGTTGGGAATGAGTATAAATCAGTTCCAGAATATATTCAAACGTTCATGGTCTGGGCTATAAAATAAGCACACGCAATGATAGCTACCTATACATATGTAGTCCTATTATATGTAGAACCACCCCTCATGCCAAACCCATAAACGTCACCAAATGCCAAGTTTGATGAGCGATTTGTTTGCCCAAACAAAACCAATGCAAGCATACTGTAGCATGTTATAGAGACTGCTTGCTGGGCCCCGCAATTATCAATTGATTGATGGGTCTGGTGTAGAAATAGCCACTCTCACTTCTACACCGCCTACACTACCGGACGTCGCAGCCTTGTCTGTGACGTCAGAACGTCACATGTTGTGATGATGTCACTGATGAGGAAGGGGTTGTCATCACATAGATGACGCCTTGTTATCACCCAGATGACATCATTGTTGTGATGTCATTTGTAAAGGTCATTTGGGTCCGACCTGAATTGATCATTGGGGGTGCACTGCAAGCCCTTCTATAGAGGCACGTGTAGCCGATAAAAGCCAATGATCAACGCTAGAGGGCTGCCCGACCCAAATCCTACGCCCCCTAAGTTTTATATTGTTAAATTGGTGTCTTCCCACCCTATATATTTGAATTGCCTGACAAACGATCGCTGTACAATAAAATGTATTCAGATAAACAATCTAGAAAATAATACACATACTGGAGACTAGACACAACATTATCATTAATCTTAGCAATCTGACATCATATGGTTCCCATTAAGCCAGATAGGAGGAGATAGTGGAGCCCATTTTCACGTAAAGTGACGTGGTATATCGCTATATCAGCACCTCCTTTAGTTTGCCAGAGCGGCACAGTCCACTTCACCCCTGTCCTCCGCCCTGTGGCGCAGTGGGGTTGTCATATAGGGCTGGTAGCGTTTGGTAGGAGGCATGGTTAAGTCAGGGGTGGGGAGCAGGGTACTGGGTGTTAAAGGACAGCAGGAAGTGGGGAGACTGGAGGATCCCGGCCCAGGTTTATGACCTCATTTGTCTGGTGAGCAGCTCGCCCAGCCCATCATTTAAGTACCTCCTTCCTACTCTGTGCTCTATCCAGACCAAGAGTGGCCTAAACGTGCATTTTGCCCATCCTATTGTCCCTGACTAAATCTCACACCCCAAACACTGAACCAGCGACAGGTAATGAAACTGGCCGTTTTTGGTGTGTAAATTCGGTGTAGAAATGTAAAATGTGATTTCTTCAAAATTGCATAAATCTGCATGTACGACGCGGCCTTTATATTTCAAAATATTTTCTAAATATGAATATAGTAGCTAACCTTGTGTAAACCTTAAAATTGACGAAAAAAGGGGTAAAAAACATGAAAATTTCTTCAAAACTTTTTTTTATCATTATTTGGCCTTATCTGCTTATTTTTCGGGTCTCGGATGTTGTTCACATCGATTTGATGTTGCATAGTAAGTTGACTATTGGCTATCCCAGCTGCCAGTGCCATGCCAAGTGCACCTGTGTTGTAAGATAGAAACGTGAGAAGATGGAGAGGCCAAATGCACACACGCCTACAGGTGAGGCTTCGGTGGCATCTAGGAATGAAGGGCAATTTAACAGTTAGTAGTATATGGAAATGGTAAATTAATGTTGACTGTATAAAGCGATAGTTTTAGACGATAGTACCGCCGCGCGGACCCTGCAGGCGACGCAACGCCTATTATGAGACTAGTTCCGGGAATAGTAAGTCTAACGGGGTTGTTTCTAGACGCATATTAAACAACATTTCTCTGCTAATGATGACATGACAACAATAGTTAGGGTTGGCATAATTAGCGCAGTGGGAAATTAGGCATTCCCCAGAGGCAGCTCTGATGAGTTATCACCATTCTCACTGATTAAGTAATGAGCCATAATCATTGCTACAGTACGTGCCCAAACTCAACGCCGAAAACTCAAATCTCGATGCCACGTTCTACTACATTGTATAGGTAGGGGTAGAACTAAACCGACATAGTGAGCCAGTCTGTAGTAGGGTTATCTGTAAAAAAAAGAGTTACCAAAGAGAAAGTCATATACATGTAGGCTTTATGTCGTAGGCCAGGGCCGGATCTAGGGCTTTGGGAAAGGGGGGGGGGGGATGGGACGTATAATACCTAATGTATTGGGGGTATTCATTGGACCCTGTCAATTGAAATGTACTGAAAAAAAGGGGCGCGCGCCCCCTGTGCCCCCCCCCCCCTCCCGCCCATGGATCCGCCCCTGTTAAGGCAGCCGGTAAACAGTATGTGAACGTTATGCTGTAGGTGATGGTTTACCAGGCGCCCCTCTTGGTTGTACAGACTCGTGTATACCACATCACACCAACACCATCGACCCGTGTACCGCCTGTGTTAAACACGTCAGCCACACTGGACGCCTCTTCCCTTTGTTCCCCGTGACAGGTACGAGATCATGTGATCTCTCATCTGTGAAGGCTGCCGCCAGGTGACGCCTTGTTGGTGTTCGGCGCGAGAAAAAAACGATAAGACACGAGACCTGGCGAGAAAACGCTGTAGGGCACGAAAGAACGCGAGACAAATGATTCCACCAATGTCCGTTGAAGGCCATGGAATGGGCTTATTGTTGTTGCTATGGTAACCGATGGCCCAGGGTAGCCATAAACGTAGAGGCAATCAGACGGTGGTGTTACGTCGCCATATTTACACTGTCAGAATGAACAGGCAATTTGTCAGCCCAGACGAACAATGTTGAAAACAGAGTTTTTAGGGTCCCTTGTTTTTCCGCATTAGCTTGAGACAAATTGACCCCATCCGGCATAACTGCAGTTCACTAATGATGGTGCAAACTAGGTCTCGTGATAATGAGCATTTGTAACCGGGAAGGGTTTTAATGGGCTCTAACTGTGGCCAACTGATGGGCAAAGCTGCATGTTGGACGAAGACTCACTTGAAGTCATGAAAGGTAGGCAGCATAGCCTGGAAAAGGTAGGGTGATGGTATTTGAAATGGTTGACATCTGAAGAAATATTCTGTGTAGCATTGAATGCAAGGCACATATAATATGCCCTATTCTAATCTGCGGTAACTGTAAGATTTCCACCAAGCAGGCGGTACATTGATACTGTACAAGCTCTACAAATGTAGTGTGATAGTCCAGGGGGCTAAAAACATGTATAATTGGTAATACATGTACTATGAACTGTGACTAAAATGCATTATTGTGTAGCTAGATGGCTGTAACCAAAACGAGTAGCTGAGGGAGGTCCTAGATTGGCTACAAGGTAGGGTCGGCCACAGACCCTGGGGCTGGAGGAACAGTAGACGATCGATAGCCAGTGATAAGACCCCCTATTACGAGATAGGCCAAGGTTGTCCATCTGTTGAGCCATGCAACATTGGGTAAACTATCTTAAAACTGGATGAATACATTACATTACAGGCTATCCTATTTCAATACTTACATGGAAGATTTCATTTACTGTGATGTACTAACGGGTATGCCATACAGCGTAAAGGTTATAAGCTACAGTACAAAATTTGACTATAGGTGTACCATCAAAACGATTGCGCAGAATGGGGGATGGAGGGCTTAGAATAAAACTCGAAAATCAGTTGTTTCTTTGCCACAGTTCTGGTCTGAATGAACATGACATAAACTCCACAGCTAGGAAACTATTCTTAAAGCAAGGCGGTATCAACGGGGAATTCATGATAGCTACTGGCCTGGAATGAATGCGTATTATAGTTTAGGGTGGACAGACGATTGGTGGGGCACGTGGCCATACTGCCGAATGGTGGTGGTTCAGCTGCCCTATAACGGAGACTTACAGTGACAGATAGTTCCCCTTGCTGGTGTGTGTTCACGGTGGCCGTGGGGTGGGTGGTAGAGACAGACGATGCCACAACTCGTGTATGGCAACTACCACCTTACTTTATGGCCAACCTTTTAGTGTTTTTTTTTATCAACAACGGAGGCGTAACTCTGCTGTTATCCGTACATGCAGTCCCTTCTGCTACTGACAGGTAATAAAACAGCAACACCTGTGCCTACAAAATATGTTGAGGTCTGGTATGAGACTACTGCATATCCAAATAGTTTATACACTGTATATTTGCATAACATATCTGAAATATTAGAATTACCAGCGAATTTATCAATGTAGATGCATCCGTGGAAGTAGTAGTCTTAAGAGTTCCAATATATCCCAGCATATACTATTTCTATAGGGTTTTAGATGGTTAGAGGTTCATAGCACATCCCCAGTTTAGGCCTAATGGCAAGATGATGGGAGCTAAGTCGTTAAGCCATCCCCCTCTTAGTCTGCTTTCGTGTAAAACAAACATGTTGGACGTCTCCCACTCTGAGACATGTGCATTATGCAGGTACTGCAGGCAGGTAATAAGGCTTTGTGCCCTGGAGGAGGGGTTTGTCGGCCTAACGATCCCTGCCCGCCCCCACATTAGCGGTCAGCAGGACAGCATTAGTCACAAGGTGCTGCTATTGATTGTCTGTTCATTATTTACCTACTCAACCAGTTATGTGCACTGTTCCTGTACTTACTGTCGGCCTTGCCTTACTGCCCCGTGTCTTAATGATAGTAATGTGCTCTTTTCAGCCCTATCAGCATGTCCTTTGTTCTGTCATGCATTAGGTCTACCTTTTCGGTAACTTACGTTCTCTCTAAAAATAAAGCGTTAAAAATGACCCCTCAGTCTGAAAGGGGCGAGGTTTCTATTTAAACTTTATCTCGATCATAGATTCAACCACCATCATTCACACCTCCTGTAAGGCAACCAATGAACCAATACTCTATTCCCTCTCTGCCCACCTCTCCTCTAAATATCCCACTTACTTACTCACAACTCATCAATACGTTGGTTCTGCTTGTTTCAGGTCGGAAGGACTTGGCTATTGAGCTGTACCGGAAAGGGATTGACGAGCTGGACCGCGGCATCGCCGTCGACGTCACCGGAAATGGAGATCAGAGTAAGTCGTTTTTGAAAATTGTACTTTTGTTAACAATCTTCGTTTCACTTCCGTTGCTCAGGATGGCTTTATTTTACCTGCAACTTTGATGTCACTTTCAACCAGAATTCTTTTTTTTTTTACAAACATGTATCTTTCATTGGAAAGGAAAGAAGTTTTTATTTTGGCATCGTTACTTCATTTAGCATCACAGTACTTCTTCGGGAATACATTTCATCATAGGCAAATTCATGATCAGGTTGATCAAATTAGCATGTCAACCAATGATATCTCAATAAGCCTACATAACCACCTTCTATATCATGGTATATATGCATCACTGCATCCAGACTGCATCGTATATAAGAAGGCTTTCTGCATGCACAATATATTAGGATTCAAAAGGAGTTACACGGGGGAAGTATCAGATAAATCAGGGCACCGCATGTATACTTGAGGGCTATAGAAGATGTATTTCAGTGGACATGTATACGGGGCATAAGGGGAAGCAGGTGGTCGATGATAGAGGGCGTTGTCAAGGATCCACCAGAGATTTTGTGTGCGCATGCTCTCCACCGGTGCTCCGTTTCCGGTTGAAGAAGAGCCTCACAGTATCTTACTGTCGTCGCTGCGGGCAAAATATGCTCTCAGTGTTGAGTGTGTTGGTATATTCTTTTATGTTTCGCTCTTCCTGCTGCCCTCTCTGTGTCTGGATAGTAGTGAGTTGCTCCTATAAAAGATGTACGGTAGTGTAGATATGACGGAGCACGGCCCTGCCTCCGGGGGCACTCTGAGAGGAAGGGTCAGCTCATCTATCTACATTAGCAGACGACATCCTTCTGTGGGATTTCCGGCCGTGGGAGTATAGAGCCTGAATTAGTCCCTCTGCTTCTGTCTAGGGATTGCCTATATGTATAAAATCCAGCTACGGACCACGCATAGCAAATAGCCATATGATATAGCGACCCCCCAAACAACTCGAGAATGATGCAAGCAAGTATATTGTACTTCTGTAAAAGCACGAGCTGTATACACGAGATCATGTTGAATGGAGATTTACTCTTGCAAATAACGAGAGATTCCAGAGTAAATGACATCACGAAAATTGTGACAGTTTTTTTCGAGTTTCACTTATTCAAATGACATTTCTCGGGAAAGACTTACATATTTTCTCATTCCAGAAACATTCTCATTTCTTATTTGGATCACTAGCCATGACACAAGTAAATCTCCAGTTCAGCACAAGAAAGACATTTGCTTCTGTTATTCCTATTATGTGCGATAAGACATCCAATAATTTTGCTGCGTCATGAATTACACAAGGAGGAGGGGGGGGGGGGATGATTTATCACCAAACTAAGCCTTTAAGAATGTAGACAAAAGACTTGTTTTTACCAGCCAAGCTTCAGCCTCTAATGATAGGAAATCCTGGAACAACCCGAACCGGCTGTAGGATTTCCTTTTGGATTTGGCTTTTCTGTCCTGGAGTCAATTCATTCATCTCCTCAGGAGTTATTGATTGACACAGCAATCAATTATCCACCGATAGATCAATTGCCTCCTTACAGAAGGCTGAGCCCAGTTCCGTTTGGACGCACCCCTAGAGGGGATTGACTTAGGAATCCTACCATCGGACTGCTTAGTTGGTTATAAAAACTAAGAATATACACTACTTTAGGACTAAAATGTATTTTGAACCCTTGAAAAGCGATTTTATACATCAGATGTACATAGTATGACAATTTTAGCATAGCTGTTTAATCGCAGGCAACAGGTTTCCAGTGCGATAGCAATCGATTGTATCCTCTGTCAGTATACACCAATGTATCAATAGCTATATTCAGTACAGCCCAATTACATACCCTGACTACAGACGTCCTGTCTTGTTGACATGCCCTCTGTGTTAATGGCTGGTGAGATTTTGGCAGAAGCTCAGTGAGATCTGTGTGGCGTGGATGGACTGGTTCTTGGCCTGCCGTGAGCTGCTCGCCGGGAGGGGTTTGTACCCACAGTGGGCTGCTCACTGTGGGCAGTGCAGACAGGGAACTCTGAGACCCAGACAGGGGTTAGGTAGTGCTGGCTAGAGCGACTTCTGCAGACTGGGCAACCTACAGTAGAGATGCTAATGTCTGCTGCAGTCTCTTGTGTACATAGGTCAGGTCCAAGAGAACAAACAACAGTCGCGTCGATATAGGGATCTGCATCGGGCTATGATTTGGTTGGGCAGTTTTGTAAAGGAGCTATACCTACAAATAAGAAAAGAAACCACTAAAGTGAAGATGTGCCACGTGGATTTGCAACTTACCGAGGGGCTACCAGCATAGCTATATCTTGTCTAAATATTAGTGCATGTGTGCAGGGACTAATTAAACAGGAATTGCATCATATTTATGCAATTGAAGTCTAATTGTAATGTGTGTACAAATGCTATAGGTCCTTAAATAATGCACAATGGGAGAGAGCATGGAGATGCTTCTCCTGATCAGGTGTTATAAATTAACGAAGTATGAATTTGACGTGAAACGTTTAAATGAAAGTTGTTATGTAACGTACTCATGAACTATAACACTATAGGATCAATGTGCCTCGTAGGGGTACTTTAAATATTCCCAAAATGGCATTTAGGTTGATAGTTTTAATTGAGCAGGCCCTCCCCAAATCGGACACTCCAAAGCGGTAATATCTGCTTTTAGTTCTCTCCTTAATCAGCAGCTATGGCGGAACTGGCCACATCCATAACGCAGACAGGCACCCCTGGGACTGCTATAGGCCAATAAAAGCCCGTTTGTTGACCCCCTCACTGGCAGGTGGTGCTCGTTGGGGTGGCACAGGTATATTGATAGGCCTCCTGCCATTGGCTGACCACTGAGACCTCACAGCGGATATCGCCACCCATATACCATGGTAGCGGGTGGCTGTTTTATCCTGCAGATTGGCATCAGTGCTCGTAGCAGGGTAGGCTTAGCCATGTTTGCTGACTCGTTCAGGGTTGACATTACCCATTTAGTCATGGATAAATTACATAAATTGTCCAACTCTGGCTATACTCCTACAGCAAGACGCCGGGTGGATCTAGCAGCGGGGGCCTTCCCTTTTATATGCCAGGTGCGCATTTAAATGTCCCATCACCAACCAGTCTCCAGATATAAAAAAACAGCTTTGTCACGGAGGTAGTACTTTCCTTCTTCCAGCGACAGCTATTTAGTGGTTAATCATAAAGACAAATAACATATAGTCAAAAGGCCCACATCCGTTCTACATCCGTTCTACATCCGTTTCATCCCATTGCCTTAAAGGGTTTCACTCTCAATGGTAACATTCTAGCCATACCAACCCATTGCGCTACCCCAGCATCAGCGTGATCCATTATCCCATGCCACTCTACTGCAATAACCCAATAATCATGACCATGTCGGAGGGAGCGATAGGAGGGGGTGGCATAGGGACCAACAGTGAGAACCCATTTCGGGATGGCACCGGTCACCTGAACCCGAATACCGGTTGGTGCTCGGGCGCCATTTGGCACCCCAACTAACACATCAACCCGAAGCATTGGCGCCATTGATCTCAGCTCCCAGTGGGATGAGGTGCACCCCTACTGAAAAAGCCATTACCATACAGGCAGTATTCGGGTCTCGGAGTGCTCAGCTCTCCCACTGAATATATTGAGGCTCTATAGGACAGACTGCTGGTCAGCCTTCCATGACCCGACAACCCCATTTGCTCCGCTTCTCACATGGCTGATGGTCAGAAAGGAGTGCTTTCCGTGTCAGGGCCCCATGACCTCCGCTGGGACTGATTATCTTGCATAGGACATTAGCCCTTGATACCCAGGGTTTCGCGTTTCCTTGCTGCTCAAAATGCCTTCATCTATCTTAAAGAACCGTAATCTTCATCACATTGATCAGCTGTTTTAATCAACATCAATTTCAGGCAGAATTCATAGGAATGTGACTGAATGTGATCTTCAATATTGTAGTCATGTCTACCATAACAAATATAATCTAAGTTATTCACATAGTTGGCTATCGGATTCCATATTGTCGGAGCAAAAGGCGGTGTGCCTCATATGAGTTGAGCAGGTACTGCCATGTTATAGGGCAGATCCTCATTATGGGCAGCCATTCGGCGAGCAGCTCGGTGCACCCAGAGTCAGCAGCACATTACTCATCTCCCTGCTCACTGAGGGTCTGCCAAGGACCTTTCCCCTGCACAAAATGTCTCAGCCTCAGCAAATGCTAGGCTGTCTCACTTGTCAGACCAATAGAGATGGACCAACCTCCTTTTCTAACCTGCATGGCCCCATGCAATTATATCTCGGGAATGAATGTTCCCAGTAGATATTTCTTTTCCAGGCTGCCCCAAGTCCCTCTATGTATCTAAATTAGACTCATGTTCGTGAATACAATCCTGACACACTATGATTCCGTATTCATGTGGCGTGGAGCAATTCTGCAGAATGGTTTCCTCAAAAAGAGCGGGACAGTGGTATTAATAAGCCACTTTCTGCACTAGCGGAGATACCTTAATACGATCCGTATTACGACAGTAAGGAATCGACACCAGTCAGTAACACAGATAATAAACTGGTTTGCCCGAAAGAGAGGATGCTGTTTTTCAATTGCATTATTGAATTAACTGTGGTATGATATTAATCCTCATGGCTGTTGCGTGTGATAACCATTTTCACCCATTGCAACGTAGCTTTGTCTAATCATGACCATGGTGATATCAATGTCTCCAGACACCAGGCCAACAGACGATTCAATAAGATAAGGGCAGAAGCCGCTCTGGCATGGGTGTAGGACGAAAAATACAAAACTGCCGCTCTTTGGGGAGACATAGAGCAGCTCTCTTCTCTTAGTGAGAGCAGCTCTCTTCCTTTTGAGTGTGAGGCTGGGTGTGTGGGTTGGGGCTTTGTGTCGGCCATCTGGGCAACAAGGCATTGCTAAGTACACTGCAGCTGGGTGCCCGCGTACATTGGACCTGCTCACGAGCTGCTCCCGGTCATGAGGAGCAGCTCACCGCCCGTCCTTCTACAGTTAGCGCGGTCTGCTGCTGGAGCAGCCAGGAGGAACTGCTCCACGGGACCACCTCAGGAGACATGTATTATGGATGAGACAGGGCTGCCATAACCTATCCCAGTACCCGCTATGATAATACGCGTAACACGTCTCGACTATCAGGGGTGGTATGAACAGTCATTCATGTCTGCTGTACTGAAGGCTGGGAGAGATGGCCTTCAGCAACTGATGTTAGCTTGCTTATCCCTTTAGACATTACCCATAAGTTTCTAGCCATGATTATTTTTTGAGAAAACAGTGAAATAATTAATAGGGGTAAATTTGGCCTGATATTGATAGGAAAGAGCAAATATATGATTACCAGCATATGATGTTGAATCCGCTCCTATTTTGGAGGTACCCCTGTCGCACATTTATGACAGTACTGCCATTCCAAGAAAATATAAGAAGTGTTAGAAGAGGCTACAATAAATGGAATCAACAACAAGGATGCCGTGTTTTGACCATTAAATATGCTATGCACTGGATGACTCATGCCTGTTGAGACTGTCCATGACCAGGGGGTGTTGGTGATATTCAGGACCATCTTGTTCCTCCTGATACCTATAGTATTTGTGACCCAGTTGTAGCGCTAGGTGGATGTCTGTCCTCTTCCAATTGGAGACTGTAGGGGCTCTAGGGAGAATAGAACGACATAAATGAACATTTATATACCCATCGTGTTTTGTTCATCAATGTTCGCTTTACAGATAGTAATATCCATATAAGAAATGACCCTCCAAGACTTCGTAGGCAAGAGGCCACAGATAAATTGATACGATAATACAACATGTACCATGTGATACTGATAGATATACATTTCATCATCTTTCAATAATACTGAATTTGATTGAATTAAGCCGTATCCCAGTGAAATAAAACCCAATATGAATAGTAATACCCAAACAACTTCTAGTGCCGGCAGATGTGATAACACTGCAAGCATAGAGATAATTTGAACTCTAAGTGTTGAGTCATTGAACAGAGTTGGTGTGGAATCGATCTTTGCTTTACTGGGGGCAAGGCATTGCTCTCGGTTTGGGTTATTTGCCGACTGAGATCCTCCTCACTCTCATCTCCAATCTCCCCTGCACCCTTCCCTATCTGTGCTCTCAGACGGTCGTCAGTTAGTGGTATTGATGTGGGCTCAGGGGGGACTAGCCGTCCAACAGGAACCCCTCTACGGGCCGACCGAGGGGATACCAGCATAGCTATACATTGTCTATATATTGCATGCAGGGACCAATTAAACTGGAATTTGCATCATATTTATGCAAATGAAGTCCAATTTACAGTTATTGTAATGTCCTTAGATAATGCACAATGGGAGAGAGGCTTGGAGGCTTGGAGGCGTGCGTATATCCAAACGTACAGATATAAGTGGACGTATACAGGAAACCCTGTAGAAAACATGTCCCTATTACATCGGCCAATACCAACTAAACTCTGATTGGTGCCTTGAATAAATCACGTTGTCGGGGGAGTTATTCGCACGAGTTACCCACTGATAGCTTTGGATAGACTGTACCCCTACACATTGGGCCATTTCCTGGGGTCAACCAACGGTCGGATATACATGTACACTACGAAGTGAGATGACGCCAGCTAGCTTATAGTCAATCCGTATCAGGAATAGTATTACAAATAGGAGTAGCTCTTTGGGCCATGTCAATCTGTACACAAGGTATCAATGGTGTGTATAATCCTGCACTCCTGGTGACTTTTACAGTATGGGAGTAGCATGCTAGTCTGGGAAACAAATCTGAAATGATTGATGAGCTTGGTGCATGTAACAACCTTGGTTTTAATGTGTACGTGATCTAAGGATGTACATAATTATAGTGATAGTGTCAAATATTAAAATGATGTCAATTTCCATGCATTTATTGCAATTTAAAGAATTATGGATTTTAAAAGCTGATAAGCAGGGAGAAATCTTTGTTCAAATGTTGATGTTTGTGCGTCGCTGTAGTCTGCTTAAAGAACAGAAAACACAAGAGTTGTATTCAAAACATTAGCTGGATCACATTGCCAGCGGGTGAGATCCCCCGGGTGAGACCTTGTCCCTGTTATCAGTCAGGGATAGTGCCTGATCACACACCACCCTGGTTGATTCCTGCTAGATCTGCCTGTTGCTGCATGCAGTATGGTGGGTGTCGCCAGACCTGTCACACACCAAGCCATGGTCTGCTTATCTGCACACCTGCTACATACAAGCAGCCTGAGGATGGAGGCAGATTAGTGCTTGGCGTGCCTAGATAAGCCTACCATATTGTCTTCCATTAACTCTAGTGTGATCGTCGGTCCCCTACCGCCACCACACCCTTCCCGCTACTGTGTGGATGTGCCAAGAACACGCTCCTGGCTGAGATTGCTTCTATTCAACGTGGGACGTAGATTGCTAGACTAACTTGTGCTGATTATCTGTTGTCTTGTTGCAGCCAACTTTCCCAGCTAAACTATGAACACGCCATTAAATCATTATAACATACCAATTGCAGTCATCGTCAGGACATGTGATACTAAGTACTGACCAACCGGAAGACCCATACGAAGCAGTATGCTGAGTGTCTTATCTGTGCATTCTGGTTGCACTCAGATTTAATGTTTATTATAGCGATTTTACCAAAGTTATTTATTAGAGTGAAGGTCAACCTCATAGGTGAATGGCCGTTTGTTAGACCATACCCAACCTGGACGCTTCAATACAGAGCAATGTGTGACCGGGTCAATGTAATAAAAGTTATCATCTACGATAAACAAGGATTTGTTTAGTCACTCACGACCAGCGGGCGGATATGGATTGCCAATTTTCGTCTGGTGGACGGCCCTCATTCATGACAGTTTGTGGAACCCGTAGGTCATCTGACCGGAAACTGGGGCAGACCTACGTTTTACACCCTCTCCCTAATCGGCTAACTTGTATACATTTACATTTACACATGACTATGGGCCGATGTCTATGTGTCTGCTGTTTCCATATCTATTAGTTCTGCTTCTGTGGTTTAACTTAAGAGTTATGGTGTCTTCTATCCACTTAAATACCAATGTACACGATGCATGGCCACATCCCACTCAAAGGCCACCCTAAAAGAAGCCGTAGGGGAATCTTATCATGTAGAGACAGGGGAGGCAAAATCGTAGTGCGGAAATTCACATGTCCCCCACGGCGCACATCATTCAAGGCATTGCATTCCCGAAAAACATTGCTGCCTCTCTGGTTTCTGAACCCACAATTCTGCGCAGTCATGCTCCACACGCCAACACGTAGGAGGGTGTAAGGAATATGGTGTAGGAACACGCCAAATCGGAGTGTGCTAAGGCGGCAGCTGAATGGCACTACTTGTGTGTTTATAGGTGCGTGAGCTTGCTTTATTGTAAAATCAATACTCAAGGATCTATGCCTGGTGCCTCCCCGCCCGACCAGCGCATTGCCTCACATGACCTCTGTAGCCCACCTACCACGCTGTCAAGAGACACCATTGAGAAATGGATGTAAATATTGTATTATGGTATTACAGGCAGGGGAGAGAGAGTATTGAGAATGAGGGTACATATTGGATTTTGGTATAAGAGGCGGTGTTTGGGTCCCGGGTCCATAGTATAATGTACAGATAGGCCAGTGTCTGTGGTCCTATCGTGACATCGCTCCCAAACCTATTGCATTATTGGTTGGCGATAAACTTGGGTTCGAGCCCCATAATTGAATTTCCCTGCGGGCGGCTCCAGCCGGCTGCTATCGTATACATCTGCCCTATCTGGTGGCTGTTGATGGGGAGCACCCATTGTCGTCTGCTGGGATCCTTGGGGCAACGGGTAATGTAATGTGTAAGAGGGGTAAATGCATTACCACCTATGAAATAAAAGCTGTTTGGATTAAGCAGACCGGTATTCGAATGCTAAACTTTAAGGCAATAGTTACATTTCATGTCAACGTACACTGAAAACCCTATGTTGAAATAAGTATTCACTAGTGAGGACTTTTGGGTGATCATTTTGATTGGGGCGTGGGGGAGTACCCTGGTGATCTTTAAAGTGATCACAAGTGAGGACCCAGGTCCTCAATATGATCACCCTTTTGGCCCAATTGTAGAGCATGCTAGGTTGTCAATGGGAAGACACTGGGTACTCAATTTGATGACTGCCTTTAGTTTTCAATTTTTTCTCTTTATAAAATTGTATCTACCTATATTATTATGATTAACCCCCTCCCGATCATCAACTTCAGTCATCGGGCCTTTTTTAAGAGTATGTTTCAGTCCTCATAAAAAGCCATGTAAAACAGATATGTATAACTGATGGCTGTCAATCTTAACACTTATAACTTTGGTTTCAGACACATAAATGGTGTCTTTGTGTATAGATATTAGCTATGGTCGACAACCTTTTCTCAAAACGTCAAAACAGATTCAAATGTTTGATGTCGACCAAAAGCTTCTGGTAGTGGGGGGTCGAAATTGAAAAAGTTCCAAAAATGTCAAAAATAAATGTTTTTATAAAAATCCAACTGCACAATATGAAAGGCCTACACTTGATGTACATGTCTGTCGATTTTTATGTTTGTATTTGTTAAAATAAGAATATTAGAAAGAAATATCATTTTTGTCAGATTTTTTCATTTTACCCCAATAAAAGAGATCACAAACTCATCATTTTCATAAGTAAGGAATCACAATTTCACTTAAATTTTTTGTGGTATGTAAAGTAAAGTAGTGCGGCCCCACTATGTCGAAGGAAGCATAGTAAATCAATAATTGACCTACTCTGCAGATTATCTCAAACTGAAAAGTCTTATTTTTAAGCAATCCCTGTCATGGAGGCCATTGACCGAAAATTGTGCTGATCAAATTTAAGTCAAAATTGGCTCTAATCGTATAAATAAACAACACAATTGAATATATAGACTATTTACCTGTATGGATCAACTAAAATAATTGAGAAAGACATCTTAATCAAGTAAAAAGTCAATTTATGTCAATGTCAACGGTCACGTTTAAAATAATCCATCGTGTTGGCTGAAACCGGAAGTGTCAACATCACCATGACAACTCGCGCCCTCTCGGCGAGAGGAGACGAGACTTCAAAAGTAAACACGTCCCGTTCACTTTGGAAACAGCGTATTATCGTCGTAGCCGTATTTTTTGCTTTTGAGATCTGACAGTTGGGCAATCATTTCCACCATCATCATGGCTTTCTACTAGTGTTAACATCGTGATTGTACACTTATTAGTGCCCTGTTAGTGCTAAATCGCCGGTAAACAATCGGGGAACTATTATAATTTTGGTCGCAAGCCCGGGGTCGCAACTCGTGCACGCGGCAGCACGGGAGCCTTACAAGAATCTCTCATCTCATTTCGATGACAGCATCATGTCCGCGCAAAAATTCTGGTATAGAAACGTTACTTCAAAAGCAATTTTGGAGAAAAAAAATAATTTCCCGAAAATTCAGAAATGTGAAATTTCGCTCACGGCCGTATCAGGAAATCGCCTATAACTCAGTTTCTACTGCTCTGATCGGAATTTCGATGACAGCAAAATGACCGCGCAAAAATTCTGGTATAGAAACGTTACTTCAAAAGCAACTTTGGAGAAAAAAATAATTTCCCGAAAATTCAGAAATGTGAAATTTCGCTCACGGCCGTATCAGGAAATCGCCTATAACTCAGTTTCTACTGCTCTGATCGGAATTTCGATGACAGCAAAATGACCGCGCAAAAATTCTGGTATAGAAACGTTTCTTCAAAAGCAATTTTGGAGAAAAAAATAATTTCCCGAAAATTCAGAAATGTGAAATTTCGCTCACGGCCGTATCAGGAAATCGCCTATAACTCAGTTTCTACTGCTCTGATCGGAATTTCAATGACAGCAAAATGACCGCGCAAAAATTCTGGTATAGAAACCTTACTTCAGAAGGAATTTTGGATAAAAAAATAATTTCCCGAAAATTCAGAACCGATGACAATAGACTGTCGAGTAAGAACAGGCGACACAGGAGCAATCTTTGTTTAGCTCGATAAACTACGATGACAATAGCCTCGATCTGAATTCCCTGTTTATCCCGTTCTCCGTTTATCCGGTTCACCATTTATCCCTTTCTCCCTTAATCCTCTTCTCCCTTCATCCCCTTCTCCGTTCATCCCCTTCTTCCTTCATCCCATTCTCAGTTCATCCCGTTTGCTGTTAATCCCATTCGCTGTTAATCCGGTTCGCTGTTTATCCCGTTCGCCGTTTATCCCGTTCACCATTTATCCCGCTCGCCGCTTATCCTGTTCTCCCTTTATCCCGTTCATCCCTTTATCCCGTTTATTATGTTCTCCGTTTATTACGTTTATCCCATTCTCCGTTTATCACGTTCTCGCTTCATCATGTTCTCCCTTCGTTCCGTTCTCCGCTCATCCCCTTTTCCGTTCATACCCTTCTCTGTTCATCCCGTTCTCCCTTTATCCTGTTCTCCGTTTAATTCCTATTGGGACTAGGCCTACTTTTAGCTTGAGGGGATAATAAAATCTTCCTATATAAATTCAATTCCTGTTGGGACTAGGCCTACTTTTAGCTCGAGGGGATAATAAAATCTTCCTATATAAATTCAATTCCTGTTGGGACTAGGCCTACTTTTAGCTTGAGGGGATAATAAAATCTTCCTATATAAATTCAATTCCTATTGGGACTAGGCCTACTTTTAGCTTGAGGGGATAATAAAATCTTCCTATATAAATTCAATTCCTATTGGGACTAGGCCTACTTTTAGCTTGAGGGGATAATAAAATCTTCCTATATAAATTCAATTCCTATTTGGACTAGGCCTACTTTTAGCTTGAGGGGATAATAAAATCTTCCTATATAAATTCAATTCCTATTTGGACTAGGCCTACTTTTAGCTTGAGGGGATAATGAAATCTTCCTATATAAATTCAATTCCTATTGGGACTAGGCCTACTTTTAGCTTGAGGGGATAATAAAATCTTCCTATATAAATTCAATTCCTATTGGGACTAGGCCTACTTTTAGCTTGAGGGGATAATAAAATCTTCCTATATAAATTCAATTCCTATTTGGACTAGGCCTACTTTTAGCTTGAGGGGATAATAAAATCTTCCTATATAAATTCAATTCCTATTTGGACTAGGCCTACTTTAAGCTTGAGGGGATAATGAAATCTTCCTATATAAATTCAATTCCTATTGGGACTAGGCCTACTTTTAGCTTGAGGGGATAATGAAATCTTCCTATATAAATTCAATTCCTATTGGGACTAGGCCTACTTTTAGCTTGAGGGGATAATAAAATCGTCCTATATAAATTCAATTCCTATTGGGACTAGGCCTACTTTTAGCTTGAGGGGATAATGAAATCTTCCTATATAAATTCAATTCCTGTTGGGACTAGGCCTACTTTTAGCTTGAGGGGATAATAAAATCTTCCTATATAAATTCAATTCCTGTTGGGACTAGGCCTACTTTTAGCTTGAGGGGATAATAAAATCTTCCTATATAAATTCAATTCCTATTTGGACTAGGCCTACTTTTAGCTTGAGGGGATAATGAAATCTTCCTATATAAATTCAATTCCTATTGGGACTAGGCCTACTTTTAGCTTGAGGGGATAATAAAATCTTCCTATATAAATTCAATTCCTATTGGGACTAGGCCTACTTTTAGCTTGAGGGGATAATAAAATCTTCCTATATAAATTCAATTCCTATTTGGACTAGGCCTACTTTTAGCTTGAGGGGATAATAAAATCTTCCTATATAAATTCAATTCCTATTTGGACTAGGCCTACTTTTAGCTTGAGGGGATAATGAAATCTTCCTATATAAATTCAATTCCTATTGGGACTAGGCCTACTTTTAGCTTGAGGGGATAATGAAATCTTCCTATATAAATTCAATTCCTATTGGGACTAGGCCTACTTTTAGCTTGAGGGGATAATAAAATCTTCCTATATAAATTCAATTCCTGTTGGGACTAGGCCTACTTTTAGCTTGAGGGGATAATGAAATCTTCCTATATAAATTCAATTCCTGTTGGGACTAGGCCTACTTTTAGCTTGAGGGGATAATAAAATCTTCCTATATAAATTCAATTCCTGTTGGGACTAGGCCTACTTTTAGCTTGAGGGGATAATAAAATCTTCCTATATAAATTCAATTCCTGTTGGGACTAGGCCTACTTTTAGCTTGAGGGGATAATAAAATCTTCCTATATAAATTCAATTCCTATTGGGACTAGGCCTACTTTTAGCTTGGGGGGATAATAAAATCTTCCTATATAAATTCAATTCCTATTGGGACTAGGCCTACTTTTAGCTTGAGGGGATAATGAAATCTTCCTATATAAATTCAATTCCTATTGGGACTAGGCCTAATTTTAGCTTGAGGGGATAATGAAATCTTCCTATATAAATTCAATTCCTATTGGGACTAGGCCTACTTTTAGCAAGAGGGGATAATAAAATCTTCCTATATAAATATAATTCCTATTGGGACTAGGCCTACTTTTAGCTTGAGGGGATAATGAAATCTTCCTATATAAATTCAATTCCTATTGGGACTAGGCCTACATTTTAGCTTGAGGGGATAATGAAATCTTCCTATATAAATTCAATCCCTATTGGGACTAGGCCTACTTTTAGCTTGAGGGGATAATAAAATCTTCCTATATAAATTCAATTCCTATTTGGACTAGGCCTACTTTTAGCAAGAGGGGATAATAAAATCTTCCTATATAAATATAATTCCTATTGGGACTAGGCCTACTTTTAGCTTGAGGGGATAATAAAATCTTCCTATATAAATTCAATTCCTATTGGGACTAGGCCTACTTTTTTAGGCCTACTTTTAGCTTGAGGGGATAATAAAAGTCCGAAAAAAGTCGAAAAAAGAGGATCCACTCTCGACGAGATTATTTATGTCCCGCGACATTCGACTAAGAACACTACATTTTAGCCCTCAAGCCCTTCCTTGTCTTGTTCTCCGTTCTCCCTTTATCCCGTTCTCCATTTATCCCATTTACAGTGTATCCCGTTTATGCCGTTTATGCTGTTTGCAGTTTATGCCGTTCTCCCTTTCTCCTGTTCTCCCTTTATCCCGTTCTCCGATTATCCCGTCCTCTGTCTATCCCGTTCTCCCTTTATACCGTTCTCCGTTTGATCCCGTTCTCCCTTTATCCCGTTCTCCCGTTCATCCCATTCTCCGTTCATCCTGTTCGCCGTTTATCAGGTTCACCTTTTATCCCGTTCTCAGTTCATCCTGTTTGCCGTTGATCCCGGTTATCCCCTTCCGTCTATCCCGTTCTCCATTTATCCCGTTCTCCCTTCATCCATTCTCCCTTCATTTGTTCTCCCTTCATCCCGTTTTCCGCTCATCCCATTCTCCGTTCATCCCCTTCTCTGTTCATCCCCTTCTCCGTTCATCCCTATCTCCCGTTTACCCCGTTCTCTGTTTTTCCCGTTCTCCGTTTATCCCGTTCTCCGTTTATCCCATTCTCCGTTTATCCCATTCATCCCATTCACCGAATAGAATATAAAAGAAAAAAAAAGAATGAAATATAAAAGAAAAAAATGAATCATGACTGTCGACCATAGCTCCCCTGTGTTTCTCAGATCTATGTCTCATCATCCCTTTTTCCTTTGGAAATCTCTACGTCCTTGTTTATAGTTTAAAAAGTTCTGACCTAATTTTCAATCAAATCACTTGATTTTAAACTGTGATAATTGTCTTCATATATCCTCCAACTTGTAAACATGTATGACAAATATTACCATAGGGTTTAATCAATAGATCACATGGAGCAGGAGCTATATCTTACATTGTTGTATAGTAGTAGCATTACCACAGAGAAATTAGAAAAATATGTTGTTGTTATAATTCTTATTTGCTTTGATGCGCCATGTGATCAGTATAACAAAACTGTTTTAATTGTGTTTCTAGCATGTCTAGAACGAATATTATCCACGATTCTTCATTGAAAAAAAGAGTACTCTATTGGAGAAAATTCCCATTAGATGGATACCATTGTATGGACCCCCCTCCAAATGTTATTGTTGCGGCTGTACCAACCTGAGCATTCACAGCTTTCTCCCCCACGGGGGTGTGGACACTCTGACCCCCTTCCCCCGGACCTTACCCTGAGGTACCTGGGGGTGTGCATGCACTAACACGGCCTCTTGAGGGCCGTAGGTACGGGAGGAGTGCGTAAAAATACACCTGAGGTTTCACTAAATAGTTACTAATTAATTGGCAAATCAATTTACAGGTATATGATCTAAACCCCAAATACACAACATATTTACGGATACATATGCAAAGCCTCAGGTCTACATCTAGAATTAGAAAGTATTTTGGAGAAGGGTTTGTCATACATTGTGAAATGGCACTTCCAGTCATGGGCCGGGCCATGGGACTAGAAAACAGAGAGCAGCCCTTACAAACATGCAAAGCCGCGGCTCTTAAAATTAACTTAGAAAGTAAATATAGGTATCATTGGATAGGTATTGATGTCTACTTTCACTTATGTATATGAGAAAATGTGCGCGGGGTAAATATTCTGAACACTTTGATGAATTGTGAAAAAAAGAACTTTACACAATCACAAGTTCAGCCCTGGGTGTCTAATTAAAAAATTACGATTGCTGGGTTATAGCTTAATTAGTTTCCTATCTGCCTAATGCATAAATTTGAGTATATGATGTTCTAGGGACTCACAATAAAGAAAATAGGGAGGGGGTCTTCTCGTTTCTTGAGTAAAAAACGGCCTGTGTGAGTGTGCGTTATCGGTAGCCACACACATCCAACTGATAAGCGCCACCAATTGGGGTAGCTAATAGTAGGTCCCTCTAGTGGCAAAATTATGTCCTCAAAATGATCACCTTTCCTTATTAATCTGATCACCTAAGGGCATGATCACCCTAAGTCCTCTGTAGTGAGTACCTTCATATGAGCCTGGGTTTTCAGTGTACTATAGTTGCATGATAGGATTCACGCATGTCATCTCTGCCCTATAACCGTGTGGCTTTAAGACCATCCATATACGCCCATTGTATGCTATCATTCCACCGTAATCATTCTCCCGTTTTGTGGTCAGCAATACCACCCATATTCTACCTACACTACAGGCATTTCCCTAGACCCACTTCCAGTGTCCTCAATACCACCCATATTCCACCCGCAGCGATATCCGTAGATCTGCTTCCGGTGTTCTCACTGCTTTATATGCTGCGAGCTGCGCCATTCACACCCCAAACACGATATCCCGCGCCACTCAGCTGGTGGTTGGCACGTCATGGGAAGAGTGATTACCTGGGATGACCAGAGGGAGGGTGTCAGACATGTAGATAGCACTCTCCTCTGGTATAGCTCCATCTATATTCTGGATGTACCACTGTATATTTATATGAAGTGAGGGAGGGGTAAGAGGGCTCGGGTTGGCGCCGTCAGGGTTGGAGGTTAGTGGCAGGCAGCCAATTTCTACCAACCCCTAACATGCCTAGAGCCTGTAAACGGGCCTGGTGCCGTTCTGATGGCGCCAGGCTGTCCCTGCTGAGCTGCTCTCGGCCTCACAGCCATACTATACCTCTAGTCATACCAACAGGCAAGCCTTGTGGACAGGTTCCACTTGGACATGTGTCGTGACAGGACGCCGTTGACCCAGATCACAAAACCCGCTCAAAGAACCTGCACCCTCCCCTTTGGTGTGCTTTAAGGATCCAAGAGCGCTTCTGTATCACGATATGCCATAAAGATGCACGGTTTATGGGTAATCTGGCATGTTTAATTCAGGACTAGGTAAATTTGATGTTGGGAGAGGCTGGTGTGTTGTGGAGGCATTGTGTAAACAGCTGTTAGAGATAGGCAAGGATAGGCAAGGATAGGTACCAGCCTAATAACTATTGACTCCTATGTCAAGCCAAGCTGTCAATGTCAATGCCAATTCCCATACTATGCACATACAGGACCTGTACTAGAAGTTGAGTGGTCCAGGGTGGCTCTTGAAATCGCTCAAGCCCGCCCAAAGACAAACTGTGAAGTCCAACATGATTACCCCTCCCCACCCCACACACACATGCAAGAAACCACATGCAACAACCCTAAAATAATATGTTACCAACACAAGTCCTCCTTATGCCCCCTCCTTCTCCTCCCTGTGCCCCCTCTCCTCCTCCCTCTGCCCTCTCCTCCTCCTGCTCCCTCTGCCCTCTCCTCCCTCTGCCCTCTCCTCCTTCCTCTGCCCTCTCCTCCTTCCTCTGCCCTCTCCTACTACCCCATCTTTCCCCTCCTCCCCCCTCTACCCCATTTTCCTCCTTCCTGTTACCTACTCCCCCTCTGCCCCCTCCTCCTCCCTCTGCCCTCCCTTCTCCCTCTGCCCCCTCCTCCTCCCTCTGCCCCTCCCTCTGGCTGCCAAGATGGCTGTCGAAAACTCAAGATTGTCTGATTTCCTTGTGTGATAAATGGATAATAGGGTTTTCTAGGATGTAGAATCCATTTTCAGGCTTAGATTTTCAGTTCGGGAAATTTCCAAGATGGCTGCCAAGATGGCCACCAAAAACTCAAAATTGTCTGATTTCCTTGTGTGATACATGGATAGAAGGGTTTTCTGGGATGCAGAATCCATTTTCATGCTCAGATTTTCAATCCGGGAAATTTCCAAGATGGCCGCCAAGATGGCCGCCAAAAACTCAAGATTGTCTGATTTCCTTGTGTGATACATGGATAATAGGGTTTTCTAGGATGTAGAATCCATTTTCAGGCTTAGATTTTCAATCCGGGAAATTTCCAAGATGGCTGCCAAGATGGCCTCCAAAAACTATACCAGCAGCAGTAAAACCAATAAAAATCAAAAAGATTTAGCTAAGTGCATGTAAGTTAACTGACCATGCAGTATTGCTGCAAACCATCACATGAATTGCATTAGAACCCTAGACACACCAAAAAGCATAAATCTATGCCCCTTCGTTTTCTCACCTGTAGTTCATAACAATCCTATAAAAACCCAAAGCCACTACGGCTTTGCCGTAAAATCCTTGAATTTGTCCCCTTGTATGCATACTCTACTGCTAAACACGTTTCTACTTAAGGGTACTGCGTTTAGGGGTATTGAGTGATGAAGGTTCAGGATGTACTGGTTGTTATAGTCCAGGCCACTGTGCTATTAATCAATGCCCTACAAAGCCAGTGAGGAGGAAGCCCGCCTGCCATCTGTGGGCACTATTGGAACTTGGTATACTTTCACATAGTACTAACTCCACCTGCTTCCAGTCAAGGACCCCTTAGTATCCTGACCTAGCCTCCTCCAGTCCGCCTTTCTCCACTTCATGTTATGGCTCACCCTTAAAATGCCACCGGGAAGCAGTAAAGGGCTTGGCTGTAGTGGGTCCTCAACGTCAAGTGTACTCACAAAGGGAGGTGTTGATGCTAATAAAATGGCATGAGACTGTTGCTATTCCTTTTAACCTCCACTGTAGATGCACTCTCTCCAATAATACATACACCCCTTTTAGAAATAGGCCAGCATCTCCTGCAAAAGTTGGTGTTATTCAAGATTCCTGCCCTGAAAATTCTTCTTTTAACTAACTTCCCATTCTCATATGTACCCATGGACCCCAAGCGCACGGAATCCTGTCATTTTTAAAAATCAATATAAAAAATGAAATCACCATTGAATGAGCCTCTAACGGAAAGGTAGCTGTAAATGAAAGTAGGGTTGTTTCAGGGTTAGTGGTGACGGCTGAAAATGAGAATGAAAATCCTACAACGTCAGAAATGGGATGGGGGCTACTTAGACATAGGGTAGACTGACCTAAAGATAACCACGTACCATGAGATGTCCACCTTAATTATGTAGTTATTCGTGTATGGTATTGTACTTATTTGTCCTTTTCTGGAAAGAATATCACTTAAAGTGTACTGTGATACGCAAAAACAAAGCTTATCATGAATGAATGACTACAAGATTGAGAGGGTTATCTCATGGTACGTGGTTATCTTTAGGTCAGTCTACCCTAGTGATTTGCGCCGGTGTACCTGGATATGTATGTAATCAACTTTCGTAGATAGAGCTAGTTCGTATGGGGGAAAACCCACATATGCTGAGTCTCAAGAGAATCGTGTACTAATCATAGGAGTATGATTGGACCCAGGAAGGGCCGGTTAACCGTTGCTGTCGAGTCTATCTAATACATGAGTGTTCGAGCTGCATATATACGTGCACAGAATACGTCGGAAAGATCAATATACTAGTATTGCACCTCCAGTCTTACATTAACATGAGACAGACGCTGTACTCAATAGTTTGTGCATTCTAGCTATGCCTCTTGTTGCAAGGGATTTAATAAATCTATTCTAAATAGTATCTATACGTTTAGCATTTATACTGCACCCACATTACAAGGCATTGTGCCACAAAATGGCCAAGCATTTAGTGGTATTTTTGGAAATCGGTGTATAACCATTTCTGTGGAAGCGTAAATGTACAGGTGACCTATGTACATATGTATTGAATAGACTAGTAACAAGTACTATTTGTCATAGTAGTATCCTCTTACTAATGACACTTAATGTATATTGAGTCAGTGAGATCATATATTGTGTCATACTGGGGGATTCCTCCAGCACCCTTTGACACAGGAGGAGGGGGGCCTGGTAGATGCGTGTCCTCAGGTGACCTAGCTACTAAGTTCACGCCTTCTACACTACAGCCACATTGATCACTCACACCTGTCACCCACCTCCAGCCGTACCCCACCCACCACCTCACCGTACTACATGGATTCTACATGGGCGTCTTGGACACTTTATGTCTGCTGGCACCGAGTTCATAGTGCAGTTGTGTTGTGCACCTAAATGAGGTCGGTTAGTGGGGTTCATGGGGTGCATATCGTGTCGTCCTCCCTCACCCCATGTCTATACCATGGAGTGGCGCCAGGTGCTAGGCTATAACAGGATGTCTGATGCATGGCTACCTGTTACCAAGATACCTGCTACTACCACTACATTAACCTATTAAATACTGGGTTAGTCGGTGACTATTGATACTGTAACAATGGCAGGATCAACGTGGGTAATGATACATGTCCACTGGATATCAGACAATGATGGAGGTTAGGGGTTGGGTGCACTGGGGATATCAATAGACATGTAATATTATGCACTCCCCTTTGGTGCATTGCCATGATAGTAGATGCCAATGTTTGGTTTCCACCGCCAAGACCCTGGAATGTAAACCAGGTTATAAGGTATATATATACATTGTACCAAATCTCTATTGTGTGTCATAGGATATGTGTTCGTTAATGACAGGCATGGTTTACTTGCTGTACTATTACTGTCCATTATTGCATGTGTGATTCAGCTTTTCTGATATGTATTTATAGCCTACAGTGGTTTAGCACGTTCTTCATTTCCTGAGAATGTTTGAGTCGGGCAAAGCAGGAAAGCATATTCACGCACTATATCATAATATGTAATACCTCGATATACATAAGGATTCCTTGAAAAACGCATAATGACGGTATCTCTTAGGGGAAAAGGCATTGTTTTAAAGCTGCACATTTTGATAACACTGAAGTCTGAACTACAGTAATTGTAGAACAGGGTATCCTTACAAGACATGACCACGAATCATTCATACAATGGCTTTGGAATCCCCGTTGCTCACGAGAGAGAAAAGCACGTCTAATTACTGTGGTGTGCACAATGCGCCCTACTGTATAGAGGGACGGTA
Organism: Harmothoe impar; assembly: GCA_947462335.1. Lineage (NCBI taxonomy): Eukaryota > Metazoa > Annelida > Polychaeta > Phyllodocida > Polynoidae > Harmothoe > Harmothoe impar. Next base: position 61,658,222 of record OX381704.1, read on the forward strand.
CAGACAGTGGGGATGGTACAGGGCTGCTGCTGAGTGGGGAGGGGTGTGGAGAGATGGGTGGCTCGTCCTATTGCCACTAGGTGGCAGTGTACCTGCTTCCCACGCCCCTCACCCTGCACTACTTACACGCATGGAGCTGACTCTGCCGGCCTCCCAGCGGCCTCTGCCGGCAGCCGCAGTGTGCACCTCCCCCGTCACCACTATGTAAAACATAGCACTGTCCTAGAGCCATGTTTTATGATTTATCACCAGTCAGTTTGGTGTTTACCGACGTAATGTATCACTGTTCTGGGATTCCTGTCCGTTTAGTGAGGGGACTCTCGTGAGTTACATTGACTGATGCACACTGGTATTATGAACATAATCCGCCAACCCCAACCATCACCCACCCCCAGTTTGCAATATTGTGCAGTCACGTAGTGATGATGGCATATAATTGAAGAGACGTTAATTAATTTCGCCTGATATAGTTTATCTATTTTATCTAAAAATGTACCACGTTTTATTATTGTGTGTTTTATGTGTGTAAATAATGGATGGCACAATGTTCAACTGTACCTTAGATACGCCTGACATTTATGAACATGGCAGTCACCTTTGCATGATATGCCAAAGCTGTAGGCATTTTAATCAATTAATTTGGTTGGACAAATATGTACAATACGCGTTAAATGTCGCAATCTGGCGACACCCGGGCCACATCCTATGTTGCATGTGGCTCGTGGCTCGACTTGGATGTGGCCAGTCTGGCAGCACGTGCCATCACAAACGGATCACAGATGACCTCTTGATGCCCATCAGAACCCCACCTCCCTCCTCCATCTCCCCTCCCTACTCTCAGCCCATTGAGGTCCCATTAACATGGTGGCTGTCCGGCCTTTGATGTAACACTAACGCTATTGTAGGTCAGGCAATGCCCCACCCGCAGCCTCCCTGAGGTTCATCTCGGGTCGTACTGCCCCCACAGTGTTTAGCTGTGTTTAGACGGCCTATAGAGCACAGACAACGTGAGGGGAATCCCTCTCTGTCACTGAAGGGATGTAGCTGTGTTAGACACTAAGACCTCGCCCCTCTGTCTAGTAAATGTACCGTAGTATTCTACACGTTCTGCTGAGGCTCTCACCACTATCTCAATCTGCTATTGTATATGGGATTCACACCGGGATTCACATTGTGTTCATCTATATCCCAATGCATGGCCATTGAGTTGATTGACTTTAGAATGCTCGGTCCTCAGTAGGAAGCAAATTTGTATATTTTTTTTGGGGGTGGGGGGACTAAAATGCAGATACCACCTTAATTATCACGCATGAGCTCTTCTAGCCTTTCCTCAAACTAGCTCCGGGACTAGCTCGCTGTTTTCTGGCCGTACCACAGTACTGCAATCACTATTGGTGCCATCCTGGCCTCACCTCCCTCACTGCCCTCCTGTGTTTTACCTCGGTCATACAGATGACAGGTAACGGCGCTGTGGGCGTTAACAGGAGGCAGTAAAGGCCTCCTGTCCCGTCTGTTTCTGTACTGGAGGCGGCGGGGGGGGGGGGGGAGCATCTAGCTGTACCCAGGGGTGTGGTAGATTGAGTGGGAGACTGTTGGAGCTGGTAGCAGCTCTTCTTACCTCAGAGAGACTGGTTAATGATAGCATAATCATACCTTGATACCAGAAGAACATAGCCATAATAGCACTGTCTCTCCCAAGACGTAAGTGCGGGTATCTCGACCTGGCCGCCCCCCATGTTAAGTGTTCATAATTACAGACTTTATGTTAACACAACTAAGGTTGTGGAGTACACAGATAAAGCCCTAGACAAAGGAGTCAATGTACATCTTTCATCTCTCATTGGACCTTGGATATTGCATGCGGCCTTGGCCTCGTGTGATACGACCCAGGTTCCAATGAGTCTAGAGCGATGTAAACGGACTCTGTTGGGTGGGTCTTTGCATTTATTACTTGTGAGGAAAGTCTCAAAGCGATTAAAATAGCTTTAGTGTAGCGATGTCACATGACATGCCATATGGCTACACTATATTCTATGGGTGGCATAGAATACATTGAATATGGGTACACTGTATTCTATGGAGGGAGGGGGGGGTGGGCGTGGAACAAGTCGATTCCAGTACTTAAGCATCGATAGACAAAAATGCCAACGCCCATTGATACCGTCTCTGTCGTATTTCACGAGTGGGAGATGGGGCCATATCCCACAAAGCCGCAGAGTGGGATATGCCCCAGCCCCCACGAGTGAAATATATCAGAGAGGTATCAATGTAGTTGGCATATGTGTTTATTTTTTCATTTGAATCCATTGCAGTAAAAATATTCCTTTGTTGCTGTTATGATAAATACTACTTTGGAAACATGCTTTTTGATCCATTTGACACCTTACTTTATTGAGACCATTTGCCTTGTTCATGAAACCCTATCCCATTCAGTATACGATTTGCTCTTCTTTACCAGGTGAGGTGTGGGAACGTGCCCGCAGACTACGTGAGAAGATGCAGACCAACCTAACGATGGCCAAGGACAGACTCGACGTTCTCGGTAGGACGAGCTGCTTTTTCTATCTTACTGCTCTTTGACATGCTCATGGGGCCAAGCAGAACTGCTCAGGCCCCAGGCTACCTCTAAACTAACTCAATGTATTAACTAACCACTGTCTATTACTGGACAACTAATATGTGACTTTATACCTGTTTGGGTGACTGTAGATATCTGTACATTGTAATTAGCGGCATTCTTAGGTTATGTCTCTGGCCGCCTGTGAGTTACTGAGTGCAAGGAGAATGCGTGTCCCTGTGATGAGCATATCTAAGGTGTGAGAGGTTGAGGGGTGACGTCACAACACAAGAGAGCTTAGTCTGACGTGCCTAAGGTTACATATTCAAGTGAAGTATTGCAAAATCTCAATTTCTGGAGGGAAGGGCTATCCAGAACCCACACATCTAATGCATAATAGAAGGTTGATTCTTCGGGCCTACTACATGTAGTATGTGAGCCTCAGAGTCTGTGACCTCACCCTCAGATCATCTCAGACTCCTTTACACACTGATCCCGGCACTGCCTTCTCACGTATGGCACCCAAGGTTATGGTGACCTTCAAGATCAGGCATATTGAACTAGTGTAGTGTTTTGAGTCGAGTGATATTTATATCACTTTCCTTTTGCAATAAATAGTAACAGGTACTTTGCACGTGTAGCCTTATATGCCTGAACTAATGGTTATCACAGTAAGTTAGAATAATATAGGCTATATATCAGTTAATAATAATATTTTGAAAGCAAGCGGCATTTAAATGTAAATATTGGGTTCGGGTATTTTCAACTATTTATATCTCGTCTTGCATTTTGCACTTCCTTAAAATATTATCTGCACCCCCCTACTTTTGCACTGACATTACATTTTCTTAATTTAAGTGTGTACATTGTATGCAGGCCATAAATTTATCATTTTAAAGACACCATTTACAGTAGATATGCCTTTTGTGTGTCTCTTTAGAACCGGTATAAATCCACATCTTTATCACAAGATGAATTACTGTCATAACACAGGCAGGTTCCAAAGACAAATGTTGAAACACCAGAGCATACACCAAGTTAACTACCATAATTGTGATACGTTCATATCAGTTTATCAACATTAGAAACGAAAAGTAGATAACATTTTAGGATATATACATAACACTATTACCAGTAAATTGAATTAGATGCATATGCTCTTTAATACACGTCGATAAATCACACTTTCAAATTCATATACATGTGTACAACTGATACGTGTCTGAAAACTAAACACGTTTGAGTTTACAAAAGCTGGGCATTGCGAATTATTGAGACGGAAACCATCCAAAAATCTGAAAATCAAATTTTTATCCAAAAAGAAAAAAATTCAAAGAAGGAAAAGATATACCACGGCTTGCTGTTGTTGTTGTGGTTTGTGTCAAGTGTCCATTTTCCCTCCGTTGGACCATCATCATCCTCTGTGTTGCCACCTTGTTACCTTTTTTGTTGCATGCCCTTTTGTTTGTAGAAGAAATATTCAGAGGGGTTCGAGTCCCTGAGCGCCCATCGCACTCCGGCCGGACCACGCCCACCAAACTCCGACCGATGCATAACGGGGAAGTAGGGGGCAGCACGTGTCGGAGCAGGCCCGCAGCCAAACATTCCTCCTCCTCCTCTTCATCCAAATCAGGGTCCGCCGCCGCCGCAGCCAAAGGTAGAGATCCCTTCCACCACCCCAGCAGCCTGATGGAGGCGGTCTGGTCACTCCTGGTAGACCAGGGCTTGGATGGGCTGTCCGCGTCCTATTCTATATCTAGTACAGTGGCAGTAACCCCCTTCTAACAGACACAACAAGACTTAGTCGTGTATGGCCAGCTGCTAATTGAGGCTACTTGTGGATTACAGAGTACTTGTGTAGTTTGGAGCCCTTCTCAGCATGTTAACTCGATGCATGTGCCCTCTTCTCAAAAATGCATGTCATAGAGAATCTGGGAAAGTAGAACCTGTAGCTCATGTAATCGGGAGAAAATTGACCTGTAAAAAGTACAGAAACTATTTGATAAGGCACTAGGATATTAATAAGCGAGGGTCCATACTTACTGAGTAAACTTCGATCATTTAACATACACTTTATCCATATCATAGAATCCATATCATAGAAGAAGACTTAAGATTATGAATAGAAATATTGAATACCAGAGAAGTTCTAATAATCTATATTAATATCCCTTGTGCCATTCAATTGCCCACGTTCCAGGCTATAAGATTACAGCTAGAAAAAAGTGCACAGGTATAATTATCATTTGTTTTTGGTGTTAGGTCTGAGTATCTGCACATTTTGTATTCAACAACAAAATGACAAGCATGTGTGTTGATGATTTTGTTCATTGTGTCAGCACTATCAATATTTCTGCAGCTATGGATCACCAAACACACTAAAATATTGCCGTTTTTATACCTTTTGATTTTGTTCTTCTCAGATGGGAAATTTAGATTAGAGTTTAAAAGTGTTTTCACTCAGCCTTTGTACATTGTATACACACAGCTACACGTTTACACCGACTCAGATACTATATCTTTACTAGGGTTAAAATTTGCTTCGTTTCCACCATGGGCGGTACATGTATTAGATGGGAAACATAGAACACGAGTCCTGTTGAGATTCTCGTCTCTTTATTATATAATTTCCTTTGCCAGGTCAGTTTGAACAAATAGTAGTATCTTTTCGTGAGCACTTGATGCCAGTAGAATGGTCAAGTACCTCAAAGCCATCCTTTTGCAAGAGCAGAGAAAGACAGGTCTTCCATAGACAAATGAAATTATTTCATTGACTGACAAATACAACAATTTACGAAGTAAATATCACAACTGAAACCTATGACTACACAATAGTTCGAAGTGCTTCTTGTCTGACGAGTCCTGACAATGTGTTGTTTAGTCCCATGACACTGTACATAACACGGACATGTAACGCCACATTAGGTGACTCGACATAAAAGCGTGTTAGCATTGATATGCTCTCAGTTAGCTGGTCGTCTATATATATACGGATAGTAGCTGGTGAGTAACTTGTGTTACCCGTGCCAAAGTGACAGCCTAGACAGTAGGCAAGTGGTTATGCTGTCCAGTAAAAGAGTACTGTGTATGCTGTCCAGTTCTAGTGTTGTGTTCAGACATTTGTTTCCAGGAAAGGTTTGTGGGAGGGAAACTGTAAGGGGGTCTGGCCCCCCAAAATAATGCCAAACTCACATTTGGCTTAGTTTACCGATTATGAAAATATGTCCATATGAGCCAAATTATCATCTGGCTTGTTATCATTTGGCTTATAGATGAGGTACGATATTTCGGTGGCTTAAACGTCCCAACAATTGTATATGTATTTCCCTTGGGAAAACAAGGTACTTCTCATAATACTCAGAAAACGGACACAAAATGTTGTTGAGACATTGACAAATTACATGTATGGTACTCTTGGTACACTATTACGTGCAGCAGGCACAGTATAAACCCAAATAGACAGTACTATCACTGCTACATATCATTCAACGACGATGATAATGAAATTATAGATATACAACATATATACATATATACAGAGATGCAAGTCGTATATAGACAGAATCCCTGTAGAGGTATCCAACTACCCTGACCACTTACATCTCTGTTAAATATATAGACCTGTTCATCGCCTCACAGCCATCACACCCACTGCTAGCCAGGCGCGCTTTGCCTACCCCGCCTGTGTTGATGTCTCTCCTCCTACGGCGTTTTACTTAAAGCTTCCCCGCTGCGATCACTTCTCAATCTCACCCTCCCTACTAACAAGCCTAAGCGTGTTGGAGTGGTTAACGTTTATATATGTGTAATCTGTTTTTGAATTATATTAACAGTCCCCCGTGTTTGTCCTATTTCTGACAGCATTTGTTACAATATGATTTAACTGTCATGTCATGGAGCAATTTAAATTCCGAACTGATTTCATGAGTAATTTTCACATGTTCATATTTCCATTTATATCCCCAAAATTATTCCATATCTTTTAATTCCATTATATATACATACTGATTTTCACCTTTCATTCTCAATACCCTAATACCCTAAAATCTGAAGTTGTAGTCGTCTCTAGCGTTGATAACCCAATGCTAATGTGGAGCCTGTGGTCTGGTTTGTTTCTATAGTAACAAGCAGGGCCATGAGCCCACGTCGGAAGGTGTCGCCGATGGTCCACAAGAGTAACTCCATCCCGCGCCTTCACACCACCTCCACGTCATCCACGTCCCCGCACGGCTCACCCAAAGCCTCGCCCAGGCACGTGCGCCAGTCCTCTCTCACCGGCCAACAGAAACATGGAGGCTCCAATCCCGCACTATCAGCTCTCAGAGATAAGGATGTGAGTTCAGTCTTCATCTTCTCCTCTTGTAAAATACAGGAACATTCACCTTTTGTTTCAGAAGCGTATATGTTTGCTTTTAATATGATGCTTTTAAATCCTAGCTAGATATACCGGCATGTACTTTAAGATTGTATCTCGATATGATATACCGTACTGTAATTTACAATTATTTATGATGTACTCGTTCTTATGTCTTTTCAGGGAAAATCTTCGAAAAGTAAATTATCGCTGTCTTCCTATTTCAAGAAGGTTGACAAAAAACTCGCACACTTGATTTTAGATGAGATTATTGACCAAGGACCGACAATCTCTTTTGAAGATATAGGTAAGCGTTTCCATCCATTTCTACTTTGATGATTGGTCTTGGATAGATATATACATGTTAAACCTTATTCTGAAGTAGGTATTAGTTTATATAACATATAGGTACATATAGAATCAATCGATTATTTATACCCGTACCTTTCTACATTATTCAAAAGTTTGAGATCTTATCACCTTTTCAGTGGCGTAGGAAAAGGGGGGGCCAGGGGGCCCTGGCCCCCCCAATCACAGAGCAGGGGGGGCCTGAATATGTTTGGGCCCCCCAACAATTTACCAAGACCCTATGATGAAATACACAAACTTTCCAAAACGTACCTTTCCCAGATAGGGAAAAGTGGGGACATTGGGGCCAGGCACCCAATCATAACTAAAGGTGGCTCAAATACTACTTTTCTATACAATTCCTATATAAGCGTGTATATGCACTTTTATGATTGAAAACCGTTATTTAAGGCCGGTTGGGTTGGGCCCCCCTGGGCCCCCCCAATCAAGATTTGCTTCCTACGCCTCTGCTTTTTAATGTCAATCTTCAAAACTCATTGATACCATCCTTGTCACTTCTCAGCTGGACAAGGCGTCGCTAAACAGGCCCTACAGGAGATTGTGATTCTGCCAGCACTCCGACCAGAGGTAAGTTCGCCATCCACGATATAGATACACTTATTTGATGATTACTGTAAATTCTCGCGTAAAAGCCTAAGATGCGTATTAGCCGCATCCCAACTTTGACAATTCCTACACACAAAAGGCCGATCATGAATCAAACCCCAGATAAATTATGTATAAATTTACCGCTGACTTTCTGAGGATGGACATGATTTAACTCAAGAATTCCCGGATATTCCAATTACTACAACATACGTGGCACTAAATACATGTATCATTACATATCTCTCTCCCTCTACAGTTGTTCACTGGCTTACGTGCCCCAGCGAAAGGCCTATTGCTTTTTGGCCCTCCAGGGAATGGAAAAACTATGCTCGTAAGTACTATCACCCATATATCATGTTCTGTTGACCTCTTGGTCTAGTACTGTGAGACAAGTTTTAAAGACTTTGCGAACGAGCAAGTCAACATATCAAAACTTCATGTATTTAATTACCACTGTTTATATGTAGTTTTTTTTTTCTTCTGGTGTTAACTTATACTCATTTGTTGCAACCTTTCAGGCTAAGGCAGTCGCCAACGAGTCTAATGCAACATTCTTCAACATCAGCGCTGCCTCATTAACGTCTAAATATGTAAGTATACTTGCGCACACCTGTATGTACATGTTCTTGTTATATGGCTTTGTATCACCAGAAGCCTAAAAGTTTCATAGAAACTGGATACACTAGTGCAGGTTATACAATTCTCCCAAACCTGGGATTTTACAAGAGTTTCTGGGAGTACACTTCAATGCTACAGTAACACTTGTCAGACCCCAGATGCCGGTTATCTCATAACTCGTGCAGCAAGGTAGTATGGTATCATATATAATATAGAGAATTAAAGTGGAGTTGTCCATCACAATTTAATTTTTTCTCTTCTGTGTATTTCAGGTCGGAGAAGGAGAAAAACTTGTTCGAGCTTTGTTTGCTGTTGCTCGGGAATTACAACCGTCTGTTATTTTCATTGGTAAGATTTTAGCTTTATACAACAATATGATCCCCAGTAAATCATTAAATACACAGACCTGTAAAGAGTAAACAATATAGCACTGTAAGAGGACCTTTGACTTTTTACTCATATATGTATACAGTAATTGCTTATGCTCAATTAACCTAGACTACTCGATTTGCATATTCAATTTTTACTTCAATATTGCAATCAATATTTATGGTAATTTAACTTCAAAATAAATGTGTATCTCACTTCAGATGAGATTGATTCGTTACTGTGTGAGAGACGAGAGGGCGAACATGAAGCTAGCCGCCGTCTGAAGACAGAATTCCTACTAGAGTTTGATGGAGTAAGTTAAATGCCAAATATCCCTCTCATACCATGTCTATGTGGTGTGGGAGGCTAAAGAACACTTGCTCCGTTAATGGTGTAGGAGCCGGATTTCTATCTTCACTATCCATTAATAGTGTATACCCAAACAGACAAAAGACATTATTCTAATTCTTATTCAAACAGCACCAGTGATACATTTTTACTCATCCAAAACGGAATACTACGGTTGTTCATGATAGTACCATCCAACACCATTTCACCCACATTGAACTGATCATTCTTGCTCCTGAACAACTTGTTTTTCAATGTAGTTTTCTCGCCATAAATATGACCCTATCGTAAATATGACTCTAACCGTCGTTATAGAAATGGCGTTAAACATGCATTACTCATTCTTTCTAAAACTATACAAAAAAAAAGGAAAATGCTAATTGGTGAGATTCCAAAAAGCGGGTTGATTCGGACTTATCTTTATGAATTTTCCAACAAAGAGAGTGCTGCTGTAGAATGTTGTTAATACATGTCTTAATTGCAATCCCACGTTCAGGTGCAAAGCGGAGAGTCAGAAGAAAAGGTATTAGTGATGGGTGCAACCAACCGTCCGCATGAACTTGATGATGCTGTCCTTCGGTAAGTGGTGGTTTTTGACTTTTTGGGCTCAGTGTCATATTATTGCGACTGTTAAAATCCATTATTCCTTTTCCATTTTCAGTAGCTACAGATAACTGATGAGAATTCTTGTAGTACTTGTCTGAGATTTGGTGCATTTTACTTCAACAGCTTTAAAAATTCAACATTTGTTTCCTATTGTTTTCAGTCGTTTCGCTAAGCGTATCTATGTCACTATGCCGGAACATGAGACCCGGATAACTATGGTCTCCAAACTTTTACGGAAACATCACAGTCCACTAACGTCCAGAGAGATACGTCATCTAGCAGAGATTACTGAGGGGTACTCGGGCTCCGACTTGACTTCTTTGGCCAAGGATGCAGCTCTGGGGCCTATTCGAGGTTTGTAAATCATAACCTACTATTACACATGTATTATAATTTAGGTTTAGCCAAGCTGTGGGCAGATGTGAAGAAAGTAGATATGAAGAAAATAGATTGTCACTATACCACCGGTTGTTACCTACATTCTAGTTTTAACAAAGGTGAGGGGACATGTGAAACAAGTACATTAGATTTACATGCATTTATGTGCACAGAGAAGACGATATATTTTACTAATATGTGTTTGTATATTACAGAGTTGTCACCAGATCAAGTGCGAGATATGGATGCTGAACAGGTAAACCTTGTTGTTACTGGACATCGATTCTCTGTCTCTTTGTAGCTCTATAGTGATCGATGCCCAGTTTTATACTTCAGACCAGTGGCTCATTTTGGCTGTTTTTCGCCTCACAGATTGCTCCTAGCGCAAAATCCTGACTAGGTGTCAATATATTCTCTATGCCAATGTGTAATATGAGGGTAGAAAACAGTGGAACCTCAGTTAGAAAAAATCCTACTGAACAGTTTTTGAGAAAATTAGGGTTTTGTTGCCCTTTTTTGCTGTTTTTAGTACATTTCCTACATAACCCGTGAACGTCAGCATTTCTCAATTTTCAGGTATTTAGAATTAGAATTTGACATTTTTTTATTCGCAGTAGGATTCCTGAATACCGAGCCATTCTAGAAAAGCTATTCTTTGGAAAAAATACTTAGTATTTCTTGATGATTTTCGTTGCACAAATTTAGGTTGTAATATAAAAACTGCATTGTCATCCAATCAAAGTGTTTATGCACTGTTGATGGTCACCCCCTCCCACCCTCTTCACTGTGCATTGAAGGAGAACAGGCAGGGGAGGTACACGTGTCTGTATATAGCTGTTGACCTGGGTGCTGGGTGCATTTTTAATTTATGGGGTGCCAACTGTTCATGAAAGAAAATTCAAATAGATTTTTTTTTTTTTAGTATCAGATTAATGCAACTTCAAGTCGTGATAGCACTTAAAGCATTCTATTTGCATTAATATGAATGGTGGCCACCTTATGGGGTGCCAAATATTCATGAAAGAAAAATTGATAAGAATTTGTTTTTTATTAGCATTAAATTGATGCAACTACAATTCAAGATTGCATTTCAAGCATCGGGGCATTCAATGAATGGTAGTCATCTTAAATATATGGGGTGCCAACTGTTCATAAATAAAAAAAAGAATAGAATTAGTTTTTTTATTAGTATCAGATTAATGCAACTACAATTTGTGATTGCACTTAAAGCATTGTGGCATGCAATGACTGGTAGCCACCTTGAATGTATGGGGTGCCAACTGTTCATGAAAGAAAAAAAAGAAAGTTTTTTTTTAAAGAATCAAATTAATGCAACAGCAACTCAAGATTGCATTTAAGCATTATGGCATTCAATGATTGGTGGCCATCTTGAACCTATGGGGTGCCAACTCTTCATGAAAAAAAACAACTAAATTGGATGTTTTTAACAGTTTAAAATTAATGCAACTACATTTCAAGATTGCATTTAAAGCATTGTGGCATTCAATGAATGGTGGCCATCCTAAACCTATGGGGTGCCAACTGTGTTTGAAAAAGGTATCAAATAGAAATGTTCTTATATAGATATCAAATTAATGCAACTACAATTCTTCATTGCACTGAAAGCATTGTAGCATTTAGTAAATGGTAGCCATCTTGAATGGGTTGAATGAAGGAAAAATCAAATAGGATTTGTTTTTTTGATAGTATCAAATTAATGCAACTACAAGTCAAGATTGCATTTCAAGCATCGGGACATTCAATAAGTGATAGCCATCTTGAATCTATGGGATGCCAACTGTTCATGAAAGAAAAATAGAATAGATTTTTTTTTATTAGTATCAAACTACTGCAACTGCAATTCGAGATTACATTGAAAGCATGGTGGCATTCAATCAATGGTTGCAATCTTGAATTTCGAAATGAACATAAACACAGACATATAGGCATGAACATGGTGTTCTCCTTCATATAGATATTCATGGATTTCTACTTCTAATAAATATAGCTTTCTGTTACATGGATGTCGATGTCCAGTTTTAGATATATGTCCATATAGTGCATTGGAGTGCTATAATGTTGGACTGCTGTATATTTAAAACTAACCAATATCTGTGGCAGTTTGGTCAGATAAGAGGCAGCTTATCATTCCGTATTGGTGTTTCTGTGTACACGTATGTCCAGGTGCTGCCATGTAGAGGTTGACATATTATGGCGTATTTTCTATTGTCCACAGTCACATGCTACAATTTAAATCCACATATACACGTGTATTTAATATTACTGCACAATTTACATACAACCGTATTATGTCGCTGAACATAACACTCTTTTAATAAGATCTGTACACGTGTCTCTTGTCTCACGTATTATAGTGATGACATGTTTCTGTTTTTACACGTTTTGTGACGTTACAATGTAGAATTGTCTTATATACCATGTACACTTTTAATTTTACCACAAAGCCCCATTTTGCACTTGTATGTCTTTTTCTATCCGTTTAGATGTGTTGTGTCCTTCATATCTCTTATACGTAATCTTTGTCTTAAATCCTCTTCATTCAAAAGACTTAATAATTTGAAAATTAAAGCATTTTCCTTATAGAGTACTGTTCTCTCTCATCTGTGGTGTTTAGAATTTCTTTATTACGTGAAAATCCAAAACATAAAAATGCTGTAATTGTTTTCTTTATGGAAAGTCTTTCCAAGATGTAACACAAAATTGATATAGAAAAGGAACATGTACCCTTTTCAAAATCTAGCAGAGATGGATGAAAATTCTTTTAGATGGATAGTTCATCCAGCAAGGTACTGTTTTCTTGTCCATTTGCTATGTGAATTCCAATACCTGATGGGCTGTGCTAAGATTTAGAACACCTGAATTAATTGCTGCTGAGTCGGTTGTCTCACAATTTACAGTTGTTTAGCTTAGTAGTCAACTTTTGTACAGCCACTAAATTTAGAATAGAAAATTATGTAGAATACGTTTTCGTAGCTTGTCTTCGAAAATATATGGCAGCTCAAGTATGATGTCATCGCAACGGGGTACCCGTGTATATCGGGATATATCCGGGGTATAGTGGTGTCTTGAAAAATATCAGAAAATGTATGACGTCATACTTGAATTAGCCTTGTACTGATTTTATTTCTGTAATAATTCTTTGTTGTTCCTTATTTTTAGTAGATGGCCACTTTATTTGATTTGCATGTTTCGCCTGGTAAGTCACTCTTCTGTTGAGCTCTTGAGTTCGGGGCGCTGAGTGGAAAGCAACCGAAACATGCAAAGTCCCCTTATTAACACTGGTGTGTTGTCACCCTGCAGCTTATGTTCCAGGTACGTAACATCCAGTTGACCGACTTCCTCGACTCGTTAAAGCGTATTCGCCGCTCAGTGCCACCGGACACCCTCCAGAAGTATCTTCAATGGAACAGCCAGTACGGAGATATCACAACGTGAGCCAGCCACAAGGGATCTTGCTTTTTCCCTCCAATATGGACAAGAATTCGAAATATACATGAAGTCCCTACTTTCACAGCCTCGTATATATATATAGTGTTGTGTGGCATTCCTCAAGGATGTTGATGTGTACTTAACGCCACTACCCACCAGGGCACCAACAGCGCCACTGCTATTTAATCATACAGAACTGCCGTTACAATCTATGCAGTGGCTTGATATACTTGTCTATATAGATAACACGTATCAGAATAACATCAAACACGAATGGGTGGCTTGTATGCCATATAACAACTTGAGGTGTTTATGTTAAAAGAACGTTACTAAATAGAATGACAGGGCTCGTAAAACTTTCTCAGGTTCACATCATTATTAGCATTGGAACAACTGTTCTGTAACTTTGCTTCAGGTTTTGACCAATTGTAAAGGCTCCTACAGTCTCTGTAGGATATAGTTTTATTTATGTTAATCTTGATGCACAGTTATGGTCCCAGAGTATATATACCATTGTACATTATTTTCTACTTATGACTACACTGAGTTGTAATCTTATATACATATGATTAGATCCTCAGAGAGTTATACGGGGCCTGGTCTGGTGGAAAATGATATGTATATTATATATGCATTTAAGAAATGTAAGACAGATTTGAAAAAAAATAAAAACAACAGTGTACAACATGGGAGTTTTACAAGGTTTTACTTGTACGTGTATTACCCTATACATTTTGTGTAATGGATACAGAGGAGTGGTGTGGAATGTGGGGCAATGTGGACTCATCTCTCTGGTGGAGGCTCTCAGACTGTTCATACAATGTTACAGGTATGGTCGAATTACCTTTGCTTCATCCCCCGTAACGCTAAGTAACCCTTATATGTATTATATCTAATGGTGTATAGGGCGTTCTATTGAGGGTATCTCTATTAAGGAAAAGGGACTGGTGTTTTCTGCAAATAGCTCTCATCTTTCGCACTCGAACTGAAGCTGATGTTTTATTGGGGCCATTCACTGTAACTGTTTACCACAGAAAAAAGGAACATTTGCCATTGGGATCAAGGTCACAATTACTCAACTTTCGGCTGATCTTATTCCATGGGTAATAACATAATATAGAACAGAAAGGTTTCACCAAGCGGTCTCTGCCAATCGCCACCACCTATGGTTGTAACATTTTCAAAGCTATTCTAACATGGTCGCTCACTGCTACTAACAAAAAGTCGTCTGCGGGATACCCTAACGCGGGACGCATCCCCGGGCGAACTTTTATGGTTTCTTATTGCCTTGTGCTTTATGAGAAATGGCTCTCCAATGCTAAATTGGAACCAGAATTATATCATGCTTTTCTGTGCCTTTCCGTAGTTGAGTTGATCTAGGGATCATGAGTGGAGCAACTGTGTTAACCCTATTGCAAGAAGGAGCCATGTATTATGCGGCTTTATAACACCAACGTAGATAGGTTAATGTATTGCCAGTAGCCTCTTGTTGAAGAAACAGGCAATTACTGTGATTACTGAAACTATCACGAGTATTATCCACAAGTAATACCACTTGTTTGTGCGCTTGGTCTTCATAGTAACCCCAGATATAGTTTTGGCTGGCTCTTTCTGCCTCGATAGACTGGAATATGTATGATGCTGGAACATGTACCCCAAAGTATATAAATGTATCATGTATATACATGTACCAAGGCGATTAAATGCCCCTGATTAAGATCTATTTGGTATTTTAGTTAGTAAAAATTATGGTTTGACTTCAGAACTGAAATAATTCCAACACTTATTTCTAAAGTGAATTGAATGGTATACATCAAATAATGCTTGTATAGGCAACTGTCAAGTATGCATGCATACTTATTACTTCTGTGTTACAAAGCAGTCATTATCACAGTGGTATTGGAACCAATGTGTAGTGAATCAGGAAGCTTAGTTGTTGTCTTGTAGAATAGCACCAGTGGTCAATGGGTACATTTTTGTACAGGGTTATACAGAGCATCTTACTGTGAGCATGCAGCATTTTACTTTTGTATAATGATATTTTTGCAAAGCTATGCAAAATTGCAGCATAACTGTAACAGGATGAGGCATATTGTCATCTGCAAGTGTCTTCATAACATGTGTTATGTTGCTTGTCTTTGTTTGTGAAACAACTTTGAAATGGTAGATATAAATGGTCACAACCTTGCTTAAATACTTCTCCAGTAGCGCTGCAACCTTATTTGATATAATGCGGTTGACACTGGTTTTTGATGAATCACTTAGTAAAAAGTGGGAGATTAAATGAATGTAACGAAATTGTACGTAGGAAGAGATTTTATTGATGACTTTCACTGCACTGCATCTTATGTGTTATTAATTGTACTTTGCATAGTACAAATATTTATTTTTTGGAGATTGATCTCTGCAGATTAAGCTTTTAAGTGAATGCATTAGAAAGATCAACCCGATATTTGAGTTGAAAACTTTATGGGAGGTGCAATAATTACGGATACGTGCAACGTAGATTAGGGTGCAGGGTAATGCATGTGTCATTTTAAAAAGTGCCTCAGTTGGTTTTGTATGTATTATGTATGTTATTTCGTATCATTCCTAATAGAGCGAGTCATTTCATATTATAATCCTGGCATCATGAAGAAAACAATAATATAGGTCAATTGAGTTAGAGAAGCACTTAAATCAGAACTGAAATAGAAAACCTTCTAGTTGGCCTCCCCCGAGACTACACACCATATATGATACTCTATTGGCCAACTTGATATACAGTTTCATTCCACTTGCAAAGTCTTTGCCTGCCTTACTTTTTGTTTTCTATGTTATACGCTTGTGAATCAATTTGTACAAAGTAACCTCATTATTATAAAAGAAATACCTGTACATGTATGTAAAAAAGGACTCCTTGTGCTCAGAAACCGCTATGTCAATGTGAGTTGTAATCCCCAATTGCACATATCACCCTTTTAAGTTTACACTCTACTGTCATTGGTATGTTTTACATATAGAGTGGACACTGTCTCTTCTAATTCTAGTCATACAATGTGAGAAAGACCCTTGTATCTACTGTTGTAAGAGAATGTGACAAATAATTTCCCCTCCTCCCTGTTATCAAGAATATTCAGATAAGACTATATTGGCGTGAGTTAAGAGATAATAAATTTACTCGTAAGTTAAAGATTACACATAAGATATACATGAGATTCCCATTTTTATAACATTATTTCCTATTCTGAAAAGAAAATTGTTGAAAATATATAATAGATGTGTTTATGGACTCTTTGTAAGAATGATATATTAAACTTTATATGCATCTGTTCTGCTTTCTACAGTATATGTAAACTGTACATTTTTACTTGTAATATATCGCCCTGACAGCTAAAACTGATTATATAATAGTTCACATATTTTACCCTTTCATTAAGTTCAAACTAAGCCATCGGATATACTTCTATAATGTCACTGTATGTAGTCACCGCATCATTCGTGTTCATTTGTTCCATGTGGTACGGAACCGTGCTTGTGTAAAGGCAGCCTTGGTCTTCTGAGTCATACAGTAATGATTACAAAAAAGATTGACAAGTCTCATAATAAAAAGCCATGTCACAGAACAAAATGTGTTGATTTATCCTGTTTAATCCAACTACATTTTTATAGACTAACCCTATCCCCCAGTACTAGAGGGATGAAAGTCTTTCAGGCTATTCTTGGATTCGAAAGTGTCAATTTTTGTACCAAAAACCTGCAATTATCAAAAGGACAAAATAACAAAACATGAGGTGTTCAACACAGTCCAAGTTATGGTGTAAATCATCTGGCATTTAAGTTTTGATACTTATCTATGGAAACGTGAAATAATAAAGGCATCATGGATCGAAAATACATTTGAAATTATATGTTGCGTACTTGGATCAAGAAATCTGACATTGTCTAGATATGGAACTGTCGCACCTACGGAAAGCCGGTACGACATGCCAGTTCTGGAATTTGCTCCTTCCTAATAATTTGCTTCTTGCACAAAATTTACTCCTCCCTCAAAATATGCTCATTCAAACTGTGCTTCTTCCCAATAGGTTGACTCCCACAACTGGGTCAAATGCTTCAACTGGCAAATCTTGTTCAACAGGCAAATCTGGAACAGGCATATTTTGCTCTACAACTGACAAATCATGTGAAACTTGCAAAATATTTAGAGCAAATTAGTGGGAAGAAGCAGATTAGGAATGAGCATATTTTGAGGGAGGAGCAAATTTTGTCGAACTAGCAAACTATTGGGAAGGAGCAAATTCTAGAACAAGCATGTATTGGGGCAAGAAGCAAATTCTGAAGGAACAAATTTGTAGAACAAGCACATTTTTGTGCAATGAGCAAATTATTGGGAAGAAGCAAATCCAGGTCAGGGATGTAAGTCTTCCTGGAATTCCAGGAATTCCTGGAATCTCACTATCCTGAAACTTTTCTATAATTTAGTACTTTGTTGGCCTACTATTGACAAAAAGTTCCATTTCCACCCCACCCCCTACCCATAGACCCTCCCCGCCTCCCCTGCAGTGCTCCAAGCCAGCAGAACTCCCAGGAAGGCCTCATTTCCCCCCTGATGCCCTCCCGGCCTCCCCTGCAGTGCTCCTGGCCAACAGAACGCCCCCAGGACGACCTCTTCGCCCCTCCTGGAATCTTCCCAGTGAGTCACTGGGAAGATTCCAGGAGGGGCAAAGAGGCCGCCTAGGGGTGCTCTGCTGGCCGGGAGCACTGCAGGGGAGGCCGGGAGGGCATCAGGAGCCCTGGAGTGGCCGTACTGGGGCCGTTCTAATGGCTGGGAGCACTGCAGGGGAGGCCTGGTCCGCCTTCCTGTTTTCTCGCCTCTCCTGACTTACATCCCTGAATCCTACAACTGGCATGTCGCACCGGCTTTACCTACTTGCATGTCGCACCAGCTTTCCGTAAACTGGCAAGTCGCACCACCTTTCCGTAAACTGGCTTTCCGTACTACGAGATGATCATAATGGAATCGCTATGGTTAAAACAACCCCCAGATATCTGTAGTTATCACAACAGTAGTAATTAATTATCACTGGTCAGAGCTTACTGTCATACGACACTTGCTTAATCCTTTAAGGGCAGCATTGTGATTTAATGCTATAAGCAACATTGTCATTGACTCAGGGTTCCTAGAACAGGATAAGCACCAAAATAATCTGGACTTAATGTATACCGCTGTAGCAAGTATTGAAGTAACTCACCTTGGTGCATTCATGCATCGTGACATCCCTGGATTAACCCTATCAGGAAAGCTTAGTGCTTTAATTAAATAAGCAAAATTGTTATTGACTCAGGGTTCTAAGAACCCTAGTCTTACAGCGCGTTAGCAGGACAAGCACAAAAAAATCTGGACCAAAATCGATTTCTTTAAAACCAACTTTTAAAAAAATAATTCAATTTTCGACTTCCATTGCCTGAAAATTGAACTGTTTTCATATCTACCTATCCGAAAAAAGGAGACCTATTCTAACCCCCTGACAGTTTTTTATCTCAAGAATGCCCTACAAAAAACTCGCATTTAAAAAAAAAAATCAATTTTTTACTCTAAAGTGTGAGTTTCAAGAACGGCATATTGCTTCAACTGGACAGTGATGCATTCATGCATCATGACTCCTAGACAATGGTCCTTGACTGACTGATTTAACAAAATAGCAATGCAGTTATGCATCATGACGCCTAGGCCATAGCCCTTTAAGGATGGCATAGTACTTCAACTGGAATCTTTTTAATTCATCTATATATCTATTGTATATACTGAGCCAATAAATTGGCATGGAATTGAATCGAACAGGTACCCAATTAATTAGAGAATTTGGAATGCAACCTGATGCACTTTCATATATCAGGATTCCATGTGATCGATGGCGTCGATCACTTGGGCAGAGGGGAGGGGGTACTCGCTATACTAGTAATTGGTGCCTATGCAATTCTGTTGGGACTTGTGCAATTCTATTGGTATCTATGCCATTCTATCACACTTCTATTCTATGGGTACCTATGCAATTATATTGGTGCCTATGCAATTCTATTTGTAACTATTCCATTCGATCTGTACCTATCGGATTATATTGGTACATGTAATTACGGAATTCTATTGGCACCTATTCCATTCTCTGATACTTTCGCCATTCTGTTGGTACTTATATATGCCATTCTAACCATGCAATTCTATTGGGACCTTACTTGAGATTTTAATATTACCTGGGATTATATTGGTACCTATTGGCACACGTACCTACACATTCATTAACTGAATTTGAACCTATTAGTTGAAGCAGCAGGTATGGTTTCACTGCCACCGCATTGAGAATGCAAAATATCCACAGAAGATAGTACAGAGTACAATTAAACGCTCACTTTATTGACAATAATATCCATGACACGTTGGTATGTAAAGTGTTTGATTACTCATGACATTCGCTAGAGTCAACATGTATGGCACCAAATTAAGTCGACATAGAAATAATAAAATCCCTCTCCTGACCTTATATTGCCTATCATGACATGATATGTCCAAAAAACAGACGATTCGTTGAAAATAAGGACCCCGGGAAAATAATTAGCAGCCCGATGAATAACAGAACATCTGGGGTGTTTAACTTAGACCAATGTATACGTCACAAAAACGAATTGTTTACTAATACACTATGGTAGAACTCAGATCCAACCTTTGTATGCACTTGAAACTACGAGGAACCAGTTTTCACCTGCTTTTGATATATTATTTCCATTCTATTTTCTTAAAATCACATACATGCACACAAAACACATCTGTAACAAAGTATGAAGAAATACTAAAACAGTATGAATGATTATACGAACGCAGAACAGCCGCCAGGTATAAGAGGCACTATTCCAAACATTTTCATGAACTCAAAAACGTGTTCATGAACTCCTTGTTATTGCCTACGAGAACTAAATTAAAATGGATTGGTTGGTGGTTGGTACAAATATCATTGAGTAGTAAATCGGTATTAGCCTATCACCAGTGTGGTCATCCCTTTAGATTTCACTGGACCATATGGCTGTCGTTGAGCCATACTAGGCTGGACATACTATAATATCTCACATGGGCAGGGGCAGACACTAATGCTGACCCGGGAGCCGATGGCCCGTAGTTTCGGCTGCGGGCCCGCACTTTTCTGCAACATAACCTCCCCATGGGCCCGGGTGGCCCACAGGAGTATTTGCATTACATTAAAAGTTGTTTGGCAACTATTCAAGTAAAAGGGAAATATGCTAGAATCAGTAACACAAAAATGTATTGGTTATAACCTCTCATAGACCATTCAGTATTATCTTCTCTTCTAAACATGCATAATTTTGACCCATGGCCCACAGGTCTTGGGGCGGACCCGCAGTTTTCTGGGTCTATGGGTCAGGTTGGCTCACAGCTGAGAATGATAGTGTCTACCCCATCTTTGGTACCCTCATACACCTTAGTTATGTAACTCCTGTAACCTGTATGGGGAGTCTAATTATGTCTACTTCAGTACTGTAATATACTTCTAAATACTTAGCGTTAAAATTGATATGAATGTGCCTTTGGTTGCATATCATAGCAGTATGTGTGAGTCGCATTGGCTATGCATCATATCGCATAGGCATTATATCTACATGGGCTATAGATTGTGTTGAATCGTCTATTCATTGTGTCGCATGTGCTATACGACTTGAGTCAGGGGCTGAGTTTACTACTCCAACATATCTGTCAATTATGTGTTACTATTACATCTCAAAACAACCATTTCTATTTTAGAAGTGTCTGAAAGTAACACTACAAATTCTTTTTAATTCATGAAGGTATTCAATACACCATTGTTTACACATCATTACGAGGAAGCACCTTTACATATAAATAGAATATCAATATTTACATAAATACAATCACAATATACATAGATATTAAAGTGTTATCTACAATCACTTTTTAAAATATTCTACCAGCGTGTGTATCCCTTAATATTTTTGGATGTGTTTAAATCTTAAACCATAAAGCTGAGCAATACCTGTGAGTTCCCCTACTCATAATATGCCGACACTAACTTCAGAGTATCCAAGCTAGTACCTAAGATAGCGACCCCAAATCATGGATGCGTTAGTGACGGATATATGCTTGTTTTTAGTTGTTGCTATTGATACTGCACTTTACAGAGATAATGCAAATGGTGCGCCTCTACAGTAGCATGTTGTGTATTGATGACTCGCATGTTGGTAATTTGGACAAAAGCTAGGGATCGACAATTGATCAGCGCATGAAACTATCACTCGATGACGGTTTGGCTTCAAAGCCACGTCAATTAAAACACCGCGGCCTAGTAACAGTCACATATACATCTATCACCAAAGTGATTATTACATGGTTTCCAAAAAAATAATCCTTGTTTAATAGTGAACAAATGAGAGATTCTTTGGTGACATCTGAATTGTGCTGATATTGACAGGTATAAAACATTGACATTGTACTAAGATGAAGACTAGTATTGTAGTCACTCAGAAATATGCAAGAGAGCCACTGTACATAGTTCTATCTCTATATGTTAATATTCCCTGCATACAATGAACACCCATGATATCATATTCAGGACTACATTCTTTGGCTATATCACTCTTTCCATCCTCAAGTCCTGGACCCGTTCGTACCAATGCAAGAACACAAAATTATTGTGAATTTGAGTCACCAAGTTTAGTTACATCCGGTGTAAATGGTACATCATGAAGGAACAGCAGAGGGGTACTAATACCAAAAAGAATGTATATTACCCCGAGCCATGTTCTATCTACTCGGGGATTTCTTTTTCTAATATCAATATCAAATAGGCCTAAAAAGCAGTACATCAATATCACATACAGGTATACAAGATAATACAAAAACTGTGTAATTTAGTTTTGTGGGTGATCCGCAACATAGTCATGTGCACCCTCTAATGCTCTATGTCACCATATATAACGTTTAAAGATGTGATTGAATGCTGAAATATCATATATTTATCCATGTATAAGATATTTCAGGTAGACGATACAAAGATATACAAACGTACAAAAGATTAACACATCCAAGAGGTTCTACTGCAACAGCATATATACATGTGGCTAAAAAAAAGGAGGAAATCTATCATTCACGCTCAAAATCAGCTGACAAATTTGCCCACTAAGTCCAACATCAGTAATACTGATACATTTGATACACAAAACCTTCTAAACGCACACACAGTATCGAGTAAAAACACATACAGGGATAGGTTAACTATGCTATCTCCGGTACTGAGGTTTCTTTATGAAGCCCAGCTTGTAGCAGGAGGTGGTTTCTTCTGGACCCACATTGTTTTTCTGGGACCGGTACGGTCTAGTTAAACTGGGGCTCGCGTGGAAGAGTGTGAAGCCTTGGTTCTCAATTCGCCGTAACTCACTGTAGCGGTGACGCAGAACGGTGGGCGGGTGGCCTCTGGGGACATCCGTCAATGCCGCCTCTGCCACCACCTGGGTTATATTCTGATGGTGGTGTAGAAGAAATAAAGAGTTACACATTATCTTCATAATCTGGTCTCGTTTAATTCATACTTTATATGTTAGGTGTATATTCTAAGTCAGCTTCTATCAAACAGACTTGATTCATAGGAGGTTTCTTTTTCTGTTCTCTCCAAAAGACTTGCTTCTACTTAAGATTTTTTCCTTCATGCATAATTAGACCTCATATTATTATTAATGATGTATTTCTGTGATAGGCCACACCATACATTAACATACAAATGACACGGAGAATGTACTACTTACCTCTAGGATGCCATTATCTAGTATGGCACCAAGCACCTCCCACTCACGGCCCTCTACATCTACCTCCAGCAGAGCGATGTTATCGTAAATACTCAGCTTCTGGAAGAGGTCCTCTGTGAACAACTCCTCACTCCGCTGCCCCTTTTTCCTACAGGGAGAGGCGTTACATTACATGTATATGGGTTTGCTTAAATTGTGTTCTCTGTGTGTTATTGGGAATTGTTAAAATGCCACAATTATATCTACACTTATACAATCTTGACTGTTATATTTTTTTCGACTTTTACTTCCAGTGTGTGAAAAATATTAATGATCAGATTGACAAGAACATCTTCATTAGAGGGGAAAACAAAACTTAACTCACCTGCCCGATGGATAATGACTATGCATCCTATATGAGAGGATAGGGTCACCTGGCGTCTCTATAACCGGCACAAACGTATGCACACTGCAGCCCTCCTTGAGCAATCTACTTTCTAACACGTGGTCATTCTCAGACCTGCAAGAAATGTGAAATTTGCGATTTTAATTGCTAAACATATAATTATGAACTCTCCTTAAACTAACCCAGAATTGTGACTTGAGTCACTTTGTACTCTAGGGAAGTGGTAAATCATAAGTTGAGGAAAGAGTAAAGGTATGGACGTTAAAGTGTGAGTGACTGGTTATCTTTTTGTCTTAGATCCAGGGATTTGGAAAAAATAAATGCAATAATCTAAAACACTTACCTAAACCTCAGCACATGGCATGGTTTCTTGAATAGCTCATAGATAGAGTCGTAGCAGACCTGCCACTGTGGCTGGCCGGGCGTTGTAAACTGCAGCTGTTGCTGCTCGCTCTGTCCGCCTATCACCTGCTGCTTACACTCTGTCTGCGGACTGGTAACATACCCCATCAACCGGTCCAACTCCAGCTCTGTGGTACCTAGAATTTAGAGAGTCAATAGATTACAATGGGGTATAAAAGATGAGCACACACCCAAATCTAAAATTACCACCATATCTGAAGACCCGTTATATCTGATAGCAGGTTGATGTGAAAATGTAGATCATCATTTATTCTTTAAATAGATAAAGCTCAACCTCTATGTCTGCAATATGGTTATTTTTTTAAGTATACAAAACTGCAATGTATCCACAATACCTACCATAGTCTGCAGGTGGGTGGAGTATAAAGACCCTGGGTCCAGGACTGCGCACCCAGGAGAGGTAGTAGATACACGACTCCATCATGGTCACCTGGAGGCACAGCGAGT
This sequence comes from Harmothoe impar, assembly GCA_947462335.1. Taxonomy (NCBI): domain Eukaryota; kingdom Metazoa; phylum Annelida; class Polychaeta; order Phyllodocida; family Polynoidae; genus Harmothoe; species Harmothoe impar. Next base: position 61,682,921 of record OX381704.1, read on the forward strand.
CGGCCGCTGTCGTGTGGTACAGGCGGAAACCAGCCTTGTAGAACAACTCCCACAGGGACCGGTACCAGTTGTACAGGTAATCCTCATCTATTTTATCTGTGGATTAAATCCAATTCATTATAATTTCCGTCATGGGATTTCTATGGTCATGTCATTTCTTATAAGGAGTATTTTAATGTTTAATCTCAAGCCGCCCATCTAGACTGTAAAAAAAATAAGGTTGCATGCTGATGGAACCATTTCTATTTTAAAGCGTAGGAATGCCACTGAGTAGGTTAGATTTATATCGTGCTTCATTCGTTTGACCCTGTTGTGTAACTTGATATACATTAGAAGTAAAGAACTCTGATGATGATCTTGATAACTTCATCGAGCGTCTTACCTATATACACGGCTATATGCAGCTGTTTGACGTCCAGTAACAAACTGTCTAGCGTCATAAAGTGCAGGATCTCCCATATCTGTATGTTGTTGGAGGTTGAGGCCAGCCTCAATAAGTCTATGTGTTTGTGCCCCTGCTCCTTAAGTACACTATTCAGGGTGGCCTGCCCGTACGAATTGCGAGAGAAGTCTGCATAATCGTTAGGTACAAGGACAGTGTCCAGCACCCGTGTGTTGTTGGTCTGTTTGACAGCCTGGGAGACAGGGTCGTGACTGATTATGTTTATTTGGAAGCTGTAATTGACAGCTAACATGCGCTCCATGGCAAAGTCACCTCGCATGCTGAAACAGAACCAGTCATCAACTTGAAGACAATATCTATACCGGTAATCCTGTACATTTATTACACGACCTTACGTTATTGGTACGATCCTGTGTTAAGATAATGAAGGAAAATGTACCAACTGGGGATGTGGTATGCTTTTGCATACCACCCGGGTGTGTGGTATGCTTTTTGGGGTTGTAGACCAATCAGAAGGCAGCATTTTATCACGTGACATCTAGAACAATAGCGCCGATGTAAACAAACCGCTCGCCGATTTAAGATGCAAACTCGCCGATTTAAGATGCAAACTCGCTGATTTAAGAAGGAAATGTGGTAGGCGGTTAGATAAATGTATTTTGATCATGTAATAAAGCTTGTATTGCATGCTAGGGGCACGCATGCCCCGCACCAGCCCTCGGTGCATCTGGCTTATAAAGCCAGATGCACCTCTGGCTGGTACGGGCCAAACGTGACCCCATCATACAATACTGGCTATGTACATGTTAGCATATTTCCAAATCACTTGTTTCCTTCTGATACTTTCAATGCAAATTTTCTATGACAATAGAGTAGGCTACAACGTTTGGCTTCGGTACTTTAATGTCTAATGATATTAGGAAGGAAATTGAAATACAAACTACAATTGTGATAAGACGTGGCCCTCCAACTTACCCAATGGAGTATCCCAGCTTTGGTTCTTTGGCATCAACATCAATACCTGCATGGCCATCGATACATACCGGCCAGTGAGACCGGTTTCCAACTTGTAGTGTTGTATTGCATTGATAATGATATAATGTGATAAATTTGAGCAGACGCTTGGCTTCACTTTTGGCATCACCAAGTGGCCGCAGTGGAACAAATCCTTCCTTGAATGTAGTGAGCTCCAGAAAAGCGTATAATCCTAGGCCACCAAAGAGGAAGAACATCATACAGTTTTTCTTCCGTCGCAGGGGATGGCGCCCCGCGCGAGGACATACTTTCGTCATCTTGGCTGCATATCCCTGAAATGAGAAATTGCAGTGTCGTGTAAGATAGGTCTACATTGGGAATGTACCACTTCACAATATGAGCCGCACTGGCGATCTGACTCGCATACTAGCCATGGCTTCTATGTAAGAATTTATGGTGGTACCTGTCGAAGAACGTTTAGTCATATATATATATATATAGCCCCTGGTTTAGTTTAATGTTTAAATTAAATCTTTGAGGGGTAGCCTGAGGCTAAGATTCTTGGGGGTACAACCTAAGGGCCCCAGACGGGCATTAGAAATCGACAAATCGACATAGGTCTAGTGACAAGGGACAAGACCTATTTCTTAGAATCGACAAATGACATAGGCATTCATTAAAATCGACGCGTGACATGAGAGCTGGTGACATTTTTACAGTGTCAGTGACAAGTGACAAGACCCTTTTCTTAAAATCGACAAGGGACATTGGCATTTCTTAAAATCGACAAGTGACGCAGCAACCCCCGTCTAGGGCCCTAACCTACGTCACGCAATACAGCATGGCCATTACCAGGCTTATATCTCCCCTAACATAGCCACCCCCCCCCCCTACACACAAGGAATCTACCCGATTATGCAATGTAGTAGAAAGATGTGTTAGCATCCGTATCAATATATTTAAAATATGCTTCTGTCTTTGATTAATCCACCATAATCTTATCCCTAATAGGCCTACTCCAGGAGAAAACAGCAAAAATGTGACTTTTTCTAGTAGGCCTATATTGTCAGACCCTTTGTGAAACTGCCTGCTCTTGAGAATATAGTGATCAATAAACATTGCCATTGCCCATTGGGTATGTAGCCTATTGTAGGCCTATATTACAACATAGCCTAGCTAGACTTTGACTTCTAAATTTCTGTTTGAAGCTGCTCAGATTTTAAACTTCTGAAAATGAAACAGTTTTGTTAGCTACCGTAGTCTCAGGTCGCCGTAGACGTAGTAGGCCTATCCAAGCTGACTTCCAGCAGGCCAAGAGGCCACAGTGTAAGGTGATAGACACGCACTCAAGTCTCAAAAGCGACAGTCAGTCAGTGACTAGCTCAAAGACAATAGGCCTATCTGTGACTGTGTAGTGTGTAACACTGGAAGTACACTGTACCTAGACGTAGTCACGGTAGTGGCAGACTCCAGAGCGACTTCGCGGCATGCCCTCTAACTACGGATTTACATAATTTCTAGCCGTGTTTAGGCGTTTGCAACTTTCCCTACGCCATTGTCTCAACTCTTTGCGAAATACATGTTAAGAATAAAGCAGAATTTGCATAATAATCGCTCAAAAACACCAAAATACACACCGACTAGCGCCTGCAAAGGTTTTCCTCCTAGTACTTGATATTTGTACTTCCGGTTGATGTAAGGTCTCACAACGCAGATGTTATAAAGAGAAATACAGGCGCGGTTTTTGAAAATAACCTCAAGTGACCAATTCTAGCTTGAATTTGTGTTGACATTGTTGGTGACTTACATCTTACCAAACCTGTAATAATATCATTGCCCCGATAGACCATGAGCTGTTGTCACTTGATCAATCTTTAACCTATCTTGACCCCGCCCCCGCCACGCCCCCATGCCATGGCCATGCGTGACGAGCGCTGAGTAGTATACTCAAACAACACTTTAGAACAGGCACTAGACTGTACCTGCCTATATCGAAATAATGAAAAGGCACCGGGAGACCGATTCCCCCCAGTGTCGGCCTGTCCGGAATTACTCAGTCTGAGCTTGTCCCTTACCCTTGGGCTGATTCACGCGAGGCTGGATCCCCCCCCCCCCCAGCGAGCCTCTCCCTTTGAACTACATAGCAGGGATGCCAAGTTACCCACCTCAAAAACCCCATATTTGCTGATAATCGTAATAAAAACCGTAACAATTGCATGTCCTGTAAAATGCATTTGCAAATAGGTAATTGATGGCATCCTACTTAGGCCAAAAAAAAAAAGAGGTGTGTTTCAGGTTACATAGACTAGTCTGAAAATCTAGGTAGGGTAGGTCGGATGATTTTTTCATTGATTTTTTTTTTTTAAACTTTGGACTGAAAAGTACCCCAAAATTGACTCGCAAACTTCAGAGCCGACTCGCCAACAACAGTGTCGACTCTTAGACTATCGAATTGACCCTGATATAGGCCCAAAATTATTTAAAACATTAATATTTTTTCAATATTGGATAAAAGTTTCTCGCTGACTATGACATTGACTTGTAGACTATCAAATTGACCCTGAAATAGTCCTAAAATCACTTTAAAAATTTCAAAAAATTTCAAAATTGGATAAAAATTTCTAGGGTCGGCCCTGTTTTGTTAGGTAGGGTCGGGTAACCTGAAACACACCTTTTTTTTTATTTGTATATCATTATTCATGCCTATCATGGGAGGCCACTTTGTAGGCAGGGGCTGAAGGGGGCTTTTTTATGTGGATAATTATACTCCCCCAACCTGTTGTGAGGCACCAGGTAGCGGCTAGGATAGACTAGTTCCAATCCCGATGCTCCGCTTTGGGACCAGTAACCGTACAGTGTTGTAACGGTTTACGTCGCCGCGTTCTGTAACCAATCACCCCAAGCTGGCCCCATTTTAAATAGCGCCAATTAGAGAGCGCCGCTCAGAGCGGACCGCACAGTTACTGGTCCCTAAGTGAGGGCGAGCGGTAGCTGTAGGAGCGCATGGGATTGGAGCGAGTCTAGGGCTAGGACAGCCTCGTACGCTACAGCCCCAAGGTAACGGGCGCGCCGAGTAATTCCTCAGTCGGGCACGCCGAAACTGGGGCTAGGACTGCTTTAGTATACACATTTAAAAAATTCTTAAAAATCGTAATTTGCCAGCCGAATTCGTAATGGTCGTAATTGGGGTAAAAAATCGTGAAATTACGAAAAAATTCTAACACTTGGCATCCCTGATTACTAGATCTATAGTAACTTAAGACGCTGGCTTTTTTTTTAAAAAATGGGGCATCGTTTTTTAAGCCCCCCCCCCCTCTTCAAGACAGGTCACATTTTTTTACGCCCTCCCCCCAGAACCACCATCCTGGGCAGCTGTAAGTAATAAATGAACGCTTCCTTTAATAGGTCATATGTTTCAAATATCATGTTTTTGACACAGGCCAGACACGGTGTTAAATTGCACTGAGGGAAAAAGAAGGTGTACATTAATGACACTGGGTATGACAAATCATGATAAACACAATAAAAAGCACACGACCTATATTAGTTACATCGTAGTTCTTTATTCAGACATTCCCAGTATCTTCATGCATGTATATACATCTGTTTCATGCCACCTCTGTGTAAATATGATAAAAAAAAAAATTGTTTCTTTAAAAATAAGTCAATTCCGTTCGTATAAGTGATGTTCTTTTCGTTGGGTAACTATCGCATTGCTGTAGAGCCTAGTGCATTGTCCAGCATTCCTTCACAATAACAGGTATCCAGTTCAGGTGTCCATTATATATAATTTTATATTTTGTCCAATAGCCAACATCCTGCATCCCTCAGAAATATTATTGTACCAAAGAAGAAGCCCACTGCCCCAATACAGCTCATAAAGATAGCATCTCCCAACATGTCTACGGTGTAGGTAGTGTAGTAGCGCTCGGGGCTTATGGTCGGTGCATCTGTCACAACACTCGACACGAGGTGGCGCCAGTCAAATACCAGATGAAACACCAAGGCTACTACCATTACTACGTCAATGCCGATTAAAGGACGCACGACATCAGCAAGGTCGTCACCCAAGTAGTACTCCAGATCCAACTCCTCCTGTGGACATTTGCATTCATGGTTGGGGAAAAGAGATTTCTTGATTTTACTACTTTTTTCCCTAGATTTGTCTACTCCGTTCTGCCGTTTATTCCGCCAACGTCTTTCACGCCGGCGTGAGCTACTGGGAGCCTCACTATTTGGTGAGGCAGACGTCGACGATAACGGGCTGGGTGGGGTTGGTGGTGGCGTCATGGCCAGGATAGCTGCTGCAGACTCTGAATGATCAAAAAGAGATCCAACAAAGTTCTCCAATTCCACAGGACCTGTAGAGACAGGCGGGGTGTCATTAAGACTGAGGGCCATGGGCGGAGGAGAGTAATGAGAATTACAAGGAGAGGGGTGTAGTGTGCTTCGGTTGGACTCTGGAGGTGTGTGGGTGGTAAGGAATCCTCCTGGTGGTCCCACCTGGACGCCCGAGGCCCGTGTCCGTGTGAACATGGTCTGGGTACACTTGGTGCGCTGTTTGCTGGGTGTCGTCTGCACATGAGCGTCCCGCGTGTTGAGTGTCGTCTGCGTGCTGACAGTGCTGCCCTCCGCCGGCAGACACACTTGGTGACCAATGCTCATGTACGTCTTCTGGGGCTGCCACTCCTCCGTCTGCACCGACATGGCTTTAGGAGGAGACACTGCCTTTCTCTCCAAATCATCCAAGTCCAAGTTAACCTGCACACCGATGTCATCCTGCATAAAAGGAGCATTGAAGCATTTTAGTTCTGGTATGAAGACATGGTTTTGCAATCATTGACTATTTTTCACTTAGAATAAGCCCCACATGCATACATCTTTTAACCGCACACCTCTAAATTACACCAATTACCAGGTGCACATGTAACTATTCATTGAATCATTGTGCGATACCCCTCTGAATCCTCAAATGATAAAGTAGTCTAAAATGAAACGACTTCATTTAAAGTATTACTGTACACAAATGTATACCTTTAGAACTAATAGTTTGGCGCGGTCGGGTGAGTTCATCCAGGCGCTGACAGCTTCCTCCAGGGCCCTATTACGGGGGGCGTAGCGGGTGTACTGGCCGTAGGGCTGGGTGTGGCGGCAGGAGGGACATACCACGGGGATGTAATCCATCGGCCGCCGTGGGGTGCGCTGCCTCTCGGACTTCATCATGGCTTCAATACACCTACACATGAGCAGGACAATGGAGATGTATATCAGTCACTTTGTACAGAATGGTTCATTTACGTAAGTAGCATAGTAAAACCTGACTTTGGGACAGGTGTAATGAGGTGCCCACTGGCCGCATTGACCTTTGTAAGTAGCATAGTAACATTAGACTTTGGGACAGGTGAAATGAGGTACCCACTGGCCGAATGACCTTTGTAACAGCATAGTAAAATTGGACTTTGGGACAGGTGAAATGAGGCCGAATGACCTTTGTAAGTAGCATAGTAACATTAGACTTTGGGACAGGTGAAATGAGGTACCTTCTGGCCGAATGACCTTTGTAACAGCACAGTAAAATTGGACTTTGGGACAGGTGAAATGAGGCCGAATGACCTTTGTAAGTAGCATAGTAACATTGGACTTTGGGACAGGTGTAATGAGGTACCCACTGGCCGAATGACCAGTGCAAGCAGCACAAGAGGAGGAAAGACGGTCGTGTTCATCGTGTGGAGGCAGCGTCCCGTACTACGGCACTTGCGCATATTTTAATTGTATTATCGCCCATCCGCTCGTGAGCGTCAATGCTATGTCAATGCAAGTAGAGCTCTGTTCCCTTCCTTATTGCACCCTTACATCTTGGGGCACTTTGGGGCACTTTAGTGGATCGGAATTGATAAAGTAATCATCTCCTTGTTGGTGTCAATGAATTTTATAGTGCTCCTCATGTTATTGCGGAAGGCCTCATTTGATTTACCTAATTATCCAATTTTACTGCCGCCATCTTGCTGAAAAGTCAACTGACATCCCCACGGATTTCAAATTATTCTGGCATTGACATGCTTACCAAACATATGAAACAACAGTAGTAAAGGGTCATTGTCATCAATGTTATTTGTGATAAACGATTTCCTCCTTCTGCTCATGTATATTTCTGCTTATTTATTGACCCCCGTACGATGCTAAAACCGCGTGCGGGATTGTTGATACTCGTAGTAAGGGACGCTGCCGCTACGCGATGAACACGACCGTCTTTCCTCCTCTTAAGCAGCACAGTAAAATTGGACTTTGGGACAGGTGTAATGAGGTACCCATTGGCCGCATTGACCAGTGTAAGTAGCACAGCAAAATTGGACTTCGGGACAGGTGTAAAGAGGTACCCACTGGCCGAGTGACCTTTGTAAGCAGTGATGTAAAATTGGACTTTGGGACAGGTGTTATGAGGTACCCACTGGCCGAATGACCAGTGTAAGCAGCACAGTAAAATTGGACTTTGGGACAGGTGTAATGAGGTACCCACTGGCCGAATGACCAGTGTAAGTAGCATAGTAAAATTGGACTTTGGGACAGGTGTAATGAGGAACCCACTGGCTGCATTGACCTTTGTAAGTAGCATAATAGCATTGGACGTTGGGACAGGTGTCATGAGGAACCCACTGGCCGCATTGACCTTTGTAAGTAGCATAATAACATTGGACGTTGGGACAGGTGTAATGAGGTACCCACTGGCCGCATTGACCTTTGTAAGTAGCATAATAACATTGGACGTTGGGACAGGTGTCATGAGGTACCCACTGGCCGCAATGACCAGTGTAAGTAGCATAGTAAAATAAGACTTTGGGAACAGTGTACCTCCTGGCCGAATTGACCAGTGGCAGTGTAAGTAGCATAGTAAAGTCGGGACAGGTGTACCCACTGGCCGAATTGACCAGTAGCATAGTAAAATTGGACTTCGGGACAGGTGTCAGGGGTGTCGGAAGCAACTTCACTTTGGGAGGGGGGACACAGCCGAACCAAACGAAGTTCAGAAGGGTGCGTGATATCGAGCACTAAAAGCAACACACTGAAAATCTTATTGGGGGGGGGGGGGGGGGGGGGGGGGGTGGTAGCCACTCTCGTACCCCTACTAAGCCTCCCGATCCTCTCACGTCAGTAGGGCTACTGGGCGACCCCCATTCATTTCGGGGGGGAAATTTTCAAAAGGGTGGCCTGCATTGAAAACATTACCTGAAAAATATTTAGATAGATTTAGGGCTCACCTATGCGGCCTGCACCAATTTAGATATGAATATAGCCGTTTTATTAGCGTCATTAGCTCATTTCTAAACTCCATCAGGCTCAAAAAGTAGTGGCGGCCATTTTGACGTCCATATGACGTACCATGTTGTCATGGTGATATATAGCAAGTGCCCGCAAAACTTAGATACGATGCAGTCAGTCTGTAAATTCCTCCGGATACAGACTGATACTCATTCTAGGGGGGTGGGGGCATAGCCCCCAATGCAAAGTTTGAAACATGACATGATTTGGTGCATATTAAGGTCAATTTGTGGGTAACCTAACCTAACTATAGAGTAATAGATATAATTTATTAGCATTTCCTTTTTTTTGGGGGGGGGGAGGGGGGCAAAAGATACTCCACCCCCCCCCCCATGTCTAGGATTGGGGATGGACCATGGCCCCCCTGTTCCGACACCCCTGGCCTGGGTGTAATGAGGTACCCACTGGGCCACTGGCCGCATTGACCAGTGTAAGACTAAGTAGCACAGTAAAATTGGACTTTGGGACAGGTGTTATGAAGTACCCACGGGTAGAGTGCAGTTTGAGGGTCCACATCTCCCGCCATCAGAGTGCACGTTCGTTTTGTTACGCACCTGACAACATGGTGCATCGATTCACAAATTTCTGGGGGTCCATCTGCTATTATCCATGGACCCTCAAACTGCACTGGTTGCAATTTGGGTAGTACATATATCAAACTACATCTGGGATGAGCCATGAGTAATTTCAAGGGTTATTACATGTGGTTTGTAGATGAAACGTCATTGTTTATCCATGACGAAGCAGACAGTCCAAGATGGCGGATTTGAAAATGACGTAGTTAGTATATTCATACACGGGACTATATTCTTGGATAAAGTACCAAATTAAGGGGGGTTCGGGGGCTCTGCCCCCGATAAAAGAATAAAAACAATACTGTTTACACAGTCAGGGGGGTTTGGGGGCACAGCCCCCGATATTTCAATAAGAAAAATTGAAAACTTTCGACTTGCTTTTTTTCTATGTCCAAAGTTTATAGTTCCGGCAATAACTGATCACGTGACCCTCAAGTTTCATGATGAACGTCATGACTGCTCTCTCCTTACCTGCTTGACGTAGGTATTAATCCTTTTAATTTAGGTTAATACAAGTATTAACTATACTTTCTCATGGCCAACTCGAAAATGGCCATGAAATCGCCCTAAAATGCCCATGAACAAAGTTGAATCATGGCTTCGCCATGATCATCTATATAGGCCCTTGACAACGTCATTTCCCGCCATATTTATGGACCCTCAAACTGCACTAGTTCCGTACCCACTGCCCCCCCCCCCCCCCCCCCCACGCGTGTTGATAACTGATTCTAGGCATATATTGGTCCACCTCAGTCAGTCCCTATCATCGGCCTATGTTCACGCGTGTGGATTCACATGGTTGTGCTACATTCTTACAAACAACACAGATCACTTACGCATTGCACCAGGTATGTCCACATTGTAGCACATACGATTCTGTATGAAGTTCAAAGCACACACTGCAATGTAGACCAGCCGTCCAATGGTCTGGGTCCCACTCGTCTTCATCATGTACCTTGAAAATGTGTCCCTTCTTCTCCAGCGTTTGAATGGATGATTTGTCTTGTCCTTCTCCTTGCACCAAAGGCAATGGCCGGACCGCTTGGACAACTTGGAATCCTTGCTCAAATTGTTGTTGTTGTTGTAGTTGTACTTGTTGTCTTTGTCCCATGAGTGGCATGACTTGGTCTTGTTGATGTTGTTGCATAAGTGGAGGGATTGGTGGTGGGCCCTGTGAAGCTTGTGGTAGGAACTCTTGCCCGATGTACCTTCCACGAGAGTCTACGTGCCCGTCTACGTGTGGGTACCATCCACCACTGCCATCATGGTTTGGCAGACGTAGAACTTGAAACTGAGGAGGCTGTTGCTGAAGCGGTGGTGGTTGCAAATTGGAATTTCTATACCTAGATCTACCTGGCATTGTTGATGCTTATTCTGAAGCCAGCACTCGCATTTGATTTGGTCCTGTCTCCAAATGTTACAACATTTGCACGAATTAAACGTCCCAGCCGCCTTTAAAATACTCCTACAGATGCTGCTCCGTGCAGTACTAAGGCACACTCGAAATTAAAGAAACAAATTAAAGAAACTACTTCTAAATCAATGAAAAAAACTAAAACAAACAAGAAAACGTGTCCTTTCGGAACACAAATAAAAGTTGGAATGCTCTCCCACGACTGTGTGACGTAATCAAAAAGGAAATGACATCATCGGGTAGGTTGCTTGGCAACACAATCGACAGCGCCATTGTTGGCATGCGCCGGTCTCCGCGATAGTTGCTGTGTTATGTTTGTTTCTTAGATACGGTCTCTGGATACCAGTAGGCCATCTGTGCGGCGCGGTCGGGCAGTTGCATCAGACAACAGGATCGACAACATATCGGGGTAAAAAGTAGATACAGGTAACTGGAATGTTCACACGGGAGCTGCCAAGAATTGAGTAAGTCCTGCATGTAAAATAATTCAGCGATAAACTTTGCCGGACTTCAGAATGGCTGAACAACGCCACATTGTGCGCTCCTCATCAAGTGAGAGTGACACACAAGGGAATGCCTGTGACCAAAACCAGCTTCTCTTTAAATCCTCTTCCTTCGCCTTATTACGTGCAAAACATGGTTTGTCTCCTCGCCAGTCAACCATTGACAATGCCTATATCATTGGTGCTAAGCGTGTGCTTGACTTTATGTACAATTTGTGGCAGACGAGTCGACTTTGTGATGTAAATATTACCAGTGGCAGCCAGCAAACCCTGTATGCCCACAAGATCGCCATTGGTGCATACAGTAACAGTCTGTGTGAGCGCTTCAACCAACAGCCCCCTGGCACTGTATGTCATCTAGAACTCCCTAACTTCGACTCCAGAACAATCTCCTCCATTCTGAGATTTTTCTACACCACTGACATTGATCTGAATGACAATGTCATTGACCCTACCCTGGGCTGCTCCTTGGAGATGGGTGTGGACACTATTATCCTGCTCTGCAAGGATTATCTCTGCCGCTACAGCCTGGAAACATCCCTCCTATACCACTCTATTGCCGAGAAGTATGATTTGGTGGACATTGAAGAACGCATCTATGGGTTTATATGTGAAAACTACAGCAAGATAGCCAAGACCCAGGCATACCTCAATGCCAACCTGCGCCTGGTGAGGAAACTCAGCAATGAGAATAGGCTCAATGTGGCTAGTGAGCTGGATGTTTTCCTTGCCGTGGTAGCATGGGTGGACCACGACAGGCAGGAGCGACTCGCATATGCTCCTGGCCTGGTGGCCTGTGTCCGAATGCAACTCATCAGTCCAGAAATGCTCGTCACCCAAGTGGAGACAGTAGAGTACATCGCCAACAACCCTCAGTGCCAGAGACAACTCTATAATGCAATCAAGTAAGTATTTCTTTTATTTTAGAGATTCTTGTCCTATCTTTATAATGTTCTCTTGAAAGTTGAAAATAGAAGTTTTACCAGTCAACCATTTGATCCCGCCCATAAAACTTAATAGATGTCATATAAATACGTCCATAATAATCATATATTATGTTATATTCCAAACTTCTTTGGTTGGCTATTAGACAGATAAATAAATCGTGACAGTAAGGCCACTCAAAAATAAAAAGTTGTTTCTCATCACCGCGCGCATCATAAAAATCGTGATTTGAGGAAAACTTTTTTTTTTTTTTAAACATTTTTGATGAACATTTGTGTTAAAATTTAGGAAATATTGGCAAATTTGGTATCAAATTAAAGCTTATGCTGCCAGTTATGAAGTCAGCTAGGAATAAATTGCATTAAAACAATTTTTGGGGATCTATAAACACTTAAGTACTAAAACATGAAAATTGATCGCGAAAAGTCTAAATTTTCCTATATGTTTAGGCTCAAGCAAAAAAAAAAAAAAATTAAATAAAAAAACGCCCTCGTCATATCTTTCAAGGCTTGGTGATGAGAAACAACTTTTTTTTTTTGAGTGGCCTAAATTAACTCTATTTTATGACAATCGAAACATAGGGGTGATAGTTGTCACGAGCTACCCCCTAGGGTCATCATGGGAGATCGGCCCTGCTGAATGTTTGCCCTAGGTAAAAATAAAAACCGTATTTAAAAAAAATGGTAAGGGAAAAAAACATTCAATAACATCATTGTTTCAATATGAGCTTAAAAAAATAACTCATACCTTTAAAAAAGCACAGCCTACACATGAAAATTGAAAGTATCACAGAGGAGCTTGATAACTTAGGTGATACGACCTTCTCTATGTTAAACTATGGGAGCTCAGCCTTTGGCTCTTTGTAATATGACTCAGCTCCAACTCGTGAAGTATGATGTACCTGTGTGTCAATTCGATATGGAGTTTTGTCTATACCTGGTATATCGAATTTTAATAGATTTTAATGTGATCAACCTGACCTGAATTCAGTTTTACTAAAAGCCCTATGTCTCGTTAGAAGGGTACCGTATATACAATTTGTCTTTATTCCAGGTACCATGCTCTAACGCTGAGTGGCAGCATGCTGTCAGAGAGCTTCCCCGTCCAGACACCACGTGGCACAGGGCAGCAGAGGTCACCCACTGCCGACCTTATACATAAGGCCACAGACGTCCAACAGGGCAAAACCCACCAATCCGCCGCCGTAAGCATCTGTCTCCAATAAATCACACGTATAGTCATGTATTGACAAAATTATGGCCCATTTTCAGTTCATCGTTCTAGAAACCCTCCCCTCCTACTAATGGATACCAATTAAGTATGTTATTCTTCCCATATAAAGTGAACATATATTTAGTTTTAAATTGTATCAATTATCCCAAATAATGCTCGATTATTGCAATCTGCATATAGATTTGCTTCCCTGCTATAAACACTTCTGCCACCAAGAAACTAATTTCCTTCTAATTATTTCCACACACAGAAGGTATATTACACCACAATGGATAAGGCAGAGCCATGCACCGTCCCCGACAGAGGGCCTGCTGCGGGCAGGGAGGGTGCAGCCCTTGGACCTCCAGCCAGCAGGTACTTAGTGACAGCCAGCGGCTACAACATCAACCAGACCAGTATGCTCATCCTGGTGGCTGTCGGAGGCATTGATCTCCAGGTATGGTTATTTTAAATGGTTTTTTTTTAATATCAATCAATATTTCACATTGATCAGAATGATGGTCATATTTGATCAATCTGGACGGGCGCATGAAAAAAAACTAATCTAACTCACTCAGGGCCAGGTTATCTAGCAATTATCCCACTTTAAGAGCTAGACCAGTATTATTTGTGGTGTTGTCCACATGTAATACATGCAAGTAAAACTGATTATAATGATTTACTTCTCCACCTACCAGAATGTGGACAGTGACACCCCTGGCCGCTGTGTCTCCAAACTGGACCCCTCCACCAACCAATGGGCACCTCTCACCACCTTGGGGCAGTATACGCACCATCACGGCGTTGTAGCTTTAGGAAGTACCATCTACGTCATAGGTACGTCAGGGAGTCGTAACGTCATTGTATAGCTTATGTTTGTAGAATTTGTGGGTGAACCCGGGCACACCTCTATGCCAATTTTGAAACTCTAGATGTGAAATGAAGCTAAAGCTTAATAATAGGTGTTAAGATAAAAATATAGACTGAAGAGCTGTAACCCTGAGAATCCCCTTAATCAAATATACCAGTAAATCATTGGATATAATAGAATGTTCGATTTGAAATTAGCTCTAATCAGGTGATATATAGATCGTACTATGCACAGGAATTCAGTCTTTAAATCTAGAACAACGGACTACAGATACAATATGGCTTGATTGGTAGAATATCTTCTCTAGATCTCTCTAAACATTTAGACATGTTCATTGGAATGGTAAACTCCAGGTACACGTTTCTCCTTGCAGGGGGCGCTGTGTACGACCCCACTGACCCTGAGCGTCTGGGAGGAGCTACTCACGCCACCTTCGCCTACAACAGCCGCTCCGGCAAGTGGCGCCGTCTGGCCGACATGCAGCAAGCCCGCGCCTACCTGGCTGTGGCAGCCTACAATGGGTGTATCTTCGCTGTGGGCGGAGAGGATGAGCGCCGCAAGTAAGGATTTATGCCATTTATCTATACTTAATCTTGATACACAAAAATACCCCTTATTAAAGCAAAGGTCTGGAGTATGGAGCACACAGCTGAATGATGTAAACAATGGCATTACAACTAGGAAGGCTTTATTTATGTACTATCATGTATCGAGTTATTGGAGTTTGGACGTAATATAAAAACTGTTTTAATTCCATTTAAATATTATTGTAATGGCCAGTTCGATATGTGTCAAGGTTTACATCATCATGTATGCAGACCCTGCACTTCCAATCAGGAAGAAAACAACAAATCATGGCACTGAATTTGATATATGGTCAAATAAAATGATTATGTCCAAACATGATTTTGAGTGTGCGTCTGCTTTCTACCATAGGAAACTGGACACTGTTGAGTGCTATGACGTGGTGTCGGACCACTGGTCAGTGGTAGCCCGCATGCCGCGCGGCGGGAAGATCGGCATGAGTGTCACCGCCTGGAGAGATGTGCTCTACATTGTGGGCGGCTACACCCGGGAGCGGCCCGGCAACCCGGTACTCGATGATGTAGAGTGCCTTGACCTCCAGCGCCAGAGGTAAGCAGCTAGCATTTAATAAGCAAGGGCTCACAGGTATCTGTCTTACCCCCAATGTAGTACTGATCACATGTCGTATACTGACAACTTTAAGGTACCCTTTTGTACTGACAACTTAGGATGACCTCTTGTTTTAAGGTTTACAAATATTTACTCCTGGTACATTGTCTTATCATATGAAATGAATTAATTTCCCCATAGTGATGGTGGTGTTGATTGTGTCCTAGATGAGAGATCTGGAGGTCCAGGTGGCAAAGGGCCTTGGGTCATTTTGATTTAAGGTGTTGTGGAAAGAACCAATAACTGTGTTATGATATTTAAAAAAACGGTGTGGGTTTTTATATATAATTCATTTACACTTGTCCATAAATTGTCCCAGCATCTGATAAAATTTAATACAACAAAAATCACACAAAACAACAGGTGGACTGAAAGGTAGTATGTCGAATAGAGTTGATTTGAGAAAATATAAAGAAGACCTGTGCTGAAAGTAAACTGATAACTACAGATTACGTCTGACCTCACGGGAAGGTTAGCAGTAAGGATGCAGTATATTTAGCTGGAGTTTTAACTAGAAAGGTCTAAGTAGTTGATGAAGTATTGGCGGCTTTCACCTTGACAACCTGAGTCTTCTCCAATTTACTGTGCCTCATAAATCGGACCACCCTTCTGCTAATCATAGACAGTCCCACTCGTAAACCTTGAGGTACACATTGAATTTACTTCAAAACATTTAATCTAGTTCTGACAGAGTTTCATATCAAAATGGTTACATCTAATTATCGTTATCTTGTCATATACCTGAGCTATGTATCTTATGAGCTAAAATCATTCATACATCCAGGTTAAAACTTTAGCAGAACTTATTGTATATGATGCCGTCCTTTCAAAGAAACCCTTTTTTCCCCTTTGAACATCCTTGGACTACTGACTACTATACTATGTCTTCACACAGCAGCATTTGCCCCACTCACTTTAACCCCAGCCCCTGTGCATCCATCTCCGGCCCCTGGAGTACCCCATGTCGGCCTGACATACCTAAATAGATTATCATTCATATGCATCTTCCAACTCAGACAACCCATACTCTATCCACATGTGCTCGGCGAAAATAGCATGCGGTGGCTGGCCCATGCGTTTTATTTGTATAAATGGGATAAAACATGGCATGCAGTATACACATATATGTCCATTACCATCCTGTTGTGTCCGTCTACTTACATGTACAGTTACAATTATACCACTATATCTCTGTATTCTGTCAACCCCTACAGATGGCTGCCTCGACGCCCACTGGACGTGCCTCGCTGCCATGCCAACCTGCTGGTAGCCCGTGGCCGCCTCTACCTCGTGGGGGGTCGGACCAAGCTGGAGGGTCCTCCTGCTACCATCGCCTCCCTCTCCAATGTAGACGTATATGACGAACGTAACGACACTTGGAGACGTGTGGCAGAACTAGCAGTGCCACGTCATGACGCAGGATGTGCCGTTATTGGTGAGTAGATGACTTGGTGTTTCCCCCTTTCTTGTGGCTGTTCTTATCAGTCAATCAGGGCATAGGGTACATCCACCATGAGTCGGACACATACCCTGAGACGGACAGTGACTTCTCTAATAAGTCATGTACAATAAGACCTCTGGTGGTTCTTTGTTGGAAGAAAATACATTTAACCTTTACTATTCTTCACAAATAAAGAGATCAGAATGCTTGAATGTGCACAAATTCAGGTGTCCGTCTTAATGTATGTGTCCGAGTCAAGGTTAATCTAGCTACCCTACTTAGGGACAGATAAAATGAACATTGAACCAATAGATCCAACGCCTTGGCTCTCTGGTTGATGGAACTGGTGCCAGAGTGGCCTTGGACAGGGTAGTTCCTAACTATATAAACTGCAGAGCCAACTTATAAACACCAGCCCTTTACTTTGCAAATGCATGTCTCTCCAATGCACATTCAGTTGGACGTAAACGACGGAAAACAGCACATGCTTAACACTCACTGGTTAAATTACGAGTGAGGAACCACTTCAGGCACGTTATCCCTCTAATAATTCCCTGCGAAATCAATATTTGTTTTGGTATGAATTGCCTCCAATTCTAAAAACACATAGTATTCCTCGATATGAGCAGTCATAGCATCTAGGCTGAGAGATGTATTTCCACCCCTTCTATTCCCCTGACTGAAAGCCTGACGGGCTGAAAAGTAACTGAACCCTGGCGTGTAAACACGGGTAAACCCACTGGAGGAAATGTCGGGATGCGGATAGTTAATGAGCAGGGCTGGTCGGCCCAGCGCCGCCACCCCTCATCCCAGCAAGGAGGAGATGAACAATTTCCTCCCCACAGCCTCCTCTGCCTTCCACCATTCCCACACTCCAACAGACTCTCGCCCCACTTCTGGGAATAAGGGGAGGTGGTATTAGATATCAGCCTGCAGATTTACCAATAATGCCACGTGGGCAAATGCGATAACATTCCTAGAATTTGTCAGACTAGGCTACATTGTGGCCATTCCCGTTCATTTCAATATAAAACGTTCACTGCTGAGAGATCCCTCCTTTGTTGAAGTATACCCGCGAGATCAGCCATCAGTGCGCCCGCGCCATTACACGTATATCAAGCACGTGTTTTCTATCAAGGTTCTGATTCACTTATACATGGATAGAATTGGATTACACTTCATAACTCTAAACTTGACTGAGCCACTCCGACACTCGTTATTTTAAAAATCAATATAATAAAATCATTTCTGCTGCTAGACAGCTGAAAACTTCAGGGTAGAGTATTTTTATCAACTTTAGTTAGAATCTACCAATATCAGTATGAGCATGGCAGCGGTGCATACAGATATGATACAATATAAATTCCATTCTTTTAAGTTAGGCAGAGTCACCCCCATCTAGGAACTATATTAAATTAGAGGTACAATTGTATCATTGACCTGAACTGTCCCTTTGAAAAAGTATGATGAGACTCAATGAGCCACTATACATCTACCTCTGGATGAGGCTAATGTGACAAGTTGTCAGTAGATAGGTATTCATTCTGTTATCATGAGGTATGCAGCACTCGTACACAGTTGGTGATATACCCCTGTGTATTGACCCCCAGCTCCGCCTGTGGCACATGGACATAGTGCAGACCATGTAGAGATAATGGAACAAGACGCAGACCACTCGGAGATGATATTGGGACAGATTCACAGAGACTCTGCTCCCAGATATAGACGGCAAACTCTAGCAGGCAATCGATACAGCTAAACCAGCACACCCTGACCCTAAACACTGATTCTGTACATAAAAGGCAGTCAGAGAGATCTTAGTTAGTACATCCAATTCCCCTTGTGGCTGGTTGGAAGCAATTTCATAGGTACAGACTGTGTCTTCTCCAAAAGTGTTCCCATGCCAGCCATAGTATACATGTCAGGAAGTTAACCATTATGTGTACATGTGTACGGGGGAGGGGGGAGTGCAGTTTTCGTTCTTATCTACTAGTATATGTTATCCGATAACATGACTCTCGTCCGATATTGTCTGCCTCTCTCTTATGATACAAGCTTGTGTGCTTGACTCACTCCCCATGCACCCATCGCCATAGTATCCATGCCATTAACCTATGTCCATCTCTGCTTTCCTCTCATCCACCCCAGTTTACATATGACCGTTTCCAACGTGGGGTACCATGCACCTTTTCTCGTACCAATTAATCTATGCATGATGTGTATTGCATGCTTTATGTGAGTAATCTGTACTGACTGTCATTTGCGATATGGTAGATATTCATAAACTTATATAAGCATATCCATCATAATTCAATTTGTTTTTCTATTTCACCAGGATCCAAGATCTACATCGTGGGTGGTATGAGGACACCTAGCCCCTTCTGCCTGTCGTCGGCGGAGTGCTATGACGTCACCACAGGACGCTGGGAAGAGAAAGCAGTAAGCCTGCCGTACAACAGCTCTGGGGTCGCCTGCTGCGCCCTCGCCACCCCAGTCTAGGTCTATCAGAAGGGCTTCCAAACATGTTCATTACAATCTGAATGAAGTTGACATACATAATGAACTTAGTATACAAATAATCATGATAACATACAGGAGACATGTTCAAGTTATATAGAGCATAAACAATTATACGGCGAAAATGAAATCATTGAAGACTGTGATACTTGAATTTAAAGTTGTGATCATGTGATAATCAAGCAATGCTGTCTGTAGTTTGTAGATCTTAATCTTTTATTATGAATATCATTGTGCGAATACAATATACAATTTTTTTTATTAAAACATTTATAAACCACTTACATCATTTACAAACAGCCATCCATTGTTCAATAAATATTCTATTTCCAACAAATTGTTTGGTTGTTAATGGACAGATACCCTGGGGAAATGACATTACACGGGTGTATACAGAAGATGACAATAGACCATAATACTATTACAATTGAGAAACAAGTCTTAAAAGCTCTCACTATACACCATCACCTGGTTACTATCTGGTAATAGCAGAAGGAGGTATCCTCATATATGTATTTAACAGTGTAGGTACTGTAATAATAACGATTCATTCATTATGTCTAAGGCCAAAAAAAAAAAGGTTTGTTTCAGGTAACCCTACCGACCCTATCAAGATAGGGCCGACCCTACGTTTTTTTATTCAATTTTGAAGAACTTTTTGTATTTTTACACTTTTTTGGTAAATTTTTGGGTTTTCGGAGAGGCCGGCTAGTACTTTCATGTTAAAGAAAACTAAAGAAAAACTAAAAATCCGACCTACCGACCCTATATTTTCTTGCCATGTTACCTGAAACAAACCTCTTTTTTTTTGGCGTAATATGTATCATCATAACACATGTACCACCATTGCTCTATATGCTCCTGCGCAGTATCGATTACAGTCAACTCTCTCTAATGTGGGCACCCTTGGGACTATGAAAAAGTGGCCGCATTAGTGGGGTGACTGCATTGGAGGGAGTCATTTTCTATACATTGTAGTATGTTTGGGACTATGAAAAGTGTCTGCATTAGAGGGATTGGCTGCACTGGAGGGGTGGCCGTTAAGAGGGAGTTGACTGTATAACGTATGTATATATAGTTGGACGATGACTAGAGACCCTCAAATTGTTAAAAGTGGTTTAAGGGAGTACATGGTATTAGACCTGGGTTTCTTTCCTGTTGCTAGGAGCGGCCTCCTGGGCCCCACTGGAGGAGGATAGTTGGGGTTGGACGTACAGGCGGTTATATACCCAGAGGCGGAGGCGGTAAACTCCATACCATATTAACTGTAGCACTGGGGTAGCCAGACCCACCAAACCCACCACTACTGGAGCCGTCACTGCTGGGTAGTTCCAGTCGAGGATCACAGGGTACAGGACATTGTTCTGCTTGTCCAATGCCCAGTAGGCCACACTAAAAATCACATAGCTGAGACCATAGGCTAGCGGATATATACAGTGTAGAATCCGTACTGGAAATGCACTCAAAATCACTTCCAACAGGACAATGAGTGAGTTAATACCGTGTAGGTTAATATCCAGGATGTTGGCCCGGAAGCTGGGCTGCTCCCGTTTCAACATGGGAAAGAGGACGAAGAAGTAGACACATGAGACGACGGGCGCAGACGCCGCCGCCATATTAAACACAACCCAGGATACTTTGAGATAAAACGGAAGTTCCGGTGGTGACCGTCGTCGGTCGGCCGACGTTGTGGCTGCGGACGGCGCTACTACCTCCATGGTCGGCGGTAGTGTGGTTGGGTTCTCGACAATAACGGATATCCTTTGTGGAAGTTCCGCCCGGCTAGTGTTAGTGCCAACCGAGCGCGTCGGGCGACTTCCGCCGTTAACTTCCGGATCCGCCGATGACGGTACGTCCGGCGTGGTGTGAATACCGCGGTCCTCGCACATCGTCAGTTTGCGCGCCGCGCCGCCCGACCGCTGCAGGATGAAAGTGTGTTTTCCTTTGGGCTTGGATCGTAATCTCCGATTTTCTGATCCAGTGGCCGCGTGGAGGGTCTGATGAGCCCCCACCACGTCGACCTCCTCCTCTACCCACTCTACCCCCACCCCGCCCGGCCCAGATAGACTCCGGCTGTGGGTCTTTGATCTCCCACGTCTGTGGTGTGAGCGCGGGTAGGCTGTGCCCCGCCGATAAGACGCAACAGGGTCGGCATGCCCGCCTTCCTTATCACCCCTATCCACATCCGTTTGCCAGGTGCTCCTACCGCCGCCGCCGGCGACACTCAGGTCGGCCGTCCTTCCACCTCCGCTCCCGGAAGCAGGCAGCCCCTCCCCCCGACCGCCACCTCGGGGTGACCTGCGGCCTCTACGTTTTACATCTGGGGTCAGGCGGCGACCTGCCCGAGAGCGGATCTTGTCTAGAGAACTGTTACTGCTCCTGCACTTAAAAGCCACAGCTTTCCCGCGGCGATGACAGACCTTAGACTGCCTCCTGCGCCTCTGGCTCCTGTCTCTACCACTAGGCTGTAAGGTGTGGTCATCCACTGGAGAGTCTTCTGCCTTCTCTCTGCTATAACCCTCCGGTTGGTGACTGCTGCTTTTACGACAGCGTCCCTTCTGCCTTTTGTCTACTGCCGCCGCTAGGTGGGGCGGCGCTCCATCCGGCCTCGTTCTCACAGAACGCACCTTTTGGTCACGTGACTGAATGGCAGTACCTTGGTTATTGTCCGGCTGATCCAATGCCTCGGGATGCAGCCCGCTGTCCGTACAATTGACCCCCACCGACTTACACCTGCGTTTGGTTCTGATCTTGCCCTCTTTTATCCATTGGGAGTCATGACCTCTAGCTTTCCCCTTTGACCTCTGTTTGCCACCGGAAGAAGGGAGCCCCACTGCGCCATTACAGGAGCGGGCGTCTCCCCCACCGCCGATGCCACCGCGGCATCTGGAACCGCGTTCTTCTTCTGCTTTGTATTCGTTGTTGTTGTGGCCTAGCGTCCTCTGTTTTCTTTTGCCAGCTGCGTTCAAATTGCTCTGCTCTATCTGGCCGCATTCCTGCAGATGGTAATGCAGAACATTCCCCGGCAGCTCTGCGCATGCGCCGCCGCAGATGGTGATCACGTGACTTCCAGGCCGCGCCTGCGCTGCGGATCCTTCCTCCCTGACTTCCGGTGGACTCTTTTTCCTCCTGGCGGAGTGGTATAGAGTGACGAGTAGTGCTAGGGTCAGGTGCAGGGCCAGTACCAGGTAGGACCAGTTGGTGTAGAAAACTATTGTCACGTGGTGGCCAAAGGTGGGAATGGTGACATAGCCATAGATGTTCCAGCCAATGACGTAGCTAGCGGCGACCAATCGATACACCACGAACACAGGCCTCGGCCAACGCCACTGCAATCAAAAGAAAAACACATTGAAAATCAAGCATCATTCTTGTCCGACTTCATAGTATTGTGGTTGGTTGTTGTAAATAAGTGTCTATAAGTCCTTTTGAACAAGGCATTAGTCACATGTTGTTTTGCCTCAGCAAATTTTTAATAGCAGTTGGTCATACCCGATCAATGTCCCTATGACTAACCTGGGATAGCCACTACTACGGACTAAGGGCCGGATCATTAATATGTTCTGTGTGTACAGGTTATGTTTAGGCTTTATGACCAACATCCAGTGGTATGGGACCCTTATGCCCTTATGCCATGTATGATCAGACTGTCACTGTCATGACGTTCTTCATACTGAACCTGTTTTGTAATTGAAATGATTATGAAAAAGGAAACAGGAGGAATAACAACAGGTGGTCCCTGGAATCCGTCGGCAGCAGCAAGCATGGGAACATTTCCCAAAACTTTCAGCAGTCTTTCGTGCATGTGGTGATGCTAAGGTAGGCTATAGGCAACATCTGAGCATATAGGTAAAGAGAGCAGAGGAGATGAGTGAATTAAGTGTATGGTGTGTGGGGTGGGGTTTTATGGGCGCGTTGGGGTGAGAGTAAACTCAGTAGTGGGCGGAAAGGGGAGGGAAGGATGACCCTCCAGACAGACACGTGGAATGTGCCGACATATCATCGCAAATTGGATGTGAACTGCGACCGTCATACAAATCATGATAGGCGGGCTGCAGTCGACGTCCGGGGAGGCCTCAGGGGCATCACCACAGCAGGGTACAGCGACTGGTTATGCCTCAGGTGTAGGGGTTAGTTTTTAGTAGACAGGCCTTTCATCATTTTTACCTGTGGCCTTCTATGAAGTGTTTATGTGGTGCTGAGTGTGTGCCGAGTGTCTGACTGACTCTGTCTGACTCAGGTATTATTGGGAGTGAGCTGCTCATGTCCGGTGGTAGGGTTTGCGCATATGTTAACGCCCAAGTCTTACTGCTCCCCCAGCACGCGTTGGATAAAGGGGGGGGGGGGGGATCGGTTCACTGACCCTTATATACTATAGGGTAGGTAGGAGTTAAAGGTCCTTTATATTTAATTCTGTATGTTGTTGATATTTTGCAAGTGTACTGTCATTATAACGACACCCCATCCGCCATATATTCGAATTCTAACACCTAGATGTATACGTGTGACATACATTGTAGTGGTATATAAAATGTGATTTCGATCGCTTTAATATCTCTTTTTTGGCTCCGTTCGGCCCGAATGTCTGGTCCGGATGAATATCGGCCTGCACACCAATTACAACGCACTTCACAAATACATTTTGTACATGCATGTAGGCCCCTACTGGTTTGTTGGGGTTCAGCATCTTGATCATTAGATTCTAAATGGCTTTGACGAGGACGCTATAAATGAAGAATTTGTGAACTCTGACTGTACTCGGAATAGAATGATCATTATACATGTGTCTGAGAAGTGGCCTTTCCCACCGGAGCCATGTGAAGATGCTGGTGGTCGTGAAAGGTGGAGCGGGGAAGCAAAGATCTGAAGAACCCAGTGCTAGCTGAGCGTACGTGCCCCCGCGCCGTGGGTGACCGGCACCCAGCAGATAAGATAACGGGGTTCCTAGATAAGAAATAGTTACCCACAAAACTAATTAAGACAGAAACTTGCCTTGGGACTGGTGTGCAAGACTCAGGTTAGAACGTTTGCAAAGTCGCCCAAGGTATTACTGGATCTTCTTAGGATGACAATGACTCAGAAGCTACAGTGGACCAGTATCTATAGTGGTCAATGTATTATATATGCACAGCCCCCAACCTCCAACCCAATGGGGGCATTCCCAATAGTGACGTGACACACAGCATCTTTGACACGATCAATATGGGGACACGCTATTGAACCGTACACTGTAAAAACAGTGTTTAGGCTGTAAATGCGCATGTTTAGTGGCTAAACACTTTTCTAAACACTATCTTGTCCCACATTTTTAAACACTTTTTTCCATCTAAACATGTTTAATTTCTAAACATGTTTAGATAAAACGTGTTTAGTGTGCAAAGTGTTTAGATCTAGTAGGTGTTTACATGTATAGAGTTTAGACCAAGGAAGGGTTGAGATAAATAGTGTGTAGAACTGTAGAGTGTTTACATGTGTAGTGTTTAGAATTATTAGGCATTTAGATGAATAGCATTTAGATATAGTAGGTGTTTAGTTAGATAGTGTTTAGGTGAAGCTGATGTGTTTACAGTGATTGTAATGTGCATATTAGGATATATTATGGGTCCAATTTATCATCTTATATTCAGATAGCCTGAAAATAGTAGTATTTTATAACACTTTTATAGAGTGTCATCACATATGTTACATAGCATCCATGCTAAGTAACTGGGAAATGTGTACAACAGAATGATAGAGGGAACATTGCTATATATTTTCTTATGTCCCACAGAACAGGTGTCCCCAGTGGTTATAGCTTTTCTGCACATTATTTCTATTAGTCTAAACCCGAAATCATAGACCTACTTTTTGCGTATTAAAAGCCATATGTTCCCATATTTGAATCACTCAAATGATATCATTCTTTGTTTGTTTATTCAAGGATCAGCTTAGAGATGGGTGGGGAAAGTCCATCCATGTACTTAGCTGCCACCTGGTGGGATAAATTGTGTTGAATATCTAAACACTTAAACATGTTTAGGTCTAGTGTTTAGATGTTTAGATTAAATATGTTTAAGTCTAAACTGATAAAATATTTAACATGGTTACAATGTATATGTTAAGTGTTTAAACAAGTATACTAATTATGACAAACAGACACAGCCATGATCCAGTTTTAGGCAAAATACTATATCTCCTTATTTATAAACTGTGCCCCAAATATACGCAGGGGATCACACTCCATTAATTACCACTTTTCTGGTTCTGACTTTGCCTGTAATTGGGGTACTTGTATCATTTCTGCAGATTTTCTGAACTTTAGAGAAACACTTTGGAAAAGGCCAAGCTTATGTTGGGATCATAAGTATTAGAATTGCATTTCAATAGGTTATAAAAAGCTGCTATAAAGATAATCAGAATAATGATAACAATATGATTGGCATACGAGAGAAAAGGTGATCCACGCACTATTTGGTATCTAAACACCTCACTGTTTAAATGCTGAACAGGCAGTAAACATAATGTTTAAAGGCTAAACACAAAGAAAACGTATGTTTAAATAGTAAACACCCATCTGCATAAGTGTTTACTTTCTAAATGTCTAAACACATGCATGTCTTTGTTGTTTAGGCATTTAGAAATGATGTGTTTAACATACATAAAGTGTGTTTAGATGTCTTAAGTGTGTACAGATTAAACATGTTTAGCTTTTTTGGTGTTTAAAGTTAAACACTGTTTTTACAGTGTAATATAATGAGGGTATTGCAAGTAACAATACCTATTGATAGCGTATAGTGTAGGTCGTTCATGAAGATGAGGGAGGACATTGTACAGAGTTTTCAAATGGGGGTTTAGGAACATAAATTATGCTACACGACATCACATCTTAGGAATTGCAATATGAAAGTATATACATGTACTAGTATGTAGTAGATATGTCCAAGTGAGTCGCTGTATAAGGGTATAAGGCCACTTAAAAACAACAAAATGGTTTCTCATCATCGCGCGCATAATAGAAATCAGAATTTGAGGAATTTTACGGTTTAACTTTTATGTTGCGACCTTTTAAAATGAAAAAAGATAAAAATGGACAAATACTGACATAATATTATTTGGTATCAAATTAAAGACATAGTTTATTTCCCCCACTTTCAACGACCAATTAATATTAGCTACTTAAATGTGAATTTTGGGTGCACGGTGAGGGTGGGCGCTACTGAGGAGGTGATAGAATTTCATACTATTTTGGGTGTGGCCTAAAACCTAGTGGACAGGGATCGGATATCTGGATGACAGAGATGGCACACATGCATCAACGCCGTTATAAGTTCCAGTGGCTCATGTTAGCCGGCTCTGGCTATCATGAGTCGTTCTCTCTACTTGGTGAAGGTTTTTGATCACACTGACAGCCCCTAACATCCCCTGCAAGGGTTCCTGTCAACACCTTTGAACTGCTTACTGTCAACTGCTCCGTATTGCCCCAAGCCAGGCTTTTATCGTTTGGGATAGATGTGTGCAACGGCCTCTTGAGAGGAAGGGGCCTGGGAGGCAGGCACGGCATGCACCTGTCCCCCTTTTTAGCAAAAAGGCCAGTGCGTTACATTACAGTATACAGTTCATGTATAGCTTACGTGAAATATTTAAAACAGGCTATGGAGCAGATCTGAAGGAAGGGACGAATTGTCTATTTGGCTGTGGAATTTTTTCTCGACGGCAAATCTTTTTCAGACCCCCGACCCCAGCCCCGACGCCAATGATACACGTACAATGTATATGCATGTACACTTCTTTGCCCACACCCTCCATTCCTGGGCTTTTTGTTGTCCATTCCAGGATATTACTTTCCTATACTTCGAAGTTCCCATATTGGGGTCTTGGCCTACCGATTTTCACTAATCTGCATAATGAAATGATCAGAGATCAAGTTGTTACAGCTATGCAGATCTTTGTACTCCCTGCAACTGTATCAATTCTATTAGATGAGAGCTCACCGACCCGTGTAAAACAAGCAGCATTTGACTCTGGAAACAATAATGGATTTGTGACCCTACTTAATACAATCTTTGACTTTCTTAGCTTTTTCAGCTTGTCATCAACATTATCCTATTGCATGACTCGAATCACTATTTTGTTGGAGCAGGTCTTCAGCATCTAACCTGATAGTGGAAACATGATAGCCCATGTTCACACCACCTGGTAGCTATTCTGATAAGACTGATGTGATTACTTACACTATATTATCAGTATTTATCACTGCATGTGGGGGTCACTGTATAATATATCTATATAATGTATCTTTTTACTGTACCCACCACTGGTTCCCATCATACAGCACGCTGGCACTGCTAATCGCGCTGGTTACTCACGCAAGCAACACCTTCACGCCACCTGGCGACCCGCGGCGCAGAAACAACCTCCCTATCGAGCCGATACGTCACCAACTTCCGGTGCCAGAGGGTTGTAGGGAAATCTCTACTCCCCTATACTGGAGGTATACTTGATGGATGAGCGCCATTCTTAGAATCTAGAGAGTGAGGAGGTTGGATGGCTTCCCCGATGGCTTCCTGTTGAGTGTTATTAGTTGGAGATGATAGGAGTGATTACTGGCCGTGCGGAAAGGAGACACAGGCTACTACGGCCTATGTAACATGGTTCGTCTTATACCTAGGTTGTAAAGGAACTGCTAGAAAATTACAATATATGGAATTATGTCGCCTTCAACCTGTCTACAGACCCTATAGAGGTAGGCCTGGGGAATCACTGCTCTTAGTCCCAATACATTGGAAGTGAGTTCACCAATTCTTTTTTTAATTAGCTGCATATTCTTTCCATCAAACCTTGAAATTAGTCGGCGGACAATCAGAGCCGCGATTGCCCCCAGCGATAATTAATTTTTGTTTTAACATTAACGTAAATGCACTGCTCCTTCCCCTAAAATAATGAGGAACGAATTCAAAAGAAGAGAACAGGAAATTATTTCTCCCCTCACTTTAATCAATTTCTCGTCCAAATCGAGGGGCAAGATTGCGTGAGCGGATCGGAGGCAAAATATGGCATTGTCCCTGTAAACGGGCTCAACGCGATGCAGTTTTGAATATTGCATGATGTTCCCGAATAAATAGGGAATGCAGCATGAACACAATGGGCAATTGGCGCTGTGATTCTAATACTACCATACCTCACACAGAAAAAGTCCCATTGAATATTTGAGACAATCAGCACCAAAATTACCTTAGACACGCACATTGATTTGTGTCTGCATGGAATAGGCCCATATAAACTTGATACCCTTGGAATTTTGGACACAATCAGCGTAAAACCCTATATTTAAGGCCCCTTCACACCGTGACGGTATAGTTCGATGGGACTGCTTAGACCCTTGGGGATAGGGTAGTATGTACAGGGTAACGCAGCCATACCTACTGACATAAACACTCCCAGGTGGCTTCCATCTGGACCAAGGATCCCCAACTTTCACTCCCTCTATACTCACAGTGCAGTGCTGGAGGCTGGGCCTGGGACCACCTTCAGCTGTCAAGGTAGTGTTCCACACACCTCACACCGCGTCACCTGTTGGCATGGTATCATCTAAATCCCTTACAACAGACAGGACATCTAAAACACTGTCTATGTAGACCATAGACACGTGTGAGAACCGCTGACACTAACAAACATATCTGACCACATACGTGTACATGTACATATATACCATGCATGCATAAGCATCCTCAATTTGTGTATATAGCGCTTACGATATATAACACAGTATCGTAGTATGGCTTGTAAGTTGTATACAGCTATTCTATATTATCAGATCAATGTATCTCTGTGCATGCATATTGTCTTCTCCGTAGTACCAAAGATGTCTCGGTAGGAGTGCGTCTAATTAAGTGACTCGCCGTACACAGTTGTTAAGTCAAGCCAGACACAACCTTTCCTGGGCTGCAAGGCACTATCTCAGATGCATTTACCACTTTCTACAGTCTCTGAAATACGTCAAACCTAAGTGCCTCCTTCCCCTCCTGCAGGCAGCAGACTCCAAGCCTCTCCCAGTCCAGTCCATGTGCCTAAATCTAGACTGTCTATTGGAAGGACTGTTGACAGATGGTATTTAGGCACCTTGTAGCCTGGTATGGGGAGAATGCTATGCAGTGCACGCTGAGGTTAGGGGAAGGAAACTGCATAAAGATCAGCACAGGTGTTTGTAGTCGTCGTCCTAATAGATGGTGACGTTGTGAGAAAGGTGTGAGATTCCCATCACGTCAAGTGTCAAGTATAGAGCATGTGATCGATGGTAGATATGGAAGGTACAAAGGTATACAATTCCGCAGCTACACTCACTGATCAGGGGTGTCGAAACAGGCGGGGGAGGGGGGGGGAGCGGACAATGGAAATGGTAATAATGCATTATGTTCATTTCTGTAGAAGCCATTATGTAGTTATATAATTAACTGAGTCATTTACCCCTTAGGGGCACCCTTCTGAACTTCGTTTGGTACCCCTCCGAAGTGAGGTTCCTATTGACAGAGATTGATCAATCTCTATTGAATTAAGGAAATGCTGTATAGAAAAAGAAGTGTTTTCCTCAATCAGGCTAGTTCAAGCTATGGAGAAATGCTCATTTCGGCTCAGTCAGGCAATTTGAGCTAATTTGTAGAATAGACTGTAATGATCGACTGAGGGTTTTGATTGAAAAGCGAGAGAGAACGAGAATTGATTCTATGTTTGTTTATCCCGTTCACAGACACCAGAAAAGTTGTCCTCACATTACCGATGAGTATAGGACCATTGCCGGTGCATGTGATACGATCAAGCAAATTGAAATAGATGCATCCCACCAGAATGCTCAGCGGTATAGGAAATGTGTGTATATTGAAGCTTGTATTGGGGAGGGCGGGGTGGCAATGTGATATTCATATATAATGTCCACCCCCTATGGAATGGGAGATTTCTTCCTTCATTTCTGTACACCTTTCAATAATATGCATGTATATAATATCTGGATAGTATGGTATGACTCCAACGAGGAAAAAGTGAGTCAGCTGGAGTCGCATATCACAGTCAGGCATGTGTTGCCAAAAGAACTCTCTTGAGAATGTCAGGCTGACTTTGACTGTAAAGAGGGTCCAGCATTGCCTGACTTTCATGCCAATGTGAGTCTAGCATTTACCAACTTTCTCTCCAAACAGGGTCCAAAAATGCCTCAGTCATTGGCATGAAAGTCAGGCAATGCCGGACCCTCTATGTACCTCTATGGCTGACCCTGGTCACAGGGAAGGTCAGGCACTGCCTGATTTTGCTGTAGCAAGAATCTAGCACCTTCGTCTCAAAGAGCAATATAATTATGACATGAGGGAGTAGACCTATAATTTAGCTATTATTCATATTCATTAGACCCTTACTGAAGCACTTGGAAATGCTATCAAAAATAAAACTGTTGTGCAGAAAAGTGAAGGGTGTTCTATTACAGACCACTAGTCAGTTAGATATGTAGCAACCTAGGAGTACATGTACCAACATATGTCATAGGTGATCCCAGTGTTTCAATGTATCTAGTTTCCAAATCCACAGGAATGGTCAGATTGACCCTACCATTATGCTCAATACTACATTGTGTCTCGATAGCATACAAAGAAGTCTCAAGCTAAATGGCCCTCATCCATCATGAAGAAATATCCAAACTGACTGACATTTAAGGATCGGGCAGACTCTCAAATACCTGAGTCAGGCAGTGCCTGACCCTGGGGAGAGTCCAGCTGACGCTCACGTTTTCTCTGTGTATGCTCAAGGCCTTATCCTCAGATTTGATGTGATTTGACAAGTAACATGCTTAAAGGGGCAACCTCACTCGCACTTAACCACATAGTAGACTAGAACAGTACTAGAATTGTGAGTGGGACACGCTCGGTGATTATGCCACTTTGAAGGGAATTGCTAGTTTACACAGAAGCCACCTGGTGGCAAAAATCGAAGCTCATGAAAAGTATTCTTTAAGCTGTATTCATATTCCTACATAGACCACTTTCCCTAAATCAACTATTTGTATTTGCTATTTGGACGGTATACCTCCATTGTTCACATATATTCACTGCTTGGACACCCATAGGATTCTATAGTTAAGACAAAAGAAACATCTTTCCAAAATTAATACCTTTCTCATTTCATCCATGACCCCCTGTTTTATTGGTCCTAAAACGTTTGTATAGATATCCATGATACATTCCCAAGGTTTGGTTACAATCTCAATGGAAGAAGGGGAATTTTCATGACAGATAATGTGAAAATGCTGTTTTCCTCAAATGGCTGTATCATGAAAGTTAGTACCGTGACATGCCAATTTTTTTATTATTTTCTATTAGATAATACATCAAACTAACATAATCCGGAATTATATGCAAAGGTCAATAGAACATCAGTAATCCTGCGACAAGTAGAAAGTCCCTTTAAACTCAATGGGAACTGTGTAATCCAGGCGTAGCTCATCATGCGATAAAAGCCTACCCCCAATCGCCAAATATGTGTTATTTAGTTTCTTTACTACTCGAAACCCACCATAATGAGCCAACCACAAAGTGTAGATTTCGAGGCCAGACCACAACAGAGGGGTGCCACCCCCTACCCCACCCTTCTAAAGTTACCAAAGAGTCATGTAAAAATACTTAATGGAAAACATCTGACCCAGCAATTATCAGGGTAGGATCCATGGGTGGCTAGAGAAAACATTACCGGTTAACTCACTTAAATCACAGCCACAGACTGGCACAGTCGCCCAGGAGGCCATCAAAAACTACTCCATCGCCTCAACTAGTTGCTTTGGCAGATGTGGTGTTGCCTTGAATCAATTATTGCAAACTGCAAAAGACATCTTCCTTCTTAGAGTTACGTGTCCTGTCAGTCTAGCATGTATACCTACCTAACTACCTATGTCCATCTCACCTGATCTCTTTCCCAGACCTTACATAATATACCCTGGCCCACCTTGCCATCCTTCCATTTCCCTTTGCTCAATCTTACTTTGAGTCTCGAATACACCTACAACCCGGGCCAATATGTTTAGACATTGGCATTGGAAAGTTACCCCCCCCCCCAACCACTAATTAGAGGCATCCTATAGCTTTTACAAAACGACATGCCGTGGGGTATAGCCTCAGTGAAGTCTCCTATAGTATCGGACTGTATTGTACATTTCATTGCACTGGGAGTCTTTTTAATGATGCAGTGATCGCTAAACAAACCGATGGAAAACTGACATAACATATAACTTTAATACAATAGACGTTTTATAAAGACAATGGATAGATACACATATGCTGGTACCGCGGCCTGTGACTAATGTACCCTTGCGCGGAGGCACCAGTATAAGATACACATTGACTGCATGTATAGGCCTATAACACCATAACACTAAAACAGTCTCAAAGTATTTAAGATACTTTTCTATTCTATTGAATATTATTTTGTGATCTATCTAAAAGTAAACTCTTCAATGATTTGACGATCTAATAGCATGCTGCATAGAAGAGGGTGGTCTCACCTGACTAGATCCAAATGCCTCGGGGTCATCAAAGGTCAGACAGAACCTGTTCAAGTGGAACTCATCACGTAGGCGCAGCTCCATGGTGACTTAGGGCCTCCAGTGAGCCCCTCCTATCCGCCTACTGCTGGTCTGAAGAGGGTCTGAGACAAGATACAGGGGTGGTGAGTGGTGCACTATGGTTATAACTCACCCATGCCTCCCACTGGTCTGACCCACAGGCTACAGGAGGACTGTAGGGGTGTCGGGATTCTCGGGCATTGTGTTTGTAAAGTAGTATTCCCTCACAAAATCCATGCATTATTCCTCCCTTTCATAAAAGTCTCCAAAACCAATTGCCATTACATATGTATATCCGTGTAAAAGGGAAACTCCTCCAGCTAATCATGAATCTACTCCGGAATCCATTTCACCAGACATTGAGAAGATCCATGTGACATGGATGCCTGGATATCTAGCTAGCACTAGGCAAATGCTAGAACGTAGGACCCGTCGCACATATTGCTGTTCTACTGTTCAAAGAGTCACCATAAAGTTGTGAAAACGAGCTGCTCCTCACTTGCTCCCTGTGGGTTGTTGCAGTCACTCTGTCTGTGTTGTTCTTGCCGGCTGAGCTCCTTCTGTATCCCCAGGAGCCGCTCCTCCCACCTCTCCTCCTGGAGCACCTCAGGAGCTGCTCACTCGCCGCCTTCTGCACATGATCTGCCCACGGGGTCCCTCACACGAGCTGCTCCCCCCTCTCTGAGTCTCTGTGGAGTGCTGACTGGCCGCTTGCTCCACCCACAGCTCAGGGGTAGAGAAGCTTGCAGCAGAAGGGGTTTTGGGGACTCAGCCCGGGGACTCAGCTGAGTACTAGACATGTCCCATGCTACTTGGCCGTTATTTGATGTTTACATCGATTGATAAAGGGGCTTGTCAAAATTCAGATGTGTGCAGCATGTCATGGTAAAATGCATTGAAGAACTGCATGAACACACGAGCAGAAATGTAGGGACATCGACAATTCTAGCACGCGGATCGCAGTGGATTTAGTGTACTTTTCTTAATGCCTATTGCAGTGGGATCAGTGTCAACCTGATAGGCTAAGCGCTCTGCAATTTGTTACTGGGCTGTCCCTGGATTATGTTCCCACGCCCATATTGATGGTTCTGGATTACTCATCATTGAAAGTGGGGCACTGGTCCTAGAACATTTCCAGTTCATAATCAGGTTGACAGTTTAATATTGGAGCCCGGTGCATTCCGTACACATTGAGTTCACCCAAGACCTCTTATTGTGTGACGGGAATTCCATTTAGAAAGGAATCGATATGATGTGTAAACGTGTTCTTCCCAGGATAGCATTAGTGATCAATGACATCTACACACCCTTCCCATCCCCACCCCTGTACACAAAGAAATCAATAGATCTAAGCATTCACATAACAGATTCACACACGTAGTGGAATTACAACCATGCACATGGGAATAAGCAACATCAAGTATTAAATTGTGCGGATCCAATTGAATATAATTATATTCCCTGTACCATCGGAGATAAGATGTACTAGTATATGAAAATCAGAGAATAACTATAGTCTGATTCAACACAACAATATTGTTTGTTCAAGACACAGAGTTTTGTCACGGTCACTGTGATAGAGATTGGAAATAAGTATCTACAATGTTCGGCGGATATTTGTTTTGGCACTCTCCTTGTTAATCACGCCTCCATTCATTACGATAGCAATGTAAAACATTAATTCAATCGACCCTTCCAAATTCGCCTTTCTTGGTGAACTGAGGGAAATAATAACCGTGATGTGTAATTCAATAGTCCAGAGCATTTCCATGGTTGGGCTCCCTCGGGAGCGCATTTAATGAAAACTGAAATTAGAAACTTAAAAAGATTTGAACTGGAACTTTCTTGGGGGTTCCCCATGTTGCAGCAGGGGACGTTCATAAATGACGCCACCAGTCTTGGATAAGGGGTGATCCTAAAGTACTAGTACGTCACACAGGAGTGGGTCGAGGGGGTCTTGTACGGTCACCAATGATATAGATCGCGAGGTATGGACAGCGTGACAAAATGTCATCCAACATATATGGATGACATTTTTTATGAATGATCCCTAAGGTGATAAGATAGATGACATCATTTTTGAACGTGCACGCTACATAATATGGGGGGGGGGGTAGGAGACCACTGACCTTTTACCGACGGGTTTGTAAGATGCCTGGTCCCGATTATGTCACCCATTAGTAGACATATTATTGTTTGGAGCATTGTTTAGTCCTTTGACTTAATTCTGTAAACGGTTAATAGTCAAAGGCATCTATGACTAACACTCGTAATTTGGGTGGTCTTCAGCAGCTGGGGCTGGCAGTGTTTGTTATCAAGGGCGTCCAGTTCTTATTGGGGTGGATTGAACTGGATTACAGACACACATACATCACTCTAGTTCTTCCCGGCTGAATATCCGTCAATCAATATCAAGTTCACACAGAATCTGAATCAAGAGCTATATATAATGAGTTTCATAAAACATTCTTCCGGACACTTCAGCATTTACAGAGAATGATCTCATTGTGCACTGAGGAGTATTGGATAGCTTATAATCTCTAAACGTTTTCGACTTACACTATTCCAACGACATAAGCTCAGCTAAATATAGGGTAGAT
The DNA here is from genome assembly GCA_947462335.1 of Harmothoe impar. NCBI lineage: Eukaryota > Metazoa > Annelida > Polychaeta > Phyllodocida > Polynoidae > Harmothoe > Harmothoe impar. Next base: position 61,718,461 of record OX381704.1, read on the forward strand.
TTACCTAAAGTCGGACACATACCTTGAGACGGACACTTGATTTTTTTAGTTATTCAAGCATTTTAAGCTTATCATTTGTGAACTATGTAAAACTGTTATTCTTTCCAAATAACATGCACTAGAAGTCATAGTTTACATGAATAACCTCAAACTGCACTGTCCGTCTCAGGGTATGTGTCCGACTCATGGTGAATCTACCCTAGAGTATAGCATCGTGTCTACGAGTTCAGATACAGATGCTGATATTTTTTTAGGAATGACACGAATATTTGTAAGGAGATAGGGATACTTTTTTGAACTTGGGTGGCGGACTAAGGGTGTGGGTGGGCGGTTCCTCATTGGTTGGTACCAAGACGGGGACTGCCTAAGGTCACACCCTGTCACTTCTAGTTAGTAGCAGCTGGTACATGGGATACATCACAAGGTCACATTTAAAATGACCTCTACAGTAGGGGTCATCTAGTACAAAGTACCATCATCTATGAGCAAGTCCCCCCTCGTGCAATAGTGTGATACTCGCAAGGATCCATAATTATAAATTGATGCTTGGGATTGCCGCAGGGGCGGATCCAACGGATGGGGTGCTAATGGGGTGGGAAAAGAGTATTGTGATATTTAGAACTACAACTCACACTTCCTCTGTGCTTTGGACCCCTCCTCCCAAAAGCAACGGGAAAAAACAACAACAGAAAGGGTTAAGTTGCTATCGACACCCCCTGTACATAGTGGTTGTTTCTGAAATGCATGTACATTGTATATCTTAGTATTGCTGCATTGACCATAATCCAATGGCATTTTCCTCTGTGTGATGCAAGAGACACAGGTCAAAGAAGAGATATAAAAGTGCTAGAAGTAGATATAAGGGATGGTTTCCCGTTCAAGATAGGCCCGGTGGGTATTAAAGGCCTTGTGGGTTGATCCTATGGATCGAGGATTCACCTTCCTTATCGATCCGTTTCAGCTTAAAAGTTCCGTAATGTATCGTTTTCCTTGTTGGAAGGCTAGAGACCCTACTCTGAATTAATTTTACTTAATACGTTTAAATATACGCATAGTAAGAAGTCGACATATCAAACGGGAAACAAATCAGTCAAATTATCACAAATCTAGCAACCGATGGATAACCAAGGACAACCAAAGCTCCTACCACTAATTATATAATTTTAGCAACCTATGTTACGCTAGGAAGTTCTATTCTTAGTAAAGATTTAGAGGCTCCAATAAATAATCACTTCAATGAAAATAAACGCACCAAGCCTCCGTTAGCGCCCAATAGTCTGCCGAAGCCCCTTGTTACCGTCCGGGTGCACGTGCCCCACACGTGGCCAGTATTACACGTGCTTTTGTGCAACTCTTTTCAACCGTGTTTAAGTATGGGTTGGAATGCAGGAGGTATTTGACCAGAAGTAAAAGGCTTAGAAAAAGAGGAAGACCCCTAATAAATCTTCGCGTTTGGGCCGCTTTAGTATATACCATGTAAATTGCGCTTCGTAAGGAATCCTCCGTGGGAATACGCTGGTTTCATCACGGTGTGACACATTGTTGGCAAATTATTGCAGGGATCATAGGATGAATCCGCAATAAGGGATAGCCCTCCAAAGCGATTGGCTAACTGGATAGCTAACTGATCACTCCCGATGAGGATGCGCCGTAGGACAACTCCGACACTGATGGGGTGATCAGCACGTAGTAATGAGCACGTTTGAGTGGTCATTATTTTAGTATTTCTTACATTTTATTATGTCTGAGATTAGTAAACGATTTTGCTCACGAATATGATTGTATTTCTTCACTCAAGGAAATTCGTTTAGAAATACATTTTTACACACGATTACCAAAGAGAAACAGGCTCCTGATCACCTTTCCAGTGCCTCGCTTTGGCGTCACAATGCCCAGAAACCCACCACTGTGGTAGAATCCTTCGTTATAACCCGAGAGAATTGGTTCGTTATATTGTAACAATCAATAAGACATTATCATATATACCATGGATTGGTCATTTGGTAATGTACAACGTCATCGCGCACCAGTCAATTGGGGGCCGATCAACTTTAGCTCATTAACAGTTCATTTATGCTGAATAATGTAGATCTATTAGACTCAGACCCAGCTGCTGCATTCTTGCAGTATAGACCAACAGGCGACACACAGTCATGACATGAAGGAAGTCGTTGTCTACCCCAGGTTTTCTCTAATAATTATGATGAATATCAGTGACATTGCATGACAATGGACAAAGCTGAACGCTAAGCGAGGTCAAGATACGGACTTGATTGGTCTAGACATGATTATAACGACTCCTCAATTGTTTGTTTGGTAATTTACACCAATCTGATTAACGCTCAACCGTCATAATCTACTGTGGGTCCAGACGTTATATGTACATTGTATTTCTGACTTTCTTACCATCTTGATACATGTTCTTTACAAAAGGAATTGAAATTATGTTTGTGGCCATTTTATAAATACGATAGATAACTCCTATCATAAAAGGCTGACACCAGCATGCGTTCTAGGCTAACCAGAGATCTAAGTACGTCATTGGGCTAACAGACAATCTCGATAAGAAGAAACCGTCATCTAATTCTCTAAATCATTGCATATTGAAATGACAATGTCTATCCTCATTGAATCCCAAAGTGGATCCTCATTGAATTCCAAGTTCCACAAGTACTCCTAAACATATTGTACTATACAGTCATCAGTGTAAAGAGGAGTCCCTCGTCCCCAGCTTACAACATCAGCTCGTGTTTGGTTGGCCATGAACCTCTGCCCAAACCCACCCCCAACTGTGTCCAAGATGGGATGCCCGTCTGGGTTGTCAGACGGTCCGTTCTAATACCCCTGCCACGCCCATTCCCAAATACAATTACCACAGGCTGGTTAGACACGTGGGGTAGAGGGGGGGGGGGGGGGTGAAAGGGGTTGTGTTTTGAGTTTGGGTTGACTGGGGTTCTGGATTACAAAATGTAATTACCATAATCAATGGGTGCCACGTGGACAATGTTCCTGTTTGATGAGTGGGTTTAGAAAGGCACTGTGGTGACTGGATCCCCCCCCCCCCCCCTGAGTGCCGGCTCAGTACTGGAGCTGTGTCGACGTGAAGTCATCATATCTGGGTCACACCAGTATATATGGGATTGTCTCTGTCCGACAGGCTGTCTGGGTGTGATGCTAAACAGACACTGAGACAGTGGTTGATATGGAGATATAGGTAACAGATCATGTCATGTTGTATCATCCCTAGACCTTCCATCAGCAAGGGAAACACATGCACCTAAGGACATTTGAAATATGAAGAGAAATTAAGTATTACTAATAATAGTCATCATGGATGCACATAGGCCTATTATACCCATATTCATGATGGTATAGATACGTTGGTCATGAAAAGTTGATACATGTAGGCTAGTATGACAAATGACTTATGAGGAGTGTTCTACAGCATCTTACCCCAAAAGCACGAGAAGACAATTTGTCATATCTCAAACCTTATCAGACGCTATGGGATTTGGTCTAAAATTGCATCTACCAATCTATACTATCTAACCCATGCGATGTCACCCCCAGAATGATCTTCAGCACAGGACTGTTGCCATAGTAAGGCCAAAAAAAATAAAAGGTATGTTTCAGGTAACATGGGCAGAAAGACTAGGGTCGGTAGGTCGGATTTTTATTTTATTTTATTTTATTTTTCTAACATGAAAGTACTAGCCATCCTCCGTGGAAGTTCTAAAAAGGACCCAAAAAGTATACAAATATGAACTTTTCCTCGAAATTGCTTAAAAAAACGTAGGGTCGGCCCTGTTTTGCTAGGATCGGTCGGGTGACCTGAAACAAACCTTTTTTTTTATTTGGCCTAACTATACTCGCCCATCCCCACGTCCCGGCGGGGCCGATATGGTGACCGGCCTATCTGGCACTATCAGAGCTTGTAGGGTGTCATAAGAACCTAGATAACGGGACTGAATGCCCAGGAGGGATCTCCACGGTGCTGGGGTCTGAGGTTACCGCCACCCTGGAGGGTTAGTACTGACCCCTTCTCCATATCTCAGGTTCACCAGGGCCATCCATTTATTCAGAACGGTACTCACAGAAAGATGATCCTACAAAAATTCCTGTCGGTCTCAAGCCCTCATGCATGTATATATGGGCCTATATTCTAAGTTAATTAACTAGATCTGATACCGCTATTTAAATCTACTTTAGCTGTTCATATCTCTTAGACAATGACCAAACAGGATCCTAGAAGGCTAATGGTTGTTTTATGTGGGTTTTTAACACACGTATTTCATTAGGTGTTCAACCATTGGAAGTCGACAAACTCTATGGTCTCAATCAAAAATGAATGCCTACTGTGTTTTTGAATTGGTCCGAATGTCGGGGGCCAATAGGGCCTATCTCTGGTATAATTATCTGCAAGGTTTGATATATAGCTAAAACACGAGAAGGTGTGGCGAAGGTTTGAGGTGGTCCAAGGCGCTGCCTTATGAGATGGTGACATATAGAACGATGGTCATCTCAACACAACCTACATTACACAGGTCAGAGGGTGGCACGTGCCAGGACTGGGTGAGTCTAAAATGTAGACTGGGCATGGTTATCTGTAGTGGCCAGCCCGGTCGTCTGGGGAGTAGCTGCAAGAGAAGAGTCCTGGCCTGAAGAGCACACAAAGGCATTCTTACAGAATAGCGATTATGTGAAATGAGGCATCATTCATGTTTATCAGAAAATAGATTGAGGCCTACGGAAATCATTTGATACAGAACAGTTAGTTTAAATGTCCCAGTGCAGAATTTCTTGACCAAGCACCTCTTCACAGAAGACAAAAAGAGTCGCTCATACAATGACGCCAAACTTCCCGAGGTGGCACTCATAGAATACGCTGACAGTGAACTAACTTTACTAACACTGTACGTATAACGTTGACCCTCTTAAAGGGCCACTCATGTAATAACACTGCGCCTCTTAAAGGGTCGCTCATCTAATAATATTGTACGTCTTAAAGGGCCGTTCATAGAATGTCGCTGACCCTCTTAAAGGGCCGCTCATCTAATAACACTGTACTTCTTAAAGGGCCGTTCATATAATTACGATAACCCTCTTAAAGCGCCGCTCATCTAATAACACTGCACGTTTTAAAGGGGTGATTACGGGGGTGCTTATGGGGCACGAACACATTTTACCTCCACACGCTCTTTTAAGGCCCAGAGTGTCGGTCCTCACGGTCCAACGGGTGGCAATAAAAGTAATCATGCTATAAATTGATTTACCCAGTTGAATCTTATATTTTTGTCTGATACAGTGTGTTGTATTAGTTGTAATTTGTATTTACACCGTGAGCTATTGAAGTCTACATACAACACCTATAGGAACCTGGGAATTTATAGCATTTTGAGAGGTTTTTCCAGTGATATTTTGATTCGCCGTGATGTTTTTCAGTACTTTCCTGGATCCCCCCCCCCAACAATTTCTTGGCTCTTGAGGTCTATAGGGTTGTAGGCCTACTGTTCAGGTAGTTATAGTAAAAAATTTAATGACATACACGAGTTTCTTCAAAACATGTACGGCTCTGTGAGTGGATACCATTCACAACGTCTTAGTATCAGCTCATTGCATGCAGAGGTATTCAGTACTCCCTTGCCACCTTGTGGGAAACAAGTAAACTAACCAAGTCATTGGTGATGTGGCGTCCGTGCTCGGCAGCATGTTCAGTGGTCTAACATATCAAACCATACCCCAAGTCGCTCGCCGGGTGTAGCAAAAAAAGTTTGAACGATTTGATTTTGATATTAGCACTCTATTCTAGCCTACAAAACTGACACACAAAGCTTCTCCATACATTTCTTTCATATAGGCTATCTAAAAGTTGTTTAAAAAGAGGAAATACGAAATGCTGATCCTATCTCTTGAGACCATGTTACTGGAAATCAACCTTTTTTAAATACTTTATTTGGCTTCATATCATCCAGCCAATCAGTCAGATATCTATGGTACGCATAGTCGACTTTGTCACGTGTGTCCTGGAGATAAGTCACGTTTGCTTCCCAAAGAATCAAAGTCGTGTAGACTATCTTAGAATCTGTCCTTGCCGATATATCCATCTTGGTACTGGATATCGTTCTGCATGTATAGGCAATGATGGAAATGGCGACAAGGAAAGCAATGATTGCCATTGACGGCAGTAGACAAGCAGAGGAGGCATTCGATTGTGAGTATTTGGTTCCTTTTATATAGACATCATATGCTATCGTAGATTCACATTACCATGACGGATATGCCATGTAAGCACGCATAAGATAATAATAATGTATGTCTTCTGTCGTTATGACCTTCTTAATTGTTCTATCCTATCAGACGTATATTAGCGTATCATAAAGATCCCTGATGTGTCTGCCGCCTTTGTATATCAAACTGTTTGTAAATAGTCATACATACTATGAGTTAAATAGGTCATTTGATATACAAAAGTACATGGGTCAAAGTGCACAATTTGCCGTGAGTGTTAACAATGTATATGAACCATCATCATAGATAGATCTATACCAATTCAGGAAAGAAAATGGTGGCTTTCCAGATATGGAAGGTTTGACTCCGGGGTTTGACTGACAATAACCCGATTATGCAATTCAATATACGCTATTTAAGGGCTAATTGTCTTGTTACCTTCCTAAAGAAGATGTTTGATGCTCAAATACGTTAAGTCTACACTTTGTTCTGATGTTCTGTTTCAGGGTATTATTCAACTCTTCACAGAACAGAAAACACGGTCATTCTCGTGCATGCTCCAGAACTGCCGACGGTGGCATCATCCCGTAAGTATAAGCATAAGGATGTGTTACAAACGCAAACAATCATATCTATGGTAAAGCATATATAGGGATGTCTGTAAACCATGCCCATGACATACAGTGTGTGTATGCCATGACATGTGGCGTCACTCATGTGACAATGAAACCAAGCTAAATGTTATTGTTTTTCTTGGACAGTAGGGTCATGTAACAAATACATAATTCCGCGCACCAGTTTACATATGCATTGTTTTTCACATTTTGGACCCTGGGTTGTATCGTGTCATCCACGTGATTCATGAATACAAGGATGCATGCATGTACAGGCAGACACAGGTCCTGACTCGTGCAGAACGATGCAAATGTATTCCACTGTTGTGGGATCTTGTGGGATGTAACCTCCCCGTCAAACAACCGTGAAAACAGAGGTCATTAAAATATTAAAAGAGCAATAAACTATAATAATGTTGATCTCATACACAATAACAGCGGCAGGCGCTGTGTGTAGATCATATTCTGTCACATTAAACTGTGTTACACAATGTATTTAGAAGTCTAATCGTATTACAGAAGGACTGTACGTTAACCCTGGTGAAATACAAAAGATGGTTGATAAAGAAAAGGAGGAAACACAATCACTACAGCAGAAGTACTTGGAAAAGTTGGCTGAAGGAAATGTAAGGTTCCACTTTTCTATGAATGTTCAGCAAATACATAATTGGTAGATTCTATTCACTCAGTGCGCTTATAACGTGTCCAGTGTCACACCATAGTCCACTGCAAAAAAGGTGTTTAGATCCTAAACACATTCCTGCCCAGTTTTTGTCCACACAATATGTTACTAAACATGTTTAGACCAATAATGTGTTTAGCTCAGTGCTTAGACATGTAATGTGTTTAGGACAATGAAGTGTTGTGAATTCAAGTGTTTAGAATTCAGGAATTTAGCATATTATTGTGTTTATATGTCAAGTGTTTAAGGATAAAAGTGGTGTGCCCAGAGATGTAGATTATTATCATGTTTAGATATTTAAATTTAAATAAATATAGGCCCTATAACTTTATTTCCAAAAGGTGTCTTGAAGAGACTTCTAGCAGCCCCTCCCCCCCCCCCCCCCCATTAGGGCAATGTGAGCATCACTATTTCACATAGGCATCTACTTTAACATAGACACAACCTTGAGTCAATACAACAGACCTTCAGGGAGGACAATGCTTTATCCATACTTAGAGTTCTTAAAAGAGGTGTCTATGTAACATATATGCATCTTTATTGCATCGTAATCAATGTGATATAGCATTTGACCCTTGAATCCTGCAATGTGTATTATCATCCTTTTGTATCCCATGCGATTTAAGTTAATTAACTCAGATTTAAGCACCTTTAGATCCACAATAACATTTGAGTGGTTGTAGAAAGTACAGCCAACCATAGAGCTGCCATCTGATATGTGTTTGATATACTATGATCTAAACACCAATTTTTCATACTGTTTAAATACTAAGCATCTAAACAAATTCAGTATAACTGTTTAGGTGTTTATAATAAAAGTATTTAATTCCTAAACAGAAGGATTCAAAGACACAAACCAAGTAATATGTTTAGACTTTAAACATGTTTAGACCTAAATATGTTTAAAGCCTAAGAACATTTTTTGCAGTGTAGGTGACGCATCAGAACTGTGCCATGTTGTGTGTTAATGTTCCAGTATCTGCTCATGTTGCTTCATCTGCCATACTTTTGTAGGACCACTAGGGATCGGACTTGATCCCACATATCTCAGAAGAAAATAACATAAGGATAAAATAATGCTATACAAGATGCAAGAGTTTTTCTGAGATTTGTTTTCTAATCGGCTCATTCATAGTAGACCCATAAAATTAAATTAAATTAAAAAAAAGTTATTTCTATACTGGTTAGGGAGTGCTCATTTTTTAACAACAGGGGGGTGGTGAGGTTTCGCGCAGAGCGCGCAAATTCTTTTAATCCCCCCCCTAGAGGGGTCGAAATTCCCCCCCTCTCGCCGGCAGGCCGAAAATCGCGCGTGTTCGCGCCCCTTTGTAGCATAGTAACGCACAGGCTTTTTCCCTCAAAACAGGTTGATTTTTTTACCTCCCCCAAGAGGGATCTAAATTCCCCCCCCCCCCCCCGGTCAAGGGGTCCAAATTTTTACCCCCCCCCCCAATCCACCACCCCCCCGTGGTTAAAAAAATGAGCACTCCCTTATTCAGTCCTGCTAATGATCATATGCAAGATGCTGATAACCCTTATTGACCGCCTCAACACTGTTATTTGACAGGTAGAAGCTCTGTACAAGACCGTCCATGGGAAACCCGGAGAGGTTCTGGTGAAGGCTGCAACTGAACTGGGTGTATCAATGGTCATCATGGGAACGCGTGGTCTGGGGACGGTGAGACGCACCCTCATGGGATCTGTTTCCGACTACGTGGTGCACCACGCACCCTGCCCTGTGGTCATCTGCCGTCGCTAGTGGACATACATAATATACATATACTCATGTTATTGGGAAGACTCTAGACCTATAAATTGGCATGGAGACAGATAGTTTACCAAGAGGTCACTGTTGTTCCTGAGTACATCTTTGTATGTTTTGTTTATTAGGCAATAAATAGGCCTCACATTATGGAACTTGATAAATAGCAACTATCAAACATGTCACATTGTTGCTATTCATTTGTTTACCGATAATTATGTTAAATTTAAAAGGAACAAAATTATGTATGGGATTAGTATTTTGGAATATTAGTAACCCTATCCTTGACAGATAGCCATATGGATTTAAGCCATAATCTACTTGATATCATACTGAGATCTCGGTGCTCATACTGTATATGTAACATCTCGGCGCTCCTACTGTATGTAGAAATATACAAGTAGATATTGAAATAAAGAAAATCAATAAAACACTTCTAGACACTTATTTCAAGGGGAGTATAGCACTCATCTGATCAGTCATGTCGATATGGCGATAAGTCGGAGGTCATTGTTTACATGGCCGTTGACTGGATTATGTAGTGGCCTACATAGATAAGATATCTACCTGAGGGCTATTACACCACGCAGCCACAGCCCATTGGTGGTTTGCTTGCTCTCACCTGGGGATTCTAAGGGAGATCACCTTTGGATGTGTATTGTTATGTATACGTATTGATAACACTGGAGGTCATCTAACTGCAAACAGCTGTCAACACATGATACTGACACCAGCAGATGTGGTGTCTCCTCAGATGGTGATCAGAGCCTGACTGAGGCCTGCACATTAGACTTCTCACTGGCAGAACCACAGGACCACCGTGGAATTTTATAGTTTATAGCACCTGTAGATCACTGGATCAACAGAGGTAAGCGGATATGGACATGTGACTCACTGACCAACACACAAACATTGTCCTTTATCCCTAGGTGGATGTACCTGTGTGGGTTAAAGGGGGATCTGCTTCAATAGTGGGCGATCACCTTTGATAACAGCAATGGCATCAGAGGAGACTGCATTACCATTCTCAACATTCGCCATGGCAGACCATAGCATAGTAACAGAGGGAGGTGATCCTAGTCCTCCATGGCAAAGCATGGACTTACAGAGAGCCACTGCCGAGGGATGCAATGGGCCAGCAGGCTCTATCCAGGGACGTAATGGGATTTCAGACACTGCACAGGGACGTATTGGGACAGCAGGCACTACCAAGGGACGTAATGGGATAGCAGGCACTCTCGAGGAACGCCATGGGACAGCAGACACTCTCGAGGGAAGAAATAGCACAGCAGGCACTACCCAGGGACGTAATGGGATTTCAGACACTGCACAGGGACATATTGGGACAGCAGGCACTACCCAGCGACGTAATGGGAGAGCAGGCACTATCGAGGGACGCCATGGGACAGCAGACACTCTCGAGGGAAGTAATGGCACAGCGGGTTCTACCCAGGGACGCCATGGGACAGCAAGCTTTGTCCAGGGGCGTAATGGGACATCCGACACTGCACAGGGACGTAATGGGACAGCAGGCACTCCCCAGAGTCGCACTAGGACAGCAGGCTCTGTCCAGGGACGTAATGGGACAGCATGCTCCGCCCAGGGTCGCAATAGGACAGAAGGCTCTGTCCAGGGACGTAATGGGACAGAAGGCACTACCCAGGGACGTACTGCGACACTAGGCTGTACCCAAGGAGGTAATGGGACAACAGGGACTGTTCACGGACGTAATGACCCAGGCGACACTACCCAGGGACATAATGCAGGTAATGCCCAAGGAGGCAATGAGGCGGGGGGACTGAGGGCCCGAGCTGCATCTGTCTATGTCAGTGCTAAAGTTAGAGGTAGGGCAATTGTCGTGAACATCAAGCATTCAGTCCTCAGCAGCTTACCTCGCGACAGAGACGATGTTGATGGCTGGACTAAATTGCTGCTGGGATTTATCTACTGTTTGTTCATAGTTCTTGGCCTAGCTGGCTTCTCACTGGGGGTCCTTGAACGTGGCTCCCTACAGACAACTAGACTCACAGAGCCCGTGTTCATGCTGGATAGCGTGGAGGCATTAGAACGGTCCAGTATGATCACCATAGTAGTATCGGTGCTGTTCACACTTGCTGGCTTCCTGGGAGGCTGGGGTACAATGGCGAAGAAGCGTTTCCTCCTGACCGTGCACTACATGGTGTTGGTTCTCACCTTAGCACCTGTCATATACCACGGTTTCGGCCAGGAGGCTGCATCCGGGCTGATTGAATTAAACACTAAAAGCCCAACCATGAGGATTAAACTCACACATGAACTTACCCAGGACTATAGCCTGGACAAGGTGTGTGGTCCTCCAGGGGTGGTGTGTACCACCAAGAAATGGGACACGATACAAGCCACCAGAGGGTGCTGTGGTATCGCGCCTCAGAACGCCAATATCTACCTGGAGACGGACTGGTTCAAGAACAGCACACACGGGGGCACCACTACAGCACCCCGCGTTCCCAAATCTTGCTGCGCAAGAACGCAGTCTGGACGATACGTCAACGTCACACGTTGTCAAATGGCAACGACGGATGTGCTGGCCAAAGAGGCAAGGTACTCTGTGGGCTGTGATGATATGCAGGCCGAAGACTTACGCTCCATGCAGTTGCGGCTGTGTGTCCTGTCGTTACTGTTGGCACTGATTGCACTGCTGCTACTGATATTGACCCTCATTAACAATGCCCCTATGACAAGAGATAGGCCATACCGGTCAAGACAATAGGATGGCATTTAAAGGTGTAAGCCATACTTATAATGATTGTAATGCAACATCACCCGCTTCCTAGTGGCCCTTTTTAAATGCGAAACGCTTGCTGTCCCTCCAGTAACAGTCAGGACTGAGCGAGGACTGGAACTCTGTGCCTTTATAGGATAGGTGGGGGTTTAGGCGTAGGTCGAGGTGGTGCCAGTATGGAGATATGTGTAAGGGCAGTGGCTTAGACTTGGACTCAAATCTAAAGTAGGCATCTAAGATATGCTCTGCATAAGTAAGAGCAATCATGACCATTGGGTAAAAACTAAAGACAAAAGCCTGCCGCCTCGCTTGGCTGAGTTTGCAATACAGTGACTGTCTCACAGTGTGAGAATATATATGCGATGCTTGTTATATATTTATCACTATAATTATATCATGTTTTGTGTTAATTTATTATTCATGCAGGGTCCCATGTGATGCCAGAGTTTCACAAGAGATCATAGAATAATAGGTCTATCTTACCAACGTCACAAGTTGTTAAATGGTGATGGTGGACGTGGAGGCCAAATGGGCACGTTCTTGAAAGGCTGTGATTATGTGCTGCAGAAGACCTCGATCCGCGTCATTCAATTGTAGCGTATACTGTCGTTACCGTTAATAAGTATGTGGATTAAACTATAACCCAATTTCTTCCCTGATGAAGCCCTTACCAGTCCGGATGAAAAATCCGATTTTCCATCTGGACCCGACCAGTGCTTGATCAGGGAAGAAATCGGCTATAGTGGGATTCACTCTTCAGTATATATTATAATACTGATTGCGCTGCTTGCCAGAACCGGTCAAGAAAATAGAATTTCCCAATATGCCTTGGCCTATATATCATTATATAACATGTTCCAAGGGTATGCTTAGAATGGACTGTGCTTAGATCCAATGGTGGTCGTTGATAGTTACACCTGGACCCTGAGGTCATTAGCTATACTGTTTGCCCTTTATATACATGCAAATGGTTTTGACACATCATTATGTCTTCATGATAATCAGATTATCATGAAGACATAATGATGTGTCAAAACCATCTCAGATTCTGAGAAATAAATCCTCTACTGGATCGGAGTAGAAGCAATTTAACTTTATACATTCTATAACGTTTTGATTCTACCATTACGAGCCATAGCATTTGTGAAAGACAATGTTAGAAACTGCATGGTTTCCAACAGGTTTGCTCTGAGTATGTTATAGTTATAATGAAACATTATAATGAAATATGTTTGATCAAGTGGCGTTTGGGTAAAGAGTGTCTGTATAGATACCCCATCATGACTCAGTAATATAAGGAAGACACACTATGTTGAACACGAACTTTTGACTTTTTCGTTTTTGACACATGTACTTCTGTTTAGAATAAAGACAGTGAAATGGTGCATGGTGTGTAACGGTAAAACGTGAAGCTCTATGTCGATCAAATAAATCCGTCTAAAATCGTGTTATTGTTCATACTGGTAATCGCATTGATACATTAAATGCCCCAGAAAAAAGGTATAATATTATATTCTACTTTTGAATGACAGTTGAAGCACTTTTTACATAAACAGAAATAGTGATCGTGCATGTTGTTCAAATCTAAAACGGCTGTCTGAACGTATCAATACTATCATCCCTTTATACGCGAGGGTTTTTAAGTATAGACCCTGGATGGTGTTTCTCCACAAATTTGCGGACCTCCGCAAATTTGCAGACGGCCGCAAATATATTTATGGAGCTCCGCAAATATAGGCATATATGTCCTTTTGGTACTTAAGCATACAAATACGGACCTCCGTATATATTTGCGGACATCCATATATATTTGCGGAGCTCCATAAATATATTTGCGGATGTCCGCAAATTTGCGGATGTCCGCAAATTTGAGGAGAAACAGGATCCTGGGCGCTGTTTCTCCACAGTACGAACTTTCGCAAATTACGGAAAACAAATTCCGTATTTTGTGGACCGAATAAAAATAATAAATAAAATCGTTTTAGGTAGTTATACATACAAATATGGACGTCCGCATGATATATGGAGTAGATAAGTAGAAACAGTTTCGGCCAATTCCGCAAATTGCGGGCGTCCGTATACTTTGTTGAGAAACAGCACCCTGGGAGTATAGACGTCACCAAGTCAAAGTGGTATACACAACAACTTGTTTGTCTCAAATTCGCTACTTTATAATTATATACCTATACATGCAAAGGTCATTACCATGAATGTTGTGTTTCAAAACAAGGTAGAGTCAATTCGGTTCAGGATAGGTATAGGCATGAACGTACCTGTGGGCCGGTGGGAGTCAATCAATCGATTGGCTGATCAATCTGGTGATCAATATAAGGGTGGGGGTGCCAACAGTCATTTCCTCCCTTAAGTACATGGTACCCACCAGCCACCCCTCCTCCAGTACCCGACGTCAACTGACCACAGAAGCCGACCAGGCACCGACTGATGAACAGGTGAGTCTTAACAACATTCTCACACAGCTCATTCACAGTTATTGTGTACCACAGGTCTATATCTGGTTTCATACTGAACCATATCAAACCCCAAGCTGACCCAGTGTTTGTTCAGGGTAAACAGGTATAACTTCCTCAATAGACTGCTTGCTTCCTGAATATACTCCTGGGTCCGCAGTCAGCTTAGGGCTAACACAATATATAGCTATGGTTGAGATACTGATTTTAGTTTCTTGAAATCGGTATTACGAGTTGACCTATCGTAATGATGATTAAGCCTATAGTAGTTTAAAAGAATGTTTTAATTCTTTCCATATTTTTCGTTTTCCCCTTTACAAAGGTATTATTATTCCCGTGTGCATTGAACGAATAAGAAAGTTTTACAAAATTAGGGGTTAATACACATTGGTGTGGCAATACATATTAAACACACTTTCATTTGGCTACAGCCGTAGCGTTGGGTTTATAGAACTCACTACTAAACTCATTAAAGCGGGCTAAAAATACTTAAATCCATAACTATGAAAAATAGCAACATTAATCAACCCAAACGTATCACACAGATCTAGTATCTAGTATCTTGGGTCATGACCAGCAGGCTGTGTGGCAGGGGTGATACATAATTCTGTATGATAATGTGTCGTGTGTTCATGTACATTTGCAAAGGGGGGATGTAAGGAAGGGTATAAGTATCCTGTTATGCTTATGAGTTCTACTTAAAGTGGTGCTGAGATTGATGTCATGATGGATCTCAGACCACTGTAACAGTCAGAAACCAGCTACCCAATTTTCCTCATACAGACCCACACTGTCCTAGCCAGAAATATCCAAAATATCAGGGCCATTCTATAAAAGCTAGAGTTTAGCAGGTTTAATACGCGCCAGAGAGAATTGTAGTAGTGGGAACATTGATCCGTAGTCATGGGAGATAATTGGCAGGCGATCAACAAACGAGCACTTCACGGCTAGACCGAGCTGCTCCTGTGGATCAAGTAGCCGAGCTGCTCTCGTCTACAAGTAGGTAATAGGACTATAGTGAGCCGGGGGGGGGGGGGTGGAGTTCATACCCGCTGCAATTACATTGTACTGGTAGATACAAGACACATATACTTTCAAAGTGAGATAGACCACAAAGATATCATATGGTCTTTTTAAAATCATTTAAAATTTAATCCTCATACAATTCAACATGGTCTTCCAAGACTAACTTCCTGGCTGACCCATAGTGAACTGAATTCTAATCACAATTTTTCCGCAATTCATAATACGGCGACATGTAAATAGTTTTTGTAAAAATTAGAAAATGGAAAGGCATATAGTAATCTGGAAAATAGGGGTAGAATTGCCATTGTTTTCTTTTGTTTTTGAGAGGGTATGGGTTATGGTTTAAATGTCTGTGTTTCGAAGGAAACGGCACCGTTTGCATAAAATTTCCAAGATGTAATTTTTTTCAAAAAGGCCATCTATAAGACTATATTGAAGCTTGTCTTGTGCCCTCCTTTCGTAGTCCTGCTCCCACTAACTCTTGTTTTCCCACTTCTTCACCCAAAAGTTCCTATCTTACACTGTCACCTAAAGAAGGACCCTGATGAGTTGCTCTTGCCTGTCTGAAAGATCTTTGTAGGTCTGGAATAATGTTTTTCTTTTGGGAATATTCATGATGACTTTCCATCTAAATAATGATAATATGGCTGGCTTCTTCGTAATCACTCCTGTATATAACTATAGTGATTAGCATAGCTAAAATCGGTTCCTTAAGTACAATTTAGCCTTTATTCGCCACTGGCGATTTGGCGAGTGACTAGCATGAAACCCTGCATCGTGATATCAAATTGAAGGGTTTGGAGTGGCCTTTAGAATATTTGCAGAATGAGATGGATGTTCTTCGCTCTGCTGATTGGATAGACTGTCCATTAACATCTACCTCGTGAATCGCTAGCCTTAGGGACATGGGAGAGGGTGCAGATGAAAGCTAATTGTAAGGACTACCAGCCTGATTATTATAGATAAGGTCATTTCCAAGAACTTTTTTCAATTTTTTGAAATTTGCCTTTCCGCTGAAATGACAACACACAGGCAAATATCAGAGTCGGCCAATGTCGCCAATACTACTCTCATACAAGGGTCAGGCACTGCTGGACTATAATAGATGGGTCAAGGGCCATTCTAGTGAGGGTCAGGCTAGGCTGGACATTCAATAACAGGCTGGACTTTGGCAAACTTGCTTGAAAGTCTGGCCATGCTGGGTCCTCATGCCACAGTCTGACAATGCTGGACTCTTGCAGGCTGAAAGAGACTCTCCCCAGAGTCCAGCATTGCCAGACTATGCCATGAGGATCCAGCATGGCCAGACTTTCAAGCAAGTTTGCCAAAGTCCAGCTTGTTATTGAATGTCCAGCCTAGCCTGACCCTCACTAGAATGGCCCTTGACCCATCTATTATAGTCCAGCAGTGCCTGACCCTTGTCTGAGAGTGGTTTAGGCGACATTGGGTGACTCTGATATTTGCCTCTGTGAAGGCCACGATATATGTGTCCCATTTTTCCTGATCCAATTATAGAAAATGTCATTGGGCTTGAAATTTGGTGACCTTTGATTTCTTCTCAAGGTCATTTAATGTCCCGGACAGGACATATCCTCTGAAGCATTGTTTTGACACATCCAATACGTACCAGTAGCAAAAGGGATCGTAGCAATTCGTGAGAATATGGAAGCCAATGGAAATAAGATGGTGCAAAGACCTGTGCTAATAACCAAAAGCTGATGTCAGGCTAATGGGGGTGAGAGGGTTAAAAGATAAGACATTCCATGTAGACCTCTACCTACCGCGTTTAATGTTGCATGAAACACGTCATTTATTACATTTAGCATGCACACTTCCTCTGATTAAAAAAAACATAGGGTGGGTAGAAGACGACCATTTATGTGGTCTCATCTCAGAGCATGTATAGATCGGCCTATATGTCGACAGTGAATTATCGATTAAACAGTGCCGATGCTGCCCTCCTTTGTTTCCAGCCGAACCCCTTTGAGACCATATTTGGATAGAAGCCATACTTCCCCAATTGAAATGCATCTTAGGAATTGAGCTGGTCGATGCGTGACTTCCAAGGCGGATGTTTCAGTGGCCTGCTATCCCTGATTACACTACTTCCTATGGTTGGATGCCTTCCAAGTTTTGTTTTGGTTACGCTGCATTTGGCAACAAGAGGAAGGGGTGCAGTCGGAGTGCATTAATCGCACGTAGAGACACCGTTGCCCCGTAACGGTTAGCCATGGCTGTTCTTTTGGGAATTAACAATGGTAACCCCCGGGTGGGGAGACTAAGTAGTCACCAATAAAATAGAATATATTATACTTTGAGTTTACATGAGCCAATTGTTGGAATAATTCATGATGCTCTTGTTCCACTACCCTGCAAAGCACTCTTATAATATCTGACTGATAAAATAATTGTAGGACCACCAGGCGGTACGTACACCAATTTCCCAAGGGATTAACGTTACATTTTGACCCTCTTGCGGTACTTTGCAGACCTGACATCTTTGTTGGAAACTCTTTTCTATTTTCTACTGTATGATTTCTGTAGGCCTCAAACTGTATAAATTATCTTCACAGATGGAGGAATCAGGACAATAAAACGTAGTGTGCAGTAAGAGCATTACAAAACTGCAATATCAGGATGTGCCTGGCCATACAGCACAATGTCTGATTGCCTCAGGTCGTCATGATGTCGAGGCCCGGCAGTGCCGGAAGTAATGCCAGGCCGACGTCTGCGGGAAGTGACGTCAGCCTGGACAATGAACTTCCGGTCCTGTTTCCCAGCATCTTTGGACTGCAGAGGGAGCGCAGCATCGTAGGTATGTGTACATAGGGCATTGCATACTGGTATAGAACTGGGTGATGATGGCAATTAGTTTATTCATATAATACCTTATGGCTATTTTGTACTGAAAATATTTTAAAATGTTGGCCTTTATGAGACTTTACGCTTAGATATGGTGGGTTAAGTTCGGAAATGTTATGAGAAAACCAACTAATCCGATCAAATGTACTTCTAAATCTAACTATTCTATTCTAGGTGATCCCTGGCAAGTTGACAATCAGGCTATTCGCCAACTGTCCGGTGTAAGTTTACTTTGTAGAAGTATTTAAATGGATACATATGGAAACATTTAATGGGAAATTAAATTTCGGTTTTGTAGGGCAAAATGCATGCAGCTATAATATTCAAGTGACACATTAATTATAACGGAGCACTTTATGGAATGCACAGTTTCTTACAATGGTAGGCCTACGTTAGAAAAAAGTTTCTTACGTCAAATAACTGAAATCACGTAACATTTCATAGGCTGCCAAAAGGGGAAACCTGCCCAGGTTGACCAGCGCTCACTCACGACTTCCTGTCGGGGATGGAAAACGAAGTAACTCGACCATGGGACCTCAACAAAGCCACCCCACTCCTGCTAGACTGGAGAGGTAAACATAATCAGTTATCCAGGGTGTCATTTACAATGGGTGTCAATTGGGTGAACATAAATATAACGGTCTATAAACATGTTTCTGCGATACTATATCAAAGGGTATCAGGTCATTAAGAAAGTAATTTTCTGTACTTTGTCCTGGATGTATTGTTGTTTGTGATTACTTAAGTTTCAGCCATTGATCTATGGTTCAATGGCAACCCAATGAGTAATTTATATCAAAGGAGGGATTGTCACAAACGATGCATTTCTACTAATCTTTTGATGAGAGACATTTTACTTCCGACCTTCATTCAAATCTTCCCTTTCTACAGCATGCCACGAAGCCCCAAGGTCAGGGAGATGCACATTCATATGCCGAATGACTTCCCCGGTAAGAACCTTCTCAGAGAGGACTTTGTCATAATAATATCAGAGGAATTTGCCTCTTTTTGTGCCGGTACACAGTGCACTCTGTACAGACCTCGACAATTCGGTCTTCAACTATCCGGCGGCTTTTTAATCTTTTTAATCAGGGACAATTCTGTACAAACTCTGGTAGATTCAACTTCCGGTTGTGATTTGCCTAAAACCGGGGTTGTCCGATTATCGAGGCTTGACTGCGGTATACCTGTAATTGTATAATTCTGAGAACAAAACCTATATATTCATAATTGTACCTCAAGTCGAAAAAGGTGTGTCACAAGCAACCGACCTATAGTTAAAATATTGGCCCGATTTCACTGGATTTAGAATAATCATATAGGATTTTTAAATGAAACAAACAATGTATTTTTGGCCATTTTAAGCTATAAAACCAGTCAAATTGCAATTCAATAGTCAATATATTGTTATCTGAATATCGATTTCTAGCTGCTTTATGAAAATTAAAAGAAAACATAATCTGGCTATATATATCATATCCGATAACCCCAATTTTCAGATCAAGTTGCCTTTTTTGGCCTGTGGCAATTATCACGATTTCTCTTTCAGTTCTCCCTAGTATATCACCTGATAGGGCAACTAGCCCAGATGGGTACATTGACATCCAGAAGTCTAGTTTTGAGGACATGGGATCAGTCAGTGCCAACGAAGCTCTCGTGCTTCCCCGAGACTCCACCTTTGGTTCCAACCTCAGCCTCAACAGTCACGGATCAACTATCCACAGCTCCCCGGACCTCACCTCGGCTGTAGGTGAGCGGTTTGACACTGCTTCCGTCGGAAGTCTCGGTCAGACACTGCGTGTGGCCTCACCTGAGACCCAGATGTCCGGTTCTCGGGACGCCGGTCGGCCGTCTTCGCCTAGCGGTGGTGGCAGCGGTTCCCGGTCCTCCAGTCCACACCCACCGATGCGGCCAAGGACTAGGTCGGCCACCAGGAGGCGACAGCAGGAGCAGGAGAGACTGGCCAAACAGAGGCTGGAGCAGGTGGCCCTAGTCCTCCAGGGTTGTTGCCATGGTAACCTTCCAGATGGACCTTCCAAGCAGGTGAGGCTGTACCTGAGCTCAACTGGCAAAGGTGAGTGTCCAAAGCCGTAGGAGAGTAGAAATTAAGGCCACTCAAAAAAAAGTAAACTGGTTTCTCATCACCGCGCGCATCATGAAAATCATGATTTTGGGAAAACTTTCTTTTTTTAGATTATCGATGAAAAATATGTCAAAAGGTGGGCAAATATTGGCATATTTGGTATCAAATTAAAGCTTATACTGTCAGTAAGCTAGTAAAATGTGAAAATCACTCGCGAAAAGTCTAAATTTCCCTAAGCATTTTAATACCTGAGTTTAAAAAAAAGAAGGAATAATAAAACACCCTCATCACATCTTTCACTGCCGGATGATGAGAAACAACTTTTTTTTTGAGTGGCCTAAGTGCATTTATAAGCGGGGTGTATCTGATTCAGGTGCTCAATTCCAGAAAAGCGAATAATTTTAAGACTATGTCTCTGTATTGTATTGGTAGTAGATACGGTGTATGACTGGTATGACTGGTGCAATATGTATATCTGTATTGATTGGCAAATATGTATGTACCGCAGTCCATAATGGTAATATGATCGCACACAAGCATATAAACGCTCGGGTAGACATTGTTCTAAGAAGAACCTGAGACATGAACAATAGCAGGGTTAACTTAAATAGTGGTGATATACATATACCTGTGTGTTGCTTACACACAGATATGGTGGCGGAGATCCAGCATCTGGAGGCTGACGTGTTTCCCAAACTACGGAAGTTTTGTGATGACCTTGATATCGACCTTGTCTTCGTTGACCTTCATTCCAACGATACTGAAGATGACAAAGAGACCTACCTACGTCGACTTCAGCTCCAGGAAATTGCGAACTGCCAACGGTCCATAGGACCTTCTTTTGTCGTATGTATGGAGCAAATACGTGCCTGTACTGCGACCCTCCTTTCCACATACTACTTACAACATTTCCATATACTACTTACACACTTGTCTATATACTACTTACATTTCCTACTGACACACTTTTCGCTATACTACTTGCCGTCATTTCCTTACACTGCAGTCCAGTGGACATAGAACGATTAACCAGCATTGCAAACCGGTTAATCAACATTGATCAGTTGTCAATGCTGATTCACTTTTTGTGACCACTGGGATGTGTTTATTATCCGCCTTATAACCGTTGCTTTACCATGTCTCTCCACTACTTACCCAATTATCTTGGTCAATGTTTTCACACAGGCCTACGTATAGTATACGTATCCACCCAGTTCTTTGAACATAATACATTTACAGAACAAATCCCATGCATGTTTCTGTGATATAAATTGTAATATTTTACATTTAGCTGTTTCTTGGTAACCACCCTGGAGTAC
Organism: Harmothoe impar; assembly: GCA_947462335.1. Lineage (NCBI taxonomy): Eukaryota > Metazoa > Annelida > Polychaeta > Phyllodocida > Polynoidae > Harmothoe > Harmothoe impar. The sequence goes on from OX381704.1 coordinate 61,740,266, forward strand.
GTCTGCTGCCAATGTCCATCTCACAGGAGGACTTCAAGCTCCTCCAGGCAGTCATGGAAAGGGACAGCCCGGAGGATGCCCGACTGCTTGGACTCTACTACCAGAAGGACGAGAATTGTGTGCCACCCGTGTACGTTCTGCTGGTGAGTAGGGACCGACATATCAACACGATAGCACGATGGTTCATAGATCTATTGTCAACATGGTTGGTATAGATATATGTATGTGACCCGTGTGCATACACGTTTTGGCTCGTATTCTTTTGGTTTTGTCTCCGATGTTGCTGATGAAGTTTAAAAAATCCTTCATTGTTCACAATGTTTTGGGGTGTGGTGCTCTTCACTGTAAACAGTAAACCAAAACTTACCATCATTTCTACCATAGGCCTATGTACACAAGCAGTAGTTTCTACTGTTCGTGTACACTAGCACCGTAGTATTTACTGTAAAACTACAGTAGATATTTTACTGCAATTATAATAACTTTTGTATTCTATATAAAATGATACTGTGCATTATTTTGATGATTCTCTTTCTTCTCTATAGAGTCTCGGGGAGGTTGATAAGATCATTGGAGATACAGATGCTTCCTGGCAGGACACCAAAGAACGACTTCAGACTCTGATCACTTCTGCTGCTGAAATGGCGCATGCCCAGGGAATGATGTCTGATGAAAGTATTCAACAGTTTAATATATCTGGTGGGTAGTTTACTCCTTAGAAGAACCATGCCTTCACATCCCATTTACAACATAATTATGCTATGTCCATCTTCCATTGACGTCGACCCTGACACTATTTGACAGGATAAAATAAAGTGCATAATGGTTGACTAACTGACAGGACTCTAATATCATAATATATTATCATTTGAATAGACCCCAATCAGATTTGCTCTAAGATATTTGTTTATTGTTTGAAGAATGAGAGGAAATGAGTGAGATATAATGGGAATGAATAGGTCTGGTACATTCAATGAGTACTCCTAATTACAGTATAGCAGCGCATTTCCTGCGCCAATGATGATATGCTTAAATTAGCTCTATTCTTAACCATTAGCTAGTCAATGTAATTACATTAATTTGTTTTGTAGTTCTGGAGTCTGAGGTTCATCATGGGATGCTGAAAAACAAAAACACAAGGCGGTCTTCGTTGGCATACCTACGCGATCTTGAGGGCCTTCTCGATGACCTCGACAACCCAGAGGCTGTGAACTACATTGATATAGAAGTCAGAGGTAAAAGTAAGATACCAAACAATAACAGTGCCAACCTCATTCATAACATGAAGGGGATGGTGATACCTGAGGCAATAGCAGAGAACCATATTCACACCTATGCTCCATGGTGGCAAGTCAATGGTCTTGAGCCAGAGCACTGTCAACACAATGCCAACTATATCACATTGCTAGAGCGCCATTTCATGGCCGATGTAAAACGCATTGTAAGTCATGGTGTCAAACACAGGAACAGTGACTGGGCAATAATTGACAGCGACCTACGTTTATTGTATGACGAAGTAGTGCAACATACGGATTACGCCTCGGCCACAAGCAGAGACTATGTTGACTTCAATGGGAACCTTTCCAAAGCAACTGACATGCTCACGTCAAAGATGGAAACTCCAGTTTGTGTCGTTGGGTCGGAAGGAAGTGGAAAATCAACTCTAATTGCTAAACTCGCATGTGATATCAAAGTTCTGGTGGATAAAGACTGTGTATGTGTCACAAGATTCATCCGAGCAATGACTCATAGACAATCCCTGAGATCTGTTTTGCTCAGTGTCTGTCATCAGATATGCAGAGCCTACAATCTTAGCCGTCTATCTAATCTTGAACATGAAAACATATACTCTCTTTCTCTTGCATTTCAAAACCTGTTAACAAAAGTGTCAGATGTTATCAAGAATGGTGCCCCACAAAAGACATTGTGCATCCTTCTTGACTCAATTGATCTCTTACAAGACGATCAAGAGAATAAACTCTGGTGGTTGCCACGAAAGTGTCCGACGGGCATAACTATAGTTGTTTCCATCACAAGAGAAAGTACAGAAGAATTAAGCAAGGACGGATATAGCTGCATAGCACTGACTCCTTTAACCAAAAGCCAAGGGGTTGAGTTTACAAATGCCTTACTTCAGAAACAGGGGCATTCACTCAACCAACCTCAGGCAGAGCTTTTGTCAAGGACAATTGGTGATGCCACCGAGCTACCTGTCCTTCAGGCAACTCTGGTCGCAAGGCAAGCTTCAATCTGGAGGTCCTATCACAAGCTAGAGGATCTATCCTTAACATGTGTGATTAAGGACATGTTTACCAAGCAGATACTGGAGGCTGAGAAATGCTTTGGTGCTGGGTTGGTGGCACATGTGTGTGGATATATTACAGCAGCATGCGGCGGTATAGGTGAGACAGAACTTGTGGATGTCCTTTCAAGTCATGAAGAGTTGAGAATGGAATACCGTCTCACTCTCAACGTACAATCTGCGATGCTCATAAGACTAAAGTGAGTACAATATATTACTTGGCCCTACCAATGCTATATAGCTCTCTGATAATTGAGAGCAGGGCAACATTCCTTAGTTCTGTGGAAATTTCCCTTGTGAACATGAACATGGCTGTTACATATTTTGAAACAGTATTTCCGGAATCTGGTGTATCATGCAATTGATATTTTCTCAATTACATTTCTAAATTGTATGTGAATCATTCGCGTTTTGGATCTGCTGTGCATATATGAAGTAGGATGTGTAGGATATCATCTATGTAAGCAATAAGTATAGGTACACAGTAGAATCTACTTTAGTTTTACGGTAGAACTGTAACTCTACAGCACATTCTACTGTATACCTTCACTAACTATTTACAACTGTTAACAGTGTTATGATAACATTTTGTTTCATTTATCATATTTCATGTGGTAATTATCTATTCCAGAGAGAGCATTGAGATGTTCCTGTGCAGGACACTGTACAGGGGGCAGACATACATATCATGGTCACATGACTGCATCAGAAAGCTGGTAGAAAGTCATTATTCCTCAAACAGTTTACCAGAGTTTCACACAGCCATGGCAGAACTCCATATGAACCAAATTCAACTATGTGCGGACAGCAAAGGTACCTTCCACCAACAAACTGTTGATGGGAATAAAACGTCCATTAAGCCAAGTAATATTAACAGGCGGTTCAGTGTGTTACCATCCTACCTGAAAAACTCTGGGAAAGACCTGTTAAAATCTAAGGAAAGTGTGTTTTGTAATTTACCTTGCATAGCCTTGAGACTGTGGATATCCTCAATTTATGATCTGATAGAGGATCTAGAACAGCTAAAGCTCAAAGATGAGGAACTTTCAGAGATTTGTAACTTGCTGAGCCGAGGGAAGAATATTTTCTGTTCTGAAGTGGGTGAGACCTTTGAGATGGTTTTGGTTCAGTTGGCTGCGTTCATTAACGGGTCGATCTCAGAAGAAGGAACCGAGTCCCCACACCTATTACGATTATCACAGCATTCCAAGACAATAACACAAAACCAGTCTCCAGTGTCACATTTGTCTCCTGTGTTTCCATACTGTCTCCATCACCATATCTATAGTACCCACATGTTGACAGCATCTGATCTGACACTCCATTCAGTCTCTGAGAGGGTTCTTGTAGTCACCAGAGACACAAGCACAGGTGGCGTTAGTATCGTAGACCTGGAGAGTATGATGCCCATTCGCCAGGATGGTCTATTTTCACCGGATTCGAAAGGAGAGGACGACGCCCAACGCCTAATTGTGTCCCAGGATGGCTCTCATGTTGTGATATATGAAGGGAATATGGTCACACTGCAGCATCTTATCTCTGGGACCATCGTCCAACAACTGACCTTGGACGATGATGGGGAAGTCCCATCTCTTAAACAGATCCTGCTATCTGCTGACTGTGCTACCATTGCCATGCTAACAAATGAGGATACTCTAGTAACACTTGACATCAGCACAGGTGAGGTTAAAAGGCGGTATCCCATGCCGGAGTGTGATAGGAAGGAACCTCATCAGGATCAGGATAACACCATTGGAAGTTCAGGTATTCCGACACGTGGAGACAATGAGACAAGTCAAATAAACACACAGAGTGAGCAAGCCACAGTCGATACAGATAGAACCTCTTCTGTTGCTTCAACATCGAAGATTGAAATATGTACAGAAGAGACTTTGATACAGGACCGATCCAGAATAGCAGATATCCAATTTTCCCCTGACTTCTCCATGTTGACTATGGTAGAGGAATCAACTGGATGGTCAGTGGTGGTTTGGGATTGTAAACAATGGACCACTTCGTCAAGGATAAACCTCGGAACTGAAGCCTGTACAAACACATACTTCAGCCCAGATTCGTCCATGTTTGTGGTTGGGGTCAGACCTTCAGCTTATAAAATCATCAATACGAAGAGTAATACCATACAGCACACACTGCAGTCTGACAGTCAGGGGTTCACTCAGCACCAACAGAAACCCTGCACACCATGTTTCAGTCAGGATAGCAGACTGCTGATGGCAAGTACAGGACATGCCACTGTAGCCATCGTCTGTACAGAAACAGGGAAACAGAAACAAACCTTGCAGACAGAGCTCTGCACAGCATTGCATTTCAACCCCGATAGCACATTGGCCTTTGTCGGTAGTTCCGATGGCAGGGTCACTATTTGGGATGTAATAAGTGGAAGTAATGTCCTGAGCATAAGCTGTGGTCAACAAATAGAAAAGATGTATAATCACAGCAGAGCAGGGGACAGTTTTCTATATACTGTTACCTCAGATGGTTGTCTGGATGCTTGGTGCCTGACACATGAACTTGATAAGCTCAGAACTAAGAGGTTGGATGTCCTCAGTACCTCAGGTGGACAGGATCTAAGAAAACTCAGCCTTCATGAGGCTGATTTACATAAGGCTACACATCAACTTGACATAGACCTTATAGGCTCATATACAAATGACAATCATGAGTTATTCGCACAACCTAGAGACATGTCTAAGCCACATACATCCTCAGCAGGTAAGAGCTTTTTTTATATCATGAAAGGCAATTTGGCAAGGGGTATAGACACTAATGCTGACCAGGGGGCGCTTATCTGTGCTATTGGGTATATGGGCTCACAGTTTTCTTATGAACAACATTCCTGTCGGCCGGGAAACTCTTATAAATAGCATAGGTGATTTTGTCTTGAATTTCCCCAGTCACTTAACATAATTCATAACGTTCCAACCGTTCAGATATCAGGACGGGTGTCTTCCATGACGTGCAGCTGTCTCCAGATGGACGTTTTGTCATCACCGCCCACCGTCAGGAGGGTATCCAGATATGGGACGTCACGACAGGACGGCACGTCACGACAATAGAATGTACAGATGTTTGGAGAATACTCATCGCAAATGAGGGAACAACTCTTGTATGTACAACATATACAAAGCAGTTAATGGTAAGTTGTATTATAATACTATTAGACAAATGGACTGGGGCTTATTTCTCAATTTTGGACGATTTCCACACTACAAGAACGATATCAGTAGGGTCCTGAATCGTAGTAGATGAATGTTTATGTGTTCTAACCCCAAGCATACAATGTTGATAAATAAGCTATTTGAGTATGCTACTGTAAACGTATTTTATTTCGCGCTGTACATATTTTCGCGATTTTCGCGGATTTTAAAATCCGCGAAAATATGTACAGAGCGAAAATTTGTGATATGTAGTTGTAGGTATACCATATGTCAAAATCTGCGAATTTAAATCCCAGCGAAATGGTACATTTGATCAAATCCGCGAAAATTTGTACCAGCGAAAATATCTACGTTTACAGTATTTAAGCCGTGGTGGTACAATTTAGGCAATTTAAAAGCAGTCCAGTGTTTCTATTCAGTCTGAGAAAAATAATCGCTGACAACATCAAAGAACATCGGCCTAATTTCCTCATTTGTATTATATCATATAAATGTCTTTTATACATCAAACCTAGTTCTAAAATGACAAAATCAGAACCAACCTGCATAATGCTCCATCTTCCATCTTTAGCTATACTCACTGGAGAGGGACCGATGGCAACTGGTAGACCGACTCAGAAACCTAAGTCACATTGCTATGGACTGTGTCTGTGTCAGTACAGATTCCAGAACACTAATCGTCCTTAGACAATGTGACATACCTCCAGGTAAGGTACTTATACATCACAGGTAATGAACATGGAAAAGCGTGACACTCAATGTTGGCTGTCAGAAAAATCAACAGTATTGCTCTTACTGTTCAAAGGGAGTCTATAGTCAGCTAAACCATTTCATTTTGCAATCATGTATAGCATTCCTTCACCCCTTTTCAACGAACTGATTGATCTCATTCACATTACTTCCAGATGATATCGACATCTACGCCATAGACTTAGTAACCTGTCACATCATGGCCCACTTTGTGATGAAGGTTGATGTGGAACCGAGTAGGATCCCCAAGATGTCGGTGTCCCTTTCCCAGGACCATGCCCACCTTGTTACCTGTCTGACTCGTGGGTCAGGCCCATTGTGTAACCTGGTGGTTTGTGATCTGTACAAGGAGGTAACCATCACCCTGCCCAGCTGGGCCCGCAGCAGTCCATCCCCGCTGGTCAGTGCCCGCAGCAAGGCAGTCACCCCAATGGGCATCCATGTGGAGGACTTTGGAGGGACTAGCTCTCAGACCAATTTCAAAGCTTCAACTCCTAGACTGGGCCAAGAACTGAGTGGCAACAACAGTCTTCTCTTTGTACCAAATGAAGCTATAGAGAAGGTGGAGCATGTATATCCAACACAACCAGCAATGCCACAGGGCACAACTGATGTTGAGGTCAGCAACCAGATGTATGAGGGCATTGTGATTAACGTCATTGAAGATGAGAACATTGGGAGTTTCAACGGCGCTGAAAATCTGCCCCCGAGGACAGGTCTCCTGGGAGGTGGGTTATTTGCAGAGGTAAGGGGCGATCACTCAGATGCCGAGGCCATGTTAAGGCATTCTGATACCCTCAAAACCAGTTCTGACCCTCACCAAACCAACCAAGACGTAGTACTTCCAGCTGATCAAGTCCAGGACAACCTCAAGCATGATTCCCCCGTTCAAGAACGCCCTGATGAGGCCCCTGCGGAAAAGGAAGGCCATAATGGACGCACAGAAACGATTGGAGCCCTGAACGTGGAAAGCGTGCAGGATGAGACAGGACAAACTGACATCAAAGCAGAGCAACAAGTAAGGAGATACAGTGAAGATACTACCCAGGACATACAGGCTCTCCAGGAGGCACTTACTAAAGTTTTAGAGAGTACAGACAGCACAGAGTCTGATCCTTTAGCCAACTCTGATGGCTTAACCATGGATAGTGCTGCACAGGCACCGCTAGGGGGACGTTTAGGTTCTCCAACTGGTAAAAGGCAGAATGTTGTCTCCGACAGACTCCCTCCTGAGGTTCTTGACGTTATTGTGGAATCCGGAGAAGACGAGGAGCAGACCATGAAGAATACAGTGCCAGAGGATGGGACAGGAAGGATAGTAGGCGAAACAGGGCCGACCAGTAGCAGTAAAGAAGGCACTACAGTGGCAGAAGACGATGGTACGCAGATGTCCAACATAAAGATCAAAGACAAAGACAATGATGCAGATGATTGTGTCCCTGAAGGGAACCTGGAGGAAAACCAGCCTCATGTTACGCAGGATAACGCTTCACAAGAAGAAGCAGATATTGTTGGCGAACTAGTAGCCCTTAACTCAGGCGTGAATGATAACGTCGATGACGACCCTCTGTACAAATCCTCATTCTCTGAAGTTGACTTGTCGGTAAGCCGAGGGCGATTCAAGCGGCTGAAGAAATTAGACTCCCTGTCAGCTATTACTATGACAAATCCAGTTCGACCCTCATCCCAGATGTCACTTGCTCTGCCGTTTGACTTTGATGAGGATCCCCCGCAGGACGCTGAAAATCCAACTGGAAGAAGGCGGCAAATCGGTCACGTAGTGCGAAATTGTCGTCTGTCTGTTCCGGAACCAGAACTTATAACAGTGGCAATAAGTAATGCAGAGTTGCTGGTTGGCACACAGAAGGGAAACCTGCTTGTTCTGGACCTTGCCTCAACTACTATTAGGCAAGCCTTATCAACTGAGAGCATGACCGAAGAAGAAACTCAAAGTATTATAAAAATGGAAAAAGATAACCTTCCTTCTCATGAAGAGTATCATAAGATGCCACATAAAGGTACAATTACACATGTTAGCAGATCACATGACTTCCGGTACGTGGTTGCAGCGTCTGAAGACAAAACGTTGACATTGTGGGATATGACAGATATGGCGTTTCTGCACCGTCTTGAAGGCCACAGAGACATGGTATGTAGACTGGAATATACTGGGTTTTTACTGTATACATATATGGTTAAAGCCAACATGTTAGCGCCCCGACAGTAATAGTTGGGGTGGATCCAGAAAAGATCCTCAATGTGCATGAATAGGGGTATATATATTGAATAGAGACATTAGGTTTGTGCTGAAACTGCATGTAAGTAGAACTGATGATCCATTTTCTTCTATCTATAGGCATCGTGTATTCTTGAAAGCATCTTCTGATAATTCTATTCATATAGCTATAGCCTATGTATATTCATATCTATATACATTGTAGACTTGAAGCGGAAGTGCATTGTGCTATAGGTCACTCAAAAAGAAAATGCTTATCCTTTTTTATTTTTTTTACATATTTCTCATTGAAAATATTTAAAAAAGAATAAAGGTTTTCCCCAAATCACGATTTTCATGATGCGCGCGGTGATGAGAAATGTTTAATTCATGAGTGACCTTAATATTAAGCATTGAACAGGTGGTAACTGGATTAATTACATCCCACATATGATGCTTTAATATCCATGACCATGCTTTTACAACCATGTTAACAGGTTCTATGGGGTGAGATCTCTGGTGACACTACGATGGTGGTTTCCGGTTCCGTTGATAGGTCAATACGTCTCTGGGATCTTCACACTGGACTAGCTACATTTGTACTTAATACATACAGTCCAGTTATACAGGTAAACACATTTATAATTACAGTTTAGTGTAGGTATACTTTATGTAGTATATACATTGTATGCTGTAACCTCATACTCTGCGTTACCACACGACTGCGGCTACTGTAGTCTTAACAATTAACAAAAATACATAATGTGGCATGAAGAGAAAATATAGCATCAATGCGTACAGGCTGACTTGTTACGAGGTTATGCACTTTGATCTCTCATTAAAAAGAAAAGCGGTTCTAAAGGGCAATTATATACTTTTGATTGTAATCAATCTCAAATGTGTTGTTTCAGACGCGATTCAGCTTTGGTGATGTTCATGTGGTGGCACGTCTGGGTAGGCCGGGCTTGGCCAAGGTGGCTATATTTAAGGTACACCGTCCGCAGAAAGACAACAAATGATCTATTCATTTCTGTTCATCACATGACCGGGTATACGACCGTATCCGCCGGATCGGAATAGCTATGTTAATCGATGGACCATTGACGGATGCCAAATAATTATAACATGGGTTACCTACAGAGGCGTAGGAAGCATAACTTCATTGGGGCGCCCAGGGCCCCATTCCAACTCCCTCCTCTGTGATGGGGGGGGGGGGGGCTTCGCCCCTTTCCTACGTCACTGAACTATATGCTGCATGCCTTGAATTCCAATATCCTAGTTAATATTTTAGTATTAGACATATAAGGAAGTGTAAGATAACTCCTGTCCTTATACCTTTTCTCAAACCAAGTCTACAATATGCAGTTTACACATATTCCGCATTAATAGCAGGATATAGTGGTTCTACCATGTGAAAGACCTAAGAACTATATACATGTATAGCTGTACCTGGTTTCTCACATGTCTGAAATCTATGGTTTTATGGGTCACCGATACGTCTCTATCTGAGGTTATTGTGAGTGGATCGTATCTGGACAGTTGTTATGTTTCCCTTCAACTTCAAAGATGCACTGTTAGGAGTAAGTGCTGTAGCTGTACAGTATAAAAGGAGGTACTTTTGGTTTCCAGTAGTTTATACTGTACAGATACACTACAGTAGGTACTGTATCCCCAACAGAACTCATACTGTTCCTGTTTAAGGTATTATATACTGTAGGTATCTACAGTAGTTTATGCCAATACTTTAGACTAGCTATCAAACAAAAGAAGTTAGCACCTACGGGAATCGAACTACCTACCTTCCGATCCAAGGTTCATTGCTCTACTAACTGAGCTAGCGGAGCTGGCTGTATATTCTCATGGTCAGAATAAGCTTTTCAATTCACATGACACCAGGGAGTTGGAGAATGGGAAAGAGAGCGAGGGAGAGGCTTGAGGAGAAGGGGAGAGAGAGAGCTTGTATGTTTATAAGCTATATAAATAGATAGAGACAGAGAAGGGGGAACCCAGTAGCATGAACATAATTACTTTATTAGAGCCACATGGATTTTGATAATCATAAAGTTAGACCATAGATCTATCTCAAACAATCTCAAAACTACCTTTAGAAACGTTGACATGGTTCATTATACACAGATGTAGTCTATGCTTCTAGCATTGCTAAAGTATATGTTTAATGAGCTAAGTCAGGTTTGCTAAAGGTTCCTAGCATCTCTTTCTTACCTGCTCCCTCATTCATAGGAATCAGCAGGCTTTTCATAATAGGACCATACAACTGTCCAGCTAGCTCAGATAGCAGAGCATTGGACTGTGGGTCTGAAGGTTGATGGTTCTAATCCCAGTGAAGTTTCTCAAATGTAATGCATTATGTCAAAGGGTGTTGAAACATATTCAGGGGTATTTTATACCTGGTTCATATCAATGCCCTTTTATACTACAGCGACTGGGTAACAGTAGATTATATTGTGGACTGCAACAGTACTGACTACTGTAGTAAGCCTATGTGTGTTTACAGTAGGTGAGTCTGTTCAGGAACAGTCTGTGATACTGGAAACCAAAAATACCTCCTTTTATACTGTAAATCTACGGTGGATTTAGCTGTGCAGCTACACTAACTTCTGACAGTGTGGGGTAGCGGTTAACAGAGTTGATTTGTGATACAAGGTGCAGGAGAACTAAACTTCCTCCCAAGCCATATCTCCTGATACCCTTAGCGTATCATCTACCAGGCCTTGTAGGTGGGATATCACTTGAACAGATGACGAGAACGATTTATTTCTTCATTAAACTTTATTCGTTCATCCATCTATTTATTTCAAGCTGTCTACTGCTGGGCGGGGATTAGACTTAGAATTGTATACTCTAGTTATACGTTGAATGGTCTGCATACCGTCAGACGGGTTTGCTTGGCACTAACCAATTAACAGCTAAAAGAGGAATGGTGTGCGTATGATACTAATGATGCAAACTAGGGATCCAGCGAATCTATGATTGAATAAATCTGTATTTTATACGTGACACCACATGTATGGCTGGGACGGAGGTATTATTAACAAAGATTTAAACAGTCTATAGGTCTATCAATAACGCACCGCAATTATTCATACACATGTAGGTATATAATTATATATACATGAGAATAGAGATTAACCTCATGACAAACTGGTATTCAAAATGTGTCTATGTTGTGTCAAGCATATACGGCGTGGCTAATTCCTAGATGGTATATTGTTGAAAATAACAATACAATAAAGGAGAAATGTGTACAATATCATCAAGACATTTATCATAGAAATAAGGGCTTCCGGAGATATTAGATACATTCAGCACTTGGCTCATGAATTCTGTATAGAGGGCGTCAAGTACAAATGTTGAATTTCACGCATGTATAAATATAGTGCATGACTAAAGAGTATATAAACCCGTTATAGTCAGTTAATATATATGATGGACGTGATAATTGACGGATGTACATGATATAATGCATGGGCATTGTTTGCTCTCAATAATTACTCTAAAACATAGGGATGTATAAATGCTGTATGATTCAGCACAGGTACGACGGGCCTCTTCATTATATCAGCCCTGCTTCACCTCGATATAGCTCACTGTTATTGTTAAGATAATATGCACTAATTATTCTATCTGCTTGGAAAGACAGCAACATCTCATACAGGTGGTCTGCTGCCATTGCATGTCGAGGCTGTCAATACTTGTGCAAATCAATGTCATTATTACGTAATGTTTCTATACACGAGGTGTGCTAGGAGGATAATATAGTCATGTTCACATAAATTAAATAAATATCCATTGAATATAACTCAATGCTGTCCTGACCCAGTACTTGTGTCTCTCTTACTTTTGTGATACATTTCAATTGTTATTATCACAATACCCCACATTATGAGTCCAAATACCATCGACATTCCAATCAGTCTCTCAGATTTCCTCACTGCGTGTGTGCATTGTTCCGTTGAGTTGGTGTCCTTTGATGCAGTTTTGTTGAAATGTTGTGCTCTAAATGCAAAGATAAGAGCGGGTATTCCTAATGGTGGAAACATGAGAGTAGCTACAGTGGCGAATACCTTCAGGAAGCAGAAATGGCGTGACTGTTCCTTTGGTGGGGGCTGTTTCTTGCTTGTGGATGGGAGGTATGTGGCCTGTGTTTCTGTGATGAGCACCTGCAGGATGGGAGAGACATTATAGGGGGTGTTCATTTATCATCAGCAGGGGGTGGTGTAAGATTACCCAGGATGAAATTGTGCCTCGCTTATATTGTCAATAAGATATACTGTTGGCAATAGGAATCGTCAAGACTGGTTCTCAAGCTATAGTTTTACAGGATGAACCCACATCTCGCAGGTTGTAATTATTTTAAAGAGCTGATGGCAAAAGATGTAAGCCTAAGGTTTCAAATTAAATGTCATCCGTTCCCACTCTCTGTAAATGTTGATTTCTTTTTATATTAAATCATTCATCAGCCTAGCTTCCATATGGTACATTATCACTTACTTTAGTGCCATTTTTCTTTGTAATTAGTATCTCCTCAAAGGAGACAGAGCAGTGGCCATTGGTCTGCAGACGACAACCGTGTAGTCGGGCGTCTATCTCATTCTCCTTCTGTTCATCGTGGTGCTCAGGCAGGTGGAAACTGACTGACCGTGGCCGAGACCCCGTACCCTCTCCATCCCTTAGGGAATTCACCTGTAGACACAAAGAAAATATGGATGGCCCAATATTTAAATTCTATCTATTCTTTTATTCGGCCCTCAAAATGATACAAAGTTGTCTTCCAGACCATTTGTATGCAATTTACACGGATAAGCGTGACAGTGATTGTTATGAAATACAAAACAAAATAATGTAGTACATGTAGTTATCACCGGCGTATATTTCATTTGTTTTGATTTTGGAGTATGCATTTATTTCATAAATGATTTTCTAAATACAACAATAAAAAATAATGTGATCCATCGTGGCATATCAGATCCTGCGTGTTACATTAAGTAGGGACTAGTGCCCATATCATATAATTACACATAATTCATAGGAAATGCCAGTACTGTCTCAAGTAGGCAGCAAACAGACTGTCAAGTATATCATTCATTATAGATAGTGGATTATGTATGCAGAAAAGATTTCTATATTTCCCCGACACACAAATATACTAACAACATATCTCCAGTAAAATACAGGAGTAAAGAACAGAACATGGATGAGAAGTCCCACTGTACTTTATTTAGAACTAATACAAGTTATTTCAAATCAATATATAGTTTCAAACAGCTTTAAATGAGAGTGATAATGGCATTAGTATAGTAAAAAGATTAGAATTAAAATCAGAATTGCATTCACACACCGCCTTACCTCCAGAATTACGTCTTGGTCATTCATTATGAAAATGATGTCCTATAGTGGGAGTGCAGATGGGTCAAAAGCGACCTGGCGACTTGGACCGTTTTGAAGGCGACGTTCGACCTAAGGCAATAAAATAAGCGACCTGGCGACCTTTGGGGGAAAAAAATTACAATAATTTAAAGGTCCCAAAAAAGCGACTTTGTGCCCTGGACCCCGTAATTTCGACGACTTTCCGACCTCAAGGGAGGACCCCTCTGCACCCACTATAGTATACAATTCTTCGCCCTGTTGTTTCTGCACAGCTCGCAGGTTTATGTAACGTATGTTGTGGTATACATTGGTACGCATTTCATTATCAGGTCAAAAAAAGTAAAAGGTGTGTTTCAGGTTACATGGTCTGAAAATCTAGGGAAGGTAGGTCGGATTTCTTTTTGTTTTAAGATTTCTTTTTTTTTTACTTTGGCCTGAAAAGTACCCAGAAATCGACTCACGAACTTCAATACCGACTCGCCGACAACCACCTCGACTCGTGAACTATCAAATCTACCCTTAAATAGCCCCAAAATGACCTAAAATATAAACTTTTTTTTTTTAGATTTCATAAAAATTTCTAGGTTCGGCCCTGTTCTGCTAGGTAGGGTCGGGTAACCTGAAACACACCTTTCTTTTTATTTGGCCTCATCTCGTCCTGTTTGCAGACAAGATAACGCCGTATGCAAAAAAAATGTTTTCTGTGTTTATCTGTCCAAAGAATAAAATGCCTTTCGGTGTTTCTTTGATTCATGTAATGGTGGTTGTTACGACAAGGTCAATCCATCCTTTGTTGTCATATATATCACATGTGCGTTATAATTTGTTGGATATACATGTAATTAGTAGACCTATTTGGTAGATGCGTTGGTAAATCCATGGGTTTACTTGTTTTTGGTGTGGCCTAAACTAGATGTCAGGAAGGCAGATAGTGGATGGGTTATATAATACTTTATCAACCAAACCAAGCTTATCACGGACATATCGACAGACATTACCTCTTTACGACACTCCTCCCATCATGATGACCTAAGGGGATCACTTTGATCGCATAATGCAATATGCAATACCTATACTGCAGCCCAGCCAACTTTGTGTAGTGGGACCCATCTATGTATTTTTACTTGGACAAACTGATTTGCCCATATCTGAGTTTATGGTCTTTTTTGTCCAGGGCTTTCAGTGGGAGCCCAGATGGGTCAGCCCAGATTCAAAGTGACCAGTTTGGGCCCAGATTAATTCCACATTAGCACAAACTATAAGAAGGTAAATAATTGGTGATTTCTGGATGAAAATTTGATGTCAGCATGTTTTGAAATATTTAAAATGTATTTATGAACAAAAAGGTTTTCGTGGGCTGGCCCATCTTGGCTCCAACCTATGTATATAGCCGTGGACAAAGAGGACTATAACCCAGATATAGGCTAGCCTAGCTGGCCCTAGTAAAACATTATTTGGGCCAGCTGGGACCGATATTAATGCTGTCTGGGAGGTGATCTACTGATAAATACTAATCTTGATCCTAGGTATTTATAAAATTATACGCCTCCCAGTGAACAAAACACGTTTTTAACGTTATGAAACGTTTCAATGTATAACGTTATTTTAGCTTATATGTAAAACATTATTTGACCTTCTTATATGGTTCACAAAGGAACGTTTGTATTCACAAAGTTACTATAATATTATTTAACCTTATCATAGGGCTATGGATTATCACACAAATCTTGGAGCCAAACCCATAGATTCTATTGTAATATAGAATTCTAAGCAAATTTAATATAAATCCATCTCCTTTTAGGCTGGGTCCCGGATCAGGCAAGTCATTCCATAAGTCATTTTTCAATGGGGGATTTCTTCTTTTTTTTGGGGGGGGGGGGGGCAGATTTCGACCCACGTCGTCTTCTCTCTCGTCGTTATGTTCCCTCTCTTGTCGTCACACCATGAAAATAATGACTAGCAGGGAATTGAACCCTCGCCCAACACATGGGAGACGTGAATGCCGACCACTGTACCAAGCTGTTACTTGCTGAAGAGCATAAGACATGTGCAGCATAACCTGTCACCTGTCTCGCCATGCCACCTTTCACGCGATGTCTTTAATGAAGACTGGTATTTTTGGGACATCACATGAATCCCATTTCCATGACAAATGCCTGTGTTTTCCCAAAAATGTTCCATTCAAATGAAAGGCCTGCATCTTTGTTAGGCTGTGCATTCATGCCCCCCCCCCCCCCCGATGGAATTTTCGATGGAACACCCAAACTATAGTCTGTTTGTTGTTAAAGGATACAGTATGAGCTGTAAAGCCATTTATCCATGGAGGCTAAATTAGATAAAACATAAACCCTACATATCACCCCATCTGGATTCGTCAAGAGGGTTGTTTGGCACCAGAGTGCTATACTGTTGATGTAGCTGCCAATGATTAGTTACGGCATAAAGGCATACATTTTCTCTGCAGAGCCAACTACGGGTCACTGGCCACCACAGGCTGTAACTGAGTCCTGCTGCCATTGTATTGTGTATGCATAGTGTATATAAAGGTCTGACACTCCTAGTCTCCGGTCATCTTTCCACTTAAGGTGGCATTACTGAACAGTAGAAAGGTATGAACTACAAGTCTCTGTACTTCAGACTTTTACATATACTATACATACATAATACGATGGCAGCAGGACTCAGTTACAGCCTGTGCTGACCACACTCCTTAGTCTGGCATGTTGTGTCAGGCCGAAAGTGGGCTTTGCCAGGCACACAGAACTTTCATTTTCAGTGTCCCCCATACATACAATGGATGCACCCATCAATGTAGTAGACCTCTGTGGTTAATGCTATAACTGTCATATAGAGCAGGAATGCCACAGGCTTCATACATGGAGTCATTTACAAAACAGGTCCAAGAATACTATCCATAATTATATATAAGCTCTTTGACTGGACCATATGCGAGTGAGTGTTATCAGGACATATAGAAGTTAATCCTACATACAGTTTATATTATGTTTGTTTTATTGCCATATAGGAATCGTTTCTGAGTCAAATAGACAGCATAATATAGTGTCAAAAACAAAACAGGACACTGCAACTACCCCCTTATGTGTAGACATTACAGAGGCGTAGGAAGCAAATTTTCATGGGGGGGGGGGGCCCAAGGGGGGCCCACTCCAACCAACTTAAAGCTGCTATGGCATGAACTTCCTTCTGCTGCTAACGGCGCCGTCCTTAGCAGGCCTTATATAATCAAGAAATAGAACACAGGGCCAATCTACCCATCCCTCCTTCTTCCCTGGCCCATCCCCCATATTCTGGCTGCTTTACTGTCCACATATGTGAAACCATAACATTACATAATATAAATACATGGTAATCTCTCTATCTCGTTGTGGCTGTAACACATCCCTCTCACCACTCCCTGTGACACCACATCACAGCAGGAGGTCTGAGCTGCTCATATGGGGTCAGGGGTCAGAAACCACCTGCTGTGACCCCTACTGAGCATAAATAATTGTAGATAACTTTCATCTTGTGCTTGGACATTGAGCTAAGATTGTGTAACCCATAGTAATCTTAGTGTCTTTTCCACCCACTAGAGGGGTTGTCAATGTGAGCGAGTATGTCCAGTACACGCCAGTGTAGCTTAAAGTATTGGTTTTTATGCATGATGTATCATATACATCCTTATATTAGATTGTATGGAAAAGTAGTATTTGAGCCCTCTTTATGTCTGATGTGGGGGCCCGGCCCCCTCTGCCCCCACTTTTCTCCAACTTTTCTGAAACGTATATTTAGAATAAAAGTGAAGCCAAAGAACTTATACGGCGTTGTGTTATAATATTATAGACTACGATCAGACTACATGACTAGGCAGGCAATATATAGCCTAAAATAATGACGATGTAGAAAGAGAATGTAATGACCTGGTAGAACGGAGATATCTCAAAAGGAGATTTGATTAAAATGGGATTTGTTATCAATTAGAGCAATAGCCACAGATGTGGTCTTTCACAGCATCAGACCGACTATTTGTTCAACGTTTGACCTTTTCAGTTACTCCATGTGTGGCTGCTCTGAACGGACGGACCTAAGGTACTGTACTCGAATTACTCTGGACCATAAACCCAGATATGGGCCCCTAATCAGAAACTACTTTTCTATACAATTCCAACATAAACGTGTATATGTACCATCATGCATAAAAGTCAACACTTAAAAAACGTTTTGGAGTGGGCCCCTAGCAGGTCCCTCCTCTCCCAATGAAGATTTGCTTCCTATAGTATACGCCTCTGGTACAGCTGATCGAGGGGTCCCCATCCAGCCTCGGCCAGCGACTATCTTACCAGTTGGATAGTTTAATTATGTGTGTTAATTGTACAGTAGCCCCCAGGTACTTTTATTACCCCTTTGGTATTGATTAGCATCTCTCGGTACTTGGATGTGTATTGACCAATATACACCCATTTGCGCCACCAAACTGGCGCAAATCGGTATCAAGTGAGATGCAGGTCTGCTCCCTTAAACCACGTTGGAGGGCTAAGACAAAGGGTTCGCACCTTGGTTATATTACATACCGTGGTTTAAAATAGATAGGCCTAGACAATGGTTATGAAAAGGTAAGAGGATAAACCTTGGGCTTCACCCTCGTCTGGCCCCACCAGTAAGCTGTGGTTAATTCTATATACCTTTTCATAACCATTGTCTATCTATTACATACCATACAGAGGAACTCAGAGCAGTGTTGGTATGGGAGTCCGAGACTGGTCCCCATCCGCTATTTCTCCTTGCAAATGTAGCCCTCCGTAAGCGTCCATGTAGTAGGCATTTGGGGGAATTAATTGTACCTTTTAGAAACTTGGAACTTGGATCTGCCGTATACGTATACGGGTAGGATGCCCTGAAGCTCATTTCTTCCTTTAAAGGGAGTTTGCAATAGCCTACCTCCTCAGGTCGTTCATCTGCATTTATATATACATTGTAGAATGCAAGGCTCTTTTCAATTAATGCAACCTCCATAAAACGTTAGTGAATGTCAATTGGATTGTGCTTTATTAGTGGGCCTAATGGAGTTGCATATATATATATATGTATATATATATATATATATATATATATATATATATATATATATATATATATATATATATATATATATATATATATATATATCTTCCAATCGCATATAATAAGAATGCTAAATAAATATGCCTTATACAGATGCCGTCGGTCACACATCCGTTTACAATGCATCTCTACATCTTCACCCTGTTGGCAACGGTGATGTTTGCCTCTTCACGGGACCCAGACCGTTCCGCTCATGCCCAGAAACTGGATAGAATAAGCGTAAGTATAGTGTTGCTCTCTTAGCTGAAGACAGCGGTCTATACATAAAAGCGTAGAATATGGCTACTTGCCATGCATCACACATGGATGAAAGTACAAACTATCTTAGATATAGTATAAGCCCCTACTACATTGACTACCTTACTTAATATGCCTAACAAATAAAGACTACCTCTATGGAACAGCTTCATCATCAAATCAGTTATAAGACTCATTTAAGTAGAGTATTATCGTCTCCTCAGGTTGTACCTATTCAGTTCTTTTTAGTCGTTTTCCTTCCATAGTTGCCTGTTGTCTTAAAGGAGATTTGTTTTAGTCCTATAGGGAAGGTTACATACAGTTCTGGTACGTCACAATGTGGGCAAACAAAGCCTACCGGTACATGCGGTTAGGTAACCTCACCATGATAGCCACACATCAGGATAATTACTGTAAAGTTCATTTCTAAATTGCCTGTAGGCTGTATTTATATGGAGATTTTGCTATACAAAAACATGTGCCATGTATATGACAGTGTCTGCCCCCTTGTGAACCCATTTGGCTATTCATATATGGCATAACTGACTGATTCATGGTGCATAAACCTGGCGGTCACAGTCCAGTGCTTTGTTTGCCCACCGCACCTCCCATATAAATAGAAGCAATCAACTACATGTAACGTTCCCTATAGTAGGGACCCTTGAAAGCTGAAATGTCTCTTAAAGGCCCAGCGCCCCTGTATATAGAGCTGAGTACCTGTCCCGACTGGACTCTGACTGTTACTGGACGTGCAGCACGAACTGCGGGTTTAAAAGGGATTCATGAAGCTACTATATTGTACTATATTGCTCTGAGAGTGATATACATGTATATTTACGTAATCAAAGGTTATTCACACTTTAAAGGGAATGGGGGTAGAAATAACGTTTAATAACCCCCCGGCATCCCATTTAGATGAAATACCCAGTCTCGACAGCAGCGACAACAAATTAAAAAACAACAACACACAAACAAGGAATACAATAGGTGAGTTCGGTAGCAAGTTTTTATTGACCGGATCTACCAGCCTGCCTACTCACCCAGACCACCCCTCACAAAGACCCAGCTAAGTTTTACTGAAGCCTGTTCCTTGCGAGGGGTGGTCTGGGGGAGAAGGCAGGCTGGTAGATCCGGTCAATAAAAACCTGATACCGAACTCACCTAGTGTATGTCATGTATTCTGCGAGGGGTAGCTCCCGTACACCTTCATACACCTTCATACGACCTACACAGTGAAGGCGGAAGTCCCCGTGGGAAATGCCCAAGTTGTCTGTCGTACTGCACGGTAAATGGTGAAACCAAAAATACGTCCACTGATACTGCTGACCAACAGGAAATTCTACTGCCCATGTACACGGATACCGCATTATACATTGTACAATGTACAACTATAATAGATTCTCCTCAGCTACATTAACTTTTAACAGTTTGGCGTTGGAAGAGTGGTATGGGCCAATTTTGTATTTCCTTTTTGTAAAGATAGGCATATTTTGGGGATGAAGGTGAGTGAGTGAGTGAGTGAGTGAGTGAGTGAGTGAGTGAGTGAGTGAGTGAGTGAGTGAGTGAGTGAGTGAGTGAGTGAGTGAATGAGTGAATGAGTGAGTGAGTGAGTGAGCGAGTGGAACCAGCTCTACCGAAGGCAGGCTGGCAGCCAACTGGGCCCATATTGTTCGTGTTGGGAGATGAGGGTGGGAATAACCAGATGGAGTATCAACAACAGGTGGTAAGGGGCCATTCAAGTATGACGACCACCCCTCTTTGTCATCATTTAGTACAGGAACCGCATGGTTATGTCATCCTTCTCCATATATATTCCCGTACCCCTGATGGATAACGTCATACTTGAGAAGCCCTCTACTTACAAGCCCACTCAAGGGAGACGACTAGTGCTAACGCTTCGTTGTAAAAACAGGGCTTCAGGAAAGGCTTCAAGGCTGTGTTTACATTACGATAGCTAAAGGGAAGGTTACATATAGTTGATTGTTTCTATTTATATGGGAGGTGCGGTGGGCAAACAAACCAGTGGACTGTGACCCCTAGGTATATGCACCATGAACCAGTCAGTCATTTATAACTTATAAGAGCCAAATATGCTCGATTTATACACGGCTGCAAAGCTGTTGTGGGAAGGGTCCGCCATCAATTATAATGATAACATATACACTGTAAGCCTTAAAGATCACTATAAGCCGAGGTATTTATTTATTATATATGTATTGTGACAACTACAATGTTCACCCTGTGTTTTGTATATGTACTTAAAGAGTTTGTATGCCAAGCGATATTAGCAATATTTTCGTAAACGATTCTGACAAAAATCTGGATTAGAGATGGTTAGATGTAATCCTCAAACAATTTCCCCTACATTTACTATTTTGCATGTCCTTACATTGTATTTATAAGTATAATTACAGGTCTTGACAGGATATATGCTTTGCTACCAAAATGCCATAATTGACACAATGTCTCTGCAAAAAAACAACCATTTGCTCCAATTCTGGGATGGATTTATGTCGTTTTGCATACAGACTTATGACATGTACCTGAGTTTTCAGTGGTCTTGGTTTAGTCTCCAGAGCCGGCAAATCCATACACTTGCTTTGCGTTACTGGGAGCCAGCAGTGACGCGAAGCAGACAACGAATGGATTTGCTGGTGTTTGCTCCGGAGACTAGGTCTTGGTTCAGAATATTTTACGATGCGTTGAACAACGCATGACATGAATGTTACCACTGCAATTATGCCAAGTTGTGCTGGCCATATTTTCAATACAAATAGGCTATTATAGGGTACTAACATGCTAAGGGCCCTAAGGGGCGGTGCCGCCTGTTGGCACACAGGCTGAGCAGATCTAAATTCCAGATCTAAATGTCCTGAAGACAAAACAACAGTGGGCCTCTTTCTGTAATCTACATCCGCGTTCAGCTTTCAAGACGCTTAACAGGCATATGACTCAGTGGAGGGTGTTTGGGATTTTCATAGACCTGGCTCCTCACCCCTGGTTCCTCACCCCAAAGTAAGAAGATGCATTACACAGTGACAGGGGCTCCTCCTGTCGTCCTCCTCTAATGCCCCACGCCAGCGGTCCCTGGAGAACCTGTCAAACCACAGCATCTGGAAGCGGTGGATGTACACGTTCCGCTTCTGTCGGATCAGACGGAGGGCACTGATGCCTCTCCGGATAGACCCCTTGTCCAGCTCAGCTAGCAGGTTTATCTGTGGAAGAAAGTAGTTTGGGAGCCTGCCTAACCGCAGTGCACTGTGGAACTGCTTGATAAGGAAGAGAAATATGCGGTTCATATCTGGATTTTTTATACAGAATTCGGGTGGGTTTTCTGCAATCCACAAGTAAATGGTTTTCAGGTAGTATGACTTTAATGCCAGAAGATGAACACCTTTCTCAACATCCATCTTTCTATTGTCCAAGTGGATGGTTTTGAGGATGAATTTGAGAATGATGTAACATAGTTTTAAGGACTTCTTATCCTCAGCGTGGTGGTGGAACAATTTGACCTCTGCTTGGGTGAACGTCAGTCGCCAGTCAAGGTCATGTGCACAGTTTCTCTTTTTTGGGCATCCCTTGGCTACCAGAAATGCTCCGTCCTCGACGATCTCTCGTATGAGGTGTGGAGAGACGCCTGTACGACGGCGCATTACCCAATCCTGTGCCTCTGGCGGCCAGGGTTTCAGAGGGAGGGCGAAGGCCATGTCAATGTCCAGGTCGTAGTTCCCACGCTGGCATTTGAGGGGAACACTGAACTTGACTGTTGGGTGGCCAGTACGAACCTGTGGGTGCAGGGGCAGGTTGGCGGCAAGGCTCTGTAGCGCACGTTCTGCTGAGAGATAGAGGTAATTATTCTTCCCGTTTTGTTTGGCGCAGTTGCTGATGAACCTATCCGCCTCGCGCCGCGCGTCATTGGGTGGGATGGCCACCCAGACATAGCCAGGGACACCTGTGGGCACCAGCTGTTCCGGACTGACCGTGTAGTTGACGTACACCACATTCAAGTCGATGTCCTGGTAGAAGATCTGGATACAGTCCAGGCCGATATCGGCGGCCAGTGCTGGGAAGAAGCCGTAGCCATCTGCAGCACTGCCCGCCAGGTGGATCAGGATGGCGTCCTTGAGCTCAGGCCTGATCTCCGGGAGGAGCCTCTGGATGAAGACGTGTGGCTTGTGGCAGACCTCCAGGTAGCGTTTGCAGATCCAGAGCTGGAACTTGGAGATGACGACCACGGGTCTGTTACCGCTGCAGCACACCATGCTGTAGAAGAAGACCACCATGAAGCTAATGATGAAGCAACCCAACATGATAAGGAGCCACATAACCTTGGGCTGCCATTGTTGAGAATGGCGTAGTATCACCAGGTGGTACACACCAGTTACTAAGGTGCACACACAGGTCAGCAGGGCCAACATGGGCAGCAGAATAAAGGGCAACCGGATGCATTCATAGCCCCACCTGGCATGGGCTGCCTTCGTATTGTACACTGAGGCCACGTTCTTGACGTAGTGGTCGAAGTCAAAGGCATCCAGTGCCCTCTTGAACGGATGTCGACGGCTAAGTCTGAACTCTTTAGAAGAGCTCGATGGGATCTGAAATACAGCAGATGCCTTTTTAGAAAGATACTTATTTTGTAAGAGTTTTTTTAACGTATTAATGGCCACACTATAAAGAAACAAAAGGAAGAAACCGGTAAACAATGGAACCAATATCTGATTTGGCATTCTTAATATGCCTCCAAAAACTGGTTTGCATTTTTGTAAATCCATTCATAGAATGGTGCTGCAAATAAGGTTCTCCAACAGTGTGTCGACTCCAGGTGGATCATGGAGGCAAAATTCATCTAAGTATCAAACTCTCGCTATTGGAGGCAATAAGGGACCAACTGTTGCAATTTGGATCAAGCTATATATTATGTATATCGCAACAGACTCTTGCAGTGCAGAAGCTATATCCGGCAATTGCATGGTGGGATTTTAGCCTATACACTGAAAATATTGAATCTCAAATGTTAGTCAAAAGTTAGTAGGTTGTACTAACTTTTTACTAACTTTTGTACAAACATTAGCGAAAATTACGTGCCCAAAGTTCCTATCCTATCTTAGCGTTTTGCTGCTAACCCTTAGCTAAAAGTTAGCATCGCCCAGGTCACCTGAACTTATGAGGCTACCATAAAATCTGGTGTACACCCGCATCTCACATAAAACTCACACCCCGACTTTGAGAGAATCTTATAACCTCTACCTAGGGCTTGAAAATTGTGATTTTAGTACTGTACTATACCTTCAAAAACCCTTGTATTACCTGCCCATAGACCTGCGAATATTGTATAACCTGCACTAGAGGTTTGGTTCTAGTATAACCCACAAGTTACATGCAGGAATTTACGGTAGTCATTCATTAGTGATGAGTACATCTATAACCAGTCAGTGGCATGGCCCTGGTTAATATGCAACAACCACATCATGAGTTCCCTGTGCAATGGCAACTCCATCCATTGAAGCCAGTTTGTCTACATAACAATTATTGTCCTGTAGAATTGGCCATATAGAGACTTGAGTCTGTCTTTGATATATGCATTTTTCAAAAACACAAAAAAGGTGTCCCATTCAGAAAACCTCATTGGAATAGGTTGATCAGTTTAAAAAAAAAATCTGGCTAAGTAGATACATGCATAGGCCTACATTATGTTACACCCCATTTCATATTCAAAATTAGAAAAGGTTACCTTGAAGTGTGATAACAAGTGCAATTACAATCTTATCATATAGATAAATATCTCATGATTTGCTTGTGCTGTCACCTGGTGTGGAGTTCCTGTGGGTAGCTGGCTAGTAAAAAGTTGGTCATAGTTTAGCAAAATCTTAGTTTGATTTAATAATGCTGATAAGTTAGTGGTTTTGACTAAGATATATTAGCATTGACTAACCCCCAGAATTTTCAGTGTAGACATATTTGTCATTTCATTTTTCATAATTATCAGGGATATTATGGAAACATTTAATACCTGATCATGGTGCCGATTATCACGGGGCAGGGGTGGCCGGGGCTTGTGGACCCCGGGCAGCGTGTCCATGTTGTATGGCGAGGTGTGGGGAGCAGGTCGGCCCACCGACACCTGCCAGATTGGTAGCTGGTGCTGAGGGGAGAAGGAAGTTTGCAGTTAAAGTATTGTGATATGAGCATAATAAACACCAATGGCCACTCCTGTTTTCATATGTATATATATATATATATATATATATATATATATATATATATATATATATATATATATATATATATATATATATATATATATATATATATATTGAGCAATTTAACTGTTTGCTATGTGTAAGCCAAAATAGAGTTACCCAGCTAACAAAAAAAAACACGTTATTTTACATCAAAATAACGTTTTAAACTTTACATAATGTTATAAGAGCCTTAGAAAAAGGTTGACTTATAACGTTATATAACGTTATGAAATGGTGTACAACATTATTTGTTTACTGGGTATTCCTATAGTACCTGGTTGATAATATGTCTTAGCTTTGCACGAAATTTCTAATTAAAAATTTGGGGGAGTATGCTCATGAATGTGACAATGATATGGGTAATATGGCCAATGCTCATTTGCTCAAATGCCCTTTTCCGTTTTGTTGAACAATTCGATCGTGATTGGCCCTACAAGTATATAATTTTAAAGTTGTCCACATGGTGTAAATCATGGTAAAATATTGACCTGGCCGTATCATGGGAGAGAATGTACATATCAAAGGGGTAACATTGACAGGTTTCTATTGGGCATATTGCAAACAATGGGGTAGGTATAGGTCGATTTAAAAAGATACTTGACTCAAAAATAGCCCTCAAACGGCCAAAAATAGTGTTGTTGTTTTTTAAAGGGATAAATCACAGACTGCTTGTAAATTATGCCAAAATTTGCAATGCATACACCAGGAAATTAGTTGGCAGCCTATGGTACTGGTAATTCTAAATATCATGTTCCGAGATCTAAAAGGATCTGGTCGACTTCCTTCCGTCTTAGAAAATAGATCTTCCTGCCTATTGGCAAGATTTTAGTGAGCGATCAGAAAACCCCCAGGCCATCCAAGGGAGTGGTGTCAACTTGGTGCGCTGCCCACAAAAGGACCAAGTTCATTGTACTTTATTCCTCGGTACTACATGCATATATATCCCGTAACAGGTGTGTCACTAACCACAATCGGAATGACATGCAAGACACCATAATACTATTTCTTCTTTGGTAGATTTATTTTTCTTTCTGGTACAATACTATTATTGTACATTTAGAAGAGAATCTGCTATATATAACTCACTACACCACAAAATGCATAATGATATTGCCTTTACCCTGCCTATTTTGAATGCTGGAGTTTCTTCAGAGATAGAATATTGCACAATGTGTAGATACTGGGAACGTAGGTCCCAGTGGGCACAAAACCTTGATTCAACGTTGAAAGTGTTACAGGGTAGATCAACCTGTTTTCAACATTGATGCAATGTTGCAATTTCAATGTTGTCAACCAACACCTGTTTCAACATTGATGCAATGTTTGGATATCAACTTTGAATCAAGCATGGGTTTTCCCACCTTACCCACTAGGTGCCTCCACAACCTACCCCTTAGCATTTCTAACTACATGCTACATCTATTTTCCCTAATTGTAAGCTCTTATTTTCTCATCAATGTATACAATTGATCAAAATGTCATTCATTTTCATTGACAACTATGGTGTGTGCATTTGGTTGACATTTGGAATTAAATGACAAGAATACATGCATGGTTTCAGTAAGACACCCTTTATATTGCTAAGAATGATGGATAAAGCCTCAGTCATGACCAGGTCAGTTTGAAATGGATGTGAATGCCTCTTAGCGTGATCATCAGAGGTCATTTGTGTACCCCTACCCTGGATAGTGCTAGAATTAGAATTTAATCTTGGAGAAATGGGGGGGGGGGGGGTGTTGTAATGACAATATATAAATTGAAGGAATGAGTCTACATAAGAATACTGTGTCTAAAATACTGAATCTCAAATTATGCATCAGCAGTCAATATCAAATCAATGTAAATCATTTCATTAAGTTTATTTGTTGTTGATTTACAATGGTCATATCAATGTTCAATCACTGATGAATGATCAACGTTGATGACCTCATCAATATCAACACAATGACAACCCTGTATCAACTGTTGATATTATGTCGCTACACACATTGAATCAACATTGAATCATCTGAAGTTTGCCCACGGGGGTGGTTAGTTAGTGAAACAGAAATGAAAAGGATATAGAAACACAATCAATTATAATTATAGTGCTCACCGGTGAATACCTTTGCTCGTAGTCATCGTAACGATATGGCATCGTTACTTCGTGAAATGAACAACAGTAGTGGTCTGTACATTAGCCCTGCTGCAATGCAAATATCACACATGGAACACATGATTGTAAAAGAAACTGTACTGATGACAACGTCTATTAGATTAAGCTGGGCCGTCAAATAATTCATTCTATCATCGTCTGGTAAAAAGGTATATTCTCTATACATCTATCTGAGCGAACGGTATAGGCCTATTATTTACCGAACTATGTATAGCCATAAAGCTCTAGGTTGAATGGCTTTTTCATCTAGGCGTTACCATATTTTTTTAATTTGAATTTTGACACCAATAATTCAGTGCAGCTCTACTCTGGAAATGTATCTACTGTATTTATGCATACATGTACATTATACATTGCTTGTATATATTTTCCATATAGCAACGCATGATATAACACTTACCCTTTCCGAGGCTTGGTTCCCATGCTTTTGTAGTCCAGTTTAAGGATACAGAAATAAATACACTATGGCATAGAGAATGCAGCTATATTCTTCATTATAGTCCTCTCTCTAGTGCCATTATATCTATATGTTTAGGACCCGAGAGGTAGGTTATGTTCTGGCCCAAGACCTCGCTCTATGAGAGTGAAGGCTGTTCCGCCTGACCTGCTGGATCCCCACGCTGGGTTTCCCCCAACTAAAAGTCCCTGGGCGTCCTAGAAAGAATAGCACCATAAAATAATGTGTCTTCTCTTTTTTCATACAACGTAATAATTCCCTTTCTTGGAATTGCCGTTCAATACTTTTCTGTGAGCATTTTAGAGTCAATTTGACCATCGAGGCCGCGGTTCACTAGTCGAACCTGTGATCAGCGAGTCAATTTGAGGCCAAGATTTTCAGTCCATGTAACTTGAAACGCACTTCTTGTTGGCCTTATTATTATTATCATCATTTATTTTTACCATGAAAGCAAATTCAAGAGCCCCACGCCACGGTCCCTCTCAGTCCGCTACTGTGTGTCAAGTGTGTGTGTATATATATATATATATATATATATATATATATATATATATATATATATATATATATATATATATATATATATATATATATATATATATATATATGCGAAGATCAAGACACTATTCGCCTGCTATTTATAATGGTCACGAAATATTTACTATACGTTTTGGGGTAGTTTGCATGCTGCATCCTCGTGCAATGAATCGTAGCCTTGAACAGGAAGTCTGAATTCGAAATAGGTATACAAAGGGGTCCCAGACTATATTTTTCTTGGCGTATACAGCCCAGTTCCGCTCCAATTCATACTCAATACTGACACAAACTGTATGGGGTAGGAGGGGACTCATAAGACTTAATTCTACATCTACGGTAGGCACTGTGAATAAATCCCCGCAGTCAACTTGTCATTAACTCACCTATAATCACACATTTAAATGTTAAATCATCCATCTATAGCAGTGGATGATGCTCAACTTATAACTCATTACCAAGGCCATCTTATGTGGGCCAATGTTCAACTTCTACACCGTAGAATAATGTTGCTTGTATTTTGCGTGTCAGGAAATACTGAAATCCTTAGGTTTCTGCATACATACCGCACCTCATATATCATACCTTGATCATGCAGTAATTTCTGTTCTTATTTTTTGGATCCAATAAACTGTATGGCATATATACAATCTCAATCTGTGGATGGGCATTAGACCCTAGTATTGTGACTACAATTGGCTATCTGTTATGCCATGAAGTTAGTATACATGTATTTTTGATTGTTGTATTTTGAAAATCATTTATGAAATAAATACACACTGCAAAATCAAAATGGTAAAATTTGACGGTTTATGACCATAATGTGATTTACTGTGAGACAGTGTAAAATGTATTACTTTTACAATGAACATCTGTAAACCTACAGTGAAACAACATATTAATTTTGCCCACCAAGTGGCAACCTGGGAGATATGGGGGCTTTAGTGGAACCTCATACTTTAAAATGTATCTAAATGTGGCGAATTGACAATGTGGCTATGTCCAATTACCCGTACCTCATCAACCACAGGATCCATCTTGAAGCCGTAGGTTCATTATATATATATAATAATAAAGTATATATACAATTTCCCTTTCTGAATCAGTGGGAACAAGCAAGGATTGTAGAAACACCCATTTGGTGGTAACTAGAATCACACATATTGAATTTATTCTTAATCCCATCTTAAGACTTATCTTGGACTATCTTAAAAGTATTTTTTGTATGGCTTTTCTTGTAAGCTGAGGGAATATACTGGCATTGTCTCAATACAAAACAATGCTTCCCCAAAATAAGACACTGAATTAAGATATTAATATTTAAGATTAAGATAACGCTCTAAACGTTTGTCCTATCACCTGGGAGAGCTATCCCGTATTTGCCTGACGCAGCGAGCCACTCGCTGACCCGTCCTTCCCCTACCCATTATGCAGCCCAGTTACTCTGGGAGCTGATGATAAACCTTTTTCTCATTATTAGGTGTAAATTATGGGATGTAACTTAATGTTTGTTTGCATTTTCTTAGCTATAGATGTTTTGTAAAGACTGAAAAATCTATGTTCATGAGTTCTTCTGAATGGGACACCTTTCCTGTGTTTTCAATATAGATAAATAAATAAATAAATTTTAAAAAAAAGATATATTGCTACTTAATTGTTACTTAGAACCATGATACATTTATTCCGATACCTTATCTGGATAGGCTAGAGCTTTCAGTAGCATATTTTAGATCTACAATACCCCAAGTATTATGGAAGAGAACTCACTTCTAAAAGTATGAGTTTCGGTGAGTTTTTACGCGAGGACACGGTCAATGGCCGCTTACTGGGATACCCACTAGGATATATAGGACACATATAGTAAGTTCAGGCAGATGCTTTTCGCTATGCTTTGACTCGAAGTTAGTTGGACCTCCTAACATTTTACTACATGTAATCTGTTCATTTTTCAGTTTATAGGTATAGACCTACTTTTTTTTCAGGTCTCTACCCAGGTCAACCATTACTTGGACACATATGGCAGGGTGCGCATCTTCCATGGAACTAATGCAGTCAATAAAGGGTTTCCTTACTATTTTGATTACCTACTTAACGATACGCGCCTTGATGACCTGAAGAAATGGGGATTCAACATCATGAGGTCAGTAAATTGTTTAGCTTTATAGGATATGGGATGTTTATTATTCATTTTTGAGGTATTCCCTATACAGTCGGTTGTTTGCTTTAATTGTAAAGGGATTCCGTGATGTGGAGGACATATTCAATTACATCAGGGGTGGCTTTATATACAGATGACAACCTCTAAAGTAGCCTCCACGCCTTAGATATCCAAGTTATGTGTTAGATAGACTACACCTGGACACGGTTCTTCCATATACCCACTGCCCCACAGGGTCAAGACGAGGTGTTATACACCGAGTCGATGACCAGTGGGCAGAATTCGGCCTGTGCAAGACCAGTGGTGATGAGATCAATGTTGAATGCAGGGTGTTCATGGATCTGGCCGATGAATATTTTGTCTCCTGGAATCAGTGGGACATGAGCTGGCTTTATCAGTCAGGCAAGCCAGTCATGGACAGAGTGAAAGCCCATGTCAGGCCTTATGCCATGGCAGTGGCTGGAGTACCTATCATTATGAACTTTGATCACGATACCCTGGACTTTCTCCTGGAATTCAAACCAGATTCTTCGATAACGATGCCAACCGAAATATTTGTTCCTTCTCTGCGCTATGAGAATGGCTACAGCGTCACCGTCAGCACAGGTCTAACGTATACGGCAGAAGGCGACATGCTGAAAGTTTACAACCCCCAAGGCATGGATATTGTTATGTCCAGTGTGGCAATCAAGGCCAAATAAACTAAGATTACTTCTCTCGCAACTCACCAACGAGTTTTAAGATTGAATAAACGTTCACCTAGCTTTGAGATTTTGTTCATTTGACTAGTTAAGCGTCCGTCAGGGCCTTTCTAGGTAATCCAGCTTTGAAGAACCATACTATTCCTTATGGGACTTCACAGTGTTTCCTCGGACCCTTTTAATTGACAAGGTTGCGGGTCTTTCAATCGTAGTTGTGAGATAGAAGACTCATCAAGCATGCATCAGCCTCGAACCCGACGTATGCCAGCCCCAGATTGGCACAGCCCCAGCCCTATTATACTCTCCCCCTTCCTTGTACCAGCTCTAATAAAACAGTCAACCATGAACTGATTCACCACTTTCGATGTATGTATGTACAAAGTGAGGGAATGAATGGGTTACTTTCTATGTTGATCTTAATGATAATTATGGAAATACACATTTATATTGTGCAGAATCTTGGGCACTGACTATGGTACAAAAGTTACATCTATTAAACTTGAAATTGTTCCTGGCCGGACGGCTTAGATATGCCCTTGTATTTCGATTTTTGAAATCTCCCAATTACATCTGCGATGTGTCCTCCAGAAGATCATGCATGCTAAATTCAACATGTACAGGTGGAAACACAACGACGATGAGCCATTTCTCCTGATTTATTAATATTATTACATGTCTTTACATGAACAAAATTTGCAGCATTAATTTGTCGGCATACCCAAATGCCAACACGATAGTCCTATGTACAACAGTGTGCTCAAACCCACTTTTGGGGATGCCTGTGAGAAACAAAAACACCCAAATACAAAGTATATACACTCTCTAGATTAATATACAGACACTTGTTCAAAATGTACACTTGTTGGTGCGGTGATCTCCCAGAGAACCTCTTTTGTACATTACTAAACCTACATCTCAAGAGGAGGCGATGGTTGAAGCATTAAAGCTACTTGGGTGAAAATATTGGTGTGTATTCATGAATGTGCAACAAACACAGAGCCAGATTTAAATACTCTAAACAATAAAAACCATGGAATGTTCTATTTCCTAAGGTCTTGACAAAATCACTGAAACATTACATATAACTTTTATATGATATACCCATGTAATTACTGGTTCCTTTTCAGAAAAAAATATTCAGAAAAGATCTAATAAATTAAATTACACAGAACAATAACACAACAATTTAGGTTTCGACACATAAAAGAAACGGTATTTAGACGGGATACAATGGTATTATTGTTTTCTTTTGATATATGAACAGGTATAGGATAGGATGTGATATCCTGCGTTTCTCTTACACTCTTGTGATGTAATACCTAGTTTCGTGGTTATAAAAATAGTATCCAAGGTAAAGGTATACAGGCAGGGCAAAGCCGTAGATAAAAGATGTATACATATTAGACTTGCATTATATTCCCATGTGTCCAGTATTAATCATTTCAATAACGTTGCTATGGGCAACTATTTAGCAATCTGTTTTGCTTATTTGTTCATATGTGGTCATTGATTCCTGTTGCTCTACACTGTCAACGATAACCCCAACCATTCTGTGCGGGTCATGGTTGATACTCATAAATTTACTCAAGACACGAGCCCATGTTTTATTATTGATGTATACACACGTTACACTTCTCATTCAAACAGTGCTGAGTATAGATTATTCACCTCACAAAATACTTAGTTACAACCCAATCATACCAGGATACAAAGTGCTCTGTTCTAAGATGGACGCCACATGTGGAAACTTAGGGCAATATCGTTATCATTTTACGACAAATGTCAATTTAAATCAGATTGACCAAGGACCTTATAGAATCCGCATACTAATAAAGAAAAATATCCTGCATTGTGTAAAATAGTGATTATTGCTGTAATTTGCGTAAATATGTAAGTTTATCTTTTGATATTAGCAGAGTAACGCATAAATATACCATAGGATTCTCGTTTTTTCAGAACCAGATAAGCAACTCCAGTTAGCTATGAAGACCCATGGTCTTTCCGTGACCGCAGCGATTCCTTCAATACCAGGCTTTACTTTGCAATAAGGATGAAACGTGTCCCACAAATCTGCTTTGTTTGCATCAAGATAATAATTTCTAGTGGACATTCCTACATTAGATAATTGATAAATCAATGGTCAGACGGAAAAGTGTATTGCCTATTAAACCAAGATTCTAGTATTTTTGGGACCATATTTCTTCCCATCTACGGTTTCGGTGTACAATACATCAATTCCCCCAAAGTTCTAGCGTTGATGCATTGAATCATAACACATTTAATGCAGTTTTCTCCCTTGTTAATAGAAATTGGCATAGAATAGTCTCTCTCAGCCACACACTATCTACAGTTTGTATGTATACTTCCAACCACACTGACACCAGTTACAAGCTCATAAATAACATCCCCATACACATTACAAGCTCATCATACGGAAACAGGATATGGTAAACACACAAGACATTCATTCTTATTTTTTCAGATTATCTTAAAGCAATTTACACCCATAGCATACGGGAGTACTAGGATATGGTTTATTAATATATAACTTAATGCTTACACTTCTTAGCGCTGGTTCACAGGGAGGCTGTCTGGACACTCCACATACACTGTTGGGTATATTATGTGTGGTTATATTTATTCATGCTTTTTTTAGTGAGACATTGTCATCACTAGTACATAAAGCTAAGCTTCCCATCATTTAATAATATGTTCTAACCCTCCCAGCCGTTCTCTACTGTGAGCCTCACATCGAGATCTTTTACTCCCCAAAATATGTAATATAACAAACACTAACTACAATCAAAAAATAGTTTTCCTGTCAGATATGTCTTCATTGGCGAAGATCATTGAAATACATACATGCCAGTAGGCATTGGCATATGTAGTCTGTTGTCATCTGAACAATTTAAGGATACATTTTGGTATCATTGTACCTGCAACTTGCAACTTGCCTTGGACGCCGTCTTTGACTGGGAAGTTCTTCGTTAGTAGGTATGCGGAACGTGACTGTGCCACTACAGGTTTCTATTCAGCTCTACTCTTGAGACAAGCACAGCTCGTCATAGCAGTGACATAATTATGAGCGGAATTCCCCTCATCTCCTTGTTAACTTCAGCAGCGATGGGAACCCCCCTCAATTGCACCTTCCGGCTCAGCAATAAGTCTACTCCATCTTGGACATTTCAAACTTGGTAGTCATGATTTCCTCATCCGAGTCAAGCAAGCTAGGAATAGCCCTGTCAATGTCGAAAAAGAAATATAGTTAGATTTTCTTTTATATACAAGGTTCTCATAGCCTCATTTAATTTCTAAACGTATTTCCAATGTCTATACATTAATATGTCTTTGAAGACAACTTATACATCGAATCCATGACAACACTAGCTGTGACGGTAACAATTTTGTAATCCGATCTGAGATTATATCCTCAAGAGAAAATATACTCTGGAGTTCCAACGAAACATTGATTTAAGAATTCCAAAGCATATAAACTTCACTTGAACTACATAATCAGGTCTTCCAATAATTTTAATATTTTCTATAAATTTTAGCTTTGTTAAATCGGTGAATTTATTATTAATACTTCATTTATATATTGAAAACCAACATATACATATGCCGCAACGTGTAAAATTCCGTTTTCTCCTTGAGGACATACACTTATATGAAAACAGAAAGTGTTTAAACTTAATGGAAATACATACGCGTCTGTGACAGAGGCAGGGATATTCTCCTCGATCCATTTCAAATCGTCTTCCTGAAATTAGAGAATGTATAAATAAGTGTATGACCTAAAGGCAATTGGTTTTAGAGTAGCAGATGTGGCTAGTGTTTTCTCTACCAAGGCAGGTGGAAGCCATGCGAAATGAGCCATGCTCTTGGAGAATCTCGGTCAAAACCATCAGCCTGGTTTACCGGTGGTAGGATTGAAAGGAATGTTAGAGGGGTAACCATTCACTAGGGAATACCATTGCTTTGTAACATAACACAATGAAGTACCAAACAACCAGTTAATACTCATCGATATGAATATAAAGTAATGTCACTTGATTTACTAATTTGCTTAATAACATTTATAACATAACATTGAACTAGAACTAATCATGATGATGTGCTTTGGGAATCAATTTAATGGCATCGGCCTCGGAGACTGCCGGTAGGATCACCGATTCCCAAAGTGTTAATAAAAAATTGCAAATTTGTGTCCGTACGTATTGGTAAGATTAAGCAGGTGAGTGTGTTTCCCTCAGTGGGCAGGGCATGCTTTTTATATTTAGAAATCAGATTTCATGATTTTTTTAATCACTTAGAAATCAACATACTGAGTGACTTTGTTTCGGTACTAAGAAAATATATATTCCAAACTAAACTCATATCAGTACAATTCAGTTTATGTTTTATTTCATGGTTGTGTGTTGCAAATGTATGCTTATTAGCTCAACAATTAAGAACAACTGAACTATTTCTACCGTCAAGCTTTTATCATCCTTAGAGAGTATATCCTGCAAAAAATATCAAATTCATCTTAGCCTTTGGATTTATGTTTAATTTCTTTCCCCTAAATAATCAATCTGAATAATAAACATTGGCAACACATTCTTTAGGATAGAGGTCTAGGTATCTCTATTCAAAGGATTATTTCAAATCAGAAATGACTGTAGTTATGGTATTGGGTGTGAAGATTCGCCTTAATGTTTAGAAAATGAAGGATTTCTGATTTATTGAGGAAACATTGCCATGTGCCCTTTCGAGATGGAATCGTTGAATCAATGTTTCTTCACATTCCTAATTATGGTAGCAAATGTACTGTATAGATTAGAAACGGTGCTAGGATACAGCCTCTGTATAATCCGACACTTACCGGCTGATTCTTGACTTCCTTAGGTTTCGGTGAGGAGGATCTCGAAGAGGAGTTCCGCATTTTCATTCCCTCTGTAAGCATGGTGAGACATACAAAACATTAAAGGCCTCTCTAAAATATAACACAACATACCAATTCCCTAACATGCCCACACAGTGATAATCAATCTCAAGTCTTTCCATGGCTGAATATAGTAGACATGTGGTCATCCATGCAGTTATGGCATTAGATATTAGACACACCATTTAGTATGATATATTGGTTTCCTATATGTGTTTATGATTTGATAAGGTCCTTACCGTAGGCATCATTCATCATGGGCTCTTCTGCTTCATCATCAGCAGCATCAAGCAGCGGTGAGAAGGCATACCTGGAATAGAGAAAGAATGAGTACCATAAAATCTCGCGTATGAGCCGAACCCTCGTATAAGCCACACCCCTAACTTAGGAGATTCTTACAAGCCGCACATGGAATCTGATATATATAGCATATCTAAATTTGTACTGACATATACATTTTGTAATACAGCAGTATAGGTCTAAAACCCTTTGTATAAGCCACACCCTATAATTATAGGCATGTTTGGTCTCAAGTGCTCCTGTCACTGAACATATGCTTTAAAATCTGCATCCTGCAGTCGCTCACGCTTCAATAATAAGTGTTAAACAATTGTAAACCTTTAACCGTCTTGCGGCAATGTAATTGATGGTAAGTCACGAGGATAGTAGTGTTCCCTTCGGACCACAACTACAAAAGTGCCCCAGGCTGTGATTGATGACTTACCGTTGGTTATTGTTGTTAGGCCGCCATAGGATCATGATGACCATCAGGATGATGGAGAAGAGTAGATGCCAGAAGGCATCATCCACCCACATCTCCTTCCAGTCCTACACACATACAACCAAAATGGGCATTCAGGTCGGGACAAGACACAGTCATTTAGTATGTGATTACAGGTTTCTACAGAATATGGTTTATTTATATCAGCAACACGTGTAAACCTCATCTGTAAATTAAAATCTGCCGCCAAAATTTCTTGTGATATATAAAATATGTAAATTCTCGTGTATAAGCCTAACTCGCGTGTAGGCCGCACTCCCAACTTTGGCAGATTCTATAAACCACACAGGGGAGCTAGAAATACATATAAAACCCCTCGTATAAAGCAGTCTGACTCCCTTACAAAGACGCGGCTTACACACATGAATTTACGGTATTTGTGCTATTTAATCCATGAATCAATTCTAGCTTACCCGAAGTCTACAGCAGGAATTTGAACCTTATATACATTCACAAGAGTGACAACTTGGGTGGATTGTAAGCATTCCAAAATAGAAAAAAATACAAAAAGTACTCACGGTCAGGCAGGTGGTGAGTTTGTGCTGCTTGATAGACCAGATCATAAACGCCACCGATGCTATTCAAAGACAAAATTTACATTTAGTGCAATACTTGATATTGAATAGATTTCTACTTAGTTTTAAATACTTTAATTTCTAAAATTCGATATACTGTCTGAATTATATCTCGTTATATACTCAAATGCTTTCTTTCCATTCTAGACATAGAGCATTAGCATCAACAAAGTAATGTTTTTTTAATGGTTGTGATACACACATACAATGACAATGACTTATTTGCTAAGCACGCAGCGAGTATTTAGAAAATGCATATATTGTCAAAGATTGATACCTACCGAGTACAGCGAATATCAAAGTATTGGTGAAGTGTCTGTACAGACTAAGTTTGACCAGGTTTCTCCGCAGGCGCAGCGTCCGTGTAGTCTGCACTAAGCTTGTGAATACTTGCTAACCGTCAAGGAAGTCTACTCAATATACCATTTCGGTAAAGAATTGGGGATTAATTTCCTTATGAAGGAGAATGCCATGTTCAATGTTTATGTGTACATTTTATTGGGCTGGAGAAGATGAAGGAGCTATAATTACTACAGAAAGAAATGCTTTAATTAGTTTATTAAAAGATACAAGGGGACAAATTCAAGGATTTTACGGCAAAGCCGTAGTGGCTTTGGGTTTTATAGGATTGTTACGAACTACAGGTGAGAAAACGAGGGGGCATAGATTTATAATTTTTGGTGTTTCTGGGGTTCTTATGCAATTCATGCTTGATGGTTTGCAGCAACACTGCATGGTCAGTAAATTACATGCACTTAGCTAAATCTTTTTAATTTCTATTGGTTTTACTGCAGCTGGTATAACAATAGAACCCAATATGTGCCAATGGAAGCAAAAAGGTACCAATGCAATTCCATTGGTGGCGATGCACTCCATTGATGCCTATGCAAATACCATCTTGGCAGCCATCTTGAAAATTACCTGGATCAAAAATCGGAGCCTACAAATGGATTCTACACCCCAGAAAAAACTATTATACATGTGTCATACAAGGAAATCAGACAATCTTGAGTTTTTGGTGGCCATCTTGGCAGCCATCTTGGAAATTTCTCAGATTGAAAATCTGAGCCTGAAAATGGATTCTACACCCCAGAAAACCCTACTATCCATGTATCACACAAGGAAATCAGACAATCTTGAGTTTTTTGGTGGCCATCTTGGCAGCCATCTTGGAAATTTCCCGAATTGAAATTGTGAGCCTGAAAATGGATTCTACATCCCAGAAAACCCTCTTATCCATGTATCACACAAGGAAATCAGACAATCTTGAGTTTTCGGCAGCCATCTTGGCAGTCAGAGGGAGGAGGAGGGGCAGAAGGAGGGAAGGCAGAGGGAGGGCAGAGGGAGGAGAAGGTAACAGGAAGGAGGAAAATGGGGTAGAGGTGGGGGAGGAGGTGAAAGATGGGGTAGTAGGAGGGGGCAGAGGGAGGAGGAGGTAACAGGAAGGAGGAAAATGGGGTAGAGTGGGGGGAGAGGGGTAGATGGGTTAGTAGGAGGGGGTAGAGGAAGGAGGAGAGGACAGAGGGAGGAGGAGAGGGCAGAGGGAGGAGGAGAGGGCAGAGAAAGGAGGGAGGAGGAG
This sequence comes from Harmothoe impar, assembly GCA_947462335.1. Lineage (NCBI taxonomy): Eukaryota > Metazoa > Annelida > Polychaeta > Phyllodocida > Polynoidae > Harmothoe > Harmothoe impar. The sequence continues at coordinate 61,779,564 of OX381704.1, forward strand.
GAGAGGGCAGAGGCAGGAGGAGAGGGCAGAGGCAGAATGAGGAGAGGGCAGAGGCAGGAGGAGGAGAGGGCAGAGGCAGGAGGAGGAGGAGGAGGAGAGGGCACAGGGAGGCACAGGGAGGAGGAGGGGGGCACAAGGAGGACTTGTGATGGCCTTCCTTTAAAGACTGTAAAATATTATTTCAGGGTTGGTGCATGTGTGTTGGGTGGGGGAAGGTAATTATGTTGGACTTCACAGTTTGTCTTTGGGCGGGCTTGAGTGATTTCAAGAGCCACCCTGGACCCATTCAACTTCTAGTATAGGTCCTGTATGTGCATAGTATGGGAATTGGCATTGACATTGACAGCTTGGCTTGACATAGGAGTCAATAGTAATTAGGCTGGTACCTATCCTTGCCATTGACAGCTACATTAGAGAACTCAAAATATGGCTGTTCACAAGATGTCTAGGCCTTACCACAAGGTACATTGGTTCTACATGCAGTAACTGAAAACAAGATCTAGGATAAATTAGTCTTGCACACACCTACAAGGACACATGGGCATGCCAGTCCTAGGCAAGGTTTAAGGGCCAGCTAGGGCTATATCGAACAATGACTAAGGGGGCCTATGCTAGTCATTTCTTGTCGAAAAGCTCACACTCTGGTCTGTGAGGTAAATGGCTTTGGGGACAAGGTCCCAAAGCCAATAACCTTTCATCATCTCTATGCATAGGGGCTTTACATTTCAGATTATACAGGCTTTGTAGATTTGATGTTACTCCTGTTGTGTTGTGGCGAGGACTAAAGTGTGTATCTGAACAATCTATAGATATCTGCATTGGTCTAAGCCTATTTAATTGAATGGAAATATTTGCTCATATTGAACCAAAACCACGCTTAAACAGATTAGGAATATTTCGTATTGTCAAGGATATCCACCAGCAAATCGCAGCATCTAGAACTGCGAGGGGAATGTTCGCTAGCAGGACATGACTGGAAATGTCACTCTTTGGCTGAAAATGAAACATAAAAGACAATAAATATATGATGACCCGAACTATGCCCCTCCTATCCCTTTAATACACAATGCTATGTTATACATCCGATAGCAAAGGAATTATGAATGGAAATGGATTGAAGTAATATATCGCAGCGACATAAGTAGGACATATGAAAACTTACTCTGAGAATGCGCAAACATCCCTCAACTGAGCATAGGATGAAGTAGAGTGCTCCCATGCCAATAACACGATGCAGCATAGGACCAAGGCGCGGCCTGTGGGATTAAACAGAGACATGTACAATGTACTCATGCAAATACTATCCATACTACTGGCAGTTTCAGTTTCAGTTCAGGTTAACAAGAATGTAATGATGGCAAGAACTTTGAACTTGACTTAACTATTTCGTCTCTGACAAAAAGCAAAGGGTGCATACCAATAAGGGTACACACTGATGGTTATGAACTTTTAATATACAAATTCAAATTAATTTAATGCCAATTATACTTTATCAGGGTTCCCACAAAAAAAACAGATTGAATTCCATGACATTCCCATGACAAAAATCTCAATTTTCCATGACATTTTTTCTAAAATCTAGAAAGCAAATTGTATATTCTAGGAGATTTTGTAATATCATTTCCATTATTTTCAAATTCCATGACATTCCATGACACACAGCAATTTTTTTTTACGAAATTCCATGACATTCCAGACAACTTTCAAATTCCATGACATTCCATGACACGTGGGAACCCTGTTTATCTAATTACAAAAGAGATAGGAGATAGCACCAGGAGATAAATGCACTTACTTGACGATGCCAAACCCTAGACTGACAATGACCACCAGCATACGGGCCAGGGTGCGTTTAAAGCACGACACGAGCTCAGCAAACACTGATGCACCGCGGACTGTAAAAGACCACGAGTATTCCAATTTTGTATTAACGCATTCACTCTAATAGATGTACCTACCCGAATAGTTCTAAGTTCCAACCACAACTGTCTACTTTTATGTATTAATTTCTTTTTCTTGCACCCTTCAAATGGCTTTAATTCAGGATCTTAGACTATGCAAAGATAACTGGAAATTCCTAAAGGCTTCCCTTTCCAATAAAGATTTAAACAATGTCTTACCGGATTTTCCTGTCATATTGACTGAACTGTATTCCCCGAAGAAAACAGCTTTCTCCAACATTCCTGTAAAAAGGTATACATAGAATTAGAACCTAAAAAGTAAATCTATAAAATATCAATATAAGTTTTATCATCAGTATCGGCGGTCAGTACATGTAGTTATATCAGTTATAATGTATTGTATCTCCTACAGAACATTTTACTTCCACCCCAATATAAAGTAGCAAAAGTGAACTGCCGTAACTCCATTTCCACCTGAGGCTTGCTACAGTTGTAGAGTTACTTACCCAAGAAGATGACACCACCAATCCAGAACTGAATGCGGAGGAGGTCTCTCCAGTTACAGGCGGACAGTACCAGCCAGACTAGCGCCATGATGACGTAGATAACACACATGGTGCCGTAAAACTGAAACACCACACACACACCACTATGTATTGTCATCTCTCACCACAAAAAAAAAATCACGCTACGCAATAATTTTTCTTTTTTCTTTTTCAGGAAAAGAATTCTTAAAATATGTTTGTTTTAATAGTATTTCAATGACAGTCAGATCACGTCCCTGCAGTTTTGGGATGTTTGTTGATATTCAGTCACTAATGATACCCAACACAATTCCTTTCTCGTATGTCCTAAATTTTACGCTTGACCCTAACTAGTGTCCTCAGTACTTACCGGTAACAAAGGCCACTCAATAGCAGAGAGGTACCCGGTAGGTCCTTTCATCCTCACACTCACTGAAAACACAAATGGTCGACTTTGAATTCACATGGGCATAATTCAGAAATGATATTTTGCCAATACACTGTAAATATTCCAAATACATTGCATAAATTGGAGCATTAACATATTTTGGATATACTTCGAAAAAAATACATGTGTAACACGCTGTCGTTTAAATCACTGGGTAGTATACCTACAGAACTGATTCATGAAGTCTACCTGATAGTTCGAATTCTCCCCTCGAATCAACGTCGTCAAATTGCAACAGGAACAAATAGATGCCATCGTCCCAAGTCTTAGCAACCACGTGAAGGTCATTCTCATCCTGTAAAAGGAATGTGTGCAACCTGTCACTTTTTGTCAGGGAGGTATAACACTTCAATGCATCATGGCCTTTTGTCGTCAAGATGCAGGAATTAATTTAGCTGAAGCAATACAAAGTCCAGATGATGGTAGTTCTTCCACACGACCACTGGCCTAGCTACTATTTACTGTTTGTATCAATAGGCAGGCCGTATGTTTATACATGTAGTACATTTGATTTATATAGCAGTGAAATAACCTCCAACGGGAACTTCACAAAACAGAAAAGTTTATGTCATGAAGGATGGATGCTTGATCTTCTATGCATAGTTCGTATCAGCCAAAAAAACTATACCTGATATATCCATCTGTTCTATGGTTACACACCAGTCGATTATACGTATCTATAAGATTGGATACATACTATTTGCCTATTGGATACACATGTAGTTGACATGCTTTCATAACATAAGGCTCATCACTTGTTTACTTACATGTTTTAATTGGACCTTTCTTGTTCCATCAGCACTTTTGTTTTCCGCTTTTGCTGACACAGGTGGTTTTACCGTTGGCGTAGTTGTTTTGGTCTGATTGAAAAGTGGAGGAAAGGCCATTCTTAAAAACTTTCATGGGATAAAATGTTCAGATAAATCACGAATGCCAGTTTTGTGACGTAATCCATTTTTCATCTTATATTAATGAATTGCGAGATTACCGATCTCACAATCAAGGGATAGTCAACTCAAATATTCATATCAGATACTCTACTACACGGAATCCAAGTGGTACAATCAGTAGCTATAAACGTATTTTTAAATATGAGAAGTAATATACCTGTTCCTTTACATCACGTTTTGACTTCTTGGTCTGAGCCTTGGCAGCAGGTTGGGCGTCTGCCTTCTTGGTGGAAACAGGAGGTATCACCTCTGTGCTGTTCATCACTTTTACCTGTACAACACATACATCAATATGAGATAAACTACCTTCAGACTTCTGCCGTAAAGATGATGTACATTTTCAGAGAGATGGGGCTTCAACAAGCTTTAAATATTTTATTCGTGATAACAACCAATGGTCGTACGATCTTGATCTTTTGCCATCAAGTATTGGTACGAGTACGAGCTATACATTTAGGACGAAGTGAACGAAGCTGTAGGTGCCACCCTGTAGAATTGTTAAAATGTTATAGTTATTTTTGAAAATGATATATCTAGTTAATTTTTATATGGCCTTAGGATTAAGAGCTATAGTTCCTATCAAATTAAGCTTAGGGGTTGACTATAGATATATAGACATATGCAACAAATCTTACGTGGTGTGCATGGATTTCTGAGATTTTTGCAATTTCGTAAAACTTACCTTTTTCATTTTTTCTGTCAAAAAACCTTCAGCACTTTCATCCTGAAATGAACAAGAGAAGGTACAGCTATGTTCATCCCATCACGCGATTTGTTGCTTTCATGAACTTCAAAAAAAATCTAATATTTCAAAACGTTGTACATGTAGATCAAAACGTTGTACCGAGTTAACAAAGAAATAAAATGATTGTTTAAGAGTTGCAATGTGAAATTTTCTAATTAGATCAATCAGGACCGATGTAGGTTAAGTATAGCAATTAAAGTAATCTACAAGTATTTATTTCAATAATACTTAATTGAACCATAGACGTACATCCAATACGAATGGTGTTCCGTCACACGTAATTGGAAGTTTCTTTGACATATGGTAGGTGGTCAAGGGGTAGTTGAGGCCATACTGGTCAACCGACGGTGCGTACATATAATTCTGCCTCAGGACCTGTTAATGAAAAGGAAATGCTTATTTAATTAATAGTCTAGAATAAGGACATACAATATCTGAATTCACATAAGTCATATATAGGCCTATTTTATGTAATTCATACATATCATCTAGTAGAGGTAGAGATGCCTCTCGTAGGTTGAACTCTTCCCATTTTCGATCGAGACATTTTTGAAATTTTCGTAGATATATCTTGATTACTGGCATACTACCGTAAATTCTCGCATATAACCCGCACCCCGACTGGGAGAATCATATAACCCGCATCTGGGGTCTGAAAATTGCCGTTTTAGTACTGTACTATACATATAAAAACCCTCGTATTACCCGCACCTAGACTTTGAGAGTAAGGTATAACCCGCACTAGAGGTTTGGTTCGCGTATAACCCGCGGGTTATACGCGGGAATTTATGGTAACTGTTATGACTATAGTGCCCTATATTCAACAATGGATTTGTAGAATGGATGTCTCACCTCGTCTTCCTTTATCTTTATGTACTCCTCTGCACACGGTGTCCAGCGCAACAACCACCTGACAGAGAGATTGACGTTGTCCCCCTTAGGACTGCAATTAACTGTTTACACAAAGAAAGATAAACCATGTATCAATTACAAAATTCCCCTCACAGTTTGAAAAATATTACATAATGTCGCTATTTTTATACATTTTTGACCAATATTGTCTGTGGTATAATTGGAACGAGACATCACTTTAGTTAATTATGGTAGGATTTCACATAAGCAAATCTTCATCGCCAGATATACCGTCTACACTACTAAAGTCCAACGTAGTGATAATATTGTAAATGGATACTCACTTTTGACTGAAATCAACGAGTTGTTGTACATGCTCTTCGTGAAAGGCAGCAGTCCACCCTAAAATAGAGAACCATACAGAATGACTATCATGATGATTAGAATTCTTCTACGTCTCGGGACTAATGAAATCCCACAGACGGTTGAATATGTAGGCAATGTATCAGAAAATGTAACGTTTTTGCTCTATCCTTTTATTTTAATGGAAATAAAACATTATAGATCTACAGGCCCAGAGCATGTTTTAAATTTCTTTTACATTTTTGCATTGCCTCTTGTTATCATGGTTTCTTTGTTATTGGCGAAGACAATCTTGTATGACGATAAGATTTTCACACCTTTTCCTAATACACTTATTATATAAATGCATCTTTTCCAGGTCCATCCAGGTGTGAGAAAAGCCATATATATGGGCTGCACTGGTCTGTATGGAGTTGTCGTTAAACTCCAGCAATTTTGAACGAATAATGATTTGACAGCTACGTTAATAGTAAATACACATCCGATGTCTTTTACTTTAGGCGTTAATAGGTACCGATAGAGATCTATCAAAGCCGTACACTAAGGCTAAGTAGGGAGTGCTCACTTTCCAAAAATACAGTAACAAATAGAAACTATACGTTATTTGGGGTGGGGGAGAGTATTTTTCACTTTCCCCATCCGCCATAGATGTCTATGACATAGCATATGCCAGATATGGACGAGAGTACAAATATTCTCGCAAGCAGAAGCCTTGTTGCTATGGACAAGCCAACAGGTCGAGTTTAATATGTAGGCAATCTACTACGAATACCGTAGTCACCTTTTTGCTCATATTTTTCTTTTCAGATAATTGTATACTTTTTTCTTTTTTTTAAAATCAGATTTTATCTTATCCTGGGAAAAGTTGTCAGTCTAGGGCCTAAGTCTAGCCCTAGCCCCGATCTCCCTGCATCAACCCAGTTTGGTCGCGTGTGTAACAACCAGTACCGGTACTTTTGTTTTGTCCTTTCAGTTTTTCACGACTGTTCAATCACAGCTATGTATAATAAAGATACTATTTTAACCAGGTAATAAAGGTGCAACGCTTACAGGACTAACTATCTAACAGATGATCAGTGTGACGGGTCACAATACCAGTGCTACTCCACCTACCCGGGGAATGATGGATCAGCTCACATTTTCAGTACCAGTTCTTTACTTGTTCTACATAAGTACTAACTAGCTAACACCATTAACAATAGTGTCGCCAGTGATAAACATTTTCCTACGGATTTCTACTTAGTCTTACTCTTAGGCATTTTAAGTTAGGGAGTCACTACTCATCCGCTACTATTGCGTCTCATTAGCACATAGTCATAGATGACAATTAGAGGTGTAGAGAGTGCATCATTTCTAAAAGCATATTTTGAATTTCAGATTTTGCAATGCATTTTGTTATAGGTAAACCAACTTTAACATTTCCTATTACCAATACTGGTAATAGGCATTGACAGTGTCACATTGAACTTGTTAGATTGATTAAATCATTTCGATGTACAGAAATTCTTTGACATTTACATCGGATAGCTACGTTGTTTGATAAGCATACAGTGACGACATATGATACATGATCATAATGTACCTAATCGATTCTAGAGGCACGGGGATGCTATATTCGCACATGACTGACTGAGTCACTGACTCACCCAGTCAGTGATCGACTCAAAACAACCCACCACGTCACAAACCGGGTATCAAACAGTGACAGTAAACAAACACTTTAACACGAACAACAGCACATATTACATAAGCCAAAAGATCACACATACCTTATTAATGGTTACGTCCCATACCCCTTGTTCTGGGAGCCCAAATATTGCTGTTGCAAGGAATAAAATCAAGCCGAACTGGAAATACAGCTTGGCGGCCATGATGAACACCTCAGCCACTTAATAGTACCGCAGTGAATGACGGTAAAGTAACATAAAACCAGTTATATATACATTTATACTCAAAGTCAATAATATATATGTCTCTGAGATTGTCAAAAGTATATTGATATTAAGACTTTATTGCTGGATGATTTTGGTATAGAGGGATTTGTGTCAGATATGCTGGTCCTCTGCCTAATCCAAATGCTTTGCATGTGCGCGGCGAGCACCTGCCGAAACCAGCAACATAATATTTACGTGACTGCGGAAGGCTGCGTTGCCGGATAACATCCATCAGACTCGTACATCCAGTCTCCAACTCCGCCTCCCTCCGTAGGGACTGGTCGCATTTGGATACCTCGGCGTTCCAACAGAAAACCAATGCACTCGCCGGGCGCAATTTGGTGACGTTCTGTGGGATAGCTGAATCACGATTGGAGAGTGTAAATGTGCGCGCGCATATGGAATGTTGACGTTCCAAGTGCAACCAGTCTCTCCACCAGTGGCGCCGTCCTAATCGTGGGAGCCAATCATGTGACGTCTAACAACTGACGTTCGGTAGGGAGCGGTGTAGGGCCGGTGATATACGCACATCCTCGAGGTGCGAATAAGGAATTCTATTCGCACCTCGAGGAGGTGTAGGCTGGTTTCACTATTCGGACCTCGAGGAGGTGTAGATATCAGACAGTAGGAAGGCCCTGCTATTCACACATCCTCGAGGTGTGGATAAGAATTCTTATTCGCACCTCGAGGAGGTGTGGCTGGTATTTCTTATTCACACCTCCAGGAGGTGTGAGGAATAATTCTTATTCACACCTCGAGGAGGTGTGGCTCGTATTTCTTATTCACACCTCAAGGAGGTGTCAATGAGGATTCTTATTCACACCTCAAAAATGGGGCGGGGGGGTCGAAATGAACCAATTTTTTTTGATTTTTTGAATGGGTCGAAAATGTGCGGGCCTTGTAGGCCTAAGGGAGTGATCATTTTTTAACAACAGGGGGGGGGGGGGCTGGCGGGGTTGGGGGTGGGGGAAATTTGGACCCCTTGACCGGTAGATTAGGTATCATCTCTCTCACGGGCTGCGCTCTCACTGGCTGCCGTTTAGATCTGTTCGGGAGAGGATCGGACGAGTTGACAGAGCTGCTTATAGAGGCTACTTGACCGAGGGGGCAAATAATTTGGACCCCTCCTGGGGGCGGGATCAAAATAATTTAACCTGTTTTGAGCCGCCCGCGCGTTACAATGCTTCAAAGGGCCTGCGCGTGAGGTGATTTTCGGCCGTAAGGGGGGGGGGTAAAAAATGTTGACCCCTCGATCACCCCCCCCCCCGCCCCGCCGTTATTAAAAAATGATCACTCCCTAACAGCGTAGGTTTTTATGCTGAAAGCAGGTGAATTCCCCCCCCCCCCCCCCATTAAATTATCACTCCCCTTTACTTGCTGGGGGGGGGGGGCGGCGCGGCTAGTTGGTTGATTTTCTTTACCCCCCCCCCCCATTCAATTAGCCGAGAGTAAATCTTGACCCCCCCCTCCTCGCTCCCATCGCTACTACCGGTATTAAAGTTCTGCTTTTGGTAAATGCCCTCCCCCCCTAAAAAGTGCATAGGCCTACACCTATGAAATCACTCCCCTCCCCCTCCCCGTGTATGGGGAATTTTCCAGCCTCCCCCCCCCCCCCCACACCCTAAGAATGAGGGTAAATTTGACTTTTTGCATGGACCCAAATTATAGACACCCCCTCCCTCCCCCCCCCCCCCCCCCCCGAGAAGCTAAAAAAAAAAGACTATTTAGAGGCCTAAACCTCCTTGAGGTGTGAATAAGAATTCTAAACCCACACCTCCTCGAGGTCCGAATAGTGAAACCGGCCCACACCTCCTCGAGGTGCGAATAAGAAAGTTTATCCGCACCTCGAGGAGGTCCGAGTAAGGATTGCTATAACGCACATCGTCGAGGTGCGAATATCACCGCCCGCGGTGTAGTCCTCCACAGCAGGCTGTCACTAGTTCTGATTGTGTCTGCCGACTTCTCTGGAGACTATAGTCTCTCGCAGATCCTTCACATGAAACACTCACAATGACTTATTAAAGTCAACAAATAAACTACTGAAGATACGTCTTTCATTTTCTATTCCCTTTATCTCTTTATTTTGTTCAAGCAAAAGCGAAAAAAAAAGGAAGTCTGGTTCAAGAGTGCAGCACTGTAACCAGGCAAGCACAAAGTTGTCTTCCCGCCACTCGTCCTTGCTTCGCATGGATGACTATAGTCTGAAACCTGTGAATAACGACACAATGTTCAATTTAAAGGAAAAGAGGGGAAATCGGCGACTTTCTGTCCCGTCCATTGTTCTGAATGGGTTTGCCAGATTTTCTGACTACAATACAAGTAGAGGTGTGGAGACAGTGGGGATACTGTGCGGAAAAGAGGTAGGGAAAATGGTTCAAGTTAAAAGCAAAGTTTTGTATCTCACACTCAGGGCCTTCGCCCCACCCATGGCCCTGCCATGAATTTATATTTGTTGGTGAGTGAAAAAATCAAACCAGTAAAGAAATATGCCATATAGGCCTAGGTCTATAGGGGAGGGAGTGAAAAAAAATCATTTTTTTCAGCGAACATTCATTCTTCACGGCCACAGGGTCCCATTAGGGAGTGCTCATTTTTTAACAACAGGGGGGGGGGGTAAAAAATTGGACCCCTTGACCGGGGGGGGGGGTAAAAAATTTAGACCCCCTCTTGGGGGGGGGGGCAAAAACATTCAACCTGTTTTGAGGGAAAAAGCCCGCACGTTACTATGCTACAAAGGGGCGCGAATTTCGGCCTGCCGGGGGGGGGGGGGGGTAAAAAATTTCGCCCCCTCTAGAGGGGGGAGGATGAAAAAATGTTAAGCCCTCCACGCAAAATCTCACTGCCCCCCCCCCCCCTCGCTGAAGGCGGCGACAAATTTTCGTCCCCCCCCCCCCTTTGAACTATAGTAACGCGCAGGCTTTTTTGATAAAAAAAGGAGCTTACATTTTTATGCCCCCTCCCCTCAAGAGGAGTCAGAATTTTTTATGCCCCCCCTCAGGAGGGGTCGGAAATTTTTACGCACCCCCCCAAACCCACCACCCAGTCTCGCGTCAAAGTGTCCAAGGACGGGCGACCCTCGACCATCTGCCACTGTTAAAACCGCGTCATGGTGACTCGGTTTGGTTAGCCTTGTCGCTAGACTGCACCCTAAAATGAACACTCCATAAACTTTGAAAATGTGCCCTAACCTCTTTGTTCCAATATATAATGAATAACTGATATATTACCTAAATTGCCCCAAAAAAATGGTGAATAACTGATAACTCATAAAATTCGATACCAATGACATCCCTAGCCCAGTGGGCAAACCAACGTTGATTTAATGTTGATTCAACCTAAGCGATAACATACTATCAACGGTTGATACAGGGTTTGTTTAAGGTTGATATTGATGAAGTCATCAACGTTGGCAAGTCACCAGTGATTCAACATTAATATCAATGGTTGATACAGGGTTTGTTTAAAGGTTGATATTGATGAGGCCATAAACATTGTTAAATCATCATTGATTCAACGTTAATATAGTTAGGCTAAATCAACATTGTAATCAGAAACTATGATTCCATATTGAATACGTTATGTTGAATCACCTGCAGAATATGAACTTTAAATCAACTGCTGAATCAGCAGTGAACATTTTACATTGTTTCAAAGATGTTCACTCAATGTTGAAGCATTGTTAGATATTTATTACACATGGAAGTTGATTCAACTACAGCCTGTCAACATTTAATCAACTTGTACTGTGTCATGCATTATGCAATTCTATTTTGAATGCAATGGTGATCCATGGTTAGAGTATCAACATGAAATTAACTTTAAATGTATACCATATCATATGTGAAAAATAGTCAACTCGATCTTTAACTTTGTTTGATCAATCTTTTTATTGGGGACGACAACAATAGTCACAAATGACACCACAATAAGCTGCCTCTATAATCAGAATGTTCTTGCTGATAAATAAGATTACATGCAAACTTGAGTCATGACAGTAACTATCTTTTGGTATTCGTAAGGCCAGGTCAAATCAGGATAATACCCATATTAAAATGATAATTATGAGGCTGCCTTCCTGTGATCGTGTACAAAAGCATAATCCTTACACTGCTGCATTCCGAGATATAAATGTCCGAGATACAAATACCCTCTAGACACAAATATCCTCTAGAAGCATAAGCAAATACAAGCGTCAACTGCTCTGGGCGACAAGCAGGTCAGCAATAAATTGGTAACCAACCGACACACATGCCTAGCGACCAATGCCCCAATAAACCACCAGAGGGGGTGCCAGACTGAGTAGGCCCTTCTGGGTAACCTGACTCAATTAATTGAAAATTTAGGCAAATGTGATCATAAACAGATATCTTTTCTTACTTTTTGGGTCAGAGTTAAATCATTTTTGAATAATTAATGAATTTCTAGGATTCATTAAGTTTATCGTGTTTTAGTAGAAATATGTTAAAACTACACATATCATATATGTGGCTGTGACCGTGTATTCGTCAAATTCCTTCTATTATTCTGCATTGCTATTACTGTGTAATATGAATGGAACAGAAACATTCTTTTTTTAGCTTCTTTTAACTTGAATAGTATTATGGGATAGCAACATAATATAATTATTTATATCAATAATTGGAATGGTTTCTTTTATTTGCCTGGTACTATATACATAGAATAGTACCATAGAATACAGGGCCAGACTAACCATGCCCTTTGTTATCTCAGACTTGATTTATTAAGGAGAGATCCCATGGCAAACTATTGTGCCACGGGGGGGGGGGGGGGGGGATACCATATTTTTCACAATCCGGTCCCATGTTCAGGCAGGCAGTGTGTCACAGTTTATTGAACAATGTTGTGTCTAGTGTCTGGATATGTTTTTTGTTGTCACTTCCCCAGGTCACAAGCATCTGTGAAAGAGAAAACATATACAAAGTTCAAAACTCAAGTTCATGAATTACATTTGGCAAATAGTAGAAAACGTTTAGGCCACTCAAAAAATGAACTGGTTTTAATCAAAAACGCTATTAATAATTAACAAATATGTGGTATCCATTTAAAGCTTGTACTGTCAGTAACGTAGTGGACTAGAAATAACTCTTTCGGATTTTCCCAATTTTTGACTCTCAAATACTAAAATGTGAATATTGGTCACGGAAGTCATACATTTTCCTACAGATTTTATCCCATGCATTAAAAAAGAAGAAAGGTTTCAAAAAGGCTCCCTTGTCATATTTGCAGACAGATGATGACACTTTTTTTTTGAGTAGCCTTATACCATAATTATATTTATTCAAATTAATGTTAGTTATGGTATACACACATTCTACTGCTGTTCTACGGGTGTTGGTACTGATACATGATTGGGGGCGGTTGGGGGGGTTGGAGGCGGAGGTGAGGAATGGGAATCGGGGGCGGGGGGAGCGGGGGCAAAATATGGATTCTACACCCTAGATTTATACCCTAAAACCTACCCAGCCAGCATTGGTCCCTGGATCGGGGGCGGGGGGTAACGGCGTTACTATAGTTCAAAAGGAGGGGCGAAAAATTTTCAGCGCAAAACGTTCCACGCGCTCTTGAGGGAGGGGGGGGGGCGTAAAAAAATGTCGCCCCTCCGCGTGAAATCTCACCATCCTCCCCCTGTAATTAATAAATGAACACTCCCTTACACAACAATACAGATCATAGCATATGTGCCTAGATGATCGGACCATATGAGTGTCAGGCCTTACCCTAATACATGGGTGTGGCCACTAAATTTGACATGGCGACATGGCCGTTTTTGGGCCTAGTGACATGCGACCTGAGGAATATTAGAGATAGTGACATGGGACATGGACATTTCTTAAAATCGACATGGTGACATGGCTATCTCTTAAAATCGACAGGGCGACATGGTCATGGGAAATTGGGACCCCCCATCCAGACCCCCTAATACTACCTACCGCCTACCGACTATCTCTACCAGAAGGCTCTCATTCGGCCTGTGTAGTGGTGGAAGGTGGAGAGTTGGCGTCCTGTGGTGGTGCTCTGGGAACGACTTTATGACTGCAGAGTGGAGGTGGTGGTGGTAGGGCCAGGTTGGCGGGCTCTGTATTTCTATTACCGTAAAACTTCGCGTACAAGCTGCGGCTGGTACGTGAGTCAGATCACCAGTGCCGGCCCAAGTGCTTGTTAGGCACGTCATCCGTGACTGGGCGTATGCATGCTAGCCCCCCCCCCCTCCCCCCCAAAGTTGACCAAGGTAAAGCTACGACAGCTTTCTGCGGCAGTACTGGGGTGGTCTTTCCCCCCCCCCCCCCCTTAGGCTGGCTGCCCCCACAATAAACTAGAAAAAAATTAAGTAGCGTGCTGTGTGCAGTGAGTGTACATATAGTCGTCTGCTGCCTGCTGCTGGTGGGTTACTCGCTACGAGTTGAGGCGTTACAAGGCATAATAAAGCCAACAAAACGAAACACTGTATCTGGCCACAGGGTGTTTGTGTGACCCCTGTGAGATGCGCTAATCCCCTCCCCCCACACACACACACCAGGCAATAACTCATATTGAGAATAAACCTGTCCATTACTGTACACGATTCATCCTTCAGGTCGACCCAAAGAGTTGCACCACCTACAAGTATGAGAAAAACAATATCATTTCTGTTAAGTCACATATATAACGTTTATTAGTGATGGTAAAGTTGAGAGGTGGGGGACTAATCGTATTGTATCTGCACTGGTTCTTGAGGATTGATACCCAGCAGGATATTATGCTTTCTGTACAGATAATTGTTATTTAATTATATTCAATATTCCAGTCACATTTCCATTACACTGTTTTACAGACTACTCCAACTTCCAACAGTCACAGCCTTGAAAACGTCTTATACCACTTAAAAGCTTGACTAAATTATCATTACTTGAGAAGCATAGATTAGCACGGAAATAACAATGTTTGGGAATGTTGGATACTCCTATATACTGCACAATAGGTGTCATGCTATGCCCCTCAACACAGTGTACACGCTGGGGACATGCATGTGTGACTGGAGTGAACACCCTAGTGTAGGGAGGGAGGGACAAACAGAATGATTTCAAAGCTACTACAAGAAATATGTAAATAGCATCATGGTGGCACACATACACAAAGGCCAACTTAATGCATTAAAATAAGAGATGGTATTCCAGATATAGCCATGTATGAATTGAACAAACAATAGCACCCACCTGTACCTCCTCCCAGGTTCCCCTCAAGTGTTGGTGTGGTAGGGACTGTGCATGTGGTCCTGGTCTTGTGCTCCCCTGGGGCTGCCTGTATGCCGGTGGCTAATACTATTACTAATAGTAGTACAGTAAAATCTCTTCATAAGGAGCACCTTTTGGCAAGGCAAATTTGCTCGTTGTAACCAACCTTCCTTGTAACCGATTTTGGTTACAACAAATAGATTTACCCCCATACAGTTCTATAGTACAGAAACGATGTACTAAAGGAGATTTTTACATTTAGAAATTGAATTGACATATGTTGAAGGTCAAAAATGTGATTTACACATAGGGTAGAAAAAGTAGAGACGAAACTAATTATTATACAACCTCTCTTAGTGAGGGGTAGGAGTAGGTAGCCGGCTTCTTTACCAGACCCCCCTCCCCCTCTGTGAAGCTGTGGGAGGTGGTGAGTGTCTGTGGGAGGAATAGGGCTAATGTGTTGACTAACCAACACAGCCTCCCAGAGGATGTAGGATCCTAATTCAATAGAAAATATCTAATCATACTGAAAAGATTCTGCTCCTTATAAACGATTTTTGGCTAGAAATGCTCATTCTAAAAGGGTTTTTATTCTAAAGAAAAGTATAGAAAAATTTCTGGCAAAGCAAATGTGCTCCTTATAACGGTCTGCTCCTTATAACCGTCCTCCTTATAACGAGATTTCACTGTATTACTAATAGTGTGTACATGTGCTGAGGGTCACAGGTACCCCCGACTCACCTACATGCCTCACTGACACTCACCGATAGCATGAGTACCCCCCCCCCCCTCTACCAGGCCCTGGTCCCCCCCCCCCCCCCCGAGGTCGGGAAGTCACCACAATTAAGGGGCCTGGGTCAAAAAGTCGCCTTTTATAACCCTTTGATCTATTATTAATTTGATCCAAAAGTCGCCAGGTTGTTTATTTTATTCCCCCAGGTATGATAGTGGGTGGTATAGTAGTACTGGTACTCCAAAGGGAGGTGTGAGTGTCTACTCACACCCGGCTTCTATGCACTAGCTGAAGCAGGTACAGTGGCAGTGTATCTGGGAGGGGGCAGGCGTTGTGTCCAGCATGTGTGTGTGCTTGGTGGTGGTGGGGGGGGGGGGGGGGCTGGCTAATCAGCACTGATTGACACTGCTGGTGATTGAAGGCTTATGACGAATCCTTTGTCTGAACAATAAGCGCGGGTACTAGTTAAAGCGGTGTCTTGAATAAGTAACAAGTAAATTTATATACAAATGTGTGCTTCTTGAAGGCACTATAGTAGGACTTTTGTAAAACAATAGGCCTATTTCACAATACTATCATCGGAATTGCAAATTGTTAATACAATTAGTGAATTAATTAGCCCCAAGAATGGCCCCTAAATATGTTTTACCTGTCAATAGAAAACATGTCACTTTTTCATCAATGGCGGCAATAGCCATACTCGTATTACATTGTTACAAATATGTTGCTTCAGTAGTCATGATTGATAGATGGTTCAACATTACCAAATCAATGATCGAGTGCCATAAGAATCTAAATAGTGATTCAATGGTGACACAAGAACGTTGATACACATACAAAAATAACCCCTTAGTTCAATGATGATATAGCCCTGTTGCATTAATGCGATCAAATGTGGGTTGAATTGATGTTATAAGTTCAACACTGAGTAGACATTGAAATAGTTGGCAATCATCAATGCTGATGCAATGTCATGGACATCAATGTTGAATCAATTATGATTTGAGTATGGCACTTCAACGTTGATATCTCATCCATTGATCAAATGTTGAAATAGGTGATGGTTGACAATGTTGAAATGGTAACATTGTATCAGTGTTGATACAAGGTTGATAAACCATGTAACCCTATATCAACAAGATTTCAACGTTGAATCAAGGTTATGTGCCCACTGGGAGGGGGGGGGGGTGGATTTAGAAATAGAATATCCCTCTTTTAAGGGATTTATTTGTTACACTGGGCAGTGAAAAGGGGGGCAGGGAGGGGCGTAAAAATTAGGCCATTATCGTTATCTCTCTTTTCTCAATTGAATTCTAGCAAAGGGCCTTACTTTATATGAAAAAACACCCACGTATTAAAACTATAGATCAAAGCCGTAAAAAAGGACTGTTGTGGGTAATTAAGTTATCTCAACATTGGAATCAGCAGAATCATTATAGCATCGTCCATGATTTCACACTTCCATAGAAAATACACTATCAATATATGGGTATTCTTTCTTTCTTTGGCACTTCTATATAGGCTACTATCTTTCAAAAAACCTACCTAGGGAGTGTAAAAAAGGCCCGTGCATTACTTTAGTTCAAAGGGGGGGAATGAATTTTTTGTCGCCTTTGGTGAGGTAGTGGGGTGGGGGGGTGGGGGCGTAAAATAGAGAGGGGGGCGCAAATTCTCACCACCTCTCCTGTAATCAATCAATGAACGCCCCCTAATATGCAGTATTTTCATGATAGATCTAGGTGTAAGCATTTATCGTCCGTGCTTCAGAAACAAAAATACTTGTATCAGAAGTCCCCCTTTTTGCAAGGCCGGCTCACCTATATTGCCTACTCCTTAAATGTAAAAGAAAATGGGACCTCAGGCCATCCACCCTCACCCGGCATTTATACCTTTTATTCTCAACTCCCTTTATTCCTTTTTCAATAATCAAAACACAACTATATTTTTATTAAATAAGTCATTGAATATGGTCATATTTAAATGCCTAAAAATAGAAAAGGCGACATCATGGTCCATCATTCTGCAGTCCGAGTGAAGAGCATGTTTCACTTCATGTAGTCCGGGCTGGCAGGTAAGAATAAATACGGACCCAGCATCAGAGATAGCCAGCATCAGAATCAATCCGCATGGCGCCTCTTCATCGCAGCAAGCACTCAAAGTTTCATATCACACTTCTCATGCTTTGTTCCCTGAAAGAATGAGAAGTTTATTTAAAATCTGAACACGATAAAGCATGTTATAAAGAGCCCACATATGAAAATATTCATTACCGTAAATTCTCGCGTATAAGCCTAACTCGCGTATAAGCCGCACCCTTAACTTTGACAAATTATATAAGCTGCAGTGGGGGTCTGAATATTGCGATTTTGGTACTGTAGTATACTAATAAAAACTCTCGTATAAGCCGCACCCTATATACCGTAAATTCTCGCGTATAAGCCTAACTCGCGTATAAGCCGCACCCCTAACTTTGACAAATTATATAAGCCCCAGAGGGGGTCTGAATAGTATGATTTTGGTACTGTAGTATACTAATAAAAACTCTCATATAAGCCGCACCCTATATAGGCATGTTTGGTATCAAGAGAAAGCTGAGTCTGACTCGCGTACAAGCCGCGGCTTCTACGCGAGAATTTACGGTAGGCATGTTTGGTATCAAAAGAAAGCTGAGTCTTACGGTAATACACCTTTCTGAAATAAGAAACAAATGCTATTTTTGCAGTAAGACATGTGACCAGTCCTGAGAGTAATAGTCAGGAAAGGATCTGTAAACCTTTTCTGAGCTGCCTCACACCCTTTATTGTAATTATCCATTAATGCAGACATGAGGTATTTCAAAACACCAATGGTATATAGACAGAGGTCCACTATGATCTGTCTGAATGACAGGTTTCTCCATCAGTGGTATCACAAGTGGAAAAAACAGGAATTCAGACTAATTAGAGTGGATCTCTGTGTTTATTTCATGTAATTCATGTGTTTATTTCATGTAATTATTATGCGTTACGATGCTACAAAGGGGCGCCAACGCGGAAAAATTTTGCCCGCTGCGCACGAAATCTCACCACCCCCACCTTTTTTTGTTAAAAAATGAGCACTCCCTAATAGTACTGTACTATACTTATAAACCCTCGTATTACCCGCACCTACACTTTTAGAATATTGTATAACCCGCACTGGGGGTTTGGTTCGCGTATAACCCGAGGGTTTTCAGTGATGTCATCACTGAGAAACACCCCATGGAGAATGAGCATCAGTTTCTCCACGGGGGTGTGGAGAACGGCCATTCTAGTACTTAAGCATAGTAACTTTGTTTCTCCACATGAAATAAACAGTAATACCCTTTCCATTTTTGCCCCCTTTTTCTGAAGGTACTTGGTGAGCTCAAGGTGACGCACCTTTTTATACCCGACCAGAAAGCGAGCCCAACACACTGTCAGGCCACAGACAAAGGGATGGCAGATCTAACGGCATATGTTACGGGAAACAAAATCTACCAGTTAGGCTGGATTCACGTAAGGAATGTTTCCATATTTTGGAATATTTGATAATAGCATCAAAATATTTGTCTACCTCAAACCAGATTCATCATATCTACTCTGACAATCTCGGTCTAGCAATATTAATTACGGATCAGTGTCCATACAAAGTTTTCGCCTTACTGCTAGTTAACATATATTTTATCTCTATGTATCCATGGAAGGAATTGTTTATGAAAGATATAAAAGAACCAATACACAACTTTTACACTGTATAGTGCACATGTGCTAATAAATTCCGCTGGTACATTGATCCCTCACGTTATCAGGCCACCATGGTAGCGTTTTACAAAGGAATTACCAAAGTATAATATTAACAAGTATGTACATTACAGACCCATCCCAACTTTAACGTCTTCATGTCGAGCGTTGATCTACACACACAGAGGGATCATCAGAACCTGCTCCAGGAAACGTGTGCTATTGTTCTGAGTCCCTATAATCCAGGGTAACTATTTATACCATATCGTATTGTTTTGTAATGTATTTTCGAGACCTAGGCGCAGCTTTTAATCAATTAGCTATGTCATTGGTAACAAATTTAGAGGTTATCAGTTATTCACTGTTTTGGTGTCAATAAATCGGTAGCACTATATCAGTTATTCAATATCAAAATATAAGAGGTAGATGAGGGCACTTTCAAAAAAAAATTGTTTGGAAATTCTTAAGCCCAGACGGGTACCTTAAAACAATTCTTAAGTACAGACGACAATGTTTTAAATGAAATAAATTGATAGAATTTGGTTGTTGACGTGTCCTCGAGCGCATATCTGGCCCTTGTCACGTCCCCTCGAGAGTCCAAACAGGGACCTCGAGAGGACACGTGACAAGGGCCAGATATGGGCGAGAGGGCACGTCAACAACTTAATTCTATCTTTATCCCTCGAGAAAAAGGGACAAGGGTCAAGCTTATAAATTATCAAAAGATTTTACAGTGAATCAAATCATGAGATAATGCACGTATCTAGGGCCTCGGCTAACCCCCCTTCAGGGCCCCGGCAGCTGTTGTTATCATCATTTTTATGTTCATACACATTCAACATGTAGTGATCATTCTCACAGGGGCGCATGTTTTGGATTATATAATCTCACTCCACATGGCATGGCGACTGTGTCTAACTGCAGCATGAAGGGCCACCATAACAAATGCTGTGGTGAGGACCATTCTTCTTTGTATGGGGTGAGTATAAAATAATTGCTCAGATCTATTTTTCACTGATAAGTACACACCGAAAGAACGCAATTTTGAACCCTAATCATTAAACAAATGTCTACTCAATATTGTCACACAGATATAAGTAGCAATGTGCCATAGTTTGGGTGAATACTTGTATAAAAAAATACGATACCCGCTTTGAATTTATGAGTTTGGATACAAAATGACATAAGCGCCATTTCAAAAATGGGGACAAAAATCTGACAAAATATGGATTAGGGATAGTGAAATATAATTCTCAAACTATTTTTCCAAGCTTTATTATTTTTCATCTCATTAGAACCTATCAACATATCTGCATAAATATATATTTTCAGAAACCAGATCACTGTTCTATTGTGAACAGCCAACGCCTGTGTATTGCAGACCATCGACGGTAAGGACCGTTTATAGTACATATATCATGAGCCATACCGTGGTCACCACAAACTCCCTTCCGTGTTTTGATTGAGAAAGTGATTTAAAATGCCATTACACCAGGGATGAACTATAGTTATTATCAAAGTATATGGTCCACTCTCGAACCTCAAATTTAATGGTAACTCTCAATTGTTAAAATCAAGAAAGTGATTTAAAATGCCATCACACCAGGGAGGAAATTTAGTTATCAGCAAAGTATATGGTCCACTCTCCTCCGTGAGAGGCACACACACCCTAGCCCTGACCAGCCCTGCTTGCGGTCTACATACTGACCTTCCCCCCCCCCCCCCCATGCCCTCATACCTCCTACTCCGGGCTCCCACTCCCTCTCCCAAATATGGGAAAAGGGGCTGCTGCATGTCACCAGCTGCTGATAAGGCACACAGCCCGTGCCCTCCCAGGCCCCATGCACTTTCCTAGGCTCACACCCTGCTTTATCTGTCATAAGCTGTTATATGCTCTGTTTTTAAAGAACTTAAGAGCTATACATTTGGGTGGTCATTCTCACATTATAGGAGGGCAGCACTGTAAAAGTTTCAATTTTCAATGCCAGAGAATAAGGCCTATGATGAGTTAAAAAGTAATTTTGATTGAGGCAGGGAATGATATAGCAATGCACACATCTCTTTGGAGAATGAGATCCTAAATACCAACCCCCTATAGACCAATCAGTGGGGCAGTGACCATTTAGGTTGAGGGCTGGTGTCAGGTTTCACTGGCACGCGCCGATGCACGGACAGGTTCACAATAACCTTGAATCGGTATTGAGATAATTTCCCGTGTTGTACAAATTGATAAAACTGATATCTATACGGGGAATAATCTAAAAAAAAACGCTAAGAACATTCCGGTGGTGCATGCGGGTGACTTTTTTATCCAAAGCTCAATCGGCCGCTTATTTTTATTTGATTTCTTTTGACTGCTGTCAAAGTCATTAAATTCGCCTTTTATCAGTGTTTTTCCCCCATGATATGAGGCCCAACGATAATGTACTAGGGTGTAGTATGTCACCACCAGGCTTGGGTGCCAGTTAACCCTTTAATAGCGGTATACAGGGAGATCATGTTTCCCTCCCTGGAGAGTAACTCGCCGGTGCTGCATAGTTGAGAGTTGAGACGATCCCAAAGGATCAGCATGATAAACGTGCCTCTACATGGTTAAAATTTGACACATGCGACCTGGCGACATGGCCCTTTTAAAATCCGACACGGGCGACACGGCCCTTTTTTAATCTGACACGGGCACCTTTTAAAATTTGACAGACATGGACAAATTTATGAGTATGTATAATAATACTATGGAATAAAATTTGACATGGCGACATGGACAAAAATACGAGTACCCATGTAGAGGCATATAAATACTTGGTGCATCATGACAAATGCTGCTTCAAGGGAACATGTCGTCCTTTAAATATGGTCTATTTGGATACTACAAAATTTGTTTATATCGAACTTATTTGCTTATCCAAACACTTCGTTGTCATGGAATTTTACTGTACTTTATTCTCAGGAATAACGACTTACCTACCATGGACAGCTGGATTTGGAAGCGAATGAACTATGGAATCCCTGCGACTAAGTCCAAGTACGTACAACCACCAGACACTCAACAGAAGTCTACACCTGTTGATGACTGGCCTTCCCTTCCACAGTTCAATAGGGTTGCAAGTAAAGAGCCTTGGGTCAAACCACGTCCCACCTATTCTGCAGCACCAGCATGTCGCCAGCCTGGCTCTCCACTTGGCACTCAGCGCCCTGCACCCGGCACTCAGCGCCCTTCACCCGGCACTCAGCGCCCTTCACCCGGCACTCAGCGCCCTTCACCCGGCACTCAGCGCCCTTCACCCGGCACTCAGCGCCCTTCACCCGGCACTCAGCGCCCTTCACCCGGCACTCAGCGCCCTTCACCCGGCACTCAGCGCCCTTCACCCGGCACTCAGCGTCCTGCACCCGGCACTCAGCGCCCTGCACCCGGCACTCAGCGCCCTTCACCCGGCACTCAGCGACCTTCAACCGGCACTCAGCGACCTTCAACCGGCACTCAGCGACCTTCAACCGGCACTCAGCGACCTGCACCCGGCACTCAGCGCCCTTCACCCGGCACTCAGAAGCGCCTTTCACCCGGCACTCAGAAGCGCCTTTCACACGGCACTCAGCGCCCTGCACCTGGCACTCAGTGCCCTGCACCCGGCACTCAGCAACCTTCACCCGGCACTCAGCGCCCTGCACCCGGCACTCAGAAGCGCCTTTCACCTGGCACTCAGCGCCCTGCACCCGGCACTCTGCGCCCTGCACCCGGCACTCAGTGCCCTTCACCAGGCACTCAACGACCTTCACCGGGTACTCAACTTGGCACTCAGCACCCTGCACCTGGCACTCAACTTGGCACTCAGTGCCCTGAACCCGGCACTCAACTTGGCATGCAGCACCCTGTACCCGGCACTCTACATCCTGAACCTGGCACTCAGCACCCTAAATCTGCCACCCAGCTTCCTGAACCTGCTACTCAAACCCCTGAACCCGCCACTCAACCCCCTCAACCTGCCACTCAACACTCTCAACCTGCCACTCAACACCCTGAACCCGCCACTCAACACCCTGAACCTGGCCCTCAACACCCTGAACCTGGCCCTCAACACCCTGAACCCGCCACTCAACCCCCTGAACCCGCCACTCAACACCCTGAACCCGCCACTCAACACCCTGAACCCGCCACTCAACCCCCTGAACCCGCCACTCAACCCCCTGAACCCGCTGCCCAACACCCTGAACCCGCAGCTCAACACCCTGAACCCGCTGCTCAACACCCTGAACCTGGCCCTCAACACCCTGAACCCGCCACTCAACCCCCTGAACCTGGCCCTCAACACCCTGAACCTGCTACTCAAACCCCTAAACCCGCCACTCAACCCCCTCAACCTGCCACTCAACACTCTCAACCTGCCACTCAACACCCTGAACCCGCCACTCAACACCCTGAACCCGCCACTCAACACCCTGAACCCGCCACTCAACCCCCTGAACCCGCCACTCAACACCCTGAACCTGGCCCTCAACACCCTGAACCTGCTACTCAAACCCCTGAACCCGCCACTCAACACCCTGAACCCGCCACTCAACACCCTGAACCCGCCACTCAACACCCTGAACCCGCCACTTAACCCCCTGAACCCGCTGCCCAACACCCTGAACCCGCCACTCAACACCCTCAACCCGCCACTCAACACCCTCAACCCGCCACTCAACACCCTCAACCTGGCCCCCAACACCCTCAAGCTGCCACTCAACCCCCTGAACCCGCCACTCAACACCCTCAACCTGGCCCTCAACACCCTCAAGCCGGCACTCAGCTTCCTGCCACACAAGCAGCGTACAAGAAGGCACTGAACCAACGGCCAGAGCTTGGTCATAACCCAGTTGAGTTTGATCATGACTACATAATGCAAGGTAAGAAACATAGCAGTAATGCATATGATCAAATTATGCATCCCTATTCAGATAATCATTTAATAATTCATGAACTAACTTTTCATTCATCTGTATCTAGACTCATCGCTTGACTCTTTACTTACTCCCTATAGAGACAATATAACTCTCATGACTCCTATGCATCGTTTGGCACACAATAAGTTATTTAAATGTGGCACCATTTATGATCTGAATGTGTGTATTTTCAAAAAACTCTGCCATACAAGTTCCAAATTCTGACCAACCCATTCATTATTTTTCAGGCACTATATCAAAAGCAGTGTCACTCATTGACTGCTGCTACAGCTATATCAACAACGAGGGTG
Source organism: Harmothoe impar (assembly GCA_947462335.1). Classification (NCBI taxonomy): domain Eukaryota; kingdom Metazoa; phylum Annelida; class Polychaeta; order Phyllodocida; family Polynoidae; genus Harmothoe; species Harmothoe impar. The sequence continues at coordinate 61,804,217 of OX381704.1, forward strand.
TGTGTGCAGAGGCCTTCAGAGAAAACACTGCAATCAGGACTGCTGTCTGTCAGCTAGAGAATGCCCTCATTGATGTTGGCAGCGCAGGTTTAGCACACGGGTATACCTATGCCACAACATTCTTAATAAATAACAGGCAAGTAAACAGATCCGTCACATTTTCTCATTCATATGCCAATGTATTTTTCCTAACGATTTATTATTTTCAGCCAGGTCAATTAATTCCCTTTCTAAGCACAGTGTCTGTATCATGCATGACTGCAGACTGGCGAGATACCGTTATGCCCTGTTTAAGCGCCCCGGCGTTTATCAAACGAGTATCAGCTCCAGTGCGTTGATGGAATTCCAACTGTTATTTGTTTATATTCTATCCCATCATTCCCATCCATCATGAGGAGTGTATCAGAGGCACAGGTTTGGGTTGATACCCCCCACCAACTCGTACCTACCATCTACAACTCTGCCATGCCCACGGAGGGTGAGGTACGAGCCTTATCCACTTTTACCTCTATATCGACTGCAGTCACCTACTTGTCTACAGGGAGAGTGCCATGTTGCTCTTAGACTTTAATTTCTCTATGATGAGCCCTTTTTCAATAATCTAGGCTACAATTAGTAGGCCTACATCGATCAAAGAGCCTATAGTACCCCCCCCCCCCCACCCAAGAGTCTAGGCTTACAGTACTCCATAGATTGGAGGGGGCGGAGTGCAGTCTAGTACTGAGAAAGGACGGGGGCAGGGGCCCGAGGTAGTGTGACTTGGCGGCCGGCGATGGGACGGTGGTACGGCCGTCCGACTCTGAGCCTCATCAAGTTATTTTGATGCTTTACTCACCTCCTACTCACCATTTTAAAAGTGCAAATATCCTATCGAAGTGAGAGAAAGAATGGCGGACATTTGTTTATGATCTGGCCCTACAATACACTGCAGCCGCTAGCAATTTCATAATTCTATAATTATGTTAATTATAATTGAGTGCCCTAGAAAACGCAGAAACAATGGCCGATTGCAGTGGTGTTTGTTGTCTCTTTTTCCAGGCACTCTGTGCAAGAGTATAATTGTTATCCATACAATGGTAACCCAAAACCTTTAAAACATACACTTCCCAGGGATGCCAAGGAAAAACATTTACAATATTGTTAACCAATTACCATCAACCCGGCGCTGACATAAATGTACTTCTCATTTGTCAATTAAGCCAATCTGGAATCTGGAATCGGGAATCGGGAATCTTGCTTGAGAGTGGAGCAGGCGGCAGTGACACCGGGTTCGTTTGTTAGACGCCAAATGTCTCGGTTCAGTGAAACACTAAACCAGCGTGACTGTAGCTTCCGATAGAGGCTTGCAAGTAAGCTGCTCTACTAAACCGAGGTTTATAAAGCTGGTTCCTTGCAAGCCTCTACCAGAAGCTAGTTACGCTGGTATGTTGTAGTAAACCGAGACATTTGAAGTCTAACAAACGCACCAATCTGGGTCTTGCACACCTCGTCATGTGGTCAATGGTACGGCATACAAACGAATCAGTTAATAGATGATCTGAATTAACTGCTTTTATTTCCATATGGTGTACCTGCTTTATATACCCATCCCATCATTACTACCGGTACTACTACGGAAACCTTAAAGTGTTAAGCATGTCCAGCTGCTGGTGTCTGCTGTCTGTGTATGTTGTATTACCCACCACCAGAATTGGAGAATATTGTATAACCTGCACTAGAGGTTTGGAATTTACGGTATTGATAATTAAAACAATATAACCTTCTGTCAACAAATGTTTGTATCTTACCATAAGCATTTGTTTCTCACAGCCTTCTGTATACGAGATACATAGACCATGGCGTCTTAACTGGTGTGTTTGAAGTGCTGGAACCCACTTTGAGAACTTCAGCGCCTCCACATCCCGAAGTTTTGAACTGGAGGGTGATGACCAAAGAAGATTTGGAACAAAAGGCCAAGAGGTACAACTCACAACTGCAAAAGAAAAGGGAAAAAAAGAAAGGTAATGGTTTCTTCTTTTGCATATATGTATGACGCTTATAGACTGATTAGATTACATTAAATCTGATATATTGATAGAATTTGGTTGTTGGCAGGTCCTTGAGTCAATATCTGCTGTTGTCCACGGCCCCTCGAGAGGCCCCGCAAGGGGCTTGAGAAGGGCCGTTTACCGGCCCTACTGGCATCGCCGACGTCAACAAATGCCAGTTTGTGACGCAACTTTCATTCATGCGGTAGACCAATCAGGGCGCCCTGTTTTTACAACCGTGACAACGTAGTATAGGTGCTTGACGACATCAAATATTGCTTGACGACATCAAATATCGATCTGATATTTGGTACCTTGATATCTGATTCAAACAGCACATCGAGTGTGATAAAAACAACTTTATTTATTTTCAATAATTTTGAGCTATTGTAAATGCCCCTGTATAACCCGCATGTCATGTATTACCCGCACGCCAGCTTTCGGGAGCATTCTATAACCGAGCGAATTTCCTGAAAAGGACATTTTCGCTGGTACTAAAATTCGCGGATTTGGGATATTTGGCTATTTCATTCAATACTGTATAAATATTCGCTCTGTACATATTTTCGCGGATATTTAAAAATCGCGAAAATATGTACAGCGCGAAAATATCTAAGTTTACAGTGTACATACATTCATTCAACTCATGTTCTTTATAGTTTGCAGAAAAAAGCTTCCACCATCTGGGAGGAGATGGTCTACCAGAGTCGAGAAAGGGAAAAATGGTGTGATGAATGCGCACAAGTGCCTCCTCGAACAATGCTCAATACCTGGCCTGTCAATACAGCTTATAGGCAGCTTGATATACCTATATAAGAAGGAGGTGACTGAATTAGTGCCTGGTGCAGTGCCCGATGCAGATCAAAGCTCAAAGAGGTATCTAATCTTTGTTGAGACTTAAATATACAGATACAGGTCTTTAGAATTTAAAAAGAATGTAGTATAGTGGCATGCTAAATAGTCATCTGCATGCTGGAATAACTGAAGTACAAAAGCACGCGTCTTATATCATTTCAGTTCTGACATTAAGCTAGCAGTTGTAGCAGTCTAGTGGCGCTGAGCTGAGTGTAGAGGTGTTGAATAAACTCTAGGGGGTGTGTAGAAGAGTATAGTTAGTGGTGCTGAAATGAGTCTAGGGGCTTTTAGAGGAGTTGGGCTGTTCACTGGCGTGGGGAGGTGTGCAGCGTCAGCAAGGATGCGTGTGTTTTTAACATTGGTGTGTAAGGGTGCGTGTGTTTTTAACATTGGTGCGTAAGGGTGCGTGTGTTTTTACAGCTGGTGCGTGAGGGTGTGCGTGTCAAAGTAGCGGCTACCACCTGGTTTGGTTTGCTATTACTCACAAATTAACAGGCAATAGGGTATCATAGGTTGCTATAGAAAATATGGATTTTGAACGTGTTTTTAAAAATATTAATCTGATGAATTCATAATTAATCTGGCTAATCAATTTTCGCACAAATTCCCCAGACTGGCTAACCCATGAATCATCCTTCTTTTACTAATGGCTGTGTCTCACGAACTTGGGCCAATGTTTTCGTCTCTGACCGGGTGCCAGCTCTGACTGGGTGCCAGCTTGGACCGGGTGCCAGCTCTGACCGGCCTGAATAAAAACAGGTTATTTAGGGCAGATGTTTATAGAATTTGGCTGAAAAGGTTAATGGATGTTATAACTCTTTAAAGTAGTAATTACTTGCCCGTGTTATTCTTGGAATCATTATGTATGAACGATAACTATTATTTCTCTTTTTAAACAGTGTGCATGTGGTGACTGGGTCATTCCAAGCGTCGGATCAACACATAGAAGATGCTATAACCCATTATAGAACACATGGAGTAGACACAACTTCAACTTTCTCAGCTCTCTTGGATACAACACGCACCACTGTGCCCACCTTGGCTCTACCTCTACAGGAAGCTATCATGAATAGCATCAGCAATGATCCAACTACAGAAAAGCACCCAAGTCCAAGATTCAGCAGCTACTTCTCCATTGGAGAAAAAAAGTACATGCCCACATCTACACGCAATCTACTCATATATAGATGGCGCCTAGACTACCCAGTACGTGAGATAATGCAGTCAGTGGTTCAACAGAATACTCAAACTCACATGCCTGGTAACAACATACATCGCAAACAGTCATCTGCTCGCACTGAGAAACAAGGTACAACACTCGATCCCAAACCTGCTCCACCACACATTCTACCTGATTTTGATGTGCCTTTCAGTTCCATTTCATCGGATCCAAACACGCTATATGCCATTTTCATCATCGAAGAAGGAATTCTATTTTGGCGGATACATACACCTACGTATGATGAAATAGTAATGAATGACATTAACACTAGCACTGGACGTCCCTTCCTCAATAAATTTGTTCATCTGAGACGCTGGCAGATTGGGGGAGGAGAAAAACTGCAGTGCCCATGTCGAGTGGAGGCGTTAAGGGCTGCATTGCCAGATGCAGAGGGTGGGCTAAAATGTCTGCATATCAATTTCTATCACAGTCACATAGCACCCAATTATAACACATTATTTTCTAGTGATCAAATCATTCCTGACAAGACTCAAAAGAAATTACAGAAATCTCTAGATACAGTAGGGAGAAATGTTGTGCGTCTTGATAAAGACAAAACTCACCACCGTCTATCCGTCATGATGCCTGATGAGAGTACTTGCTCGGTTGTCAACTTAGAAGCTAACAAATTAAAGTGCACTGCAGGCCCATGCATGGCTCGTAGAGGTCATAGTAGGCGCAGTATCGACCTTGGCTCAGCAGATGATTGCCCTCATCTTCGACTTCTGTTCCACCACATGGACGAGTGGCGCTACCTGCTGCCTGGGTGGAGCCAAGAAGGCGCAGACTCAGATGAAGATTGCCCAGACGAGTTACTTGCTGAGAAGGAGAATATTCTGGAAGAGAATTTGAATCTGGTAAGAAAAAATCTAGTACATACCGTTTTACTTGTAAGTCCTAAAAACAAGAAGCATTATGATTCATATTCCCATGAGAGAGTACCATCACACAGGCCCCTTGTCACAGGTGCGCATATATTTAGTGCCTGCGGTATCCAATATAAAGTGTGACAAAAACATCTTAATTTGGAGCTGAACCCGTGCATATGACCCAGGGAGAGCTCCTGAGTCAATTACCAAGGCCTGAAGTTTGAAAATATCCCTTTCCTTGCAAAAAAAGCTGGTTGACTTTACTTGTATGATCATTTTTCAGCGCTTCAATGAACAATCTGGCTACTGGGAAACGGACAGCATCAGCACTGACATTCCACGGGCTGAAGACGACCCTATTTTCCAGCTTAAAGTAAATGAACGCCTATCAATAAATAGACTACATCCAGGTAAGAAAAGTGAAAAATCAAAACAGAAAAATCTAGGTTATGTTGCACAGTATACAAAACCTGGTCGCCTTCTAATGAGCACTGATTCGGGTACCTAACCCTGTCATACTACTACCATATTCCAAAAATCGTGAATTTAGATACTCCCGAAAATGCGTTTTTTTTAAAGCAAAATCGCGAAAATGTATACACGCGAAATAATGTACGTTTACAGTAGGGTAGATTCACCTGGAGTCAGACACATACTTTGAGACGGACACTTCATTTTGTGCATATTGAAATATTTTAAGCTCTTCATTTGTAAACATTAGAAGTTGTATTATACATTAATAACCTAAAATTTCACTGTCCATCTCAGGCTATGTGTCCAACTCATGGTGAATCTACCCTATACATGATGGTACATTATTGGTACTTTGCTGAAAACTTTCATTTGTACTACATCTTTTATTAGCCATTTGAATGTGAGTTTGACATATTTATCATTTCAATATGACTTGCAGCTTATGCAGAAAATGAGGAGGGGTTTCTCATGAGGAAATTGGACACTGGCCACCTTGAACCACTGGAATTATGCCCACAGCTCGACAGAGATCTACTCTGCAGATGCCAGGTAGGTCAAATGTAATGTGACTGGTTAAGTATGCACTATGGTAGCCATGGGCAAGTGAGGAGGGACATCGCTTTGACCAGTTCATATCTTTGAGGTATGTCGTCAGGTCATACAGAGATATAGGAGTCCCTGCACTCTATCCCCTCCAGCCTGCTGCAACTATTTAGTATTTTCATGGACAGGTGAACAACTACTATCTGTACCATAAATCATATCTGTATCAACTGCTCTGTCTCATAAAACATTTACATGTTCCAGCCTTACCTACAGTAACAACCGCTATCTGTTTCAACCACTATCTGTATCAACCGCTCTCTGTAGGTGGTGTCAATGGTCAACCTCTATGTTGTTTTGACACATATAGCGGTTGTACAACAGGTCACTGGACAGGTCTCTATAGACATACTAAATACAGCAATATCCACGACTGCACAGCTCATTTATTCATTTTTAAATTTGTTCTCTATTGTGTGTACAGAAAAGATACTGGAGCGAAGAAAACCCTGTGGGTAGAAAGGTCCAAAGATACAAAAATCCGGTAACTGTCTACTTACAATTTGGGGCGGCCAAATACATGGTAGGTTATCATTATTATCGATAAGCCTAACGTCAGATACTTAGACCCTCGTAGACCCATCCGCACCCTCGATAAGCCGAACGTCAGACACTTAGACCCATCCGCACCCTCGATAAGCCTAACGTCAGATACTTAGACCCTCGTTGACCCATCCGCACCCTCGATAAGCCTAACGTCAGACACTTAGACCCATCAGCCCCCTCCATAAGCCTAACGTCAGATACATAGACCCTCGTTGACCCCTTCGCACCCTCGATAAGCCTAACGTCAGACACTTAGACCCATCTGCCCCCTCGATAAGCCTAACGTCAGATACTTAGACCCTCGTAGACCCATCCGCACCCTCGATAAGCCTAACGTCAGACACTTAGACCCATCAGCCCCCTCGATAAGCCTAACGTCAGATACTTAGACCCTCGTAGACCCATCCGCACCCTCGATAAGCCTAACGTCAGACACGTAGACCCTCGTTGACCCATTCACCCCCTCGATAAGCCTAACGTCAGATACTTAGACCCTCGTAGACCCATCCGCACCCTCGATAAGCCTAACGTCAGATACTTAGACCCTCGTAGACCCATCCGCACCCTCGATAAGCCTAACGTCAGACACTAAGACCCATCCGCACCCTCGATAAGCCTAACGTCAGACATGTAGACCCTCGTTGACCCATCCGCACCCTCGATAAGCCAAACGTCAGACACTTAGACCCATCCGCACCCTCGATAAGCCTAACGTCAGACACTTAGACCCATCAGCCCCCTCCATAAGCCTAACGTCAGATACATAGACCCTCGTTGACCCATCCGCACCCCCGATAAGCCAAACGTCAGACACTTAGACCCATCAGCCCCCTCCATAAGCCTAACGTCAGATACATAGACCCTCGTTGACCCCTTCGCCCCCTCGATAAGCCTAACGTCAGACACTTAGACCCATCTGCCCCCTCGATAAGCCTAATGTCAGATACTTAGACCCTCGTTGACCCATCCGCACCCTCGATAAGCCGAACGTCAGACATGTAGACCCATCAGCCCCCTCGATAAGCCTTACGTCAGACATGTAGACCCTCGTAGACCCATCCGCACCCTCGATAAGCCTAACGTCAGACACGTAGACCCTCGTTGACCCATTCACCCCCTCGATAAGCCTAACGTCAGATACTTAGACCCTCGTAGACCCATCCGCACCCTCGATAAGCCTAACGTCAGACACGTAGACCCTCGTTGACCCATTCACCCCCTCGATAAGCCTAACGTCAGATACTTAGACCCTCGTAGACCCATCCGCACCCTCGATAAGCCTAACGTCAGATACTTAGACCCTCGTAGACCCATCCGCACCCTCGATAAGCCTAACGTCAGACACTAAGACCCATCCGCACCCTCGATAAGCCTAACGTCAGACATGTAGACCCTCGTTGACCCATCCGCACCCTCGATAAGCCAAACGTCAGACACTTAGACCCATCCGCACCCTCGATAAGCCTAACGTCAGACACTTAGACCCATCAGCCCCCTCCATAAGCCTAACGTCAGATACATAGACCCTCGTTGACCCATCCGCACCCCCGATAAGCCAAACGTCAGACACTTAGACCCATCAGCCCCCTCCATAAGCCTAACGTCAGATACATAGACCCTCGTTGACCCCTTCGCCCCCTCGATAAGCCTAACGTCAGACACTTAGACCCATCTGCCCCCTCGATAAGCCTAACGTCAGATACTTAGACCCTCGTTGACCCATCCGCACCCTCGATAAGCCGAACGTCAGACATGTAGACCCATCAGCCCCCTCGATAAGCCTTACGTCAGACATGTAGACCCTCGTAGACCCATCCGCACCCTCGATAAGCCTAACGTCAGACACGTAGACCCTCGTTGACCCATTCACCCCCTCGATAAGCCTGACGTCAGATACTTAGACCCTCGTAGACCCATCCGCACCCTCGATAAGCCTAACGTCAGACACGTAGACCCTCGTTGACCCATTCACCCCCTCGATAAGCCTAACGTCAGATACTTAGACCCTCGTAGACCCATCCGCACCCTCGATAAGCCTAACGTCAGATACTTAGACCCTCGTAGACCCATCCGCACCCTCGATAAGCCTAACGTCAGACACTTAGACCCATCCGCACCCTCGATAAGCCTAACGTCAGACATGTAGACCCTCGTTGACCCATCCGCACCCTCGATAAGCCAAACGTCAGACACTTAGACCCATCCGCACCCTCGATAAGCCTAACGTAAGACACTTAGACCCATCAGACTCTCCATAAGCCTAACGTCAGATACATAGACCCTCGTTGACCCATCCGCACCCCCGATAAGCCAAACGTCAGACACTTAGACCCATCAGCCCCCTCCATAAGCCTAACGTCAGATACATAGACCCTCGTTGACCCCTTCGCCCCCTCGATAAGCCTAACGTCAGACACTTAGACCCATCTGCCCCCTCGATAAGCCTAACGTCAGATACTTAGACCCTCGTTGACCCATCCGCACCCTCGATAAGCCGAACGTCAGACATGTAGACCCATCAGCCCCCTCGATAAGCCTTACGTCAGACATGTAGACCCTCCTAGACCCATCCGCACCCTCGATAAGCCTAACGTCAGACACTTAGACCCATCTGCCCGCTCGATAAGCCTAACGTCAGATACTTAGACCCTCGTAGACCCTGTCGCACCCTCGATAAGCCGAACGTCAGACATGTAGACCCTCGTAGACCCATCCGCACCCTTGATAAGCCGAACGTCAGACATGTAGACCCTCATAGACCCCTTCGCACCCACGATAAGCCTAACGTCAGCCACTTAGACCCATCTGCCCCCTCGATAAGCCTAACGTCAGATACTTAGACCCTCGTAGACCCATCCGCACCCTCGATAAGCCTAACGTCAGACACTTAGACCCATCCGCACCCTCGATAAGCCCAACGTCAGATACTTAGACCCTCGTATACCCATCCGCACCCTCGATAAGCCGAACGTCAGACACTTAGACCCATCCGCACCCTCGATAAGCCTAACGTCAGATACTTAGACCCTCGTTGACCCATCCGCACCCCCGATAAGCCAAACGTCAGACACTTAGACCCATCAGCCCCCTCCATAAGCCTAACGTCAGATACATAGACCCTCGTTGACCCCTTCGCCCCCTCGATAAGCCTAACGTCAGACACTTAGACCCATCTGCCCCCTCGATAAGCCTAACGTCAGATACTTAGACCCTCGTTGACCCATCCGCACCCTCGATAAGCCGAACGTCAGACATGTAGACCCATCAGCCCCCTCGATAAGCCTTACGTCAGACATGTAGACCCTCGTAGACCCATCCGCACCCTCGATAAGCCTAACGTCAGACACGTAGACCCTCGTTGACCCATTCACCCCCTCGATAAGCCTAACGTCAGATACTTAGACCCTCGTAGACCCATCCGCACCCTCGATAAGCCTAACGTCAGACACGTAGACCCTCGTTGACCCATTCACCCCCTCGATAAGCCTTACTTCAGATACTTAGACCCTCGTAGACCCATCCGCACCCTCGATAAGGGTAAGGGTTGTCATAGGTCCAGCCGCACACCCATATCAGAAAAAATTCAAGTACCCCCCCCCCCCCGGGTCATGCCCACATGGAGAATTTTACTGAAGACCCCCATGTATGAATCCCTTAGTGACACTAGTGACATGTCTTTTTCCTTAGTGACATGTGACATGGTCATTTCTAAAAATTGACATGCGACATGGGGACCCGCCCATCTACCCCCCAGGACCACCAGCAGCTCGCTCACTCACACGGGAATGCGGGGGAAAGTTGCGAACGTCAAAAGCATAACCGTACGCGATTGGCCGAAGCATAACCGTACGCGACGCTGACGCTGAATAAAATTGGGGCGACGGAACGTTGTGAAACAGGTTCGGTCTGTCTTGGGGGAGGGGGGACTACAGGGCTACCCCGGTAGGGTAGGTCTTTGGGTCCTATGTTAGGTATGTTAGGGCCCCTGAGGGTCATTCAAAAGGGGTGCTTTTCATGCAATTTCGGAGCAAAAGGGTAGGCCTACATGTTTGGCCCTACTGACTTTAGAACATTTTCAGCACCTCCAGTAGGCCTACATTGCCTATGTCACGTCCCTTCAGCCCCCCCCCCCCCCCACCATATCAAAATTAGGGGTCTAGTGCCATACAGAGTGTTTAGAGTGTACCCGGTCCCTGCACTCTAATACCTACGCAACACCATCCGTGTTATGGTATTTTAAATATACCCCCTAACCACTGACTTTTTGGCGTAAAAAATGCCCTTTTGGGATCAAAACGCTGACTTTTTGGCCCATAAAATCACCCCCTTTTTTGAAAACACATATTTTTTTCAGCGTTACTTACCCCTTTTTTTCTCTCCAAAGAGAACTATTGGGGAAACTATTGCAAAGGTCACTGAAATTGCCAAGTTGGATATGTGTTAAAAGCCCTTACAGGTTTACACAGAAATATACTCTAGAGGGGTCAGCATTTTGCCCCCTTTTCTGATTTTCAAGGAGCTGATACATATATATTTACCCCCCTATTCTATTTTTCTCTGACTTTGGGTTGAAAAACACCCCCTATTCATGATTTCCACGGACGTGCAGAGTGAGTAAAAAAGCACCCCTTTCTCGGCGTTTTCGTATCATGGATGGTGTAGTTTCCCCCGGGGGGGGGGGGGTACTCAGATATGAAATGGCTACCCACTGCCAAACGGCCCGCAGAAGCGGTAGCGGTCGGTCTAAAAATGGGGGGGGGGGGCGGTGACTCTCTGCACCCCTCAAAAAGGGGGCAGTAACCCTGGAGGAGGGAGCAGTAATTGGGTATCAGTAAGGTTTTAATGGGAAAATTTAAGAAATAGAATTATTATCCATGTCTGCTTTACTTTCTGCACCAGCAATTAAAGGTACAACCTAATGTTGCCTGAAATAATATGGGCGGTGGCTTATCTGTTAGGAATCTGGGGGCGGTCAACTGTATTCAGAAGGGGCGGTGGTTTTGCACCAACTGTTTTTAGGCAGGGGGTAGTTTGGCAGTAGGTTGGTACCAACATAGAGTAAGTAGCCCCCCCCCCCCCCGGGAGTTTCCCATGCTGAGTGCAGGGACCGGGAGAGTGTACAGAGCTCCTGGGGGATTACGCTTGAAAGGTACACGGGGGCTAGGGCGACCGATGGGAACGCCAGTGTCCAGGCGGCAAAACGGCATGTGGGCCACAGTGCCACCTGCAGGAGGATAATGGAAACTATGTGAAACAGGAAAACCGGATGTAGGCATATAGTATACTCGTGGCGGGAATGTGAATGTGAATGTCAGCTTTAAAACGTTCTTGCAAAGCTGTGGATGTAATGGCTCCAACTAAGGATAGCTTGAAGAAGGCAGAGAAGATGAAAAGAGAGGCTGCTCGGTCAAGGGTATGGATAAACACACCAAAATTTCAATGTTCACTGACGATTTAGGGAGTGTTCATCTATTAGTTACAGGGGGGGGGGTGGTGGGTTTGGGGGGGGGGGTAAAAATTTCCGACCCCGTAAAAAAAGCCCGCGCGTTACTATAGTACAAAGGGGGGGGGGGCGAAAAATTTTCGCGAGGGGGGTCGTAAAAAAATTTAGACCAGGGTTAAAATGGTAGATGTCATGACCCCGGGGGGGGGTCACTCCCTCAGTATTGCTCACTATGTGTGAACACGATTCCAAGGGAAACTATAGTAATGCGCTGGCTTTTTTTTGCTTAAAAGGGGCTATATTTTTACACACACCCCCCCCCCCAAGAAGGGGCCAGACTTTTGTACGCCCCCCCCCCCCTCAGGAGGGGTCAGCAATTTTTTCGCCCAAGAATAGTAGAGTGTAAGCGTACACGCTACACGCTATTTAGGCTCGTTGCCTAACGTCAGACTCATAGACCCAGCCGTACCCGTGATAAGCCTAACGTCAGACTCGTAGACCCACCCACACCCTCAATAAGCCTTAGGCTGTGTCTCACGACCTTTGGCCAATGTTTTTGTATCTGACTGGGTGGCAGCTCTGACCGGGTGGCAGCTCTGACCGGCCTGATTAAAAAGGGATATTTAGGGCAGATGATGATAAAAATGGGCAACTGATGTGTAATTTAAAGAGTTAAAACATCCATTAATCTATTCAGCCAAATTCTATCTCCATCTGCCCTAAATAACCCGATTTTATTCAGGCCGGTCAGAGCTGGCACCCGGTCAGAGCTGGCACCCGGTCAGAGCTGGCACCCGGTCAGAGACACAGCCCTAACATCAGACTCATAGACCCATCCGCACCCCGATAAGACTAACTTCAGACTCCTAGTCCCACCCACATCCCCAATGAGCCTAACGTCAGACTCGTAGTCCAACCCACACCCCCAATGAGCCTAACGTCAGACTCATAGACCCACCTGCACCCCCAATAAGCCTAAAGTCAGACTCGTAGACTTGTTTAAGCCTAATGCAACACTCATAGACCCACCCACACCCTCAATAAGCCTACCGTCAGACTCGTAGACTATAAAGCCTGACGTCAGACTTGTAGACCCACCCACACCCCCCATAAGCCTAACGTCAGACACTAGAACCACCCGCACCCCCAATGAGCCTAATGTCAGACTAGTAGACCCATTCGCAACCCTGATAAGCCTAACGTCAGACTCGTAGACCCACTCACACCCTCCATAAGCCTAACGTCAGACTGATAGACCCACCCGCACCCCCAATAGATCCCCTGTCTCTATACTTGATTTGGTCATGTTGCGTAATACTGACCTTGAACTTGATGGTTAGTCCCCTTATGGTACATTTTATTGACCTTGACCTAAACAAAGTACCCTCTTGTTGTGTAATACTGACCTTGACCCTTGCTTGGTACCTGTATGTTACTTATACTGACCTTGACCTATGCTGAGTACCCTCATGTTACCTAATATTGACCTTGATCTTTGCTAAGTAACCTAATGTTACTTAATATTGACCTTGACCTATGCTAAGTACCCTTATGTTAGCTGGGGCACATGTAACCCATACCATAACACCTGATTACATGGAGGAAATCTCTTTCATAGGCTAACAGAAAAAAGGAGAAGGAGCACCCGCCAGAACACGCTAAGCAATGGTGGGACGACTTCCATGCAAGGAAAGCACGGAACAGTGCTGACCATAGAGCCAGAGAAAAGAAAGGTACTGTTGGGGTCCGCATGTCTCATATCGGATTTGGGAAAAGCCCAAGTCCCATACCACTAAAATAAATCCCATGTCACTAGTGCAACTAAGAGAGGTTCTTCATTATCCATCTCGTTTCTCATACTCATGATTTACTCATCCGTAGCATCAAATGGTACCCTAAAGTGAAGCTTTATGCACTGTTCCATTCTTATTGAAGCTGAAGAGAAGACTGTGTAGGATAAGCCTAGCGTCTGACTCGTAGACCCACCCGCACCCCCGATAACCCTAGCGTCAGACTCGTACTCACCCGCACCCCAGATAAGCCCAACGTCAGACTAGTAGACCCACCTGCACCCCCGATAAGCCTAGTGTCAGACTCGTGGACTAACCCGCACTCGCGATAAGCCTAGCATCAGACTCATAGACTCACCCGCACCCCCCATAAGCCTAGCGTCAGACTCATAGACTAACCCGCACCCACGATAAGCCTAGCGTTAGACTCGTAGACTAACCCGAATCTCCATTTAAATAGCTATAGGGCAGTTTTTACGGGGTGTAAATCTGACCATTATTGAAGATTTTAGGAAGTAAAACGTAAAAGACAAAATTTTATTTTATTCTATTTTTTTTTTATTTCGTCCTCCGTACTTGAATTATTTTTCATGGTGTCCGTGACCCAAAGAATAAAAAAAAAGTGGCCTAAGCCTAGCATCAGACTCGTAGACAAACCCGCACCCGCGATAATCCTAGCGTCAGACTCGTAGACTAACCCGCACCCCCGATAGCATCCAATGTTACCCTCAAGCAGGCCCGTAACTAGGGGGGTTCGTCGGTTCGAACGAACCCCCCCCCCACACCCCTGATGGACCAAAATAGTTCCACCCTAGCTGAAAGAAGAGATAATTAGCTCCATGCCAGTTTTCGCGGCTTGTAAATCGGATAATTATCAAGGTCCCTAGAGACTAAACTGTAAAAAACATGGTCAATTTTTTTAATATGGGTCATTCAAATTATAGTTTTGAGTACAAATCAAGTCATTATTTGCATATCTTTTAATGAAAATCTAGTAAGTGCCACGGTTGAATTAATCTAGTTCCACCTTATCCAAAAACGAACCACCCCGCGAAGAGGGCTAGTTACGGGCCTGTCAAGTGAAGCTTCATGCACTGTTCCATTCTTATTGAAGCTGAAGAGAAGACTGTGTAGGAGGCTTTGTACATAGAATCGATCATGGGTGGGAAAAGGGGTCTTGAAATAATAAATACTTATTAAATTTTCCAGGGAAAAAATGTGAGAAAAGAAAAGAAAGGAAGTCAGCGAGGACATCAGAGAAACAGCAAGTGACCGAGCCAGTGGAGAGTAATGCAGTAATATCTGACAGAAGGAATATGATTGAGAAAAAGAAGGTGAGAATGTGAAATGCCACTGGCAGTAGGCTATGGGGCTAATACCGTAAATTCCCGCTTTTTACCTGCACCTCACGTATAACTAGCACCCCCACTTTGAGAGATTCTTATAACCCTCACATGGGGTCTGAAAATCACCGTTCTAGTACTGTACTATACTTGCAAGAACCCTCGTATTACCCCGCCTAGACTTTGAGAATATTATATAACCTGCACTGGAGGTTTGGTTGGCATATAACCCGTGGGATTTACACGGGCATTTACAGTATATTCATTATGAAAACAAAGAAATATTTTAATGAATATGTTCAGTAAGAGTGCATATGTATAATGAATGAAGTATGAAGAAAGGGATAATTGTTGTGAATAGTGCATTTGGCGACATCGTTTATGGGTCTTTTAGTTTAATATGTGATGGCTTGCATTCTGTATCATACAGAAAAAGAAGAGGACGGAAAATAGAAAACATAAATCTGTCGGGCATTACACTTTTGGTATAATTCTTTATTAACACTCTCAGCAGTAGTGAACATACTCTATACTAATATAATGGCTTTGTACATCACCCCCTTCCACTTACTTTAATCAATAGACATGCATATATTACTATCTAACCCCATGCGAGATGGGTGCAAGCACAAAATGTACACTTTTCTTACAATCATCAGATATATCCAATCTTTCGATTCAATAGTTTTGATCATATTTTTAAGGTAAATATTGTGTTATACAGAAAAAGAAGAGGATGGAGACGCGAGAAACTAAAGACCTTGGTCAGATGGAGATGGAAGTCGAGAAACAGAGAAAGCCTGTGAAGACAGCACTTGAAAGAGAGTTGCAGTTCAGACTAACCATGTCTGAAGGGCAAACACACAGATTGGAAACAACTGTTAAATGCATGCAACAGGAGATTAATTGTCTCCGTGAGGAGAAGGAATCACTGTTAGAAGAGGTGGACTTTTTACGTAGCGTTAATTTTATCCAGACCACCCAAGCTGATTTGTAGATATCAGGGCTTGTCGTGAGCCTTTCCTTTGGTTTAGGTCACGATTTAAAATAAGGAACCTATTTGCAGCAACAACAAAGAAAGATGCTTCAGGGCCGGATAAACCTAACCATTCTACCACTTCGCATGTGTTGTCAGGATAATTGCAGCAATGAAAGCTCACATGTGTCAGTTAATAAATGCTTTTCTGTATCATCTTACATGTGTATTCTTGTGTCCCAACAGTATTTCCCTTTATTCTAATGTAATAAACTCCCCCCTATAGCAGTCAACCATGTAATGCAGCCACTTAAATACAGTACAAAATTACAAATTACCTCCTTTGATCCGGCCAGCTAGAGAATTATGCACTTTTCTTGCAATCATTAGACATATTCAAACTTTAAGTAAATGTTAAACAGGCCTGGCACCAACTCTATGGTCGTTTCCCGTTTTTCATTATTGTATCTCATGTCATGGACTGACGACTGTAGTAAGAAACTACAAAAACTCGCTTCTAAAGTTAGACATGACTTTATTATTTCTTTGTGAAGATGAAATGAAAATTTGTAATTCTATGGCAAAGACAGTATGGCAAGCTTATTGGATCCCTCTGAATATAGCAAAAAAAGAACAGATGAATTGGATATGACTTATACAAGGCTATGTATTATTCATGTTGATCGACAGACATTACAAACATATTCTGTAATTGTCTTGTACCGTATTTAGTTGCTCATGTACATATTATCTTGCGTAATCGCCTTAGACCTCACCCCCCTCTCGCCACATAGACTGCCATAAACCTGGGTTAATCCCCCCCCCCTACCTCCAAGCACAGTCCCTGTAGCTCCTGGGGTCAAATAACAGCGATTTTATGATTAGTTTGCAAATAAATTTTGGGAAAACTCGGTTAAGCCGCACCCAGACTTTGGACCGATTATATAAGCCACACTGCAGATCTGACTCGCGTAAATACCGCGGCTAGTATGCGAGTCAGATCAGCAATGCAGCTTATATAATCTGCGGTTTTACGGTACCTGAAATCTCTAGGCATGCATAGATATGACCATTTAACCCTGTGTGGGATGCGTGCGAACACAAAATATGCACTTTTCTTACAATCAAAATTAGATTATAACAATACTTTAGATCACTAACTTGTCAGATTCATAAAAGTGAGATGATATACTTAATAAAGCACATTACATGCAAGATATGAATGTAAACAGTGTGTATTCCATAGCTCAATCAACATGGTGGATGGTAAAAGTTTGCCGGGCATAGCAACGGAAACCACCATAGTAATTGCCGTTGGTGGCGCAGAAGGTCCTGCTGGCACACAGGCTTCTACAGCAGATTTTTTCTTCAATATCCAGTCGCCAAGCTCCTGCTCCAAGAGGGATATGTGGTAGCGCAGTGCCCGCTTCCCAGGTGTCATCACCTTACGAAGGTTTGCTCGTTTGCGCTGTGTCCTTAGACTGAAAGTAATGGGCAAGGATTAATACATTGTTACAATGCATGAAGCATGATTGCAGTGTTTTCATTTAGACTCATTAAACCTGCATTCATGACATGAGGCCTGCACTAAAGCGATTCTAGTTCTGTGCAATTTCAAAGTAACGAGAAAACAAGGAAACAATTCACAAAGCAACTACAAAGGAATATGAGAAAGATTGACCGTGTGATTTACATCACAAATGACTCAGGGTCACGGTGATTGGTGCAAATTATTGACTGAAAGATACCCTAACCCCACATACCCATACCCCAACCCCACATACCCCAACCCCACATACCCCAGCCCCTACGCCACATACCCCTACCCCACATACCTATACCCCACCCCACATACCCATACCCCACATACTCCTACCCCACATACCCATTCCCACATACCCCCACCCCACATACCCTTACCCCACATACCCATACCCCAAATACCCCCACCCCACATACCCATACCCCACATACCCATACCCACATACCCATACCCCACATACCCCCACCCCACATACCCATACCCCACATACCCCTACCCCACATGCCCATACCCCACATACCCCTACCCCACATACCCATACCCATACCCACATACCCATACCCCACATACCCCTACCCCAACATACCCCAACACTTACAGTAGTATCTGTCCACACATTATTGTAATCCGAGAAAATCAAAGATAATGCAGGCCCCAAACACAGAAGAGGTCTTATAAAAAACGTCTCAGCTAGTATTACAAGATACCTGCCATTGACTTAGCACTGGAGTTATGTGGAGCGTAATGTAGACAAAAAACTGGATCTAATACTTAAGAGTTTAATTATTCTTGCACATATTTTGGTGAGATTTTGTGATAATTTTTAAATTGAATAGTTAGAATGGTTGCACAAGGATATTTGCAATATTTCATAGTGTGGCATGTACATGAGTGTCTAATCTTTCAATATCCATCTTTTTTTTTCATTTTGGGTGAGTATTTCCAATTCAAAATTGTATGTGAAATTGTTCTTTCACTACCGTAGTGGCTTGAATAAGCGCAGGGGTCTCAAATAAGTGCAGGTCTTGAATAAGCACAGGGTAAATGAGGGTATTGAAATGAAAATTTAGGCCATTTTTGGATCTTGAATGAGCGCAGGTCTTGTATAAGCGCAGGGTAAATGATACCTAGCATATGATAGTCCTATCTCTTAACCATTACAGCCCATATGCACACTCCAGTGGCGTATTGCTTCAATACGCCCACTGGGTGGGCGTATTGAGGCAGTCACGTGACCACCTCTTAGCCAATGAGAGTGCAGCTCAAAAGAGATCAATCCGATTGTCGATTGCCGATTTAAATCCCGATTTTTACACATTGATCAGCATGTTTTGGGTGGTTTGAGGACTGGAAATGGTAGAGAGAATGTGTCGCCATGCATATATCATTTTACAGCATGTAATTCGGACAAGAAATAAGTTTTTTAGACCGAAATCTTTTGAGAAAGGGGGGAGACACCTAGTGGCATAGAGGGGAACTAGAAATCAAAACAATCGGCGATCGGCCCGATTTTCATCGATATTTGCAAATAGTTACTATGCTTTGCATGATTTACAAATTATAATCGGCATGACTATCATATGCTAGGTATAATAAATCAAAAACATAACTCGCGGCCATACCAGGAGCTTGTATGCCCACTCGTGAAAATTTTCACTTGTGGGCATACGGCTCCTGGTATGCCCACTCGTTATGTTTTTGATTATTACCGTAAAACCTCGCGTATAAGCCTAACTCGCGTATAAGCCGCACCCCCAGTTAAGGCTGATCTTATAAGCCGCACTGGCGATCTGAATCTGCCGATTTTAGTACTGTATCATAGTAGCAAAAACTCTCGTATAAGCCGCACCCTGACGCTGGGCCGATCCTATAAGCCGCACTGCCGATCTGGTTCGCGTACTAGCCGCGGCTTATACGCGAGGTTTTACGGTACTCCAGTGCATTCATGAGAAGCTTGTGTGGGAGTGTATACGAGCATAGACAAGCTTGACCCATATCCCACAATGCATAGCACCCCTACCGTTGTTGACGTCACATCCGCCTTCTTCCCCAAATAGGCAACTTCGCACCTCAGCGTCCTGGCCCAATAAGTGACTGGCATTGTTTTGCCACGGCTTCTACAGGGTGTAGCTATCGGTGATTTAAAGTATACTGTGTTGATCACGCCTATATTAGCTAATAGAAACTTGTTAGTAGTGGGGGAGGTGTCGGAGCCTCTTTAAAAGTGGTCGGAGGTGAGAGTTGTAGAAGCCCCCGCCCCCCACCTTGGAAGTAGTCAGAGGTGAGAGTTGTAGAAGCCCCTGCCCCCACTTTAGAAGTGGTCGGAGGTGAGAGTTGTAGAAGCCACCTTAGAGGCTTCAATCATATGGCCAGTGGTCGCAATAGAGGAAGAAAAATGTGATCTAGAATCAAAACAATATGTTACCTTATATTGACCTTGAGCTATGCTGAGAACCCTTAATTTAACTTATATTGACCTTGACCTATGCTGAGTACCCATATGTTAAGCAATATTGACCTTGACCTATGCTGAGCACCCTTATGTTACGCTACATTGACCTTGACCTATGCTGAGCACCCTTATGTTACCTTATATTGACCTTGAGCTATGCTGAGAACCCTTAATTTAACTTATATTGACCTTGACCTATGCTGAGTACCGCGGTACCCATATGTTAAGCAATATTGACCTTGACCAATGCTGAGTACCCTTTAGTTACCTTATATTGACCTTGACCTATGCTGAGAACCCTTAGGTTAACTTATATTGATCTTGAGCTATG
Source organism: Harmothoe impar (assembly GCA_947462335.1). NCBI lineage: Eukaryota > Metazoa > Annelida > Polychaeta > Phyllodocida > Polynoidae > Harmothoe > Harmothoe impar. The sequence goes on from OX381704.1 coordinate 61,824,691, forward strand.
CTGAGTACCCATATGTTACGCAATATTGACCTTGACCTATGCTGAGTACCCATTTGTTACCCAATATTGACCTTGACCTATGCTGAGCACCCTTATGTTAAGCAATATTGACCTTGACCTATGCTGAGCACCCTTATGTTATGCAATATTGACCTTGACCTATGCTGAGTACCCTTATGTTACCCTACATTGACCTTGACCTATGCTGAGCACCCTTATGTTACCTTATATTGACCTTGAGCTATGCTGAGAACCCTTAATTTAACTTATATTGACCTTGACCTATGCTGAGTACCCATATGTTAAGCAATATTGACCTTGACCTATGCTGAGCACCCTTATGTTACGCTACATTGACCTTGACCTATGCTGAGCACCCTTATGTTACCTTATATTGACCTTGAGCTATGCTGAGAACCCTTAATTTAATTTATATTGACCTTGACCTATGCTGAGTACCGCGGTACCCATATGTTAAGCAATATTGACCTTGACCAATGCTGAGTACCCTTTAGTTACCTTATATTGACCTTGACCTATGCTGAGAACCCTTAGGTTAACTTATATTGATCTTGAGCTATGCTGAGTACCCATATGTTACGCAATATTGACCTTGACCTATGCTGAGTACCCATTTGTTACCCAATATTGACCTTGACCTATGCTGAGTACCTTTATGTTACCATATATTGACCTTGACCTATGCTGAGAACCCTTATGTTACCTGGTATTGACCTTGAGCTATGCTGAGAACCCTTAATTTAACTTAAATGGACCTTGACCTATGCTTAGTACCCTTAAGTTAACTTATAATGACCTTGACCTATGCTGAGTACCCTTATGTTACCTAATATTGACCTTGATTAATGCTGAGCACCCTTATGTCATGCAATATTGACCTTGACCTATGCTGAGTACCTTTATGTTACCATTCTATGCTGAGAACCCTTAGGTTAACTTATATTGATCTTGAGCTATACTGAGTACCCTTAAGTTACGCAATATTGACCTCGACCTATGCTGAGTACCCATTTGTTACCCAATATTGACCTTGACCTAGGCTGAGTACCCTTATGTTACCTGATATCGACCTTGACCAATGCTGAGCACCCTTATGTTACCCTATATCAAAAAGGGGCAACATTTTTTATGCCCCCGTCTCAAGAGAGGTCAGAATATTTTACGCCCCCCCCCCCTCAGGAGGGGTCGGAAATTTTCACGCCCCACCAAACCCACCACCTCCCATGCCTAGGACCCAAAAACGGACCCTTTTCTTTGCAATTGTGTGAAAGTACTTTATTTCGCTGGGAATATATTTTCACTATTTTCGCGGAAATGAAAAATCCGTGAAATTTTTACATTTTTAGGTATGGAATAAATACCCGCGGATTTGCCAAATTTCACTCATCCGCCAAAATTTGGACCCATGAAAATATGTAGGCCTACTTTCACAGTATACAGATCTGAGGGAGTACCCTTCCTGGGGGGGGGGGGGGGGGGTGATGAGATTACCCCCACTATAGTAGCACGCTGGCTTTTTTGCCAAAAAGGGGCTAAATCTTTTACGCCCCCGCCTCAAGAGAGGTCAGAACTTTTTACGCCCCCCCCCCTCAGGAGGGTCGGAAATTTTCACGCCCCACCAAAGCAACCATCCCCCTCTGAAACTAATATATCAACTCCCTAAATTTCCTTGAAAACCACCTCAATTAAGGGCCCTAGCGGGTCCGTGCCTAGATTAAGTATCAATCTCTCACGGGCTGCGCTCACTGGCTGCCGTTCGGGAGAGGATCGGACGAGTACACAGAGCTGCTTATAGAGGCTAGTCCGTGCGTAAGTCTATGGCCCTAGACCCCTAAATTCGACATGGCGACATGGGCATTTCTTAAATTCGACATGCGACATGAGGCCTAGTGACATGCGACATGAGGCTTAAAAAGATAGTGACATGGGACATGAGCAGTTCTTAAAATCGACATGGGACATAAGCATTTTTAAGCGACATAGACATGCGACATGGCCATTTCTTAAAACCGACATGCGACATGGGGGCCCCCCCATCAAGGGCCCCAAGTCTAAGACCCAAAAACGGACCCATTCCTTTGGAATTGTGTTGACTATCCAGATCTGAGGGAGTGCTCTCCCCCCGGGTAGCTAGCCACTCTCGTACCCCTACTAAGCCTCCCGTTCCTCTCCTGTCAGTAAATTCCTCCGGATACAGACGAAACTCAGTCTACCGGGTAGCCCCCTCCCCTCGTATGTGAACCGATGGAAATGTAACATATTATCGCCCACATACATTATATTGTTGTTTTTAACACAATCATTGCAAGTTTTGCTGGTATAAAGCGGTTCATCGATATTGTATGATATGCCAGTTACCTCTCAGTCAAGGTGACCACGATTCCCAGTCAATATGAAGTAAATCCGTAGCAATAACGTTTTGCACAAATATCCAATTCTGGCCAGTCCGTGGGAAGTGGATGATTGACATACCAGGGTTCTTCAAGCACATTGTAGCTATCAGTGCATTGGCTACATAGTGGATGACAAACTCTGGGTGGAGAGCGACTGTTGTGGGGCACCGCGCACGCGCGGCGCCCCACTTTCTTGTTAACTATACGTTGATTGGATCCCACGATTCGGCGGGCGACGCCTCTCCTACGTAGGGTAGCGGGCAAAAGGTGGTAAGTTGGCGAGGGTACTTCTCCAGTTTAATAGCGCTCCCGCAGTTTGACCGCCAATTCACATAGTTAAAACTCTTTTTTCACCTTTTCTTGAATATACCCGGTAATAGTTTTAGTTTTAAACTGTTTTTGCTTCCATAGGTCTATAACCTACCAAATTGCACAAAATTAAAAACGAGAGGTAATAATTTCATGCTTCAAGCCTTGACTTCACCAACTTCAAGACCAAGTCAGTGCTTGCTGCATGAGCGGTGCATGGGGAACTCTGCACGCTGGCAAAGTGACTTTTAAGTGAAGTTCTGGGTTTATTTCAGGTATTTCAATCTAAAACATAATAAAATAGATATGCAGTCCATGTTTTCTTACTTCCGTGATGTTTGTTTACTGCCGCCGAAGTGCGGGAGCCGGGGCATGAGCGCTATTAACCGGGGAAGTACCCTCGCCAACTTACCACCTTTTGCGGGTAGCGGAGTTGGAGACTGGAAGTGCGAGTCTGAACATCCATTTGGGCAGAGGGCGTCCCTTCCCGCCTCAAGAATTTTGACCCGCTTCCATTTGTTTTTGAGTTGTGTGTTGATCATCCATGCTTGGAGTTAAAATCTGAATTTCTTTTATTGAAAAGAGCCGCCGAAATCTTTGCAGCCTGCTAGGGGATAGGTAGGCCTAGGCCTGCTCGATTTGGCTCCTGTGTGGGAGGGGGGTAGGGGCAGCCTCGGCCAGCGACTATCCCACCAGTTGAGGAACCCGGAGCAGTGTTGGTATGGGAGTCCGAGACTGGGGTAGGGGAGACCTGGGAGAATTGGGACAACGGAGAACTGCCAGGACACTGTAGGTGAGTTCGGTAGCAGGTTTTTATTGACCGGATCTACCTGCCTGCCTACACCCCAGACCACCCAGTAAAACTTAGCTGGGTGTTTGCGAGGGGTAGTCTGGGGGAGTAGGCAGGCTGGCAGATCCGGTCAATAAAAACTTGCTACCAAACTCATCTAATGTATTCTGCCCATAACCAATAAGTTTGATGCAAAACCACTGATACTATTTTTTGGGCCAATAATATCAACGTTTTTTTATGCAAAAAAAATAATTAGTGCGATGTTATCCTATTTAGAACTAGATAACAGATTACAATATTTTTAGAAAAAAAAGTGTTTTTGTTCAGGTCTCGGACGATTAAATTTAGAGAGCCTTGTCAACAGGCATTTAGGGGGGGTGCAGAGGGGTCCCCCCCTCAGGTCGGAAAGTCGCCGAAATTAAGGGCCCCAGGTCACAAAGTCGCTTTTTTAGACCATTTTTGCTATAGACATATTTTTCCAAAAGTCGCCAGGTCGCTTAAATTATTATACCAGGTCACCAGGTCGCCTGGAAAACAGCCCAGGTCGCCAGGTCGCTTTTACCCCTCTGGAGCCACATTTAGTGGTTGTGAAAAGTAGGAGATAGAAGTGTAAACCGTTTCTCCTTGATTAAATTTACGTAGTGTTACCTTTTGATGAAAAAATGTTTAGTGTTTATGTACCGGTAGCATTGATAGATAGCAAAATGACCAGCTACTTACAAAGACACAGTTTAGCCTATTTTGAACTATATTAAAATCTTACTTAAAAATCTCAACCTGGGGAGAACTTAAATTAGACCATCGCCGCAGTCCCACTCACGTCATGAAACAAAGGCATGTTGGCATTGTATTGTTCCAATTCTCCCAGGGCTCCCCTATTTCAATTCCTGTCTCAGTTTCCGCAGTTTTCCTTCAGACACTTGTAAAAGTCCCAGACCCCCCCACCGGGGACCCTTCTCCCTCAATAATATGACGTCAAGCAGAGACCAATGAGAGACTTGTGAAAATTTGGGTGATAATAGAGAGTAACTGTTTGTTGTGCCCTAGAATCAGAGACATGGAGCCCCTGCTAGAATATATCACAAAGGTAGCTGACAGTTTAAAAAAAGTATTAAAGCTTAGGTGTTCTAGCATTCAGATCAATTCAATTCAGACGACATTAGGTTTTTGAATTTTGGCTGGACTACCTGCCCTGGCCACTTCCGCTAGCATTTCCACTCTAGGTACGCAGGCCCGGTCTAGTCCAGACATGCCCTTGGTTGTCCCCAACCTGGTCTCCAGAGGGTAGATTCTGAGACCAGATTGCGTTGTCCTAATGACTGCCCTATGTACTGGCACATAGCTGCCACTCAAAACTGAGGAAGTTTGAGATTGTCTTTCAAGAAAACTGTATATATTTAACTTGAGGTGCATTATGAGTCTACAATGTAATTGTTTCCTAAAAGGTTCAGCAGGCTCAATGATACTCCTAGTTGATGGCCCTGGAACAGTGAATTCTGCTAGGTACATGTATTAAACTTACTCTTATCATTTAAGTCCCACTATCAATGTTACCGAACTCAGAGATGCCACTCCTTGTCAACAACACGTAAGAAATCAAAAATCTCATTTTTTTTGTCAATTTTCTGTAGGAATTTAAGAAAGCCCGGCAAAAATGTAGGAATTCTTGCAAAAGTAGGAAAAGTGACTGTTGTGTACTATCTTTGCTAACTGTTTCAGTCTTAATTATGTGGAAAATCCTACTATGTACTGGTATATGGTTATTGACGATACCCAGTCGCTTCTCTAAAGACGGGTTCACACACGTTGGAAACGTGGACAGCAATGTCTTCAAAGAATTTGGCCAAACCCACAGAGGGCCACGCCTAAAAAAAGGTCAATGGCTTTCCCTTTTTTTAATAAATGCTTCGAGCGAATTAAAAGAAAATAATTTTAAAGATTTGTTTTTGTCATTGGATTTGTAAATAGAAAACTGGGGGAGAGCGACGTTTTTTTTGCCCAGCCTCGGACAAAATCGAGAACCCATGAAAAGTGAATTGGTTGAGTTGGGAGGATCATTAGAAGACCCAAACAAAATAATTTCTCAATTTTCCAAATGAGGCGAGCGAAATCCATGGACTCTCCACTAGTTCAATTTTTTTTTCGGAAAGAAATATTTCCTGGGTAGCTTGTCTCGTTCTACTGAAATTAACTTTTGTCACACACAAAAGAATACCATAAAATACCGCCAATAATCCACATTTATCTGATATTGAGTTTATTTTTATAAGCGGAATTTCCTCCCAAAAACCAACAGTTGGGCCACTCAAAAAAAGTTGTTTCTCATCACCGCGCGCATCATAAAAATCATGATCTGAAGAATTTAATTTCTTTTGTTTTACATTTTTGATGAAAAATATTTTAAATTTGGAAAAATATTGGCAAATGTGGTATCAAATTAAAGCTTATGCTGTCAGTAATGCAGTCAGCTGGGAATAAAATGCATTATAACAACTTTTGCTGATCAATAAACTTTGAATCACTAAAATGTGAAAATTTGTCGCGAAAAATTCTGATTTCTATATGTATTTCAGCTTCAAGTAAAAAAATAAAAAAAGTTAAAATAAAAAACGCCCTCGTCACATTTTTTACAGCTTGGTGATGAGAAACAATTTTTTTTTTGAGTGGCCTGTAAATGGTTAGAATTCATCTGTGAACGTAGGAATTCTGTGTCCTACTAGATACCAAACCAAGTACTAAAGAACAGTACGAGTTATATAGTATTCTCAAAGTGCGGGTAATACGAGGGCTTTTGTAAGTATAGTACAGTACTAGAACTGTGATTTTTGGACCCAATGTGTGGGTAATAAGATTCTTCCAAAGTCAGGATGCGGGTTATACACAGGAAATTACGACAGGTCTCGGTTACCCAAGTTGAGTGCCCGATCGGGAAATACTACATGCATACTCGACATAAAATTACTATTTAAAAACATTTGAACATTGTTCAGACCGGAATTGTAGAGATAATTTTGAAATTGAATTCAGATGGACCCTGCTTAGGGAGATTCCGCGCTTTTCAAAACTAAGGGGAATTTGTTGGGAATAAGCTAGTACCCTTGCCGGCCGCACACTTCTATGAAAGTGCCCCGCCGCTTAGATTAAAGTGTGGACATTTTACAAATTCGATGGGGGAGGAGGGAGGGAGTCGTAGCTAGGGTTTTACGCTTCGTATTCATTGACTATTAAAGAGGCACACAGCATTTTTGGGATATATTTTATTATAAAATTCTACTAAGACACGGACTTTAGGACACTCTTGTATCCATACGTTAACACAACCACCAATGTCTTTATGGGCAGCAATAACTTTATAAAACATCTTGCTTTCCTGTAGACTACATCTGAATTTTCGGTCAGCTGACTTAAGTTTGCAAACATTAAATAATATTCATAAAATAATCTTGTCATGCGGCCTCCAAAAACAAAGAAAACACGTATCAATTCAATACAAGATACTATATGTACTCAAGTGCATTTTAGTTTTAGCAAACACAATTCTTGACAAATGTATTGCCATATCAGTCTGCAAACCTAGTTAAGTTAATTCTTTTGTGCATATCGCAACCGGGAATTAAAATGACTATTCACACCATAAAGACATCTAGTATGGTAAAGGGTAAAGGAACTTCCACTTTGTAACATATACCATATTATCAAGGATGTACGCTGTTTTAAAATACGTTTGTAATTGCTTTGGGCATGATTTCTAAAAGAGAAAAGCAAGAATACAAATTCTTGTGACAGAAGTAAATGCTAAGTGTTGGTCTACACCTATCAACATGAACATCACTAGAATGTTACATACTATGTATTTACAAGTACACCCGAATATACATACATCATTGACACGTAAGAAAGACGCAAATGTTGCTATTTGAACACATCCTATGCAGGGTGCCATTAGAATGTCGATACGTGACAATGTTCAACTGCACTTGATGAACATTCTGCACTTCTTTGTAAGAACTTGACACATCATCTGGCATCACTGCAAATTGTACGCAAAACTGTAAACTATGAAAACAATCATAAAGTTCGTGCAATAGCAAATTTCTGTTGCAACCCACGTCTTTTTCTCCACCAGCGTAAAAAGATAATCCAGAATTGTGTCGGGTCATATATAAGTATAATGTCTATTGGCTGTGCGAGTGTCTGCTTGCGCAGTTGGCGAATCCCCCTTAATATCGACCGCGTGGTGAGTACGGCCGTTGGCTCCTCTGTGATTTGTAGCCGCTGTCATATCTTTAAAAGAGAGACAAGAAGATAACACACAATATTTATTAGATCAATTTCAAACTGAGTGAAATTCACTACGCTTGCTTGTATTTGTATTATGATTTCATATGGTACTACTAATGGAAATTGTTGGTTTTTCCAACCTTTCCCGACTTTGTTGCCCAATTCATGAGCTATTCACGTCCACGATTACGTGAAGACAATTCCCCGCCATTTCCCCGCGTTCCCGACTGCGTGGGAATCCTGTGTGTAGTTTACACATGATTATAATCAATGTTATCACTTCCTTTATTGTTATAACTTATGTATACAGGGTATGTGCTTAAAAGTTAAACAGGGCTTGACAAAGCTGTCCTCCTTTTGTTCCAGCCATAAACAATGCCAGATGTCTAGATTTATTGAAATTTTCACATTTTCATGCCATCAGATCTCTGAAATCAAAGCTACTTTTCCTGCCGTTTTTTGGTTTATCTTATTTTGTATTTCAAGCCCTATAAATTTAATCAATTAAACTATACGTGATCTTATTGTAGTTGATAGCTTACCGGTATAGTCATTATGGTACTTAAAATCTTACATAACGTTGATACAAAAGAATGAAATCAATGGTGAGAACAGGTTTAACAGTGTTGACACGAGATGATATGTGCAATTGAAGGTCATCTATTTGCTATACCATAATTTCCACTATATCCGCACCCAGACTAAAGTTCCACTAAAATACTGGCTTTTATACTTCCAAAAACCCAATTATTACCTGCTGCTTGACTATTGTATAATCCACACTTGTGGTTTGGTTAGTATATACCCAGCGGGTTATACGCGAGAATTTACGGTAGGTTAAACATGGTTAAAATCTAGGAAAACTAGTCCTTCATTTCGGACTTGATATTTTACATAGGTTAGTCAGACAGCTTAACTCATCCCATTTTAATTAATTCTCAATCTAGATCACCAGTGATGGGTCTCCACAGAAGACGGTAGACCAAGGGCCTTTAACCTGTCTTAATGTTGAGCCCTGATCAATGGTACTTCAAGGCGGAAGGGATAACATATCTTGATAAGAATTCTACTTACGATGTGGGGGACGTTGGTGCAAAGTAGCCCTTGTGATCTGAAGACCGCCTCTCGTTTCGACCATCGTTACGACCATCGTTGCGTCCGCCGCCAAAGTCACCTCGTTCCCGCTGTCCCATCATCTCACCGCGGTCACGTGACTGGAAGGAGCCCCGGTCCCGGCTTGGTGCAAAGTCCCTTGGCTTCTGGCTCCTGTTGTCAGACTGTGGGGCAAAGCCGCGGTCACGGGACTGGGGGTAGTCTGAACCACCGCGTGGGGCGCCATATTCCTGGGACATTCTGCGTGGTGGGTAATGTTCCTTGGGTCGCTGTGAACCAAAGTCACCTCCTGTGTCACGCCCACGCCCCCCGCGACCACGCCCACGTGAAGATCCAAATGATGGTGGTGGCGACCTATACAGGCAACAAGTAACGTATACAGGCCATCAAAACATGAGATCAACAGTTCCCTAGTATCAGTTGCAGAGGTTGGGCATTTCTGTTATGAGCAAACACACCCCAGCATCGTTATTGAAACACGCTTTCACTCAGACCTCAGCTTCAGTCAAAACTTCATCCCCGCCCTATTTTTCCTCTCTCCAGTATATGGGCAAGCTCCGTCTATAGAACCAGCGAATCTAAACCTTTCAGGCGTGAACAATGGTTAATGGTGTGATGACCTACTCCCTGCGGTCTGCTTTCGTTATAGGCTTCCTTCATCTCATGGTCAGAGGGCAAATTTGTGCTTCCCAATGGTCCCGTGCCTTTCCCATACAACGCTAGGACTGAGCTGCTGGCAGTGTAGGTGCTAATGGCCGCATACAGCTAAGTGGGAGGTTTAGTGCACTCAACAGGAGATGGCAATCAACAACGGAATAAATCCAGGGTGATCAACAATCCAGGCAGTTCAAATGTCATAAGAGTCCCTATCCCCAAGCAGGCATTTCAATTATTTTAATCTTTTCCTTCCATCCAAGAGTAAGAACCTCACAATTTTTCATTGACGCTATATAACCGTCCATGGTTATACGAGACGCAGTTAAGTTAGTTTTTTTTTGAATAGACGTATTGATGTTTTCGCACACAATATTCAGGGCATAGATTTGAAAAGTTTTACTTTTTGATCGGAGTACACTAGTATGATTTGGGCAATGTTAGTTTCGGTGTACATACTGATATCATATGGCGCTCAGGTCTCCTATGTACCTCCAAACACTGAAAATCTCTTAATGTACAACAGATACCACGGGAATTAAGGTCTTAATTTGGCAGAACGCATAACAACTGCTCGTTCTGCCATCACTCGACAAGTCATCAGGTCTGGATCCGGCTGGGCTGTATATATAAATGTATTTACTTTGAATAAAGACTTTTGAGGTGTCGTCTTGAGAGCAGAGTTGATGACATCCTTTGGCGCACTATCACTAAGGCATATAAGGCACTCACTGACAAACATTGAGGTGTGAAAATCCTGTAGACTCTTGGAGTTGGACTTATCTGACAAGTGACATCGGAACCAGTGATCTCCATAATAGCATTTTTTTCAGCAATGAGAATATCATCCAAATGTAAAGATATGTGACTCCTTCACCTTCTTTTTAAAGACCGATGTACTTCCCATACTTCATTCATCAGTATTTCTGAGATATGATGAACCTATGAAACACATTCTGCAAAGGTGAATATGTGGTGACAGTAGGGATGGTGCCTCTCTCCAACCAGATAGGCCCTCTAAGGTGTAGTTAATAGTGGATGAGATAAGTCACAGACTGGGCAAACACTGTTCTTGGGTCACTGTGTGCAGTAGCCGCGCTTGGTCAGCGCATCCAGATCCTGAAGCGACGATCAAACGCTCCATGTATGTGCACTTAAGTATGACACGCAGGGCAAAGAGCCCGGAGACTGGTGGTGCGACACTGATCCTTTTCCAGATATATTTACAACGGAGACACATCTCTTTCAATCTCTTACTGTACGTGTTGACTATATCTTCCAAGCACTGGACCAATCTCCAGACTTTCTTTTCCCATTGTACTATCGTTGTGTAGGTGTGTCTGTGTCCTTTCAACACCAGTAGTTGAGCTATATTGTTTATGTACGACCTGGTTTGGTTGGCTGCTAGACTTGCACAGAATGAAGATACAAAGTTGTTAGTTTGGTCGGTTGAATCTTCACGCCTTATTTCGTACAAACTAGAGCGGGGGCAATCTTGATTCCTTGGTGAAAAGAAGTTATTCTCATCTCGTCATTGATGGATGTCTTTCCGTTAATACGGCCTAGTAGATTTTTCTGATCAGATCGGTTTCTACATCTCGAATATGCACCAGGTTCATTGTATTCATGGCTGATATTATATGTAATCCTTTTTAAATCCTGTGGAACTCTTGACTGTGTGTGTTGTTTAAAACAACTGTGGATAAGAGCAATTTCAAATACCAAGACTGTTTTTGCCATTTGCTGTTTTTCTTCTGCAGTCGTGATTTCCTTGTGATGTGCCTTTGATAGCCAATATAATATTGCCATCATAGAATCTGTAGCTAAGCGACCTGTCCAATCATTCCACACTGCATACTTTTAGGTGGAAATGGTCTGATGGTGAATAAGGTTTCTTTCTGTGTCTTGCTACTAGAGGGGCATGTGTTTCCATGAGTGTAAGATGTGTATTTTCACATTTGCTTGCTGAGAAATAACAATCATTATGCCTCAATGGTGATGATCTTTAAAACGAAGAAGAATCCTTTTACTTCCTGAGTCAAGTCTTTGGCACATATGAATGCAGAATGCAAGCCATTGGCTTTTGATTTATCTGAGAGATTGTGGTTTTCCTAATGATGGGAATTTTCTAATGCAATCTGTATGGTAGTTCATCGTGTGCTTTTATAGCATTTGTGGTCAACAAGACGGATGAATTATTGCGGACGTCAAACCGAACAACTCCTCTCTGGTAATGGGTTCGAGTTATGTTTAGGGCTTGAGCTGTTTCCTTTAATAGCTTACTGTGTGTAATGTGTCCAGATATTTGCCTAGTGACAGGACTATAGTATCCTTATGCTCCCTGGGTCATGTGCCATGCACTTTCAAATAATTAACGCGGACTGGGATCCATTTGCTAGTGCTTCTCCTTCAGGGTAGACATTTCTATTACCTTTAAGGTGTACATTTTGATGGGTTATGTTATATTCAGCGCAAGTTGGATTCATAACATCTGTGGCCAACGACTGCATTGGATTATGCCAGACTAAGAACTCCTCGTTGGCATGACCTGATTCATATCCGGGAATGCTATCGCCTTACAAAGCTTGCTCTCTGTGGACCTTGCTTCTATCAGATGTTCCTATGTGAGTATATCGTTTTGTTTTTCATTTGCATACAAATGTGAATATTCTTGTGCATCCTATGTCAGGATTCCTGAGATAAGTGCCAAAATCACCTTTCGTTGGTATACGACAGTTAAATGACAAATCCTCTGCTTTCCAATATAGGAAGGTTGGCTATCACGTTCACACCTTCGCATGATCCGAAATGTGATGCCAATCCCTTTGTTAGCTCCATTCCCAGGATTGCATCTTTTATTTGAAGTATTCATCACCACTTCCAAGTATAGGCCACTACTGTGGGGGTCACTGGAAATTGCACAAAGGCAATCTTTCGCTCAGATTTCCAACATATCAGTGAGGCGTCGCGGTACTGGCTGAACTGGGGCCAGTGTGGGCCTTCGTGTGATGTTCTAAGAGACGTGAATGGCTATGTCCTGGTTTTCAATAGGAGTGGAATACTGGTTGCCATGATACTTGAAATTGGTTCCTGCAGCTTTGGAGAAAGCAGTAAAAGCTTAAACACCATGCGCCCTATGCATGGTCTCCTACTGTCATGGTGAGTGTAGCGCTAATGTTGGTTCTCTGGAGCTAATCGTTCTTGTATCGCTTCAAACTAAAATCATGTGCCTTGATTTGAAGGATGTTTTTTCCCCAAGAAGGATGTATTCTAGATATTCATGTCACTTTCTCTGGTGGACTCGTCGTTATAGATGCTTCCGATAGATATTGAGTGGCATCTTTTGACATGCAATTTCAATAAAGGTGCTTCCGATAATGAATACTAGCTGAATGAATTGACGTGAATGAGTCAACTTTAGAATGAATATTCACCAATCTTAATAATTTTGTTACTATGGCAATAGCTGACCAGCTGATGTACTTTAACGTCCAATGTGTAATCTGGTCGACTCCATTGTATCCAGTAATAATACATGACTGCCTCCATGTCACGTGGATACTGTGGGTTTTCAGTCAATCAGCTGATAGGCTTCTTCCTTCATCTTAAGTTCAGAGATCAGTCAACCTATGTAAGTGGTGATATCTTCTCCGGAAAGAGGCATTTTGAAGAACTTCCCTGGTGTTTAAATTCATGTTTCTCAGAGTTTAAGTTCATAATTGTGTCTTCGGTTTTCATAAGTGTCCTGTGTTCTGGTTGGCAATTGGATTCTACGGTAATACTAATTCCGTGTACAGGAATTCATTGCTAGTATGAACTGCTAAGTGTTATTAGTGCTTCTAGGGAGTTGCATTGTAAATACAAAACGTGCATTGTAAATACAAAATGTCTATTGTTGGTTGCGATGAACAGCAGCGATATGCTGAGCAACAAATACTACATATCATATAGAATGAGTTTTAAATTCATGTCAGCCTAGGTTAAGCTGCAAGCGTATATTGTCCTATTGATTGAGTTTTTTTCTTTACTAATCATGGGATTCGAATTTGCAAAAAAAATGACTAGGTGCAAATGTTAAGTCCAAAGATCGCAGCGCTGCACACTAGTCTGAAAAGTTGTTTGGAGAGCATGACATCAGGCTGTGTAACCTTATGACTGCTGCCTTTTATCATGCTTAAAATTGTCTCCACTGACCGCTCACAACTTTTACTCATAAAAGTGCTATCACTTTATAGTTCCTAGTTGCATTTCTACGGGGAAATGCACAGTAATAGCAGTAGTGTCTGCCCCAGATAGCCTGTTAAATTCCTCAATCGTATCACAGATATGCGACTCCTTGACCTTTGTATCTTTTTTTTTCATGATGAAGTGAAGCCCATGAATATACTATATACCTGCTTGGGGAACTCGGGTTGTGACCTTTATGACCATGTATTTGCCCACATGAATACAAATAAATGTACTGTAATAAGACTGTGTTAATCAGATCGAGCTGTTTCCATTCCTTAATCGCGACTGCAAACACGCTTCACTGCAGGGATGCCTGGCTCAACAGCTATGAGGCGGCAGCTGCCAGCCAGACCCTGTGTTAACCATCCTTACTATGATTTACCATTACATGCATCAGGTTGTATTTTCATCAGGTGATGTACTGAGTCGATGACAGCCATCCATCGATTACGAGGCGGGGACATCCCAACATCCTGCAACAAATTTCATTTAACAAGACAAGGAACCCCGTGTAGAGGGGTGATGATAAAGGACCCTTTTTGTACCTGCGTCGTTGTACGGGTGACCTGCTGCGGTAACGCGGTGCAGCAGGAGGCGGGGATCTTCCTCGATCACCCCAGGCTGGTGCTGCCTGGGAGGACCCGTACGAGTCACGGCTCATACGTGGTGGTGGCATATCATCGCGACCGAACCTGGATGGGACAGGGTCACGTGCAGCGCCATTGGTGGGATAGGACATGTCTGAATACCTGTCCCGGGTTACAGCCGGGGGTGGGCCAAGGTCACGCCTTGGTGGTGGTGGTGAGTATGGGCGCCTGGGTGGAGAATTCCTGCGCTGTGTCTGCATCGGTGGTGAGTAGCGGTTCATGGGAGGTGGTGACGGCCTGCGATTCATGCTTGACCTTTGCTGTGGGGGTGACCTCATTGAATGCGGTGGCCTCATTGGTCCAGAAGGAGACCTGCTACGCATTGGTGGGGATTGCCTGCGTCCCACAGGAGACCGCCTTCCACCTCCTCCGAATCCTCTGCCACGGGACGGGAATCCTTCACGCCTCTCTGGGCGATCGCGCACGAAGCCTTCTGAACTACGTGGCCTGGAGGAGAATGATAAGCCTCTTCCCCCACCACCGCGTCCTCTACCACTTGAGCGACCTCTTCCTCTAGGTGGCCCACCCCTTCCACCACTTCTGCTATCGAATGACCTTCCTCTATCACCTCCTCCTCTCATGTTGATGGTTGCTTCTTGCTGCTGACTACTACAGAGTGTCTTCAAATAAACTAGAAATGTAAAAGAACGATCAGGCATTACAAATTACAAACCAAAAGTTGGTAGGTGGTTTCTCAGATGGGGGGCGGGGGAGATAAGTCGCTTATCGATTTTCAAGAAATACCAAAGTGACCGATCAATTCTAAGAAAAATCTCGAAAAGATCTTGTATCTTTATCGCTAGCCCCCACTGGCCCACGCATTTCTTCCTCCATTTTAAATTTTATTTAAAAGATTTACCAATCTGAGGCTCTACTACCCCAGATCTAAAATTGGCAATTTCTTGTGTTAATACCCGGCCGGTAGATCTAAAATCGCAAGGGACAATAATCTTCCATTTCAGGACTGTGCATATGGACTTAAATAGATGTTTTTTTGGGTAAAATTATTAAAGAAGCGAGAAAATCACCCTGCACTCTGCGGCACCCAAGCAAGGACAAGGTCGCCTACGGGCCGTGCCGTGTGCAGACCGGCGGGGCTAATTTCAAACACTGCACTGTAAACTAACTACAGGTTAGACATCTTTTTATTTGGTGCATGAATGTAGAGTAACGTCTGGGGTATTTTACTGCTTAACCATTTCTATCATTATGACAGTAAATAAGGTAGAAAAGATAAGATTAGATTGGAATTTTTAAAGACTGACGCGTACTTACCCCACAACGAATCACTTCCGGTTTTCCAGGTTTCACGGCAGTAAATTGGTGATGAAAAAATTTAATTTGCTAAAAACAGACAAATTGAGATCTAACAGATTATTTGATATTTGTTCAATAAACACATGGTATACCAGTTGATTTAGATCAAAGCATAATGATATATTTAGCTCTTAACCTTTTTTTAAATTCCAACATTATGCAATATGTTGCGACACAACCTGAAGACTTCCGGTGCCAACTTCCGTTTACTTTGTGTACGGCAAGCGCGAGGGTTCTAACCGGAAGTCTACATCTCTGGGGCGGATGGTAGCATCTAAGCCAATCAGAGCACAGCAGTACAACCCAGACTTCCGGTATATGCACCACGGCCGTGATACGGCCGTCATGCAAGTTATAATGTGTGTATAAACATTATAAGGCATATAATGAATATTCTGAATCGACAGAACTGATTAAAATATAAATTTACTTAAGAAAACATCTTTCTGGTCTTTGTTAAGCGGAATTTTAGTACAATATAAAAGTTGTTGTGAAAGGAGGGGGGTCAAATGACCAGAGATGGGGGGGTCAATTGACCGGGGGGGGGGGGGGTCAAATGACCAGGGGGGGGTCAAATGACCAGGGAGGGGGGGGGTCAAATGACCAACTAAGATCTGGAGGTGGGAACATAAGAAGGGGGTCAATTGACCAGGGGAGGGGGGTCATACGACCAACGCAAATTTAGAAGGGAGAATTTAGCAGAATAAATTCAGGTAAATTGCAATACACATACGAAGGGGGTCAATTGACCAGGGGAGGGGGGTCAAACGACCAACGCAAATTTAGAAGGGAGAATTTAGCAGAATAAATTCAGGTAAATTGCAATACACATTTGAAGGGGGTCAATTGACCAGGGGAGGGGGGTCAAACGACCAACGCAAATTTAGAAGGGATAATTTAGCAGAATAAATTCAGGTAAATTGCAATACACATAAGAAGGGGGTCAATTGACCAGGGGAGGGGGGTCAAACGACCAACGCAAATTTAGAAGGGAGAATTTAGCAGAATAAATTGAGGTAAATTGCAATACACATACGAAGGGGGTCAATTGACCAGGGGGGGGGGGTCAAACGACCAACTCAAATCTAGAGGTGATAATTTAGCAGAATAAATTCAGGTAAATTGCAATACACATAAGAAGGGGGTCAATTGACCAGGGGAGGGGGGTCAAATGACCAACGCAAATCAGAAGGGAGGATTTAGCAGAATAAATTCAGGTAAATTGCAATACACATAGGAAAGGGGTCAATTGACCAGGGACGGGGGTCAAACGACCAACTCAAATCTAAAAGGGAGAATTTAGCAGAATAAATTCCAGCAAATTGCAATACACATACGAAGGGGGTCAATTGACCAGGGGGGGGTCAAATGACCAACTCAAATCTAGAGGTGAGAATTGTGCAGAATAGATTCAGGTAAATTGCAATACGTATAGGGAGGGGGTCAATTGACCAGGGGAGGGGGGGGGTCAAATGACCAGGGGCCGGAGTCAATTGACCAACTAAAAATTATCCATCAGAACAGTATAATTTACAATGACTATATCCTGTGATGACAGGTTTAATTGACCGGGCGCGGGTCAAATGACCAGCATAATTCTCCGAGCCGCGCTCCTAGCCTCCAACCTCCGAGCCCCCCAAGTTAATAGACCAGTCTTGGTCAATTGACCCCCTTTCTATGTGTATTGCAATTTGACAGAATTTATCTTCTAATTTCTCACCTCTATATTTCAGTTGGTTGTTTGACTCCCCCCCCCCTGGTCAATTGACCCCCTTCCTATGCGTATAATAATTTACCTGAATTTATTCTGCTAAATTCTCCCTTCTCGATTCAAGTTGGTCGTTTGACCCCCCCCCCTGGTCAATTGACCCCCTACCTATGTGTATTGCAATTTACCTGAATTTATTCTGCTAAATTCTCCCTTCTAAATTTGCGTTGGTCGTTTGACCCCCCTCCCCTGGTCAATTGACCCCCTTCCTATATGTATTGCAATTTGCCTGAATTTATTCTGCTAAATTATCCCTTCTAAATTTGCGTTGGTCGTTTGACCCCCCTCCCCTGGTCAATTGACCCCCTTCCTATATGTATTGCAATTTGCCTGAATTTATTCTGCTAAATTATCCCTTCTAAATTTGCGTTGGTCGTTTGACCCCCCTCCCCTGGTCAATTGACCCCCTTCGTATGTGTATTGCAATTTACCTGAATTTATTCTGCTAAATTCTCCCTTCTAAATTTGCGTATGTCGTTTGACCCCCCTCCCCTGGTCAATTGACCCCCTTCTTATGTGTATTGCAATTTACCTGAATTTATTCTGCTAAATTATCACCTCTAGATTTGAGTTGGTCGTTTGACCCCCCCCCCCTGGTCAATTGACCCCTCTATGGGGGGGGGGGGGGATGTCACCCCTTTTCAGCTACTTAAGTTCAAAGGGAGGGGCCAAAAGAATTCCATACTTCTCAAGAGGAGGGGGGGTATAAAAACTCCCTAAACCTGATTTTAATTTTGTGTCCCCCCCCCTCCCTCCCCAAATAAATGAGGCCAATCTGCCTGCCTTTATTTCTTAACTTAGATATACATTTCAGTTGGTCATTTGACCCCCCCCCCCCTCTTGGTCAATTGACCCCCCTCTCCGATTTTGACCACTGTCATTGGAACTGACATCACATGTTAACATCAATATTAGCTATGTTCCAGAGGTGACACATAATTTAAACCAATTTAGATGGACAGAGCAGAAAATTCTCAATAAAATAGACAATTCATTTATGCTTGTGCGATCATTCAAACCATTTAACTCTCAATTTGGTCATTTGACCCCCCCTCCCCCCGAGTCAATTGACCCCCCATTTCCGGCAGGAAGGGGGTGTGTCCTACTGCTGCTCTGTGATTGGCTGAAATGCTCCCATCCGGTCCTGTAGATGTGGACTTCCGGTTAGAACCCTCGCGCTTGCCGTATTTGTGAGCGTTTACAAAAATCGTGTCTGTGCGTACGTTTTTGGATAAAGCTCAAAGATGGTTTGCGAAAAGTGTAAGTATTCTCACTATAAATAAGTATTTCAGGTAGTCTAGATCTAGATGAGTCCAGATGGTAGACAAGTTGCCTAGAAAATAGGGAGTGGGGAATCTGTCCGACTCCCCAACCGAAGACTAGGCCTAGGCCTAGCGAAGTAAATAAAAGTTGGGTGTGTTACTGTGTATTCATTATTGGCAATATATATATTATGTGGTAATAGGTAATACGTAATCTAAGGACAAAATTGTCAACAGCTTAATAGCAATAACTTACGCCTTATTATGCTGCCACGCACTCATCTACCGGTAGTAGGCCCATAGCTAGGGAGTTTGATAAGTTTTGAAAAATGAGTTAAAGATTATTTATAGTCTAGAGGATAGACACTCGTACATGCACCCTGTGACGCTGTGTCGATGTAACGTAGTTGGGTCGAAGCAGGACTATTAAAGAATAGGGGATAGAATACATATTGGTTCCATTAGTATAGATCCCTATGAGAGCTTTGCAGATCTGTAAAGATCAGGTTTCCATCATACCTAGATCCAGAAATATTATGCCAATTTATGGTGAATGCATCTGAACATATTTACCATTTCTGTGATCTAGGCAGGAGAGGGGCACCTACACAGCAGTTGGGGGTACTGTAGCCTGGCAGTGTAGCTCTGGCCCTAGGCACCCTTCTAACTCAGACAGAACAGGTCAACTTAAAATGGCTAGGGACAGCATTGGGCAGTGGCACACACATCTGGATTTCACATATGTCTTTAGGAACACAATTACCAACATCCCCATGGTAACAACTACAACTCATATTTATTTATTACATTATGACATGAAGAATGTCACCATAATATTGTAGGCCACAGAAAACAGAAACTCTTATCTTTCTCCACTAATGGCTCCATTCATGTTGACTACCATGATATTGTGATTAAAATGAGGAGTTTGTGTTTCTTATAGCTCAAGAAATGAGGTCAAGGAGGCTATTTTTATGCAATGGACCAGTTGGAACTTGGAGTGCTTCTAGGGAGGGCGCATATTGGATCACAGAAACGGGCGGACTACAGCGGCAGCGCTATTTTGAACTCCCTACCATAGCTATCATATTAAATAATTATTTGATCATGATATTAAATCAAACGGGCACTGCCGGACTGGGGAGGGGGGAGATTTAAAAGAAAATATATTATAATTCTGTGGTCAACTCAAGGCTCTTGGCAAGACTTTACCTTGTAAATCTCTACATGTAGACTCTAGTAGACTCTTACTAGTTTCGCTTGCGTCAACCCCCCACCCTTGTTGTGAGGTAGTTGATATCTATTAATTACATGCTACTTGTAAGGCGGGCCGGGGGATCCTGGTACGGTAACTGGTTCCATCGGCATCGACATCCTCCTTTCACAGTAAAAGGACTAGTAGTTGGATTTTCTTCCAACCTTTAATACATCAACAGTACCCGGTACCGAGTTACGCTTGATGTAAGGTTGGAAGAAAACCCTACTAGAAAGGACGGCTGAGAAAATCGAGATTGAAATAGACCATATACATTACGGTACAATACTACAATCAATTGTGGAACTGGCTGAAGTTGGTGGAACGGGCAAAAGTGGTAAATGAAATGACCATAAGAGGGCGTATTAGATCTATAGGTCTTTTATAATTTCAAAAGAGTTGTAGCAAAGAAGACTTGAGTAATGATATTCATAACCTCTCATCTTACATTTTAGGTCAGAAGAAGCTGGGCAAAGTGATAACACCAGATCCGTGGAAATCAGGTGCCAGAAACACAACAGGTGTGTATCTTTCATGAATTTTGAGCCCAATGTAACACTAACGGCTATTTGAAATACCCCAAGAGCTGAAATAGTCCACTAAAACGGTAACCATCCGATATAGGTCCATGCAGTGATATGCCTTCTAACCCCTGGTCCATGTGAAAAATGCAATACACCATTCTAACTTTAAGAAACAAAAGTCGATCTACTCGGCTCTATGGTATCAATAGTCCAGCATAAGTTATAACAATGCACTGTTGAATTTTATCTTTTATAGAAGGTGGAGGGAGAAAGGTTGGCGAGAACAAAGCATTGACTGCAAAGAAGGGGCGGTGAGTTGAACTTAGTTAAACTTAGATTAACCAACGACCTTAGGGTTCATTCTTAAATACAGAATATATGTTCATTACTGAAATATGATTACCACATGTATAATAATTATGGTGAAACGAATGCAGTACCGACAGTAAATTTATGTATATCTAAAATAGTATAATTTATAGCGCCCGCCTTATGTGGAAGATGTAAATGTAAAGGGACATAGTTACTGCCCTGACGCTCTTGGCCACGCCACCCTAGTCTTGATTATCAATGCTGTTTGCTTAACTTAAGACTATGAACTTCCACTTTCAGATTTGCTCCGTATGCTACCTTTGCTAAATGCAGAATATGCAAAAGCTCAGTTCACCAAGTTGGCTCACACTACTGTCAAGGTACGCCCCCTCCCCGATTCCTCATACACATCCAGTTCAAACTTGTTTTGATGCATTTTTTATCCAATATTTAACACTAGCACAATAAATTTACATCGTACAAGACTGGCATACATTCCACCAGCTATCTCTAATGCAACAGTGGTCATCGTTACACTAGTCATTTATAATTTCACCAATCATGGTCTCCCTAAGTACTTATATAAGAAGGCTCAGTATGGAGAGCCTTCCTCAAGGAGGCAGATACTTGTATATCTTACGAGGCACATGTTGGTTGTATTGCAAACATATCAATTTAAGGCCACTCAAAAAAAATCTGGTTTCTCATAACCAAGCACTGAAAAATATGACGAGGGCGTTTTTTTTTTTTTACTGAGGCGCCAAAATGTATAGGAAAAATGTAGATTTTCTGCGAACAAATTTCACACTTAAGTATTTAAGCGTTTATTAATTTACAGAATTTGGAAAATGTAAGATATTCCTAGGCCACTGCATTATTGACAGTATAAGTTTTAATTTGATACCAAATATGACAATATTTCTCAATATTTAACACATTTTTTCATTAAAAATGTACAAAATAAAAAAAAAAGTTTTCCCCAAATCATGATTTTCATGATGCGCGCGGTGATGAGAAACCAGCTTTTTTTTTTGAGTGGCCTAACTTAACATATTTATTTTCTTCTTTCTAGGATGTGCATACAAAAAAGGAATCTGCGCCATGTGTGGAAAGAGAGTGCTGGACACGAAGAACCACAGGATGACTTCTGTCTAAAACCAAATGATGAGGTTGTTTAATAGCAGCTGGCATATGAAACAAATGTAAATACTAAACTTTATTGAAAGTAAATATTTAAGAAAATACCCACCATGGAATGGATGGTTTGATAGATATGACTGTTTTGAGCCTTAATAAGACAACACAAATATCATAGGAAATCTTCATCTCTCTCGTGGACTTGACACTTGCCCAATATGATGATAATTCACAGAACACTATTATCTCTGTTTTTAAATCCGCTGACTCATGGATACTTGTTGTCTGTTACCTTGATGGAAGAAAAAACATTAAAAAAAAGAAGAAAAAAAGGATACCGTAGGCTTAAATAAGTTTTAGAACCCCAGCTGTTTCTTGAAGTGATATTTGTTGTGGTGCATGGATCAATGATATGGAGTGTATTGAACGTGAATAGGATGGATCTTGGTTTAAAATGGCTTTTATATTGACAAATGTATACCACTAAGTTAAAATGGTTGGAGAATTGCATTCAAAAGTGTCGTATTGCTTTTAAAGTTTTACATTAATGTTTTCTTTGGTCAACCAATTTGAACGTGGGAGTCTTCGGCTTCATGATACAATTTCCAACATGTCAAGCAACATACTGGCTATGTATAGTAAAGCTGTAATAATGTATCATGGAGAGTATGCGTATGAACGGCAGAGAAGGGTTGGCAAGATTCCCTTAAAATCGTATGTTTATTGTATTAGAATTATAGTTTTACCATCTTATATAAATATATAGAGTATATTTATCAATTATGTGAATATGTTTTACTGCCGATCGCCGAGAATCATGAAGATGAATTAAATTGACTAACTATGTTGGTCCATTTAGAAATATGAGATGTGATTGTTTGATATTTAGGTTGCAATGTTGCTTGTTTGTGGTTTGATGTTAATGAATAGACAGAACAAATTTAATAGTGGCACGCCAAGAGAAACATGTTTTAATTTTATACCGTAAACTGCCGAGGGCTGTTAAATTCAGACTATAAAATGTTCTCATTTGGCTTCTGAGAGGAGTTTTACGTAGATTGCACCCATGGAGAAGAGAAGGGATAAAGTCTGTATGGGGGCTTCCGTAAAGTATGTACGCATGAGGGGGGGGGGGGTCTATTTTCTGAAAATAGTTGCGTACATAAACCATTTATTTTAATGCGTACTGACTACAAGAACTTTGGGGGGGGGGGCGGGCGGTCAATTTCTGGAGAAAATGTGCGTACATACTTTATGGAAGCCCCCTAGTGCTGCGGGGAGGTCTCGCCGTGAGAAAACTTTCGATGCATATACGTTTAAGTATCAAACTTGCTCTGACGTGGAGTAAGATAAAAAATTATGTATAAAATACAAGAGTGATTGGCTATGTTTAATGAATTTATTACGATGAACAACTATTCACTGATACACATTAAATAACTAAATGAAATGATTGATACAAGTTAAAATGTACATATTGACTAAAGTAAGAAGAGCAGCCCTTTCATCTACGTAACTTATCATTACAATTTACAATGGTCAAATTGTTGACATATGGCCAAAAGCTTTGTACATGTAAAGCCTAGTAATTAGGGCGATTCCGCAATTAACTACAGAACATTCAAATCATATCAAGACAGTGTTGTGATCAACATTCAGAGATTAATAATCATAAGGACCATCTGCCCGATCTATAAATCAGTTTAAAGTACACTTGTAGTAAATATACGTATTGTGGTATGTCCATTATTCAGTTGATATTTGTCAATACCCGATGTCTTGGTAGTCTTATAAACACTGTATTGCTATAGTGGATTTAAATCAGGTCCACCCCATGATCAACCCCGTTTCATTTTCTACATAAGAATGGACATATGACATTTCCAACTGTATCTGAACCATTTATGTATGGAGATCATTCTCCGATGCGGAGTAATTCTTACAATAACTTTACACCTGGAGCTACATGATGGAATACATTTACACCAAACTAACAGAATAATGGCAGCTGCCTAGCACAATACATTGAATAAGTAAAGGATAAAAACATTCAGATTCACAGCTATACCTCGCCAACCGACCTTTCAAGCACATGATTACTCCATAAGTGACTGCATGGCGGGTTGGAAGCACATACTCAGTCATACATGCACACATACAAACTAGTACAACTCAACATTGTTAATTCTACAGGAGCTTGAAGAGATCGTGACGTAACGAGATCCACATTTTCCAAGGAACAAAATATGACTTGTACCTATAGACTAGCATATCCCAAACTAGTCACTTTCACTTCAGCATTTACATGAGTCATTGGTCTTCTATACTCAAGTCGTACATTTCTATTTCATTGAACTCTGCATTCATCTGTGTTGCCCAGGCGTCCACACGTTTAGTCTGAAAGAATCAAAATGGTTTATTACATGCAATGTTAATAAATAGCCATCAAAGGATTGAGATGACGGCCATGCAAAAAACGCATAAACGCGGGTTATACTAGAACCGAACGAAGTCTGGGTTATAGGGAAATGCCACGTTTGGGTCGCGGGTTATATGAGGGGTTTTAAAGTAATTTATTGTACCTTACTATTAAAAGTAGCTACACATGTAATCAGATCCCATGTGGGGGTGCTGCAGTCTTTTTCAAAGTCTAGGTGTGTGTCTAGTTATATCCCCATATACAGTGAGAAGGCCCACAGGCCATATTAAAAGGGTAAATGGACATTATCATTTATTTATTGATCCAAAAGCAAACTGGCTCCATATTTACTTACCGTCACACGTGGTTTTGTTTTTTGTGCCTTTCTCTTCTTCTCTAGTTTTTCTGCTGGAGACGTGAAAAGTCCTCTGTGGCCATACGTTTTCTCTGAAAGATAATATATTATGGATTATTTCTCAGACATGATTTGGAATAAGACTAAGTACCATACCTCTCCCCATGGTTAAAGAACAATCAATATCGATTACAAGAAAATAGGTTGGAAGGTTATGCATATGACGATTAAACTTGACTCTTGTAACAATTATTGTTATATCAAGATCTACTATCAACAATGGTGGCTTCTTTGAGAACCCTCATGCTCAATACTGAACTAAACACAAACCTCAAGTATGATATGGATACCTACCGGCTATTGGAGTTTTCAGTCGTGGGGACCCAAGGTCCATGGGCTGAACCTTAGCTCGCTTTGACGGGGTCTTCACGGGTGACAACTCTAGGGGGTCTTCTAGCAGCGAGTCAAACTGCAGGTTTGGAATACGCTGGTCCCCAGATATCTCAGAGAGTGAGAGGCTGGGTGTAGGAATGGGGGTCAGGTTGGGCGTGGTAAGGCTAGTGTCTGGTATGCGCTCTATTGGTGACATGAACACCCCGCTATCAAACATGGAGGAATCCGACATCTGACTGAGCGACTTCTTAGAAACCGGAGCAATATTCTCTGACGGCGACTTCTTTCGCTTGGTACTCTCCCGCTGTTTTGGCGCTGGCTTTTTTGCAGATGATGTATTCACCGGCTTGGTGTTATTGTTTGAGTTCTTCAGTACAGCAAGCCTCTGTGGTGACTTGATCTTTTGAGAGACCGCTGACGCAGACTTCTTTGATACATTTTGCTTAGGACATGTCTTCTTTGAGCGCGTTTTACCCTTACTATCTGAGCCTGTCTGCTTAGCTGATGTAGGGAACAGAACCAGACAGAGTTCTTCCTCGTTTGACTGGTCAAAGTCGTACATATCTGTGGATCCATCCGAGGATGTAGCCGTGCTGGTTGTGCTATCAACATCCCCTTCATATGCAGTCTCCTGGTAGAATAAAAAACATGCACACATTTAATTTAATACAGGTGACCTTATCGTTACACGTTTTTCACTGTAATGTTCATCACTTTTTTCTACAATGTCTTTTTTCTCGGTTACCCAATATATTTTACAAATCCTTGTGTGATTTTAAGTCATTAACTTTTTCTGTTTACAATCGTAACGAAAGTTGAGGAAGCTTAGTTTGGAAAGTAACTGGCAGAAAAAGACGAGAATGATGATATCATTTTAACCGTAAGCGTATCCTTCATTTCACTTGATCAATTTAGATTCAAAGAGGTATTCTGCTTTCCTTAATGCCATACTCACTCTGCGTGCTTTGCTCCTGGTGCGGGTGATACGTGGTAGAGGCGTGGAACTTTTCTTGGACATGTTCTGCTGCTGGAATAAAGGTTACAAGAAATAATGAATCACAATGACAACATTTTATACGTCAAAAATATCACACCAAAACTATCGTTTCATTCATCTTTATTACAGTATTAAACATCAATACCCGGTAATATTTTACACAAAGCTTTATACAAGATTTATTCAAAAGAAGAAAAATCCCCGAGCATCTGCTATCATGATGCACCAATACAGTGCCGGCTTCTTACTCGCTGACATTACAAGCATGCATCATGCCGACCCATCTCACCCAAACATTAAAAAACTTACATTTGCGTTATTTCTGGCCAATGTCCTTGATGTACGGTTTCCTGGTCCCTGGAAGACAAGATATAGGGAAAATAATATTAAGAAAGAATATTCAGAATGCTTACGGTCTCCGCCATAGTAGAACAAGTAAAATTTGAATAAATGCCGAAAGAATTTCATATAGCCAATCGCAAGGTCAAGGTGTATTTTAAAATATCCAATATCAAATATTTACGAATATTTCTTGATATCCCACCGATGTACCAATAAGTATAGACAAAATTCAATAGATGAACCTCCCATTTGAAATACTAAACCCAGACTACCAGGTACTTTCCCCTGAAATAGATCCAATTGCCAAAACACCTACCATTAGTTTCTCCGACATCTTATCTATGATATTCATTGTCTTTTGGTGATCCGAATCATCGCTCGACGTCTTTACTGATGTTTCTAAAAGAGACAAAAACATTATTGGCTTAGAAACAGATCATCAAATTACCGTTCAGTGTCAAAGTAACATAATAGACGACTACATAGACGGAGGTTCATGATAATCTGCCGAGTGTGATATGCTACAATGCACCACGAGTGAAGAAACCAGGAGTTCAGACTGATAGTGGAGCTCTGTATTTACTTCATGTAATTCTTGATTAATTTTATCAAATATACAATTAAAGAGTGGTTTCATAGCTATTTTGGTGACATCATCGTGGAGAAACAGTCCATGGAGAATGAGCATCAGTTTCTCCATGGGGCCATTTAAGTACTTAAGCATAGTAACCTTGTTTCTCCACATGAAATAAAGGGTGCAACTGAGAAAGTACCTGTGGTTTTGAAATCCCTGACTTTTTAATTTTAATTTTTTTTATTCAAGGTTAAGATTTAATTGGACAGACTCTTCAGTACCAGGCATATAGCCTGGGTCTGATATCCCGTTATCAGTCCAATGGAGTGAGGTGTGTCGTCACTCTCCCTTGCAGTTCTCTTTATTTGATAAATTGTTTTCTGTACACACAGCTAGCTAGCTAAGATGCCAGGTAATACTCTACTGAGATAAGGTGTAAGGTGCCAGCACCACACAGTACATACAGGACGTACCGGAAACTTGTTACGCTGGTACATCTACCCCTCCTAGAGGAGGTGTGAATTGCCGTTCCTCCACCTTTGGTAGAAGTAGCTCACCAGTTTTTTCAGGGTGATTTTCTTTAAGGGTGTTTTCTCTGCGGTCTAGCGTAGATCTACTTATGGTTTTAGGCTGTTCCATCTTGCAAAAGCTTGGTAGGTGGGATTGTTCAAAGTTTAATCAAATGTTCCTAATCGCGACATAAACCCAATGCCAATGCTCCAAAAGAAAATGATTTCTAACATGTTACCCCAAAATCCAAATGGCTTCTTGTTTTTGAACTGTTCGTCACATAGAATCTAGGTAGGCCTAGTACAATGAATCATTGAACCTAAGGGAGTGTAAAAATTTCCGACCCCTCCTGAGGGGGGCGTAAAAAGTTCTGACCCCTCTTGAGGGGGGGGGGGCGTAAAAATTTAAACCCCCTTTAAGCAAAAAAGCCAGTGTGTTACTAAAGTTCAAAGGGGGGGGGGGGGCGAACATTTTTCAGCGCCTTTGCCGGGGGGGGGGGGGGGGGGGGGGGGGGGGGGGCGCAAAACGTTCCACGCACTCTCGAGGGTGGGGGCGTAAAAAAAATTCGAAATCTCACCACTCCCCCCTGTAAGGCCACCTTTTTTTGATAACTTGGATTACGGGCAATCGGAGCAAATGTATTGGGGGGCGGGAGGAAAAAAAAAGAAGAAAAAAAAGGTACCCCTCAGTACTGAAATTTTCCAGGGGGCGGAGGAAAAAAAAAAAAAAAAAAAAAGCGTGCAAAAGTCCTCTTTTTGCTATCAAATGAGGGTATATTGAGAAATATTCCCAAATATTCCCAATTTTGAAAGCCTAATTCTGGGTGTTTGCTGGGTGCTGGGTGTCAGCATGGACTTTTTTCTTTTTTTTGGGATAAAATTCTCAAAAAATCCCATCGGAGGGGGGGAAAAAAAAGAAGATATTTTTTTTTGCAAAATTCCCATCGGCGGATCCGTAATCCAAGTTATCAGAATAAAACGGCCTAATTAATAAATGAACACTCCCTAAATTTATAAATCTAGATTCTAGGCTGTAGCCTGTTTTTGTGATTGTTACCGAGCGGACTGAACTTTCCGTTTAAAATGCAAGAGCGACGATCTCTCCCGTTCTGCTCATCTGTCCATTAAAAGGAAACCTAGCATAGAATGCAGTGTTGCCAAAATGACATCGGCACATCGGCTTTTGCCGATCTAAAATCTTAATGGCCGATGTCTTACACACCAGCCACAATGACCGGCCATGATCTCAGCATTCCAGCAGTGAAAGAATTTTTCAAATATTCCTATTAGAAGCTGAGCTAGGCCCATGCATCAGTTTAAAGTATTTTTTCTATGAATTAAAGCATTTTCAAGTCAATTTTGTAAGCTGTCATCAAAGAAGCATTACAATTTGTAATTGTATTCATTTAGGGGAGCCCTGGGAGAATTGGGACAAAGGAGAACTGGGACACTGTGTATTCTGCCCATAACCAATAACTTTAATGCATAGCCACCCTAGGCTCGCGATAGCCATTCGCCAATTCGCCTGGGGCGATAGAGAATTGTATCTGGCGAAAATTTATTGTTAAAGTATCCCTATTTTTCGCCAGATATCACCTAGCTGGCGAAAATAAAATGGTAGTATAATAACGACCATACATCTGTAAACTAAACAGCAATATATCTGGCGAATCCCACTGGAAATTGGCAAAAGAAAAACGGTCGTTTTTCGCCAATCTGGCGAAAAAAATAGGGACCCTAGCGCGAGCCTAGCCACCGATGCTATTTTTCGGGCCAATAATATTTAAGTTTTTATGATAAAAAAATTACTGTGATGTTATCATACTTAGAACTAGCATAACATTTTAAGGAAAAAAAGTGTTTTTTTCAGGTCTCTGACGATTAAATTTACGTAGTGTTACCTTGTGATGAGAAAATATTTTTGTGTTGCATTATGTAGCATTGATAGATGGTAAAATGACCAGCTACTTTGAAAAACACAGTTAAGCATATTTTGAACTGTATCAACATTTTGCTTAAAAATATCAACCTGGGGAGAACTGGGACATTCATTGCAGGGAGAACTGGGACACTCTTGACTATCGGAGAGAACTGGGACACTCTGGGTGAAGCTTTATTGTGCTTTAATTATTTTTCTCTCAGACCTATGACTGAAGCCGATATGTTACATATGATCATATTGAACGTAAAGTAAAGCAAAATGATGTTTCATTGGTTAATAATCACACTATTTACACTGTCCCAGTTCTCCCTGGTGTGTCCCAGTTCTCCCTGGTGTGTCCCAGTTCTCCCCAGGTAGTGTCCCAGTTCTCCTTAAAGTGTCCCAGTTCTCCCTGGAGTTTCTCAAAATTTCAAAAGACCCTAGACTGAAATCATGGCAGGCTAGGATGAATCTAAATAGTCCAAATGAAAGGTTCATTGGTAGCCTTTCTTCATCAAACAAAGGCATTTGGTTATTGTTGGCATTGTAGAAATCACAAGCAAACATGTTATGACTTTTATTTAGTGCCCCAATTCTCCCAGGGCTCCCCCTATAAGAAATGGTATTAGATATGGGTTGTTGTGGCCTGTGTAGAAGGCAAATGGCCTGTGTAAGATCTTGCTACACAAGCCACAGCCCACACTGTCACTTAGATGGAGACATCTGCACGCACGTCGTGCAGATGGTGAGAACACAAGTCTGGGAGCTAGAGAATGAACTTTCAGCCTGTGTTCTGAACATTACAGCAGGTTCTCAGGCTCTAGTGAAGGCTCACATTGTTCTTGGGTATCTTAACTGTAAAACTGACCTGTTTCTTTAAATTGTCACATTCCATTAATATCCCATCAGGGGTATTTGTAAATTGGCTTCTCTGAGTCTGAATCAATAATCTCCATTTTGTAAATATTGACTGCCCCTCTCTCTGGTGGGAAGGTCCTGAACTGCAAATTGGGTCCTAGATGCAACACTAGAGGGCCCTACTTTCAGTGTCATGTGTCCCTGTAGGTGAGTTCGGGGTGGGCCAAAATAGTTACTTTGGTGATTACGAGAACCAGCGTGCCTGTACCTTCCGGTACACTCTCACAAAGCACCAGCTTCAGCTGCTGAAGCTGGGTCTTTGCAGTGGCTGTCCTGAAGGTATAGGCACGCTGGTTCTCGTAATCACCAAAGTAATTATTTTGGCCCACCCCGAACTCACCTTGAGAGGCAAGTTTGAATTTATGAGTCAGCAATAAAATCACATAGACTAAGCTAATAATAGTAATTAGGTGAAAAGTGAAGTATAGGTGTTGACTGTGTACTCCCCATTGCTATTCAAAAGCCAGAGTTGTTGTATTACAAGAGGGGAATTTAAATCCTGAGGCAAGAATATTGAAAAGGCCCTCTGGTGGGTTCTTCTGAAACTATGTATAGCATGAGCACTGTGAGGACACCTAGGCACTGGTGGCCAAGATATACAACATGGATCCCATTTGAGATGTCTGGCAAGGTGTGTGCACAGACTCAGTCTGAATACTAAATATATAAGGAACTTGGAGTGTTTAAAGTAAGTGAAATGGACACATAAACCATAGCTGAACCCAGATAATATCATTATACATCCACAATTACTATGTACTGCCTGTAACATAGACCCACACTTCACTCTCTTGGGAATTAGCCTCTGCTATCACCGAGTGCATGACTGGCGTCATGCCATGATCATGCACGAGGTGCTGAGTAACTGTCACTGGCCTGTGTTAATAAAAAAAAATCGGCAACACTGAGAATGGTACCCCAAAACGACTTACACCTAAATTGGCATAAATAAATACCCAAAAACGACTTACACCTAAATTGGCATAATAATACCCGTCACAAGACGAGCGCCCGAACTTGGCTGTTGATGTGTTGCCTGCAAGTGGTTGCCTGGAAGTTGGAGGCTTGGACTTGGTCATAACAGCCAAACTTGCCAACGTGAAAGGGGCGGTGTGCCGCCGCCGCCCCGAGATTCCTCCCTTAGACGCAATTAACAATAATAAACATTATAATACTCGTCTCTGAGTATCAGTGTATACTTACCATCATCTTTAGTCCCTCTTCTTCTAGATCGTCGCATGTTTATAGCGATGTTGTGATGAACACAAACCCTGAGAAAGAAATCTACGTTTTAAAATCGGCGCCAGATATTCGTTGTGTGCGCATGTCCAATACCTACTTCCGGTTTCTTGCGCATTACCCGGTGGAACTTTCCCGCCTCCAAATTTAGCTCTTTAAAAGACGCGAAGTAGACGCGCACACTAACTGGGACCCCAACACATGATACCAGTAACCTGCCTTTTAACCAACCAATAACAGTTACTGAAATTGAGGAAGTGGTTAAAAAGCTGAAAAATGGCAAGGCTGCGGGAAACGACTCCATCATCAATGAGTTCATTAAAAACAGTCCTCCTGACCTGTTAGCTATCATCAGTGCATTTTTTAACCTTGTGTTGGATACAGGTATTGTCCCAGAAAGTTGGTCGGTTGGTGTTATAGTACCAATATATAAAAATAAAGGTGATATTAATAGTCCGGACAATTATAGAGGTATAACCCTACTTAGCTGTATGGGAAAATTGTTTACAAGGATATTAAACATACGCCTAGGTACTTATTTAGAATATAACAATTTACTAGGAGAAGAACAAGCGGGATTTAGAGAAGGTTATTCCACACTCGATCATGTTTTTAACCTACATTGTATTATTGAACTATTCCTCTCACAGAAAAAGAGACTATACTGTGCCTTTGTAGACTATAAAAAGGCATTTGACACTGTGGATAGGTCCTCACTGTTGTCGAGGGGTCATTTGATGTAGATGATCCGACAAGGAGACATAATAGATTAGAGTTGATATCCAGCTTTATTGTAGTCACAGAGTAGAGGTAGTATACAGGGTGAGTGCCACCTCACACGTATGTCTACAAGGAGGTAGGGTAGGAGCACCCAGCTCCTAGCCCTACTCCAGGCATCTTGGTTACAGCAGCAGCTCCAGTGTGGGTCCCAGCCTCCTGGTGGGATAAGGCACCCTCTGGAGGATCCAGAGGCTATTTATACTCCTCAGCCCTGTCAGGCTGAGGACCAGGAGTCATCCATCAGTCTATAAATAGACTGGTCCTCCCGTCACCCATCCACCCTGCGGGGGGCTGTGTGACAGGAGAGGAGGAACACCCTGGACACCTGTCACCACTCCTCCAGTATGTTTACTGTGAGTGTGCCAGGCTGTACCACCCTCCTGTGGGGATTCCCCACACCAGCCACTCGGTGCATCTCAGATAGGAGTGCTTAGTATGGGAGTGCATCATGGAGGAGCGCACCATGCAGCCCCTCGACACATCCCCACACACCCACTCACTTCCACGTGAGTGTATCACTACAGAGTGGACGTGCAAGAATGCAAGGAGAGGGGCCATAGGCCGTGTACATGATGCACTGTGGCTGTGTGTGGATATATAGAAATTATACCGTAGCCGACGCTCGCAAGAGGATAATAGCATACCAAAACATCACAATGCCGCGGGCGGCCTCCCCTATGGGTTTTAAGAAATAAAATTGGAGGTGGGGGGGGGGGGGGAGGGGTGGCTTTTTAAGTCATAAATGTGTATTCTGACTCGTGCAACTATCTCCACTGGAGCAAAGCTTCTGTCCTTCCAGAGAACTGATGGGTGGTAATCAAAATAATAATTTCCAAGCACTTGTAACCGGTGCCTGTGCATGCACCACCATAGAGAAAATCTGCACCGAAGTTTTTGCCAAATTTGTGTTCCAACTTATATTTCATGGGATTCAAATTCTCTGGCACGCCTTGGTCACTATGGTGTGTCCACTGCGCGCGCAGGTGTGAATCCATTAGCATATTCAACGAAAAGGCTGTTCTCGGCCTGGGCCGGCCAATCACACAAGGACAGCGGGGGTTACACACAGGGGGCTATAAGCCTGTGTGGTGCTAATGGTCCACTGTTAGACTGTGGCTGACCCGCCCCAGCAGGGAAAAACCCAAAACCTGTTCGGTCTGGTTTGTGGGACATGTGTGGCTAACTAGGCATTCAGTCTCAAAGTAGTGAGTTCATGCAACCAGGAACATAGTGCTGTGCGGAGTTTTATCATTTATCTTCCTCGTTCACCTCGGAGAAAACAGTGGTTTCAAGAATGCTGAGTTTCAGAAAAAGGTGGGGGAAACTGATTATAATTTTGAATTAATTCCTAAACTTTAATAAAAACTCTTTAAGGTAGAGCTCTGGCAGGAGTGAGTGGTAAAAATTAACAAAAATGGGTTGGTGGAAGGGGTGGTAGGTATAGGCTGGCCGCGATTATGTAGTCATGGTAAAATAAACTCAAGCGATCGTCCGATCGGCATTTGACAGAAAATGTTGAAAAAGGCAAGTATGTGGGTGGCAAATCAATCATGTAGGTTACATTT
Organism: Harmothoe impar; assembly: GCA_947462335.1. Lineage (NCBI taxonomy): Eukaryota > Metazoa > Annelida > Polychaeta > Phyllodocida > Polynoidae > Harmothoe > Harmothoe impar. The sequence goes on from OX381704.1 coordinate 61,858,719, forward strand.
TAAAGGTAGCAGTTGAGTGACTAGGCTTTACAATGGCGTCACTGTCTCTGATATGCTATAAATTTGGTGACTAGAACAATGGCGTCACTTTTTCTGGGAAATGTTATAGTTGGTGACTAGAACAATGGCGTCACTTTTTCTGTAAAATTTTACTTTTATTTTTATCAAAACATGGAATATAATGCAATGCTAGTTATCAACTCTTATTTAGTTCCACACACACAAGATTAAATGTCTGACCTTTGACATGCCTTAGTGACGTCAGTGGTATTCACTGTTACTTGGCGCCAATCCTGTACCTTAGTGGTACCCAAAGCTAAACATAGAAATAGTGGGTCTCAGCCCCTGCTGTCGCCCGTCCTGTGATCAGATTCTTAAATAATGCTAAAAGGTGTGTGTGAAAAGCTTAAAGGTGGCTTACTAAGTATGGCTAAATAACACATCAATATATGATGAGACCAACACTGATCCGTGGCCTTAAATAGGCCTATGCCTGCTGGCCTGGGACAGGGTAAGTAGTACCCTGAGCCAGGGCAGTCAGTGGCCACAAGGACCTGTGTCCCCGGGCCTGGGGGGATGGCTTGGCCAGTCGACCAGGTGCGGGGGCACGTGCCACAAGCATAGAGATATGTGAATACATTATGAGGTGTGAAGATGCACGCACACCCGGTACTCATATGAGTGCTTAAAAATAAGATCTTTTTGGCGCCCCTACATCAACAGGGCAATTTTGTTTTATTGTAAGGATACATGTAATGAGAATAAAAAGTTGTTTTTTTTTTGGTTTTTTTTTTTTTTTGGAGCCCTTTGTATTAACAGGGCAATTTGTATTGATATTTTAAGATACGTATAATAAAAATAAGATCTTTTTGGTGCCCTTTTTACATCAACAGGGCGATTTGTGTCGTAACTAAAGCATATGTATGCAGTGCTACAAAAATGCAATGATACTCAGAGAGTATGATACTCTCCATCCTATCATGGTTTGATACATGTTATGCAGTGAGATAGGGTACAGGTGTGTTTTCAGCACACAACCTGGTACCAGAACGATTATAAATACCCCTCTTGGAGGAGTGGCAACCCTCCCTGTTGATAGCAGGTTATGGTCACGAGGGTGGTTGCTATGGAACCTTTTAAATGCTAAGCGTAAAAATAAACTATACTAATGTTGGCAGCAGCCAGTGTTCGTTGGAGGTTCACCGAGGGATAGCTGAAAGTAGGGGCTGATGAAAAGTCTCTTATCAAGCGCCCTGTATGATTAATAATAGAAAAATGCTAAAGATCATCCATATTGTATGAATGTGGATAAAAAGCTTCCTCAGTGCCTCAAATGTTAATGCTCCTTATACTTGTGGTCCTTTTAATGCTGCTGGTGTTTTTCCTTTTCACGGCATCCTTGATAATACCCAAAGGCCGTGAGACGTGGCAAGTACCAAGGCCCCATAACAAGCCCCATGTTAATGGGTGACTGCATCTGGTATGGGAAACCTCAGCTGGGTAATTCTCTGCGGCAGTCGGATGCCCCAGCAGCCAGTGTTCGTTGGAGGTTCACCGAGGGATAGCTGAAAGTAGGGGCTGATGAAAAGTCTCTTATCAAGCGCCCTGTATGATTAATAATAGAAAAATGCTAAAGATTATCCATATTGTATGAATGTGGATAAAAAGCTCCCTCGGTGCCTCAAAGTTAAACGCTCCTTGGACTTGTGTTCCTTTTAATGCTGCTGGTGTTTTTCCTTTTCACTGCATCCTTGATAATACCCAAAGGCCGCGAGACGTGGCAAGTACCAAGGCCCCATAACAAGCCCCATGTTAATGGGTGACTGCATCTTGTATGGGAAACCTCAGCTGGGTAATTCTCTGCAGCAGTCGGATGTCCCAGCACTCTCCTTAACACCAGCTATGTGTCCGTTGGTAGGGCTGCGCCCTCGTCTCGTAGTATGGGTCCAATCATGCCAGTTCGTGGTGCAGGTTGGACGACTTCCAGCTGGCATCCTTTGCCTGCTGGTAATGTGCTGGAGGGGGCAAACTGAAGGGAGTAGATCATCCAAGGGCAGGAGGCCATAGCTGGGTATTGATTGAAGCCCAGCACACATGAGAAGAAAATCACTTTAAAATAACAGGCTCAAAACAATGAAGTCACAGTCACAGGTCACACAAAAGGCTCACAACGTCACAGCCACGCAGGCCTGGATCATCCCCACACAGTTGTGAACAATCCTCATACATAGGTGAACAATCCCCACACAGCTGTGAACAATCCCCACACAGCTGTGAACAATCTTCCTTACACACAGGTGCACATATAAAAGGGGTGGAAGGGGGGGGGTTGGCCTGTCAGTCTACGTGCGATGAGGTGCTATCACTCCATTGTCTGAGTGATCTAATTTGTTGCCTATGTCTCCCAGGGTCAAGGCTTCATGACAACAAAAAGAAAAAGAAAAGAGAAAAAAAAAAAAAAGGGGGGGGGGAGGGAGGGTGGTGGGGGTTGAGGGTGCTAATCAGATGATTTTATACGGGCCCCAATCTAGTGGGCTTTAACTGTGATTTATGCCAATGCTAAAGCTTTGTCTCAGGGATATGCCAAAAGCCATGTTTGTTACTTCATTGTTTGTGTCTTAACATTTTTTTTTTTTTTTTTTTTTTTTTTTTTTTAAAATCTCAAAAATTTTTTTTTTTTTTTTTTTTTTCAAATTTTCTTATATAGACTATACTTGCCAAGAACAATTACTTATTGTGATCGAAATGTTGGGGTTTCAATTATTTCATGGACCGGGGTAGCTTCTATCCCCACCAAAATCTTTTTAGTGTGTGAATAGAGAGAAATTGATATTTTTGGGGAAAACAAAAAAAGATTGGTTTAACTCTGGTCAATTTATGGTTTTCTTAAATGCCCTATCCCAACACAATTCCGAGCCCGGGGTCAGTGGTAGGTGTGGGCTGATGTCGATCCCCACACAGCTTGGGGTTCGGGGGTTCGGGGGCCTATTGTACCATTGAGTGACTTGTGGAACGCTAACCCTAAAGGTGATTACTCCCACAAGTCCTCCTTAGCGTGGTGCAAGGTCAGCTTACATGGATCTACCAGTGTTTCGTATATATGGTCAGTAATGGTGGGGTGGGGGTTATAACTCTTTCTTTTTAATCTATAAATAGGGTTTGTGTCCTCGCTTTTGTAGGTGTGTCGGTTGTCTGAGGTGGGTGTGGGGTTGAAGATCCGACAGTTCTATTTTTAGAACTGTCCCACGCGTCACCACAATGTCTAAGAGGGGGGTGGGGGTATAGTGTGGGGTGAGGGGGGGGTGGGTGTTACTGGCCTCCTCCAGTAGGCTGTGATTGGTCAGCCGGTGTCGCCATGTCAACTCTTTGTAGGTCGAAAAATCCCAATTCCTGTTTGTCAAATGGTCCACCCGGCACGTGAGGGTGTTTGGGGTGTCTTCCGCTGTTACCATACATGTAGGCCATGTTGCCCTCAATTCCACAAGTCTTATGGACCAGTTGACAGGCAGGGTGTGGGAGGGGTGTTGGGGTTATGTGCTGGGGCGTTGACCTTCCCCAACTTCGATTATCCTGGTGTAACCGTGCCAGTGGGACCTATTTGGGAGGTGTTTTATTGATGCCTGTTCTCGGAGGGGGGAAGGGTGCTGACATGTGTCCCTATTTGTGCGCGAGCAGATCCCTGTCAGGGAGGTGGGGAGGTGAGGGGGTTGACTCTGATCCTTCTGACCCTGACAGGTATGACCTGACACTGACAGGAGGTAGCACAAATATTTATTGGTAGGGTGGTCTATATATAGCTCCCACATCCCTAGCTTATTGGAGACAAGTTGATTTCCGCTGTTGTACTGCCACGTATGCATTGTCTCAGGGTCAAGGTTTCCGGGTGTTGGGGGTACTGAGGGGGGGGGGGGGGGTTTCTAAAGCTATTAGGCCCAAAATCATGAACTTGTGGGTCTCCTGTCCAATGATTGCAGCGTTCAGGAACTAGTGTGAGTTCTCCAGACGCTAACTTAATATGAAAATGTATACTGGGGGTGATGTATCCTTGATGTCCGCCCATCAAAAAAAAAAAAATTAAATGAATAAATAAAATAAAGGCCAGAAAGCTTGGTGTGAAACCATGGCTTCTGGTGCTATAGTCTAATCTATATTTTTAAAGGTTTAGAGTACACTGGGGACGTGTCGGCCCTAGTGTGGTGTCTAGATAATATTCATCTGGTGCAGAGGGGGTTAAATATCCGCGGAGCTTATTACGAGCACTTTTGACCACGCCAACGTAGATTTGTTTGACTGGGACATAAATTCAGTTTTAGAAAATAGTGAATGCAGAATCAATGCCAAAAGGTACAAGCGTCCGCTGTACACCTACCTCAGCCTAAGGCCCATCCTCCTGCTACGTGAGAAACCCGGTGATCAGCTTGTGTGAAAAAGAGTGTTTAGGTGTTGTGAAAAGTTTCCAAAAGTGCTGGGGATGTAGGTGCTTTGGATAATTTTGTGCAACTAATTTGAGGTGTTGGGGATTCCACTTAAGTTTGGATCGTCGGGAAGCTGGCTAATTCATCCCTGTCAAACTTTACCCCAGAGGGGAGTGGCTATCCCTAAATTTGGCTGTGTGAGCAGCTCGTCTATGAATATTCAATAGGGTATGTGAGGCCTCACTCACCCTATACAAGGTGCCCTTGTACTGGGGCTGAAGTTGGTTATCAAAGATCGAAAGTTTGAGTAGACTTGTACTGGTCTTCCAAAAAGAAACTTCTAATAAATAAATTCCGAGATGTGTTATAATAAAGGGGAAGAAAATATTGTGATGTCTTTTCTCAAGCCACCTGGTCCTCTTAATTCCCAAACAGAGGCCTTCACACCGGTGTATGCAGAGGAAAAAAGATAGGGCACGCTGCTGCGGTCTCCCCAATGCATAGCTGCATTCCGTGTATACACGCACCAGAACAAGCCAGAGATCTCTATAGCCGACCGATATGTGGTTGGTCTCTACCGCTTCAGCTCCACACCAGGCACTGGATTTGCACCACACCAGAATTGTGATTAAATAGTCCCTGTATACCTTGGTTTTACCCTACTGTATTTGTGATTTGTGTATAAAAATTTAAAAGAAAAGGTGCTAGAATGACTGTTAGGGTGGTTGTATGTGTCTCAACTGGTGGTTAAGGGGTTGCCTGGCGGCCTCTAGGCACATTACTTTTCCTGGTAGTCTGTGCCGAGAGCAATCTGATTAAATAACCCTAATACCTGGTATGTTGACTCTTTATATTGATTAGCTAAAGTTATGGATATATTTGGGTGGACACCTGGAATAAGTGGGAGTTAATTATTACCTATGTATTTGTTATTTGTGTATAACAATTTTAAAGAAAGATGCTAGAATGACTGTTAGGGTGGTTGTATTTAGAAAGTCTATCCACATATACTTGCTGTAGGAGCTCTGCTGATTTGAGCTGCTCCCCTTTGGCTGGAAGGCTAAGGTACTAAGGGGGGGGGGGGGTTATGTGTAGATCCGTGTGGGGTTTTACTTGGGAGGGGCTTAGGGGGGGGTGGTGTGTGTGCTTGGAGGGGTGTAAGATGGCGGCACTTCCCGTGGGGGTATGAGGGTAAATGTGGTTACTCATAATAGGGGTGGTAGGTGGGAATTACATTGTGGTCTATGGATTTTATGGGCAGTGCTTAACATATTATATTAAGTACCGAAATTTTGTGGGCCTTAAAAAAAAAATTAGTTATTCTATTTTATCTAAAAAAAAATTCGACCTCAGGGATATGACAAATGCCCTATCTTGTTACTGAGTTGTCTGTCTTTATTAATCTCCTATTCATATCGTCAAAGGGAAAATTACTTGTTGAAAGAATTTTCAGGCTTTAATACCTAAGTAGATAGATGTAGATTCTATCCCCACACAGCTTTTGTAGGTGTTATTGTTGTAGAGAAAGAAAAATCGATATTTCTGGAAAAGTTAAAAATGGTTCAATTCTGATGATTTTCCGATCTTCTTGCATACTTTCTATCCCCACACAGTCCTGGGTCTGGGGTCTGGAGTTGGTGTGGGTTCCGGGGGGGGGGGGGGGTAGTATGAGTAACTTGTGGCGCGCAAATTTAATTGTGATCATCCCTATAAGCCCTCCTTTAATAGCGTGGTCAGGTCATTGAGAATATGTGAGTGTCTCTGATATATGTTGTGTATTGACGGTGAGTTGGGGTTGAGGGGGGGGGGGGGGGGTGGGGGAGGGGGGGAGGGGGTAGCTGGATGGTTTCATTCTTACAGTGGGGCTGTGACAGGGTGGGGTGGGGTGGAGGCCCTGTCACTTTTTATAGGTCAAGTCGACCTGGTTTCCCCATGTCAAATGGTCCTCCTGACATGTGCAATGGGTGGTGGGGGTGTGTGGTGTCATGGTTCTATAAATAGACCTCAGGGTTTGGAGGGGGAGGGGGTATGGTGTAGGATCTTTCTGGTGATTCTATTTATAGGTTTCTGGTATTCCCGATGTCATTGATCACACCCGGTGGAGGGGGTGTTGGTTCCTGACGGCATTGGGTGTGGGGGGGGGGGGGGGGTCAAGAAGTGCGGGCACATACTGTAGGGCAAGGTGGTTATCAGACTATAAACAGATCATCTGGCATGGAAAACAATCATTGAGCATCCAAAAGTGTATTGGCACTCAAATCAGGGCAATCGGAAAAGGTTTATAGGGGGGGGGGTGATTTCATGACTATTTTTCATAGCCTCTTAACTCTTCCTTTACCACGCTCCACATAAAGACACCCCTCCCAAGACCAGATTTCTTCCGAATGAAATTCAAATGGGATATTGTCATTTAGGAGATGGCCTAACCTTTTAGAAGCTGAAAGAATTCCGTAAATAATCAAACCAGAAGTATATCTATGATAAAATGAACAATGTTGAATAACCAGAAAGTAAGATACCCCAATGGCCCAAAGTGTTCCAATTAGGGAGATAAAGCCCTATTTGAAATTAAATATGGCTTATTCTATTGTATATGTTGCTATTGAAACTTACATTTAGGCCAGAATGCATTAAAATAGACTTAAACTTTTGGTGCCATCTTTTTCAGCATGAAAAGTTGGACAAAACCATTTTTCACCCAAAAAACAACATTGTTTGACATTTTTCATGGTTTTTGCCTTGAATATTGCTTAAATCATATTGAAAATGAGCTAAATATCATCCAAGTTGAGATGCCCAGCATTTCTAAGATATTGAATGTATGTACAAACCGATTAAGATATGCAGAGACAATATGCCATAGACTACTCTCAGAAAAAATCATGGGATTCTACCAACTTTTAGGCAAAGCACAGGGGGGTCAAAATCGGTCAAAATCGGCCAAAAATCGGCGAGTAACTCGTAACAATGCGTGTATGGTCCTGTACTGTAAACTCGCAATAATGCGTGTACGGTAAAGGAAGGGTTAAGCATATTCAATGATCGATGCAAACTCTTGAGGATACAATGCCTTTAAAAATCTGACTAAAACATGAAGGTCTGGCCATGTGGTATTATTGTCTGAATCTGGTGTAAACAGTCTGGTGGAATGCAGGCCTAACTGCTCAAACCTGTATTCCTTTCGCAGTCCCAGAGCTCTCAACTCTTGGTGAGGTTAAAGAGTGAGATTTTGGAGATTGCAGGGAATGGCCCCGCAGTGGCCCAATGTCGTGGTAGCACGACGACTATCGTAAGCGAAGCGCCGCTCCGCACTGGGGGGGGGGGGGGGTCTGGGGCATGCCCCCCAGGAAATGTCTTATTTCCATAGGTCAATTGGTGCATTCTAATGTATTTTGATGTGCCCTCTGTTATAAAAATAATTGCTATATATTCGAGAAAAGTCTTATAGATTTTAACCTTAGCGTGATAGCGTGACGTCACTCCCAAACGTGATAGATTCACGCCGAATGTGTGAGACTTGAGAGGTCTGCAATCCTCACCTACTTATGACTCCAGTGTGCTCTGGTACCCTGCGGCAGAGGCAGGGGCACCGGAGTAGACTATAGTGCATCACTGAGCCACAGTACGGCCTGCGCCGAGGGCTCATAGCAAAATTCCATGCACTCAGGAAACTAAATGAAAAGGCAACGAGCGAGGGGGGGGGGGGGGGGTTTGTTAATGTGGGAGGGAGCTGAGTCCATACAACAGGTGTATGGATACTAGCAGAGATGAGGTGGTATATATATATATATATATATGTGGTATAATACATGCCTAGTGACTTCTATCCTAGGGGGACACTAAGTCACCAATGCTATATGTGCAATACTCTTGGGTTTATTGGGGGTTTTGGTTTGAGGAGGGGGGGGGGACTAACCATAGACTATGACTGAAAATAGTATAGTCCTTTGTCTAGCATGAGTCAATTCCAACCTGCCCTGCCATGTACATTGCGATAATACCTGTGAGACTACTGCTTGTGTGTGTGACATTCTGAATAAACCTGAAATTCCAGTAATACTCCAGCAGTAGTGCGGCTGGGCCTACCTGTACCCATCCTGGTGTCCGGATAGGGTGATGAAATACGGCAGAGGTTCTCCTCCTTGGTGAGTGTCTCCAGGCTGGGGTGGTGATATACCAGGCAGGCAGCATATTGGTCAGCAAGGCAGGTGGCCGGGTGGTGGTGTAGTGATTGGTAGACTTGGCTGTGGCTGTGTGGTGTAGTCAGTGTGGTGGCAGTGGTCTATCCTCCTGTGTCTGTGTCTGTATCAAGTGGAATCAAAACCAAAACTATCTGTCTCAATATCACTCCTGGCCTGTGAAGAGGTTAACTTCTAGTGGGTTCAGCCAAAGGTTCTCCACCAGTGTCGAGGGGTCATTTGATGTAGATGATCCGACAAGGAGACATAATAGATTAGAGTTGATATCCAGCTTTATTGTAGTCACAGAGTAGAGGTAGTATACAGGGTGAGTGCCACCTCACACGTATGTCTACAAGGAGGTAGGGTAGGAGCACCCAGCTCCTAGCCCTACTCCAGGCATCTTGGTTACAGCAGCAGCTCCAGTGTGGGTCCCAGCCTCCTGGTGGGATAAGGCACCCTCTGGAGGATCCAGAGGCTATTTATACTCCTCAGCCCTGTCAGGCTGAGGACCAGGAGTCATCCATCAGTCTATAAATAGACTGGTCCTCCCGTCACCCATCCACCCTGCGGGGGGCTGTGTGACAGGAGAGGAGGAACACCCTGGACACCTGTCACCACTCCTCCAGTATGTTTACTGTGAGTGTGCCAGGCTGTACCACCCTCCTGTGGGGATTCCCCACACCAGCCACTCGGTGCATCTCAGATAGGAGTGCTTAGTATGGGAGTGCATCATGGAGGAGCGCACCATGCAGCCCCTCGACACTGTGGGTAAAAATGCTAAAATCTAATGTCAATGGTAAGGTGCTGAACGTTATAAAAAGTATGTATCGGGCAGCAAAGTCTTGTATACGTGTTGACAGTTGCCTATCAGATTATTTTAGTTGCAACGTAGGGGTGAGGCAAGGGGAGAACCTCTCGCCACTGCTTTTTGCCATTTACTTGAATGACCTAGAAAGTTATTTTGAAGACCATTGTAAAGGTGTTACCTCGCTGGGCACTGACCCTGAATCTCAGGTACTTCTAAAGTTGTATATCTTACTGTATGCGGATGATACTATCTTACTTAGTGAGTCTACTGAAGACCTACAGAACATGCTACACGTTTTGGAGCAGTACTGCCATGACTGGAAGCTTACTGTGAATACCTCGAAAACAAAGGTAGTAATATTCTCACGTGGCAAAGTAAAGAAGCTATCAGAGTTACTGTACCAGAGCGAACCACTGGAAGTGCAATACAGTTATACATATCTGGGAATAGAGTTTAATTATAACGGTAAGTTTACCCAAGCCATAAAAAAACAGGTTACACAAGCGAAAAGAGCCCTTTTTAGTTTATTATCAAAGGCACGGAAACTGCAGCTCCCAGTTGATATCCAATGCCACCTTTTTGATGCATGTATTGTACCAATATTACTATACGGCTGTGAGGTATGGGGTTTTTCAGACTTACGCGAAATTGAAAGAGTCCAGAGTTATTTCTGTAAATTTGTCCTGAAGCTGAGTGCACGCACAGCAAACTGTATGGCACTGGGAGAACTAGGACGACTTAAGCTAGGCTGTATTGTCAAACAAAGGATAGTCAGTTTCTGGCATAGAATTGTATCTGGTAAAACAAGCAAGATTTCCCACATCATTTATAAAATTGTGCAGGACAGGCATATGATTGATGGCTTTCAGTCGCCGTGGCTCGCACATGTACAGGATAGTCTAAGCCAAAGTGGGCTTGGTAATCTTTTTGGTGATGAGGCTATAACTACATCACACAGCTTCATAAAAGCGACAGTGAAAAGAAGGCTCACTGACATAGAACACCAGGATTGGCACAGTACTGTTATGGACTCTGGCCACTGTTATAACTACAGGATATTTAAAAATGAGCTAAACCTTGACACATATCTAGTCAATCTTAATGCCAAAAATAGAACATGCCTGAGCAGATTCAGGTGTGGGAACCACAGTCTCCCAATCGTTACGGGAAGGTATAGCAAAGTTGAGCATTCAGAGAGAAAGTGCCCTTTATGTAAGAGTGGTGACATAGGAGATGAATTTCATTACATCTTTCACTGCAGCGCATTCGATCATGACAGATCGATTCTCCTCGCCAACAATATACCATCCCGCCCAAGCACTGTAACCATGGCTAATCTCTTCAAAAACAAAGACCCATTTGTCCTAATCAACCTATCAAAATTTTGTGCTACAATAATGGAAAAATTTAAACCCACAAAAAGGATACCACTTGCGAAAAAGGACAAGTCCAAGATTAGAAGATCTAAGCATAAGAAGACTGCACTAAGTTAAAGCTCTGCCAATCCTGGTTAATTAATCAATAAGAGTGGTGCTATTATCTCTTAATTATTCTCTCTTTGTTTTCATTGAATCACACTGTGTCACTGTCTTCGCACCTTTACTAGTCAACCTGGTGCTCATTGGTGCTGAAAAAGACAGAGAATTTCTATATAATTATTGGTGCTGCCAAATATACCTGGCCTACTCTACCTGATCCAAAGGTGGAACGTTCTATACTTATAGAAGCTCCTAACTTGCCAGTACTGTAAATTCTACCTAGTCAAATACTGAGTTCGCAAACTCTTAGCGTCTAGTATATAGATCTACGCATAACAGAGAGTGTATTGTAAACCTCATATATTTGTACCATAACTTTGTTGTACATACATCAGTGATGCCATTGTAACTATCGGCTGAATCTGATTTTCTCTCTTATTTTCTTTCCTTTACCTTGCAAGAGGATGTGAATAAACAAAATTAATTAATTAAACTAACACAACTCAGAGAGGAATGAATACTAAGTAACTAGTATCCTCTTTGCTATACGCTTATCTTCCTTGGTCTTTGCACAACTCACGTAGTCGAGAATCTGGCCAAAACTCGTAAAAGAATTACAATAGAGTAGGGGGCCTACAAATAGTATCGTAAACTGCCAAAAACAGACGATACAATAGGTGAGTTCGGTATCAGGTTTTTATTGTAGGCAGGCTGGTAGATCCGGTCAATAAAAACCTGATACCGAACTCACCTACTACTGATATCCCACTGATGCTTATGTTTGACCTAAATAGCTTAATTGACCTAATTAGCATAATTTAATATGCAAAATGGCTGCCTAGGGTCCCTACATGAATGAGATAAATTATTCTATGAACTGGATATTCAGAGCTAACAAATGTTACTTGATTGTAGTACAAAACTGCATGTTAAGACCATGAATCCATATGATATACCGGTATGCTGTGAGAAATGGTATCCAATGTTGACCTAATTAGCATAGCCTAATTAATTATTCAAAATGGCCGCCATAGATGACGGGTAGGCATATTGGTATGTCATTTTTGACTGAATATTTAGAATGTCCATGTCTTAATTATCAAAATTGCAAAATTCCATGAAAAAAGCCCAGCTAACTTCCGTTCCCTAATGCAAGAGATAAATGATACTGAAAACTGTCAAAACCTGTCAAAAACACGAAAAATACCACTTTTACAGCGGGTTCCCTATGCCTAACCATTGCGAGGAAATCTAGTAAATTGACATATTTTAGGCCGCGGCGGTGCCCATGAATCCGCTTTCGCTGGTCCGATTCCAAAAATTCCAAAACCATTGAGTTTGTATGGTTACACTCTATCTGGGACACTAGAATTCACATGCACTATGTATATATTAAGAAACCATGTGGTCATGCTAGTAGTACATGCAGTTATAAAGGTTCTCCCGAACAGAACCTGATGGGGGGGGGCGTAAACTATTCTGAGGGAGGGGGGGAGAGGGGTTAAAAGATTCAGCCCCTTTTAAGCAAAAAATCCCGCGCATTACTATAGTTAAAAGGGGGAGGGGGCTAATATTTTTCCGCGCCTTCGGCGCGGGGACGCATAAAAGGTTCTATGCGCTCTCGAGGGGGGGATTTCACCCCCCCCCCAAATTGAACTATAGTATGCACAGGCTATATTCCTAAAACAATCCATTCAATTACTCATGCCAATGCATAGGCTATTCCCACCTACAAATGCAAGTTTTTTGGGGGCCATTTCTGAGGAGAACGTACTACCAAAGACAAAGGAGGATAAGCGTATAGCGTATACTAGTCATTGCTCTCTGGTACTACTACAAATGTAGTAGGGGCGGGGGCAAAATTACTTTCAGCCATTGAATTGGTGGGGAGGTCGGGAAAAAATTGCTATGTAGTACCGTAAATTGCCGTGTATAACGCGAACCAAACCTCTAGTGCGGGTTATACAATATTCTTTCAGTCTAGGAGCGGGTAATACGAGGGCTTTTCAAAGTATAGTACAGTTCTAAAATCACAATTTCCAGACCCCAGGTTAAAGAATGCTCCCAAAGTCGGGGTGCGGGCTATGCGCGGGAATTTACGGTGAAATGATAGCCTTGTATAACCACCCTGCAGCGGCATGGTTAGGACCACAATAGGTGAGTTCGGTATCAGGTTTTTATTGACCGGATCTACCAGCCTGCCTGCTCCCCCAGACCACCCCTCGCAAAGAATAAGCTTCAGTAAAACTTAGCTGGGTGGAGGTAGACGTATATTACTCAGGGTTAATTTACCCTAGTCAAAAACAGCTAGTGAGTGTGTGTTTATCCTTGGTGGACAATGGGACCAATTGAAGTGGCGGCGCAACGCCAGGGTTTAACATAGAAGTGATACCCTAGGTGGAGTGGCTGAGACTAACACTGTTCCTATAATATATATCCATATTTCCCGGTAGTAAATATAGAGCACAAATGCTTCAGGGTGGGTTATCAAATAAAACTAATAAATTCGAAAAATAAAGATACTACTGCAAATCCTCGCGTATAAGTTGTGGCTCGTATGCATCACTCAGCTTTCATTTAATACCTGGTACCAAACATGCCTATACATGTATGTTATGGTCCCAAATTAATTATCAACCGTCAAACCCCCTCTGCGGTTTATATGATTTGGGGTAATAGGGGTGCTTATGGTATCTTTTGGGTTGTAGCCAAAAACAAAAAGTTCCAACAGTGAACACAAGCAATGTATATTGTTGGGGGGGGGGGGGGGTGGGGGGGGCATATTGCAGTTCAGCTCACAATTAATGACATTGACACGTTCACAGGTCTTGGTTTCATATTATTTATTTCACCACTTATCCAGTTTCATACATTCTCTCCCTTTTTGATACCCACGAATAAAACGAACATTGTAATGTAACGGCTAGATGGTATGTTATATGATGTTGTTGTTCCTTCTGTGGTGTAACTGTACAGCCATTATGATTCATAACTTGGTGAGGTTTATTCTGTTGGGCGGGCGAAGACATCGTCTGTAAGGAAAAATAGCATCAGGGTAAGTCAATGTTACTTAATCGAACATGAAAAACAAAGTCTAAGCTTTGAGAACGGATGGAATTCCTTAAAACAAGGGGACAAATTCAAGGATTTTACGGCAAAGCCGTAGTGGCTTTGGGTTTTTATAGGATTGTTATGAACTACAGGTGAGAAAACGAAGGGGCATAGATGTATGCTTTTTGGTGTGTCTAGGGTTCTAATGCAATTCATATGTGATGGTTTGCAGCAATACTGCATGGTCAGTTAACTTACATGCACTGAGCTAAATCTTTTTTTTGATTTTTATTGGTTTTACTGCTGCTGGTATAGATTTTGGAGGCCATCTTGGCAGCCATCTTGGAAATTTCCCGGATTGAAAATCTAAGCCTCAAAATGGATTCTACATCCTAGAAAACCCTATTATCCATGTATCACACAAGGAAATCAGACAATCTTGAGTTTTTGGCGGCCATCTTGGCAACCATCTTGGAAATTTCCCGGATTGAAAATCTGAGCATGAAAATGGATTCTGCATCCCAGAAAACCCTACTATCCATGTATCACACAAGGAAATCAGACAATTTTGAGTTTTTGGTGGCCATCTTGGCAGCCATCTTGGAAATTTCCCGGATTGAAAATCTAAGCCTGAAAATGGATTCTACATCCTAGAAAACCCTATTATCCATTTATCACACAAGGAAATCAGACAATCTTGAGTTTTCGACAGCCATATTGGCAGCCAGAGGGAGGGGCAGAGGGAGGAGGAGGGGGCAGAGGGAGAAGGGAGGGCAGAGGGAGGAGGAGGGGGCAGAGGGGGAGTAGGTAACAGGAAGGAGGAAAATGGGGTAGAGGGGGGAGGAGGGGAAAGATGGGGTAGTAGGAGAGGGCAGAGGAAGGAGGAGAGGGCAGAGGGAGGAGAGGGCAGAGGGAGCAGGAGGAGGAGAGGGCACAGGGAGGAGGAGGAGGGGGCACAGGGAGGAGAAGGAGGGGGCATAAGGAGGACTTGTGTTGGCAACATATTATTTTAGGGTTGTTGCATGTGGTTTCTTGCATGTGTGTGTGGGGTGGGGAGGGGTAATCATGTTGGACTTCACAGTTTGTCTTTGGGCGGGCTTGAGCGATTTCAAGAGCCACCCTGGACCACTCAACTTCTAGTACAGGTCCTGTATGTGCATAGTATGGGAATTGGCATTGACATTGACAGCTTGGCTTGACATAGGAGTCAATAGTTATTAGGCTGGTACCTATCCTTGCCATTGACAGCCACATTAGAGAACTCAAAATATGGCTGTTCACAAGATGTCTAGGCCTTACCACAAGGTACACTGGTACTACATGCAGTAACTGAAAACCAGATCTAGGTTAAATTAGTCTTGCACACACCTGCAAGGACACATAGGGATACCAGTCCTAGGCAATGTTTAAGGGCCAGCTAGGGCTTAATTTAACAATGAACAAGGGGACCTATGCTAGTCTTTTCTTGCTACTTTTTCCAACTCTCTGTGTGTGGTGTCAATGGCTTTGGGGACAAGGTCCCAAAGCCAATAAACACTGAAATACCGGCAATGAAGACTGCATTACACATGAAACGAGTAACCCTTTTCTATTTTAAACTTTAAGGAAAACAATACATTTCTATCTCTATCTTTATATCGGTGCCAGAATTAGCATCCACTGCAATTTACATTGTGTACTGTTACTTCCTATATAGCGGTACTAGTCTAACAAATACTGATACAACCAAAAAACCTTATTAAACTTACGGTGTCTCTTGTGACGGATCTTGGTCCACATCTCTACATTGCCCGGAGAGTTAACTGTAAAAATAGGGAAGTCAAACCATAAGTAACTGCAGTTCAACTATGTGTACTTGTCTTATACTAGGGACATGTACGTTTTTTTGTAGTACATGTACTCATACTTATACAGTATGTAGAATTACAACACAGGAATTTGAGGTAAACTGTTACCCGCTAAGTGTTTTCTCATGGATGTCTGATATGTCTGTAGCTTATCTAGTTGCTTTATGATCTTTCATTCATTGATTATTTTCAAACCGAATATTTTAAAAGTGGAATGGCACACATGTGTGTGGTCACATATGTGTGGTCAGTCTATATAATCTATGGCACTCACCAAATTTGTGCAGCTGGTAGAAAACGGGGTAGCTCAAGACCAAGGCGTATCCAATATAGCGTATTCCACGGCCGTTTTTCCAGTAATGTGCCCATGGAAACTGCATGACCTTACCACCTAGTGTGTAAGGATACTTCATCGTCTTGCCATACTCGTGTCCCGACATCTAGAAACCAAGAGTAGAGCTTAAAGTTAATAATGTGCTGATCGTGCTTGTACAGATCTCTCATTGTACCAGATAATCTCATGGAAACTAAGGTGCGACACAAAAGTTCGTGCATCAAAAAACAAGAAAGAAAGAAGATGCGATGTCTGATAATTTTATGTAGATTTTTCCTTACCATAGACATGCTGCATCCACACTAAACTTTTTATTCAGTTAAAACTAACACCGATTATTTACTCCAGCGTTGCCACCGACAAGGTAGTTTTAAATTCCCTTACTTTTCCATGTCATTTCCCTGATAAAAACCCAATATTTTTAAATGACCTCCAACTATGAATATGTATTACTTTTAACGTTATCTCTTCTACAAGTTTTTATTTAACAACAGAGGTCTTGTGGTGGGTGCAAATATCTTAACCCCTCCTTCTTGAGGATTTCAATTATATTCTCTGATCTCCCTTAAACATGTACATGTAATAAAACCCTGGCTTTTTCAAAGAAAACAGGTGACTTCTTTCGGTATTTTCTGGTATGTTCCCTGACAAAATATTATTTTCCCTGACATTCAAAAAGGCCAAAGTTTCCCTGACCTGGAACGAAAAAGATTTTCCCCGATATTTTCTCTACCGATGGCAACCCTGTACTCATCCATTCTGGGTAGCTAACCACTGGCAGTTAAAAATGATATTCATCAATTCCTGGGTCAAACCCCACCAAAAGTACGTAACAAACAGTAGCTAGCAAGCCAGCCCAGTATTGCCATACTGGGCTAGTGAGAGATCCCCATGTTTTGACTGTGGGTGAACTACAGGACCTCATTACAGGCAAAGTAAAAGGTTTACAGGGCCATAATTCCATGCTTATCTCTAGACACTTAGCTTTCCATATTCACTCAGATATGTGCCTGTTTGTTGATGATATGATCGTACACCAGTGGTTTATATTTATTAGACAAACTTTCTGCTCACACTAGGCCTGGTACATAGCAGGACCCCCAGTGATTGGAGTAGGGTCCAGGGTTCTCCACAGACTCAAAAATGACACCGTCAATTCTGGCGCGCTGACATATAGAAAGCGCACCATGTAATGTTTTCTAGTGAAAAGAGCCAAAATGGGAATACCTTCTATTATAAGCCATGAATATATGTGGTTTTTTTTCGATAAAAAGTTCTATAATGAGTATAATTTTTGTTTTAATTGATGGATATAACGATTTTTTTCAATAAAAAAGGTTAAAATGGCTATAACTTCTGTTCTAATTGATGGATTTTCAAAATTCAAAAACCTATAGATAGCCAAAATGACGCCGGCGGCGATTCTGGGGCAATTTGACGCCGGCGGCAGTAAAAACGACGCCGGCGGCCCGCCGGTGTCAATGCAGTATGGGGAGAACCCTGGGGTCTATCATGGACTGTACATTCGTACAGTCGATTCCAAATTGACTTAACAAACAGGTGCCTTCCAACCTATCCCCAATTGACAAGTAGTAGACTAAATAGTACAAATATAGTACTCTATTCTTCCTCTAGCCTAGGATGGATCTCAGATTTTTTAGAATTTTCTGATCTCGTTTCAAACTATAGTAATATGGGGGCCTTTTAACTGAGAACAGGTGACATTTCTTTGGCTATTTTAAAGATTTCCAGAAAATCTCATTTTTCCTGACCTGTAAAAAACAAAATATCCCTGACATTCCTTGACGGTGGCAACCCTGCAGGCCTGCACTGGCTGCAGTGGTTAGGATCCAAAGTAAGTTTAGGCTTCATTCCTTGCTGTTCTCTGATCAACTTTAACGAGATGACTGTATTTTTTCCCAGGACAAAATAAAAACTTTGAAACTTGAAACTTGAACTTGAACTGACTCTGCTGACTGATCTCCTAGAGGCTAGACTGAATTGGCTAGAACTCTTGACTAGAGTCCTAGCCAATTCAGTTACTCACTAACCCCACTATGGAAGGCCGGTGCGACATTGTGCCATTTGCTAATTGCCATTTGCCATTTGCCGGTTTCAGGGTGCTATTTGCCAGTTTGAGGGCCCCATTTGCCAATCTATGCCCCTGTACATTGCCATTTGCTATCTATGGGTGTCATTTGGCACTTTTCAACCGAAAATTGCTCTTTGTCATTTGCAAAAAAAAAGTGCTAAATTGGCGTTTCCAAACTTGCCATTTGCCAATCTCAATTTGTCATTTGCCGATCTTAACCCCTTCCACGCGGTAAGCCAATATATTGCACAAAATTGCATTGAGTTACAGGAAATCCAGTGTTGAAGGGGTTAATTTGTCATTTGCCGAATTGAATTTGCCATTTGCCATTTGCTAATTTACACTAGAGGTTTGGCGGGAAGCACTATTGACAGGGCAGTTCAGTCTAGGCTGTCCATCTGACCTATAGGAGGCATAGTACCTATTGATTAAATACCCTTTATGTAGTATTTTTTAGGCTAGAAAGGCCAGCTTGAATTAAATAAATATATTTTATTTTGGATAAATCCCTTACAAGAATGATTATGATATAGGTTTCTATTCTAGGTATGTAGGCCTACTGTAGGCCTAGACATAGTCTGACCCTAGACCTAAGTGTAAGCTGAGACTAGCAAATAGCAACTGATTACTAGCTTACAAATGGCAACTGGCAAACAGCAAATGGCAATTAGCAAATATCTACATTCAGCAAATGGCAATTAGCAAATATCTACATTCAGCAAATGGCAATTGGCAAATGGCAAATGACAATTAGCAAATGGCACAATGTCGCACCGGCCTTCCATACCCCCCCTGTATTTTAACTTAAGGTTGTGATATCTATTCAATTTCAAGGTTAAAGCTTCAACCAAGTTAGGTGCATTTCCAAAGTGCTTGAAGCAAGTTTAGCAACCTATCGCACGGTGAATGAAGTATCAGTCATGACAAACCACCCTATTTAATGCCGTATTAGCATGTGTACTTTGGGCCTATTGATCACTGCGGCAGTCTAAAAGCTAAACCAAATTATTGTCATGGGCGATAATAGGGTAAAACATGAAGATAGGGATACAAGACAACAGTAAAGAATCCAGTTCCTTCAATATACAGAAAGGAGTTTTACTGCAGGTTGTGACAAACGATATGCTCGATAAATCATAGGTTCTATGGCACTAACTAGAGCTAGAGGAGATCACAAAACTGACACTCAAAACTTGTGAGTCAGTGAGTGACCAAGTGACAGTGTTGACGGAGTACAGTGACACTACCGGCATCAGATAAAATGGCAAAATACGTGCTTAAATTCAATGTACAACTTGTGGTATTGATACACCACTAAATTAAGAATATTATAGTGAAGTTTTACCCTTGGAATCCGTGCAAATAGTGCCAATAAGTCTTATTACAGATGCATTTACTGACCTTGCCTGCTGTCCTCTCCTCGCCGCTGGTGGATATGGCAGCCAAGGTCGTCGGCGTCTCGTGACCTCTCGGAGTTTGCGAGATTTCGCGCACTCTGCAAAATGGCCACCAGAAAGATGGAATCTGATGAAAACAAGTGATCAAAGTGATCTTCATAGAAGCCATAATGCCTGAAGACTTCCACGGCTATGAGATTCTCTTACTGCGCAGGCTTCAGAGCGATCCTGGTCTATTTTATGAGTGGCTGACCAAGTTTCAGAGCAAAATTCTAGATGATAACTACGACTTAGGGGTAAGATGACTTCCTTCCTACTTCAACTTGTTCGATTTGCCACAGCCCTGGCAGTGGCACTGTCAGTGTCACTAACTGGGTGTCAATTTCCCTCCTTGGCTTTATACTTATTTTAAACGCTACCGGTATCGAAATATTACGTAGAGTCTACTACTTGTTTGGTCACATTTGACCCCCCCCCCGCCCCTTGTGTAACAAAATGATTAAATGGTCAACCTTCCTCAAGGGAGTGATACTTTTTTTTTTTTATTAAACAACTGCCACTGTGGGGGGGGGGGGGAGGGGGGGTGCAAAATTCAAGGGGTCGACAATTCCCCACCCTCCCACTGCCCCCCCCCCCCCCATCAACATTTTTTACAACCCCCGGTCAAGGGACAATTAAGCCCCCCCCCCCCCACCCCCTCCAACCCCCGCCCCTGACCATTAGTTCGACAGGGGTAGAAACCATGTGCCTTTGGGCTAATCAAGTTACTCTGCCGATCTGGCAGAGGAGCTATTTTGGTGGAAGTATTTACTCTTTAGTCTAATGCTTCTAGCCACATGTCCCTCAATGTATACTCACCTGTTCCCCATCCACAAGGGATTCCTAATACATAAATAGATCTGTAATCCTGGCTTTGTTTGATGTCAACTCTACTCCTCTGGGACACCCCTCCCACCACTTCTCCCTGCTGTTGATATCAAAATGTGTGACATACACTAACATTGACATGTTTGCAGCAGTATTAGAATGCTGGACATGTGGAGTACCTCTTGGGGAACAGGATTGACTAGGCCACTGAAAAAAAAAAAGTGGTCTGAAAAAATTGACGAGGGAGGCTTTTTAAATTTTCTTTTTTTTTTTACACGCTGGTTAAAATGTATGGGATGATATACCTTTTTCATGACCTAAATTCACATTTTAGTAGTTAAGAATTTATGGATCTTTAAAAGTAGGGAAAATTTAAGTTATTTCGATCCTACTGCATTACTGTATTAGCTTTGATTTGATATATCATACCAAATAACCCAATATTTTTATCATATTTTTCATGAAAAATTAGCCCAAAAAAAAAAAGAGTTTTCCTCAAAAGGTGATTTTTATGATGCTTGCGGTGATGAGAAGCCATTTTATTTTTTTGAGTGGCCCTATTTTGAGGGACTGACAGTGAGTACATTTATGAGAACAACACCCTTTTTACTCCCACCATAGGATCTCTATCTAGCTGCAGTCTGGCGCAGTAGCGCCAGATATGTCGGAGTACTGGCCCTGTTATCTGCTGTGGTAGACTTAAAGCGTATCAAAGACCTACACCATGTCTGTATCATGGTGCTGGAGGTTAAATAACCCTTGCTTCGGTAAATGTGTCGGAGTTGGATTTCTGTCTTTCCATTTCATAGATTCGATCATCCCATATACGATCACCTTTGGCCTATCATTACTTGTGAAAAAACTTAACCTAATGGCAGTCTGGAATGCAATGTGCTCTCTGGATGTTAAACTACCTAACAATCATTCAATCACTCCCAAAACTGTAACACCCTCCCTCCCAAAATGAAAAAAAAAAACACACAAAAAAACAGCAACAACATAACGGTATCAACCTAGGCTTTCAAATCAAAGGCGACAATTACTACCGGTAGTAGATACATGTACATGTATAGTAGGCTACTTTAGCAACCTAGATGTGAAGGTGGGATACTGAAGACGTCTCATTGGCATCAGCATGTATTTGAGAAGCTAAGCCTGGAGGAGCAATCTATAATGCTTCACAGAAATGTCACATTGATCCCCTGTCATTCCCCTGCTGTCCACTCTTG
Organism: Harmothoe impar; assembly: GCA_947462335.1. NCBI lineage: Eukaryota > Metazoa > Annelida > Polychaeta > Phyllodocida > Polynoidae > Harmothoe > Harmothoe impar. The sequence goes on from OX381704.1 coordinate 61,880,418, forward strand.
AGGGCCCCAGACAAGTAAACTCGACAAATCGACATGAACCTAGTGACAAGTGACAGGACCCATTTCTTATAATCGACAAGTGACATAGGCATTCCTTAGAATCGACAAGTGACATGATGGCTGATGACATTTTTACGGTGTTAGTGACAATGGACAAGGCCCGGGGACGAAACCTTTTTCTTAAAATCGACAAGGGACATAGGCATTTCTTAAAATCGACAAGTGACACAGCAACCCCCGTCTAGGGCCCTCTCTTGAGACGATGCTAGAAGTCAACAGTGCTGAAGCGATCACACAAATTCCGTTAGCCATTCTCCAACAGCGTTCCACCATGCTAATTGAATCTAGTCCACCAGGTCCACACCCCTTAGGATCCGCCAGGTTCGGACCTAGTCCATCAGCTCCAATCACCCTTCAGGCTACAAGTACAACTAGGAGCTCATATCGTGGCCACTAAGCAGCGAAGCAACAACGCCTGATCTTTATCCACAATACAGTACAATACACCCTTCAGGATCTGTCCGGTTAGAATTCTCTGTTCCGATCAGGCCAATGGCAATGTACCACCAAGCTGTTCACTCGGCGTTTCCACCAGTGTAAAGGTCACGATTTTTCAAGAAGACGTTATTGGAAATGCTGGGTGTTCAGGCTGTGGCTTCCTGCATCCCCTACATATATTAGTCGAGTAAAACAAGCACCAAAAAAACCACAGGCGGATGGCATGACAACTGGAGGGCTTCTGGTACATTTATCATCAGGATGCACCCCGGGTGATGATGCATTAATGTAATGTATCGAATTTGCAAGCACTGCAATGGTGCATAATATAGACCCATTCGGGTATCATGTCTTTTTATAGCGTGTGCACGAAGCTCCAAAAAACTACTAGTGCTGTCCGTGGTAGCTGGCATTGCTTGATCTGGTAGTGGTGAGATAAGGCCTGATAACAGCTACCCAATGATTACTGGTTGCTACATAATGTCCCCTAGGAATTCCACAGTGAAGGCCACGGAATTATCTGATTGGTTAAAAATTCATCCAGCTACAAACCTATAGGCGTGTAGCTAGATGCATTCTCTCTCCTCCGTCGCATTTTTCACCTTCCTCTGTCGACTAGTCTCTCCTTTGGCCCGTTCTCATCCCCCATTTCCGTTCTCCTCTCCTCTGGCCCATTTACCTCTGTCCGTTCTCTTTCCTTCTTTGTCCCGTTCCCCTCCCTATCTGATCATAATCATAATAACTCATGAATTCATACAATTTTATATCTTAACCCACGGTGGGTGGCTAAGACAAAGGCTTCACACCTTGGTTATTTTGCATACCCAAGGGTTAAGTCAGATAGACTACACCTGGACACACTCCTCCCACATACCCACTGCCCACTGGTCATTGACTCGGTGTATAACACCTCGTCTTGACCCTGTGGGGCAGTGGGTATATGGAAGAACCGTGTCCAGGTGTAATCTATGTAACACTTAATTCATGTAGAGAAACAAGATTTCCATAGTTTTGTATGGGAAGGGCTGTTCTCTACACCCCCGTGGAGAAACTGAATCTCCTTCTCCACGGCTCTTTTCTCCATGTGACATCGTCTAAATAGCTACGAACCAAATCCTTAAATGCATATTTTATTGGAATGATCAATAAATCACGGGAAATTAACACAGAGATACGCTCAAATAAGTCTGAACTCGTTTCTCCACTTGTGGTGCCTTTGATTGCATCACACTCGGCTCCACCTCATGTGATACAATCAAGGCACTACTCGTGAAGAAACCTGTCGTTTATCCAGACAGATCATCCTGCACCACTGTCTATGTATGCCATACAAATGCCTCTGGTTTTAGATGTACGGTAATATGATATATGATGTCTCGCAAATCTCTCGACACCAGTTGTTCGAAAAGATTTCCAAAAAACAAAACTACTGGTGCATCTATTTCTAATACATTTGTACATACTGGCTTAATAATGGCATATACATAAATGGATAGACCTTAACATTTCATTTACTCTTTTATTCAACTTTCAGGAAATTCCACACAACTTATGGTATCTTGCTGTGACACTCGACAGAAAGCGGGAGAGGTTTCTCCGTTTCATAAGAGAATGGTTGCAGCGATTACAAGAGAAGAAATATCCTCGTGGACGAGGTGAGTAAAATCACTGATTCTAGCTACTGAATGTCAAGACAGTATTTGGGTGAGACTATTTGCATGTTGTTAATGTGAAGCTATTTCTAGGCACATCTTCTTTACCTCACCCTATGATCTGAATCAAGAACTGCTCTTACCATTGTGGACAGTGGTTGTTTTTGTTGTAATCTAATGTAAAAAGTCATGCTAAGAATCGGATTTTCAATGCACCGGACACAGCATGATGATATGTTGCAATGCCTTTGTTGATGGCATGTTTTTTTTCTTCTTTTAACAGAGACACTACTATCAGCATATTTAAACAAGTATATGTTCACAGAACTTCATTTAGATGGCATCTTCAAGTACGGAGATGATAATACACTGCCGCCCGAAGTAAGTATATGCATTCTTCATCAAATTCATTTGGGATAATGTTTTAGGACCACCTCTTTAATAATGATTCTTGCGATATTTCTTAAGATATTTGCCACGTTCCACATTATTGCAATTTACTTCTTAAAACGTTGAGCGTTCATAAAACAATCACTTGCATAGAAGTTCCTGCAGTAAATTCCGGCGTATGACCCGAAGAAAGGCATGTCATTGATTTGTTAAATGAACAAAGGGACACATTCTTCTGTGTATATCTATCTACATGCATATATGATAACCATCCTACTTTATTGGCCGGCGACGGAGTCCCCGGCCATGGTTAAGGAGTTCACTTTTCCGTAAGGTTTCAACGTGAGTTGCGCGTCCATAGGATTAGCATTGGCTCGTTTGCTTTTTGCACCCTACATACATATGCTCTCTAGTCCAGCACCCTTCAGCACTGCACTCCGCTGTCCGCTGATCCTAACCCTGCGTCGTCCCTGCGTCGTCTACTCGTTCCGCTTACGCATTAGACCTTACCTGCAATGAATCTATATGTTGTTCACACGTTTGGCAAGCAGCACTCACGACCTGGCGCCGGGTCTGGCTAAAATAACCGCGGAACCTCCCCTACCCGCCCTGTACACAGTACTGCTTCCCGTGGGCAGACCCGTGAATGATATCAGCTGGTCGTCTGTAGTAGCCGGGAAGGGGGCTTGGACAGGTTCTGTGAGACATAGCTTCCAACAACCTAATGACCCTTACCTGGACGGGGACCTGTAATTATTAGATTTCTGAGAGCTCTGTGGTCTGTTGCTCACACTCTCACCTGCAATACTAGTAGTAGCATGTCGGTTCTATCTAATACCCCCTAACACTGTCATACATACATATATATATATATATATATATATAAAATATGTTGCTCACGGGTCTGGCCTACACTTTTATACGAGTATGAGTTACATTATCAGGCAGTCCACAGCCTCACACATCAGGTCAGTGCCGGGGTCAGTGCATGTCTAGCAGAGGTTAAAGTTTCCTCCGCCACTACGGCACAGGGGGCGATTGTGAGAGGGGGGGGGGGGGACAAAGGCATCCACGTGGTTGGGTAGTTGTACCATAATAGATTCATCAGACTAAATTTTATTATATATACTTACTTGCGTCGTAGTATAGTCTGCAGTTTTTACTATAGTTATACATATGATATGATATGGAGGCCTCACGGGCCACGGGGAGGCGCTACGGGCCGCCAGGAGGCCGCACAGGGCCACCAGGAGGACCCTGAAACCAAGTGCTTTTTACTCCGTGCGCTGCGTCGAGCACTGCGTCAGCGCGCATTCACCCTTCCTCTTACGCATTAGACCTTACCTGCAATCAACCTATATGTTGTTCACACGTCTCCCACCACCCGAGCTCACCTGGCGCCAGGTCTGGCTATAATAACCGCGGTCCCTCTCACAATCTTTTCTGAATTGCCTGCCCCCTGTAGTAGTACTTAGTGGCACCCTGAGGTACAAAGCTCTAATTGATATGTTGATCACACCTCACCCTCCACATACTAGCTGTACAGGCCGCGGCATGTGAGTCCTACTCACAAGCTGTCATATACATATATATATAGGTGAACGATCAGCTTTCCTGTGTGGAGTGTTGGATGGTGTTCACACGTCTCTTATGGCACCCAGACTGGTTAATACATGTATAGCTAACCCTCACACTGCCACTGTTGTAGTACATGCATATGTAGCACTGTGTTTATCTTTATATATAATTTGCAATCTGGTACGTGACCCTGTCTGACTTAGAGGTACAAACGTATATACAGTCTCTTTGATATGTAATGGATATGATCTTTTTTTTTTTAAAGATTTTTATTAAGGTTACATCCAGTATAGTATGTTTAAAAACATACAACCAGAATCTAGGCTCGGTTATAACCGATTTGCAGCCTAGTCCTTCTTTTATTATTTTCCCTAACTCACTATTCTAATCTCATACAGGTGTAATGGCGTAATAATGAATGATGCTTGAATGCATTTCTGCCCTTTGCTGTCATGATGCACGAATGCAGCCCAGGAATCAATTGATACACTCCCAAAGGATCAGCATGATACATCAATGCAATGCATTAGTTTAAAGGGCCACTGTAACGTCCCCGACTACTTTGGACCATCGTGTTCACTGTTTCAATCTGTGCGCTATACTATACATATGGCCCGAGACCCCTAAATTTGATATGGCGACATGGCCATTTCTTAAATCCGATATGGCGACATGGCCATTTCTTAAAATCGACATGGCACATGGCCATACTAGTGACATGGGACATGGGGCATTTCTTAACTCCGACATGGGACATGATCATATAAGCCACACTGGCGATCTGACTCTCGTACTAGCCGCGGCTTATACGTGAGAATTTACGGCCATGGGCCTTTTTGGGACTTAGTGACATGGGACATGATGAAGAAATGGATAGTGAGATGGGACATGGGACATATCTTAAAATCGACATGGCGACATGAGCATGACACATGGGAGCACACACTAACCTTTTAAGGACAGCATGATGCTTCACGTGAACCACAATGCATTTATGCATCATGACTTCTCTACATTCACCCTTTAATGACGGGTTTAAGGATAGCATACTGATTCAAGTGAACAGCGATGCAATCATGCATCATAAGTGCATCAATTATACTTATAGACTAATGCATGTGATCCAGAATCCTTGATGGAAGCCGGCCACCACACCTATGGTGTGACTTTACTCAATCTTAAAACTTAACATCCTAGTGTGTATCTTCACAGATATTTCGGTGTCCTTCGGTGCGCTGGCTGTCGCTCAAGTACAACTACCTGGACCGGCTGCCCCCGGACATCGGCCGGATGCAGAACCTGGAGCAGCTCATGCTGACCAACAACAAGCTGCAGAACAAGTCGCTGCCTTACACATTAACTTTCTGCACTAAGCTTCACAACCTGATGCTAGACAACAACTTACTGGATGCACTGCCAGGCTTCCTCCTCAAGATGTCTTCCCTCAAGACCGTCCATCGCCATGGCAACCACAATTACTTTAAGTCAACCTTCATGTGGTACCACACAGATGTCAACGAGCGCATTCTCACTATATGCGGCACAAATGACTTCCACGCCCGCGAGCCCGAGCGGCTGCAGTTCTGGGCGGCCAAGGCCATTATTGGTCTCAAAGTAAACTTTTACACAGACTGTGCCATAGCCCCCGTGTTAAAAGACTACATTTCAGATATCTACACCTTGTTCAACGTCTGTGGATACTGCAACATAGCCAAGTTAGTCAACCAACCTGGTGAGTGATACATTATAATATTCCTTGAAGTAAGCTATGAATAGGGGGCGAAAGCTTACCCGTTTACTTTTAGTTGTGCGGGTTACGAAAACCCTCAAATCAGGACAGGAAGTCACGGCGCGGTATGTATTAGCTATGGGCCCTTTTGAAAACTTGCAGATTTCTCCTTCCAGAAGTATCCCTTTGGTAACAAATTTATAGTACAGCAGGGGGAATGTCTGACACACAAATATATGAAAGTATGCCCAGTAGAGATCTTTATTTGTTGAGAAATAATATTGTTTCCGAAATTCCCCATAGCGTGACATCGCTTCCTGTCCTGATTCGAGGGTATAAAATCACCCGTTTTTTCCGTGGCATCGGGTCACTTACGCACCCTATGTTTTATAGCGGACACAAACGCTGGGTTTGCAAATATAGTACTCTGTGCGGAATGATAAGTGTTGTACCCATTGAACCTTATTAAATATTTGCAGTATTTATCATAGAAGCGAATATGAACGCCAGTTATGGTGTTGATTTTAAATAAATAGCCTTCATCTAGAGTCAATGACCTGGGTCCCAATGATAAGTGTAAGGCTGACGGCTGCTGGTGTAGACAGTATGGGTGTTTGCTCTGGTAACTGGTGGCGTTACCTTTAGTGACATTAGGAGACACTTAGTTGAGTTACCAAGAGGTGACAGGCGGCTGTGAATAACCCAGGACCCTATTTGTCACCCGGGTTTAGCCTTAAGGCAGTCACAGCTGTTACCTCCAGGTGTCCCTCCCACACCAACACATGCAGACTGGCGCTCCTGTAGGTACACTATACACTGAGAAATGGTGGTAGTTCACTCAATGTTTAATGGAGGGAAACTGAGGTGCCTTTGTTTTACTGAATTATTATAACCAACGCCTTTTCAACATTTAAAGACGGTCTGCATGAGATGTACCAGAGGAAAGCCCCAAATCGATACGTATTAAACAAGTGATACCAATCTGAAACATTTCATAACTTTCTCGTGATTAGAAGGCCATGAAATTAATGAAAAGACCTTACATTTCACCTCGATAGTGCCATCTCTGTATGTCTATAGCATTGAACAGGAGGGTAGCCTTGAATACAACCTTTCCTTAGATTTACCAGGAGTTCCGTACTTTGCATCGATACAAGGGAGTGAAACCTTTCTAGCTGGAGGAATATCCGATAGTTACATTTTTAAAGCCAAATTTAAGGTATTAAATATTTACACTTTGCGAGGTTGTGGGCGTGTTCAAGTTAAGAAAGCTTCAGTGACTGAGTTTGGGGGATTCCCGACGTGGGGGAATTCCTGAGATAGGGAATGACAACATGTGTTCGAGGGGTGGGGTTAGGGATGGGAGTGGGGGTGGGGGTGGGGGTGGGAGGGGATTCCCCCCGATTGTAACTGGCCTATTCAAAGCATAATTATGTGGTTTGTCTTCTAGCTATTTCTTTACATGTATTTCAGTCCTATAGATCACGGCTTACTCACAAAATTCTCCTGGAAACTAATAGCTGAACACTACACTGATGATTATCCCAACATGTCATAGTATTTTCAAAATGTTTAATTTGTGTTTCAAATAATTTGTACACTACCACTGCTCACGTTTATTAATTCAAAATACTAAAGCATATTCAAGTAGCTCATATGCCGCTATCACATAACTATCGCTTTGTCTTTCAGGCTTCAAAGTCATCACCTTCAAGAATCCCTACCTGGGTAACACGTGTGTGCCCTTCCAACACTGGGCCTGCTCTCTGAACTGTGCTCAACAAATTGAGATTCCAGCACGTCATGAGCAGATCGCAGCTGCTCGTGAGCTGGACAGACAATATGACCAGTACATCCGCGACTGTCAGCGGCAGTGTAACGTAAACTACGCCACGGCCTGCCGCCCGGTCCACCGCACCCCCAGCACCACCTCAAGACGCTCCACCTATTCTAATTCATCAATACGTTCGCGATCTTGCCATTGTTGTGTATCATAATGTATATATTATATATACTTGTGTTGTACATAGTACTTCGTGTCTCTCATTGGTTTAATAATGTGTCTTCTGTTATGTGATTTCTGTTTGTGTCCAGGGATAGTGTTTGGTTGGTATGATAACACTACTGGCTGTAATGACTGATTAATTCGGCCACTGCATGTTTCAGATATTGTGAGAAAGCAAGTTGTTTAAATATATTTGTTACTATCCCTGAATAACCTCCATGTGATATACATTATGTGGAAATCTATAAATGTCAACGTTATTTTTTGTGTTTGTGCCATTGTTTGGTGTCTACATTCGAGTCAACGTTAAACGTGCTATGCACTCATTTTGGGGACATGTTCATATACAGTTTTAGTTGATTGAATATGTCCCATAATTAGGCAACAGAGAGTTGGTCATGTTTTTGACCTCCACAAATGCGTATTGCAACCTGTTTTACATCTACATATAGTGTGTATACCGGTAGTTAGTGGAAGCCACCCTTTCGCCCATCAACCAAAGAGGAAGATACAAAGGATACTGACAACAATTGGTAGACATGTCGTCATATGACAGACCTTCCTGAGTATGCATCATCAACATCATACCCATCTGAAGTATGGATACATTGCATTCATAATAAACATAGATTGGTATCAAATGGCAACATATTTTATCATGTATTACGAAAAGTGGCAAGTTTAACCAAAGGGATTTCAGAAATAGCAATCCCAAATCTCGTTATTTTTGGGTTGAAGTTCGTCATTGACAAAGTTGGTGTATTTTTATACATTATAAACTGAGTCATACAATGCAACAGGAGGATGCCCAAGGCAGTATTACTATTACCTATTCTGCATCTATAGTTTTCTATGCATATGATAGAAAACTAAATCCATATCATGTTTGCCTGAAAGCACAAAATTATATTGAGAGGAAATTTAATTCACCAGCCAATCTTGTTATCAATTCATATCACGACATCGGGTTCTTGCCCTCTCCTTCTAGCATATACATGTACATATATATGGCAATGTTAACACTCAAAGAGTAAGACAATTGTTAATTTTTCTTGTCAAATACCTGTATGGTGCTGGACATAAACTGTATGCATACATGTTTCAGTGGTACTATTAAGGGCATAGAACACAAGGCGACTCCAAGATATATTGTATTTGATAATAATAATAATCAGGAGTCTGAAACAGGAGTTACTTGTCACATGCCTCAGATATTTCGCTGCATTTGGAGTTCAAAGTTTGTATTCCTTCTGCATGTTCATCCTGTGATTTGTACATTACAATTGTATCATAAGCAAGCCATTGTGTGTAAGAATCGTTATTCAAGCTCTAGATTCACAAAGATGACGGTAGTACTGTCAGAACCCTACTGGTTAGGTTCTATATTATATATAACACAGTTCATCGCTTACCACCGGATTCAATCGGTTAAGTTCTGAACAGTTGGTCTCGGACCGGACTATTTTTGAACAGGTCATCTATAGGTGCTCCTCAGTCTATATTTAGATTGATTGATGAAGTAGTGTCTGAAAGGTTACCTGTCCGCTGACATCACATGTAGAAGCTCGGAATGTAAGAAGTAGCAGTTCATATGGTCTACAAGAGTGAAAGGAGTGTGTATTTATTATTATTCTTTCTCCCGTTGTCAAAGACTTCGGTGCTGTTCCTGCAATTATAGAATCTGAATACTATGTAAAACAACATGGTTCTTACATTTTTGTCCACATAAGATAGAATACAGACATGTGTTGTGTTTATTTAAAAACTTAGGCATTTGTCATATGTCGGGAGAAACCCCCATGCAATTGCATATTAAAAGTTTATCATGATAATGTTGACTTTTATTATTTTTTTAGATTACATATTAAAGATCGTGTACTAAAGGGTACTTCAATGCTAATAATACGCCTCCCGGTAATATTGTGCAATATTGGATGACTAAACTACAGTTATAAGATCTATTGATTTAATAGTGACATGGTGCTATTATTCTTTTAGAATAAAATGCACCTATCAAAACGCATCCCACTTCAGATATTTGTTATTTTGATATCCAGCTGACATTTCTGAAGCTATGAAACATTGATACTTAATCTTAGCACTTGGTGGCAGCACTTTTCTCGTCATGAGCCTGTAGAGTGCTAATATGGCCCTAAGCCTAGACCCCTATTAAAATTCGACATGGTGACATGGGCCTGTTTGAGGCTTAGCGACATGGGACAGTCCTGAGGAATTATTAGATAGGACATGGGACATTTCTTAGAAAATCGATATGGCGCATGGGTGTTTCTAAAAATCGATACTGCGGTATGAGTATTTCTTAAAATCTATGGGACATGCTCCCCCATCAAGGTCTCGGTTAGTGCTGTGTTAAGAGAACATCTTTTTCTTTCTTTCACCTCGTAAGAGCCAAAACTTAACTAACCCTACTGGGGCGTAAATAAAGTAGAAGTCCTTTGTGGCGTCTAGTACCGTAACACCTCAGGTATAGGTCTCGGCTAATACGGCACTCAGATCGCTAGTGCGGCTCATAGGATCGGCCCTTAGCCAGGGTACGGCTTATACGAGTTTGGTACAGAACTAAAATCACCATAAATCAGATCGCCAGTGCGGCTTATATAATCTGCCCAAAGTCGGATGCGGCTAATACACAAGTTAGGCTTATCCGCGAGGTTTTACGGTAAGTGACTCATCCCTGACAAGGCTATTCCTCTACTGGTGCCCCCCCTCCCCCCACAACCACCAGACACACAATTTAGACCCAGGAGGAGCATCTGATTGGTGAATCACGTATCAAGGTATCAAGCACTATCGGTAAGCCTATTCCCTAGCACGAGGCAATTACCCCAGCTTCCTAGACGTGACATAGCCAGTATTGCATGCTGGGGTCACGTCTGCCCCATACCAGACCGAGGGCGCCCCCTGCCCCTCCCACATATTTCTGCGTCCGTCCATATTGTTTATTCATTACCGTAAAACATCTCTGATAAGCCGACCCTTTTTGGAATTTTTAAATCCAGTTTAAACTTCTCTTAAATTAATTAGTATTCGGCTTGCAAATGTCTCCCAAGGTGGGTGGTTGGCTTATGAGGTCGGTGGGCTTATGAGCTAGGGTTTCCGGTATAATATATGCCATACCTAGGTCAAATCAGAAGAGGAAATCTTAAAGTTTTCTTTTAATTTCTGCAGGAAACCTACATAATTTAATACAACTGCAGAATATCGTCAGACATACAAACATGATGAAACTCAGAAAGTTTGCTAGATATTTTCCTTTATTTTGTTTTGTTGTTCAACAAAGTCATCTAGCGTAATATACGTTGCATATGATATGTCCAGGTAGGTATCGCCATTCAACCACATGCCCCTCTATTACACTTTCCCACTTTGAGTCAGAATGTATCACCCTTGGACAATGCAGTAGAGCCAGCAGTGCATATACCCGGTAACACAGGTCCAACAATTAACAGTAACAAAAGACAAACAGCTCATACAAAACCTCTCATTTGTGTAGGATTTGACACTACATATCATTGATTGTAACTCTACATCTGTTCAACCCTTCACGCGTACAAAATAAAACGAAACAAAAACGAAATAACACTGTCCATACTTCCTCAACACCATATTTGCAAACGAAAACCTAAAGTAACGCTCAGTATGGTGAAGAATGGGGCTACCATTACAACTTAGAGAAGGAGCACGCCACACGCTATATTATTGCAACTAAACTGTTTCCCCCATTAAATTCCATGATTTTGTATAACATAGTTTTGAATAAATCATGTCCTCTTATAGATACTGGTATATAATTATGTCAATCTAAGATAATATTCCCATGGCACCAAGCTAAAGTAGCTATAATGGCATGCTCCTTCTAGATACATCTAAGTGCACCCAAGGGATATTTAGTAGGGCTACACGTTGACAAAAACCATCACCCTGTGCTCTACCAAATTACAATTGGTTTAAAGATGACCCATTACTGCAAAATATATCTGGTTCCTTTATAACATGCGTACCAATAAGGTAAGATGGGTGATGTTACCAGAACGCTCTACATAGGAATGTGTAGTAGGATTGTGCACAAGATAGCTGGACTGTGTGAATGCGAAACGAGTACAAGTGAAGGTCCCTCAGGTCTTACCGGTAGTATTTGCTGAACTAACAAAGGGTATGATTTTCTAATTGTTAAATAGACCGGATTGACTCATATGTATATAGCCCATGTGAAGTAAAGGAATGATTATGTTAAGCTATGTTAATAAATGGCAAGCCTCGTCCCATTGCAAAAGTAATCCCTTGCCCCTTTAAATCTAAAAATTAAATATTTTGATACAACCGCTACACACATTAAAATAACCATTCAATCGTAGACATCGTTGTTAAATCACATTTGATTTGCACTCCTTTTTCTTTATCGACCTCGGGTCTTTGTCATTATAACACATGAGTTATTAACTGTAAACGAACCCACTGCCTAGCAATATGAACAACTTCTGAATGCATGGTCTTTTATCATAACGTTGGATAATTCAGTATCAAACACATGCCTTTAAATAAAATATACATCTGCTCATTTGAGCATTTGAATATAATAAATATTTCTAAAAAAAAACAAAAAAATAAACAGGCAGATTACTCTCTGGGTAGAGTATTGCACCATTCCTCCGTAACTCACATGATTGTGTTGGATGCCATCCATTTTTTAATCAAAGGGTTCTTCCACACCCATGGCTCATACATTATTTTACAATCATTCCATTATTATTTACATATTTGACAAGTTTTTGTCTGTGAATGTATTCTATGCGCTTCCTTTTCCCCAACACACTAAAGTGTATGTTCAAATTTCAGAGAGCAAGTCTGATGGCCAAAATCTATAAGCTACTGTATCTTCTACCCCATCTCCTAACCCCTTACTTTGTACAGAGGCAACCCTCCCAAACCGGGTCCACCGTGCTGTGGTACTCAGGTTAACTGGTAGGCCGGGGTCATTGCTGCTGTAGCACATCCTTCAGTATCATACTTGCTGGTGTTGACCGACCTGAGCTGGCCGCACTGCCTCTGCCGGACGGCGGTGCCTTCGATGCCGACTCCCTGGTCCCCAATGCTGTGGCTGCCGTGCTACCCGCTGACGGCACTATGGGTGAGAACATGGGCAGCGAGCCGGCCATGGGCTTCATGAGGATGTGGGAGTCGGCGGGGGCAGGCGCGGCCTGGCCAGCAGGCGCAGCACTAGCGGCAGGCATGGAGAAGGGGTTGAAGGCGGGCGGCTTGTTACGCTGCTTCTCCTGCTGTTCACGAGCCATCGCTTCTGCCGGGAGGCGCATCGATGGCTGTGGTGACGACTCGCGTTCCAAGAACTTGACGAACATCTCTGAGAAGGACTGGAAAATAAAGGCAAAATCAGGGTTAGACCCCTTGTTGGGACTCTTTATCAAATCTATGTAAATTGATTCATAAACTGCATATATTTAAGGCAGTGCAGCATTTCGCTCATCTCATGAACACACTACGCTCCTCTGCACCGGATTGTATTTAAATGTTGATTCAGTGCCCAAGAAGTTCCTTTGAGTAGAGATCTTTAGATGCCGAATGGCACACCACTTGTGAACGTACCTTGTCTAACGCAGCTCTATTGGGCGTGGTAGGTGGAGTCTGAACTGTTCCCACCGTCCTTCGAAACATGCCTTTCAGCCAACCTCCTTCTGAATTCGTTGCCCCAACCTGATTAATGCCACATGAGAATGTTGATTAAACGAGTGATAAAGTGGACAATGTTTCCCACTGCTTAATTAACATGCATATGTAACCCAAGGCAGACTTGGGTCTAAATACTTTACTCAATTGAAAGGCAAATGTGATTAATTATGAGCAAAGACATTTCGCTGTCAGAACTACGTTCTTTATATTTGTGTAACATCCATTTATTCAAACTTATAAATACATAACATCATACAAAATAGCATGAAACAGTTACCTCGACCATCTCGTCGTGTGAGAAGTTGAGAACTTTCCCCAGTAGAGTGAGAACCTCGTGACGTTTGTTACTAGCAGTGTGGAAGTAACCCAGTATCAGGTTCTTGATGATTAACCTGCAACAACAGAGGTACCGACTTTAATCATTTGCTCTAAATATATTAATTTTCTAGTGCCCCATTTAGGTAGAAAAAACAAACATTTCCAAATCTTATTTATTAATATTAGGGCAACAAGTAAGCATGCATGGGCATTCTTCCAAATGATCAAGCCACACTGATTGTCTCAAAGGTATTGAACTGACGTTGGTTTACATGTCCAGAGGGATTATTATGGTAGATTCATAATTGATGAATGCATTGTACACTTCTTAAATGTTGTGTTGTGACGACTAGTATGTAATGCAGCATTGGGTAATAAAACCCTAAAACTTACTTATCGACTTTAGCCTCGCTCGATGTGTTCAACCGCTGGATTTCGTTCTCAGCCTTTGTAAGTTCCTCTTCTCTCATCAGGACTAAAAAATAATACAGAACAGCATTACAACATATCTATTCTGTCAGTACAACGGAGCATTCTGAAGGCCAACACGTTAAATGAATCGAGATCCTAACTTTAATTCAAATCTGAGTCGCGAACGCACGGTGCGTCATTCCATGCAGATGTTGTGTTTGTCGCAGGAGCTCCTTTGGTGTTGTCGGTGGTGGCTGTGTCAGTGGTATATCGGTGGTGGCTGTGGTCGTAGATGTGGTCGTAGATGCAGACTGGATGGTAGTCACTTCATTGTTATCAAAAGGCTCCCCTCATGCAACCAGGTGACGATAGAAAATCAGCTTCTCTATCTACCGTAGGTCTATTATGGAAAGTATCATAGCTATTACCCTACTCATGTCATGCCATCTTTAATACTGAAATTACCTCTCTGCTTCTTAGTAAACTTCAAATAACCTGTAAGATCTAGCTCTGACTATTTCAAATGGCTACTTTATGCACGTAAACCTTTAAAAACACTATCTACTGATAATCAAAAATGTATCATGTTATTCCTACTAGTAGTCATGCCATATGAGATACAGAGTAGTCAGGTGCAGATACTTTCTATCTTTGATTAGTAAACTGTATTAAGAATTAAAATTGAATACATCTACCTGATATCGCTAAATCTTATCGGTAATGCATATGGCTTACATGAAATACTAATTAAGACTATTACTTGACCCATTATACTTTTATACACCACGGTGCTTTATCGTTACCAATCACTGATAAATATAACTTATTTTTACATTGTAGATCTTTACTAGAACTTCTTTGATAGTAAACCTTGTGCTTTAAAGACTTTTTTTTGTCTCAGTTCTATCCACCACCAGAGTGAGGGGCGGCTACTACGGGCACTTTGCTTGCTGGAAGAGGGTAGGAGGGAGGGTAGGTTGGGGGGCGTTAGTCGTCAGTTGCACGCTGTCCAAGGGTATCACAAAAGGCACCGAGTGTCGGCTCCATCAGTACCTGATGTAATACTCAGGGAGGGGCGGCTAGTTAGTCGGGCTTACACCTGGGGGGTTAGTGCTATTAGTAAGGACAATACTACCTGGCCTCATTCTCCCATAGGCCATACTACCGACTACTCACTTCTCTTCTGATTAATTAATTAATCAATTAATTAATGGTGACACACCAAGATGGAGATTTACTAGAGTAATGCTAGTTAAACTTGGATCATGCTTAATGATACCTTGAAGAAAGTCCCATGCTTAACGCTGGTACGGGTATCTTTGTTAATCAAGAGCGGAACCTCAATGATAATTGTATGCCATTGCCACACGTTTGCCATACATTATCAGAGTCAACGACTACTTAAATGTTCTAGTGTACATTTACAGTACATATTGAATTATGTATTATTATCATCAGTTCATATCCTACTTAATTTTTAGTCGAGGAATTATCATTAAGGATCTATAAAGACATTCTATTATGATCTTCTTATCGTGAATAAAATTCTTGGTTATGATTATCGAAACTCCTGCAACTCAAGAGACCCTTATCTTGTTAGATTATTTGAGGAATTAAGAGAACAATTAATACATTAATAAGTAATCTACTACCACCAAGACACAAGAAACGTGAGAAAATGTAATAAGAATAATTCTACGTCATTAGACTAAGAAGCCTGCCACTAACACTTAACATGCAAAGAGTACAAACTGTAATAAGAATAGTTGTAATATGTATGAACACTACTTCTAATAATAAGGTCTGAAAGGAAGCCCAAGCAAGTCTTACGGTGCTCTATTTAGCTGTGCCTGCTAAGGTCGGGGACTACAAGCGCGCCCATACCTTAGTTGTGCAGTTATGGTAAGATGGCGGTGCTGCATAGGACAGGCCACTGTCATGCCGGTTAGTCTTGACGTTCGTATAACCTCAGCTAGTAACTGGAGACACAACAGGCTACTCGCTTTTACCAGCTGAGATTACGACAACGCCACAAGCGGACAGCAAGCTAGGCCAGTCAAACCAAGGATCCATTGGTGGTAACTGGCAGCGGTCTCAAAACAGTTAACTAGAAAGCAGCAAGTGTTGAAGTGTGCTCCTTCCACGACACAAGGAAATAACAGTAAAAAGTAAGTCTTTTGATTCCTTTTGCAACAAAATCAAAATGATGCCTTCGATGACCAGCAGGAAGAGGTTATACGTTAGTACAAACTGCTGTTGATGCCGCTCTTGATCTTGTCGCTGTTAATTTTGAGAAGTTTTTGAAGTCGTGATGAAAATAATGGTGTGAGAATGGTGATCTGATGGAAGGAGAGTTAGTTAAAAGAAGGAGTGAACCACCACCTTATGAGTATTCTACTAAAGCTACATTATAAACTACTTCTCAACTACAGCTAGCTATAAAGGCGAGTTGGGATAGAGAAGTTTCTGCATTGCACTCAGTTCATTATCTGCATTCACTAATAGCTGGATTTTACTACAATCCTTCCGAAAGAATCAGTTTGTAAGTGAGACGACCAAAGCACTATGAAATTAAAATCAATTAAATGGAACTTTTTTTTCCCAAAGGTTAAATTCTTGTCATGATTTCCCTAACCCAATCATGCTTAGAATATAACATAAATCCTGTTAATCAGAATTGAATTAAAAAAACGCTAAAACCTAACCCCAGTTTGTTGACTGACAAAAAAAACACCTATCAGTGCACCACCTTCTCTTGGCATTCTAAGTATGGTGTATTGTAGGTGTGTTATTATACATGCGCGGTGTGACACAACTTTAGCTAGTGCATATACATGAAGAATGGCGCCCACTGGTGCATGGTAGGGGGAGCATGCAGCCTCTTGGAGGGTGTGGTGTTCCCATGTTGACCGCCGCCCCACGTGCTGGCACTGTGGCCTCTATAAGGGGGGTTTGCCCGCTTCCAGCGGCGCCGTCCTCAGGTGTAGCTATCATCTAGCACTGCATGCCAACACAAGCACACTGACAAGCTCAAGCCTGCGCTGCAGCGCAATATCAGGTGGCATCCTGATGTCGACTCAAAAGCTCAGAATTACCAGCTGATATTTAGCCGCAACGCACATCGCCATGACGACAGCATTCACAGCCACCACAGTCACCATGGTTACAACATCTTCATCACAAGCGGACGCAAAAGAATAAATACCATGCCATGCACAAATCCAAACCAAACGTGCAAAGTCATAAACGATAATAAACGACAGTAGTAAAATAATATCCAGGTGTGTGGTCAAAATAAGGCATAAGATGTGACTCGCCGGCATCTCCTATAAAGGTTAATTCTCTGCCTCCTTGGCGACTCAGAAAGACAACAAAATAATTGCAAAGCAAAAATAAAGAAAATTCAGGGAATAAACACTGAAAACTGAGTGATGATTAAAGGTAAATGCAGGCGTTAGTATAACTGAAATAAGCTGCAGCAGCAGAAAGGGGGAGCAGTTGCAGAGCAAAACAGTGCTGGGTTAAGATGGGTGCAGGGTGAAACATGTGCAGGGTGAAAAGAGAAATACAGGGGCAAGGCCCTCGCTCCCGACATACTGGCCGCTCGGTTAGTGATATTTATCCAACCTCTTCTGGCCAATTCGAGACTTAATTCACTCTGAATTACCAGCTGAGATTAAATAACTACCCAAAATTGTGTTAGCAGGTTAGTGGAGAACCGAAAAGGTTCAGGGCTCAAGGATATTTACTAGGCGCTCCCAAGAGAGAGACAATCAGAGGTGTTTTGAATGGAAGGTTTCAAGATTGAATTTTGGGATGATCTGACTTGAAAGACTTTAGAGGTCAGAAAAGGGTAGGGACAAAAGGGGTGTTAGGTCAGAGAGCATATCCATCTGTACTGGGGATATCTCCTTGATGATGGTTGAGAGTTTGGCCGTTTTGTAGGTCGTAGCGTGTGGCGGTTAGTGCGCCAGCCGGATCCGGGGTCTCTGGTGAGGCCCAGTTTCGGAGGACGGGCACGCCAAGTTGTCGAAGCATTAAGCAGGTACAATGTGAACAGACAGCACGACAACCTGCTGCCCGCTCCAAGGCTGGGTGGGTCACATGAAGCAGCAGCGGTGGAATGTAGCAAACGGCCAAATCATAAATGCTCACACTGAACACTCGCAGGTTCACCAGACATTTAACACATTGTTTCTGCTTTTGTATCAAAACATATGTAAACAAACCAATCATCTACAATTCCTAACTCTAAATCATATGTACTTAAAATAAGATGCTATACTTGCCTATAAATCTATCATTAGTAACCAGTCATCTAAGCCACTTGTTGATATCAAGGTTAATAGATAAAGGACTGACCAATTTGAAGTGTAGCTAACCATGTTCCCGCATCTAAAATCCCCACCCCTTCCTGCCAGCTACATGACAAGAGGAATTCCAAAACAGGGTAATGGCAAGTGTTTAACCTCTGCAAAATCATAACTGCAGACTCAAATAAGCTTACACTCTAGCTCTAGAAATCATACACAAGCAAACGTTACATCACACTACCCATGCAGTGCAAAACGGTACCTGACAATAACAGCAATGTGCATGTTTTCATCTTTTTAATTACTCACATTTGCTCAAAAGGGAAAAAAGCAGGTGTTAATAAAATGATTCTGTATTATCTGGTAAGTAATGCACACGTTAGCAATAAAAAGCCTTGCTTGGACCTTAAAATAAAAGCTCAAACAGGAAAAAACACACTTTAACTTCATGTATTTTACCTTCTTCTTTCAAGGCCACCATTGCCTCCTCCTTGCGGTCTAATTGTTCACTAAGTCGCTGCGCAGCTTCAAGAGCATCTGTTGTCTCGTCAACTCGGACCTGAGAAATAAAATCAAAATATTACTCACAATATAATGATGGTCGCTGAAAAAGAATTAAATGCAATGTAAAGCAGGAACTTTTATCTCCATTTAACCAAAGGTTGGTGGCCTACCTGTAAAGACCTGTTGTGTTCCTGGACCTCAATAAGCTGCTGGGTCTTGGTTTCCAGTTCACGCTGGTACCGCTCAGTCTCCACACTCTGCTGCTCTTCACGCTCTGAAAATAATAAAGTACCAAAAATCATAAACTTAATGAACAACAAGTTGGAAACAATTTTCATTCATGGTTGAATTTAACAAAGCTTTGTTATCTACCCATTTTCTTTGAAGGATTTATTTTTCAATTTAATTTAATTAGAGTTATGTCTCATGCAGGATATCTGACCCAACCCCTCCCTTTAATATGAGCAGTGTGAGGATTTCGACTTACCCTTCTGGAACTGTTCCAGCACCATCTGCAGGTTGGTGAGTGACGCAGCATACTGACTCGCGGTGTCGCTGGCCTGCGATACCTGCAGCTGCGCATGATCACGCTGCTCGGAAATCAGGGTGAGCTGCTCCTGTAGACTCTCCACCTGCCGCGTCGCCTCCACACTGCAATGTACCACAGGACATTAATACTACATACAGGCAAAGAACGCTGAAACATAAAATCACAACCTCAGGAGGATCTACTCTAAACGGATCACTATGCTCTGATTGGTCAGTCAATGGGTAACTATGGTACACATAAGCATAGAGAGCCTTGCTTCTGAAAGTAATGTTTATACAGCTTGCTTCTAGGATAAGCATACCAGATATCTAAAGCTTGATAAGAAACGGTTCAAACTGCAACCAAAATGTACACTGACCTGTAGTTTTGTACAGCATTGGAGGAGTGAGCTGCATGCTCTTCAGCGGAGGCGAGACGGTTTCTGAGTGCCTTCTCTCGCTCCTCGGCTAACAGCGCCTCCTGTGTGTAACCTTCCTCTATCGTCAACAAGTGGGAACGGAGTCGCTCCAGTTCACGCTGCAGTTTCTGCTCACGCTCAACCACCATAGTTCCCTTTGTGAATTAAAACATGGCCAGATTATGAATACTGTTAGAACTCAATAGGTAGTGTTTATCAATATTAAAATACTTTTCGAGAATTACATCTTAATCAAGTATGCTTGGAATGATTAACGAAAAATTTACTTGAAACGTCTAATATGCATCAAGATGCAAGTTTATATCAGATGTTTCAAGAAGCCATGCCCTCAAGTTCCAATTACATGTATGAGGATTCGTTCGGTTATATTACCATTAGTAATGCCATTAATCAGCCAACCTTAAGTCTCCCCAGAAAGAACAAAGCCTCTATCATCAGATTATCATAGGATTTAGTTGCGGGGATGATCAAGCTCACCTGTTGTTTAATGGCTGTGTTGTCGGCCTGCACAGCTTGTAGGGAGGCATAGGCCTGGTCGCGCTCAGCCTGTAGCACCTGGGCAGCCTTCTGCATGGCCTCTGTGTCAGCTAGCATCTGCTCCACCTCGCCCTTCTCTGCACCCACTTCCCTTACCGCTGCAGTTAGAGTAGCCGTCTTCTCACGCATCGCATTCATCTCCAAGTCACGCTCTCCAATGGCCGCACTAAGCCGAGCATTGGCCTCAGCGAGTTGAGTGCGCTCTGACAGAATGCCCTCCATGCGGTCCGTCGTGTTGTCTCGTTCCAACTTGATGTCATTGAGCTCTGTCTGCAGTCCGCGGGCTTGGAAAGTCATGTTGTCTATTTGCTTCCGCAGTGATGAGAGATCCATATCCTTCTTCCGCATCTGTTCATGGGCCTCGCGCACCCGAGCGTTGGCTTCGCTGATGGACTGGTTACGTGCATTGATGACGGCCTCCTTGTCTTTGACCACTTGTTCCTTTACCGACAAGTTGCGTTTGATCTCACTGATGCCCCGGTCTCTCTCTTGTAAGGCGAGTCGCAGTTGCAGTATCTGCTCAGTCAACTGTGTGATCTCGTCTTTCTTTTGTTGTACAAGATTGTTGAGGTGGGAGATGTGTTGTTGGTATTGTGCATCATTCGTGCCACTTGAATCATTGCCTTGAGAAACCTCCTCCTCAGCTTTGCCGTTCTCTTCTGCAGTTTTTACTCTCGGAGAAGGCAAGGGTGGCGGCTCTTGTACCTGTTTTTGTACTTGCTGTGCTTGCCTGTGGAGCATTTCTTTGTACTTGCTGTCAACTTCTGAGAATTTTTGCTTGTAATTGAGCAGTTCGTTCTGAATCTTGAGAAGCGCTTGCTGTTTATCCTCATATTGCTGTTGTAAACTTGAGAAGTCTTCTTCCAGCTTCTCATGTTTATTAACATTTTCGTTGGATAGGTTCATTAGTCTTTGTATTTCGTTATGGTATGCTACACTTTCTTGGTGTTTTTGATTGAGTGCGACAATGATCTGTTCCCGCTCTTTCTGGTACAACTCTAGTTGTTTCATTAAGTTCTCGCGCTCCTGTAGAATAGTTGTCAGCTGCGCTCCACCTTCTGGATTCTGCTGCATAACCTGCAGCAACGTCTGATTTTTCTGAGTGAGCGACTCGATCTCCAAGTCTTTATCGCGTATCACCATCGACAGGTTCTTTATCGCCTCTCGCGTCATGTCAGAATTGGGATCACCCTTCTTTGGAGAACTTTGCGTTTTCAGCAACTCCTGGTTATCCTTCTGCAGCTTTGACAAAGCGGTTTTCTCTGCTGAGATGACATTCATCAACTTGTGGACCTCACTCTTCAGATTGCTGCACTCCCTGGTTTTATCGTTTAACACAGACATGATCTGTTCTTTCTCCATCTGCAGTCCTTTCAGTTCGTTCTGAAGCTTGTGGATATCAACCAAAGTGCGATTTCCATGAAGCTGTAACGACCTTTCTTCTAATAGTTTAAGTAATGATTGGTTGTTGTTTCGCAGTTCCCGAATAATATCATCTTTTTGAGTTAATAGTCTGCTAGTGTCGTCCGTTGTCGGAATCACGTCACGGTTATTAACCAGATTTACACTTTGGACATTTTCTTTATTTTCCGCCTGTGTTTCCACATGTCCATTTGACGCACACTTCACAATCTCTGAACTTTTCAATGCCTCACTTAATTCCTTATCTTTAGTATTTATAGTCAATTCTAGATCCTGGATCTTTTCTGTGAAAGTTTCAGTTTCTTGTGAGTATTTCAACCGTTCCTTTTCGATCTCAGTAGTTTGATCAGTCAGTTCTTCTCTAAGTTTTTGAATATCTGATTCGTAACTCTGAATTTGTTGATCCTTACCGGATAATTCTTTTTCTAATTCGGACATATTATTTTGCAGTTCGTTGTTCTTATCTAAGATCTCCGTGGAGGCACTACTTAAGGTGTCCGAGTTGCCATCCTGCAGTGCTTTAAATGCTGATGCTTTCTCTTCAGCATACTCTTGTAGAGCCTGAGTTTGGGCTTGTAGAGCCGTCACTTCAGCCTCTTTGTCGGCGAGTAATGCAACCGCATCTTGCTGACCATCCATAGCATTCTGTAGCTGACCTTGCAGATCTTCAGTCTCAATCTTCAGTTGTTCCACATGCACTCCAAGCTCAGAAATCGTTATATCTTTCTGGTGGTTCTCCTCCATAATCTTCCTATGGTTTTCTTCCAATGAGTTTGCATCCAGTTCCTTGGCTGTGT
The DNA here is from genome assembly GCA_947462335.1 of Harmothoe impar. Lineage (NCBI taxonomy): Eukaryota > Metazoa > Annelida > Polychaeta > Phyllodocida > Polynoidae > Harmothoe > Harmothoe impar. The sequence goes on from OX381704.1 coordinate 61,903,246, forward strand.
TTATATCCTTGATGTAGTCATCATAACGTTGTGCTTGTTCCTTCATTCTATCAGAAACCTGCACGATCTCATTTTCCAACTTACTTTTTACCGCTGTTAGTCTCTCCACTTCTTTTCGCAGTGTTTCCAGTTCGTCATCCTTAGATTTTTGCAGTTCTTCAGTTTGGGATTGAAGTTGTTCTTCGCTGTGCTTGGAGGTGTTAAGTTGATCTTGCAGTGCCGATACTTCCTTCTCCAATGACTCCATACGTGCAGCGTGTTCAGAGGCATGTTGCTGACTAGCGTCCAGTTCATCTCTTAGTCGCACGAGGTCAGACTGAAGTCCCGACTGTATCTGCACCTTAGTAGTCGCTGCCTGCAGCTTTTCATGAGTTTGATGCAACTGCATTTCAAGTTCACTCTGGCTGGTTTCCAGCTGCCTTTTCTCGGATGTGATGTTGGCCACTTGCTGTTTTAATTCCTTCACCACTTTCTCCAGTTCCTGTTTGTCCATATGAAGCTCATTGAGGGCTACAGCACTCTGATCTAGTTTCACCTTGAGGTCCTGCATCCCACTCTCCCTCTTTGTTTTCTCCTCCTGGAGTCGTTCCACTTCACCTTGTGCCTGAACTAGTTCTTCTTGGAGTTCAGCTGCTTCTCCTTCATAATCCTGTGACTGTGACAGATTGGCAATCTCAGCCTCAAGCTCCTTCGTTCGCTGCTTCAGCTTTTCATTTGCCTTTGCTAGCTTTTCTTTGGATTCCATGACAGCAGCGATAGCATCTTGCTGTTGAGCATCAAGTTCGTCTATGTTGGTTTCCAACCTTTTCCTCTCCTCTTCAAGATCGCGGAAACTGGATTCTCTTTCTTCAAGCTCAACGGTTACATACTTCAGCTGCTTCTCCTGGCCTTGGAGATACTCAATCTCTTTGCTCTTTTCCCTCAACTCCTCTCGCATCCGGCGGATCTCAGCATCGACATCCTCATCCGATAGATGACGACTGCGCTCTTCCATCATCAGCTCATTCTCTTGTTCCAACGCCTGGACTCTTTCCTCTAATTCTGCAATTTCTGCCTCCTTTTCGATAATGCTCTCGAACGACTCGTCATAATTGGAGCTAAATTTGCCCAGCTGGTCATCTTGCTGCACTACTTGACTCCTGAGCGAGTCCAGCTCGGTGATTCTCTCGTCTAGATCGGCTTGCAGTCTAAGGCACTTGGCGTCGGCAGCGAAGAGTTTGGTGACCTGCGACTCGAGCTCATTGACCTTCTGCTGGAGCTCCTCCTACAAAGATCATGGCATCAGGTGAGAGGGTGTTAAAAACCTCGCCAAGAAGAGAAAAGCCACAAACTAGGGCTGAGGCAAACCGGGGAGAACAGATTTAGCAGGAGTCTTCAGCAAGTGCCATGTGCTATACTAAGGTACTATGTAAATATGCATACTAGGGTCAAGGGAATCCTAGTTATTTTGTTTATATACTCGACCGTCACCTGAGCACATAGAGGGGTATTGTTTAACAGCATAAGCAAGCTAGTATTGATACTCATCCCCATGCAATTCCAACAGTAGCTGTATACCATACATGCTCAATGCACTCACCTTTTCTTCCTGTAGATTATCCCGCTCATTTTCCAACATTGAGTTCCCTTCAGTGAGCAGCTCAAGCTGGCGGCTCAGCTCCTCGAAGTTTAACTCGCTCGGTTGTTTCGCTTCACCTACTACCGACATGTCATCATTGTCGTCTTCCTCCGCCTGCTGTCTCGCCAACTCCTGCAGACCCTGAATAATAAATCATTGATTAAAGTATTTTTTGTACCACTTTTCCAGAACTAGTTATTTACACCATTTATCTATGCATCTAGTCGCTATTCATTTTTAAACTCCTACCAGCTATTCTCGTCATATTCATACAATTTCATATAAAATCCATTCAAACCGTACTTTTTAAGAAAAGTGTGCAAAAAGTTTACTGGCGTGGTCGTATATGTATTATTTGTTCTTGTACCAAACAAAATGGTAACTTTACAGATTACTTACCTTCTCTGCTTGTTTGACTGCCATTTGTTCTTCCTTATCTTTCAACTTTGCCCGTAGATTGACTAATACTGATTCTAGTGCCTCCTTTTCCATGACCAGGTCAGATCGGACAAGGTCAAACTGTGACACTTCTTGTTGGTAGATGGACACTTGCTGACGGAGTGCCGTCACCTGCAATTGTAATTCAATTTGTCTTAATCTACCATAGCAGAGACATCACCTGTTTGCACAAACATGTGCCAATATATATGTTTATGGTTTGTATGCTCCTAGATTTCATGTGATTAATACCTATTTTGTTTATAGGCCTGTAGTATATGACAACATCATTACTTCCAGCTTCTTAAATACCGAACTCTCCTGATGAATTTAATTTGAAACTCGACAAATATAAGAATCTATTTCCAGTACTGCATAAAGAATGATTATAAATATTTTCAAATATATATATATTTTTTTTTGAGATTTCTAAAATTATAAAACATACCTCATCATTAAGGTGTTTATTTGTCTCAGATAATTCTGAGAAACTGAGCTCCATCGTGTCATGGGCCTGCTGCGAGTGGAGAGGTCGGAGTGGGGTGCTCGACACTAAACTGAAAGGTCAAGCCATCATTCGTGAAAAGCATATTGTGAAGCTCTACAGACGAGGTAAATTTGAATTATTATGGTAACCCGTAGTATTTCATAAATGCCCTGTGACCGTCTAATTAAAGCAATTTGAGAAAGCCTATACATGCACAGGTGTGAGCTGATGAAAGGTCAGCAAAAATTGACTAGATTTTATCCAAACTAATGAGGGACTCATTGGCTGACTAGGAAACAATTGCTCGAGTACTGAAGAGGAACTTCAAAGGTGAAGCTCATTAGAGAATTTTAATTCAACCTTTGACATCTATACATACTCAGGCTTCCAGGCACTGTTGGCATCTCCTTCAATGACACTTTCATCATTGTCTGCAACCTTAAGCCGCAGGGTCTCCGTCTCCCGGAGCAGCTCGGCAACTCGCTTGTTGGCTGCGTCACTCTCCAGAGCCAGTTGGTCATTAGATTCTCTATTCTTTAATTCTGTATTCTGATGTCAAACTAAACGTTATAGATGAGGATTGCAAATGATCAATATGAGGTATATTAAATTAGCATTCACATCACTTGTGTTTATTATCTTAGATTAGAAACTATTCCCGCCTCAAGACACAATCATTTTTCTGAAACCATTTACGATATATATATGTTGATGCCAAGAATTATTATTTACCTGTGGACCCCATTTGTAGTATGTGGTCCTCAAGTTCATCAATTTTGGACTGTAGTTTATCCTTCTCCTCTGCCAGCTTACGCCCTTGAGCTGCAAGCTTACCGGTGTGTAAGTTCTGGAGTGCGGCAAGTTCATTCTGATGGTCGTCAATCTCTGATGAGAGTTGTCTCTCCAATGCCTGCAAGAACAAAAACCAATAGAATATATTACCTGCTTCCCATAGCTGTTGTGTAAATTTGTGAGTGACCCTAAAATAGCCCCCCTCCCCGCCTCGAAAGAATGGCCAAAAAGAACTTTAGGGTAGGGCTAAAAAAAGGGAGATCGGTTTATCTGAATATAGCTTATATTCTAGACCTAATGTACATTCATCTGGTGGATGTGACACGTACACCTGTAGATTCTGGTTACCCGGGGCTGATTGTACAACACCGACTACTAGTACCCGGTGCATTGTAGAATCCAGCAGCCATTTTAAGCAGTGAATGTGGCGTGCCTATCGTGTCTGCTGGCGCCCTCAAGTGGACACCTGGTGCCCGGCTAATCTTATCACTAGGTCACGTGACGTGGCATACATAGCTCAGACGTTGACCAGACGCTGTTTCAGCATATAACAAATGCCACAACTGCATGTTTTTCAAAAAACTTACACTTCTTTTCAGTATCAATGTCCTTAAACGGTCATTTCTATAAATACTACCGGTCCACAGAAATCAGCCATGTTTTGATTATGAATAATAATAAAAACACTTGATTTATCAAGACGGATGTTATTTGGTTCAAATGATATTTTTCTAGCTGAAGCAACCTGTATATGAGTCTTTAGGAATTGGAATGCGCCCACCCCACCTAAAGGTACGTACCTTTCCCAACCCTGCTCCCCCTGATGTAGGCACCTGCAGAGAACGAGCCCAGGGCCCACCTGGCAAATATTGACTGTAAATCTTCCTGCACACACTGACCTAGACCCATCAGAGAAGCAGGCCACAACTCTTGCGTCCTACCCCAGGCTTTACATACACGGGTACCACTAGTGACGGTCGTAGGGTGGGTCTTGTATATGTGTAGGGGTATGTGCGTGGTGGTGGTGGTGGTAGGGATGGGGCCCCTCCAAGTTGGAAATGTGGGGAGGGGGAGGGGTGAGCAAACAGACACACAGTATGCAAACCCTATCCTGAGCTCAACCCAATACACACAGAATGTGTGGCTCAGTGCACGCACCTCCAGCATGCTGACATGGTTGACACTACAGGTCCCCTTCTCCCACCACCCGAAACACACCGCCATATCAAACAGACATGTGTAAGCCGTCCCAATCCACTGACCCGCATAGCATGATCAACATTGCCATGACACTTTTATGCTGATAGCAAAATCCCCTCAATCTTCCTTGACAAATACACTTATAAAGACCACATGTACAATGGGCAGGAAATCCCAGACAAGCCACACAATACTCCTAAAGTACCATGTAACCCCACAGCGTTAATTAAGGTCCTCTAAATCATTAGAACAAGAATAAACCTTTAAAAGGATCGACACTTTTCTTCCGTCTAATCAACCTCACGTTTTGAATGAAGAGGAATAATTTGGGAAGTATTGTCAAATTCTAAAAAATTGAAACATGAAAGAATGCAATAGTGACTTTTTGCATAGTGTCTCTTTCGCCATTAAATAGTTAGCAGTAACAGAACGTTGTGAATAACACTGAATTGAATGACCAAAGAAAGAGTTATGGCGACCACCCTCCCCCATCCCCCACTCCTTAACCAAACCCACTACACTATAAGGCCTATAAAACTTGCCTCTCCCAAGGCTTGAGTGTCATGTCACCCTTGTGAAACACTCTAGCCCCATCCAGATGGGCTTTCATGTGAAGGATAGATCGTCACCAGTAGATGCATTGCCCGATATTTGCAGTACTCAAAAATGTCCAAATAAAGCTAATAAGTGCAACAGTAAAAAAAGGCAGTGCGTTGGTCACGTCCGCGTCCCTAATGGTAGAAGAGGGTCGTGCTAGCAGCCGCCTCCTCTTAGAGAGGTCTCAGGTCTTGTCACGACCCGCTACATCAACATAATTAACAAGAAAGAAACTCACTTTCTTGTTGCTAATTTACCTCCATCTGACCCCTGCTAATTGGAGCATCGCCGCTAATCACACAAGGTTTTAACCCGGCCTAACACCCAGTGCCATTCTTGGGGTGAGGGCGGCACAGTAACTTTAATGTTATGTGTATAGGACAGTTTCTAATACATTGTAATATTTTCCTCTCTTCAACGCCAAACTACAATGATGTTATCTTTCAATCCACTTTTTTTTTGTGGACGGTAATCATATATCTCCTTATTTGTGAGTTATAAACGGTATTCCTTGATATAGGGCATTCTCTGAGAGGGTGAGATAAGCACAGGTGCGATAAATGGATGAGGAAAGTGGCTTACACGCACCTCTCAGTGAAATCAAATTTGAACAACGTGGCGGTTAGATATGATATCATGTTCTCATCTCTGAGAGGGACAGATAAGGGTCACATCCGCTCCAAAAGTCCTTCAAACTTTCAATGGCAGTGTGGTTTCTACTCTTGCCTGTGCATGGGTCAACGGTCGTTGCTAGATAGGAAAACTCCATTGATGATAAAAGAATAACCCTAGCTATTTAAAAAAATAAATCTAAAATTCATTTATCCTCATTTCCAGTAGGCTCCACCATAGAGGCATACACACATGGAGGGGGGCGCTGCTTTCTGTTCTCTGTTTGGCTAGCTATATATTTTTTTGTCTGGTGTGTGGCTTATCACCAAGCCCCTGCCACATGCAGTGTGGTCATGGCCTTGTTTATCACGCTTATCTTGACATAACCTTTCTTGGTGCGGCTGTGTACACATACTGAGCCGCATTATGGGCTATCTGTCATTGGGACCTACTCATAACTGAACTAACAAGGGCCCATGTCCGCGCCAAAACCTAGTGCTCCGCCTCTTCACTGTGTGTAGTAATACACTATGTGTGGACCTTGCAAAGGACTCTAACGGAAATGGAATTTTAACCCAGATAAAACACAGCGATAGAGATATAGACTTTTAAAAGTGTGATCGCGAAGAATTCAATTCAGACTTTATACTCTGCATATGGTATGGGTTAAAAAAAATCTTCCAGGCGTGTGACATTTAACATTATATGGTATGATATTCATATATGTATACATTTACATATATAGACATATACATATTATATTATATATATATACACCCGGGATATACACATACACATACCAATGAATACTAAAGAATAGAATACATTTCATGTATATTAAATACACATACCTTGATTCTGGAATGTAAGTCTGCAACATTGTCATCTGATGGTGGTCCATTTCCTGATGGCAGCTGTTGACTCGTACCTCTCTGTACAAAATATAAGAAAATCAGAAAACGTTTAAAAAATGCGTTTAAAACACACTGCATTTGCCAAAGGTAGCTTTACTTAAATGACCATCCACATTGCAACATATCTGTGATACTAAAAATATAGATTTATTCAATTCCGTTCCCCCCAATTGGGATTACAATTCCAAAAATAAATCCCCTCATGCCATGTCCGTCCATGTTTTTTCCACACGTACGTGTAAAGCAATCCTCACTTTCACTTCGTTCACTTCAGATGAATGGGCCGATTACATTACATCTAGCTTGGTGTCTTATTTCTACTTGACAGCTGGGTGTCAAACTAAACGCTGGTCCTAATTCGGGCACTGAGTAGTAGAGGACGTGTGATAACAGCATGAGGACAGTGATGTGGTGGGCTGGGACCCTCAGGTGGGGAGGGTGGTGTGATGGGGGGAGGTAAGGGTGGAGGGGTAGGAGCTCGTGATCAAAGCTTCATAATTAGCGATGGTCGGGGGGAGACATGTTCTTAACCCACTTAGGATAAGAGGCGAGATTCCTACGTTACCAGGCGGTTAGCGTCTTGGGAAGGAGACAATCCCAAAGGGCAGTTCTCAAAGAGGGCGGGGGGGGGGGGGGGAGAGACCGCCGGCTGTTTTAAATTTGGGACTTGTCATTGGCAAAAAAACTGTCTAATGTCACAGTAATATGAAACTACTGTAGCTGGTTGTTCTACCTAGGCCGCCATCTATTTCCATAGTCAAAATATATTTATTTCTACATAGAGTGTATCAGAATAGGTTCAGTGTTTAAACAGGTGCGAGGCTTTCGTCTGCACAACCAATTTACTACAAAAATCTCTATTTGATCCTCCTGCCTGGTCATGACTGCTGCCACCAGACACCATAGCGCCCTAGTCAACCCGTTACGGCCCTATAGAGGCAGCGACACACCTGAGGTACCGGTTACTGTGTCTAACTCTCAGCACACCAATACTGCCGGTAAGCATTGCCCAAATATGATACCATCATTAAGTCTATACAAATATTTTACAAATTAGAGAGTTTTGAGGGGTGATCATTTGGTCTACAGATGGCTCAGATTGAATACAGGTTTAAATTTCTGAATACGTGTCACTTAATTCAAGATCCCACTTATTCACCTTTATAACGTGTCAAAGTCTCATTATTGTCAGGAGTCTGTTGAATTGAAGAAACGGTCATGACGCCCGTCATTTCAAATTTTCATTTTCTATCTATAAACCTCTCATGTACAATCGTAAGAGATCCCCTGGAATTTAACAAATTTCAGCACATACTAGATACACATACCAGGATACCACCAGGCTCCCGGGCCAGGCCGGTGGTACCCCTGGCCTTTGGATCCCACTGGATTTTGGATCATAGGGCTAGGTTACAAATAGAGCAGAACACAGCAGAATACCATACATGAGAGCAGCTCAAACACACTCACCTGTACATTAGCCACCTGCTTCCAGTGGCGGCACTCGGCACTGAGGCGCTCCACCTCCCTCTGGAGGCGGTTGATCTCCGACTGTCCCGAGATGACGTCGTCAAAGTCGTGTTCATCACCTCCGAAGGCTGCAAGGAGGAGACACACACAGTGTTGGTGATGTTGTACGTGTGTATGTTAGCACAGGAGGGTGTGGTCAGTATGTATCAACGTGTAGTGAGAGTCTCTGAGTCATGTAGCTCACATCTATATACAAGACGCTACTACTACTACTACTACTGCTGCTGCTGCTGTTAGTGGTGCATCATGGGGGGACGCTATACAGACGCCACCTCTGCCAGATGCACAAGACGCCGCGCTGTGGCTGCTGACTGCGCCGTCCTCAGCGGCGTTCCCGGCTGGACTGGGGCCCGCCTGGACGGTACCGGCTACAATATAGCCCCCACCTCCACCACTGCCACCACCTCCACCACCAGTGTTTGTGTAGTCAACGAGCAAACAGGCCGATCAAACATTAACCACCGCGTCCTGGGACAGCCAGGCCTGGGGGTGGGAGGGTGGCCAGGACGAGGTTAGCGTGGGTCGCAATGGGAGGTCAGGTGTTATCAGTGGTGCTGGTGGTGGTGATAGTGGTATTGGTGGTGGTGGTGGTACTGGTATCAGCTAACATCACACCCTCCCACCTACCCCCCCCCCCCCCCAAGTCTCTATAACAGAGTCATGATCATCATGGTTGATCCTCTCAGTCTCAGCGGCGGGAACATGTTCACGGCAATACGTGCAGACCACAACGTAGTAACAATGTACTAACAATGGATGTACACTAATATAGGACTAATATGCATCTATAATCATCACAGTCACAAATGGCCACTCCCTTCTACATATTCCCTTCAATGTCAGAGTGCACTTTAATTAATAGAAACCCCTGTTGCAATCCTAAAACCTGATCGGAAAATAGTCTTACAAGCTCGCAATTCGTTTTCGAAAAAGTGAAGTATCAAATTTTCATTTCATAGGAACCTAATGCATAATTTCATCTTTTTATCAAATGTGTCATTCCGTCATCATCAAAACTCCCATACTCAGGTGTCAATGACTGAGAGGGAGTATATGGTAATGTTGGTGGGTCTATTGACTCGTTTTCTATGCTGAAGGGTCAGCGGTGGGTGGGTGGGGGGGGGGGGGGGGGGGGTGCACACCTTCTACACACCTGTTTGTGGGTGTGGGTGTGATTAAAGGTGTACAGTGTCGAGTAGTCTCCACATCCGGCGACACCTTTAGTTTTTTTTATAACCCGGCTAACGACTGACCTGCTTAGCTCTTGTCACTTTCACTGTCTGGAAATTTCCTATCACCTCTGTCATATCTCTAAGACCTTTTGAATCTTTTATCGTGGCGGTTAATATTCAAGGATTGGTGTGGCAAAAAGGGTTACACCCGGGATACTTGGTAGTAATACTAGTAAGCATTCATATGCAACATATGATTCAATATCAGCAACTGTACATTGGGGTTCTACATGAATGCAGCCCTATATGTCAGGGCTGCATTCATGTATCATGCCTGTATGCCGGCCCAAATTAAGAGGTTGATACACTCTGCAGTTGGGCTGCATTTGTGCATCATGAAAAAATGTTGCTTCATTGTTGCCTTAATGGGTTATAAACATATCAAATCGAATTTAGGAACAGTGAAATTCATACAAGCCTCAGTACCGTATTTGCCACGAAACCAAAGGCAAGTGACAAGACCACTTTACATTTACACTACATGAGTTACAAACTAGCACACATGGAATAATCAAAGGACATAAAAGTGACATCCTTAAAGATAACATCATAAGTTATAATATATGTACACACATATGGATCATGAACAGATAACCCAGGCTAATCCACACTCCCAAAGTCCCCCCTCCCCCCTTTCACACACCATGTAAGCTGCTAGTGATGGGATCCATCACATAAAGCCCGCTAATTCTCATGTCTCCCCCGCCCATCCCTCCGCCATGACACCTAGATGCAGCACACAGCCTGGTGGAACGCGCGGCAACTACCTGTGGCTGTGACGTCACAAGAGGAGGGCTTGGACGCATTGTCATCGGCGGAGACACTCCGATTCACGAACGCTCACAAACTCTACCCATGGGGCTGGCCCAGTTTAAACAGGGTCAATTTGCACACCGACTATCTACACACTACCCGCCCCAACCCCATCCAAATCAAACAATGTCTATGTATGGTCCATAGCCCAGAGGAATGTCGTCTGCCAAAGCGTCAAAGTGCTCCAAAATGGCCTACATAGGTCCCTATAGTGTATGAAGCAGACGACCAAACATTATATTACATATTAATCTTTGTCTGAAACCGGTAGGATCATTATATAGATATTGGACCTTTTTTTGGATGATAATGCCAAATGGGGTTTATGGAATATCCACCTCTGCCATGTATAACCGGTATATATATATATGTGTGCACTGACATAACACTGCACTATTAAGTTGACTTCTTCTATGATTACCCCGAGCATAAATGAGCTGTTTTAGCATGGCCTCGTCACCAACCAGAAAAGTATTGGTACACAAATCATGTAAATGCCAAACTCACTGTGTCGTGGAGCTCCATGCCTTGCCGCCTGCTCTGGTGGGTGGCAGAACTGTAGTGGCAGCGGCACGAGTATGACAGCCGTTGCTATAACCCGTTACAAGTACCGCGCACACGGTTGCCACAGTAACGTTATCTGAAGCCGGCCTTATCTGCCAATAACGGCACGGCTAGGCAGGCGCTCAAGACGTGTGCAAACTGAACGCACGCGGACAAATACAGGCGCCTGACGCCCGACCCTCCAGCCGCCACCTACCGGCTGCAGTGGTGTACAGCTTGTCCACCAGGGCTGAGGCGGCCAGGGCAGCATCACGGAAGTGACTGACCAGAAAGGTGATCATATGCATCTTTAATCATATTTTGTTATGTAAAGCCGAGCCCCGCCTTCACACCCAAAGGTGCGATATTAAATCTGAGGTATGGAACGCAACTCTACATGATTATGATAATTTCTCCTCCATACTATGAAATCCTTTTGATAAAACATAAAACTAGGTCAAAGTGAACAGTTCCTTAATTGACTGTAGTGTAGGCATACCTAAAAATGTACCTATATTTCAAAACTGGGATCCAGTTTATCTCAAGGATACCCATTGAGGAGAATTGTCAAAATCATGAAATTGTTAATTCTACATCTGGGGCTCCAGGTTTATGATACATTGTCAGTCGGGAGTAAATCCACAACCGGATCCACAATCAGGACGTGACAGTTCCCCGGACACTCCCCATGTGAAGAGCCCACCGGTTACTATGAATGCAATACTCCTGGACACAGCTTCCTTGTTCCTCCACGGTCAGATATCATATATGAAGCCATTTAATACTGGATACAAGAACTATCATTGAAGGCGGAATATCCAAGGTAATGTGAGATCCGATAGATGCTCCATTAATATAATGTGGTACATAATGTAACCTCTGCCCCCCCCCCCCCCCCAATAATCAGACCAGGGACAGTTCAAAAATCGTAACAAGGTATTTCAAGAATCTGATTATTCAGTGGATAGACTGCATTCAGCTACAGACATCATTCGTCTTAACTAGTGGGAATGGGGTTTAGTCTGTAAACGTTTCATATACTATCTCTGTATTTCAAAAATACCGGCTATATGTGGGGCAAAATGATTGAAAATACCCCATCCGTACTTAAAAATGTTGTTAAGGGTATGCGTTGTCCCTTGCACTTGACTTACCATTAGCGAGCTAGATGACGCCTGGAGACTATGGATCCACAGTATGGTAAATCACACTCTCCCTGCTGTTATCTGGTGATTAGATACCAACTCACATAAGGATAGATCCCTGAGTGTGTGTCTATGGTAATCCAGAGATCTGGAGGATGTGGCTGCTGTGGCCGCAGCAAGAAGACTAGGATGATGGCAGAGACCCAGGAAGAGGAGGAGGAGGAGGAGGCACAGGAGGAGAGCCCAGGAGGCCATCAGACGGCGCTCTAAGCACGCTCACCTCCACTCTCCATCTCAAAAAGCAAACTGTGCCTGGTCAACAGCAGCAGCAGCAGCCTCCTCCCTAAAGCTACCTGGCGGCGGCAGTGCTGAGCCGCCCCCTGCTCCCCTCCCACCACCCAGTACTACAGGGATGTGTTTACACCGAGACGTCTTAGGGATCCACGATTGATGGCCAGGCAGGTCGGCCGTGACACCTGGTCACCGCCAGGTCTGGTGTGGGAGGTGACCTCCTGGTCTACCTGAATGGTGGGGAGGAGGGGGGGGGGGGTGGTACAGCTGGCCCTTCCCCTTACCTTGTCCCCTTGTCCATGGCCTCCCACCCAGTACTGGCCCAGCTCTAGTACACTGAGTCTATTACCACGAGTAACCAGAAACCTACTCACTATTAAGACATTGATCATCTCTGCCATCTGACTCTGTCTCTTGGTCACCATGGCAACCAAAGCTGTCACCACGCGACCTCAAGCTGTTACCAAGGAAATGTGGCCGGTCTTGTACCATCATCAGTTACTAGGGTCCTATACTGCAACCCCCTCCCCTATTCACCAGCGTCCTTCACCTAGCCACACTCCTATGGCCCAGTTCTCACTGTAGAGAAGGCTCATTTAGGAGCGACCATTCATTATACCTTATGGAAAAAAAACACCCATGTAGGTCCATTCAATTGGAGTATTGCATTTGACAAAAGCTGACACTTAATGTGACCCCAATCCATTCTTACTGTCAAAACTGCTCCCTGTATAAAATAAAGGAGGCCTTTCGAGGAAAAGAGACACTCGTATACATGTATAAATGTGAATTATGTTGTTGGCATTTCCCTGCTTGTATCACAATCTCTTCTCTTTTTTTCATTCTGACCAAATAATTCTAGTGAATATCTAAAGGTTTGAAAATTGTGTTTTCTCTGATACTTTTGGTGTTGGTATTTATGAATTGTTAGGTTGATGAATAACCTTTTGAACATCAGTACAATATATTACTTTGAATAAAGACTGATATTCGCTTTATCCTAACAATCTAGTAAAGAAATAAGAGGAAAAGGTATGATCTTGTTTCTTTATAATACACACAGCAACTGTTATTGCTAGCTACTGCATAACATTTAGTTTTCACTGTGGTTTCTAAAAGTCTACCTCACTGAGAAGACATGCCACATGGACCTTTTACCTGCCTATCCACAAAGGGGACAGGGTAATGAGAAAGAGCTCACCCTGATGGTATGGGGCTGCTGCAACATGGGCCTTATACCTGCCTAATGTTAAAGACACTGAGGGGACAGATAAATGAGGAAGAGTTCACCATGATGGTATTACTGACTAGTGGGACCCCTAATGCAGGCAGCCATTACTTGATCTGTTACGGTCGAGATACACACTGATAAGGGCTGGCATGCTGGGCACCAGTTGCACCCTAAGAATTCTGCAATGAAGGCTAGGGAATTATTTCAGTGAATGCTGCCTAATTTTAAAGGCACTGAGGGGAAAAAGTATTGAGGAAGAGCTCACCATGATAGAATGGGGCTGCTGCAACATGGACCTGATACCTGCCTAATGTTAAGTCACTGAGGGGACAGCGTAAAGAGATAGAGCTCACCCTGATGGTATGGGACTGCTGCAACATGGGCCCTGTACTTGCCTAATGTTTAAGTCACTGAGGGGACAGAGTAATGAGGAAGAGCTCACCATGATGGTATGGGACTGCTGCAATATGGGCACTATACTTGCCTAATGTTTACTGCAACATGGGCATTATACTTGCCTAATGTTTAAGTTAAATGAGGGGAAAAAATAATGAGGAAGAGCTCACCATGATGGTATGGGGCTGCTGCAACATGGACCTGATACCTGCCTAATGTTAAAGTCACTGATGGGACAGCGTAATGAGGAAGAGCTCACCATGATGGTATGGGACTGCTGCAACATGGGCACTATACTTGCCTAATGTTTAAGTCACTGAGGGGACAGAGTAATGAGGAAGAGCTCACCATGATGGTATGGGACTGCTGCAACATGGCACCGAGGGCTGCCTAATGGGCGGGCCGTGATTAGCAGTTGCCTATTATCGCCATAACGGCGTCTGGCGCCTGATTACTCACCCAGGCAAATGTCATTCTAATTTGGTGCCGTCTTTTTGGAGCAGCCCCGAGCAGCTCACGGGCGCTCGGCCCACCTCGGCCCAAGCCACTTTTTCAGCGGGATGCTGACTGCGGGCTGTGACTGATGCCTCATATGGTTTCCCCTAATGAATGAGGCGCGCGGGAAAACCTACGGTGGCTGCTTTGTTCTTTATTGGTCAAGTCGGCCGGAATTAGCCCAATCGCTGCCAAATGATGTCTTTGGTCGTGCCTCTGCTGGCCTAGATGGCGGCTGTTTTCACTGCTCTGCTGCTGAGCTGGATGCAAAACGTCGGGACCCTGGTCCGACTCTTGTCGTAGTCGTTGTTAGTCGTGGTCGTTGTCGCTGCTGCTGCTGCTGTCGCTGTTGCAGCTGGAGCTAGTGGTGATGGTGAAGGTGGGTGGTGGCCGAAGTGGTGCGGGGTGGTGTGAGTGGTGGTGGTGGCGGTGGTGAGAAGGCCGATCTGTGAGATGGCACAACCACTGCTGGCCATGTGATGACTACTGTGGTGCCTTATATGGTCAGACCCCAAGACGCTGGCTACAAACCCAACACCACCATCCACCACAATCCACTACCCTATATCACACCCAGCCATTGCCAACACCTTCCAATAGTCACCCGTTGACACCCAATGCGCTGAGTAGGGGTTAGTGCTGCTATAGGGGTAGGGGTAGAAGGACTGCCTATACTACTACCATAGGGGCTGCAGGCTGTGGTGCAGCAGTAGGTGCAGGAGGAAGGCTGACGGGGGCTGAGCTATGCTCTACACGCCTGCAGTAGCAGCAGTAGCCGCCATCTGCACCCTCCTACCTCCCTCCTCCATGACGCTACGTCTACCATGGCACGGCCACATTTCAAATACGCCCTGCCTGGAGAAAGCCTCCAGCCATGCCCTACCTAGTCCAGCAGTGCACCCCAATAGGGCGGCCTGCGTGCAATCTTCTAATCTACTCTAAACTAGCAATAAATGAAATTGAGATAGAGAAGGATCTAACCTGCTGACCAGTGGGCCCTACGGCTGCTGCTCTTGGTGCTGCTGCTGCTGCTGCTGACGCCGTTGGCAGCTGTAGGTACGGCAGGAGGGGCTGGTGGGAGGCTTGCTGGTAAAGGGATGCTGTAGTGTAGGTGCCGTCGGTTCGATGCTGCTGCTGCTGCTGCTGCTGCTGCTGCTGCTGCTGCTGCTGTCGTCCTAGGCAGCTGCTGCCCCTGCTGCTGTTGCTGCTTGTGGTGCTAGCCCCCACCTGAAGCTCATCCTCTACACCTGTCCGTATAGGTATGCATGCTATCTAGTGGTACCTGCATGCTGGGGAGGCACACCAGGGCTAGAACCGCAATGGCTAGTAGTGTCTATACCTTCTCCTATCGTGTCATGGGATACACGTCCGGCCGCCCATCAGCTGGGTATGGTTAAACTAGAGCTAGGCTGAACGTCGCGCCTCCTTCCCTCCACGAGGGATGCTGCCACAAGCTGGCGCGGCCATATTTGGTGCCACCGCGCCACTGCTGCTGCTGCTGTAACTGCTGCCGCCGCTGCTGCTCCAATGCCCACACATAATTATGTATCACAAAATGCTGCCTGTCCTCGTCAATCGCTGCTGTGTTTGCTGTGTGGATGGCGGCGGTGGCGGCACTAGAGGAAATAGTACTAACCATGGCTGTTCTCTTGAGGTGGGGCCAAGCCTGGGTTTAAGGCCTGCTTCCTATACTACTACGTGTCGCCGCGCCTGCCGCCACTGCCGTGTGGTGGTGGTGAAGGGTGCTGCCACTGCTGCCTCCTGTGGCCGCCGACATTGCTGCTGCTGCTGCTGCTGCTACAGCTATTGCTCTGCCTCCACCCATGTCGCCATGACAGCTGTGTCCATGATACTACAGGACATTTCAGCAGCTGTACCTCAAATGACTACTTCCCAATGAGGCCATGTAAAAGCTTGCCATGTCAGTGTTCCTCCTACCAGCTGCTTGTGTCTTCCTTTCCTCCTCCTCCTGTTTCCCTCTCCCCGTGCTTCTCCTCCTGCCGCGCCTCCCGTGCCATGGCCTGATGCCGGCAGCTGCTTTATCCATCTGCGTCCGCCCCGCGGCCTCTCCGCCATCCCTGCGCTCAAGTGGCCGTCATTTACCCGCCATCCCCGGCTCCCCGCCGTCGTGCCGACCACAAACCCGGTACTAAAGTGTTCCCGGAGCCTTCCCCCATCGTCCACGAACAGATTGGGCTGCGTGTCCATGGTGGTGCCGATGAAATGTCCAGTTATGTCCAGAGGTGTTATGGCCGCCTCATTATCCGCAGGAATGGGGCAGGCAGGTTGCTGCTGCTGCAGATGGGGCTTCTGCCTAGTCGGTGCCCTCCCGCCGCCAGTAGGCAGGAGGATAGATGTCTGATAGAGAGCTGCCAGCACCAGCAGCCTGCTACAGGAGGAGGGAGGGGGCAGGATGAGGACGGCCACAGCAGCAGCACAGTACCGCCGACACATGCAGCAGGCCTGCCCGCCCCGCCCCTGCTGCAGTAGCCACCTCCCGCCGCCTCCTCCTCTCCCCTCACTGCCTGCCTGCCTGCCTCATGGCGAGCTGCTCCTCCAGCTCCTACACACCACCACAGCCCTCCTCCCTGTTGCGCCTCTTTCTTTAACCTCCTATCATTAAAACGGTGGCCAGTAGTGCCTATGTCTACTCTAGTGTAGAGCGTGTGTAGGTATTGGTGGCACCCACCACTGCACTGTAACCGTCATGTGTGTTGCTCCCGGTGCAGTAGCAGCAGCACACACCCATGCTGAGCTGTATAGCTGTAGCCTGTGAGCTGCTCACTCTGACCTTAACCAGCTCATTCTAAGCTCAGTGAGCTGGGCGCAGCAACTGTGACATGCTCAGTGCCCCGACCACAGCCAACTCAAATTGATCAGAGCATTCCCAGCAATGCAGTGTACCGGTGCTATAGGGTTAAGTGATGCTATAATGTGCTGACGGCAACGTTCGTCAACGGGTCGTGTCCATTGCTATGGTAGCATGTGGTCTGCGACTACAGCCTAGTGATTACCAGCTATGCCTGTCCAATGCGCCTGCTCAGTATGACACCATGGAGCTGGTTGTTAGGCATAGCATACTGCGTGTATGTCATTTTAATGGGCATCCAATATACAATGTATTTAAACCCAAATACAGTTTGTATTGTACATGTATACATATCATTTTAAGAGTGTTTTTCAATATAATGGCAGGGAGCCAGAACGCTCTCTGACCCCCTACCTTGCTGATAACTGTATGGTATATTTCACACTTCAAACACACGACTACATGTACATGTGTATAGAAAATGTACATGTATCTGCGATGCTGGTGTGCCATGCCAACCATCTGTGTGGTGCTACACTTCTATACACCATATCATATACCATGCAATAGATATTACTACGTGCAGCCATTGATCCCGACCTTTACATTCTAAAGGCTGCGCTCCACCACTTCTGCACCCGCCGTGACACCATGCATGTCGTATCCCTATAGGCGCCTGACGGAATACATTTTAGACCAATGAAATAATTCCCTCGTCTTCACTGCGGAATTCTTATGGTGCATTATATAACACCTGGTACCCATTGTGACCACTGTTTGGTGCATCAGTGCACATCTCAACAGTATCAGATCAAGTTATGGCCGTCCCGCTAGTCAGGAACACTGTGGCACACAATAAACTCCCCCAATCAGCAGAGTTAAGCCCCGGAGTTAAGCCCTGGAATATTTCCGTATTGGTAGCTCAATACGTATATATATATGTTTTCCGTCTGACCCTACTACGTATTTGCTACCATAAGCGCCTCTGCATAGGGGACGAATCTAGAAATTATGACAATTAGGATATTTTTCCGACTTTGCCATGTACTGTACTAACGTTGCGCCTGATGAAAACGGAACAAAGATGTTGCAGGCTCAGTTTTTAAAAACTTTAAACATGTAACTTATTCTAACAGATCACAGTACATATAGCGTACCACACATTGGGGTTACATTGGTAAATGTAGTGAGTAGCGCTAGACCCCCATCCCGATGTTCCCAACTCCAATAGAAGTACATTGAAGAAAGGTCAACTGATTTGGTATAGGGTGAAAACGGGTGGAGATTCAGGGACGGAATCTTAAAAAAACACACACTTGAAATGTTCAAATCGACACCCCTGAATAGAGGCTTACTATAGTAAAATACAGGTCTTTTTGACATAGAATAACTTGAAATCAGGTAAAAACTTGAACATTTTCATCCCTGGTTAGATTTCAGCAAAAGTTTGGGGATGGCATAATTAATGGCGTGCCACGCTGTGCCATATTAGCAGCACAAGTCGGTGTGCTCTAGGGTAGGCACCGAGTAGTGGGGGGATGCCGGCAGTGGCAGTGGTGGTGGTGCTAGTGCTGGTGGCACTGGTGGTGGGTTTACACCAAGGCGGATATCAAAGGGTGCAGAGTGGGGTTCTTTGTGGCGCGGCGACTAGCGGCGACTAGCGGCGACTAGCGGCGGCGTCATTAGCGGGCGGCGGGCGCGCGCCGCGTGCACCTCATGTGGCGGCCAGCATGCAGCGCACACTTCTTACCGCGTGCAAAGAAATGCACGCCGAATGTCAGAGGTGGGCGCCGGGCCGGCAGGAGGCGGGCCGCCGACACATCAAAGTGGGCGGCAGCAGGCCTCGCGCTCAAAAAAAACTATAGCAAGACGCTGCCAAACGTATGAAAACAACCAAAGTGCAAAGATCCAAACCAAAACCGGCCGCAAATTAACCCGGCAAAGAGCAGGAGAAGTGAGCCGCCGCTGGAGGAACCGGAGCAGCGCCCTCTACAGGAAGTGTGTGTGTGGTTGTGTGGGTGAAGGGGGGTGGGGGGAGGGGGGTACACTACCTGATGTGGTCAAATATTAATGAGCCGCCAAACTAATCGCATTTACACTCAGTATATATAGGACTATGCACACCGTGTGTATGTACATTAAACCCAGGATTAAACCACACACCAATACATCCAGTAATCTCACCACACCATGCTTCATACCAAACACAACGGTCAATGTGCACTAATAGCGTCAAAACGTTGTCATTACAAATAGCTATGTCTATTATAAGATATCTAGGGTTGCCATCCTGGATGGTGAACACTTGTTAAAAAATGTTAAAACGTCTTCAAGAAAAAAAACTATATGTACATGTATATTTCACGTGTACTATTGGTAGGGTTTTGTTTCTGTTATAGTCCGTGGCACCAAGAAAGGGACTATTGAATTAGGCTTGTTTTCTATGTGAAATAACATGCAGAAACAACTCAAATGAGCACAAAATATTTCCTGATGAAGAGCTAAACACATACACATGAGAATAAATGTTTACAATCAGGGAAATTGTTCATTCTCTTGCTTGTAAAGTGCAGTTTCATGACAATATCGGTAAACACTCTTTATGGCACACTTTAAGTATAGGGAATATCATCAAAACTTCCCCAAAATGCTGATTTTAACCCTTTCCCTGCCGCTTTACTTTTGAAAAATTGTTCTCAACCACCGGGGACATTGCAGATGAATATGTCCTATTAAAACCGGCACTACACTACAGATAGTGCCCTGGTACTGCATATATGCAGTATCGGTTTTTGGGTACTAAAATACAGTACTGCATATATGCAGTATCGGTTTTACAGTGGTACTGCATATATGCAGTATCGGCAGGGAAAGGGTTAAGCAATTTTTGAATATTCCGATCTCACTTTGTGGAAAGGCTCACATTTGCATTTCTTTAACCAGAATGTTCTTAATGGTACCATTGTGAAGAAAAAATTGTTCCCTCATTTATTTGATGACTAATTCCATCTCTGACAGTGTATTTCAATTTCTATAGGTGCTAATGCAAATCAAAGTCAACAAAAATACAACATTTCAGAAATGTTTCTAGGGTATTTACAAATTTCACAATTACCCACATTTCTCCAGAGAAACATGACATTGTCATTACCTTAAACTCCAGAGTCTCGGCTAAAAATCGTTTTTTACATGAAGATGATGCGACTACTAGTGCCAAAGTAGTGGATCATGACGTGAAATGCGAAAGGGCAAACATAGTTTGGCAGTCCCTTTCTTGGTGCCACAGACTATAGTATGGGGGGGGGGGGGGGCAGAAACATGTAATATACCTGTATACAGCATTTAGAGCAGTCTACGGTAACTCTGTCCCAACCTCCGATCACCGTCCTCCACCAAGTGCACTGTATCCAAACTTATCTAGCTAATTTAGTACACAATGCATGTGTATTTTTAATAATTTACTAATATCTGTTCCCTTTTTTACAGGGTGAAGTTTAAATAACTTCTTTGATATGAATCCAATCAAAATATCTGATTTAAGCATGTTATCATGTGTTATAATTGCTGATAAGAAAATTGCAGATGCACAAAAATAAGATAACATTTCTGCTACAAAATTGTTGTAAATTCATGAACGTTTTCAAAGCTGACCACGTTTTTAGTCAGTAGATTTGTTACAGAAGTCTTCCCTACTCTACACTTCTACCATGCCACGAACAGCTAAGTTTACTTCAAAGAGAACTGGTGTGAGTTTTAAGAGGCGGTCCTGGGCTCGGAATTAGCCACTTCCCTGTCAGCAGAAAGACAGGAAACCTCACACACGTGCACAGTCAGCAGCCGCATAGTCTTTGTCAACTGATCACAGTCACTGAGTGAACATTACTGGTACCTCCAATTCACCACTTTCCACCTATCCCTGGACCCTACTAGCTTAACCCTTTAAGGACCGCACCCCAGTGGGCACATAATTCAGTTCAATATTGAATCAATATTGAATCATTATTGAATCAACATTGTCAACCACTCATCAGTGTTGATCCACTGTTCTGTGGGACAGTGAATCAATGCAGTGTGCCCTTGGTCGTCATGATGACGATAAAAGGGTAAAGCACATCAAAGCACTATGCGGTCCTTAAAGGGTTGACATTCCGCCCTCCACCCTCCAGGAGAAAGTGCTTGCCCATTACAAGCTATAATTCATATTTGAATATAGATTTCGATTGAATTAGAATGCTCCACTAATTGTAAATGTGATAACTACTTCTTGAGGCAAAGAATAATCAGGCAAAGAATAATCTGCCTCAGAGCTATTGATAATATTTCCCAGGGTCGAAATGTAATTTATGTTTTTGGTGTAGTTTGACGTTCGTTCAGGTCTTTTGAGCCAATCCAGACTGTCTCCTCGATTTTGCTAAGTTATGTTTCACAAGTAAGCATAGTGGCATTTAGGCTAGATAGGATAGGATAGGATAGACTATCGTATTCATACATC
Organism: Harmothoe impar; assembly: GCA_947462335.1. NCBI lineage: Eukaryota > Metazoa > Annelida > Polychaeta > Phyllodocida > Polynoidae > Harmothoe > Harmothoe impar. The sequence continues at coordinate 61,924,881 of OX381704.1, forward strand.
GTAGTTTAACGTCCGGTTGGTCACTGGACGGAAATCAAGACTGCTACAAGGTTAGCAACGGTAGGCAGAAGGCCCACTTGGGATGATCATAAGTGGGATGATCAAATCTATGGAATGAGCTGAAGACAGAAACCGAGTTCCTACACATCTAACGAAGTAATGGGTCTTTAACATAGACATGATATATTAAAGAAGGGCGGTCATTTGGCATGATATTGAGGTAGTCTCTGCAGATACGTGTACCTGTCCATGTCCATGTATATTGTGTTGGTTCCTGGCCAATCTATGTCCATGAGCTGGGACGATATGAAATAGTGTATACATTGTATCGTGAATGTTGGGGTCTATATTCGCTCAATACTATACATGTTTCCCTTTCACTTCATTCCATTAATCAAGAGTGTAACTACCCTTATAACGCAGGTCAGGAACCGTTCGACAATTGCGGCACTGCTGGGGGTGGGGTGGGGGTCTTTTGATCGAGCATACAAAGTCTATTTGAAACAAGTGTCAGAAGACAAAGGGGTGGGTGGGTCCTGAAAATATCCCTAAACCAGTGATTGTTGAAGGTTCCCATATATTATACAAGTAGTACCGTAAATTCCCGCGTACTACCCGCGGGTTGTACGCGAACCAAACAAAGCTTTCATTCGATACCAAATGTGCCTATATGGTGCGGGTTATACAACGCTTTTTATTACTATAGAATAGTACTAAGATAAAAATTCTCAGATCCAAAAACGGGTTATAGGATTCTCCTAAGTTGGGGGTGCGGGTTATAACGCGAGATGCGGGTTATACACAGGAATTTACGGTAGTAGTAGAAGTAGTAGTAGTATAGTGAGTGTGGTGTATACTGACCGTGGAGGTGAGGGGCGCTGGTGCTGGTATACAGGTGAGAGATGGGAGTGTCGGCTACGGCCAGCTTACTCTGCGCCTCCAGTACTGCATGGTGCTGCTGCTTCAGCTGCTGGATCTCCCTCTGCAAGGTAAAACACACACTCCACGTGACACTCCTTTGTCTTGGTTACATAAATAACACAACCCATATCTAACAGTGTCACATGTCATGGTCACAGCTCCTCTGCTTCGACTTGGCCGCAATTATTACCATGATAACAGGTATAATGATGCATCTGGTTTAATGCAGAAGGGAGCTCTATATCATTATGAAATTATTTCAACATCTAAATTCCTAGAAGAAAATAAAGATTGATTGTGTGATATACATCACATGTGACCCAGGGCTATAGCCATTAAGAAATACATCCCAATACCCAAGTCCCAATACCCAAGTCCCAATACCCAAGTCCCAATAACCAAGTCCCAATACCCATCGACTCCAGCTGTAGTCTATCTAACACTTGGCCTTTACAGATCACCTGGTCCTCATACCTCTTCAGAAGCGTCTCATATTTTGATCTCACCTCCCCTTCAACACTAAGCTCTATGAGTGTCTGTGTGAACGTGACTCTTTTAAAGGGTGGATTCAAGGTCACTCTGCTATTCTTTAGCATTAGTTCACAGAGAGGTGTAATTTGATGTCAAATTGACTCTTTTTCTCCCATCTTTTTCACTAAGAAAGATAATTTTTTTCAAATCTTTGGATGCAGGGGTTGACAGACATAAGTTGAAAGTTAGTTGCAGTGCTTTTCCTTATTCAAAATATGCAACAGCGAATTTATGCAGTTGCATCAAAGTTTGACTGCAAATGTACTCATTTTTGTCAAAGCGGTCTCCCTAAAACCCAGGGTTCCCTGGGTCAATTAATTGATCGATATAGATGTTGCAGTTGCTTCCGGAGTTGCCTGTTTAGGTGCAAATGCGTTTATGTATCGGTAATTGTATTCCGGGTACCTAGTATCTGCGCTCCTGTGGGACATGCATACTTCTTTTTAATGTCTTTTATGGACGTATATACCAGTTTAAGTAGCTGATACCCCAAGAGTAACTGAGTGTATGTCAAATGGGTTTGAAGAAAGTGACCCCTACTTCCTATATTTTAAATCCAATGTGATATTATCGCATGCTTTTCAATCACATTAAGTGGATATTCACTTCAATCAATAGTCCTGCCAACTAACCTAACGTACATTGAACATTATTTTTTCTGATATTAAATATTCTTTATCTAGATGAGTTACAAATCCACCGTGGATATCCTGAGATTGAGTGTACATTTAATCTGTCCTTCTATTTTTTTCCACTCACGATTGAAGAAGGAACAATTATTTTACTTTTTTTTCCGGCAAGAGAACATTTCCCCATCCGGGCCTATGGGGAGTCAGGGTGCGGCTTATATACCCGCGTTTTAATATGTATACTACAGTTCTAAAGTCACCATAATCAACCCCCCTTTGCGGCTTTTATAATTTGTCAAAGTTGGGTGTGCTGCCTATACGGGAGGTTGGCGTGTACACGAGGTTTTACGGTGCACACAAAATTATACGTTTGCCGTATTTCTCTAGTAGATTATATTTTTTTCCTGTGTCACACCAGTCTTAATTGATGATGGTATTAACTTAATTAAGACAAGTCAGGTGTGCTAAAGTAGTTTAAATTCAAACTGCCGTAACATATGTGTCAACTACTTTGATAAAGGACTGTTCTGGTTGGTCCTGGACACGCCGCACCCATATCTTTGAGGGCAGTGACTCAGTGAGAAGTAAGGTAAAACACACACAAAAATGGCGGGGGGGGGGGGGACTTTAACACTGATAAAGAACTACCGAATATATGGTCCTGAACTTATGAACCATACCGAAAGAGGCCTTAGATTATGAAATAAAATAAAACATTATATCGTAAAACGAGCTTAAACAAATAACTTTTTGTAGTAGATAAGCGAAGCTCTTCCCTTTTTAACGGTCCTTTTTGTGTCTTGTAAATTCGAACTGTTATCAAAGTCTGCCTAAGTGCACGCACATGCATGTCCTTGAGTCTCCTAGTAATAATCATCTTGGCTCTTTCAGTGGTCCGAAGTCCATTGGACTAAGATAATACATCACCTGAATAACCAAGAGTAGCAACAGCTACTGGTAAGAAATCGGCAAAGGGGCAGAAAGGTGTGTGTGTCTGTCAGACTGACAAACAACTGGTCCAAGACTTCTCCATATACATGTACATGTACATGTATATGCACCAAAATGCGAAAACTTTGTCAAATTGATGGCGGCAAATACATTCCCCTTGCTTTCAGTTATCACAAGTAAATGGTACTGGATATTATTTTTGCCTTTATTGACACTTGCCATTTGATACTTGCAATCAAATCCCTTCATAAATCATTAAGCGCTAGGTCGATTTCCTAGCTGCACACTGACTGGAAGCACAGTGGATGAAGATGGGTCATTAAACATATATAGGTTCCTTATCCTAACCTATCTATCTAGAGATAAGGTGTAGACAGTCTGTAATGAGGATCATCTCATCATCCACTGGCGTTTTTTTTTATCGGGTATAGAAAGAAAAGTCGAGAATTACTTGAATGTCAGATGTTGGTAATAAAACAATTGTTTGGATGGTGCATGTTGCCAGGACAAAAGTCAATACGGTTACCGGTAGTCTTACTTTTTATGTGTTTCTGATATTGTGGCTTCAGATGTCAAAGGTGTTTGAACTTGAAGAGGGCAGCCCACACCAACGGTGTATAACATTATCAAAGCGAAAAATCTACTATAAGTGGATATATCTGTGGTGAGGACTTGGTGAGAGGAGTGTCCCTCAACTCAACTTCCTGTATTCCCAAAGTCGCCCCAAAGTCAACCGTGCTCGGTACCCATCTCAAATCCTTGACGGCAAACGGCCTGAAAATACCTGCTGGGGGACGGGGCCACTTGTCTGTGACATTAGGAGGCTGATACAAAATAATTCTTTGGTAAAAAGTTGTCCATTACCGACCCGACTAATGAGCATTCTTAAAACAAAGCTGTAGAGGATGAAAGGTCAACGAAGACACTGCATGCCGAGCGGCTCCGATAAAACCAATAAATGAATGGAGTCAACAAAACTACTAATAAGGTGACGACTCGGCTGCCCGGCTAAACAGACAACGAGCCGCGTCTCCTTTTCAACTTTTAAACAGCCATTAAAGTGTTCATCAGACAAGGAAATCTGTAGGTTATTGTTTGTATCATTACATCGTTATCAACTTTAGAATCAGCCATTCTAAACAGACAAGGAAAATCCGCAGGATAATGTCTGCACCAAAATATCGACATCCAGTTCTGAAGAGACCAGGCGTACATCCATAGAGCATAGAAATCACACGGTTATTCTACACCTTGATATACACATTTTAGTATTCCACTTTCACTGATGGACGGTTATCTGACAATCGAAGATGACTACAATGATCACAGAATTGTTGTCGGTCATTTCATCAGCAATGGATTTTTTAATTTTTTGGGGGGGAGGGGGGCGCGGGTTGAGGGAATAAAAAATTCCAGTGATACTTTAGTCTTTAATCCGCCTCAACGCTTTTCGGTACTTTGGTGTTTAGTGGACATCGGTGTTGTCAATTGGAAAGTTGTCAAATGGAAAATTTATTGTTGGACTTAACCCCAACACTCCCTTTTTCAAATTCTCAGTGCAGTACCAAACTAGACATTGTCATACCTCAAAGGAGGTTCATAAGGTTTACCCAAGTTATGGAGTGGGTTATACGCAAGATGGGGGTTAAACACGAGAGTCTATAGTACATTTGGACAACTTTTAGACTGCTGTCGTTCCGGACAAATGATGAGATACGGACAAAGGCGAGTTAGCACACATATCCTGATAAGTACGCACATACCTATATTTCTAAATGAAAATTCATATTTCAACAGCCATTGTATCAAATCATTTGATGAACTTTTGGTTTGAAAGTCATTAGAAATTCGTTTTGTAGGAGAAATAGGAAGTCTGGGTGCCAAAAAGTCTCAAAAGCATAGCGGTTAGCTATCTTGTCAAAGTAAAGGACTTGTAGATAAAACGTGCAACCTCAGTAACACAGTCATCCACTTGAAGATAGTAGAGATTTATACTTCTTGAGTAGCATCCCTCCACATTTACAAGATAAGATGTTTTGATGTGAACGAAAGAGAACGTGTAATAAAAACAACGCGAGACCACGATGACCCCCCCCCCCCTTCACACCCACACCCACACACATACAATGAAGTACATATGTTCTTTAGTAGAGGACGGTCTAGCAACCATGAAATTATTAAAGAATCCGATAGATCTGAAGTGTTTTTTTGTTTTTTTTTCAAATTTTAAGTTGTCAATGAATTCACCTCCATACTCTGTACACAAAGTGACCTATGTGTATCACACCTATCCTAAGTTTTCGCTTGTAACTAAACTATAAGCCTAACACGCGTATAATCTGCCCCTCCAGATTATGACAGCTTTAGTACTGTACAATACATGTACTACCAAAACCCCTCGTCTATGCCGCACCCTGAGTTGGGGCACATATCTTGTAAGCTGCACTGGGGTTATGGATATTGTAGAAGCAGCGGCTACCACACGATAATTTACGATATATATATTAGCAGTATGATATTACTTTAGCCATTTCTGTACACCTATGAACTGCGGCTTTTACTGTAGGATTGAACGCATGATTTGAGTCACAAATGACTACGGGTCAGAGTGCTTAGGTGATTAAATCGTATGGCCCCTTACTGCCCATATGACCAGCGCCAAATGTATTTCATTCACAATTATGCATACATTTATAGATTCTACGTTCCTCCGCGGAAACTGATATTCCATGAAGTGTCAAACAACTTAACTGGACACAATTTTCCATTTGACAACTTTCCAATTGACAACACCGATGTCCTCACTCATTCACCCACCAGCACACTTAACCGCCCATGTCGCTACTTACCGTACCACAAGTTTAGGACTTACTGTGCTAAATGAATCGAGATGGGTGTGGCACACGTGCCACATGGTGTGGTTCACTTCCGGTTATCTAGAGTTCAGTTCAATTATCTAGTTTAGACCTGCAGAGAGTAATTACGTTTAGACATATATTGAAATAGTTGGTACCATACAATCTGCATTGATTTCAACACGTGAAAAGATACATTGTAGTGGTGGGTAAGGAAGTGTAGTTTTTTTTTTATCAAGGTTGTCAAGAATAGTTTACTTCAAATAGCCTTCATATAGAGCCTTGGTCAAAGAAAAAAAGAAAAAGGTCAGATTTCTTGATTCAATAATGTGACAAAATTGTAAATGCTTTTCTATACATGATGCCTTTATTGTTTCACTCATTAAAAATGTCATATTGATGGGTGGAAACGAACGGGGTTGTTTGCACTATTGATACTAAGGTGATTGAATGATGATTGATCTAAAAAGTCTAAACCAAGACCAACAGGCGCCTCCCTGAGCCAATGAGATATATATACCCGGTATCTGTCTGCATGGTGGCGGGAGGTCTCCGCACTCGTACTGTGACAGCTTCTACTACATAAAACACTCCAAAACATTCATGTCTTTGTGTGAATCCTCTACCTACATGTGTCTGACCCGTATTTCCTATTTCTATCTTATCTGGAATGTGATATAGCAGTCATGCTGGGCAGCCACCAGCCAACTGTAGGTGAGCCGAATAGCGCCTCATCTGAATAGGATATTGGTTCGCTTAATCGCATGCGTTTGATTCGCGACCGGATCTGACGCAGAAGGGGGGTGACCCTGCTTTTTAAATAGGCCAATCCCCGGTACTAGTGCCAGCACTGCTTACAATATTAGAAAGCTTCCCTACCTTAATACATGTATGTTATAGATCATATGAATTTATATCATCTAGGACGTGGGGTACCTAATCATCCAGTTACCATCCCGTAGACATAATTGATGTAGCTAATTTTGGTTATTTAGTTTAAAGATAGTATTTCACCTGGAAGCAATCAAATTTCTCTTTTCATGTTGTACATACTCAAAAGGATATTGCATAGGTATCTGGAAAGTCTTTAAATCCTGTGATATTCGCCAATATCTCTAAATACATGAAAATGGACCGAATTCATTCAGAATGAGTTACTGTCTACTAGACTTAAATGCCCTGACCATGTTAAACCACATTGGCCAGTGGTACCAGCCCAAATGGCACCCATGTACTCATGATTGGGTGTGCAAACTAACCTTGATAGCCTGTTCAATCCACTCATGGCTGCATTGCAAGGACCATATTAAAGACCAAATGTGTGTACATTTTAGCCATAGACTGATCCAGACTGGGTACCTGAGTATACATGTATTAAAACTGGCAGCTTTGCTCCCTAATCACAGGTATCTTTTTATCACACTCCAATATGCCATAAAGGCAGGATTAGCTATGCCAAATAATAGAAAAAACAGGTAAGGGAAGTGTATGGACAAACAGCGTTATAGTAGTGTTATCTGGGCTGCATTAGGTGCAATACTATCTTTAATATCATCTGCAAATGGGTTGATTGCACAATTTATTCCTACATTTATGGTTTCAAATCCTTCCAACAATGGGGGTGCATTTAATATATTTCAATTGTTTGGTCCATTTTAGTTTTGGTTGAAATCAGTCTATCGGTCATTGGCGTCTAACTCTGTGTGTTATCGGCACTATCAGCAGGTGAGGCCAGGTGAGGTGTTCACCTGGTGTTCACCTGTAGAAACTATCTCCTCCTACACCTACACCTACAGCTAGATGAGCTCACCCAGCTGCCAGTGTCCACCTTCCAACACTGACCCACTCTAGTCCTGCCTCTACAGGAATAACCGCACAGGGACACACAGGTTCATGTCTCTCTCTACAAACTGGCCATGTTTGAAGTGTTTCATGTTGGTGAATAGACGTGAGCGCACACAGGAGTTAGCACAGACCTGTGGCTCCCCCTGTGGTTGTCCTGGCAGGTTACCGGTGCACCAGATTAGCACCACACTAGTCTCCTCTAGGCCATGGAGGAGAGGCACAAGTAGGCACCATACTGCACCGGCACACCAGGATGCAGTGTCCAGCGTGTAATACTTTTCTAGGCAGAGTTTTTTTAATGTGTGTGCGCTAAAACAGCGGCACTCCTCTGGTTTCAGTTTGTGGTATTACCGGGGTTGTAACCTACCGAACACAGTGCTTTATGTTAGCATTCCCCAGGGAAAGAGGGATCTTACAAATAGTTACCGCGTATTAAATGTGTTCAAATCTATCATATATGCCGGACAAATGTATGCCAAATTAAAAGCAAACGTTAATTTCCTACACATAAATGCTTTGGTCTAGATTTGATGAACCACAGCTGCAAAGGAATGATGATGTGTCTTACTAAGATCCTGTTCTACCCTCTCACCCACCGCCAAGCCATGTCCTACATTGCCAACAGACCCCCAACTTTGATGTACACTTCAGGTTCATTTTCATGATTATTATAGATCTGCTTTGATTAATGCTGTCAATCTATGCTATCTGATTTCTATGTTCACGTATGGTCAAACACTACCAAATCCTTGCTTTATGCAAAGAAACTCATTCTTAATTCTAAATCAAAGGTTGAATATGTAGCCATATCCTATGTTCACCTCTCAAGTGGAAACTGCCATCGGACATCAGCAACGTGTTTATTTTGTCGGAATTTCTCAAGTTAATCACCTCCGGGACAGGATGAGTGATTAAGAACAGGACGTTTTTATAAATGTCAAACTATTTTTACAGAATTATGTTGACACATACACATGCCCTTGTTCTAAAAGAGTCGCCAGTAAAGGCAAATTCATCACAACGCGAAAAGTTCCCTGTTAGATCCGTAAAGAATTAATACAGGCAAACATAGGGGTGTGTCGAGCCCTTCTTTCCCTGGAGAAGACACAGGATCTGAATATATTGAATAGACCTGATATTTAAGTTTAAACCAATCAAAGCATCTGAGAGTGTATGGGCTGCACGCCACTTTTAAAATGTCTAGGTTGAACACTATAATATCTGTAGAGTTTTTAGGCAAAAAAAGACAGGGTCGATGGGTCGATTTTTAAAAATAATTCCTTTTTTATATAGGAGAGGAATATCTCCCTTTTCTCATAACTTCAGTAAAAAAAGTAAAAAATTCATTTCTTTTTTTAAATTATACGCACATCGACACATTTCTTTAACTCATATTTAGCATAAGACTTCCTCAGAGTCCAGCCGCGGTATGGCATATTTAATACATGAGAATCAGGCAATAATCGACAAAGTAAAGGCATAAAACACAATGTACCTTGCTCCATGCTGTAACCTAAGGGGACACTGCAGTACTACGGTAGTTTCAGTTTTCTGGAGGACATAAATATGTTTGCATATATCACACATTATGTTAATTAGGGTAATGTAAATCACACACCTCTTGTTCATTGAGTTTATCTCGGTACTCTTTAGATAGTGAATTGGTGTGCAGCTCGGAGGAGTGTAGCTTGTCTGTGAGCTCCTCGTTGATCTTCTTAACCCTCTCCAGCTGTAAAAAGGTGAGCAGCTCTTTGAGTTATTTGTAACATGTCGGTATGTATATATCAATGCAAATCTTAAATTCTTAGTTATCGATATACATGAGCACATTTGACTTCTTCCACTACTCTACTCTAGTTGTTATGATAGAATACAGATGACAAAATAGTTCACTGCTAATTTCCTTTTTTTGTTTAAATAACTCTCTACAAAAGGTCCATGAAGACCTAACACAAGACTACATCAAGTCTGACAGGGTCCTAAAGCTCAATGAAATGACTAAATGCGCTTTTAATCCCCTGATTAAGCCTACTGAGGTCAGAGGTTACAGTGGCCAAGTTACTCTTAAACCATAGCAACCATTCCATTGTAAGGGATATAACACAGCAGAAGACACCTACCTCGGCCCTGGCGGCATGGTACTGACTCTCTGTGTCCAGAAGGCGGCCCTTCGCAACTCGCAGCTCCGTGGCATGGTCTGTCAAAGAAAGCATACAGATGAATATCGAATTGACAGTTTATACTTTCTACACATTCCTTATACATACGATATCCATCATTTAATGATATTATATATCCTGTGTGTATTAGATGTTATGTTCTTCCAGCGATTTAAATTATGGCACCAGACCCTAAATTCGACACCACGTCGGACATGGGCATATTTGGGACTTAGTGCCAAACTATAGAAGGAATAAAAAGATAGTGACATGGGAGATGGTGATAAAGCGACAACTACATGAGACTCGAGCTTTTCTTAAAAGGCTAAGACATAGGACTAGAGCTATTCTTAAAATTGAGTTGGGCACCCCCCACCCCCCCCCCCCCCAAAAAAAGTTTCGTATTCAAACGGCAAATACAATTCCTACATTAAACTCATATTCGCAATACCTTTTCTTCCCTTTTAATCATTTCGCTTCAACTTACATTTCAAACATATCGTTTATCTTCAATGTTAAATGACAAAGCAAAAAAAACACCCCTTTCCGCAGATAATACATATGGCATATTCTTTTACTGGATCTCTTTTACTTCAATGATTACAACATAAATGAATGACCTGGCATAGGGGAGGTATCGGTGTTAGGTGGCGGGGAGGGGAGTTACGTTATCTCAGGTAACATGAATCACAAATCCGGTTCTGATATTATTATCATTACAAATGTACCACCAAGGCTACACACAGTAGCCAGGTAACCCAGAATTCTGCTAGTACCTAAATGAACCCCACCCCTACCACCAGCATCCAGCACCCAGCTTTAGGTGCCTGGGCTGCCTCAGTACGGCCACCTGGTGCCCAGCTGGTGCGGGGCGTGCTGTCACGCTGACCGTCGTGTGACTGCCGGCAATAGGCGCCCTCACCTGGCCCGACCCCAGACCCGAGAAGCTGACAGAGAACACATCTAAGGCCACTCAAAAAACAAAGTTGTTTCTCATCACCAAGGTCTGAGAGATATGACGAGGGAGGACAATATTTGACCACTTTTTAACACATTTTTCATTAAAAATCTAAAAAGAAAAAGAGTATTTTTTTTCCAAATGACGATTTTTATGAGGCGCGCGGTGATGAGAAACAATTTTTTTTTGAGTGGCCTAATCCTAATGTAGACAGCTCCCACACAGACACTAGTACATGGCAGGGAGGATCATGCTAAATGATGGCTATTGATGGCTGTATTCGTAAGACCACATGCAGAAGTTACGGGGAAAAACGGATCATATAGGGTAGATTCACCACTTTCGGACGCTCGTTGGCAGTGGCATTGTGACTCTTTTTCTCTGGGCTACAGTTCCGTTAATATGTCACTTAGAGCTATCATTAGGATATTTATGGAGAGGGGGGTTTTGGGACTTTATCACCAATAAGAGAATTATTGCATTATGTATACATTGGAATGATATATTTATCATCAAAGTTAGGGAATTTTAACACTGAATTTCACCTGAAGTCGGACACTTTGGATTTCTATTATTTTTATTGAGTAATAGTAAGTGATCTGTCTTACTAGCATAGCAGACATACAGTCACTTATCCAGCCTTTAGATATTATCAAAGATATCCAACATAACATACTTTGGAATATTTTTTATTCACTATTGAACATACCAAATGTAAAATTTCTATATCTACTTCCCTTATACTGATATAATTTGGTATTTATCATCCCATGAAATCTGAGAATATATTTTGAGTGATATAGATTTGATAATATATGCTGCAATATCAATAGCCTTGCCTCATCTATATCTTAGGGGGGAAGAAAAATGCAGGGTAGTGTTTTGTCCGACTCAGGGTGTAATTACATTGCATCTTTGGAAGGTATCTAAATAATTGTTTCTGATTCTAATTACATATGTTTCTGCTATTATGTTTGCCAGAATACATATAACTTTTCCTCCAGCTCACAATATATCACCTAGGTGTAGGTAAAACATCAGGATTTAGTGTGAAAGCAGTCCTGTCCGACTTAAGGTACCATGAAATATTACAAATCAGACATATGCTTCTCACCATGAAACAGGCCCACTTGAGGACCTGCATATACACAGATAGCATTAGAATAAAGACATGCCCTTTCCTTTGTTGGTAAGAAGAACACTTAGATTTGACCGTGGTACCTACGCAAAGATCAAAATATTTGGGATAAATAATGCTTTTTAATCCTAAAGGTGTCCGACATAAGGTGGGTGTCCGTCTTTGGGTGAATCTACCCTAAACTGCATATGTGTATCATCTTTCTCTCTCCCCCCCCCCCCCCCCCCGTTTAAAATTCTTATTGTTGAAACATGCTGATGGGTTGGGTTGGGGGCCTGGATGGGCGGGGGGAGCATGTTGCATGTCAAATTTATGACCATGTCATGTCACTTAAAATCATTATGCCCAATGTCGCCTCTAAGAACCACTCATGTCCTATGTCGAATTTAAGAAATACTCTATGTCATGTCACTTCTTTTTAGCCATCTAGCTATTGGTTTTAGCCATCTACCCTATTGGGCTATGTAACTGTAAAGTGACTCTCCTTGGTTCGGTCGAAGATCGTATGCTCTGCTTTCAAATAACTATTTAACATTCATTTTTTAGATCATTGAGGCTTGACCTGCGTCTCAGACTTGTGTGAAACACTTTGTTATTAAATAGAGGAAAGATGGATTGTGTGATCTACATCACAAGTGACCCAGGGCTTTTCGGAAGATGTATAATATTCCAGTATATTGAAATATTTATCCAATATAATGTTTCAATGAAAGTTGGGAAACTGAAATATATTTCTCAGGGTAAGCTGGATCTGTAGCTTATCATGTACTTAGATATAGTACTCCCTTATAATCATTCATTGGTCAATTCTGGCATCAGAAATGAATTCCTTGTTAAAAGGTACCCTCAAGTCGTGTGTCATACATGTATGTTATTCCATCTCAGGCCAGCAGGTGGGTATGGGTGAGCAGGTGGGCGTGGGAGAGAAGGTGGGTGTGGGTGAGCAGGTGGGTGTGGTTGAGCAGGTGGGTGAGGACGACAGTCGCCGGCTGTGGGCATCTGCCGTCTTCCACCCGTGTTGAAAAGCAAGTCACAGACCCACGCCAACAGAGAATCTGAAGGGGGGGGGGGGGTCACTGCTATTTGCCATAATTCTGACTATGGTGATGCAGAGGGGGGTTACTTGGCATTTTTTGGTTGAAATTTACATCCCTGTCAAAAATTGAGTCATTCGGACCATAAACAGCTAAGATATACCTTGTGTACTTCTTGAGTTTCAATTTAGTATATTTAAACAACATCAGGGAAAGCGGGAGCCTACCCAAGGATGCATTTCGTTTGCTCACTCCCTATCCTACTCTCTGCTTTCAACTGAAGCAAACTACAGACCTAACATCTGGCAGGAGAGTGATATGTGACGACACTACCGACCCTATTTGCGGTATGCTGAGGCATTCCCACAGTGCAGTCTACTAGGTCAGACGGACGCTGTCTGCAGTTTTCCCGCGCCACTCTCGCCGGCAGCGAAGCTGCTGGTTCAAGATAATAACAGAGGGGATCGTAAAAAAAGGTCTTACGAAAAGTGTCCCATTGACCTTTTTTTGTTACAATTCTTCAATTAAATATTTCAGTGTGTTGCAATGCAACATTGATCACATTGATGCATGTAATTTGTACCTGAGTGTTCAATCTTTTACTTTTTAATGTTTTTGCATGAATTTGGTTGGTGTCAGTGTCTTTGTGCACTAGCATTAACCTTCATATTCTTGTTAAAAGCGTCTCACATTTTGGTCTCACCTCCTCTAAACCATTGCAGGTATAGGAAGTCTGTGTGAACGTGCATCTTTTAAAGTCAGGTTTCAAGGTCACTGGCCTATCTTCAGCATTAGTTCACACAGACTCCGTTTTCGGGTTGTTTTTGACATTTTTTGAGGGTCTTTTTTCATGGGGAAATTTGTTGTTGTTGACATTTTGAAAAAAAGAGGGGGACACAGATTGTTCCACAGTAGAACTTAAGCTTTATTTTGAACAGAAAAACTAAAAAACAAAGGCAGGGCAAACGTTCAAAGTCAGCTGACCAAACTACGTTTTTTGTAGGAAAACCGTCTCACAGAGACCCAGGGTACCCCTGGGTCAATAAGATAGGACACGTGGATTGCGTGAAGACCTGTTGATCCTCTCGGACTCACATTCAGCCCCCGATCCAGCCACCCACATCGATATTATATCACACTATAGTACAGGAGTGGTCATGGTTCGAAGGGTCTGAGCAACTATGATACCGGTAAATACGTGTATAAAAATTACACATACTAGATACAATTTCTTTAGAAAAGGTGATCTCTATAGATGCCATATTACAGTTTACACAAAGTTCTAGATGACTGGAGCATTGAATGAAATCTCAGAGACAGAGAGGGGGGGGGGGGACAAGACTTCGATATGCTCTAGGTTTGTGATCATTTTTGTCTCGAGACAAGAAAAGAGTGCTCGTGTGGGGCACTCATTCTCTACTAGTACGTGACGATACCTGTATGTATGGTAGAGTGTCGCCAGTACCAGAGAGTGCCTGATGCATATAATAAATCTAAAACTGTGAAAGTGGACCGTGCACCTGGGGAAGTGGCTGCAGTGTATGGATCCCCCCACCCCCACCCTTGTCCCCCCCCTCCCCGATACGGCTTATCTCCGGGCAGGTATCAGGGCGGCGGCCGGGCGGTGATTAATAACGCGAGACCAGGGCCCACATGCTGTTTGCTCTCTGTCAGCGTCGCCCGGCCAGGACGGCCGAGGTGAGAGCTTATCAAATTTAAACAACATGCTGTGTGCAATTAGAAACGACGAGAAACGCCTTCAAGAAGTCGTGTAAAAGAAAATAATAATAGACAAAAAGAAAGTTGATAAAAAAACAGGTTATCTGGGCCTACGGATAAGGGACCAGCACACCTGAGATCGTTAGTTGTATGTGCGTGTGTGTGTATGGGGGGGGGGGGGGGGGGGGCAGGTAGAGATTGTGTGTGTGTGTGTGTGGTTGGGGGGGGGGGGGTGATGCTAACGGCCCAGGTGTGGAACCTTGACTATGAGCCTGATTAATGCCACACCTTGGAAGAGGTGCAAACACTTCAAGTTACCATACCAACCCAGGATGAAGGGCTTACTTATCACTGAAGGGGAACAGTAACACTACAGGTACAACCTCCACATGGATGGAGCAGGTCCACTGTAGCAGTGGATAAGGGAACTGTAATATGGCTACCGGTAGTCTATCTTGCTGCTCCACACAGACTAGCGGCTGATTCCCAGATCTTGTAAGGCGCTAGACTGTGGGAACCAACCAGGAAACCAGTACCACCACCAGGGGACAAGATGGCGGCCTAGGCCATTTGATGAGTTGATGTGAACTGCGTGGTCTGGGTTACCACCGTAAATTCTTGCGTAGAAGCCGCGGCTTGTACGCGAGTCAGACTCAGCTTTAATTTGATACCAAACATGCTTATATTGGGTGCGGTTTATACGCGAGTTTTAGTAGTATACTACAGCACCAAATTTGCTAAAATCAGATGCCCTGTTCGGATTATAGGATTCTCCAAAATTTAATAGGGGGTGGTGGTGGTGGGGGGGGGGGGAGGCTGCTTAAACGCGAGAATTTACGCTAGTCTTTATGAAGTGTTGGGGAGAACTAAGCTAATACTGCATCTGTACCATTATAGAGACCAGAAGCAGACCATAATTATCATTTATGATAATTTTTGTCAAATACCCAAGCAGAGTTCTGACCTTTCCTCTGAGAGCAAAGAGATAAAGTCAGTGGCAGGAGAGGAGGTCGGGCGGGGGGTAGGCGGGGATCGGGATAAAAAGCGAAATATTGTTATTTAGGATTTTTCAGTTTTGGACGCCTCCAAACAGGAGAGTTGGCAAAAATACAGTGGCCAGTGTTAGAGAGTTGTTGATGATGGTCGGTGGACGGCAGTCCCCTGACAAAGCCAATTAACCGGCACACGGCTAGTAATTAACGGCATTTTACATTCAATTCCCACAGCTGCCATTTTAAGGTGCACAGGAGAAGGTTGAAAGAACTCTGGCACACCGACCATCTCCTCAGAAAGGCACTGAAAACCTGGCCTCAGTCCGACGACGTGCACAGTGATCCACAGGCATGCTGCTAGCCTGCCCACCCTACCACCCAACTACCCCAACCCGCGCCTCCAGCCTCAACCTCCCCAGGACCTGGTATAACATTGTAGAAGCACATATTGAGTTCTAATCAATTCAATATATGATACTCACTGACTTTTTTTTTTTTAATTTTCAAACCAAATTTCATGTCTGATACCTCTTGGTGTTGATACTCCCTACAATAAACATCCATATTTTTTGTGTTTATCAACGCAATGAAAACCCAAGTCTGCCATGAGATATACTCAAAGTGCTTACATAAACCATTTTATCATCATCTTCCATGCTTCTATATTTCCGAAGAAAGAAATCAAGCATTCATGTCCTTAAAGCTATGTAGTCAAGACATGAAAGATGCTTAGAGTCTGATTTATTTCTGGTGTAACTTAACATTAGGCCAATGAAAAGAACAGATTGGTTTCCAGTTACCGGACCAGGTCCAGCAAATGTAGAAGTATTAAAATCTTGAATTTAAAATTTGAATAAAGGATAATTTTGAATATTTTAGCCCAAAGGGAGCCTACACAATTCGCCCATACTTCTCAAGAAAATCGACCTCCCAATGCTAGGTTTTTAGATCATGTTTAAACAGAAAACCGGCCCCTTTCCTCTTCAATTTGGCCTAATATAACCTACCGGTACACACACATGATTGGTGTTTTCTTCAGACTCACTGATAATAATGGTAATTACAAAAGCCAATTTAACTAACTCCAAAAATACATGCACGCCTATGCGGTATGCTGAGGCCTACTGGGGATACGTTCTATCAATAATAGTTTTCTTCTCCAACCGAGATAGCCGAAATATCACCAAGAGGTGCTGCCGCCTATGTACTAAACACTGAATCAAGGGACCAGTGCGACATTACGAAGTGTACAAGTGGTTATATTATGATAACATTTAATAACAGGGGGAAAGGATGGGTGTCAAAATAATTTTCAACTCAAAAGACCAGCACATGTGTCCAACGCTGCCAGAGGTGTCTTGCGACCAAAATTAAAGTCCGCTTCTTTCTATGTATCTCTCGACCCATTCCAATAGGCACTGTAGGTACTGTACGTCAGTGATGTGGTAATTAATGTTTAGCATGCAGCAGGTCGATTTTTGGACTCAAAAAACGGGAGTAAATATTACACTAGGATCAGTCACGTCCCTGTGAATGTATGCACCATTGTGGGGGGGGGGGGGGGGGGCTTGATGGATTGGCGGTGTTCTGCAGCCTCAGAAATTACCAGAGAGGCATAAAGCAAGAACATGCACAAATATTACGCTATACTAATACAGTAGCTTCAACCTCGACCTAACTGAGGGCGCCACAGGCTATGTGTAAAGTATAGAGAAAAGCCAGAGAGACAAGCAGAGAACTGTTTGCTGGCGGTCCCTAGTGGCAGTTGACAGAAATGACATTCTGGTGGGAAAATCATAACTCAATGAACAAATGAGAGTGTCAGTTTTCTCTTTAAATGATACAACGCTCAAAGAATGTGAAGAGGTCAAATACCTGGGCCATATTATTCTAATACCTTCATGCATGCTCAAGGCAAAATGATTGCAGGGAAGTTTACATGTGCAGTATGGAGGTAAAGATCCAACTGTTTAGAGCCTACTGTAATCTTTGTACACAGCTCAGCTATGGTGCAAATATAACAGGGCTTTGATACAGAGGCTAACTGTGGCATACAATGACGCCCTGCAAATGTTGCTCGGAATACCAAGATATTCTAGTGCTGGAGAAACCTTTGCTGTTTGTGGTCTTCCAACATGTGGTGCTACAATTAGAAGATTAGTTTACAGCTTAACATGTCGACCGACATTTAAAAAAAAAATAGGGTTATTGACACATCTCATGTAATTTACATGCTCCTTTTATTTTATCCAAAGCGTTTTATTGGGTTTATCATTGGATTCAGCGCATTGTCGTTGTGCCTCCAAACAGACTTTTCTTTTTGTAGGGATCTTGAAGGAGAACAACTCAGTCTGACCTGCCGGTCTATATACATGTATAAAGAAATGCTACAGATCCATGGGCTATAATAACCATATATATTTGCTATTGGCGGTATAAAAATGATTAGATGAGATATGGGGAGGTCGTCATATAAAACGGTTACACATAATGGGGGACGAGTGCATCTAATATTGCGCTACTTAAATGAAACAAGTATTATAGTTTCTCTTTATCGAGACTTTAAAGTTATGTTTAAAGGATGTCATGGGATAAAGAAGATTATATACAATTGAATACAGTTATATCAAATCAATGACATTTGTTGTTTTGTTTATACACGTATGGGCCTGTTTATCAGGTCATTTCTTGGAGACATACGAGGGGCACCCTACTCTCGTGACGAGATTTGTTCTTGTATAGTCTTTGTAGACATGTCATATACAAAATATACAATTACAGTTTGATGCCATAATCAATAGGATGCAGACGGAATGAATATTTCTATCAGAGCCATGTGGCTTAATCAGCGGTTGTCTCTAGACATGACAAATGTTTGTGTAGGCTGAGGGTCCTTTTAAGGCAATGATACCATATATAGGATAATAGGAGCGGATCCTCATTGTTCATAACTTTATCATTTATATAGATAGCATCAGGTGTCATTTACATTTAAATGATTGTATATATGGGAGAAAAATGGGCAATGCCTATTTCCTCAAATTTAATTTGTGGATATATACGGGACTAGCGCATTAGGCTATGGGGGCCGCCATCTTGGCTCAGAGCAATGCATTGTGGTTTGGCCCCCGACACCAAAGCAGTGCATCATGGGAGAATTTCTTATCAGCACCTTTGTTCTAGGTGTGAGGAGAGGGGATTAGCCTGATAAGGAGATGGAGTTTAGCCCCCGACTACCTGAAGTACCAGGATGTGCTAGTCCCGTATATAGACCAGTAGACCTTTTTCAATATTTCTGTGTACATCGGGAGGTAAGGTATACACAACTGTCATTGAGACACTTCCAAGACTGAACTCAGAGGAATTTCTCGACACCCCTTTTTAGCGGAAAAGCCCGCACGTTACTATAGCTCAAAGCGGTTGGCCGCGCTTAATTTCAACCTGCCTAGAGGGGGGGACTGAAAAAAAAATTCAACCCATCTCACGGGCAGGGGGGGGGGGGAAACCAAAAAAATTCTGACCCGCTGTGCGAAAATACACCGACCCCGCCTGTTGTTAAAAAATGACCACCCAATAAGTCCCTGAAAAATGACCGCAAAAATTTACCCCTCTGTCTCTAGAGAATTAGAATAATTTCACCGGTACCAGTTTAAGCCTGGTGATGGAAACGTACTTTATTACATGGTAAATACATGTACAAGAAATTATAATATAGCTTGCAGTGCAACCATTTATATAATATTCCATATATCGTAAATCCTCGTGTATAAGCCACACCCCGAGTTTTGGCCGATCCTATAAGCCGCACTGGCCATCTGATTATGGTGGAATTAATGCTGTACTATAATAGCAAAAATCTTGTATAAGCCGCACCCTGACACTGGGCCAATCCTATAAGCCGCATTGGCGATCCAACTCTCGTAGGCCTATAAGCGGCGGCTTATACACGAGAAATTGCGGGTAATCAAAAAACTCTTTTCTGAATTAAAAAAAAAACATCTTGTGGGGACGCGCATTTAGATATTACATGTATAATATGTATATTCACCATATCTAATAGGCATATGATACATAGGCCTACACTGGAGGTGAACACCAAAAAACACGCCAATAATTGAATAAAGGAAAGAGATGTGTCTCAAAAACAAAAAACTAACTTAACCCTTTAGGAACAGCATGTCTCTAAAAGATGGCATTTGTCATCAGAATACACCAATGCCGCGACGAGTAACTTGCCTGTGCTGCATTGGTGTGCCCCGGTGAGTAACTGGCCAGTGCTGCATTGCCATTGGTGCATCTCACCAAGCCTTGAGGCCACCGCAGATGGGCCCGATTCGATTGGTACCTAGGCAGATAGGGTGTGTTTGTGGGGTCATCCTCCTGATCGAGTCGGGACGATCGAACATGTTCGACATTGCCTGACTCAATCGGACGATTGAGTCCGCCGATCGGATTGATCCCATCTTCGGTAGCCTTTAGCCTTTAGGGTGTGTCGCAACTTCATACGGTCAGCTAGCTAGCAGGCCAGCCAAGCATACTATACTTGGCAGGTGACAGATCCCCATGTTTTGATTGGGGGTGAACTAGAAGTCCTCATTGCAGACAAAGTAAAAGGTTTATAGTACTGGTATACTAACATCTAAATTCTAATACACAAACAAGCACATATATAGACTATGTAAGTTAATATGGAAAGCTAAGTGTGCATGGGGGGCCTCCACTGGCCCTATAGTAGATCTATATTAGATCTATATAGGCCTACTACCGGTATATTATAGGGCCAGCCCAGTGGAGGTCCCCCATGCATATCTTTATACACTTAGCATTACATATTAACTTACATATATGTGCTTGTTTGTGTAGATGCTAGTATACCAGTGGTTTAAAAGACACACCAGACTCGGCCAGGGACATTGCACACTAGCCTAGGCCAGGGAAATTGCAGGAAAGCTTAAATTCAATTAAGGGGGTGTGGCACAACAAGGTTGAAGTTGAAGGTGGTTGTAAACATGACGTGATAACAGTGATTTATGGATGGCCCCTTACCATGCTTTAAGTTACTGTCTTACTAGAATAAGTTTCGACCTAGGAGTAGGACTAAAGATGAGAGGGGTCAGTGCAGTGGGTCAGACCTGACCACACACACTGACAGGGACACAGTCACAGACACAGTCACAGAGTCGACAGTGGTGTCACTCAGTTTAAAAATAGTGACACACTGCAGAGCGGTTGGCCTCTCTCGTCTCAGTGCTGTGCAAGTGACAGTTTACCTTACCACAGCCTCCAGACTGCACGCTTATCCAGAGAGGCGCGTATTCAAACAATCGAGATGTGTTAGCATCAAGCGTGTGTGTCAACAGAAATCATTGCTTTGAATGAATGAAAGAAAATCAGGAAAACAACACAATATTTACATACCGTCAACCTCCTCCGTGCCTTCCGTCAGGACCTCCTTGGTGAAATTGGATATCTGTCCCGTGATCTGAGACAGGCCAGACCCCAACCACGACATATTGGTTTGATTTGAGGACATTCACACTTCAGAAAAGTCCATACGCTATAATTTGTAGTCTGTTCAGCAGCATATGTCACTAAAAGAAATCTCTCTCTGCCACGAAGCGGATGCCAACTCGACGGCCGCCATGTTTGTGTATTAAATTCTTAATGAGCATGCGCACCACTATTTCTACACATGTGAACACTAGATGGCGCCACCATACGGTGCAGCAAATGCAAGACCTTATCCCGCGGATTGACTGGCCCCGTTAGATCATATTATGTAATGTAGTCTGCGCTCGCGCCGGGCGGGGACGCCCGGGGGGTAGGGGGGGGGGGGGGGGGCTGGTGGTGGTATGAGGGGTAGTGAGGGGGGGGGGTAGGGGGTAGGTGGGGGGGGGGGCATAGTGACATGGGACATTTATTAAAATTGACAGGGCAACATTAGTATAGCCTGCAATACCCACACTAGCGTTGTGGGTTTGGGATCCAAGTGTCAAGAAAGCTTTGGAAATGTGGTACCATTTGCGAGGTGACTTTGCTTCGCATTCCCCTGAGTTTAATATGAAACAATAAGACTCATAAATTAATGAGTAACATCTTATAAATCTTAACTATAATTGATTCATAAATTGAATTATGGATGTTATTTCATTTCCACACATTGAGGCACTTTGATGGAGGTAATCTGTATAGAGACAAACGATCTAGAGCCTCTTAGACCCCCTGTTGATTGGTCTAGACATGACTATAATTACTAATTTGTACATTTCACCTCTTCCAATTAAGGTCCCGAATAGCATAACAGCCACTCATACCCTCCTTGATTGGGTGGAGAAATCTACATGAATGGTTGACACAAGGACAATCAATAGAAAACTGACCCTTCTGTCCGTAACTCTCAGACAGCCCCAGGCCCCATCTGAGAGTTACAGCCGTAACTAGGCAACATGGGACATTTCTTAAGGGGCCATCCATTAATTACATACGCATCAAGGGGGTGGAGGGGCAAATGCGTACAGATGCATACAGGGGGGATGGGTTGGGGGGGTCTAGGCTCATTTTGGCATACACAATGTGTACGCTTAAGGGCCGATTTTCTGGTCACTTTAGACTAAAAACAACCAAATTTTGAGAATTTTCTTGGAGAACTCTCTCATACATCCATAACCTAAATTTGTGAGTGCTGAGCTATTTATCACTGGCTGGATGGGGGCTTAGTCGACAGTGGGCAAATATTTTTCCGCCCCCCTCCCCCAACCAATATGATCTGCTTTTGCAAACTGATCCCCCCCCCCCCTCAAAAAAAGAGAAAAAGAATCGCATGCACACAGGTGTATTGATGCATGGTCGCAAGTATTTTCACCCCCCCCCCAACTCCCGATCATGGAGTCTTATGTTGGGGGGGGGGGGGTATCAATACCATGGGGGGGGGGGGGGGTCTAGGTGGGGAGGGTCGGAAAAAAAGTTTCTGTATACTACTTAGAAAATAAACATACAAAAAAGATGTTGGTCTATAGCCACTGTTCCAGGTATATAGGCTTTGAGGGAGGTCCCCAGGACTTGGTCTCAAGTCCCCGGGACTTGACATCAAGTCCTGGCAGTCCTTGGGACCTACACATGGTATTTTCTACTTACTTGTAGCCTACTTCCCAGTTCCAAATGCATGGGACATGGCTTCACCTCATTGGGGCTTGTGACATGGGACGTGGGTACCCAGGTATCTCACAATATTGACAGGGTGACATGGGAATTACTTGGTACCAAGATACCATAGATAAGTCTTAGGGACGTATGGCCAAGTCCCCATCTCAAGTCCTTGGGACTTGACATCAAGTCCTCGGGACCTACCCATGGTATTTTCTACTTACTTGTAGCCTACTTCTCATTTCGAAGTCCACGGGACTTGGCTTCAAGCCCCCGGGACTTGGCTACACCCCATTGGGACTTGGTCTCAAGGAACTGGTTCTCAGGACTTGGTATCAAGTCCGAATGACTAAACATTTGGTATATGAGATAGTCGTGAACTTAAATTCAGAAGACCTACCTTGCAGATACCAAGTCTTAGGGACGTATGGCCAATCAGCAGGTGGCAGCTAACCAGTATTCCCTGGGCAGTTTGGTACACTGGACCGTATTGCTATTTAGCATACACTCACAGACAGGTTGTTGCAGCGTAGTGCTAAAGTGAGATGCATGAGTCAATGTACATAAATGTACTTGTCAATGTAATTACAACTAATTTGTGATCATTTTTACAAATCAGTGAAATATACTATTGATGTAAGTTAATAGATAGATATCCCATCAAAAGGCCTGTGGATGCACCAGGTTGATGCTGTGTTGCATTTAAGAGAAAAAAGGAGTTAAACTGTGTATCTCTGCCCAGCCCCCTCCCTTCCTGTACTACACTGTAGCTGTACTACTACTAGATGTCACAGGTACGTGTGTGACTGTGAGTGTCCACTGCCCCAGGTACCCTCCCCCCCCTCCCAGCTTTCACACTCAGCAGCCTTGTACATGAGGGGCAGGGCGTCATGCTATACCGCTACGTTATATGTAGAGACAGTGTATGTGCTAATAATGCCATGGACCATACCTGGCTCAGTCTCACGACTTTGCAACAATTGGATCGTCTTTGACCGGGTGACGTCTTTGAACGGGTGACATCTTTGACCGGGAAAAGTTATTATAGCATAAATTAGACTCAGTTCTCAGCTATAAATTCCATATTTTTGTCAAATTGGCTCATATAATTGATTAAAATAACATGTTTTAAAAAAATAATTCGATGCTACCTATGGTAGGCCTATTCCGGATTCCATAAAGAAAAAACTGAAACTAGAGATCTTGATCTAATTTTGCAAAAATCAGTTTATAAGCTTCTGGGAATTAAAAATCTATGTATGATCCAGAGGACTGGCTGATTTGGAAAACCGGCCGCTTTTATTCAAAACAGAGGTGGCCGAAATATCGAGACCTCACTGTATAAGCCTAGAGGTACTCTGAGCATACCACTCTGGGACTACTCTACCACATAGGCCTACAGAGGCCACTCATTAAGGCTGGACGGAAAGGGCCTGGACAGATGTATAAGTGTTTAATATCTGGGAGTGACGATTGATCAGGTATTAAATTTTTAATATGCAAGCAGAGGTAGCCTGTAAGAAAATGATTCACAAATCATATTTATTGGCAAATTTAAATGATTTTATGGAAACCAAAACACTGCTAGACATATACAAAACTATGGTCCTCCCACATGCAGACTATGGCGATGTATTTTATGATGTGGCCAACAAAAGCATTCTGGATAAATGCAAACGGTGGAAAATAAGGCTTTACGTAAGTGTTTGAAGGTCAATCTGTACCCTACTGTTCTAACTCACCAAGAAGCCAAATTGTCAAAGCTTAAACCTAGGAGAGTAATGCACCTACAAAACTTTATGTATAAGCAGCAAGAAAATCCAGATATTGTTAATGATAGACCAATTTTTACAAGAGCTCATGACGCAACCCTTTGTAAAACATTTAAGCCAAAAAATGAAACGGCAAAGAAAAGTATCATGTACAGAGGGGCTTTGTCCTGGAATGGTCTTAAAACCCAGGTTAGGAATTTAGCTAACTATAATGATTTCAGATTGAATAGAAAAGGTGGCTAGAAAGCACAAACTACAACTTTGTAAATCTCGGGTAGGATAACCCCCCCCCCCCCCCGGGGGACACTTAGTATATTTTGCATACACAAGTGTCCGGCTGGCAAGGGTACTTTTTCAACAAAATTTCCCTAGGCAAGGGTCCACTTTTGAGAAGAATTTCCCTAGGCAAGGGTCAACTTTTGCAAAATCTCCCTAAGCAAGGGTCAACTTTTGCAATATTTCCTTAAGCAAGGGTCATTTTTGACCAAAATTCCTCTGAATCGACACCATTTTTACCAAAATCTCAGCTCATTTTCAATAGGCCTATACCCCAATTAAAAGGTCCATTTTTACCAAAATCTCCCTAAGCAAGGGTTCATTTTCTCCCAAATCTCTCTAAGCAGAAAATCATTTTGGCCAAAATCTCCGTATGAACTGGTTCATTTTGGAAATCTCCCTAAGCAAGGGTCAAGGGTTGCCAGGGGTCCAGCCGGACACCCCTGTCAAAAAGAAATTGAGTGCCCCCCCCCCGGGCCCCCCCCTCCCCCCTAAAAACCAAGAACAAAACAAGCATGTACCACGTTATTGGGGCAATAGGGAGTGTACATCTATTAACTACAGGGGTTTGGTGAGATTTTTTTACGCCCCCCCCCCCCCCTCGAGAGCGCGTAGAATGTTTTCTCCTATGCAGCGCCATATACATACCCGCCTCCACCCCGTCCCGCAGCCGCTGGGCGGCCCCGTATATACGGGAGAGAGGATACCCAGAGTGGCGGCGGCCATCTTGAATATGTCACCCGAGACTAGAGGAGACACCAGGTGGCAGCATGCTCGCCTTGTGGCGCCCTCTAGGGCTTGGAACGGCTTACAGTGCCTCAATTGGGTAAAGCCCTACACCCCCCCCCCCCCAAAAAAAAAAATCGCTCACTACGTCCTAGAGGCGCACAGAGGGCAGGGAAGGCGGAGGGGGGGGGGGTACCCTAGAAGGTGGCTATCAAAGATAAACCTCTCTCAATCTAATTTTATTTTACAATTCAATTCAATTCTTTATTTCAGACTCATTTCAAGTACAATGGTCCATAGTATATATAAATGGGTACATAGCATAACAATTATAAAAGACAGTAATATGTTATATAAAATCTATTCACTGGCATATTATTCACCAGCATGCCCCCCCCCCCCGCCCTAAACAACCGCTCAGGAAGCCCTGGTGGCTTGGGGGAAGGGGGGGGGGGGTATCCACGGCCCCTGAGAGTGTGGTAGAGGTGTAGGACTTCTGTTTGAAGTTTGGGCTCCAGGTAGGGGCGGGGGGGGGGTCGCGCACTTTCAAAGGGAGTGTCCCATACATCTTCCCCTCCAAATGACACCCCCCCCCCCACCTATATCCATCCACAGCCGGTCACCTAACCTGTTAATACAGCCTACCCTCCCCCAATTATTTTTATATCCCTGACATTATCTATTTCCTGTTATCTATATTTCACTCTAAATTTATGATTGTATTTTTAGAAGTATTATATTTATAAAAAGAGTTATGGGAGCATTTTCTGACAGTAGTAATGTTTCTAAATTTCTTTATTTGGATACAACGAAATTCGTTTATAACGAACTTTTTTCCTGGACTAAAGCACTTCGTTATAACGGAATTTTACTGTATTATATAAAATTTATTGTTATTTATTCAATAACGTGTATCTAGGTTTGCATTACAGTACGGATAAATTGTATAAATAATGTTAGAACAAAGTGTCTATGAGGGGAGTGTCCCACGACTTGTGCTGCCACCTCACGGCTCAAACCGGCATATGCTACTAGTGCCCCCTGGTGGGTGGCGGAGGAACGAGGGTATCCCTAGGGCGGTATAGACTCGGCCAGAAAGCTAGGAAGGGTTTAGGTGTCACCCGGAGCCGTCTTATCTTTCTGACTCGGCCCCCGTCTGCATCATCATCACCTGGTCGGCGTGGGGACACGGGTGGGCGGGTTTGACGGCGAGAGACTACCCCGCATAGCGCCTGCTCGGCGCGGCAGGCGAGGGACGCGTAGGGAGCGGCATGCGCGGCAGCCGTAGTCCTCGGGACTACAGTGCCCGCAGTAATCGCTCTGCTGCGTGGGGGCGGGCCAGTCCGCGCGTTAAGAGTAGCGGCAGCAAATTTGAGTCGCTTTGACTCAAGTTTGAGTGACTCTGAGTGAGTCCCTAACGCGTCTGTTTGCTTGAATATAGGCCTATGCCATGGTTATGACAAGGACAATGGTTTTTATTCTCTTAACCTACGGGAGATACAAGAGATGCATGGGTTTATACAAATATGGAACAGTGGCTAGGCCTAGCCTACAGCATGAGTTGATGAAGTAGGGTAAATGTGGGTAATATCGCGCACCTTGTGACGATATTACCCAAATCTTCCCCATCATTCTAGGCCACTGTCACTAAGAACAATTTTCATATGTTTTTTTTTTTAAATGATATAAAATTGAAAAAATGGAGAAAAAATTAAATCCCAATTGCAATCACATGTATGGTAGGCAGGGGGTTAAAAGACTGGCTAAATATTTGGGTTATATCGTCATAGTTTTGGTTATATCACTTATATCATTGGGTTATATCGTTTACCATTGAAAAACAGTGTATTCCACCATACTGGTTATATCGTGCACCTGTTTTCACACCAAAAGTGTGAAAACAGGGTTCTTTACCCTAATTGCTGTCACACCCGTATGGTGAAAGGTAGCATCCCCAAAATAACACATATTGTAGACAAGATACAAAGCTACCCTGTAGGACTTTTCTCTTTATTTCATTGTTATTTCTCTTTATTTTTTTTATTCTATGAAAAGTGAGCGATATAACAACATGCCTGAGCGATATAAGCTCTATGGGGATTAGTATAGAAACTGCTGATTTAGCAAGTATTAAAAATACCAATTATTAGGTGATTTTGTTCATCTCTGGTTCCTGACATACATGTATAGCACAGGTAAATGAAATGCATTAAAATTATATTAAATAAAAAATAGCAAACTAAAAAAAAAAAAAATTAATTAAAAGTTGAAAAATGTGCCTTTCAGGGGGGGTGCGCGATATTACCACATGCGCGATATTACCCACATTTACCCTAGAGCTAGAGGAAGATGATGGCTGTGGACCACTAAATTCGACATAGCGACATGGGCCTTTTTTGGCTTAGTGACATGCGACATGAGGAATATAAGAGATAGTGACATAGGACATAGCCTTTTCTTAAAATCGATATGGTGACATGGTCATTTCTTAAAATCGACAGGGCGACATGGTCATTTCTTAAAATCGACAGGGAAAATTGGGACCCCCCCATCCAGACCCCCAAGATGGGGTAGGTCTAAGCCCTAGGCCTAGACCTAATAGCCTAGTAAATTAAGTAGCGGGGGCCTAATAGGGGAAGATGGGGTAGCCTAATACTAATAGGCCTATGGGTCATGGGTTGATAAGGGAAACTCTCATTTCAGATATTTCTTACTGAAAGGTAACACAAAGAACTCAGTTTTGGTTTTACAATCTAGGGCCTAATAGGTAGGCCTAGGTATCAGTCCATACATATTGCAGCATCTATTATGCCTACCGGGGTATTATATTGTTGGATTACGTGGGGGAAATACAATTGAATAGGCCTACAGGTAGCTAGGCTAGACTCATTCTTGTCCCACACTCACGCTTTAGCGTTTAGCCTAAGTGAGAGCGGAGTGGGCTGGGAGGAGAGTGCAGGGACCAGGGAAGAGTCTAACCGGTAGGCCTACCTGGAATATAGAGGGCTAACACCTATATTACTATTAGTACCAGTAGCCTAAAGCATAGGCCTAATTAGACATAATGTCATTATCGTTTAGGCCTATGTAAGCCCCTGGTTTGAGCAAAATGGTAATATTTTTTTCTGGTTTCTGGTGCTAAAGATAAAACACCCCATATCTTATAAAATTAGGCCTAAATATGGTTTGGTTATTTTTTTGTGAAGTGTCTAGAAATTGACACCAGTATTATGGTGTCCTATAGGCCTATTACCCCAACGCCATTTTTAGGTGGGGTAATATGGGTCAAAGTCAATCCCTATGGCAATTTATTTCTATGAAATACAAGAAATGTCTGGGAAATGATGTTTAATAAAGTAGTTAGGACATGAAGTATGGCCATATTGAACATTCTGGTTCATTTTTAGCTAAATTTATTTTTGAGCCCTTATCACTGGACGATGCCACTTTAAATACCTATTATGGTTGGTTATTTTCTGTGAAGTGTCTAGGAATTGACATCACTTTTTGTGTGGTACGTTACCCCATCCCTATGGTAATTTGTATATTTTCCACAGTGGAAGAAATTCCTCGGGTTTTGCGCTCTGCCCGGCACAGGCTGTAACTGAGTCCTGCTGCCATTGTATTGTGTATGTATAGTGTATGTAAAGGTCTGACACTCCTAGTCCCCGGTCATCTATATACACTTGAGGCGGCAGCACTGTACATGGGATTGTAGGTAGACAGTGGCACCATCTGAAGTACAGAGATTTGTAGTTCCTACCTTTCTACTAGATGGTGCCACAGTGTCCTTTTGCATGGGTTCTTGATGTAAATATCTATGTGTATTTTATATAAACATATTTATATAAAAGAGACATATTAATCAGTGATACCTTTGGACTAATGACATATATATGGCCAGCTCTAAATGATGTCTAAAACATTTAAATGTAGACACGTCAAAAAGATGTGATATGGAGATATCTAAAAGACATAACTTTATGATTTCTACAATCTCTCTCAGAGGCATCCTAAATATCCTATCTGATTTATAATCACTAAGGGAGGGGGGTATACTCAAGACTGGTATAAATGTCATCCCTGCAACATGTTATGTACGTATCTCCATATCACATCTTTTTGACATGTCTAAATTTATACGTTTCAGACATGTTTTACAGCTGGTCGTATAAACGTCATTATTATTAAGTTCAAACATATCGTTAATATGTATTTTTTTAAATGTAAACATACTTATGTAAAATACCCATGCAAAAGGACACATAAAAACTTCTTGCATATGTGACATCTTGGGAACGACAATTGACATCATCCAATGATGTCACCACCAATCAGAAAATGATGTTAAAATGATGTAATTTACATGAGTTTTGCTAGCTGGGATGGGATTGATAGCATACAGAGTTAGGGCTAGTTATGAACTGTACTGAGAACTTCTCAGTGCAGCCCATTTATTGTAGATTTTAGGTCCGTAAAGGACTTCCCATGTGTATAGTTGAAGTTGAAGCAAACGTTCTCCTGTAAACCCTGTGAAAACGTTTGAACACGTTGATTAACGTTTTTTGTTGAGTGGGATACATATTTTTTACATTTTCTATCATATTTTGGTCTATCACGTTGTGGTGTGATGCTTTTCTGTACTTTGATGTTTGGTAGAGCCCCCCTCCCCCTTTAGGACATGCATGAGGGGCTTAATTTCTCTTTTTCTAGTTCTTTTGGCCGGTAAATCAGACAACTAGGCCTACTAAGGGTTCTCGAGTGCAAATTGTAAAAAAAAAAAAAAAAAAAAAAAGGGGAGGGAAGCCCACCAAAATGAATATTTGATATATCAGGCAAGGATAGATGGGAGGAGGGGGGGGGGGGTTATGAGGGTCAAATAGCCGACCAGAATATATTATACAGTCATGGGTGTCTGGACCCCCCACCATCTCTTTTTACTTCTAGTTCTACCCCAGGAATCGATAAATCATTCCAATGAGTCACGAGTCGATGTTGCAATTCCTGACCTATTTCTGGTATTTTCAAGGAAAAGGAGAAACAAAAATCCTACCTACCTACCATGGATTACCATAGAATTATGGACCATGTTGCCTGAAACACATCTCTAAATCTCTCTTCTTTTGGCCTGATATGCTTTCTATTAAAACATGCATCTAACTAGAATAATCCCAACATCATTATATTCTTGTTTAGGCCTGATGAAATTATTTGTCAATTAATTTTAGCGGGCACTTGATACCCTCATCAATAATTCTCAATAGCAACTGGCGTCTCTTCCCATAATTTCCTTAATGCATCCTTGATCGCCAGATGGCAACACCACGTACCCGCCATATTGCTTCTCTTAGTGGAGTCCCCGGGATTTTGAGGCGAACGCAGCGTAGAGAACTTTAGCCACGCGTTTGGCCCCGCTCGCTTGCCATTGGCCTGTGCGTCTGTGCAGCGTCCGCGCATAAGTCCATGGGCGGCAGAGGAAAGAAGCAATTGCTGTCTGGTATTTGGTGTTGTGCCTGAACAAGATGGCAGCCCAAGATAAAGTGCTATACCTTGTCAATGACAAGAATCGGTTCTGGGAGCTCTCACTGTGTGGAAATGAATCAACCCTTCGATGTAAGTTAATATAACCTTTTAAATATTACCATATGGAACCCACTTTCAGTTTCTAGTTCTGGGTATGATAGACATCTCTCAGTGTCCCTCAGTGGCTGGTATGGGGTGGGGGCGTGGCATATAAAACTAGGACCGAGGCGGGTGCGACATGCCTCTTGCTGTCCGTGCTGTAAAAAAACACCCACATAGGGGCGTCACCCAATGTAGCGGCACTACTGTGTGCCTAGCTCTTATAATGAATTTATAAACTATTTTTATTCATGGAATGATTTTCAAAAAATACAGTACAGGTATTCAAGTATGAGAAATCTGGAAATATATGGGTAAAGAGTACTATGATAAGCCTAAATGAACAATATGGCTAGTGTCCTTGTACGCTCGTATGTAACAATTCGTCAAGAAGGCGTGTTATACGGCTAGACCTATGCTGCCTATACTGTTGACTATAACTATTATTAAACGGATCTAAAAAGAAAGGCTTAAATATGCAGGCTTGAATTCAATATTACGTTTGTCTAACAGATGGCAAGGTGGGGTGCCGTGGAAGGAAGTCTGCTGCTAAGTCTCATGAATCCGGCGCCAGATGTCGCCAGTGGGCAGTTATGCAGGCAAATGCCAAACGACTGGAAGGGTAAGTAATATTTGTGAAAGATTATTAGTATATAGGGAACAGAGCAACTTTGCTCGCACATACACATCACAATTTATGGTATTTATATATAGATCAACAGGTAGGCTATATAAAAATGTAACTTCTTGTCCCACCAAGAAGTACAATTTGAATGGAATAGGTGGATTACCAAATGAGGTACATTCTAAGAACTAGCAACTTTGGCGTGAATTATAAACAAATTATAGCATTTGATGTATACATAACACTGTCTTTTTATTATAGGTACGAAGAACCAACAGAGAAAGAGCATTCCGAATTGAAGCGTAGAGTTTCCTCAATACATGCAGAACGCATTGGCTTATCAAAGCAGAATACAGTCATATTAGGAAATTCACCTTCTGCCCAAACTGCAGGGCTGACAAAACAGCAAGAAAACATTGCTGCAAAACAGGGTTTCGATGGGAAACATTTGAAAACGGCAAAAGGATGTCGGAAGCCTCCAAAAAAGCAGTCCACAGCTAGAGCTTTGGGAAAAGGGATGACTTTACACCTGAAATCGCAACTCACAAAACGACAAGAAAGTCTGGCTGCAAAGCGACAACAAAGCTTACTGAGCAAGGGAGAATGGAGGAAGCCTCACAAAAAACAGTCTACAGTCAGAGTTTTAGGTAAAGTGATAAGCTTTCAACAGAAATTACCACCCACAATTCGACAAGAAAGTCTTGTTTCACAACGGCAAGAAACACTGACCAGAAAACCATTGCGAACAGCTTCTACCAAGAAAGAATGGCGGAAACCTCCCAGGAAGCAATCTACAGTGAGGGCTTTAGGGAAAGCCATAAGTATCCAACAGAAATTACATACAAAACGACAAGAAAGCCTTGCTGCAATACAAAAGCAAAATATCGGTGGGCCACAGCTCAAAAGAGCATTGACTAATAAGAAGGAGTGGCGGAAGCCTCCCAAAAAGCAATCAACAGTTCGAGCTGCAGCAAAACTGATAAGTCTGCACCAGAGATCATGACTCAAAAACAGGCAAGCACAGGAAAGTAACATTTACTTCGGAGAACACCAATGAACATTGTGCTGTACAGTTATAGGATACCTTCTAAAGCTTCATCACTGCATGTGAACATTGCACTATACTGAGACTATTGGCCAGTGTAAGTTATCATATGTGCGTAATCGGGCAGCCATTTGGACCGATGCTCAACCTGCAGGTTATTTGTTTTATGGACCGCAGGATTAATCTTCCTCCCAATTACCACCACAAGTATTCCCAATTCAAGCACCATGGCCACAAGCACGGGCATGATAATTAAGATTTCTGATGCAGGTATTAGAGCTACATACCATAATCGCATCAATGCATAATTATTTGCAAAGTTGATATAGTATGAAAATGGTCACAATTATTATTTATCAATCACTATCGGGTATTTCAGTTTGCAATAAAATAATCATTGTAGCAAAAGCTTTTATCCGGGTTGATGTTTATTTATACAATGCACTACTGTACATATGATAAATACAGATAAGTTGTCGTTTCATTTTCATTTCTAAGCTAGAATGACTATTCAGACCCTCCTTTATAGACATAACAACTTTTCCTTTTTTTTTAAAGTGAATAATCCAACAAAATAAGTGGCTAATTAAGATTTCTTGTCCACTTAGTGGTGAATTTTATCTTGCAGGTAATTTTGGTCTATTCCATCTGCTATCACTTCAATAAAGATGGTACACAACAAATTTTTAAGTATGATCATTATCTAATTATCTTAGTTGAAACACTTTTCTCCTATCGTTCTCTTATCAGGGATTGATGGAGAATGGTTGTCAGTTTTATTCAGATGATTCCTCTAACATTATTCAGTTTTGAAAAGTTATTTCACTCTTCAGATCTGCGCATAACTTTTGTTGTTTTTTGGGGTCATAAGGGCTTATGATTTGTGACTCACTCCAGTCACAACTCGTGAGGAACGCGTTTTGCAAAGTCACAGAAGTTGAGGAACGGGGTTTGAGTCATAAAGAATCACAAGGAGATCATATCTGATGAGGAACGCCCTCCAGCACAGTGGTAGTATATGCATGCCTTTATATTCAAAGGTTGATAGTTCTTCCCTTTGTCAGGCAACACCTTTCACCATGAGCATTTGATATAACCTGTGCAATTATGAAACAATTAAAGTTCCCCTGGAAGGTGTTTAACAAGACAAGTAATACTAGTATATGGATTGATCTATTATGCATATGAATGGTCTCGATAGAATGCAGAATAGAGTGACTAGCTCCTAAGAAAATGGCTAGTGTTTCAATAGGATTGATCTATTCTGTGGTGCAGAATGAAGTAACGAGTAGTTAATGCACCACATGATAGAATGGTCCGTTTGAAACACCTGTCCTTTGTATTCTATTAAAATTCTTAAACCATTGCCCTTGCCATTGTAGAGTGGCCTTTATGATGAGGATAATGATCATGAGTCTATACATTATGAAGATAGCAGAAAGCCAAAAAAATGCACATAAACTACATAAGACGTCCTCTTCATATGGGCACAGAATTATAAACAGTTCTATCATATGGACCAGGATAAAATGAGAAAATGTTCATTTTTGGCAAAAAGATACTGTTTACCCTCCCCTTCTCAGGCAAAAATCTGAAATTAAATCGTCTATAATTTGATAACTATTCTTCAGAGCTTTATCTATAATACACCAAAATTACCGTATGATATACCTCTTTAATATTTTTTGAATTAGAATGACCGTTGCTAGGGATGGAATGTGAAAGGAACAAAAACGTTCTTTTTAAGGTTACTTTTCTTTGAACAGCCCAATGAGAAGGAATTTCATCAAAATTAACATTTCTGATGATTTGGCTGTTATCTAGACATGATTTAGCAGAGAACAGTCCCTCAGTTAATGGATATTTTGATTATTAAGGTCTGCAGAGCTGTTCAAAGTAGGACTGTCATCGATACACCCCAAATCGATACACCAACATATCTGGAATTCCGATTATCGCATTGACAAAAGCATTATATCGATACACCCTATGACCCACAGATTGTCCAGGGATTTACCTTCCCAAAACTGAAAGAATTGTGTGAAAATTCCATTTAGAACTAACTTATTTACCACGTTGAAAATACTGCCCTTGACATGCCAAATATTTTGGGGGTTTAACTTTCAGAAATGCGGATCAAATTTGTACAGAAGTGTTTAATACTAGTTGCCTATAGCCCATATATGTCTCTACACTTGATATGGCATTGGTCACCTATTGTATGACCAACTTAAAACATTTATCTTGTAGCATATTTTAAGCATTGGTCTAAGATCAAAATAAATCGATATAATCGAAAAATCGACAGCAAAATAGTGATAATCGGAATCAAAATAAATTGATACCAATGACAGTCCTAGTTCAAAGTAAGAAATTGGGAAAAAATACAGATTTTTCAATTTCATTAATTTTTTCCCAATTTTCTTACTTTGAACAGCTCTGAAGACCTTAATGATAGGAATAGCCACTAATTGAGGGACCGTTCTCTGCTAAATCATGTCTAGATAATAGCCAATTCACCAGAACAGTTAATTCTGATGATATTCCTTCCTGTAGGGCTGTTCAAAGAAAAATAACCTAAAAAGGAATGTTTTTGTTCCATTCACGTTCCATCCCTAGCAACCACCCTTTAAATCCCATAAACTGGAATGGGGCATAACAGAGGGTCATAATGGTGTATGGTATGCAATGCTCTGTCAAAAAATCATCAAATTATAGTTGATTAAAAGTCTGATTTTTCTCTGAGAGCAGGAGGGTAAACAGTACAGGAGGTGATATTAGGGGTGATCCATTGACCCCTTCCACGCAGTAAGTCAATACATATTGCACAAAATTGCATTGAGTTACAAAAAATCCAGTGGTGAAGGGGTTAGGTATGTCACACCCGAAGGGGTGGAGGGGGAGGGGTCTTTTTAATGTGTGACAAAGTGTGACAAGGGGGTGGGGGTGTATAGAATTGTGTGAAGTCACACTTTCAGATTTTTTGAAAACCATAATATTAAATAAATGCTGTACTGCTGTATAAGCATTGCCACTAAGAACCATCAGAATCTCATGTGTGCTAGTTAGAACAGTATGTGGTTACCAGAGTCGTGCCAACATTAGAGGAGAGGATAGCAGTGCCCTGGGGTTGTATATATTATATACATGGGTATGCTGATGGCCAGGTTACATTTTGAGCAATATCCCCCTTACCAAGGGTCCGCGCTTTTCACCAAAATCCCCCTCACCAAGTATCACTATTCACCAGAATCCCCCTCACCATCTGCCAAGGGTCTGCTTTTCCCCTTACCAATGGTTACTAATTACCAGAATCCCCCTCACCAGGGGTCAATTTTCACCAAAACCTCCCAAACCAAGGGTCACTTTTCGGAGATTTCAACAAAACCTGTGAAAACAAATGTCACTTTGGAGTTCTCACCAAATTCCTCACAATAAAGGTCACTTCTGACTAAAATCCCTTTTACCGAGCCTCACTCCTCACAGAATCTGCTTAAACCTGGACACTCCCGCACTAGGGGTCACTTTTCACAAAATTCTCCTCACCAACAGAAAGGGTTGCCTGAGGGCCAGCAGCACACCAATGTAAAAAAACTATCTAGCCTAACATCCCACCCGCAGGTAGCAGTACCAGCACACCTTGTATTCCTGTGAAAACAGACAAGAATCCATGGATAGAGGCCACAATCTAGGGTGCCAACGATACTTTTGTAACTGCCTCTTTGAACAGTTGTAATCTGAAAGGGTTCTAGTTGATTAAATCCATTAATTTCATGTCTAGGAGGACTTGAAGGATTGGACTGATAGCTGATGTGATACTTTCAATACTTTAGTACCAATCTAATTGTATTAAACCTAGGTTATATTCAATATAATGATAGGCCTTATTGCACTGCTTATAACAATCTGTGTATGGTTTTTTATATGATACAGTACTGTGGGGGGGGGGGGGGGGGTCAGCGGATTTGTGACATACTTTTCTAGGGAGTGTTTGGGAAAGTGTGGCATGGGGTGGGAGTGTTCAAAATGGCCAAAAAAATATGGGGAATTATGCAGATGTAAATTACTTTCCAATGATACCTTGTTATACAGAAAAGAAATACTAGTCCACAAAGAACTGACCAGGTGATCATACATGATCACCCTGGGTAATCACCATGATTGTTCTGGGTGATCACATAATTATGATCACCAAATGAGCACAAGGGTGTTCAGTAGTGAACACTTAGACCCCCTTAAGGTTTTGGTGTAGGTGAAGGTTTGTCACTATTGACATTTGATTGGAGGAGAGCTGCAGCACCTCGCTTTCCTCCACCTGTATTAGGTGACAGGTGGGTCTAGGCTATAGATACGAACTGGAGCTGATGTGATGAGTAGTATATATTACTATAGCATGCATCCATGCATTATTTTTCCCATCAACTTGAGTTACCAAAGTGCAGATTTTGATTTGTCTGAATTCATTGGGTCTTGGCATTTGGCCAAAACCGCTCACTTACATGGGTCAAACATTTTGGTGAGTATCAGGTAATGCTGGATCCTCATTTAGAGGCTGGCCTCACCCAACATGGCTGGAGAGATAGACAACGCGAGGTCGTCTTTACAGAGGCTGACAATGCGGGACTCAATGGAACCTCTATTTCAGCATTCAAACATGTTTGAGTTTTTTGTACAGAAACTGGCCGATGGTCTCTTGGTTCTATTAGAATATTTTGTTCATTTATGCCCTTGAGCAGTCTGGTAGCAATCAACCAGCCATATACGCACCATAACTGGATTTAAAGTGGACGATAAATGGGAAATATATTCACAAAATATATACAAATCACTGGATGACAAATAAGTGAGATCTGACTATTAACTCTAGAATTGTGATAAAAAAAGAGTCATCCCAGCTAACAAAAAAACGTTATTTTACGTCAAAATAACGTTTTAAGTTTAACATATACACTGTAAGAAGTTACTGTATTTAAACAGCACAATGTGCTGTACATTTACAGCACTTTTTGCTGTAGTTGGTATTACAGCACTATTTGCTGTATAATTACAGCATTATGTACTGTAAATTGGGCCTCAGGCAATGTTGCTGTACATTTACAGTACATTGTGCTGTAGATTTCCGCCACTAGGTGGCAGCAGTAGACCATTTCTGTATTAATTATTCAACCCAACCCTTTCCCGAGTCAAATAAAACCTCACAAATTCTCAAGACATCGTAGAATAAGAATGGATGAGAGAGACTGAATGCAGTTATCATAAAGTGTATCAATATTTGCATAATTGTGTTGAATGATACAAAAAAACAGCAAAAGTATAGAATAGACACCACATTGGTGGGAAAAGTTAAATGCTTAAATGCCCGGACTGGGGAAAAGCTGGTATCACATACGGTTCAGCTGTATTGAAGCAGGATTAAACCATTACCTTGTGTAGTGTGTATTATCCTAGCTGAGATTGAACTATTATGCAGGAAAGTACTCTCCATGCATGCGTATTAATTGATAAATTGATGAGAACAACAATATGAAACCTACAGTAGAAGTTGCTGTAACTTTACAGCACCCAGTTGCTGTACATGTACAGCAAAATCTACTGGAACAAAAGTTGCCAGCAACTTTTGCTGTAGATGTACAGTAGAAGTTGCTGTAAATTTACAGCAAGTCAGTTGCTGTACACCTACAGCAAAATCTACTGGAACAAAAGTTGCCAGCAACTTTTGCTGTAGGTGTACAGTACTTACTTCTTACAGTGTGACGTTATGTCATACTAAAGAGCCTTAGAAAAACGTTGACATATAACGTTATATAACGTTATAAAATGGTGTGTAACGTTATTTGTTTACTGGGATGGCTATAGTGTTAGTGTACAGTGTTATTATTTATAGGAACCACTATATTATGCTAGAACACCCGCATCATGCTGTCTTACAGATTCACCTTCTGGATAGCCATACAAAGCACCCATATATGAGCAACACTGAGATATGAATGTATGGTTATACTGTAGCCTGTGTGACTGTGGCGCCTTGATAGATTAGATGAGCAATGCCAGCCTGGCTTTTACAAAGGGCAGCAGGGCCGAACAGCTGAAGTACCACCTCAATGCTTACAACACTAAGAAGACTTTTACAATGCCTAGGCAGTCGACACAATAAAATATAGTGGGTATATGTAACTTTTTTCTATTATTAGGCCTGTGTCCACTAGCATCTATTGGGCAGTTTGTCGTCGGTCAAACTTTGAATTTAAATATTATAGTGAAATATGTATGTTGTCTCCGTGTGGAAAGTAGAATATCTCATTAACCTTTGCCCTGGGTAGTCTGAGCAGAGATTTATCCTTGGGCCAAAAAAGAAAAAAAAAGTTGTGTTCAGGTATCCCTAGCGACCCAATTTTTTTGGCCCTATCCAAATTCTCTTTTTTAAGGTTTATTCTACCAGAAAAACACTTTCTTTTTTACTGGATTTTTTTTTACTGAAATTATACGAAAATGGTAGAAAAGTAGGATGACAAAGTGGAAATATATGGAGAAGTTTCATGAGCATCACTGAATGACAACATTGTCGGATTGTCTACTACATGTACTCTTATCATCCCGTGGACACAGGGCCGTTGGTAAGAATGACATTTATCTATACTTGATATGAATCTAGACTTTCGATTCAGATCGATTGATAAACGGATTTATTCAGAAAGTACCCTGGGTGGTGGAGGCAAGAAGGTGGGTCAAAGCAAATTCATCATTAGCCCTGTGTCCACATGATGACAAGGGAAGTGCTTGGATTTTCCATGAATCGCCCACTTGAAGCTGATAAAGAATGGTTAGGAATTGTGGTAAGTATGCAAAGATCCGATCAAAAGTTTCAGTCATTTAGCGCCTTTCATTCTCAATAACCAATGGGTCAATATCAGAGTGATAATAAATATGTCCCAACTAACCCTTTAATGACAGCATTATGCCTTAGGCACGTGGGGACAAACTTGCGGAGTCACTAGACGCCGCCCATTCTGTGCGTAATCTTATAAAGCCCACTTTTCCAGTTATATTAATAACGAAACCCACTTTTCCCGTAATCTTAATGACAAAACTCAATCTAGTCCTAATATGGATGGCGTCGGATGTTGATAGGGGGGCTCTGCTTCAACATCTTATTTTCGTTATTGACTCAGGGTAAACTGAGTAATACTAAACGACTGAACCATGTTTTAAGACTTTTTTGTTACATAGGAGAATGTCTATCATTCAGCCTGTGTTATAGATAGACATCAGATGACCAAAGGGATAGATGGGCAAAATCGGGGGACAAATGTTTCCTTCAAAAAGAAATCTGAAATGTGTTGCCTTCACCCTGTAATTGGCCTGCGATCTTCAAGTACTGATTTCTCTCTTTTCCATAAACTGTTAAGTATTCTTAAATTGCTACCCTCTAAATGAAAGCCACATAGGCTTCAGTGTTGAAGCAAAGATAGAAATCACTACTTCTGCCAAAGTCTCCCATATTTCTCTCTTCACACACAGAAATGCCATTTTCTACAGTGGAAATACGCTCAAACACACAATAAAAACCATCTAAAACGTTTAGATTAAATTAAAATAAAAGTTTCCAACACAGAGCATCACCAAAAAATATTTTAGTTCCTATAGTGACCGTTCACCAAAGGGTGGTGCCACCCCTACTTATCGTACACTCCGAGAAGTCCACGATACAACACGAGAGTTGCCAGCAACAGCGTCAGGATAAAAGGAGCGTCCAGAGCAGTTCAAAACTGTACCACCCATATCGTCGCCGTTTATCATCCGATCGACTAACTTTTTGATAGGGACAGAAGGCGGTACATGCCCGCAGCCTGCAACCGTCGCCCACACCCACCTGTACACCCACACCCACCTGCTCTCCCACACCCACCTGCTCACCCACACCCACCTGCTGGCATGAAATGGAATAACATTAGACTTTAGACTTTTTAACAAGGAATTCATTTCTGATGCCAGAATGGACCAATGAAAGATTATAACGGAGTACTATATCTAAGTGCATGATAAGCTACAGATTCAGCTTACCCTGAGTCATCTGTGAGGCCACTCACATGTTCAATCTTTGGACTAATGCTACAACATTAACATGTTGGCCCAACATTGGGCCGCGATCGATATGAGGCTGATATAGCTATAAGAACGGGGCAGTACTGGACTATAATGATCAGAACAGAGGAACAATATCAGAAACAGAATGACATCATTGTCCTTTTCATTTTCCGAAATGCCTTTGCTATCTGGGAAAAGGGGGCATGCAGATGTTATCGGCTGTATTTAGAGGAGGACGTTTTAACAACAGAAAATCACGTATTCCTAGGGGTCCTAGAGATATTCGTCAACATATATCACAATTGCCATGTGATGGAAGAAAGGGTGGCAATAACATATTGGTAAATGAGGTGAGACCAGCAGTTTACATGCACACGCCCATGTGCAATTCAGCCAAGTGTGGGTGGGTGGTGGGTGGGAAGGAGGGGGGCAGCCATGTTAAGGGGTTTATGGGTGAAGGGGCCGATATATGGGCCACAATTGCGAAGTAACGTGCTACAAACATACAACAGCAGTAGGACATGCTATTTTCACAAAGTCCTAGAGCCAATCACAACAGTCTCTGTTAATTTGAGGTCAAGCTTTAGGGTATGTGTTGGTCCATGTCTTGAAAGAGCTATACAAAGTATACAATCGCATGTTTTGGTGTTATAATTAAATTTAGATTTTAACAAATATTTTTAGCAAATTGTACCAATATTCAAATATCCCTTTGGTCAATATTCACTTTGAATACATAAATGATTATATATAGTGAATCCAGAATATTGTCGGAAGTATATACGCATAACATTTTTACAAACAATGGTGGCAATAATGATTATATATAGGTATGGCCAAAACAGGTTGCTTCCCAATAACATGTTCCGACAAACTAACGCCGGTCGGATAAAACAAAACAAAATTATTTCCCTTTGCTTTCCCCAGTTTTAGGGCACGGAATTAGGGTTTTCACTCTATAACCCTAAATAAATGTCCGATGTATAAATCGCAAAAAAAAGAGCACAGAGAAAAGAAACAGCATCAAAAGGGTGTCCATGTTTCCTCCCGAATGACTCCCCTTTCTAGCAGTATACAATTGATACAACCAAATGTCGGTCTTACTCGTTATATACAAGTAAGTCCTCCTATAGAAACACTTATTATATAATTAATTATTGTGAAACACCCCACAGGTCACCTAGGGGAGGCTAGATGACTTCCTGGCTGACCTAAGGGAGTCACCTGGGGGAGTCACATAGCTCTCTGTGTTTCTTCTCTCTGTGAAGAAGAGAAACGAGAAAAAGAGGGTGGAGGGTCGGCACTGTTATGCAGCCCAAATATTGCTGAGTAAATCACTCACATAACCTCACATATTCTTTGAGCACAGAAGACACTTAGAAAATATGCTACTCTTTATCCCCGGGTGCACCTTAATCAGGCCTTGTAGATAAATTAAACCGAATAGGAAAATTCAATGGAACCAATGACACCCTGAAGGACACTCAAAATGATTAGCTGGTTTCTCATTACCGCGCGCGTCTCCCAAATCATCATTTGAGGATTTCTTTTTCATTTTCTTTTTGGCAATTTTCCTAAATCATATCACACAAAAAAACAGGTAGTTTCATGGTACAAAAACGCGATCAAAATGGGAAACCGTAGGCACATATTTGGGTTTCAAATAAAGATTTACA
Organism: Harmothoe impar; assembly: GCA_947462335.1. Classification (NCBI taxonomy): domain Eukaryota; kingdom Metazoa; phylum Annelida; class Polychaeta; order Phyllodocida; family Polynoidae; genus Harmothoe; species Harmothoe impar. Next base: position 61,967,583 of record OX381704.1, read on the forward strand.
GTGTTACGAATGTAACTTTTCTTTGTACCACTTCATTCAACAGTTTGTACTTAATTCGCAGGTTGTTTGTGCTTTCGTGAGTTATGTTGACAGACTGTCATTTTGCAGCTAGACATAGGCTACTCTGGAGAATTGCTAAACAATTCTACTGCTTCATTTGGAGGAGACCCCGTCGAAAATTATCGGGTACATTATAGCATACTGTTTGTACGTGTTATAAACATTCTTTTTAACACAAAAAAACTAATACATATTCTCAACGTTCATTAATGCCTAATTTCTTGATTATAAGATTTGAATATAGTCAAACGAGAGCCTACATTTCCCAATTTGTTTTTAGAGTGGCCTAATCAAAACATCCGACAGCAGATAACGAGGTGAATAACCATGCAGGTGATTGAAAATGGCGGACGTTGTGGCATGGGTCTAATCTGGTCGGCTAGGCAGTGGTCAACAACATGGGAGCGGCGGAGTTGGATGGAGAGGGGTGGGGGGCACCGAAAGAAATTTGCATCCGCACCACGAGATGAATCAAAATTTTCCCATGTCCAGCTAAGACTGAACTATTGTTCACTAAAATTGAATTGATTTTGGGCCCTTCTCCTTGAGGGGTCAATCTTACCTTTGTCCCCCCTCCCCCACATTCACCAACATCCACCCCGTCTGTTAGAAATGACCACTCCCTTGGGTATAGTACACCAAAGGCTTAAATACTACTACTGGGTGAAGCTGTAGTTTAGGGTGCACTCGTTTAGTCTCTAAAGTATCCGCTTATCTGGCGGTACACTTGAGCAATCCTCTTACGACTTATTCTTTCACCGCCATCTCCCCAGCCAATCAGATCGTGCCATTCCTAACCACGTGACCTCTCTTGGTACCAGGGTAACAGGAGTGGAACGTGGAAGGGGTGGTATATAAGGTACCATGCTGAGTTAGTGTAGTTGTCGTTTACTCTTAGAGTTCTTCCAGCAACCGTTACCCTACCCACACTACTCTTCAGCAATGGCCGCTTCACCGATGTCAGCCTGGGGCATGGAGCCCGATATGGAGAACAGGGATCCCAACAACTTGAACGACCACCTCAAGGTAGAGTAGTACTTCTCTAAATACAGCATCAACTCACCCCAAGGATTGATTGAAAAACGTGACTTGTTCATTGAATTTCTGCCAATAAAAATCTTTCCAACAACAAGGGCGTAGCTTTCAAAATATACCCTAAGGTGTATAGCACATTCGTTATAGAAGTAGTTGCCTATGTGTGTATGTTGGTTGAAACAGTATTTTCGGCCCTTTTAACTATATTTTAATTGATTCTTCAAAGCCATCATAAGCATGTACATGTATATACGTTGGCGTTTAATGATTAAATTTGGTTAGGGTGGCCAATCTTGGTCCTCCAACTGAACTGTACTCTCTATGCCCCACGGACCGTATAAACCTAGACGGTTAAAAAACATGTATAAAAACTGATTTGCAAAAGATAATATGTAGTGATTCATAATCACATGTATACAAATAAGATCGCCAATGCACTCATAGCAAGCAGGGTTTATGCAAAATGGAGGAGAGATGGACGAATTCGTTTGAGATGAGGACTAAGTCTCATCTCTCCCCCTCTCTCTCTATTGTGATAAAGATCACTTACAGGATACTAGCTCTACTGGATGATTGGAAAAATGTTTTATTCCGTGTAACATAAAGCAATGTGTGTGGGCTGATGGTTGGGTATGAACTCTACGGTTTTGTTATACACCGTTTAATTTCCATTTAGATGTGCACTTGATTATGATAAGGGTAAGCAATCTATGATAAAATAATCATTATAGACCAGAGATGTACATCTCCCAGTCACAAAGAAGGTGGGACACTGTATCCAAATGTTCATGTTATGTAATGCAGAAGCCTAATTGTGTTTCTTTTCACATTCCTCCAGGTGAGCTGGGAGGAGATCATTGGTGAGCCCGACCACACCAGGACCCTTGATTGCTGCTGGAAGTGCTCCTTCAAGTGCTTCAACCTGTGGAAGTCCCTGTGCTACTGCCTCATGACCCTCTTCTGCTCATGCTGCGTCATGATGGGATGGGGCTGCTACTTCGCTAGTGTCGCATTCAACCATGTCTGGATCCTGACACCAATGATCCGTGCCTACGAGCTCAACATTGTGATGGGTGCCAAGATCTATGCTATGATCATCCACAGCATCTGCGACCCCATGGCAGAATCATTCTCAAAGTGCTTTGCTCCATTCAAGAAATAGACTCAAACATGAATAAGCAAGGACTTACCATTTCACTGACAGGATTATCCTGGCAAATACTTAACCACTCAAATGGGGGCTATGTACCTAGCATGGCCCTCTCCGAAATCTGTGATATTCTGACATCTAGAGTTGGATACAGTGATCTGTTTAAGCCATCATTGATTCTTCACACCTGTTATATTTTTATATTTCGTTTTTATTGCAATAAAACACAAAGTAAAAGTACTTTACATCTGCTTTCATTATCGTTTTCTATAAATGTATACCATCTAAATCAATTTACAGTTTGATATTTAAAAAAGAGCATCCTCCTAGATCGGCGATGCATTTTAGATTAATATCGGGGTGTTCTAGATTCTCACAAACAAACAAGATTCATGGAGATGAAGTGTCAATTTATCAACTTACATTTTAGATACCGGTACAACATGAAAAACGCGTTCTCGGTAGAAGAATATAAAGTCAAATGGAATAGAGAAAAGAGAAATTCATATTGAAATCAGTCTTGACACCAAAAGGAAAATAGGACAACAATTTGTGGGCAATGTGTCACTTTGTTGTAGTCCCCATGGGGATATTATTATCATTAGCAGCTTCGTATCTGCAAGTGTATCAGGGTTTAACTATCTACTGACTCGATTTTCACGTTTTCATTTAGACCAATCAAACTAAGCTGGTTCTTTGTCACCACGCGTATCATGAAAATCGTGCTTTGTTGGAGAATTCTTTTTTGAATCTACACATTTTTGATGAAAGGTTCCTAAGAAATGGACAAAGATAGGCATACCTTGTATCAAATTAAAATGTATTCTGTCATTACTGTAGTGAACTAGGAATGAATAAAGTGCATCATCACAACTATAGGGGCTCAATGAACTCTTAACTACTAAAATTTGAAATTTGTTCGCGAAAAGACTAATTATTTCACTATTATATTTTCCACCTCAGTAAAAAACAAGTACTCAAAAACGTGTTCTTCAGTGCTTGGTGCTGAGAGCCCCTATTTTGAGTGGCCTTAATATGTTCTTCAGAACATATAACACCGGAAGCTGGTACATTTAATCTTATATATGCACACCGCCTTCCGATTGGTACGAATAATCAACATGGGATCACTAGAACCAAAAGATCTTACTTCCAGATGTGAAACCATATAACATTATTGAAAATAAGAATGTGTGATACAAAACAAGTTCAAAATGGAAAGGATTACATGGAGTTTTGTCTATAAATCAGGAGGCAAAGAGCGAAATGTAAGCATAGAGCTGCAATTTTCGTTATTACGTAATAACATAATACTCCTCATCACAGCGTATGGATTTAATGTGTTACTTGTAGGTTAGAATAAAACTATTTAAAGAAAGCACATAGTATAGTTCAAGTGGTAAGGATCAAAGGTGTGAATATAGTCAACGGGCCAATGTCTCCACGGTGCCAACTAATTTAAAGTGCCTTAATCGGCTAAGTAAATAAACGGTGCATTCCATACAACTACTGCTGTGCTTTAAATGGATCAGCTGGATTACTACCTGTCAGCTCTCACGGTACACCTTCAATTACAACACTAGGCACGCCGTGAATGGGGCCCACCCCCAGGCAACCAAACACCAGGTGTATATATAATACAAAGGGGTTAGTTAATCTGGTGATCGGAACTAAATAATTACATTAATAGTTGCTGAATTAGCCTTGCTCTGCAATGGATATGGCTGTTTCTTGACTACTGACTATCTGATTTCTTTTGGAGGAAAACGTGTACCGTTGTTTTTACTCAAGTAGTCATGGTACATTGACCCTCTGCCCAACTTGGCCCCAACTGGTCACTTATTTTTGTCAAAGTTTTGTCGTTTGTACTTGTGCATATAGTTTATTCCAGGGGCAACTGGTACTCGTGAGCAGGGCTTTTTTCAAAGATGTCTTACTTTGTCGGGGGTATTTCAAGTTTGATATTGTCGTTGCCTCTGAGTAGATTGATAGGCCGCACGACATTTGCAGGTTCTATAGACAGTCAGATTGGGAACAATGCTCTGTATATTCTGCACGAGATATTTGTCTATCCGATAAAATAATTGAAATTGAAATATGGTGTCTTCTCAACGTGGAACAAATACATAAAAAATATGCATATCATGCAAACCATGTCCTGAATTTGCGATAATGCAATGTGTAAATGCATATTCGGCCTCTGAGAGTATGATTAGTAATATTTCAAAGAGATAGAGTTGGCCTGTGATAAACCATCCAATGTGAACTATACCAGATGTCAATATACATCCAAAACTGTCATACAACAAGGTTTGGATACCTCCAGACTTGATGCAAATAAAGAGTATAACAATCCATCACAGTATAGGATAGTATACATGTTGGCTTCCGCTGGAACACGCTTGACCTCAGATATATACATTTGTAGGTGACAGACCAGCAACCATGCAGGTCGTTGCCAAAATAAACTGGACTGTTTTGAAAAACAGTGACCAATAGGATTTGAATGGCCTAAATTGAAGGGGGAATAATCTTAATTACCGAATTGTTACTTCTTATCCTAATTACGGATACGCGTAAATAATAAACGGTACATTGTACTTGGTTTATCTGCTTTTCGTCGATCCCTGTGCTCCCTTCTTATAAAAAGTAAAGTGTAACGGAAGATTTTGTTTTGATGTAGGCTTATAAATGCACCGTGTTCAACTTAGTCTGCACCTATTATTCCACCCTGTAAATCTATTGTAGGCCGTATGTTTAGTTATTGTGTGCAGGGTAGAAATAGTTAAGGTATATGGCCATATAGGCTGATTAGGGCCAATGTTAAAGCTGGGGTTACGTAACCGACAACTTGAGAAGTTCCTGCTATTGTTACACCACAATGATGACGATCGGCACTGTATTAATTGGCTACACTTGCACCCGTTTTTTCTCTAAACGTTCCCCAGTTTTAAATTAGTGACGGGAATTAACGCTGAAAAAAGTTAAATTGAGGGGAACATGTTGTCATCTGCATTTACATATATTGTATAGCAATAATATTAATTGCAGAGAGGGGACATGGATGGGGTGGGTGGGGGGTTACTCACTTCACTTGTATTCTAGCTAGATACTGAACTGTAGAAATGTATGATTATAGTATTGAATTCCGTGCGGCCTAAACAATAATTGTGACCCATCCTTACAAAATAATTTTAAAAATACTTCCCATAACCTGACATACAAGTGAAACACAGCAAATGAAAGCTCTTGCTGTGTACTATCTGAATATGTGGCTAACATAGTTTTCATATTTGGCGACATGTGCCTCATTTCCATGTTGCCATGTTGACTCTCTATCTAAACATCCATGGAACAACCCAATTTCTCTCCCATCTAAGGTTCTACCATTCTGGGTAGGCCTCGTGTAAGCGCCCCCCCCCCCCTCGCACAACACACACACACAGCGTTCACGATTCAATCAATTCAACCATCTACTATCGTGTACTGCGGCTTAACTTACTTAGTAGGGTCTGTTAAGGATGATTTGGGGCCAAAGTGGAACCGGCTGGACAAAACTCTGAAATTTTGGCTACTGGTTCCTTTTGACCCACTTTTTCAATCTGGACGGGGTGCCAAGGTGAATTTTCATTGGAACCCCCTGAAATCCAAGATGGCCGCCATATTTGGAACATTTTTCAATATTCTGCTATAAAATCCTTGTTTATTGACCAATATAGTTGTGTAATAGCTCAAAATGACCGTATGGATGAAGGCTACCAGGTAAAGCATTTTTTGGTATAATCTGGCTAATATGGTAACCATAGCAACCAAATAAATCTAAAAAATGACATATTTTTCATATAATTCTGCTGTAAAATTCTTTCCTATTAACCAATAAAGTTGTATAATAGCTCAAAATGATTGTATGGGTGGTGGTTAACAAATAGACTACTTGTTGCTAAGATTCAACAAACATGGTAACCATGGCAACCAGATAATTGAAAAAAATGACACATTTTTCATATAATTCTGCTATAAAATCCTTGTTTATTAACCGAAATAGTTGTGTAATAGCTCAAAATGACCGTATGGGTGGTGGTTAACAAATAGACTACTTTTTGCTAAGATTCAACTAACATGGTAACCATGGCAACCAGATTATTGTAACAAATGACACATTTTTCATACAATTCTGCCGTTGAAACCCTGTTTTATTAACCGAAATAGTTGTGTAATAGCTCAAAATGCTTGTATGGGTGGTGTCTAATAAATAGATCCCTTTTTGCTAGGATTCACCTAATATAGTAACCATGACAACCAGATAATTGTAAACAATGACACATTTTTCATATAATTCTGCTATAAAATCCTTGTTTATTAACCAAAATAGTGACCGCAAAGTGGACTTGATCTGTTTGTTGAACTAACAAAAGGGCTTAGTGGGAGGAGGTATGAGCACAGCTATCTTGGAGAGAGCATCTACCCTATCACTTAATTTGACTCTTGTGAGCAACCCCCAGTCTTTCTTGCCCAGTGCAGTGAGTCAAACTTGCCTGAGCAAAGGTCTGTTAGAGGAGCCATTAGATACCTTTTTTAATAACCTCCAGAAAGTCAGAGTGAATCACAGTGGAAAGGCTAGAAGCCCAATTACATTTACATAGGGATAGGACTCAATGAGCATCTCCTCTTCTGCTAAAGTCCCTCAGCTTTCTTGAATTCCCTAACCACTTTGTTCATGAATGGAGAGGTCTCCTAGGGCTGTGGAGGGTATGACAAGCCTAATGGGTACAGTTCCATTATATCCAGTATATGGGCTCTGAACCCAGGTTAGGGCTCTAAGCCCTGGTTTAGATCCATTATACTTTGTCTGGGCTTATTGTACTGATTGTAGGTTATATTCCATATTCTCCTACCTCAGAGCACCAGCAGGTTATAAGCAGCCTTAGCAGAGGTTTCAGAGGCCCTGAGCAGAGACCATTTCTCATTTAAAATCATGTCTGTATTCAGATTTGAATCCAGGAGCATAAAACATCTGGCCTAACAGGTCAGCCATTGGGACAGACCAACGTAAAGGAGTTCACAAGAACTACTAGTTTGTTAACTAATGTTTAATCCATGAAAAAAGCAAATCTAAAAGTTATCCCAGCATTTTGGTGAATGGAACTCACCACCCCCTGATTCACAGCCTGAGCTGGTAACCACTATACTAGTTGCCAAGGCCTGTCTGTCAGATGCCTGGGCAGATATCCTATTTACAGGGATTTTGACAGGGATCTTTTCAATTGGACAATGACACACTCCTTAACAAGAACAATGTGCCATTTTGAGAGTGAATGGCCATGCTTAATAAAACAATGCACCTGGAAACCCCAGATAGCAAAGAAATGAGATGTGGAAGTGAACATCTTTAGGTAAAAAGCAAGGCAGGGGGGGGGGGGGTGATCGAGAGTGATATTAGTATGATAGAGTCTTAGGGCCACAGGCAGTAAAATTATGAGATTTTAACTTAAAATATTTGGGGCAAACATACATGAGGCGTGTTTGGACTGAAGGGGGCATGAGAGGGGGTAGGGTAGGCTAGGGGGGTAGAGATTTGAGAGGGGGTGGGAGGAGGCAGAGATGGTTGGAGAGAGGATGGGACAGGGATTGTGATTGAAAGTAAGATTAGGAGGGCAGAGATTTTAGGGTTATCCATACTTTGTATTATGGGGGAGAGGTCTATCATACCCCTCCTTTGGTAAGAAAGAAGCAGTATATGGTACCTACACTATGTCACCAAAGAAGGGGTATACCTAAGCCATGATTCCTGTACAAAACAGGGGTATCACTAACCAATACTATGTGCACAAAGCAGTGGTTATTACTTAGTGTGAGTATCCTAACCCATGATTTCTGTAAAAGGAGGGGTGATTCAAAAGGATGGGTAAAGGTCTGCACTTACCCGCCCTTGGTGACCTTATACCCATTGTTAGTGCCCAATACCTGCCCTTAGTAACTGTATACCCATCTTTAGTGCTTCATACCCATCCTTATTGACCCTATGTATTGCTAGTCTCTGATAGCAATCCTAAGTGACCTCATGTCCATCCTAAGTCCCTCATACCCATCCCAAGTTCATCATTTCTGTCCTAAGTGACCTCATACCCATCCCAGGGGACGTCCTACCCATCCTAAGGAACCCAATACTGACCTAAATGCCCCTATAAAAGGAATAGGCAGGAGGATAGGCAAGAAGAGGGATGGGGAGGGATGATAGGCAGAGGGAAAAATGGTTTGGCGATGGGCAGGGAAGGGAGAGGTTAGGGGCTTGGCTAGGCAGAGAGGAATAAGCAGGCAAATAGTTATGTGAGGGAGAAGGATGCAGAGAGAGAGGAGGAAAGGGTAAAATAGATGTGAAGGGATATGTATGCAATTAGACAGGGATAGGAAGAGGGACAGGGAGAGGCTGAGGGACATATTGGTAATGCGATTAGTAGGGAAGTGAGCAGCACACATAGATGGCAGGATAGGCAGGGGATAGGAGAGAAAGAATGGGGTGACAAAGGCATTGAGGGTGGGGGAGGGCACAGAAGTTAGAGGGAGGACACAGAGGGCAGGATGAGGACACAGAGCACAGGGGGAGGATGACACATAGGGCAAGGGGAGGACACAGAGGGCAGGTAGAGGACACAGGGGGCAGGGGGAGGAGGAGGACACAGAGCACAGGGGGAGGAGGACACATAGGGCAAGGGGAGGACACACAGGGAATGGGGGAGGGCACAGAGGGCATGGGGAGAAGGAGACAAAGAGCAAGGGAGGTACCGAAGACTGAGGAGGGGCAAAGAGGGCAGGAAGAGGGGGGCACAGAGGGCAGGGTACAGAGGGCAGGAGCAGACCAAAAAAGGCAGGAGGAGGCCATGGTGTCAGTGGAAAGGAGGGGTAGTGCCCCTTACTTAGTTCAACCTCGCCCTCCCCCTACACACACAGTCCACAGAGTGTGCCTGTATAGCTATATCTACAACTAACTAGAATACCCAAGATATTCATGGATAAATATGCACCTTGTATCATAATTAAGACATAAAATGTGCCAATGCTTCCTTTACCTTGGTTAAAATAATATTATTTTCTGACAATTATAAATAAATTGTACACATGGTTGTATCATAGGATATGCAGTACAAATTAAGGAAACTGACGAAAGAAAATAATACATCTATATAAGATATGAAAATTGTGTCATTTTTGACAAATATGTTATTGGCATGGCTAATACGGTATATCACCCTAATGGTGAGATAATAGTTAAAATGTATCAGCCCTTTACCATGCCATCACTTTGAGCTATTACATGCCTATTTCCGTTACTAAACAATCATTCTACATCAAAATAGTATGAAAATATGTCAATTTTCACAAATATTGGTTTGCCATGGTTGCCACATTACCTTGATGGTAACAGAATAGTACCCATCTACTAGCCCTTTTCCATGGCATCATTCTGAGCTATTACTAAACTATTTATCCTAATAAACAAGGATCTAATAGCAAAATCATGTGAAAATATGTCATTTTTTGCAATTATCTGGTTGCTATTGTTACCATCTTAGCTGGATCATTGGATAAATTGTTTAATATGTTCGTCCTTGTTCATATGGTCATTTTGAGCTATTACACAACTTTATTTTGGTTAATTAAGAAGGGTGGTGAAGATCATAAGGAAGTCTTCCAGTACAAAACATTGACCCACTCCAGTAGAGATAGCCAGTGGCTTCTCTGGTAAGAAGCTAGTTGGACACCTTGTTCCACTTGGAAACCCATTACGGGAGTCCTATATCTCTGGTGCTGCCACTAATTTGGCACAAGTTGTAAATTTTAAATATTCAACAACCCGTCTTATGATGGTAAAAAAAATTGTCTTTATCTATTAACCCCCTTCCATACAGTCATTTAAAGCATGAATATGACTATTTATGTTGATAAGGAAAGATCATATAGCATAATAATGTGAGAATAATTAAATTTTTATAATTATCTGGTTGCCATAGTTACCATACTAGCTGGATCCTGGCAAATGGGTTCTATTTATTAGCCACCATCCATACGGTCATTTTGAGCTATTACACAACTATTTAAGTTAATAAACAAGGATTTTATAGCAGAATTGTATGAAAAATGTGACATTTTTTTGCAATTATCTGGTTGCCATGGTTACTATATTAGGTGAATCCTAGCAAAAAGGGTGCTACTTGTTAGCCACTATCCCTACGTTCATTTTGAGCTATTACACAACTATTTCGGTTAATAAACAAGGATTTTATAGCAGAATTATATGAAAAATGTGTCATTTTCTACAATTATCTGGTTGCCATGGTTACCATATTGGTTGAATCTTAGGAAAAAGTAGTCTATTTGGCAACCACCCCCCGTACGGTCATTTTGAGCTATTATACAACTTAATTGGTTAATAGAAAAGAATTCTATAGCAGAATTATATGAAAAATATGTCATTTTTTACATTTATTTGGTTGCTATGGTTACCATATTAGCCAGATTATACCAAAAGATGCTTTACCTGGTAGCCTTCATCCATACGGTCATTTTGAGCTATTACACAACTATATTGGTCAATAAACAAGGATTTTATAGCAGAATATTGAAAAATGTTCCAAATATGGCGGCCATCTTGGATTTCAGGGGGTTCCAATGAAAATTCACCTTGGCACCCCGTCCAGATTAAAAAAGTGGGTCAAAAGGAACCAGTAGCCAAAATTTCAGAGTTTGGTCCAGCCGGTTCCACTAAATCCATTAACAGACCCTACTAACTTACTTATTCATTGTACTTTATGTGTAGAACCCTTGTCGTTTGATATGTGTTTAATTCACATGTTTGTCCATTTAGTTATGGCATTTGATTAAATTTGAATGAGGCCTCACCTATTTGTTTGTGATGAATGATGTTATCAACTACCAATGATTAACTTAAGAGTGCACTGGCTCATCCCCCCCCACCCCAAAAAGAAATCACAACTCAACGCAAACTATCTCATACATTATTATGTTATACTACACAAGATTAATGCACATCGTATGTCGGTAATCAGGAAGATACCTACATCTTAATGTTTCCCCAGAATTAGGTAAAATCTGAATTGCAGTAGACTTACAAAACATATTGTGTGCCGGATAAAATCAATTCTGTGAAAGAAATGAAAGTGTGTAATTAATCCGCATATGACAATCAATTCGAAACCGCTTAGAACAGCATAAACATATGTACATGGGAAAAATAAAACCATTTCGATCATTGAATTGTTTCCTTGGTATGATTTGTTCATTACATGTATTTCTATCACAATTACTCTTACAACACACTGAATAGCAGGGGTTTCACATGTACTTAATACATATGACAATGCCATGATCTTTTAGTAAAAATAACCTTCTACCATGACATACTTACAGATATACTGTTATTTTGCTAAGTTTGATTCATAAACTTATCCAGTCTATAGCGTAATGACAAAATAGTATTCACACAACTTTCGTTATAGTTAGCGGTACATCTCTCACTCTAACACAACGGCGGAGTAATCAGGCCGAGGGCTTTGTCATACACATGTATGTAACATTTGACACCCCATCCGCAATACAACAACCAACCTGTGAAAGCCAAAACACACCTGAGCGTCGTCATGCAGAAATGGGATTAATACTATTTGACCCACCCGGGTGTTATACACTGAGCGCCCCTTAGTAACCACACTGCAGATGGAGCCGCATAAAAGAGTACCGACCCTGGGAAGTGCGCACACAATCCCCCTCCACAGCAGTCTGGAGCAGATCTTGGACTCTTAGTACCACAGGCACCCCCCACACAGCAACATGGCCGCTTCACCAATGTCAGCCTGGGGCATGGAGCCCGATATGGAGAACAGGGATCCCAACAACCTGAACGACCACCTCAAGGTAAGCTAGACTTCAGTGTTGCTTTTAATATATTTTTGGTTTAATTATTTGTAAATAAAGTTAGTGTCCTGTGCTCATTTAAATACCACATCAGTACGGAAGGGAGGGGTACATATAGGCGGCTTGAATGTAGTGGAAGTGTGGTGTCGCTATATTATTTGGAATACATCATTATCATACTCTGTGTCGCCAATATTTGATTTTTTTATGCCACACGTTGAAACGATGGACCAGAGGCGGATCCAGAAGGGATAGTTTAGGGGGCGGGGCACAGCCACTAAAGTTTGGTCATGGGGAGGGGGAGGCACAAACAGGGTCCCGTGCCACCTCCTGGTTCCGCTACTGATGGGGTGCATTGTACATATAGAGCGAATATACTCATGTGGGAGTGGCAACTCAGAGCATGATTAGAAATCAGATAATGCCCTTCTTGAATTAAGTTATAACACATGGCATGTAGATTGATGGTTTTGAAAACGGGGGGAAGGGCACAGGCGCGATAAAACTGAAAATGATTTGGCATTGGATGGACCCAGATTATAACTGCGGGGTGTATTAAGTTTTGAAGAATATAGGAGTGAACAGCGTGGATCTATTAAGGACTGTTCCCATGCATAATGTGCAAAATATGATTGGATATGTTACTATAATTTGTCCATAAATATCATGTCCATATGGTGTTCTGTCCTGTACCATAACTAGAGTGTCCATGATATTATACTTCGTAAACCGCTTGTGTTTAAATTGATAAATTAATTTGTATATACAGTGTCACATGCATTTTGTCACATATATAACCCAGTGGGCACAGAACATTGAATCAACATTGATAACTGGTTGTCAACGTTGATCCAATGTTGAACCACTGTTGATTCAACATTGAACTGAATTTTGTGTCCACTGGGAAGGCGCTATTTGAGTTAACTTGATTGTTCTGATAACTTAGCCCCAATTATATATGGAACCTTTGAATTCCTCCAGGTGAGCTGGGAGGAGATCATTGGTGAGCCCGAACACACCAGGACCCTCGACTTCTGCTGGAAGTGCTCCTTCAAGTGCTTCAACCTGTGGAAGTCGCTGTGCTACTGCCTCATGACCCTCTTCTGCTCATGCTGCGTCATGATGGGATGGGGCTGCTACTTCGCTAGTGTCGCATTCAACCATGTCTGGATCCTGACACCAATGATCCGTGCCTACGAGCTCAACATTGTTATGGGTGCCAAGATCTATGCTATGATCATCCACAGCATCTGCGACCCCATGGCAGAATCATTTGCCAAGTGCTTTGCACCATTTGCCAAATAGAATGGTGGCTAAGACATCACACCTCAGTTCTGACCTCACCTCAGTTTAGGTCATCAATGTTCAACATCAAAAGTAGTTTGGAAATCCAGACTAGTTATGTGACCTTTCTTGACATTTGGCTGTGTGAGGTCAGATTGAAAAGGTCAATTGTTTTCTCACCCAAAGACTCTTATTGATAGCTGGAAATTGTGATATTTCGGTTCCGGAGGGAAATAATGTTGTTTTATGTCATAGTCGCTCATTGAGCGGCTGCATTCTGCTATGAGAATTTGCAGTTTGTTTTCGACCTTTTTATATCATTATCAACACTTTATACATTTTAAAATTTAATTACTATGATAGTAGCCATGCAAATCGCACATGCTCTTTTGCGTGCTCATCTCACGTCGATGCTTTCATTTTAATACAACCATGTTCAGCTTTGTACTGAATGTTGAGTATTAAGTATTAGACATTTCATTGGTAGTATATATAGCTATACTGGATCTGCAGGTCCATTTGTGATATCCGTGTATATAAACTATCTGTGACAGATTCTGATATTTTCAATAAAAACAAAATACATTTTATACTCTACTTGTTGAATTCTCATTGTCGAAAAATATTGATCCTCATTGTCATATATGTTACAATCACATTGATAGCAAACTTATACTGAATCAAACAAAAAAGGAAGGCATGAAATCATCAACATACATTATGTCAACACTACACTTGGATGTCACAATTATTTCAGTGATTAACAGTAAGATTACATAATTTAGCAAATCCCAGCACTAAGATCAGAAACATTACATCCTATTTCATATCAGGCACTCAGTGCTCATCTTTACACAGGTAATTATATGCTCTCAGTTCCCAACTGAGACATTAAACTTTCCTCTACATATTGGAAAATGTACTTGGGTTATCTCGTATCAATATTGGTTCGTTCTGAGTTAGGTGATAAAATATCATGGAATTGAAGTTAATAGAATATTCCCAAACTCAACTCTAGTGTTTTTTCGCTGTACGCCTTTGCTGTTTTCTTTGAACGACGATAACTCATACGCAGTTGAACCGTCCATGTCATATAAAACGTAGCCATGTTTTGATAAAACTTATACTTTGGTTAATATATGATATACACGAGACAAACCCATAGTTGTTATTTGTGATGTGTAGAACTATATCTAAAATATAATCACAATAATATTTTCTGAACGAGATTTCAAAATCGATATGCAGGATATATTCATGATAAAGGCGTTGGCTATATATCCTTCCGAAAACGCTGTAACATCATCATTCATCTATGAGAAAAATGATTATGTCTATAATGGGGCTATTCAGATATGATGTTATCAATTTTCAGGGATTTCTCACGGCCTCACCCCCTATGTCATACTTTTCTGTTCATTTCCTCAAATAGTATACATGTAGTAGGCTACTACCAGAACGGTGAAAAAGAAGATGGTATTAACTGTTCCTGAAATATTTCAAACGGGAATGGCTGTATGCTGGAAGAACGCCAACATCTTTTTTGTAAAGTTTTGTAAACTATTTAACCACATGCAGTGATTAACATTATTCTATGTCCACAATGGGCAACATACACTTAACGATCACTGGGACGGCTCGGGATATGTGCAACTACTATACATCGACGTTCCGACGGACCGCGGGATATTTTCTTTTACGGACACACATTTTCAAATACATTAATTTTGAAATATATATAGTAAACAGTCATGTCAAATAATGTGCGCGTTACAAACCGGCTGTGAAGCTCACCGTAATTAAGGTTGTCAGTGCATATACATTCATGCAAATTGAATTGCACTCAGGCCAATGCCGGAGGGGTAGGGGAGTATCATAAATGGGTAAAGGGGGAAAAAAGGACATCATCCACGGCGATTGCCTCTCCAATAAGTAACACTAGCTGAAACCACCGGAGGTTCGCCCGGTGTTACCCGGAGGCCTGAAAGATCCAGGCGTGATCCTCCCGGCGTGATCCTCCCGGCGGACCGGTACGCCGCTGCCGCAGTCAGAGCGTGGTGGACGGCCGAGGAACCGTCCTAATAAGGCAGGCCGGTTCTCGGTCCGTATGGGCCCTGTGGACCTGCTGACCAGCCTTCGGCTGTGTTGGTTTTAAAACTATATCATCACCTCCGTAGGCCTACGTGTGCGGGCCCTCAGATTTGGTTGCATTTGGATTTGTCCCCCCCCCTTCTGCCTCTTATAAAGTACAATAAAGCAGTATGTGGACGGGGGTATATGAGGATAAAGCGGGTGGGAACTTGTTCCCCGAGCCAGCACGTACAGCAGGCTGACACTAGCAGATCTTGTGAGATCTTGGTTCTGTCCACGGAACGCAGCCTGTTCCTGGCATATTATGGTGTGTGGGAGTCTGGTACCCAGCTAAATCTTGCATGAAATTCCGAGGACAGAACTAACATGGCCGCGCACGCGAGGCCACCAGAATTATCGTTATATGGGGCTCACACCCATATATGCTTGTTCAAAACCTGACATAATGCAGTTTTAATATATCAATAAGATAATGCTTGTGCTTGGACTTTTAATTCACTTTGTATGGCTATATATATATGTAAGAGCATTCTCTGAACAGCAATGAAAATAAACTATCTTCCCTTACAAATGATATCACTTAAAACGCGTAGACGAAATTTCTATGGATTTTTGGAAAGCATTCGATCTGGAGATCACCAGTATAATAAACATGTTTATAAATGCAATCACTGACACAGTAGTTTTACCAGGAAATTCCCTCACTGAGTTAACATTTAGGGTGATGTGCAGGCCTTAGCTTACACATGTACCTGGTTGATTTTTATATGATCTATTGGATACAGCATATACATGTACACTAATGTCTCTTAGTGGTGCACAAGAGACAGATTGAGAAAAGTCCCCACATTCTATGTTATACACATTGTCGCTTCATTGAAGTTGATCTTATGCAAAGAATGTGGAGTTCATTTGTCCAATCATTCGTGCTCCCCTCCCCCTTCTCCTTCCGATATAGGGCATCAAATATTGAGGAAGGATCTATAGCATTGGCAATGTTCTGTAGTGATGAGCTCTTTCATTGAAATGCCCCCTCCCCTGTCAACCTCCGATAATGCTAACCCCTAGCTTATGTGTACCTATATGGGCTTTACACCATGCATCTATGAGACCACAAATGGATAATCTTTCATTTGGGACATAAATTTGCAGACTTTTAATTTCCGCGATTTGCACGAAATTTTTTACCACCACAGAATTGTCTGATATTTCCTAAAACTATTTCGCCGATACATCGCCTACGTAATATACCTCAGTACATATAGACCAATGCATTCGACTTAGTTCAGCATGGTTAAGGCTTGGGGGTTAAGAGAAAATTGCCAGATTAAAGACATATCCGTAGTTATCCCCCATAATGATAGAGCTAGCGCTAAACCCGAGTATTAAGTCCAAATTTAGAAGTAAAGACATCTCCGTCGGCACCATATACCCCTCTGCAGCATCGAAAAGTGGCATTTCAGCGCTCTGTCGTGTGGGGGTAGTTTCGTGAAATCCAACGCTATAGATCCATACTCGAGGCCTTACTTTTTTCGCAGAGAAAGATGGCGGCTTCACCAATGTCAGCCTGGCGCATGGAACCCGATATGGAGAACAGGGATCCTAATAATCTCAATGAACACCTGAAGGTAGGCATTGCTTTGATAATTTTGCACTTATAAAAACCATCCCCTACGGGGAAGGATGATACAAGCCTACCAAGGCAACCTGAATGGTGATATATCCTCACCAGCCCCTAGGATACATATTTCCAAGAATTACATTTAAAATATATGCATGAAGTAGTTTTTTCTCACAGAACAAAGAGCATATCGCCCACTTTGTGCACAAAAAAGTCACGACAACTTTTCAAGCCCGCCGTTTGCTATCACCCTGTTCTTTTTAAGAATTTTGTGTTCCCCTGTGTACATAGCGGGACAAAACGTGTGTTTCACCTTATCATTTAAATTCACGTTTTGGCGGACTAAAACGGCTCAAATATTGAATTATTGAATATCATGGATACAGCCGGTTTCGGTCTGAATCATTGATATCATTCTATACTTATTTCACAAGGTGAGCTGGGAAGAAATAATTGGTGAGCCCGAACACACCAGAACCCTTGACTGCTGTTGGAAGACCTCCTTCAAATGCTTCAACTTGTGGAAGTCCCTGTGCTACTGCCTCATGACCCTCTTCTGCTCATGCTGCATCATGATGGGATGGGGCTGCTACTTCGCTAGTGTTGCCTTCAACCATATTTGGATCCTGACACCATGTGTCCGTGCCTATGAGCTCAACATTGTGATGGGTGGCAAGATCTATGCTATGATCATCCACAGCATCTGCGACCCAATGGCAGAATCATTTTCTAAGTGTTTTGCACCATTTGCCAAATAGAATGGTGACTTAGACGTTGGCATCAATATGTTGAACTCTTCCGATATTAAAGACACTATTTAAAAGTTAAACTAATAAAGAAACACTGAGCAATAGGCCTGTGTCCACCAGAATTTATTACACTGTTTTGACGCTGAAAAAACACGGCGCCAAAAGGGGTTTGTAGACACCAGAACGGATTTATTTTTTCGTCAAAACAGTGGACACAGGCCTAAGGACTATCACAAATAATAAAAATGTCTAAACAATGGACATGCAGTTTGTTGAGCAGTTGCATATTCTGCCGCTATGTGGGTAAGCATTATGTGATATATAACTATACTTTTTACAACAACGTGTATTCTCTAAATCTACACCCTTGCAAACAAAGTTCCTAGAATAAAAGTTGTGCTACTATCAAAGTTGAGATTCTTTTTATGTCATGGCTGTACTCTTCAAATGCTATATCATGTATCGACCCTATACAGTATAATAACAATAGCTCCCTTTGCATCCAAATTCCAACCAGCTGGCTATCCTTTGGACGTGCTTATAGTGAGAAGAGCCTTTGATTGTGACAACATATAAATTCAATTTCCGTTACAACGAATCCTGTTAAAACGACATTTTGGTTGTAACACGTGCTGGTGCCCAAATTCCGTCCTATATATTGTTTTGTAGTAAGAAAATCCTGCTAGAACGAATTCGTTGTGCTATAACTGTGTTAGTGCCCATGTAGTTGGGTACCAACAATAATACAAACAAATCACATCTAAGTACGGATCTGCTGAGCTCTTAAAACGCAGATCGCGAATGCCTAGACGCTACATGTTTTGAACATGGGCAGCAGGCCATGCAGCGTATAAGCCACTCAAGAACTGGCAGGGTCACTTTTACCTGTTGCCCCTGACATCAGGCATTAATAGTACTCAAACTGGGGGTATACATGGGGGTCTATATAAAGGCAGGTGTTCCGGGTGGGTAGCAAGCAGTAGCAGCAGAGTCAAAGGAGTATACCATCCAGCAGCAGGACGAAAAGGAATACTCACTAAATCAAGATGGCCGCTTCACCGATGTCAGCCTGGGGCATGGAGCCTGATATGGAGAACAGGGATCCCAACAACTTGAACGACCATCTTAAGGTAATGTTTCACGGTGAAATCCCCGAGGGGGATATTGATTAAAATAGTGCATCTATATCACTGCTGTATTAATAGCTCCAAGCAGGTCTATAGTATTGGAAAAAGTAGCAACCCAGCAGTTTAACTTTAAGATGAGTAGATAGCATATAGCACAAAACACTGCACCGCATATTCAAACTCAACCAGTTGTGCAGTACTTATGATTAATTAATATAATAAGAAAATTTATATTTAGTGTCTTAAACAGCGTGGCACCTAAAACACGAAAGAATTCATGAATAACTGGAAAGCCAGTAAAAAGTAAAATATAGTTTCAAGAACAATTGACCACCGATTAGTAAACTAGTTTAGTTTTTACTGACTGTATTAGACCCTGGCAAGTAAATGTAAAAACGAAGTCTTTTTGAATTCCATGGACGCACTCACATAATTGGAGTACCTATAGGGCCAAGTTATTCAAAATAAAACCATATAATATTAAAACATGCCATTACAACTTGTTTCTAATAACAAGCGATTTAATGCCTCTGTTCATCACAATGTAGTGCACATAACATTATGAAGAGAGCTAACTGTGAGTAAGTTTATGGCACGAGTAGCAACCGACGCTTTCCCTCGGAGCCAATGACATGAAGCCAGGGTTGCGGGCCAACACGTTTATATAAATTACGTCGTGTACGCAATTGAAAGGACACTCTCACAGGGAAGCTTTAGTCATTATTATCTTCTTATGTTATTTAAATAGGCCATCCCGAAAAACAAGGTTCTAATAGGCTCTCCCCCTACTTACGTATCACACCAAACTTTATTTAAATTTACCGTGCACATATGGCTGTATTCCTCAGCTACCTTTAGTAACAGGGTCGCCACCACGCGCCTATACCAATCAGTGCAGCAATAGACTGGAGAAGTTAATATGCTGGATACAAAAATGTATACCAAAGAGATTTTATTTGTTAGGCGGAAGGGGGCGGGCTCTAACTCTAAGGATCGCTATAAAGGCTCAGGTAACCATGGCAATAGATAACTTACTGATGGCATGTTAGTATTTCTATGGTCTTTAAACAAGTTACCCTGGTGTGACCGGCAGCTAGACTCTGCCAGTGGTACATGACACATATCGAATATGATTGATATGCACCATTGTATCTGACACTGAGTGTCTAGCAACACAGTACCGGTACATTTCTCGAGCTACAGGCGGAGATAGCCAATGGTTGAGGATGTTAGTGTCAACAGATGAATACTATTCTCCCGATGATCATGAAAGTGATATATACCCCACGAATAACTGAGTGTATGTCAAAATAACCACGACAGATTGGTTAGGTGAAGGTATAAGATATAACCAAGGTGTGAACTCCTTCGTATTAGCTCTCTGCGGAAGGTTCAGTATTCATGACCTCTAAAGATGGCCAGAGCAAAGAGAACAGAATCACATGAGAACAGGGAGAACAGAGATAATATTATTTGGTTATTTGTCATATACAACATACAATTACAGGTATACCTGACACTTAAGTACACACAGCTAGTGGTCAGGTATAATTTAGTACCCTTGTATCTAAAATAGCGCTGTCTGTGTGATATATATAGTCAAATAACAGGGTCATATTATACTATTTGAAATATTGTCCAGTTTGGGAGGTGTTGAGAATTCAGACTCAGCTTTACAGTGCATACATGCTTTTAAGATGTATTCCACGATACTTGCATATTTCTGGTAATACACAATCATGTTCATATAGCTACTGCTATATGCACAGATAATCACACTTACTGATTTCTTTTCTTTCTACCTTCCTTTCTTTTCTCCCGATCGAAAATGTTTTCTGCAAAATTAAGTTATTTGAATCAAATGTTATTCTGCTTCAGGTGAGCTGGGAGGAGATCATTGGTGAGCCCGAACACACCAGGACCCTTGACTTCTGCTGGAAGTGCTCCTTCAAGTGCTTCAACCTGTGGAAGTCCCTGTGCTACTGCCTCATGACCCTCTTCTGCTCATGCTGCGTCATGATGGGATGGGGCTGCTACTTCGCTAGTATCGCATTCAACCATGTCTGGATCCTGACACCAATGATCCGTGCCTACGAGCTCAACATTGTTATGTTTGCCAAGATCTATGCTATGATTGTGCACAGTGTGCTCGACCCAATGGCAGAATCATTCGCGAAGTGCTTCGCACCATTTGCAAAGTAGAATCTTCATTACATCATTTCTTTTCGGGGCTATTATTGGCTAGAAGACTACGAAAAACTGAATTCTTTTTCACAAACTGTTCATTTCTTTTTTCACACTGATGACAATCATCAGCCTGTGTCAGCATCCAGAGACTGTTCATTACCAATACTGATAACACCCATTTCCAGTGCAACGTGCCTGCTGTAGGCTCACCAAAGCTGCATTCATATGTTGTAATAAAGTTACCTCTGCTTCAATATCATTGTCTTGTTCAAAAATATTTTCTCAATCCAAGTAACTTAACACACTATATCGAATAATATAGAAGTTGCTATATCCGATTAAATCCTGTTCTCAACAGTAAATATATACAGTAAGAGCTCAGACAGCGGGTCCAATGGGGGCCACTCATGGTTCTAAATTAGATTCTAGATTAACTTCTAAAAGTGCGCGAAATCAGTTCCGACACTAGACCGGTCCTAGTTAACACAGATGGTGGAAAGCCCCAGCTCCTCGTGCGGATATCATCGGCCGTTTCTTGGTAGGGCAATTCGGTCAATTCGGAAACACAAGACATGCCAACAATTCGGAAATAGACCTCAGAACATTCGACAGGCCCTTGTTAAATGCATACTGCAAAGAGAAGAGAAAGATTCATAGGACAACGCATGAGTCTCTCAATGGAGTCATTCCGGAGACATACAATGGCCTGTGGCATCCCCGGTGGCATCTTAGGGGATATACTTATATGAAGGCACTTGTCACCACACTGTTCGTCGCATATCATATGCTACATGTAGAAGGACGACTGTCCGATTGTACCAATACACTAGCGGAAAAGAACTTCTGCCAAACAGCTCATGCGCTTTTCAAAATATCCCTGACCGCCGTGAATGCATCGGAATGAGCTTAGCCATAACCCCCGCCACTCCTCTTGGGAGTTGGGGTCTTGGGGCTTTAATTTAAGGACTAGTGGCATTAGGCCTGTGTCCACTATACGACAAGGAAAGTGGAATATATGGCCGTTTTGACGTCCAGTGATAAGTACATATTTAGGAATATATTTCCTAGATATATTCCACTTTAACTGCAGGTAGGCTGTGTCCACTTGGCATTATAAATTGCTGCCCAGCCTGCCTTGGGCATACATGGATAAGGCATTATAATAGAATAAAGAGCATACTGCCCAATTTCTGCACTAAAAATCAAACATGTTAGATATCTAAATTCCCACCTTTGTCGTCCACTTTTGACACTCCTAGATTGCTATCTCACTTTTGTATTTCAGAATTTTGTCGTCCACCTGTGTCCACAGGGAGACAAAACATATATTTTGTATTTGTATTCAAATTCACGTTTTGAATGACGACAAACGGCCTGATATATGCTAGTGGACACAGGCCTATTGGCGGAGCCGTTGGTTCTGTGTGAGTGCACTGCGTTGCTCTCACACTATAAGTACAGACCAGAAGGGATCAGCATTTCACCCTGAGCTGCCCGATCCTCAGTTACACATCCATAAGTATAGAGGCTAACTACTATGAGCGAGGGCTTACAGGGAAATAGTCAAAACTAGCCCCAACATCTTTAATGCGTTTGTTATCATTACGACTGTTAATCATATTTGTTAGACCCTATAGATTGTGGTATATACCCGTACAGAAAGCGTTCAATATTTCTACCACAATCAACAGCTGGCAATATAAAGTAACTTATGAGTGACCTAAAATGGTAGAAGATTATATGAGGCTCTATCTGAGCTCTGAGGAACAATGTATTATACGTGAGGTTCCCCAGTGATCAATTGTGAGCCCGTTATTGTTTATATTTTACTTCAATGAGGTGCCTAGTCAACGCATACAAAATGATGATACAAATCGTATGTATTGCAGTGATACTACATTTTGTATAATGTTATATCAACCTGTCCTTCCTCGATGCAAGCTAGGATTCAGACAAGAAGCCCCACAACAACAAAAATCAGAATAACTAAGCTGAAAAGCGTTCAAGGAAGGAGTGCTTCGCGGTGTAATTTAAAGCCCTATTAATTTACACTGTGGCAGCGTTTATTCACAGTGCCACATGCTTAGACCATAATTATATAATGACGTTCCTCTGTGTGGTCGCTTCATCAACATATCAAAGAGAGGGGCCACTTATATATGGTCTAGTCACATGCTTAAATAATGTACACGTAGATAGCTAAATACCGAGTCAGATAAACATTGAGACATATCAGTAAGAGACTTACTTTTTGGAGTTGGGCCAAATTCACCAAATCTGATTTTTTCTTCTTTATAAGACCATAATGGCGGGACTTTTGGATGATATATCATATAGAAATAAAAGAAGAATACTATGATGTAGCCAACGCATTAGGCTTTAGAGGGGTTCGGAAAAATTATACTCAGCCTGAGTCAAACATTGAAAATAACCCCAAAACGCTTTCCCCCTTGTACTTTCGGTGAATTTTAATATATTTTTCACTGATCTTTACTCCTCTGAGAAAGGAGTCTGGAAGGCATACGTCCGTTATCACCCCTTGAACCCATTAGAAGGGTCTACACTGATAAAATGAAGGGATCCAAACTTGTCAAAAGGTTGTCTTATAAGAAGAGTTTAGGGTCTTTAAAGTGACGGTCATAAAATAAACGAGTTAAAGGTTGTCTATTTGATGAACTGTCCGGTTACCATCCCACAAGACAAGACTAGGGTCATCTAACTGACAATGTTAGCCCAGGCAGTGGCCCACTCCAAGTGACAAGTCTAAGGTCGTCAAATAGACAACCCAGAATAGTTAACCCTTTATTGGCTGCAAACTGCTTTTAAATGTGCTTGAATCCCTTTGTCAACATGATGCATGAATGTAGCCCTGGTGAGTCTATTCGCCAAACCTGCATTCATGCACCTTTGGAAATGAATCAACAGTTGGGCGAGTATACTCGCCAAGGCTGAATTCATGTATTATGGTCAGATAGAGGGTTAACCTGTGCACTATAACCTCTACTTCACTGCAGGTGGAGCTAACTGGGTTCTGCCTAGGCATAATTGTTGTCCATGTCTGTCTATATTTCTGAAGTTTATAATAGCTAATTCATACAAATATGAGGTATGTAGGTTAGGGGAATTCCTGCCATATCCCCAAGTCTATATTGAGAGTAATACTACCCTTTAGTTACAGACTGCTAACACATATGTGGATGTCATAGCAGTGGGAGTTTCCTTGCAGCTATTGTACCATAGAAATAACCACAAAAGAGGTGTCTGTGCCCTACACATATTTGTTTTGTCTCAATTATATCAAAACATTGATTCCTTTACCTTTTCTAGCATCCCCAATAGATAAATCTCAGGATTCTCCATAACATGAATGTGTATTCCCATAAATATGATTAAAATCAACATAGAAATTATGCAATTCATTCCCCAACTTTATACAGAATGCATGTTATACTGATGCCACCTACAGGGAAAATCCTGAATCAGACCCTGGTTGACGAGTCTAGGGCTGGCATGAGTCAGGTTTTGGGCTGGCACATACCAAGTGTATCTTCTATCTGACAACTACAGCTAGAGGACCCACTCTCTTGTCACTTAGAAGAGTCTGCAGACGAGTTTGCTTTTTGAGTGTATGAGAACTATCACCTAGATTTAGCCCTATAGTGGCCTCCTAAAAGGCATGTCATCGTTGTCTTTTAATTCGCAAAAATACATCTACCCGATTTTAGGATGAATACCCCACCCAAAAAATGGTCTAAAATCGTGATAAGGGACGTATCTGCCTAGATATACCCTAACTATGGGATCTCAGACATATCATCAGGCTTTAGACCCTTTAATACGTATCAGAGACATTTCCCGATTTCTTTCCGGAATATGAAGGCATTGACTATACAGCGTGAAATAAAGAACAATCCGTGTTTTTTATACTTCATGGGATAATTGCATGGCCCAAGTCCAAAAAGTTAGCCAAGAACCACTGTCCAAATGCCCTTGAGTTTTAGAGTGGGTGGGTTATAAGCGGGAGTGTATCGAAGCTACGGAATCACTGGTCCACTTCCCGGAAGTAAGTGCTTCAACGAGTTGTCGCTGGTACACATACCACTACTAGGGCAGGGGTTGTGCTATCTGAGGGTACAAATATAGTTCCACGGGGTGAGTTCTCTATGGTACTACGTTGTATATGGATTATTGAGTTCTGTACAATGCCTGCTCCAATCAATGTCATTTAGACTATCAACTGATAATCTTCAGAATCATGGTTATGTTGCATAAGCAACTGCTGCCATGAATTCTCGCTTAGGAGCGGCGGCTAGTACGTGGGTCAGATCAACAGTGCGGCTTATAGGATCGGGGCGGCTTATATACGAGTTATTCTATGGCAGAGATAACAGGTTGACATACAGACAGTCACACCCACCCACACACACACACACACAGAGTGTCTGCTCCTCCTGGTGGCAAGTCTCCACGTGAAGGCACATTGCCTCTTACTCAGTGGACCATACGGTATAGGCATGTAGCCGGTTGAATTATCAACCAATGAGATAACTCCCTGGCCTTCACTGCGTAATTCTTAGGGGGCATTATGTAACAGCCTGTACCCATTGTGATTGCTGTGTCAGTGTTTATCTCGCCAGTTACAAGCTTAAGTAATGGATGCGCCCCCAGGACGTCCAGCTTGACCCCTATACCGCCTTTCTAAAATCAAAGCACCGTTCTACCGTGAGCGTCCAAGTTCCATTACCCCCACAACCATCAATCAGCACGGAGGGAAGAGGCATGGAGGGGGTCTGGACTCCCCCGCCCTGGCTGGTGCGTGTAGTGGAATAGCTGCATTCCTGCATCATGCCAACCCATGGGCTTGATGCGCTCCCAAGAGGTTCGACCACTCCTTTCATGGCCATGGCCATGCACAAATGCAGCCCAGGGTGGGAACCTGACTGCCACGCGCCACCATACGGCCGTAACCTCCCTCTGCGCCCAGCCCGCCGCCTCCTGTGTTCCCGGCACGATCCGTATGGTCCAGTTGCCTTTATACCGGCCTGCCTTTCTGCAGAGACGGTTTTAAAACTAGTACTACTTAGTGTACGACTGCCTCCTGTGATGTTTGTCGTGGCCCCGGTGCTTATAACTGTGAAGGGGTAATTACCCCCGGGGCTTATATAAGACAGGCGCTTATTCGAGATCTATATTAATGCTTAAGAATTATTTCAAGACCCTCATATCCCAGCGCTTATACAAGACCGGCGCTTATTCAAAACCCGGCGCTTAAACGCGACGGTACGGAAGTACCTTAATGCACTATATGCCTTTGGTTGTCATGATGCCAGCAGATCCCGCCTTATTAAATGTTCTATGGGACATTGTGACCCCGTCTGTGATATTTGCCCATGCTTATTGATGATTTACAGTATCAAAGGCTTTACGAAGATCAATAAAAACGATATTGCTGCAATTCCTATCTCATCGAGTAGCTGTCGAAGAGCAAAATTGATATATAGCATCATTGGTAGACCAATCTGGTACTGCATTTTCTGTATCTATTCATCGTGATTATTTGTGTACATTGATTTGCATTTTCCCCCGGGCATTTTTTTCTACATTGTAAGTTCCAAGATTATAGAAGCATATAGTTCCTTCAATGTGCATTGCTACATTATCTAGACACACTACCATAAAACCCAGCGTTAAAGTTACGATGGATTTATCATGGGACATGCTGTATTTATCACTCATCACCCTTTGTCAGCCAACTTCTCTTTGGCTTACATGTCCTACTTCTACCTCCCTGTGCACTTCCATATGTATACTATAGTATATGTTCCTGTTCTTTATCATCAGATGGTAGGGGAGATGTTAAAGCTAGGACTCCATTAGTCGATTTTTTGATCGTATCGGAACAATTCTCAGAAAGTCCGAGGTAAACGACATAATTATAAACACTGATTATAGCTGGGACTCCACTTTCCGATTTTGTTTTCAGTCTGGGGAAATTCTCACAAACCCTAACATCTGATCATCCATGATCTGACAGATTTACTTTCGTGAGAATGGGCCAGAAAATCAGTTAGTGCAGCCCCAGCTTTGGTTTGATTTCGGAACACCAAACCATGTTTTTGCATGCGGTTCTCGTGGTTCAATATCAAGTTCCAATCTCTATGCTACTCTTAAATAGTTGTAGGTCTACACTAAGCCTAGGGGTACGTAAGCACTTTTATTGTTATATTATATGGTCATATATGACCCCTTTCAGCCTAGTACCAAAACAGACGTGAACACCCATTCCACAACGAAAAAGGCAATATTATGAGTGAAATGTACACAATCAAGGGGTAAACGTACGACTGCGCATGCGTTTTAATAAATTCAGACTTCCATAAGAATGGTCAGTTGTGGAAGGGGTAAACAGTCGACGCCAGGATTTTGAGGATACACTTGATGTAGACGGATAGACAGTGGTAAAGGACTTTGATATACGACACCATGGCCACATCTCCAATGTCTGCCTGGAACTTGGATTGCGATCTAGAAAACAGAGACCCTAATAACCTCAATGAGCACTTGAAGGTAATTGGTATGGCTATATAAACATGACCCTTCATTTTTCGTACTGAACTTGAATTATGAATAGTTTCTATTGGCAGCAGGTATCTAGGAGAACAATATCTAGGCGTTCTATCTAATTAGAGAAGGGTTAAACCAAAATGGATTGTTTTTGAGAACTCTTTCGTATTCTATAAACTGTACTTACCTTGGGGCAATTTCACAGAGCAAATTGCCACCCCTGGTGGTGGAAATGGTGCTAAGAATTCCATATGGAGTCACATTCTTCGTCGGCTGCCCACATTTCTCTTCTAACCAACTCATACCTTTTGAATTTTGAATATGATAGTGATATGAAGTAGCTGTCTTCATTGCATTGATTTCAAGCATTTGCCGTCGTCATATTGGCATTCCAGAAGTATACAAGCTCTGATTGTCACCAAAGTGGTCATTGTGACGACCTTAAGTGGGCTTTCAAATCGATCACCCTTACCAGAAATGTGGCCAATGTGACGACTTTGGGGTATGCGCCCCTTGTTAAGCCTCCTTTAACACACAGGCTTTTGCGCTGAAAACGAAATGGTGAAATGGCTGTGCCCCCCTAAGAGGGGTAATTGCTTTTAACCCCCCCCCCCTCTCCCCCTGATCACCTTCACTGAATTAAGGCTTAAATAAGTTAGACATAAATGGCAGCACGGATTTCTTTTTAAATAGGGAGAATTCTGGTGCCGATCGATAAATGAATGTATCCACTGGAATTTAAATGCAATTATCATTTATCATCTTTGCTCACGACTTTAATTTTAATGAGTGTATTTAAACATGGATGAGCCTTTATCCTCATTTGCCCACAAATAAACTTGTGAATAGAGATTGTAAAATGATGATGCCACAATGTTCCAGGTGAGCTGGGAGGACCTCATCGGTGAGCCCGACCACACAAGGACCCTTGACTTCTGCTGGAAGTGCTCCTTCAAGTGCTTCAACCTGTGGAAGTCCCTGTGCTACTGCCTCATGACCCTCTTCTGCTCATGCTGCGTCATGATGGGATGGGGCTGCTACTTTGCTGGTGTTGCATTCAACCATGTCTGGATCCTGACACCATGTGTCCGTGCCTATGAGCTCAACATTGTGTTGTGCAGTAAGATATATGCCATTGTTGTTCACAGTATTTGTGATCCTATTGCAGAATCATTTGCTAAATGCTTTTCACCATTTAAAAAATAGGCTTTTTATACAACAAAGGCATTATAGTCTTAACGCATCCAGCAAACCAGTCTAACCAAAACTCAGCCCTTGGCTTGTTTGTGAACTATAAACATGTATTATACTTGGCATTGGATGAAAAACGCCCCGAGCAATGTGAAACTCGATCTACATGACAAATAAAAATGTCCGAACTTTTTTCATTAAGATCGATGTGTGATTTCGCTAGCTGTTACCATGGTTACAATTGTTAGAAATTATGGGATGCTCATTGACTACAATAATATTATTTACTAGCGCTTTGATTGGACAGGATTCAGACAATAGGTGCACTCTCCCAGCACAGTCTCAAATAAGACTCTGCCAAAAGGTCCGGACTTCAGGAACTCTCCTGTGGAACAAGGGAGGAAAGGGGTACTACTTGTCTGCTCTCCTATGGCCTTCTCACACTGCCATCTCAACACACCAAAAATAGTTCCCAGGAATATGTCCAATTTGGACCATCAAAACATGATCAATACTTCTGAAGTTTTAAACATTTGCTCTACAATTATCCCTTAACATATTTGAATCGAATCATAGTTGTAGAAATACATATTTAAAGGCGCACTGAGTCAGTAACCTAACCCTGCCGAGTTTTGCATGCAAATGACGTTGTGAGTTCAGTGCGCCTTTAAAAAGCATGGCGTAAGTTTTCATGGTGATCCGCCGGGTTTTGGCAGAGAGGGAAGTAGTGCCGGCAGAAACGGATGGAAGAATCGGCTGGGAGATTGACAATAGGTGGAGATAGTACTGCCCCTTGTGGCAGTTTGTGGTACTACTTCTGGATTGTGTGGTTACGTACATGATATATGAAATAATATAATATACACTTGATAAACATTACAATTGTATGATTATGACATGACTATTAGTGGTGTTATCCCTGCTTCTTGTTAAAAGTTCATAAATTACGATATCTAAATATAGAAATAGATGTGTTTCAATTCACCCTATCATTAGAGCAAGTCACCCTGAGTTAGTCCTCTTATAATATTGTATGGACTTCTTTGCAAATCTCACGAAATTAATTAACTAAAATACATGTATTGATGAAACCCTGATGCATAGAAGTGTCAACGTTAATTACTGTAAATAAATAGATAAATAAAAGCATACTGCAATTTCTTGCGTTTGAAGAGGGTTAATTTTATCAATACCATGTTTTTTCTCCCTCAAATTGTTAACGGACTGGTTAGCAGGCGACTTAGTTATTACCAAGAACACATTTATACCGTATCTTTAGTTAACATATCAATGTTAAATCCGGGGAGCGCTCCATAATAGCCCCATAATAGCCTACCTTTCATATGTGGTCCAACGGGAATTTCAGTTCCATGACCAGGTGACATTTATACCTGGGCGAATAGGTGATCTCCTGTGGTAGTCGTTTTGTGCAGATGATACGACGATCAGAGTCCCGCCTTGGGTCCCGGTCCAACATTCTTCAGTCATTAGACCATCACCAGCTTTCCTCATACATTAGGACTTAATCTCCCGGCAATTTACCACCATGCCACTGTTATATCTCATAGTTCCACCATCGATAGATGTTCTTAAAGGGGCATTCTCACCACTCGCACTTACTACATAGCAGACTAGAACAGTACTAGAATTGTGAGTGGGAAACGCTCGCTGAGAATGCCACTTTAATTTGTTTAAAAACTGTCAGTGTCTATGATTTAACACTAGGGGGTCTAGTCCAAAAAGAATTGAAAGTGTAGTGTTGGCTTGACACACAACGTTACGTAATACATGTATCTGAACGGTATAATATAGGGCACGGGCAATCACCATACCAATACAAATCTTAGGTAGAGGGCAGACTGTGGTTAAGTGGGCCACTGAATATAATGATGGGAAACACTCAAACGCAACGTATGGTTGGAAAATATTTTATTCAAGTGTACTTAGATCGCCTTTCATTTCCACTGCATGCATCCATTTTTCAAATATTGAAAATAATTATATAAAAAAAGAAAAGAGGTTCATTCATTGAGCTTCGGCCTGTGGCAGAGGTATTGGTTGGGTTGAATAACTCTGTACTGAATATTGTTAAATTCTGATATTGATTTATCACTCATGGACCGCGAGTACAGAGCGGGTACCATTATAAACGCGTTAGTAGTATAAGGAGATGGTAGTTTGGATATGGCCGTTTGATGGAAGCCACAGGGTGATGACAATACAGTCAACTCCCTCTATTCCGGCCACCCTTGGGACTTCTCAAAAGTGGCCACACTAGTGGGATGGCCGCAGTGGGGGAGTCAATGGTAAGGAATACATATCAATATATCGATTCGGCTTAGGGGTGTCTTAAAATATACTCCTTTCCCTCCAGAATTGCCTGAAAAGCACACATTGTCAAGGGCCCGCGTGGGTCCATGCCTAGGGTAAAAAATCTGGACTCTTTCCCTTGGAATCGTTTTCACACATAGACACAATGTATGGCAGTCAGTGCCGTTCCTCGCTCAGCTCCAACTGTTACTGGAGGCGCAGCAAGCGTCGCCCTTAACAGAATAAGGCTGCACGGTTCAAGGGACAAGTCATACAGTAGTAGGTGGCATTGAGGATTTCTACGAGTACTTCGCAGCAACTCATTATATTGATCTCATAGTAAAACGATATGTTTTCTTTTGAGCAACTGATATACTAAGTTTACGAGACTATTTGGAGTCGACTCCACAGGGGGTGAGATCTAAACGTGTCTATCTCATCCGATCTCTCCCTTTTGGTGCATGGTGAGAAATGCTTGGTGTAGTTCGCATACAATGCTTATTCGCACCCTCTACATGGTGTGAATAACCGCTCTTTTCAACACACCAATCCACACCCTTTAGACCTACATAGGGCACCAATAAGACCGGTAATGCAACCCTATATGGTGTGGCAACAAGAACTGTTATTCAGACCCTACTGACTGTGGGAAAAAGAACCGCTATTCACACGTCATGGGGTGCGAATAACGATGCATATATTCGCACGCCTGTGGCGTGCAGATAGCGCTTGTCGTCCTGGCCCAGGCATATAGTTCTGGCGGACTAAGTCATCTTCCTATTCTGAAAGGGCATGCTTTGGAAATACAAATGGAAAGGGCTGTTTCGCGTTTCCTGCATACCGCAAAGTCTCGTGTAAAAACCGTGGCAAGTACGCAAATCAGAACTAGCTTTGATTTGATACCAAACATACACATGTGTATAGTGTGCGGCTTATACGAGGGATTTTGCAAGTATACATACCACAGTACTAAAGCTGCTATAAGCAAAGCCCACATTCGGCTTACAGGATTCTCTCAAATTAGTGGGGTGTGGGGCTTGTACGAGGATTCGGCTTCTACGCGGCACTTTACGGTAGTCATTTACGGTAGTCCCCCCTCCCCCCTAAGTAATATCACTGACTAATATGTCTGACCTTTTTTCCATATAGTCCTACGCTCTAGAATTGAAATGGAGGTGCTGTAAACAAAATGCAAATTTATTATTGTGATTTCATTATAAGTATCCACCTCTTCTGTGATTCAATGGAAACAAATATAGTTGTATGTACATTTATATTTTTTGAGAGTACAGAATAAACTCAAGTCAAATTGAAATTGAATTGTAATGGGTAGATATCATGTCAAAAGTTAGGATTAACACGAATGCACCCCCCCCCCCCCCCACCAAGGAGAAGCATTACTAGTATACAAACACCAAGAAAGAGGTGTAATGGAATCCAAGATCCCTCACTGAAAGGCTATACCTACTTTAATAGTTGATTCGCTGACATAAGAGTTCACCTAACCCTTCTCGTGCTGCTTCAAGTCTCATGAAAATAACTGCATCTGTAAATGAAAAGAACATAACGTTTTAAATAGTATTCCTATTGTGAAGATGCTTTCCCCAGGTCCACATATCAGATTTACGGCAGATTCACCTGGAGTTGGACACCTGCCTTTAGATAGACACTTGTTTTTGTGATCATTTAAATATTTTAAGCTCTTTATTTTTGAATAATGGTTAAGGTAAAATGTTATTCTTTCCAAGAGTAGTAGTGTACATGAATTCACTGTCCTTCTCAGGGTAATGTCCGAATTATGGTGAATCTACCATACGTCACATCAGGACAAGTATGCAAAAATATATAACACTGATACACATAGTAGACGCCGTTATTAATTTAGCAGGTGGATACATGTATTAGCATTTCTAGGTATTTGAACTGAACCTAACAGTTATATATTTAGTGTATGGTAACAAGTGTTTAAAGTTCCATCGAACTCATTTTTGTATAAACCATGTATATACATGTCTTACTTACTAGTCTGAAATTCAATGAAACCATGGTATGATTTAATAAGTAAACATCATGAACATGATGTGTCAACGTTGAAAACCCTTAGCAAATAACAGAACAATTCTTACCTGGTAATCTCACGGGTAGGCTAGCAGTGACCGCCACTTCTTGCTCTCATCGTAACCACCCATATAAATAACATGTCTTCTCCTACATAGGTAACAAAATGGAGAGTTGTCGTATCGTGTCGTATTTTGACCCTGCTGTGTATTTCCTCTTGATATCCATAATCCTGATACCCTGTTTATGAATGGGTCCCCTACTGGTATCCTGCCGGGCTAATCCAGCAAAGCACTGCTATAGCTCATGTGTTCTTTAGTGGATTATCCATAACTGTTCTCAATAGACGGTATAGCAACTCTGGTCTCCCATGTGTACTCAGATGAAGATTAACACCTAGAAAACACAGAATTATATACACAAAATTCTTTGTTTTCCCAATGCAATCTTCAATTTTCCTGAAAATATAATTTATAGCTATTCATACACTTTCACTGATAATATCTCTTTCCTTAATTGCCTTCAGTATATTTTTATCATACATGCGTGTATAGACAGGAGTTAACCTATCCACACTGATCTTGTGAAGCAGGAATCGGTACACAAATATTTGGTGTGGCCTTATTGGACTGTTATTTACAGGTATTACATCACAATCACCACCCATGCATAGATACCGGCCGGGGTGTGTCTTATAAAAGGGAGAGTGAGAGGACCAGACCATTAGAGAGGCACTTAACAATCACCTAAACACCTCCTCCGGTCTTTACCTTACACACATCAAGATGGCCGCTTCACCAATGTCAGCCTGGGCTATGGAGCCTGATATGGAAAACAGGGATCCCAACGGGCTCAACGATAACCTCAAGGTATGGAATTGGGTGCTGCCTTCACATGATAAATATCATTTAACTGTCTTATAGGTAGATGTTATCTTAGTACAGAAAAAAAGCATTGGCGAAACCCACAATAAATTAGCAAACAAAATACTGAGAGGACCAACAGATAGTCTTTTCCCTCAGAATACCCATAGTCTGAAAGGATGACAGCACACATTCCCAAAGAGAATGCACACGTAGATTTGACAGCCACAAGGACAAATCATTTTATTCATCTGTGACAGAGTCATGTACAGTTGATCCCTTATGTATCAACATGCTAGAATCTGACAAATGGACATAGAAATGATAATTTATGCTATCCACAAGTCTAAGTAGATGGCCTGAGTAAGTGGTCAATATGTCATTCACCATTGACCTTTATGTGAATCGAGATATCATAAGCTTAGATCTTACTGATAGTTCTATAGGAATCTAATTTCGAACATCAGTCGTTAGGCCTACATATAACTGGAAAATGACAGATAACCCAACTAACAAAAAAACATTTTACGTCAAAATAACGTTTTTAACTTTATATAACGTTATGCAATAGTAAGGAGCCTTAGAGAAACGTTATATAACGTTATAAAAAGGTGTATGATGTTTTATGTTTACTGGGAAGTGGGTGAATGTTTCACACGAAATAGTATTGGGGGAGGGGAATAAGTGGCAGTGTGTGAAATTAAAATCTCAACCTAATCCGGAAAAATCATTGGTAAAGATAGTAGGGCGTCTGGGGTTATGTGACCCCAGGAAAATCGTTGAAAAGCTAAAAAGAGAAAGGATCCATTCTAGTGCATCCTACCAGGACCCTTGCACATGGGTTGCAATCTGACTGTTCCGCCGCCCCTGAGATACTAAAAATTATATGAAATCAAATTTCTCGGGAAACTAACCTCAGAAAGTGTTACATTTTAGCGTGTATTTCGTTGTAGGAGGAATTTCCAAGGTTCTTTTTGGATTCCTTGGTAACAAGAAAAATGTGTGCCAATTTTCCATAGAGAAGGTTTCGTTCACATTCCAAATATAGAATGCATCAATGATGGAATTACTCCAAGAGGACCACTGCATTCGCCATCAAAACATACCCTAACGCATTTGGGTCTATTCCTCACTATTTTGCCTATTTTTCTCCCTGATAGCCAAAACCAGTGCTAGGGTTTTCCCACGAAGGCACATTGTCACTTGTTCATCCACAATTATATTGAAGAGAATAGCTAGCAATTGGTAACCGCATACCTTAACTTATTTTATGACTTTACTACCTATTTCATTGGCATGTCATATCTTATGTAGTACATGTACTAAACATTGGTTATTCATGTAAAATTTCCATTTTGTGCTTATTCATGTAAATTTCCATTTTGTGCCCATCGGATGAGCTGGGAAGAGATCATCGGTGAGCCAGACCACACCAGATCCTGTAGTATATCATTAATATTATATAAAACACATTATCAGCAGTGTTATTACCATATATCTATAGATGAAACACCTTTTCCAATATTTCAGGTGAGCTGGGAGGAGATCATTGGTGAGCCTGAGCACACCCGGAGTCTTGACTTCTGCTGGAAGTGCTCCTTCAAGTGCTTCAACCTGTGGAAGTCCCTGTGCTACTGCCTGATGACTGTCTTCTGTTCATGCTGCATCATGATGGGATGGGGCTGCACATTCGCTAATGTTGCCTTCAACCAGATCTGGATCATTGTACCATACATTCGTTTCCTGGAGATCAACATCCTCAACATGGCCAAGCTCTATGGCATGTTCATTCATGCTGTTATTGACCCATGCACAGACTCATTCGCCAAATGCTTTGCTCCCTTCGCGAAATAGACTATCTACATTATACCTGTTATACTTGCACTTTACATTACCTGTTAATACAAATCTTCTGTTCTATGGATCCAATTGGTGTTATTAAAAAAAATCATAAAATCACATACTATTGTCATGTTGTTAGATGTTAAACTATGACTCTAGAAACCCAGTTAATGTCCTTGGTCTAATTTACATAGAAATCAGCTTACACTTTGGATTGGGTTGGGAGTGAGGCAATTATAATGCTATAGCAGACGCTTTTGTCAACGTAATTTAATGTCACACACCCTTGGAAGAAATATGTCTATCGTGATCTTACCATTACAGTAAGTAAGTAACATCAGTGCTCAACTTACTATCAATTGTCATAAGGGGGGGGGGGGGGTGATTCATTTATGCAAACATAAAGAACCATCAAACATTGTATCATCCGGAGATGTGATGGGCATTCGGTAATTTTCACAAAGGGGGGGGTCACCAGATCTCTGACATAATATACTATAATGAAAAGAACTTCTTTGATAATATTGGAATTTTTCGTGCATACTTTTAACACATTTTGGGATATCTCGTAAAAATTGGGAACGCTAATATGAATAATTGTCTTTAATAGCTTACCATCTAGTTTATAACATTAAACCTTATAACCTCTATACTACGACACAGGTTTTCCATTTTGAAACGACCAGATACGTGTAGCAATCGTTTTCTATGACCTATTGATTGACATCATTCTTTATGATGTTAAAGTCATCTTTATTGCAAATTAAAGGCTGTAGTAGGACAGATTCCCATATTCAGGACAGGACGGGGACAGAACTAATGGTGTTTTGAGTGGTTATTATGCAACTCTAACAGGTCCAGATAATTAGCTGACGACACTAATGCATTTCAGATGATATAGTTGTTTTAAATGATGAATAATCGGAGCTTCAAAACTTACTTAGGAGGATATGGAGCATCTGATGAAAGAAAGATGAGAAATAACAAACTAATGACAATTAGCTGACACATTATTTTCTAATCAGACGCGGGCCTGTACGCGATTCAGACAGCACATAAAACATTTACAATGATTCTGAATAGTCTGGATTGGTTTATACATGTCTTCTAGAGGTAAGATAGCTTGCAAACCAGTCTACTACCTCCAAGTCCTAGTTACGGGTTGTAACTCTCAGTAGGGCGCCGGGGGCTGTCTGAGAGTTACGGAGAGAAGAGTCATTTTTCTACTGGATGTACCTATCCCTACCTATCATGTACATTTCTATACCCAATCAGGATAGGCCATGAGTGGCTGTTTATGCAGTTTAGAGACTTAATTGGATGGTTTGAAATGTACAACCTGGTAATTATAGGCATGTCTAGACCAATTGAGAGGTGGCATTACTGCTGTAAATAGTTCATCCCTGTACAGACTACCCTCTACAAAGTACTAAAATATGTAGAGATCGGAAATAAATCGCAAATTCTAAAAACATAGGAAGGTAGGGGGCATATATAAGAAGGCCCCTGTGTAATTTCAGCCCAAAGAACCTCATATTAAGCCCAGGGGAGTGCGAATCAAACCAACCTCGCATTTGGGCTGAATTTCCAGTGATTTCTGGACTTCTACACCCACAGCAGTGAGCTGCGGCCGTGGGGGAAGCAGGCTACACTACCAAGTCCTAGCCCAGTCTATATATAGCGCATTCGGCAGGAGGAGGTGATTGACTGTGTGGAAAGCTTTCTCAGATCGAGAAAGACAACGGCAACCACCTCCCTTCTATTTTGACAATCATATAGATTCTAACATGCATTTGTTTGCCAACGACCAGGCACAAACCCGAACTGAAAATCAGCTATCAGACTATGCCACGATGTATGATGATACCTCATCAGTTGACAGTGAACAGCCTTTCCAATTTTGAAAATAATATTATGCTTAAAGGGGCCGATCTCTGAGACTGGAGGAGAGTGGATCATGTTGTTCCCAACCCTACTGACTGCACCCAGCACAGGGCACTGTGTTTGTTTGATCCCCAATCAGCCATAAATAGCACAACTGGACAACTCTATTACCTTGAACCAGTTGACCTGGCCTGGTCAGGTAAAATTGGTAGGGGGACCATGAATCAGGCTTGACTTGGTATGAAACATTCTATAAAACCAGGATAAAGCTATCATAACCTCCTTAAATTAATCATTGAACTAGGCTTCTATGGATACACAATGCAGAAAGGAATCATTGTGTATTCAAATGTTATTTTTAACCGAATCCATGGGATGTGGTCTATTCAAGGGGTAGTATACCGTTTTCTGTGGACACATAAGTTGTAGTCTAGACAGTCAATACACTGGTGGGTATCAATAGTGTTGTATACTACCACTGGCATAGTCTAACTGCTGGTCACACCAGTGCAACTTATGTAGAGCAGTGAATTGCTGGAAGGGAACAACCAGCATCCTAATTCTTGGTTGCCTGAGCCATTATTTTTGGGGTACTTTGCTAGGGAAAACGATCCTACAGGGCTAGGACATGCCTGGATCTCAGGGATTGTGCTTGGGCGATTCTAAATTTAACTGAGGTGTTATATAAACTCAAAGACCCTGGCGAAGGATTTTACGATTTGGTTTGAGAAGCCTTAGCCTTTAACAGGCTCATGTATCTCTAATTGTTTACTTCACTTAAATCACCTGTCCTTGGGAGTGGAATCACTATGGTCGATCTTGGCATTTGATAAAAGTTACAAGCGATTGGTCAATGACCTCCATGAGCGGCACCACATCCCCAAACTGCTGCCATCAAGGAATCATGAGCTGCTATCACATCTACATAAGATGGCACTATCCCATGACAATGTCATCATCCCCAGGAGAGAGCTGCGCGGAAACAAGGGAGTACAACTGAAGGTCACAAAATCTGAGAAGGCCGTCTTCGACAAAAGTCCCCAATATCGAGGGACCCATTGTGGGACGTGCTCCCTCCTAAAGTATAAATACTACCCTACAAAGACTTCATCAATAAGCTGGAACCATAAGTGCCTTAGCACACCCAGACTATTTATTGGTATGGATATATCTGGACAATGACTGTTTATGACTGTTTATATGTTTTCAATATTCCTCACTATTGCAAATGAGGTATCAGGGTTACCTACCCCTCCCCATAATATAATTGCAGGGTTTATTATTGGATTCAATAATATTCAGGGTTCAGAGTATCTATTTAACACCTCAGGGAATTGTAATAAATAACTGTCTCTTGTCTAGTATACTAACCATGCAAGATGTAGACTGAGAGATATGGACACCAGTCCTTATTCAGAGTCATTTGCAGGCTCTCCCCTTCACCCCCCTACCATCCAGCATTCTATGCCCAGGGGCCAACACGTGAAATAACCTAGTCAACAGACTAAAACTCGTGGACCTTTGTCTATGTAGCAAGCATTCAAAGATGAGGTATTACGTTGCATGAGTTGTCAATCATAATAGGAAACATTTTATAGCAAAAGAGGGTAGGCTTGGCAGTTAGTCAAGAACAAGTTTATGTATGGCTGTTTCAAATCGCCGTAGAGTGGGTAGTTTCTCGTCAAGTTTGTCCCATAGTGTGACCCCTCTGTAATAAGGGGCTTTTTCATAGAAGGCTGTTTTAGCACATCTTTTGGCAAATTTTACTTTGCGGTCACCCCGGGCACGTATGTTCGCCTGGACTAAAGCCTCGCCTCTCCTAGATTTTTTCCACACCAAGCAGAGTAATTGCTTACTGCGCTTGCGTGCGAGCGTTTCAATTTTATATTCCTTATGCAAGTCAATTATACTTATGGCACGTATTCTGGCTAATAGACAAGTCCTAAGGGCCTGATTCTGCATCCGCTGCAGTTTATCCAGCTCCTTCTTTATGACACTACCTGTGTAGTATGAACAATACTCAAAAGTTGGAAGAATCAATACTTTATAAATGCTTAGGCTTACCGGTTGTGTCATACTCTTCTGTAACACGTTTAATTTCTGTAGCTTATTCCCTATGCCTTTCTTGACCTTATTGACATGGGGTATGATGGTCATTTTACTGTCCAGGATAACACCAAGATAAGGATATGTAACACAGTTTGGCAGAGGCTGCCCACACAAGGTGGCCACTGCATCTGGTAGCCTGTCAATTTTTGCAGCACTTCCAAAACGCATTAGCATGCTTTTGGAGGTATTTATCGCCATGTAATTAGAGGCACACCAATCACCCACAGCTAATAGGTCCTCTTGGACCAGGTTTAAGGCAGTGTCGGGATTTGCATGGGAGGCATATAGGATCATATCATCAGCGTACATGGCAAATTTACAGTTTTGGATGTTGTTTGGTAGGTCGTTAATAAATAGAACGAAAAGCAGGGGGCCCAATATGGACCCTTGGGGTACTCTAAAAGATACTGGCAATTTAGTTGATCTTATGTCATTGGCTATTGTTTCGTGTGAGCGGTGACCGAGTTAATCAACCAGCCATTTTTTCAAGGCGCCATGTATATTTAAGCAGTGAATCTTGTGGAAAAGGGTAGGATGGTGTACACTGTTGAATGCTTTGTAGAAATCGATGAAACATGCAACTGTGATCCTTCCTTCATCCCTGGCTTCATATAAGTCTTCAACTACCTTAAACACTGCATCAGAGGTACCTCTTTTGGGTCTGAAACCATACTGCTGGTCATTCAGAATCTTATTATCCTCAAGGTGCTTGGACAGTACCCTATGGATAAGTTTCTCTAACAGTTTAGCAGGTAATGGTAGCAAAGTTAAGGGGCGCCAGTTTTTGATACTCTTGAGATTACCCTTTTTTGGAATAGGGACCAGCAAGCCAGTTGACCAAGATGCTGGAATGCTTTATGAAACCAAACAGCGACTTACAATTGCGTGCATAAACATTGAGATCCCCCCAATAACCAAGGCATCTATTCCTCATTATATGGAACTTTAGCGATTCCTCCAGTAAGGAGTAACACCGGTTAATATTTGTATTCTTTTGTGACATATAGGGCTGTGTCTCATGAGATTGTAACAATTGAAACGTCTTTGACCGGGTATAGTCTTTGACCAGGTGTAGTATTTCACCGGGTGTAGTCTTTGATCAGCAAGCTTCAAAACAGCTGAAATGGGGGATATGTACACAGAAAGGTACTGTTAGTGTAAGTGACATACGTGACAAATGATAATATGAACAATACCACTACCTTTAATTTGTTAATGGATTACGTTATGCTATATATCAGAACAGATCATAATACTTAATCATCTAAATGCATATTGGCAGAGCATGTCATAGTGATCTTAGAATACTCCTAATGTAAAGAAAAGTGAAAACATCTACTGCTTATGTGTATATGAAAAGATACAAATGATTGAGCAATGAATCTTTCAAGCATGGACCATAGTATACTGCTATACTGTAGTATAGTGACAGATACAATCCAAATATATCTCGTGTAACTATAAGTATAATATACAAATAATGCACACACCTTTGACTACAGGTGTGCAGCTTGGTGGTTGCCTGTCACTGCTGGGACGGAACATGTGTCAATTGCACTGCCAGAGGCATAGGATTAACTAATCCCTCTTTGGATTTGGGGGTGCCAGCATGAAGCCTGACTACAAGGGATACAACACTGCATGGGTATATAAAGACTGACTGGCATAGGATGGTTGTCAGAGCTTTAAACAAATCCAATCTTTCCCTTCACTCTGTCCCTGAGGATTGTACGTAGTAGAAATGGCCGCTTCACCAATGTCAGCCTGGGGCATGGAGCCCGATATGGAAAACAGGGATCCCAACGGCCTCAACGATAACCTCAAGGTAGGAAACTGGGTGCTGCCTTCACATGATAAATATTATTTTACCGTCTTAAGTAGATGTTATCTTAGTACAGAAAAAAGCATTAGTGAAACTCACAATAAATTAGGAAACAACTTGAATGAGATTATTGGAAAGTATGACAGGATTAGTTTATTTTTCTAGTTACTGCAGCTTCTTATCTTAACCGTACATCTTAGATAAGATATCCTTTCTCCCTTTGAGCTGGAACTATTCTGAGAAACACAACATAGATATGCTAAGTCGACATTTTACTATTGGGATGTACTGTAGTTTTGCATAAACACACTTCTAAACAGCAGAAGAAACTTGCTATATTCACATTGCTCTAATTCCAGTAAATAGAGTTTGACACAATCCAGTCGTTACAATTAGGTAACATGCATGTAATGTTCAAGTTATTATTATTATTATTACTATTATAATAATTATTATTATTATCATTATCATTATTCATACTTTAGATGGTTCGCATATACAAAGAGCCTCATTCTCAAATGGTCGAGATGTGTGTTTTCATTATGCATAATTTATAAGCACTCAAAATCTGTAAATCCTTTTTACATAGACACATGGCATATGGCTCAAACAGTCTGTGTGTTCCTCACGCTAATACGCTGGATATGTAAACACTTCGAACTAATGCACATAATTATCATCAAACCTTAGAGCTATCATTCACTAGAAAATATCAAGTTACACATCTTTCCGTGGTTCTCATATCATTAGACCTTCCCTAAAACCTAACTCTCCAATTTTATATTAAAGAGTTTACAGCAATCTTTGCATGAACGTGTATGGGATTGCCTCTGGTGGACACAATAGTGCAAAATATTCATGAGAAGAAACCCTTTCCTCCTAGTAACCAGCAAATAGAAAATTGTTTATAAGATTGCAATCAACCAATAGAGAGACAATGTTTTCTCCCCTATTGAAAATGTTGTGTGCACAGTTATGTAGTTATTTGAATCAAAATGTTTCTCTACTTCAGGTGAGCTGGGAGGAGATCATTGGTGAGCCAGACCACACCAGATCCCTTGACTGCTGCTGGAAGTGCTCCTTCAAGTGCTTCAACCTGTGGAAGTCTCTGTGTTACTGCCTCATGACCGTTTTCTGCTCATGCTGCATCATGATGGGATGGGGCTGCACATTCGCTAATGTTGCCTTCAACCAGATCTGGATCATTGTACCATACATTCGTTTCCTGGAGATCAACATGCTCAACATGGCCAAGCTCTATAGCATCTTCATCCATGCTGTCATTGACCCATGCACAGACTCATTTGCCAAATGCTTTGCACCCTTCAAGAAATAGACGTTTCATTTGTGTTTCCTGGACAGAGCCTGTTGATTCAATGATGATCAGCATTATAAGTGCCATCATAACATCTTTCGAGAGTGGCATCAATTATCTAGATGGCAGCTTTCCCAATATGACCAACCAGAGAAAGCAGCAGATATTGTGCTGTTTGGAAGACCAAAAACATAAACATGAAGTTGCAAATCAATTCATATGTTTAAATGTGCTTAATTACGTCTGTACTTCATTTAGTTAATGTTGTTTGAGAATAAAATTATCAAACTTACTTTGTACGTTTTATTGTAATTTTGACACTTTGAGTGTAAAAAATACACAGTGGATACAGTGAAATTCTTCAAGAA
Source organism: Harmothoe impar (assembly GCA_947462335.1). Classification (NCBI taxonomy): domain Eukaryota; kingdom Metazoa; phylum Annelida; class Polychaeta; order Phyllodocida; family Polynoidae; genus Harmothoe; species Harmothoe impar. The sequence continues at coordinate 62,011,143 of OX381704.1, forward strand.
GAGCATTGGAGCAAGAATCATTGAATATAGAAAATATTTCTAGTAGGATTATAAAACAGTAAGAATGACAAGAGAACCTCAGTAGGATGAAATATGAAGCACTATCATTCCAAAATATTATTTTAGGAGAAGTAACAAGACAGGGAGAGAGACAGAGAGGCATTGAATTGTAGAAAACAATTCCACTATGCTAAAATAGTTAGATTAATAAGAGCAATTTATCAGAATGCACCAGCAAGCCGAGATATTATATTCGAAGATTTTCTCCTGATTACTGAGCAATTTCTGAGCATATTTAAATTTGTTTCGAAGAATGAATAAGAATACAGATTATGTAGATCACGCGTGGTAATATGTATCTATTAATACCTTTATCTATTAAGGGAGTGTGAACATTGTGAGACGGTCTTCCGGACACCATATTCCTTGACATGGCTTGCAATAGTAGAATGACTGTTATAACATCTTGAGGATATGTCAATATCGTGTATATGAAAATGATGATACATGTGTATGAGACATGTGTATGAGTAGGTACAACGTAGCAGTATCAATTAATTTTTTTTAAAGTCAAGGGTGTTATCTGTTAGCAAAGTAAGGTTTAGTTGGTTAGTCGAGGTTAAGCTTATGTATGGTGGACTGACATCTGTGCAGGCTGGGTAATTTCTGCTCATCCTCCATCAGTTAAAGCTGTCCCAGATTGTCATTGGTCGGTAATACCGGGCATTCTGCTGACTTGGCCCGTCTCTTTGCAAACTTTTAGTTTAATCTATGCCACTAAGCTATTAGTAGACCCAGCATAGTTTTGATTTTCATTGTTATACGGATGATTGACCTATATGCGTATGCATTGATATTTGATTTTCATTCAGCTGTTTTCAAATACATACTATTAGATATCACTGTAAGGGGTCGGTTTTACCTCTCTGTATTCCTGTATTAATACTATAGTTACAGTGTACAAAGAGGATACTTGTTAAATGGGTGTAAGGCATTCAAAAGAGGGCGGACGAGTGAAATGGCGCGTATACTCTGGTGGATCAAGTCATCTTCTAAATTCCTAATGGATTCCTGCTATGGTTGATGCCTGCAATACAGCTACATTGTACCTATTCTTTACCAGAGCAGTGCAGAACCTCAACGACCTTGACCATAGCAGCCACGAATTTTTGGGTTAATTATCCCGTTACACTGACACCTAGATAATCCGGCAGATTAAAGATCCAGCCGTGTTTTTTCCTGAAACAGGGGTGGTCGGATTATCGAAGTCTCACTGTACCTGATATTTCAGCAATATAACAAGGCGATGAGGAAGATCGTTTAGGGCCTTTATTATACTCTGTACTGAATGTATGATGCCAGTGGGGTTTCTACTCTGTATTGTAAGTTATAGCTGGTTTGAGAGCCTTTTAAAACTTGCTACCATTCAAACACAATGCTATTATCCGAATGCACCAGGGCACGGCCCTGGTGTGGGCCGACGAATGGGGCTACTATATCACGGTTCCTAACCACCCTCATGAAGCCATGGTAAAAAATTGAGATTTGTGATTTCATGTATCTTGTCTCACACCATTAATCTAATCGTGTCTCAAAGCAATCATTAATTAGAGTTATCCTACTACAGATATAATTATAATCGTATTTCAAGGCCATTCTGAATATCATACATGCTTTGTATAAGCTTCAAAGCAAATGCGACTAGGCAGTATGGCATATATGCATTTCTATATGAATCATGTACACATAATAGCAGGGGCCTATAGATTATGGCTCAGTCTCACGACTTTGTAACAATTGGATCGTCTTTGACCGGGTGACGTCTTTGACCGGGTGACGTCTTTGACCGGGTGACGTCTTTGACCGGGTGACGTCTTTGACCGGGAGGCTAGAAAAGGCTATTTCTTTTTCTTAAATATTGTTCCATACATCTACTATTTGAAAAAGTGCATATCTATGGTTATTACATAATGTTTGGACAGTGCAGCTCTTCAAATGCATGTGATATGGAAAGTGACGTATTTGAGCGGGCAGAGAAAATAATATAACATATTGCTATAATGCGCATAATAGGGCCTATATGTAAATATAACAAACTTTAAATATATTTCCTTTTATATAGTGTTAACATATCCTTTGACTTTTTCCACCCATCTCTTACTATATATACCTAATTTATGCCATAATAATGCTTCCCGGTCAAAGACGTCACCCAGTCAAGACGTCACCTAGTCAAAGACGTCACACGGTCAAAGACGATCCAATTGTGACAAAGTTGTGAGACTGAGCCTTATGTAACCACATGGGTTATGAGCTATTCGAAATGATCTTATAAGTAAATATATACGTCTGTTTGTAATTTTCGTATGCCATACATACCTATCTTGAAATATGGTGATGGCTTTCTTTCAAAGCCAACCGCTTGATATTTATAGTAGCAGGTTTAGACAATTTTAGTGTGCTTGCATGTGAACGTTTTCATTGCATCAGGTGTTTTGTATGCAGTCCATGGCATCATCCAGCACCTTCAGAGAGGAGTAGGTCCTTCACCCATGTTTTTTAAAAGCTGATCCCATAGTTAACTGAGCTGTGTGCATACATGTCTATTACTGTTGTTAGGACTCCCTCTCTTTAGACCTAGTACCTTGATTAACTGGGCACAGCCTTAGCGTGTGATAACCACTAATCCTTACAACCAAAACAGGTTAGGTGTCATTAATCCAAAGCATTATTTCTAGTTATGAATCGCTGAGGAAGGGGGGGGGGAAGTGCTGATAATCTAAGGAACTTGGAATGCAACCAAAAATGAATCCCTTATAAAATGGGACTGCCTCTGGTGGTCATCATCTCAGAAGCCTCTCACCCTCACTATCCAGCTCACCACCAGGTACCTTTATCCATTAAGGATTACCACACACATCAAAATGGCCGCTTCACCGATGTCAGCCTGGGCCATGGAGCCTGATATGGAGAACAGGGATCCCAACAACTTGAACGAGAACCTGAAGGTAGGGAACTGGGTGCAGCCCTCACATAAATATTATTCAACGATCTAAAGTAGATGTTGTCTTAGTGCAAAAGAAGTGTAAGTGAAACCCACATTTAATTTGTAGACATGATTGACTAAACTGACTTTGGGGGGGGGGGGGTCGGTATCTGGTATCAATATTTAAGTATCAGGCTGCAGGCCCTTAAATCCTGCAATCCTGTACTTACTATTAAATGACTCCTCGGTGAGAAATAAGACATTTTGTGTGTGTTTACTCACTGCATTGAAGAGGATGATGGCCATAGCACATCTAGTTTTAAGACTACGCAGAAGAAAAGAGTCCCCCTCTCAGCATCTACATTCCCTTTATTTCTACAATTTGTGCTTGCTGTTCGATTCAAATGTGTTATTTGTTGAGAAAGGAAGACATTCAAATCATAATCCGCTCAGAATAACTGAAATAACACCCTGTTTTTCAAGGATTTTGTCCCCCATTCCCCCATTCACAATGCCATGCAGTAGGTACTTACACACCTCCTTTATATATTATATAGGGTTTGAGTACTACAACTATGTGAGACCCCCCCCCCCCCCCCACACACACACACATTCACTGTGTATGCCGGTCATCACCACTGCTAAACTGTTGCACCTTACGTATAGGCGTCTAGCTGGATGCATTATCTACCAATGAGATAATTCCCTGGCCTTCACTGCGGAATGTTTAGGGTGCATTATGTAATAGCCTGTACCCATTGTGATGGCTGTATCAGTGCTTGTCTCGCCGGTACAAGCTTAAGTAATGGAGCCACCCACAGGACGACCAGCCTGACCCCTATATAGCTAATTACATGTACCACCTTTCCCACCAATCCCCTATTGTGGCCTGTGCAATGACGTGAGCGATGCAGTGTGACCAGACCAGGAGGCATGAGTGAGTGTTTGTTGGGGGGGGGGACGGTTTGGTTTACAAAAATAATTGTCAGTGTTCAAAAAATATCTGGACACATGAAATCAAAGACCAGAGTTAGATTATCACTTATTCAGAACGATTCTTTCTCTTTTTTAGTGCACACTATACAGATGCTGTCTACCTAGGATTAGGATTTTTCATGTTTGGTGGAGACACTGTTTAACATAATTGAAAACTTTGGACCTATACAACTTGATGAAGATAAATTAAGTGCAGGTATCTGGACCTGCACAATCTGACATGCACCGGCCAGTCACACCAAGAACTCTTTTGGGTTGACTGCTTCTACCAATAATAAGTTTAAGGTTTGAGTATAGCTCCTGCAGTATATCATCAATATATATAATTATATAATAAAACACATTATTGGCAGTGTTATTACCATAATATTATATCTATAGTTGAAACACTTTTTCCAATATTTCAGGTGAGCTGGGAGGAGATCATTGGTGAGCCTGATCACACCCGGAGTCTTGACTTCTGCTGGAAGTGCTCCTTCAAGTGCTTCAACCTGTGGAAGTCCCTGTGCTACTGCCTGATGACTGTCTTCTGTTCATGCTGCATCATGATGGGTTGGGGCTGCACATTCGCTAATGTTGCCTTCAACCAGATCTGGATCATTGTACCATACATTCGTTTCCTGGAGATCAACATGCTCAACATGGCCAAGCTCTATAGCATCTTCATCCATGCTGTCGTTGACCCATGCACAGACTCATTTGCGAAATGCTTCGCTCCCTTCAAGAAATAGACTATTTATATGTCTCTCTTGAACAGAGCCTGCTGACTGATGATCAGCTTTCTAAGTGCCATCATAACATCTTTTGTGATTTGTGTCAATTATCTATATAGCAGCTTTCCCAATGTGGCTAAGTGGAGAAAGCAGCAGATGGTATGCTGTGTAGGAATACCATCATGCATAAACATGAAATTAAGAATATTCATATGTCTAAATGTGATTCATCACCTCTGTATTTCGTTTAATTAATTAATCTTAGAATAAAGCTTATAACACTTAATTTTTATGTTTTTGTTGTATTTTGTTGACACTTTGAGTACTAAGTGGATAGGGTAAAATGCTTTGAGAAGAGCAGTGCTATTGCCTGACGACCATCTTCTGCCCATGCCACATCAGGATCTGATTGTGCTGCACTTTCGCTAACGTTGCCTTCAACCAGATCTGGATCATTGTGCTATACTTAAGATTCCTGGACATCAACATCCTCTGGGCTGATAAAGCCAAGCCAAGGTTGCACATTCGACTCAAGTTGTCATAGTGAGGCACAAAATTCAATCCCGCAATTATAAGACCCAGGTGGTCACCCTGTTTCACCATTTGCCCGTGTCGTATGCACTTTTTGTTTTATTCAACAACAGATTTTGGTCTAAAAAATACCACACTACTTTTCTGGTTTAAGTGTTGATAGTCATTAAAAAAGACAATTCCTCAGATATAGATTATAGGGATAGTAGCCTGCTGAATACAGACCCTTAATTCAGATTTTTCCCGACTTCTCTAACATTAAAACTAGATCTTTATTTTTTTAAAGGCTGAGATAAAAGAGGGGTATCTAACAATTATGGGAAGTTTGAATTACATGCTTGCATTCTTTACATATTAATAGACAGTTCAGCCAAAAATACAAATATATGATACTATGTAAAATTGGTGTTGGTAAAAAGATATCATGCAGAAAATGTATAGGCCCTAAAGTAATAAAAAAATACTTGTGGCCTGGAGTGAACTAACCGATGGGCATCAAAACAGGAAACCCGATCGGGGCCAAACTTCAGCCCAGCCATCTGCCCAACATGAACCCAAAATGGGCAGCCCGCTTTGAAACTTATATGAGCCCAACTCCGGCATCCCGCTTTGAAACCAATCTGAACTCAAAATGGGCAGCCCGCTTTGAAACTGATCTAAGCCCAAATCGGGCAGCCTGATCAGGGCCACACTTCAGCCCAGCCATCTGCCCAACATGAAACCAAGCTCAGTTTTGCCCAACTTCAAACGGCCAATCCGAGCTAAAACCAAATTGGCCCCATGCGGGCTTGCTACTAGGGTTACAGGCAGGTTGGCCTATGGGCAGGGTGACCTATGGGCAGGGTGGCCTATGGGCAGGGTGCCGTATAGGTAGGGTGACCTGCAGGCTGAGTACCCTATGGGCTGGATGGCCTACAGGACCCATATGTGTTTTACTTGGGCCAACTGGGTTAGCCCATATCTGGGTTATGGTCCTTTTTGTCCAGGGCTATAGGTGGGAGCCCAGGAAAACTTTTCTGTTCATAAATAAATTGTAAAAAATTTCAAAACATACTGACATGTGATTTACCTCCAGAAATCACCATTTATTATACATTCTTATAGTTTGTGCTAAAGCAAAATAAATCTTGGCTTGAGCTCGCACTTCGAATCTGGACTGACCCATTTGGGCTCCCCTTATACCCCTGGACAAAAAGGACCATAACCCAGATATGGGCAAATTAGCTGGCCCAAGTAAATGGGCCCCACTAAGCTTACATGATAGGTGGCCAACTGGCTGGGTGGCTTACTGGAAGGGTGGCCTATGAGAAGAGTGGTGTGTGGACAGTGTGACAGGATGGCCTACAGGCTGGGTGGCCTACAGGCTGGGTGGCCTGTGGTATGGTGCCATACAGGAAGGGTGGTGTACGGGCAGGGTGGCCTTCAGGCAGGGTGGCCTACAGGCAGGTAGGCTTATGACAGGGTGGCCTACGGGCAGGGTGGCCTGCGGTAGGGTGGTGTACAGGAAGGTTGGACTACGGGTAGGGTGGCCTATGAGCAGGGTAGCTTACATGAACTTCAGGGTGGCCAACAGGGCTCACTGGCATACAAGAAGGGTGGTGTACGGGCAGGGTGGCCTACAGGCAGGGTGACCTACAGGCAGGTAGTCTTATGACAGGGTGGCCCCTGGGTAGGGCGGTCTACGGCTAGGGTGGTGCACAGCAAGGGCGGCCTATGGGCAGGGGAGCCTATGGGCAGAGTGGCCTGCAGTAGGGTGGCGTACAGAAGGGTGACTTACGGGCAGGGTGGTCTATGGGCAGGGTGGCCTACGGGCAGGGTGGCCTATGGGCAGGGTACATGGCCTATGGTAGGGTGATGTACAGGAAGGGTGGCCTATGGGTGGGGTGACCTATAATCAAGGTAGCTTACATGAAGGATGTCCAACAGCCTAGGTGGCTGACTGGCAGGGTGGCCCCCAGGCAGGGTGACCTACGGAAAGAGTGGTGTGTGGGCAGGGTGACAGGGTGCATGGCCTACAGGCTGGGTGGCCTGCAGTAGGGTACCATACAGGAAGGGTGGTGTACGGGCAGAGTGGCCTACAGGCAGGGTGGTGTAAAGGAAGGGTGGCCCACAGGTAGGGTGGCCTATGGGGAGGGTAGCTTACATGAAGGGTGACCAACAGGCTGGATGGCTTACTGGCAGAGTGGATGACAGGCTGTGTGGCTTAGTGGCAGGGTGGCCTGGGGGCAGGGTGGTGTACAGGAAGGGTGGCCTACGGGCGGGGCGGCCTACGGGAAGGGTGGTGTGTGGGCAGGGTGGCATGGTGGCCTATGGGCAGGGTGACCTATGGGCAGGGTGGCCTACATGCATGGTGACGGTAAATCCGGGTGACCTATGGGCAGGGTGGCTGGTGTGCAGGGAGGCTGTGTTACGTGGGCTGTAGGGTCTGGGTCTACATTATGCAAGTATCCGACTTAATGTGGGTTGCTACTCTTTGTTAAAAATCACTGAAAGTAAACAGAATTTCTCTACTTATTTTACAGGCAGTTTAAATCATATAGAATCGGAAAATGCAAAAAGAAATGGGAGGTCCCGAAACACTTTTTTTAATACAGAAAATTTGAAAAATAAAGGTTTTAAAGATTTAGAAATAAGTGTGAAAGTTTCGATGATTTCTATGTCAACCATTTAATATGCACAGAAATGTAAAAAAAATCACAGGTGAAACGTCTAAATGTTCCGCAAGGGGGGGTCCAATTTTTTTTGTTCCCCCCCCCCAAATCCAGCCCCTCCCCCCTGTTGTTAAAAGAGATACCACCCCCTAAGATACGTCTTAAGATGGAATTAAGATAGTTTAAGATAGGATTGACATAGATGAAAAAGAATTAAGATAGTTTAAGATTGGATTGTAATAGGAGGAAAAAAGAAAAGAAATGGAGGTTGGGGGGCAGAGTCCCCCTTTACATACTAGATAGGTAGTAATAGTAATACTTTTAAGATAAGTCTTAAGATGGGATTAAGATAGTTTAAGATAGGATTAAAATTCAGCTACTAAAAAGTTAAGATCATCATAATAATGTAATTAAGATAACGCTCAAACGTTTGTCCTCGCACCTGGGAGAGCTATTCCGGGCATGCATGTATCTGGCTATGCAATATTAGCCCATTGTGATATGAATCAAGGGTAGCGATACACCTTAAGGTATGTGTCCGACCTATGGTGAATCTATTCAAGGCAGTTCGTGTACACATGATCCAAGGTACCCTAGAGTGAGAGAGAGGCGATGATCGCGCCTCCTGGTGGGCTTAATATCACTATTAACTGACCTGGGTCAAAGCCTAATTAGAGTTGCTAGTACACTGAGCTCAGTCTTTGCTCCGTGGGGATTATAAGCAAATAATACCTGATGTGCATATTATTTTACACTTCATTATACAGGTGCGAAAAATCGAAAAATGTTTTTTATGTGTACCCGGTATGTGCGATCATTATTACGTTCAAAGTGTGGGAAGATGAGACTTTGCCAGAACTATTTTATTGATACTTCTGACCAAGAGACACAGCTGAATAACCCACGTCTTTGAGGGAGCAAAACATTTGGTGAAGGATTGTGCCAGGAATCATGTAGGTTGTGGAGCAATGACACCATATGCACGTTGTATTATGCTGCATAATGAAATGTATATCAACTTGATTGCAATAGCTATAGTTATATGTTGCTTTAATAATGAAAGGACCTAGATGACAAGTATTTGTCCTTCAGAAAATCAGACAACAAAGAACACCTGCAAAATGTCATCAAATACCTGAGACTTCAAATAAAATAGGAAAATAACATTTTCTTGTGTTGGATGTTCTGTGATAAAGATATTCTTAGATTTCCTTCAGAAAATATAAAAAGACGCATTATAGAAGTATTCGGTTTATACTCATAGTTCCCATAATAAAACAACACATAACAACTAAGTCTAATAAGGTTCTGGAACAACATTTATTCAATTAAATACAGAGGCAATGTATCACATTTAGCCCGTTTATGTTTATGTCCATTGGTGTTCCTGCACAGTATAATGTCTTTGCTGCTTTATCTACTTACTTACATTGAGAAAGCTGCCATATAGGTGATTATTGCACTTCTCTAATGGTGACGGTGACCATTAACAGCATAACATCTGCTGCTTTCTCTGGTTAGCCATATATTGGGAAAGTTGCCCTCTAGATAATTGATGCTAATCTCAAAAGATGTTATGATGGCACTTATAATGCTGATCATCATTGAAGCAGCAGGCTCTGTCCAGGAAACACAGATGAAACGTCTATTTCTTGAAGGGTGCAAAGCATTTGGCAAATGAGTCTGTGCATGGGTCAATGACAGCATGGATGAAGATGCTATAGAGCTTGGCCATGTTGAGCATGTTGATCTCCAGGAAACGAATGTATGGTACAATAATCCAGATCTGATTGAAGGCAACCGAGGCAAAGGTGCAGCCCCATCCCATCATGATGCAGCATGAGCAGAAAACGGTCATGAGGCAGTAACACAGAGACTTCCACAGGTTGAAGCACTTGAAGGAGCACTTCCAGCAGCAGTCAAGGGATCTGGTGTGGTCTGGCTCACCAATGATCTCCTCCCAGCTCACCTTGCAAAGCACAATGAGAAAAAAGGGTTAATACTTCAAGACCCAAGTGAATCCAATATATACAATAGGTTTTTCCTTTTAGAGAGTGGTTCCCTTCTATATCCTGTTGAAGACTAGTTACAGTTGGCAAGATCGCACACACGCACACGTGGATCGTTGCTTTTTGTTTTAGATTTATATATCTTAAGCCTGGCACATGGGCCATGAATTGTGGATCACAGCAATGCGATTTTGATAAAGCACGTTTCTAAAAGGAGAAACCTGGTAAATCCATTAGTATAGTATGTATCGGAACGGGACTATAGTTAAGTACTGTTTATTACTCAATCGACATGCAGCCAATCAGAGGCCTCCATTTGGTCACGTGACCGGAAGTGACCTACTTAGGGGATTAGTGGTGACGTCACGTGACCTAGTTAGCCAATCAGAGGCCTCCATTTGGTCACGTGACCGGAAGTGACCTACTTAGGGGATTAGCGGTGCATTCTGGGTAACCCTGCAGCCAATCAGAGGCCTCCATTGGGTGACCGGAAGTGACCTACTTAGGGGATGGTGCATTCTGGGTAACCTACTGACCTACTTAGGGGACCGGAAGTGACGTCATATGACCTAATTTAGGATCACGTGATCGGAAGTGACCTGATGAGTCACGTGACCGGAAGTGACGTCACACGACTTAATGGCCAATCGGAAGCGACCTGATTGATCACGTGACCGGAAGAAGAAGAAGTTTTTTTTTTGTTTAGGATCCCGTGACTGGAAGCGACGTCGTCACATGAGTGACGCTTTAAGAGACTGCGCGACTTACTAGTAAAAGAAGCCGTATGATAATAAAAACACAACAATATTTTCTTTTAATTTTTTTTAATTTTTTTTTTTCAATCTTGATAAACACTCTATTTTTGAAAAGATGCACACGCTTATTTTATTTTTTTTTTTTTTCATATCTCTAAAGGACTCGTTGTCACACCGTCAGAATGCACGCGACGCTTATAATACAAGTAGCGCACGCCGTCTTTCTCTATGGTGTAGGTGACCATTTTGTTTCGCACCACTTTGAAATTTCTATTTACAGCAATGAGAGTTTTTCGTTGGCGAAGAACATCCAAGAAGGCGTCTGGTTCCTGGGGGTTTTGTTTCTTCTGTACGCCTTTTGCACTCCATTTTTTGGATTTTCTTTCACCGGTGTCGCTGACTCGATCGTAGCAAATGTAAGTCTTAGGGTTGAGACTTAGGATCCCGTCACCTTCCCACTCCGCTTTCATGAGCCCCGAAGTTCTCAGATCGTGAAGGTACCGTCTCTCACAACATCCGCCGGGCGGCGCACACCATTCTCGCACTCTTTCCGTTTTTGTCTTCACGAAAAGCTCTAAGTGCTCGTCGCACACCGCTGTCGGAAGCCACTTTCGTTTCTCTCTGAAGTACGTCTCTCTCAGGCGAGGTTTCACTAGGTCATCCAACGTGGCACCGCTGAGAGCCATGTAAAGACTGTCGGTGTCCATTTGACAAAGGGCATAATCGCGCCGATCGACGAATCTATCCAAGAAGTCGTATGTGAACTCTAACATTTTCAACTTCGCGTACTGGTATACCATGAACCCTATCTGAATAGGGAGGTTGTTCTTGACCGTTTTCGGTTGTAGTTCGACTTCAAACAGATCGGAAGTCAACTCGGACGCCTTTTTGAAGCGCCACGAATTGGCCAATAGTTCGAACTTCCGACTGTCAGTGTATCTCACCGCCGTGTGTTTTTCTTTGTTGCAGATTGTTTTACCGTACGTAGCGTTTCCCATTAACTTGTAACAGTCTGACAGAATTTTCTCGTTCTCGTTCACGTCGCCACGTCTTCGCGCCGCCGTCACTTCGTCCGCGAAACCGGCAAAGGAGCGTTTAGGTAGGTATTCTACCACCAGCTGCACTTTGGTGACTATCAAACCGTGCTCTAAATACCACTTGAGAAGCGGCGTTCCCAAGAGAATATTTTTTCCGTGGTAACTCCCTATCAGACATCTCTGAGGCGTGCTCAACAGCTTTTCTTCCTGCGCAAAGTCTGACATGTGAGGGCCTATGTCCGATTTTGAAACGGTCGCGTTCTTGAAAACGGGGGTCATTTCTTCGAAGTACTCTCGTAGGTGAGGCGGCGTAGTGATGTCCACTTGAACTAAACCGAACATTTTCTCCTCTTTCACAGCGGAAAGGATGTCGCTCTCGCTCATCGCGTTTCGAGACACTTTCAAAGCGTCAACCTTCCAGCGTTGTTGGGAGGCCTTGACCCGCTCATCTCGACGCTTCATCTCTCGCCATTCGCACTCCCACACGACGACCAGCTTGTAACCTAACGCTTTCAAGTAAGCGCTTACTCTGGTCGTTCTGTCGCGTCTCTCCTCTCTCAGTGAAGCGCACTGATATCGGTGCGACGGTATGCACTCGTGAGCGTGGAACCAACACCCGTGAAACTGGAAAACCGTATTAGAGGCCGCGTGAAATCCGTCCACGCGAATTCTCCGACAGCCTACCGCCATCTCGCCGCCGTTCAGAGCGTGGCGCAGTTTCACGTCGCGGTCGTGCTCTACGAAGCGTAACCACTCCAAAGCGCTGTGAGAGTTTCTTTGCCTGATTTCGGGCTTGAACTCGGTCTCGGGCCGTCTCACCGCGTAATAGCCCGTGCAGTGCGCTTCGTTCATGCAGCGCAAGTACAGAGAGTTAGCGTCTAGTCCTAGGATGTGTTGGCACGGTCTCGCTTCTTCGCCGTACTTGTGCTCCCTTATCCGCGTGGTGCCCTTCTCGTGAAATCTATGGAAGATGATGGAAGGACCGCCGACTAGATTCTCTTTGATCAGAGCGTGGAGGACGGCGTCGAACTGGGGAAACGTTGTGAACGCGTCTTCTAGGTTTTGGAAGAGGAAGCGTAAAGTCAAACCGGCGAGAGAAACTCCGTCTTTCAACATGTCGATGCCGCGATCTTGGAAAAATTTAGCGTGATTTTTCAGAGCTTCTATGAAAGGTTTCACGTCTTTGTTGTTGTAGTGGATCAAGTAGTCTTCCATAGTTTGCATCTTCTCGTCGGACCAAACTTTCTGACATGCGGCGTAGTCGGATTCGGACATTTTGACGCCCGTCAGCTCGCTGTCGAAAGCCGATCTCGGCGGCAGCGTTCTGTTTGCCAGTTTCCTGGTAGACGTCATCCATTCGTAAGGAAAGTGACCTTTCTCTTCGTTCCTGGTGAAAGCTCGCAAATAGGTCGCGTAGTTGTAACCGGGTGCCAAATAGTTGACTACGTCCAAGAAAACCGTGTGCTGTGTGTAAACCGCCAAGTATTGATTGCTTCTCTTTATGACGCTGAATTCTTGGTTTCTTCGGTCTCCGGAGGCGAAGAACGAGTGAAGGCGTATTTTGATCAGGTTCAAGTCGTAACGCCCCGAGTTGAAGCCCACCACTGGAGCTTGACGGATGTATCTCAGAAGACGCTTCTTCAGTTGAACTAACGGGTGTCTGGTCTGAGCCGCAGCGAAGCCGCCTGGAGAAGGGGTGGTGAACGTTGCCTCCTCCAGCAGGAGAGCTTCACCTATCGCCGCATCTAACTTCGCTAACGTCGGTCGGTAAAGTTCTAGCACAGCTTCCCCGATCGCTTTGGCGTTCTCGTTTATGTGATTTAAAACTCGGTCCAACAAGGGGTCGGAATCTGCGTCGGACGCTCTGACGAAGCAGACGGGCCCCTCCCACCCCGGAAAGTCGGATGCGACGCTAGCCGACAAAGGGACGTGATCCCACAGCAGGGACACGTGCTCCGTCGACGGTTCTTTGCACGGTCTGAAGAAAGCCTCGAAATCGAAGGCGATCTTGTAAGGGTAGATTCCGGAATGTCCGTCGGGGGGAAAAATGGAGAAGTCTGCTAGCGCTTCGAAAATCGTTCTCGAATTTTGGTAGATGCCACCTACGTAGCGCAACTTGACTTGTCGGCAAGAGGAAAGCTGGTTCCTGTGTCTCTTCAGCAAGAACTCGGTGGTGAACGCCGCCTTACACTTGCAACATTCGTATATGCCCGCGTACGCGTTGAAGTCCGTGACGAGAGAGACGTGCAAACCGCCTTTCGCCGTCAGGTGTAGGTTGACTTTACCTCGGGCGGCCACAGTTCTGGAAGGCGGTCTGATCAGAGTAACGCGTCTTCTCAACTTCCGCCCCGGCACTTGACGCGACGCGGTGTAAACCGCTATTTGTACGTCAAACAAGTTCTCTAACGCGGGTAAGTCGCGGATGTTCAGACCCGGAAAGGATTCAGGTGTGGCAGCGGGACAGAACTGACGTAACAAATCTGAAGCGCGCTTGCTGGTGTTGTATAAGTGAAAGGAAATGCAGCGGAAGATGCAGAGGTTGTCCTTGTTGGGAAAATCTAACACGCCGCTTCTCTTTCCAACTCGACCGGCCTGAGTGATCCTACCGCCTATGGGGAATTCCCCCGGTCCCATGTAAACGCAGATGTTCAAATTGGTAGGAAAAAGAACGTGCCACTTGGTGTCAGCGTCGCAAAGTTTCCGTACCTCCTCGCAAGCGACGGTGTTTTGCATCTTTGAGAGGAGCTCTTCCAAAGTTTCTGAATTAGTTACAGTAGGGAGCGGTTGTATGAGAGTTGCGTTGTTCTGGGAGGCGTGGAAGTAGCGCAGTTTGCTCTTGTCTTCTCTGTGTTGTAACAGTAAGCCTACCGAGAAACCCACTTTGTATCTGAATCTTTGTGTCAAGTGAATGCGACGCATAGTATCTACAGCGTCACTCAACTCGCCGGTTGGTAGCCTGAAGTTTGTTACACTCACGCGAGTCCCGTGCATCCTGACGCCCGTTTGTATCGCAGGCCAATTCGCCGTGAACGTTTCCTCCCCGTTCGGTACAGCACATATGCGCGGAGGGACGGTCACCCCGTCCAGAGATTCGCGTCGACAAGCGCTCTTTCGGCAATCCCCTTCGCCGCATAGAGGGCAAAACTTAGCTACTACTCTACAATTTTCTACGTGTCTCTCGTGGTTGTACGCTCTTTTAAACATTTTGAAACACTTTTCGCATACGTACTGTGTCATGTTTTTTTTCACTCGGTTACCAACTACTTAGCCGTCTAACTATCTATCTATCTATCTAGCCATCTATCAATCTGTCGTCTATGTAACTATCTTTCTGTCTGCTGTCTGTGTATCCGTCTGTCTGTCTGTCTGTCTGTCTCATACAGCGTACGTCAAACGCTGTGTGTGTGTGTGTGCGCGCGTGAGCGTTGAGCGTCTCTCATTCCGAATCTATGCCGAGATATTTCAGAATGATCTCTGTTTTGTCATCCAACTCTTTGAGCGCTCTGGCGGACAGCGTCACCCCCTGCTGTGTGGGTTTTTTGTCAGGACCTTCGTACTTGCGCACGTGGACGAGGTTCTTACCGCTGTAGTAGCTCACAGCTGCGTACACTTCGCCCGCCTCATCCAGCACTGCGAACCAGGGGGTGTGATTAGGTTTTCCTTGCGCGGCCGCTGTGTCGCGTATGCGCACCACTGCGCGGATATCGGCGATGCGTGCTATGAGCTCGCGCAGCGCGTCGGCCGTGAAGTGCACTCGCTTGCTTCTGGTCAGAGACGCCTCTTTCACCTGGCCGTCTTTTGTGTAGCGCGGCCTCCTAGACAGTCTAGCCACGTCCTCCCAGATCTCCAGCGTCAAAGCTCCGTCTAAGCAGAACTCTAACCCGAGTGTTTTCTCTGCTTCTTCTCGTCCATCTCCTTCTTTTTCTTGTATTTTTCTCTTCTTAGTGGGCCTTGTTGTTCTGGAACTCACCTTAGAACGTTTCACACCCGCAGGATGAGTAACACCATCAGCGTGAGCTGAATCAGCAGCAGAACCGATAGCAGGAGCAGCGTCAGCGCTGGTGGTATCGGAGGTCTCGTTGTTGGAACAGCGCAGCCACACGCCGTCCGTGCTGTGTGTAGCGGTAGAAGATGAAGCGCCGCCGCCGCCCTCGTAAGGTGGCGGTGAGGGCAGTCGCCACGGACCGGACGGGGGGGCGCTAGCAGTGGAGGAAGTGAGGTCGAAAGGTCGAAGAGGGAAGCCGAAAAACGTACCGCTCACCCCTTGCCCTTCGGGTTCTTCGTACGCCTCGTCGTCAGCGTCGTTCTCTGTCTCACCCTGTTGCTGCTCCTCCTCCTCCTCTTCTTCTCGGTTCAGGGGCTGAGTGTCCGAATAGCTGTAACTCTCAGCGCGAGCGGCGTCGAGGGCGTCCGTCGATGTAGTGGTGGAGGAGAGGGGCTGTGCAACGTGCGGCAGGTCATCAAAGTCATCAACAGTAGTGGGGAGGTAAAAACCCGGTTGCCAGTACTGCGCTGTGCCAGGAGCGTTGTCGTCAGTAGTAGTAGCAGTAGCAGCAAGTGCAGCAGAAGCAGCCGCAGCAGGCGCAGCCGCAGCAGACGCAACAGTAGCAGGCGCAGCAGCAGCCTCAGCAGGCGCAGCCGTAGCAAGCGCAGCAGTAGCAGGCGCAGCAGCAGCAGCAGCAGCAGCAGCAGCAGCAGCAGCGGCAGGCGGGACGGTGGTAGCAGCGGCAGCGCGCTTAGCAGCAACGTGTACCGTCGCGAGTGTAACAACGTCGCTAGCACGACGACTGCTACCAGTAGTACTACTAGTACTACTACCACTACTACTACTACTGCTACTACTAGTGCTACTGCTACTACTACTACTACTACTACTGCCGCGAGCGCTCGCTACAGCAGGAGGGTGATAAGACCAACCGGCTGCGGCGGTAGTCTCATGTTCAGTAGCAAGAGCAGGCACTGACGCTAAACGAACGCTGTTCCGCGTAGTCTTCTTGTTCTTGAACGCCGCTAGCTGTTGTCTTTTGCTCATGGTGGTGACTGTAGAGAGCAGCAAAAAAGAATGAGTGAGTGAATGGAGGTTTCCAAGCCCCTTATATACGCCTTCTCGCTTCTAGAGCTAAGCTACTTACCGACCCTGTTCAGCTGCCGCCGGCTGGCCGGCGGCCATTCACAAAGAGAAACAAAAAGACATAAGGCATGACGTTTTCAGCTGGATCCCTTTCCCCCCCCCTCTTTTGAGAGATCGACTGTGATGATGAGCTAAGCCGCTTACCACCCTGTTCAGCAATTCAACGCGCATTAGCTGTATAAAGGGTTAAGCGGTTGCTGCCTGCCGTCGACTGACCGGCGGCGGCCATTCACAAAGACATAAGGTATGACGTTTTCAGCTGGATCCCTTTTTGAGGGATCCACTGTGGTGAGCTAAGCCGCTTACCACCCTGTTCAGCCATTCAGCGCGCGTTAGCTGTATAAAGGATTAACGGTAACGGTGATGAGCTTACAGTGTGTATACAAAAAAAAACTACAGGAGGCGTGTGGCGTGAAGCAGGACCCCCCTAAGACGAACGTGTCTGTCTGTGAGTAGAGGCGTGTGCATGTGGTGAGCGACTTAAGTGTAAGACAAAAATCGCCACCTCCTGCCGTGGTGAGTAGACCGGGCCGGCCAGGCGGGCGGGCGGCCGGCTAGTTCAATAGGGAGGGGTGACAGCTGCCTAAGGCTGTGCATGAAAAAAAATCCGATTTTCACCTGACCTCTGACGTTTGTTACAATGAATGTCAGAGGGAGGGAGACGTCCTCGGGTAGGGGGTAGGAGGTATTAAGGCTATGAGTGAGGAAAAAACACCGTTTTCAGCTGGTCTCCACGGATAGCGATGCCACACCCCCTCGTCATCTAAGCTCTTAAGGAGCGGAGCGGCTGAAAAAGCGTCATGCGGACAGGGCGCTAGACAGCTGGAGCGCTGTTGGAAATGGGATTAAACTCCCTCTGTATAAAAAGCTCTCATTTCTGTTGGAAAAAAAACATATCGCCTCTGACCCCAGTAACGGCTACTACCACCACCACCGCCACCACCACCACCGCCGCCACCGCCGCCGCCGCCGCCGCCGCCGCTGCCGCCGCCGCCAAGACGAGACGAGATGGCTCAAGCTATTCCACTTTCAAGCTCGCCTTCACCGCCCGGTGCGCCTGAAAAAAAGTTAATGCGGCTTGACGACGTGAGACGCGGCGCGAGGCAGCAGACCGATGATGGGGAGACCCGACAGGTAGGACAGCGGCGGTTAGCCTATAGCGACGCCTTGCTTCGTCAACTAGGTAAAGAGTTGAGCGGCTGTTGGAGAGAGTTGGGCAGTAGCTTAAAAGTCAGCGCCGCCCGTATGGATGCTCTAGTAGAGCGCAGTGTCAAGACACCGGAGGAGCTGTGTACGGCGATGTTCCGAGTGTGGTGGGGTGAAACCCCGCATCGTCATAGATGGGGCGAGCTCGGTCGCGTCTTCACCCGCATAAGACGCATGGAACTGTTGGCTCAGTGGATGGCCCTTCTCCACAGACAGGGGTTGGATTTCGAAAACCCCGACTCGCGCGCGATGCATAAGCACTTGGGCACCCTCGGCAGACGTCTGGGTAGCAGGTGGAAAGAGGTGGGGGACCATTTAAAATTGTCGCCTGAGAGGTTAGATAAGATCGCTGAAGAATGCGAATACGGAGGAAGTCCCGCTGAGTGGGCCTTCCGAGTGTTGAAAATGTGGCAAGATGAAGCTGACGGCGCCGGCGGTACGCCTTTTGAACTCCTTCGAGTGTTGACTGAGGACATGGGAAAGTTTGGCCTCGGCATCGCGATATTACTTGACTTTATCAAGCAAGAAACAACGAGAACGACGGACATGTGAATTGTTGTGTTTTATTTTCATACGTCTTCTTTATTAGTAAGTAAAAAAAAAAATATCATAACAATTAAGACGCGCGATCTCTTAAAGTGTCACTTCCTCCAGTCGCAGCTGATCGCCTCATCGCAGCACGTGATAAACAAAAAAAAAACGAAGAGACACGCTTCTTCCTCTCGAGAGGAAGAAGCGTGTCTCTCGATTGAAATCTTTTTCTTTTCTTTTTTTCTTAAAAGAGACAAACGCCCCTTAGAGTGCTCCCCCACCCCCCTAGAGTGCCCCCCTCCCCCCTCCCCCCCTCCCCCCCACCACCCGCCCCATGCATCCTAAAAGCGCCCCCCTCCCCATGCATCTTAAAGAAGCCCCCCTCCCCCCCTCCCCTCCCCTCCCCCCCTTATACACTCTAAAGAACGCTTCTACCTAGTTCAATAAGTCACTTCCAGTCGCTCGTAAAACAATAAAAAATGAAAAAAAATGAAAAAAAAACTTATATCGTAGTGTTTTTTATTAGTTTACCGAAAAAAAATAAGAGACTCGCCTCCTCCTCCAAAAAAAAAAGATATCACATTTTAAAGCCCGTGACCCCTTAAAGACGCTCATCTCTTCATTAAGTCGCGTGACGTCACTTCTTCTTCTTCTTCTTCTTCTTCTTCTTCTTCTTCTTCTTCCGGTCACGTGATCAATCAGGTCACTTCCGGTCACGTGATCCTCAATGAGGTCACTTCCGGTTGGCCATTAGGTCATGTGACGTCACTTCCGGTCCCCTAAGTAGGTCAGTAGGTTACCCAGAATGCACCATCCCCTAAGTAGGTCACTTCCGGTCACCCAATGGAGGCCTCTGATTGGCTGCAGGGTTACCCAGAATGCACCGCTAATCCCCTAAGTAGGTCACTTCCGGTCACGTGACCAAATGGAGGCCTCTGATTGGCTAACTAGGTCACGTGACGTCACCACTAATCCCCTAAGTAGGTCACTTCCGGTCACGTGACCAAATGGAGGCCTCTGATTGGCTGCATGTCGATTGAGTAATAAACAGTACTTAACTATAGTCCCGTTCCGATACATACTATACTACTCATTGGATTCACGGGATATGCTGGCTGGTATTGCGGTTTGATACATGCAATAGTATTCACAGCAGCTGGACTACATGAAGAATGATATTCCATTGGACACACATCTTCCTAAAATTACCTTCAAGTTTTCATTCAAGTTGTTGGGATCCCTGTTCTCCATATCGGGCTCCATGCCCCAGGCTGACATTGGTGAAGCGGCCATTTTGGGGGGGGTGTGGTAATCCTTAATGGCTAAACAACCTAGTGGTGAGATTCTAGTGAGAGTCGGGGCCTTCTGAGATGAGGACAACCAGAAGCTGTCCTTTTTATAAGGGCCCTATTGTTGACCGCATTCCAAGTTCCTTAATCATTTAAGGGCCACCTAATGTATTGATACAGTATGTTGTCGTGATGCGTGAATGAATGCAACCCTTCCAAGTAACTCACCAGCGTTGCACTCAGGCATAATTCAATCCTGATGAAGTTGATGTATACACCCGAAGGGTTGGCATGATGCATGAATGGAGAGTTACTTAACAGGGCTGCATTTATGCATCATGACGACGAAGGGCATACTGCACGTATGCACCATGCGGCCCTAAAATGGCTAAGATAGCATTGCACTAATCCAACAGCAACAGAAGATTATCAATAACAATCCTCTACTGAATTGTCCGATTGGTGATTATCCCACGGCAAGACGTCCCCAGATTATCAGGTTATTAAGTGTACCGGTGAAGTCAGGGCTGCATAAGAAAACAAACATGGAATTAAACAGTATGAACGGTTCGATCCTGTCTACAAGGTTCAGGGGCACATGGCATTACATATAAAATAAATGTGTAATCAATCCCACGTATCTCATCACCTACATAATTAGTGACATATCCTCCCAGCTCCTTCCACGTATCTATAATGTCTTCCACTTGCCCACGAGACAACCTCTTGCGATAGTTCCTGCCTATCCTCAGCCCATGTTGACCTGGTGTCAGTAGTATAAATAAATGAAGGTATTTCGCAGGAAGACACACAGTATGACGGGCAAAGATACAACTGTTTATAAAATGGATTACTATAATACCTCCAACCAAAATTGGGATTGAAAAGTGACAAAAAAATTGATCATGGGCCATTTTAAGGCGGCCATATTGGAGTTGTATCTTATCTGAGGAACGTCAACCTTCTATTTTCATGGGACCGTGATGGACACGATTATCTGGAATTTAAATTCCTTAAGCATTTAATGGTTTTGATGCTATGAATTTTTCCCGAACCGTTTCAAATTCCAGATGCAATTGGAAAAATTACCACCTTTTACCCTCCTCATTCAGGTTTAAGCATTTAACAAAACCTCAATATTATTGGTATTTCCCAAGAGTTTCTATATGTATAGGAGGACTCTCTCAATGCCAGACCTTTAGCGCACTAAATTGGGATTTTGCAGACTGAGGACCAACATCTCCATGTTCAGCGGCCAAGATTTCAGACAGTAGATCTTTATGTAGATCCAGAATACCACGGGTCCGCACCTATAGACCTCAGTACTGAGGCCGCGAAGGGCCCCACCTGTAAAATGTTAACTTAGAAAGCAATAAAATTCCCCAATATGAAAAAGACAACAACTTAGTTTTTGCTGTCAACTTTTATTTTTACGTACTCATGTTGACTATAGCTATAAGAGAAGCTGGAGACGTAAGGGAAGGCAGGGTTAGGTCTTTAATACTAAATAAAGGTGATAATTGGCTTTATTAAAGTAATACAGAGGTAAAGCTCGAGGGACACCTAAGGTATATACCTGTAGTCCAATGTAAAGCATATAGGTACGGGGAGACACACCAGAGCATACCACTATACTAGATATAGTAGAGCTACCCTCCTTTATAGCCATATACAATGGCATTATTGTACTGATTGATGCAAACTTTAATCAGGGGAATAGATGAACAAGGCTAAAACACCACTTTCTATATACTACTCACACAGGGCAAAGCCTGGACAGATATCATGTTTCATTTTACAAATAACTTATTTTTCCACCATCCGTATCAGAGGTAACACATGCTAATGATAGCGTAGTATTTTCTATATTTACATAATTTCCATAGTTCAAAATGAACGACTTGCAAGTATCAAATGAGGAGCATTCCCGATGGGTACAATATATTTTAGGCTGTGTCTCACGACCTTGGGACAATGTTTTTGTCTCTGACCGGGTGCCGTCTCTGACCGGGTGCCGTCTCTGACCAGGTGCCGTCTCTGACCAGGTGTCAGAAAAAGGTGTTTTAAAAAGAATTTTACTCATATATATATAAGGATTTAGAAAAGCGTTATGGCGGTTGTTACATAATCATAATTATAGTTATAATTAGCCTCCTGCTATTGGTATTTTGACCATATCAAGCCAAGCCGGTCAGAGACGGCACCCGGTCAGAGATGGCACCCAGTCAGAGACGGCACCCGGTCAGAGACAAAAACATTGACCCAAGGTCGTGAGACACAGCCTTTACTTAAACTCTATCCTCAAATGTTAGAACACCCATATGGAGATCTCCGTGAGGTACATGGGACATCCGGAATGAGAGAATGCCCAGGATCTATCTTATGAGACCTTCGGAATTGCAGGGTAGAACATTTCAGGAATCGTCACCCCTTTTCAAGATAAGATACACCACATAGAATTCAAATTTAGATCAAGAAAAGGTGTCCATGCCATATGGATTTGGGACACACGGGTCAATTGGTCTGTGGAAATGGACGCTGTCATTCAATAATCCTCCTGTCCTCGTTATATATGCCTCTCCCTGTAGCCCCCTTTTACAGCTTATGGCGCCAGGAAAACTAAAGTATCTGTTTTATATCGATTTCTTAAGAATAACACAAAAACATTCTCATATACCACCCTGCTATCTGTAAAATTAGTCCCCTGATGTTAGAGAGCATACTTTAAGGTTCTGATTAGTATAGCATTTAGAGCATGTCTGTAGGTTGTTTGTTGTGAAAACCACAACTGCTGTGCCTTTTGTCGTGAGCCTACGGTAGGGTGTTACACTGGCCACCCAAAGTGCTCCCTGCGTCTTAGCACTTCGTCTAAGACATAGGACTACAGTGCTGCCAGTTGTGGCGGTGGCATATTGTGAATATATTACATTTTTCTAAAGATTTCTAATGATTCTGGGTGACCCACATGTCTGGCAAAGTGATTTGCATTCCATAAACAGATATCAACCCCAAAAAAGTTGTTTGGTTGAATACTTTTGATTGGTACTGAACCACTATATAAGATAAAATGGGCTCATGGTCTATTAGCACTCAGGCCTGAGTGGGTGGCCTGTGGCACTCACATCTGCAGTGGGAGAGCTGTACATGTCCTCAGTTAATGTCAGATATGGGAGAATCTATGAAATTCCAAATATATTCAAAGCCACTGGCAGGTTCCATACATTTTGGGGTATCCCATAACAGGTGCACATTTTTATTGGAAGCAATAGTTTAGCTTTTGTGACATATTATCTAATTTTTTATCATCAGCCATCAACTTATTAGAAAATGTGCATTCATAATAATTATATAACTACATGTTCTGATGGACAAAATGCATCCGTAAAACACCATATAGCTATAGCCAAATCCCCCATACTTGAAGTCAAAGTAGCCCTATATTTTCCCCATATTCTGAGTAGACGTAGGGTCAGGTTAAGACTATAAATCCTTACACAGAAAACACCTCAGACATAAATAATGAAAGACATGCATTGATATAATGATAGTAAAATAATCAACAGTCTATTTCATATAACTTAAAATTGAGCTATTAAATCCTACATTCAATGAACATTCTACTCCTAATGCCTGTGGCTGCCTGCAGGGTGGTTACTCAGCCCTCAGCACCCTGCAATGACCACTGTGTCCCCTCAGTGTCCATGTCAAGGGCCTGATAGGTTATATTATAGAGCAGCAGGGGTATCAATACAAGGAATTCTTCAACTTTTACAGCACTCTCAAAGATTTAAAACTAAAGATATCTTTATTCAGTTGCATTGTCTGTGTACACCTCTTTTCTACCTGGACCAGCAGATAAATATACTCTGCGGACCCTAGTTCATTTTCGATGTAACCTACGGTCAACGTGTGTATTATACTGATAGGGCCATGAAACCGACGCAATACGGATTACGCTGTGCCGATAGGCTTACTAATCACAGGAGTTGAGAACTCTCGCCACCCAACTTCCACTTAAATTAAAAATAGTTTAGAGTGTCTAATTCCAAGGAAATGATATTATGCATACATGTATAATATAATGACCCATCCGAACTGATGTTGAATACGTAATCCATTCAACTGGCTTGCTGTTGTATATTCTATCGTTGCTGCTCGATTGAGGATTTGGACTGCTTGATTTCATAATGATTATTGTCAAGCATTTATGGCATTTGCTTGTAAATGTAGTTCTTGCCGAATAAAAAGTTGTAAACTTAAACTCATCATTCCCATTAGATTTAATAGTTGCATTTAGTGGCTGTGTTACGTGGATGGAAAAATGTTTCAACTTTAGCTTCTATTTGTTAACACCATTATGGGATAAAAAGCTGGTACACTTCTTATACTAAATGGGAACTGATGTAATAATCATACTCTGGCGTGTTTTTCTTTTCTTTTTGTTACTATTCCAATTATTATAAGGTCTATTGAACTGTTCAAAGTTGCATTGATTGTTGTATTTTGAAATATCATTCATGAATAAATTAATACACATGGCAAAAAAAACCCACCACACAATGGAAAGTGTTTTGTGAATGTAATATAGACAGCTAAACGATGTATACTATGTAGACGTTTAACATATTTCTTTGGAAACAGTTTTAGTATAATTTGGGTGGTGAGTGTAAATATGTCAGGTACCAAAGTGAGCGACATAACTTTCATGATTTTTTATTGTTCAATCCCATGTCAACATTACCAAATCAGTAGCCTTTATATTTATTCTGTTATTGCCCTTCATTTCCAATAGAACACGTTTGTTCCCACTAATTGTCAACAAATTGTCCCAGTGCAAAGAAAATATGCGATGAATTGTGCCCTGTTATTTTTGGCAAATATAAATACACGGCACAAAGGAAGCAATTCCCGATGGGATTTTGGGAGGTCTGGTATAGAACTACCAACAGTTAATGGCGCACTATTGCCCCCTGGTGGCAAACATTAGAACTTTCCTAGACCCTCTGCGGCGCAGTGGAGCAAGTAAATCGGCTCATGAGACTAAAGGAGGATTATATCTAAAGTCTCCTGTAAGTCATACTTGTCTGGTTGATATAAATGCAATGTTTCTGACTATGGCATGTAACCTATGTTGCAAATTTGAAATAAGATACAATCAAAGAAAAGGGAGGTCTAATTAAACAAAATATTTATTTTGAATTTGTGTAGAGTCCCTATCCGACAGAACGGGCATATATTGGACACTGCGAAATGTATTATTAATTGGTATTTATATATGCATCGGGGTGCAATATTTAGGTGTTTTATACTTTTCATACTTGGCTGCTACATCCATTGATATAAAGTTTCCAGTGCTGTTCGGATCAAGGCACCTATATCATGAAGGGCACTTAAGTACTTGCCCTTTTGTGAGCCACAGTGCCTTACGCAAAATAGGCTAAAAAATAGTTGATTAAAATGATGCATACTATTCTGTAAAGATCTCACCATATGGGCATATTGCCATATTTGTTTCACAATAACTGTTGACAGAATCTCGAACTTAATTATAATAAACTGCATTGGATTAAATGAGGACGAACAGTTATTGGTACTGACGACAGGGGCAGTAGTCGGGTGAGCTTAATATAGTACCTGGTTTGACCACATGGGGTCAACACTGAGGTGCCAAGACAGGGGGTTTATAGACTCTTAATTGGTCTGTCTGGACATGTAACCTCCAGGTTAACTACATTGGCAGTTTGCTCCATTAACTAACTTGTGGCTGTAATATACATGTAGCCGTCATTGACACACGTACTAGTAAGCCGCATAGTGTGTAGTGTAGTACTAATCAGTAGTTCCTTATTGTTTTTGTTCTTACATGTATTATAATGGCACACTGCATCTATGCGCTCATATTCTGTTTCTTGATTTTAACAGTTTCTAGCAATGGAAAAGATTGAAATCATACACCCTTTAGACTTTGCACTGAGGGGACGATATCATAATTTTGACCTAAAACGGGTATTATCATAACTTAGTCCAACTAATTGTTGGGAGAGCCACCTTACACTCACAGAAATGCTGTGTGGTGCACCCTATGGAAGATGTGAATACATGTAGTTAGGATGACTACTTGACATGTATTATGTGTATTCTAAAGCAGTAAATTCGGTTACTACCAAATACTACCATACATATGATATTATGTCAGAGCCATTGAGTCTAAGTTATAGAGGTCCAGCTATCAAACTATAATGATGATTTAAGCGATGGAAATTCAATACATAATTCCATTTCCTGATGCAATCTATTGCATAAATATGTCCATAAATTATGTTCTTAACTGTAACGAACCCTAGGTAAAGTTTCAATAATATAAGTAATCTTTCTATCGGACATTTTTAGGCTCCTTTATAAGTATTCCGCAATTCGTCGGATATAATATTGTTTCGGGGTTTTGGGCACATTCATTTATGTTGATATGAAAAGAGATGAAAGTCATACTTTTGAATAATGATATCTACATCGCCTTGATTTGAAATAGTATGACACTGGAAAATTATGGCAAATGAATTTATATAGATTGCATTTACTTTAATTTTATACCGCTAAATTTATTTTTTCCTGTGTAGTCTTCTGGGATAAGTATTGGCATACATGTAGGCTACTTATCATTTAAAATATCTAATGATTCTTTACAACAAGTGCCCATTGACGATCATAAAACTACATGTATAGTAAATGGTTCGTGAATGTGGTGGGGTTGATCGCGTATGGGTTGTGACTTGCTACCGCCCCTGTTTACCGCAACTAATGTTTAGCTATCCAAATAGTAACGTGCCTCCCGCTGGGAAAGCCTCCACGGCGCGCGCCAAATAGGTCTGCATGCTGAGTCGTGTACTCTCAATTGGCACCCTGGTCAGCAACCCCCTCCCCCCCCCCCCCAACCCTACCCACCACACATACCCCACCACCCCCGCCTTGGAGTGCGAAGCTGCTTCCTCCTGGCGCTGATCCAAGCAATTTGTTATCACTACAAGGCGACATAACACGTCTGTAGTTACGTGCAGTATATTGCAATACATAGTGAATGAATTAAAGAACACTTAATTTGACTACATTTTATTCTAGATTTATGATACAAATGGCCTGTGTTTACAGTAACCTAAATAAGTATTTGACGCAGTAAGCGCCCTCCCCCTAATAAGCGCCCCCCTTTTTTGGGCCATTCTTAGATTAAGACAAAGGCTCAGGTTTCGCGGTTTTTGAGACAATTAAACTCCTAAGTACTAAAACGTCATGCAAAATAATTGTATAAGCGCCCAGGGCGCTTATTACGTCGAATACGGTACATGTGTCATAATAATAATATCAATATAGACTATGTGGGTACAGGTTCCCATCTTCATACACCATTCTCGCAGATCTAGAATGAGATTTATCATATTGTAATTTGTTTTATTCTGTGACCATATATCTCCAACTTTGTACAACTTTGTATGGGACAAGCGTAATTATGGTGGATGTACAAAGCACATCATGATAATAGGTGGCAATGTAATACAGAAAACAGACGTGTGGTGATAATTATATTCTATGTATGGTACTAGAACAAGTTCGCCTGTGTCTACCAAGACAGTATACTCCGGATATGATATGACGTTTATTTAACAACCAATAGCACTGTTGACTATTTTGTACACGTAAAGAGATTAAGCTCCTCTGTCCCAACAGACCGTTATAATAAATACCCACTGTGGTAAATTACAGAAATTATATGACGACCAGAGTAAATAATGATCAATCAATGAATGATAAATTATCATAATGGACTCCCGAATGACTTACAACGTGAACCTATGTATATCAGCTTTTCTATCGCCTGACATGTTCAGTAGAGCGTGCATTTACACGATATCTGACAATAATAATAAAAAATCTCTTTTTTTTAAAAATGAGAACAATGTATATTACAATGTATTTATTTTCTTATGAACAGAAAATAGACCATTATTATATTTGTTACCTACAACTTCCGGAAATATTAAGTAGTCTTCTTTGTGACTGCATTCTCCCTGTGGTGCGTAAGGCAGAGTTTGATATCACATATTGAGTTCGCCAACTGGCTTAAACTGATAATGTGGACATGCTTATTATGAGGTTTTAAATATTTTTTAAGGTAGACCTCCACCCTAATTTAGATGAAAACATTTCCACGCACTATTTTAGCACGGATATGTCGGACCAACGTGTATTAAATATCAAGTTAACAGCATTTAATGCCTCTTTCAGATTAGTTTATACTCATAATGTGTTCGGCTGCAAATGGAACAAAACTGCTTTATCCTTTTAGCATATTTGCATTTGAACGTTATGGGAATTCAACATTTTATGTAATTTTCAGCGGTAAAAATTGGGCTCCAATCTATAGAGGTGGGATTTCCTATGGCCATTTGTTTGCATTTATTGGAGTCGAATTGTTAGGTCTACAAAGTTGTCAAGTTGCATAGTTACCAAAACATGGTAATTCAAAGGAGAAATTGTGAAATTTTGTGCACAAGAATAGACTGAGTGAAGTCATAGATAAAGAAAGAAGTAGCTTTAGATGCACGAAGTTGGTCCCCCTCACACTAGCCAAGAAAGATGTAGGCCACATGTGCATAACTTTTGAATGTTCTCATTTTTAATATGGAATTAAACATGGATATACACCGCATAGTCAGGGGCGGATCCAGAGGGGGGGGGGGGTTCTGGGGGTCAGGACCCCCCCCCCCCCTTTTGGAAATTTTTTAAAATATTTTTAATGATAATTTGATCCGCCACGAGTCGCGGCGCGTCACTTTTTGGTACTTTGGTGTTTGGTGGACCCCCCCCCCCCTTTTCAAATTCCTGGGTTTGCCCCTGATAGTTATATTACCCTTGAATGGAATATTTGTATTTTAAGTGTATATATATACACACTATATAGTAGGCTGTCCAGTCTGCTCCTGGTGACCTCGAACCTTTGCCAACTGCGCAGGTCTGGGCATCTGTATACGGGTGGCGCCACATATGGGGCCTGTTATGACGACGTGAGGTGATTGTGTTTGAATGGGTTCAGTAAATCCGGTTACATTTTTGGCTACCTTTGTGTACTGCAAATAAACAGCGTAATCCTACCCCGTACTAGGGCCTTGGTGCCATAATGTACTTCCAAGTAGCAGCTAGTAAATTAGATGCCAATGAACTAAAGAGAATGACTTATAGGCCTTACAGTGGCATTTATATGTGCTAAAAAAGCCCTCTTTTAATGTATCTACATTTCTTTTCGTTTTATACAGAATGTATTAAAGTTACATGGGAGAAACATAGTTTAGAGGTTATTCTCTTAGTTTCCACGACACATAAAGCTGACCGCAGCCCCATGTTCCTAATACATGTAACAATATTACAATTCTTGGTTGTAGTTCATACACTGAAATATAAACAGTATTGACTACTTGGAAATTGACCAGCCAAACCAGGTGAAGAGGTAATACTGCATATACATCTACCCAAATAAAACCTTTTAAACAGAAATTACCATATCTATCATCAAGTGAACTTATTAAATCATAAGCATTATATCATGGCTCTAATATGATAGATATAGTTTGGTGAATACATATTTCGGATTATTTTCCACACACTTTGATCATTGGATTAAATTTCAGATGGTAGAAATAAATTTAACGATGCATTTGATATAAAATAGTATAATATTGGCGTACAGTGATGCATTAATGTCATTCTGCGTTCGTCTATTCTTTGATTAAGTTGACATCATTTACGTGAGTTTTTGTTTTGGTCAATAACATTTTTAAAGTGAGAAATCATGCATGATAAAATATCATTTTCAAGAGCTGTCGGAGTCTTAACGTTTGAATTTGAGTTTGATTAAGTTTTTGGTCAAGTTTCATATATTCATGGGGCGCTTCCCAGCATAACTAAAGGAACACACTCAATAGATCAATAAACAGAGTTGAAAATAAATAGATATATAATTATGTGATTGTTATTTAGATTTATTATTGTCAGTAGGCCTAGAGTTTATCAGTAGAGGTTGACAGTCAACGGTACATATGTATATATTGTGTTGTGTGCATGCAGAAACAATACGATACATAGTTAATTTCGCATATAATTATCACAATCAGTCCTATGTTTATACTGCTACTAATTGCTAACCGTGTATCCATGTATGTCATTCGAATGTATCATTGGCAAATAAATCACATATGGTGATTATTAGAATAACTCTAAAACTCATAGCAATTATCAATTGAAAAAAAAGTTGTCATGCAACATCAAGGTCAGGCAAGGATCAGCATAAGGGTTTGATCTACTATAAACATCTAGTGCACCCACACCAATTTTTTTTCCTTTTTTTAAAGTTCAGAATCCAACTGTTAATCAACAAAACATCTTTTGCTGAAAATGCAGAAGTTGATGTATGTTCATTAATGATATGTAATACTAATGGAGTCAATACGGAGTATATATGCTACCTGCTTGGACAGGCCACCCAGATGGTGGACTGAGTGACCAGCCTTGATATTGACTCTAGGTGTTGTTAGCAACCAGAGTGGACATGCCTGGGGCAGTGGGGCTGAGTGGCCGTGGCCTGACTGCTCTACCCCCCAGGATTAGCACCACCTACATGCTTATTGCCTAGCAAGAGCACAAATATTCACTCCTTTTCTAAAGCACAGAGTAATGTCGGCTTAGACCTACCAGAAAGGAACTAACCATGTGTTAGAGCATTAAAGTGACTAGTTAGATGGGATGTTGTGCATAATATCATTGCTATTTTGCAATTATTGATGCATGGTTATATAATATATTATGTTTGTTTTGTATTGTATTGTACCTATGCTCTGTGTTTCATATATATATATATATATATATATATATATATATATATATATATATATATATATATATATATATATATATATATATATATACACGTGCATACCATATCGTTACTGATGCTTTATTATTTTAGACTTTGAAATCAAATACTTGGGCTTTGCAACAATACTTGAGTTTTATCTTTTCTTCTCCTCCATTGAAGACAAATGTTCGTGGAATACCCACCATTAGTATTATTAGTATACCATATAACAACACTCTAAGAACAATATATTACGTTTACATACTTGTCAATACGCTTTTCTGCAGCCACTTTTAACATACATTTTGCTGTAACACCCTACACAGTACACACTATTCGCCAAAAGTGTGTTGGTCTCAAAAGTGTGTTGCAAATCTGTATGTTTAACTCCTTATGCATGTTCCCGCAACACACAGTTCTTATAGTGAAGACGAGAAAATAAATTGTGATAATTATAACTATGTGATCACATGTGACAATATTTTACGTCGGCCTAAATTATACATAAAACAGACAACTTTCCCTATATCTGACCATGGAGAAAGGTTGACGAATAATTTTAAGTAAATGCATTAGAGCTCGGGACGATCACAAAGAGACATTACCCGGCAATGCAATCTTCTATGTCTCCCTACTTTATTCTACCCTATAGTGGAGGGATATCTACCATCAGTGTTTATCTTAATATTATCTTAACGATGTCCTGAGGAACTATTGACGTCAATATTAATGCATAGAGGACGTCCGTCTAGGACTAACTAAAAAAATCAAATAAAACTCTAAGCAAGCTTAAAACTGTAATATACAATGTACCAGGATTCCCTCTATTGATTTTGGCAAAATAAATTCCATATTGTAGATATGTTTAAGTACTTTTAGAATTTGTGTTTGGTCTTCTCGTGTTGTATATGTTCTATTTGGTTACTATGGCAACCGCAGTTACCTTAAAATGGTCATTTTTTAGTAATGAGTATTTCAATATTCTATTCACTACTATATAGATAGGGGTACTGGCGACAGAAAGGCAACACGCCTATAGTTACTGGTATATTTGTGAGATTGGTCGAGAGACCAATAATAGACATTAAAGAAGACATTTTTTTACATCAATGGCGCTTCAAATTCACGGATGTACACAATGCCGGTATCATTTCTCGTGACAACCAATAGCATATTCTGACACGTGTTATAGTCAAGCAATGGACATTTTTTAAATACAAAATGGTATACCATACAGACTAGATTACAATATTTGTAAAAGGATAGGTCATACAAAGGTATGTCCAGGGTCATAGGTATTGGCCAATTTGTATATGAACATAACATACCTGTAATAGTTTTTAGATATATATGGACCATTATGCCCATACGTATATTCACAGCTAATCAAATATCATGTATTATTCCCTGCCTTATTGTATTGGCTGTATTATTACCGGTCAACAACAATACACGTCAATACTGTTACTATCGCCACCTTGCCCGCTAATAATCAACTAGTGTTGGATTCCATGAAGGCAACCACAATATTGATTACAATGACATAATGTAGGATGTGGCACATCAGTATATATGTATTCGGAGCGGATGCAAACATTTGAAAAGGGGGATGGGGGATACTTGACCCATTGGATCCTCCCTCCCTAGATCCGACCCTGGGGGACAGACAAACGTTGAAGGCTGTATATTGAATGAAGACATTATCTATTATAACACCACAGGCATACTTCATACCGTATAGTAGCTTTAATAACAACAACCGCGCTTATCAATTTCGTAGTACTATACACCGTGCGCTCAAACAGGACCTGCGCTTATTCTATATGAAAAATTGCCTTATTCAAGCTACTACGGGTATGTGCCTATATCCTACAGCTATAACGATGAATCGCAATGAAATCGCGAACTACCGAGTCTTCGGATAAGCGTCCATAATATATGTGAATATGCATTTCAGGAAAAGATGTGTTGAAAAGCTGGCCTCAAATAAATGCAGCTCTTGCTCTAGGGCCAGGGAAAAGCCTACACAGAGAAAATGAAATGAGCATCAGCCTGACTCTATACACTATCCTTTTAAACTAAACCACCATTAACTGTTTGGCTCAAGCGAAAGAGTATAATGAAATTATGGCGAAAATCTCACGAGGAAACATTACTAAGTCTAAGGTTCATGAGTCGAAGTTCATCTAGGCTAATAGTGTGACCTGTCAGTCTTCGTATATATGAAGTGGGGGCAGTGTTTAGATAATGCTGGAGTATTGAGGCCTGTTCTTTAAACACGTGTTGGCTGTATACCAACGTTAGTGTACTGTTACAGCAGTCCAGCATTCCCTGAATCCTTGCCTGAATCCCTTACAAGTGAACCCGCTTCAACCTGTAACACTGTTTGAACGGGGCCCCGGGCGGGACCGGGCACAAGGTGGCCCCCTGTCGGAGTCTAATGGAATTAATCTATACGCAATGCAAATATTGCAGCTAATCAAACATTTACAAGACTTTGCTGTATAATCAAGAGCGTTTAACATGGCAAACCATGCGTTTAACACACTGCGGCTGAGATATCCTGACACTCCACATAGTGACAGCCATGCTGATTTTAATGTGATATCATTAGATAGGCCGATAGCTAAAAGTCACCGAAGTTGGGACAATGAGGGTCCGATACATATCTAGTTATAATTCATTCAATCTCAACTGAAAAATGTAGGCCCATATTCCACTAATACATAACCAGACGACATTATAATTTACAGCGAAAGGCTTGCTCTACGGACGGTAGAACAGTTTATTTTGTATGCCTCAAATAATATTGATTTGCAAATCAAACAGACAACTGCTCTGCCATACCCCCTGGTGGTTATTGTGGAAGTTACAACCGTTGTCGTCTGCAAACATCTCAATCATGTCAAATGCTGACTTTGATCTTGATATGATATTCATCGGGCATGATGCTACATGTGGGCTAGGAGTAAATGATGTACGTTCAAATCGTACCAAAATTAAGTTGAGCCCATCATCAAGCTTCCAGCCCCACGTAATGCCATCAGTGATGATAAGTGATCCATAAACTAATCAACTGCTATACATTTATAATATTGACATATGTTAAGCGATATACAATAATGGGCCCTATATCTGGATTCGCTCCTATTGGATACTTTCTTCTGTATATAACATGTGTATATATAGATACATCTCTGTGCCCACTGGGCCGTTGGTATTGGTATACTGTATACTGTATACACTATATATATATTATATATATATATATATATATATATATGTATATATATATATATATATATATATATATATATATATATATATATATATATATATATATATATATGTACACATAGTCCCTTACTCACATTTGTTTAAAATGTAAGCTGGAAATAAACTCCCAAGCTTAGTGTGCTCTACTTTTAAATCTATAGACATAAATGCTATCAGCCGAGTGCACCGTCCCATCAACCAGATATATAAAGCGTCAGCGCTTCAATAAACAGATAAAAATCAGTTGTATAGAAAGAATATTAACATAATAATATACTCTATGATTGATGGCGCTTGATTTACCAAAATGTGGTTATTCGTCTGGACACATCGTTGCGTATCCTCTATGGAATCCCATTGTCCTATGATAAAATCGTTAAGGCATGTCAGGCGGACCTTGCCTATATATATATGTATGCTCATATGTACACAGGGTGGCGTGCTGTCTATATTGTGGCTGTGAACTCCATTTAAGGTAAACATATTATAACGTTTGTATTACTATATGTATTGCATATATATGCAATGTATATGAAACATGAGCATAACTTTATCAACACACGCGATTTTAGTTTTAACATTTCAGTATGCTCTGCTTGAAACCCGTTTAATTAAGAGTAGCATATACTTACTTATCTAGCCTACTTGTTTTATACCCCTATGTCGGATTGATGCCCGATTGCAACATTGACAAGTAAATCGCTGGTGTTGCATTCCTGCATCATGTTCAGCCTATGGAGTCATAAAGATGCACCAATGCAGCGCTGCCGGTGTTGTGTTAGTGCATCATGAAGACTCCCATAGGGATTACTTTTTGCCATTTCTTGATGAAAAACCTGATAAAAATGGTCACATTTGGTATCAAATTAAAGCTATTACCCAGTAAACGAAAAAGGTTATACAACATTTTATAACGTTGTATATAACGTCTCTCTAAGGCTCCTTACTATGGCATAATGTTATATAACGTTTAAACGTTATTTTGACGTAAAATAACCTTTTCTTTTATAGCTGGGTAAGGGGAAATAACTTACATTTTCTCCACTTTTAAAGATCAACTAATTCTTTACCACTAAAATGTGAATTATCCTATACATTTTAGTATTGAGTAAAAAAAGAAGAACGAAAGGCCTCCCTTGTCAGATTTCTCTGATTTTCCTTTTTTGAGTGGCCTAACAATCATGACTTTTCGTTAGACAGCTGTTCCAGAGACTTGAAGAATTGAAGAATGAGCCGGCCTTGGCAACATCCGCTGGGATTCTCATTCCACAAAAAGGACACCCATCAAAGGTATCTAGACACATAATTTACCCCTTGCTGCCTGTTGTAATCAGTGATGCCGGCCACATATGTCGCATTTGATTATACAAAATCTCCATGCCATTACGTATGTACACTTATTGCACTATTTGTAGTCACCCACGTAACGTATACAGGTAGCTAGCATAATGTCAATGAAACTCGCAAATAAAGCGCTGACTTCACTGCCGTCTATATCTGATCCGTCCGTCGACGGAAAACAATTAATTCCGTCGACGGATATGCTAAATCTGTCAGAAATAGACAGACGAGGGTCAAATTTTGCTTCCACTGAACTCCATCCGTCAACGTTGTTGGGAGATTTCCGTCAGACTGACAGATTCAGTGAGTGGGTATGGGTGTGGGTGTTGGTTTTGGGTGTGGGTGTGGATGTGTGCGGGTGTGTGGAGGAGGAGAAGGCTGGAGGAAGATCCCCAACTGTTCTTCTTCCTCTCCCTCTTCTCCCTCCTCCTCCTGTCCTCCCGCCATTTACAGAACACGACAAAACATTTACAAAACGCCAAACGCAATTATAGTTAGTACCAGTTTGGTGTGGAGGGCGTGCAGTATAGGTGACAGTAATGGTGAGTGAGTTCTGTCTCTGTCTGTCTGTGTCCGTCTATCTTTCTATGTCTGTCTGTCTGTCTGTCTGTCTGTCTGTCTGTCTGTCTGTCAGAATAGGAGTGGAGGTAGTGGAGTGCTAGGGTGGGAAGGTAGGGGAGATGAGGGAGTAGGAGGATGGGAGGTTATGTGAGTTTTAACATTGAAATTTCCGTCGGTAGTGAGGTTTAGATCACGACGTGTACGGCAACGTGTACGTCTACAGCAATGCTATAGAATGGGCTAGACGTTGCATATCTAAACGTAGGCATATCTAAACCTCCCTAGTGTTTGCCCAACTCCGTTGGCCGTCAACGGATGGATTCCCTTGAACTGGCTTTACTGACCCATCCGTCGACGGATTCGTCGATGGACGGGTCAGTGGAAGCCAAATTGCTCAATCAGTCAATGTTTTAGCCAATTTCGTCGCCATTCCATCGGAAATTTCGATGAACTGGTGGCTTGACGGATGTGGAGTCACCGCTTAAGGGTAGTGTACTCATTTTGATACGTGTCTCCTACAACCTATGCAATAAAGTGACATGTTCTTATGACTAGACTAGAGATTTGCCTTTTGTCTGGATGTAACTGTAACTGTAATATGTATAGCTTATCTTTATTTTGGTAGGGAGGGGGTGCACTCTAAAAACAGTGTGTTTCGTTTACACACTTGTCAACACGTTTTTCTGTAGCTACTTTTAACACACATTTTAGTGTAACACACTACACACTACTGACTCTTTGCCCAAAGTGTATTGATATCAAAAGTGTGTTGCAAATTTGTGTGTGTAACTCCTCATGCATGTTGCCGCAACATGCAGTTCGTAGAGTGTGTAGATTATCCACCGGTGAAGAAATAGTCTGGTCATCCCAGACCTACTTTCAACCTCACTTCATCCCCCATTGCACCTGCTGATCACCTTACTCCACAGGTCACGAGCCTCCAACCCTGGCTCCTCCAGGGCTTTAACGGCTGCGGTTGTGGCATCTCACGCCAGCCGCCACGAGGCGGCGCGCTGGTCGGGACCCAGGAGGTATGGACTGCTCAAAACGAGATCGGACGCCATGGAGGATTACAACCAGAAGCGGAAATGGCGAAGTGGAGCCCAGACTTCCGGTTATGGCGGCCCAGCAGCACTGTTCAGTGCAGCCTCACTAGTGTCCTATATTCTGTCGGGTTAAAGGGTGAATCCACTGAGGCGACGGATTTGTCTCAGTGAATTCAATCCTTTAGGGAACTCTTAGGGACTAAGGAGTGTTCAGTCTGCCTAGGGAATGACAGAATAATGGTTTAATGTAGCAAATGCTTTGATACCTTTTGTAGCACATTGTTTCATCCTGAAAGGCCGTTAACATGTATATCATGTACTGGTCGAATCACTGCATACTGAAAACATAATATGAAGATCATCAGCTCGCAGTCATGTATGGCCAGATATATTATATAGGATGGCTGTGCAATCTTATTAGTGCTTACTACAGGGATATTGATTATACCACTTACAAACTTTAACGTCGGCACAATATCAACACAGTTGATCAGCATATATATTCCCACCTTTATTTAGACGTGTGGGACAATTAGCAGTAAATAAAATGGCATATTGTGGCTGCATTGGCACGACTTGGACATTTAAAAACAATTCTGGTGTGTTCAACTGTGCCCAAACAAAAGCTATATTTTGGGTTATATCTATATCAAAAAGAGGGATGTGCGCTTAATAAGAGACATGTGTTTATTAGATTTAATATGGTAATTATAAAAAGAATACTTTTCTTAATTTGAAAAGTTTGATACAAAAAATACTGACTGTTCCGTTTTCTCCCGGTGAAATTAGAATGTTCAGAATATGCAAGTCTAAACACCTAAAAATGCAACTCTCTGGATGGAAAAGTGCTGGTTCTATAGCTCGTGTTATAACGCATATAACTACTTATATTCCAAATTATGTAAACACACACTATGTTTCTATGTTGCATACTAAAAATTATTCTAGGAATGTAAAATAATTAAATTCATTTTCCTTAAAGAATGATATTTATCATCATTATTATTTTCTTGTGTTCATTTTTGAATTCTGAATAAATTGACACCATCTGCAAGTCAGGTCCATTATCAAACTGGCCATTAAATACACCAACTAAATACTTGGGCATATTGAGAGAGCGGTATACTGGTAGACGTGTTAAGGAGACATATAAGCTCATCTGAAATAGCCTTTCAGGCTGCCTTGTGTTACGACGTTCCCTCCTGACTAGGAGGTTTGATTTGCCAATATGGTTGTGTGTAAAGGTGCCATCGAAACTAGGTTAAGTTTTCTGCATACAAACTTCACCACATTTCAGACTGTGGATACAGTCGCCGGTCATGGGTTAAGTTAGTTAGTTAATTCATTCGTCTATTCATGCTACCACATGTAGCACTGACAAGGTGATTTCTAATATAATCATCATTTATTCATTATGTTGTCCCACATCTGCTGGCGACAGACATTTATCAACTATCAATGAGTGGGCATGAGACCCTAATATTGTGAGAAAGTATACGTATCCTATACAATCCGCTCGCTACTTTTTTGATTGTTGATGTATTTTGAAATATCATTTATGAAATAAATACACATTGCAAAATCAAAAAAAAATAAATCATTATCATTTCATCCGCTAGCACAGTATATCATCATGTTGAATATAACTTTTACCCCTGGCTGCCTATCCCCTATGTGTTTACTCTGGTGGTCTATTGATACTGATAGTTGTAGCAGGACTACCTAAGTTAGTCCCCCTTGTGCATTGTATGAATTATAGATAGGTCCATATACGGGCGATCTGAGTGGTATATAACCAGCTGTTACCACTATTATCACCTTATGTTGAGTAAATAGTGCAACAGTGTCCATGCATACACCACCGCAGCTTTAAACCACAATAGCAAGCTGGCCCCACCTCGACCTCTGTTCCCTAGTGTCATCGCTGGTACCAAAGGTTGCTGGTTAAAGTAGCTCCTGTGTGCTTGGTGCTGTAGTATGAAAACTGTGGATGGGTACCACGGATGACCCCCCCCCCCCCCCAACATACTGGGGAAGTGATGCGATCATGGCCCCTCAGATACCAGCGATTTCGACAGACACGTCCGAGGACGAGTTGGGGCCAGCTGACCACAATAGGTCTCATGCAGGGAAGGTTATACATAAAGAGTTCTGAAACGCACAGTGTGGGCAAACAGAGGCTACAAATCGTAGCCTCACCATGATAGCCACACATCAGGGTCATTACATTAAACTCTACTTTTAATTGTCCCTGGGCAATAGCGATCCACATCTTTCACTGTACAATATATTTATTAGATGTATTGTGATGGTGTGTATCCCATGATACATGTATGGTTATTTATATAGAACTGGCAGATTCGGAGTTCCCTTATCTAGAGGTCACATTCTAATGCTTTGTTTGCCCACCTTATCAAATAGCGGAGATCAGTGAGACACGAGGCACAATGGGACAGAAGCCATATATATATATATATATATATATATATATATATATATATATATATATATATATATATATATATATATATATATATAACTGTCATATCAGTTATGCCTATATTCTAGGCAGAAGAAGATTTCAGGATGGTTACAGCAAAGGAGATCCGGGTGTCATTACAACTTTGAAAGTAATTCTTATAAAATCTTCAATATTTATAGAGCAGTGATATTATTTAGGATTTATTTCATAAGCGGATGGGGGGGGGGGTGAACAGTTTCAGCTGTGGATCACCATATGTGCCAGACATCCATGAGCCCGCATCTAGATCCACTGGCCAATGAATAATTCAGATTCATCACACATGTACTTGTTATACAGTTTTCCGTAAGATTAGTCCTGAACGAAATACGGTCGTTGTAGCAGTACACATTCCTGGTAAAATAAGGCGAACGTGTGCATGCACTGCGGATACCCAGGTCAATCCTATTGGATTGGCTTGGATATGCCTGAGGCCGGTACAACCTTGCACTATTTACTAGGATTAAATATCATCATATGAGTTGAGTTGAGTTGATTTTTAAGTTTCTATATGAAAAATCACAGGCAGGCCTACATGGGGTGGTTATCACTCAGTGCCAACTCGTATATAGCGTGGTCACATATCAATATAGAATTTCACATATGAGTTTTGCCATATCCATAAACAGAGGGGGGGGGGGAGTTGGAAGCAGTGTTATCCCAATGGACGCTGAGTTTACAGACCAGGGCTGCGTTGCTAAGGAAGCAGTTGATTGATTGCAATGTTCTCATACCCATGTATTCCCGGGCATTGTAGTTTGGGCCGTGCCGTGTTACGTAACTCAGATTCCAGCCCTGACCTAACAGGCTCCATCCATCAGGTGCAGCTTAAACAGTGTCCAGACCTAAGGGTGTAGGGTTAACCCTAGCTCTGGTGCATCTAAATACATTTATTTCCTATTCAAATTATAACTCTCTGGTTGTTAACTAGTGCATCGTATGATGATTTCATTGTCATTTGTTCCTTACATACATAATTGCCACCGCCACAGATGATGTAAGTAATTGATTCTTGTAATATTGCCATTCTATCTTTTTTTAATGTTAAAAAATTGTGTTTATTGTACGAAAGATTCTCTAAGAAGTGCTATTCATTGTACAAATAATAAAATTGTGTCTGGAAATTGCTATCTGGGTTGCAATCCCATGTACAATGGTATTGAGAGAGTAGGATCATATTAGGGTTTTGCCTTATAACTGGATATGGGTTAGTAGGGTCGATGGTGTCTACAACGTCTACCCGTTACTAGGGTAAACATAGGAGGCTCAAATATACATATAGTGGGGTTAATATAGTAACTCAAACCCAGGTTAGGCCATTCACCTAGGCACCATCAGGCATCACCGGAGGACAGACCTGGATTAATACCACACCCCCTGGAGCTCAGTGAAAAAGTGTCAAAATGATTAACGATGAATGCAACCTGGAAATGCGTGATCCAAATGGGATCAACGACAATCTCAAGGTAGGTTAATGTTATCAATAATCATGCTAAAGTTTCCCTTACCTACGTGCCTTCGAACATTGTTCAATAGTCACTATATAAGGGACCATCCCTTTGGAACTGTAAATTCCAGAATTGAACGGGTGTTCATCTCTTATCATCATCATTCATACTCACGCTTTCCCCCTCTCAACACTGGTCTCCACAGCGAACTTTTTAATTCGTCTTCTCAAAGAGGTGAAAGGAAGCATTATAGTCATTGCCAACTGCACTATTCTGTAGAGAATTTGCTCAGAATAATGGGATGTTAGATTGAACAGAAACATTGGTTTACTACGTGGTGCTTTAGATGTACGGAGTCAGGGCGCCCGGAAAAAGCGCCACTTTTCATATACTACTACTACTACTACTCCCGAGTTATGCCGGTACTAGGGAGGGCACCGTCACTGCTATGGGGCCATCTATAAATGGCGTTCAGAGGGGAGGTGGGGCTTGACAACCTCTCAAACATTACTATAACGAAAATATGACTAAGGGGCGGGGAAGGGGGGGGGTCAAAAAGGGTAAAAAATTGTAACAAGTTATTTATGGACGGTCCGTGTACCGGCCGCGCAAAGGCGTCTCCACAACGCAATTGTGCGCATAGTCTCATACAATAATTGCGGATAATTATGACAGGCATAGTCATTTTTTATGTTTTCACTGTCATTTCTTTCCTCTTCGACCGACTCCCTAGCAGGGCTTGTCAATCGAATCCTAAAAAAAAGATATTTTATGATTTATCGGACTTATTTATTGGAATTACAGTTTTGTATATATCAAGTCATTATTTGCATCTTTATAGATCAAATTCCGATAAGTTCCATTTTTTTATAAATTCTACCAAACATAGTATAAAAAAGAACCACCGCAGAAAGGGATATAGTTATGGGCCTGTACTGCATACGTAGGTAGGCTATGGCACCTAAATCTGCAGTAGTGAAAGTATGCATATCCTCAGTCGATTTCAGCTTTGGGAGAAACCATGTGAATCTGAATGAATTAAACGCTACATGATATTCTATACGTATCATGAGAAATAGTCCAACTCTTTTCATATCATTTAAGTTATTAAGAAAACTATATATTTGAATTATGTCTTTTGTGCCTGATGGCTCATTATCATATCTGCTCCGCAGCCAACTTTTTTCCTCACCATTAGCCAGTAATAGTTCCATTGGAACTACATGCTGTTAGAAGGAGAATTGGTAGTTCTCATTCTCGATGTAACAAGACAATATGATTTATTAAATGTGGATGTAAACTCATCACTGATATTTAACAATGAGTATATCAAACCAATATACGTCATATAAAAATGACATCCTATGGTTACTTATTAATAATGTATGTATTTTAGTGGTGTAAAACCTTTGCACTTCCCAGCTTTATGTAAAATCAATAAGTTCTAATACCTGCACGGTCAGGAGCCCGATGCAAACAGGTACCTCAGGAACCTTTCTCTTACCTCCTGAATAAATAATAGTTCAAAAAAAAAAAAAAAAATCTAATGTATATTTAGAGTACCATGAATCGACTTTTCACGAAATGTAGTTTCTTTGGTTACGACAGCATCCACTTGGCTGTACATGACTGGCTTTATCATTGGAAATGCATGGATCAATCGGGTGTATATACATGGAGGTGCAGTATAAAGTGCACACTCATATTAGAGAAACATCCCATGGTAATTCTTTCTCATTTCATAAATGGGGAGCAACTGGTCTCACAATTTAGAAGACTCGTGTGTTATTCTACGTAAACCCAAATGTGAACACAATATCCGATTGCAACGTACCCTTGTCTTCCAAGAGTACTTATCTATTAATACAATTACCGATATACTTACAGATTGCCTTTGAGGATGTGCTCGCTGAGCCGGAGGGCATCCGCAGTATAGACTGTGTGTGGAAGCTGTCCTTTAAGTGCTTCACCTTCTGGAAGACATTCTGCTACAACATTGCCACTGTGCTGTGTGGCATGTGCATCGCCGCCTACTGGGGATGTGAGTTTGCCCAGCTTGCATTCTACCACATCTGGTGCTTCACCCCCTCCTTAAGGATCTTCATTATCCACTGCTCCAACTGCCAGAAGGTGTGGGATGTCATGGTGAGCTGCTGCCTGGACCCTATCTGTATGAGCTGCTCAAAGTGTCTGGAACCCTTCAGGAAGTGATGAGCAACTCATAGATGTTCTAACTAAACCAGGACACTCGGCAATTACCTCTGGTAGAAAACTGTACCGAGGAGTCTCAAGGCCACTTTCTTCATCTGTGATTACTCTCCACTTGAATCGTACATTGCATAACTTTACTAGTTAGTCATCTCTGGGCATGTGGCACAGCTATCTTTCGCTTGTACTGATTGACAATTCCTCATGCAAAGGGCACATAATTAGGGTCCTCCGTTTTTATCATCAAACGCAGGATCTATTTACATGATTATTTTTTAGGTGAATGCCAAACACGATGTTTTTTGAGGGTTAAGGCATTTATTCTGACCCAGCTACATATCTATTTCTGATATTAATCACTATATATGGAACTGTGATGATGTTACTCTAGTTGCTCTCTTGGAATTTACAGAATGCTGGATACTGATATGCTCGTGGAAACTGCTTGTTTTTCTGCTCTATACTCTTTGTGAGAGACCTTACTAATTGTTAACTATTGAGAACCAAATGTATACACTATGTTGACTGCATTATGAAGAGCATCGTTGCTATGATTTATGGTCAAATAAAAACTTTTCAAACTTCAAACTTCTTCATGAGGAGTCATGTGTTGGCAGAAGGAAACATCAAGGACGATGGTATCGGGTGTTCACTAAACATAAAGTGCAATATGGCTTGTTTAGCTTTGATCCAGATATCAGTAATAAAACCAGTGTTTCCTACAAGTACATTTGTTTAACTTTGTCTAGTAAATGTTGTTGAGCTAACCGATCGATTATACAACTGAAAAGGACACACCGCTATTTATAGAATGTATCGATTGAGGCCATGTAATACCTAACCGTATAGTGTTCAGAGTCATGTAGAAGTAGAAGTGATTCATTCTCTTGCACTTGGCCAGAACCCAACTATAGCTGCTTTAAAACACATTGTTTGTTGGGATTTTGCAATATAATTTTCTTAGATGGGAGGTATTGCGCATTGTATGATACAGGTCAGGGGATAGGAGTGAGGTGCCAGCCTCAACCGACAGACAATCTCACCTGACAAACAGTCTCTGACTCGACAGTCTGACTCGACAGTCTCACCCAACCAAAAGCTTCACCCAACAAACAGCGACACCTAAAACACATAGCCTCACCAAACACACAGCCTCACCATACACACAGCCTCACCCAACATACAGCTTCACCCAACACACAGCCTCACCCAATACACGGCGTCACCCAATAGGGTAGATTCACCCAAAGACGGACACACACCTTAAGTCGGACA
Organism: Harmothoe impar; assembly: GCA_947462335.1. Lineage (NCBI taxonomy): Eukaryota > Metazoa > Annelida > Polychaeta > Phyllodocida > Polynoidae > Harmothoe > Harmothoe impar. The sequence continues at coordinate 62,055,554 of OX381704.1, forward strand.
CTTTTAGGCCTCTATTATCATAACAATGCATATGTCTATGTATGTATATGAATGGAGAAGTAAAATTCAAGTGTTCTGCTTATTGATGAACGTGAAACCAAGCATCCAAACATAATATATACATATGCAATGATACCTTCAAGTAGTCCTGTTTTGCATTAAAGAGATGGTGGGCAATCTCTAGATTACTATGGTACCCCATCTCGGACGCCATTGCTATCATGTTATATTATGAGGAGTATAGATCGAGAGGCTGTCTATATAAGATCTACGAAATAAGCCATATATATTCTGGATTCTATGATAGAAAATACATAAGACTATTTATCTGAAATAACTATATGAGACACTTTATAAAAGGTGCTCTAATTTCACCTTAAGTCGGACACCAATTTTTAAGTGGATTTCTTCATCCTACAGATAATGGAGTAATCAGATTTATGACTTTAATACAATATATCTCAAATATTAGTAATGTTATCTGTCGTTCAACCATGTAAATATGAAAATCTATTGATCCATTAATCTATAAAGTGAGAATATACAGTTTTCTGGTATAATTTAGGTTCGAGGTAATTAAACACACATTTCATATGGAAACCTCTTATATATCTTTAATCAGAATCGTACCCTGAGACTATTGGATCATCCCTGTTTGATTAATTAAGTGTTCTACCTTTTATTTCCTTAGAAAAACAAAAGAAAACTAAAGTGTCCGACTTCAGGTGAAATTAGCCTTTCTAATTTTCGGTTTTTGAGTGACAATATTTAGGTAAAAAATACGTTAAACCCTTTATATCACACATAGGTCATGAAGTATGAACCCTCTCCTATCCATAGGTATGACATACTCAATTGTAGGTGAAATAGGGCCTTGCCTATACTCAATGGGAAAAGGGTTGTATTGGCAGTGACAACGAGCGTCCGAAAGTGGTGAATCTACCCTACACAGCCTCACCCAATACACAGCCTCACCCAACACAGCCTCACCCAACAACACACAGCCTCACCAAACACACAGCCTCACCAAACACACAGCCTTTGTGAAACACAAAATCTGCGTCTATCTCTCTGTATGCCAATGAAAAGAATGAGTTCATCATAGAGTTGTCTCTAAGTTAAATAAGGGAAAGGTGTCTAGGTGCATCATACATGATTGTATTTGCTTCATAGATTCGATCCCCTAGTACTTTTGTATTACCGATATAACTATATAAACGATCAATTATATGAATTGCTTCAGAGTGGAGCTTAGTGTATACATATAGTATATCATTTTAATAACTAGATCCTGCTAGCTAGGTCTAACATACAATAATGAAACCCACTGTCAAGATAGGCCTCTAAACATCCAGCATTTATACACTAACGTCTTGCCACTACTATACTAAGTCATGGCTTAAGCCTTCTCATCTTTTATCTTTTTTTTTTATTACAATGAAATTTATATGATACCTGAGAGCCTTTTCATAAGAAATGTGGCTTTTGCCTTAATGCTGCAAAGTTATGATAACAGAATTATGGTGGCGTAAGTGACCAAAAGTTAATGTCTTTCAAAAGCAGTTATCTTAACTCAAATATTTGCGAATCCATAAATAATATTCAAGGTAACATGTAATGATGTTATAAAAGACTTTTGAGAAAACGCAGGATGTCTAATAGTTGTGTGAACGTAACCAGTTTCACGACCTTAACTTTCATGAGGGGCCATCTTATGCAGCTTCGGACGATTCAAATTCCCCACAAAGCATAGAAAAGCCCAGGAAAATCCGTAGTATGATGTCATATCGCCTGATTTAAGGCAGTGAAATGTAAGGACACGCTTATGTTTACACTTTTAAGGTCACGCCGTATGAAACACTTTATTTACGATCATGCAAATCCAGCTTATGAAAAGGCTCTCAAATAATATATCTTCCATTCCCACATACATCACCTATATAATAAAATTTACGTTGTCATATATGGATACATTCCATGTTTAGGGAAACGTTCAGTATTTGCGATTTTGGTGAAAAAACAGAGTCCAAGAAAAGTTTAAACATTGATTTAATATAATTCTTATTTACAGCTGCAATTGTCTCATTTTTTATATGCAGTATTACTATGACTGTATACACATACCCCAATATGTTTTCCTATCAATATGTATTTTAAAATAATTTATCACCAGCGGTAAGGCAGCTGATAAACATACTTTATAAAGGACAAAAAATACTCCCTTGAAACACTTTATGTTCTCATAAAACGTGATCCGTAAACCTTATGAAAGACTTGTAATTTTCCACTTTTACAACAGCGAGCCCTATTTAAGGCAGCGAAATGTAAGGACGCAGTTAGGTTTACACTTTTAAGGTCACACCTTATGAAACACACTTAATTTACTATCACACAAATCCAGCTTATAAATAAATGGATCCAGATGTCAAATGTACAAAAGATATATAGAGGTGAATAGCAGGTCCTAATGAATGAAATTATAATACAAACTAATGTTTTATACTAAACACCCATAACAGGCAGGTTTATTGCTTATTATACAACATACAATTAAACATCTTTATTTGCAAAATTTTGCAACATCAGAAGTATCATATTCTGTATGTAATTGCAAGATGCACACTGCTCAAGAAAAGCAATCACAATTTATAGATATCAGTTAAAAAAATACAATACAGTATCTCGGCTATTTAGATCTTTTGTAGACAGTCTGCAATATTATTTAACCCCTTCACCACTGGATTTCTTGTAACTCAATGTAATTTTGTGCAATATATTGGCTTACAGGGTGAAAGGGGTTAAGTCATTACCAGAGATAAATAGTACAGTGTCATCTGCATACTGAAGACACTCACAAGACATTGCCAGGTTGGATAAGTCATTAACATATGATACAAATAATATTGGGCCTAGGATAGATCCTTGGGGGACACCATATGACACATTCTCCAACTCGGAAGAGACTCTGTTTGCATTTGTTTTTTGCACTCTATTTTTCAAGTAACTCTTATACCAGCTAGTGACACTTTCACTAAAACCATATCTAGGTAACTTCTTTAGTAGTTTATCATGACTTATTGTGTCAAATGCCTTCTTATAGTCAATGTAGACAGCACATGATTTAAAGATATTATCATTCAACTCTAACACAGCATCCTGGATGCTTCTATTCTTCCTAAAACCACTCTGGTTTGATGTTAATTAAAAGGGAATTCCTTTCCAGTAATGAGTAATAATTGTTGTTTATGAATGAATTTTTCAAGAATCTTTCCGGTTATTGGCAACAAAGAAATAGGCCTTAACCCCTTCCACACGGTAAGCCAATATATTGCACAAAATTGTATTGAGTTACAGGAAATCTAGTGTTGAAGGGTAATTAAGTCACTAACGTCACCAGGAATTTTTACTTTTGGGATAGGAATTTTTTAGCCTCTTTCCATTTTTAACTGGGAATTTCCTATCCAAGTATTCTAGAAGCCTTCCAAATAGAATATCCCATGCCTCATAGGGATCATTACAGGCAAAAAAGGTGTCCCAGTCCAGCTCATGAAGACAACCTAACATTTCTTCCTTACTATAGTCCTTGTATGACCTCCCCATGAATTCAATACTCTTTTTCTTTGTTTTTGTCTTCTTTCTAACCACATATACTGGTACGTGATCACATGGATTCACACAGAGTAGACCTGTTTGATATCCTTCATTGGAGTTTGAAAAAATTAGATCAATTACAGAATACAGTGGCCTGGTTGGGTGTTTAATATATTGCTTGAACCCATTAGCAATTTCTAATAAAATCAACTTATTTCTTTCTGGAGAGTTAACCTTATAATCAATGTTGACATCTCCTCCTAAAAATATATCTTTATCTCGCTTTCCCACAGATATTTTTTTCAGGGCTCTCGACACACATTTACTAAATTCGTTAGCGTCACCAGAGGGGGGTCTATATACATTGACTACAAATATTTTTCTAGTACAAGGCAAGCTGATTTTTGCAACCATTAACTCACAGTGTTCATTCACAACATTTATATCATCACCTTGCAATAGCTCATGTGTCAAACCATTCTTTACAACCATACAGAGACCACGATCTTGCTTCACCTTGCCTTTTTCATTCAATATATCCTGATCCAACCTGTGAACAATAAATCCATTTATGTTAAATATGTTTTCACCCGTTGACTCCTTCAACCATGTCTCTGATACACTAACAATGTCAGCATTTAAACTTGACAAACATTCCAATATATTTTCATCCCTTGACTTCACACTTTGAGTATTCCAAAATACCATTTGTAGACCTTTAGGCAAATCATATGATGGGATTTGATGAGGGGGAGGGGGAGTGGGGGGGGGGGGAGTAGCACATTATCTCCTATTGCAATTGTAAGAAAAAATAGCTAGCTCACTGCAAATTACATCCAGTAGTGTTGGAAATTAAAATTGGTAGCGACAATACCAATAAGTATTTAATATAAACCTTGACCCAAACACAAATGAATGCCATACTGCGTTCTATGAATCATTTACCTTTCTATATCAGATATGTAAATTGACTAGGAGAATATATACATGCAAGCCTACACACATGCAGATACATGGTTACAGTTTTGTAGTCATCATGAAACTCACATTTTGTGAGGAAATGTACCTCACCAATAATACATCTAATAGCATGGTTAATCATCGGGGCTCATCGGCCTACACTTTACCAATAACATTACGAAAAGGCACAGCAGTAATGACTCTAACAGACAACAAGTATCTACGTTGCCTAGGAATACATCTACTTTGGAGTTTACAATAGAGAAGGAAATTGTTAATTTGCGCTGCTGTGACCAGGGTATAGTGACATCACTGACAAAGTATTCCCTAATGACCACCATCAACTTGGCTCTATTTCAGTGATTTGTTAATTTGACTCTACTTAATGGAGTTCAATTCTCTAATTCACTGACACTAAACCATGTACAGTGAAACCTCGTTCTCAGAAACGTTGATATAAGGAGACCTTGCTTATATGGAAAATATTTGTGTGGTCCCGATTTTCCCCTACATTTCTATAGTAAGAAAGGTGTCTAAGAAGGAGGTGGTTTTACTTGAACTTTTGATATAAGGAGGTAATTTTGCCTCATTTTCTCATTTTGTACATGCACACCAGGGAAGTCACCTGTCAGGGCTACAGTCACAGACTGCTTAAAATTGCCCACTGCACCAGTCCAGAGAGGTGGGAAGAATATTTTGTAGCTGCCCTAGCGAAGAAGGGAGGTCAAAATCTCCAAGAAGGGACCCGGAGGGATTGTAGACTTGAAGTATTACATACACCCATCAAAATTGTATTTGCATCAAGTTAATTAGGGTATAAAAGACACCTGTAGGAAGTATACTTTTATCTGGACCTTACTAAGGCTGACCTTGCTTATAAGAAGCAAACTGTACTGGTCCCAAGGTGCTCCTTATAACGAAGTTTTACTGTAAACGATTATTATTGATCATTATTTTAAGATGTGAGCACTCACTCTATACTTTTCGGTCGTCTAGACTTCTTTATAGCATATATTGGCACCCCAAGAAAAACTTTAGATATCTGTGAACATAATTGTCCCTATGATTATACTAAACTAACTGTCAGGTTATATATTATGGTCAATGCCAGTCTGCCTTTACCAGTCACTACCTAGGATCCACATCTATGTTTTTCTAACAGCAACGTGTCTCTATGTGTATATGGTATGTTCGTAGCCCCCGGTGATAGGAAGGATGTAACCTGTGGTGAAGCTGGATCGATCTGACAGTAGAAACAGACTGGCCTGGGCCACGTCATCTGGGGTGCCTGGACGGCCTAAGGGCACAACATCAGATACCCAGTTGTAATACTGCAAAAAACAATGTGTGAAGTCAGCAGTTGCGACACAAGTAGCTGGTTCTTCACTTGAAAGAGTTGAATATTTAGGAACATTTTCGATTAGCCGATCTAGATACATTGTCGGCCGATACACTCACGACAAACCACTCCGATGAAAGTGGATATAAGCTGATGCTGCACTACGCTATTTCTTTCCTCAAATGGGAGCATTTCTCTCAAATCCCCAGCTTTAATATTGACATTGTAAACTACGTCGATGAACTCTGGCATCTAACAAGATTGATCCATTTGAGTCACGCCTTTTCTCATGGTTTGATATGACAGTTGAATCAAAAGCCTCTTTCTACATCCGATGTAATTTGTAACCCGCAAGGAGCAGTTCATATATGATCTCAAACGGTTATAAGAGGGGTAATGAAAAATGATGATTAATATGTTGAAAAATGCATATTTGAATATCCCCCAATACCATTCAATGTGATTTAAATATCGAAGCCCTTTGGCCTTCAGTCTCCATTCTCTTAAATAATTGAAATGAATAAACTTACCCCTTGTAATGCTTCGTCAGTCATGGGTTTGCTAGATCTGTGATATCGTTCACCTACAAGGGCGACCGGCCTAAAAGAAGATGAACATAACAGTCTTATGATCTTAGCACATTTTAACATTGAGGCATACAACTAGATGTATTCATATCTGACTTCATTCCTATATAATCTCAAATAGTTCCGTTATCTGATAATTATTAAGCACAGAGTTCGAGATTAGTGCCAAAGGGAATACACCTTCTATTACATTATATAATGTGGGATGTGTTTTCTCTATATCCTAATATTCATTGCGTGTATTTGTTTAATCTACCAGCTACAATTAACTGTCCGAAATAGGTTTGATAATACAAAATGGAATAATGCAGTATGATTATACTTACGATAAACCATTGACTCGGATTCCAAATGCGGCCAATTCTGCAAAGTGAAGTAATACCGATTAGATAGAATATATGTATGTATACATGTATGTATGTATTATATACATACATAAATTGTACTATGTACTACTACTAAATGCTGGCTCCTTTATATTGGCTCCTTGCTGTGTAGAGCTGGTAACCATAGCAATCAACAGCCCGATGAGCCGACTGCCACAGTGCTTTCACGCCGATACATGCTATACTACTCAAGGGCACAACACATAATGATTCAGCCATACCAATAAGCTCTTAAGACACTGTCAAGTATCTCCTGATCTTGTTTTAAATGTTCTACATGTAATAGATCTTCAGTAAATGCTTTACCATGTGCTGCTGCTTCTGTGAAACGATCCATTGCTGCCAAGAAGACTCCATAGGCCAGGGCATGATAACACTGAATAATAGGGAGGGGAAGCACATAGTTTCAGAGCAATACTCATGGCTCATACATACTTTTTGGAAAAAGGTAATCCGCATGGTTGTACCTGTCACATAACTGAATCGGACATTATCAATTATTCCTACTTATGATTCAAAGAAGAATTGATACTTATTTAAAGTAAATCGGTCGCTTAGTACAGTAACGGTTCTTACGGGATTGACGCCGGCATTGCCTGACATGTTGAGAATGCATCCTTTGGTCTCTTTGAGGTGTGGTAGACATTGTTGAGTCATGTGAAACGTGGACTTAATACAGGATCTGTATGTTTTTTCAAAGTCACTCCATTGAGCTGTATGTAAACTGCCCCCGATTTTACGACCCACGACATTAAACTGGAAAAGAACATTGATATGAACATTCACATTTAAAGGGCATGACCCATGTGCTGCCATTTAGTTGAGGATATTCAATAACAATCCAGAGGGGGTTACTTTTTTTTATTCACCATGATAACTGTCTGGACGAGGGTAGGTAGGTACACAATTATAAGGACAGGAGGGGAGGGGGGGGGTAAGGGGTGCAACTATAGGAAGCAGGTCCTGATACAAAAATCGACTTTTTCCCAAAGCAAACATCTGCTCGTATGCCGACACAAATCTGTCAGTCAGTCATTTAAAGTTGGCTCCCACCTAGCCCTAGACAAAACGGACCACAATCCAGATATGGGCAAAGTCAGCTTGCCAAAGTAAAAACACGTAATTATGGGCCCCACTAAGCAATGTTGACTGGGTATATTGTCCTACGGTTTCTGTCCCACATGTAGGACGCCCATATGCTACCAGCATGAAATGCATTTATATAAGCGGCATCATGACACGCCCGTGATATGTGATATATGGGCAGACAATGCAACCTGCATTGGTTGCCCACATACAGGTTACGTAATTAGCCTGCCTTCCACCCACCCCATCATGACAGCAAGCAGGTAGGGTGATTTCTTAAATCCGGGCTGCCGTATATAAAGGGCTGAGTACCGCAGGAGCGTGGCAACCGGGGGGGGGGGGGGGGCGGGGGGGACATGCCCCCCCCCCCCCCACTTTTGACCAACCCCAAAAAAGGTCAAACCAAAAAGGCCAAGTAAAAAGGTGTCAAAAAGGGTCAAAATACCCCTCAGTCCCCCCTACTTTGAAACTGCTTGCCACGCCCCTGAGTACCTTCCTTGTCTGAACTCGGACTGTTGCCGCCCAGGCAGCATTTCTATGCCTTTAATAACGAAGGGGGGGGGGGGGTCGGGGGAATTAGCCCCTCTAGAGGGAGGGGGGGCGAAATGAATTCACCCCTTTTATTTAGCGAAAAAACTGCACATTCTGGCCCGCTTACGCGAAAGTCCTCTCCATAGCTACCTGTGTCTAATGTCAAAGGATTGAATGATTCAGTGTATGTTTTATTGTCTGTCTATTTTAAAGTTAATACATTAGGGCTCAAGCTCAGCCACAGATAATTATGGTCCAATAAATATCTAAGGTCTATATAGACAGATACTATAATGTATACAACTTGAATCCAGCCAAATAAACTAGCTTCATGTGTTCCATCTTAAACCTAGTAAACTGAAATATTTACCAATCCGTCGACTTTTCCAAACATTTTCATGGTTGCATTTACAAAATCCTTGCAGGTTTCTTCGTTGCTTGTAGACCCAACAAATGTCATAACCTGTAGAGGAACACAATGCCAATTAGGTCAATCATAACGCTATATGTTTTTTCCCTAGGTCTAAAGAGGCACATATACAAGAAAGAGAAGGATCATTTCGATACATGTAGTACTTTCTTAATTGTAGATCGATTCTTTTTTGTAAACCCTTTTTGACTTGAAAATACATGTTTGTTTTGTAAGAGTCTGGAATCTCACCTTGGTCTTGTCTGTTCCTGCATTGATGCACTGTTCATACATCTTTTGGAGATGACTTTCGTCCACGTCAATCAGTGATACGCACGCACCATAACGAACCAGCTGAATGGCGGTGCTACCACCACATGCACCGGCCCCTCCTGTAACAGATAATGTCCCATGTTTAACCGTCCGATGGCCACCGTCCATTGGGCAATTTCGGCGATTAAGCCCCCCCCCCCCCCCCGGTGCCCGATCACTAGGTAGTTATACTATGTGATCACCCAGGGTGGTCATGGTGATCACCCAGGCCTGGATGAAGGTGTTCATGCTGATAACTTTGGGTGATCATGGTGATTACCAAGGGTGATCATGGTGATCACCCTCCCACCATCAAGACACAATGTGAGAGCACTTTATAGCCACCACCATAGATCCAATGGGGTTACATTGTGTATATAAGAAAATACCAGCCACTCGTAGCGCGTGTGAAACTTTCAGAGACAAATGAGGTGTCCATGTTTACACATACCTCATCCTTCAATCATTTTGATAGGATTTTCTTCTAATTTACTGGAATCTCTAATGTTCCAAATACTCCTCATGCTCCCCCATTTTATAAACACCTATGATCAAGATTGGTATCTGTATTAATCAGTAAATCACCTGCAGTAGGTGCTTGTGTCCTCAAAGTGATCACTTTAGGTCATCATGATCACCTCAGGTGGTGAGCTGGGCATAAACACCCAAATTCATCAGCATGAGTTTCGAGTTTTCAAAATGTTTATTTGGCTCAAATTCCATTACAAGTAACGTCTCTCAAATGAGGCCAAAGTGCAAACACCTTAGACATGACTAGCCATAACACTTGCCATTCCAAGTTAATAGCTATCGGTATAGGCTCAGTATATCAATGCACACACATACCATAGTGCAACTGTTTCAAACTCTACTATAGATCTAATGCTGTCAAATTGTACTTACCAGTGATGATATAGACCTTATCCTCAAAACAGCCAGTGTAGTCCATGGTTCAACTATTACTTCTTCGTCGTGTCTAGGAGAATGCCGTCTCTTGGAGAATAGCAATCTAGCTTATAGGATGATCTGTCCAGGAGGTGGGTGATGGGACCTCATATATACCACCCAGGCTGCGGGTTGGTGAGCTGGGATTCTGAGCATTCATAAGAAAGTCGCCAGCTGGCGGGTATGTCAACTGAGTTCAAACAATAAGATGGGGGCAGGTGCGGGTAGGTCACCAGGTGGGTGGAACGCCATCATGGTTATGACACCATGTAAGTTTAAACATGATATAAGCATTTAATGGATACTGATGTATATCATATTCTCATACTCTGTCTTCGTATTACATCATATTGTATTTGAATATTAAAGACACAATCCTACATACATATAGATTGATCCGAACCATTACCATTGTGTGTGGAAAACCACTTGCAATATGTACTCATGGCCTACATATATAATGATATTCCCGAGATGGTTGCCGTTTGAGAGATGCCGTGTGTGGAAATATGCTGATGTCATATCAGATCTTTTGTTAACCCTTTCTTGAGAAAATTGCAATAACGCTACCAATAACTTCCATAAGAAGTCAACCTTTCTTAATGCATGTGTTTATTATTATCATCATCATTATTATTATTATTATTATTATTATTATTATTATTATTATTATTATTATTATTATTATCATTATTATCATTATCATTATTATTATTATTATTATTATTATTATTATTATTATTATTATTATTATTATTATTATCATTATGTACTGATGTAAAAGTATAATTAATTATGTCAAATCATCCTGGTAAGATTTACAGTGTTATATTGTAACCGGTGTAAAGCTCATGATCGAGTCACTGGGTGTACTAGGTCCAACTAGAATCTCGATGCTTCAAAGTGTAATAAAGGGACTTTATGCTGTAACATGGATCACGGTGCTTGTTAGTAAAAGTCAACGTTTAACAAGCAAACAGTGTCGTGTTGATAGAATGCAAATACATATATGGTACCTAGCATGTGCCTTCCTATATCTCGGCTAAAACTAATGTGACCAGGCCAGTGAAAAGGGGTATCTAGGGGGGAATTAATAATTAAAGTTTATGTCAAGATCTTTAAAGTGATATATCATACAGTAAGATACTACTGCTAGTCTTGCGGGAATCATTTCTCGAACATGAGTCGTTATGTGAAACAGAAAATTATAAATAAGCTTTAAATGCACTGTATTCCATGATAAACACTGAAATAGCTTGCAAAATCTGATTTATTGAAAAATAGCCTAAAATAGTGGGACTTTTTAGTGTAGATTTGGTTCTAGGGGGAATTTCTGAGATCTGTTTTCAGTTCTGAGTAACTGATGTAATTCTCAAGAGATGAGGACCAAAATGTTCCATATAGGACAAAGGAATGGCCTCCATGGCAACCAGAAAGTGGCACATATGCCAATTTCCCATGGAAAACGTTCCATTTACATTCCAAATATAGAATGTTTGCACCAAAAATGGAATATTTCTCAGGAGACTATGGTATTCTCCATAAAAAATTACTGTAAAACATTTTTGGGTTTATTTTCCACTATTTTAGCATTCTGATGCCCCCTAGTGGCCAAACCCAGAACTAAATATCCCCCCCCCCCGAAGACTGAGGACGGGTCACTTATGATAATATCATATTTATCTAAACGATGAACATCATAATGTGCAGGTTTCATTTGTACAATTACAACAACAACAACTGCAATACGATGAAAACCCCCAAATTGATTGGAAGAAACTAGTTGCTGGTGTCTATGAGTCTACCTTCTCCATTAGAACATACTGTACATATGTAAACACCAAAGCACTCGTCGAACTGCTTGTTTGTATTGCTTGTAGACACATTTACCCATGGGATATGCATACAGGAGCCCCAGTATAAAACCTCCAGGACGGGTTCCATGATCGCAGATTTACCTTAACCCTCTGTCAAACTAAAGCCGGACCTACACGGGCACTACTAAACCAGCACCATGGCAGAGGAACTGGATATGGTCAACCGTGATCCCAACAACCTCAACGCCCACCTGGGTCAGGTGAGAATGTGTAACATTTTTCTATATGACCTTAAAAAGTAAGAGAAGTAGTCATAGAATTAATTTCCAATATTTAGTTTTCTTACCTCTTAATGGGTCTTATAGTTACATACAACTGGGGATCTGCGGCCGATTAAGCCCATACATTTCCTTCGGCTGATCACAGCCCAGTGGACGGTGGCCATAATGATTATTTAGTGTCAGGATAGAGAGGTTGAATAAAGTATGTAGACGTAGTAATGAGGAATAAACAACTGTTCACTCAACCTCCTGGTGATTCTAGGGAATTGGCATCGTCTAATTGTTACCTATCAAATCATCTCAGCGGAGCTTAAACTATAGATCCGCTGAAAAGGCCAGGTTATATTTGGAAATGATTTTAATACCACATCTTGTTTTCCTATTATTGTCCCTGATTTAGATAATCTACATAGGGTATAACTGTGAATTTCTATTGCTCAACAGAGTGTGTTGTACGAAGCTAGTAGGACTGGGAGTTAGGGGTTGGGTCGTTGGTAGTCCTGAGCAGCGCAATTAACTGGCCGGCATACAGACCGTTCCAGGGTTGTTTCATGTTGAATGACACCAAATGTCAGAATCTTGCCGTTTGTAGTGGCGTAGGAAAAAGGCAGTGCGTTAGGGGGCTGCCCCTCCTACCCCATTATCACAGAGAATCATATTGGTCTATTTATATAGATAACTTTTTCTTTTAAAGTTCTACCTTGCTGGATATCCTATACCATTGAGGGATTGTTTAATAGTGTGCGACTCTTGTTGTTACACCATAGAATAATAGGTAACAGCTTTAGCTAGCAAGGTAGAATTCTGGTAGCAAGATAGCAACATGGTGGATTGATATGCTGCTGATGATCTGTAACTGTCTTCTTGCTCAATGAATCGGTATTTCTAGAAAGTTATTGCTAAAATTGCGATTGTAAATATGCTGGTATCTGGTGTTACTCCTTCAGCTGTCTTTAGCAGTTTAGGGCCCCCGTCCACATAGCATAGATCCGACGTATACAGCCATTTTATTTCACATTTTACATAGTTTCTGGCCAATTTATGCGCTGTGTACGATGGCCATATGAGACTTCATTTATTTGCTATTTTAACGACGTCCCCCTGCATTAAGGTCAAATCCCACAACGCGAGAGAGGGTCAGAAAATGTTGTGAATTGGTCTTATTGCCGACTTTGGGCCCTATTTTGGCTAAGACAGGCCCAAATCGGTGAGAAAGGGTTGCCTTTGTCTTGTGATTTGGGAAATCACAAGGATCAAATGAGTTAGATATTTGCCCCCGGAAGGCCTAGAAAATGTTGCTTATTGGTTAATGATTTGGCTTATATAGGGGGGACACTCCAAATATCTTAAGGCTAATTGAGAGGGAATAGTGAGGACAAATCATACCGTGAAGTAACTCCCCTCAAACAGATCCATTAACCAGTCCTGCACGCAGCACTTTGCTTGCCTATTATTGACCACTGTGGGATTTGGAGAGGCATAAGATCATGGGACAAGTGTTGAGATTTACAATATTGGCAACAGTTGCCCCTTGTTTTAATGTCAATAATCAACACTTTCTGGCCCATTTTTCGCGTTGTGGGATTTGACCTTTACATTATATTAATCGCTGCTACTCAGAATTAAATGATTCATTAAATTTGGTTGAATGGGGTCGTCCATATATGAACAACAATGTGTATCTAATGGTGCTATGACAGGAAAATTTAATATACACTGGATTTATGTGACGGTATCGTTGGAAATTCAGATGACAGGTTTTCTGAAGATGAGCTGGATATAGGGAACCCAGTCTGTCAAGTTACGTAGACCAGGAGGCTCTTTCAGAACAACTGACGTGATCGTAGGCAAATGATGACGTGACGAAACCTGTTTGACGTCAACTAGTAAAATTTCTTTCACAAGATTTCTTATAGAAATCTATCGAACATTTGTGTAAATACCACATTTTGCCAGCAACACTTACTCTTGTCAATTGCAAATATTGCAATATTGATGAAAATCTCATTATGACGACTGATGAATTTGTTCTGAAAGACCCTCCATTTCATTGTAGTACAGGACCATGCACTCGGTGCTAACAATGACGCCTCTTGCGTATACAATAGGAGAGTCAAATATCTAGGGCATTTTATTACATGGTGATAACAAGAGGTTACTATGCTTAAGTACTGGATCGCCGTATTGCATGCCCCCCATGGGATATAATAACAAAACAATGTCAAGTCTGTAGTAATCTGGTCCACACCCTGAATCATCCCTGACAATGTGATATATCCAAACTCCTATACAAAACTGCCTTTATATAATCCTTGGACTATCTGCACAGAACATATGATGGTGAACTCCCTACCTATTAATATCCTTTATTGATAAGGGCTCGGTGGAGATACTACATCTGATTTTTAAATGATAAATATGTGAAAGCCACTGTTTCCTCATCAGAAAGACACCGAGGAATTACCCAGTGATTTCATGTCTCTCAGACACCTTGCACACCAAGGTAGGAAAGAAAAGAGTCAACATAGTACTAATCTCAAACGACCATTGAATGTATTATCTGTTGTGAAAACCATAGTTATTTTGTGTGACCGACCGATCAGAAGATTGAGAAAAAAGATGTTCAGCATGAGGTTCTTGATACAGGCAAACTGTTATGGCCAAAGCTCAGTTGATCTGAGACATTGTTTACTACATTTTCGTAACAGTTCTATCCATCATACCTATTACTATTAGAAACATGTACCTAAAAATGTTAACAATATCAATGACCTCCCTTTTTGAAAAAAATATTGTTTCAGGTTGCCTTTGAGGAGGTCCTCGGTGAGCCCGATGGCATCCACAGTTTGGACTTCGTCTGGAAATGCTCGTTCAAGTGCTTTGAGTTCTGGAAGAAGATGTGCTACATGCTCTCCACCCTCTGCTGTGGCTGCTGCATAGCTGCCTACTGGGGATGTGTCTTTGCTGACCTAGCATTCGAACACATCTGGATCCTGACACCAGGGTTCCGTGTACTTGCGGTCGTCGTTGCTCTCTACAAGAAGCTCTGGGGCATCTTCGTTGACTGCATGCTTGATCCTATCTGCATGTCATGTGGAAACATCTTCCATGCTTTTAAGAAATAGGCGACCAAGGACTGAGTTTCTGGTATATGTACAGTTTTTCTCAACTTCAAAATGCCATGGGAAATGTTGTCCATACTTTCAAAAAGTAATTTTCCATCTCCACCTTTTTTGGATCCCTGCATATTATAGAGTGGACTTTATCTCGTTCTACTGTAACGCACAGCATATCTGACACTCAGACATAGTTGTATGCAGTCATAATGTATCGACGACTATGAAAGATCTATTCTTAAAATGTAAACTGTGAATAAATGGATTTTGTTATCAAGACTATATCCTGTTGGTTCTTGTGGTATCTATAGATTGTATTTTACCTGGGGTCTGTTTACCTCGGCCTAGATTGCTATTTAGGGGTTCCTTCAGAAAATGATCAAGTGGTAAGAATAAGCTACCAGGCTACACCAGAGGAACATTGATATTGAGAATATGATCCAGAAAGTGTGTACACGATGTAGAATACTATTATTTTCATACAGTTATATTTGTATTCCATCTTTTGTGCTAACATGCTATATTTTGGAATGTGAAAAGAACTGTGGCACATACATATATAACACTATCTGGATGCTATGGGAACCTTCCCATTATCCTCGATATGAGATAGATATTAGTTTCTTAGAATCTTGATCAATAACTCAAACCTAGAATCATACCTCGTGAATACCTCCTAGAAGAATATTAAAGTGTCGTTGATAAGACGTTTGGATTGAACTTTTATATTTTTCATAGAGAGTTTGGAATTTTAAATTTAAATTTGTTATGTAAATTATCAACTAGTCATAAACAAAATAAAACATGAGATTGGTGTCAGGATTCACAGTTCTATGTTGGTGTCTCTTACCTAAGGACAAAAAGAGCAACATGATATGCATGGCAAGAGAAGAGAGGGGGATAAGGAGAAATAACGTTGTTTGTTTGTTTGTAGTTCTTTATTTATACTGTCCAATTCATAGGCTTATAGCCTGTATTATTGTAAAGAACAGTGTATGATAATGGCTACCACTGATCAAGCTCATCACTTATGGATGAGTGTGCTCAGTGGTTCCATTTATACCATGATGGAGTCGGTATATATAATATGCCAGTGATGTTAATCAGCATATGGGTGAAGTAGTGACTCTGTTAGTATATTATATCAACTTTTATATGTATAATTTGTTAGATTAATGAGATGGTAAAGATGATGATAAAGATGATATGTGTGCAAGGGCCTTTTCTTCATATAAATCGAAGGCATATAAATGATAATTGGCATGACTCATGATATATATAATACTATCATCACTACCTTATGAGATCATGAGTATATACATAATCTCACAGGTATGTTGGGTCGAGACCCCCTTTCCCCCCTCCCCCATCTAAATATCTGGGAGGTGATCAATAAGATCTTTATATTTCCCATTTAACCATGAGATAAATTTGACTTCGTTGTCAATCTCCCTGGTTTCTACTAGTTGTTTATTCCACTCAATGGATAATCTATAGCTTAGTTTCTTTCTACTAATGGGATTCTTGGGTATGACTACAGTCATTAGGGTACCATCATGCATTCTGGTTCTAATATCCCTTGTATCAATATTTGCCTCTTTCTGAGCAGCTTTGAAGCTAGCCATTTCAAGATGTTTACTTCTTCTCTCCTTGAGTGTGTTAACCCTAATAATTTTCCTTAGCTTTTCTGTTTTAACAGTTTCCTTATTTCTAAGGGCTGTCTTCACTCCACCATTAATTTGGGTTTGAAGCTTGCTCAAGTGAGTATCAGTACATATCATTTAAAGTATGTCACCATAGTCCAAAGCAGGCATAATCATACGTTTATGGCAGCATGGCTAGGCATTTTTAGCCTTATTCTTCTAAATAAATATAATCTGAAGTCCAAATTCCTACCAACCACATCCACATGCTTCTTAAAAGCTAATTGTGAATCCAAGGTCATGCCCAAATAACAGTATGTAGGGGTGTAGAGGATAGGATCTGGCCCTAGCGCTAGCCTTGGTCTAACCAACCTGTTGAGAAGTGCTTGTGTATAGAATGTCATAGCTTTTGTCTTCTTAGTATTTAGGGACAATTTATTACTTAAGCACCACTGAGAAACATTTTTAAGGTCATTATTAAGGGTGGCTTCCACATGGGGGCAGTTAGGCTTATGCTCCATATAAATAACAGTATCATCAGCATAGTGCTGACACTTTAGGGTTGTTAGACATAAACTTAGGTCATTTATATATAGTAAAAATAATAATGGCCCTAACACAGATCCTTGTGGGACTCCACAGGTAATTGGATGTAGGTCTGAAATTATTTCATTTGCCTTTGTACATTGTTTCCTGTTGCTTAAATATTTTTCAATCAATTTTATTGTATTTATTCCAAAACCTTGCATATCCAATTTTTTTAGTAAAATTTTGTGGTCTAAAGTGTCGAATGCTTTTTTAAAGTCTATAAATATTGCAGTGGTAACCTTGTCTTTGTTAAAGGAGTCAAATATGTCTTCAGTCAGTCTAGTCAGGCTGTCAATAGTTGATCGCTTAGGCCTAAATCCGTCCTGTTTATCAGTTAATATATTATTGTCTGTCACATGTTCAAGGATTTGTCTGTGAATAACCTTCTCAGCTAGTTTGGCAGGAATGGGCAAGATGCTAATGGGTCTGAGGTTAGATACTTCCGATGCATCACCCCCTTTAGGGAGAGGACTTACTTGAGCTATTTTCCAATCATCTGGGAAAGAGAAAGTTCTCATTGCTAAATTTATAATATATCTTACATGCTCTGGGAGACATGTCATGGCATCTTTAAGAATTTTAGATGAGATGTCTTTAACCCCTGAGGCTTTGCCTGTGTTTATATTTCCTATGAGCTTAACCATCTCCTCTTCTGAGCAATCTCTTACTGTAAAATGCTTCTCAACCCTTGGGTGTGGACAGTTCCATGGTGCATTCATGTTCTGTGCTAGCTTGTCACCAATAGTGGCAAAAAGTTCATTAATAAAATTTGCTGTGTCAGCATCTGGGATAGGGGTGTCATTATGAACCAAATTAAAATGTGGGTCATTAACCCTAGGGTTCAAAATGTCATTAATTTGTGCCCAGTACTCTTTGGGGTTTTCCACATTGGTATTTAATTTCTCCATGTGGTACTCCCTCTCAGCCATTCTGCAGGCAGCTTTGGACCTATTCCGGAGGTAATCAGATATATTTTTATCATCTTCATTTTTTGTTCTCCTGTACTTAGCCATAGCAGCATTTTTTTCATGTATTTGCCTCATGAGTTGTGCATCAATCCAGGGCTGCTTTTCTTGCTTAAAGCTAAATGTCTTTATAGGACAGGTGAGATTTATAAGGAATGTGATATGTGTCACAAATATATCCCATGCCCTATCAGGGGTGTCAGCTTGCCAGAATGTGTTCCAGTTTGTATTTTTTAAACCCATTTTAAAATTTTCCACAATGTAATTCTTATAACTTCTTCCTGTAAATTCTGCCTTTTTAATAGGGCGCTGTACATAAGATCTAGTGGCATATATGAGGTGATGGTCAGTGATTGCAGGGGCAAGCACACCTGATGATATGATATGTCTACTATTTGTGAAAATGAGGTCAATCATGGTATCATCGGTGTCTGGATTAACATGAGTATCTTCTGTTATAAGCTGGGTCAACCCTAATGTTTGACATAGGCTTCTAAGCCCATTTGCTTTATTTACCCCTGGCTTATAATTCACATTAAAATCACCAAACATTATAATTTCACTATATTTATTTTTGTCCAAATTTGTGAAAATATCTGAAATTTTATCTAAGGCATTTTTCATATTTTTATCTGGCCTGTATACATTAATTAGTAATATTGGCTTTTGCTTACCCCTACTGACTGCTACACAATGTATTTCAAGATCCTTTGTACTACTATCATAAGCTGCAAAAGCCTTGGTAGTGTATGTAATATCATTGGCTATGTATAAGAGAACTCCCCCACCCCATTCCTTCTCAGTTAGGTCTTGCCTATCCAACCTCACAATATTATACCCTTTCGCTGCCACTTGACTGTCCGGCATTTTTTCATTTAGCCAGCTCTCGGAGACTCCTAATATATCAATATTAGAATTTTCCAGCATTAATCTCACGGCAATCTTATTAGATACAAGGCTGCGAGCATTCATATGACAAAAGTGCATACCCTTTTTCCCTTTAAAATCAACTATAGCCATCCAAGTGGTGGTTTATATGTCGTATGACGATGGGGGGGACCCAGGGGGGGGGGGGGGGTGATGTTTATGAACATTTATGAGTCAAAAAGCCATCAACTATATATGAACTTTTATACATAGTCGTTAATGATACATGTATATAGCAGTGATGGTGCACTGTACTTTCTGATGTTGTCTTGCTGCCTTGGCATTCTATAAGAGTAGCAGTGGTAATGCACTGAACCTACCCATACAAATAAATATGCGTCTATCTGCGATCAGTTAGTTAAAGAGGCCGTGACATGGTATTTTGGCTATTCATATTTGTCTTTTACTGTATAGTCTAGACCTAAAGGGTACTGTTTCTGTCTGTATGAAACCCACCAAACCAATGCACGCCCTACACCGTCGGGCTGACCACTACAGGTGGGGGACAAAGCCACAGCAGCCCTCTCACAACACCTCGCCATGTTATGACGTCATCGGCGGTAAGGGTGGGTGGTGGAGGTGACGGGTACTGGTGGGAAAGCTACAGGGGAAGTGGAATCTGGGGGAGGGGGGGGTCAAGCCCCAAATAAAAAACACCCCCCAAAAAAAAAAAATTCCAGTACTGTTTCAATATCCAGACCAAATTCCGGTGTACCAAAGGGCATACCCCTTGGACTTAGTACAAAATTATGACCAAGCAAGGTTTAATCACAGTAACACTTGCTTATATTAGACAACGAATCACTTGGTACTAGGCAAACATGTGTTATAACCAAATTTCGCTATAACCAAGCATAATAGGGAGGGGTGTGTGTTGGCGTGGGAGGGGGGGTATTACTCTTCAGTCCTCCATGCACCCACGGGGTGGGGTGAGGTGTGGGCGACTTTAAAAGAAAAGACCAGCGTAACATCATGTGGCCTTCTATAAGTAGTATAGCTATTGATTAGCAGGATCCTGACATACAAACTATCAAACAATGCAACATGTACCATTTGAACCTGAAAGAGAGAAGAACAGAGTGACGTCACATGAGACCAAAGATATATCCAGCCAAACAAATCCTATACAAATGCAGTACATTCGACCTTGGTTATAGTGTACCAGACAGCTGAAGTAGCATAAAAGGGCCAGTCATTGTATTAATTAAGTAGTTACTAACCCCTTTACCTTATCATTTCATGAAGAAAGTTATTAAAAATGCCACAAGAGCGTTTGTTAATGAAACAGATAGAAAATAGAAAATCGTCTGCACCTATATTACCCTATGATTGGCCCTTGAGTGTCCCTCAATTGGCTGTCATTGCATAGCAAGATTGGTGTAGATTACCGAGCAACCAATCAAGAGGTCGTTATAGTGGTGTCTAGACCAATCAGTAAAGATGGGCTGAGTGTGTCTGGTACATTTCTGGTCCTTTGTGACGTCATTTCTGGCCCGGTCTGCCACTCTATATACCAGGGTTAACGCTACATGGTGTATGTTTTAATTATGTCCATCTCAGGATATTGCTAATCAATACCAATACTACTGATAGAAGGCCATTTAATATTACGTTGGTCTTTTCTTTTAAAGGATAGGATCTTTTTGATATCATGGCCAATGCTATCCAGGTCGTAAGTGTGAGATTTTGGTGAGTGTTGCTTGACATCAGCGTCTCACAGCTACATCACACCTGGAAGTGTGGAGGCTGACTGCCACACCTGGAGGGTGGGGGTGGCATCCAGAAAGCCAGGGTAATATGCATGTGCAGAGTCTTCAGTTAGTTGTAAGCTGGATGGAGAATGACACACTCTCAGAGACCAGCATTAGAGAAATCATTATTGACATGGATATTCAACATCTTTACCAGATCGATGCAACTATTATTTGGCCGTACATGATCGGCGGCCGTACATGTTCGGCGGCCGTACATGATCGGTGATGTACATGATCGGTGACGTACATGATCGGTGACGTACATGATCGGGAGTTATTGACTGCCCTACCCTTTCTGACCATGTTAAAACATAAATAAATCTTACCAAGGTGTACATATGATGTGTCTCTTGACATGTAATATGTTAGAAATGTCTAGATGCGACTATTAAGATAATTTTAATTGACATTTCAATACCGATCATGTACGTCATGTGACGTACATGATCGGTGACGTACATGATCGGTGATTTATTGGCTGCCTTACCCTTTCCTACCATGATAAAACATAAATAAACCTTACCAGGGTGTACATATGATGTGTGTCTTGACATGTAATATGTTAGAAATGTCTAGATGCGACTATTAAGATAATTTTAATTGACATTTCAATACCGATCATGTACGTCATGTGACATACATGATCGGTTGTACATTGATCCGACCTCCTTTTGACCCATTTCTGACCATGTTTAAAACATAAATCAATGCTAGCAAGGTGTACATATGATGTTGGTCTAAATATGTATAATCATAGACATGTAAAGCAGTGGGTAATAAGAAAACTTTACATGACATTCCAAACCGATCATGTACGTCATGTGACGTACATGATCGGTTGTACATTGATCCCCCCCCTTTGGCCCCTATAAATATTTAGGGAGTTATTTTTTCCCAATAAAGTCCCCAAGACTACATTAAAGCCAGTAGGTATAGTTAGATAAGTTAAATAGCGGATTAAATGGGGCCTGAGCGGGATATAGCAGTTTTCCGATCATGTACGGCCGCCGATCATGTACGGCCACCGATCATGTACGGCCACATTTTAGTTGCACTGATTTGGTGAGAGTGAGCCATATATGAATATGTGTTTACCCAATACCAGCGGCCAAATACCACTGGAGGTGTGGGAACAAAGGTTAGTTTTGTATGTGTCTATATTCATAGTCTTTTTGAATCCACAAAACGCTTTCCCACCTTATGTTCAACTCCAAACAAAAACATGTTAGAGATTTTAGATATCATTTAAATTCATATACATGGATAGATTGAAGAGATACCTATCAAATACGCTCTCATTTGAATCTGTGTGATGTTTTAATCATGAGGAATTCATTTACTAAGAAATGTTAATTACCATATGTCAGGCATAATTCTCAGTATAACACAGTGAGCCAGCTTTAACCTACCCAAAATACTTTGTACCCCCTACCACCGTTCACGTCACTTCCTCCTTCTTCCCCAAACACAGAATATTGCACCTCTATGGCCTGACACCAGAGGTGGCCGGCATTGGTTTACTGTAGCTTCTAAATGGTCTGTCTGTCGGCCATTTAGAGTGTAATATGATGTTCACGGTTACATTGACTAATAGTTCATTTGGAACAGTGGGGGAGGTGTCAGGGCCTCTTTAAAAGAAAAGACCAGCGTGGGACACTCAAGGGCCAATCATAGGGTAATATAGGTGCAGACGATTTTCTATTTTCTATCTGTTTCATTTACAATAGCTCTTGTGGCATTTTTAATAACTTTCTTCATGAAATGATAAGGTGAGACGGTTAGTAACTACTTAATTAACTCTTCCTTTACCACGTCCCAAATAAAGGCACCTCTCCCAAAACCAGATTGTTTCAGATGAAATTTAAATGGAATATTAAGATGTAGGGGATGGCCTAACCTTTCAGAAACTGAAAGAATTTTGTAAATATTCTAATTAGAAGTACATCTATGACAAAATGAACAGTATCGAATGACCAGAAAGTAAGATACCCTAAATCGCTCTATGTGTTCCAATTAGGGAGATAAAGCCCTATTTGAAATTTAATTTAGCTTATTTTAGTGTATAATGTTGCCATGGCAACTTATATTTAGGCCATAATGCATCAAAATAGACCTAAACTTTTGGTACTATATTTTTTAGCATGAAAAATTGGGCAAAATCATTTTTCACCCAAAAAACAATATTGTTTGACATTTTTCATGATTTTTGCCTTAAATATTGCTCAAATTATATTGAAAATGAGATGAATCTCATGCAAGTTGAGGTGTCTAGCATTTTTAGAATAGTTAATGTATGTACAAACCGATTAAGATATGCAGAGACAATATGCCATAGACCACTGTCAGAAAAAATCATGGGATTCTACCAATTTTTAAGCAAGGCACAGAGGGCCAAAAATCGGCCAAAATCGGCCAAAAAAAAACGGCCGATTTTGTGCCCAAAGGCGCGATCGGTCTTGAGGGGTAAATTCGCCAAAAGGCGCGATCGGTAAAGGAAGAGTTAATACAATGACTGGCCCTTTTATGCTACTTCAGCTGTCTGGTACACTATAACCAAGGTCGAATGTACTGCATTTGTATAGGATTTGTATGGCTGGATATATCTTTGGTCTCATGTGACGTCACTCTGTTCTTCTCTCTTTCAGATTCAAATGGTACATGTTGCATTGTTTGATAGTTTGTATGTCAGGATCCTGCTAATCAATAGCTATACTACTTATAGAAGGCCACATGATGTTACGCTGGTCTTTTCTTTTAATAGCAGTGCTGGTGCACTGTACGTGATCAGAGAAGTATCATTTTATAAAGTAGCAGAATCTAGTTTAATCTGTGTTAAGTCCATTTTCTCAATGAAAGATTTCAAATTTTCCCGGCTTTCAATTTGCTGTACAGACAAATCCAAGGAGCTCCGCAAGACGGCTCCTCTAAACAAAGGTGTTTTTACCATGTGTAATTTTGACCTAGGTAATTTGTTTTAAAAATAGAAGCAAAATTTGACAGCCATGCCTCTGTGTTAGTCTAGGAATGTTGCGCTAAGACCCTTGTTCTGAATGGTCTGCAGGCTTTTTTTATCGTCCTGGCTAGCATTATCAAGTGATATGAGAGTGTGCAGTGTTTGTATATCTCTAGACAAGTGGCATTATCAATAGAGTCCCTAATTCTGTAGGTCTAGAGAAAATGGTTCAGATTTTTACAAAGTCTATGTTTTTTTTTAATCTGACCAATTTTCTCGCCAAATTGGCCAATTTCCCGAAAAATTGACTTTTTGAGATTCTAACCTATTTTCTCGCCAAATTGATCAATTTCCCGAAAAAATTGACTTTTTGAGATTCTGACCTATTTTCTCGCCAAATTGATCAATTTCCCGAAAAAATCCACTTTTTTAAAATCTGACTCATTTTCTCGCCAAATTGGCCAATTTCCCGAAGAATCAACTTTTTGAGATTCTGACCTATTTTCTTGCCAAATTGATCAATTTCCCGAAAAAAATCGACTTTTTTTAAAATCTGACCCATTTTCTCGCCAAATTGGTCAATTTCCCGAATAATCGACTTTTTTGAGATTCTGACCCTTTTTCTTGCCAAATCGACAAATTTCCCCAAAAAATCTACTTTTTGAGATTCTGACCTATTTTCTCGCCAAATTGGCCAATTTCCTGAATATCAACTTTCTAGTGTTTTTTGGCATGTTTGAAAATGGGCCAATGGGCCAATGGGCCAATATTCTACCATTCTCATGCAGGCTTATCACCTGGTCTCATAGGATCCAATGAATGCCCACATAAACATACTCCATTCCATTGTGAGGGGCCAGTCACAGGGGCCAGTCACAGGGGCCAGTTACGGCAGCCAGTTACGGCAGCCAAATGGCCACTCAACAGGCAAATTGACCACTCAACAGGCAGCTATCACCTAGCATCCTATATAACAATGCTATAATATGTTGAGTCTCAATGTTAAAGGATACCTGTCATACATTTTTACCGGGCCAAAGGGCCAATTTCTTGGGAAAGGGCCACTTGAAAGGCGCCAATGGGCAAGGATGTCTTTATCCCAAGGTCAGTTATCATGCGGGCCACTTACCCGGTGTAAATTTCCACACAGGATCCTATAAATTGCCACATGTAGTGCTTCCAAATGCTAAAGGATAGCTGTCACAAGTTGGCATCCATCAGCTTGACAGTGACAGTGAGTTTTTCATTTTGAAAAAAGTTTTTTTTTTCTGAAGACGAAAAAAAAAAAAAAAATCTTTGAAAAAAAAACATCACTTAGAAAAAAAACCATCACTTTGAAAAAAACAACTCCACTCTTCACTTTGAAAAAAAAACCTTCACTTTGAAAAAAAAAACTCCACTTTGAAAAAAAAACTCCACTTTGAAAAAAAACACTTCACTTTGAAAAAAAACACTTCACTTTGAAAAAAAAAAAATCAATTTCATTTTTTTTTTACGTGAGCCTCCAGGGCCACCATATTAAACAGCAGCAATGGCTCCCTGCCTTTCCAGTACTTTACCATGGTGTACCGTGTAAAAAGCTTTCCTCATGTCTATGAATAGGCCTAATCAAGAAGTGTTTCTTCAAAGAGCTGCCATTGGCTCTTAGCTTTATCAATGGCTTCTAGAACAAGCCAGTTTTGGCGCTCAGTGATCTC
The DNA here is from genome assembly GCA_947462335.1 of Harmothoe impar. Lineage (NCBI taxonomy): Eukaryota > Metazoa > Annelida > Polychaeta > Phyllodocida > Polynoidae > Harmothoe > Harmothoe impar. The sequence goes on from OX381704.1 coordinate 62,081,441, forward strand.
CCGTAGCCGATGCACTTCATGGTTTTTCTTACTGTGTTTTAGGACTTTTTAGGACGTCAAAGGTAAGCAACAATTTTACTGTTAGTGTAAATATGATCAATAGATGTAGCCACAAATGAGTGTAGCCATGAAATGCCAGTTTTGAGAAGTCTAATGTTAAAATCTTTCAATAGACCAAATATTTTCCCACAAATTCTGCTTTTACGGTGTACCATAATCAATGTTACAGTCTCCAATAAAATATATTTCATGTTTCCTGATTGATCTATGTGAGAGAACATTATTCATCGAAGTGAGGAAATTCAAAAGATTCTTATTAGGTGGACGGTAGAAAGAAATAATTGTCCTAATCCTATAGTTAGTCTTATTAATAGTTAACACCAAAGTTTCAACATCCTCCATCATTACATTCATTTCAGATCTGATACTGCTAATAGTATTACTAGTCTAAGATGCAAAGTCGTTAGAGATAAAACAAATATAAGCCCCCCAGCATTAGCACAGCGATCCAATCTAAAACTAGTGTGATTGTGCACCCTATACTGCTTGTTATAATCTGTATCCAACTTTCACATATACATATCATGTCAGCACCATAAAGATGTTCATTAAGGACAGCTAATCTGCCTTTGGCTTTAAGGCTCCTGATATTTATGCCTACCGACTTCACTCTCTTAAGATTCATGACATCAAGTACCTCAGACAGACCCATGATTAGTCTTGGGATTAGGTAGGACAACGCTATTTTTTTAAATGATCGGTATTTATCATATGATATCCAGATATGTAACTATTATTGATCTGCTATTGATACATTATTTTCTATGATTTTCTGAATAAGAAAAGCTGGCATCATGCACCTGTCAGCTTTTACCACTGTGTTACTCCTTGGATTAGACCCAGGGTCTTCCCTGGCTAGATATAGGGTGGATTCACCCAAAGACGGACACATACCTTAGGTCGGACACTTTTGATCAGATAGTGCATAACGAAACGTGTAGAATCAAGTAGAAATTTCAACTTGAAATGAAACTATGTTTTTCTTGATTTTAATATGAAGGAAATACATATTTTGGGTAAATTTATAGATGTTTGCCAGCGTCAAAAAGTTGGGATATATTTTACAATTTTCATGCTACAATTAACAAACCTATTGTGAAAATAGTTTTACCAATTCCCATATTTGGGAGATATATCATATAATGGAGATATTGGATGAAACCCCTTTCATTTTCTGAAGTGAACGGTCAAGAAAATAATTTTTTTATGTCATCTGATTTCTATTTATAGCCACTTGAAATTGACCATGTAAATTGTAATTTCACCTAAAGTCGGACACTAATTTCCCTATGTATTGATCGATTCTAATGTGCATCATATTATGAAATAAAGAAATATAGGATATAGGATACATAGGGACATCCTAGTATGCAGGAGAAAATATGACATTTGCCTTGCATGATGAGTTTAACATAGACTGCCATAGTGAATTGTCCTTATTCACTATACCACACGATTCATCTTTTATTACAAAATGCAGTGATGGTAACTCTGATGAAATAGGTAATTTATAATGTTAATGTTATTCACAATACTGTTTTATGTAAGTCCTGTCAGTATTATTGTATAATTACTATTAAAAGTACTCATGTAGAACCTATACATTTTGATCCACCAAAGGCAATACCCAACACCCATGTAAAGGTATTTTATGCATACAACCCCAGAATTTTATGTAGTAAACCCCATTTTCACATCATCATGAACATTCCTACCACACATTTCTTTATTAAAACAGCTAAAAGGGAAAGTGTCCGATTTCAGGTGAATATCTTAATCCATGTGTCCGACTTCAGGTGAAATTCCTCTTTTTGAAATTCCAATATTTAATGACATTTTCCCCCTGAATAATTATTTAGATCAACAATAAGTATGAGTAATCCATCAAGAGGGCAATCTCCCCTTTCCATAGGTACCTTTATGACAGCATAGGTTGATCTAGAGACATATCTCAAAAAGAAAAAGGGTCACATTATTGCTGGAAACGAACGTCCGAAAGTGGTGAATCTTCCCTATACTCAAGGGACTGCCAGAACTCTCCCAAACTTGAGGGGCTCTCTAGAGGGAAGAAAGAGCTCGAATGATGGGCCTGAGGGGCATATTGAGAAATATCCCAGTTTTGAAAGGCTCGGTGTGGGTTTTGGCTAGTCAGCATGTACTTTTTTCTTCTCTTCATTTTTGGTCAAATTCTCAAAAGAATTTCAGTGGGCAGAGGTAAAACAATAATTCTTTTTGCAAATACCAAAAATCTCGACCGCGGATCCGTAATCCAAGTTATCAGAATAAAATGGCCTTAGCAGAAGGACACAAATAGGTTTAGAGCTAGCACTAGGCAAGAAGTCAAAAGCTGAGTAGTTTACCCCCTAAGTGTTTGTATACACAATATTGAACTGCGTTTCCCAAATATGTACACAGGCTGGCCTAGGAAAAGGTGAGTGGAACCCTGGAAGCAGGGGAATAAGCTTTACGTGCGGGCATGTCATTGTCTCGTGATACCTTACAATTCTTCACCTCGAGAATATAAACATTACTACATGTATACGAAACTCCTTCAAGCAATCCCCTGCGGGTAATTTTACATCATAAGTGGAAGTGGTTTAATCTATAGTCTCGTTTCTAATGAAGAAAAAAGCCACTGAACCTGTCAAATGAGGGAGTATCAACAGATATATATATATCAGCTATACTGTCTTTGTTGTCCTATTTCGCATTACTATGTGAATATGACCCAATTCAAATAATTACAATAAAATTCAACTAGATTATGACTTGCTAGCTAGTTACATGCAGTGACCGATGGGAGGGGGGATTGGATCAGCAGAAAGGGTGGGGTAGTAGATTAAAGGCTTAAGGTTTGGGATAGGGAGGGGGGGTAGATGTGCACACATTGACTGTTAAGATAAAGCCCCAGGTGACAGCCGTCCTCACTCAGACCACTGGAGGAATCTGTCAGAAAGAGACCCACCTCGTTTACCCTCACTCACAACCCCACAATGACAGAGCTTGATATGGAAAACCGTGACCCTAATGGTCTCAATGATCATCTGGGCAAGGTAAGTGCCACAATATTGTTTTTAGTACTTGAACCTAAATGTTGTCTACACTTGGGGTGATTTCGGGTGTACTGCTTCCGTGCTCGTTGTTACCCCTGGGGATTATCCAAGTATGACTCCAAAAGCGCTATGGTGTTCTCAAAGTTCATTGTGCTTATCAATGCAGGATACACTGTAAATAATTTATTGCCTTTTTTGTAAGTGTAAATGTAAATGTACAGTTTATTGTGGGTGAACAGTAGAATATACTAAAAAGATACAGTCAATGCTGAAAACCTACCGTGGGCTCTACCGCAAACCTACAATTACTTTTTACAGTGTAGGTCAGGGCAAGCTCAGCCTGTGTTGTCAAAATACCTTAAATTTTTATAAACACAGAGTTTTCCCCGCTCTGATGCATTACTGTGGCAAGTCATTTGTTCACCCTTGATATCGGAGTTTATAACTTCGATATCAGAGTTGATAACTTCGACATCGGAGTTTATAATTTCGACATCGGAGTTTATAACTTCGAAATCGGAGTTACAAACTTCGATATCAGAGTAATAAACTCCGATATCAGAGTTACAACCTCCGATATTGGAGTTACAAACTCCTGTGAAATACAACAGAGACGGTATTAATGGGCGTTAGCATTTGTCTATGTATTCACCAATTCATTAGGTGTTATCTAATCATATGATACAAAGACAGCATTTGCTTAAGGCATAATCTTGCAATTCTTCCACAACCGATTGAGAAAAGGAAAGGAGCCTCGCAAAGAAATCCATATGATGTGCAGTTTCAATAGGGTCCTAATCCAATATTTGCTATGGTCTAACTATGATCTAACGTGTATAGCAAAGTCATTAATTAGTGGGATGTCCGATATTAGGGATCCTTAGAGGAATTTTTATCTAAATTGCATACATCATAACTATTTATCATAAGTGAGAAGTAATCTTAATAGTGTTGGAACCCTTATATGCTATGACATACATGCAGCTATGTTATACTTATCTTACACAGATCACTTAATTTATCTTATTCTGAGAGCGCGCACAACTTGGCATTGTGCTTAGCTTGCATATTACACTGAAACTTAGGCATATTTGAGACTTATCACTACTGATGAGTTTAATAGGGTAATCATGCCCATTTGATGAGGTCAGGTGATCATGGTGATGACCGAAAGTCATCATCTTGAGTATAATATTTGCCACTAGAGGACCCAACTAAGCAATAATGGAATATGCAGTACCTACTCCAGGCCATACACTGAATTTTATTTAACTCAACTCTGATAATAGAAAGTTATGAAGTGAAATATATGTAGAATATCATCATGTTAGAAACTCAAGTACTTTACGATCAAGTTCTGAACCAAATTCTCAAAATCACACAGTCACATGTTTGTACACATGGACACCTTTTTCATGTTGGAGACCACATTTACTAATGTTAGTATAGGCTGTCAGTTACTATACATATCTATGCCTTATTGAACTTGTTATGCTGGTAGACGTGCTCTCACTTAAGGTCTGATGACAGGGACAGGGGTGTAATCATAAAATTATCAGGGATTAACACCTTGCTGTACAGAAAAATAAGTTACAAGAAATTAATCATAGATGATGAATTAGTCACCACATTGATGACCTGGGCCATCATTCTGACTAGCATTGCATAATCTCTAATTAGGTCAAAATCTCTAATTAGGTCAAAAAAGTAATCACGGTGATGACTCAGAGTCATCACATTTGATGACCCTAGTGATGACCAAGTAATCACCAGGGACACAATCACTGTGATGACTAAAAGTCATCACCCTTGATGACATTTTTCGCTATAGAGTTTTCAGTGTTATAGTGGCCACTGCGTTTTAGTCTCAGTGAACAACACTCATTAAATAATCACGCTGTTACTTGCTTATCATGAGCAAATCAATTTCTCATTATTATAACTCTAGTTGGTAGGTAGGAGGACCCCCGTGCTAGTACAACTAGTGGACCCCTTACTCTAGTTCCCTTCATAGCTCGTAATATGGCTATACAGTATTTATGACTGTGAAGCTTTGGTTTCTGAATAAGCTTCCTAGAAAATCAGGCCATAAAAACGGTGTGCGTCAGGCAACATAGTCTGAACAATCAGGGTCAGAAGGTCGGATTTTGAAAAATCAATTAATATTGAAAGTACCTGGAATGAGCTGCAAATTGCAACATTGACTCGCGGGTCATCAGGATGACTCACTTATTCTTACAGTAGCTAGGAATATCATGAAATGGTTGGATAATCTTGTTAAAAAGCAATTTCCTGTGGTAAGACAATTGATTAGGCTTTGGAGCCTGTCCCCCTGAACAGAAATTGCTAAAGTCTCCATATAATTATATGAAAATGAAAGAAAATCTCCTTTTTGAATGTAGGGCCGGGTTCATGAAAGTTTTTTGCCCTCTCTAAATCTATTGTTGCAATTTGAGAATGACAAAAAGAAACCGTAATATGGAGTAAATCGTTTTCTATAAGATGTAATGCCAATAACAGAAAACAAATTATCGAGGTCTAGTGATGATAAGTGAAGGTCTATTTAGATTAGTGTAAAATAATTCATTTGAATGAAGTTAACCATTTTTCAAAATAAATAAAGAAAGAAGAATAACTTTTTTCTAATTATGATACTAGTATTCATGACAATTTACTTCTTTTTTTTTCAGGTTGCATTTGAAGAGGTCCTCGGTGAGCCCGATGGCGTCCACAGCATGGACTTCGTCTGGAACTGCTCATTCAAGTGCTTTGAGTTCTGGAAGAAGATGTGTTACCTCCTCGCCACTCTGTGCTGTGGCTGCTGCATTGCCGCCTACTGGGGATGTGTCTTCTCCTCAATTGCATTCAACAACATCTGGATCCTGACACCAGGGTTCCGTGTACTAGAAGTCGTCGTTGCTCTTTACAAGAAGGTCTGGGGTATCTTCGTTGACTGCATGCTTGATCCTATCTGCATGTCATGTGGAAACATCTTCCATGCTTTTAAGAAATAGGCGACCAAAGACTGAGTTCCTGTTATATGTATAGTTTTCTCACTCAACTTCGAAATGCTCATTTACACAGTATGCAAACAGCTTTGGCTTGACATGTTCTAATGTGTCAATAAGCCCAATGCCATATGTATAGGTGCATCAAAAAATATGTGTCATATTCATGTGTCAATAAACGTATGTGGTCTCAATGTACTGAATGATGTCTGTTATATGTAAATATAGGTTACACTGTACAGCAAATTTTGAAAAATTGAAAAAAAAACGGGACCAGACACAATTATTCTTATGTATTTTGACCTGGGGAATTCAAAAATAGAACTTAAAATGTTGTGGTCTCAGTCTCAGTTTTCAGATTTTCACATGGTCTTATTTTGTATAACCGGTTAGAGCTTATATAATCCTATATGTACACTATTTGATCAAAAAGTAGGAATATGGTTCTTTTCATGTAAAACTTATTTTTAACTAGTTACTATATTAATATATTACTGATCTGTTACAGAAATAAGTACTCTTGGTGAATAAATAGGTCTAAAATAACATTTTGAAACATATAACTAGTGCTTAAAAAAGGTCGCTTTGTCTTCCTATTGTATCCCCCATCGGGACCACCTCTGACCATATTCTAGCAATGTCCTGGCTAATGTTTCATGTAAAATTAGGTTTTATGGTCAAATATCCTCATACAAGGATACCTTTTAGCTAATAAATTGGTTCTGAAAGGAATTTGCAAGGCCTGTTTTGAGGTTTGCAATATTGATGACATTTCCAATATACTAGAGCCATTATCCAATATTTTAACTGTGGGAATGGCTGCCATGGTAACCAGAAACTGGCCTTAGTACCATTTTTGTCTAAAAAAACATTATAGATATAGAATTTTAATACTAAAGATGTAACACCAATGATCTATCATTGTATTCTGCATAGAGGGTTATCTGAGGAATTTCCCGTCTATTTATTACTCTTTTTGGGATTCTGATGCCAGTTGGGGGTAAAAACAGTAATAATAGCTTCCCTGAAGGTACCTCTTGTCAAAACGGATCACAATCCTGATCTTAGTAGCTTAAAAAATTGTCATATCGCTTTAGGATAAATTTACATGTTTTATGGTATTTTTTCAATCAATATCGGTAAAATATCACTCATAACAGTGTAGAATCCTATTTTTTATGGTCTCTTACCACTAAATGTGCTTCAGACTCATGTTATCCCTGCCAGGCAAACAAAATTGACAGTATTTTATGAATGCTGTCCCTACTTTATATTGGTCCGATCATATATTCAGTAGTAGACCGACAAATAATCATGGTTGGAATATCTTAGAACTGAGACTTATGGGGCATTTTTCGCCATCATTTTTGGATTCAGTGACCTCAAATTAGCCTAGTCAGGTAGGTCTGCCCCCGTTTCTTTTTTCGCCGTTGCACAGTGTTATCATAATAATCTAAATTATATTGAAATAAGCTATAGAACACATACATATCAAAGGAATTATTTACAATGAACATTATAACACCTTGTGTATCGACACAAATAATGGACATTAAACAATGATTACCATCATCTATAGGGAAATATAGAGACAAATGACAACAACGGTGGAGGCTAATTCTTTCCAATTAATGCAGTTACTGTACGAATATCAACATGTTGGATATCCCATAATGGCTGCTTGTAATAACAATAAGATTGTTGAAAGTACTATAGTACAATTTGACGCCGTTTCGGTGACTGTCACTCTCCAATACAGGCTTGCATAAGCGGATAGAAAGAAAACGGAATATAATGGCAATTTGTTTAACTTTGATATAGAGGCGCTCAAATCAATAGCACTTTACTTCGTATGAAGTTCGTAAACCTATACTGTCTATACTATAAGAGGGATCTTACAATAGAAATGATAGCAATGAATGGGAAACAGACTTGAGTATGTGGGTGCATGTCTTGGCTGCATTACATAAGGAGTTTGGCGGGCCACGATTGTCCGAGGCAGTGAAAGGGACAGAATCTATGTGCTGTTGGTAACTCTGGGACACATGTTAAAACTGTAACGATACCACCATACATTATTCAATGGTGCGACTGCAACGAGGCTCTATTAATAAGTATACATACAGTAAAAAGACAATTTCATTATGGCCACCGTCCATAGAAGATAGATCAGCCGTATACGGATAACATTGCCATACATTTCCTATGTAAATTATTTATGCTCTGTGGACGGTGGCCCTTACTAACGATTATATTTTTGAGAGCAAATACATTAGAGCAAGTACATAATGATATCCAAATGCTCCTCACATCCAAGAATTGACCACTTGCCAGTGATAAATAGTGAAACATTTAAGGTAGGGGAGGCCTGGGAGAATTGGGACAAAGGAGAACTGGGACACTGTGTATTCTGCCCATAACCAATAACTTAAATGCATAACCACCGATGCAATTTTTTGGGCTAATAATATTTAAGTTTTTTATGCTAAAAAAAATTTCTGTGATGTTATCATACTTAGACCTATAACAGATTATAACATTTTTAGGAAAAAAAGTTTTTTTTTCAGGTCTCGGACGATTCAATTTACATAGTGTTACCTTTTGATGAGAAAATATTTTTGTGTTGCATTATGTAGCATTGATAGATGGCAAAATGACCAGCTACTTACAAAAACACAGTTAAGCATATTTTGAACTGTATTAACATTTTGCTTAAAAATCTCAACCTGGGGAGAACTGGGACACTCATTGCAGGGAGAACTGGGACACTCTTGGCTATTGGGGAGAACTGGGACACTCCAGGTGAAGATTTATTGTGCTTTAATTATTTTTTTCTCAGACCTATGACTGAAGCTAATATGTTACATATGATCATATTGAACTTAAAGCAAAGCAAAATGATGTTTCATTGGTTAATAATCACACTATTTACACTGTCCCAGTTCTCCCTGGTGTGTCCCAGTTCTCCCCAGGTAGTGTCCCAGTTCTCCTCGAAGTGTCCCAGTTCTCCCTGGAATTTCTCAAAATTTCAAAAGGCCCTAGACGGGAATCATGGCGGGCTAGGATAAATCTAAATAGTCCAAATGAAAGGTGTATTAGTAGCCTTTCTTCATGAAACAAAGGCATTCGGTTATTATTGGCATTGTAGAAATCACAAGCAAACATGTTATGATCTAATTTAGTGTCCCAATTCTCCCAGGGCTCCCCTACAGATACTAAGTCACAGGTCCTAAAACTAACTGATAGCCATTGAAAGCAGCCTTAATGCCGCGTAATTATCACCTGGGCCACATGGACCCGTGCCTAAAAGACCCCCGAGTCTATGACGGAATAGACTGAATGCAAGTCCGTGCAGTAACAAGACGGTATGCACACAACTACTGTTGACTTGCCAAACTGTCCGGGGCTCTCGGCTGAATGGGGCCATAGTAAAGGCCCCAAGAAGCTCTCACAACATGCTCTGTAATCGACAGTCAATATTTTAACTGGGGAAAGTAAATTTCCAGCCTTAAGTGTACATGGTGTTTTCTTGTACGCCTCGTTGCCAAGGACTGGGACTATATGTTGACTCTGAAACATGGGGGCATATAAGACGAAGAGGTACATTCATACATTACATACACTCAAACAATGATGAAGTCCATGTTCTGCAACTTTTCTAAATCATTGAATATTATGTATTGTTCATTAAGCTATTTTTAAAGATATAAATACGATTGATTCCATGAGGGTTTGTGAGTTGAAAATTATATTGACCAGTATACATACAACTTGCACATTTTACGATCTTTTGTTATTTTTGTTTGTTTTTTGTAGTTCAATTTCTTCAATCTCAGGTAACGGTTTTAATACATAAACATGATAACTATAGTTTGTGGCAACAGCTGATTCGTCAATCTGCTCTCCTTGTTACCTCACTCTGCCAAGGGGCGGGTCTACCCTCGCAATCTCTTCATTCCATCTCAATGGCCGATTGTTGATGAACATACCTCCCAAACGTGCATGCCAGTTTTAGACCAGATTGCCCTCAGGACATTATATACATAATGTATACTTTCTGTAGTATAGAATGTACACTGGGGGTTGGCGGGGGATAGGTTAATTTTGTAATTTCAGCCTTATCTTCGGTGGCTTTTGTCGTAGCAGCAGCTATATACAAAAGATACTTATTAGCCATGATGCAATCTCTGATGCAAGACCTGCCTTTGTCTACTTATGTGGAGGCTTTTATAGCCTTTGAATGTAGCCTAACCCATTCCTGTGTGGTCAGCTATTTGTTACAAGAAGTTGGATAGATGCAAACAGCAACGTGCACATGTTCACTGCGACCAGAATAGAATTTAAAAGTTTGCATTGTCCAGTGTCCAGGGCTAGGGGTTTACATATAGCCTACGGTGGTCTAGTACATATATTGTGTACATATAGGTACCTACATGCACATCTAAGCGTGAATGCAATGACCTTGATGATGATGTTTTAGTTCGACCAAGGAGGTTGTAATCAACGGACAACATGGGGTGTACTTCTTTTGCGCCTCTCTATTTTTCTTAACGGGAAATACCAAAACGGGAATAGCTTTATGTACTTGAGTGACGGCGGCGGCGGGAAATGGGGTGCGAGGGGATCCTTCCGCCCCCCCCCCCCCGCCCCCTTCGTCATTTTATGAGCCCTCCTACCCCCAAGGGTTTGTGGAAGCTACACCCCAACGCAACATATGTTGGCCCTTGCCCCATCCCTCTACACCATGTGTGACGGTTAAGCACACATAGTGCGTTTCAGGCAACATGGCTGGAAATCTAGGTAGGCCGGGGTTATCAAGGAATATAATAAAGGAATCAGTACTTGTCAGTAAGAAATCTAATTATTGTCTACATTTCTGTTAGAGCCAAGTGTCAGACAACTATTGTGAGGCAAGAAAACATCTGTCCATGTTCACTATACCTTATCTGAAAAAGCTGCTCAACAACTTGAAGAAGAAATATCGCAGCCCCGCCCCTATTGCCCGCCTCTCCAACCATACATCTGTTGTATGAGTATGATGTTCTATATCATATTGTGTCCAAATCCGATTATATGTAATATGCTATTTTTTTTTTTTTTTTAAACACTTAGAAAATACCCCCCTCTACCTCGGATTTTCTCCCTATACTAAACCTGAAATATATAACTTTAGTGAATAAACGGAGAGGTGAAATTGGTTTGACCTGACTAAATGTAGGGATGGTACAATATTTGCTTTTAAATGTTAGCAATTGCTATAATTATAGGTAGGGTCGGGTTGTGTGAAATATATGTCCCAAAGTACATAGTCAACGTTGAATCAACTCTCGTATTCTTATGAATGGCATATTCAATGAATAAGGAAATTGTACAAACTACTGTTTTATAAGAAGCATTAGTGCGCCAAGATAGGATTTTGTATCTGGAAGAAAATAATGATTCGTATGCACTATAGGGACTTTCGCTAATATAAGTGGTATCATTGTGTGCTCTTATTTTTAAAATGAACATTTTGACGCTGAGATGTCGGAGGCATGAGGCTGTGGGATGAATTCCTGTCCCAAAAGCTCGATATTTCAATAAAAAAAAGTCTTATCAGAGTCTAATGAAGCGCACAAAAATAAACAAATAATAATTACAGAGATTCACTGTATATTCCGCATGGCATCTCAATGCTCAGTCCAGACAAGCCCTGTATATGCGCAGTAAAGATTGTAGTAAGAATGAAAGGTTCACTGGGTGCGTGTGTGTATGGGGGGGTGTCCATTTTATGCAAATGTATTTGCTAATGAAGTGAGTTATTTGAACGGTTGGCGAAGTGAGGGGTCGTAACCAAAACACGGCTATGTGTGACTGAGGGGCAGGGGTGGGACCAGGGACGGCGTTCTTCCCGTCGCTCCTGACGACCAAACGGGTGTATAAGAACGTCCTCCATGGTCAGAGTTCTTCAGAGCAAGGACTATCAACACTCTCAACACTACCTCCACCGTTGGATCATCCACCCCACCAACCAGCATCATGGCTACTGAACTCGATATGGTCAACCGTGACCCCAACAGTCTCAACTCCCATCTGGGATCGGTTAGTAGCATTGCTTAACATTTCAGGCCAAATATCATTGATAGAAGTACAGAACACCGCCTTCTTGGGCTTTAAGCCTGGACCTTTTATTTTACCTGCAGTTTAGGATTGATTTTACGGAGAATCACTGCAGCCAGTGGGGTCTCTATGTTAGGTCTTATTTTAGGATAGCACGACTCTGTACGTGTTACATTATTACACTAGTAATGGCAGCATTGGATACATGCATTAGGAGCTATTAGGAGAATCTAGTCAATTTCCTGTAGGATTAAGAAATGGACATTTATCAACATTTTTGGATAGCCTTGTCCAATCCAATCAAAATCAGTGCACAGTAGTATAGATATGGCAGTTGTTCAGGAGATTGTATTTTAAAATAATACCATGCGCTATATTTCTAAATTCTCAGCCTATTGGTATACTGATATGGTAAAAGCAAGACAGTAAAAATACAGTTTCAAATACTGTATTCCTGTAACTATTCGTACTTAAAAGTGTGTGTATTATTGTCAGACTACGGATTTTGCGCCATAGGTGGCATGTGCCTAGGATCTAAGATGACCGCTTGGTGTGAACATAACTTTAGTTAGGGCTGGAGCTTAGCCATGAATGGCTGCTGCTGGCAGAAAGAAAAGTGGACTGCATCGCAAAATGTGTGCTTTAGCCTGTTAAATACATGTACTACCGTCAATGGCTACATCAAAGGGTTGCCCAATACAAAATGAATTCATCAAGTGCAGTCTTTTCGAAATATTTTTCACCATGCAGGACATTCGGTCCTGCATATTTTCAAATCAGTAGGACCGGCTAAAATTTTGCATGACCGGATAGCCTAACCATGCGAAGGGTTGGCATAGAACATTAGTTTACATGCTTCTTTGTAACAAAACGATGTGTAAAGCAAGTCACCCGGTCCTGCTACACTGGTTGCACTGCCGAACTAGTGGATTTGTAGTCAGGCATTTCCGGCAGGATTACAAATTGACGGCAAATGTCATTTTTATAGTGTGGATTTGGCTGGGGAATCAGAAAAAGTATAAAGGTGGCCTGACACTCTCATCTCCCGAAACTTCCCGGCATAGAACATACATCATGTGTCAGGTTTTTGAACTATATGGAGGATTCAGATTTCCCTATCTTTACTTGCAGGTTGCCTTTGAGGAGGTCCTTGGTGAGCCCGATGGCGTCCACAGCATGGACTTCGTCTGGAACTGCTCGTTCAAGTGCTTTGAGTTCTGGAAGAAGATGTGCTACATGCTCGCCACCCTCTGCTGCGGCTGCTGCATTGCCGCCTACTGGGGATGTGTCTTCTCATCAATTGCCTTCAACAACATCTGGATCCTGACACCAGGGTTCCGTGTCCTTGAGGTCGTAGTTGCTCTCTACAAGAAGATCTGGGGCATCTTTGTTGACTGCATGCTTGACCCCATCTTCATGTCGTGTGGAAACATCTTCCACGCTTTCAAGAAGTAAACTCTCAACAATTCAACTAATTTATTTTACCATCATGAACAATGACTTTCTTAACACCTTGCAAAAAGAGTTCATATCAATTGTATCATCTCATAGAATGAGATATTTATAATGATACAACACCTTTCGATCGTTTTCGATTATGGAGATAATGGAAACGTGTATGAGACTTTCGATGAGTGGATCCAAGATAACATCAAATAAGGCCTACAATAGGGAATATAGAGGTCGATTGGCATTTGTTATTACCTATTGTGTTTATTGAACATCGATTGCATGCATTGTAAATATATCATGGCCAAATAAATGTACATATTTAAATCATTTCTACTACAAGCATTGTTTCCCTTGTTACCTCCTAGTCAATGCCTCTAATAAAAACATGGACACGTAAATAATATGCATAAGAGACTGCATGTACTATAAAAAAAAACTAAATCTTACTCAAAGCCGGCACAATATAATAAAGACTAGTATTATCAACACACTTGTCCTATCGTTTGTTTTTGAAGAAATAGCATAATTATATAGATGACAGTGGTTCATGTTTATAAATAGGGGCTGACTGATACATCATTATAGACATTAATGACCACGAGAAGAAATCGTATAATATACGATACCAAAATAGCATATCTCTATTGATGTTAGTTGATGCATTCTGAATTAAAATTGAAAACCAATTAGAGATACTGAGGTATTCGGAAAGATTCTCAACAGACACAACAGTATACAATGCTGGATAATTGCAACAAAATAGCCATGCATAAGTTCTCAGTATCTGGAGGAATACACAAATTAAAGAGCGAAAATTGACCAATCTGTCAACCCAGAATTTCAAACGTTCTGCAGTCAATACCATGCCCTTACAGCGTTGGCCAAGATCGGTTAAACCCCCACCGCCCTTATATATAGGGCTGACAACCTGTCCCGGCGCAACTCCGACTGGCGGTGGTACCGAGCGGGGTACCGAGATTTGTGCCTTTAATATCACAGATTCACCAGCAACGTGGACCAAAATTATAAAATTCAGCAAAGTGGGTCAATGTAGGCCTATATACGTTATTGAATCACCACAAACCACCCCGTATCTGTCAAATACATTCAAATCGGCCGATTGAAACCATGTATGTACATCACCCATCTATGCTTATGTATTTATCATTATTGAAGAAGACTTGGCAATCAAAGTCGAAATGTTGAACTTCCCATCATATGATACTCATATTTCTCCACCACGCCTTTGTCAACTGTTAGAAATTAAGGAAAACACAAATTAACCTTATTGTAGCATGCTAAACATACCATGAACTGTGTATATATACAAACATATCAGATATATAAGGCCAAAAAAAATAAAAGGTGTGTTTCAGGCAACCCGCCCCTAGTTTCAAAAAAGGGCCGACCCTACCATTTTTTTCCGATTTTGGAGAATTTTTTTTTTTTTGCAAAATATTCAAATTCTTTCGGAAATTTTATCAATTTTTTGGTCAGGAAGAACAGATCACATGCCTAATTAGCTGTCCAGCCTTATGAAATTGCTTATTAACAAGAATGTCCAATAATTTCATGATATTCCTAGTTATAATAAGAAACGGTGAGTCATCTTGATGACCCACAAGTCGATATGGCAGTCTGCGACTCATTCAAGGTACCTCCAACATTTAAAAAAAAAAAAAAAATCCGACCTACCTACCCTAAATGTTTGGACCATGTTGCCTGAAACACACCTTTCTTTTTTTTGGCCTAATGGTGCTTTACTTATATTAAGACTCTATGACACTACTCGCTCAATATTGTCATTCCCTTGGTTGTAATGAAGAGTGCCACTCGCTATGTGATTTTATGGTTAAAAATAAATAAAATAAACTACAGCTACAACCCAATTTACATCGTTTCGTTTTGAGTGATAACCCACCATATTATTTCTCTCTAGAGTGTTCGCGTCTAAACGAACAAATTCTAGACGCTCCTCACTTCATTCTGAGATAGATAGCTATGGGAACATCCAGATGTCTTTAGTCTTATAATAGATGTATCCATGTATCATAATACGTATAGGCGACTATATAGTGGTTAGTAAACATCTTTGATAGGATACAGGGTAAATAGTTGTTTTTGTAAAGTGTTTTAATAATTCAAAATAATGTAATGGTTTTTTGACCAAAATTCATGACCAGAACTCACGCTCCTTTGGTACAGTCATAACGGATGTCACAAAAGATTATATATATGGCTGTGTCTCACGAACTTGGGCCAATGTTTTTGTCTCTGACCGGGTGCCAGCTCTGACTGGGTGCCAGCTCTGACCGGGTGCCAGCTCTGACCGGCCTGAATAAAAATGTGTTATTTAGGGCAGATGTAGATAGAATTTGACTGAAAAGGTTAATGGATGTTATAGCTCTTTAAACTAGTAATTAGTTGCCCATTTTTATCATCATCTGCCCTAAATAACCCGTTTTTATTCAGGCCGGTCAGAGCTGGCACCCAGTCAGAGCTGGCACCCGGTCAGAGCTGGCACCCGGTCAGAGATGAAAACATTGGCCCAAGTTCGTGAGACACAGCCATATACACAACGTACGTGAATAAAATATGATAATGATATTCGTTTCTTGTGTTGGTCGGTGTGTTCCTTTCACATGGAAATTATGATAACCGTTCATATGATGTTTCAAACTGTCTTTGGTCAAAATAGGGACGACCCTAGAGATTGCTATCCAACTTTGAAATTTATTTTATTATTGGACATTATTAGAGTCGTTCTTTAATAAGTCAATTTGATGGGCCTCGATATGAGATTATGGTCTGTGAGTCGACTGTTCACAAGTCAATTTATGTGTACATTTAAGGCCTAAAATGTTTTTTCTTTTTTGATCCGACCACTAACCTTAGATTTTCCGACCATGTACAATTTTACCGTTTTAGTATTGCCCTTCACAAATAGCATGAAATAGAAAACAAACTTTAAAAAAAGAAAAAAGAACATGGTCCGACAATTTCGGTCCTCAAGCTCGCAGATTGTCTTGAGGATTCACGGCGACTATAAATAACAATACATGGTTTATATTGATATTCAGTCATTTAGGCTGCACACACAGAAAAGTGAGACTTTTCTCAGGGTGTGGTGAGGTAATTGTGAATCTTAGTGTTTTTTTTGTTGATTCGACTATAATGTTATCCGCAAATAGCGTTAAGCTATCCATGCATCTTGTGTAGCGGCCAAAGTATCATATATGGGGAGGTACAGACACCGTCTCCGAAACCCACAAATGACCTCTACAAAGTGATGTCACACATTTCTGAGGTTTCTTTTTTTTTAGTTTTAATTGGTGTATTGGTCAACAAAAGCCAATACAATAAAGAATATGGTTTCGCCAATGAGAGTTAAAGGGTATTGCATCATACAGGATAGTTAGCGGACTTCATACACATTAAAAAACAATTGCTCAAATGTGGAAGCTGGTCGTGTATGCGTCGGAATTTCTCATGGCCTCTGGGTGAAATTAGCCTAATCTGTGAATTCAATGTCAAAAAGTATTCCTGGGTAAGCGTAAGAAACTGGCTTTGAAAGTTCAAGCATTTCCATACATCAGCGACTGCCCAAATACTACCAGTGCATCAGGAAAGACTGCTAACCGATTTCCTTTTCGTTCGAAAAGTAGAACTATTTCAACAATAATGCCACAAACAAGCAGAACAGCAATGTTAGAAAGTCCTAGGGTGCATTGTGACAAGCATTTACCTCCTCCCAATCCCCTGAATAAAGAGGCGTTACTAGCAGCCAATTGTAAAGTGGAATATGTAGCAGTTGTATAAACATGTTTGTGCTCATGGAGAGCTAAGGACATTGTATCCAAAGCATGAAATAGAATAGTCTAATGCCTGCCCCTGGATACAAACAGGGCATGAGTATCCAATGAGGCCACTTGCATTTATGTCTTTGCTTCACAATTTATGTTTAAAAAGTAATAAATCTATTCCTCCAACAAATAATCATAATGATAACAATTATATACAGAAAGAATGATTGTTCAATACGTCTGTTATCACTGCTTCGTGACATATGTTCCTCTTAAACTCATTTAACACATAACTTATTCAGTCGGATGTTTTGCACTGTTTGCATTTTGTGAAACGGTGAAATAATGACACAGGCCTACCCCATACAATATAAAAGCTGTGTTTGCCATGGGTTCCTCAGAGCAAACATTGACCAGAAGCCGTACAGCACTGACCAATTGAGTGGACTTAACTCAGCAAAAATGGCAGAATTGGACTTAGTTAACCGTGATCCTAATGGACTCAACTCGCATCTTGGATCGGTTTGTATCTACCTTTGGATAAGCTGGGCCTCCACTTTGCGATTTAAGCTAGCTATCTGAGTTGTTCTCATGAAAAATACTTAGATGTGTAGACGTGGGAGATCATATGATCTACGGAGAGATTTCCAGGAGCAGCTTTCATGAGAACGGCCGGAAAACGCACAGTGGAGACCTTGCTATTGACGTGTGCCTTGAAACATCACTTGGAAATTATATTGTTTAGTTCACAATTCATTTGGCTTATTTTTAAGACGGCCGTTCCTGCCAATGTAGCTCCCCGTGCCATGTTGCATTATATGGGGACCTGTGGATTCTATTTTGGTTCTATTTTGGTTCTTTGATTTTGGTTGTAGTAACAAAATATGGTAATGTACTTTTCCGGAAGTTTGCTGCTTTTAGGCTTACCGGTCATCATGCAGTAAAGTTTAGATTTATTTCCTGGATTTACTATATTTTGATATTGCTGGATGTGGCATCTACCATAGCATTGTGTACTAAAGGGCTTCCTCGGTAGACACAACTATTTCGCACTCTATATAGATTTAGCCTGCTAGGAAGTTTTATACTGTACTTTTCTAAATACTGTTCCTCTTCAAATAGCACTAGCTTTGATTAAAAACAACACTTAAAACCTAAAACTCGGAGACAGTAAATGCCCGATCACACTAGTTGTAACCCATGCTAAATCAGACTAAATCAGTTGAGTTTTGATATTTTTGATTGGCAACAAAACATGACGCGTATACAGCAAGTGTCCTATTTAGGCAAAATAATTCACAATTTTTCGTCACTATCTTTAAGAATCGAGACCGTATTCGAAATTGAACATTTCAATTCAAGACATTAACAGGAACCTGTAGATAGTAGTGAGTAAAGTATGGTGCTGGTAGCCAACCAGTATAAGACTTAGTGTAAAGTCAATCAATTTTACAAAGAATATCTGTAATACAGCACAATGAAAGACAGTTTATTCATTCACGGTGAAGCTATGTCTTGTAAAGATCTTCCGTTGAATATACAAAGAATCAATGTAAAATTTTACAGTTGATCATCATAATATATGATTACAGTGGGGCAATGTAAAATCAATCAATTTTACTTTGAATATCTGTAATCCACACCGGCCACAAAACACAGTTTATTTTACAGTGAAAAACTGTTTATTTTATGGTGAAGCTACGTTTGATTGGTGTTCAGTTTTCTCACACCAGCTGGCAGTTTGGTTCATAAGAAGATTTTCATGGATGCTATGAACACCATTTCTTGTTTGCTAGACTTGGCTTCCTGGATTTTAATGAGGTTCAGAAATTATTGTATTCAATAAGGTGTAGGTCAATGTTCAGCCGAAGGTCACTCAACAAAAAAACTGTTTTATATGAAAAATACAACTAGGGACGCTTTTTTTTCTGATTTTTGCACAGGGTAAATGTACAGGATAATATATGCTTCTTTTGACACATTTTAGTAGTTCCTTACAAGTGTGGAAATGTATGTACTTTTTATCCCACTGCATTACTGGTAGTGTAAGCTTTCATTTGATTTAAAATATGCCAATATTTGTCCAGGGTTTTTCATAGAAACTTGATTTCTTGACACACATGGTAATTAATGAGAAAACAGTTCGTTATTGAGTGGCCTAATATAACCCAATTATGAACCTTGATAAAAGTAAATTTTATTGTTCATTAAATTCATTTAGATATTGACATAGGGCTTTAACTACCTTGTTTCAGGTTGCTTTCGAGGAGGTCCTCGGTGAGCCTGATGGCGTCCACAGTATGGACTTCGTCTGGAACTGCTCATTCAAGTGCTTTGAGTTCTGGAAGAAGATGTGCTACATGCTCGCCACCCTCTGCTGTGGCTGCTGCATTGCCTGCTACTGGGGATGTGTCTTCTCATCAATTGCCTTCAACAACATCTGGATACTGACACCAGGGTTCCAGGTGCTCTCTATCATAGTTTCTCTCTACAAGAAGATCTGGGGCATCTTCGTTGACTGCTGCCTTGATCCTATCTGCATGTCAGCTGGAAATATCTTCCATGCTTTCAAGAAGTAAACTCTCAAGACCTGAACTAATTTATTTTATCATTACTGCCTGGACGCCATTTGCTACTCAGCAAGTAACATCTTCAATGCGTTCAAGAAATAGGCCATCAAAGACAGTTAAATCTACCACCATGTTCTAGATATTGGAATTGCGAATTCACCATCTTCGTTGATAGCTTCAGCTTGATACGTTGTTCTAAGTCACACCCACAATTACACGTCAACGAATCTACCATTTGTTTACATTGTCAATAAAAGTATTTGCTCTCAATGCACTGTGTTACTTTCAATGTTATCAATATCATTTCAGTCGAGGCCATCCTCAGAAAAACATGTATAATTGGTTTAGAATAGAGGCCGAAATAGGAGCAAATTATACAGAAATCAACCATTATTGCATGAGCAAAGTACAATGCTCGAAAATACCAATCAGTAAATTAGCCTAGCCGATAAATAATATATTCTGACGATATTTGACGATATTTATGAAAATTTCAACATAACATAGTTTATAGATTCCAAGTGTTTTATTACTTTCACAATTAATTCGCAATCTATTCCATAAGGCCATAATTCCGTTTCTTAATGAACATTTAAGAATAGGTTATATATCAAATATAAGCAGTGGTGGTATATGTGTACTGGGGGCTCTGTCTATGAAGTCATTTCCTTCAAAATCATGGGTTTGCCTATCAATATATAGACCATCAGAACAAGTAAAATTGACATGTGGTCATTTCGCACCTAGGCCCCTTAAAAATGGACAAACAGGAGAGATTCTATGGGAAAAAAGAGATTTGTGTCCTCTAATTCTACAGGAAAGATGTAGGTATTGTCAAGGGGCCTGTGGTTTTCATAAATGGCAATGTGCAAGGTACAATGCATCATCATGATATTACACATAGTGGCGTACATAGTGTTCATAAAAACTATTGATTGATGTGATCTCTCATAGAGAGGCTTTGATAACTTCAAGCCTTTCATTATGACTCATAATTCTTGGGAAAATACCATGAAAGGCTTGTAGTTAGGAAGGCCTAACTATGGAAAATCAAATGCACAAGAAGTTTCAGCACAGAACAGAATACTGAGATGCATCCTACAAGTTAAACGGGGGGAAGTCAGCACAACAGATATGCACCAGCTCTGTGAAGCTCCTATGCAAAAGCAGAGGAGGAAAGAGTTGCTCGTGTCACTCATGTATAGGAAGCAACGAAAGCTCCCACCTGTGGAAAAAGTGAAGAGGACGAGAAATGACTGCAAGCTAAACTTCAAACTTCCTAAACCACGTTTGACACTAAGGAAGAAAAGTCCGGGCTACCGGGGGAAGAAGCTGTGGAACAAACTTCCATTCCATATACAAAGTGCAGATACTAAAGAGAAGTTTAAAGCTAAGATTAAGAAATGGTATGGCACTGATATGAAAGGAAAGAGGTTAGCCCTCCTAAATAGGAGAAAGAAAAGGAAGCCACCATAGAGTATAAATTGGGAGGGGGGAGAGAAGGCATGAAATAAATCCCCTTGGAGGAGAGACCTGAAGGAATAACTGACAAGACCTCAACATGACAACGAAATGCAACAAATTCTTGTTTTTACCTTATCTCACCCACCTCATCACTGTAAATTCATCAGTTGAAGTTTTGTTATAGCCTGCCAAGATTTGCAGCGAAAGGAAGGTCACGTCCACTGAAATCTGATATAATACTCATGCTATCTCTTGGAGATATATTGTAAACTCTCTGGTATATGCGACACTTTATGCGCTAACTCATGACTGAATCATAAATTATATGCAATATCATCTCTTGGAGGTGGAAAGTAAATAATGATGAATATAGTATACTTAAAAGTAATATCTCTATATGGTAATAATGCTACATACCATCTCTAGGAGGTGAAGAAAATAGGAAGCCGACCTAACCAATGTAATCTTTATTGATGCACATCAAATCATGTAGATCATAAATACTCATACAAAATCTTGTACGTGGCCGCAAAAACTTGGACCAGAAAACCACTTCAATAAAGGAAATGAGGTTCATTTCAAAAAAAAAAAAAAAAAAAAGTTGTTATGAAACACTATGCACCCCACTGTTGACTGTCATGCATGGGTGGCCTACTCACAGGGTATGTGTGAGTGCCACTGATCATACTACAATGTACTAGGCAGGTTGTGGTTTGAAAATGCACCTTCAAACTGTTTTTACTCTTCAGAGAGATAATGTATTTTCTTCTGGGTTGTGGCAATGGACTTCTCAGGGTCTCCTTCACCAGATTCCCAGATTATATTTCTTGTAAAATAAAAACCACCAAACGTCCCTACCGGTAGTATCCAAATAGAGTGTTTAGATACCTTAATACTGTAAGAAAGTAGTCACTAGCCCCTATCATATAATTGAACAACACTGGGGTAGACTTAGTATGTGCACTTCATTAAATTCCTTACGATTCATCAATGAAATAAGGATGACAGGAAATACATAATTTTAGAGATACTAAAAACATGGGGGAGGGGAGGCGGACGGTCGAGGTGACGGACTGTGGAGGGGTACAGATACAGGGACAGGTGTGTGTGAGGGGGGCTAACTGGAGGGTGGAGGTTGTATGGACTTGTGAATCAAGGGTTCAAATTAAATGACGGACTGTAGAGGGGGACAGGTGACTGTTGGGGGAGGGGAACTCAGAGGGAAACGCTCCTCTAGTCTGCCCTACTCCAGCCGTTCGGGAAGCTGTGGTGGCGGGGGGAGTCGCCTTCCACCTGCCCTAGACTCACACAATTAACCCGTCAGGCAGCGTCGACTAATGTAGGCCCACTGCCGCCTCCAGGCCTGGACGAATTCCTATCTTTCAAAAATTATCCGGATTTCCAGATTATTTTCTAATGAGAGTATTGAAAATATGTTGGTTGTCATACATATGTTATGACCTGCCCATGAAAATGTTGGTTGTTACATCACCCAAACTGTAAACGTACATCAGGGCGCTGTGGAAGCTCTGGTGGCCAGCAGGGGAGTCTACGTCAAGCGATATGTTCACCCCCGATATCGGAGTTTTTAACTCCCATATCAAAGTTATTAACTCCGATATCACAGTTATTAACTCCCATATCGGAGTTATTAACTCCGATATCAAAGTTATTAACTCCGATATCAAAGTTACTAATTCCCATATCGAAGTTACTAATTCCGATATCGAAGTTATAAACTCCGATAAGTATACAGGATTTGTTTAAGTTCTGTATTTGCCCGACAGATTGAGCTCGAAAGTCCCTGTATTTCATTGAAATCCTTTATAAGGGTTGAAACGAAATACAGGGACCTTCGAGGTCAATCTGGAGGGTAAATACATAGACAAATGCCAACGCCCATTGATACTGTCTCTGTTGTATTTCACGAGTGGGGGCTGGGGCAGTATCCCACGAAGCCGCAGGCTGAGTGGGATGCGCCCCAGCCCCCACAAGTGAAATACATCAGAGCGGTATCAATGTAGTTGGCATTTGTGTTTATTTTTTTATTTGAAGTCATTTAATTAAGGGAAAACTACTTTTTCTTAGTCCATTGAATACGGCCACATTGTATTCAATGGTGCCATTGAATACGGCCATCCAGTGCTTAAGCATAGGAGATCTTGTATTTCCAAAAAATAAAGAACTTTAACTGATCCTGTATTTATTTTTGAATGGATTTGTCACATACTAAAGGAGAAAAAGGCAATTTATTAACCTACATCGTCCCCGAACACATCCAAACGCGTCTTTGTGTGTGTGTAATTTGGTTACGCGAAAAAGTAATCCCCCCCTGTTATAGACTATATCGTTGTTTTTTGTGCAAATTAGGCCTATTTTATGATTGAAAATCATTAATTTATCAAAAATGAAGACAATCAGACGATAATGGGCGAAATACGGAGGTTTGAGGAAATACGGAGGTTTGAGGAAATACGGGAGCTGGTTATTCACCTTTGAGGAAATACGAGGCTCAGTGTTGTACTCTACCCGACTTGATATTTCCTCAAACCATTTAAAAATCACAAAGTTATAAACTCCGATATCAAGGGTGAACAAATGGCTTGCCACAGTATGCGCTCTTGGGCCTACACCTACATCAGACTCCTCTACCTCCTCCAGCCGTCCAGGAAGCCCTGGTGGTGTTTGGTGGGGGGGGGGGGAACTAAGAATGAGATAGGGGGCCTAAGATTGAGACAATTTCTATCACTGGGATCGATACACAGCCCAAAACAGTTCGTCCTAAAAGAATGCAGGTCGAACTAGATTCGTTATAACAGGATCCGTTGTAGTGGAAGTTTACTGTGTAACACATTGCAACAATAGTTATATAACATGTGCCATATTTTTTAAATAGGCTATTTACCATACAATCCTTTGGAGGTGAAACACGTTCTGTCAGAACGGTCAGTGGAAAACATATACAATGCTAATAATTATTATGATTAGAAAAATACTCCATCATATGAAATATTCGATTGCTTTTAGTTTGTTCTTTTTACACTAAAGACCACTTGGAATGATGTTGCCAATAACAGGTACTAGGGTTGTTTTTGAAGATCCATAGGCAATAAGATATTTTTTACAACGCTAGACATTTTCCATACTAGTGCCAAAGGGGTTGCACAATAATTAACGAAGAGTTTCGGATAGTTCGGTGTTTTTTAAGTAAAAGTATCACGCGATTGGGGGTTGAATAGGTAAATAGGGAGTACAGCATATGTGGCGCACACGTCCCCGCCCCCCTCCCCCAACCCTGTTCTGAAGCTTGGTCTCTATAACACATGACAAATATTAAGCACATACCGACACATTGGACGTAAGAAGAACACACTTTACTATGTCAATAAGGCCATGCATTTTACTTCCTTGCTTCTACTAATTCTAGAATCTAAGGTGTGCGGGTGTGCGTGCATGGGGTGGGAGTGAAATGTATAATGCTAACGCCCCCCGCCCCCCGACAAAATAAAGAAAGAAAATGAGTTAATGGAGGAAATTTAGAAGTCAAAACCTATGACGGGCACACCCAAATGGTACTTGAAAATACTATATATCTTAACTGCAAACAAGAACTCCAAATGCCCGAAAACCTTAGTTTGAGAACAATTTATAAGCTGGCTTTTGAGGGATTTAAACAGGTTTAATCTACAAGTACTAGAATAAAGAACTCCATTATAAGTCGACCCTTACTTTGCAAAAGATGCTTCAGGCTGATTCAGGCTTATCAGACTTTAAGTAAATATTGAGTGCTAGGCTTCACAAATATTCCCCATAAAATTGGTGAGGTGATTTTCTAAACTATGATTATATATTGTAATATTGACAGTTGATATCTTTAAGGATAGACATCCTTCAATAACTTTTATGAAGAAAAGCACCAGCTTACCTCCCTATTAGAGTATAGTTTACACTGTAAATGTGGCGCCGTAAATGTTTGATATATGTCCTGAAACGGTGAAACGGTAAGGAATGCCCTGGTCAAGGGGTTGCCCCAGACAACTGCGGAAGGACCCAACTATTAAAGGCTGTGTTACATGGGACATTTCCTCAGAGCAAATTCGGCCACGGACTAAGAGCCTCTCATCAGTCTTCCAGAACACCACAGGAGCCCAACCCACCAAGCATCATGGCAGATTTGGATATGGAAAACCGCGACCCTAACGGTCTCAACTCCCACCTTGGATCGGTTAGTAGCATTGCTTTTAGGGGGATACTGTTAATATACGAATAGAATGATATTCTGTTTGTCTCTCTCATAAAAGGTCTTTGTTGCTCTATAAATATATGACCTTTTGTCTCTACATATTTACCTGTCTCTATGTCAGTTTTTGTTTTCTGTCTGACTCTCCCCGTTTTCGTCAATTCCTTCTTGTTATGTAAACGTTGATCAGTTTATTAAGCTAATTATTTTTCAAAACATCACTTTTGTTCTGGTGCATACAATAGTGAACGATAGAGCTAGGTGCAATACACCCGAGCACAGGCTACAACTGAGTGGCATGTATTGGCATGCTGATGCTAGGAGTAGGTGACAGTATAGCACAAGGTATGACAGAGCTAGACGCCCATCATCTTTCAACCCTAGATGGCCCTACTGTGCCAGGTATTTGGACATAGACAGTAGCACCGTTTGGTTAGCTGTATACAAACTGCTTAGTCCACTATCATCTTTGTAATTCAGATGGAGCCACATGTCTATGGTCAAATACATTGTACAGTAGGGCCATCTAGGGTTGAAAGATTATCGACATCTAGCTCTGTCATACCTTGTGCTATAAGTATAAACAGTCATGGGATGTTTAATCTGAGCCCTCTCTCTCAACCCCCCCCCCCCTCTCTTATGGTCCTGGCCACCTTTCTCACTGTAACTTAGATAACTGGCGGGCAGTCAGACTTTAAACGTATGCATGTATGTGAGGGGTTTTCATGCTTAGTCTCACAGACCTTTGGATTTAGGCATCATGAAGAAAATACTGCCAATTACAGAGCACCTTTGCTGTAGTCGGAAATACAGCAGTATTTACTGTGTATTTGCGGATATCTACTGTAACTCAGGTCTACAGCAACATTCCTGTGAATTTACAGGACAGGTTCTGCAAATTTCTGCCACTGATGCCACTCAGTGGAAGCATTACACAATTACAAGTGATGATTATTCTACACAACCCTTTGGGTCAAATTAAACCCTCCAAAGTCTCAACACATTATGAAATGAGAATAGATGAAGTTATCATATAATGTATAGAAATTTGAAGGAACGTTTTGGATAATGCACACAACACCAAAAAGCATGAAATATACACCCTATTGGTGGGAAAGTTAAATCCTTAAGTGTCTGGACTGGGTATGGCTGGTATCACATACAGTTTCCAGGAACTTTTGCTCTGGGTGTACAGTACTTACCTCTTACAAGTTACAGTATACATAACTATGTTACCACTGCCATTCTTTATCTGAAGTTCCTTATTTTCTCATTCTAATGCCATGTATCATAATAGTCACATATATTTATCTAAGTTGATTATTGCAGCATGCTGGTGTTAATTATACAACGTTGAATATATTATATATACATATAAATATATCTAGCGTGGATGAGGACATTATTACACACTATTAATGAGTACCGATTAATTCTACATACGCTCCCTATGAGGGAGACATCCTATAAGATTAGCCATGTGTATCACTATAGGGGGCGTTGCTGGCTATATAAGTAAACAGCATAGGTTGAGGGGCGTAGGAAGCAATTTGCATTATGGGGGTGGTGGTATTAGTTAGGGGGCTAAGGTTTCTTTATAGACTCACTCTCCCTACCATAAGCCGTTGAGCTTGAATCTGCACTGTATAAATGCATTGAGCACAGTCACAAACATTTTACTCCCTTCCTCTCCTGCATAAACTGTTTTTCTAAGCACGTTCAATATTGTGTTTGGTGCAGGTTCTTACATCTCTGTGTGTTGTGACTATAAAATACTCAACTACAATGTATGTATACATTTTAGTTGAGTACACAACGTGCATGACCCCACTTGGGTGCAGGCATTTTACTTTCACTGCAGGGCCAATTCAACACACAGTTGTTGTGAACAGGAAAAGCCAATAATACAGTATGGTTGAAATAGTGGCACATCATTTTTACAAACAAAGGTTGTTTTTTCCTTTTCTGACGAAAATTAACCATACATATTGTTGAATCAGATCGTTACCTCTATTAGGTTAGATCTATTACTGACTTTGTGGTGTTTTGTCTTTGCAGGTTGCCTTTGAGGAGGTCCTCGGTGAGCCTGATGGTGTCCACAGTATGGACTTTGTCTGGAACTGCTCATTCAAGTGCTTTGAGTTCTGGAAGAAGATGTGTTACCTCCTCGCCACTCTGTGCTGTGGCTGCTGCATTGCCGCTTACTGGGGATGTGTCTTCTCCTCAATTGCATTCAACAACATCTGGATCTTGACACCAGGGTTCCGTGTACTAGAAGTCGTCGTTGCTCTCTACAAGAAGATCTGGGGCATCTTCGTTGACTGCGCGCTTGACCCCATCTTCATGTCATGTGGAAACATCTTCCACGCTTTCAAGAAGTAAATTCCTAATTTGTATGGACTTTATTATTCTCTTGTGCTGGAAAATACCTGAACTGACCATATGGTACTTGGATTCTTTGGTAACTAAACATGGACTTAATGGGAACTTCATCAGTACCTGTACCATGTTGGCTTTCGATAAGGGATCCATCTCCTTAACCCATACATGGACACACCTATCGATAATTTGCCCTCCCTGGTGGAAAATATCGTTATATTTCTCACTCTATAATTAATTCATATGAGGAATAAACAAGCTATTTCTACATAATGATGTGATCATAGTTGTTCTTTCATTTATTCTATCCTAGTTTGATGGTATACACTATTCTGACATAGTTCAAACATATGTATTATCACAACGCTCAATATTAATTCCTCTAGGAAATATTCGTGCACCAATGATGATAACCTAGGTGCTGGTGAAAGGTTCAATTATGGATTCCCAATATATCCCGGTTACACCCAAAGTTTTAATTCTATCAACTAACAGGTTCCAATTGACTTCCAATTGACGGATGGGAACCCGATCAAATAGATCATTATAGGTGCCCAGTGTCTGGATTAAATTTCCTATTCCAGGAAAAGCAAATTCCATATTAAAATAGATCCGAACCCCAATTTACATATTTGTACAGTAAGAGTTAATTATTCGTCTAACGTCATAAAACATGTCATATGGAATGGAAGCAAGGAGAATTTTGGTGTTCACATGAAGACTATCTATATATCGAGTAGTATATCAGAAAGTGTGCGCAAGTTTACACTTTTGAGAAAAACAACAAAGCAACAGAATCTAAGAATCCATAGTTTATATTTTATTGCACATTTCAACATTCCTTGCAAAGTATGAATATAATACACAGGACAATATGTTTTACTATGATCTGTACAGTATGTATTGGGCTACCGTTGCTTCCTCTTGTGGCCTTGTCTATCAAATTTTTGGCTATTTGTCTCTTTCTTCCTCGCACGGGACAATAAAAATATATCACCCCAGGTTGTATTTTGTGTTCTTTTTACAAATGTTCCATAAAAATGATAGTGTTCTGCTTTGAATAGCTTGATGTAAAAGTACCTGCATGATGCACTGCTATTCCCCTTCCAGCAACCAGACACCGCTCCCCCATGCGATCAAATTCGAAAGATGACCATTACTATGTCGCTACGTTAACGGCCCCCATATTTGTACACCGACTTTACCAGTGTCAAAATCTCTTCATCAAAATAGCTTGTTCATCTCAATGTAAAAATGCACCAAGAAAGTTATCCCCCATACTGCAGGGAAAAAACAACAATTGATGTGTTATCAAAATGCTAAAGGCATACAACAAATGGATGCCTGACGCCACAAGATCTCATCTTGTAGTGACAGTAACAGCCACGGTACAAGGGAAAGATCAGACACAAGTCAATATTAAATACCTTCATGTTAGCATACACAACTAATAATGCTATCTTACCTGGGGTGGGGAAGGGGGTGATAACCTCTTGAATACTTTAAACTGTGCTGATATTCTTTGATGGTAGATGTGTTTATAGTTGCATCTAAAATGTCATATGATAATAATTCGTGCAGATATGCCTGCTTTACCACAACCAAGGGACCAACAGTGGTGAGGGGTGGTAGTTATAAGGTAACAATTGGACACCCGGTCTTTTCCTTGTACGGTGGCACATGAAACAATATACCACACGACAACATTTTCCAATAGACACATTTAGACCTCGAATCATTCATCATTCATAACAAAATAAATACATTTCTTTTTACAATTAGATACATTTATAAACATGGTCGATATAAATATAAGGGAGGTCCATTAATATAATGTACAGCTGGCTGTCTTGTGTTATCACCAATTCTTTATTTATATTAAGAAGGACGTGTCTAGCGTTGACATTTAAAACTTTAAAAAAAGGTCTAGAGGCCCAGTTCAAATACAACACCGGCCACAAAACACTGGCCACCATGCCATAACCACACTATTCGTCTGCAGGACTGGTCAACATCAAAATGAGCCAAACCAAGGACAAAAGAAAACCTCTGGTTGCGCACAACACGGGGAAATTTAACACGCTTCCTTCACACCGTCTTCTCAGCGTCTCCTACGTCATCATGACGCTGACGTCATTTATATGACGCCATGTTGAAGTTGGCTCATATGTGATATGCATCCTTCAGTAGTTGGTAACACAACTGCTACACTACTCGTTTGTGTATAAGGTAGGGAGAATTAAAAGGGGTGTACATCTGTACAATGGTGTCGGCCTATATGGGTGTATCCTATATACACGTGTCTGAATCAGGGGGACATGGGTATATGGAAGAGAATAATGTCCTCAAACACCCTGTGTCCTTTTCATATATTTCGCTCTTCTGGAAATGTCTCTTTTGGAAGTCTGTAGAAGACACACATATTCTATCGATAGTGATAGGTGCATCGTTAGCCTTCAGCAGATGATCCTGCTGTTAGTTGTCTGTATAGGCATACGCCTGTTAATCCAGTAAGAGGTAGTGGCTATTGATGGCCACATTCCCCCTGGGACTATGGGTGTAAGGTAGACAAATCTACACTGCTTATCCATCAGTTGAAGCCACAAACAGCGGCAATGGTAAAGTGACAAGTGCCCCTAGAAGAGCACTGAGAAGACGGCGACGGCTAAACACACATGAAACAAGTTTACAAGCCTCTGACTACACTTGGATAATGTAGAGTATAACAAGCTGTAAGGCGAAAAAAGTGCTTCATTTATACAGGGTGGTGGCAATGTAAAAAACGTTCCATTAGGGCACACCTAAGTTAGTAAATATATAGGTAATATATGAAAGAACAAAGAATGGGACTTGTAAAACCTCTGAAGGTGGCCATGGGAGATAGCTTTGACATGTCTGCCGCTCCTATTGTAATCTCTGTTGTGTACCTATATCACCATTTAAAACACCAGAGGAGGGGTAGCTTACATTTCTCACACATCTGTTCACAGAGGCAGTACCCTCTAATGTTGGTGCTACCTCTGTGAGAGGTACATCTACCATCTGTACCTGTCTCTAAAACATTGTGGCATATCACGGTCTCTTCTCTTACTTGTGCTTTTTTGCAAGATATTTTTCCTGTGGATTTCTTTTTTACAATACATACTATCACAAAGCTCCCATCTGCCCAGTCCTTCAGTTGATCCATTAAGCTGTACGATGCCAGAATTGTACGTATAATGTATGTATAATGTGTACGTATAATATGTACGTGGGACCCAATGTCATTAATACTGTTAATACAAACTATACTATAATTTCTTTTCACCCTAGATATCCTGACATCCAGTGGTCACTGACACCGCCATATGTTTGACCTGTTACCTACTAGAATGCTGCTCTCACTACCCTCCATTACCATGGAAACTGACAATGCCCTTAAGTGGTCGATTTATATCTCATAGAACTATAACAGATTTCTCAGCAAACAGTTTAGAGGTGACAAAAGAGAGGGAAAGAAGTGGAAACTGGAACCAGCTTAGAGTACCTATTAAATTGATTATTAGATCGTATCAGGAATAGTGAACAAGAGATGTAACATATCAACCTCACAACTCGACCCAGGTGCAACATAATTTAGACAACTAGGCCTGAATGGTCCGGCCTTCATTCTGACCCTGTTCCAACCCCGGCAGCACAATCCGCTCAGCCCCCTTTTTTCAATGTTGAGCATTGGTAAATATTATAGTCATCTGATAACTATATAGTCATCTGGTTATATACTTCCAAAGTCAATACAATATGGCACGTGGTTATACTGTGAAAGGCTCCTCATGTCTACATTCACTACTGTCTAAAACTAAACTCGTGATGGCACATGGCCTCGTACAAACAGACACCTATAGAAAGTCCCATGGAATATCTAACCATCCCCCAATCAGGCGGAAATAGATGAACTACACTTCTGGTAGCGTCTAAATGGTACAGGAGATGTACGCTATAGTGAAAGGGGTGTATCATAGTATCTTAGTGTATTCAAAGAAGGTCTGTAGCCATGGTATTTGTTATTAAGGATGGGCCAGCGCAGAGGAATCATATTAACAAGAGGCAGTTTCACAGCCTTAGTGATACTAGTCTTTCCACTATCTGATATCTGCCAGGGAATAACGACAATATGTGCAGATAACACCTGAAAATACGGTACTTTAATGCGTGTGTGTCTAATTATAGTCTCTTCTAGACTAAATTAATTTGGGACTCCAAAATAAGGGCGCTACAAAGGTTGATGGTGAGAAAGGCTTTTTGTCTTTGATCAGAGATTCATCGAGAGCAATGCGAGCTGAGTTCTACATTGAGCAATACACTAACGGTGATCCAACAGCGCCACAGGGCCTTACTATATATGCCCACCAGTTTGGGTCACTCACTGCCACAGTCCCCATGTTAGAAGCTGAGAAAGAAAAGCAGGCGTGGAGCAAGAAGTTGACAATTGACACTAGAAATAGTAGCACAACTGCATTTTGATATTTTTTAATATATAACGTGTATAGATATGAACAGAGAGGCTAGCATTAGTTGGTGAGTAGAACCACACCCAATAGTAAAGTTGTATTTATATAATCCTGTTTTCTTGACTATTGGGTCCATGCTACAGCAGCCAAAGGCACTCGGAGGGGGGCGGACTGCCCAAACAGTAATCTCACATCACAACACGTTTGGGGGAGGAGGACACTCACTTAGGAAGGCATGAAAGAAGTATTGAAAGTCTCTGTAATACGGCTCCAGACATATGGGATAATCGCAGGCCGAAGGGGCTCCACAGAGGTTAAAATACAAAGAGCAACACACACAAATATATTTATATATATACATGTATATGTACACAAGCAATAACAAGTCCATTCTTAGTTGGGGATGTCTCCAAATAGAAACCACTGAATCTACGGAAACCTGCTTCCAATTGAATAAGTTGATGGGAATGAAAAAGATCAGTAAAACACTGACGAGCTATGTAACGATGGTAGTCAAGTCTCCAAAATCTAGTTATGAAAACCCTTCGTCGCCAATCTTTCCTTTTAAAAAGTTAATGTTAAGGAAAACCTGTACAAGCAATAGTTCATTGGGACAAAGGGAGCAGACCATGAAAATATCAGCTGGCACACAGCATCAGGCAACATCCACACTCATTCTTTAAAACAACCGTAAGCGCCAACCACTCACCGCATCTGTAGCCAGGAAGGTACACTGCCAGAGCAAAACACATACTTCCCTTGATTGAGAAACTCTGATAACAATGTGATTTGGGAGTTGATATCTAAAGTATCGTTGTGGTACACCAATGCTATAATCATCATCACGGATCACATGTTAGGGGGCCAACCCCTATATTAGATAAACAGATTCTTAAAGTATTTTCTTCTCTATTATTTTGTATCAGCAAATGTCCTCTTAAAGTAGTTTACAAAGGGTAATCAAATCATCCACTAAAACAAATGTACTACCCTAACCAGCAAACGTCGAGCAAACTTAAACTCAACAATAGGATCTCTGTATATACAAAGCACTTTGCATGATTGCCATCACACACAAAATGAGTAGTCTCCCTCCTCAAAAAACAAAAACTAGATAAAACGGCCAGTTCAGTTCAAGTGGCAAGACAACTAAAGTGTCCTCAAAATTCTTAAAATGAATTCATCTTCCTAGGAAATCCATCACAAGGTCATCATATGAAGAATGAGAACGGCACAGCACCAATGATAAGTGCTGAAAATGAACGGTTGGACTGCACTTAAGTCATGACAAATAACCTAAAGGCAGCCTAAATGAACTGAATCAAATCAATGTACATGAGTAGGGGTCGATAAGAGCGGCAACTGACAGCATTTGAGTATACATTAATTCATCCTGATTAGGCAAAGTAGATCGGGCATTGCTGGTAAAGCACGGTTATTGGATGTTGAGAGTGAATATCACTATTATGTAGTGATAATTAACAGATTTAGTAATTATGACCATAATGGTAACCATTACAAAATGGGGAAAGGTACAGGAAATTTACATCTGAGCTAATAGCTGGTGGAGCTGGGGGGTTGGGACTAATTGAACTTTGTGTTTCTTCTCCCCACTTCACTGCTACTTAGAAGCAAGTTGCATTTATGCCTCAAGGTCGGCTGGGCATATTTCTATACAACGTCTCCATAATGCTATTGCATTCATCGACCAAATATGGTACCTTTACCAAAATCAGAAAAACCAAGAGGCTCACAAATTAATTATACAGTTGTGACAGGATATTCGTTTATGCAGTTGAAATGTACCTATGCCTGTCTAAGCTTATGATATTGAACGTCTAACAGCTATCGATTTAATAATTAGATAATTAGTAATTAGTAGCAAATCATCATAACCTTGGTGCCCACGGGAAGTGAGGAGAGAACATAAGAAGACTGAGATTACATCAAACATAAACGTATTGTTTTCTACACTCCTAAACTGTATAATTAAAAAATCAAATCGATTGAACACCAGCAATGATTTAACAAATATCTCATATAAATTATGGCAGTTAACCCAGTGGCATCTGGATTAGCATTGATACGTTGGTGAATGAGTAATAATGAATTATATGGGTCAAGCATACATATGATCGATGAGGAGTAACAACTCAAAATGACAACATCTTTTCCATACATCATCATGTGGATAAAATCATTGAGTATTGCCACCAAGTAATAACAGTAATCAATATGACAAAGACCGTTACTTCTTCTTGTTGTATAGCTGGGTCAGGTATGTCTAAACAGACTTGTCCACATGGGTGCCACGCCACAAAGACACACTTCAAGTGAATGTGATATAGTAGTAATAGTAGTATATTACAACTGAGACAGCTGGTGCTAGGCGCACAGTGAACATGCCTTTTGTCTTTCAGGAAAATGGCGGCATCTCCTGCTTGTATTCACAAGTCACCGTTGACTCTGCCAGCCTATCAGAGGAGAATGTAAAGAGCCGCACCTACAAAGTTAGTTAAGACTTGGAGCCAAAGGCCCAGGTGCGATTTATCCTTAAAAGTCCTCGTCTGGCACCCACCGTCCATAGAACAGGACAGAATGTCACTTGAGCAATAACCCTGGGGTCTGAATGTGTCTCCTCGCTGTCATCATGACAATAATAACAGTGATAATCATAATAATAATCATAATCATATCAATAAGTCGTCTGTGTGCTTCATAATGTCTGCACAGCAAAGTAGCCGTAGTACTAGTAATAGTTGTAGTAATGATGATAGTAGTAGTAGTTGTAGTAGTAATAGAAGTAGTATTATCATACAGGGGCCCAGTGACACTCCCAGAAAAAAGACCTTCTGACTAAAGGCTCAAAGAAACTGTTCTTGTCGGGTCAAGGCACATTCTGTTTGGCGACACAAGACTTGATCTTTTGGGATCTAAGGGTAGGGGGGCAAGGGGTCTAGGGGTGTCAAAGGGGTTTTGGGGGAAGAGGCATGGTCAACCCTCCATACTCCTCCCGCCTCTGAGTGGCAAATATCCTGGGGGTTGAGGTGGGGGAAGCGGAACGGTGGTGGTGTGGGAGAGAAGACGCGTTGACCCTGTGTAGTCAGTGCCCTCCCTCCATTGTCCAGCTCCGGGATATCACGTGCTGCCCCCTGGGAGCGGCAAGGGTGGGTCCCACGGCGGCAGGACCCCCGCATGTACAACACAGGAGACGCCAGACGCCCTCTACCTGCTTAAACAAACAGCGCTCTTCTTGCTGCTCATGCTCACACCTTCCTCGTCAACATCCCTGTATTTCCTGCTCGTTTTCTCGTGGAGAAGCCGAGTACTTTAGAGAGAGAGGGAGAGGCCCGACACGTGTGTATCGGCCCTAGCCCGGACGGTCAACGCCTGGCCAATCTCACGCTGCTGCTGCTGCTGCTCGCCACCGACTGCCCGCAGCGCCACCCTACCGGCGTGCTGCATCACCAGGCGGGGAGCAGACGACAACGCGACAGGGCTCTGGACAAGACGTTAAGGGGGCGCTGTTGTCGTAGCCCACCCGGGGTCGCCTCTCGTGTTTGTCAGAACTTATATAGGGCTGAGCTGCTGCTATAAGGTCGTCACATAGACCATTTGATCGTCACCGTCGTCAGAGTAGTCCTCCGAGTAGGTGCGCTGCTTGTGGTGTTGGGGTAGGAGGTGTTGGCTGGAGTACTGGTTGTAGTCCCTCATCTCCTGCATGCTGTAGCCGCCCATGTGGTCGTAGTAGGCGTGCTTGTTGGGTCCGCCGTGGGGCGGGTGGGTCGGGTGTGCCCTGGGGGGCGGCCCGGTGGAACTGGTGGCCATAAGATTGTGAGCTGCTCTGTCCAGCTCGGCCTGGGTCATGTCGTTAGCCTCTGCTATCTCCCGCTGTAGGCAGCGCGGGTCGACGTAGCGGTGCAGACCCGTGTCTTCCAGAACCTGCAGAATATGGGGTGTGTATCATGGATTTAATACGTATATAAGATGTACATGAGGTTTTGTCTGTTGACTGGGTTGTTTTATGAGTTGAACGTCGGCCGAATTCCATGGGGTCGAGTGGAATGCGGCCGACGTTCAACAAGTGAAATAACACAAGTCAACAGACCAAGACACGTGCTCCATACCCCTCTACCATTCCTACATAGAAGGAGGACCAATCCCAGTTACAGCTCCTTATTAAGACACTTTTATCACACAGTCACGCTGAACCAAGGTAATACCTGTGATATAGCCATAGTTTGGAAATGTTGAAACAGACCAAATATCTGTGATTAGTAGGCCTTACGAAAACACATAATTGCAAGAACATTCTACTTGAGTTTAAGTTTTTAAAGCATCGTTCTAGGAAAGATCATAGTAATCTGACAAGTGTATGTCGCAAAGCACACAAAGCTTACAAATTTGGATTGTCATGTTAGAATATATCTAACGATGTTAACTTCACACCACATGCTTACTTGACATATACGGCATGGACCTTTGGTACCTTTGGACTGGATAATGTATGGTACATGGTCATTGGGCAGGTCCGCAATGTTTAATTTCTGAACAGGAGTAGATACTCACATGGGTCCGAGAACCATTGACCCTTAGTTCTAGGTGCGACCCCATGCATTCTCATCAACACTTATCAACATTAAAATATGACCATTTGCCCAGTATATTCCTTAGCTATATCTAGCCCATACTGAGTATTATACTTTGACAAGTCGAAACAGTTTTAATAGGCCAATTCTGTAAAATACGGAGCTGTGTATCTTGTGAAGAAACAGCACCCTGGCTATGTATACAGCAAACATGATCAAAATATATGATTCTCCATAACTGTTACATTACAGCGCCATATCTATTACTGTATGCACACATTGTGAGATTAGCACCCTTCCTATTACAATTTAGGCTTCTGTCTACACAGAGATTGATTCCATTTACAAATACAAAGTCAATCGGTTGATGGCTTACCTTTCCAACGAGGCTTTCAGCACTTCCCCTACCATACCTTCCTCCCAAGTTATGCCGCGGAGAAAGTGAGGTATTGGAAGGGTTGCTACCCAGCTGGTTGTCCTCCAGTGAGTTGTAAGGACCACCAGGGTCATGATGGGGGGCCGAGTGGCGTGGCGAGTAGGCTGGGGGATAGGCCGGGTGGGGTGGCGGCGGCGGCCCCCCAGCAGGCCCCCCTCCATGGGTCATCACAAGAGGACGAGCTGCAATAGTACAAGAACATGCACGATTAATTCAAGGCACTAAATCCTGGAAGATGAGTTTATGTAAAATAAAAGGCTCGGATTTAGAATACACATTATTAAACACCACTTTGACCCAAAATGGAACCTAGAGTTAATAGGTTAACAACAGGCCAGAATATAGGTCTAGTTTTTCTATACAACTTACACTAACATGTGTTGGATGTAACCAGGTACATTGCAGGCACGATTCAAGCATGATCTGATTCAAATTCTGTTACTATGTTATTATACTACTCACACCAACATACATGTTCAATTTAATCAGGTTAACCGCCAGATTCGAATTCTAGTTGTTATATACTACTTACACCGACATATTTTGGCTTAATCAGGCAACAGCAGAGTCTATTCCAGTTGGTGCTTTTTATAATACGCTATTTACCCTGATATGCGTTAATTATTTAAAATACTGAAAAGTGTACGATAGATAGCAACCCCTGTTTCAAAGTCTAAATTTCATATATTACTTAGACCGAAAAGATATATAGCAGCCCCTGCCTCAAAGTCTAAATTTCATATACTACTTAGACCGAAAATTGTATGATAGATAGATAGCAGCCCCTGCTTCAAAGTCTAAATTTCATATATTACTTAGACCGAAAAGATATATAGCAGCCCCTGCCTAAAAGTCTAAATTTCATATACTACATAGACCGAAAAGTGTATGATAGGTAGCAGCCCCTGCTTCAAAGGCTAAATTTCATATACTACTTAGACCGTTAAGTAGGTGGCCCTGCTTCAAAAGCTAAATTTCATGTACTACTTAGAACGTCAAGTGTATAGCAGCCCCTGCTTCAAAGTCTAAATTTCATATACTACTTAGACCGAAAATGGTATGATAGATAGATATCAGCCCCTGCTTCAAAGGCTAAATTTCATATAGTACTTAGACCGAAAAGATAATATATTGCAGCCTCTGCCGCAAAGTCTAAGTTTCATATACCACATAGACCGAAAAGTGTATGATAGGTAGCAGCCCCTGCTTCAAAGGCTAAATTTCATATACTACTTAGACCGTTAAGTAGGTGGCCCTGCTTCAAAGTCTAAATTTCATATACTACTTAGAACGTCAAGTGGATGGTAAAAATCAGCCTCTCCTTCAAAAACGAAATCTCACACACTACATAGACCGCAAAGTGGATAGTAAATAGGTGGCCCTGATTCAAAATCTAAATTCCATATACTACTTAGACTGCACAGTGTATGTTACATAGGAATCCCTGCTTCAAAGTCTAAATGTTGTTCACTACTTCGACCGTACAGTATATAGGTAGTAGATAGGAGGCTACATGTACTTCATGTACTTACAAAGAATTGAAAATCATCAGGCTAAAAATATATATTTAAGCAAATGACCTGGATATCAAAAGTAGACGAGACTATATCACTTCTCTGCGTGAATGTCAATGTACATATTACTCATCAATATTTGGATGGTATGTGTCTTTAATACAAATAAGTATTTGGAAAAGTACTAACTACCTGGTGTTGGGTACGAGGCGCGTACCCTACGCGGAGACTCTGGCGGCGTTCGCAGCACCCTGGGGTGATCCATCGAGCGATGCTTGCCATCAGGAGTCATTCCGGCTACAGCCATGGCCTACAATAAAAATACGCCATGATAAACTACCTACCACCCCCAACGTTGGCCCCAATCACTGCCTGATCAGCACTCTGTTAGATTAATACTGGTGAAGTATATAGTACGAATCTCCAAAGAGTCAAATCCTTGTCATCTTTTTATTATCCCACTGGCCAACATTTCTACTTTGAGTATGTGTCTTTACTGCAGATGTATTACAATAACGTATATATTCTGATAAATACTATGTGTCAAATGGTGTGTGTATGCTCTTTATAAATTATGACAGGCAAAGCTATATTATTATGCTCATCTCCATTATATATAAATCCCTGCACTAAAAATAATAATTCCTGGCCCTCCATGCAAATTCACCAGCACATGTTATACATTGGGTGCTGACCCAACTTATTATTTTCAAACTCTTCACTAAGTAAAAGTATAGCATCCTAGAGAACTAAACCTATCTATGTTAACTTACCAACCTGCTAATGTCAGTCAAGGGGAGAATCAAAGAGTAAGCTAATTTTCTGTGAGTACTTGAAATGACGCAGATGTAAAAATACAGGCTTTCATTAATTGTTACAGTGGTGCTTTATATAAACACGCTCCGTTCACATGGAAGACCAATATAGTAGCTTTCATTGATAAAATAAAAGGTCATCAGGTGAAGCATAAGCGGTGCGTGTAGAACTACTGACTGTCAAATTATAGTTGTGAACTCCAAATATGAATATGATCTGGCAATGTACATGTGCCCTTTGTTACAGGTATCATAGACCTTGCTATTATACACATAGGACATTGGGCCACATGTGTCAATCCATTAGCACACACTTCTAGCTAGAGCACAGTATGTTTACATCATGTTCACATAGGTACCACCAAAGATACCTGGGAGCCTAGCTGAAACAGAGAAGCCATTACTGCCTTATCTAGTCTTAATACATGCTAGCAGAGTCTAGAACACTGCCAGGAACAGAAAAGAGTTACTTAAGTGTGGAAGTGAAGTGTATTCTAACAGTTTTAGTGTCCTCTATCTTAAGATAGGTGTCTGTTCTAAGTCAGATGAGGCTAGATGTATGCGTTCTGGTAGATACTCTGTTGGCATGCTATGGAGATGTGATATTTATCTCATTTTTCATTATTTTTAGAGGGATGCATTAATACATCGATATGATAGGACATTTTCTTTTTCTGTCGCCAAACGTTAAATGAAATAGAGCGAAGTACAAGTAACAACTTGTTTACATCTGTAAAAGAATCACACTATGCCAATGTAACATATCCAACTGAAGAAGACGAATGATGTCCACACAAAGTCTGTATTCTTTCCAATGAACACATGCTAGCCCAGGTTTAGATTCATACAAGCCATACATCAGATAGTTTGATTTTGTTCCACGTAAAATAACTTTGTGGACCTTTGACTACAGAAAGAAATAGACGAAAAAGAATCTAATAATCCTATAATTACATTAATCTTACATAGTCTTTATCATATGGACTTGTGAATACTAGCATATGCTGATGGGGGTCAGTTGAACCAAGGCAAACATCTATCGACCAACTCAATAATCAAAGGTGCACTGTCAATCGAACACGTGCGGAAACTGACAGATTCATAAAATCGAAATCAAAGGTGACTAAAAGTGATACAAATAACTCTTGTCGTCACTCGTTTGTTTGCTTTATCTGTCCAGGGACTGAGATGTGACTAACATGGTTTTCTTATTTTCATCGGAGTGTGTTGATG
Organism: Harmothoe impar; assembly: GCA_947462335.1. NCBI lineage: Eukaryota > Metazoa > Annelida > Polychaeta > Phyllodocida > Polynoidae > Harmothoe > Harmothoe impar. The sequence goes on from OX381704.1 coordinate 62,122,646, forward strand.
TAGAGCTGTTCTCATTTCTTTTCTTCTCTTTTTAAGAATTGGGAACATGCAGTAGTAGATCAAGCAGCGCACCATGCAAATCAAGCTTCACCTTCTATAGGGACGCCATTTATCAGGCTCCTAATAAACGGTTAAATGGGTGGAAAGGGTTAGCCGAGGTACCTTAGGTACTAATCTAAATGGATCATGATGGGGGAGGGTTGCTTGAATGATATTCTCAGTAATTCAGATAGAAATAGTAGGGAATACGCGCTGTAATTAATATTCGATATAATGCTAGGAAGTTGAGAGAATATAATACGATTATTAGAAAAAGGGGGGTAGATTGTTCATTGCTGCGTTTTGCTCAAAGCCTTGGACAGATTGCAGCAGCCGGTGGACACTTCTATCATTGGATGAAGTGAAACGTCCATTGACATTTAAAAAGGATACTAGTGAACTGATAATATACATATCGATATAATTATATATATATGTACACTAAGAGGAATGAGAACTAGAGGAGGCTTGGACAGCAGCAGCTGCAGCAGCCAGACTCTCCTGTGTGAGTGGTGAGTGAGTGGCGGTTAGTGGTCCAAAAAGTAAATGTTATATCTACAATATAGTATACTGATGATGACAAAAAAGTAGTAGGACTATAATTTGTATCATGCTGGAGGCTGCTGCGGCGCCCTCTGAATACCTACAGGATGAAAGGGTGGTGTGTAACCCTGGAGGAGGCTGTCTCGGTAGTGGTCAATGGACAGATCGTGATACCCAGGGTACCCACCGCACCACTCCTAGGCAGCACCATGGTTGAACAAGAAAGAGTACATTATGGTTTCATCTCTTTACAGGGTGGCAGGACTAACTCCTGTCTTCCTTAAATAATATGCTATACATCGAATTTCAATGAGTAAATGGCCTATTAGTTCTGTCCATGTATTTTGTATGGTTATGGGTTTATTTTTCACCCTTGCTTTCCGGGAGGCATACCTAAGTGATACTTTTGATAATGGTATAGGGGAACAAGATAAAAAAAATAATCATCTGACATGTATCCACTTGCATCATGCAGACCTACACATATTACACTTTACAGCAATTACAGCAATACATATACAGCTTCCAGAGCAAGAGAGAGAAGAAAGAGCGAGGAGTTTGTGGCTGTGTATTTTCAATTGGATATAATAAAGAAATTCATTAGTTTTACTTGTGCATATGCTGTAATGAGAGTCAAAGAATTGGATTAATAATACTACCCTAAACTCTGCATATTACTATTTATTCTGTAAGACAGCTTTATCAAACGGCCACAAACCTTCATTTGCGATAGTAAGCGATAGGCGTAAATATGCAACTGGTCTCGAATAACTATGTTTCTCTGCTTAGAGAGGAGGCACTGTAGAGATCATGCTTTACCATATAACAGATACCTGGATGGTCTATAATATAGTGACTACTACTGGTGTGGGGTGTTTACTTCTGGATATAACTAGGAAGGCTAACAGTCTTTCTGCTATAATGGTGTTTGGTCCTCCCACAAGAAAAGGGTTGGAAGGACCTACCAATAAGTTTGGGGGACAGTGGGTGGGTGGGTTGGTGACTGGTTGGGTGTTGGGAAGGACATCTCAAAGAGGAATGGAACAAAAGCTGTGTTAAAAATGCATCTTTAGTCTCATATACACGCATTCCAATCTCAGATATCAAAGCATATCCGATGATTTTTTGTTTTTCAATGTGTTACCATGGTCACTGTGTCAAAGTGATGAAATCAAAGTCTTTGAAAAAGGTATGACAAAAATAGTGGGTGTAGTCGGTGGCAACTGAGACCTTGTGTATGTGAAACTATATAGGCAAAACGAAAGATGATGTCTCGGCCTCACTGTCGGCCATATAGTGTTTTTTTTGCTGGATATGCTGGCTTCAGGACATCCCATGGCAACAACAACGCTGATCATCTCGATAAAACGTGACTGAATGCTATAGCAAGATGGTGACCAGACACTTCAGCCCGGAGTGGCCCGGACCAAGTGTTCCATGCAGCACTTACCCTATCTGGCCGATTTCTGCGCTTTCTGTGCGGCTTATCCTACACAAAGACGCAAAGGCGCCGGTCAAAAACACAACTTAACTGCATGTTAACAGACTCAAACTCAGTGGGAATAAAGAAGATGAGGACATGGGCAAATGGGCTCAGGGGGAAATGAAAATGTTCTAGCAAAAGTCAAATTAGGGTATGGCAGCAAATACGGGTCCACTGACTAGAACCGATTTTAACTCCTTACACAAATATGCCTTAGCTACGTGGTAGATATTTAAGGAAAAGAAGGGGACATTTTTGGTAGGATAATGACACAGGCGGCTGTTACACTAATATGCCTTCATGGTATTTGGTCAACTTAAATGCAAAACAAGCGGACTGTGTGCAAACTTTATATTGGAAAATGGGTTCAAAATAACTGGGTTCTTAAACAGGATGAAAATCTGTGGTGTGTTTGAATTACAGCAATTCTGGGCATTGAGAAGCTCTAGTAAGAGGCTGTGAGGATATGGCGCACGCAAAGCACACATTGCCCGCTCAGGGATTCGGCCGGATTGGTGGGGGAGGGGCGGTGGAGGGGGTCTGTGGTATCTGAGGTTGTTGATAACTCTGACTGATATGTCAGGGAGGGTCACCTTATAGTCCCATGCTAGTGATAGTATCTGATGTTATCTTAATGGGAGTTGTGATGTTACAGGGCAGACAGTTATGTAGTGTTAGTATACAGCATGTCCATGGCAACAAGCTGATTGCCCTCGGTCTAGGCAATTCTCTCTATTACCGGTGGAATCCAAATAGCTACCAAAGTTTACAATTATAGTTGATACTGTTCTGTTGGCATATCAAATACTTGAAGATCTCACACAAGCTTTTATCTTTGGACATCACCTTTTGCCCTTATTTCTGAGGACATTTCCCCTTACATATGAATATAAGTTATATGCCAACATTGAATTCTGAAAAGCTTGTTGCCTGAGCATGCTGTTAGTGTGGCCAAAGCGGGCAGTGTACCTGGGCTTGGGCCAGTTTGAGTGGGGTGGCCACCTTTCGCATCAGCGGATTCTCATCGCTGTCCTGTTTGCCGATACAGGCCAACTTGAAGGACGCTCCACGCCGACTTAGTTTTCGTGGTGGCGGTGTGGGTGGAGTCCTCTCGCGCTCGTAATCACTGTCCTCTTGGGGGAGGCTGCAAAGGCAAGGTAAGGAACACATAAGTACAGGTGCCAACACATGTTGTATATTGTGGATGACAAGTAATGTAGATAGGCAACAGCGCTAATAAGACATTGCCGACAACACGTGGGAATGTACATACAGCCTAGATTCACAACACATAATGGTCTGAAGAACAAGGGTTTGCAGAACCAACTACCAAGTAGACAATTTTCTGAATGATTCACAATTTTCCAGATTCCTCTCAGAGGCTTCTTCTTATATCGATACCCACTTGCTTGGATCAGAATTGTTTGAAGAAGAACAAGATATAATCTAGTAGTTACTGGCTTTGTTCTTGCTCTTGGATGTCTCTTTTCTATTGCCTAATAGGGTGGCTAATTCAGCTCCCACAAACTCAGTTCTGATCTCAAAGAAAGCAATACGCGATTCGACAATACTATTAAAGCATGTACAATGTCTATAGGGGTATTCTAAAGGTAGCTCTACTTGAGTCTACTAAAAGATTCGTGGACATAGATATACACGTTGGGATGGGACCCCATTGGGTAGTTGATAGAATGGATGGCGACTAACCATGTTCTAGCTTTGCTTCTGTAAGGCCCTTTTTAAGTATGCACATGACGTAGTCACGTCTGTGTGACGTATCGAGACAAACCAGGACGTACATTGTACATCGCTGAGCACCGACAAGTCATCAGTTAGACTTGGAATGGTTCATGGTGTTTAACTGACGGTATTTGTCTTTTTGACATGATTGTCTTGCATTAGTGCATTTGTGAAAGGGCATTACGAAGCTTAACACTTTGCACATAGAATCTACCATGCAGTGCACACGACGGCGAGCTTAAGCATCACCAAGGACATTTTACCTATCAACTATGATAACATCTTATCAGTGCTGTTAGCAATAAAAATTAGATTGTTATAAAAGTAGTACACCCACAGTCTCAAAATTCGTACAAAGTCCAAACAAAACGTTGATGAAAGGGTAAATCTATGGTATACAGAATGTACTAGCAAGTATAGGTGCTGTGTAGACACTAGAGGGTTGAAGGCTATAGTATGTGTAGAATACCTGTCGTGTGGAAGCTGATGACTAGATAACAGGGTGGATTGGGGCAGTCATTATATATGTGTATCACAGGAAAGAGAAGAGAAGAGAGTGAGAGACAGAGAGATAGAGAGCTTAGCGACAACGACGGATCCCTTTGTGCAACGACCTACATTGACAGACAAACATCTAAGTAAGAGGATATAGGTTGCTACGATGAAGCAACCCCATTGGTGCCACTGCAGTCTTAAATAGTTTATTAGAATGCACACAGGTAGTAGTAGTGGTGGTGGTTGTGGTAGACTATAGGACACAGCAGACAGGCATCACACAGCGAAGATAGGCCAGCAGGGGATGTGGACTCACTCTCGGTAAACAAAAGGGCCCTTCCGTAGGGTTCTTTCGCCATGTCCGTTGTTGACAGACAGCGAGCGCATGGGGATGTCTTCAAGTGAGTCGCGATGGTCGCTCGGACTACTGTAGCCGGCCTGGTCCGATTCAGGCTGTCGATTGTCCGCCTCATTAGTTGATATGCTGCTGCAAGGGGCCAACACAAACGGTCGGTCATTGACTAGGGTCACTTAGGCCTAGCTACGACAGGGTAGGGGGTGGGTGGGGGTGGCAGATTAGTAGTAATCGCCACTTAATTGGTTAAGGTGGAATTAATTGCCATCTTATGGTGATGATTCAAGCAGTATTAACAGCAATAATGTATGCAACATCGTTGGGATTATTGTAGATTATTATGATAAGAAATGGGTATATAGGAGAAATCACACTCATATTTTAATATTGGGTCATTTCCAAGCTGGTCTGAGTGGAAAGAATAAGTAATATGATATGATAGGGTTGATTACAAGAGTCTTAGTGGGTATATACTGTAATGTTACTTCGTCCCAAACTCCAGTTTCAATTGATCAATCCTGTAATAACTGGCAATAAGGTGAGAAACAAATAATTCCATAACCTGAATGATAATCATATGAAAAAGGTGTAACCCCCCCCCCCCCTCCAAAAAAGAAAGTAAAATGTTGAAGAAATCACAGCACCACGTAGACTTCACCAGTAAACTTATCTATCTCACAAACGAAATGGAAGCAGATTTTCAGTATACTCTGAGTTCAGCTCACAATATACATGTAGCTTAAAACGGAAAAAGCAAAGTCACTAGAGGGTGGTGCATTGTGGCCATAGATATATGACACACGCAATGCAATTGAGGCAAACCTCAGTGAGATAGAAAACACTCACTCAGCACACAAGTCTTATGTCTAGTTTCAGTACAGTTCCTTGGTAATGCCAGAGAGTAGGATGCCTCATAGATGAAAATTCTTTCTTTATTTCTTTTGCGCTAGACAACAGCAACTGTGGGGTATATATGTGGACAAATACAGCATTTCAATGAAGGATAAGGCTGGGGGTAGGAATGAGCGCTTGGGAGAGGGAACTAAGACTGAATGTGGGTTAAGCATTATAATGAATGGTTAGATCCCCAGGTTTTGATCCTGGTATAAGCAGCTTGCGACGTTCACAATAGGTTACCGATAACATCAGAGTAACGATACGAGGGGGAATATTCTAGACTACCCATTTTCAAGATTTGTCGTCTTCATAAAAAACATAATACAGTATCACACTTTTCTTGGACCTAACATGCCTATATCTATGTATGATATAGCCCAGGTATTAAAGCCTAATGGTTATCATGTTCCTAAATTATGATATACCTAGATGCAACCCCTAGTACCATTGGTAAAACTGATCCAATCGGAAGTCTTTCTCTGGGTTTAAGTCTCGCCCTTCCCCCTCTTATACTAAAGTTGGTTTGTGGATGTGTGTCACTGTAGTCTTGTTTCAAAGTTAACAACATCGACAACAAAGTTATTGAGGCTCACCATGACAGCCGCCGAGGGGATGGGCAGCGCCTCAGATTAATCCGCGGGGAAAACCTGCACCAGTAAAAAAAAAGCCAAAAAGTCCATGCAAACCAAACAGCAACTGTAACTGTTCACTCCAAACCAATCAATTAAGTTTGGCCATCCTCCGCACCCAGGAATTGACAAATAAAACATTAAAGCAACTTTAATTTAATGTCCATAGTATGAGTATTAGAACCAAGTACCCAGTTAATTAAGGGGTTATGGCTTTTAGTAGCATGATATGACTGTTAGCTGATAAGTTTGGACGGGGAAAAATTTAATAAAAGAAAATAAACAATTTCGATAAGAACTCACCCTCTTTGAAGGACTGGTGGTTGCCCACTGAAGTGCCGAGGGAGGTAAACAAAAGTCCAATATATAAATAGGGGTGAAATTATATTCAAGGTGAATCGTCTCAGCTTTCCGATCTAGTTGTAAATATGTCAGCTAGATAATACATGCTGGAGTTAATTTATTTAAACCCCCCTATCAGTTTGCAATGAATATTTTTGCGATATCATTTGCCCAGAGAATTCTGTTCTAAATGGGTATCCAGATTCCATAATGAAAAGGCGATGGGGCAAAGTAATAGATATAAAAGAAATGCCAAATAATGGCTTCTTCGTTAGGTTTCTTTCAAGAGGACATCCATGTCAATGTTGGCACTAATGCATTTTGTCCTAAAATTTCCACTTCCTAAATATTCTTGTCGGATTCGTGGAAGAGGTGGTATGTGGTATTCTAGCAGCTTAAGACCTGCACATGTGTGTGAGAGTGTCCTTTCCTAATCATAAAGTGTTTTCCCTCTTAATTACACATTATGTAGTAGCGAAGCATGAATAGCAATGTGTGCGGCGGGCCTTTAGAACATACTACATGAGTCACAATGTTGAAGAAGACCAGGTGAGATTCAGTTGTTACCACTATGTAGCACGAGATGGCTAATACTACTATTGCGTGTCCAGCACCAAATTATAGCAACAGGGTGTGTCGATAATACATAATACACGTATATATGGGTAGAGAGAAGAATGATTATTATATCAATGATAAGTGCCCCATTACTGCTGCTCAAACTGAAGTGAGCAGCTCATATGTACTACTCACCTTGACTTGCTTGGCCTCCGTGAGTCGTCTGAGGTCAGTGGTGACAGGTAAGCCTGATGCTGTGGCGAGGTTGTCATGGGGGAGGGGGACCGGTTGAGGGCATTCTGGTAGGTGACGTTCAGGTAGGAGTGGTCAGGGGACATGCCGCCATTGTTGATGGAGTTTTGGGGAGATACCTTGGCGTGTGCTGGCGGTTCCCGTAGGGAGTTGGTAGGAGAGAGCTTGGTGTGGGGCTGAGTGGAGTTGATATGCAAGGAGTTGCTGCGGTTGGGAGATGCCCCTCGGTTCGACTGGAGGGCCGACATGACGCTGCCAAACAGGCTGTGGTTTCGCTGTTGGAGGAACAAGAGGTAAAACACCATGGGCATGAAACTTGTATACAATTAACATCATTTTTATCCATTTTAATATGTTGTTGTTCCTTGTCTATCCCCTACCATAAGGTCCTCGTACATATAATATACTAGTACACCATTGAATGTCCTTTTTCTCTATCTGAATATCATATATTAATGATATTTACGTTTTACACATTTGTAAAAGATTTGTAATCTCCATACGAACTACGGGAGTTAAGTAGATTGGTAAGTAGCAATACTAAGTAGCATTAAGATAATTAGTAGCGAAATGACAAGAATACCTGACATAACTGATTATTTCAAATAAAATTCAACAACAGAATAACCCAGTGAAGCTCAGCTGCTATTCATAATAAAGTAATTAGTTCAACAGCAAACAATTTAACACAACCCATCGGCAGATTTCGCAACTTAATCTATGTGGTTCAATAAACGTGCAATTACCCCCAGCTAAGCTGGTTAAAACCTAGACACATGATAATCTGAATGAAAGCACACGCGAAATCCAGTTCCTTGGGTCATGGAGGGGAAATAATAATGATATATGCAATGACGAAAGATATGAAAATATTGATATCTTTAAAAAAATGATTTGTTCAAACACTAGATCAGTGACATGACATGGCCAGCCTTTTGAACAGCATTTGACGTGCGGGATAGGGTTAAGCAGAGAGAAGGTGACAGGAATACATGTTGGATGCCTCATTCAGTGTGTAAGTAGTAAGAAGGGTGATCATTGAATCACACACAGGTTACTTTAACCCAATTCGTTCACCAGATGTATGTGCTACTAGCACCAATTTAGCAGTTGGCATGCAGGTAGGATGGCAATTGGCAATGGTCAGGTCCGAATCAGTAAAACTCTGTAGGTTACAGTCAGAGTAAGTGCATTTTATTTTCTGTGCTATCTATGTCCCAAGTACAGACTGTACTGTCGTTTGGCTAACAGTTCTTCCAATCAACTCCCTAGAGTTTTCCAAGCAGTTTCTTTAGAAGTGCACTGAAAACATTGACTCAAACCTATTTGGTTAATTTGTTGAACTGAATGATAATATTGGTTAACTGGCTTTCTTTTTCCAGACATATTTGGTATCAACGTGTGGGATGCAACTGAAACTAACTAATTCTGACCTAGCCAATCTTCAATGCCCTTTCTGAAATGAATAGCTTACACATTTGTTATTTTATCTTTCAAAATGTTAGTTTATATTTCTTATGAACAAGGGTTAATAGTGGTATCCAACATGCATTAGAGATGTAACTAACAAAGCACTAAGATTTACCCTATGCATAGGTTCCTCTATATCCTTGTCGGGGAATTCCTCTTCCTCCAAGTTACCAGAAATGGCACGACGAATTTCAGGGCCTAAGTCATGCACAGCACGTAGGCCAGCCTGACCAACGGAAACAAGCACATCCAATCAAATTAAAGAGAACTAGGTGAAAGGGACGAAACAAAAACGAGGCTGTCCAGTTGGCAGCCAATCAGAGCTCGGTCCACTTTTCACCAGGGGCAAGTGTCGCTAGAGCGCTGGTCGGTGGGAGACAGCACAAGGCGACGAGAACAGGGTTATAGGGATGAATGTTCAAGACTTGTGAGGGAAACGCATGGTCAGGTAGCTGTGGGCAGCCACTGGCAAATTCTTGGATTCAACCACAGAGTATAATAAGTCCACAACTGATCACAATAATCTCATTTAAAAAGGTAACTACGGTAGGGATGAAAAAATAATACTGGGCCACAGTCAAAGTCTCATTTTGGTAATTTGTCCAAATGTACTTGAGATGACGCTTTCAATAAAGTATGTTTGACTCAGCAATTCCAATTTGATTGGCGCTGAAGGAGTCGTTATACAAAGGCATACAATCTGGAGGACAATTTGGACGTCCGATGGATTATATGTAAAATGACTCAGAATGAGGCCCTCATGGGAAGCACTATCACCACCGAATATGACTCTGGTACCGGTAGGACAGTAAAACATTGAAAATTCTTTCCAAATTGATTTACCTTCCGATAATTAGGAGAGGTTTTCTGACAAGGCAAAATATTTGCAAGCATAAGGTACTTATTTAAGACTACAAATTGCTAAGATATAACGTTTCGATGATATCAACGTAAAGGTAGTATGGGATAGAGGGGTGTGAGTTGTGAATGTTTGACAATGCACTTTGAACAGAAGACAAAAACTGGTTAAGTTACTGAGATTATGGTTGTAGCCGGTGTAACGTTGTGAGATAGGTCAACGAGCAACACAACTGAGGGGGAGATCCCATCTATCCCATAGTTACATATACAGCATCAAATGACAACTTTGTAATAGTGTACAGCAGTGATCGACCTTACTTCAAAACGTGAATATGTCATTTACAAACTACAAGCCATTTTAAAATGCACTAACTGTCAAGGTAATGTGTTACTCCATTTCATTAAAACTACCAGTAATGCAAATTATCATAATAAACATTGGTGTTTTATTCTAAAACTGTGAAACTGTTTTCATATACAAGGTATAAAAACCAGAACATAAAACTTAGACTTAATGTAATTCTAACTTTCTCATAAGGTAAGGACAATCACATACATAAATAGATAAATAAAAACATCCCTGTCTACAGCGATCTAGTTGTTACCGAATATAAATGCATGCTTTCTGATTTCATTTACGAGTAGAAAATATATAATTTGAAAGAAAGAATATTATTAGCTATATACATCTTACCAGTAAATTGCCTATTATCCTAAAATGTATATACGATGCTCGGAAGAGATGGACAAGAGTCTTGACGACACCAAGTAATTTTTATGTGACCAATCAGATCTGGGTGTTTTTCAGTTTAAAAATTTCTAAAAGATACAGACTCTATATCAATTGAGTAGAGATAAACATCGCACACCCCAAAATGTTAGCAGAACATCAGGGAATTGCTGATCAATATTGTACTACTTTAACGGTGTACCTCTCATTACACTATCAGTATTTTAAATTACAACAATCGATTGTAAAAGTATATATCTATATGAAAAAGAGGCCTATTCAAATTGGAAATATTCGAAATAAACCCCACTGAGAGGTTTATACTGTTAAATATTTCCAGTTTCCTCATTGAGTTTGGCAGTTTCGTAAGGATATGATATGTTGACCTAGACGGTGCAAATATGAGTATCAGAGGATACACGATATGTATAGATGGGCATGCATCCTTTGCTACCTTAGAGGAACCACAGAGGCATGGTGTGACACTTGATGGATGGTATACATGTGGTATATATACATTCTGCCGCTACATAGAGACCACAGGAGGAGCTATGGCAGGACCCTATAGTAGACAGGTGTGAAACTGGAACCACCACCTACCATGCACCATGGCCCGCCGAACACCTTCATACAGATTAACAGACCATCAAGTCAAGGCCAGGCCATTATCACTGCTTTACTCAGCTTTATAAACAATACACACATTCCCCCCTCTCAAAAACAACTACATCAGTTTGCAATTCGAACATATTACAGAGATCAAAATTTTACCTTCTCATGGCGTTTATAAAGTTGTAGTAATCTATTCTCCCATACCCTTCATTCAAGCAGAAAACCGTAGGGATTTCATAAATTGTTAAAATAAGACTTGGGTTAATGATTTCCAGGAAATAATATGTATTCGGAAAGGAATTAAGGAAAAAGACATACTATCATAACCCGTCATAATCAGCATTTTTTTAATGATTGATAAAAGGAAAAATAGATAAAATTCTGTAATTAGGGTATAGGACGTCTTATGATCCGACACCGGGGAGAACAAAAACATCATATCACTATAGATGCAATGCAATCCATGTGCCATTATGCATTCTTGGATGGCAACTTCATCTTAACTTAAACTTACTTTAAAGCTCCAGTTTTCTAAGATTCTCTATCAAATCATAGAGAGCAGATTTAGAACCCACGACTTTTCATTATCATCACTGCAATTTCCCTTTTCTGTCTTACATACCATAATTTTAGTGGGGTACTCTGAATGGTTTCAGTGTAAATGAATTCGGACTTTTGCATCTATACAACTAGAGAAATTTTGATTATTTGTCTATCAGGTAATACCTAGGCTGAGAGATCAAATGCCTAGATCATTTAGGGCATAAGGGTTCATAAAAGTTACAGTAACATATCCAATATATATTGGACACAAAATCATAATGACTATCATATATATACAAATTATAAGGCCCGCGGTTGGGATTAAGTTATATGGCCTGGAGTGTCAAGGTCATAAAGTCATCGGGTATAACAAGCCATTATCAAAATTGGCCTGGATACATAGAGGTAACATGGTTATTATTTTAAGACTGCCGTATGATATATGATCCACCCACCTGGAGCGCGTTGGTGTGCTCCTGTCCGAGCTGATGCATCTTCTGCATCTGCTCTTTCCGTTTCTTGAAGCGCCGGAAGTAATCTTGGATCAAGAACGTTGCATAGAACTTGCCCACGGTCACGTCGTCGTCACCTATGTATGGTAAGTAGCATATTATCACCAATGGCCTCTTCTATTATAATACAGGCTTTATAGATCTGAGGATTTCTAGGAACTCCCATGTCAGTGCAGGGTATAACTATCTAGGAGAAGAACCTGGTCCTGATCTGCTGCTGCCAGTCCCATGTGCCACCGTCAGAAGGGACACTTGTCGTAAGTGTCACTAGAGCGCTCATCGGGAGGAGACAGCAAAAGGCGGCAAGAGCAGGGTTATAGAGACGAAAGGCCAAGACGCATGAGGAAACACACAAGGTTAGGTAATTATGGGCAGCCACGATTAAAGCTAACCCACTGCAACTCCTGGGTTTTAACCGCCGAGTATAATAAGTCAATGATTGGTCATGATTATGACCGAGCTGTACGTTAATAAGGAAAGCTAGAATGGGCCATCTGTGCCAATCACCTTCTTTGTTGTCTTACAGACACTTATCACTGACAGCATTGAGTATCAAAAGTAGCTATAGAAATACACCAGATAGCATAGAATCCTTTCTGTTTTTCCTCTGATCACAATCTCTCTTATCTCTCCATCATTATCTTACTAAATTTAGTAGTCTATATTGACTTTGTAAGGATGACTGTAATAGTGTGGGAACTATTTCTCACCTCCAGCAGGGGGCACCACCTGATCCAGAAGTTTCGTGTTCGTCCGTTTCCAAATCCGTTTGATGACCGTTCGTAGTTCCTCATTTGCTTGGTCGATATTTCCTGAGAGCAAATCATCGATATTGTCATTTTAAAAATTATTTCTCTTTATTTTTGCAATGAGCTAGGGTAGCTTAGTACACTATTGGTATGTTAGCCCGGGTATGTTAGGAAGTTGAGAAATCATCTTAACCGTTCTACATCACTATTTATCCTTCTATATATCGAAAATGTCATTAGGTATATTTCTGCCTACCTTCCGTGTATATCCTGAGTGATGTTCTCACCAAGGCGAACAGTGTGGCATTAAACATTACTGTTCCATCACTGTTTAAGGGCATGTTCATAGACACAAGGCGCTGTAAGGGGAAGAAGAAGCAGTAGAAAAGTCAATAAAGTAGCAATACAGGGGACTTTCTCAATGATAAAGTCAAATGAGTGCAATGCATTGAGTCATTGGTTCAAGTATTTATCACCAGGGGGCCTCACTGCATTATCCAACGTAGTGGTGGCCACTCTTTGAACTAAAGGCGATGTTATGGTCAGGTGGCCCTTCTTATAGAATAGGACGGAATCCAGCAACGGCCAAAAACCATTGTATTTACCTCATCTAATAGCCATGTAAACGTGGTGTTTATCAAAATATGTTATCCGATTGAAATATTTTACATTGTCTTTCGCTGATCAAGTCTTTTGACAGATAACATGAACTGGAGATTACAGGAGAACTATATAATTTGTGCAACTTACTTTACATGCCACACGGTGAGGACATAATTTGCCAAAGCCGAGGGGAGGCGAAATTTTCCTCAGTAGCGTAACGACATCCAGGTGTTTGATTCGACCCCTAGCAGACAAAAACAGATGCATTTTATTGATGACATTTCAATATACTTCAAAATGATATGAACTACTACTACGACCACTACTGTTTGATTTGATTCAGGTCAATCCTATCTTGTGTATTTTTCATTTCTATATACTACTATCATAAATTGTTCCATCTGAATCTTTTTGCCTGTGTGTACTTCTCATTTTACATACTACATTGTATTTCCGCGACTACAGCTTAATTTGACAGAGAGCTAATGTGTTGCCTGTGTGTATTTCACATTTCTGTATACTACTACGATGACTTTTGCTTCATTCGACAAGCATTCAAGTACTTTTCATTTCTATATACTACTACTACTACGACTACTACTACTACTACTACTACTACCACCATGACTACTGCTTTATTTCCGACGTGATTGATTGATAATGTTCTGCATTCATAGAGGCTACTGCGATGACTAAGAATAAAACGTATCACAATAATTCTCTTCATAATCTAAACTCACTTTGCATCGGGGTCATATTCCGACCAGAGGCGGACGAACTCGTCTAGATGGTGTGGACCAAGAATTGACCAATCACGTGTCAGATAGTCAAAGTTGTCCATGATGACAGCAACAAACAAGTTGATGATCTGTAGATAGATAACAGGAGCATAATTAGAATGACAGCAATATACATTTCTTTTTACGTCGGAAGGAGGAAGACATTTTCCCAATAAATTTCTCAACAATGCCCCTAAAGAACTAAGCAAAATCGGGTAGAATGAAACACATTTTTGTGGAATGATCAACTAATTGTTAAATATAATAGTAATGTGTACTCACGAGAAATGAGCAGAGGACATAGAAAGATATGAAGTACGGGAAGGCAAAGTTGGTGCCACAAAGCTCATCGGGGCCGTCGTCCGAGTTCGCGTCACAGTAGACGTCTGGACGCGACACACACGCCATCATGATTTCTTGCCACGCCTCACCGGTCGCAGACCTACATTTTAATCAAATATTTTATTATACATCCTAGAATCCTAGAGATTTAATATAACAATTAAATACAGCCTACAAAGTAAATAGGGTGGCTACATTTCTAACAAAGACTAGGTTAATAGCATTTACGTCACGGGCTTTTACAGGAAGGGAAGGAGAGCACAATAATAGGTATTTAGAGGGAACCTGGTAGGCATCTAGAAAAGGCCATCCATAACTGAGCTGCTGCCAGAAATGGTCTTATAGAATTGAACCAATACTTAAGGCCAAGTGGTCACAGTCAGTATAACATGGTTAAAGTGTTAGACAACTGATTAACAAATACGCCAACTTCTGGAATTTACTCAGTTAAACCATGAACAGAAATACATCAACTGAACATTGAAGCTTAACACTAGACCTTACTCATATCAGGGCACGCCAGGACACTTGCGTCTGAAAATGGACTCAACAAAAAATCAGCTGCACATGTAACGTCATCAAAAAGCTTGATATTGGTCGGCATCAAACGATTGAAACATGTAGGCAGCTTATGTGAACATAAAAGTATTGCTTACCTAAACAGTACAATGACTGCTTGTGGGAAGGTCTGGAAGTTGTTATTTCGGTGAATCGGTGTGTTAGGATCAAGCGCGATTTTTCCAAACACCTGCAAGAATGACATAAAGAAACATTAGTTCACTAACTTGCAATATTATGAAGGGAAGGAAAATGGTGAATTTTGCATATTGACACATCCTCTCAATTGTATACGGTATTAAAATGCTGGAAATAGCATATTTTCTTTCCGTTGGTAAATACAATTGTAGCTTGTTTGTAATTATTATTGCAACCATCAGGTTAAATAATATTTGAATGAGCTATCATGAGTTGAAGACGGGGGCTTACCTGCATGCCAATAACTGCATAGATGAAGAAAAGCATGACGATCAGCAGTGCGACATAAGGCAAGGCCTGCAAAGAGACAATATTACATTGAAGGCATATTCAGATCAATCTTAAACCCATGGAATTTAAATGATAAACATATTGGAGTGTTCAAAGTTTACCTGAAAAGACTTGATGAATGTCCACAGTAGGGTGCGGATACCCTCTCCTCGACTGAGCAACTTGACAAGACGCATTACACGGAACAACCGGAAGAAGTTTATACTGATGATACTTGACCCTTGGGGCTGCAAAGAAAATAGATAACATTCTTAAGAATACTGAAGGAAGATCAGGTTATGTAAGGCAAATTCAATTATTATGAGAAACACTAGTCTATATAGAAGATGAGACAGATGGAAAATAGATTTTATGGCTCTATGTATATTCTAACTGTTATTGTTTAATTTTAGCAGTACTTAATATGTATATTTTCAAGTAAAATAGAAATAGTTCAATGAGAAAGGGTTGCTTGTCCAGATTCAGTGTGGGTATCGTTAATGAAGTGAAGGCTCAGGCGAAAAGAGAGAGTATTAGTATTTTTCTCTGAGTCCAGTACTATACTGAACCCCATATACATAGCTGCTTGGTGGCATCTAGATTTAGGCCAACCATGCAGAGCAGGCACAGGGGCCGGGAACAGCAAGAAGCAGTAAACAGGACAAAAGAGGCGGGAACCAATCATAAACAGTCCGGTCACCATAGCAACGGTCCGCCATGATTGGTCACATGACAGGAAGGCGGCAGGGTTTGGAGCAGGGGGGAGGGGGTAGAGGTAAGGTTATAGGCGAGCAGGATTGGAGGTTGAAAATTAGAATGGATATGGATGAGGCAGAATTAAAGCTTAGGGTAGGTATGAGAAGCAGGTTATGAAATTGTATATAGTTGGGGAAAAAAGAGATATTGGACAGAGACGACTGTCCTGGGGAAAATTGGAAAAAGACAAAATATATGTTAGCTCAAGAGAGCGACAAAATGTAGTATAGCTATATCAGGTATGAGTTAGCGGTAAATGGTTTGTCATAAACGTCGTTGTGACCTTAAGTATAAAAGTACCTCCTCCAATTCTCTATCGATTGCTATATTGTACATGTGTATCACTGTAAGCAATATGTTATACCTTGAGATGTTCCCCATATCACGCCCTTGATTGACATCTCCCATTGAAGGATTATGTTTTGTCTTCCTGAGATATATTTTTGTTTAGTGACATACCATAGGACGTAGCTATATAATACTTTTGAGTATCTGTAAGATGTTATCAGTATTAAAAAGTTCTAGATCACGTATGACAATTAGGCGAAAAAATACTTTACATGATTTGGTAATTTTGCAAAATAGTGAAAAAGCTTGATGAATGTACATGTATAATCAAAATAGACTACACAAAAATTCGATTCTGGTAAAATACAAGCTAGCTATGAAAAGATGTCACATAAGGAATATCTATCAAAAACTTAAGTAAACACCCAGCTATATACAAGGATTGTTATATTGAATGGTAAAATAGATGGGAATGTGTCACAATGTCGGGGAAAGGGGAAAAACAATTTCTAAACTGTGGGAAATGGATTGAACGGTGTTGGATGGAAGGTATTGCTGTGGTGGCGGAATACTGATGCAATAATATTAATAATATTTGGGTGTAGCTTCTTAATAGGGTTTTCATGGCAATGAATTATCGTTGTGGGAAATGTACAATACTCTAACTTCATCAATGGTCCAGAATGAAAACTAGGTAGTAACTGAAGTAGAATCCACTGTAAACTCTCCAGTCGACAATTTATCTGCTTGTGTTTGACGCGTACACATTAGTTTGTCGCAGTGAGGGAGTCCGACATAAGACATATACAGGGTTGGTCAGACATGGCAATAACAAATGACGACCTGTACAGGGATGGTTAAGGTCATTTCTCTGAGATGGAAACCATTTATTCTGAAAAACAAATTAACATAATGAAGGACCATTCTTGAAGTTTGAATGTTCTGCGGTAGGGTAGGTTGGCTTGGGTAGGATATGGGTTGAGGCGGTTAGCGACACAACGATGTGACATGATATAGACCTAGGGTAGAGTGGCTTAACATTAACGGTTATAGTCAGGACACAAGGCTAGCAGTCTAGACCTAGCCTGTACAACATCTCCACCACTCCCCTTAAGTAGGTGTACAACAGACTGTAGCAGCCTGCCAGATGGTGGTAGCGCCATTGGGCAGTAAGGTGACAGCGCCATTGGGCAGCAAGGAGGAAGTCCCTTCCCAAAGTAGGAGGCCCACCCTCTGACGACGAACACACCATGCACAGCACGACATCACGACACTCGAATATAGGAAGCCGATAAAACCAGCACTTTGACCATTCAACCTTAAGTGGTTACCTTAATCCTTAGAGGGTGCTGAAGAGTAGGTGGGTTTCTTATACACCTCTAACTATGATAATATGCATAGGTCTATACAGAGAAGTTTCAGAGTTTTCTTGTCCTAAAGTAATGAAGGTCATCAGTGCGGCTGTTTATATCGGTCAAGGACACACACGCCGGCCATAAGTATCACTCTTGCCATTGGGAATACACATTCCTTTCATGTTGATAAACAGTGGACAATCTTAATAAGTAGTACCACATATAACAAATTGTTCTTTTGGCTAAAGGAGAAAATACATGAATTAATGAAATTTTAATTAAAAAAGGGGGAAATACATTAGTGATAAAAAGTAGTAGCTGAGAAATAATTCATCATTGAGATTAAAAACTGCAGTAAAATGTGGTTTTGAATAAGATAGGACACTTCAATTGAAAAAGGGAGAGCCTGTAGCTCTGTAGGCAGTGGGTCGGCTGGGCGTGTGTGTGGGGTATGGACATGCAGTGACAGTCGTGTAAGGTAGTGAGCTGAGTTAGCACATAGGTATATATCGCCTGGAGATGGAGAAGTCACAGCAAAGAGTCAAGGAGCCACAAACCTCATTGGCATCATTCTTATATCTCTGTATTTGTTTGATTTGAAAATACAAGGGTAAAATGAAAAAATGTAATCAATTAGTCGTTATGTTTCTGCTAGAGAACATACACGCGGATGTTGGTTGCAAAAGCAAAAAATGCAAATAACCCAAGAAAGGTCTCAAGCAACATGCAGTAATGCTGCTTGCTGGTAAAACAGAAAATTAGGACACAAAATGCCTCAAAATGTTGGTCAGTTGAAGCCACTATTGGAAAAACGCACTCTAGATCTACCTATCGTAATTCTGACCTTGGTTGCTAGATGCCAAAAACACTGGACACAAAAGTCTTCTCGGGGGAAAAACACCAAATTGCCAGAGAAACAAGGCCCGCATCTTCATATTAAGAGGGAAGACTTTCAACTGTGAGACAAACCAATCCAACATTTGTATAAAATGTATCCACGAAGGTTTTGGAATTGTACGGCATTTACTAGTGTATTATATGTGTTGTTCTTATCCTACATATGACCTAGGACATCAAAAACATGTCTGGTGGGGATTTTTTTTTTCAGATATACTCAGTGAAAAATATTAATTCAAACGTCCCTATCCATAACCCGAAATGCACAAGATAGGGAAACTAATTATCAGGGAATGTAGATCTTGCAAATCTCAAAAGTCCAAAAGAAATACGATCTGTAACATTTAAGAGAGTTGATAATAGAAAAAAGATTTGTTGACGTGTGTTAATAGATTTGGAATGGGGGTAGTCGTAAATATGCTTATATCTTTAGTAAATTAATTTCATTTAGAATTGGCCAAAACTGTTTTGCCAATAGAATACCCCTATTGGTGATGACGGATTTGATCCCAGAATCAATATCTTTCAAACAAAAATGAAGTCTCAACGCTGGATAATCTCCTCAAACTGCTTCTGATCAAAAAATACTTTGTATCTATGCCCTAGCTAGATCTGATTGACGCTGATTATGTTTTATACCTCGAATGTAGATGCTATGAAGACACAGGGATTCCAATAGATGGGGAAGGTATTTCTTACAAAGCTTATTCCCCAGACTGCAATGGTAAAAGTACTTCTCAACCATGGATTCTGCCATCAACACTTTTGAGATATTCAACTCAAACTACTGGAATTACAGTAGGCCTATTAATTCCTATAAACTTCAAATAGATGAAAATCTGACTAAGGATCTACAACAATGGCCTAATAAATAACTCTGCATAAGAAACATTTAACTAATAGATGTTAAAAGGAGACTATATTTTCCCAGAAATAATTCTAATACAACCTGCCTGGTAAGTGGTTAAATATGTTTCCATAAGGATCATAAGGAGAGGTGACTAGTATGTTCTGTCTGCCTGCTTGTCGGCTCACTACTTGTAACGTCTGCGCACAGAGAACACATACGTGGTACTCTACTTCACACTCACATCAACAGACGTGTAAGGGACTAAGTGACCTCCAGCCAACCGGCCACCCACGGGTACCGGTCAGGGAGAGAGTCCCTTTCTTGAAAACTCATGATTAATTGCTTTTAAATCAAACATAAGAAAACCTATGATGCGCTAGACTTGATCATCACTCAGACGTCATCAACGACTACTATAGGACTAGGTTCCAACATCCTCACAAAAAGAGAGAGAAAACATGACAAAGAAAATAAGAAACAGAAAACTGCTGACTCATTACGTCCCTACAGGGGTACTTCACTGGTTGTACGCCATTAGTCTCTAGTGTATCAGCACCGGGATGAAGCAGGCAACCATGGGGATCTTTCGGGTCAGAAATACAGTGAAGATATACTGTAGCTAATTCTTGCTTTCTACAAAACTAGTTATAAATGCTTACAGCCAAGAAGGGTCAATCTGAAACGATTGAGTTTGCCTGTGTTCATCCCAGAACTACTGATACACAACTGATTCTCAATACACATGAACCAATGACCCCAACACCCTTGGAAACACATGCAAGAGTTTCCAAGGTGACACGGCCAAAATAGGAAGGAAATAGTAGCCCAAAAGGTGTACTACCATCTGCGATAAAAAGGAAGAAAAACAAGAAGATCGGATAAAACATGGTATTCGATAGACACAAAAAGAAGATCAGTTTATTATGAAAATAGCAAGATTCATAGGATGTTATGTCACTTGGTTCAACATGACCATGGTAAATGGGGCCCAATAAACCAGTCAAAGGGGAGAACACAATTATATATGGCAAACTTAACGTATTATTCGATATAAACCATGGCTATGTGTAAGGTAGGAGCAACCGTTAAAATCTAACATTGGCAGGTTGTCTCTACAAATGTTAGAATCAGTGTGAGCACGAGAAACATTGATACTTTGTGAATCCTTCATGGATATGTTCTTCTAATTTCCGATTTCTTTCTTTCTTTTGTTTTCAAAGTAGGTTTATGGGTGGACAAAGACTCGAAATTTGTTTGTGGGTGTTTCCCAGTTCTTGTTATCATAGTATAGTTAGATTAGATAAAGGGCAATGGACCTGCGTAGATACTTGTGAAGGGCTCTACAGATTCTGCCTACATGAATGTACACCCTTCAAAATTAACTGCACAACTCACTCATGATAAGGTGTCAGACCATG
This sequence comes from Harmothoe impar, assembly GCA_947462335.1. Taxonomy (NCBI): domain Eukaryota; kingdom Metazoa; phylum Annelida; class Polychaeta; order Phyllodocida; family Polynoidae; genus Harmothoe; species Harmothoe impar. Next base: position 62,143,770 of record OX381704.1, read on the forward strand.
TGTGAAATGGTGGACCATAAATCCAAATAATGTATGGAAAATAGAGAAAAGGAAAGCATTTGAGTGAGACGAATACAAAGTAGAATCACTCGTGCAGTTTTCGGTCATTGCAAAGGTGTAAAAAGGTCTTCATCACAGCTCAAATAGAGAGAACTCAATCCAAAGAAGGAAATCATAAACAAAGACATCTTTTAACACTGAAGGCTTTTAAAATTGTGCTCATAATTCTTTTGTTTAAACATTTCTCAAATTTGAATACCTTTTCTATTGTCATACAAAACACAGTTGTTGTTTTTCTCCAAAATATGATCTTACTCTATGAACACATTTAAGAAAACATTTTAATCGTCACCAGAATAGTGCATATCCAATGGAGACTTAAAAAAGGACTGTACAGTTGGGCAGAATGTGTACGCCATATGAATGACTTAATACAGGATTGAGGTGAATACTCACATTGACTTCAGTGTATATGATGTCAATGAAACTGCCAAGCACAATGATGAAATCAAACACATTCCACGCATCACCAAAGTAATTCTGTCAAGAAAACGGCCAATGAAGAAAAAAACATAAAGTTTATTTGTACTGCAGTTAATAAATGACAGGAAAAAAACAACCAATGGCATTGACTGAGCTTGTTAAAATGCAAGCTTATTTGGTAAAGGGGGAGGGATGATGAGGGCGGGGATGGGGGTTATCATGTATAAAATGGGTGTCGCAGGAACGTTGGTGGCCTGGCGTTGGGAGGTGACCGGCAGTCTATAGGTCGTGGTCCCATGTCCCGGGCGGGAATGATGCTAGATACTCACAAAATAAGTAGTGTGTGATTAGAAAATAGTAACCACTTCAACCTCACCACAACCACACACATGAAATATGGACAAGCCCAGAGAGTACAAAAAACTAAAAGAGGTTTATAGAGGGATAGAGAGTGATAGAAAAGTAAAAGAGGAAGAGAAAGAGAAAGGAGATACATCAAAGTACGATAGGACATACCATCAGCTGCGCGGCTATTATGTCAACTATACTTCCTACTACAATAATAAAATCTAGTACGTTCCATGGATCGCCAAAATAGTTCTGTTGAAAAAAGAAAAGAAACAACATAACGATTACACATAACAGCAAAGGACAAGTGTTGTTTTGTTTGGGTGTCCAAACAACAACGAATAATGTGGGAGGGGTTATTAGGAGGTGTGGGCTTAATGTAGGATAAAGACAACAGTTATGTACACTATATAATACGTGAGTGAGGGTAGGGGAAGCGTACAGTAGGGAGGCATGCACAGTTTGGGAAAGGCACCAACAATCCTCAATATTCAAGCATAACTCCATCAGCCAGCTGGAATAACTCAACTCTTATAATTTCTCGTTTTGAACAATACAAATGCATGGACAAATCGGATTTTTTCTATCCCTTTTTTACAGTTCAAAGTATCTTTGCTAAGATCTTGTATCCCTTTCTTAAAGTCCAGACCATGTTTGTTAAGATGATGTAGGCATAGGATGACTATTGAGGAGGAATACGGGAGTAAGGACTATAGTGAAGCAATGATCATCATGTTTCTGTTGTATGAATTCTTGCGACAGCTTTATCATCATTTAGTTTATGAGTTTTTGTACACGGGTGAATAACCCTTTAATCAAACAAGTATCCCTGAATTCTAATTTTGCAGTAGGTCGGTTGCTCTTACTATAAATGCGTACATTAGAAAACGGAGAATTCTCACTGATTATGATTATACTGGTATCATAAGAATGCCTTTAAGAATCACACAACTTCAACATGGGGACACTGGTCACGTTAGTGCTGATGTCTCCCTGCTTGTTGGGGGTGAACATGGACATGTGTAATCTTAGACATATTAGTATGTATGTGCACTGCCCCATAGGTGTCGGCCTCAGCCTCCCCAGGTGGGGGCCGAGGGGTAAGAAGCAGTTATAGTGCTCTGGTAGCCAACATTAGAATGTGCCAGGTGTGTGCTTAGTGCACTTACAAACTGTATGACAAGTATGCAAGTTTTCAATCAAAGCAGATACTGTTTGACGCTTAATTCTTCTCTTATTTTTTCAGTGGTTATATTCTTCCATTCTTGTCATACGGCCTGCTATAGCCCACGCTGGAGGGTGGAGTTAAGGTCGTTAACAGTTCAAGTGCACTTAGGTTAGTGAAGCAACGTTTAGTGGCAATATGAGTATTAAGAGGATATTTGTAAATGAAACCATCTATTATGTAACACAATATTTGTGCCCATATAAATAGCGGTATTATAACATCACCACTGTGCCCAGTCACGTTGCCCTCCTCGCAACTCGAGGGTTATTCAGCTAAGTATCAATACCACTCGGATAGTATACCCCTTTACATGACCTCTCCCGTAAATTCCTTGATATTCTGGTAATACAACAGACACGAGATTCAGAAGACATTTAATAGTGTGGCATAGAAGCCATCAGAATGTTTAATTCACATCCTAAAAAACTAGTCGTAGTCACTGTGATTCGGAAGAGTTGTTCTCATTGAAAAGGGTTAAGCCACATGTTGTTTCATTAACTCCCCAAGTACTGGTCAAAGACCAAACCTCCTCCCCTAACATATTCAGTGGTCAGTGCTTTCCCCTTAAGTACTAGGCAATGGGCATATTAGCAAGAAACAGAAGATAGGTACAGGGCGATAGTTGTACTATCTAGATGAGTGATCATATAAACGATATGAATGTCAGTTAGAAAGGTCAGAACAGAAGGGTGGTGGCCGACACTGCACACAGTACGGGCGGCAGGGTGAGGCATAGCGGCGTTATACTGATAACAAGTGTCAATTATTGTTTCTCCAGTGCTTCTCATCCGTTAAGTAACACACCCTGGGGGTTGTTGGCGGTGCTGGTGGTGTTGGTGGAGAGATATCATGCTGCAATCTAGATGTACATGTTAGTGGGCACTAAGGACTAAGGCTCGTTTGCAACTCTGGTTATGCAATGTTTATGGTATTGTCTACTGGTGCTGGAGTTAATGTCTGCAAAAGAAGGATAAATCTACACAACGGTCGTCTTTAGTGGCCATGGTTAACACTTCCGGGGACTGGTTATGGGGCTTTATCAATCAGATATTCAATGTTATTCAATTATATAAGTATGTTAAGTATATATACACAGAATATAAATTATAACAGGAGTGATTAAATGGTACGTTATTATACAATCAGCACGTTAATTACTGTTATCATTATCATAGATATTAGCTGCAATAAATCTATAATTTCACTATAAAATTAGCTTTCTTCTTGTTACTCTATTTACAACATTAAAAGTTCACTTCCGAATGAGCATGAATATACTATTTAGATACTTTGAATATGAAATATTCACAGATATAAAATGATCTGGATAATTATGCGATGTATTTTTCAATTACATTAATCCATTACATATTTTTAACCATAAACAGCATTTATCTTCTCGATTCTATGGAATTGTAAACACGTGATAATTTCTCATGGAATTGAAAACACGTGGTAATTTCTATTCATATATCGTTCTCAAACGGGTTAAATGATAGCCTCTCCAAAGTTGTGTGCTGCTGTTTATCGTTGTGATGGTCACTCACCTTAAATCTGAAGGCTGCCAACTTGAGGACAAACTCAACCGTGAAGACACCAGTGAAGATCATGTTCATGTAATCTAGCGCCTGAGAATAATTCTCACCCTGGCCATCATACTGCCAATACAAATGGATAACTCTCAATGTTCTGAATAATATGGCTAATCTATATCCAGGTCGTCTGGACGAGGCAGATACTCAGAGTTCAACTTAAATCAATAGTTAGGGAATAATTTGTACATACCAATAACCATTATAATATAATGTATTATATATATTATATATATAGACTAATTTATCTATTTCAGTGGATACATATTTGTCAGATATTTTACATCGTGTTGTTTTCAGCATAATACAATTGACATTGGGTGAGTATTACACCAAATATACTAAATTGTCTAACTGCTTACCTTCATAGCCAGGGTGACGGTGTTTATAATGATGAGTACAAATATCCCATACTCAAACGGTTGCGATGTCACGAACCACCAAATCTTATATTGTAGCCGCGCTTTTGGTATATACCGGCGCTGTGGTTTTGCTTTCAATGCAAACTCTATACACTTGCGCTGCAAATGAAAATAACACCTTTGTAAAATAATGGGTTTTCATATATGGAATAGACGAAATAAAGGGGACTGGTAACATGTTGTAGTCAGCCTTCCGAAATGAGGTGCATGTCTCAGGGTCTACACTGGACTGAGTAGTATATAGGATCGTCACTTTAACACGGTAAACACGGTATTTGGCCTAGGATATGGAATTGGCAATTCTATATAACAGAATCAGTATTTGGACTGGGTAGTATATGGGATTGGCAATTTCACACGGTGAGATAATGAAATCAATTAAATCTCTATTAAGTAATATATAGGATTGGCACTTAAACACATTGAGATAACGGAATCAGTATTAATTTCGACTGAGTAGTATATGGAATTTACAATATAACACAGTGATAAAATGGAATCCGTTTTTCTATTGAGTAGTATATGGGATTGGCACTTTAACACAGTGAGATAGCGGAATCAGTATTCCGACTCAGTGACAGTAGTATATGGAATTGTCGATTTTACCCGGTGATATAACAGAACTTAGTATCAATTTTCGTCTTTGGCATGAGTAGTGTATTTAATTGGGACTTTAACACGGTGACATAGCGAAATCAATAAAAGCATGAGTAGTATATGAAATTGGCAGTTTGACATGGCGATATAATGGAATCAGTCTGTGGCCTGAGTTCCGTCGTACGGAATTGACAATTAAAATTTAATTTGGTGATAATAATGACATCAGTTTCTTGCCTATACGAAGTACATTAATAATAGTGTAATCAGGGCGTTATCAACCGTGAACAGTAAATACTCAACCTACCTGATTTTTGTCGAGCTCGCAGTTCTTGTACTCTTGTTCACCCTCGTTTTGGAAGGTGACAATGACAAAACCTACGAAGATGTTTACCATGAAGAAGGCAATGATAATAATGTAGATGAAGAAGAACACGGCAACTGCCTGCCGATGGTTGTGGATGGGACCTATGTCTTCTGTGTGAGAGTCTATGGACTTGTACATGAGACTGTAAGAAACAAGAGCAATGTCAGGACCCAACGTACGCTATTAAATCAGTAATGATCATTTCTGTTCAATTTCATACCATTAGAAACGTTATTTTCATAACGCTAAATTTGAATACCACACATTGATAATGGCTCGTTGATCGCATTAGAAGCGATAGAATTCAGAGAAAGTTGCCACCGTGTAATGTTAATAATGATAACGAATACAAGTTAATAAAGGTAATGCATACTTAGGCCACCCTTCAAATGTTGACACGGTGAATAGGGTTAGCATAGCTTGGCTGACGTCATCAAAGTTGAAGTCATTGTTGAACCAATCTCGTGGTTGAACAGACGGTTTGTTGACATCTCCATGTACATAGACGATATAGTTCCCCCTGAGGAGTAGAAAGTTCTTGTTAGAAAGAAAACGTAATGCAGTACATAAAGAAGTCATTATAACATGTCATTATAAGGTGGCTAAGGAATCCCAGATGTATCAAGGATGGGGTGTGCGGTTTATATCACAATTAACTCAGGATCGGAGTACTTTTATGTGATTGAAATGTATTTGGAACAAGTGAACATGTGTTTTGTATCACAAATGGTCTAAAGCGTCATAAATTGCCGGAAAAGTAAATACTACGACGAAGAGATATGAACGCCAAGTCAGAAAGACTTTATTCAAACAAGACAGTTACTATCAGAATAGGGGGGCTGATAGATGTGGTTGCTATTTTAAATTCAATGATTTAGTAATGGTAGGTACACTCACTTGCATTCTTGCTGTGTCAATTTTGAGCGATCACTGCATTCAAAAAATGTCCCCTAAAATAGTAGAGGGAATGTGTGAATAATAGACTGCATTATATTGAGCTACATCCTCGTTGAACCAGTAGTAGGGCTATGCCTTTAGATATACACTATGCCAGATAGGACTTAGAAGGGCCAGTAGAAGGATATTATAAAGATGCTCCATATGGCACACAAAAAGCTATAGTACATGTATGTAAATGGGCCACTTTTAAGACTGAATGCACATACATTATGTCTTTTTTACTTGAGAAATTGTTTAAGTCCACCTGTACGCTAGGATACGAGATCGTTAATGCGCAACCAGAAAGAAAAATATCAAGTAATAATGAAGTATTATAAAATGGTAGCAAGCCAAACAATTCGGGCATCAGATCACACAAGGGCTTGGTTACTTCATTCACCATGACTTTTAAGAGTCTTATAACTCCCATGAACCTTAATACCACCTTTAACAAAAACAATGAATAACCAAAGATGAAATGCAGAACAAAGATTTAGATTGATAGTTATTCAGCAGAGGAGCAAAAGAAGATAACAGCATCATCATTATCAGTCATCATATTCATCGTCATCTCATAACATATTAAAATGCAGCAGTATCTCCCTGAGGGTATGGACATTTCTGATTGGGGAATATATCAATCAGAAATGGTTGCCATGGGTGGAGTTTGGGTGGATAGGTAAAATGGTCACAATGAGGTTGTCATTGGGAATTTTGCAACAGCAGGGGCCTAAAGATGTTGGTCCTCCCCAAAGTCGACCCTGGTCAAGCGCGATAATTAATAAACACGGAAAATAAACTTGTACATGCAATTACATGTTCAATTTGGTTGGTTCTGTACACTTGTATTTTCAAATCTGAAAAATGTCAGATGTGGTACCATGTCGTCATTTTTGTACTGCAGAGGACACAGGAATTAAAAACTGTCCTTGTTCTTTTTCAGTATTGATGAATAATGTGACTTGCGCAGGCATCACTAATAAAATGCCAAAAAGGCATAAGAATTATGTTAAAAAATATAAGCAGCGAAAAATATAGAAAGTGACCAAGATATTGCAGAGATATTATCTGATATGCAGGCAAAGAAAACGATGAAACCAGGCAATAATGCATCTGTAGTCTTTGTCTTCGTTACCCCATATATATCTAACTTGTTCCTAACATTCTAATAAGTATTATTTCTTCATATCAAGTTATATTACACTCACTTTTAGAATTCATAATCTAGGCCTAGTCAGAAGGGATGACACCTTCCTTTCTAAGGGAATTAGGTCCTTACTAATAATTGAATGTGTTAATGTGTTAATCAACTCTTATGTATGAACATAAAGTTATAGGGCATGAATACATTTGTAAATATAGTGAGGATTTGTTTTCAGACCCCTCTTTTAATAACGGGGGATAGGCACACAATGCCGTCTATAGGCTGTGCTAATAAATATAGTATAATGTATAAACAAAAGAGAGCTATAAAAGTAGCTTATAGTAACTGACTCAGTATGCTCTTATTTTGCAATGTATAATGTTCCTATGTAATCATGGATCTATTTAATTATACTATGTGTATACCAGTAGTCTCCTATGTTTAGTAGCTAAGAACTTCCTTTCTTGTCTAACTCTAACATTGCGCCCTTATGTTGATTTTTATTTACTCTTTCATTTTAGATGGACCTCATTAGTACTAACTATAAAGATAAAACGTCATCCTTTATGAATTACAGTGTTTGTGTTGTATGCCCTGCCTCCCTGTAATGCACTTTGTTTGACTGTAGGGGGTGTAGCATGTCGAGCTATTAGTGTTGTTATCACCAACCTCGGAGCCTTTCTGTTCTCAAAGCATAACCGCCCCGGATGCATTAACAAGTGGTTAGCTAATAACAAGGGGGTCAATCATCATCATCATCATCACCATCGTGGTCCATTCGCAGCAGCAAACATCACTACTGGACCCCCTTACCTTGAAGAGTTGTACGCCAATTACAGCGAACATGAACTCCAGGAGAAATGTGACCAACATAATGTTGCCGATGGTCTTCACTGCCACTATGACACACTGTACTACGTGCTGCAAGAGCAAACACATGAATTCATGCCTATGGGTTTGTTTAACAGTCTATTATGGAAATCCCACTATTTGGGATGCTGCTGGTCCAAATGCTGCTCCTTCTCCGCTCGAACCGCTGCTGCGCTGAAGAGGAAATATCCATGAGTTGGAGTTAGGAGGGGTTGGGGGTGAAAACTTGGGTTTTGGTCTTACCTTGAATAGTTGGACCCCAATAACAGCGAACATGAACTGTAGTAGAAATGTGACGAGCATAATATTGCCGATGGTCTTGACGGCCACGATGACACACTGTACTACGTGCTGAAAGTGCCAAGCAGAGCAGACCAAACCGGATGACTTCAGGCCACAAACTGTATATGTATACCCTTCCCCAAAGCAGCTACTTTAATGCCTTAGTTCAAAGACATGAATTTTAAAATGAAGAGGAAAGTACACGTCGATACACATCGATACAGTTTAATGTGAGAAAAAAAGAACCATTGTTTGTATTTTTAATACGAAGCCTATCTTTAATCAAAAGTGATTAAGGCGATCATGAGATGAGGAAATTACCGTAGGCCTACTGCATATTTTCTTTTGCAATCGTAATATGTCAGAACTATCTGTCGCAATATCGAATTAAATCAGTATATAATTGTGGGACAGTATATGATTATAGGACGATAGCATGAGGAATGGTAGGGCTAATATACTATACATGTACCATGAAACCACCTTACGTGATACACTACGGGAACTTACAGTTTAACTTATCTACGGAGGAAACATGCGACCCTACTTTTCTGTTTTAAGCTTTCTTCTCACTTCTAAGGTATACACTAATTTGACCTCCAATTGCTGAGAAACTTGAGTCTCGTTTTTAAACTATATTCACTTCAGGACTATCTGAAGATCAAATAAAGGGAATGTGATGAAAAGTAGACATGTTTGATCATAGGAACTCATATTTTGTACAGTATTATGAACACACTTAACATGTTAATCACACTGTAGTGAGCAGTACAAATCCTTAATAGAAAATGAGTACATATTATATACTTTGTGTGCTCTCAGCAGTTGAATATGTTCGGGGTCTAATATTGAAGGGGATAACTAAATACTACAAAACAATGTGAAGGTCCAAACTGGATTTTTCAAGGACAGGGGGTGAGAAACTCACTGAAAGAAATAAGCAAAACACATAGAGCAAACAAAACCATACAAAGGGTATATACCAGGTAGGTAACACACGACATTGACAAAAATTTCAGTGATTATCATCTACATGAGATAGATTTGCTCCTGCAACAGAACAAACCTTTAAGCATTGTTCGTATAGAATACCTAGTATTGCTATTGATCATTGGGTAACAGTAATGTAGAATCATGCTTTATCTTTATGTTAACCAGAACTATGTTTCCATTAATATTATACTAGAAGCTACCTTTTCTGCTAGTCTACATGATTTTGCACACTGATCACCATAATATAACAGTGTACGGTAAGCATGTGCGTTGTTTGAAATAGAGAGATCTCTACAGGTGTTTCAGAGGTACTCACAACATTTAGAAGGTAGTAAGACAACTACACTTAAGTCACAACAGATACTATTATCCGAATAGCAGTGTATACAATAAGAAACTTCAAAGATTGTCGAACCTTGAGTCCTTTGGCTCTGTTGATGGCCCTGAGCGGCCTCAGTACACGCAGCACACGGAGGATTTTCACCACCGAGATGGCTTCATTGCTGGAAGGGGAGAGAGCAGAATATCAAATTAAACTACATATAAGGACACGGTTAGGGCACTTGATATTATGGGACTTGGTACTGATCCAGTAGGAGGTGGGGGGGAGGGTAGGGGGACCACAAGATCTAGCTTTATTGATCAAGTCTCACGGTCACAATTTTATGGTTCCTTCATGAATATAGAGATGGCCTTTGTTGAGGAGATTTCCTACAGCAACAAGTCCATGCTTTTCATGGCCACTTAATAAGTAGAGTAATTGTTTAAGTCCCACCCATCTCCTGTTTTTACAAAAGTTATCGATTTTTACCAGCTTCATGTGAAATTGTTGTCTCCTATATAAGATTTTTCAGGATGACATCGGCTCAACGTTCTTAAATGCCATTCAGCATCAGCAGAACCAGAACTTAGGTTCAGGAGGAATGTTCAGTATGTTTTATGTTTGCTATAGCGAGTAATTCATATCATTGCATGTACACTTATGCTTACAAAGATAGTGTTGGATCTATTATTATTGTTAATGGTAGTTATACTTACTCTAATCCGAAGGATATAAGAGCCACGGAAACCACTAACATGTCCAGCAGATTGAAGAGACTTCTACAGAAAGACCCTTTATGTAGCACCAAACCATAGGCAGTAACCTGTTGAGTAATTAAAATGTAATTGAGAGGTTTGTCAGCGAACTGTCAACATGATGATGTATGATGTCAATGAATATACTAATAATATTGCAGTAATCAGAGTATTAATGAGTAAATGGATTTTCGAAACATTTTTTTCTGCATTTTTACTGCTAGTAATTTGAATGATTAGGATCTCAACCATGAATTTCATTGAAACAAATATTGTGCACGCACAACATGAACTACCAATTTGTCTGTATACATGGCTGCATCACTGAGTGACATTACATATTTATACATAGTATTCTAAGTAACACTCACCTTGACTATAATTTCAATGGTAAATACACTTGTAAAAAAAAAATCAAAATACTTCAGAATCTGAAAGAGAAATCGAAGACAGTATTAGCAAAGTTGTAACACCTAGTATTTGAACAATATGTATCATAGTGTTTTATTTTTTCGGAATACAAGATTTCCTATGCTTTAGCACTGAAGGGCCGTATTCAATGCCCCCCATTGAATACAATGTGGCCGTATTCAATGGGCTAGGAAAAGATTGTTTTTTCTTCATAAAATGACTTCAAATAAAAAATAAACACAAATGCCAACTACATTGGGGCGTTGGCATTTGTCTATGTATTATGCTATTCTGTCTGTTTTCATCAGTTACCCTTGCGTAAAATCCCCACCCGCATATTTGCTGCATGCGAGTAGGTGAAAGTCCTATAAGCTGCATCTGGGGTCTAATTATGCCTACTTTGGTACTGTGCTAAACTAGCAAGAAATCCTCGTATAGCCTAAGCTACAACCCGAGTTTGGGAAAATAGTAAAAGCCACACTGGGCCCCTGGTTCTGATTTGCGTACAACCCGTAGCTTCTAAATGAGGATTTACGGTTATTCCGCAAACATTTTAATTTTGCGGATTGCATGACTGAGCGAGGCTCTGAATAAACAATACTATAGCAACTTAGATATTATATCCGACAACCCCATAGTTTTAACAACATTATGTTCCACAACTTACCTGATTTCTTTCGGAATTTGCCTTCAGAGGGTCTTCTGCAGCCAACATTGCACTACTGATCATAATACAGGCCAGAATGATGTTGCCAAAGTAAGAGTGGTTGCAGACAAAGTGCATCAGTACACGGAATCTGTAACGAGGAAATAGTCACATCAATGGGTGTTATACATGCTATATATTTGTTGTATGGTCCCCTAGCGTTTGGAAATACAATCTGGTGATTAAGAGTTTATCATGTGATTATGATTAAAAGTTTATAATCATATGACTTACATTCCTTGAGAATAGCACAAACAGCCATAGCAATATAATTAGAATAATGTATAAATCTAAAATTGTCCAACCTTTATCAAGATGCAATTGAGATAAGCTTCCCTATTCTATGTTATCAGCGAATTCACAATGCAGCTTCACACTACTTCAACCAATTTGTTTTAGCGTGTCTGTTCACTAAGTTAGATGAAATAGAATCTAGGTCCCCTGTAGTAATTTCAGTACAAAGATTCTCACTTGTTTGTTTGTGAGAAGACGAAGAGGGAAGTCCCTTCAGGAATGGGTTTAGTTTTGTTTGGGAGCTTGATCTCGGACATGCGTCGTGGTCGCGCAGTTGATACTGTCTTCGATTCCGTATCCTCTTCTTCTTCGTCTTCTTCCTCATCCTCTTCCTCCTCGTCCTCCTCTTCTCCGTCATCTGTTAAATGGGGGCATAAATATGCTATGGGGAAATCGAGACTGATTTAAATGTGAGATTACTTACCGATATGTCCTTGATGGGAATTACCATAACCACAAAATGTATGTTAAACCCCCATGGGTATTCATTTTGAATTATTCAAAGAGATTCCTGTTATTGTGATTTCTACCGTTTTCCAGGAATATGCATATTTTATGAACCAATGCTTCATTTACTCATTCTATGGTTTCAACCTCAGAGGAATATCGCCTATCGGTATAACATTGTCGTCAACTCTTATTCAGCTTTCATATTCAATTTTTCTTAATTTCTAAGACAACGATTGTGTGAAATGGATTATATAACATGGACTTTTTGAATAGATATCTATTTTTGATAGCAAGTGTTTTCTATTAGAACTACTGATATCCACGTGTTGACGCCAAGAATATACAAAGTGCTAGCTGTGTCAATATAGAAGCTTAGAGTCATAGATCTATGTTAATCAAATTAATCGGACACTTAACGTTATACAAAATTTGGAAATCAATTCCGGACTATACTGAATAGTAGCCCTATTATATAAATAACTATCAGAATGAATTCAACCAATTTGCAAAAGAAGTATTATAGCTATCAGAGATTAAAACTAATATAATATTCATGGCATATCCATCTAAAAACTAGCCTTGACGGCCTAAAATCTAGAGGAAACCATTAGATCATTAAAGCTTCTTATCGTGCATATACTAGTGCAAATACTGACAAACTAGTCACTTACCAAGAACTGAAGGCAGTACTAGTAGTAGTAGTAGTAGTGATGGTGTAAGTAGTAGAAGTAGTTGCAGTAGTAACAAGCAGATTGTAATTGAAACTACTGATGCTAAATGGTAGTAGCTGTAGAGCTACGATGAACCAAGTGTGGTGAGGGATAAATGAGGGATAATAAATAAGAGGTGCCTCGGTGCGCACTACACTATACCTCGCCTCCTACCTGAGCGGCCTCGTCGATACTCATCGTCCACCTCTGTGTCCGTCGTGTCGGTCACATCTATGTGGACGCGGTGCTCGTCCAGGCTGTCTGGGGATTGCTCCCGGTCGAAGCTCCCACTGGTGAGAAAAGTAGGGTACTCAAGTGAGCTGCTCATTATATGGGTACACTACACACATTGTTTAGACACTAGTGTGAGATGCTCACCTCATCGTGGGAGGAGACTACAAGCGTCATATATATAGATGTTAGAGTGAGCTTATCAGAGACAGCTATCAGAGAAATGCATTAAGATTGAGTTACTCAGAATACTAGTAAAGAGTCAGCAACGTATTCTGAGAGTAGTGGACACAAACCATAGTCGTTGGATGGTCTGGCATAATAATGGGGATAAATAATGATTCTTACATATTTAAACTGTATGATAGTTTTAGATATTAGGTATCTAGACTTGAAAACCGTCCTTCTGGTCTAGAGCTCAGCTGCTTACCCCTTCAACCGGCTACGATGGTTCATCATAGGTGTATTTTGTACACTATTGATGACGTCATCTCCATCAGCTATCACAGCTTTCACTTCTCCATCAACCTAAAATTTAAAAAAAACACATTTAGATTAGTTTAAAAATTGAAAAACCACAAGTCTGCTTAAGGTCTACATCTGACATAGGAGTTTACTTCATTTCTACTTTTTATATATATTTTTCTCTCGTTTCTTTTATTTGTTTCAGTCATTATAACTTTAATATAAGGGGCTAAACAACTAACGTTAAACTTACCTCATTCGGGTCCTTTTCACTGCCGTCCAGCGGCGTTTTGCTAGATGAACGGCGCAATGACTTTGTCCTCTCCTTTTCTTCCTCTTTCTCTTTGTCAATCTCCGTCAAGGCATCGGCATCGGCCAAGTTGTCCACAGCGATAGCCAAGAAGACGTTCAGCAGGATGTCTGTCATTTGCTTAAGGACATAATACTGAATGCTCTCTATAAATGAAGCTTTACCAGTCAAATGGAAGAGCCTATATTAAAGGTACATATCCTGATAATATAACTTGAAATATTACTATACCTTACGGGCCATACATGTCCAGTATACGAGGAGCTATAACGTGGCACTAGATCGTATTTAGTATCCAGGCAAATTAGTCGACCTTTTTGCCCAATGTGAGCATTTTAAGCATTCAATTAGACCCCTTCCAGAAGAGAGTGTATGAGTATGTAATCTAGAGCTACACTTTACATTATGTATACATGATGGTGGTTTCTTTGACAAGTTTGTCAGCAAGGATACAGTTACCACATATGAAGAGCACGACATAGTAGATGCACACTATCACACCAAAGGAACTGACTCCACCGTATGCCTCAATGCCATTGTACATGACCTCGTTCCAATCTTCACCGGTAAGGATCTGCAAGTGTCAAATACGCCATGCTACACACCCCAATCCGTCAGCAGATGACATTTGTCACACATTGACTCAATGACTTGCGTATCCACCCGAAACCGAAATCTTTATTTTACTCCTACAGAAATCTTTTTTTAAAACTAGGACAGAGTACATGGTGTAACTTATAAAGCCTATTATAACGTATGTAGCTACAGACTCTGCTAAATAGTCATGACTATTAGAGCACAATGACTATTCAAGGGAAGCGTGTTGCTTAAGATGCTCTAAGGCATTATAGATGCTGTCATTAAAGGGTTAAAACGTCAAGGACTTACTTGAAAGACAGTGAGTAACGACTGCCAGAAGGTGTCAAAGTTACTGCGCGGCTTGTCTTCTGTGTTAGTGAAGTTGAATTTACCACCGAACAGTTGCATGCCCAACAAGGCAAAGATAATGATGAACAGGAACAGAAGCAGCAGCAAACTGACGATGGATCTCATCGAGTTTAACAGCGACGCCACCAAATTTCTCAGTGCAGACCAGTACCTGAAATGTAGGAGAGCGACGAGGGTTAGTTTTATTGGAATTGCTCTCTTATTGTGAAGCTGTATGAACAGCCATACCCCCGGTAGTTAAACGGAAACAGGCACATTACGACACATTGTCTTCTGGTAAAATATGAGCTATAGGAAACATAATATTCCTTCTTCACTCATACTCTAATCATATTTCCGTCTGCGAAAATTAAATGTAATCAGTTACCCCAGTGAGAAGCATCCTTTCTGCATAACTGCTGAGAGGTATGTAAAGTGGCTCAGATCATTCTCCACAGCAAGGTAAATTCCTAATACTTTTCATTGATCTAATTCCATCTACCAGAGGTACTGATATACAACCAATCCCAAAACATAACAAATCAAAACATCACTGCCCTATTCGCTCACCACCCCTCAGTACCTACGTTCTGATGATGCAGATTATGCACCAGTCCTGTGATCTAACAATACCTAATTCCAGTAAAGTAACTAAGGTAGGAGCTACCCCTTATTTTGGAAATAAATAAAGTAACATTCCCTCACCGTGTGAACTTGAACACTCGCAACAGGCGGGCACAACGCAGCACGCTCACTCCGAGAGGTGGCATCAAGCCCGATTTGGTGAAGACCGCCTCCACAATACTACACACGACCACAAACGAATCGAATCGGTTGAACAGAGACACAAAGTAACCTTGGAAGCCTAAGCTGTACATTTTTACAAGCATCTCCAGGGCGAATAATACTATGAAGAACATGTTGGCGATATCTGTAAGAAGAAAGGCAATCAAAGTTGTAATATGATGATAAATGCATACATCTAAACGTGTTTATTTGCACTGCTTTTACTTTCTTTAGCATCTTTGTGGTTCACAAGCAATGTACAATTACTCACATACGGAGTGATATTTTCTTTATTGCTTATTCATTCATATAAGGCTGCTTTAAGATCCAATGTAATATTATAAGAACTCACCTTGGAACTTGTCCAACCATTCTGGTTGGTTATAATGCTCAGAGGTAAGAACACACGTGTTTAAAAACACCATGATGATCACAAGCCAATAGAATGCTTGAGATTTGACGGCTTGTCGACACGATTTCCGACACCGACGATTCCACTTCATCAGTCGTCGTCTGAAACGAATGAAATGTGACCGTGTTAATCTTTTGTCATAGATTCTATTAAGACCATTTGCAATAGTGTTAGGATGATACAGAAGTATTTGTATATTTGACTCTTTCGAGAGAATGTTTCTAAAGCCGGTTAAATCTGATCCTTGGAGATTATAATCTTTACAAGAGGAACTGATCTTAAATAGGTTATTGTATTGTATTTTTATTTGGTAAATATATGTCAAATTGTATAATAGAGGACACATTGCATGTCATTTGTAAATGTCAACAATATTTATATACAGGTACATATATAGAAAGAGGATAGTTATATATTGGTGGTACAGTGACGAGTAGCGTCCACAAACGCGTCAGGTGCATTAATACCTGATTGCGACGAAGATAACATATATTTACATAATTTTGTTTTTGTCATGAATAGTAAGAACACATATAATATCAAGTGTTAAACACTTTTGAAAGAAACCATTAAATTTCCACAGACTGTGCAACATGCTATTTAAACATAAATTGTGTAAAGATATCAAAGATTATGACTATAATCTATCACATGATTTGATCCATCCATGCTGTTAGCAATTAACCATCAATTAAGAAACGATCTGTACCCTAAGTTAATCAATTTGAAAGGTATCAATGTAAACTGATATGGTAATCGTATATCTATGCCAGTCCCTAGCATTTCCAAAATAATGTATACATACAATTGATAAATAGGTCACTCCATCAAGGCAACCATATAATGGCGTAGCCCAAGACCCCCATATGGTGCACAATAGCCGTGCAACAATATAGCCTTTTTAATTTGAGACCCATACATATTCAGTAAAGCACAATATAGACTAGCAATATTGAGAAACGTGTTCTTGTTGCCAAAAGAAGTGAATCATCCATGCTTTGCTGCAATAAAAGGTTTTCTGCCGCTCTTTGTATGTGCATGAATTATGGTGTGACTGTTTTCTCTTACATTAAACGATAATTTGTCCTAACAGGCTGTGTTGACAATACAAATGTTTAGAGTAAAGAAGACGCATGTGCAGGAGGAGGGAGAGGAGGGACCAGCTGTGATGCTACTCCATGTGTTACTGGAGGTTGTAACCTCAGTCACCAGGAGTCACGTCATAGCTGTGTGTGCTGAGTTACTGGAGGAGCAGACTACAGGAGGACAAGTCGAAGGGGTAGAGGCAAGTGGAGAAGAAAAAGGTGAATAGACACAGTATGAAGTGGAAACAACAGGCAGCTAATTCTGTGACCATAACCATAATGACAACATCAGCGCTAATATTACATTAAAGAATTGAACTAAAGAACACCAGGGGAAAAAATCAAAATCAATAAGTGTCATCATATATAAGACTCCTAGCTTGCAATTAAAAGTGTTGACTACGTTTGTAACAAGAGGAAAACGATGCGGGCTGCGCTGGTTGTCGTCTAAACTATTGTGTGTTTGTATTCTAACATATAAAGCCTCTAAGACTACACATGGAAAGTTGATGCAAGGTGCTGCGAGTGCCGCCCCAACCGGTGCTCCCCGCAGCACCCAGTGCCGCACGTACCTAGTTTCTAGTGATAACCCACAGATTGAGCTTTGGTGAGGAAAACAAAAGACAAGGTCATCACGGCACAGCAAGGGCGCCACGTCCATTGTGACGCACCATCAATTGTTATGATATAGGTATAAAAAATATGACAACCGTGAGAGAACACGTGCAACACGTGCTTTAATATCTCCGTATTGTACCAGAGTATGAAAAGCTGTATATATATGGAGATATGAATATATGTATATATATAAAGAGAGAAAACCAAAGGTTATGTTGGTGTAAATTGAAAACTCAAAGATGAAGTAGTTATGCGCCTCGTGGATTTATCACCGGCACATAATCACTATTGGTTACAAGTAAAGAGTCTAGAAATGGATGGATATAGGATGGATAATGTATGTAAGTACACATATAGTATATTGATTATTAGATGCTATAATTTCGTATTTGCCATGCATTAAGCATACAGTTGTATTAGTTTCTTTAAGGTTTTAAATAGCATGTGGTTGTATATACTATAACATAGCAAGTAGAGAGAAAACCGCGATTTTTAAAAGCTAAATCATTCATGGAGAATATATACAGGAATGCTTTTCTTTTTATATATTGAGGTATTTAGTGGCAAACACATTGCAGCGTTGCAGGAAGCAGTATATCCAGTATATCGTCAAACGTCATACGCATAAAGGGGAAGTTTGTACGAAAATGTATACACATTATATGAAACTGTTGAACAGTCATATTTTACTGGTATAAGATACAAAACGCGTATGTTCAGTGAACAACTGATAATGTCACTTATATTTAATATGGACATGGTGAGTGTGATTTGATGATGGGTTTAAATCTTGTTTTGTGAATTTCAACGTGAAAGGTATCGTCATGCTTTCATAATATAGCATAGGGACAAAAGTAGTGCTGTTGATGTATGATTGAAAGAATCAATAGAATTATTATAAGATAAGTTCAGTAACTGGTCTAAATGATCAATTTAAAGAAAACTATGATTGATACATTACTATATCCCAGGAGTTAAAATATCGATATACATCTAATGAATACCATTGTTATCCGAAACTTCAGAATTTGGCTTTCAATGAACTTTCTAAATCCGGGCGGTCTTTGATCTTTGAGTAGTTTAGAATGGTTAGCTAAACACCTTATCATCACAGCAGTACTTTATATGCTTGGAGGTATTCTCCATGCAGGCGGTGGAGCCACCTGGCGATGTATACTTGCACTAATTGCTGAGGTTATAACAACAAGAAATACTCACTTCTTTTTGTGCCACCAACTCAACTGAACTATTTCGCCGCTGCCCAACTCCTCTGTCTTCTCAGAAGAATCTGTTTCGCTCATGGGTTTATCTGCAAGGAATAACATGTTGCTGGCCTGTTATAATACGCCGTTACAGTTATTAATTATGTACTCGATAAAGTCCTCCTTTAGTAGTAAGTGGAAGCATATAGGATAACAAACTGAAAAGTATTAGGAGCGATGCAATGCCTTAAAACCATGCAATATAAAGGAAGCCTCTTTGGCGATACGTATAGTTCTGGTTTGTTATACAAAAGAAGGTGAAATCGTTTGTGGTGTAGCTTGTATATGGCGACGATGGGACAGAGTTATCCATACAATGGGTGATAATCTTCAATGATGGAGGGAGAAGAGACATGCAATAGTAGAAACTTTAGGCGATTAAAATAAAGATTGTCCCTCTTGGCATCCAGTGCTACCAATGTAATCTCAGATGATTAGGGAGAAATTATCATCGGCAACCATATTGGTGACGCCAAAGGTTCTGAGGGAACAACATTCTAATCTACATTAGTGTTATCTTTTAGTCCTTAAAAATAATTCCGTACATGATATACCCTTAAAAGTAGTTTTAGTAATATTGTTATTGTTTTTGTAAGTACCCTATAATATATATTTCGCTATATATGTGAGAACCTGATGGTGACAAAAATGTTAATTCATTTTTTGGATGTAGATTAAAAAAGGACATATCAAAATCTAAAATGTTACTCATTTTCAAGACAAAAACCATCATGCGAATTATCAATGGTGGTTTAGGTAGATATAAACGACACGTTCGTAATGGCACTCACTGGATGACAGACAGGGGAGGCAGAGACCTGAATATATACATGTGGGAGACGGCAGAACATTATTAGTCTTTGGGCGTCATCTAGGTAGTTAAAGAAAGGAGTTGATGGTGCGCGAGGCAAGCTATCAAGTTCAGAAAATATGATCTATATACGTTCTATTGAAAAACCAACAGGCAGTGTATGGCTGGTTCGAGAATATATGGCAGCATGCAAAGTGAAGGGTACTTCATTCTAATGATAAAAGTATACATCTATATCCTAATTCTCGTCAAAACCACTGTTCTTATCATTATCAACATATATAGTCAGTAGAATTGTATCATAGTGTTGAGGTGTGAAATAGCAATGAGGTGAGAAGAGAGAGGGAATCTTGAGGGTTGCTCAGAATTGGCATATTTTGTATTTACTATTGCACTGTAGATGTACAAGAAGAAGTGGAGAGAAACACCTGCTGCATGGGGGTACTTTAGTACAGGACAGTACAATTACAATGGATTCAATGTTTTGATAGTGCTAAAACATAGAATCCATGATGTTCATCATTTGGCTATGTGACAGGATGAGTCAGCGTCCATGGTATATCTGAACAATAGAGCACTGAGCCCACGAAATCACACAGCTATGGAAACGTAAAGAATTTATATTAGTACAACTAAGCACTCTATATAGTAACCTAGTTCACAGAACAAAGCACTATGCAGATTCTAAATATACTTATTCTTAAAATATATTTGATATGGAAAGGACAGAATCAACTGTTCTGAATCGTCCAATTCAACACTTACTTTCTATATCAATGCAAGTATTATTCTAAAAAGTGTTAGTAATTAATGCTATAGGTATATGCTGTGCTCTGGGACGTTCTGTAAACTATGTTAGACATTCAGTCAAGTAGAAATTATGCTATATCATTACGAACTTGAAAAAGCAGACCTATAAACCCATACTTGTCCCCCACGACTCAAAATGTCATGCGAACCGTCACACGATGACAAAATATGGCAAAATACAAAATGGCGAAAATGTTACAATACTCTTAAGCTCTGAAGACAAGAACGGAACAAAAACGTTTATTTCAGCCATATCAAGATAGGCAAATAATTATGATCACAAAAACAAAATCTATATGTGAGCTACATGAACGCTTTTGCATAATATTTTGATATCGTGTAATACAGGTATAAGGGCAATAAATAACAGATTTCCGTTTCCTAGTTTACGGTGTCCCTTTTCGAATTCCATATCAAACTCTATTTGAGATACAAAAATATTTGGAAAAGTATAGCAACAATACTCATGGTAATATAGAACCCGCCACGACATTTAGTCAGACTCAAGAAAGGATGAGAGAATTATTTGTACACATCACTACTGACACATAGATAACGACGAATAGTAGCCCCATAGAAATTCCTGCCAAAGGGCACCCCCCCCCCTTTAGGTTGTGCTAGTTAGAACAGCAACACTGTTTTTGAGTCTAAAAAAGAGCTGCGTTGCTCTATCGTTAAAATTAAAACCCCTATGATAGAAAGTTCATACTATTTCAAGAGTATCCTTCCCACCTCTCTCTATATATTCAATCTAACTTCTTTTGTCATCTTTCATTTTCTGTGTACAACTTTTTTTCCATGCCGGGCAGCCATTAATAATTCGGGACATTAATAAAGACAACCAAGGTAAGTTATTATTATGAGTGCAAATGATGTAGGTATGGAGAGAGAGAATGAGAAAGAAAGAAGAAGAAACCTACGGTTTGGTGTTGCGCCACTTTTCTTTTCTGAAAGCAGGAAAACGACGGTCTGGGTGAGCAAAATACAAAATTGGTACCCTTGGAAGCTACCTTAGTTCAGCGTAGCGAGAGTGTAGTACATTGCCATGACTTTGTATGGGCAGGGGGTCCAAAGCACCAGGGGGAAGCTGACAAGTACAGTGCTATCAAACTATAGAGGCACAGATGAGTGAACCTTGGCATGTAGGCGGGTGTAGTAGGGTTGGCGAACCCTCCTCCTCTCCTGCTGTTTGGTTTTGTTGGAAGGCACATTCACAGTTATAACAGTTTCCTTCCAATGGAGATATCCAGTCAACACATTCACGTCCGTGACTATGTTCCAAGGACTCAGGTAAATTCATATCAACTTTAGACTAAATGGTTAAAGTCCACCGTCCCTACCAATGCCATATCATATAGTGACCCCAGCGTTACAAAAGCATACTTTGTTAATCACCCTATTTTCTTCTTGATTACTAGAGGCAGTACCTAATGTATATAACACAATATTGCCACCCAAAACTGATTTCCTTGTTACATAATATATACCCGGTAGTAAAAAGCTTCCAAATTATGGTACATTTAGAATTGACGTAAACTATCCACAGAATTGTGCCCACGATTTATCAGTATGAAAGGAGTGTCTCCTGTGACTTGATCCGGTATCTCTATTGTTTCCCATGTCTAATTAAGCTATAAAAACTAACACTCCAAGCTGGCCCTTCTCCACCCACCACCAACCCTCCTAAACTGACACTTATTACACGTTCTCGTCTGCATGGATGGCATGATAAGTATACATTGCTATTCATTGTGACTACATGAACAGCACAGGGTTAGTGCTTAATTATACTTACGCTTTTTTGGCGTTTCTCCTTCCTCTTCCCCTCCTTCTCCTCCCTCTGGCTCAATGTCCTCTGCGAAAATGGAAGATGAAGAGTACATTATATTAATAATTCAATAAATCGAACATGAATAAAACACTTTAACGGATAAGATGCCATTAATATATCATTAATCAAAATCTGATGAGGCTTTACGCGATGCTTTAAATAAGTGGTAGCTTTGATCTTGACTGACATAATCCAAATGCGATGTCTTAACAGCAATAGCTGCCTTACCTGCTTGCGTTATCCAATCTAAATAGCCTCGTAAGTCCTCTTCTATTTGCTGCTTTTCTCTCAATTTCTGAAAGTCCCCCCGCGCTTTGGCTTTTTCTCTCTCTTTAGAAAATTCTCTGGAATAGTATAAGGTTTGCGATTTTAAACAACTGAAACCATGTTACATATCATGGAGCTAAAGAACACATAAATTCATTTATTCAAGTTTATCGAATCTGTATCATTGCATTAATCATGGCTAATGAATTGGATATTATGTACTTCAATTAAAGAGAAAGAAAATAGTGATCTACTCACCCACTAAGTACACCCAAAACTAGATTGAGTACAAAAAATGACCCTATGATGATTAAACTTATAAAATATATCCACGGCCAACTGTTGCCCTCGGCATCATTGACCTGAAGAAAATGAGAATGGAATTAACATTAGAATTGCTAGAAAATACCACTGTGATTTACATGATGTTACATACGTTTATTGGCATTAATTTTACAGGCACACACAACGCTCCTCGTTCCTACATACTAATTTTACAGTGGTCAAAACTGGCGTTTGCTTTCCTTGGGGTATTTTCTCGTACATGGTTTTATATATGTGGAGAAAGAAGTCGATCTATACATGATCGCGAAACTGTCGATCTATACATGATCTAAACATTTGTGAAAAGGAAAAACGTAGACGTCAGTCATTACTTGCACTCACATTATACATGACGTTTGTCCATCCCTCGAGAGTGATGCACTGGAACACAGTGAGCATGGCAAGACCAAAGTTGTCAAAGTTGGTGATGCCGTTGTTGGGGCCCACCCAGTACTTGCGGCACACTGTGCCTTCCGCGCACTGGAAGCCCTTGGCCCCACAGGGATGGGGGCGCTCTGAAGCAATGTCATCTGAAAAATGGTGGCATTGAAGAGATTATCCTATAATACTATCATTGGTTACCTTTTCTTTATCCCTTGAGTCAATTTAGAAGAGATGTCTAGAGCAATGACACTGATGTAGGCTTTAACAAAGACCACACACATCCCAATGTAATTTGGGCTATAGCATGCCACCGTTGATACAATGTATATCACCTGCAACTCAATTAGGTTAAAGTATACATTAGATAAACTAATCACATTATGATCTAACATATTCCAGAAGCCTATATAATGTATCTTTATGTTTCCAGTAGAGGATATCTGACTGGACCTCCCGATCACACTGTTTTTAATATAGGCCACTCAAAGTAGAGTTTCTCATCACGAATCTACGAAAAATAGTATGGAAAGGCTGTGTATGACCCTCCCTCCCACTTTATTTATCGTTGTCTGTGAAGGGTTCGTTATATTCATGGTGATTAATCCCAGTTTAGTAGTTAAGAGCTTAATCATGTGGGAACGTTGGTGAGTCACAGCTTACTGCATTACTCACACTAAAATATTTAAATTGATACCAAATATGGACATGAGAGATTTTTTTTAATATAATTTTTTAACAATACAAAAAACAGTTTCTGCCGCAGGTGGTGATGAGAAACACTATTTTCTTTGTGAATGGCCTAACTGGACTATATATATGATGTTAGTAGACTTAATACCAGCTAATTGGTTTACCTATTACTATGGAACTGTATTGATTTCACTGTTACTAAAGAAATGTAGCTAGGTAACATAGATATAAAATGTACATTTTACTTACTTGTGGTATTGTGAAAACATGTCTCATGCATGCTACCTGAGAAGAGCTCCAAGCCAATGATGGCATAAATAATGATAACGAAGATGACTAGCAGTGCTATGTGCAGTAAAGGCACCATCGCTCTCAGAATGGAATTCAAAACTACTTGTAAACCTGCAATGAGAGATAATCAAGCATTAGACTTTTTATAATATACAATATTTATTCACAATATTTTAATCCTAAAACGG
Organism: Harmothoe impar; assembly: GCA_947462335.1. Lineage (NCBI taxonomy): Eukaryota > Metazoa > Annelida > Polychaeta > Phyllodocida > Polynoidae > Harmothoe > Harmothoe impar. The sequence goes on from OX381704.1 coordinate 62,168,375, forward strand.
ACATAATTAATTTAACCTCAACACTAATGGATGATAGATGAGAAAAGCTGGCTCTGCAATGCACAGTTCTTGCAAGTAACTCATGGGTTAGCATGGTGCATCCATGCATCACTGGTGAGTTACTGACTGCTGTTGCATACATGCATCAAAGGCATAATGCAGTAAACGACCTTCCTTCCCTTTGAGGGCTAACTCTGAATGGACAGATAGCTCTAGTCAATCCGCTGACGAAGAAAATGGCAGGCGGCAGCATTACCATAAAGAAGCAGAGCGGTGGGACTATTGACAAATTACCTCCATTGTTTTGCCGTTCTGAGATTACGCCCAACTGAGGGATGCAGAACATTAAAGGTTCTGGGAATGGAGGGGAGGGGGGAATGAGGAGTGGGCACCGACCATAAGCCATCATTCCCTCCAGGGCAGTCCACACCCTACCCGGCCGCTCTCCTCCAGAGGGGAAGGGGTGGTCTCTGACATAGCCAATGCCGCCAGCCATGACGGGCTGCCTTTCCACCAAGACAACATTCAATTAATGGTGCCTTTTGTTGTGCGGCGTTATATTTTGCATGGCCTGGAGTAATCGATGTTCTGACGTAAGACGAGGGGCCGATACCATGGCTGGGGAAGGGGCTCTTTAGTCGGATTGGAAGAACCTTTAGGGGAAAAGGGACCTGCGGTACACGTGCACTTAGGCAGACAGAGAAGGGAATAGGTAGTTATGAAGCATTAGGCAAGAGAAGAGAGCAAGGTATAGGGATATTTCGGGGGTACAACATGGATAATGGTGGAGAAGGGGGGGGGGGTGAGAGTGAGAGAGAGCTGTGGAGAGACAGAGAGACACACAAACGGTCATAGGGAGAGAGAGAAACCAACACTTACAGAGAATGGGTATACAGCTAACAAGGCAAACATACAACAGGACAGGACAGGCATAGGGAGTGGGGATCAAGCTGGCCAGTGGCTATGGAGTGGGTTGGTGGGGAAGGCACTCCTACATTAGAGGCAATTCGTCCTTTCAGTACGGAGGGAGGTCTGGCTAGTGTCTGATGGTGCTCCTGTTTTACCGTCTACTCGGCAACCTCCCTGCTGAGCCAAAACTACCTGCCCCTGGATACTACTCCTCCAGTCCCTGGCTGGGAAGAGCGTTGCATTATATAAATGTACAGCTTCCACATGGGATATTGCTTTTGAATTTTGAGGTATGCTTACGGTAACTGTGTAGATTAGAATGTAACTACTATGGGACTAATGATTGATGATGGTTACTGTTAAATCCAAGCAGTAAGGAAAAGAGCAAATCAGGAATTTATTAAGGAGGATATAGTATTAGTAGCTCCGACATGTATACTTAATCCCATAGTGCCAAATGATAAGGAATCTCAATAACTTGTATTGGTTACCCATGCGTCCTTTGCCCACCCCCCTTCCCTCTCATATCAACACTGGTCAGTAATTCTACCAATGCACAGTCATTAATACCACGTCCCAACATTATTCAATTACAGTTTTTACTTTAAATTCACCCCCAATTACCGTCCATAGAGACTTTTTAAAACGAACAGAAAGAACAACTCTTCTCGTTTGTCAAAATCCTCAAGGCAAGCTGACCGCGGGGAGACGAGCAGGGGCTTGTTAAAAGACAACAACATAATAAGGTAACTCCTAATGCGACGTGGTTCCTTAATTTGGCCTAATGTGATTGGTGGGTGGGTGGGTGGGTGGTTGGGTGAGGGCGGAATGAATGAGGTGCTTTCATGATGCGTTAGGTGGCATGATAGTATCGTCGCTGGGTATATGAAGACTGAGTTACAAAAGACACTGATCGAATCAAGTCCCTGGCCACGGGATCGTCTGGAGTGCATCACTAGATACCTTCAAATCCTGCCTCACCCCCTCTGATACTGCTAACCCAATAACTCCTATACATAAGTCAGATAGATCCTATTGTTTTGGTATAGTAGGCCTAGTAGCAGGACTCAGAATCTAAGGTACATGTAGTACCATACTCGTCATATTGAATTCTTTCCATTCATTTCTCTGTGCATCCATGCATGCCCAGGGAAATATAGAGCATAAAATTAATCAACACTTAAACAGGCATAATTATTGTTCAAAACATATAAATTGTTGGCGGATAGTGTCATTTCGTGTTCAGATTAACCTTGATTACTCAGATTCACTTACTTGGAACTCCCGATACTAAACGCAAAGGCCTAAGTACACGGAACGCTCGAAGGGCTTTGACATCGAAGCCTTTCTGGTCCAGGGAAGATAAGATTGTACTTATTAAACTGAAAAAGAGAAAGAGAAATTCCATTAGTCAGATCTCCCCACCACATAGTATAGGCACACAAGGGAGAAGAAATATGAATTGTCCATGGGCTATAGTTATCATTGTGAGTTATGTGAGTATAAGCTTTAGATAGGTTAGCAGAGACGGCTGCTTTGCGTTGTGACAATTCAAGAATAGAAAGCATCTACAGTTAGGGGCAAAACCAATCTTTAAAGCTACTTTCATATTAGTCTCTACATGGGTTCCCTAAATGCCAGTAGCCCGTGGTCGTACGCAAAGTAATGTTAACCAAACCTTTAGTGGGGGGTTCCTTCTCCCAAATCCCACACACCACTGAGGAAGTGGGGGTAGAACACCATCGGATTTCTATTGTTTTCTCTTTGTTAAATACCTACACATATGCAAAGATGAGGTGCTAAAACTATAAAATGGTTACTGCAACTTGTCCTATAGTAAATAACATAAAGGTGTGCAGGGGTATACTACCAAGACTGAGGCAGCAGAACAAACAGTGAGTGTGGGGGGACTCTATCATGTTGACATTATTACGTGATGTTAGACAAAGACTTAAGTACCATGGCCACTACAACACATCACTGTATCTTCTCTCTGAAACCAATGCTCTGCTCTACATGATAACTCAAACAGCTACGCATGGTTTATACCCTAATAGAGCAATCACACACGAGACCTACACACTGCACCCCCCCCCCCCCCCCCCCCCCGCCGTGAGCAGCTCAGGCACATGACCCGAGACACGTGACCCGAGGCACATGACCTAAGACACAAGTCCCATCACCTCAGACATGTGTTCTGGGAACGCCGAGCCCTTGACCAAGAGTGTTCTCAAGACTCGTTAACACAAGCTGGTGATGTCTCAGTATCGGAGTCCTTACCAATTTCCAAAGCAAGTGTCCATGCCTCTTTATTTTGAACTCTCCATCAAAGCAAAACCGAACCAGGTGCATGGGATGTACGACACATGCACAGAACATTGGCGCGACACCATTTCCACTTTATAGTTGTGTTCCAAAACCGAGGGCGGTCATGTCAGAGACACGATGTGCATGGAGAAATCATAATCTTATCAGGGAAAGACTCACTCAGATTTTACACCTAGGTTATATATAGATATCTTCAGACTCAACTACACTTAACGCTAGTCTAGAACAAAGGACAAAAAGGTTTACACCCTTCATATTGAGGTAGTAGGAGTAGGTAATATACAATATGAAACCTGCAACAATCATGCCTGCATTGTCGTCAAACAATGACATGGATATCATATGTAATATATACAGATAGACATAGAGAGGTTGGAGTCTTACCCAGTGTTAATGCTGCAAGCACAGAATGATATACAAAACTAGGATTAGGCTAAGACGGAGGCTTGAGGGCTACTGTCACCTCAACAACTCGGCGTGGGGGTATTAAGGACTCTTTTGTGAAGCAATAAAAACCAGTGCAGCAGCTCCGTGACTAGTTCACCAGTCGGGTTGTTTTATAAGAAATGTTTCTTAAGACTTATATTAGTCGGGACAACACCCGAGTTAGTCTGCCTTAATGTTAGTAGCCTACGTTAACTTTATTGTATGTGTATGCGTGTGTTATACACTTAGTTTCATGTTAGGCCTTAGCTTTATAGGTGTATCATAAGAGGTGATAGTGAAAGATCTGCATGTGTTCAGGTATATTTGCTTCCACGTATATGGCTATATCTTTTCTGTATCATCCTTCCTATATAATGTGTTTTGTTTCAGGATTTAAAAGCAATGAATTTGGTATATTGTTGTTTGCAGTGTAAGTGATGCTATATATGTAAATGTATGCCCATACGTACAATTAATTGTTATAACAGTCGAAGGTGAATATACTAATGATATCTTAAGGTAGGTAGTATTTCGTGTATAGCTTGGAATACCATTGGTACACATGCTATACATGTGAACCATATTATCATTGTACTTGGCCTACAGTATCTATTTAGGAGGGCCATCAATATCCCATTAAACTAATCTAGACTAGGCATTTTACATACCCAACTGAATTGTAAAATGGAAAGTAGGAATCCTCCAAAGCTAAAACGCTAATTGATTATTTCAACAAATATCACTGACCGGAATCACGCACTACGATCGGGTATGTAATAAAAGGAAGGCTCCAAAACTATTTTGTTTACTTATCAAAGAAAACGTTACTGCTTTAAGGTCCTAACAACCCTGAACCACAAGGGAATTAACTACAATAGCATTTCATTTGCTAAAGTGGTTCTGAGGTGTAAGAAGTGAACCAGATACAATACCATTTTAAGATAACATCTATAATATACATTATTGGGAAATCGTTAGACATCAAAATCTTATAGCCAGGGTTATGATGACCGTATCACATAATGTTTACACGGCAAAATACATAGACTCTATGTCCTTGATCATACTAAGTACATTATATATATGATAATGTTAATATTAGATAATGTTAGAGTTTGTTAGGTTCCGACCAGTGAACTTTGCACACCACACTCTATGTGAGTATCTCATGAGACCGTACTCTACATTTTTAACCTAATCACCCAGTGCCCACACGCAATTTTGCTGAGACGATTGAGATTGAGAGTATTTAAATGCTTTTGTGTCACAGACACGGTCCCTGTAATTTCGGAAATTTTCCCGTTTAGGTTTACTAGTGCACACGGATTGGGTTGTCTGGAAATGGGTGAATATATCTCAAGGTCGCGCTGCATATTCCTTTAGACAACTGCGATCGAAAATACAAGATCCTTGTACAAAATGTAGTTGGGGTGGGGGCAACCGAATATTTGATTATTTTTTAGTGGTTATCGTTATAAGTATTGGACACCAAATTCATGAACCTGAGAGCTTTAGGTTACCAATCACCAACTGTTCTGGGAGCACACATTAAGGTGTGGGGTGTAATCTCCTTCAGTAGGAGTAACAATGTCTATAATGCAATCTCTGTTGGTGTCCTAATATTACAAAGTCCCTCTGGTTAATGCTGGGGGATGGGCAAGTCCTGACAGTGACAATATTCTTCAATACATGTGTGTGGAATGTGTAGCATCTTTGTTTCAACTACAGTTTGTATTTATGTATATATACTGACGAAAGGGTAGACCTCTCGTATTTCTATATTCAAAATCTTTCATCAACAACCACACACACATATTCATGTTAATGTTGAGTATATTGAGTTTTGACATATTGGGAACAGTATATTCATATGAAATAACTGTACAAATTAGTTTATCGCCAGCATATATACAGGCAGACTATAGGGCGACGCGGTGTTCAGGTCCCTCTCCTTTTTCATATTTACAACTCAAACAGGTCAATGTATTCAATGGAATGGAATTCAAATGATCCCGCATGGCTTCTCATAGATCATTATGAATCACTAACGTACCAGTTAGCCAACCATCTCTTTCCAATATATGCCATTAGTACACTGGAGCGACTCACTAGTGCCAGACATGAACCTGTAAACTAAACCTGTATAGATTCATGACAAAATGGACCCATTTATGTTAAAAGGCTCCCATTTAAATCTATAATAACGACACGTGTAAAACAGATCTACTCCATAGCTAGTTTATCCGGTCTGACACCAAGTTGTATTATAACATTCTTTTCACTTTGATAATTGCTAAAGAATAATCATTCATTAATCTAATGGTTATGACGATCACCAATATGTATATATATATATATAGCATAAGAACACAAAAAGTTAGTCGTTGGTGTATGCTTTGAGCTTGAAGAGCACACATCATGGCCTCCACCACAAACCTTGGCATCATATGTTGCCATGGCGACTGGTGTGAGTTGCCAAGACACCTGTCATAAGCCACTCTCACCCACCCAGAAGGAGAGCTAGGCCGACACCGCCTGTGGCTGCCACTGTCCTGAGACTAGAGTATACTGCTCCAGTATCTTTGTAGACTTTTTACTCCTAACCCTCTCCCCCTGAAGAGACTCACTGCAGCTCAAGGTTATCTTACCCGGTGGATACAAATAGACCCTACACTATTATAGGGGACTATGCCGCAAGCCATACTCCCCCCTCTGGTACTAGTATGTATACACGACCGATAGTTATGGCTAGTATGCTACGTATATACTGCAGATAATACTCGCAAGAATTAATAATTTTCAATGAGCCGTATCACACAGTATGCTGTATGTATACTTTGTTCTGAGTGGTACAAATTGGAGCCTCGAGCTGGCACATCGTTTGTAAGGTATGAGAGCTGTGTTGGCTACAACAATAAATAATGTGGTAGATGGGTGGGGACATGTGTGTGGAGAGATAGCTCCTCCGTGTTGTTTGACTCCTTTGCTCAATGCTATTCTTTAGTTTTCTTCTTTTGTACTAAGTATGCTGGGGTTTTGTTAGATATCTGAACTGTTGGAGAAAGGTAAGGGGACTATGTCTGCAGTCCATGCAGGTATACCCTGTGCATACAATATTTATATACAGTATATGTAATATATATTTGTTTTTAACACCCATACTATTATCATCCTGTGTGTCCTTTCCTTACAGCATATAATGAGTGTCCCTATGGTAACAATTGGTATACTAAGAGTTTCAAATATGATGTTACAAAATGTCTAGAACCCCGTCGCCTGATGCGAGTGTATGTAGTGACAAAGTCATCAAGCAAATTTCAAGTCTTTGTGAAGACTTGGTGAATGACATCTAATGTGGACTAAACAGCACGGGTTAATAGGAATGGATAAAACAGATCAAAATTGAAAGACATTGATACAGTTATTGCAATTGCTTGTTGCCTTTTGAAGCAGTGCAATTGGAATGATGTCCAATATATAATGCGGTTATCAAGAAAGTGTACAAACAGGTATGAGCACACAAAATAGAATACATTTTACCTCTAAGGGGCAAAGCTAAATTCTTCTTAAAGCTATCTAATGTTATGATTTTCTCCTAGCATAGAGCCTATAACTAGTATTACATTGTAACTATAAAGACTTGTAGAATTAACATGATAGGTGCATAACTTATGCACTACGAATTTTATCAAGGTCTATCGTTTTCCTGGGAATATACTAATTCAATGCCAGGGCTCAGAAAACGGATAGCCGAGACAGCTAATGTGTTTTGTGGTATTAAACCAAAAATATAAGATGATAACTATTTCAAAAGTTAAGACACCGATTCCGCTTCCTTTCATCATCTTCTATTCAATAAAATGGTTTAATGTTATTTCTAATACAATAGTATCAGCAATAGGTGTGGGGTTCTTCATGATTTAAAACATATAAACCACAGCTGTCTCGAGCACTTCATCCTCTTTAGTGTCCCTCTAAATGCAGTAAGATTAAATGGGAAAACTTACCCTATGGCTACAATTACAAAATCTAGCATATTCCATCCGTTTCGTAAGTAAGCACCGGGATGTAGTAGGAAACCGTAGGCTAGTATCTTCATAAACGCCTCTATCGTGAAGATGACGAGGAACACATATTCCACGTTTTCCTGCAAGCAATGAAACAGAAAAAAATGTTAACTTTCATAAATTAACGACAACAACTATTGCAGTCACAAAGAGTATATACTAATAGGTAAATTGAATACGCAGCATGATAGGATAGGGGATCCGATGGTCACAGCTGAATGACTGTACACAGTTACTATAATAATACTAGTGGAACAGGTTCAATCATAACATGTTACATTTATACAAGTCATAATATTATACATATTCATTTTCTGTATACATAGAACTTTAGATGTGAGTTCAATATGATGGTCACATCGTTGGGGTCAATAGAAATACCTAAATGGTGTAGGATTATACTTTTTCAGAAGCATGGCAGTTCGGCCAACGTACGGTTCTGCTCGTCTCTTATCTAGGACATGATTACAGATAATAGAAGTTGACACTGGAGCTGGCCAATTACAAGACGAGCCTAATGGCTCTGGGAGCGGACCCTGAATGGATCCCTCCTATGCCCTAATTACATAATGTAAGATCCACCCCTATGGTAGATACTGAAGGCTCTGGGAATGTAGCACCTGCTCCTAAGGCTACCTTAAGGGACAGCCTCCACCCTCCTACCATCCCTTAATAGTATAGGCATGCCTACCCAGGGACAATTTATGACACTCAGGCAGTAGCATTTTAGGGTGTTTTCAGATCCATCAGCAAAGGACCATACACGAGGCAGACTATGGTATGCTGTGGGGACGGCCCCGTCAAGCCTGTCATTGGCATTTGCTGATGGACGTGCCCCTCAAATAGGATGACGTCAAATGGAGCGATACGGAGCAGTTGCCGAGCTGACAGTGAGCAAAATATTGTGTAAGATTACGTGAGCAGCAGAACAACTGCAGCCAATTCCCATGGAGGCTGAAGATGTTACGAGTCGCCCCCTTCCCACCCATACATAGCTAACATGACAGTGTTATCAGAGCCCACAATACAGCCAACTACTGACGACCATGCCCTCCCAACAAGCCCCACCAACGCCCTCTGGATGCGCTCTTGAGCCAAAGCCTTCATTACTCTACGGTCCATCGGCCTCTTGTTTAGACTCCAAAGAAGGCATTGTTACCTCCAGCGCCCACTGAGTATTGATCTTCAGGCACCTTTTTTTAATATTTCTACACAGTGCTGATGCTGTGTGTGTGCCTTCTAAAGCCATATAGAGAAGGCGAAGAAGGGTCATAATTGTCTCTGCATTAGCAATGGTTAAGACAAAGGAAATGGCAGACTTTGCTGTGAGCTGTTCATCGCGGCAGCTACAGAGAATGAGCAGCATCTAACACGGTCTCAATATTCGGTTCATTCCCCTACTCACAGTTTCGTTGCTACTGTGCCGACTGACACAGGCGGGGGAGGAAATCAGCTGTAAACTGTATGCCACGAAATGGAGAAAGACTGCGAATCCAGGAAGGGTATTTAACAGAGAGAACGGCGGGGTATATATAGGAGGGGGATAAACCGTAGGGTATGGACCAAGGGGATAATGGGGTGACAAAAGATGGGGTAAACTATGGGTATGATGCAACGAGAAAAGGGTGATAAATGAGGTGTGTACAGAACAGGGCATTACACCGCGGATTAAGAGCGGATTAAGCGGTAGGGCATCAGACGCATGGATGAGGTTTAGACCTGGACGAGAGGAGTAAAATTTAAAGCATGGATGGATAGAGGACTGGGCTAGGCGGACAATAACCGAGGGAGCTGAGGAATAGGACATGGAGCAATGAGAACATACTAGTCACTGTCAGGGGCGTGGCAACCGGGGGGGACGGGGGGACATGTCCCCCCCCCCCCCCCACTTTTGTCCAACCCCAAAAAAGGTCACGCCAAAAAGGTCAAGTAAAAAGGGCCAAAAAGGGTCAAAATACCCCTCAGTCCCCCCCTACTTTGAAACTGCTTGCCACGCCCCTGCCTCAGAATAGTAAACAGTAGAGGACAGACAGAGCGAGGTGAGGTTGGTGGATGGGGTGGGGCAGTAAAGGATAAGGCCCTGATAGGGACCAACGAGCAAATACCAAGCCACATGTTGGTGCTATTTTCTTTCCACTTCCTAAGGTAACCCACGGCTGACCGGTAACGGCGGGGGGGGGGGGGGGGAGCTATTCTAGGAGGGTGGAGAGGGGTGGACTGCTCAGAATGGGTACAGCCTATACCCTCCTGCTGTTCAGTACCAATATGGGACGTGAGTAGCTCGCAGCGTGGCAGGAGAAGCTCAAATTGCCAGTCAAATCAAGCCAGAACGACGTCTAAGTGTGCAGACGACACTGGTTACAATTGGATTTCCTAGCGGCAGGCTCTGGCCAGGGAAGAGGGTACTTTAGGCTGTCAGTCGGCGAGGCGCGCTCCTGCCGCCGCCAACATCCGTGCGTTGCAGGCGAGACAAGCAAGTGACCGCTAACGCCGCCTATCGACTTGGTAACGTACTATTGACGCCCGCTCTTCGCGGCGCCCCGTTTGAAGGCTGGGTTAGGGTGTGGGTTGAAGGGGGAAGGCATAGGGACGCAGGGGGCTTGTGGCTCTTATAGCCAACGTAAACTGACACCTCAAGTTAACAAGGAGGTGGCCCTCTACTGTGGCTACCGCCCCTTACTAGCTGTAGGACAAGAGCGGGCGGACGAAGGGTCTTCTGCTTTTTTTCTTTCTTGAAATGGATGAAAAGAGAATGGCTTCTTTGGAAGGAGAATGGCTTCTCTCATTACACGGTTCTGCCAAAGACCCGTCTTTAATAATGTCCGTTAATATGTTCATGCATCCTGTATTTATTTCATATGGCTGTCCTTTTTGCTCTGAGTAGAATGCACTTGACTGGGAGTATAGAGCTTACGACAGGGTTTAATCTGTATTTCTATATTCACGCTATATTTTTATATATAATGTACCAGCGTCCACACGTTTACTCCCTTAGTATGGAGTGGAGGTATCCACACTTGGCACAGTGAGTTGTTCACAGCTCAGCTCATGAGCAGCTCATAGAAGGGGAGCTGTTTACAGAGCAGTTTGATGGACGAAGGACCGCTCGGAGACCAGGCCATATACATGTATTGTATTGTTCACAGAGAAACTGATGGAACAGGGTGCAATTCACAGAGCACCTCATGTGACCGTGTCCAGTTTAAAGAGCAGCTCCGGGGCCACAGGGCCCTTTGCCGACCTGCTCAGGTGGCTCAGTGAAGGAGAATGCTGAGTGTACTGTCACCAGCGGCTGAGGCCGGGGACACGGCCTTTTAAACAACCTACATCAACAGGCTCTAATGGAGCTGCCAGGCCGAGACGCTGCGGCCGCCAGAGTCAACACACCCGAGTAGTGAGGCCACCTAGCGCCCTGCACCCTCCTGACTATAGGATAGCAGGACGTGTATAATGGGGGTGGGGGGACATGGCTGACCAAAACCACCGGGGGAAATAACCCCTGTCTGGCCAGCTCCACCGGCATTGTTGTATTGCCGGATGTCCATAAAGGGCCATTGACACAGGAGCCTCTTCCGCACAGTGAAAGCAATGACTGCAATTGCTTTGCGGGGATTTCTTGTTTACTAGATGCTCGTGAAGGCCATTGCTGTGACTGAGCATGCTTCAAATATTATTTCTATCTGGTCCGATCAAAGGGACTCCCATAATGCTGGAACGTTCTGCTGACTTTGACCGGGGAGCTTTGACCAACTTGAATTTGTTCACCCGAGAATGAGGTTCATTTTACAGTACTACTCACACTCCGCCGTAGCCCATTTATGGCGAATACAGTAGGTCCTGACTCGGATACAACCAGATAGAACACATTGAAACATTTCCATAACCAGTAAATGGCATCAATTTCTTAATACATGTGGGTTAGAAGAGAGGCAGTCAGCAGGTATTGGGGACTGTATGCATTTGTAGTAGCATTGACTGTGCCACCATTTAACTAAGTGGATAACTGATAGATCTAGGCGTCAATACAGAGTGAAAACCGGCACATGTGTGCTGACCTCACTGACGGATGAGCAGACCTGTATGTCCGAAACCAGCTGGCCTATACCCCGTACTGGGGTCGGCAGACCGTGAACCAAGCCGGCCAGGGGTGGTGGTTCAATAGAAGGGTCGGCGTTACACGTGGGGACCATAGAGATGTCACCACCACACCCCCACTTATAATCAGGCGGTAGAAGATAGAAACGTGGGCTTGAGGTTTAACCACAAGATGGTCCTATAGTATTCAGAGGTCAGATCACGAGGTTTTCCATATAGTGAACGCCACCTATTGCCAGCCCTCCACCTGACATTAATGGTCGCTATATTCTGTCGTAACGCCCGTTCATACTCATTATTATTGGGTACCGGGTAGTCGTATTAGACCATGCAAGTCTTGGTATTAGATACATAATAGGATTATCACTTGTACATGTATCCTGAGAGCTAGACCTATGTAGCAGATAACTACATAATATTATGTCATACTATCAAAAATTCAAACCCCTCTCTTTATATTTAAATTGAGGTTTGTACCTGGGATACGGCCATTCGATTTATTTTCAATGCTATAACACGTCTTTGTTATACCCGTGGCATAGCACATAAAATTCGCATCCGTTTATTAGCGCGGATGGTTGCTATAGAAACCAAAATAAATAAAGCGTCAGATCTACTCTGGTAATGCACAGTATTTGTCATGAACCCGTGCCAAGTATGTGGTTGTCTGCTTAGTTGTGTGAAAAATTGCCTTTATTTTGAGTAAACCCTACGCTTAATGCTTTTGTTTGGCGTGGCCTTAAGCATATTAGCCTTGTCTGAATGAGATTTTAAGCTGCCCCGTATTCATTAGTATTGATGTGCAGGAGCGGCAAACTGTAATTTCTTCATTATTGCGTGAATAGAGACTGGCACCCAGGCGACATTGTTAATGGCAGTAAACAGCGGGTAAACGGATACAACCCATATTTTCGTAATATTTCCCTTCTGAATAATCCCAAACTAATGGTACTTTTTCACTATCGCAAATGGTCTATGAAAGGCAAATGTATCATTGGCATATCAATATATAGGACCAATAGTATCTTCTGAAACTACAGACTTAGCATCAATCATATGATTAAGACAATTTTATACCGTTTTTCTTCCCAGGTAATATTCTACCTTATGTGTCCGGCCTATAGAGCTGCCAACACAATGCAAGTATAGGGGGGTTCATGCTAACTCAGTTATGACTTGGCTGCTCACAGAGCCTCATTGGGAGCTGCTCACTGTATATGAGCTATATCCATCCAGTTTCTACTGAGCAGCACACTACCACACCCACTATCTAGAGCCACCCATACCCACAATGTGCTGCTGACCCTCTTCCCTGTGAGCTGCTCGGAGTACCTGTCCTCCCATGAGCTACTCATGTCCTGGATCCGGACCCATGATAGGATCAACCTCTGTGTGCCTGCGGCAATGGCGGGCTGGTCGATCTTGTCATTAACCTGCTCGTGGTAGAGTCATCCTATTAGCTGGGCAGCCACTGCCAGCATTGTCTATGATAATTTACTGAGGGTCAGCGCACTGGGGCCAAGCCAATGAGGGGGCTGTACTTCCCAGGGGCGGTGAAGGGGAGTAAAGCAGCACTACAGCCACACACATGCACACTGCTGCTCCCTCCATCTCCCCTCACCAATATCTAACACTGAGGCCGAAGGGGAGCTGGTTCTCTAGAGGCATTGGTGTCATCACCATCCGCATGGTGAGTGGATTGTCAGAACAGGTGTACGACACCCCTTTCCCCTCCACTGGGGGGTATCGCAGGTGTAAGGGTTATAGTGAGATAGATACACACAATGTGAGTTAGTGCGCGTGTGAGGGGGTGGGGATGATGGTCGGGGTCAGAGACGTTTACTGTTGGTACCTTACAATCATTAAGCAGTGGCCCTGGATAATCACCATAGGGATCAGCGAAGATTCCACATATCCATTCAAATACATCCACCACCTGTCTAATGGCTATCAGAGACTGCTAGTAGTACTAGTATCCCACGTGCAACATTTCTCAGGTTCCTCCCCCTTTTTTAGTATTCCCTGTCGTAAAAGGAGTCAGTATGCCCTAACTAGATGGGTATTTTGATACTGTTCCTCTGTTTCCTTTAGATGCCTAGTAGGCTAGACACCACACTATGTTACAGTATTACAGGCTAACCTAAGCTACGATTACAGGACGATGAAGCTGAGACCCGGTTAGGTTGGGCTCGCCGTCTATTATACGGAGTGGCCAGTGCTCCAGGCAGATTACATTGACTCCTACCCAACCAGCCATTAGTGTCGTAATAGTAGTGAGCAGTGGCTGGTAATTCTCACTTTATTTACTTACGGCATTGACTAAATGATACTAATACACGGCGTAATGGGCGCGATTCAATTCTGCCATTCGGACTAGGATGGTGCAGGACGGTGGGAGTAAATATGTGAGAGCCTTGTGAAGAAAGAAGCGCCAGTCTCCCATGGTGCTCTCCATCACGGCTGCTATTACACTGTCACAGTAGGTCCTCTCCTCCCCATCAGCCGCCTGTTAGACTTGACAAAGCCTCACTGGTGAAAATTAGATTATATTTCAAATATGAATTTAGATTAATGTGCAAAGTTTTAACATAGACTAGGAGAACATTTTGACAATTTAGATTTTCCATAAAGTATACATTTTTTGTACTTGGGTAAATAAATTGCTGTTGTATGGCTTTACATCTGCTTGTCTTAGACCCGTACACAGTCTGCTTCTATCCATCTATAACACGGTTGTGTTTTATTCCATATTGCCACATATTGCAATATTGGTTGGATCAAGTTATATTATCTTGTCCTAAGGCTTGAGGTATATCTAAGTCTGGCAAACTGGCCACCGCAAAATGAACAAGTCAAGGTAGCAAGGACAGTAATAACAGCGCGTTTATCTGGGATGGGGAGGTCTCTGCCGATCGGACTGTCAGAGGATGGGTGGGTGGGGGGAGGGGGTAAACAACTATCCAGTCCCCCTGCCTCATCCCTCCTCCACCACCACCACCACCTCCACCACATTGAGGGTGAGCAATTTCCTCCCATCGACTCATATCCTTCTTATCGTGGCAAAAAATAAAATTACCCTGAGTTATTCGCAAACACTGAAAGGACAGTGCTATTAAAATGGACCCCTTCCTTAAAACCTCATTAATCTCTGAGGACACAAAGAGCTTCTTCTTCCTGCTGCTCAACCTGTCTGCTCTGTGGCTGGGACGTGGGGAGCAGCTCACCCTCAGTGAGGGCTGCTTAGAGACAGTCTGAGCTGCTCGTGGGGAAGCAGCAATAGGGAAGGTAAACTGCTCTGCAGGCAGTAGCTTCTGAAATGCCATAATATAAACCACAGTGAGTCCTATAGTGGGCAGTCACCAGCATCACATTGGAGAACACATCATGTTGAGACCTAAACTCTATTCTCATTATAAGTTGCGCTGTGTTCTAAAATCATTTTCTTAAGCTAGTTAAGAAACAATATTCCCTCTCCATTTATCCTGTTGAAAAGCACGTTATGTGAATACTAATGGCGTCTGGAGTGTCCCATTACAGACCAAACCAATTGTTCTAGTATTTCTAGTCTTGTGACACCCAATATGCCCCTGTGGGCATATCTCCAGACATGTGGGCCTCCCTGTCTATATGACTTCTACATCATAATATTTCTGGTCACGAACCAACGCTGAGGCAAAACACTTTCGGTGGGAGGTAATACATGTAAGGAAGGAATACATGTAAATAGGCATGGCCTGTCCGTGACCTGGGCGGTCAGTAGACTATCATAAGCAGCGGGGGGGGGGGGCTGAGCAGATATGCTACTCACTGTTGAACTTAGAGTTAGAGATCAGTGGCTTTAACTTGAAATATGGGAAAGTATTGGTAAATATTTATTCTGGCTCCACTAAATCAACTTGTCTGCTAGCAGATGCGCTGCTCAATTTGCTAAGGCGATATACTCAAAAGAGACACTACTATTTGATTAATGATTATCATTGAATCCTTACGATAACGTATGCATGGACAGTTATGTACAAATAATGCCCAGTTAATGTTTCCTTTTTTTTTAAACTTCCATTCTGTCTTGATGAACTACGTCTAACAGCACCATTCACATTGAGCTGCTCCTTGTGAAGCAGGTCTCTACATGAGCAGTTCCCCCTGACCACCTATGACGCAGGATCTGATCTGATCCCTCTAACAGCCTGTCAAGGCCACCCTGTCAAAACCCTGCAGAAGGAGGCCAGGATCGTGTTGCAAGGTACGTAGGTGTCAACTGTAGTGCTAGTCACTACTGGGGGCCTCTCTCACAGACCATCGGTAGCTTTTAGCCCTGGAGGTGGGCCCATGGAGCTGCCCTATCTGCTGTGCTGGTACCAGTTGGTGGGTGGGTGAGCATGGGGAGGGTCAATGTTATGGAATTTATAAGTGATATTATGAGAGGTCGCTCATCAAGACGGTCATAAATAAAGATTAATATAGTACTGAGCCTATGTTTCAGCGTTGTATTCAAGATCAAAGGCCTCCTAGAACTGTATGAGTGGTATTAACGTATTAACCTAGAATGAACCCAGGATGTCACCAAACACCGTATATAAACCATATTTGACTTCCCCATGTCAAGGACCACACTTGTGTACACTCGTACTTTCAAAATCAATAACTACATACAGGTGCGGGTGTCGGTTGTGTCATGGTACGTGGTCATATCGAGTCTCTCCTATTGGGGATATTCACCAGTCCGTGGTGCTTGGGACTGGGTTAACAGATGGTCTTCCTGCATGAGTGGCCCTCTAACCCCTACCCTTATCCCAACGGTATAAAGTGACCACCAGATATATCGGTATTGTGTATTGTAGCTATATACTATTAACTGCCTGCATATGCATTACTATTGATTTTATCACAAAAACAATTGTAAATGCCTGAATTAATACACTCAACTCCTGGCTGTTTACCGGTTAATATGTTTTTATTGTACGCGATACTCCGGCGTAATTCACATGCAGTGGTGGGGGCCGTTGTGTTATGTATTCATCATGGACTGACTTATCTATTGATTCAATGAAATGCTAAATATGTAAGTGTTTAAACTATGTGTATATTGATACTGATGTTGATCTAAACATGTTGTGAGAAGATCTAGTGTTTGTCATATTAAATAGTATATTGAGAATGCTAGCGGGTGCCGAAGTATCCTAGATACTAGGAATAGCAAATACAAGTATGTATACACTCCTATAAATCAATGTCTGAGAGGATTTCAAAAGGAACAAACTGCCTTTGTGTGTCTCTCATATCCTTCCCATACAATGCAATACCTAGACACATGGCCATTGTTAGGCATTTCAAGAAAAGGTGGCCTGGATGAATAGACTGGAGAATTCCATTCTATCCAGTGGTTATGGACAGCGTCCCTGTGAGCTGGAATTAAGGCGTTCTGCACCACTGCTTACACTAGGTGAGGCAGTGAATTGTAAATGACACGCCATCGATCTCATTCTGACGACGATGTCCGCCTAACAATCGGTGTATTATGCTAGATATCAACTATCTCCCTTTTAATGCCGGGAGCAAGGGTGGGGATGGGAATTGGGTATGGTCCATGTACAATACTTTTCTTCTCTCTTATGGGATTTACTTACAAAGCCCTCTCGTTTTCCCCCATGCACCACCTTGGCTGGGGGTGCTGATATGGACAGGCTTTAAAGGGTGCTGCCAATAAGCATGGAGAGAACAGCGTGCTGCCTGTCTGCCTATATCTCTAGCTGCCCTCATCACCAGACCCTGTCCTTCCCAGTGCTGTGTGCTTTGCCGCCAAGGCAGCGGACAAGGGAGGAGGAGGGCTTTTTCTGGAGTGACTCAGCTGATTTCATTCTGACAGACACTCGTTGTCGGGCCGATGGTCGGTCAGCCGTGCAGGCCGGCGACAATATTGAACGTTGCCGTCTGTGCCACAGGAGGAGGGACAGGAGGAGGGACAGGAGGAGGGGTGTTCTTTCGCCACCCGCCTTATGGTCAACAGCTATGTGGACATACCCTCCCCCTCTATCCCCGCCCTCACTAGCCTCATTCATACTCATAGGCACCCTGTTCGTGGCTCTCAACCCTTTACTGACCCTTAGCCAGTCGCCTCTCTTTGATGCCGTGGCACAGACTACCAACTGTCCTGCCACTTGAATACAACATTTTTTGTCTAAAGGCAGTTGACTTGGAAAAGCCCCACCATCAAGATGACTTAAAGATGATGCATTCTACAAAGAAGGTCGTTGAACTTACCCAATGTGTGCCACAGCTGCCTGTGGTTGGGAACTACCCCTCAACCACCCATTCCTATGTCTATTCAAATGCGTCGTAATTTGGTATACCAATAAGCTTCATTATAAAATCCAACTTATATCTCGGTTAATTCACCTATAAGCGTTATTTTAGTATCTGTTTTTAAATGGCATTTGGAGATGGTAAAGACGCTGTTCGTAGCTGCCCTTCTACTGCGCAGTTCTAAATTGGAATTTGGGGCGGTTATATGTGGGAGGTAGAAATATTACAGAGCCTCCATGCTGTTCCAATCAGACTAGTATTTTCTACTTCCTTCAGATTCCAAATAGTATGTAGTTTTAGTAACCCCCACCCTCTCTCTCTCTCACGGGGACTAATATCTGTCACCTTGTCATTCTAACCCTTTAAGACCAGCATTATCCCCCATGGTGGTCATAACGCATAAATGCATCCACTTGCCAGGGTTCCGTTAATGCATCATGTCAACCCTTGGGGCGTATATCAAGTTTTAACCCCGTAAGCTTGGCATGATGCATACATCTTATTTGCCAGGGCTGTATTATTGCATCACCACGACACCTAAAAATACAAAGTACATACATGTATGCGGTCATTAACGGGTTAACTGTATTCGGCTTTCTACCGCACACTGCCCGTCACGCCGTGGGAATTTAGACGTGTCCATAAAGGTAGCACTTTTCCTACTCGCAATTGCCGTTGGATTTTTCACTTCTACCTTTAAAAGAGTTCTTAGAGTTTGAAATCCGCTTTAACTTAAACGCCCGGCGACAAGCTCACCCCGCCTCGGTACACATGTCGGATTGCAGGCACGCGAGCAAGGCCGTATTGGGATTATTTAACAATAAAAACAAGGAAAGCGTGTAGGTTTTCTACAAAACCACAGGTTTCTTTTATTTCTATTTATCCGCAAGCGGGAATCTTTAGCTGTGACCACACCCCCGAGCACGGTGTTAAGGGCAGCCTGGGCTCACCACTGTTAATGCTACTCCGTCATGACAACCAAAAAAAACTACATAACAAAAGCACTAAGAGTCAACCACGTTAGCCTCCGCGGCTCATAGCCGCCTCCACCTCGAGTCGGTGTACACAGGCGTTGTAAACGCAAAAGCTTTCTGGGCCCGACTCTCCGACCCCGGCGCGGGGCAATGAGGTGTGGAGAGGGCGGTGGGCCGGTTTCCGGTTGGGTGACGCACTACGACGTACATCAGGACGTGTAGGCCCTCCTGACGGGTCGTGTGTCCACATTATCGGCAGCCAACACATCACAGTCCCCGCCCAATCCACCCCCACCACCAACCCCCAGCTTCACTCTAAAACCGCCCCCTGCTTCATGCTAAAGCGTGCTGAGCAGCTCGCAAACGTCCAGCGCTGTAGGTGGAGCAGCTCGGAGCACCACCTACAAGGAATGGGTGTGTTAGGCTATGGTTACGCCCTGCCTACAGCACCACTGGCAAGGATTGATTAATATGGCTGCAAAACCAATTGTAAGTTTCTGGGACCATAGTGTATTTTTTATTACCTACAGTCAGCAACAATAAGTTCCGAATGTGCATTGCATTTTAAACATATATATTTAATAACTAGTATCTTACATCCGATTGGACATTACTATATAATAATACTAAGCTTTAACTTTAGGCTGTTCTCCTCAATGTGTTCACACTGTGGTCCCCTACCCCCCCCCCCCCGCTTCAACCCTTGGCATACATTATATGGATTGTTGGTTGTAGTTAGGCACACAGTGTTATTACCATGTCCCATACTCTATCTCCTATCGATATGAGAATCTAAACTACAGGGTCGTTACAGAGCCGCAATTTCGATTTTCGCTGGTCGGCAAATGCCTCAATACACACAACTAAAATAGTTTTGTTTATTGCCAGGGGACTGGCCCTCTAATGAATTCAACAATTCAAAAATAAATCACAATATTTTTTGTAAATTTGTGTAACCCTAGAGGATTTTGGTGAGCAGTAATCAAGAGGTTACCATAGCAACATTGCTCCTAACCCTTTAAGGGCCGCACAGTGCATAGTCCGGCACGTCATGACGACCCAGTCATTTTGCTTTAATTAATAGTGCATGCCATCAGTAAAGAGTTAAAGAGCAGCTTTGAGCATATTGATGATGGCATAGCTGGCAGCTGCTGGGGATGTCTCGGTACTCAGTCTAGGTAATGGGAGAATGGGCGTCACCAGACGTGTCTCAACTTTTAAAAGGTTGTGATAATCTTGCCCTGTAAAATGAGTGCAAACGTACAATAGCGTTCTACTCAAAGACCACAGAGAAAATGTTTTGCACGAGAAAATGTTTTGCATGAGAAAGTTCAGTTAAAATTCATCTAGAGTCACACCACTGAAAAAAGTCCAATATTATAAACTGAATGGATTTAAGCGGGTGTACTTCGACAGGGACGGGTAACTCGTGACCATGCTACATGTAATGCCCTTTATCTGACCAAGCTGCTCCTAGCTAATACTAAGGTAAGTCCTCCTTTGGCCAATCCATATGTCTAAGATAGGAATCCAGTTGTATGTTTTAAGTGCATATATACACTGGCGACAAAGCATTCAGTCTGTGGTCTACAGAAAAAGGCTCAGGAATGCGTGCTGCATTGCCTGCCAGTCACACCCAATTAGTTACTTGAGCCTGAAATTGTATGTGTTCACGGACAGGTCCATTTGTTTCATTCCCGCACCCTGCCATATATAGGGAGACACGAGGAGTAAACGCTAGTCTCCCCTCGCTGTTATCCTATTTCCCTGCAGTGGATATAACTATGTAACTGGTTACCATGTGTATGCCGCCATATTGTCCCTCAAGAACAATGCTCTCGGCTCCACCACCTCTCCCCTTCAAATTAATAAGAGTAAAATGCTATGCCTGTTTGGAACCAGCTTACCCAGTTATGTGCATTCTTGTTATTTTTATTCCCCACTGCACTCAAAAAATTAACTTGTGTCCAGACTCTTCAAAGTGACGGTCATAAAATAAACGAGTCAAAAACTTGTCTAAGTGACAAGGAAGCGGGTCTTCTAGCTGGAGATAGAAGACCCACTTGGTATGTGCCAGTCCAAAACCCGACATTTGCCAGCTCCAGATTCTATTTGTGGGGTGGTAACCTGATACGTTAGACAACTTTTGGCTCATTTATTCTATGACAGTCACTTCGACGAGTCTGGAGACAAGTTTACTTTTTCAGTGTGCTAAATCCATGATAACACTGAGGTTGACCAGTTACATCCTTATATATGGTGGCTATTGCCTCATCACGTGACCCGCGCTTATCACACGTGACAGTACGCCTATGGGTGCCCTCCTACGTGATAACAATGTCTGAAGAAGTACCCACAGAAACCATGCACTGCAGTGTAGGAATAAAGGACATTGCATCAGTCTATGTAAGTGTTGACCCACTGATATGGGGCACATCTATTGGAGAACAAGGAAATACATGTAACACCACAGTCACATAATATGTTATGGGTGAACCATGCAGAGCTCGATAGACAGTGCCACTGCATGACCAATGACATACTATAGATTGCTCTAATATACTCACTGGTATGACTCAGTTCTATGCCGCAGTGCATTATGATAAATTCAGACACACCACTTTATGTTGAATACCAATTAAAATGACAATAATTATATCCTCCATGACATTTGGCAGTGTAGGCCAAAGCACATAGGGGCCTACACATAATCTAGATGTGACAGGTGTGCAGGTGGCTGAGCTGTCGCTGAGTAACTGCTCAGCCTGAGTGAGCCGCCATATTGTCCCCGTTAAGCAAACCAGCACCTCACTCTAAAAGCTGCTAGACTAATGTCCCACTTCCTACCACCATGTAGTTCACTGCCCGAGTTCTGTCATTCTCCACGTTTCTGCGCAACGAGAAGCTCACTGGTCACAACGCATGCGCAGTTGATCTAAAACGAGCAACTCGTTGTTTAGTTCCAATTACATTTATGTTGAAGGCCTTACTTGGCTAAAGGAGGATGAGCTTATTGCTTATTGTCAGGTAATCTAAAACACACCTTATCTGTGCCTAGGTATGATAATGTCTTGACCAGGTGTCAATAATCAGGCCTATACACTATTATATAATATACTATTATATAATATAGTGATTCGCTCCTTGTCACCTGGAGGTGCCAAACGCAGTAACTCGCACTAGCAATTGTATCTTATTTCGCTGCCTGCAAAGTAAGTAGCACCATTTCCATGACAACACGGAAGCCCAGCTCGGTTTTCGGTGCACAGATGCAAGGCGCGCTGTGGTTGGTTGATAGTGTTCACTCACCTGTCAACATTCATTGCTCGAAGTACATACACTAATACTAGACTGGTGTTGATTGCCATGTAAAGAGAGGTTTCTCTATGCAGAAATTATATATCAGTGTCATTCTATATGAACAACAGATGGATTAGACGCCACATTGTCAGTGCTATATACTGCTTCCATCTTAATACTATTGTGTGACTGTGTGATATTAGGAGCAACTAATTGTAGGACAGCTTGCCTTTATATATGTCAAAAGAACACGTTACACATTTATTATACAAGGCCGGGATAGAAGCTCCTTGTCATCTGGTACTATGTTTTGTATAATATATTGTATTTCCAAAGCATTGAATGATGGTTATAACTATCCTATTGTCAATATAAAAGCTATGTTAGAGAGCTAATACTATTCATGGCTAATGTGATGAGATCTGTTGCATGGATTAGAAACAGAATACTTCAAAGAACTCTAGTCATGTAACCCTACTAGTGTCAGTGACTTATAGTTACAAGGAGCAGGTGCGTTATCAACGACAGTATGATTATACTGAGTCTCAAAACGACCTGTCAATGCACCATGACAGTAGACAACTAGATCATGTACCTCATATCGCCCCCTCCATGCAGAATGCATTTTAACTGGCAATAAGAGGGCTTACAACCTTTTGGCACTGAGAGGTCTGAGTGAGGACAATATCGAACCCAGCTCGAAACTATTTGGGAGTAAAAAGTGAATATATTGAGGTTATACCCCCTTGAGCTAGAGCACCACATAAATATAATTATAGAGATCGCTATTTTAATACTCCTATATCTTCATTGTAGTCTAACCCATCAGCAGATAATTGATAATATCCTTTGTGAAGCCCTTCTAAATACCAGAGGAAATAGTCCGACCTTATTCTGTTAGGCGTAACTGGTTGGGGAAATGTTGTCAAACTATTGAAGGATTGTTGTCCATGCAGCATCCTGTGTGGAATCATTCCGAATAAGAAGCGGATGAAGCTGAGAGTATTTCTCTTGTGGCCACCGTTCCACTGGTTTCCGGCCTAATCATCCATACACTGCTTATGGTGCAGTTAGATCTAATATCCACATGCCAAGGACAAGCCAGCCCCCACAAGGATGTCTGGTTGTCATGGTGATCACTTAGCCAGGGTTATCCTACTTGTCCTGGCCAAGTAATCAGTAAAATATATAATATAGGCAGCATACTATAGACTAGACCGTTACCATAATTATTGACCATCAATCATTTATGTGGACGCTCCTAGAGAAGGTGTAGGTGTCCTTTGTTGATTGCTGGTCTAAAGCGCTACCTATATCCCAAGTCAGCACTTGTAGGACATGCAAACAATTAGCATAGGTGGAGGAGAATCAATTCATCATCTTTGAGTACTAGAGCTTCCTGCTCGTGGCTACACTGATGATTTAGGATAAGACGATTGGTGTAGGTCAGTAGCACATACTGCCGGCGGCCGCTCCAATATGTAAGGCCACATAATGAAGCATCATGCTGATCCCTTCTTCACCAATGCTGCATTAATGCATCATGACGACAAATGGCATGATGCGTGAAAGCACCATACTGTGCTCATAGGGTTAAAAGAAGTCTAGACATGCGTCCTTATACTGTAGTGGCAGTGGCCTATAGTTACTGGGAGCAGGTGTGTTTTCATCGACAGTATGACAACTATAGTCACCAGACTGCTTGTCAAGGCATCAAGAGAGCAGCCGCAGGGAACCACACATTGATCCCCATATCCATTTGCTATGTACTGTTCTTCCAACAATAGCAACATTTTCACCCGACTGTATTTTGATACTAGATATTCAAATCGTAATAGTATGAAATTGTATGAAATCTACCATGTGATTCTTCGTGTGCTAATAGATCTATAGCACAATATATTTAGCTGCAATGCTGATAGCTAAACGTTTAATATAGTCGATAAGAATTGACCACGAAAGACTGGCGAGTGGCGGCCATGCAAAGAACCGGTTATGGTATAATAGGACCAGTTGTGACTCTGTCCGTGCGTCCATCCTGCTTGTCGCTCCCAGGGCTGCCTCCCCCAAAGACGGCGTAATGAAACAACGCCAAGACCGGACATTCAATCACGGCCCCTCCCCCATCCCTCCCCGCAGCCGGCAGGCGGCCTATCTGCACCCCTTACAGCTAAAGGGCTCTGCATGCCTGCCTCTTTATTGACTAGTCGTCCATCTGCACCCAACACTGTTCCTCCTGCACCCTCCATATTCCTATGTTCTCTATATGCCCCGTCTCTTTTCCTGCCCTGTACCCACTCCCCCAACCGTCCCCACTGGATCCCCCTGTCCCACGCTCACACATGTACACACATGCCCCTCCTTCTCGTCACAATCTTCACATCACCATCAAATACCTGGCCCATATGCTAACCAGTCCCCAATACACAACAAGGAATGGCGCCCAATACAAAGCCCCTATGGACACACAGGACCTTTTCCTCGCCATGAGAGGACCCAACTCCCCTGCAGTCAGCTGCAAAGGGAAAAACAACGATACTGGCACACAAGACACTGCATAAATCCGGCCCTATCAGTGGATAAGCTGCGAGCTAATTGTGTGTAGGGTGCGGCCATCAGAATGCCCTTATTAAGGGTGTTAATTCCGTCGTGATGCCGACTGGGGAGGTAACACAAACCGGCGGCTCGCAGCAAGTGGTGGCTGCGGCCCGGCGAGCACCCAGCGCGCGCCTTGTTTACGCCGGGCGGCGGGCCGAGATTCCCGCCAAGGTTTATTAGGATCGTGAGTAGTACTCGCAAAATGTCGTCTGCCCCGGGCGCTGCGACTGCCGCGCCGCCGTGCGGCCGTAATTAGAAAGACAATAATAAAGGGCGGCCATGTGCACCTCCATATCCAAGGCAAGGGAGTATGGGTGCCTGAGTGCCGGCACAATGCTGCTGTTAGGGCAGGCCATCCCCACTGCCGCCTCCTCCAGCGGCTATACACACGCACTTCTACTACTTCTCCACGAATTCAGCGCTTCTTACTCTAGTTATCTTAGTTACAAATACTCTCCCCCTTTCCTGTTAATCAGTATTGATTCATTGACGACTCCTGTTGGCGCTACTTGTGATGTTATCATCGGTTTCTAAGGGTCTTGAAGCGGCTGCTGCTACACAGGCATTAGTGTACGAATCCCTAAAGTGTACTACTGTCACAAGAACCATCAGTGTTGTCCTTATAGATCTACTCTCCCATTCCCAGCGTCTAATCGTCCCAACATGCAGGTACCACACTAGTGTCTATTAGGGATCTATTTTCTGCAGTTTAAGCGCTTGCAATGCAAGCCATCAACTCCTGTTTCATAATTATGGTTGTTGGTAAGATACCCATAATAACCATGCATGGTGCTAGGCACATAATACGCCAATATATTAGACCTGAGCGCAGTAGGCTACAATGTGTAGGCCACACATGCCACAGCTATGGTAAAGTCAGACGTAAAGCGTCAAGGTCACTCACTCATACAGCAGACATCACTAAATAATTACTGCCTTCTTGACCCTTTAGGTGCGTGTGTTTGCGTGTGGCTGCCATTTGCAGACTCAAATGGCACTATATGATCAAGGGTACATAGCTTAACGTGTTTTCCATCCGCCTCCATACGGGTCATTGATCATGTATCTAGACTCGGGAATCTAGACCAAGGGACAGGGGCATCGGGTACTCTAGAAGGATAACCACGGGTCACTCTGTGAAGGCCACCACCCCAACCCCCTCCTCCTCGGTCCCTCCCCCCCCCCGCCCCTAACCATCCCTCCCCATCCCCTTTCCCTTCGGGGAGGCATACTCTATATATATTGCCTCTCAAAATGCGAACATGTTCTTCAATCAAGTACAATCAAGCACTATAACCTTAATATCTTTCATTGCCGCTGCTGCTGCCACCAAGGCGCTACAATCGTTCCCTTATGTCCTATATACCAACGATGGCAATGGGCGGGAGAGCAGGACGATGTAGGGTTAAGGGTAGGTGGGGGTGGGGCGTGTATTGGGTTCATTGGAATGGCGGATATCGTGGTCCCAGCTGCACCCAAAACACAGCAGCCAACACAAACAATAGCCTGAGAGGGATGTATTGAATGGGGATGTGGTCCTGACTGGAATAATACATTGTATTCCTCTATAGGGTTGGGAAAACACGCACAGTGTCGTGACAAGTTAGAGGTGTAAGAAAGCTACCCGCAGTATACAATTTGGACCTAGACTATGGTCCTACTCCTACTAATACAAATGTAGAGGAGCGTCTATTGCCACCATTAAAAGAGCACCTCATCTTGGGATAAATGTAGACTTGCTCAAGTCTTCGATTTTAGATAAAGTCCAAACATTGACATTTTCTGTAATCTAGAATACGCATGCAGGCCAGTGTAGGATAAACGGTCTCGTAGTGCATTACATTATGTACGTAGACGTAAAATTAGTTTAACAGATTACAAGAGTTGTGAGACGCATCCTACTAGTCATAAGGAACCAATAAAAATCAACTGAGTCCTTGAAGAGGACGAGGTGGCTAGTTCCAATAACAGCAGAATGGCTGTTGTCGAGGTCTACTTCACACTTTAGTTGGGCTGCGTGAACTTACGAGAAGGAAATGACACGCTGGGCACTGTCGTCCTGGAAGTCTTATGGGCCATCTGGGTGGACTACCTCTCCATGAGTACCCACCCCACTGTGCCCCCCTGTGGGCTTTAAAAACTCTTCATTCATTCCTACTGTTCCTATGGCAACGTTCACAGAGCTCTTTACATGGCAACAAGGACGCTTGGCTAATAACGGGAGCAGTCCGTGTGGATCTGAGCTCTCCGCATGAGTATGAGTTGCTCCCAGCAATTCCCAACGTCTATGCGTAGAATGCGCGATAGAATGTCGATGAACAGCATATAGGACAGCACCCCTCCCACCGACATGTAAAGCTATTGAAATCATTCTTCATTAATATAAACGGTGAGCAGTTCAATGCCCATTCGGCTGCATCCCCGCCACGGAGACGCCTACATTCCAGACTGCTCTATGGCTAATTAGCATGAGCGCCCTTAATTGGCTTTAAATCAATTGCCGTTAAGGCGATCTAACAATTGTTTCCAATGGTAGCGTCAGTGACAGTTTTAATATGATGAGCAATAGCAGACCAGTTCCAATTCCCCTCACCCCCCCCCCCTTCCTAGCCCAACAGAGCAGACAGCCAGAACAGCTAATTAATTCATTTGTATTGCTCATATCTGCTCCTTGTCAGAGTATGGTCTAGTACACATATAGACAAGGCTACATGGCTTTCCTGATTATGGGGTGTGAGAGATATTGTCTTGTGGTATATCACTTCTCATTGGCCTTTTTCAGCCAAGAGGTATAATCTATGGCATGACTGCTGATTGCATATGGGCCCTGTGTACCGATACGGCATACATGGGTATATTGATCAGCGCTAATTAGTTCTCTGTAATGCGTATACATCCCCTGCTAGCGGACCAGAAGGCTGTGGGAGGAATATGTCATTCCTTGACCAGGGCATTGGTGATTCATTTACCCGGTCAATAATATAACGCCTGAATTATCTGAAGCCACTAAACCGGATAACTGGTTTAGGCTCGTGGTGGACGGGCTCATTGCAGAGACTGAAGGGGATCTGAATATGAGTCAGAAGCGTCTACAGTATTTTACATACTAGCTACTACAAAGGACTGACGACAATACTAATGTTTGAGAACAAAATGTGAGACGTTGTTTCGTGTGCCAAATCCTCATTTCGAAAACAATATTGAGAAAGCTCTACATTTATGATAATATGAAAAACATGATCCTACCATACTAAAACATTGTCATCAGGGCCCATCAGGGCTTATAACAGCGAGGGAATACAGCCCTCTTCTACGCAACATTTTTATCAGAATTGACAGTGGTGAGTGGGAGTATAGCCCTACCATACTCAAAACATTGTCATCAGGGCGCTTCTGGGCTGACAACAGCGAGTGAATACAGCCCTCCTATACACAGCCTTGTCTCTGCCCCTCCTTTCTCCTCAAAGCGCTGCATGCGACTATATATCTGCGAGCACTCACCAGGCGACCCGCCTCCCTGCCCCATGCAGGGCGTCGGTGCCCGCATCTATCTACCTGCTCGTTTCTATGGCAACGGCGTCTATTCTACCTGTAAATTAAGACCGGCTCCGGCGGGGAGGGAGACGGCAGGACAATGAGCCTTGGTTCCCGGGACGTGGCAGGCAAGGTGGAGGTAGGTGGGAAAGGTTGCTGTGCAACAATACAACCACACGGCCTAAACACCAACTGCTCCTCCTGTGGACCCTCCCAGGGGGCCAAATGATGCTGCTGACCCCGCTATATAACCCAACTCCCATCCTGCAAGAAACAGCCCCTCCTGTCCCACCCTATTCCTTACCGTACACAGAAACAGGCACAGCATTGAAATCCCACTATTGATTGCCGATCCCCCTACAGCTCCTGGAGGAAGTACACGGGCCATGGACACGCCGGGCCCGCACAGATGATGTTTCTTTGTGGCTAGCGAGAATTGGTGATGGTGTCTTATACTGTTGTCACCTGCATGGAGGGGGATCTCCGCGTGGATATGTACTGGAGGAAAGACTGGTGCTGGTATTACACAAGACAGCCACAGGGCTACCCGCCACCGCCCATATGGGATCCAGCAGCCTCACACACCTGCCTAGATTAGCCCCAGATTACCATTTATTCCCAGACTATAGTGCCAGTGAATATTAGGATGATATGATCATGGTCCCTCGCTTATCGTTATACTCTGGGATTTACAGATTAACAATTCAGCAGAAGCAGAAGCTTATAAGACCTTCTCATCTGTACCAGTACGATATGCTAGGCATTCATTATTATTGATAGACCATTTTCTTGGGTATGTTGCAGAACATAAAACCAGCTTGTATTTATGTCACCCGTGGATCGATCTTCTCGATATTTTGATTTTTTCCCTTCTATTTCTGTACTATTTCACTGCAGGATGACATCTTGAGGAGCCATAAACTGGTCCTCGGAAATAATCAAAGAACGTGTCCCTTAATACTACGTTTCTTATAGTTACCTCTGCGCACCAAATGCATATCTGCTTCAATCGACGAAAACCATTTTACACCCACCCCCTCATTTGTTTGTGAACTGCTATTAATTGTACAAATGATTGTGTGAATTCCTTTTCTTCGTCCATTATCATGACGGAAATTTAAATTTCTCGTCACTATTAATGCATGAGTTTCTCACTTGTGGCTGAGTACTTAACACAACAGGATTGTGTAGCTTTAGGTTTCCATAGCACCGAACCTTGGTTATACATTAGCACCCGGGTGATGCAGGTGTCCGGTGTATGGATACCCGTGACAATCAGCACTGACGACCCATTATAAAGCATCGTACATGGCACACAGGAATATCGAGTGTCGCTCTAGTTTCCAATGTTATCTCTGGTTTGGCTGCTATCCCCTAAGACCAACACACACCAATTGTACTACAACACAAGAGAAAGGGAATGTAAGTGTCCGATCTCAAGAAAAAAGAAAAAAACTTGATATTCAAGAAGAAATTGATGAGCACCTCAGCATCGTAGACCAAGACTAAGAAATATCCTTCGTTAAACAGCAAGAAATACTACCAGGCAATGCACCGAACCCCGTGACCCGACAGGCTGGGGTAGTGAGTCTGATTGTATATAACCCGAGTACATGTATACATAGGTCATGTTAATGAGGATTAAATAACCAATTAAGTCGCCTAAGGCCCATCCCATCCAAACCATGGTGTACAATAATTATGAACATGCAGGAGACGTAAAAGCCAGGACGTAGTTGATATAACGTAAGGCGTCACGTGACGTAGAGAGAGTTGGGTGAAGGAAATGTACAACTCCCAGAATGCATTGCCGTCCCACGTGACCCTATGACATAGGCCGCCCGCTCCCAAACAGGCCCACACCATTAGGTACAGGGGAGAGGACTCTGGGTACAAGAGCCCCTCCAAGTTGGCAACTGGCCCGCTATCTTCAATAGAAGGGATTTTCCGGTTTGAGAGTACACTTGGCAGGCCTAACGTAGGCACGCACGTGTATTTGACTTCGTATTTATTTGTATCCTGACAAAACACTGGAGATGTCGTCTATATGCCTACTCTACATAGAATGTGCGAAAGTTTTATTCAGCATTCTCGTATTTCCCTTTTGATACACGATAACCCCTTGAATAATGGTAAATTTACAAATGTTTACCACAAAGAGCTACCGGTATTCTCACAAGATGGTGATATTGATACAGGAGAGGGACAGCATGGTTTTAAAGATAAATCTCATTACTTTATTGCAATGCTTTCAAGGGAATCTGAGGATAATGTCTACCCTAACTGAGCCATGTATGCTGTGCTGTATAATAGCTTTGACACGATACAGACTGGGCGAACAGTGTAGGGTATGGTTTGGTTAAGGATGGACGAGCTGCTCTGGAGAGGAGCAGATGGTACTGTGTGGCCAGTTGCTCATAGAGTAGCTCAGGGAGTGCTCACTATAGGCCAGGGCTGCTGTGGGGTGGGCGCTGGGGGATCCAGAAAGGTACAGTAGCCTAGTACCAATTTATAGCCTTTGAGTTAGAACTGCTGTTCTGTGCAATTCAATGTCCCAACGATAACTCAGACTATACATATTTAACCTCACTTTGCTATACAGACAAA
The DNA here is from genome assembly GCA_947462335.1 of Harmothoe impar. Classification (NCBI taxonomy): domain Eukaryota; kingdom Metazoa; phylum Annelida; class Polychaeta; order Phyllodocida; family Polynoidae; genus Harmothoe; species Harmothoe impar. Next base: position 62,199,516 of record OX381704.1, read on the forward strand.
CTTTGAGATAGGCCTATTCACATAAAATGTTTCTATACACTTATTTTGCATTATATGCCTATCATTTGCCCATGGATACCCTCCTTTTCAAAGAACTTCCTAAAATGGATGTTTTGTCATGGCTAGCCAAAGTTGAACAGTATACCATACGTAGATTTGGCCCGAGGTAGAAACTACCAAGATGTTTTCAAATTGATGTCTTCCGCTTAAACCCCGCCAGCGTCCCCGGCAACTTAAATGAGGACAGGAAGAGAAATTGAAAATAGATTCCGTCTACATGGGCTGTTTACAGAGTGAGTCGGTGAGCGGCACGAGGTTAGACGAGGGCCAAGTGGATGTTGGCAGTAGTATACACAGGGCTGTGTGAAGGGGTGCTGGAGGTGGGGTAACGGCCTGAGGGGTGCGTGGGAGGAGGGAGAGGAGGAGGGGCAGGAGGCGTGGCGGCAGGGGAAGAATCCAGAGGAAGGAAAGGCCCAGACCATAGTGTGTGGCCGACTGATGGTAGTAGCGGCGGATTGGGATCCGGCCGGAGGCTCCAGGGACCCTGCCCCCGGGACGGACAGTGGTTAGCGCCCGGTGCAGCCTCATTCCGACTTCCCTCCACATGAATACCACCCTCCCCTGACACCCTCTACATTCCAACAATTCAAGTCTCAATAGCGCCCCCTCCCAGTCATCTATCCGTCAGCCATCCCCAGTTTCCTTTGCGTGTGAGCCGCCATAGACGCCTCGCATGCCCCTTCTCTCATACGGATGCCTTTCACTCCAGCCGCCACCCAGGAGACTGGGTTTATCTTTATCTACTCACAGAGAGATCCGTGTAGTCCCTTGACCCTCCAGGGGCGGGGGGCGGGGGTTATCAGGGCTGGTGTGAGACCGGGCAGCCAGCTGCAGGCGTGTGGGCAATATCCACGCAGTATTTAGACGCTCCTCCACGGTACGTCTGCAGGCTGCCCCATCTCTCCTCCAGTACGCTGTAGGGGAGCAGAGAGTGGCATGGGCTGGGTAAAGAGGCTGGTGTGTGTGGTTAGGAGTGGTACTATGCGATAGACATACCTTCCTCAATTACAGGGAGACAGCTCTTTTATTGAAATAAATCGGTACAAATGAAGTGGTTTTGGAGCGGTCCAATTAGCACAATTCCTTATCAACTCATAATACGTATGATCTTCTTGGTCCTCAATAACGAGCTTCTACCATTGGCAATGGTCAACTCTCTGTTTCTCACCCGGTACCCTCCCACCCCTCCCAGGTACACCCGTCTAGTGCTGTACACTCCCACTGCCGACCCTGACACCCACCTCCAACCCTACCCCTCCCTAGCACCGTATACCAATAACCCTCATGTGTTTCCAGACTCTATGTTGGCCTGACTACAAAGGCTAAGGAACACCTGAGGTGGCACCTGGAATAACCCACACCGGTAGCACCCTGCAGCAGCAATACTCAAAGTGAAAGGGACATGGAAAAGGTGCGGGGTGGGGGGGGGGGCGGGTCATCAGCCAGCACGACAGTGGAGTACACCGACTGATCATCAGTGATGTATAATGGCTTGAAATTGGAACGATGGCTTCCTGATAAAATCATATTTAACGCTTTCAAACTGTACATAGTCTTTGTATGATAACACATTAGGTGACCAGCGTTAAGATCTGGTCCTCCAGAGATATAATATGTTACTAGCAGTGTCAATTTCGACATTCCCAGTATTATCTTGAAGCCATTGAATCATCGAGACTTTCTAATCACCCCTCCCCCTCCACCGATAAGGACCTGTAGTGTAACTGCGGTATGCGGACTATGCCTGGCTGCTGATCCTGCCCTTCGGGCTGGGTGTAGAAATGTCGAAAACAGGGAGTGGTGTGAGCGGATTGTTGGGCTGGGAGCAGCTCGGAGCAGCTCCCGGAGGTTCCAGGAGGCAGTTGGCTAGCTCTCACTCAGCTAGGATTGGGGCAGTCAGGTGGTGCTGTCAGTGCCACCTGGGCCTGACTCCCCCCTCCCCGTCCTACTGAAGTGATCGTCAAAGAGATGTGACAAGGTTACCATGGATACAAAGCAGCTCAATGAGCAGCTCTGGTTTGGGTATTCCGAGGGTGAGAGCAGCAGCTGCTCCAGGCGCCGCCCAGCGGCCTTATCGGGCATACGGCCCACCGAACAAGGCTATAACTTTGGGACTGGGACTCCTTAGGAAATTTAGGACGGGGAGGGCAGGGGGTACTCCTTCATACATACCGAGATTCCTAAACGGCTACAAATTCAGACTACTATCTATTCCTACTAAAGTAGTAGTGGGGATACAATAGCATATTGAGTGGCTCCCTACCCCTTTAGAATGTGCATGTTGTTTTTCATTTAGGAATAGCAAGGGCAGACATACAATTTACTGAAGTAGGTATTTACCACTAAGCAGCATATAGCTCGCATCATTAACAAAGGCCATTTCTATTTCCCCAGGGATTGCCATTCGTCCCTAATGGTCTCTAAGCGCAAAACAACCTTTCATAATACATGCAATTAGGAATAAGACACATGTGCACCGCCACAGTTCTGTGAGCGTGTGCATATGGAGAGGATGGCTTGCTGCTTCTAAATATGATGTGATTTACAGATATATGATTAGGCGATAGTCCTATGTGACCCCCCCCCCCCCGGTCGGCATCCTCTAAGCTGACGATACAACTCCTGTTGCAGCTACCTTGTTATTTCTATCACTACTGGTACAACTCATTCTACTCTCTCATTTTTCTGGCATTGTATAGAACTAAGCAGTGAATTAAGCAGTAGGATCCCATTCACTATAATGTAATTACAGCTTTAGGTGCATAATACCACACCATTAGATTTGGTTGGTGGATCTGCGGGGATCAACAAATGATACATGTGTGTCATTTTCTGATCTTTTACTATTGCTGCTGCATGGAACAGGGATGACTGGCTCATCACCAGCTCACCTGCCGTCACATTGGTCCGTAATACAGGTGAGATGGTGTGCAGTTTAACCCTTATACGGCAGCACAATGCTTCAAAGTGTACCTTGATGTTGACATAATGTATGAACCCAGCAGCAACCATGAGTAACACAGATGATTCATTCACGCATCATGCTGACCATATGGGAGCTGATACACTTCCGAGGGATCGCCATGATGTGCTCATGCAGCACCAGCAATTTACTCACTATTGGCGCCTTGTTGCATCATGATGACAAAGTAACATATCATACCTTGAGCCACAATGCCGTCCCTAAAGGTGGCGTGCAGTTGCGTGGGTGGGTGGGTAGGATGAAAGCGGGTAAGAAGAAAGGTTGGACACGAGACAAGTTCGTGAAAGGCAATGTGAGTCGAGGACACTTTAATTTCACAAACTGGGAAGACATCCACAATTTCGTTGCACTACTACTCCTACCTCTCATGACAATGGATATAGATACAGGTAACTCTTACTGGAAATGGAAATCTGGAGTCGATTTAATGTAGGCTTTTAGTATGAGACCCAAAAGCTGGCAGGACACTAGTACTACTGGGATATAGAGGAATACAATGAGAGTATGGCTTACTCGTGGTCACTATAATAATCTCATCATATGCTGACTGATCCAGGGTGACCTGATACATAAGCCATTGTATTGATTATGACCAGGGCCCGCACCCCTGGACAAGCCTCCAATGATCAGCACGTGTACAATAGTCCGGTATCTTCATAACGCATTGTATATGCAGGCCTGGTCATTCTCATCCCAACCAACCATAACCCTCTCCCATCCGGGCATAAACAAGTTATTAGATATTATGTTCATATCTATAAGGATATTGCTAAATATAAATACTGACATCTAACGGTTAGCAGCCCCAGCAGTATAGTTGATGTAGAATCTTATATCAATATTTCTTTTTCAAAGATACAAAATCTGTATGTATGTTTTGGATGTAATAGGATGGCATGATACTAAGAAATTTAAGAAACGGGATATAGGACGCGTGTACACTAAGAACAGGTGAGCTCGACATGTTACCTTTGTCCTGTTTGGGTCAGGAGTAAGACGTTCAGGTACATGCTTCTGTTATGCTGTACCAGACTGTTCATGTTTGTGTACTCCACATGTGCCCCTCTCTATTCATCCATGAATCTGAATGGTTACAAATTGTATCCATAGCCTATATGACTTCCCATGCGGCTTCCCATGTGGCTTCCCGTGTGGGTGTCCATGTGACTTTTCATGTGGCTTCCCGTGTGGCTTCCCATGTGGCTTTCTGTGTGGCTTCCCATATGGCTTCCCATATGGCTTCCCGAGTGGCTTCCCATGTGGCTACCCATTACTGTGGCTTCCCCTGTGGCTTCCCATATGGCAACATTGGGGACCTCAGTGTAAAATCTGATTTTTCAGATACTAAAGTAGGCTTTTATTTGGAACCACCGGTTTCTCTGCTTAGTATGAAATCAACGGCCGGGGCACACCGCCACCGCTTTGTAATACAATCCCAAAGCCAATGGCACATAGAGGTCTAGGTTCTGAGCCATACATTATCATGCATATCTACATAATGTGTGTATGGTATACATTAATGAATTTATTTGAATGACCATTATGGCATCCACAGCTGCTTATGGTCTACGGCACTGATGTACTGGAGGGGAGGCTGGGGTGTTGGATGGGTGTGTACGTGTGAGGTAGACAAGGGACACACATCCTGGAGCATTAAGCAGCTGGTAACTCTTCATTCCGGTGGGCAGGTATTTTGTCCCGTTATGCCTATTTAATGATACAAAAGACCACACGTACAGGGCCATTTGGCGTCATCTTGCCCGACCAGCACTACCATTACTATCGTCGCTGCAAACAGCACATTAGCCACACTACCCATTAAACTCCATAATTTACCAAATATATAGGATTTCCTGATTTTGGTGTGGTATGATAGCATATCAGAGTTAGCCCGCGTGGCGTACACATATTGCATGAGCTACGATCTTTATGTAATTGGGACATAAGATCCGATAGCACACATTCACCTACCCGAGAATCGAATATGGAAGTTCCATAGGAACCTTTCACCAGCCAAACAACAAATCAGCGACATGCAACACACATAGCTATCCCTCAATATGTGATGCTTCAAACCAGGCCCAGATGAGAACTAAATGTGGACAGGGGCAGTTTGGCTTAGTGCCTTCTCTCCATATAAGAACAACCTTGGGCCATTATGTAGGCCTAAGACCAAAAGGGGTATTCTTCATCATTATGATAATCTTTCCCATGTTTCGCCCTAGTTCAATTTGCATGGATGACGTTGCACTGTCTCTATGTCGCCTCATGTGCTGGAGGGGCCCCTGTGCCAGAGTGACGAATGATGCTTAATCGGTCTTGTCGACAGCAGCCAAGGCAATCGACCAAAACAAGATTATCTTCCACAAGCCTGCCCCGTATACCAGCAGCACATTGATCAGATTTCATTAGCTTCTCGACATCAGCCAGCCTCTGCCCTACTCCTGCTACATGAAGATGTCGTGTAGGGCTGTGTGTATTTGTTTATAGGACTCCAGTGGCTCTGTATTCCCTGATACTCGTCGTATGGGCGACTTGTGGTGGGGGTGGTTATGGTCTTTACGGGTCTGTATGTAGTTGTGGGGTGTAGGCAGTGGCGAGGGGGTAGGGGACGCGGGAAGGGGAAGGGAAATATTATGTATTTTGTGAGCGTATTCTCCACACATACGTGCCCGGGCGGCTACCTTATCCATCACCAGGAGGGCTGGGCTGAGGTGGGCAGTAGGGAGTTAGTGGCGGGCGGGGCTGGCTTAATACAGCGCTGCTGAGTGGCGCTGGTATAATGGAGGCTATACGTAAGCCTGGGGAAGAGGAGGGAGAAAAGGAGGCAGGTAGTTTCGGTGGAGGTTGGTGTGGGGGGTGGAGGTGGGGGACTTTCACCCCCCATCCCCTGACATCTATCATAATTTACAGTCGGACTAAATGTTGCGGGCAGAGAGCGTGACTGAACATCTGATAGCCGCCGTAACGGATCACCCTAATCCACCCTGCTAATACTCACGTGAACAACAGTCCTCCGTCACGCCCTAACGCACCCGGACACGCACGTGCGACGTGCGCGCCCCCAGTCGGCTCCAGGGGGAAGCACTGAACGCCGGGAGGATGGGGTCACGCAGCGAGGGTGACCTCAAAGGTCAAAGGTCAGTGACCTGGTGGGAGGGTGCAGGGCAGTACGTCAGTATCAGGTGTGAGGGGAGCAGCTCTAGAAGTGAGTGGTTTGGCATGCCTATGGTGACGTCACGTCAGGGTTTAGACAAGGAGGGGTGTGGGCTGCATGAATGGAGCTGCTCACAGGTAGCTCGACAAGAAGGTAGCCTATCATTATATAGAACCCAGATTACCCTACGGGCTCTGCTGATAATTTACCATTCATAAATGAGTCTGATAAGAAATACTTGTAGGCCTATTTGGGACGAGTATGGTGGTGGATTTATCAGGATTTGGCTGTAATATGGTATCACTTGGGTAAAGAGCGGACAGGGTGAATACAGCTATTTTTTATCAACACAGTGTACTGGGTTCTCTGTTTTAATGTATCAAACTTGCCAGGCCATGATTAAAAGTAAGACTGGTACATGGTACCTCTTGCTACAGCCCCTATAGTTATAATCTCATGTGCCTCTCCGCCCCACGTAATGGCAGGATGCTAAACTACTTATATTAGGGGGAGTATGGTTTACCAGTGATTGAAGCCCATGCTTAAAGCTTAATTTCAGATCCCTCACAAATTAATTATGGGTGATTTTATTCTGATACTGTTTGTTCTCTATACCTTCTGTATAGAGGTATGTCATTTCATCCATATCACAATAATACATCTATGTGCTTGTACTGGAGGGGAACGTGCATGAATAATAAAAGGATTGAAAATGGATGAAAATGTAATACAGGCAAAAAGGAAGGGTGTTTCATATTATTACCCTACTCTACTTGCAAAAGAGGACTGACCTTAAGTAGCTATTTTTAAATCAGGATTTTGATCCAGTAAAGAAATATGACCATATGAGACTCTCCTAGTGACCTAAATAAGTGTTCGACTTGATACTTCAGGTTTTTTGATAATACTATTTATTTCAGCAGTATGTGACTCAATGTGGCGATTATTGAGTCATTCCTGGTACTTGATTCTTTTTAAACTATCCCAAATATATTGCAATCGTGTTGCCTGAGACATTGCTGGTCTAAATACAAGAATTTCATATCTGGTCTAAATACAAGACACCCGTATTATGAGACAGCATTGACTTTTTTATGTTATTACATTGTATTACTCAACCGATGACGTATACTGACAATGAACACTATTATTCGAATCATATACAATTATGGGTATTATCTTGCACTAAGTATACACAATGGTTATATCCCAAACCTGACAATGGCGTTTTCACACTTACTGTAGAATGTCATGTAGGAAGGGCTGGCCGGAAACAAAGGTGACCTGTCTCGTCCAGAAATAGCACACCTTTAATACTGTGACGTCAGGGACGCTGCGTATATATACTGGGCCATATATGTATGTGTACTTACCACTACAGGTGTCAGACAGCAGGTAAAAAGAAGAGCTACTCACCTGAAAAAAGCAACACATAAGGAACAATTTAGTCAAGGTATCAATAGTGTAGTCATTATAGTCTTGGTATACGTATTGTGGGCATTATAGTATAGGTGTAGTCATCGTATATAATGCAGTGTTAATAGTTGTAGATGTTATAGTCTAGGTATAACCATTGTAAGTGTTATAGTCTAGGTATGGTCATTGTAGGTTTTATAATCTAGATATAGTCATTAAAATTGAGATATAATCAGTGTAGGCACCATATGCTATGTATAGTCATTGTAGACATTCAAATCAACTTAAAGGCATTGAAGGTATCATAGTATTTATAGTCGTGGTTTAGTCATCGTAGGTATTCCAGTAAGGTTAGTCGTTGTAAGCATTATAGTCGACCTTTTTTGTGTTGAATTAAATTGAATAGACTTACTGATGTATTAAATGGAATAGCCATTAATTGTGATTGGAAATTATATGCGTTTTCATACATGTAACAAGGCATGTGTGATTCATACCTCCACATGCCTTGTGCATTGGCTAGGTTAGAATGCTATAAAAAATGTAGAATGACCAAATACGTAGCCATTTACCGGACCCCCATGTGTGATTTAATGAGCCGTATGATGCATAACTGTAGGTTCACCCGGGTATAGCAATATGGGCTATACAGATGGTGCAGGATAAAGGCAAGTGAGGGAGGAGGAGGGGTGGCCACGTGTAGGCTATAGGATTTTATGGAGTACATGTACACCATAGACCACTATACAGTGTTCCTATGTCGGTGCCAGTGACATAGAACACGATTAGAATATAGCTGTTGTCTCCACTGGTTATCACAGACCAACACACTATCAAAGCACCAGGGGTGAAGTGTTGGTTTGTGTCAAGGTATAGCATGTCATTGGTATCATGGTACCTGGGGGACAAAATGGTGGCCAACTGAGGGTGAACAGTCACAGTGCTTACAGCCTGGTTCCCTGTGTTGGCGGTGGTGGTGGTGATGGTGGTGGTTGGGGAGGGACGAGGAGGCCCCTGCTGCAGCAGGGACTGTGGCGGTAAACTTTACCTGCACGACTCAGGTAATTCCTACTGACGGGGTGCTAATGAGCGCAGCACGCGCCCCCTACGTGCCGAGGCGGCGTGAGCTGCTCCAGGCCGGCCCCGAGCTGCTCCGTCATGGCGGGACGGCAGCGCCAACCTCCTCCTCCTCCTCACACCCCTCACACGTGTCAGTCGTCATTAAAACATCAGGCTGCAGCAGATTTACACACGTACACCCCAACTCGTAGTGGTGGCGGGCTGTGCCCACAGCCCGCCGGGGCATTGCTCCCTCTGAAGGATCATATCAACACTACTCACCTGTACACAGGTGGCCCCACCAGTCCCTCACTCTCACCTCCTACCTGTCCGCCCACAACACCGTCCATTCCGCCATTCCTCCTACACCACTCCACATCCTACCAAGTTTCTCCGCACCGCAAGGAGTTTACTGGATACCAATCAACCACCAGACTGTCTGCAGATAAGTAGTACATCAGACTGTTGAACACTGAACTATTTATTTTGTTGGATGTCTATTCCGTGTGGGTGATTTAAAGGGATTATATTCCGGTCATTTCCCCCAACATGCCGCCCAAAAAGAAGGAGCCGGCCCGTCCAAAAACCAGGGCAGGTTCCAGACTTAAGGCTAAGTCTAAGAAGGGCGAGTCAGGGAACCCTGGGAAGAAGGTGGACACCCCACCCAAGGAGGGAATCGGGAAAAAGAAAAACATCAAGGCAGTATCCCCGGGTACCAAGGTGGCTAGAATGGAGATGGACTTGTATGCAGTCACCTCCAAGGTCAAGAACATGAGTAGTAAGATCGACACCATCGCCGAGTTCATTCAGTCACAGTCATCCAATGTGGAGGGGGACTCCGAGGGGGACACCTCATTTACCTCCGACCTCTCCCCCTCCCCTAAAAAGGCCCCCCGCAGAAAGAAGCATAGCAGGTCTCCTAAGCAACACCCCTACAAGACGAAGAGAGTCAAGTCACAGGTTGTTAAACCCCGCGCCCCCCGCAGCCCGGCCTCCCCCGGGCAGCGCAGTAGGTCGAGGGACAGGAGGCGTAGAGACCGCAGGCCCCGGCACGACGCCCACTCCAGGTCCTGCACCCGCTCCCCACATAGGTCGAGTAGGCGCAGTAGGCCCACCCACAGGTCGCGGTCAAGGGATAGCTATGCAGACAGGTACCTCAGGCAGGAGGATTATCAAGAGCAGTACCATGATGGTAGGTCCTCCCCAGTAGACCCCCTTCACGGCAAGAAGCCCATATGTAAGCCATACATGTTTGTCAGGAGGGAGGGCCTACACACCCCTAAACAGAAGTTAGATATACGTCATAAGATCAGCGAGTTCGAGTACATCCATGGGGCGATTACCCTTGCCCTGGACGGAAAGGCATGTAGGGGGGAGGACAGAGACTATATTTTGGCTCACATAGCAGAGGTAGCAAGGGATCTCACACGTAGAAAATGGCCGGACGTCAGGCGTTGGACGCAGGCTATATGGGACAAGGTTGAATCTGAGGACATCGACTGGTGGGACTCCCAGGCCATCCAGAACGAGAAGACTAACCAGGCCCTCCTACTCCCCCACCCCCAGGGCGGAGGAGGCGGCAGCCTACTAGGCACAGAGGGCGGGGATCCCTACAACGCCCAGGGCGTGTACTGCAGGGATTATAACGCAGATAAGGGGTGTAGGTTTAGCTCCCACCACACCCACAACAACACTAACTTCCTGCATTTCTGTGCGTATTGCTGGCGCACTAACAATAAACGGGCCAGCCACACGTACATGGCCTGTCAGAACAAGTCACGCCCCAATACACACACTGACACTCGCTACACGCAGCAGCCCCCGGGCTGGACACAGCAACAACAACAGCCCTCCGCACAGCATAATCAGTCAGCGTATCCAAAAAACGGGTAGGAGGCGCCCCCCACCCTCCCACACCCGGGGAGGCGCCTCCATCTGGCCCGGTAGTGCCGGGATCCCACACAGATCCCAGTACTTTCGATAATATTGCTTGTTTTGTCGACTGCAAAGCTTCAAAAGTCGCCATTCCGGAAGGAAGCCGCAGTGAAACCCCCCGCGCATGCGCCACGACCCGCACTGAAGCTGGTTCTCGGTCGGCAGTCCCGCCCGCCTCGTGTCCACAGCGGCAGGTCGGAGACCAGCGAATCAGTGTAAACAAAGATGGCGGCCCCCATGAAACTCGTGCGGCGTCGGGAAATACAGTTCAATTTGTGAATTTTATCGAAGAAAGTGACTTTTATCCGAGTAATAACTCACCCACACTCAACCCCACCCCTCACACTACGCCTGCTCGGGACGGTAAGGGTCAGCAGAGCACCCAACCGACGGCTCGAGACGGGAGAGACGAATTATGGCCGGACTTTGACAAAATACGATCCATGTGTGAGACCGATACATGGGACTCTACTGTGGACGTTACCCCGGCAGCCTTCAGCTCCCACAGGCGTACAATGTGGCCGGACCCTGCCAGTGGCGCACTAGACGCTGGTTTGTGTAAAATATATTCCGCAGTAAAAGCTACAGGTCTCCCTAACGCGCTCAAGGCACGGATTCCCCTGCCCACCACGCTCAACATCACCGGGTGGGAACGCCTCCTTCCCCCCGGCCCCGACAACGAGCAGCTGCTGTCATACGTTAAGTATGGCTTCCCTATGGGCTATATGGGGCCGGTCAGTGACATTCAGGAAATACGCAACCATTCCAGCGCCACTGACTACCCACAGCAAATGGGCGAATTCATCAAGTCTGAAGTGGCACTTGGGGCCATTCAGGGCCCGTTCCCCACCCCTCCCTTCACCCCCTGGGCCCATGTTTCCCCCCTCATGACCAGGGAGAAGGCCACCAAGGAGGAGAGACGCGTTATTACCGACTTGACGTTCCCACAGTCACACTCGGTTAACGCGTACATCTACAAAAATTGTGTATTGGGTATGGAACGAGAACACTCCCTCCCCACGGTCAGGCAGTTTGTCAATGTCCTCCAGGGCATGGGTCCCACCCCCTGGATGGCCTCATTAGACATTGCAAGGGCTTATAAGAATTTCTTCAGTTGCCCGATGTCATGGCCGCTGCTGTGTGTCGCATGGGAGGATAAATATTACTGCGACCTCACCATGCCGTTTGGGGCCCGAGCAAGCTCGGCACACATGCAGAGAGTGGCCAACGCCATTGTGGACATTCTGGCACTCCGGGGCGTCACATCTGTCATGTATCTGGACGACCTCATCCTCGTGGCCGACTCTAAAGAGAAAGCCACCACCCACTACCACATGGCCAAGTCCATCATCGCTGAGCTAGGCCTCCCCGAGGCCGACAAAAAGGCCCAACCTCCAGCCACAAACATAAAATGGTTGGGGGTGCTCATAGACTCAATAGACATGACCCTGTCAGTCCCAGCCGACAAGCTCCGAGAAGTCCAGGTCAAGGTCCAGAAGGCCATCAAAAAGAGGTCCATGACAGTCAAGCAGCTACAGAGTCTGGTGGGAAGCTTACTCCACGTGGCAAAATGTATCCCGCCGGCCCGCCTCTTCGTGGGGCGGCTTCTGGATGCCCTTAGGGAAAATAAAGGGAAATACATTAATGTCACCAGCGAGATGAAGAAAGACATGCATTGGTTTGCCCAGTTTGCTGAAGACTGGAACGGGACTGCTATCATCCCTGTCTCTGAATTCTCCACCGAAATCTACGTCGATGCTAGCGGCACGGGGATAGGTGCTCATGACGGCACACACGCATATGCCGCGAGAGTTGCCCCGGATGCTGACCCCGTCGATAACATAGCCTACCTCGAGGCAGTGAACATTGTAATCGCCCTTCACACGTTCATAAAAGACGCCAACAGGGGGACGTGTGTGCGGATCCACTGCGACAACCAAGCAACTGTCTCTGTCCTCACCTCAGGCCGGGGCAGGGATAAAACCCTCATGGATGTGGCTCGAGCCGCCTGGATGGTGGAGGCCATGTTTAACCTCCAGCTAGTATATGTCCACATCCCGGGAAAGCTCAACGTGCTGGCTGATAGGCTGAGCCGAGCCCACAACTCCGCCAGCGCTGCCAGGGAGGCTGAGGCCGGTCTCATTGAAATGGGTATTCGTAGAACCATCCCCTGTCTATATGCCCTAGATAATGTGTCACCTGTCATTCGTTCCAGACAAGGAGTACCGTTCACTACAACAACGTGCGGCTGCCAGACAACGCTCCGCCCGCGCCCCAGCGACCAACAAAGGCCGCCATTCCACTGTCAGACAGTTCCTCCGGTTCACCAAGTCCATGAGCATCGACCCCCAGCACCCGACCCATCAGGACATATGTGGATGGATAGAGGTCAGGGTGGACGCGGGGGACATGCCCCTGACAATAAAGAACAAGGTGTCCCATATAAGGACCCACGCCCTACTGGTCGGAGCACCCCTCACCCCGTTCCACCACCACAGGGTCGACAGGGCGATCGACGCCCTAATGAGGGACAAGTCCTACAAGCACCGGGCGACCCCGGCAATCCCAATGAGACATCTCAGGAGGGTGGTGTGCGCCATCCCACGTTCGCCCTCTGGAAGGGCAACCAAGGCGGCCACCCTCATGATGTTCCATGGCGCCCTGCGCCAGTCGGAGGTCGTCCCCCCGTCGGTCAAGGGGATGGACCCCCTCCGCCACCCCACCCAGCAGGACATAAAGATCTCCACAAAAGGGATGAGACTCACTGTGAAGTGGGCAAAGAACCTCCAGCAGTACACCAAGTCAAAGACGGTATACATGGCCCGGGCGCGGTCAACAACGTACTGCCCCGTGGCCGCCCTGGAGGCCCACATCAAGGACTCCCCCACCATGTCAAACAGACAGCCCCTCTTTACATTCCCCCACACAGAGCGCCCAATCCCAGTGACATACATCATAAAGGTCTGGAAAAAGGCCATCGAGAGGTGCGGCCTCTCCTCCAGGGCATACACCCTCCACGCCCTGAGGAGGGCAGCGGCCACCCAGGCCCACCTCCATGGGTGCAGCGAGCTGGACATTCAGGCCTTCGGTGGGTGGGCAAGTAACGCCCACCGAGTATACGTCAAGAAGACAAGATGTGTGGGGGTCAACAGGGTCATCTCCAGAGCCCTCCAACAATGAATCTCTCATACACATGGTCATACATACGACCCTATCCTCATAACTCTGTATAACTTCATCCTCCCAACCCACCCTTCATTCATATAATACATTATTCCTTGGCAGTTTGGGTCTTTATATTTCAACAGGTTAAAATATAATCAAATAATGTATATCATGTCATACAACCTACTATTCATTCAGGTTACTCAATACTATAAAATCTAATAAATTTTATAAACCCAAATTCACTGCCTTCCTTTTCCTTCGGGGGGCTGAGTAATGGTGGTGGCGGGCTGTGCCCACAGCCCGCCGGGGCATTGCTCCCTCTGAAGGATCATATCAACACTACTCACCTGTACACAGGTGGCCCCACCAGTCCCTCACTCTCACCTCCTACCTGTCCGCCCACAACACCGTCCATTCCGCCATTCCTCCTACACCACTCCACATCCTACCAAGTTCCCGCCCACCCACACCTCATAGTCATGTATTTTAATACGTTATTTTATGACAGGGACATTTATATTTCAACAGGTTAAAATATAATCAAATAATGTATATCATGTCATACAACCTACTATTCATTCAGGTTACTCAATACTATAAAATCTAATAAATTTTATAAACCCAAATTCACTGCCTTCCTTTTCCTTCGGGGGGCTGAGTAATGTGTTATACAGTGGTGAGCGTGTCGGCCGCACCCTGTGGGGGAGCAGCTCGCCGAGCAGCTCAGTAAGGGCTATATGGGGTGGGCGGGTGTCACTACTGCCTCACGGCAAGGTGACTCAATACTAAACTATATGTGTATAGCTCTCCTAAATATACATGTAATCGGTCCCATGTATTAGAGGAATACACATATATACGTCCAAAACGTCGTCCAAAACGTCTAGTTCTGTTTTACATGTTTAGATGGGGATACCCCCACGTGACTGATGACGTAACATGTAACATGCGCCTTGGGTAACAACGTATCGAGCGTATCAGCCTAGAATAATCATTTTACTCGTCTTAATGATAGAGAAGCATAGGTACCCCTGTTTAAGGCATACCAAGACCTGATCAGAATGGTCAGCTACCTAGTGGCTTTCTTTCAAACGACAAATAATATAGATATGATCTCCTAGATTTTTTCACCTACTCCTGTGGGTCACCGGGGCCCTTGTATTTCTTAAGATAACTATAACCAGGGGCCATTGGCTCCCGGGCTAGCGCTAGTATCTACCCCTGCGTCTGTGATGTTGGTACATGTATTTGTGGTGTAACTATATATGTGGAAGTGTGTGTCTATATTGTCAGTCAGTCATGTAATGTGTTCGGTAAGGGCTTACGATGCGTATACACCATGTTGTTACATCGATACCACCTGTGCCAGTACACGGTCTATAGTCACAGTATGGGTATATGTGACAAAACGTGGGAAAACGTGACATTAGGGGAAAACACCTTTAATTAAGTTCATGTCTTCAGCTACAATTTGATACTTCAAGCATCAAAATATTTGAAATAGTTGCTGAGAAATGACATCTCAAACATGGGATGGTAGGGACATGTAGGAATTCAGAATAGACTGCAATGCGATCACATATCAATCTAATTTCAAATACTCCATATAAATCATAATTGTTAGAAATTAAACCAATAAATGCATATTATTGTCCATAGATTTGGATCTGGTAGGAATATTGGCATTCTGTTTTCAGTTCTGAAATCCTCATGGATGGGGCAATTGGATAGGGATGATTTTTATTCCAAAAGAATGAATTGATGGTTGCCATGGCAACCAAATGTCAACAAATGGGCTAAAAATGGCTAAAAACATTCTTTTTACATTCCAAATAGGACCAATTTAGAACGAAAATAGAATTTTGATAATAGCTTCAAAGGATTCCTTGGGAAAAGTTAGTCCAAGGTCATTTTCTCTTAAGTATTCAGATTTTTAGCTATATCTCCTGAAATATCATGTTTAGAGCATTTATGGCTATTCCCCCTAATGTTACGATTTCCCAGGTTTCGTCACATATTAGTGTCAGCAACTGTCAGTCGTACACAAGGTTGAACATAATACTACATCTGGAAAATGTTATAAACGTGATCTTAGATGGTCATGACCTGATACAACCTCATATTTCCATATACCTGATACAACCTCATATTTCCATATACTACTACTGCCCATACGATGCTGGTTGCGTGTGCCACAATGTCGTATGCACTATAGATAGCCTGCCCCTGACAAGTATTTTCTGTATAACCCTTACGTGCCCAGAACTCCAAAAGTGCGCGCTTTTACACCTATATATGTTCAATAAAGCACTCTAGGGGCTATAGTGGTCAAATTAGCATGATTCTAGATGCAAATCAAGCGCACTTGCATAAGCTCTCTATCAATACTAAATACTCTATGGTGACATGTATAGAATATCGATGGTGTGCATAAATACAAAAAATAATGAGTTAGAAATGGCCTAAAAATCATTAAAAATGTGCGCATTGGTCTAAGGGGGCAAAAGAAATAGTGATAAATAAAAGAAATAGTGAAAAAATAACCCAAATTTTTTTTTCAGTTTTTTTTTCTGGAGATTCCAACTAAATTGGTTGTATTCTTTCACTTCCAATATGTATGCCCTCATTCAGAATAGCAAAAGCATGTTTACTATGCCAAATCAGTCTATTCCAAACTAAAAGTGCCCTTTTTGGAAATATTTACCGCTTTTACCACATTGTTTAATATTAGGAGAATAATGTTTCTGGTTGCCATGGTAACCCAAATTATGATGTTTGCAGATGTTCTTCCATACATTATTGGAAAGTGTGTTCCATTAGCTTTCAGAAAATATGATATTAAACATATTCCAGCACAAAATATTGAACTGTTACACAATCCACAAATGATGTCGTGAAAACTCACTTTTGTCAAAATAGTTCTGGGCACGAAAGGGTTAACGTATACTGTCTTTGGGATGTCCTTTCCATATACTACTATTACCTAATAAATATAGCCTCTAGGCCCCTAGGGCGCCGTTATCCAGATGCTGCCCCTTTCCGGTATTCAACTACTCGTGGGCTCGTACTGCACTTGAAGTTGTGCCCTTTGCCCACATACTACAATGTACATGTACTACTTTAATATACTGCACCTGGTATACGCTTTCCCGTATACTACTATGTATAACCCATGAGATTTCCCCATGTACTTGGCCGTATAAGCTACTTCAATATGTAATCCACGAGATGCCCTTCTTCTATATACTACTATATGTACAAGCAATGAGATGCCCTTTTCCCATATAGATGACTGTACTATTCTATATAACCCACAAGCCTCTTTCTTCCATATATACTACTACATATATACGGGACTAGCGCACCCTGGTACGTCAGGTAGTCGGGGGCCACACCCCTATCTCCTTATCAAGCCAATCCCCTACTTTCACACCTGGAGCAAAGGGACTGATAAGAAATTCACCCATGATGCACTGGTCTGGAGTCGGGGGCCTAACCACAATGCATTTCTTTGAGTCAAGATGGCGGCCTCCATGTCCTAATGCGCTAGTCCCGTATATGCCCTGAGATGCCCTTTTCCAATACACTACTCTATATATACTTAGCCCACAAAGCCGCCTTCTTCCATATACTACTATGCACAAGCCATGAGATGCCCTTTCACATACACTACTCTATATAACCCACAGGGCGCGTTCTTCCATATACTACTATGCACAAGCCATGAGATGCCCTTTCACATATACTACTCAGTAGTACCTTCGAGACGCCCTTTCTCTATGTATACTACTGTGTGCAACCCAATGAGATGCCCTTTCCCCCATTATACTACTCTGTTTAGCGTACACAATACGCCCTTTTCTCTATACAAATGTATATCCTACTCATATGATATGGCACCTGATATGCCCTTTTGCGTATACCACTATACTCATATTACCACTGAGCTGCGTCCCATTTCGTACACTACTCATATTGCCTCTCTGTTGCCATTCTCCGTATTAATATAAAACCCGGACTACTCCAACGCATACGGACTGAGCTATAGCGGGCCTCAAGACGGGGGAGCAGCTCCCAGTCTATTGTTTCACAACGAGCTGCTCTCCAGTGTCTCTCCCTTCTGGAGGCGGTGCACTGCTGGAGGGGTGCCCGTGGCTGGATCGGGTGACGCCTGTCTACTGCATCTTGTATGGCAGTGTACAAAATGACGCAAAAACCACCATGATTTAATGACGATGAAAGGCTCTTCCAGCAGCGATTATTACCTCGGCCCGGCGATGGTTAATCCCGCACAAATGGCTTGAGCTGCATTGTCGCTGCCTTCATTATCGCCCGCCTCGCCCTAGCCTACCAGTGGAGCGGCCTTGGATATAATTCTTTTATATACATCGTACGTATTATGTGTGTCATCTGGGTGAATACTCAATGGAATGTCAGGCAGTTTTTGTGTTTTGTTAAGTGCATGAGTGAACTGGTTCCTAAATAATAAATGAGAGCAGTGTCTGGTTATGTAAAGGTTGCACTACTTTAGTAGAATCGTGAATATGATTACTAATTAGCCCTTGTGTGTAAATCCGTGATACTTTGCCTTTGATAGTCCAAAAGGTCACCCGACCCTAACTAGCAAAACTGGGCCGAACCTAAAATCCATTCTAGCCTGAAACACACCATTTACATTTTTGGCCTTGGTATACGTTCATGGGCGGAAACTATGTATGGGCCCTGTGAGCCTGCTGAAGAGCTTTCGGCTGTGTCGGTTAAAACTATATGTTATTGCAGTCTATAATATCATCTCATTGACACGTGTGTGACAAAGTCTAATATTACAGAACCACTTTGAAGGCTCGACTCCAAGATGGGTACTGCTAGATTACCTTGGGACCGATTGTCTAGGGCAAACAACAGGTCTTTATTGTAAGCCATTAAATATTCAAATGAATAGACCGCCTAAGATGCTTACAGTGACGGCGTATAACTTGACGTAACCTGATTATGGCACATGGGTAAGCCTCGGGCTGGGAGAGGGGGGGATGGTAAGCTGTATGCACGGTAAGGCTACCATGGAGGGATTAGGTTAAAGCTCGTGGTTAAGTCCCAATATTTAATGAAGCTAATTAGGATAGGTTACATGCTCTAATATACGATCTGTTAACGACGTTTGTTGGTGTAGACTACATTAGACACCCATGTGGTTCTGTACACTCACTATGGACCCCCTGCCTGTCAGCTGGTCCGTAAGAGGTAGAGTATAGTCTATGCCAAAGAACATCTGACAGGCTGTTGCCCCCTATCCCCTGACCTGCTCCGAGCTACTCCAATATTCATCGATATGGATTTTCCTTGCAGATTGGATGACATTTATCAAAGTAGCGTTCTCCTTCCATTGGTTGCACCAAGAATCATTCTCAATATTTGTGGGAGACGTCGGTCTGTCCGGAGAGAATGGGAGCTTTTACACAAACTTGTGCATATTATTGTGAGATGAAGCTGTCCTGATTCGCTGACGTTGTTGCTATTAATGGCACGAGCAGACAAGTTGTTTGTCGTGATGTGTGAGACAGCAAGAAGGTAAAACGTGATGGGCGTTTCTTTGGGTTCCTTCAACTAATGACCTAGTTTTAGATATAACTAGTGATAGTTATATCAAATGAATTCTGCGATATTGGGTATCATTCATCTTTACAGTGGTGTGAATAAGTGTAGGAGAGGAAGCATGAATGCAGCCCTGGAGAGTAAGTCGCCGGCGAGCTACTCTTCAGGGCTGCTGCATTGGTACATTATGGTGACAAATGCCATATTTTAGCGACATGTCGTACTTAAAGAGTTAACATAATGTACTAACAGGGGAACTACCACAGACATGGAATGGGATGTGGTCGGGGCGGGGCGGGCTAGTGATAGAGTGACAGGGGTCGTCTATTGGATTGATGATTCTACATAATTAAGGGAGAGGGAGCAGTAGGGGTGGACCTTATCACGCTGATAAGGTGATGAGTTGGCAGTGAATGGGTACAACAACGAAGTAGTTTATGAAACCTATACTGAGCACAACAGCCAAGGAAATCTTAATCAAATAAAGCAAAGGCGTGAGGAGGGAGACCTACATAACACATAATAAGACGTAGGAAACAAATGTATAATGGGGACCCTAGGGGTCTCGGTTGGTAGGGGGCGGGATGTAGAATTTGTATATACTTATTCAAAGGACTTTCTCACAATTAGTGCCCCCCTCCTCCAATTCGTTTGCTACGAAACTGGGTGAGGTAAAAAAATACAAACCTATGTGATTTTCAGAAAGGACTAGACGAGAGTATGTGGACGGGTTATAAACATGTGTATGAGGAAAATGCCTTGAGTAAGACGGTGCAGCCGTACAACATGGTACTGCAGAAGCTGGGTTATAGTGGGGTATGTGTGTACGGCCGGGGTTAGAGCAAACAGATTTAGAGGCACGGGTAGCTCTCTGTGCGACCTAGATCAGGGCGAGCCACTCACACAGGCCTGGAGCACCTCAGGCTGGTGGCGTGACACCTTCCCTGCCGTCCGCCAGGAGACGACACCTGATGTTCTCACCTCTCCAGGGTCCTGGCGGGGAGAGCGTGTTAGGTGTGACTTGGAGGGTTGGGGAGGGGAAGCTGGGGGTGAGGTTGTGTGGGAGAACTGAGATGCTTGGGATGAGTGGGGATAGCAAATGGAATGAGGATGAAGGTTAAGGTACAGGAGGATTGAAAAGGACTGAGGGATAAGGGTGGCGAGGTGAGGATGGGGTATAGTCATTATAGCCAGGGATGAAGGGTGAAGTAGGTACAAGGAGGGAAGGGTGTTTACGTTGTAAGAAAGAATTGTGGCGGATGGCGATTGGAGAGGTCGAGGGCAGAAGGCGTAGTGTGAGGGTTAGAGAATATGAATGCGGAAGAAGATCAGGATACATCGGGATTGGGAAGGACTACGGGTTTGTTATTAGATTGGCACTCAGGAAGTGTTTGTGTGTGCGTGTAGGTGTGGATGGTTTCCATCCACCAACCTCTACTGATGTCCCCCATAGAATGTATCGGCAAAGTACAGGGCCCTGTTTCGATGTACTATACACGCTGCCATACACCCCCTCACCACCACCACCACCTCAGCTCCCACTGCCGTGTGTGACGGTACGTCAGTGGGTAGCCTCCTGCCGCGTGTACAGTTCCCATCCTCCCGCAGTACCCCGTCAGTAGACCATGGCCACCATCCATCTTAATCCGCCTCTAATCCGCGCTGTATATTCTAAGAGTTATGACAGCGATGGGACCGTGGCCACTGCATTATTCAGCGAGCTGCTCCATTGACGTTACCGCCGTGTGTGCTGCTCGGCGCGAGCTGCTCCACCCACCCTCCCTACGGACGGCATCTGCTGCTCACTAATACTGGCGGATAAATCCACCGCCTTAATACCATAACCCTTCCCCAAGCTGCTAACCTCCCCACCCTCTGTCGGACCTCCAACACTGGCCATCCCAGCCTGAAGCAGCAGTGCCACTATACAGGCCCGCCCCATGTGTATGGTGGGGGTCACTATGTCGTGCTTCACACTGCCAGGAGGATTGGGATTTATTTCATGGTGAATACGTATGGCAGCCCTTTTGATTTTACCAATCACACTCCCGTGAAATAACCATTGAGCACCAGTATTTCACAGGCTGTTTAATACATGCATCATCATAACTGAAGCACCATATAAGATAGCCCTTTCAGGTCAACTAAATGGGATCTTAACAAATAGTGAAACAAACACAAAGAGGCACTAGAACAGTTCCCGACAGAGAGTTATCTCACTCGGCGTTGCCTCATGAGACAACCCTCAGTGGTGAACTCTTCTTGTAAACCAGTGTCTATGTATTAAATAGCGATGGCACGGAATATAGACCTGTACTTTTTGATGAGAAGGGCTAAGGGGTGCAGAATGGGCATCGTCTGTATAAAGGGCATTGAACCCGAGGACGTCAGGGGGCGGTAGACGCCAGTACCTTTGGACACAGCCTGTTTATCCGTTGCCAGTGCCGTCCTTCCATGCTCGTGCCACACTCGTGCTTTTGCTACCTTCCTGTTAGTCAGTCTGGTTTGGCTTTGATTCTCCGGCAGCTGCTACGGCGGCAGGTGCGACTAGTCCTCCCCCCCCACCTTCCCACACCTCCTTACCCCCACACTGATAAAATGAAGGGATCCAAACTTGTCAAAAGGTTGTCTTATAAGAAGAGTTTAGGGTCTTTAAAGTGACGGTCATAAAATAAACGAGTTAAAGGTTGTCTATTTGATGAACTGTCCGGTTACCATCCCACAAGACAAGACTAGGGTCATCTAACTGACAATGTTAGCCCAGGCAGTGGCCTACTCCAAGTGACAAGTCTAAGGTCGTCAAATTGACAACCCAGAATAGTTAACCCTTTATTGGCTGCAAACTGCTTTAAATGTGCTTGAATCCCTTTGTCAGCATGATGCATGAATGTAGCCCTGGTGAGTCTATTCGCCAAGCCTGCATTCATGCACCTTTGGAAATGAATCAACAGTTGGGCGAGTATACTTGCCAAGGCTGAATTCATGTATTATGATCACATAGAGCATAGCACCTTAAAGCACTATGCACCCCTTAGAGGGTTAACCTGTGCACTATAACCTCTACTTCACTGCAGGTGGAGCTAACTGGGTTCTGCCTAGGCATAATTGTTGTCCATGTCTGTCTATATTTCTGAGGTTTATAATAGCTAATTCATACAAACATAGAGGTATGTAGGTTAGGGGAATTCCTGCCATATCCCCAAGTCTATACTGAGAGTATTTCTACCCTTTAGTTACAGACTGCTAACACATATGTGGATGTCATACCAATGGGAGTTTCCTTGCAGCTATTGTACCATAGAAATAACCACAAAAGAGGTGTCTGTGCCCTACACATATTTGTTTTGTCTCAATTATATCAAAACATTGATTCCTTTACCTTTTCTAGCATCCCCAATAGATAAATCTCAGGATTCTCCATAACATGAATGTGTATTCCCATAAATATGATTAAAATCAACATAGAAATTATGCAATTCATTCCCCAACTTTGTACAACATGCATGTTATACTGATGCCACCTACAGGGAAAATCCTGAATCAGACCCTGGTTGACGAGTCTAGAGCTGGCATGAGTCAGGTTTTGGGCTGGCACATACCAAGTGTATCCTCTATCTGACAACTACAGCTAGAGGACCCACTCTCTTGTCACTTAGAAGAGTTTGCAGACGAGTTTACTTTTTGAGTGCATCCATTGGCAGGTGGGAGCAGAGCCTTCCCCCCAACCCCCACCATCCATTCCACCTTCCCTTTGCCTACTCGCTCACCACTGTCGCTGCTGCCGCTGCTGTTGCTGCTATTGCTGCTGCTGCTTCTGCTGCTGCTGCTGCTGCTGCTTGAGCAGCCTCTGCTCATTGCTACTACTACAACTACTACTGCTGTACACCGTTTGCAGTATCATTGCTAGCCTGAGCCTGGTCTTGATGATAGCAGCACTCAGCCTCCTATACCACTGCAGCAGCAGCAGCCATCGCAGAGGCCAACGGCGGGTCTAAGTCTAACTCATCAAACATAGATGTAGCTGACTGGCAGAAGGGCGGGGCGGGCGGCCACAGACAAGGGGAGCTGCTCCGAGCAGCTCTGCCCCTGGACGACACCACCTGGCCGTGTACAAACAGTCGCTACATACCTCGGCGCAGCCACCTACCTCCCCCAGGGCGGGGTATACGGATCATATTTATAGTACCTGAGGCGTCGTCAGCAGCAGGGGGGATGGGGAGGGGAGGGGAGTGGCGAGAAGGTGCCACATAGGCGTCACTGCCAGCAGTCTACCCGGCTGTACACCTGCACTGGCATTGACTCGTGCCCGTGCACTGAGCTGCTCGTTACCCCCCAGCTTGACGCTTAGTCTGCCTCCTCACACTACCCACTATACATGTACAATGTAGTAGGTGGTAACTATAATATAACCATCGAGCGCCGCTGTTATGTATATACAGTATACATGAGGGGTATTATTTTCCATCCTATACCCTATAGTATCAGCATGGGGAGCCCTATAGTGATGACAGGATTGTATCAATATACCACTGTCACCAGCATCCACCTTTGTCTATAGAATATGGCAAGGAGAATACAAAAGACAAGGTCAGATATATAGAGAAGATGGATAGGCTTAAACCTAAATGGGCATCCATGAGTGAGGGTATGATAACTAGTCTGTCTATTCGAGAACGGGATCGGGTAGTATTAGAATGTGGGTAGACACAGACCCGAGTGATGCCAATATATATAGTCTAGATCGAATATCCATACATATTCGACAGTATTCCCCCTAGCCTAATCTGATATCTCAAGTTCTGTGTACATATTAATTCTAATATGGCCTGTTTCATATTGATGTGGATTTAAACATGATGAATGAACAGTATTGTTCTCACCCTTTTACAAACATCTACCCTCTTCAGACCCCAATATGGTAGTTAAACGTCGAACTGAATTCAACCATTGACCTTGCCATTATATAATTACAAATGTATAGAGTTTGTTAAAGCCAAAGCAAAATATATGTACATTGCTGTGTATCAAACTAATCGCTCTTGACAATGATATCAGTCATTATGAGAAAATCTCTCAGGAAAAACGATTGGGAGGCAATTTTCATTATTGTAATGAGGTATTTAAAAAGGCAAAACAACGACAACATTGTCAGTCAAAGCTGAATGAGACGTCCCTCCACTTAAAGTTACTTTTATCACAACTCGTACAAGAACCAGCCATCTTACCCTTGGCTTGCACAATGATAAATTCGAGTTATATTACCACCATCTATAGATTTGCACTATCCCTACTTCTCTCTAGTCAGAAATAAAAATATCACAGTGTCCATACATTTACATACCTGCATATATGATAACCATAAATGTAGGCATATAATAGCAATATGTGTATGTTATCGCTATACTATCAGAAGGAAGTCGCATACTGGATGCCACATTTATAATTCATTAGTTATGCTAATGTTGGTAAATGGTGTGTGAATGATCTATTTATTGCACATAACGTTGTACTATATATCGGTCATGAATGGGGAAGCTTCCTGAATATGGTGACTCAGTCTCAGCCCATAGAAGCAACATGAAGACCAAAAAATGGAGTTACAATCCAAGTGAAAGCAACGTGCTGCACACACCACTGTGGCAATTGGCACACCCAAATCCCCAGTCAACTGTGGCTGACAAAGTCAAATTATTGTCATCACTTCTCTATTAGAATGTAAAACTCGGCCGCCTGGCTGACAGCCATGTTCTGTCGGCCAGGTAGCAGAGGCCACCGTTTGTCAGGGATTGCTGCAAAAACGTACATGGGAAAATGCCATCCGAGAGGCAGATAGATCAGGGTCCGGTCTCTGACCCAGACATCGCCTCCCCATAGTGGCCGCATTCTATCGCCATTCTACACGTGCACGTGCAAAAACACGTTATCAACGGCAACATTAAAGGATCATTTCCCCTCCTTAGCTTACCAGTATTTGTGGCCGCATTTGCAATTCTGATTACAATTATCTGTCATTGAAGAGGGGCGATGGTCTGCCTAGAGCACTAAGGATGAGCGTTCATTCGTGAATAAGGGGGATTATGGCGATTGTTTTTGGGGGCACCGGGAGGAGTACTAAAGCAAGCACTGGATATGGGTGCAGTGCTAAAAAGTCACTGAATGTGATAGGCAAATTAATTCCCCTGAATCTGTAAGGGCATTGTCTCCCTCAGTATCTCATGCCTGTATATATGTGTGTATTGCATTGTTCCTGACACGGCTTTACCATATACAATTGGGCATTATACATTATGTATTTGTCTATTGCCAATGCATATATACTAATCAAGTGCTACTTATTATATGTTATGTAGCAATCTCACACTACTATAGCCCCCGTGTCTCGGTGCACTGAACAGCTTACTGACCATGTGATGTACGTTTACACAAACATCCCCGCCATGGTTCAGGAGTACAAACAGATACAGATGTACATAAATGTAGTCGATTTGTCTAAATTACTCAATATGCCTGAACGTTTTCCTTTCCCAATCATAATATATGCACCATATCAATTGTGGGATACATTGTAACTTGCTCATGTGTATCATACATCATCTCTATTCATTAATAATAACAGCGTTGGTAATTTTCTCCTTTCCCCATTCTCCTTTTCAGTTGATGGGTGGGGAGGAGGCAGCAGTGTGAGACAGGCAAAGTGGAGGGTTATAGGAAATCATTACTCCGGCATCCCATGTCTGCCCTCCACGAGGAGCATGTCAGGTAACCGCTGCCCCCTCCCCGTCAGCCTCCGCCTCCCAACACGGCCGCAGATTACTCCGTTTCCCACTACCACCAATACCTCTGCCCAATTGACTCTGTCAATAAATCAATCACACACATTACATTTTCGCTGAAGTGTAATTTTCAAATCTGGTTATCCACCGACAGCTTTAGTTTTACGTTAGCGCCCATCGGGGAATAGAGGCGGCGTGGCTACTGTCCCGTTTCAGTGCCGACGATGTATTTGGAATTGGGTTATACGGCCTTACACGATTAGGGGCTCGTGAACATTTCACCACCCCACGAATTTACCCACCCTGCTCGCTAGAAGCAACCCTCAGCCCCATCCCCAATCCCTACATCCCCGGTGGCTTCTTTTCACGAGCCCTCGTTTTGTTTACGCTTATGACTAATATTGAACCGTTGCATAACACGAAGTGGAGCAGAAAAAAAGAGAGAGACTGGTCCCGTGCGGCAGCGGAC
The DNA here is from genome assembly GCA_947462335.1 of Harmothoe impar. Taxonomy (NCBI): domain Eukaryota; kingdom Metazoa; phylum Annelida; class Polychaeta; order Phyllodocida; family Polynoidae; genus Harmothoe; species Harmothoe impar. Next base: position 62,226,128 of record OX381704.1, read on the forward strand.
GCAGCACGCACGATCAGAGCGCCCCCTCTCGGACTGTAAGGGCTGTCCGTTTCCTGTTTCCGCCGCACTCCTCCACGGTCTATCCTACCCACGCCAACCAGGCCAAAAACAGCCAGCCCTGTCTGACGACGAGGTGTAGCAGCAGAGGAGGAATCCGACAGCAATGGATTAACTGCACCTCGTGTCATGCCACAACTGTATCTGATCAGGCAGTCGCTGTTCCTGATCAAATCATGTCTATCGAACAAAAATACGCCCATTCTTCCCTATTCTGGTTCGCTGCAGGAACAGTATATACATGGGAGACGTGGCGGTGAAAAAAGAAACGCCTCTGATTTAAGAAGAGGGACACCAGATGTATCTCTCAGCGTAATTGTGTCCTGAGTGTTTTTAGAGAGTAATTTTCGGTAGCGTTTATTACACACGCTATTCACCTAATTAATTATAGACCAATATACCATGTTGTCGCGACACATGCAAGCCTGACTGTTTAATAGTCTCTACCGCTTTCATATATGCAACGTGTGCATACTTCTATGTACCAGTTGGTCACCCAAAAATAATGTTGGCATTCAACTTGGAATATTACAGAGTAAATTACTCATAACGATTCATTTCCCTCAGCTCGTAAAACATCACCACGGAAATAATGTTGCAATAACCTGACTTTCTTAGTGGCCACATGCGATAAGGTAGGTTTTTAGCTGCCCCCTTTTCCACCCATCGTCAAGGCCCATTAAAATGCCTGCATCCATCTAGGTAGTAAGTGATCTATATGCACTACCTTTATCAGTACCCAGGCGACTTAATAAGAGAATTATCCAACCATCCATAAAGGTATTGATTTCTGGTGCTTTGCTAATCTGCCACCAGCTAGCACTCTTAATCAGGTGCTCGGCAAACCTGTCAAGCATGCCGCAGCAGGTCACGAGTAGCTCGGTAGAGCAGCTCCTTCTATGGGTTAGCTCATGAGGGCGAGTCTGACCGGTCACCCACGTCAAATTGAGGCAGTAGCTCCTGACAGCCGCTCATTACATGAGCAAAAACACAAAGCTAAACAGGGCATAGAGGGCAGTGCCTATAAACACATATATAACCTGCCTGTTATCGTATGTAAAACCTGGGCCTTGACCATAATATCACAGGAGCCCTGCAATGTGTACATCTGAATACATGGGGAGGGCTCGTACCAGTAGTATGCCAATATCAACTGGATATTATTCAGCTATGTAAACACGGGTGCGGCTGTAGCCTAGCATTGCCATCTATGATTCAGTCAGTGCTGGCTGACCACCGACCACTCCCTCCACCCCTACCTCTCAGTATAGCGGCCTTTAGCTATAGACACATTTACGACTGCTAACAGCAGGTCCCTAACCTATTCAACCTATCTATCGACTCGTTGTTGGAGGTCGGCCGCCAATGGAAACACAAGATCCCCATTGGTGTTGGTCCGAAACAAGGAGAATGCCTAGTGCAGATTTGTGTGAAAGGGTTGACAAATTGGCGTCCGACGAACGCGGCCGGCGGTCTGCGGTTTGGCTTATCGGGTGGGCCCAGACAGTCAGACGGTAGGGGCGTGATGGGGGCCGATCCAGGCAGCAGCCATAGATGGCATATACCATTACCATAACTCGTTACATGAGCTCCCAGTTCACCGCTCACACAATCACACACATCCCAAACCACCCACTCCCACTACCACACACCGCTTCTCGGGGCCCCTTACCACGGTTGGGGCGAATTACCACATAGGGCAAACTGGGGCAGATTGGAAAGTAGGGTCATTTCAAGGTAAATTACCCTAAGCCAACATGATGAAAATAAGTGCTATAAGCTCTGATCACACCCTAAATTGTAAACACAGTGTCAAAGGTCGCCCAGACCAATGGGAAAGGTTATAAATGAGGGAAGACCTCGGGTCAGTAGCATGCGTCTGTTCTAACACTTAGTTTTGTTGGATCTCATGTCAGATCCGCCTTCTGCCTAACTCCACTACAGGCGACTTAACAGCTGCCTCATTCGGCGTTTGACTGAGGCAAAGCGAAGGCAAAGCGGCATCGACATCTTCTCTTTTCATATTTTTCATACAGGGCGATCTATCATCTTTTCATGTGGGCCCGGAAGCTGATTTAACACCAACATAACTCGGGGTCCCCTTTGCACGGTGTCACTCGACCGTTCGAAGAAAGGAAGCAAAGCCTTCATGCATGGTTGCAACACAAAGTGTCCATCTCTCCCCCACACAAAAATCTCAAAGGCAAAGGTGAGGGTTTCACAAATTTGACTCCTTTGATGTTTGTTTTTTTGGCAGCTTGCTGCGCAGTCAGGCATGCGTATAGCGCTATCAGCGGCAATAGTTGGGAGCTGCTGGGTTTGGCACTGAGTGATGTGGACAGGGTGGTAGCATGTGAACCTCCATATAGGGTTAACCGTTAACCACCTATGGACTCTACATAGAGGGCTTTCCAGCCGATCCCCTTCTCTGTAGTCGCCCTCCCGTTCCCCTCTGTTCACTTGGCTCGGTGCGGACCGCCGCTGGTCGTGTTGGCTTCCTGCGCTGTGTTGGAGCTCTAGGCGGCAGGGACAGATCGATCCGCTTATCTCTGTGCACTATTGGGGGCTGTCACTAGCCAGAAAGGGCTTCTCCTATCCTTATCCACCTCCCCTGGTCATCCCCAGCTATACACACACTGTGTATACATCCAGATCGCTGTTATCGCATCGCTACTCAACGTGCTTGTTTCACTCGGCGAGTTACTCCCCGCTGCTCGCCGTGCCCATCAGGCGATCCGCCAATTGAAATCAAATATTGTTAGCACCACCGCATAGATATGCCGTACGCCATAACCACCCAGGTCACGCATCACAGCATGCCTGCTGTTGGTGCTGCTATGAACCGCCCTATTCCTCATCTCCTATTTAAGCTGGTATCGCTGTATATCTATTGCATTTCCCCATCTGAGTGATGGGCATAGCCTGGTCGGGGGAGCATATCCCGGTGTGCGTGAGTGGGGTGCTTGTCAGTCATTAGCCCGTCTGGGCATGTCGTGCTCCAAGTAACATTCTCCTCACAGCGGGTTTCCCCACCTTTTGTGACGGGACCAATACAGGAGGGCAGAGGGCGAGCTGCTCCTCCTCACGCAGATAAGCTGGGTGAGCCACTCCAGTCCCCTCTCTGATACAGCAGCCCACTGAGTGGTTCACCTTTGATGGTCAGAGTGAGCCTACAGTGGTGGATGGCCACACTAGAGCCTCGTACAGCTTTATTAGCCATGTATGGAAAGCCTGCCCAAAAGGTGATGTACAGGACTCGGGGGACGGCCGGTGGGGCCAGCAGCGCGGTCCCTGGGGACAGGCAGGTGTTGAGGCAACCAACCATCAGACCAAGACACCCACTGGTCTCATACATATAGAGGGCCCACAGAGGACTGCAGAGAAAGCCATGAGCTGCTCACATATACCACAGCTCAATAGAACCTGCACTCAGAGTGATAAATCATCCCCTCGTTGGGAATGCCATAAAAAGATTTGTCATGAGCATAGTCTTATAAAGAACATACCTTATGTCATTATCTTCTAGATTTTGCTATGCATTTTATGTAGAAACATATCACAACCCGGTAATGTTTCCACTTGTGTATGTCAGTAGATGCCTTCATTACATTGACAACACAAGATTATTGAGCTTGGGTGTATGGAGGAATTGCTGTATGGTCTACATCAGTTAGGTAAGCATAGTTAACAATTACTCAGTCTATATACATACTTAAACAGTCTGCTATACCTGATGTAACCTATTTATAGATCAGAGAGTATCATATTGACATTGTTCACTGTGTATGTGCGTGCACCCCCTGTTCCCCACCTGATACCTATGTGTCCGTGAAGGTCGGAGCGCTAAGGAGCTTTGCCTGCAGTGCGGCTGGCTGTTTGTCAATACGGGCTCGAGTGCTAGGATCCCTATTGATGTCTGACCTTAGTCCGCTTAACGCTACAGGCCTGGACATTGATAGATGGCTTCGGCACTGGCTTCCGACGTGGCTTCCAATGATTCTCCGGCTTCACAAAGACATTACTACCCAGCGAACGTCATGGCAGCATGCCAAGGCTTTACCTCCAAAAGATGTCTCGTTAGAACAACAGTCTGCCAACGAACCCCTTTACCAACAATCCACAAGGCCAATCAACTCCCTGTCCAACGCCCCCACCCACCTGCCGAACAGGCTATGGAGAAGTATACAATGAGTATCTGTGCTAACGAGTGTAGGTTTATCTGGGAGTGATAATGTAGGCATTGCCACAAGGAGGGGAAGAAAAGTGGTTTTAGATAAGCACAGTGCCAAATGCTTCGGATTAGCATATATAAACAGGAGGAGTAAATCCACTGGAGAGAACACCCTGGTCAGTAAGACCCCTGTCAGTCCTCAACACGGACGGCCTAGAGTGGACCTCCTTGGCCGATAAGTCCCAGAATGGTCACTTCCCTGGCCCTCAGCACTGAAGAAGGATGAGATCCCACTCAATCAACCTCGACATTGGTACAACGTCTAAGATGAAGTGGCAGAACATGGCTAAAGGACTTTGCTCATTGAGTCACCAACACCTCCCCCTGCCACATAGTGGGATAGCAGTTTGTCTCCTATAAGTGTCAAAATGCATTACCATTATTTTACACTTTGTTTGTTCTAGCATTGAATAACATGTACATTGTACTAGTAGTAAGAATACAAACGTATATGTACGAATAATATGAATAAGACAGGTTGGAATGTATACAGAGTACAATATACATTGCTCAACTTTAATTCAATTAACAAGAGAGAGAGATATAAAAGAGTGTTTAGTCTAATAATCATCGCTAATGATATGCTTTACCAGAATTTCTCTTTCACCCTAAGCGGACCTCTCAAGAAATGCCACTGAAGCCATTTGAAATGCACACATAGGCAGGCGCTGGTGAGAGATAAATGAGAGGGAGTATAGGACGGGGAATGAAGTGTACATCGTGTTGAATAGGAGGTGGCTTTAATGTTGAAGTCTGTTCTGTAGAAGACCACAAAAAGGTTTTCACTGTCAGTCTGACTTTGGCCCTGGATCCCTGAATGGTCTTTGCCAGTGCCGGTCAGTAGCTGGTAGTCAATAGCTACTATTGACTGGTGGACACTTGGGAGGTAGGAAGGCCCATTTCCTAATTGTCATTTTCTGCTAGGCTTGTCCACATTTTATGGTGTCAGATGAACTAAAAGGATTTACCTGTTATGTTGGCTAATGCCACACCATTAGCCTGAATCACAACACACTGCTTACAATCTACAAAAATGATAAAGACGATATCAGCGCCTTTTGAGAGTCTACAAATTCAAATGTATTGGTGGAACTTTTCAGATCTTAAAGGACTGCAGGAGTTGCGTGTACCCGATCCTTGACTTTGTGGAAGAAGAGGGGGTGAACTCCCCCCCCCCCCCCCAACCTACCACTGCCACTATACTGACCACGTCCTTTGGGAAGGGGGTGGCCTCCACGCCCGACACAGTGCTGACCTTTTGGGTGGCAGTCGGGGATTTCAATAGGCGGCCAGTCTCAACAGAGCGTCGCCTTTAGCCGCCGTCCGCCGCCGTCACAAACCGGGACAAGGACGCGTTTCGTCACCCTTTTGGGAATCAATAGCGACGGAAATTGCGCGGCGATTTTTCTTTTCGGGTGGACGGAGAGGGGAAGGTGGTGTTGGCGGTGGGAAGTGGGGTGGCAGTGGACACTGGAAGGCATGACGGGGGTTAGATCGCGGCCCGCGGGATCTCTCTATAGGAGGGATGCTGTATTGATCAGTCAGGCTGGGCGCTCACATCGTCTTATGTACACAGGCTCCAATGACACTGCCCACCACCACTGTCTCCATACACTGCCCCTGCAAGCACTGCTGCTGTCTCAGTGGAAACAACTGGCAGCAGGGCCAGTGTATTTGCCGACTGTACACGGTCCTTGATGGTGCCTGCGAATATGACACCGGAAAATACAAGACAACAATCAATGTGGACTAGGGAGGACGCCTTCACCCACGACACTTGTAAATATTGACCGACAAATACGGCGCTCTCCAGCTCTCTTTGATACGCGTCCGTTATGATTTTTTTGTCCGTGAAGGCCATCGGATTAAACTGGATTCTATTTCTAGTCATCCCTGATCCTTTCTTAGATCATTTGACATCAGATTTCATTAACAACATCGGTTTGGGCATTGATTATTCGTGCCGACACTTGTCATGGCTCTGTAATTGATTCCCAATGATTTCCATGTGTATATCTGATTTCCTCTGATCAGAGGATATTACTATAGACAGTGTAGAGGTGCTCTAGAACACGCAAGCACTCCCAGTTCTGTGGGGCCACGCGCCATCCACAACAACATGGAGCCAATACTGTAATGTTGCACCAGGCGCCGTCCTCACTCAAGAACGCACTGACCAGTGGTCATCCAAGAACAAAGCCACTGTCCGACCAAGCCCACTTGACGTCCGCCTAATGGGACTGTAACGGGTCGACTGCAGCGCCAAGTGGGGGGTAGCCGTGCAGGGGAATGGAACTAAAACGTATCTTTACAACTATGTATACACAGGTGGATCTATATAGGAATTTGGAAATAGGCCGGGGTCCAGTAAAAACCAAAGTACCAAAAATAAATATCAGCACGGGTTATGGCTGATATAATTATCATTAACAACCCACAAAAATAGAATGTCGAAAAATGTAAGAAAGAACATCTCAAAAGCCCCCACCCCCTTCCTGTTCCAGTCCTTTGTCCTATAGACATGGCGTTTCAGTCTCCATTGAAAAAGCATGTCCCCTGGGGACAATATGGTGGCAAACACTACGTGACAAATTACACTGCTATATTGAAGAGGCTTAAGTAGGCTTGGGCGTGGGACAAATGCGCTGACATAGGCAGGATATAGGAGCAGCTCAACGCATGCAACGCGATGGTCGCCTCCCTGTCATGAGCAGCTCGCCCTAAGGACTGATAGGTAACAAGAAATATGCGGCTGGTCAGAGGTGGAGATGGGCATCAAGCAGCGCACAACCAGGCGCATCTGCATGGTGTGTTAATCGTGTGCAGGGCGTACCTTGGTACAGAATCTGAGAAAAGGCGCCTTAAGTAGAGCAGGGTGCACTAAGGTCCCTTTTCCCAGACCATGTCACAAGTCTGATAGTGGAGGTGTGCGTGGGAGTGTGCTGGATGGGTGGTAATGAATGTAGACGCTGTATATGTATCTTCTTATAGGCACACACTGAAGAAGGCAGTGTTTGCACTGCGTCACGGCAGTATAATCACAGCCGCCATTTCCAATACAATGCTCCCAGATTGCATGCGACCTTTTCAAAGGCAGCCCCCTCCCCGCCCTTCTAGGGACCATGGAGCCGTGTGCTCCCTATACCGGGCCCAACCTCTATATACGGACTAAGCCGATGAGGCTCTGGCAATCCGGCAATGGCCAGGCGGGCCCTATTATACCCCCACACCTCTGGGCCTTTATGTTGATTTCCGCCGTAGAGCTGTGCTGGGTTGGGAGCATTGGGCGCGGGGGGAGGGGGGTGTAGTTCGTGTGGCGGCCGCCTCTGTCAGGTGGCGCTGCGAGTGGTGGCAGATAGAGCCGGAAACGGCCGGGCATTAGCCCCCAACGCCCCCTTCCTGCGAGCCACAGCGCCCTCGCGCGGCGACAGGACAGACGGGACAAAATCAATATTCGGCAGATGATTATTTTCTGCTACTGCGCCTGTGATGTATATAAGTTCCAATCAGTCGACGACGAGCTATGGATTTATAGATTACCCACTGGCATCTGGGTTCTCACTGGTCTTCACACGTCCACTTGTTCCCAGAGTATGCCTGCCCGGCATGCCCAACCACCGACGGAGCCTCAATTACCCATGCTGGGAGGGAAGGAGGGAGGGGGACATAAGTGTTCAATATTTCTTCAATAACGCTCGCTTCTGTGTGCCTTCCTGCCGATACAGCGAACACTTGTGTTAGGGTCCCTGGGATCCTTTATATAATAATCAGGTTGGACTAATTACTACACACGATTCTGTGTGTCTAGATAGCTAATATGTGCCAATTACACTAAATGGATATCCATGCAGAGATAACATAATGCACCTGTCCTGTCAAGAACATTCGCTCTGACATTAAAGTTTGTGTGTAAAAATGATTCAATACATTGGGTATTTTTTCTGGACTTTTCTAACTAATTATGGCATCAATTTTCAAAGGGAATATGCATAATGCAATCTATATTATATTGGGATTAGAAAAGAAAATCTCACCATTGGATATTATGCCACTATCAAGATGCAGACACAGCAAAGTGTGACCTTAAGAAATCCTTGCACAGACTTAATATAACGATTGCCTAGTTGCCTTTGAACCTATCCGTTCTATTTTAACGACATTAGACTGGTACTACATTTTCTGAAAAGAGGCAATGACATTGGCGTGGTGATTATTTATTATTTTTTCCAATTGCCTTTTTTGGTGATTTCTGCAGCTGCAATATGGCGGATGGGGATTGTGTTAGGGAACCTGATGTAAATGTCGTGTAACTGCCTGATTAATTGCCCCGCCACTAAATGGGGCAGAATGGATCTGGATCCTTAATGGCAGACCCTCCCCATAATGGCCATCAGCCCGGGAGGCTGTAGAACAAAGGCCTTAGGCCACTGTCACAGTATCAAATACTGGAGCTGTTACACCTTGGAACTGATACCATTTTGAGGTCAGGGCAGATCTAGATTTGTTAATGGACATTAATTCTGTGAAGGCATGCGCCAATCTTAGGTTGCAGTATTTTCTTTTTATTTCTGGAGATTAGCAATGCTTTGCTGACATCGTGACCTGAGTGATACAGTGAAATTGATACCACTTTCGTGGGCCACTTAGAACGGCTATATAGCTTGAGAATCCCTCTTGGTAACGCCATGAGCTTATATATACCCTCCTGCCCTAGGCTTTCTCCACACAGTCATGCTCCCTGTGGACAGGAGTACCGCCAGGGGTGGGGCATCCGGCTTGTAGCCAATATAACCACAATGGTGCTACTATAGAAGGCGGCCAATTAAAACAGTAGGAAGAATTAACCTGAGCCCCTATTGGGACTAGTACATTTCTATAGGGGATTGAGTTTGGGCAGGGGAGCCAAGAGCGGGTGACAAAAGGTTGGGGGCGGGGGGATCATGTGGTGGGATATAGGATGGGGGAGGGTATCCATGTGGTGTGGAGGTTCTGGGGAGGGCGCTGAGACAATACAGAGGTCAATAGTCCAGCCTGTGGCCAATGGGACCCCTGGCTTCCTGGCTGGCCCGGCTCTTACATATAGATGGCTTCTAGCTGTTCTCCAGGGGACAGCGAGCGTCGGGAAATGAAGCTCCGGTTGGCCCTGACAGAGTCGTTAGAGGGCGCCACTGCCACCAGGAATTATGGCACCAATAGAAAGCCGGTCCGCACAGTGCGCTTCACTGCCGGGACTGAGGTGCCATCCCTAAAGGAAAGCCATCCTTGTCAGCCTCCTTCTGTGATTGTCAAAAGCACCCCCAGGTTATCGACTCGTGGAAATAATAGCGCTGTTCTTTGACACAATGCGCTGGCTGCAGCTGTGACACATTTCTATATGCGATATGATAATTGTACGGGCGGGGTTATTAATATTATACAGCAGATATTGATCTAGTGCTGTAATAGTAGGCGGGCTGTATATGTACACTAGATGAACTACCATGCAGTACACGTTGATACTACAGTGGTGCGAACTGCATACTGCTAATGCTAGGCAATTTCGGAAACAAGTCATATTTTGCGCAGTTCTGGAATACTCCTCTATTTGTGGGTAGAAAAAGACAGATATATATGTATCCATCATTCATTGACAGATGACACGCGTTGAAGCTGACACATTGGACAGACCATGGTGGGATGAGGATAATGGGTTCCCTGGTGGTTTTCTGTCTCGATATAGTCTCTCTATTACGCTTTTGGTGTTGCTGTTTCGATACTGTGCAGGGCTGTCCTTTTAACTGGAAACTGACGCTTTTTTAGACATGCCATAATATTGAGCATTAATTTTAATGATAATCCAGTAAATCCTGACAACACTTGTAGACTTACATCCCCGTAAGCGTCATTAATGCATATACAGTTTCACCAAAGTTTAAATAATGGACAAAATTAGAAAGAGTATCTGCTTTTGCTTTGAGTACAAATCTCCACCTATCTATCATACAGACAATGAAGCAGGTGAGTGTTTTTCTTTTAGAAGATCAGTGCATTTGCACTTCCTTGGCTACCTTCGTTGGAAAATGAGTATGCTGCACATAGATAAATCCTATCTTGTGAAAAGGGAACACCCGGTCAACATTGTAGACACCCCTCTCCTGACAGAACCTGGAACAGGTAACGTGCATATATTATGATGCCGAAGCCTCAACAGTGCCTATTTTAAGATCATGGTTTCCGGCCTATAATTTAAAATAGAAACACTAGCCCAATATAGCTGACAGTAGAATGAGCGATTGGTGAAAACAAACAAATACAACTAGCATGGAAAATGCCCAATGACCTTTTGGGCGTCGACTCGTGTCTCTCGTGCACCTCACTTTTATCTCGCTCTCCCCAACCATGGATACTCTAGTACTTAACTGCCTAGATAAAAGTGCTTACTTCCTTTAAAACAAGTCTCCTATGACGATTGCTCTCAGGCTCAGATTTATGATACGAGGCTCATGCTGCACTCGAAAAATCGATGATCCACGCTGGTCTATCGAACCAATTCTATTTTAACACTACTTATGTCTAATTGAAGCTTGTATCTATATCTCCCTTTTCAATAGTGCAGTTAGATTATGTATTAGCCATGCATAGCCTAAGCCTATCTAAGAAAGAATTGAAATGTTATTTCTGTAACATAACCTAATCTGGTGGACTTATCTGTAAAAATCCCTTTTTATAGCAGCAGTACAAATCACCCGTGAAGAAATATGATTCCCGACATCATATAGAAATATATTTCCTGAGTCTTAGCCCATAGAGTATAACAATGTCAGTAGACTACTGTCTCTCCATCACCACAGGGCTGGTGGGGGGGGGGGGGTCTGAATGTCGTGACCTTGCTGCACAAACAGTGGGGTTCTAGAAATGTAATGTTGAAACTGTTACATCACCTTCTGTGCCCTTACAATCTCATGCATGTATGTTACATTTAGCAGGGTTTACTCTTTCCCACAGTCCAACATTGTCCCCATAGATTAAAAAGGCGGCTATCAGCTGATTTTGTGGATATATAGTTAGTCTGAGACGATCCATAGGTCCAGCTATGTGAGTAGCTCGCTTAATTGTGGACCACAATGGTTTTATAATACATTGTGTACATGTTTCATATACTCGGTAGGCCTGCATGTAGATAAGTAGGAAGCAGTCTTTCCTCTTCCTGTTATGGTGTCCTTATATTACATATTCTGTAATGTCATACGCAGTCACTAAGTAGTAACTACATGTATAGACATGGGCTGTTTCTCAACATCAAATGGCCGAATGGCACGTTAGTCATTAATTATTTGTCTAGTCTGAGGAGTATTGGTCTGGCCTTCCTACTCCACCTGCCCTTCAGGTGTTCTAGCAACCAATATGAACACGTCTACCTGTGGTTTGCTACTGGCGGAAGTGGGGCGTGGTAGGGAGCGGAGGGGTTCTTACATTTCATTTTAACTAAATCATTTTAATTAAGCCACTTAAAAAATTCAGCTTTGCAGACACCACCCGCATCAGTTAAAAAGGGCCGCATGGGTGCTATTCTTCGATTTTTAAAAAGTGACCAAAATCTCGTTTGCATGAAGAGGGTAAGATATATAATGGTGTTCAGAACTAACCATATTTCAACCCATAATTGGTGTAGGAACTAGATTTAAAACGCATTTTACTCCCTATTGTAATCTCAATGTATCAGGACTATTATTCCAATCATTTACGATGGTTATATTGAGGATACATGAAATTAACCTATAGTAATTATCTTAAACCAAAAATAAGTGGGCCTCCCTCATGGCATAAGATAGTAATATCAAATATTATTTTTAAAAGCCGATCTCCCACACCTCTTTTTTCTTAAAGTATCAGCAGAACTAATGATTAATTTCAAGCGGCCTCACTTGAAGTATTTTAACATTAAGGAACCTGCTCATAAACCCGGCATGGTATCCCGTGTTACCTGTGGTGCGTCATTGAGACTTTGTCGGTAGACAGTGTTTGTGTAAGAGATACACCACTATTACCGTAAATTCTCGCGTATAAGCCTAACTCGCGTATAAGCCGCACCCCTAACTTTGACAAATTATATAAGCCGCAGAGGGGGTCTGAATATTGCGATTTTGGTACTGTAGTATACTAACAAAAACTCTCGTATAAGCCGCACCCTATATGGGCATGTTTGGTATCAAAAGAAAGCTGAGTCTGACTTGCGTACAAGCCGCGGCTTCTACGCGAGAATTTACGGTATAGCGGAATGTGGTGTCTCTACCTGTGTAAAGGGTAGGGTGCCCCTTATGTTAAGTTACACTGCCATTACCACCCCATCCTATAGGGTAATTGTACTGTGAATGACATTCAACAGTGCAGTTGAATGAGCTACGACTGATCCTCTGGCAACCAAGAGTGGAATGCTAATTGCACGGTGTATACGTAATTGGATCATATAAACACAAGTTGTTTGGTTCGCCATTTTCACGTTGTATTTGTGCTGTAAGGTTTATATTATTAACATGGTTACATGTTGCGGACATATGAGATTCATTAGTCACAGTCCGATAAATATGTATGCAGGGGTGGTCTCATACCCCATGCATATTTTGAGATCACTCTACATCACTATATACATGGCATTAATATGTCAAATGCAAAACGCTTGCTGCCCTCCAGTAACAGTCGGGGCTGAGCGAGGACCGGCAATCTGGGCCTTTATAGACGAGGTGGGGGTTTAAGATAATCATCAAAGTTGTAGAATGACTGAGTGCAAGAAGGTGTAGTTGCAAAACATCCTCCAGCAGAGAGGACACATGTACTGATCGACCAAACACTGTTACATAACAACATACCACACCTACAAAAATACTTCTTTGTTGAGAAGTTACGGGTTGGGGTCCAGTTTAAGATGTAGGATTACAGGTGGGCCAGAGGGTATAATGGACGAGTGGTGATCCTATAGCTGGCGTGTTACCTGGCTGTATCGGGTAAGTGGACACTAACCACCTATACCTTACCCCAAGAGACACCTGTAATGGTAGGTCCATTCCCTTCTAGCATTACCACTTACAATACCCCCTCACCACCACCAGTAACCTAGCATGGCGGCTATTGGCCTCCAGTACCCTGTTAGGAGTACTAGGCCTCCTAGACAGGGAACTAATTAAAGTATGTTTCCATGGAAACAGTAATATGATGACATCGTGAGGTAGGGTGTTCAACATGCGACTATACAGCACAGGGGCATGGCAAGTATTTCATTTCCACTTTCCATTGGAAGAGAAGACTTTTTCCTCCAATAAAGAAACTTAGATTCTGTGTAAGATATCAGGATGGCGTCTTAAGCATAGTATTCATGAGAAGTGGTACAGGTGTGGCCTGTGTGGTACACATGTAGTATTACCTGCATGCTGGTTCGTCAACCTACCTGTGCGCTGTGTCTCTGCAGTTATCAACTGTCATTACATTAACACGTCTACTGTTTTGACAGACACATTCCTCCTTATATTCATATAATAAGTTTAAAATGACTACGTCAGGATTATAGAATACCCATGTAATTCAGGTAATTGAAAGGGTGTTATTTTAATCAATATCATAATGCGGTTATCATTATGGCAGATCCAAAAGCTGAAACCGTTTTGCATACTTTTTTTTAAATGATCCAAGGCGTGCCCTGCTTCGTTCATACCTTTAACTCACAGGGATGAGTGAATATCTAATTGGTTAAGACAAGGCTATCCATCCATCCCTTTGTAAAGTATATGTCCACATGGGTGTGAGAGCCCTAAGGCTGACCCCAACAGTAATGGCTGACCAGGAGTGGGACCGTGGACGGCACATTCATTGTTTAAACATGGCCCTCGCCAAATGAGTATTCACCACTCGAACCCGCCACCGTTCACATAACGCCCACTATGTGTCTAGCGACAGCCCTTGTCTAATGTATGATGTATGGATGTACTGTAAAACGTGTATATAAAAAGGAGAGAGTAAAATATAGCTTAAGCTAAACACGGGTCAAATGATTATTGTCCTAGATCCCACAGGTCAGGAATAGGTTTGCTCGTTGTATTGCTGTCCAGAAATACCTCTCTATTTCTGTGTAGAGCTATAATTATATTTGATTATAAAATTCGCCCGCCCCCTTTCTTGTATACTAGAATGTAGTGTGTAAGAAGGAAACCGTATGAATAGCATAATTAAATAAGTCATGCGCAACTTCATTTAATTCGCATATATTATACATGTATGCATAATGGCATGACTACTTCAGACATATTTTTTTAATGACTGTAATGAAATATATTTTCAAAACTTCTGTACACCACGTGCCTCCAGGGTGGCATCAAGGCATCAGACACCAGGGTGTACCTGGCTCTTAATGGTGAAGTTGGAAGCAGAGTGGTGGCTGGCCTTGCAGCGACCTTACTTTAGAGCCTGGGAGGACGTGCTATTATGTGCGTCCTTTCTGCTCTGTGATCAGTGACAGGTTATTGTCACCGAGCCCTAGCCGCATTCCCTCCCCTCCACACCAATGACACACAAGACAGACGCCTAACCCCCACTTGCAGGGATCACTGTCTCCTTCTGTGTAACCAAAGAGACCACAATTAAGGTATGCATACCCTACTGCGCAATCCTTTGTAATAGCTTTTAGCTTTGCGGCCACAATGGCCTGTTTACGCGTTACTCCTGTCGGGGCACGGGCGTTATTTAATTCGGGTAATAGCTAAGAGACTCATTGAGAACGGTTCTCATTGATTTAAATATTGATGGAGCTTCGGAACCAAGGATAATCAAAGTTGTTAGGAAAGGCATCCTGTTTTTATATTTAGCATCAATGACGGCAAAACACAAAAGACGATTTTTAATTGGCAATACCGATATAGATTTGTGTCTGGAATAAATACAGGTGCGATACATATATAGATGTGTGTCTGAACGGAATATGAGAGTGATTTCAATCGGGGTGAAATATGAAGGAAAATTTATCGATACAAGGTGACAAATGGTATATTATGATACATAATATGAATATGTGGTATAGCCATGATAAAGGTCTCCTCCAAGCTTGCTGAACTTTGACACTCTAAAGTAATTCATCCAGTTCCCCACCAGGTGGCCGCGATGAACCCCATGTGTGACACAGTAATCGTGTTAGGCGAGCAGATCCTAGGGCGCTCATTTCGCGGCGAGCAGCTCAGGGCGAGGTAACCAAGTTACCCGCTCCTTGCACTATGGTCCCCTGTCCTGCTGGCTATCCACAAAGCATGGCCCACGGCAGCCGCACCCCTCAACCAGCCCCACTGCCTGCATAGCCCTGCACGCACCCCTTCATGGGACCTAGGTCTGACCGTGGAGGAGGCACAGTGGGCAGCTAGGGGGGCACAAGGGGGTCTGGCTTCAAGATGGTCACGTGTCTACCTGGTCACCATAGTAACACTAATATACTTACTTGGCGCAGACCGTGAAGACAGGAACCCCTCTGGAGAAAGAGGGGGAGGGGTGGGTGCGGACATGGTGACACCTCCCCCTCCCTGAACCCCCATTCTCCGATCTGATGGCACCTCTAGTATAGAAATGGTGTATAGTCACTGCACTGTAAGGGTAGGAGGGACCGGAGAAGCCATGGCGGAGGAAGCAACTTTGTATTGCAGAGGTGTGGGGGGGGGGGGGGGGTATACCCAACACGCTTCAAGCATTTCTTTATGCACACTGGTGCAAATGTATATTTCGTATTTGTATAGAAAAAGTGGTATTTCTGTCTGGCTCCCTTTGCTTCTGATTCGAGGCAAATTCCCTATTCCGTTTACACATCGGTGTACTTTAAGTGTACTAATGGCGAGGGGACAGGCTCCAGACCAGCAGTTTGTCGATGTGATGTGGCCATGAAAAAAATGATTTGCTCTGTAGACTATTCACTACAGAGAAAGTGAGGTAGGCCCCGTCTCATGTATATGTCAGGTGGGCCCTAGACCAACCCTGGACGCTCTCTGGGTCCTGGATAGCCCTACGCCAACCTGTCTCCATGGCAACAGTAGGAGGCAGCGCATACAATATATTTAGTCTGACTTGACCTTTACCGTCCACACAGGAGGACTGGTCGGGGAGGGTGGGCCGTATGGTCGGTGACAACAAGAAAAGGCAGGGGTCCTGGTGGTAGCATGGGGAGGTATAGGACGGCCACACAGAGGCAAATATCAGAGTCACCCAATGTCGCCAATACTACTCTCATACAAGGGTCAGGCACTGCTGGACTATAATAGATGGGTCAAGGGCCATTCTAGTGAGGGTCAGGCTAGGCTGGACATTCAATAACAGGCTGGACCTTGGCAAACTTGCTTGAAAGTCTGGCCATGCTGGATCCTCATGCCATAGTCTGGCAATGCTGGACTCTTGGGAGAGTCTCTATCAGTGACTCTGATATTTGCCTCTGTGCATGGGTTCCAGGCATTGGGCAAGAGAGGACTTGGATGGGTTGCAATGTGGAATGGGCATCAGGAGCGGATCCAGGGGGGGGGGGGGGGTCCTGGGGGCCCGGATCCCCCTTTCCACTCTAACCGTATTATTGATTTTTTAAAGTGGTATTTTGGGTCGCTGCGACTCGCGGTGCGATGCTTTTCAGTACTTTGGTCTTGGGTAGACCACCTCCCCCTTTTCAAATTCATAAGTCCGCCTCTGGGCATGAACGGGGTCGGGCATGTTCTGCTGTGATTCAGTGGGAACGTATATGCAGACCATAGCTATAGGTGGTGGGACTGGTATATATTATAAAGGGTCCAACTCAAACACTTTCTGGATACTGGAGTGAGTGTGGTATTGGTCAATATGATGCGACGATATCACATATTACGTTTTAGGGACCATCCACCACCCACCGCATTCAGAACTATGCATCATGCAACCCTCTTTCCAATCTTCACAGCCATTCCTTACCCCCTTCACCCTCCCCCCTGCCGCCCCTGTGGCCTCTTACGTCCTCATGCCTGGCTGCATACTGAGAATGCTGGATGACATGGCTGGTGCACACCACCCCTTATAAGCATATAGCCCTCACCACCCCTCACCCGGAGGACATCAAGGCGATACCAATAGCTCACCAGGTATGACTTGCATGTGGCGCGCAGGCCCGACGTATAATATGACACGGGTGGGTGGGTTGGTGGGAGGGTGGCCTGGGTTGGGGTCCGCTTTCCTCTACTACTCACGGGAGTGTGGCTACTACACAGTTGTGCAGGCTTGCGCATTGGCAGATCGCCATACACTGCATTCACGTGCTCCGGTCGTAATCTTCATCTTTGTCGATGGATTATTCATTCCATACGCATACGCCATGTGTGTATAGGCTTTGTTTTACTATGACCGTATTAGTATATGGCGCTTCAATAGCATGTCTTATAACTAGCAGTTTTGGGCACAGGGTCTGGGTTCCGCAATACTTTTTGTATACCAATTTTAGCAAACATTTCCATAAGGGATTTGGAAAGATAGCAAATGCTACCAATGAAAACTGAATGTATATATCTTAGATGCATAGGAGACACGGAGAGAGCCGCTAATGCATTGAACATGGTGAAAATGTCTCAATCTAAAAAAGGTATTCACAGTTGCTGCCTTCATAAAGATAATGGTACCGTAAAACCTCGGTTATAAGCCGAATTTTATTTGGCGTTTTTATTTGCTATAAGCCGAATTTTAACTCCCAAACTCCCAGTCAGCTTATAGGCGAGGTTTTAATATATAAGAATATAGTGAAAACTAATTTCAAGCACTTTTATTATAAGCCGAATTTTTCCTTTCAAACTCACATTCGGCTTATAACCAAGGTCGGCATTTAACCAAGGTTTTACGGTATATGGCATTTTTATGATATAAGGGGACACATCCTTATATCAGTGGCGGATTAAGGCGGGGGTGGGGGGGTGGGCTGACGTTTAATGGGTTTTTTCAATGTAAATTTTTTCCCAAAGATTGGGGAGGGAGAATTTTTCCAATAGCACCCCCCCCCCCACCCCCTTTTGAAAATCCTGGACCCCTTTTCAAATTCCTGGATACGCTACTGCTTATATCACAGATCCACAGAGGCCTAGTTCAGGTCCAGACGCCAATGTGAGTCTATATGCTGCTTTGTGTAGCATATTCGGAGTGCATTGTGTATGCAGCAGCGAGTGATGGGGACGGTCTATGGACGTGGCGACCAACACTGGCCCTGGGACACTAGTCCACCAGTCGTTGACAGCCAAGTGCTAGAGTGTGGAGACAATCGATATTTGACCCACCTGGAGCGGGCTGGCACACCTACAGACAGGTGACTGTAGATGTGCTCAGGCCTGCCTCCAGGGTAGACCACAAGTCGTTTAATCACCTGCTCTATAGTCCACCTCCAGGACAATGCAAGTTGACTTAATGAATAAGCCGAACAAGGGGAAAGACTATACATCATCTAGGGTGGTACATGTAATAAGAGACCTGCCCAGGTCCACATTAACGACTCAATTAGTTTCAGCTTTCTGCCATAAAAGTGAAGGCTGGCTTTTGTCAGACTGCATGGATGAAGTCATGTGTATTGTTATAACTTTTTTTTTAAAACTGCTTATAATATATCACCAACCCCGCAGTTGTACTAATCACGTGGAGGGACACGATGGCAACTGACATCTGCCATGCCCTCAGCAATACACTTTAGCTATAGGTCACAGCCGCCCTACGGCCATCGTACTATTAATTTGTGCCAGCACAATTTGCATATACAATGTACAAAAACGTGGAGGTAGCTAAGCTACGGACCTATCCCTACTTCGCGGTAGTGCCAGTGTGGAGTAATTAGTTTGCCATTAAGGCTCGTTCATTTCAGCCTTGACACTACAGTATAATCTGGCAGTAATTAGAGCTGCTGACGACCTACTTAAGTACGGAGCCCACAAAAGCTGGTCAGACCTGGGCTGCATGTGAGAGTAGCTATTTTCAAAATACTGCCAGTTTCCCTGGAAATTTCCAGCAGAATTTGATGGGGGAGAGGCAATCCGGTTCATGTCAGGAGGCGATAGTGATCATCCTGACAACGGCCTGCTGGTAACAATGTTATAGGCGTCTCAGACAGGACCGCCAGTTTGGCAGTGAGCCACACAGCCCTAATATAAACACGCCCTTAGCACAAGGATGGGGATGGGGGAAGGGTGGGGTGAAAGCACAGGGGTGTGGCAGGACATGGGGGATTATTTGTAATTGGTAAGGGCAGTCCTATTAGTATTAGAGCTAGCAAATGTCCAGAGTTAAACAGGGAGGTAAGTAGGGGGTACATTGAAGGACACTGGGGGGGGGGGGGGGGGGGGGGGGGGGGTACTGGAGAAAACAGCCATGGCCAGGGTCTCAGGGTAGATTTAAAAAGGTAGCTTGTATCTGCCTGTGTTGTTAATCGTCACGACAATAGAACGCCTACTTGTTTCACCTGCTCGGCGCGTGCCCACCCACCCACCCACCGCCGTCCTCCTCCTCCCCGCACCCATCACACATAATTTATGCAGACCTCAGGTAGGCCCCTCACACACAGGAGGGAGGAGGACACGGCCATATTGTAGTACGAGTGGCTGATGTGGTGAACTGGAGACACAGGCAGTGTGTGCGGCGGGTGCCCATTGCATGCCGCCCCTACCTACAGCTGCCGCCTCGCATTGCCTGCTCCCCGCAATCATCACCCACTGCCTCCGCATGCCCAACACCCACACCCCACCCGCTGCTATAATATATCCATCCATAACCCCCAGTGTCCACATTGTAGGCGGCGGTGGTGGTGGTGGTGGTGGTGGCTGCTGCTGCATGCTGCAGTGGGAGTCCATAGATACAATACTACACTGCTGCCTAGATCTATTCTGCCCCACATACACAGCCCGCCGTCTACGACTCGGCCTTGTCCCCGCCTCCTCCTCCTCCTGCTCCTCACGCAGTGCTGCCTTCACCTTCACGGCCAGGCAGCAGCGCTCACTGGAGGCTCCAGCCGCCGTGAACCCTCAGCCCCCCCCCCCCCGGAGCAGGGATCACAGTCCCAAGAAGCAGCTCCTCCTCCTGGGCAATAACACTAAAGCCGTCCAATATGTACACCTACCCCCCCCCCCCCCCCCGCATTGCACCAACACTACACCTACATCAGTGAACCTGCAAGATATTGTTTTATATTCCCATGTTAATGATTTGCTTCCAGGGATATCATTATCATTATTATCAATATGGACGTTCCCATTGACCTGTTCTGACCCCAATGATGGTGGCCTGCGCTAGCCTGGGCTCCATGTTAAATATTGCACCATGGTATTAAGTAGGGCAGGCCGTGCACGGTCCTCCTCCTCCTGTGTCTACAGACTCTGCTGACCAAGTCCCCAATACATCTTGTTTCCAAGGCAAACCAGATAAGACTCCAGACAGCTCTTGGCTGGTAAATTACGGTCGTCTAGCGGGCGGGCCTGGTGGATGTTGGCGTCCCCGTGCAGGGGCATTATCCCGGCACCCATTACACGTGTAGGCTTGGTCGGGCGGCGGCTGGCTGACCAATGTACCCCCACGGGGGGAGCCGACGGCCTGTCCGCCCGTCATTCACCTGCCCACTCTCACCACCGCCACCCCTCACTTCACCCCTGGCAAACCGAGCACAGATCTCGTCAAGGTCACACCCACCGGCCTTAGATAAAAGTTATGGCCAATAAGGGTCAGTCTTCCGACCGGCCGTCGCCGGGCTATGATGCTAATGTATCTGGATGCTGCTTGAGTGGGTTTCAGGGAGAGATAGAGATGGGAATGATTGGGAGCAAGAAGGGATAGGAGGTGCTGGGGTGGGTGGAACATAAAGAGCTTAGTACAGTACATGGGTATGACATGGAGGGCACAAAGAACTGGAAAGAAAGAGGAGGGAGGAAGAGGGAAACAATGAGATTTATATATATGAGAGAGATATACCGGCGATGGATGGCAAGGCTTTGGCAGACATGGAGAGGCAATGAGCTAGACAGCGATATGGAATTAGGGAAAACCATTGCTACAATGTGTTTGCTGGCTACTCAACTAGCTCAGAATTTGTACCACACACAACTCCGGCATGGGCCTAAATTCACTCCATGTTTGTCAGATTGGTCGTTGCAACTGGGCCGGGAGACACTCTCGAAAGTGAAATTGATAAAACGGTGCAGCATTGGGCAGGCACAGACCATAGAATGCTATAGACTACATGTGCCCCATCTAGTCCACTACTGCCGGCGAAAACTGTATTCATTTTTTATTAGGATTACAGCAAGGCAGCCACCACCGTGCACGGCGGCCGTCTGGGACCCACAGACCCATGTGGGAATAGAGCACAATGCCGCCTTTGTCTGAGGACCGGCTAAAGACACCTTTGTTATCCGTATTGATCTGGCTACAATAAAAGTCAAGGTGCTCTCTCCAGTGGCCGCCAAGGCTATATAGCTGGCCAAAAGGCGCTGGCCAAGCAAGATCTGGATACCACAGCCCAGGGTTGCCGCCCCAGGTCCCTTAAAGCGGTATTCTCACCAAGATTATACATGGTTAGGCCAAAAGAAAAAAGGGGTGTTTCAGGTTACATAGTCTGAAAATCTAGGTAGGGAAGGTCGGATATTTTTTCTTTGGCCTGTAAAGTACCCAAAAAATGACTCGTAAACTTCAGTGCTAACTCCCAGACAACTGCATTTACTCATGGACTATCACATTGACTTTGATATTAGCCCTAAGATTACTTTAAATATAAATATTTGCTCAAAATTGGATAAGAATTTCTACGGTCCGCCCTGTTTGCTAGGTAGGGTCGGGTAACCTGAAACACACCTTTTTTTATATTTGGCCTTATACTTATACTGATACTGGTTAGCATGGCACAAGTCAAAATCCAATTTTAGTGTCATCTCAGGCATCCAGGGTCTTCCATGGACATCATGAATCATACCTGACAAAACGAGAGCTGTATGGGAACCAATACCCTTACCCTGGGCTTTAAAGACAGCCAGCATGCCACAAAGGGAGATTAGCGTCCGTTCCCCTCATTAAACCAGGTGCTGGAAAGCACGTATACATTTGAATGTTTTTTTAATGATGGGGAATTGGTTTAGGGAAAAACCAGTACCACTGCAGGAACACATCTAGTCCTAAAACATTATACACTCTGCTAGTACTATAATACTACTACAACTTCCTCTTGGGAACCTGCTCTCTACAGAATTCCCATTAGATCACCAGGAAGATCTCTTGTGGGGAATTCACTCTAAACTTGCTCAGCCCCGCTCGCGTGATCTACGGTCTGAGATCCGCCTCGACGTCGGCGCAGTTGCCCGGATCCAAATGGCGATTTAAAGCCTTACAGTACCTGATGTACAGCCACTGATCCGAGTGAAATATGCCGCACGATTCAAGTGCCTCAACATAAAACCTTGTATCAAAGGATGAAGAATCGCGGGTAGAATTCGGTGGCTTTAGCCTCCTAAGTTGCCCGCCTCTCAGCTCCGACAAAGGAAGGGCCGGCCGTGGACTTTAACTCTTCTGTTTTTCTTTTTTTTTCTTTAATCACTGAAAGGCGGTTGGTTCTTAGTAAAGCCCATGGATTTCCACAAACTATCTCGACCACTCATCAAGAGGCCTTATCAACCCGCTCCACAGAACCATTAGGTAACGCTACTACACTGAATACAGATAAAGATGTTTCTCTCCATTTGAACGAGCTGCTCACTCGCCTAGCCTCGCTCTGAGCTGCTCCAACTGAAATTTTACATCACGTGACTCACGCATGCTCATTGCGGTGCTTATTAATGGCTGCCACACATAAATGAGGAAAGGAAAATCGTTATTTTTGCTGACTGTAAATATTCATAATTTATAATGGGAGCTTATGCCTTTTTCACCCTGCCTTTATCAGCCTTTGAATATCTAGAGGAGGCTAGGGCTTCTGTAACGATCCATGTTTGATATTTTGCTGCGTCCTGGGTATATCTACGTAGCCAATTAAATATGTCAATTCTGGAATAAATATGATGACAACCAATACAAAGTCGTTTTGCACAATACACAAATACTGTGTAGTCTAATTGCACCATTTAATAATCCTGTGACAGAAACAACAACAGCAATGGGAGCAACTCTTCATTACAATTCTTATCATACTGGTCTAATGTATAAAGTAATAGGGTACTCACCAATGCATTGTTGAGGTCATTGGAGTCGCCTTTGGGATATGGCGTGTAGATAGCCAGGGCTATGCAGTTGGCGAAGATGGTCATGAGGATTAGGTACTCAAACGGCGTGGATATCGGTTAAGGTAAATACATGTATTGATTGGCTGGAAAAAAAGGCATTGTGGCAAACAGATTTATGCATGCATGTAATATATATCTGCGCAAATACAAATTAACTCTATGCATTTTAATATGGTCGCTTAATTAACTCAGGCGAATGTATTTACAAATACATGGACAGATAAGAAGTATATCTTTTTGCACCACACACAGACGCATGCCTCACACGACAGACACAGACACAAGAAGTCCCAGTACCAACAACATTAACTGCAGCTGTAAACCGAGGCAAGTGCGTGAGGTGAAAACAGCCATAAAATCTACAGGGATCATTTCCAGTGCCTATTGCTGGAAATGCCCCACAAGTAGAAAATTCCTACAGCCTGTCATAACACAGAGACGGCTCGGTAAATAAATTCATGAGGTGTTGCGTTGCGTAACCTGTACAGGCCCCTGTCGGAGGTAATCAGTAGGCTGGACACAAGCTTTGCCGGCCTCGGCGATGAGCAGCTCAAAGGGGATCTGATCAGGGCCACTGACAGCCACCGGCACCCCAGGTCAGGCTATGAGTAATTAATTAATTAGATTAGAGTTACATGGCCACCCTTTCCATGGACTCCCTTCTCTCCCTACCAAGCATCTAACTCCTAGCACATGGAGTATGCATGGCATTCTGAATGCATAGAGCTGCTCGCTGGGCGGGTGTGCATGCAGAGGATGGTAGGGTTAGTATATGGAGCATGACATAGTAAGTAGTCATAGAAGAGTGGCTTCGGGCTGGGAAGCCAGTTTGAAAAGCCATAGGAGCAGCTCCGTGAGCAGCACAGGACCCGTACTGTTGCCTTCACCTGAGCCCATCATGGCGTCGAGCAGGCAGCTTCCCACTGACACACAGCCTGGCACGATGCTGTGCCTGTGTATCTGCTCACATAAACTCTTCCTGACCCCTGCAAGGCACATGAGCAACTCTGTTTAGCTCCACTCCCTTCTGCTCTTACTCCTACAATTATCAACCAGACTACATGACCTATAAATCAGTCGAGATATCTACTCTCGCTTTTACTGTTATCTCTACAGAAGGCAGAGAGATGTTACGAGGCAATTCCGCGACGCAATTTAACTGCTGGTGTAGTTAGAGCTGTAGTTTTACAGGGGCGCAATTCAATAGTAGATTGTATTTCTTTGATTCGTGATTATTTCACTCGTTTGAATGTCAAGTTATTTGTGATTTAGATCTCATATTCTCCTTGAATGAATTAGCAAGTCAGTGGTTATCCTAATTCAAACCACAAATAGCTTTATGACTTGAGAGGTTGAGAAATACAATGAATCCAGAGCAGAGAAGGTGTCTGGGCATCTTGTCAAAGTAACTGCAACGCGGCCCACACATTCCATACTGCCTCTTTTTTTCATGCCATAGTAAGTGGCTGGAGAATTGCTTTAATTTGAGGTGGTAAACTAATCATGTCGCCATAAAGGGATTGACCATACCACAGCCTGCCAAGTCAATCAGGACACGAGGCCTCAATTCGAAACACCATCAAACCCACACTCCTCTCAGCTTGAGTAGGTCACCTATTGATTTGGGCTGCTCCCACTTCGTGCAAACATTCATTTTTAGGTGACAGATATATTTGTAAAGGTCAACCTATTTACCTCATACCATAGATAAGGCAAACAAAGAGTAAGTATGACATGACTCAAAAATGGAGGTGTTTTTTACAATATATATATCAGCCCATCCACCCTTTGTCTGATCAAGAGGTGGTAGTTCTAGAGACTACTTTAACAAAAATCAGGCTGCGCCTGTAGCACTGCGCATAAGTGACATTTTCTGATAAACCAAAAAACCGCCGATTCTAATTGGTGAAATCGTTCTTATTTTAACTGCTACAAATACCACGGGGGGTCTATTTCGGGATCGTCAAGGTAAGAACGTGACACGTCGCCTCATGCTGCACCGCGGCCCACCACTTTGTATGCGGGTTCTCCCTGATGTAAGGGAGTGGTCACTATTTATCAACCGGGGTGGGGGTGGGGTGGGGGGCTGTTTGCGGTGGGGGGGGGGATCAGGGGGCTTAGACTCTTCTAGGGAACGGCAAAAAAAAGTTCACATATTCTCATAGAAAGAATACATCATAATAAAGTGGGTGGTCGGAAATGGTGGACCCCTCTAGAAAGGGTGGGGGGGGGGGGGGGGGAGAGAAATCCCTGAGTGCTAGCGAGAAAATCTACCACCCCCCTTCTTATTAGATACTGACCACTCCCTAAGGTATAAGGAGACACTGCAGCTGTTTTCTACGCCGCCTGTGGCCAATGTCTGCATAACCTTTGATGCGAATGGCCAGAACAGACAGCTCGGTGCTAGACTAGCAGTTCTCCAAAGTCCTCCAGCTAATCACCAAGTCTGATATGGTCAATATCTGAAAAGAGGTTTTCTTTGGGGACAGAGTTAAAACTAGCACAATCCCAATCCAAATTAACTCTCTAAGTCGATATCTTTATCCCTCGAAGTGTCGGCTTCTTTTCTGAAAAATAACCACACGTTGAAATAACAGTAAGATAAGCCATGAAATTCACAAACAAAATGACTCACATTTATACAGACACATGCAATATGGAGACAATAAAACATGCAGGTAAACAGGCATTAGTCGGACACCACCTGCGGCATGTCATGTACATGGCACACCACTACACGTGCCATGTAATACAGGTGATGCACATGTGACTGGACCAACACATCATTATGAGTAGTGTATCCACGTGTGTGTTATCACCCCCAATGGACCCCACCAGCAGCCAATAGTTATTAGGAAATACTGAACAAAATGGTGTTCTTGATTTACAAATGTAATACTGCCATGCATAGTAATGTCAGTAGCCTAGCTATTTAAAACGGTACTTGGAATATAGCGATTCATCATACTGACTTCATGGTAGTCATGGCAGTATTTAAAACAAAACACATCAGTGTACATATACAGAGCGAGTAGAGCCATTGTTTTGTATTTGAGTAGTCTCACATCTTCAATGTCCAAAATCCATTTTGCTCCCGGGTGCTGAGGAGTTGCGATCAATTATTCTGCGTAAGTGGAGCAATCATTCAATCGTTATCCATAATTAAAAGAAAGATGTCGAAAGGAATCTTAGTCAAATAAAACACGGTGCTTTAACATCAAAACAGTATTCAACAACCGTATGCTTGTTTACCTTGTACCAGTAGTTTAATCAGTATACTACACAGATCATATAGGACTCACCGTTCATAACACCATTTATTATTGATACAACCTTATACGACCTATGACAATACATACGTCTCTGGACAATAGTAGGTTATTATAATAATGTTATTACAGGTATCACATAATCTAGATTTATATTCTAAATCATACTAATTATTATGCAGTATATTTCATTACTGATTTAATAGAAATACTCTATTGACAACCAATACAGACTCCCCCTTATAATATCAGATTACAAGAGTATCCGGGTGGGCCGTCTTCAGGAGAGAGAAAAAACATCGAGTGTTAAGAGATACTTGTTTTCTGAGGGTAAAAAGAAAAGCACTAATAACTGGGTGCAAGAATATCCGCGTCATGTGACTAGCATGTCCACATCCTGCTCCTCCAGCTGGTGGGACCTGAGCCTCTCCAGTGCCTCTATAAGTGTCTAAAGATCCGGTCCACGGTTAATACTCTACCAAAACACTCATGTCCATACATAGTCAGGAGACTGCTACTACAAGGTGAGCAGGTGGTGGGAGACGGAGAGTGACTCACCAATGAGCAGCTCATCTCCCTATGTGGTCCTATGGCCAAGTATATGGCCGAGTGGAGTAGGCGTGTAGCCTGTATAATATGACATTACAATGTATATATATGGTATACTTCAGTACATGCATCGATTAAAATGGAAAGGTTGATCATACTTTTGTATTTCCTTAATGGATGGCTATTAAATTAAGTAAAATATACATGGAAGTGTATTGTATTTTGTATCATAACGAGCGAGGTGAACAGTCCCCTAAACGATTCAGACTGATACATATCGTTATAGATTAAGGAATTGGAATCCCTGAACATTTTAGGGTTGGACACAGGTTCCTTGACCTGGCGTATATTTTAAAACAACAGCACTTATGACTGTTAATCATAAAGATGATCAGTAGCTTCATTATAGAGTAGCTCCTCCAGATACTACTACACTGACGTCAATAAAGCATCTCCATTTCAGCACCCACAGTGGGACCCTGGCATTTCTATTGCTACCCTTCATTCGCGTGACATTTTGATCAGAAACTAATCATTTATAACTATACCCACACCGAAAAAAAACACCAATCATAGGCGCTGTGAGATTACTATCAGACCATATTTAGGATATGACGATATCGTTGGTGAATGGGTGGCCTGCATTTGTATTGGCATGGCGGGCAGGTGCGAGAAAAACGACCAGGCTCTTTCATCCGTTGACACTGAGTGTAGCCGTCAAATAAGCAGTGTGTTGACGGTATGGCACGCCAGGTAGGGGACCCATGAGTAGACAGGTAGGAGGGTGGGCAACTCAGGAACATCAATAATCAATAGGCATGGCGCAAGTTTAAGCCACGGCAGCAGTCACTCTGTGTGTGTGAAGGAGGAGGGGTGAGGGTGGGGAGGGGGATAAGAGTCAGGGGAAGCATTATGAGGACATGGGGATAGGTAGGTAGAGAGGGATAATATCCTAGTTGTGGTTGATGATGAGGTGGGGGGGGGGGGGGGGTGATAGAGCTGGAGGTGTTCTAGGTGAGTGGGCGGGGTTGTCAGTCAGAGGCCATATATGTATGTATGGTACTATACATGGGCTAACCCTATTACGTATAGGTGAGTTGGTCGGTTCATTACATCAGGTCAGTCCTGGATACTCGATACCATACTGATCCCACTCACCACACCCTATGACGGTGATGTCTGCATGCATACATGTTTAAACATGCATTATACACACTGGAGATATAACCATATTGATCCAATCTCCACCCCCTGACCACCTCTCACGTAACAACATGCAGACAGAGACATCCTCATGTGCTCTGTGTGTCACATGTCACATACGTCACCCCTTGTAATGGGGTTGTTTTCAACTGCCCTTGTCTGAATTGCCAAAGGTCAGAGTAGCTGCCAAAGGGCCCCACTTGGGGTCGTGCCTTGTCGCCGCTCCGCGAAGCTGGAGAGCATCGATTCCGGGCCGTGCCCTCGTTGTGAGGCAACACAATGTTTGACCTCTGACCTTCATCAGTACCTGTGGGTTTAGGCTGGGTTGATCAGCAGATCAGGATAGATCTCCTTGGGCATTGATTGTCTCTTTTTATGCGGTAGGCCTTACTATCAGTACATTGGAACTATATGTAGGCCTATATACGATTCAGTAAATCTAATTTACCGGTACATGTAATTGCAAATGCATGAGATTCAGTGGAGAAGACATAATAGTCACTAATTGGTCATGTTCAGCAATATGTGGAGTCCAGTACAAAAAAAATATGTGGGGTCAAGTAGACCTACTGATAAGGGACCTTTATCAAACCCAAAGTAGCTCATAAAACCAAGATGCTTTAGCCTGTGTTTCCAGGACTCCCAAGATACAACGTGCTTCATGTTGCATGAGCATGTTAAGAGTGTTCAGAGCATGCATGGGGTGAGGGGATTATCCAGAGGGGAGTGGGATTATCGGGGAGACTCATCCTCCACAGGGTGCAGCCAGGTGGGGGTGGTGAGTCTAGAGTAGAGCAGATCGGTCCCTGATGCACACCACGCACTCGTATTTACCCAGGTGACGCCCTACCATGGCCGTCCCACCTTTTGGACCCTGGAGGCAAATAGGGCATGCACATCAATAAGACGTGGTCCTCTAGGTAACCACATTATTCCAGGTCACACCATTGGCCACAGAAATGCTGATTGTGCAGCGTGAGTGGCTCACTGGAGTGGCTCTGATGGCCTATATACACAAGGGAGGCTTACTTTTGGTGCTTGGAGAATGCCATATATCATTATCATGAGTAAATGCATGTATGTTAGAGTCAGTAACTGCAATGAGATAAATGGTAAAAAAACAGTAACTAATGGTACCTTTGGGCGAAAATTGTATTTGTATACTAATGTACACCCAGAATGAATATATCTCTAGGATTTTTCTTGGGGTAGAGAAATTATCCAATATGGGAATTTAGCCATCAAATTAGATGGCTGGGCTCAGTCAAAACAACGATATTTCTATATAATGCTAAACATTTATAAATATAATGCGCACACAATTCATGCGCATTGTTGATGTATTTGAGGGTCTTTGTAATTCCACTGTAGAGCCTTTTGTCGCATAGAAAGAAGTCTGGACTGTGAAGTAGCACTTCCGTTGTGTAACATCTCACGAGTCTATATACATGTATAAGGGGCTAGCTTTGGAATAGAATTTACAAAATCACATTACCAGCCGGCCATGTTACCCAACCATCCCCACTGGCTGCCAACTAAATGCGGGGCAAAATGTCCATCGCCCTTGTATATATTGAATGGCCAGGTAATGCCATTTGCAGCTGTGTATGATGAGGTATACATGATTTTCTTTTATCTATTCCGATACATTGTCATTTAGGGTATTATTGTGACGCTATATGTAGGCCTACATCAAACTTCAACAGATCCAACTTTGTGTATTTAACGTGATCTGCGCGTTCATCCTTATAAACTCAAAATACATCCAGGGCCTACCGGTACATCGAAAATATATGGTACATGTTCTAGAACTACCGTACTCTTGAGGTTGACTGCTATACTTCATATCAAATTTTAGGTTTAGCAGCAAGCTCCAAGGTGCACAGGCCCGTGTAAACATCATGGAAGGGGTAACATTGAGGGTGGGGAGAAAAGGGTACAATAGCAGTCTAGTGGTTAACCACAGACCAAGGCATTAACACCATGTCACAGCACCGTATATCAACTGCACAGGTATGCTCCGCATGTGTACCTGCCAGTTCATGCAGGTGCACAGCCTTTGTCACCCCATTGTCAAATCACTCCACCACATTTGCCCCACCCCATACCGGTGTATTGTATTATCTTATTCATGCCATATGTATATTAGCAGCGTGCTCAACTTGCATGAGGTTAATTAGGCGATGACATGTATTGGTTTAACGGTACATACATGCGAGGCAGTCGTCATGTAGGAGACCCTCTACCCTGTACACCTGTATATAACTGTTCTGCTGATGCTCTATGCCTTACAGTCTGATAACGGTGTATGTAAGCTGCCAAGAGTCGCTCTATGGATCTTCCAATAGTTGCAACTATGCGCATACGACAAAACGTACATGTATTTGTCATTTCAAAATAGAAAACTGAATGGATCACCTACATAGTCACACATACCATGTGTACCCACATGTAGCGTCATGTATGTGCATAGAGCAATCAGCTGCATCAGGGATGTATTTGGCTTTATAGGAAACAATATGGGGCCAAAGTGGCAGATATTTCGGTAGAGTAGGCCTACATTTTGTCATCTGTGGTGTCCCTCACATTGTTGAGCACTTGGGTATTTAATGCAAGTTACATCCGACTCAAAACTGCCTTCATACATACCACCGAAACAACTGCATGGTAGGTACATTTATATCGGCCCATCACTGTTAGACCAGCAATGTGAAGCTCTCGGATACCTATACATAAGCATAAAAACCTTAATTAAATAGATATCCATATAGCAACAGAGGACAATATCCTAGTAAAAGTGCACCTGCACCCCCACACACCTCCAAGCATACTCGGCATCGGTGGCCGAGGAGGAAGGCCCTGGGAGGATGATCTTTTATTGTTCCCAGGCTTGCCGAGCAGTCAAGATTACCTAATCCCCCCTGCTTCCAGGAGGAAATCCAAGCTCGGGGAAAAGAATGGAACCCTTTCTCCATCACAAAGGCGCTTTTGTGGTGGCCCTTCTCACTTGCTGATTGTTCTCCATGCCCTGAGCATACCAATTAGAGGAATTATATGCCTACTTAATTAATTGTGCAATGTTCCACACCTCCTTGCACTCAGAGGATGAGGAAGGAAGAAAGCAGGCCAGACCGGTACAAATAATTAAACCTCATCTAGGCATAATGGCAAGAAGAAAATATGCATATCAAATACACACCCACAATTAAAGGCAATCGTGATAGTGTTAGCTGACTTTCCTGATAAAGGAATAAATTGAATTTAAAAAAAAGAAGTTTACTGAAAGCCTTCAGGATGCGATGGAGAGGCGATTGCTTATTGGCTCTCGGTGGATGAGCCCTGCTGCATTCCCTCGCCATGAGAGGTCTCTCCCAACAGTGATTACATTATCTATTTTCCCCGGACACTTGGTGTGTGGTTAGACTGGCAGAGATCGATACCTGCCTGGCTACTACTGCGGCGGCCGATGGCCGGCCTCTTTTAACTCAGCAAGGAATGCCTCTATGTTCATTGCATCGCCAGCGGGCCCGCAGCAATATTCTTACACTGGCCAGCAGAAAGGATGAAGGCCAATTTCTAATATAGCACCCAGGATTGAGTGGGGAGGGGGAGAGGCGGGCAGCTCAAAGACGATGACCTGTTAGGAGCTGCTCTTATGTGTCATGAGCAGAAGGTGGACTCGCTCGTGTGGCGGGGCGCAACTGTACTAGGACAGGACTTAAAATACACCAGTGCTATCACTCTCATAGTCTAGCATCCTTACACTATTCAGTTCTATAATACTACTCCGCTTTACATTTCTTTTTAATGGGTATACACACGTCCCATGACATAGACGACATGGATATGATCTTCACTCAGCAATGGCACAATCAAAAAGGTTCATCTAGCCGTTTGGTTCTATTTAATACATCTTGCTTAGCAACGGCCCATGAACAGATACTCTTTGTTAATATGGTCTATTATGTATAACTCGGTGGCAGCCTCCGTCAAAATCAATCTACAGAACCTCCATAGCGATGGCCAATAGCATTAGGTGCTATTTGGCGTGGCAGCCAAGTTAATTAGACATTAATTAGTCTAGGGCTCGTGTGGCGACCTAGATCGTGCCCGGAAACAATAGCATGGACAACGCATGCATAGCTGGCCTTTATTTCTGACGAGACAACATAACGGTGGCATTGCTACTGCGTCATGTTCACCAATATCAACATCTGCATGAGCATAATGACCCCCCCCCCTCCCTTGCCCCCCCCCCCCCCAAATGCAACCTCCACACCACCTCCGTTTGTGTATAGATATATGCAGTCATAGCATCACCCAATCTTATTAATATCCCCGAGTCCACTATCCCTATCCCCAGCCCCCCTGCCCCCGTAAGGCCGAGGGCAGTGGCGATAAAGCTGTTTTATTACTGATAGAGCCCCACCTATTGACAGCTATTGTCGTTCACTACCCTGCTCCCTAACCTCACTCCCTCGGCCACACCCTGCTACCTCCCTGCATGCCCAGTGCTTCCGGCGCGCCGACAGCTTATTATTTAGGAGTTCCGTGGTGCCAGTAGCGATGTGTAGAGGGAGGGACCGACGGGAGGGAGTGTATTGGGATCCACCTAACTCCCTGGAGTGATAGAGATTCGATGTCTGATCTCTCCACGGGACGGCTATACAATGATTATAAGCTCAGAGAGAGGTGTATTCATTTGTTGGCTCGCCACTATTGGGTTATCAGGAGGCATGGGCAATAGTTGGAGACAGGCAGTCTATTCTGCAGCGGGAAGGATTTTCCTTATTATTATATATAACATCGGTTGTGTTGGGCAAATTCGACCATTGTTTTTTAATTTAATTGCCTATACATCGAATCTGGAATGTACTATTAGGAAAGAAGATGTATAAATACGATAGTAATAAAATATATTCATATTATATGATGTACTGTATGATGTTGGCCTGTCCTATATATTATAACCTTACATACAATCCCACCTTTCAAAGACAACAAAGGATTCCTAGGAATCCAGAAACAATACAGCCAGTTTTATCCTATGCCATTATTGTTCATGTTTATGTATTAATAATTATGATTGATGAAGATGTACACAACACACACTTGCCAGCTATTTTCTTATATCTATTTTGCCTGGTTTCTTCTTGTGTCCAGTATGGGGACTAGGAGACATGATAGAAAAACATGGTTGGCCTAAGGATTAAACAATAACCGTGTTTTTGGCAGTAGCCTTTGGTGTGACCCTGACCTCAATAACATGGGCGGAGGCTGCACTGGTGTAACATACATTTGTGCTGGCTCTGCCTACGCAGTATCCACATTGATTTAATACCTTTTATCAATATCAGGGATACCATCTACCAATGCTTTATGGCCATTTAAGGATAATAAGACAACGAATTGGAATAAAACAAGGATCTTATAGTGCTTCTTATTATGCAAATATAAGGTAGTGTTTGTTACATTTAGGCAAAGTGTTAACAGTCCAGCCTTGCGTATGTGGGCCTCTATTATTTATATACAAGTGTCTACATGTAATATAGGACACCTTATATCAACATGATTAGAATCTGTGTAAACTGTACTACATATTGGTGTGCCATGGTAGTCACACATCATTATGACCTCTATTTATCACTTGAAATTCCAAGCATAACATCAACTATAATATGCAATACAATAGATTTTGCAAAGGATGTACACAATGGAAAATCATAATCGGAAGGTGTGCCAAGTTGGCATGCCAGTAATTGCCATAAATAAATTTGAGAGAAATGCATCACTCCCGGTACGTTATCTTGACCAACGTAAATATATAAACTAAACCTTATCATATATATATGGGATCGCATATTATATCACATTAATACACGGACCAGGACACATAGGTACACTTGGCCTGAGGTAGTGTATGTGTCAGGCAGAGGTGCCGCAAAGCTGGTGGGTCTTTGTGCACCATGGATGCCCTGTGGATGGATATGGTGGAAGGCATGACTTCTGGCAATATTGGGGGAGGGGGGGGGGTCGTCCTGGTGGGAGCCACCCTGGATCAGGATCAATGGTGCCAGTGATCATTATCGACAATGTCATCCCATGGGACAACCACCTTATAATATCACCACTACCCCCACCCTCCTGTGGTGCCCCTACCCACCCCCATTCAACCCACATGATGTAACACCCCCAACCATATCTATAATATGTCAATACAATTACGAGGAAGCGGTAATAATACCATACATATAGACAGGTCAGCACTTTTATATTTTCAACCAAAGGTCATGTGTTGATACGAACTGTATATTGTGTCCTGAAGTTTAGAGATACTACGTAAAGTCAGTATACTTCTTCTGTGGCTGTGAATGCATTGTAGGTGCTTACCTGTTACATGTACTGAGAGTAGTATCGAGTACCCGTAGCAAGCCCTACCTGTTCAACCTACAGGTATCAATCTATTTCGATAAGGCAAAATTTATAAGAAAAAACAGTGTGTTACAGGCAATCCGACCTTAGCTTCGAAACAGGGCCGATCCTAGTTTTTTCTCCCAATTTCTGGATTATTATTTCATATTCAAATCTCAACTTCAACAGATTCTTGGTCAAGAAGAACAAGCTCCCACTGATTTCAGTGTGCTAAATACTGTCTTGACATAAGGAAATGGCTTTTTAAAGGGAATATCCTACAAATTCTCAATAGTCATAGTTCCTAAAGGAATAAATGATTCAGTTTGATAAACCGCGAGTCCATGTGGCAAAAAAAAGATAACAAATCCGACCTACCTACCCTTATATTCAGACCGTGACATGCTTGCTTGAAATACACTTTTCTAAAATCTTTATTGGCCAAAGCTAAAAGATTCATTGGCTGATTGATGAACACTGTGCTAAAGGGGATATACATTGTGATGAATACATCAGCCAACTCATGTATACATGCATATACATATTAGTTTCTGCATTTCCGTAGTGTGTGGCATAATCTAAGTTCAGTGTGTTATATATTGGCCCTATATTGAGGCTATAGAAGTGTTAGTGGCCATATAGAAGATTAAATTGCGGCCGGCCTTTTGTTATTGCCTTCTAACCCCCCATCCTCGCCGTCTATGCGCGTGCAAATTAGATGCGCTACCATCAAATATGTATAACTGCATTCAGAGTCCCAGTTTGAATCGATCCTCGTCGAGTAGCCGGGTTTGAATCCAGGCCTCTCTATATATTGGTTTTCAATAGGTCACGTGGGCGGCATGCAGCCATTCAGGTGTGCCTATAGTATCATTAGCTAGACTGCTGACCTGCCTCCAGGGTCTAGCCAGTGTCAAAGATGGGCAATGCAGACAGGTACAGGTGAGGAGGCTTTACCTGTATATAGTGACTCCTCCCGCGCATTTTAATGAGGGCAACAGAGCAAAAAGGTGGCTCATGTTTTTGAATAGATTAAGCCAATGTGTTATTCAGTAATAATATCACCAGGATAGACTTACACACATTCTTTCCGGTAGGTCTATGGTATAGATATATGATGTATTATAAAGACTGCAGTGTTGTTCAGTGAGTGCTACATGATGTCTTGATACATAAAATATATGAAATTCCACCTGGTGGAAAGTAAATACCACGGCGCTCTCCAGAATAATGTCATAATACTCGCGCTCCTGGGAAGTAACAAAAATTGCCAGCGTCAGCAGAGTCAGGTCACAACGTCCTAGGGCGGCCACGACGATGCAACGAGATCCAACCCTGGAGGTGCCTATAGGGAGCATGTCAGGCTGCCTGTTATGATGCAAGTCAGAGAGCAGCGTGTGTCAACATATTTCTCTATGCAGATCCATGCCTCAAGGCTTTCAAAATTGACAATGTCAATCCTGAGAGATTGACCCAGTTTTTAGTCATTGTCAAAACACATTAGAGACTTTTTATCTAGGCTTCAATGTGAACCATACATGCACTGGAGACATGTCGTAATGCCATAAAACGCAAGTGTACTTGGAAAACTTCATTGGGACGATATAGTGTGAGTGGCACTGAGTACATCTTCGTATCGGGGTATCTATGGTGGTATACATGGCTTATTGTAATATAAGAGTATGATGCGGGTATAGATGTTGTTAATAGACTTCAACATGTATTAGGTATTCGAGTCATGAAGTGCTGGGACACATACGTACCGCCAAACATACATTTATGGGCGAGCTTCCCTATTCGACAAAAAACGTATCCCTACCACCGGTGAAAATAAACAATGTTCTTTTCCTTCGAGGGCTTCAAAGGAGTTATGTAGTGTTTACCAGAACTACATATACACATAATCTGTCGTACCCCTCGTCCCTACAAAGCCGTGCAGGCGAGGTGGAATACTTCAGTCACCTTTTTTGTGCTGAGAAGTTCAAAGAGATATAAAAGCAGGTGTGTTGATGGGTGGGGTAGTACAGGTGCACCAGGGAAGTATCTTTCTTAGGGTAGGTTGTGGACAGCCGAGGCACTGAAGGACACAGAGTGTACGGATTAACCCAGACCCCCTCCTCCCCTCTCCACACCCACACATAGACATAGTGTTCAACTTTCTGTCTCCTGTGAGCAAGAAGGAAGGGTAGGTATAGTGCCTTCTAAGGGTTTAAGAAGGTTCAGGTTAGATAAGGTTAAAACACCTGCGTGTGGGGGGTTATCATACCTGAACCTACCCTCTGGCGTATACTGAACTAGGACAACGTATCTTTAATCCATAATAAGTATAGCTGGTACGAAGTATATGCATCTTAAAAGTATAGATGAACATGCTAACTTCTTAAGCCCTAGCTTGCATAATTCGTTCTACCAAGAACTAGCATTATGCCATTATGATCTCACACACACAGCGATCATTTATGTCTGGGATCAATGGACCAAAGTCCAATACTACGTGTATTATATTAATGACATGTGTATCATGGTGTGGAACTACAGGTAGCACATGTACAAGTAGTAAAGGTATACACATCTACTTTATCAAACACGCCTGCACTATATGCCATATTATGCTGTATCGTGGAGTTCTTCCCTCCTACATCTCTGTACAATACTGTCCCAACCAACCCATCCTATAAGAAAAAAGAGTGATCGAGCCTACATTTGAATCACATCATTAGAATGGCATCATAGGCTGCGTGATACATTTGTACAGTATCATTACTTAAACCACAGCGGAGGGGTAGGACAACGGAGTTCACACCTAGGTTATTTCACATACCCTATAAGGGTGCCAGCCTCTCATAACCATAGTCTATCTATTACATAACAAAGATGATGGCATGATTAAGCTGAGGATTTATGAATATTATAATCATTAATGATCAATGTATAATTTGACATGCCAATAGCTAGGTTCCTATTAATAGGTTGATAAGGCCGTTACATAAGTTCGGAATAACCATTTCAGCCACTGAGACTAGCAGGTCAATTGCACTGACCATAGCATCATTGCATCTGCTATATATTCGCTGTCATGTGATAGGAAGTAATGTTGCAAGACTAAATCTGACCCTCTCTACTAGTATACAGCTCGAAAGACACCCAACTGGGTTCATGATCATATGCAAATTTATCCATACAAGAGGATTTATTGAGTGAAAGCATTGCATGTTTAATGCTAAGACATGGACCAAAATATGTGTGCTCTGACTCGGTGTTAATGTTCAGCACACAAATGTCAGGCACATCTCTGCTGTCTCGTTCGATAACCTGACACAGGAGACAACAACTCTTACTCCATGGCATTGTGTGCGATCAGTGCCCTGTTCAAATAGACAGATCTAACAGGGAGAGTTCACGCTGTTGAGTGTCGAACACAGCCCCATCAGCTGCGTGGGACTTTGAGGGAGGGGGCCAAGCCATTCATTATACATTGCATGTCCTAAACTAGAGCAGTTACTGGTGAAAAATCAAACATTTGATCATGGTTTAAAAAGAATCCCTATATCGTGCCACAATTCTTCATGCTAGAGAATGGAATAGTGACATGTGGTATCAGTCCGTGGATATTAGGCCTAGAGAATCCACAGTCACTGATAATGCACTGTGTAGGTGGGCATCATTTGTAGTAGTGAATCAGAATGGGGACTCCCCTGCCTCCACGGTCAACCATGCCCTGTTTATTATATAGTATATGCAGGGGAGCCCTCCTGGGTGAGACTGGGCACACACCTCCGTAATCTGCCGTGGTAAGTCCACACTGGCACGTGACACTTAACGCACCTATAATACACCCTGGAGGACCTGGTGCATTCTCTCAGGGCCTTAGGTGTATTATAGCTAACGTCACCCTAGGCAATGTATGGGGAGTGCACTCTCTGATTCCTGCATTTGTATTCCGGATGGGTATTTGATGACCCTTTGTCTGATAACCTACAGGTTTAAAGGCATCCTGCCAACCTAGGTCCAAGTGCACTCACTGCAATGGGGGATTTCAGTGCTGTGTCTATATTATAACGGACACACGCCTCTCCGATGTTACTACAGCTTGTCCGGCCTATAATGTTAGGTGTCTCTGGAAGTGTCTGATCAAAACTAACACACAATACGCTTAATGATGTATGGATCCGATATATAAGGTATACCTCCTACAATATCAATTTGTAGTGCGATGACCTGTGTAATATAATGGAGACGTGCAATGCTTTGTTGAGATAGATAGAGGTGTGAAGTCTACTACTCAAAGGATGTTATCATGTAGGCCGTTATTGCTATTACCATAATAAATATGAGATCACAAGCCATGTCTCACATTGCCTCTTGTTATTGGCCCAACGCCAAGGACCATTGTGTTAATGCGAATATTTATGACCATATTGGGACAGTTACACAACTGCAGTTCATATGACCAGTGTGTTATTATGCCACCTATAGTGTCATTATAGTTATACTTTTAGTACAACTGTACTGTTCTCGGCGTTAAGAATGTACCACATGTACCTGTACCATAAGATCTAGCCATAGAATTTAACTAGGTTTAATAGCGATTTATATCATTAACCCTCAAAATCTACGCTAGTAGGTCTGACATTGCCTTTCTCTTGTAGCACCCTCAGTCTCCTGCAGTGAACACACCAGCCATCGGGCTGCTTCCGCTGATAATGGCGCACTTAGCACAATGTGTGACGTCAGCGCGTCGCACTCAGAGACGCTGTTAGTGACGTGCATGCCCCCACCCCCCTCTCACCCACCACTGCCTGTACCTTCCTCGGGCCTTGGGGAGGGAGGAGGTAGTACAGGTACCATAACAACCACCAGAAAAGGGGACAATTTGATGCAGAGCAGCGACGATTAAATCTGACGTTTGGGGACTAATTACCAGTAAGACCTGATCAGACTACCTAAGCTACCTGCCAGAGAGTTATTCCCCTCCCAGAGCTGAAACCGCCCTGTCCCCATCCCTTCACACCGCCCATACTCCTGGTAATGGTGCGTGTATTTATAGGGTGCTGCCGGCTTTTAGCTTTACGAGTGAGCAGCCCCTATGGCAGGGTTTTTGGGGAGAATTGATTTGTAATTACAGAGAGAGGCCCTCATACCTGTCGCCCGTATCATCAATCCGTTCCTGTGACGCACATGCTCTGATTTGGGAGGTGAGCCGTTTAAAGTATCATTGTAATCAGATGGGGCGCTCCATCGTTTACATGGGTGTCAGGGGTCCTGACAAAGGTCATGGTACTACTCATCGTTCCCACTACCCATAGGGGCCTTCTGACGTGTGGCCTGACGTGGATGACTGGTGGCAAAGGGTAGATGCACTGACACTGAACATCACCAATCAGTTACCGCCTCACTATTGTCATAGATACAAAATCTAGTATGAGTCACTCCAATATAAACATGAACCTGTGAATACGGGGTATCGTAATGGCAATTTATAGTGTGGTTTGCTGTTGCCAATGAGCTGTGTGATTTTGTATTGGCAGCGGGCAATGAACTGTAGTTATGCCAATGGGACATGTGATACAAAACTGTCAGCATATCAAGCAATTATCAGCAATATCATTTGGTGCTGCCAATAAGCAGTGCGATTATTTGTCGACCAGCAAAATAGATAGTCGTTGGGCGAAC
Source organism: Harmothoe impar (assembly GCA_947462335.1). Classification (NCBI taxonomy): domain Eukaryota; kingdom Metazoa; phylum Annelida; class Polychaeta; order Phyllodocida; family Polynoidae; genus Harmothoe; species Harmothoe impar. The sequence goes on from OX381704.1 coordinate 62,266,762, forward strand.
TGATAAAGCACAATTCATTCAAAATATGATCATGATTTGAATTAGTCTAATACATATATATCCGTGGGTAAAAGAAGATCTGGTGTTTTCAGTCTATATCAGAGGCAAAGCTAGCTACAAGGAGAGCCTGAAGAGAACTTTCTCACCACCCATACAGCGCTACAACATTCCAGCCCAACCGTGCTACACTTCCAGATTTAACCTCTCTGAGATAGCTCAGACTCTGAGAGTGCTGTGTGAGAACTCCATGTAGACATGTGCTGGGTTCACGAGTGATGTGGATGGAGAGTGAGTGTGACTCGTCTGTATAGTTGGCTGGGTAGATATATAGTGTAGAGAGCAGGTATAGACGAACAAACACCAGACCAGACGGCATGTTTGCCCACGGCAGTCCCATCGTAAAGCACCCGTATTACACCACCAGCCTCCCATACTTCCCCCACAACCCAAGATAGGATTTACTACAAAACCCACTATTTCAATTGTATCCTCAAATGGTCCACTCATGAAAATGGTTACAATTTAAGTCCAACGTACAAGAACCATTGAACAATCCAGCAACACAATGCTAGACATGACAATGGTGTCAGGCACAGCATTTGTATATATTTGTAGTACCGGTACATCATATACAACCGTAAACATAACAAGGGAGAGGTTCATCGAGCAAAACAGTTGCTCGACTATTTTGGATAAAGCCACTATATTGGCTGGAAGTTGTTTTTCGATATTTTATTGAAAAAGCTAGGATATAGTTTTATGAGTTAATGAACCATAATAACATCACTCTAAAACCCAAATAAGCAGGATTATGTTTTTGTTCTAAACTGGGCCGACTCTAGACATTTTTATCCAATTTTGAAAAAAACCCACTATTTTTGGCTAGATCTTTCGACCATGTAATCTGGACACACCTTTTTTTGTTAAGACCATGTAGTCTGGTCACACTTTTATTGGCTTCCCATGTATATATACAAGGGTGATTATTCTATTCTCATGATGCAATATGAGAGAATTCTGTTAGAAGCCCCCCTGGCTATAATCCCCCATATAATGAGCTGCTCACATGTAGGCTTAACGAGCAGCTCACTCCATGTCTTGGAGACATGCGGGAGCCTGGAGGTGATAAGGGATACGACCAGTGCAGCCTCTACAACCACAGCCGTATTTATAACACCATTACGTGCAGGGATGACCATGCCAAAGAAAACAACCACGCTGTATCCAGTTGAAACGGAAACTAAAAGTTGTTTCGTGAGCAACATCAAAAACCAACCATAGGGGTTGCTCTTTTAAGAAAAGAAAGCAAAAATCAAAAGGGAAAGACGACACAGAGATATATAGGTATTGGTGGATGGGTGCCACCGAGATCCTGGTAGCTTTTTAAAACAAACTCCCAGTAAAGCCGAGTGATTCATCAAAGAGGTGGGTGCTCGGTGTTGGCACCTTTGAGTAGACGCTGGGCTGGGTTCGCAGGGAGATGGAGGGGTCGCGGAGGGCTGTGGGTTGGTTTTGATCCTCCAGTATAGCACTTCTTCTTTGGTGAATCACCTCCAGTCATGACAGCGTTGACGTGGGATGATACCAACTTCTACCACTTTACACCAGCCACTAGACTTAGGTATAGATACATGTATATGTATTAGTAAGTGCGTGGTACAGTGTTGTACATATAGTATAAGCCGACTCAACATAGTGTTATACAGAGCTCTACAATTTTTTTTAACATTCCATGACAATCCACATGGGTTACAGTACGGCCGTATTGGTGTTTCTGTCAATACCTAATATCAATAGATCATGGGAAGACCACCATAATCTCTTTTATTTCAGACATGTGATCGCTTTTAGTTGTACTCTATGCCCAATAATGTTGTAAGGGCAACTATGTTATGTGAAAGCAAATAGTATTCCCGATGTATGCATCTTATTTCTTTGGTATGGTATGCCGTGACTAAACATGGTAAAATAAATACCGAGACATGTTTGTGTAGGCTATATCAGTTATTCCTTGTAAGTAGTGGAGGTACCATGACCAACAAGCACATGCTTCCGAGAACAGGAACGGAACTACCTTCTCGACCATTTACAATATGGTATCGCTCATAAAAGTCTGTATGGCATTGCCATACGTGGGAAATCACTGTTAGCGCAACTGCCTAGTATACATAATGTAGTGTGCTAAAGAGTAGCTGATATTTCCCGCAGTCAGACCTTCTTGGAAGCCCCTCTATAGACGTTCTAGAAAGAATGTTAAACAGGAAGAGGACCGCTGACGAGTCACTTCCTACTTTATAATATAAACTCTGTGGATCCGATTTCCTTGGATCTATATGCCTAGTGGGGATAGGGAACGTTGCTATAGCATGGGTGGCCACTGGGTCAGAGTGCTTTTCGGTGTATCCATATGTGTTTGGGGCATAGGGGATCCCCTTCTGCCTCAATAGCAGTGCATTCTGTATTTGTATCAGTGGGGTTCTGAGAGCACCCCACCCTTTGTGGTTGGTTAAAGGGACCTTCATGCCCTCCTCCCCACAATCACACTCCCACCCCATCATATCATGTCAATAGGTCCTCTCTTACCCGTACTCTCTCGGCTCTATACGGAGGCAGCTCACCCCCCTCCACGGTCCCATCGCCGCCCCACCAACACCAAACGCTGGTAAGGGATTCACGGAAAACTGACACGTTCTTGTTGACCTAAGTCAGACACAACAAACCGATCTGCCCACCGCCTGCAACCTTATGTTTGCTGTCTGTTCTGCTGTAGCACACAGCACCAAGAGGGGAGCAGCCGTAGGGTTACCAATAAAAGGGATTTGGTCGATAGCTAGACAGGGCTTTATAACATGTGTACTTTCCTAACAGAAGGACATGGGGGCCCACCCTTCACGTACATGATATGGTATTAAAAAGACATGATGGGAATACCAGCTGAATGATAACATGGACTAGGATCTCCAACTGGTGCATAGAAGGACCCTAATACATGTACCTGAACATCTGCAGGGTACTACTTTGGGCAGAGCCACAGGATAGACACGACAACTTGTCCCTGTCCAGTCTACTGAAACTGAGCGGTTCATGGGCAGGCAGTCTGTAAACCCTGTGACCGGCCCTGTGGTTCAACGTGATTCAACATAGCAACTCACACTAGCCATACAGTTACTATTCACATGTTCATCTCTGTTCTCTTAGAGTCTATGCTATCATTTACCCGATTTTTTTTTTTAAAGATTATAATTATCGTTTTAATATCTATAGACGAACTCTTTTCATGAAAAGACTATGGACGTGCAGTTTCTCAAGCATTCCGTCTGAGATCATAATTATATACATATTTGCGCGCTGATGATGCTGTCACACCTGAGTTAGTTGAGTTGCTCAGTCTGACTGTTTTTGGGAGCAGTACCTGGTACCTTGCCTGAAGCTGCTCAGTGCTAGTACCCAGGAGGTGGCCATTAGGACAGCTTTACATGGCTACCAGGGAGAGATCCTACTGACTCCATGAGGCCAATCAGGGCGGTCCTGATCCAGTCTGAGCTGCTTGGAGCTGCTCATGGGGGAGTTGCTTGGACCAGCCTTCCCTGAGCTGCTCTGAGAGTGGCTCCCGATTTGTCATGATAGCCTGTGTTATCATGAGTACAGCATGGCAGTAGGCGGCAGGGTCTAGGCTATGTCAGCTGGATGTGACTAGAATACGAATTGATAGCATCCATGTCTGCGCTGTCTATACTATAGGCAGACTGGATTAGTTCTCAGTATTATACTATAGACAGACTGGATTAGTTCTCAGTACTATAGGCACACTATAGCCCTGGCGTAGGAATATGGGTGGCCCCTACATTGGACACCCACGCTACTTGCAGGATGTATAGTATGTCCCTAACGGCTGTGTCAGGCTAAATACCCCCCATCCCCCACAATAATGAGAGGGTCCCCTTTATAAGCAGAGGTAGGGGTTGTAAATACCAGCCGGCAATAAAGACGTTATTTATAAACAGTGACATAATTCTTACCCAAGTGGCCTATGAGGGCTCCAGTCAGTCTGCGTGGTTATTTTGATATACCCTCAGGTCTCTGTGTTAGCCGTCAACTGTGGGTTATCTATTACATAATGCCCATTTACAGTGTTCTCTTTCAGAGAATAACAAATAGTAAGATCTACTATTTGACCGACGGGACTGACGTGAGTTCACTATTGGAAATGAGGAGACGGGACGTGAGTCTATACGCAAATATCAGTGCACCTATTTTATTGGAGTAATCACAATCATTACACACCGTGATCTTCCTATCATATGGGAGTCTTAGTGTTAAGTCACAGATCCGACCAAAAGATTTTGGATCATCTGAATGGTATCCAGAATGCAAAGATGAGCTAACTTGAGAATGTATTCACAATTATACATTCAACGCTGCTTGGTGTAATATGTTATTTCCATCTCCGTCGTCGTATTGGCTCTAATTTAGCCAAACATTCCTACACGTTTACTATAATCCACTGGGGTGTGTTTACCGTAAAGGGGCTCTCAAAAACGGACAATACATCTCTAATATGCTGCCATGTTTTCCTAACAATCAAAGCAATCGAGACCTTCAACTAGCATTTGAATCATTCTATTAGAAGAGTTAATACCTCCATCCTTCACAAAAAAGTAAGCCTATCAGTGCAATGCCCTTTGCCTCGGGATGGACCAGGGATGGCCAATGGCGTGGTCTAATTATAACAGGTTTCTAGTTTGTTCATGCTGCCTCATATCAGTTTTAAAAACAGAAAGAAGTGGGTTTCATATGAACACGCACTACGTGCCTTTATAAAGGTGCCGGAGGGGGGCATGGCGGTAATAATGCCAGACTGCTAACCGACAGCGGTTTGACAGCCATGTGACCAGGGGTGGCCAGTAGACCGACTTGACTCCACCCGAGCCAGATCTAAAGTTGGAAGCAGCCCAGAGAAGTAGGCCAGAGCAGTAGGCAGGCTGCCCCTCCCCCTCCTCCTGCTCCTCCGGCTGCTCTCCTGTGGTGTAGCAGCACACCCACCAGCCTCCACCCAACTCCTCCAGTACCCCACCTCCAGAACTACACCCCACCTGACCCCACACCTCTCAGCATGCTCCCTGACTCATGTGGAGTAGCTCCGAGCAGCTCGCACCAGAAAGATGCAGAGATTCCTAGAAGGGTTTGTTTGAGTTTGGCCTTAATCTGATCGGTAGTATGGGCAGCTCGCCCGCTCCAATAAGCCGGGGGTTTTAGTGACAGCAACGCACCGGGAAGTAGGCTGCCACTGAGCAGTAGAGAATATACTGGAGCAGCTCGCGTAGAGTGGCTTTGGCCGCCGAGCAGCTCAACTAAGCAGTTTGTTATAAACAGAATGAGGAAGCGGCTCCTGGGCCTAATCACCCAGTCTGTGTGGATTAAATAAACACGCCCCAGCCACAGGAGCTTACCTACGGGCTTTACCCACCAACGTAACGTCAGCCCCCCGGTGCAGAAACACATGTACTGCATGAGTAACTGCCAGGTACACACATCAGAGGAAAACCAGTGTCGGGCAGATAAAGACTAATCAACATGGCAACGCTGGTGGTGGTACATGTAATGGTGGTGGATTGTATAGAGAGGGTGGGTTCAAATCGTTCACCTTAAAAAGTTATCTTAGATTCTTGGGCGTAGGGTAGATCCCGTATGAAGTTATCTATAAGGTATCTAGCCGGCCCTGAACCACCACCCCCCCCCCCCCCCCCAGTCCAGCCAAGCACCAGACCACCCCACACCCTGCCAACATGCTTAGCACGTCACATGTTGCATGTTTATTTACCATCATGTGGCCTCGTTAGGCCTGCCCCCCATTCAGCCTAGTAGCAGGGGCACCTAGTGCACTGTAGAGGCTAGAGCCTAGACGCACCAGGCCTGCTCAAGGTGTTTCTTCTACTATCCAAGTAAAGCCAAACCCTCATACCGATTTAACACACAAGGTTGTATGATCTGGAGGTATATCACTCATATCGCTGAGCCTTTGTTGAATTCGATTATGGATTGTTACTGGCTGTGTTGGGCAATTAAGCCCTGTAATATCATGATACATTTAGTCTAAATTTTAACTTAAATGATAATCTAGCAATTTTAATGTGAATAATTTCACATGAAATCAAATGAGACCAGTCCATTTGTAATGTATACGCTTCACAAAATCAAACATGAACATCCCTAGGTCTTAGATTTCTAATTGATTGTCCATGGTATATGTACGTTTCCTAATCGATTGGGAAATCGTTCAACCAGTTCCCCACGGCGCCATATCTGAGCATGCAGGGCGTAGATATGTGTGAGTGTCGAATCCGAGTATGTTCAAAGCATCCCCCTGGCCTACCAATACCACCACCGACCTAGCCCCCAACGAGCCCCCTAAGCACAGTCTTACTTAACGCCCAGGTCGATAGCTACATGATTACTTGCCCTGTGAGGCCGCCCGCCTCCTACGATAAAGAAATCTGGGCAAGCAGGCACGCACTGCCACTGTAGCATTAGTATCAGGTCTACTAGGGCGTGAGTAATGTCTCATATCTAGCCTAGACAAGGCCCAAACAAACTCCTCCCTTTATCTTCAATTTAACGTGAATCGTATCTTTAGTTTCAAAACGCCCACGTCCTCAATGATATGTGCTTTTCTTTATGGGGCCTAGGATCACCAACGACTACCACTGATGATATCATTACCATGTGGCTGTGAGGGAATCTGGAGGTCATCTGATAGTTAGAGGTCGGTTTGGGTAGAATTGTTGATGTTGTGGGGGTGGGGGATCTATGCCCCTCCTTGGTTGTCCATCACCTCCCAATAGATGAGGCACCATGAGCCGTGTGTGAATCCCCAATCTACAGTTTGGACGGGCTGACCACCATGAGGCCAATTCGCGGTATCAAAGGCCTGATTATATGGGTTTAACGGCCTTACCCCTTTAAGGACCGCATAGTGCTTTAACACATTATGCACTTTTCTTGCGACTCGAAAGGACTGCACTTATGCATCTTGCATACCCTCGGCATGATACATGAATGCAGCGACGCCAGAGCTGCAACCACACATCGTAACGGCATATGGCATAATACATGTGTAAAATAAAGCACTAAAGGGTTAATGGTTTTCGCAGCAGGGTAAGGAAAGAGGAACGTGGGGGAGGAGAGTAGGTTTGCTGGTTCTTGTACATGCGAGAGAATGGAAGGGAAAGGAGAGTAATGAAAGAGGGGTTTGGAAAAGAAATGTAGGCAAGGAAGGGTGTACAAGGGTGACTGAAGCTGAAAAAGTCGCGGTCCAACACCCGTCACGCCGCCCTTCAGGTGACCTTTCGGCCTTTTGGAAACAGTCGTGGGACAATTTTGGACAGGCAAGTAGAGATTCCCAACCTACTATCATTAGCATATACTAATCTCTATATAGAGTATTTTGATACATGGACAAAAATAGCCTCGGTCCGCGTCGTCATTCTCCCTGACAATATGGCTTTTGCATATGAGCTGAGAGTGTGTAAGCCTCTCTGAACGTCTTTGGTATGAGTTAGGTATGCTGGCAACTTAGCCGGATATATTGGACTGATGGAGGGAGGGATAACTGTTGTACATTGTTCGGGTACCGGGTATATGCCTATTGTCTACAGTTTCAAGGATATCAATGTGAAGTAGTGACGGACTGCCACGTTGTCAGTGTACATTTGTATAGTACTTGAATTCATACCCCCCCCCCCCCCTCCATACACACCCGCCACAAATATCATGACCCTTTGAGGACCTTTGACCTCTGCAATTCATACACTAATGGAGCCAGTGCATGAGGTGAAATGGCAAGTGGTGGTCTTTGGCAAAAGCAATGGGAGGGTTCAGAGTATCATACAATGGCCCTAGACCCCTCAATTCGATCCGGCGACTTGGGCCTTTTTGGGGCTTAGTGACATGATGAATAAATAGATAGTGACATGGGGCATGGGACATTTCTTAAAATCGACATGGTGACATGGCCAGTTCTTAAGATCGACATGGTGACATGAGCGATCGACATGGGGACCCCCCCCCCCCCATCCAGGGCCCCCATACACAGCAGCATCAGAGTAGACGGTATTCATCGACAGAGCCGCAAATGGAATACTGCCGAAGATATGTGTCAGAATATAGCCCAACACTTCCCGCTAGAGTGTGAAGAGTTTAGGAAATGGAGGCGTGCGGGGTCAGTCGCGGGTGGATATTAGATGGGATTCTTTCTGCCCCGCTCGTCTTCCAAATGTTAAGTACCGGTATCCACCGCAGGCCCCCTATCAAAGCATCAAAGGGGACCACCTTTAATACCCCAAGTTATATCCAAGCCCACCTCATATGTTCAGATATACCCCAGATAACAAAAACCATCGGCATTATTCATCATGATTGACAGTCAGATGTATCATGGTTCAGCGAGACGACTGAAGGTGGCCATGCATGGAGACAATCACCCCCTGAGTCGTCTCGTGACGTCATGTAGCCATATACTAAGTCAGAAATCCTGTCTGTGTAGTCCTAAAAACCCTCTCTATGGGCTTATGGCGATCGGGGCCAAGGTCAGTTTGCTACGTCACCTGTGAACACGTCACCTGCGGAGATGTGGCCGGGAGATGTGGATGCCCCCCCGTGGACTATTATATTCCAATTAGGACAGCCACCCTATATCTGGGTTAATCAGATGATATGCCACACGCATATACCTGTTCTCACACTGTGGGCTATTTAGTACCGGTACTAATATTAAAGGCCCGCTCTCACCTCACCTGTCCATATCATGTTTACCTGTGTTTTAAACGGGATGTGTGAAGGGTGAGGGGGGGGGGGGAGTTGTCGATGCACACCTGCCCCGCCCCGGCTCCTCCTAGTTATTGGTACCGGTAACCAGAGAATCGGTTACACAATGCACCGTGTGCCTCCATCCGGGCCACTTATACATGCGGGAACGTGGGTCATTGTACTATACATGTACAACTGGTGCACCATAATGTAAGCCACCATCTCATCATCCTAATTAAACTCACTGGTGCCATGGTGATAATAGTAGTGAGGCAGTACTGCTAGTCTTAGGGAAACGATTCAGGTACACAGTTGACACTATAATCTATAGCTCCCTTTCGTTCATCGGCCATGTCTCTATGGTGAGACGTCTATATAGGTACACTGATCTCTCTCATCTCCACACTACCCAACGTACCAAATAAAAATGTTTACCTTTCTGAAGAGGCAATACTGCATTGGCGTGTCAATATAGTCTACTGTTATGTGTGCCATCCTTACTTTATATTTGTATTCCTGTACGTACATTATGCATAACTTATGGCACTGTTACCACGCCGATTTCCCACGACGATAATGATATAAATTGCACAATGATATTTTTTTGGCCGAAGTCATTACAGCCATTGGATGCATTGTTGTCCTTGTAAAGTGTGAGAGGAACAGGGTCCCATTTCTCCACAAATTTGCGGAGCTCCGCAAATATATACGGATGTCCACAAATATATACGGATGTCCGTAAATATATACGGAGGTCCGTATTTGTATGCTTAAGTACCAAGAAGGCATAATTTGCAGAGCTCCATAAATATATTTGCGGACGTCCGCAAATTTGCGGACATCCGCAGATTTGTGGAGAAACACCATCCTGGGGTTGTATTCTGTTTTTATCATTTTCGAAAGGGTAAAGACAGTAGTGAATCAAGAATAACCTGATCTAAACTCGTATTCAGCTTTGCCTCGTTGAATTACTACCAGGGATCCTTTTCTTTACACTACCAAACACGTGTGAAGTCACTTTTCAAAACCCGTTGTACGGTTCTGTCTGATATATAAATGACCACACATCCCATTTCCCTGGAGATTATGATAATAATGTGCCTGCATAATTATTATGGAAACAACTCGGTGGGAACATTCAAGGTTGGTTTGCCTTATAATTCTGTGGGTGGGGTGATGTGTGGTTGTCCAGCTGGGTAAAGAGGCCAGTGTAAACATGTGTGTGTGGGTACCCGTCCGTTGGCGGCCACCTGTTAGCCGTACCTGACCGCACCGTATTGATGATGCCCGTCACTCAGGTGACCAGGCGCCATCACCCTATGTGTATACCTACCCCATGCTCGCACTGGACACGCCCTCCACCCCCCCCCCCCACCCCACCCCATGTGGAAGTGCATGTGAGCTTTATATGGATTAGCCTATAGAGCTGGCGTCTATACGGTATGATATTATATATACATGTATAGGCTATCAGTCTCTGCTGTATTATATAAGAGGTGTGTGTTTGATATATGATGCTGGTGTTAATACCATTGTAGGAACCAATACGACATGATCAACACAGGCTCATATAATAAATGTTTATAGATCTATATACATGGCAGTCACACTAGTATGGCTCACCGAGACGATTGAAGGTGACCTCGGAGACAATCACCCCCTGAGACGTATTGTGACGTCATGTCACCATATTTTGATAGATCACATAAGCTTAAGCTTCTGTATACCGTAGTCCTAAAATACCTCTCTATGGGCTTATGGCGATCGGCCACGGTCAGTTTGCTACGTCACCTGTGAACACGTCACCGGCGTAGACGGAAAGAGGTGACAGTATTGCCGGGGTAAATATAAATGATCTAAAAACGTACATCCAGAGAATAGTTTGCCATGGATTTTTTTCTAAATGCAGCCTTATATGTCCATGATCTATACTACTACTAGAGAGAACTGCAGAGAGAAAATCCGAAAGGAGCACTGTAATGATTTAAACAATGTAGGCCTACTAAAATCAGCACCCTGTGGTTTTATGCTCATATCTACTATCCCCATACACCCCCTGATATGGGATATCACCTAAATGCAATAGCAATAAAATAATATAATAGTGATGGAGAGGACCAAGTAAATTGTGAATTGTAAATTGCCTAGTCGACGACCACTGGGCGGGGAGGTGGTATTGGCCTCATCAGATAAATGCAATGTGTCGTCGAATCCAGCCTTTTCAATTTCACCACCGATAGCTGCGGCAGCCCAGTCGGTCCAATTCCACCCCGCCGTCACCCCGCTACTCCACCCCAACAACTACCCCCTCCCCCGCGGACTCCTTCCGTTCCAGCAGATCCACCCTACAACCCTGCCCATCCCATGCCCCTCCATCCCCTTAACCCCACCCCTTTCTCCAGCGGCTGACCCACCCGTACTGAGCACACGAGCACTCCAATGAGCAAGAGCGGAGCAGCTCACTGCAGTGTCCTGCTTTATGCAGGAGCAGCTCGCCGGCTGGAACGTTTCGTTTTGCCACTAAACCAGAGGGCTTCCGCTGCCACAGGCTCTACAGGGGTGAACTGATTCTGTACAGGGCCCTGGTGGCTGGAACAATGGCAGACGACAAATGGCAGACGACAACTGCCATGTTGGTGTCGTATTTGCTGGTCGCCACAGACTTGCATCTCATTATCCAGCTACTGGTATGAGGTGCGGCTGTTAGTCTGTGGGAACAAGCATCGTGTCCTGGGGGACAAGATGGTGGACTACTTAATGTGACCAGTTGCAGTCCTATTCAAACCAGGCGGTAGCTCTTACTGGGATAACATGTGGACTTGGTACAAGAGCCTCTCCTAAATCCAGTCCCAATATGCCTACAGGGGTCACACGATATACAAGTGTGAAGTGAAATAACGCGCAGAACATGTTTCCCGTTTTAGAGATTTGCGTAATGTTGTACTGTCCATACATATCCTAGCAGATTTATACTTATACACATCCGCCGTTTTGATAAACACAATGATATTCTAATGTAGGCCTCTTCTGTGTTGTGAAACATATAAAGGATAATCCATAATTAAATGAGTTTCTGTAAAGAAATATTTTTAAATCACCACTGTGAGGGCACCAGCCACTTTACCATTGTCGTAATCATATCTCTCGCCCCAACAATTATATACTCTCTGTAGAATGAACCTATAAACTTCAGCTAACTGGTATACCTCACCCCGCCCGGCACCAATATGTTCAAGGATCAGAATGTGTATTTTGTGTAATAATACTGACCAGACTGAGAATCATACTGTTCATTTGTGTTGACTGTAAGTTTTAGCTTGGTTTCTGATTTATTCACTCTTCAACAGCATACATGTATACACTGCGGAGAGGATAACATTGATTCTGCTTTGATATAGGCCTACCCGGTACCCTACTTAGCAATGGTATGTTATATATGTGTACTGAGGTCTACATCTGTGTTTATATACAATATGTATGGAGGATCTATCCCAGAGGCACTCAAACCCTAGCCTTCTGACCTGCTCGCCAGCTGGCCAGCTGCTTGGGGCAACTGGGCGGCGTCAACTTGCACCTTGTTTTGGAGTGGCATGAATATATAATGAGTCAGTGCAAGTAGATGAGTCTGCCCTGCTTTTAGGAAGTCAGGTCTGATAAGAGGGATAGTCCTTTACCTTGAACGAGCGACTACTAATACAGAGTACATTTTAATTGACTTGCCAAGATCTAATAGTCTCTCACAAATCACTGAATTCTTCTGTTTAGTATATACACTTCGACATTTTTTGTGGGAAGTATTAACATGTACACTAGCAGCGGGAGCTCTCCTACATTTTGTACATATAAGCATATACAAAAAGATACTCCCAATAAGAATTCGCTTCCTACAGTTATACATGGCCATAGTCCATGAGTAGCTACCATGGCAGCTATGTAATGACGACCAAAATAACTGTTCTGCTGTAGCCCTTGAGATTAGAATGGCTCTGGGTTATAGCGGCCGTTTGGTGGTCTTCATTTTGTGTTTGTTCTATTGTATTTATCTATGAGTGGTCATTTTAGCACCAATATGGATAGGTTTGGATAGACCCATACATCACAACCGTTAGCTTGTAATGGCAAATGGGACCATATACATTCTGCAGTTGCAAGTGGGGAGTCGTGGGATAGCTTTCAGTCTGGTTCGTTATTTTGTATCATGTACAGTGTGTATGTGCCGGAAATGCATGTTGTATTAGAGTAGGTGAAACTATTTACTCATGGGCAGTCACAATCCAAATGTGTCTCGATACCATTGCCATTCGGGTATTACGTGAAGAGTATGATATAGGTTTCTACTTTAATATATCTGTAATGGATTTCTGTGCATCACAGTTTAGAATGTGCATAACTGATGTCTTTCTCATAATCGATCAATAATAACTAACATGGGTTCCACAGTCCCCCATATGAGCGATTGTCCCATTCCTACCATGTTGGCCAAAAGCAAATCTCAGTTCATTTATCTGTTCACTATAGAGGGCATTAATATGGCTGCATGTATCCATGGTACCCCCAGAATTAACCCATTGCCTGCCCAGGTGACGACTAGACTTGACCGACCCCTCATGCCGTTGGGCACCTTAATCGCCATGGCAACCGTGGGAGCTGGTGTGTATGTAGCGCAGCGAGGGCCTCCTTGTTGTAGCCTGGACGCTGCCTCGGCTGTCGCTGCTGCTTCTGCTGCTGCTGCTGCTGCTGCTGCTGCTGTTACCGCTGCTGCTGCTGCTGCTGCCACTGCTGCTGCGTCGTCGTCGGGTGTGTGACTGATGCGTTCTGTCTATATATGACGCGCCACTCTGCTTCAGGTGGACAACCAATGGTCACCATCATATAACTGCTACACTCCCCATTGCCGTTTCATGGCCTGGGAGACGGGCGGCGATAGGTCTGATTGCTGTACGTGTGGTGTATGTATATGTTAATGTAAGTGGGGGGAATCCCGTGGACGATAAGGCATGACGACAAATACTGCATTGACACTCAGCTGCGTACATCTTATACCTAAGCTACCATGACACACGTCGTGCATTTTATAGATTGTCGATGTTTTGGATGAGGCGTCAGACTAGAGCCTGTGTTTAAAGAATTAATGATTATGTCGCATTGAGCATATCGTGTGTGTATGTCTATACATGTATACGATAACATACGAGTGCCACAGTGTATGTAAAAAAAAAGATGAGCATAGTAAACTGGCTGGCCCAGTCGTCATTTGTCATGTGTATGGTTATGGGATTTAAAACTAATGGTGGAGGGAGATTTGTGAAGCTTCAGCTCGGCTTCAGCCATCGAAAGGAGGCGAAAAATTGCAAGCCCCTGGCATGTAAGAGCTCTGTGACTTCTGAGAGGAAAGAAAAGTTGAAATTGTACAGATGTTCCTCTGAAAAATCGGACACCGCCTGAAATTTGGTAAGGCTGAACAAGTTGGGCACTTGAGGTGTTGATGGGCGATGTTCTCTATACTTTTTTTTCGGTTGCCGTGTGTTGCCTTATCCTATGTTTAAAAAAAAAGATCGGGAGTGGGTGGGACTGAGAGTGGGTAGATAGGGAGGTAATGAGAGCTGTAGGAGCAGTATGTTTTATTATGGCGGTGCCGTACTAATGTGTAGCAGCAGCATGTTGCCCCGAGCAGACGACATTCGAACATCGGGCTCCACCACATGCTATCAATAGTCCACGCTACGCAACCTGCTGTCAACGCTATATTTGGCCACCACCTCGGCTCCGAAGGCAACCCACTTGAAACACCTACTATACTTCGAGTGTTAGGTGTTGATAAATTACATGTATACCACCTGTGTATTGTTTAGAATGGCGTCAACATGACATTGGAGTTGATCTAATAAGCTGCAATGTAATGAACATCAACATTTCAAACCCCCATTCAGAATGCTTACAATGAGGTACAAACATAACGGTGAATGTTGTTCTTGGATACATCGCGCTCTGATGAGACTACCCAAGACATATGAATTCCGGAATTGATTATTTGATCGATTGATTTGAGTTTGATTGAATGCTTGACTGGTTAGCCCAACAATCGGTCAGCCTTGTGCAGCTAGAGGCCTTCCTTGCTGCATTATTATACGATTGTAGAACTGCCTTCCCAATTTAGTCCCATCCTTATTGGGTATATTATAATCTTTAATACCAATAAATCACAAATCACATGGAGCGTAATAAGATCTTAAGTTATCTAAATATAACTGCTTATGCTATTCCTTACAGTATTTGCCAAGTAAAGATGCTTAACATCAAAGCTAAACCAACTTATTTGGCTATACACAACGTACCTCCATTGGTACTAATATGGTAGAAGTCACCAATCCTATATACTACTTACATCACTGTACTACTAAAATCAATACGAGTAGCGCCTGAACATATATGGTAAAAGGGTGGAGCTATGAATGCAATTCAAAGCAACTTATACATACTAACCATGGTTGTCAATAGAAGCTATACCTAGACCTTTGATAATGAGACTGGTTACATAATGCTGGAAAGAAGAGACAGTAACAATACAACGTTGCCAGGTGGAGTTACCTAAAAGTGGGAAGTGATGTCATAGTAGCAGGTATAGGTGAAATAACACCTGCACACATGCACACAGGTGTGCGACCACCCACTGACAATGGCTCTACACGCTCATACTCATCATACACCTTTTATATACGACATCTTTTAACCTTTGGCTGCAGGTGAGGGGAAACACCAAGGGGGATAACAAACGGGATACATTACCCTGTGACGTCGACTGGCCAGTCCTGGGGCTGAACCATATGGAAGGAAGGGCCCTGGCTTGGTTGGTGGCGGCTGGGTGGGGCCCCCGGCCAGCTGTCTACGTCCCTGCACACCCATCTTATTAGGGCAGTATTTTAGCTGGCCTGGGCTGCTATTGTAGCGTGCTCGTCTTATATGCATCATCTACACCATCTCATCCAGCTGCACGACCATAATCCAGATAAATGCAGCAGCTAGACGAGGGATGTCAACACCACTGCTGTCGATCACTGGCCCTTATTGACATTGTGAAGAGCCTCCTCAGGGTGGGTAGGGTATTCCTTTGCTGCTGGCCAGTGGCTACATTAGCAGAGGAGAGCCTGAAGGCTGTAGTGGTGAAATACAATCCAGCTTGGTGATCGACCTCAGGGTTGACATGAGAGACACACAGGTAGGAAAGCATATGGAGCAGCACGCACTACACACATGAAGCAATAAATATTCCAACACATCAACTATAGCACCACACATGCTGCTCGCCTGCCTTTATGCTCATGTATATTTTATAGATCGATTTTTTTTTTTTGAAAAAAGGATATTTCCATTCGACAATATTTATACACAGTTTCCGCACTGGATTTTTGAGGGTGAGGCAGAAGAGGGCCCGTGGAGGGCGGGGGTTGAGGTTTTGGTTACGGGGGTTGGTCCGTCGTTTTTGGGCTGCTGCAGCCATGGTGTTGGCAACTCCTGTAGCTGCTAGAGCTGTGTTCCAAGCCGAACTAAGCGGTCGTTCTGGGCTGCCCTTCTCCGCCGGGAGAGCGCCAGTTGGACCGGCAGCGGTCCCGTCCTTGGTCGGTGTACCAGGGCTCTGGGGCCCGTGAACCGGGGTCGACGGGTCGTCGTAGTCGGGCGCCGGTAGATCGGACTCCTCTGGATCCCTGTCGTAGGGCTTGGTCCTGGACGGGCGGGGGTAGGCTGAAGTTGGTTCGTGGCTAGTGCTGTAGCCGCCACCACTGGCCACCCGCTCATTGTTGCCCGGTCCTGCAAAAGTCGAAGACATGATGTCAGGTCAAAACGACTGTTGAAATGCTACAAGAGGGGGTGGGGATCCCTAGTCTGGGAGCAGCTACATGCTGCTGCTGATGGTTTAGTGGCCGAGGTGGAGGAGGAGGCGCGGAGGCGGCGGCTGCTGTGTATGCACACCGACCATTGAGATGGGTGACTGGAGTGTGTGCTTGCAGTGGTGGTAGTGAGCAGGGTCCACAGCACGACTGCTGACGGCCCTGCTCCCCCCCCCCCCCCCTCCCTCCTCCTGCCGCTGCTGCTGCCGCTGCAGCCGCTGCCTGCCACCGCTGCCTCACACGCCCATTCCATCATTTATTATGCACTGCCATGTTTGGAGAGCCCCGGCAGCTACAAACCAGCATATCAGATGTCTACATCAGCCCCTCACTAATCTGAGATCAAACCCGATAAGAACCCCCCTCCTAGCTCCATCAGCTATCACAGAATCTGCAATGGGCTGCTTCTTTTCACCTTACCTGAATATTGGGAGGCCATTCTGATAGGGTCTGTGTTGTTGTTGACACTGACAGAATCCCTAGGTGGGTTGGGTACTATCCACTGTCACTGTCAGGCCTCGTCCATTTTTCTCATCTTATTCCCGATGTAACATGTCAATTCCGAACCAGACGACAGATGTGTTCATTTATGTCTGGCACGCACTACCTCCAACCTACTAGATGGTCTAACAGCGGAGTGTGCCTCATTTCTTTGCGGCTCGCTCATCCCTACATGTTATCCACAACATTTCCCGGCTTCACTGCCCTCAGTGATTTTCCCTGTGAAATTTTAGAATATTCTGATCAAGGCAGATGATCCCGCGAAGTTCAAACCATGGATATTGCCCATCAAAATTTCAATGTAGTGTTATGATCTAATTGTTATATTATTACACTCTTGTTTTTGAGTTTTTACCAAAGTCCTATTAAATTTGCATTTTTCTCAATCTAAATATACCCGAATTTTATCCAATCAGAGAGCAGTATAGTCACAAACCGCGTGTCACGAGCCGCGCACTTGTCGATTTGAATGGTTAATCGATGAAGCAGATTCTATGCTGATCGACAGCCGAAACTGCACATTGGCGCCACCCGTTGGAAGAGGGAGAAATTAAATCCCTGGATCAGCTGGCTGCTAACATTTCAGGTGCATGAATGCAGCCCAGGTAAATCTAGACTACTCATCAGGTATGAGTGTAGGCCTATAGATCAACCGATGTTGATTTGTGCAACAAGCAACCTACTTGATGCAAATGACAATAAGCAATTACGATAATTGAATGCAGCCCGGACGAATAGACTCACCGGGACTGCATTCATGCCCCGGATTCATGCATCATGGCCACAAGAGGCATATGGTACAGTCGCTCGTAGATTTGGAGGCCTATCCAGGAGGTCTATACCCTGAGCTTGTACAAGATAGGCACTTATTCGAGATATTCTTTTAAATTCCAATACCCCTTACCCCGGTGCTCATACAAAACAGGCGCTTATCTAAAACCCGGCGCTTAAAGCTACTAATTAACACGACGGTACGGTAGGCCCTACCCTAGTGTATCTCTATGCAGCCCATATTTAAAGGTCAAGAAGGTAGATATCGGACTCGGAAAAGTAGGATTTGCACATATACACTGAAAAACTCTGGACAGTCCATAAGGTCGTCTTACAAGACAACCCTAGGGTCTTCTAAGTGAACAGCATAGAATCAACTAGCTTCAACTCATCAAATTGACAACCTGCCAGGTTACCATCCCAAAAGACGACCCTAGACTTGTCAAGGTTGTCAAACTAGGATAGTTGATGCAGGCCAAGATTAGCCACAGCTGGGGCTCATCATTGCGTAAGGGTGGTAGGTCTAGGGTTTCAAATGTATGAGTTTGGTATGGTTCCAGATGACAAGATTATTTTATCAATTTGTTTAAATACATAACCACATATAGAAGTGATATTTAATACACTAGTGCCACCAAGGGTTCTTTTTGCTGAGAATAGGCTACTCTCCAGCAATGGACTTTAGGCTTGTGTGTGTATAATACAAATATATTCTTCTATCTTCTCACTCCGGGCCCGAAGGGACCAGCAGGCTTATATCGCAGCTTAGGCTACGCCGATACAAATATAAGGTGCATGCACCTACTTGTGGCCTCGTGAAAAACACAAAAGAGGTGTCTTCATTCTACACATGTGCTCTATTTTTTAAATGTTGTCAAAAGTATGCATTCTTTACATTATCTTACTTTTTCCCTAGATACTTCACATAATCCTCCATATCAACATATATGTATTGTAATACTCAGTATTGTATCAACATAGGAATTAATCAATTTGTTCCCAAGGGTACATATTTATGCTAGGTAATGGCCACCTGCAGGGAGAATGGTGAATCACTTCTAGACAAGTTTAGGGCTGGCATATGCCAGGTAGCTCTAGATAGGTCTTCTAACTGAAGAGTTTTGCTTGCCAGCCCCTCTCCTTGTCAAATTGACAAGGCAGTGCCAGGTTTGCCGACTCTGGATTTTTTCTGTGATATTTAATATCTTTAATGTCTAAATTTGGGCTTGTCTGGAAACCTCATAATAAAGGCTATGATTAAAGGTGACTTTTTGTGTGACAAGTTTGCAGTAAATACTGTGCACGTTGTTAATTACGTCGATTAAACCTAGAGAGTATACCGATAATCCGATCAGACTGATTAGAGTGGGTCTCTGTATCTATTTCATGTAATTCTTGATTAATGTCATCAAAACATACATTTAAAGATTGAGTTCATAGCTATTTTCGTGATGTCATCGTGTCAGACGTGGAGAAACAGCCCATGGAGAATGAGCATCAGTTTCTCCACGGGGGTGTGGAGAACGGTCATTCTAGTACTGTACTAATGCATAGTAACTTTTTTTTCCACATGAAATAAAAATAGAAAAGAAAAATGTTGTGACGCTTGATTGAACATTGTACTTCAAATATCTTTTACAGAAATAAAGTGAGCGTTGCTCTTATGAAAAAAAATAGGGGTGGCGCAAGCCCCCTGCACCCATCCTCATCCCATGGATCCGCCACTGAATTAGGCTAAAAAAAATAAAAGGTGTGTCAGGCAACCCGACCCTAGTTTCAAAAAAGGGCCGACCCTAGCATTTTTTTCCGATTTTGGAGACTTTTTTTCTTTTTTTTGTTGCAAAATATTCATATTTTTTCGGAAATTTTAGCAATTTTTGGGTCAGGAAGAACAGATCACATGCCTAATTAACTGCCCAGCCTCAGGAAATTGCTTTTTAACAAGAATGTCCAATAATTTCATGATATTCCTAGTCATGGTAAGAATCGGTGAGTTGTCGTGATGACCCGAGAGTCGATGTGGCAGTTTGCGACTCATTCCAGGTACATCCAACATTTAAAAAAATAAAATAAAATAAAATAAAATCCGACCTACCAACCCTAAATTTTTGGACCATGTTGCCTGAAACACACCTTCTTTTTTTTTGGCCTTAGCATGCATCTGCACATTTTTTCTATTTGGTGCTCATTGAGATACAAAATGCTCTTCCCCGACCAATTCTGGTAAAGCTGTGTAGGCCTTATGTTGCTGAATTACATCAATTATTTCATGATATTTCTCACTTAGCATAAGACAGAATATGCCAAAAGGCTTATGATCAAAACAGGAATACCCTATTAGGGTAGATTCACCTTGAGTAAGACATACCTTGAGACGGACACTTGATGTTATGGTTATTCAAGCAATTTAAGCTCTTTAATTGTGAATAACGGTCAAGTTTGAGTGACATTCTTTCCAAAAAACTAACACTAGAAGTCGTATCGTACATGAATAACCTCTAATGTCACTGCCCGTCTCAGGGTATGTGTCCGACTCATGGTGAATCTATTCTATCTACAAAAGAGAATAGGCTTTTAACAGTAACGAGCGGATATACAACAATGAGTATTAACAATATATGGATGAGATTCGCACTTGCTGGAAATGTGTCTTTGGGGTCGCCAAATAATAAGAGAAAGGAAAAAGATGGTGGATTCGGGGGAGGGGGATGAGAGAGGGACAGGGAACATGCATAGATAATTAATAATTAGTAAGTATGCTAATTGGAAAGAGCGCATCCAGAGAATCAAAAATGGAGCACCTTTTAACATCAGTCATTCATTTGTTTTTTGGAAACACAAGATCTCCTATGCTTAAGTATTGGATGGCCGTATTCAATGGCCCCATTGAATACAATGTGGCTGTATTAAATGAGCCAAGAAAATATTGTTTTTCCTTCAATAAATGACTTCAAATTAAAAAATAAACACAAATGCCAACTACATTGATACCGCTCTGATGTATTTCACTTGTGGGGGCTGGGGCGCATCCACTCAGCATGCGGCTTCATGGGATACTGCCCCAGCCCCCACTTGTAAAAAACAACAGAGAAGGTATCAATGGGCGTTGGCATTTGTCTATGTACTTCAACAACAAAAATACCAACCGGTAATAAATGAGAGAGAGCCTCTCAAAGTAAACTACACAAAGAGGCCAAATGGAGGCTTGGCACCCGACTACTTGAGCCTCCTGGCTCAAGCCTGTAGAACCAGCATAGGCACACGTATAAGTTAACTATAGAGCATGAATAGCAAACTCAGTAGATAACACTACCAAAGGACAGAAGAAATAGAGCTAATGTATTCAATGCCAGCTAAAGGCAGTCACGTGAGGCCTGGACTATACCCGAGAGATTCAGTGAATGCACAATTCCCAGTAAACAAAAAACGTTACACAACATTTCATAATGTTATATAACGTTTATCTAAGGCTCCTTACTTTGGCATGACGTTATATAAAGTTTTAAAACGTTATTTTGACGTAAAGGGAGTCAAACTCAAGGTGGCATAATCACCAAGCGTCTATCAGTCACAATTCTAGTACTATTCTAGTATATTCTATGGTGAAGCGTGAGTGAGGAGAATAAAGCTTCCAGGTGGTTATAATTATAACTCCCTTTCTAAAGGCCGTCAGGCACTGACTCCTTTCCTAGTGAGAGTCAGAAAGAGCAAAGGAAGTCATTTTGAAGGCAAACCATGACTCCTTTTTGACTACCTTTCTGTTCTCTGCGTATAATTATTTAACCCACGGTGGAGGGCTAAGACAAAGGATTCGCACCTTGGTTATATTACATACCCGAGGGTTAAGTCAGATACCGTAGTGGCTTGAATAAGCGCACCTGCGCTTATTAATTTCAATGGTACTATCTACCCTGCGCTTATACGAGACCTGCGCTTATTCAAGATACAAAAGTGGCCTAAATTTTCATTTCAATACCCTCATTTACCCTGCGCTTATTCAAGACCTGCGCTTCTTTGAGACCCCTGCGCTTATACAAGCCACTACGGTAGACTACACCTGTACCCTGGTATGTGTTAGATAGACGACACCTGGACACGGTTCTTCCATATACCCACTGCCCCACCAGGTCTAGACGAGGTGTTATACACCGAGTCGCTGACCAGTGGGCAGTGGGTATGTGGGAGAAGCCTGGCCAGGTGTCGTCTATCTGATTTAACCCTCGGGTATGCAATATACCCAATGTGTGAAGCCTTTGTCTTAGCCGCCCACCGTGGGTTAAGTGTTAGATAGACTACACCTGGACACGGTTCTTCCATATACCCACTGCCCCACAAGGTCGAGACGAGGTGTTATACACCGAGTCGCTGACCAGTGGGCAGTGGGTATGTGGGAGAAGCCTGGCCAGGTGTTGTCTATCTAACTTAACCCTCGGGTATGCAATATAACCAAGGTGCGAATCCTTTGTCTTAGCCGCCTACCGTGGGTTAAGCATTCATAACCACTGCCCACTGGTCATCGACTCGGTGTATAACACCTCGTCTCGACCTTGTGGGGGCGGTGGTTATGACGCATACCAGGCCACAGGGGTAGTCTATCTAATACGTATCACCTTTTTTTGGCTCTTAATTTTCACGATGGGAAATTATTTTTTAACCCCTCCCCCCGCAGGACAAACCTTTTTGGTCCAATAAGTATTGATTTTAAAAAAATTCTTAAATGCCATATAGGCTAGGCATACCCCTAGATACGACGTTCCATTAACATTGTAACCTCTCAATTATCTTGGACTTTTTCTTTCGGATATAAAAAGTCAATAACAACCAAACGCACAGTCGTGGGTAGATTATATATGGCCATCCATCATGAAATTGATCAAATATTAAGTTGGCGGCATAATTATGTTATTCCATCAATAGGAATGAACAGGGAGTGAGCATATATTGTTGTCCGATAGGTTGGTCCAGGGGTACATACAAAACGGTTAGTTAGTTGTCTGTATGATTTTATCACAATTTCACGTATTGTTAAGAGAGTGGGTGTGGTTTGGGGGGGGGGGGGGGGGTAATGGATTGGTATGATGTCATATGCGCAGGGGGGTGTGGTTAATACCGGGGGTTAATACAATGCCCTTAACGCAATGGCCACTAGTCTATTTAATCCTAATACTACATGTATACCCCCGTTTCAGTGTCATCAGAATCGTAGACACAAGTTTATGATGGTCCGTCATATATGCACTGAAAATAATGAATCTCAAATGTTAGTCCAAAGTTAGTAGGTTGTACTAAGGTTTTACTAACTTTTGTACAATCATTAGCGAAAATTACGTGCCCAAAGTTTCTATCCTATCTCAGCGTTTTGCGGCTAACCCTTAGCTAAAAGTTAGCATTGCCCAGGTAACCTGAACTTATGAGGCTACCATAAAATCCTGTGTACACCCGCATCTCACATATAACCCACACCCCAACTTTGACAGAATCCTATAACCTCTATTTAGGGCTTGAAAATTGTGATTTTAGAACTGTACTATACTTTCAAAATCCCGTGTATTACCCGCCCCTAGACATGAGAATATTGTATAACCTGCACTAGAGGTTTGGCTCTATAACCCACAGGTTACACACAGGAATTTACGGTAGTCATTCATTAGTGATTATTACATCTATTACCAGTCAGTGGCATGACCCTGGTTAATATGCAACAACCACAGCATGAGTTACCTGTGCAATGGTAACTCCATCCATTGAAGCCAGTTTGTCTATATAACAATTATTGTCCTGTAAAAGTGGCCATATAGAGACTTGAGTCTGTCTTTGATATATGCATTTTTCAAAAACACAAAAAAGGTGTCCCATTCAGAAAACCTCATTGGAATAGGTTGATCAGTTTGAAAAAAAATCTGGCTAAGTAGGTACATACATACATTATGTTACACTCCATGTCATATTCAAAATTAGAAAAGGTTACCTCTAAGCATGATAACACGAACAGTTACAATCTTATCATATAGATAAATATCTCATGATTTGCTTGTGCTGTCACCTGGTGTGGAGTTCCTGTGGGTATAGCTGGTATACTAAAAATTTAGTCATAGTTTAGCAAAATCTTAGTTCGATTTAATAATGCTGATAGGTTAGTGGTTTTGACTAAGATATATTAGCATTGACTAACCCCCGGAATTTTCAGTGCATGAAGACACACGTATAGGCTATAGCCTGAAACCATTCCCATTTCCATGTACTACTCAGTCTTTCCCGGCAGGAGCCTACTCCCCATAGTCACAAGGACCTCTATATTTCCTCATTACTGACTATCTATGAGTATGACTATGTCACAATCCCGTATACTGTCCTCTTAAATAATGTAGACCATTCGTTCTCCGAATAAAATAGGTCCATATTTTATTACAGGACTGCCTCTGAAATGCTAACATATTTTCTCATCCATAGAGAAGTTCATAGACATCGTGCAGCTCAAGTCTAGTTCATATGATACCCACTAGATGTCCTCGTAAACAGGACTGCGCCTTGCTATCCTCATCAGCGATGTGGATTTTTTGCCAAGGAGGTGGAAATAAAAGTGTTATATCGAGAACTGCGTGTTGTCTATATTCTATGTGGGAAATGCCAAATGGATTAGATAAACCAGATTTACTATGACCAATATGTTATGACACTGAAGGGACGCGTTTCATTCTGTACATGGGGTTAAACTGCCAAATATCCATGCATTGAAATAAAATCTGTGTGCTTTCCACAACATGATGAGACTCACCAGACACCATGAAAAGATTATCATATCTAACACATAGGCTGAAAAATATCCCCATATAACAATGTAAATTTAATGGTTCGTAAAGACATCATTTTTTTACCTGTATGCCAGACACATTCTTTGTGGAGTTAGGAAAGGAGGGTAAACAATGTAGAGAAGAAACTAATAATCCAATTAGCCTACACTGAAAAAGTAAACTTGTGTCCAGACTCTTCCAAGCGACTGTCATAAAAAATACGAGTTAAAACTTGTCTAAGTGAAAAGGAAGCGGGTCTTCTAGCTGGAGATAAAAGACCCACTTGGCATGTGCCAGCCCAAACCCCGATATTTCCCAGCTCCAGATTCTATTTGTGGGATGGTAACCTGATAGGTTAGACAACAATAATAGTGTGATACACTGTTTCAGATAGTCCAACGAGAGATCAGCGAATGTTATTAACTTGATAAATTGATTTGTAGGACACCCATGCATATAAACCATATATTTGCCTATATGCCATATGTATTCAAGAGCAGAAATCAGAAAATTGGCTCAATGTTGGCCAAACATTGGCCACCATCAGACATGTTGACATTGGCACAACGTTTCCCAAACAGTTTATGGTCCAAAATCTGACATGTGATTGTGATGTTAAAAGACACAATTTAGTCTTTCTCGTGACAATTATTGACAGACAGCAAACATTTGATATTCATAATTTTAGAAACAGCCATTTCGGTCTTTGCATGTCACCCTAATCTCAGCTCAAAGGCCTAAGAAGTGATACAAACTCATCCCATACTTTAGTACTCTTCTAATTGCCCCCACTGTCTGCGTGGAAATAATGCTAGGAATTTGTAATTTCATATATAGGGAAAGCTGGTGCCTTTTCTAGCTTCCCGGTCAAGGACGTCACCCGGTCAAAGACTATCTAATTGTTACAAACTCGTGAGACTGAGCCTGATGCATTCTATAGTTTATAAATGGAATACTTATTACCGGTACATTATTAGACCCTATACTAGTACATGTATACTACATAAACGCTACGGCCACAGCTAGAAGGGCAAGAGGAATGAGAAGGGGAGCGGTCAGGCTACAAGCCTGAGATATGAAACCTGAAAGGTTAAAGCCATAAAGATGATCTCCATGCATCATGATGACAAATGTCATCTACGTGTTTACACATGGGTTTGGAGTGTTGGTCCCCTGACCCATGCACGAGGCCCCAGGATGGCACATGCACCTGCTAAGGTGGCAATCAAGGTACCAAGATATAGAACAGTGGGTTAGGGAAGGGTTCCTTTGTTTCTTATTTGCTCATCTGTATAATACTGAACAACATTTGCATATAGTTAAATGGCTTTGACAGACTGTCCGTTGGCAGCAAAAACCCATAGACTTACACAAAATGGCTAACCTATCGCATAACCTGTACTGACATAACCAATGTATGCTATGTTGCTACACTATCTAACTGAACACTTGTACGGGACCAAAAGGACATACGGAAGAACAACGGTGAATAAAAGCTGGTGGTGTATGAATCAAAAAATTAAAAATTAAAAAATTAAAAATTAAAAATATTACTCCTATGCAGTGATACAATACCAAGTTTTTATTGCATTCAAATAGCATGCCAACCCTAATGATGGGACATTTTTTAGAATACTTCTTTTTTTTAGGTCCTCATTGAAATACAAAGTAATCTTTCCCCATATCTAGGACTACATCAAGCACTATCATGGCCTTTGAAGTGTTAGATAGGTCTAAACTAAGACTACAGTAAATGACTGCGTTTTGCTAAAAAGTGTAGCATTATCCCACATGGTTCCAAATCAATTTCCAAATCCATCTACGTCTGGGTGCTGCTCTTAAGCCTTTTAATAGCCTACCTCATAGCCCAGGCAATTACTGGCCTCAATGTAGCCTATTGTAGGCCTACCTCAATAGTAGCCTATTATATATATATTATTATATTATAAATGCAATGGTGGGTAGGCCTACCTATAGGCCCACACACTTTTTTTAAGCGCCTACTTATAAACAATGCAAACATCGGCTGTTTCCTATATCATTGTCGAACAATTTCATAGTTATCACATGCGAGAGGCTAGATTGCCAAACAGCTCGCCCAATGTTCCGCGATCAGCGCCCCATAACCGTGGCGGCAACTGCGTCGAATACCCAGCGATCGACGTCATCGGCTGCACACACCTCACACCAAGATGGCGAGCAAAGCCGAAGGAAGAATGAATTTATCCGCGCTACAGCAGCGGGATCCCTATATCACAGACATCGTTGATACAGCTAGTCAAGTTGCTTTGTATTCATTCAGTTCGAAAACAAATGAATGGGTAAGTAATAGTCCGTAGACCGTCATGTTTGTCCAGTACCGCATGTGTTTAGATGTGCAGACCGGTGAAATCGGCCTCGCCACCAAACACACTGTCAACTGTCTGTTGTGTTTTCTCTCTGTCTCGCTCTCGAGTCACACATACCGCGTACTCCGGTAGCCTACTTGACTCCCTATGCCTTTTCCTATGTGAACCTTTTAATAGCAGCTCACCCGCAAATGTACATGTTGTATTTAAGGCGTAGACGTAGTAGTACTGTCAATTTCGGGAAGTATGCCCAGGTGGTCATTTATTTGAAATCATCATCATCCAACACCATTCATGCACCCAACAATGTCGTTGGCTGTGCAACTGCAAGCTGTTGTGTTTAGTGTTCAGTTGTTTACTCAGTTACTGGGTCTTGACTGAACAGACACATCCAGACACACGGGCACACTGCTAGCCTAGCCAGATAAACGTTTTTATCAGCCCTGCCACACCAGCAGTAGCAGTGCTATATGTATGACCTAGATCTATGACCACTTGTAGGCTACTGTCTGCCACTGTGTGAGTCTATGTAGCCTGTAGCGTTTAGGTTGTCCCACTAGTAGCTGTGACTGTATGATGTATCATGATAGTGCATGTAAATGGAATGGCAATATTGAAATTGTTTGGAGGAGTTATTACTGGCAGTGGTACCGGTACTAATTTAAAGCTGTCTCATGAGATTGATACAATTGGATAGTCTTTGACTGGGTGACGTCTTTGACTACTGGTAGGCTAGGTGACGTCTTTGACCAGATGACGTCTTTGACCAGATGACGTCGTTGACCAGCAAGTGTTATAATCGCTGAAATGGGGCCTATATTATACTATATAGAAAGAAATGGGTGGAAAAAGTTAAAGTATATGATAACACTATATATTACTACTTTTATTTCGATTTGGTTATAATTATATTTTTCCACCTTTGTCAGTAGTAGGCCTACCTACTGTAGCCTACCATGGTCCATGTCCATGCTACCTAGTGCTAGGGCTGCATTCATGCATCATGCCTACCCTTTGGACGTTTGGTGGTGTATCAATCCTGTAGCAGTGTTTGACTAAAATTAAAGTAACTCCCACACCGCTCCCACTACGTTCTCACTCTAGTTCCCACTGTACGGCAGGCACAGCTAGGGCTTTGGGAGTGTCCTCTCTCAGAGCTGTCATCCTCCCTCAGAGCTGGCATCAGCTGGCATGGGGATCACCTGTAGGATGTGTATTGGACAATACACATCCAGCTGCAAAGACTTGAGGCTGTCCTTTTGGATGCATATCGGACAATACACATTCAAATACAAGTGGCCTTCAAGGGGGTAATAAAATACAAGTGGTAATTAGATGAATTAACTGACCGAATGTGCTGACCCCTCAAGAAAGTTGTCTACCAGTCACAAGGTACCGGTGGTGCTAGGGATCTCCATGAAAATAGAGATTTCAAATTCCTAGCTCTCCTCTCCTTGAACAACACTCAGAAATCTATTTAAGGGTAATCAAGTACCCTTTTAAAGATTCTCTCAATACCCGACTGGAGCAAACTGTTATTCGCCACACTATATTGTCCATATCTCACAGCATATCAAAGGCCTGTCCCTCTCACACCATGTCTATGTGGTGTCGAAGGTTAATAAAGAACCCTTGCTTCGGTAAATATTTAGGATTTCTGTCTTCGGCTCATCTCATAGATTTTATCATCCTGGATACGAATCATTCAACTTATGAAAAACTTGTACTTAAGAAAGTCTCTTCTGCATAGTCAATGGGACGTACTACACAAACAAACAAACACGAAGTTTCATTTATAGTATACCTTCATAGGTGTAACTTGAGTTATCTCTAGTATAAACCATAGAAAGTTACAAAAACTTGTTCAACTATTTTCCCGAGTAGTGTAAAATAGGCCTACATGCAGTGACACTCTGTATATTCTTGGTTAGATTGTTGGCCAGTGTACTACCAGTGTGTCTGACATGTCGTCATGTCGTCTATATGAATACTATACGCAAGGTTTTATGGCAGGCCAATAAGCCGCATCTGTGGGTCTGATCATTCTATAAAGGCCACTGCAGACGGTTCCGATCCGATCGGTAACTAGGCAGATAGGGCGCGTCTGCAGGGACGTCCTCCCAATTGAGGCGGGACGATCCAATATGTTTGATATTGCCTTACTCGATCGACCGATCGAGTCCACCGATGGGATCAGGCCATCTGCAGTAGCCTTAAGCTACAACTGAGGTCTGATTTTGGTCACTCTAGAACCAGAAAGTAGGGGCAATATCAATTATACACTTTAGAACTGTAGAATACTTCTAAAACCCCTCATATAAGCCGCAGCCCGACCTTGGGAGAATCCTACAAGCTGCACTGGGGTTCTGATTCACGTATTAGCCATGGCTTCTATGCAAGGTTTTGCAGTACGTAGGCTAGGCTAAGATAAGGAAGTGAAATTGATTTCTTCTGATTTTGAAAATATAATCACATTTCTCAGAAACGAGTTTCCATATAGTATCTATAAAATAATGTCTATAAAAATAGCGTCTAAATCTACCATTATGCCTAGTCCGGGAACCTAGATCTATTAATTAACTCCGCCCACCTATATCGTAAGCCATGATGCCCATATAGGCCTTCACAAAGTATCACCTGCGTCACTTACCTGTGCGACCGCCACACAGGGTACAAATTTAATATTTGAACATGACCGGCCCCTCCTTTAGACAATAATGTTTACCTTTTTACCAGCACTCGTCCAAATTGCATAGAATAAGATGACTATGACCTCCCTTCCAATTGAAATATATACATTTGTATATATACATGTACACAATTTTATATTAGTGAAGTAGCTTAGCCTACTTCTAAAAAGGGATTCGTCCATAGCACGGGGGTTATAAGCGGGAATTAACGGTACATGACAATCTATTCAGTCAGCCACCTCTGATATAAATGAGGCCGGAGAGTTTCCCAATATCAGAGGAATTGTTGAGGTTCTCTGATTGACTAATCCCTAACATCCCCGTAAACTTATATTACGGGTATTGTAATTTACTTTTTTACATTCATTTCTCAAACATGCATGTACAATATAGTGTAGTACATTGTAATACGTTTAAATGTCCTTGTAGTAAATATGGTATACCTTCATATGTGTACTTAGCCATATTGCTACTTACTGTTCCTATTGCTATAGGATATTACAGAAACACAACTTGTGCTAGTTATTGGCGTCGGATTGGTTTGAATGTGGATATCTATTGAAAACCAGTGCATCACTGCACGTCTCTGGTGTAGAAATGCAGTGCACGGCGTAGTTGAGGATTTATCCAACAGGGGGCAGTGTAGAGTCATATCAAGCGGCTCAGTGTGAGAGTCACAGGTTCCAGACATCGAGCAGTTGTATGTATAGGCCTATGGCAAGAATGGTGGAGGTACCTCAGCATTGCACATTGCAATCAATACTTCGCGCTACTCTAATACTGAGAACTAATTTAAGGACAAAGGTGTGTCTTCTGAAGAGAATATATCGATAAAGGGCATACAACCTCAACATTCCAGACATCGTGCAAGAGGCATTTCCTGATATTAGCGAATTGATCACATGTACCGGTAATAACATTTCTCAGAAGTTCTGAAATGTATGTCTACCTGATGAGTAAGTGGTATGACCACTTTGGAGTGCATATACACATGTATTATGTGATATCTAGATATATGCCAAGAAAACAAATGAAAGGAAATTAAGAACACGCGGCATGGTACCAATGAACCACTGACCCCCAGCACTGAACCCAACAGTTCACCTGACCTGGGTCAGTGCCCTGGATCATGCCGTGATAGTTCTCCACCATAACCCATATACACATGTATATGACTAGCATGTGGCCGTGATAACACAGCTCACACCTGTTTATTTTATTTTAGTGCACCTGGGCAGCATGGCCTCTCAGTGCCTGCACCTAAGTAACAGGCACCTAACAGATCACAGTCTAGGCCATGTACTTGAGGAGGAGAAGGCAGCCTCAGCCCCCACCTCCAGCTTTCGAAGCCGTCTGTGGCAGATTCCCAACTTTACTAAAAGCTTGCCCTTGGCTGTAGCCATTGTCTCACCAGCCTTATACCGAGGTTGCAGGTTCCTTAGTAGGGGGCACGATTACTTAATCTGGTAACTGGAGAGATAAGCACTGATACAGCAATCACAATGGGTACAAGCTGTTGCATAATGCCCCCTAATAATGCCACAGTGAAGGCCAGAGAGTTATCTGATTGGTTGATAACTCAGCCAGCTACAGGCCTATATGGTGTGGGAAGTGCAAGGACCTTCACGTTAAATGTACAAATGTACATATGGATGAGTAGCCTTTCTCTCTGTACATCATGTCAGAACCACTATACGACAGTCTGGATTTTCTAACAGCTCGAACAAATGAAAACAAACCGGTCACAGTGACTAGGCGTGGGAAGCCCTGGAGGAGGGGAGCAGCACGTGGCGGTGGTGGGTACTGCTCTCATGCGCTCAGGTGCGGATCCCTCCCCACATGGGTCGTTTTTCAAAATAAACGGGCACCTGGCTGCAGGGTGGGTGTATTTCTGTCTGATGTCCGCAGAACGTGTACTACTACCAGGGTACTACTCGCCTCCTGCTGCTCCTCCAGGGTTGTGCTGGAGGCAGCGTGTGGCGTTTTTGTGCACAGTGGCCTGCATTCTAGCTTACTAGTACTACGTTTTATAGCAGATACAGGGGAAAGCATGGACACCCTAGCAGCACATAATATTATACTATACCAGCACCACAACCTTCGTTGTGAGTGTTTTTGGGATGTCATGCCAGATCATTCATATCTATTCGGCCAATACTTAGAAATGCATGTACCGTCAAACAATACTTACTGTAAATTCCCGCGTATAACCCGCACCGGGGGTCTGAAAATTGTCATTTTAGTACAGTGCTTTACTTCCAAAAACCCTCATATTACCCACACCTAGACTTTGAGAATATGCTATAGCCCGAACTGGATGATTGGTTCGCGTACAACCCGCTAGTTATATGCAGGAATCTATGATAATACATGCATACTTAATAAGACTGTATATTGTGACTGGTTACGACATACCTTTTTTGAATCTGTTGATAATATGCCAAAAAACTTTCCATAGGCCTGCATTCAGAAAATTGAACAACGTCCAGAAGAGAACAGACACTTCTGCAGTCTTCCCGACACTTTTTCACCATGGCAGGACATGCCAAGTCAAGCCCTTTTCTTAATATACATATTTTGTCATACATAATGATAATCGGCAGAAATGGTACTGATGAACAACAGATCTCCTTTAAAAAAAGTCCAATGATGCCAAAAGTACAATTCAGAACCGGAGTGGATAAAGAATCCAAACCCAGTTTGCAATGGTGCAACTAGAGAGAAGTGGAAATGTCAAATCGTTAAAAGATCATCAGTTTTACTCAGTGACTCCTTAATGTCATTAGACAGCCAGAGGCCTGCATGATCTCAACACTCGTGCCTGTGTTTTTTTGAGTGGGGAATCTACCAAGGAGCCAGAAGCCACTGCATCTGCAGGAATTGATGGGTTGAGATAATATTATTCAGATGTGGAGTTGAGCAGGCTGCAGTGGGAGCACTTAGAGCTGGCACGTGTATAGGCCCCTTGTATACACGTTGGGGCAGACTAGATAACCTTAGTCTGAGATCTACCCAAAGGTTAACCCCCTTCTGCCTGCCTATACTGCAGGAGCACCCCAGACGTTACCCCTGGTACTAGTGTGTGTGACAGGTGAAGGTGCTCTCACCTGTAAGGGTTAATAGTAGATAGGTAGAGGCAGGCAGTGCTAACAAGTGGTAGTGACTGAGACTGGGTTGGTGGTGACTGGTAGAACATCGGGGTGCTGAATGGGCTGTCAGGGGGTGAGGGTTTAGCCCATAGCGGCTTGTTATTCTAAGGGATATATGTGGGGATTGATATAGGGGGGTGAGCTAAGATGGCTGATCTACATTAAACCCAATGGTTAATCCAGCTAAATGCCTGCTAATCTGTTGCTGCTGCCTCATACATGTTCCCTCGGTGTAAGTCATAGCGGGTTACGCAGATGGGATAGATTATAGACATTTTACGCATGATGCCTCACGTGCTTACTCATAGTCATGCATCGTCATGATGCATCAATGCAGGACAGATTAATTCCCTGCACTGCATTGGTGCCCGGTTGGTGCATCATGCCAATCCTGTAGGATCGGCATGATGCATGGATGTAGCACACCACGTTGCTCTCTGGTGTACATTCCTGCATCATGTCGACGAAAGGGCATGTGTTAGATAGACTACACCTGGACACGGTTCTTCCATATACCCACTGCCCCACAAGGTCGAGACGAGGTGTTATACACAGTGTTGCCGAAGTGACGCCGGCACGCCGGCAAAAGCCGGCGTAGAATCACAATGGCCGGCGTAGGGCATGGGGACGCAGGGCAGAATGGCCTGTCATGATCTCAGCTTCATATCGCTGAAAGAATTTTTCAAATCGGCCAATTAGAAGCGAAGCTAGGGCAATTCTAGTAAAGTTGTTTAATATTTAAATATTTTCAAAATTCTTTGCAGTTATAATGAAGTTTATATGGGCACCTTAAATATCAATATTCATATGGCCTGCGTGAAAGGGAGATGACCTGCGTAAGACGCCAAGACGCAGGCCACTTTAGCCTGCGTCAATAAAACGTTTTTGGCAACACTGAATTATACACCGAGTCGCTGACCAGTGGGCAATGGGTATGGGGGAGAAGCCTGGCCAGGTGTTGTCTATCTAACATAACCCTCGGGTATGCAATATAACCAAGGTGCGAATCCTTTGTCTTAGCCGCCCACCGTGGGTTAAAGTGCATTAAAGCGCTATGCTGCCCTTAAATGGTTAATCAAGATATATGTACATGTACATGAAGTACCTTCAATGTGCAAGCACTACCAGAGTCCATTCAAATGATAAGCTACATCATATTCAGAATGCTAAATTTGATCTAGAAAGTTTTGTCGGACTAATTCTAAAGATATATCTGTCCAAATATATAGATTTATGTTGTACCTAGCAATACCTATATGGGTAACACCCCATGGGAAAGGGCCCCAGTGAATTAATATAGGTGCAGCGGAATGGGCACTAGCGGATATAGGCTTACATAGCACCGTTATGTCTACAGAGGGGCGCCGGGAGGGGAGGGGAGGGCGTTGATACAGGAAGTTTTGTCGGACACAAGGTCTTATCCCCTCCCCTCCCAACTCCACAGTGCACGTAATCAGCATGGCTGGTTCACCGGCCGCCGACCTCTGTCTTCTTGACAGGGCAAGACGCTAGTACTGTAGGGTATAGGGTATGTGTGTGTGATGGTGGTGGTGGTGGTGGGGGGGGGGGGGGGGGTCTGTCTGCCCCCCTCTCCCTCCACGTGTTGTACACGTATTACACGTGCCACCGGGCCGCCGCCACGTGCCCAGCCCGAGCTGCTCCCACCAGCAGCCGTCCCAACCCCGAGCAGCTCATTACCGGGCCACCGAGGTATTTTTACCCCGCCGTGAACCCCTCAGCGCCACCTCCTCTCCTCCTCCTCCAGGCTTCCTCCTACCTATACCCTCCATGTGTCATATAGTGTGTGTCTTAACATGTAGAGCAGCAACTGGGTTTGGTAGTTTCACAACATGATATCAGTGTTATATTGAGAGAACCTCCAGAGTACCCCATGCAACCCGTCTTCTGGACCCTATCATATAGCACGCCTATCGGGTCCATGACATGCACGGGTCAGTGAAAGTCATGGGAAAATGTGGTCAGGGCATCTTGTGAAGTTTTGGTGCCAGGTATATAGGCGTGTAGCTGGATGAATTATCAACCAATCAGATAATTCCCTGGCCTTCACTGCGGAATTCTTAGGGAGCATTACGTAACAACTGGTACCCATAGGGTAGCTGTTATCAGGCCTTATCTCACCACTACAAAATGTACCAGATCAAGCAATGGAAGCCCGCATAAGGCATCCAGCTACCATGGTATAGTGCGGTGGTAAAACTCTATCAAAATTGAAGAGCGCGCAGCTGTGTATCGCGGTTTACGACAAATGGCATCAGGGGAGATGCTATCTTTTTTTGTCATGGAAAGGCAGCGAATTTCAATCTGAAATGTTTGTGGGAACACTTATAACACGTAGGCCTACACATCATTTTCCATGTCATACCTTCATGTATATCAAACCAGCCCCCCGCCTTACTAATACTGTGGGTCGATGGTGACTGGTCGAGAATACAGAGACTGAGTATAGGGACCAGCTCTAACCCGCTCGTCTACACCAAAGCTGAGCAGCTCCTTGAAATGCCATGTAGCCCTACCCTTCATGTTGCATGCAGATGAGCTAATTGTTGTCGCTAGCCCATAAGATATAGGTGGTGGGGGGGGGGGGGGCTCCAGGAACGACCTGTTGCACATTGTCATTGTAAAAATTGCCTGGGTTTAAACGAATGACTTTGTATTTTTGGAATACTGTCTGGTGAGCCCGCTTACGTCTAGGGGTATAAGATAATGAATTGTCTAAATGGTTTAAATACATTTTATAACCAGACACCGTCACCGCACGAATGCTGGACCATTATTTTTAAAATATCGTTTCACTAAAGTTAAAACTAAAATATAGAATCCGAGGAAATACATGGCTAAAGTCTGGAATATTTCAGGAACATCAGTTGCCTCTCACTCACTGTCTGAGACATTGGACAGTGTCATATGTAGTTCATTAGATATTGGTACAAAGTTATTGAACAGGAAAAATTTGATTTCATAATAATGGCAGTACTGCAAAGTCTGCAAGATGTTGGACACATTAGACTAGAAACTATGAGTCTGGAATGTTAACACATTGGGGACCGGTCGCCCATGTTTGTTATTATGTTAGCAGCAAGTAGCCAGTGAGCTGGTCATTCACCTCGTGTTTGCTATCTCGATCAACATTCTTGCAGTGAGCTCTTGGTTATACAATGTTTGTTACTATATTTTGAAATCACCCATAATGGTGTATAATATATGCTGTTGGGAAGAGTCCCCTAGGAGCATTTGAATTACTTGCATAGATCCCCATGGCTCTAGCTATATGAGGTTGAAATGACTAAAAGATTCATAACGGATTTTGATGAAATGTGCTGCGAGAGAATAGATATAAAGATTCATACAACACCATCTGGTTCAAGTACAACATAATATACATAGATTCATACTGCAGCATATGACCTATGTATTGACTATATGGGGTAAAACAGTAATTACATGGCCTCCTTCAGCACTATATATATCAGGCGGTGAGCAGTATGTGGTAGTGGCATCCAGTGGCATCTTGTCTTAAACACAGGAAGTTAAGGCCATCTCCCACACTGGTGTCTCGGGCCAGCCCTAATGCCCTGTCCGAAGGGGGGAAATTGTGGGGCACAGGTCAGCTGCCGATGCCTGAGCCACTCACCGGAGCCGGCTGAGCTGTCTGCCGGGTGTCCTGGGGTCACGTCCAGGTGAGCTGCTCCCCAGAGCTGCTCTGAGCAGATCGTCTACTACCAGGGCAATGCCTACAGAGAGGGTTCATGGCAATCACAGCTGACTGCCTGCTAAGTTGGGTCTGTTTAGCCTGTATCAACCACTCACATGTGTCTCTGAGTAGATCCGAGTAGATCAGAGCAGCTCGCACCATCTCTCACCTGTGGCCATCAGTTCTACCTAAGTCAACCTTCTAGTCTGGCTCTTCTGAGTCACAATGGGAGCTGACTGAGAGTTGCTACGAGGTAAAACCTTTAGGTGGATGTAGCCTCTTAGTTAGTCGTAGATCGTTTATTCTTTAAAGTTAAAGACCAATGCCTTTGAGAACATTAGATTTGCCCCTTCTATCCTAATGACAAAACGAATTGTAAAAAAGATAATCTCGAAAAGCGTCTTATCAAACTCTGTTTGGATGAATTGTTGATTTGTACATTGGCACTTCACAACTATACTCAACACTGCCTGACTTTTATGGAGAGACATACTTTGCAATTGTTAACAGCTCCCATCCTTAAGCCCTTCTGAGACACGGGGCTCCTGTGCCAACAGCTGGTCAGCATAGACAAGGCGGCTGTAGAAGGGGTAATACCTGCAGCGCTGACATGCCCAGGCCCCAGGTCAGCATTTATCTGGTCCGTGGCCATTAGTGTAACCGCTGGCACTTGTTTCAAACACACACAAACACACCATAGGCTACTACAGCTGTTGGCAGAACGCTTAGTTGGGGCTAGATTAAAGATCTGTATATTCTGGCAGAGCTGCAGTAGAAAATTTGAGAATGTTTGAGGACTCTTAGACACTAGGTTTCAAACCTCCAGAGGACTTTGGAGGTTTCTATTATATTGCAGACTAGTATCTTAGTATGGCAAGTTCTCAAAATAGACATTCTCAGCAATATCCCCATGAAAGGCGATGGAGCTTAAAAGAAAAAAATGAAAAAACAACAACCCATGAATGAGTAACTGCCCGTTCTCCTAGATATGAGTCCACATGACCCTGGATGGTGGCACATATAGTAAATCATCCCCCCGTGGGTCCTGTGTTACGTACAGCCTGCATTGTCTATATTCCGTTATTCCCTACGTTATCTGGGCATTTAGAATATAAGCGACAATTATAGAGAGGGTATTACCCTTACATATCAACTCCTTTTAGTGGTCCCTTATATTAGAGTCCATGACAATGCCTCCATGTAGCATTATGAAGAAGCCACACCACTGGGTATTATGGAAACATACAAGGCCCCACTGAAAGGGCTGGAAACATTACCCCTATCTGCAGAAGCCATATTCAGGCGCTGTATACATTTGTACACGTACCAGTCGCCAACTTGAGGCCTACCAATGGTTAACCGGGAAGCCAAATGGCTTCAGCGAAACGCCTTATCATCGGTTCTATAAGAATCCATGGCAGATTACATGGTAGAACCTCATAGAGTAAGTACCATTAGGGAGACCATTACTACTCATTGGTGAGAAGCTAGACTAGGCACTGTACCCTAGGGCAGTCCTTCTCAGGTATCCCTCACTGATAATGGATGTAGCCTCAGGTCATGTGTATCTCCCCGGCTACAGTAGAAGAGATAAGGCCCGGTCATCACCCTGCCCCTAGTGTATAGGGAGCTACAAAACCCCTTCAATTCCTGCTGCTGTCAACACAAACAGGTGGTAAGAAAGCATGTCTGGGGACACTATACCAAGTGGTAGCGTTACAGGACCCTTTAAGTTAGAGAACAGTTTGTGGAAACAGTTGGGGTTCTGTTTTAGAATTATCTCCACCAGATGTATTAAGTTGCAATGATTTGTTGAGCGATAGGTAGCAGTAGCACCAGGAGAGAGTGTGGGGGTACTATAGGTGTACTACTACTGTAGTAGCCGCCTGTACAAGTGGCATATGTCCCTTACGCCATCTTGATAAGGGGTCTACATACATGTAGGAGGGAGACGATGCTTGTCTGTTATTGCCAATATTTGGGGGAGGGGCGAGGTTTTCCCCCCGTCTTGTTGTTTACTTGTCGGCTTCCGCCTGCCGACACGGCCAGGTAAACGTGTAAATACCAACTCCCTCCCACCCCTCCTCCCCACATCTGTACCCCTCACCCCCTTACCCCCTCACCCTTCCCTGTACCCCTTACACCCCTCACCCCCTCCAGGGGTTTACTCCCTGGCATTCCCGAGTGGGGCATGAGACAGCAGTCTGCCACCGGCTTTTTGTTTGTTTTACAGCTAGGGAAAGAGGCACTGGCTCGTTCTCCTCTCATCCAACTGCATTCCCTGCGTATGCAGGAGAGGGAGAAAATTACTGGATATGGAGAGTTGAGGGATAGACTTCTGCACTTAATGATAGTCTAGTATATTATCTATGTTATCCATCAATGGCATATCACTACAGGGCCTATTTTCAGGTGTAGATTCTTATCATTCTGAACAATACTGTCTGACCCTGTTGTCATTCCTCAGTCAGTGCTATAGTGACAACTTGAGTGGTACAACGATGAGTCAGTGGTGTAGCACTTTAGTGATGCACCTTAAAAACACATGGCGATATATCAATCATAGATTGGCAATGATGAATTAATGCCGGCTGACACTACCATGACACTCCTCTAGCAGCCGGTGTATTCAGAAATGCATTGGTTGTATTTCCACTTATGGATTTACCATTTATCATAAAGTTACAATAAAATATCCAAAAAGTATTCACTCAATCAAGTTATTCCAGCCATGAATCACCCTGTCCCCCTCCCCTCCCTCTTTCTCTCCCATGTGCTTTATCATTCAGCACACCTGCCAAAAGAAATGCTCCATGAATACTGAAACTTTAAGTTAATCCCTGTTTGCTGACAAGGTAGGTCATCATACTGTTCCTTTTTTTAAAGTCTAAATCCTAAATGTCAAGAGTTAACAAGTAGAACGGTCCCTGTCTTCCCTATTAAACCAGGCTCATGACCCATATGAGGGTCAATTTATACTTGGTGAAAAGGCCACTGTTGATTTAATTGATTTATAGATATTTCAGATAGATTATGGCAGTTATGATTTTCAAACATGTCACTTGCCAATAATATATGAACTAGCTAA
Organism: Harmothoe impar; assembly: GCA_947462335.1. Classification (NCBI taxonomy): domain Eukaryota; kingdom Metazoa; phylum Annelida; class Polychaeta; order Phyllodocida; family Polynoidae; genus Harmothoe; species Harmothoe impar. The sequence continues at coordinate 62,306,503 of OX381704.1, forward strand.
ATAGCCTAGTTGGAGGGAATTGCTTTTTAAATATTTTAGTGGCAACATAATAATCGGGGACGGATGAATTTAGTTGCGAATTATGGTGGTACGTGTTATTATTTGCTTTAGAATTGAAACGATATGAGGGATGGGGATAGGTCACAACGTGACCTATGCACTCGTTGTCTGGTGTTATACAATGCATGTACAAGAAGAAGCTATGTTCTACATGCCTACATTGCTTCAATAGTACATTATCATATAACCACATACATAATGTAACATACTCTCTCGGTAGATTGTGTTCAAATGTGTTTACTATTATAGTTACAAGATGTAATAAGGAGCTTTAACTTTTCAGAATTTACATCAATAACTAAAGATTTTCAGTCATTGTGAAAAGCTTACTTTTTCCAGCTACAACTTCAGAAAAAAAAACTATGGTAGACTACATAGTAGTTGGTAAGCCTGAGTAGAGTGGTCTGTGTGAGTATGAGTTAGTACTGAAAGATAGGTAGGGTGTATGTATAGGTGGTGTTGGTTATGGGGCAGCAGGTAAGAGGGCGGCCGGCTCTATACTGGGCCAGAAGGAGGGGGGTGAGCAACTCACAGCAGTTGAGCAGCTCGTGGTAGTGTGAAGAGCAGGGGTTGTCCTGCTCACCTATACGTACCTCAGTAGTTGGGGCATTCCCTACAGCTGTACCGCAGCCCCTGCACCTGTTCCAATGGCAACTAGTATAGGCCTGGAGAGTAGAACTGGGTGAGTTGTGAGGGTAATCCAGCAGTAGTAGAGCTATATATGCAGGCTGATGTTGCACACAATGGGGTTATAATAATTATAATAATAATAATGACGATGATGATTATGATGATAGATAAATATATCCACAAGATCCTGGCAACAGGTTATATACACGGGCTAAGATCAACAACTCCACATTGGTCGGCTGAGAAGTGAAACTGAAGACAGTAGCAATAGTAATCCGGCTGAATGACGGCAATAATGCTGATTATAGGTAGTTATCACATTAGTAGCTGAACACTTGGTGGGCGGGTGGGTAGTTGTGTGTGTGGGGGGTGTGATCAGTACACACCTATAATACCCCCACAGACAACACACCACCACTACAAGTCGTTGTATATAGGCTGCCAGTAACTGTCTCCTCCTACCAGTAGTAGTCTGATCACAGACTCTGGCAGGTAGTGCAGGTAGATATCCAGGTGTGCTAGCACGGCTGGGCCGGCTGTGATGGTACCAGCAGGTAGATCAGGGTCCACACACCAGCCGGTAGGTGGGGCGTGTCAGTAAGGGTAGCTGGTGGTCGTGGTGGCGCTCTACCGGGGGAGTCTCCATCAGTAAGGATCCAAGTCGTCCCGGTCTCCGTCACTATCATCACCACCTCGGACCGCTAGCCGTACGGCCTCCTTACCCTTATAATAGTACCACACCAGAGAGCAGCTCAGCTTCAGCCCCGAGCAGCTCCCATCGCTTCCCGGCCCTCACCACACTGCCATCCTGGGCCAGTCCACTCTGTGCCCCTCCTTCAGGGGTGGCCGCCCCCACCTGCCCAACCCTCTAACTAGTAGTACATATACCCCACAGTGTAATACAGGGTCGGCCCTACTAGCGTCCATTTTACATGTGCTGCTATAACTTGTTGAGAGTTGGATGATAATCCATATTGTACTTGTGGAACTTGGATTAAACTTCTATTTACCCATAAAGCAATAGGTCTGCTTAGGAGTAATGCTCAGACAGAATGAATATTGATTATATTACGATAAAAAGCGCAAATGGCCCCTATTAAAAACATGATTAGAGGCTTTGAAGTAAAGCTACATCATCATACTCCCTGAAAACCACACCAGGTAGCCTTAATAGTACATCAAAGGCCCCATAACACGCCCTGGAGACTCCCAGCCAGGCCGACCCTGGGCAGTTGTGTGTGTGTGTTTGAGCTGCATATTTTCTTTTTTCCCCCATCCCTAAACTGTAAATGATATGAAGAGTCGACTCTCTAGTCGGTGGAGCGGGCAAATAGCAGTGTAACGCACTGGGCAGGGGAGGGCCGGGCCAGTGAACCTGGGTTAGATATACCAGCCCGAGACGGCATCAATACACCTTCAGCGGGAACTAGGCCGCCAGGTGGAAGCACTGCCGGGGGTCTGACGTCATCAGACATTGTTGTCAAGGAAACGAGTTTGCTCCCATCACAACATCCTTCCTAGTACGCTATGACAAGTTGCCTTATATAGGGTTTATATAGCAGGATCAACTGAGAGCTTTGGATTTCTCTACCACTTTCTTTTTGTATAACCTGCAAGGAGTGAACTTTGATTTAGAGGTGGGGTTTCATGTTGTTTGTTCAAGGTATAACACATTGATTACCTTTTTGATTATAGGTTAACTGAAAGGTCAAATGGAACCCTACCACTAGTTCCAGGAAAACATGGGGTTCTAACCATATCATGCTAAGTCAGGCCAGAGAATTCAATATTTGAATAAATTCGGTGATGGGTATTCCCGTAAGGTTTATCAGGTCTTGTCTTAATTTCCCGCTTAATTTGCTTCATAAAAAGTGAAATCACCATTAGGGAAGGTTGGCCTGCACATGTTCTTGCAGTGGTTTGCCTATTTAGGGCTAACTTTCCTGCGTTGAGGCTCTCTCTACGCATCGGCCCGTACACTTGAGCAGGAATGTTCGTGCCTAATCCATCTATTAATCACCACCTGACGTATTAGACCAACCCACTATCACAACCTTGCAGAAAAGCAAAGCTAGCCCACTCACTTCTGAAGGAATGTCAGCGGGGTATTCCCATCTCACATGCTGCCAAGGGGCATCAGGTTATGCCCTGCAGATCCTGGCACTGGTTATGTGGTATGCCCATACGAAGAAGCCCCCACCCCCACCCACGCTGTCACAGTAATACTGATTATACTCCTACCTACCAATCACCCAGCCATCGTATGAACCAAATAATTGGGCATTTTGAAAAAAGCCAGGTATGGGATCCCTCACGATACCCGAATTCTTGAAGGCTAAAAGGGCTACTCCTGTGATTTGAACAAACCCGGTGAGAAATATGCTAACTGATGGTGGTAGGTGTGTGTTGGGCGGGGGGGGGGGGGGGGGTCTTTATTCATGGAGAAGGAATTCATCCCATAAAAAGTAATTAAAATATTCCCTGGAGTACGGGCGTTGGCCGGTTTTGACTGTGTCTTAAATTTTTTATCAAAAGCCAGTCCCAGGTTCTCAACAGACAGGAGGAGGATTTTGGGAATGACACTGATTGCTCATGGAGAAGTACTTGCAGGATACTCAAACGTTGTGGGTTGTAGCCAGCATTATACAAGAACAGGTGATCCTGTTGGCCAGGCACCGGGCCTCACTGGACGTGCGCCCAGCCTCAGTACTAGATGACCGCCACGTGGCTCCAATCACCCAGTGGGCCTCATGAGTAATGTAGTATTATAGCATGGCAGGGATTGGTGTTTGCCAGATTGTAGGACAAGGATCGCAGTATGTTGGCTGTTTTTCTGGTTAATCTTTAGGTCCTTTTTAAGTGACAGAATTGTACAAATAATACAGAAAGGAATATGGGAGATGCAGGTGTTTCTGACAAATTAAAGAAAGGACATGGCAAATGCAACCCCGTACTGGCCATAAGCTACACAAGTCAGAACACGCCGTATCTTTGATGGGTCCTTTTATTTATAGGGTGTCCATATGGAGATGATACATCTGTAGTGTAAGTATATATGAGGCCGGGCCAGTACGAAGCACGACGACTCCTCCCTCACTGGGTTCTAGTTGAAGGGCACCTCTGGGTTTTTCTGCCTCTCATTTATCCCTATCTACCACATGGCAAACGGTGTGTACCGGCTGGATGTGAGCAGAGAGCAGCTTCCGGTCGACTGGGAGTAACTCTGAGCAGCTCAGTGCGATACAAACACAGGCTGAGCAGTTCATGAGCAGTTCTTCGGTCAGAGGGCTTAGTGCATTGGTGTTTGGATCAGGTTCAGGTTTGCTAGCACTATGCTACTGCTAATGTCAACTTGATACACTGTCAAGACAACGCCCCGAATAGCCTTTCTTTATCAAACCATGGCTTTGTGGTATGAGAAGTATCTCTGCCATTCATCGAATCAATCACATTCATCGCCCTTGGTAAGAACTTAGCTGTTTAATAAAGTGGAAAGCAGCCATTACAATTAACCAATCATGGGGCATTCCTCAGCTAATGAGGCAGGCATCATGGGTCGGTAAGTCCATGTAGGTGCGTGTAAGCCAAGGCTTAGGTAGTGATTTTGGGCAGCGGTGAGTGACCAAGTACAGGGATATAACTGAGGCCTACTCTAGATGAAGCTTTGAACCTAGGCCTCGGCAATCTCATGGATCAAGGAAGTGGTCTTCTCAGACAAAGGTTCCATGTAGCACATAACGATTTAATTAAGGGAACACGATTTAACTGAATTCACATTCAGATTGGTCACTTGTGTACTATTCTGGTATAGATGCAACTCAACAAAGCGTGTCCTTTATAAATACGTGGTTCTAAATCACGCTAAAACAGGCTGTAAATGCTTGATACTTTATTCCAATTTAATAGAGGGAGGTTGTTTAGATGGTGGCAGTGCGACAGAGCCTACACGCTGTCATTATGGGAAACCTGCTATCAGCTGTAAAGAAGGGTGGTACCAGACGCGAAGAGGTGTTATATCCCAGCTATTTGGTGCTGTCTAGCACCTTGTGTTTATCGGTACACCTTTCACACTGATGCCCGGTTGTTGTTTTTAACACATCAATCTGAAACTGTACACCCTATGGCCGTAAATATTTATCCGTCCCGTGAGAAAAAAAAGCACGTATTTGATGGCTATTGTGTGTGTGAAAACACAAGTTTTTCCTAGTCCGAGCCAGTTGTACAAAGAAATACAGGTAAGTCAGCGAATACCTATACTAGAGCTGTGTAATACTTAATTGTAATGGTATAGGTTACCAAGGGGTGGCTAGTTTATATTATAGCACTGTGGGTTTGTGGAAGCTCTGTATATTTACCTAAGCACTCATATCAGCCTTGTTATGCCACGTTTATGATAAGAAAACATTGAGCCCCCACTGCAAAGATACGCGCCTCCATTGGGGCCTTCAGACAAGGCAGTGGTCGGCATAGTTGAGCGAGCTGCTCAGGGTGAGCTGCTCGCAGGTTCCCGAGCAGCTCCCGCTCCGCACACAGCTTGTAGCTATCAGCAGAGGGCTAGATAACAGCCCGGGACAGGGCTCGTGCATTGCACGTGGATGTAGCAGCCGCCTGAGCGGAGAGGGGTTGGTTGAGGTCATTGGGGTTCTGCTGGTCAACCCTAGAGTTACACCTACGTTGTGCGAGCTTCGGATGTTAGGACATTTATCCTCCGGTGTAGCCTGCAGCGTTTCCTGCAGCCTTTGTTGTGGTCATGATGGTGTAGTCCTGATACCAAACAGTAGTGGGAGGGTTCATTTCACAGACCACCTATAACAGTCATGCACTTCCTGTGACCTCTATGCATGGAGGTCAGGGACAGCTCACCCAAACTAAATTCAAGTTAGCGTCATGCACTTAGAGCACATAAATTCAGTGCTTTCAATCAAATGTGAATTGCTCAGGTTAGTTCCTGTGATAGCTACTCTAGCTACAGTGAATCAGACTCTAGTACCCTCCTACCCCACCCCCAGGTACGCCCATGCTCCTGCTCACCTCCATTGCTTACCTCTACTTCCCACCCCCTGCGACCATACCACCTCTGATATTTGACTCTGCATCAGTCAACTCCCTACTGTTCTACCTGACTCACTGAGCCTGCTGAGTGGGTTCTGTGCAACACTTGAGCAAGATCACAGAGCTTTTCACACTCTACTATCTTTCTGTCTGAGGCATTCAGATCACATAGCATGGGCCAAGACAAACATGTCTCAGCAGGTCCTTAAACAGTGAGCCGTCTCCTTGGTTTTCTAGTCAAAAGAAAATGCAAGTCAGAAGCCAAATCATGGCTTCTGCTGTGGCTTCTAAAGAAGCATTGATTCATTGAAAGCATAGGGGTTTCCCCCAACGTTGGAAAATGCAGCTTTTCAAAAAATAATGTAAATATGTCTCTAGATTTATTTCCAAAGTTACGATACCCTGCATGATATCTTAAAAAAAAAACAGCAAAGGAAAAAATATATCAATCAGTGATTTATTGAAAGCAATCAAGATAGGCACATCATGGCCTCCTCTGTGGATAAAAATTCAAACTAGAAGCCACATGATGGCCTCTACTGTGGCCACTGATGATCACATAGCATTGGTCAAGACAAACATGTCTCAGCCGGTCCTTAGACATTGAGCCGACTCCTTGGTTTTCTAGTCAAAAGAAAATCACATCATGGCTTCTATTGTGGCTTTTAAAGAAGCATTGATTTATTGAAAGCAGTCCGAAGTAGAACCCACATCATGACTCCTACTGTAGTATCTGAATAAGCATTACTATTAAGTCAGAGTAGAAGCCATCATGCATTGATATGAAATCAGAGAAGAAGTTTCATCATGTCATTGACTGTGGCTTCTAAAGAAGCATTGATATACTGTCAAAGTAGAAGCCACATCATGGCCTCTACTGTGGCTTTTGAAAAAGCGGTGATATAAAGTCAAACTAGAAGCCACACCATGGCCTCTGCTGTGGCTTCTGAAGGAGCATTGATGTAAATCAAGCTAGAAGCCATGGTCTTCTAATAAAGCAGCTACATGAAGCCAACGTGAAACCCCCATTTTGGCTTCTGAAGTTGTTGACAGCTTCCAGTTAGTTTTACAAAAGTTTAAAGTCATATCATCGCTACTGCAGTGGCTTTCAGAGTGAAAGCCGTTTGAAGCCACACTAGAAGCCAATTCAATTCTTCAGCAGTGGCTTTCAGTCACACTGAACTCAGTGCCTGTAGCAGAATGACGGGAAAAAAAGGATCTTGGCTAATAAAGACTGTTTTGAGTGGAATAACGTGTATCGTTCAGCTATGCAAGCAGTGACACACAGCTATACTTATCAGAATGTATTTTGACCTTGTATGAAACCTCCTGCTTAACCTGTAGCGTTTAACTACTACTACATGTATGTATGCTATCCTCAATAGAGGAGCGGGGGGCATCCCTCATCTGTGCTGTAGAAATTACCAGCACCTGTTCCCCCTACAATACCAAGCAGAATGCCAGCCCTATGTGTAATGGTCCACCACAGCCCCAACACTCTTCTGTCCCAGCTGCTCGTCCCAAATCTAGTTCATTGTATATGTACAGTACAAGGTATAGCAACTCCTTCCGTTGTGCCGCTAATTATGTGTGCACATGTGCCATTAAAAAGAACATTGATACAGAAATGGACATTAGTTTGATAGTCATGAAAGTGAGTAGCCAAGTGATGTTATTAAGAAATCGGGACTTAAAGAAGTGACAAGTCCTACTAAAATCTCACCAGTTAGGGAATGTATCATGTGTGTGTTTTTAACTGAAGAAGGGCTCTCTATATGTCAGCATTGTGCCTGGTCATAGAGCACTCAGCAACCCTCACACCACAGTACTCACACAGCCCTCCCTCCCTCATCCACCCGAGCCTGCTGCTGTACCGTCTTGACAAAGTGTCCTCTACTATACACCCAGCCCCTCTATATAATCACGTACTTGTACTCAGCTATCACATTCTCAGACATAGCCCATACTACATGTACCACTAGTAAGCTCTTGTATCGTGACAGTATCTACTCCTTACTGTGGGTTCTCCTGGTGGTTACTAGATTTTGGAAAAAAACACTTCGTAGATTGCCCTAAGTTTACGTGAAGCCCGGATGCACACTCGGGTTCCAAGCTATCACCTTCATTAAGATAACGCAAGAAAAAGAGGTATTTTTTTCTGAAAGATTTGTTGGAAGGGGTGTTTTTGAAAAGATCTAACGAGGATGGTGTTTGGCCGGTGTTTGTTTCCTTTCTATGGAGTCTGTGTGCCGGGACGTGAAGTCAAAAGTGTTACCCATGATGAATAATTAATTAGGCTTGGGTATATGTTGAAAATATAGGCAAATGCTGAAATAAAAAGATGTTGTAAAATAGTTTTAATGACATTTAGAGGTAGTGTTTTAGTGTCTCTAAAATGGTGACAGATTCCCCTTTTCCTAGTCATAAGAATATGGTAACTGCTACTATCTATAAGCAAATGATTAATCAGTCATAAAGTTATACACACGCACGCATATACCGAGGTTGCAGTTTCCCTATAGTCGGGGACACCATTGCTTGATCCGGTAACTGGCGAGATAACCACTGATACAGCATTACAATGGGTACAAGCTATTACATAATGCCCTATATTTTGCAGTGAATACAGGGTGTTATCTGATTGGTTGATTATGCAACCAGCTACACGCCTATAGGGGATATGATGCCTGCTGGAACGAACCCCTGTTTAAGATTCTCCGGTATGTGATATATGTGAGAGTAGTATAGGCCCGGCTATACATTGAAGGGGAGGTTTGGACATGATCCTAGATACCACCCTCCGGGGTTAACATGTTGGTGAACCAGTATCAGCTGTACAATCAGGCAATGCCTGCACCCTTTGGCTGTTGCCGGTGATCTATCCAAGGCTTGAGCAACTCCTAGCAGTACACTAGACTTGCCCTCAGTCTATTTCATATGTTGTGTTGCTACTTGTGTCAGGACAGTCTGATAATGTTGCTTTAGCCTTGAATATGTTGTATATTTTCCAATCGATAGGTCTTTCTGTGTGAAAATTCCATCAGAGGCCAAAAGAAGAATTAAAAGTGTGTTTCGGGTCACCCTATGTAACCTGGACCAGGCCTACCTCAGTGAGCTTTGTCTTAAATAGATAAGATGACTTGTTGCAAGACCAGGCTTAGACCTGGGGTAAACAGGAAGCATGGACATCAGTGTTGAGCACTGTCAGCACTATACTACCCCGAAATAGACATGAATCCCATATATGCAAATGTGATAGTTTTAGCACACTACACTATTGCTGTTTTAAAACATTATGGCCTGAACTAAAGTGCTCATAAAACTGTGTCTCATTTCTTTCAGGAGAAAACGGACGTGGAAGGGACGTTATTTGTATATACGAGGTAAGTGTTAACATTATCATCATGTGTCTATTTTTGAGGAAGTTTAACCCAGCTAAAGCAATTCATGTCATGGCTAAAAAATGAAAACTTTGTATATCCGGTAATGTGTACCCTATGTCTTGTTGGAGCTATCATTTTAATGTTCACTCACTCTCCGTGAAGTGAGATTGGGTGCCTGAGATTGATATACCGTTGAGTTATATTTGAACAGCTGAATACACATGTATTTTGATTGATCAAGCTTGACATGGTGATAAAAATACGCAGTTAAACAGTATGTAGAGCAACGCTGAACAGTTCTTTACAGGCTACTACTTAATGTTTTGTTATGCATCATAATTCCTGAAGGTATGAGAATAACCAAAGTGGATTGTATAATAAATGAAAATAATTTAAAATTCAGTATTAATCAGTTGATCACACAGAAGAGATTGGGATCGAAGGTCAAATAGGAATGTGTAGTTACATATGATGTGAATAGAGGATGGGATATGTAGGGCTACATGAGATGAGAGGAAGGGGTTGACTTTAGGCTACATGATGACTAGGTCAGGCAGGCATCAGTAGGCCTCCCCTGAACGGCCCACCCATACCTGCCTCACCTCACAGGTCACCCATAGGCTTTGAACTCGCGGTTTGAGTTCCAGCAGTGATTATCTCTCTCTCCCCCCCCCCCCCCCCCCCCACTCCCTACTGTGTACCCTGAACATAATGCATGCTACTTGCCATGGGCGATATTAACCCCAACTTATGACATATTCTATTGACTTTTTTTTTTAACAAAAAAAACACTAAAACAAATTGATCTATATCTTTCTTCGATTTTGTCGCGCTTCCAGGCAGATACTTTCACATTGTATATGCTTGACATGGTTTATGACTTGACAGGTTAGAGTAAGTAGAACATTCCTGCCTGGATCGGGGACAGCCCCATGCCATGTGGGTGTTCAAGAGGCACAGGAGGCAGGCAGTTCTAGGGACAGGAACTAGGGGAGGTGAGGTGGTTGAGGGCTGAGGTGAAGGACCTGGAGGTGGGATGAGAAGGGAGATCACGGGAGGGGGAGGGATGGAGGAGGAGGAGGGGTGAAGGAACATGGAGGAGGCAGGGAGGAGGAACAACCCAGCTGGCCTACCTTATCATTGTGGGCTTAGCTCCTAATAAACCAGACAACTACAGTATCCAATAGGGCCGGTCTATAGTCATCATCACACTGTAACACAGGGGTAAGTGTAGCGTGACGACGTGGTACCGCTGGTGGTGATATCACTGACAAACAGTCGTCAGTTGGTGGTCCCACCGGCAGTCTATTCACTCACACACGGCTACACACATACACTGGGCGCTACAGACGCCCTGTGCCGCCGCCATATTTTTGTGTGTATAATTATAGCCGGCCGTGAGACGCTGGGTAGACGTTGAGCTGCTCCGAGCAGCTCCTCAACACCAAGAGCCTCCTCACTGAGGTGCTCCTCACTGAGCAGGTAGGAAGCCCTGAGGTCAGTGGGGACGGGGCCTCTGTTTATGAATATCTAGTACGGATTAATGTTGATCATGTTATTATGTAAATATTTTTTTAGATCGGGATGATATAGAATATATTATTTGTACTTGTAGTAGCTTGGGGCTAATGATACTTTCGATTCACCAGTGGAAGTGTTCAAATGTAATCCCATCCATGGGCTTAATAATAATAGTTCATATTAATATGTTGGATATATGTGTAGTCTGTCTGTTCGAGAATAAGAAATAACATCAAATTTAGATGCCGTACGGATGGTTTCCAAACCAATGTGATTCTTGTCTGCTATCGGTATAATACTTGGGGCTATACTATAGAATCAATGCCCCGGAGAAGCTGGGCTTGGCGGATTGCCCCATATTATATACAAGGTTAAGAACCCATTCTCCAGCCACACACAAATCCCCCTGGTGGAGTGACCTGTACCTGACCCCTCTGGTTGAGCTGCTCACTGGGAGCAGGTTAGCAGCTGGGAGTAACTCCCTCCTATAGGGGTCGATTGGGTCGATTGCAGCGGCATAGAGACAGTGGCGATGAGAGAGAAAGCCAATACAATAGATCTGTTACTTTGATGCGTTCCCAGTCAAATCAACTCCAACCACTCATGGCACGGCGCTATTTAAGGCGCTCATCCGCTGGTACCACCGATTTTTTCGGGGGACAAGATGGCTGCCTACTCAAGTTGAGCAGTTAGAGTGCTATATAACTGAGACTGGGAGCTGCTCGCGGTGGGGCAGGTATAAATAATCTGCTCACTGTGTGTGCTCAGTCTTCTTCAGCCGGCCGCCACACTCGGCAGGTTAGAGTCTGTGGAGGCAGGTAGCTTGTACCTGGCTGAGGTGTACTGCTGGTAATGGCACTTGGTGTAGTAGCAGTGATGTTGGTGGTCGTGGTGGTGGGGATCATTTCAGTCTGTGCAATTGAGCTATTTGAGCGGCACTTTCAGGCGCCCAGTCTCATCACAATAATAAGTCTCTTTTAGTTGACTTTAGTAGTAGAACAGTACTAGACTTCAGTAGTAGAACAGTACTAGACTTCAGTACTAGAAAAGTGGTTTGTAGACCCTTTGTGAGAATACCGCTTTAAATGTTGGTTTGGTCAACATTATTACAAAAAAACAAAAACAGTATTACATATCAAAAAACGATAGATGAGATGTCATTGCACCTTCCAGTGAAATATATGCACCAACTTTTGATACCGTAAAACCTTGCGGTTTTAAGCCTATTTTTGCTGGGCGGTTTTTTGAAACTTATAGGACGAATTCTCTATCCCGAACCCCCATCTGGTTTATACGTGAGGTTTGATATATAGTATTATGAAAACGATTTTCAAACATTTAGTGCCATGCCCTCCAGTAGGTGGCAGCGGAAAGGACACAGAAAGCAGTGGGCAAGGGGGTCCTCAGCAGTGTTGCCGAAGTGATGTCGGCACGCCGGCAAAAGCCGGCGTAGAATCACAATGGCCGGGGTAGGGCATGGGGACGCAGGCCAGAATGGCCTGTCATGATCTCAGCTTCATATTGCTGAAAGAATTTTTCAAATCGGCCAATTAGAAGCGAAGCTAGGTCAATTTTAGTAAAGTTGTTTAATATTTAAATATTTTCAAAATTCTTTGCAGTTATAATGAAGTTTATATGGGCACCTTAAATATCAATATTCATATGGCCTGCGTGAAAGGGAAATGACCTGCGTAAGACGCCAAGACGCAGGCCACTTTAGCCTGCGTCAATAAAAAGTTTTCGGCAACACTGCCTCAGGATCTGGTGGTTGACGAAAAATGTGAATAAGAATATCCTAGCAATTAGGCTTGCTGAATTTTCAGTAACAATTAGGCTTGCTGAATTGTCAGGACCCATTTTCACAAATACATGTATGCCACTTTTCCTAATTTTGCAGGAATTCCTACTCTTTGGCTGGATCTTTTGTACCAATATCCTACCGAAAAATTATCAATATTGTAGGATTTCTTAATCTTTATGGACAAGGGAATCTCTGGACAGAATATAAGCTCTGTCCTGTGTGTGCTGGTGCTTTACTGAAACCTGGCATCACAATGATATGTAAACCACTACCTTGGCACCAACTATCACTTAACTCTAAAACGTACAAGATACAGAGCGATTGATACATGCACTGTTTAGTCTTTTCTACTCTCTGTAAGATACTGATAATAAAATATCACATACAATCCTCTCTGTAAAATCATTGACTTCTTGTCAAATCCCCAAAATCATCTACGGCACTTTTTCATGAGGCGTCATCCCTATAACTATACACAGACATAACAAAAACATATGCCCCAATCAGAAGAAATAAGAAAGAACAGTGCATACCTTTCTACCCCCACCCCCTACATCACTGCTGTACACAAGGTAACGGAGGTGTTTTCATACAGAGAAGGAGATGGGGCATGTAGCTCCTAGGTTTGCTTTGGACTGTTTGAGTGACTCCGATCTGCTCGATGCATCTGCAGAATATGTCCTGCTTATGCCATCTGTAGATTTTCATGGAGTATGTCCAGTTTGACCATTCAACTCTTAGGTCTAGCTTCATAGCCATAGGTGCATTTGAGGAGTATGGAAGATGGATATCGAAATATTAATTATGGGGGCATGTCCCATGTGCACTTGCTCTGAATTATGATGACCATAAATATCATATTACTGAAGTTAGATAATAATTAGAATCTAAAAATAGCAATTGTAGACAGTCCGACAAAGGGGCAATTAATTCTATGGGACATATATACAGTAAGGCCATAGTAATGTAAACATAATTCAGCATACATACAAGGGATGCTGGGGGGTACACCTTGAGAGCAGTGCTGGGGGATTTAGTAGGTCATACTTGTACAGCAGTCACATAGTTGACGTGTGAAGCCCCTTGTGTTTAGTACTAGTGAGTGGGTGGTTGCCAGACTGGGGTGTATACACCTCATGTCTTTAGCCGTACACTCAGTGCTGTACAGGTGGGGGCAGGAGGAGCAGCTCATGGGTGTCTACACCTACAGGCACCCAGCACCACCAGCCAGCAACTCAAGTCAATGCAACATGAAAAGGAGCTCTGAATAGGGTCAAATGGTAGGGATCAACTAGCAACTAATTTGTGTGAAAAGATATATAAAGGGTGGGTAATTTAAAAAAGGGTTCATCACACCGTCACCATACAACACCACACCTCATCACAACAACACCACAACATCACATCATCACAATCATCACATCAGCACACAACATCCCCGGGACATCACCACAGCTCACACTAGTAGCAGTGGAGTCATGATCGGACCTGTGTTGTATGAGTTGGCCGCCAGATGGCGTGATGAGCAGCTCACTTGGGGTGGACAGGTAGGACCAGGGACCAGTGGCCCCAGAAATAGCCAAGTCTCGCGGAAATAGTCAGGTGGGGTGGGGAGGGGGGAGCCCGGCCGCCAAATAAAGATGGCTGTAACTAGAACCGTGGAGGTGCGGGGTCCTGTGCTCCTAGTCGCCCGGCGGAGGGAGGTGGAGGAGGGCTGGCCCTTGAGGACGCTTCCTCCCGTACCCCACGGGCCCTTGCCACCCCTGGGGCCTAGACTGCTGCCGTGATGGTCCTGTTGACATACCTCCAGGTGTATGTAGAACCACCGGACCAAAACCACCACTGCCTCATATTGATTATTGTCACGATGTAAAACTGTCTCAAGACTAAGTGTTGTTACAGCTACTGGCGCTAGTAATCATCCCAATGCCTCTGCTCCTAAGCTTGTAGGATTTTCTATACTTTCTAAGAAAGTTTCTTAGATATTTCTGTATTAAATTATGTAAATTTCCTATAGAAAATCGACCAAGATAGGAAGATTCCCTACTTGTTGGTGACCATTGAGTGGCATGTGTGTTATGCTGGGTGGTGTAGGGGCGGAGTGATACCACGGCAGGTTCTACAGGTGGTGATTAGTACACAAAGTGTGGGGACACATCACAGTGTAGGTTAGGTAGGTTAGACGGCCGCCGCCGCGCCCCCTACTGCCACCGGGACACACTACAACAGGACGCCACCCCAGCGTCCCTGTTGTGTTGTCCTTGCGACCACCACCACGACGCAGGGTTCTCTGCCGCCCAGCCCCATCCTACATGCCTCGTCCATCACCCCCATCCCCCCTCCCCCCTCCTCCCCTCCCTCTCCAGCTGTCCACCCACACATTTACCTAGTGCCAAACACCTCTCTCATACCGACTGGAAAAGAACAGGACCCCCTGAAAATAGCTGTTACTTACATTGTTTACTGCCCTGGGATTCAAACAGGAGGAGTTCAGAGGCATATATACAAAGGGGTGGTTGTGGAGGGATTGGGGGAGGGGGGTTGTATGCTTTTAACCATTAACCATTCGTTGACATCTTACATCTTGCAGTCTTTTAACGTTTTAAACAGTGATGAAGCCTTCATAGAAAGTGAAGTGGTGGACCACTGGGGCATGCGTCGCAAAAGAAAGGTTAACTGTAAACAGACAAGACCCGGGTTGTAGTGATTTATTAAATTAACAATTGTAAAATAACACACTAAATACAAACAAAATGGACGATTCCAAGGTAAAGAGCAAATCCTGTGTTTGATCTCATTCCTCACATAATAATCCTATTGACACACAAAGTCTTTAATCTAAGAGCCATTTAAAACTGTAGATATTGGAACATCCGTCCCTATAGTCAACTCATGATATATGCATGATCTATTTCAATGATACCTCAAATTGCAATGTTTATTTGCCGTCATGATGCACCAATGATACGCCTGCGAGGTACTCATCAGCTCACTGCATTGGTGCATCATGCCAACCCTTCAGGAATGTATCAATCCAGTTGTTGTTGTTATTCATTTGTTTATCCTGCAATTACATAGGGCCAGGCCCAGATCGTGTATTGCAGCTCATGTGTACATCTAAAAGAGATATCGATCATGACGAATAGACATTCAATGTCATTAAGGGGTAGTTCAAATTTTTAAATGTAGAGTCAGCATGATCATAGACATGAATGCAAGTATATTAAAGTATATTGATGTCTATGGCATGATACTTGAATGTACCACTGGCGAGTTACAACGACGTGTGCGCTGGCACAAGCAGATCAACTGATTTCGGAAAGCAGCTTGTTGCTGCTGTTGAGTACCTGCCTGAATCTCACGAGAAATTCCAAGATCAGAACCGATATAGCCTCACACACCCCAAGCATCCAGATTAATTGGTATAATACAATGCACCAAGTTGCCACCAGTGGGCTATAGGCGTATTTTGATAAGTACAATAGTGGCAGGTGACAATAAGTAGGGGTATGCTTTGTGAAGTTAATCTAGTTTAATAAACTAATAAATATTACTCTTATCTGATAATTTAATACGAATCGTATGGCAAGATTTAATGGTAATTACCAAACACGACTTGCACTAACTCCATTGATTGGGGGAGGGGTATACATCCCTTGATACGCTGTTAACTACAGTACGTCCTACCATATAATAGCATCATCAGTAGGCACCGTAGACATCCCCATGCCACATTACTGGTTTGTAATATGGCGGGATGGGGTATCGCTTGCCTTGCCTCACTTGAGCAGATGCCTGAGAGCTGCCTTGCGTCAACAGATGCTAGAGGAGTATGGGGTAGTAGGTGTATGTAAGAGCCTCAGGGTGTAGGGGTGGTACGCCATTCTGGCTGTGGATTGAGGTCGAGCAGCTCACTAGTCAGGTGAGTCAGGAGGTGAGCAGCTCAGCCTGGAGGGCACCAGTACCGGCATTACCCACTCATTTCAGTGTAATTGAAACATTTATTTGTGTGTTGTGAATTGCTCCATCTTGACTGTGCTGGGAACTTGCTCATTTAAGGCACCTCTGGCTTAAACGTGTTGTAACTGGCTGTTATAGAACTATTACCGCCATTTAGGTGTCTTAACTATTGGTCAAATCAGTATGTTAGGATTACGTAAGTTTACAAAATCCCCATACTCTCATTGGCAAAGGTATTTGTGTCTATTTGGAACGTTAACATTTCTTTTATCAACATTTTCTTTGTTTCATAGTTAGTTAATCTTCCTATTCATTGTCATAATGAATACCGTAAAACGATTTTAACAATACGGGGGGATAAACTTTTTAAAACTTATGATAACAAGTGATAAACAAATATTTTGTGACAGTTTAGCAAATAAATTAAAAGTCATTAAACAAAAGAATTTGAAAAGTCTAGAAGTTGAATTAAGTAGAAGTTAAATAACACTATTCCTTACATACCTGCAGTAGTTCTCTGTGGCCGAGGCCAGGCAGTGTTGTGGGAGGGTTGTGGATACTGCTATAGTTTAATTGCGGACACGTATTGCACTGTGACGGCATGCTTCCCACTGTACCTCATACAGGCCTGCCACGTCAGGCTTACATGCAGGAGGACGTAAGAAAAGGTGTAATCATGTATGTATATAGGCCAGCTAATGTGTGTTATCTGGCACAGTCACTGAACCCTGACCACTGCATGTTAACCCTGCCATGTCAGGATACAGTCTAATGAGGAAGTACACCTATAATTGTGCTGGATTGCATGTGCTACACAGTTGAGGAATCAACAACGTTGAACACGTTGACTGCACTTTGAAAACACCAACTACAAGGGAATTCCTACACATTAAGTGCCTGATATCTAAATTCCTTGACGCTGATAAGGAGGAGTGAGTAAAGGATCAGTTTTGCAAAATTAGTGGTAAATACATGATTGCCATATCATCCCTATCTACACGTATTTTTATCTTCTTTGTAACATTCTAATGGTGTATGCTTGTATTGCAGGTCAGCGTCCCCGATCAATGGATTTATGATCTTAAACCGCCTTGGCCTTCATGACCTTATCGAACCGATCAACAAGAACCTTGAGTTCCAGCTTCAGGATCCCTTCCTTCTCTATCGCAATGACAAAGGTAACAGTTCAGTCAAATCATTGATTCAATGGGATATCTTCCCCAGATAAAAGGGAAGACAAAATTTGATTAATGCAGCGCTTTTTGAAATTAAATAAATTATAAAAAACACACACGTTACAACCAGTTTGATATGAGAATCGAAGAATTATGCTTTTCAGTGAATACTGAATTTTGAAATTTGACGATTTGTTTTATATGTGTTCTAACACTTCAAATACCTTCGTTTAGCCATCTATGGAATCTGGTTCTACGACAAAGATGAGTGCGCCAGGATAGGACAGCTCATGAACAGGTAAACACTTATTTGTAACTTGGTACATTTATAAGTATTGACAAATAGCCCGCATCATGCGTATAACCTACTCTTGAACTTTGAACAAATCATATAATCAGCACCTGATGTCTACAAATGTCTACTTTAGTACTGTAATAAACTTCTAAAAACATCGCCTATAACCCGCATCCCCAGCCTCAGAAATAGCTATAACCTGCACATGAAAGTATTTAAATTAGATTCTTTGGCATGTTGACAAACTACGAATTTATGTTCAATGACAATCAGAATTAAGAAATACTTTAAAAAACATGTACAGAATCCATGCATTTCTGCATGAATTGCAAATAGAGACTTGATTAAACCATTTTGCATTTTTGAATTTCTTAGCTTAGTACAAATAGCCCTAGAGAACCAGGAACAGAAGGAAGTAAACCAGTCACGACAACGGCGTGCTTCAGAGAGCGATACAATGCCAGAGAGAGCAGAGAAAATCCCGCGGCCAGCACCAGCAAAAAATGTGGATATTATCAAAATGTTGTCCAAAGCTCAGGATGAGTATGATAAGGTGAGTGGAAGAACTATACCACGAATATCATAGCGACTGAAATAGACAGAATATCCAATGACAATTTCTGTGACACAAATACCAAAATCTACCAAATATTTCTGAAGTAGCTACTAATATTTGTTGAACGTTTTCATGTTCCTTGAATTTCAAAATTGTTGATGTACCGGTACGTAGGAATGAATGTTTTCCATTTAACCCATGGACTCATGTTGTTTATCCGAAACCTGATAAACAGACAAAAATAATGACACCATTTTTCCTTTGTGATGATCTCAGGCGAAGGCTGGTCCTTCGCAGCAACAGAAAGTGGAGCCAAAGCCGATGATTGATAACCCTAACGCGTCCGCAACGAAGAATGGGTCTAACCTCATTAAGCCGCTTGCTGTAAAGATGTGCCATGCAGCAGAAGACAATGACACTGGTGAGTAACATCTGTTAATGTTATACAACTTTCAAGTCTAGAGCCTCTATCCATCAAATATATAATGGCTGAGAATTCTATAATCTTTTTCAAAATATCCCTTTGCAAAAGTATTCTGAGAAATCTCACATCTTGAAATTATCAGCACTACCACTGTTATAGATTATTTTGATACATCTGTTGTTGCAGTGGTATTAAAGTGCTTCTATTCACTTTAGTAGTGAGTAACTTACCAATTGTTGACTCCAGATCCCGGGGCTGCTGCTGGGGCTGTGGGTGGTGCTGTGGGTGGGGTCGGCGTTCATGCAGATGCAGGAGCAACGGCTCCGAATACCGCAATCAACCTGGATGCGCTCTTCCGAAGAGCCAGCATGCAGCAGCAACAACAACAACCACAACAACATCATAGTGGAGATGCAAGTACGGGAGCAGTCCCCAAAACATATCACAGGTATGATGCTAGTCTAGTGCTCTCTCGGAAAATAAGCTGGATTTTTAGGTTAATTCGGTGTGAACTAGCCTAAATGGGGTGGTCATTGGAGTTTAAAGCCATCAATCCGCTTGTTGTGCTTGAAGGCAAAATAAACTGGGTAAGGACAGATATTAAGATATGTGTATGTTAAATTTGACTACAATATCTGAAGACAAGTAAACAGAGGAGCAGTGTTTGCAAAAACATGCGGGACAGTGGCATTGTCCGCCTAAAATGCCACCAGTCCAGCAGATTGACAAGTGTAGAAGGACCGAATGTTCAGTCTCATATTAGGCTTTTCTGAACTAAAAGAATTTAGTTGGGTTTCTAAAGCTGAAATATGTTTGTCAATATACGGTGTAAAACTATGAATCTATTCTAATTTGGCTAGTAATATATGTTTAATGGACACTACATGTATTATTTTATACTTAAAATGCATAAATCATCAGATATGTGGGTATTTGGTCCTTCAAAAATGTAGCTGGGCCTGCAACATTGAAAATTTGCAGGACCAAATGTTCTGTGGGATGAAATAGTTTTCGCAAAGACTGGAAAAGGTGGTAGTGTATTGTAAATTGCTACTGAACACAAAGCAGCTGTTGAGGGTGTGTGGTTGGTGTTGCAGGTCACAGTCTATGCACGACCCCCCTCAGACGCTCGGCATGACGGCGGGCATGCCCTCCCTCCTACAGCGCCTCATGTCCAACCCGGCCACCACAGTAGAGGAGCTGGAGCGGCAACACCGCGGTGACATCCCGCGGGATCAGATGCCGCAGCCGGCCGGGGCAGAGGCACCGACCGAGGCACCCACTGCCCCTGCACCATCTCGGGTGGTCAGCGGGTCTTCACAGTCAGCGACGACAACATCTACGTCAGCCTTCTGGCAGAGCCTATCGGGTGGCGGTGGGGGAGGAGGAGGTTCAACTGGTACCAGCAGCTCACAGCCCAGTCCAGACACAGCGCTAAAACGGTCACTGAACATGCTGCCCACGCGCGGAGTGCCCATCAGCAGCGCCTCCATAGCAAAGACCACCTCGACCAGCCCGACCGGAAACAAGGAGGGGATGACGGTATCGAGTGGCAGCGCTATGGTACGCACCACCTCAGCGCACGAGCAGATGATGGCGCATGGCCCATCCACCTCAGCAAGCAGCTCACGAGTAGACGATCCAGGCAATCTAGTACAACGTTTGGCTGCCATGCAGACTAGCAGTGCATCAGCCCCACCACCCTCTTCTTTAGCACACATGCTCGGCAATCGGGTCGGTGGCGGTACAGGCAATCCACCCATGCACACTGGCAGTGAGGCAAGTATAACTTTTGGATTGTCTTAATTGTAAGAAAAGGGGGAAAACTTTAAAGGCATACTGCATTACGAGGAATATGGGGAAAAGGCATACTGTATTACGAGGTAATGTGCAAAACAGAATCCCAGTGTAAGATATTCATTCCTTTTAATATTAGCTTCATTCTTCTACTTTCTACGACATACAAGATGTACAACATCTAATATAGCCGGGCTTCATCATCGTTACAAGTACACTTTGCCATGTTAGCTATCTAACTTTAGCTATCTAACTTGATTCAGCAGGCCGGGCAACCCCCAGCGGGTGTTCTTCTCACACCAATGTCGTTTGAGATGTCCCCGCGAGTGACACCAACACACTCAGCTGTTCTTCCACCACCCTCAGTCTTTCAATCTGCTGGTAAGATATGATAAAAAGAATTAAACTTCTGCAGTTCTATGCTACTTTTAATGCAAGAATATAATGACACATTTCCCACTGTTTTCCCACAAACGTTGTAAATTGAAGAGCATTATGGTATGGGTTCATTGCTCCCACTCACCAGCAAGAAAACGCTATGCTTTTTTAATGGAGTATATTATAAAAAAAAAAAAAAAAAAAATGCATGTTTTAGATAAAACAATATTAATACAAGCTTCATTTCAATGACTAGTGAGATATATGCTAGTGTGAGTAAATACATCACAGCTAACTGCGTGATTGTAAAGGCGCCAACGGTTATCTATAATTAACTAGGCAGCGAAATGGTTATTGGAAATGTATATATTAAATAATTAATACCCTGTATATGTAGGTTCAGATGGAGGTCGGGTGTCGCAGGCCAGTCCGCAGCTGGCGGGAGCAGTTGGCGGTCTGGTGGCGGGTGTTGGACACGCGGGTGGAGCCGAGCCGCCTGACATCACGCCCCTCACCAGGGAACAGCTGCAGCAAGCACTCGTCTATCTTGTCAGGGTAAGATTTCCAATGTTGCACTGAAAAGTACTTTCATCCTAGTGCATTGTTGTATTAAAGGAAGTTTTGGTAGTAAACTTTATGTATGTGGTTCACCCCAGAGCATCACGCCTAATTTATTTAACAGCGCTTCTGCAGTGGATCCATTGCTCCAATGATACAGCTAGGGAGGGGGGGGGGGCACCAAATGCACATAAATGTTCGCATCTTCTTTAATCCGTTCTGTAGATTAACCATTGGTATTACAACTGTTAGATAGTAATATAGATTCACAACAATATTTCAGTTGTTGAACTATTGCTAATAAGGAAAGATTGCATTGGGCGAGTATTGTATCATATTTAATCACCCATGTTAATTTTTTCATTGCAGAACGATCAGGATTTTATGAGAAACATCCACGAAGCATACGTTAAGTCATTAACAGATGGATTCCTGTCGCAACACAAATCATGACGTCAGGATGGGTATTAGCAAAGACACCTCTCGGCTTAAACCTGACTGTGCGCTATACGCCATGTGGGGTAGGATTAGCCCGCTGAATGGTATCTCGTGCTTGTGGAGTTACTCGGCTCTGTAGACCCCACTAAGTATGTGATGTACCTACTAGCGCGTACGCAGCTCACCGATACAGTTTTGTGTGCGCAACTCAAGATTTCATGTCCCCATTCCAGCCTCACAAATCGACCATTGGGAGGTATCCCACTGTGGGCTTGCCAACCAATCTGCCACGGACCTGCCAGTATTTAAACATGTGGGGCATAAAGGGGGGATCGGGAGTCAGATCAATGATGTTCTGTTTGTGATCATTTCCCTCAAATGTCAGGAAAATATGAAAATTGAAACATCTTTAAGGCTTTACTTCCTTCCCTATGTTGTTCCTGTGTAAGTCGATAAGTGCATACAAATCAATAATCGCCACCAAGGACCAAGGTATGGTCTAACCTACATTGTGCCTACCCCGTCCCAAGTTTGTTGTCAATACTGCCTTTGTATACACTTCCCTCTGTGTTACTTTTCATATGTTAATGATATAAGCCTTACGTTCTTCTTGGTAGTATACTCTAATTAAGGGATAACATAATTAAAATACATGTATACATAAATTGGTTCGTCGAGGCATTTGTCATATGTGTGTACCGGTGTTGATACTAGCTATGAGGGGAAAACAGCTCTTTATTGTTTGTTTTAGAAAATAGGGACCTCTTTTGGTTTATTATGCACCAAAGTAGTGGTGGAATCTCGTATTAAGAAAGGCCATCAACTCATCTACCGATCAGCTTACAGACAGCTAGGCCTTTCTCCCAGAATACACATTCACGTTGTACCCTTCAAGGAATTAGTCCATAAGCTTTGCCCCGTGCCCGTCCCATGGCCAAGAAGTTTGGCTTTTGGGATTATATGCAGATATTAATAACTAGAGCTTATGAATATAATCAAAAAGACATTATTAGAGTGTGCCATTGTTTACTATAATGTGAACTTTCTCATCTTTCTTGACCTCGATGTCCAAATAGCTTCCACTGCCTTCCGGCCCCGCTTAGCAGAGAGCACCACTTAAAAGGGTAGTGCCTTACAAAAACAACAGCAGAGTCTTACAAATTGTAGCCAGTTACTGCGTTTGGTTTCCTAATCTTAAACTGGTAAAGTACATCAAGTTGTGTTGGACCGAATAATTCTTAAATATATATACCGGTAATTGTCCTTTCCTTGAGAGAGCCAAGTCTTCGAGGTTGATTCATAATAGGCATTTGCGCACGTCCTTCTCGATTTAGACAGATGATAGCTAAATGAACACATGTTATGGGTGTTATTGGGTAGCTGCTTCTATTGGTATAGTCACCCTACTTTATTATTCCCATTGCACCGTGTTCCTGTAACTAAAGTTTATGCTACAACTGACTTCAAGTAACATATCCATTCAACACACATTTAATATAAATTAAAATGCGGTTGACATTCATTACCAATACCGTAAATTCCCATATATAATCTGTGTTACACGCGTACAAAAATGTATCAAACCTGGATCCAGTGCACGTTGTAACTTTTGTTATCTTGCTGTAACGGTTTGCAACAGCTCTAACCATCTTGACACCACCTAATCAGATAAGAATGCATCCAGCTTTGGCTAAATACGTTGCTATGGTAATTTCTAAACATCCAGTGCATTCCAGGATACAGGGTGTGACATCACAATGGGGTCCTAGCCAATCAAGGGCCCCGACCTACTGGAAGAATGACTTCCACGCATAGGGAGTTCTAACTTATGGTCCAAGTGTCGATGTACAGGGGTTTTAAAAATCATACATGTACAAAACTAAAGTACATATTTTCAGCACCCAAGTTGGGGTTATACGCAAAACGCTGGTTATTCGATGGAATTTATGGTAGTTCAATATTCTGTTAACTTATGCATCACATATTGTACTCATTGGTCATCCTATAGTCATAACCTCAGAAGTAAGTTTTACCATTATATGGAAAAGAAAGCTGATCCTTGTTACAGTCGGTGCTATGTTGTGTGTTCTTCTCGAAGATCTCATATATTTGATGTTAAATCTAACACGGGTACACTACTTGTACCACATTTTAATGAAGCAAATCCAAAGTTAATACAACGATGCTGCTCAAAGGATCTAATCTAAAATTAAAAGAGAGGAATTCTGTTTTTGTAGACAGAACTTCAGTCAGTATGATAAATATATGCATATTTTACCTAACATTTCATACATGGAGAGAGGAATTTTACTAAAGTTGAATAAGTGATTAATGTTTCAGCTGGAACAAACACAAATTATACAAAAGCAAATTAAATTAAAAGAACTACATTGTATAAAAAAGACTGATTTTGTAAAAAGATTCCCAATTATATATTTACAGAAGCTACTCTGTGAAAGTTAGTCAAATGAGACATGCAAAATATTTGTGGCCAGAGGGGTACAACGCCTGGCCACAAAGTGTCGTGAAACTCCTCTGAACACCAACATCAAGTTCAATACCTAGCGTGTGACCTGATGTATGGAGTTTACACGGATGATTGGAGTGGCAGACATGGCTATGTTATAAAGCCCCAGCCGCTCCGACATGATCTTGGCCGACGCGACTTGATACAATAGACTGTCGCGTCTACCTAAATCATGTCATTGTTACTGGATCTTTAGGCATCCATGTCTGTGCTCCAAGAGAACAAAGCAGTCAATGGGTGGCACACCAAGACTGTTCTAGGGAGAGGTGTGAAAGTCAATCCCTTGTAAAATATGTACATAGTGAAAGAGGTTTCCTTTATGCGGTCATGCACGCATGACCCTTTTGTACGTACACGCTGTACATTTAGCTTTGCAAGTCAGACTGTGTACATGGGGTTCTGGTATGACAGGTATCAGTTGTCTCATACTGCCAAGAAATACCGCTTTCTCCCTCCAAGGGAACTGCTGTGGCTAACGCCTCTTGTTACGGGAAGCGAATCTCCATCTCTTAATATGGAAGGTAGAGTTTAAACGTTAACGTATGAGAATACCTGGTGTGAAACGCAAGGATGTATTTGTGAAAAGGAATTGGTCAATATAAAGCTAGTGATCTTTACGATATTTCTGTATGGGAAAAAATGTAGGATTGGAATAATTATATAGATCATTGCCTATGTCTGTATTAGTCTCTAGAATTTCAATGTGAATTTCCCATCAAAAAGGTTCGGCTTTTTAGAATTTAGTCGTTTCATCAATGTTGGCGACACTCAAGTTTTGCACCTCAACAAAACAATCACAAAATGTGAGATCATTTTTAAAACAGGTTTGGGTTAATGGTAAATATTAAGTACTTTAGATCTTATGTTACTATTCCAAAACAGCTATAAGTTATTCGATAGAAAGTCTAGCCAGACCTGGCATTGAGTTACACCATCACCATTGAAACGACTAAATTATCACCTTGAAAGCATATTTAATAGCTCGATTGTTCTGTTCTAGCTTATTTGTAAGATATTTGGCATAACTCATACTTTGTTTCGTCTTGTTGATATAAGTGCAGAATCTCTTCTATTTGACGCACAGAGTAAACATGTATATATACGCACCAAAGCGTTGTCCGTCTTTGATGGGTGAGATGTGTGCTTGTTACCACTGCCATGCACTGTAAATATGGCATTTTGTGGCCAGTCTGTAGACAAGGCTGTCATTTCCATCAGTGTCTTTTTGGAGATAACCCCTATGTCTACTGCCAATTCACAGGTGATACGAGTTGCTTACATGGAGAAAAGTGCTTATTTTTGCTATGAAGGCAATATGCACATATTTTACTAGTTCAACCTTTTTCTGGTAGAGACAAGGAAGAAGCATATACAGAAAGACTTTGGGAACGATTCTGCCTATCAAGGGCATCATTGTATTAGTTTATCTTGTCCTCCCTCTTATCACAGCTGTGAGTGATTCAAGTAATGCTGACATAATATTTGACAGCAGTCACATCCTTAGTTTTGCCACACACACAAAAAGGATGGACGATTTTTGGACCTGTTAATTTTTTCACAGCTTTGCATACTGCCGGTACAAGGCTTATAACTTAGTTTAAATTAAAATTAGTAAATGAGGAGGTAATTTGGTGAAAGAGGAGGGGATGGGGATTACTTAGTGATAAAATATATTCACCAAAGGTATCGAGACTAGTATGTTTGTCCTTAAAGACGAAGCTTGAATTGTTGACGTTATTGTACAGGTATACTGACGTGTGTACATAGAGCAGGTGTGTGCTGAGCGCTAGTGCCTCTATAGGAGCATTCATGCTGTACAACTTGTTTAGCTCTTGCTTAAAGATTTGGAAGGGTGAGCAACCGTGTGTAGAAATATGAATGGCTATATAGGATGCACTACAATCCATGCGGGTTCCTACAACAAACTTATTGTATTTTATGTACAGGCCGTCTGCAAGTGTCATTTTGAAAGGTTCCTTTGTTGATTTTGCTGTCAGAAAATTCCCGAGAATAATTTGCCTATTACTCCACTGAGTGTACAAAATATGCCACGATATGCAAGATGATTCATTCCGAATTAGATAGGAGAGGATTCCAGGATCTTTTCACGTAACGTCTGTATGGCGTTATATTCCCATTAATTTTGACTAGAAACAAAGTCGTTGGAAAGAAAGCACATTCAATATGACATAATATTATCATAATAATATAAGTCTACAAATCACTGCTGGCTATACGCACCACAAAACATAATTTACACCTACGCGGTACATACTAAATATATAACCATAGCTCTTCGTCCTATTAGAAATTCTATTCCATGGCTAAAATTTCACACGTAACCGACTGCTTCAGAGATCTATCTCTATTGAAGCTACCAATATTATGGTTACGGGTAGTGCTATTTGGTTTGAATACTTTTGTCAAAATGAGTCATTTTCTAACGACATTGCTTATTTCACAAAACACCAATGTCAATCTGACCTGCGATGGAGAAAGAAATCTGATTTTTTTTCGGTCGCTCCTCTTGTATCCAACCAAAGTGATGAGTGTTTCCATTTGCTTTTCTGCAGTTTAAGAATAGTATCGACTGTGGCTGGTCTAATAGATGGTGAAATGTCAGTAATTGCCTCATGGTTAGCCGATGTCATGTGTACTTGCCAAGACAGGTCCTATGACAAACTGTGAATCAACCCTTCTGGTGACATTGCAACTTAGTTCTCGTGGCACATGTATATTTGGGATAAATGATATGCACCATAAATAAAAGAACACTCCCAAGCCATGTCAAATTCTGAGCTACGTTAAAACCTAAGACTTTTTTCAAAACGGGTTTAAGCTAGACATCCAAATCAAAGAAATTGGGTATTAAGATGGTATAAGATGGTATTGGATTTATCCCTCTGTCATTGTGCATTAGCATATAAATAACTGGGAATGTTTATCTCATTTTACATGGCATTTATTCACGTGCAAAGAAATATGAGTAACGAATATTCTGAAGTGCATCTTTTTAATGGCATCCGAAATTACACAGGTTAAATATACACGGTTCGGATCGGTATTCCATTTTCAATGACCCCAGGTACAAGTTATACCACTGAGTTACAATGTCTTTGAATTAATTGAGCTGTTATACTTCATTCTTCTCCATAGAGTCACTGAGAAAATGTGTACAAAGATTATTTTTCTAACATTTCAACAGGTTTAAAAACAACACTGTTCATGCACCACCTAACGTGCTGTTGTAAAATAAACTCGGGTGAGCGCCCACTTTTATGTTGTTTTCAGTGTCTTTACTTCTTTGTTTGTTTTCATGAAAAAGGTCATCTGCCTTTATTCACTCATGCTTTCCCGTGGTTTTCTCATTTCCCACGTGAACGAGTAAATTATCTCCAGATTTTATTTCATGGTGAATACAATAATCACTAAGTTTAAGTACTAGAAACCCATGTATTGCATGTCTCCCCATGGGATACAGCGTTCCCGTATCACACGGCCTGTGACATCATTTTGTTTAAATTTCTATGACTATTTGAAAGCGATTTAACATTTTGAATAGAAAAAAACGAAATAAAGGCAAAGGCCCATTTCGAGGGTAATTTTGGAAGATTCCTTCCTCGGTGAGAGCAGGTCTGCATCCCACTCAGCCTTCAGCTTCGTAGGATAACTGGATACTGCCCCAGTCTCGTCTCAAAAGGAACGATGCAAAATGACACTCTTGCCATGGGCCTTTGTCTATTTATTTAATGAACAACAGACATGTTAATTGAACATATTACTTTAATGCTGTAATTTTCCAACCAACAATAACCTATTAGAGAACTTCTTCATGATCTCTACACGGCACATATACATCACCAGTTGTAGTCAAGATGCTTTATTGTTGGGTCAAACCTGGGTGAACGAGATTTTCACTTTTGTGACTTGAAACAGAATCACTGACTCGAGGCTTGATGATAAACAAGAACGCAGATTTAAATAAGTTATTCCTTGTATTTGTCTGGGTTCTCGATTTTGTCCTGTTCTCTGTGTTCTCGTTGATAAAGCTTATCTCTGAGCTTTTCGTTCCGCTTTTCCCAGGCCTCTTCTGTGATGCCCAGGCCTTCCTCCATACCGGGTTTGATATAGTCATAGTCTGTCTTGGTTTTGAACATGTCCTCCTCGCTTTGGTCAGCAAGACTTTGGAATCGAGAATCACCATCATCAAATCTGTCCTCCTCCATGAAACTTGGTGGAATCACAGCTCCTGCCACGTACCTCTTCTCAGAGTTGAGGAAATTAAATGTTGCTAGGGCTTGATCCTGAAAACAAAGTGTAAAAATCAATACAGTAAACCTTTGTTATAAGGAGGACCTTGGGACTAGTGCAATTTGCTCCTTATAAGCAAGGTCTCCTTATAAGCAAGGTCAGCCTTATCAAGGCACAGACAACAGTACACTGCCTACAGGTGTATCTTATACCCTTATAGACTTGATTTGAATACAATTCAGATGGGTCTGTGTATTATTTCAAGTCAACAACCCTTCTAGATCTTTTATCTCCCTTCCTTCCTAGGGCAGCTAGAAAAGTATTCTCCCCACCTCTATGGGATGGGGCAGTGGGCAATTTTAAGCAGGATGTGACTGTAATCCTGAGAAATGACTTCCCTGTGTAAGGTTTGCGCGTACAAAATAGGAAAATGAGCCAAAATTACCTCCTTATATCAGAGGTTAAGGTAAAAACACCTCCTTCTAAGAGAGTTTTCTTACTATATAAATGTAAAAGGAAAAATCGGAACCACACAAATCTGCTGCTTATAAGCAAGGTCTCCTTATATCAGAGTTCCTTATAACGAAGTTTCACTGTACATGTACCTGGTCAATTTACTCTGATAAAATTTAAGACTGGCAAACCTGGTTACTTATTTCTCCAGTGAGGTCATGGCATGTGTCGATGGAGATGCTTGATGCCAGTGAGGTACTTTTGATACGGAATTACTCACAAAAAAATCAGAAGTTAAAAAAAAAAATCAGAGAAAACATTTAACTTCGAGGAAATACTTACAGTCGTCAGTATTTCCATGTTTATTTTGTGAGTCCGAAGGAATTTGATGATCTCGGGGTTGACTCGGGACAGGTTTTCTCTTTCACCAACACCAAGGACTAGAATGTCTGAAAAACAAATATACTTGAAAAGAAATACATGTAGCTGTAGCTGTGTAATTTGTGAAGGAGAACTGCATTTTGTACCGGCACTAAAATTGTTAATAACAATCATATCTGCATAAAGTCTTGAGCAAATAACGTGTGAGCACTTAATGTTCGTACAATACAATACAAATAATCCATGATATTTCTAATTAGAAATAGGCCTATGTGATATTGATGCCACTGTGGACTTAGCCAACGATACCTGGAAGTATCCAATTTCAACAAGTATCACACTTACCTATTTTGGGTTCTAACATTGTGAAAAGCCTAAGCGATGCCTCGTTGACATCCTGAATTCCACCCACCTACAGGAATAAAATAATATCCCATTTATCAATGTTCTACATGTAGGCCTACATTATATTAGATTTAACCATTAGACACCAGCCAGAAACACGCACTACACTAAGCCATGCATTTGAATGCAGAGATAATCAATTTCAAATATAATCTTCATACATTTATTTCCAATATTGTAATCATTACCAAAATTATATATTCTTAATACTGTCGGTATAATAAATGGGACTTACATTCCAATGTAAAATTGATCTGGGAAACACGGCACATGGTCCCATAACCCGCATGCCATTACTGAGTCTGAAGCCAAGCCTGCTGTATGAAGAAAAGAACAGTCCTTCTTCTGTTTCATGGTTCAGAATGTTCACCACTGTTTTTCCAGATGCTTTCTCAGGGTCGACAACGAAGTTGGAGTCCAATGCCTTCTGATGTTGTTCTCTCTTGGTGAGTTCTTCTTCATCTTTGTTTGTTGAGTTGAATCTTGCAAACACCTTTGACGAGAGAGGGGCTTGAAAATGACTAGGCGGTCTTCTTAGGATTCTCTGTGGTAAAGGCCTGAAAGTTAAACAGAAAAGTAATGCAGGCTTTCGTGATATCGGGGATTGATGTGTATGAGTGAAAGAAGAGACAAGAATGCATGTTACCCGCACTCATTATCTTCAGAAAATAATGATACTGTGGTGATGTACCATTATACCATACCTCTTTGAGGACTACCACCTTGGCCCAGTTAAGACTCGGCCCGGCTGGTACTACCTGGTTGCAGGTCCCGTCTGGTTACTAACCCGGTTCAGTAACTTTACCCGGCCCGGTTACCTACTCGGCCCGGCTTGCATTTCTAACTGCGCAGTTTCCCCTGATTGCCCAGCCCGGATGAAAAACATCTGGCCTGGACAACCTTCGTTGGCCTACTATATAAGGCAGGCCACTGCCAGTCATTAGCAGCTTCCACTGGGAGCTTAGACCTGAAGGTTACTCACTGAGGTCTTGCTGCTGTACAACTTCAAGACTCCCACTGACAGAACCTAGGACAAGCCCAGCCCATTGGGTAGAAACACCTGGTTCAGATCCTGCCAGACCATCTGTAGAACTCTGAATACACTGAGTGTGGCTGTGATCGACTGTACCTGCACCTGAAGAAAGATGGCTCTTACTGAACTCACGACGTCATTTGCGTACAAAACTCGGCAGGGTTAGGTCCTGGGTTGAGTGCCCGTACAACCACCTGTGTCCGTTCCTTGGGAGAATAGTCATATGATCTTTACACTTACAGTTAACAGTAGGCCTACCCGTGTAGTCAGGTACTTGGACGGTTCCCCCGCCAGTCCCTAGTCCCAGCCTAGCTACCACCCCAAGTAGCCTATAGTATAGTCGTATAGGTTACTATATTTATCAAAATCAAAATATTTATATTTTATCGAATTAAAATATGTATATTTTATCAAAGTGCCTACCTCGAGTCAAGGCCTGGAAAATGTGGACCCCTCTGAGTCTGAGCTTACCACTGAAGAGGTCCACCCGGTTCAGTAACTTTACCCGGCCCGGTTACCTACTCGGCCCGGCTTGCATTTCTAACTGCGCAGTTTCCCCTGATTGCCCAGCCCGGATGAAAAACATCTGGCCTGGACAACCTTCGTTGGCCTACTATATAAGGCAGGCCACTGCCAGTCATTAGCAGCTTCCACTGGGAGCTTAGACCTGAAGGTTACTCACTGAGGTTTTATCGAATTAAAATATGTATATTTTATCAAAGTGCCTACCTCGAGTCAAGGCCTGGAAAATGTGGACCCCTCTGAGTCTGAGCTTACCACTGAAGAGGTCCACCCGGTTCAGTAACTTTACCCGGCCCGGTTACCTACTCGGCCCGGCTTGCATTTCTAACTGCGCAGTTTCCCCTGATTGCCCAGCCCGGATGAAAAACATCTGGCCTGGACAACCTTCGTTGGCCTACTATATAAGGCAGGCCACTGCCAGTCATTAGCAGCTTCCACTGGGAGCTTAGACCTGAAGGTTACTCACTGAGGTCTTGCTGCTGTACAACTTCAAGACTCCCACTGACAGAACCTAGGACAAGCCCAGCCCATTGGGTAGAAACACCTGGTTCAGATCCTGCCAGACCATCTGTAGAACTCTGAATACACTGAGTGTGGCTGTGATCGACTGTACCTGCACCTGAAGAAAGATGGCTCTTACTGAACTCACGACGTCATTTGCGTACAAAACTCGGCAGGGTTAGGTCCTGGGTTGAGTGCCCGTACAACCACCTGTGTCCGTTCCTTGGGAGAATAGTCATATGATCTTTACACTTACAGTTAACAGTAGGCCTACCCGTGTAGTCAGGTACTTGGACGGTTCCCCCGCCAGTCCCTAGTCCCAGCCTAGCTACCACCCCAAGTAGCCTATAGTATAGTCGTATAGGTTACTATATTTATCAAAATCAAAATATTTATATTTTATCGAATTAAAATATGTATATTTTATCAAAGTGCCTACCTCGAGTCAAGGCCTGGAAAATGTGGACCCCTCTGAGTCTGAGCTTACCACTGAAGAGGTCCACATTTTTACCCCACCCCCCACCCCCCACCCGGGTTGTAAAAAAAAAACGAGCACTCCCTTTGATATAATCTCTTGTCTACAACCCCCCCCCCCCCCCCGCCGAGGGGTCAACATTTTTTACACACCCCCCTCAAGAGAGGTCGAAATGTGGCCCCCGTGCCCCCCCCCCCCCGCGCCAAGAAGAGGGGTCGTTACAAACCCTCCCCCCCCCCCGGTGGTCAAGGGGTCGACATTTTGATTTCCCCCCCCCCCCCCCCCTCTGTTGTTAAAAATTGATCACTCCCTTTAGTAATGTCTAATATCTCATTAGGGGCTCTGCATGGTTCAAATACATTTACAATGAATCTTTGCCGGGTAGCATACTCGAAGGCCTCCGGTCTCATATTCTATTACGAAAGCATCACTGGCACTGCTGCTTTCAAGCGGTCATGGAAAAGTGGTGAGCGATAATATGGGATCAGTCTATATCGTGCACCGGTGACAGTTTACAACAGCAACTTTCAGTGTATGGAGTGAATATTATTTATGTTATCATTATACAGATTATTGTGACGCATTATTGTAAAAATACCTTAGATGTGGGACTGTTTGCAAAAGACCTTGCGCGACCCTCGCCGCTACGCCCGACATTTTGTTTGGCAAAACACGCGCACCGCACCTACCCAAACCCGTGCTCACGCTCCGGTGAACTTGGATTTCTCACGCGACTGAAGAAACTGAAGGAAAGGCGTGAAACCAAGGTTTAACAAGGTAGTAGAAATACTTGAAATCAAAGGGCATACTTATATGAATGTGTTGAGAAGATATATACAGTCCTGTCTGATTTTACTTGAACTGTTGCAGCAATATGGTGTGTTATTGTGGGCGATAATATGTGGATTTGTCAGTTAGCATGTAGCTTTTGCTATATTCTCCAGAACAAACTCCGACAAATCATACACTTCCCCTGACCACAGAAGAAAGAAAGAAGGTAACGATAGTATAGGGCCTAGTCGGGACTGGAGCTGGTTGTGGCGACCAGCACTGATAAGAGCTGATAACACTGTTACTAGCCTGTCCCCTGTTTGTCCCCTATTTGTACCCATAGTGGGATGTCTTATCAGTGGGTTTCACCGCAACCAGCGAAATATAAAATGGCGGACCCACAGGGCATAGCTCCAGATTCCTATACATCCATCTCTTCGCCCCCAGTAACATGGCAAAGCAACGTGGATGGATTTGCCGGAGTTTGCTCTGGAGACTACCTTTTGCTTATCATATTTAATTATTAATAGGGGACGAATCTACAGCATTTCTTTTGCTTTTGGCTTGGACCAGATAGCAAAGTGAGTAATTGTAGTGTATGAAGAAAGCAACACGGAGTCATAATGTACGCGGTCTAGCCGCCCATATTGTCCTGCCGGAAGTCCCATACTTTATTGCCTCAATCATTGAAGAGTTCTACTGATAGGCGGCGTTCCATTTGTTCCCGCCTCGACGGACACGACATCTCTCCCCTTGTTTAAATAGTAAGAAGGATCACCGTATACAATGCTGCAAAAAAATGGACACATTAGCAATAACAGTGTACTTGAGTCTTTGAGTGAATAATGATGAGCGTTTAACACATCCAAATAAAGTCTCTTTGCAATGTCAATTGTTTTCCTTGAGTCCTTTGATATAAACATATAACCTGAAACACAAAGTACACCTTTCAACAAGGCCAAACAAAGTAAGGAGTCATTTCCACTTTAGGATTGTTCTTTTCCTTCCACTTGTAATTGTCCATTTGTTAGAATACATGGCCAGAATACATATCCTTCACATAGGCCTAATAATCAAAGTCTCTCATTGATCTTAAATAAACAGCAAGTCACTCTTTCCATGAGGTAAGGGTTCTTCGGCTTCCCCCGCGATAACGCTTGGTGTTGCTGGGTCCTCCCCAGACAGTTGAACTAGGTACGCTGGGTCCTCCCCAGATGCTGGGTCCTCCCCAGACACATAGGCCTACCGGATATGTCCATACGGACCATAGTCCTGAATTAACGTTGACTCCTACTGATTTAACGTTGACTCCTACTGATTTAACCAGAGTCCTGATTTAACGTTGACTCCTACTGATTTAACAGAGTCCTGATTTAACGTTGACTCCTACTGATTTAACAGAGTTCTGATTCAACATTGAGTTGAGCACTGGATTTAACCTGCTCCTGGATCTAACCAACAGATTGAGCACTGGATTTAACCTGCTCCTGGATTTAACCAACAGTTTGAGCATTGACTGGATTTAACCTGCTCCTGGATTTAACCAACAGTTTGAGCATTGACTGGATTTAACCTGCTCCTGGATTTAACCAATAGTTTGAGCATTGACTGGACTTAACCTGCTCCTGGATTTAACCAACGGGTTGAGCATTGACTGGATTTAACCTGCTCCTGGATTTAACCAACACGACTTGAGTACCGGATTAAACCTAACAAGTCGTCCACTGATTTAACATAACATCCTGTACTAATCAACCTGGCCATTGATCTACAGTTTCACCACTTTCAGTTCGCCAGTTTCC
Source organism: Harmothoe impar (assembly GCA_947462335.1). NCBI lineage: Eukaryota > Metazoa > Annelida > Polychaeta > Phyllodocida > Polynoidae > Harmothoe > Harmothoe impar. Next base: position 62,341,652 of record OX381704.1, read on the forward strand.
GTTTTCGTTTTCACAAACCTGCTTTCAGTTTCACTGCATCTCCAAATCCAGCATGGCTTCACTGAGCTGACACACCGATCTCAGACAGATATGTCCATCACGGCACCGACTTGCTCTGTCATCGTTGTCCTCTTCAAATTTCGTTCTCCACACACACTAAAGTTCCTCCCCATGGGTACTTTTATCCCATCAATCATCGCCAGAATGTAGTGTATGAAGAAAGCAACACGGAGTCATAACGTACGCGGTCTAGCCGCCCATATTGTCCTGCCGGAAGTCCCATACTTTATTGCCTCAATCATTGAAGAGTTCTACTGATAGGCGGCGTTCCATTTGTTCCCGCCTCGACGGACACGACAGTAATAGTAATCGGTTTTAGGGAGTGGTCTCCCCCTGTGTTAGTGGGGACCTTCACGATGGGGGCATAAAGGAGTAGAATAACTTCATCGGCAGCCTTCCATAATACCGAAGACTGTTTACTAGTAGTTCCTCGATAATACCAATGGGCATACCGGAATCGTAAAAGGCGACACAACTTGAGGGGTCACTTTGTGGACTACTGTGAATATCACTAACCAAGCAGTATTGGCAGCCGCTGCCCATATGCGCGGGCCCTGGCCTTCATGCTGGTGGTCTACCTTGTGATCTCTCCTCAGTGAACCACGTCTGCGATATCAAAGGCCGTGGTTTGTCTAGACCTGCCAGCTATGGTACTAGCCCAGGTAGGTAGGACCAGGCAAATAAAAGAACACTTGCTATCCTTCGAAAAGAGTAGGGGACATGTCCCGGTAGCGATTTTCTCCCTCACCTCATAGATGCGGTCATTCATTTCATATATTCGATCATCCATAGATGCGGTCACTGCTGTATTGGGCAAGCAGCATATAATATCTGTCCTACTACTGCAAGGCAGACTTCCACTATTTGTGGCTGACTCCTTGCCAACTTGAGTTATGTCCTGTGAGGTACTTAATGTACGTCTGTACATTAAACAAATCAATCAATCAATCAATCAATTAGGGAGTGATCATTATTTATCCAAGGGGCGGTTGCGTTTGGGGGGGGGGGGGGCAAAAAAAAATCTACCCCTCTTAGTAGTCTGGAGAACAAACAAAATCCATACGTTTTGCTTCACGTCACTGCTGGGAGCGTCAGTCCGCCCCACACTGCGTCAGATACCTGAGCTTTTCCTCCGATGTTGTGGGCTGGCCAATCACAGCGCTCGTACGTCAAAGCGTCACCAGTGAGTGCCAAAGTCACATAGTATGTGGCAGACTGTGGCTCCAGGAACGTCCATCAGGGAAGTGTATGATTTGTCGCAGTTTGCTCTGGAGACTACCCCTCTTAGTAGAGGGTGGGGCGGGGGGGGGGTATAGTCTCCAGAGCAAACTGTGGCAAATCATACACTTCTTCGTACGTTCCTGGAGCCATGCCGCACAGTTATTTCCCACACATACAATTTTATACTCGTGGGGGCACTGACCAATCGCAGCACCTGTATAGTTACATGTCCAACGAGTGCTGACGTCACAAACGCACGCGGCAGACTGCTGCTCCCAGTAGCATTGTGAAGCAAAGTGGATGGATTTGCAGTTGTTTGCTTTGGAAACTAGCCCCCCCCCCTTGTTAAAAAATGATCACTTCCTATAAATTTGACATGCACTTACATTTTGTCTTAATATCTAATATTACAGATACTCGGTGTATAGGTCTAACCTTCAGCATGCAGAAGCTGCTGGCCCGGGTGGGCACGTGGTGTAAGTACCGGGTGATGAAGCAATGGCTTGCCCCAGGCTCCTTACATACCACACGTCCTATTCACACTAGCCCCATGGTCCAGGCAAAGAACACTCACATGTACACCAATATGCAAGAACCATGGACAACTAGAGAGCAGCTCGTGAAGGAATTGCAGAGGAATGTTCTGTATGAAGACGGTAGGTTTTATACGTACAGTTTCTTCATGTATCACATTAGACTCGGCCCCCGTCTCGGCGTGGGGACACAGGTGGGTGGGTTTGACAGCGAGAGACTAGTATCACATGGGAGCGACGTCACAAAGACCAATTTGAACTTATGGGAAACAGATGTTCAATCCTTATCGCAAGAAATCTAGTTTACCTACAACAAACATTCTTGCAGAATCTGAAAACTATTTAGAACATGCTTTAGACATAAGGTAAGATGCTTGTGTTAAAAGTCTCGTTATATGTTATTTGGGGACAACCAGCATATGAAATGAGACTTTTCTAGAACATTGCCCATATTAAGTAATTGACTCAGGGTATTAACCCTGAGTAATATACACCTACTAATTTTGCGTTTTAAGACAATTTTGTGACATAGGAGAATCTTTATATTTTGGTTATCGTCCGACATAGACAAAAGTCGACAAAAACATGAGACAGGCAAGGTCGGGGGACAGGATCTAGCGCAAAAATTTTTCTAAAAATCTAAATTTTTCTTGACTAAATTGAACTGCGATCTTTACGAATTTATTTCTCTCTTTCGCTATTATGTAAATGTATGAAAACAAAGCTACCGCCGCCATGGGCCTCCATAGGCTGCAAGGCATTAAGTTTTTGGGTGCAAGATAGAAATGACATTTTGAGCGAATTTGCCCGTATTTCTCTCTTTCTACCCCCAAAGCGGGCAAAATCTGGGCACATTCTACCGCCAGGACCTATGCAACAAGTCACATCCACTCTATATCTATGTGTTAAGACAGGGGATGCACGGCAAAGGCATGGACGCGTAACACACGCCGCCCTGTAGCCGACCGACACAGCGAAACGGAAACGGCGATGGTGTCGCTGCTGATGCTCCGATCGACTCGCTTTACGGCCGAGATGTAAAACAGCGGTTACGCGCTGCTGGGCGCTGACGCCGACAGCCACCTGCTCGCCCCCAGCCACCTGCTTTCCCACAGCCACCTGCTCACCTACAGCCACCACCTGGAATTTGATTATATATGACTTCCAATATATGAAATTAGGGTAGCTTTTTCTGGCGATTACGATTCTGCCGTCAGAAATGAGAAATAATGTATTGTGCTCAAATTAGATCACTCATTCGAATTCATTTCTGATGCCAGAATTGACAGATTACCCTGAGTCATCTGTGAGGACACTCACACACTCCATTTTTATAACCTTTGTGATACTGCCGGAATCAAGGCTTTGCTCCCTTCTTTATACATAATCATATACGTCTACCTGTAGTTGATATCTGGTTGTTGATCTGGCTGATTTATTGTATATTCTTTTTAATCTTTTTAGGAGATATTCTTGCCTTGAATAAACCCAATGGACTCCCGATGCACGGTAAGCAGGAATCCCAGCTTTCCCCTAACAATCAGTATCACCCTCTTACGAGATAAATATTTTTTGGCACGATACCCTGACATGCAAAAATGAGCAGCCATTGGGATGCATTGTACATGTAAAACCCTTTAACAAAAGATGAAGAGACATTGTTCAAAGCTGTAAATATATACAACTGTAAAATATTTGTATTTAAACAGCCCTGAAATACTCCGAGAATTTACCGTTAGACATCGCCCCGCCAACCTCAGCCGGGTTGTCAGTGTCCAGTGTCTTACCAGAATTAGGGGAAATGTTTGGAGCACAACAACTCAATCCAATATACAGCCAAAGCCGGTAAGAGTCTAGCATATTTTATGATATATATATATACATAAATATACCCTTATTCTTATTATCCCACTGACATGACACAGTAACACAACACTGTATATGATATAAAGCTTTAATACCGACTACTCAATGTTTATTTTTCCTTGATTTGATTTGAGAGCCTACTTATTGACCTGTGGCACGCACACAGAGACATAACATTTTGAGACGATCTGTCATTCAAATTTAGATTCTTATTGTGAGGCCCGTGTGTAAATGCACCTGGGAACTTACAGTATTGGTAGTGCCTCATAAAGAACATAATATCAATTGATTAAGATGTTCTCGATTTATTCTGTTTCAAGCCTATTCAGTGGCGTGGTTGTGCTTACAAAGAACGCTGCGGCAGATACAAGACTGAAAAAGTATTTTAAACTTACCAGACAACAAAAACATTTGTACCAGAACTACTGGTAAGTACACTTATAATTTTAAAATATTTCTTTCTTCATGATTTTTCAATGTAAACATTTTTAATGTTAACATTTTGATATTAACCAACGTGAACTGTATCATTAAAAAAAAGTGTATAACTAACCTTACTCCATTGCCAGGGGAAATAACAAAGTCATGTGAGGGAATGCAAATAAACTCAAAAATATATAACCCCTAGAAATAGCTGTTGTATAATGTAAGATGTTCACTTCAATAGGGCATTGACGGTTGGTGTCCCAAAGGATCAGACCAACGAATGTGAGCTCGGCCTCAGACGAGACGTTGTGAATGATTGGCGGATGGTGAGTAAATTTAGTGCTCGGTACCTACCAGTGTGTCAAGTATGTAGATTTGACATCTGAATACCTGATTACTGTAAAGGGTGGAAAAATGATTTTAAAAGGATATTTTCCTCACATCAACTGATGATGTTCTGAATACATCTTTCACCAAAGAATGATATTTATAAACATTTATCTTTCATAATCACTGTAAACGTATACAGGTGAATTCGTTTGCAAATTACATGTCCCTAGTCACGATGCAAAATGGATACGAGTCCCTGTTCTTCACTGTTACAGTCCTCTGTCGAACCAAAAGTAACCAAAGGAGCTCTGCAACTGGGCAAACTTATACGTCTCAAAATGAAGCATGATGTGGTGGACAGTAACACAAAGTATGAGTGTGCTCTCCTCAACCTTCAACCGACCGGCAGTGAGTATACTATCAGCATTTCACACTGGTAAAATCAGCCTGCATTTAATAAATCAATTTATAGAATATTAGATACATTTGTATATCTTCTTTTAAAACTTGTTTTTCTTTACCATGTGATTAATCATTCCTCCTAATACAACGCATATCATGATTAGACTACTGAGGTATACCATCAAAATTCATGTTTAATGATATCTTAAAAAAGACACTAAGTTTGTTTCGAAACGTTATTACTCCATCAAAAGAAGAAAGTTATCAAATGAACCTCAATGTCTTGTATTTGTAACTTCATCCCAGAACCATGTTGATCTTAAATCTAATATGCCTTTCAGCTAAGTGGGACTTTATAGAGTTGTACCTGACCCATCAGTTATGTACTGCTCTGGGTGACCACATCTACTCAGCTCGTGTTCGCACGATAATGGGGAAACCCGTCCTGATGCACCCGCAGTCAAGTCCTCCCGCACCGCAGGTAACGGCACTTTTTGGACTTAACCATCGTTCTCTTATTTCACCTGTGTAGCGCCTTGTCACTTATCAAGATAAAACGTGTTAAGTCTGAATTCCTTCTGGACAATTCTCGAATATAATCCCTGGAAATTGTTCAAAATTTCATCTCCGATATTTGATAACATGTATAAATAAAGAGCCATTTTGCTCTTAATTTCTCATTTTATTTGTTTTTTGTTTCAGATACTGCCAGATTATCTCCTGAAAGCTTTCAATGTACGCAAGAAGGACACAGAGGCAATCCCCACCCACATCCACTGTCACCAACTTGAAATCCCTGTCAGGAAAGGCAGATCTACCACAATGCACGTTATCAAAGCTCCTGTACCAAAGTTTTTCAAAGAAACACTAAAGTGTCTGGACCTCCAATTACCTAATATTAAAGGTCAAAATAGCAAATCGGAGGATCTGAGTGATGATCAACATCGTGTGACAAGTAGTTACTATCAAACGGGTGTGTAGTCAACGGTGCTGCTGGAAGTGTAAATAAAATAAATGTAAAAATATTTGTAAGGCCACTTAAAATCAATTATCTGCTTTGCGGACACTTTTTAGGAAAAAAGGGTGCGGGAGGGCGCTTTTTATTTTATTTTGTTACTTTTTTTTCTGGAGGGGCGGGAGGGCCTTTTTCTTTTTTTCTAGAAAATAGATGGTTTGCAATTGGACTTAAGGTCAAAAACGCCTTTTAGATTATGCTTCTACCCTTATTTTCAGCTGAGATATTGATCATATTTCAAATTGTCTTAGGAATTTTTTTTGATGCGGCCATTTTAGGCCTTTTTTTTTCTCAAAAGATGAAAAAAAGCACCCATGCGGCCCTTTTTAGAGGATGCGGGCGCTGTCCGCAAAGCTGATAATCAATTTTAAGTGGCCTAAATGGACTTCAATTTGTATCCTATTTCTGTATGTCTTGCTGGACCTGGATATCTAATGACCTTTAAAATTGGTCGTGATTAACAGAATGCCAACATGGATTAAACCATTATACACAAAGCGTTTTGTTCAAAATTCGATTTATTCAGCAAGTCTTGGAACTTCTGTCGAGTCTAGTTTAGACGAGAGAGTGTCTTTGGTGTATTAAACTGAACCTATTATGTCACATCCGAAAGGAGTGAGAACCAGCCAGAGGGATTTACTTTTGAATATTAAACCTATATAGTTTGATACATTTACAGGTCGTGACAGCATTTGAGCACCGTTATATATTTATGGTTACATAAAACTATTACTTACCAGGAGCCTCTACACAGGTGCAGCAATAGTGAATGTAGACCAGCCAGGTCTTTACATCTGACGGTAGCATTGTGCATAGTATACATTCAAAATCAATGTATGTTACAGTAGTTTACAACAGTTTTCTTTTATATATAATTGATAACCCTCAACATAGAATTGACCAGGACATGTATACGGCAACAGTGCATACACATAGTGACATAGCTCAGATGAGTTCTCATTCATGAACTCAACAATTGTTTCTATCTGGTTGGTTCATCAGGTATTATTGAAATGATAAAAACCTTCTCTAATAACAAGAGGGGGTTCCACTTGACATGATTACATCGCTGTACAGATACACCTATCTTTAGCAGTCAGCGCTTAACGTATGACAATGGATGCAACTGAGTTAAGTTTACACCAGGGAAGTGTCGTCTCTGCTACAGATCTGTACCTCTGAAGACTCAGAATGAGATAACAATTGCGTCATCGTTGATTAAAAAAGAACAAACACCAACACTTGCTGGTGCGAAAAGATTAAGAAGAATAACATGGTTCAGTGAAGAATACTTTCCATTTATTTTCTCATCATTCAAGCATTGTCAGAAGATAACGTATGCCCCTGCCCCATCCCTCAAACATTGCTGAATTAATCACGGAGTTTGTCTGCAACAAAGGCGTTGACATGGAATAACTGCTAAACATCTATACTTCATGTATAATGAAAGGAAACCCATTTCTCAGTTAAGAACACTAATAAGGATAGATCTTATCTACAATGCCCCACTTTTATTTAAAGCCATAGGGAGTCCCAGTAGTCTGCGCACTACATGCTATGATCGGTTGACTTGATAGATCGATGGTTAGCTCCATCCCAGCCCAAGATGTTTATCATTTGGATCAGGTTGCGTCATATAATGCCTAGAATGCATGGACAGTAGGCTTTCTTCCCACAGGGAATTATAAATTACACATTTCACACACAAGTAGGCAATAGTATTACGCATATGCACACTCACAGAACATGAGACATCAGTACAACTTCAATGTTATAGGGTCATGCATTGCTAACACGACATTGGATACAAGGGATTAGCAGATATTTTTACTGGTACATAGATTATTAAATAGTATGGCACACAGTCCACAATCACGTGATATCTGGTCTGTTTATACAACTTTATTCCGGAGACTTCTTCTCGAGCAGATACGATAATCCCAACAAGATTTTATGAATTAGAATGCAATATATTACTCTTGGTTATATAAATCGAAGTTAAATCTAAAACTTTGCTGATAAAACGTTTCCGCGTGTATATAGACGTCGTTGAATATTTATATACAGAAAATGTGCATAATAAGTCGCAGTTCATCCATATATAAAAGTAGTAGAATGCACAATACAATCGTGTACGTTCCATTATAATATACAACAGTAGGGAACCATTTTGTGTAGAAATATATCCATTTGATATACGAGAAACTTTCAATTTTCTTTCAGTAGGTCGTGGGGCATTTTCAACATACCAATAGATTAAAGCTTCGCTAGGGAAAACACTACATCTATTATCTATTCATGAAATGATTAAATTGAGAAGAATAAACAAATACATTATACATGCAATTTTAGGAATCAGATGGACAGGAATGGAAGACAGTTGATAGAGAAACGCGTTTGAATAAGGACGAAATCATTAACATAGACTATAGTAGAAGAACTTGATACGTGATTGGCCATGTAGAGTATATCGATGTCCATATTAACTCAAACTAACACCATATCCACATTTTCTTTTCAAACTAATGCCATGTATAAAGCATTGATGCAGTGCATATATGTTAATGTGAAGTATCAGTGACTATATTGTGCCCACTAAACAGAACGGAGTTGTTGACTTCAATTTTCTTCATAACATAAATACTCAGAATAATATTTCAAATCGAAATATTTCAAATGAAAGGAAATGCCCAGGAGTCTCCATTCTATGATTAAATCAATAGAAAAATACGGCTACTGTGAAAATGAAAAAAAAATAGAGAAATAATGTAATTACAAAAATATCGGGAGCTTCATAACCTATGCCTACGATGCAAAATCGGCTGTATGTAAAATATAAATCTAAGATATGTAGGTGTGCTCCCAAATTTACTGGTAGGGAAAACAATCGATGTAGCAAAACATGAGAACCATAAAAAGAATGAATACAGATGTGAAAATCGGAAATGATGATTATTTACAAGCTCAATGTAGTACCGAATACATAATGAGTTGATATATACACCGGGGTGACTGTTCATTGTAGAAATGGTACGGTCCCCGGTGGTTTAATACTAAGGTGTACCGTATGAAACCATATACATTTGTATATAGTCCAGCACCTACTAAGACGGCTACGCTTTAAACTCAACGTATAGCATTCTTGTTATGACCTCAGCTTCAATCACAAGAAAGTCTGCCATAAGAAAATGTATGACATCTTCAAATCTAATTAACAGTGATTTATCACATGAAATATAGGAAGTAGACATGAAGAGATGTAATGCTAAACACATGACAACTTAACAGAGAACTATGCCATGAGTAGTAGAATTAACACACCATTAAAATAGGCAGTAATCTGGTTCTGACTTCATTTTTCTAACAAGGACCTATTCGCCTCCAATTAGTAAAATTGTGCAATAGATTAACGGTAGCCATGATATCTACTTGAAGGAGAGAGCCTCCATATTACCGGTGGGCCCGCTTGGAGATAGACCACCGATAACATGGATTCTGTCTTTGAATTTGATAGTGGCGCATGAGCAGTGCGCGGAAGGCATTTCTGGCAGTTCAGTCCACTCGTCCTTTTCTACATCGTACGCTTCGACCTCGGCCATCGGCTTTCCTGCGTTACCTGTGAATCGATCATGAAGATGGTTACTTTTTTGATAATATTCTAAAACCTCAGTATGGTTATATACATATGAAACAGATTACGATAGTATACATGTAAAACTGATTTACTAGAAGATTATGTTCTAAAAGATAAAATCTAGGTGTGGTTTCTGTGACAGGAGATATTACACTCTATATTACACTTGCAAAATAAATATCACATTTGCCTAAACAAGTAAACAATACATAGAGGTTAGTGAAGATACACGTACCAAGCCCTCCAGCCACTATAACCTGGTTACCAATAAGGCCAAGTGCAAAGTCGCCTCGCTTGTTTGGCATTGGTTTCCCATCCTTCCACGTCCCTGTGGGTTGCAATATATTGTAAGTTAATTTATACATTAGTGATAGGAATTGAAATCATTTATTTTTACTTGTAGACCTGCCCTACTTTTTTCTCGCAATAAACAGTCATCAAATAGGATGAGATAGAAATTAGAGTAACAATAGATGGAAGTGATTTTCAGTTTAATAATATATTACAAACTATGTACCCCCATTGCATTAAATTTAGCTGTACCTTTTTCTATGTCGAACACTTCTGTAACATCTGAGAATCCATCGGTTGCTTTTTGGTTTAAACCGCCTACGCTGAAGATGTGTGTGTCAGTGGCAGCATAGGACGGGAATACACGCTTGGATGGAATGTTGGGAAGTGTTTGCCATTTGTTTGATTCAAAGTCAAACGCTTCAAATGCTGTGTTTGGAATTTTCCCTTGACGACCGCCTATGAAAATAGACGAGAACATTCATGATGCGAGAAGCGGATAATATTTGTATTCAATTCCTCTAAATTCCATAATATGAAAAAGTATGGCCATATGTAGTGTCAATCAGAAAATCATATGTTTTGTATTATGGATGAACTATTTCAAAGTCTGCAAACATTTGATATTCCATTGATTTTTTTTATACATTAGAAATATGAAGTTAACGCAAAACAAAGCAAAAAACACCTTACCTATTACATAGAGCTTCCCCCCGACAAAGAGGGAGGATGTTGCGTAGCGGGGTGTTGGCATCGGTGGGAGGCTCTGCCAGCGGTTGGACTCAATATCGTAGCTCATGAAGTGATCTTTTGGATTTGTGTCTATTGACATTCCACCAACTACAAGAACTTTTCCATCTATCAGAGAATACAAATAGTGGATATCGTGAGGATCCATAAAAACAGGGAGTAGTCGTATCAATTCATCATAGTATAAATGGATGTAGAACAGAATATGATTAGGAAATGTTGCACATTTGCATTTGACTTGACTTTATAGTTTTAAGGCCGCCCTTACATGTATAAGTTTGCACGCAAGCACTACTTTCTGTTGATGAGCTACAATGTAATGCTGGGATTTAGAATTTTCTTTTCACAAAAAGAAAATTGGAAAAAAATAATGATTACGTTCGCAAAAAAAATTGCTTGTGTTCACAAACCTTTTTCTATTCCTGACAACCCCAGTAACTTGTCTATCATGGGGTCTCCTATCGTCCACTTCTTTGTGTCGATGTCGTATATCTCTACGTTGTCTAGGGGGTCCTGGGTAACTGACACCCCGCCAAGAACCACAATCTTCTTCTCAACGGTAATCACACAGGGACCAGCGCGTTTTGTAGGCATCTAGACGTAAGAATTGTTAAAGAAATTAATTATATCGCTGTATATATCGCTGATTATATCAATTCAATCCAATATTTTAGTAGAAATCCCATAATCTAATGTCTATCATTCTATGAAGCCTATTTTCTTGCTTATAGGTAAGCTGTCTATAAGACTAAGTGAGCATGTTTATGCAAAATTATGTCCATCTGGACTTTCCCAGAGTGCCTACATGCCATCGATATATTTCAAGACACTCTGAGCGCCCCGCTTGGTGACCTCATTATATGGGTACTTACCTGTGCAAGTCGTTGCCACTGTTGTTTTTCTGGACTGTACATTTCAAAGCTGTCCAGTGGGGTTCCACGCTGGTCACAGCCACCCACTAGGTACAACTTGCCATTACTTTCCACTGGAGTAGCGAATACTCGCTTTGTTGGCATCGACTTGAGTGCGTCCCATTTAAAAGTGCCTTTGTTCGACGCCATGTTCCCTATATAAGAAAGGTGAATTCTAGCTTAAATCAGTTAAGGGCATCAGTAATCAAGTACCGGCAATGCAGGCCTACAGTCTCTAGATATGAAGATCTATTATGTTATAGCCAATTAAAGCTAGCGATTAGAGGAGTAGTGTTGCTGATGTGGCATCTTACACAGGCCATACCACTTCATTTTTACCGGGTACATCTATAACGTTGATGCCATATGCATCAGTATATCATTTTTTTTAAAGTGTTTTATTGGGTTAATTTATAACGTATAATTTATATGTTATAACATTGGATTCGGCGCATTGCCGTTCTGCCTCCAAGACCCCTTCTCTTTTGTGGGAGTCTCGAAGTAGATAGCGAATCACAGTCATGCCGGTCAAAAGATGGAAGACACATTACATAATATCAATAAGGATGTTTAGTACAGAATGTATACCATGTATCTATGGTATATATACCAGCCATATATACATGTGTTAAAGTGATGAGATGAGATGAGGGGATGATGTGTACAGTGTTGCCGAAATAACGCCGGCACGCCGGATTTTGCCGGGGTAGAATCTTAATGGTCGGCTTAGGGCCTTAGGACACAGGCCACAATGGCCTGCCATGATCTCAGCTTCCTAATGGTGAAAGAATTTTTCAAATCGGCCAATTAGAAGTGAAAGTGCCATATTTGTGAAATTAAATATTCTTTTCAATTTCTTTTCATTTTTTTGCATCGTATAAAACAAGTTATAATGAAGTTTATGAAGGTACCAATTCATATGGCCTGCGTGAGAAGGAAATGGCCTGCGTAAGATGACAAGACGCAGGCCACCTTGGCCTGAGTTGAGAAAAAGTTTTCGGCAACACTGTGTGTCAAGATCAGTTTCGTAATACAGGATGTGTATAACTTGTACAGTTCTAGCTTTTACATGAAACAATTCTTGTGATTCTTCTTTATCGCAATATTAAACTTGTTAAGGTCTTTACGTTAGGATTTTGAGAAATGCCCCCCCCCCAAAAAAAAAAACAAAAAAAAACGTGCATGCCTCTGTGGAATCATGCGTGGTCGCGAGTATGTAAGGGAGTGCTCATTTTTTAACAACAGGGGGGGGGGCGGTGGGGCGCGGAATTTTTTCACCCCGCCCCCCAAAGGGGGTTGCCATTTTTTACCCCCCCCCCCCCCCCCAAATCCACCACCCCCCCCCCCCTGTTGTTAAAAAATGAGCACTCCCTTAAAATGGACAATATTTCATTATGATCCCCCCCCCCCCAAGGCTTGGGCCAAGCATTGGTGCTTTTCCAGTTTTGCACCCCCCCCCCCCTTGTTAGTTGTTTCTTATTGCCATTACAGTAATGGTTACTGCATTAGGCCTACCGTAAACACCTGGAAACAGTGGAATGACCTTTGCCATTCGACATATGCGTTTGTCTGATACCGGTACTGTGATAGTCACTGAAGATAAGACCTAGTTATAATAGTAATAATACACGGTACCGTACCAGGCAGGAGGATAGCCTGGGAACAGGCTGCCATATCCATAGGCCTACCTATTATATAAATTAAAACTGCTTGTATCCCAAGTACACTACAGTCTACACGCCACAAAAGTATGCTGGGGGTCCAAACCTTCGGGCGGGCCACCCCCATGTTGACACTGGTGTGGGTCAGTATGAAGCAGACAGTCCCACTCCCAGTGCCAGTGAAAGGCACTGTTGACTCAATGATTGACTGTGACTGTAGACACTCAGACTCAAGTCAGTGCTGAGAAAGAGTGCATGAGCAAGCTATGAACTTATACATATATGCCTTCTGTTCTAGCCTTCTGATAATATAACTTTAGTAGATACTCTATCCGTCCACTTCTAACATTGGCTACACTTACTTTCAAAGTTACACAGTGTTTTCCTCGAGTTGCTGTCCGTGTTTGGATTGCGGGACGATCCACAAGCTATCACCTATTATCGCTCACAGGTCACGTGACCATCCGCTGACAGATTTTGGTAGATGGCGCCACTGCAGTTCGACACGATTTATCTATTTTATCAACACATAGAGAGATCCAATTATACTGTAAGCATATCATGATTATAATCTATATATCCAGGCGTCGTTTAAAGGTATGTTTGTGCAATAAAAATCCTACTTAATCGAGTATTTCACTGTTAGTTCAGACGGCTCCGCGAAGCGTTAAAATCAATTTCATTCTTCTAAAACTCACCAGGTGACAGCATTGATTTGTTAAAAGTTAAAAGTTAAAGGGTGATCCTCATGCTACCAATATAGATCTCTACATCATTCTCGTTACCGGTAGCCTACTGGTGGTAGGCCCTACCGGTCAAGGCAATACAGTTCCACGGCAGATTCGCGCCCTTATTAAATGTACCCAATGTATTTTGGTGACTGGAACTAGAAGTGGGCGTGGCAGTAGGCTATTCCTCGTTTCCAGAGCTGTCATGACATGAGCGCCCAAGTGGAGATACAGAAAAGCAGCAGGAGCTGAAGAAGACTTGTTGTGTCGACAACTGATTTATTGATGGCTGTTGGTAATTAGTTCACCTGATGTAGCAACGCTTATTTTTTTTACCTGATGATCAATCGGTCTGATGAAGCCAAGATATGAAAGTGATTGGAATGAAGTCTATACCCCCGGTGAAGATTAGCCTTAATTAGGTGACAGAGGTTAGACTTAATTTTAAGAGTCAGTCTTAGTCCTTATGTTCGACATCTGACATCTATCAAATATGTCTGGGATGTCATTAATGTAGAACGTAGACATCTATCCGCAGCCCCTCCAACTAATCAATACCCTATAGGCCTAATTTATGCTACATGTACCGGTAGGCCTTTAATAACATTATGGCCTAATAGGTCCCTCGTGATGCAATTTAGTTTATAATTCCTTACGGTTAGCGAATAATTAAAACCGTAAGTTTAACAACAATGTTTTTATTCTCGAAACCGGCATGGACGTCTTTAATGTCTTTGATTTATTGTCATAAAAGTATGTTACTATTTACCTCCTTTATTCTCCCGTTTTAATAATATCGAGCAAAAAATGTGTAAAATTAAGATTTATTTATTCTTTCTTACGTTGTTATACATACAGGTATATTTGTATCCAACAGAATAAATTCATGGGAAATGTCTTTTCGATATATTACAGGAAACATTCATCCACACATATACATACATACTAATCACTCACAATAACCAGTTGTCTGAGACGTGAAGATTGAACACAAGGACGTCTTGTAAGATATAGTACGGTACAACTCTATCGTAATAAGAATAAAGGAATCTTTTATAGTTTCAATAATGAAACGATCAGTACTGGTATCCAACATTCTGTACACGATGCTGTGGAGCTTGAATGAGACCAGAGCATGGATCTGTATTTACAACTATTAACACCATATACCTCGGTACTTCCCACAACGTTATACGTTATAGAACTCATTCATACCTTACAGGACATATCATCATCAGCTATACTCCTGAAACTGTTTCTTGTTTTGTTTTATGGACTCACAGAGCCTCATCTGCTAAGTCTAATCGCCGGAATTTGTCCAAGTTATAGAAACCACCTTTGACTATCCGCCCTCCAAAGAATCGGCCGTTTAAGTCGACGACCGCTGTTGAAATGAAAATAGAATTCAAGACATTAGTAATCATACCAGAAGAAGTTTTAAGCTTTTAAAGATGGAGCACAATGTGTTTTTTTGGATGCATACCTTAGATCTTTAGATCTCAGTCCAGATTCAGATTGCAATTTGTTACACACAATATTTACACAAATCATGAACTAAATTTAATCTTTCCGATTAGATTCCATTTACAGGACATAATAAAGGGTCACCTTTAAAACTTTGAAAATTAATGCAATAATAAACCATGTGAAAATTAGTCACACTAGTCCAGTGCTGAAAACCTGTATATTTACCTTTTATTGCCGACTCCATTCTTTCAAACTCAACAAATATCCTAACGGCCTCTTCATCTGACACAGGTCCACCCTGAAAATAACGTGTTAGATAAGTGAATATTCATAATAGTAAAAAGAAATACAGCGGTCCAGAGTTTTAGCAGTCAAACAGACTATATGTATATATATTAATATTTGGGACGTGGTGTCCAAAACAACATAAAATAGTCATAATACTGTACGATAATGTAAGATCAATTTTAAGTAATGAACTGTAATTTGTTTCAGGCAGGCAATGTTAGTGATAACACAAGAACTAGACCAAGTACATGTATATGAAATAAAATGTGGTATACCGGAACATACATTCCCTATTCTGATTACATGGGTTCGGAGTACAATATTATAAGTAATAAGTAAAGGTGAACTTACCTTTGAATCTCTGATCTCAAATATGACACATTTGGTGACCTTGCCGTACTTCGTGCACTCCTCTGCGGTCTCCGGCTCCAGGTCATCGTCCACTTCTCCAGGACCCACCATATTCTGATTCAAGGTTGAATGTAATTCATAAGTAATTCGGGCTTGTAATCATATCGAGGTAGGCGGGAGGGGATGTACCATATATGCTTTGTATCAAACATGAGGGTGATAAGGGTTTGGTAATAATTACATGGGGTCGTCAATTACGAAGGAGCAAAATGAGATGCGACCACATAAGAATGTACACTCGAAATCACTGAAGTTGACGGGAGGGGGTCGTTACATGACCATAAGACGCAATACTAAACATGTACAAGGATCTAAAAATACTTCAGCTTTGGTATTCCCAGTAATTAAAGAGATGGACTTGAGTGTATGTATCATTATTTAGTAAGTACGCTGCAGATTCACAGCATATAGCCGGGCGGATTCTTTTGAGATTGGTCTTTATGTGGCAATACACGTATCGTACCTTATTAGTTACATTTTTAGTACACTGTCAGGCATAGCAGTTTCCTTACCCGTAATAAGATGACTTTTGATGGGTTCTTCAGTAGATTTGCATTTGTTTGGGCTATCTCTGGTGCTCTTGGAGGTTCCATCACTGAAACATATAGACGTGTCAATTTAATGTGGAGACTCGAGAATTTGTATAGTTAATAATAATGAGAGCTGCGTGGAGAGACTAGGACTCATTGTAGATTTTTTGATGTGAAACAAAATTGTGATAATAGTGAATGGTTATTTCTCTCTAAAGGTATCAAAGCATTAAGTAAACTTAAGGAGAATTCAGCAGGTACATACTTTTTGGTATATCCTTTTCGTGGATGATCTTCCCACCACGCTTGCTTGTCTTCTCCACTAGCAGTGCGGTGCTCATGCCTTGTTCCTTCCTACCCAAACCTTGGCCTTCCTTGTAGCCATATTTTGCCATAATTTTCGATGCCACAGAACCACTGAAATATTTAAGTAATCTCTAATAAATCTGATTAGGACATAGATACTACAAGTTGGGATAAAATCTTATGTACGGTAATATTATCTCTAGACCCGTGTCTCGATAATTCATATAACTATCAGTTTTAATTTTAGGCACATTTCATTATAATATTGGTCCAATTTAGTATATAGACATTACGTTGAATATACTATCAGTTTAAGTGCTTTTGATCAACCCCATTTAGAGGTCTGTTCAATATCCTCCAATGTAACTACAGCTGGTACCGGGTAGGTAGTAGACTAAGATTATGAAGAAAACGTATGAAAATTGTGCCCTTACACGTTGCCGAAGTTAGGGCCTAAACCTGGACCTCCATTTCCAAGGCCTTGTCGCGGTGGGGATCCTGTAATATAGAAGATTTATAGGAAATCTTGATAATATACAGCTTTATATATTTGAATGGAAATAGCCCACATTTTCACAATTTACTGAAATGTCATTTAATATTTTAAAATAAATTCACAAGCGCCAAAGGGTGAATATAATATTCAAATAGCATTTAATGATTAAAATAAGGAAAATAAGCAGTTTCATAACAACTGAAATACCATTAACAACGAGTTGTTGAGTTGCCTTACCTGGCGGTGCTGGGGGTGGAGGTGGTGGCGGTGGCTTCTCTACCACCACACTGTCCTGTTCCATCAGGGAGGTAGGTGGGGCAATAGCAGCACCTCCACCTGCTAAAATAGCATGTGGCACATATTACAATACTGATTCTATATACCAATGTATAATAAAACACTAAATTATTGATGACTTGGGACGTGATGCAATAAGAATCGCGCAATCTTTGAAAGTTGTCACATATTTATTATATCTTGTTTAAAGTCATATTTTCTTTCCTCCAAAAGATACCTATATTTTCATATATCATGTTTTTAGCCAAACATTTTTTCACAGCATTATCAACATTGTATTTCTGTCAGTGATTGGCTGAGGGTTATTATGATGTCACATACATGTTATTGTACTAGTATTTGGTTCATCAACAGATCCATGATGGAAAATAATGTAGCAATAATCGTGACAAGGTTCATACCTCTCCTCGGTGGTGACGATTCCTCTTCCTCGTCCGATGAAGCTTCTCTCCGTTTTTTGGCACGTTCAAACTCGCCTTCTTCTTCATCATCCACACTTTCATTGAAGCGACGGCGTTTTCTGGATACCAATATGTTTATAAGGTTCACACAAATGCATTTATTGGATAATGTATCATTTGAGCAAATCAACTAATGATATGTTTACAAGTAATTTCGTATAACCCGCAGGTGCCCAGGAGCGGGTAATATACAATTGCATGATTACAGGTGCGGGTGAGATGCGGGTTATACGTAGGAATTTACAGTATCTTTAAGATGTTTCTATTTACTACATCCTTCATTTGTACAATTATTATACACGGTGTATAATGTATTCCAAGGGTCCAAAATGTTAACAAAGAACATACTCTTTCTCAGGGTTTTTCCTTCTTTCCTCTTCTCTTTCTCTGGCACGTTGCTCTTTCCGTTTCTTGACAAAGTCCTCATAATCATTAGGTCGCAGTGGATTGTACTCGTCGGTCACCCCTGTCAGCGACATACTGATGCTAGGCGGCTCGCTACCAATGAACATTGGGGGTGCGGGGGCGTCTCCTCCCATCATTCGTTCCAACTATAATAGATACATGTACCAACAACTTCAGAACTGCAAAGCATCAACGGAACAAGGAGAACAGGACCGAATGATAACAACTGTTAAATTTATATACAACATGCTCTGATCCCCCTATAACATAAGCTCAACCCCCGGCTTTGCACTCGTTTTTTTGAATTATAACTTACTCATCGAACATATCGTAAGGCGGGGCCTGCTTTGTGAGCTTTATGTCAGCAGTGGTCGCCAACTTACCCTGCCAGTTGTTTGGTTAAAGTGTAGGGCTCCTCCTGCTGGAACTTCCTCTGTACTTTGTCGCTTTAGATCAATAACCGGTTGTAGTGTTGCACCCCCTCTTCTCTGTAGTGTCAACGATATAAGTCGGTTAGTATTAACGAGGTAAGTTGCATCCTATCTCTTAATTTCTTATACATAATATATATACTTTCAAATATCTACAGCTACTGCAATAGTGAAATTTTCAACTTCCAAGCGTATATACTTGCAAGAGGATTTA
This sequence comes from Harmothoe impar, assembly GCA_947462335.1. NCBI lineage: Eukaryota > Metazoa > Annelida > Polychaeta > Phyllodocida > Polynoidae > Harmothoe > Harmothoe impar. Next base: position 62,360,786 of record OX381704.1, read on the forward strand.
TAGCCTTCAATTCACTACGTAATATTATTATGTTAAATATTGATTACGGTAATATTTACCTTGGGTTGCATCAAACTAGCTTTGTTCTTTGCCTGCAGCACGCGTTGTGTCTGCAACATTTGGTGGATGGACCCCCAGCCGGCTAAATAAGTACAAAAGTAACTTGTTACAACTTATATCACTTCTGGCTGGACTAACAGAAAAAAAGGCTTTCGTACGTCTAAAAAAACAGTTGTTTGATATCGAGTACATGACAGTAGGAAATGTGTTATATAATCATAAGAATCTGCTCCCCTTAGGGAACGTTCAACAATTAGGTCACTGTTAGAGTGGTGGGTGGGCGTGGCCCGTGGGTCGTTTTGCTCTTTCTGTCGTTCTCCAAGAATCGGCTCTATAAATCGGCTTGGCGGGTTATGTTCCTTGTTCCTTAATGGCCGCATAGTGACATTGGTATTTTACGATATGTTGTCATGAATGATGCATATATGCAGCTATGGTGAGTAACCCCCCAGTGCTGTAATCAAGCATCATGCCGATCCTACATGGTTGATAGACTCCCAAAGGGTCGATGTGGTGTATGAATGCAGTCCTGGCGATCAAAAAGAGTCGCTAAAGCTGCATCATGACAACAAAAAACATAAGACAATAGCAACTTAAGCCGTATGCGGCTCACTAGGGGAACCCTGCCATTACAGTTTAATGCCTGGGTAGATCTGCTGTGGTAGATCTACTACATGTACTTGTATTAAACAAAGACTACTTACAAACATCAGCTGGCTTCTCATCCTTTGCTTTGTCATCGATGTCCAGTCCGTCATAAAGTGACATCATGATATGTTTTTTTTGTTACCTGGAGTATAATTAAAAGTAGGTACATTGACATTTGTGTTGGGGATAACGAGTATTGAAGCACGATTATGTGGTGTTATTGAATATAATTATCCTGAATAGAAACGGGGAGTGCTCGCTATAACTAGTACAAGATTCTCGGAAGCAATTAATTGTCTTGTTGCTAAGGGAGTCACAAAGGGTCTAACTATATAGGCAATATACGAGGAAAAGTCACATTTTTTTTCTATTTTCTCCTCAAATAATTGTGTTAGAGCAGAGACTATAGTGCATCTCATTTCTAAACAATATTTTGAATATTTTTCAGATTTTACAATGCATTTTGTTGTAGCTACCGGGTAGATCTCTTGTCATATGTGATAAGGATTTTAACACCTTTCCCCCATAGATTGCCTGTTGGATCTAACCCCTTTCCAGTGGCAGTGCCCTTATCAGGTGTGAGATCAGCCAGATAAGAGCTATACTAATGCATATGACTTAGGTGCTGCTCCCATGAGTGTGTGTGTGTGTGGGGGGGGGGGGGGGGTCGACTCTCTGACCAAGGCAGGGAAGGGGGGTGTCACATTTATTTTTCATTGAAAAGGCCTGAAAGGCCCCATAGCAGCATCTAGCCCTAGGGCTAGTCTCCAGTAATGGGGGTGGGGTCACAAAGAAAGCATACAAATTGTATTTTTGCAATTTTTGTGGGCTGTCCGGACGAAGTTCACGAACTCTGCAAAATTTATACCCAGTCCCACTCCCACTCCCACTCCCAGTCCCAGGCCAGGGCGGCCACTGCCAGGACAGGTGCCCGTTGATGTGTTTTCATGATCTTCCCCCTATTAACGAGTTGCTTTTCGGTCTAAGTTAAGTCTACAAGTACTAGCCACCAAACTGATCACAGGATATGAAGTATGGTTACAGAAAATTACGTTTAAAACACTTACAAGTGTCTACAATCTTTGTTGTGTTCAGCTTCTTGTGCTTCCCCTGGTACAGACAGACGGAAGTCGTGGCGGAAGTGCATACAGCGACGCCACCTATCGTCGGACGACGACACTCCCCAAAAGCAAAACAAACCGAGCCAGCTGCACAAAGGGGCGTAAGAAATCTACCAACGTGAGTTATAAACACTGATTATTTCCTACCTAGGTAACATCTTTCGCAGATCATGTCATTTTGTAGTTATTCAACATGTATAGCATCAGGAAAACAATGTTTTGTGACGATCAACTCCTGTTAAGTTGTTCAAATTGACCAAGTTAGAGTCAGTGGCACAGTCCAGGCTTAAAACTGGGACGATCATACGTCGTTGAGTCACGGTCCTGGATCATCACTGTGACACTGAATAAACGAGAGGACAGATTCTGGCTCTCTGCCAAAACCTTGATAGAGGCCAGCAAAATGTGTCACCAACCTCAGCAACACTGTCATCTACTCATGTTTTGCAGAAATGGATTGCTGCTACTAGTACTGGTCTATTGCCAGTATTGGCCATGATTACTGGTCAATTTTTAACAACACTGAACAGATACTCATGAGATAGAGCTGATCTAGAGAGAGACAGGGGAGGGGAGGGCAAAGAAATTCGTACTCAGAAATCGTTCCTCTCTCCCTCCTTCTAGTTCTACATCAGCCTTCCTGCCTTCCTGTCCCCTCCCTTCTCCTTCAACCCTCCTTCCCTGTATGTCACACACCCTATCCCCTCCCCGTACCCTTCCTGCTCCCCCTCCTTCCCCACTGTCTAATTATCTCCCTGCTCACTGCCTGCCTGTCCCCCTCTCTGCTTCCCTCGCTCCCGCAGTGTCACCTTCACCGTCCCCTCCTTGCTCCTCACCCCGCCTTCCCTGCCCCCTTCCCCCATAGCCTGCTCCCCTCCCTCCCTCCCTCCCTCCCTGCCTGTCTCCCTTCCTGCTCTCCTCCCACCCTGTCTGTCCCCTCCTCCCTCCCTCCCTCCCTGCTCTTCCTGCCTGCCTACCCCCCTCCCCGCTCTCCTCCCTTCCTGTCCCCCTCCCTGCTCTCCCTCCTTCCCTGCCCCTTCCCCCATAGCCTATTCTCCTGGCTTGTCACTTCCTGCCTGTCCCCCTCCCTTTCCTCCTCCCTCGATCCCGTGCCTGTCCCCTCCCTGCTCTCCTCCCTCCCTCCCTCCCTCCCTCCCTCCCTCCCTGTCTCCCTTCCTGCTCTCCTCCCACCCTGTCTGTCCCCTCCCTGTTCTCCTCCCTCCCTCCCTGCTCTTCTTGCCTGCCTACCCCCTCCTCCCCGCTCTCCTCCCTTCCTGTCCCCCTCCCTGCTCTCCCTCCTTCCCTGCCCCTTCCCCCATAGCCTGCCCCGCCCTCCCTGTCTGTCCCCTCCCTGTTCTCCTCCCTCCCTGCCTGTCCCCGTCCCTGCTTTCCTCCCTTCCTGCCTGCCCCCTGCCTACTCTCCTCCCTGCCTGCCCGTCCCCCTTACTGCTGTCCTCACTCCCTTCCTGCCCCCTTCCCTGCTCTCCTCCCTCCCCCCATGCCTGTCCCCTCCCTGCTCTCCCTGCCTGTCTCCCTACTCTCCTCCCTCCCATCCTGTCCCCCTGCCTGCTCTCCTCCCCCTGCCTGTCCCCTCCCTGCCCCCCCCCCCACTCCTTGCCTGTGCCCCTCCCTCCCTCCTTGCCTGTCCCCTGCCATGTTCTCTCCCCTGCCTGTCCCCCTCCCTGCTCTACTCCCTCCCTTGCTGTCCCCCTCACTGCTCTCCCTCCTCCCTGTGTGTCCCTCTCTCTGTTCTCCTTCATCCCTGCCTGACATCCTTCTCATTTTCTACCAATCTCTAGATACAACCATAGAATAAAACCATTGTCATTTTCAACTATGCTATGTCTACCATACCGTACTACTAGTCTAAATCTATGCCTATAGCAATACATTATTGAATAATATGATGGTTATTGGCATTGTAACACAGTGTACGGGCGATGTCATTGATCAATAACAGGAGCCTTTGTGGACCATCGCCATTTTCAGTGCGGTATCAGGTATGTATGTCAGAGACTGTAATACTACATAACAGTAATATCGGTAGGCCTACGGAATGATAGGGGTCGACTATGTATACAATTGTACTCGTAGACAGTGTTGCCGAAAACTTTTTTCAGACGCAGGGCAAATTTGTCCCTGGATCTTATGTAAGGCCATTTTTCCCTCATGCAGGCCACATGTACTTAAACATGTTAAGGGAAATATCATCTTAAATGGTGGCAAGCAAACTAATACTGTCTTCTCATTTTGGATTTCTCATAACTAGAAGTTATCAAATCGATTGCAAATAGTTTGAATATGAAAATATTGTAAGACTGGCTCTAACTTCACCGTCGGCGTCATTTCGGCAATGCTGTTGTGTTGAGGCAACATTAGATTAGGTGGTATCCAAAAAACGACAGTGGCTCATATAATATACATCTTGGCCCAGTGTGGGCCAAGTTGTCTTTACAAGCCATGCAAAGACAATGGATCGACACTAGACTGCGTTACGCCTATAGTCAGTGATTGTGTGCACTCGGTATTCCTCTACATGAGTAGGCCATACATGGCATTTTGGGTTGACATCTGAGAATACTTATGTACAAACTACAGTTAGGGTTCCTGGAATAGGGTCCGTTTACTACAGCGTGTTAACCCTTTCAGGGCTGCACAATGCTTTAATACAGAATGTCCATTGTCGTCATGATGCATGAATGCAGCCCTAGTGAGTTACTCGCCAAATGGGTCCGGGAGGATCGGCATGATGCATTAATGCAGTCCTGGCGAGTTACTCGCCAGGACGACAAAGGACAGAGGGCATAGAGAACAGTAAACGAATATGCGGCTCTTCAAGGATTAACAGCCTATCACCCTGATTATAGGATAGAACAATTAAAGACCCAAGTCCTCTACAATTTATAAACTTAGAAATAGGCTACAGGATGATAATAACTACATCACATAGATACTGATAGTTGGGCATGCATCTGATGCAATCATATCGAAATAGGTCAGGTGGTTATTCCAGAATCAGTAGTAGGGCAATAGGAAGGAACACGCTGAACTCACAATCACCTGACCAAAAGGTTCCACTAACGGGGACATACCACAAAGTAGGCTCCTTTGTATATATTCACTTCAAACAGTATCTACACATTTTAAACACACTTAATGTGGACATTTTTAGTTTTATTTTATATGGAAGAGTCTAAACCTTGTAGATGTTGGCACATCAGGTTTCTTATGCAATAGTGGCACAGAACAAGCAAACCAGATGTATGTGATCACTTTATTTGACAATATCAAGTGGGTCATACATGTAGTTCATTCTTTTGATGCAGCCATGATAGGGTGACCTGAGAGTACCCGTGTCCTGATACTGGATCAATCTTGTTACATCTCCAGTCGCGCTCAGTGCAAAAGGTGTGTGACAATTATAGATATAGTTAACTGTAATGGTTACAACCCATTTGCACTGAGGCAACGACTTTGTCAACGTGCCCTTCTAACCTTCTATAGGCACTTCACACCCGGAAACGCCCCTATGTGGGTAGATTCACCTAGGGTCGAGAACATTCCTCCAGACAGGCCTCTATATTTGTTCACAAAGGGATTCATGCATGACTATATAAATTAAAGCTCTCTCTCTCTCTCTAGTTGGCCTTTGTTGGTAAGAGTAACACTTTAATTATACTACCCCGTTTAAAGCCAAAGGTGCTCATCTGTTCCTACCTCGATGTAATTTAGGTATACAAAAGCATAACTATATATAATTAAGTAATTTATATACAACTGAGCCAGAAAATTAGTTAGGCATGCCATGTTAACTGATGTGAGTAACTAAATGAAGAAAAAACAAAAAACTATACACAAATAGAGGACTTAACCTGCTACAGTAATTATAGCTCTTCTTATGGTTACAGTTTACGCACCGACTCTCGCAATCTAGCACCTCTGTGTTCCAGGTTTCCCATGTTTTTCTATCTATTTTAATCTCGATATTCTCAGTTATTTTACATGTTTCAGAGGAAATGAGATTATAAATGGATGGATGTGATGGTGTTCCATTGCTTAATACATTCCCTTTCTGTAAACTAACTGAGATAATCGAGATTGAAGTAGACTTTACAAGGAGATAAAAGCACTGGAAACCGCTCATTATATTAATATGTTCCAGGACAGGCAGATTTTGAATGCGAAATGGCAACCTCTGGAGGGCATATTACCAGGAGTACATGTACCACATAATTATACCACATGCGTTTAATAGGAAGCTAGTCTGAACCTTACAGGATAAATATCATATAGAAAAAATTAATCCGAGGTGATTCTACCCTATACGCCCCTAGAGATTAACCAGAGATGACCCTTTTCTTTTGTTACAGAGCATGATGTTGACCTCACCACTGGTGGTGTACCCGGCGGCCGTCATGGCCACCACAATGGCCGCCTCCATGTTCGTCTGGTTCAGGAAACCTAGCGTCCTACTGCGTCTGCTCTTTAGGTGAGACTGGTTTGTTTATAAAGGATGTTTATGTAAAAAGAATAATTAAAAAAAGTACATATATATATACATGTATATGTATTCATGTATCTATGTATTGATAAATCAAAATAAAGTGTACACCCAAGACTTATTCGAAGCACGGAGGCATAAAAGAAACGTTTACATAGAAACATGAGGATTTATGAAGTAGGCTCTACAATATGCTTATACACATCAATGGAGAAATACTGACCAGAATTCTTATGTAACATTACATATACATGTACATGTAGTAACAAATTGTTCTTTCCCACGTTGAAATCAGGAGATGTTGCACCCCCTCCTCCCTACCCAGAGGGTCCAGGGGGTATAACCAGTTGTATGCTTTTTTTTTGCTCTCCCAACCCGTTATCTCCACCCCTACATGTTAAAACAGGAAAGGGCTTTATAACTGCAAATACGTTTTATTTATAGTGAAAGTAACAAGTGTAGGTCCTGGGGTTCTCTATTAACTTGTCTTCAATATAGGGCATTTGGTTTATGTAATCGATATGGTTATGAGTATGACAGAATTCATAAGCACATAGGGAAACATGGCACACATGTACATGTATGCCATGGTGAAATTTGGTCTGTGCCTAAGGGTACAAGTGCGGTTTGTTTACATATGGGCTTATCAGCTATGACTGACTAGGTTACATAAGTATAATCACTCGTATCAGAAACCTCTCCATAGACAGGTGATCTATATCAACTCGGTTTAAAGTAGCATAATCACTGAGCTTATCCCACTCACAATTCTAGTACTGTTCTAGTCTACTATTTGGTTAAGTGCAAGTGGTGAGAATGTCCCTTTAAGCTGTCTGAATATTTACACATATGATCCAACCAGAACACTACACGATACATTGTGCTTCACACATTCAGAATTCTACAATAAATAATTCAGTATTAACATCAATACTCACGGTCTGTTTGAGAGTTAAAAGATGCATTTCAATACTTTGTGTGGTTTGAATATAATATCAGTACATCTTATTTAGCATGATAACAAACTGGTGCTCCCTAGAGATGGTAGACAGGAAAATAAATCATATTACTATTCCCTGTGTCTATTGAATGGCTTACAATGGTGATTATCGAACTGTAACAAAACTGTATGAACGCCCAGTGTACATGCACAGGTGTATACCCTGTGCTGTATGGACATAAAACACCACATATTATTCCGCTTGTCAGCACTGACTGGCTGTGGGAGTTGGGGCAGTGACTCCTTTTGATAGATGTTCTATGAAAATGTAATTACCATTTATCACATAGATGAAGACTGTCTAGTAAAAGGTATGTCTCATATTACCACTCAGTGACTGATAAAAATGCAGCCTGGTATAGAGGTTCTGTCAATGTATCTCTGGACAGGCTCAACGTATTATATTATATAGATGTTCACTAACTACGGTATATCGATTTCCCTCACTGCAATAAAACCGTATACAAACGATACACCTCTTCTGTCAGTAGCAGGCGATTCGTTATAAGAGTGTTATTATGAATATGCCAAATACAACGATAACGGCTGTTACCATGGATACCCAAAACAATGCAGTTGTGCTTGCATGAATAAGTTATAACACCTTATGAATAAATAAATGAGATATTATTTCATTGATTGACAGGATGGCCCTTTACAAGGCTGGTCTCAGGATACACTACATCATGGCTGGCAAATACCGTTTCTGTTACGCCGAGCGTGGGAAACCCCAGCCCGGCAAGTCCAGTATACTGCTCGTGCATGGCTTCTCGGCCAGTAAGGACATGTGGGTTACTATTGTGCAGGTAGGTTGATGTATACTAGATGTACCTTAAGTCAATTACCACATAGATTCAACACAGTGATGCACATTCACGATTTGAATTGATGGGTGCTCTCTGTTAACGGTTTAAGGGTAGCTTAGTGCTTTAATGTAGTATGCTCCTTTGTCTTTAAGATGCACCGATGCCGTGCTGGCGAGTTACTCGCCAGCACGGCATTGCCGCTATGTGGACAAATGGATATGAAGATTAAAGCATCATGCGGTTCCTAAAGGGTTAACTCGTTCTGTGATTGTGTGGCACCATTAAGGGACGTGACACTCTTGTAGTCTATTCATTATATGCACATGCCATTAGTTTATGAAGTACATCACATGCTTATTCAGTTAGAAACATTTAATAAAAGCTTAATGTGGTGAGTAATACTGCCGTATGTCCAGTGTAGTTGTACCCGGTAATTATTATGGAATATGTTTGAATATAATTATCTATGAGAGTACATTTTGCTGCGGCCTGCACATCATTTATTCATCGTTTAGTCCATCATAGTAAAATGAGAGTGGGCAGTCTCACCAAGTGGAATGGTTTATAGTGAGATATGTTTCTTCCGTTATCCCAGAGCATACTACTTGTATATTTTCAGACGTGTACATAATATTGCTGACTGTCCACGATGTCTTGAAGTAACACAGTAATTAACATAATATTTATCTCATTTGTCTGTTACCAGATATTACCCATACTACTAGGGCCATGGGAATGTATACAATAAGTTATACAAAGTTATTTGAAATACAACAACATTTGTTTAAACCTCTACCAGCGTTGCTGAGCGGAACATAAGTGACATTAAAAGTGACCTTGCAGTGCTGATGGATAACCTTAAATAACTTCTATTATGTAATATGGCTGGTGAAAATTAGACCTATACAGTGCTGTTACGGTGTGTTTGCATCTATTGTGCCTTAGATGGACTCAAGAGTCCCTAGTATTGAATAGCTCTTGTTACGTATTTCTACATAATTTGGCGTCTATATGAGGGTCAAGGATAGAGAATACAGTCCTTTATTCGTCAAGGTGTGTAGTCATTAGATATAGGGGCACATTTACCCCCATAGGTAGAAAAAACACACGAAAAATATACATAGTATATTGTTATATAATTACTTTTATAGCCACGGTGATATAGGATAAGCAAATCTTTTATGCCACACCAAATAACACTATGTTTGAAAATGTTCTAAAGTGAGTAATATCAGTGTCCAATAGTGAAATAGATTTAACTTTTACAAAGGGTCCGCAACATGTCAGTTGTGTGAAGCTTATCAATTGCGTAAATGACTTATTGAATTACAAGAGAGAGAGATAGTATTTGAAGGTGTACCTTTTGAACCTGGGTCCATTTATGCGAAATGAGTTTCCGTTGATATCTACATCCATACAATATGCCATAGCCCTGCGGACAGGGAGGGTGGGGGCATTGACAACGATTCAATCAGCAATATTCCCATCAGTTCCATAAAAGGATCCTCAAACAAATATCAGTGGGGTAAATGTCAGTGGAATAATTCAACATAACCCTCGTCTGTGTAATATAATAAAGTTACTGCTGTGTAGATTAATACTTAATTTTGCACGCGTATTATTATAACTTGTGTTCAAGTGATGACTAGTTGGATACTCTTTCTATTTTTATTTGTTTATCATTGAAGCATGTTGAACCCTACTGTTGCCATGTCGTTTACATCGTATCTCCCCTCCAGATAATTTATTTTGTACTTAAATACCCCGCCCCATTGTGTTGAAAATACAACTCCTTCGTTTTCTTGAATGATGTTACATGTTGTATCTTGAGCATCGTTTTTATATTCAAATGTTTTCCGATTGTTTAGATGCCTCTGTACATGTACATATGTATAACCATCAGCCTATGTGACGTGGATGGAACTTCTAATTCACTAGTAAATCTCTAAATATGATAGAAAAGATCGGTTCTGATCGTCATTGTTTTAGTCCTCCATTAGTATAAAAAAAGGGTTAATCCTTGATTGGTTTTATAGTGACCAGTTACATGGGGAGAGGTCAAATTGTATAAATCTATCTTTCAGAGACTACCCCAGGACTTACACGTTATAGTGGTGGACCTGCCTGGACACGGAGATACCTCAACACCCTCTGGTGATGACGACTTGTCACCTAATGCATTGGCCTCCTGTCTTCATGACGTAAGCTCTTTTAATGGTTATTTTTTAAATTTGAGAGAAACAGAGAGGGGGGAGGGACAGGAATGGAGTAGATAGATGGGGGGGGCAGTAATAAAGAGAGTGCAAGAGAGAGAAAGAAGAGTAGAGATAGAAACCAATAGGGAGCCAGATAGAGGAAGACAGGTAGACAGACAGATAGACAGACAGATAGACAGAGGGTATAGATTTCTTACAGCATGCAGCTGGCGTATAAAAGTACCTGTTCCGGGGACCCTGTCCTCGCTCTATTCCGACTTTTACCGGCAGTAAGATCTCCTCCTTTAACGAGCATCTTTGTTCTCCTTAGTTCCTGAACGCTATCGACATACCCAGACCGTTTCATCTCGTCGGTACTTCGCTTGGGGGCGCCATCGCACTGTTCTACAGCGCCACATATCCCGACGAGATAGCCAGATTGTCGGCCATTTGTCCAGCAAGTGAGTGCCATCATCTACAATCTGTATGCAATGCATTGTATTCTTTACTTACGCCAACATATTTTAATATGGTAATAAATATAATAAAATCATATATATATATATATATATATATATATATATATATATATATATATATATATATATATATATATATATATATATATACAAAATCAGATGTATTATTGGACTAATAACTGCAGTTTATTTTACTGCTCGATTGTCTGAGAGTGTTCTAACCTATCTAAAAAGGAATAGCCTCCCAACTGACTGTGGTGGCTTTCAATGCCCAAAACCTCAGTAGAATGCAACCTCAGTTTTAAATCACTATATAATCTGTTCTTGCAGTGAAGACACCTGAGACGACCGAGTTTCTGAAGGAGGTGGAGGCAGGTCACTGCAGACTCATCCCCAACACAACCGCCGAGATGAAATACATGATGGACTCGTGCATGTACAACAAACCCAAGATTAACAAACAGGTGTGTGTCTCTAACGATAATTCTGGTGGCTCCATATGCGCGGCCATGATAGTTCTGTCCTCGGAATGTCATAAGAGATTTAGCTTGGTACCAGACTCCCACACAGCAAGATATGCCAGGAACAAGCAACGTTCCAAGAGCAGAACTAAGATCTCACAATAACTGCTATGCCAGCCAGCTTGCACGTGCTTCATCGTTATAGAGAGACATATCATTGGATTCTACATTTGTTACACAGAGTAAAATATCGCAGAAAAAAATACCTAGGTTATCTAAATACAGATGTAGCATAATGAACCAAGGAAGACCTATTTTCTTTCTTTATCTACCTATTATGTATTGATACCAACTTTCACATCTTATTCTGTCTTTTCCAGATTGTAACAGGGATCCTCCAAATACGGAAACCTAAGAATGCTTTCTTCACACGTCGTAAGTATGATATCCTAAATGTCAACTTGTATGTGTAATTGGATCCATATCAAAGATATCACTCATCATATTGATCTGAGCAAGGGTTATAAATAAAACGTAGAATAAAGGTATCATAGAAATTGTGGCTTATTGCCACGTTATTCAAGTTATGAGCAGGATGCCAGGCCACATTTAGACCTTTTGTAGTTTCACCGTTATTACATGTCTGTCTCTTGTTGGTTCCAGTGTTTGACGCCATTTCGGACAACGCCAACCATGAGATGCTCATGCAGCTTACCTCTTCAATAACCATGCCCACACAGATCATCTGGGGCAGACAAGACGAGGTGAGTCAACAACTAAACAGTGTTTAATAGGTATAGCATTGAGAAAATAATAATCCTGCCGATAATATCCTCTAGGACATGTAGTATATGGTGGAAATACTCGGAGGAAGGAAGCTATTTAATGTAATTTATTGTAAATGTACGCAAATATGTAACTGAAGTCTAGTAAGGCCAGCTCAGCAGCTAATCGCAAAAATACCCATTCCACTGATTATATCCAATAATAAAGGGAACAGACAGCTAGTATTCGTTATTATATTATTGCTGTGAGACTATAATACGATATTAAACCGTTAAAGGCTACTTAGTGCAATTACCGTATTCGACGTAATAAGCGCCCTCCCCCTAATAAGCGCCCCCCCCTTATTTTGAGGCATTTTTAGACTAGAACAAAGGCTCAAATTTCACGATTTTGGAGACAATTAAACTCTTAAGTTCTTAAACAACCATAAAAATAATTTTATAAGCGCCCAGGGTGCTTATTACGTCGAATACGGTATGCAGCCCTGGGAGTCTACTAGGAGATCAAAACAGTATGCGGCTCTTAAATGGTTAATATACCAACCAACTCTGCCCACAGCTGATCCATGTTTCTGGTGCTGAGCTGCTCAAGGAGCACCTCCCCAACCTGGAGAGGGTGGACATCCTGGAGGACTGCGGCCACTCGTGTAACATGGACCGACCCAACAGTGTCGTCAAGAACCTCCTGGAATTTCGCGGAGAGCTGCCTGATGAGTTCAAGAAGAAAGAGTAACTCGCCGTTCAACTCACGAATTCGATTTACGGTTGTCGAAATAAACAGAAAATGTTTTTGGGTGCCTACAACGGAGTTACATGACAATAGTCGACTGGTGGCGCAAGTAACGAGTAAATAACGTTGTTCTCAAATTGGTGCCTTGGAAAATATTTCTCAGTTTTTTGTCAAGGCACCAATTTGCGGAGAACATCCCGACAAGCAATTAATATTTGCCTGGCTATTATTTAGCATGGACTTTCTAAGAAAAAAGAAATGCATTACCCTTGCAGTGTTGAGTTATATTAAATGCTTGTATCAAGGTATTTGTAATCTGTTCATTTTACGCACATTCAAGTGGGTACATTCCTTGATAATTAGGTCGAAAATAACTGTGTTTTTGTTGCTGTCGCTTTCAGGCTGCTTCATGAAAAATAGAAAAAAAAAAGTCTTGTGTAAAACATGCGCTGTCCTCTGACATCGTCACCTTTGTTAGAGCTGCGTCAATTCTAGATAGTAAAACACGAGCAATCGCAGTTGATATCCTACAAGTTTGCATTTCATTCCGTGTATTCCTCACCATTCCTAGTATGTTTTGACTAACAGGTCATTCCATTTCCATGAATTCCTCAATTCATAGGACAAATGAAAATACATCTTCTGCAAAAACAAATGACAATGCCACTTGATATAGCACATATATAGCTGCTTTGGTATTTAGTAGGTAGGTACTGTTATGATACTAGAACTCTGCATATCAATTCTCCTTCCTTTAAAGGGAAACACATTTATAAGAACAACTTCGGTGAAGGAAGACTAGATCTGTGATTAAGTGTCATTTCCCACATCCTGTTATCCACATGCTCAATACCACGTGGGTTAAAATGATGTCGGTTCATTATTGTGAACAGTGACAGATTATACTTCATTTAATGTTGCAGTCCTTCATAAAATGGCTCCTCCGGTGTCACAATTGTAGAGAGACGTTACGTTACACAATGTTATTGCAGTGAAAAAGAGACATCATGCAAATCTAGGTAGCTGTTAAATAACACATTGTGATAACACTGTGCATAGCTTTAAATTCTGTTTAGATGTCACACTCTTCTAAGCACTGCTGGTCGGTTTTTAAAGTTTGTACCCTGAGAGAGAAAGTGATATTAGTTAAAGATTATCAAGCATTTGTAAATAGATATAGGCGTGATATTTGTACCACCTATCATGGGATAAGGATATGCTGTGACATTTTATGAGGAACGAGGTTTGCACACACCTTGAGAGTCATTCCCTATTGTTCATAATTGTTGGTCCCCTTAATGTAAAAGTAAGGTGTTTGATTAGATTTTTTTCATTCCATAGTATAATCCATCTGTTTTTTTTCGTTCAATGAGTTAAGTAAGACGCTAAATAGTTATACAAAAAGGGCACATAGGGTATGTAACAAATATATGCTCATTAGGGTACATACCTATATTTGAAAATTACAACTGTATTGTCATTACTCATAGGTAAAATGAGAAAACCAAGTTTGTTCACGTGCAAAGATAGTTATCTATCATATAGGTGGCAGCAGTGTTACTCCACATTGGCCAATACTCACACACCATAGACATTCACCAGTATACATATGGTCTTCATACCTGCCATTAAGTGTATAGTTCACATTACATATGGTGCATTCCCCTTGCTACAAGTACACAAATATACTGTTTAACATTCTTCTCAGCGTTCCTCAAGTCTAGCTTATCTTCCTTTCCTGTTGATTATATTTAATCGCTCTTTTGCAGATTCATGTATGTTTTTAATGTTTTATTATTTTTAAAAGACTTATTTTCGGTGAAGCTTATTACATATATTTACATACTGCTTGGTACTTAATTAAAGTGCATGGTACGCTTCGTCCTACGTATATTATATATCGCAAAAAGAAGAGTTCAGTCCCAAGTGTGCGTGGTGTTCTCACAAATATTGTTATTCAGGCACAATACAATGCAAAGTGTAGAAGTAGATAATGATAGTTAACCATATTACCTCAATGCACTATCATGATTATATTTGTAGTACCATTGTTAATATGATATTATGTAGGTCAGCTCTGTAGAAAGTTGAAGCATGTACATTGAAACATTGTACTGATTACTTATATTGTGAGACGAAGATGCACTCTCCAAGCATATATCCGAATGTTTAACACCTATCCTTTCGAAAAGAGTACCATTTTGTTGCTGTAATGGAGAGTTGATATAAGGGTGATATATTAGTAAGTATGTGTTATACCACGACTGCTGATATGCCCAATGGTATTATGGACTTCTTAACCCATATATAAAATACCCTGTACAAGAAAAAATGATAAAAATGTACACACTGATGGTCGGGTAACTTACTCATGTTATATCACTCACTTAAGTGTGAAGGTGTATCCTCTCTAGTATAGTACTTTTATTCAAGAAAAGTTTATCATGAATTAGGTATGCGTTAAGCAAGTTAAAGAGTTGTACAACTTTTAGAGTTCGATAAGAAAGCTCATTGACGTTCAATCGCGATGGCTAGTGACTGAATAATAGAACCATCAGGTTAATTTTGTGATGAAAATACCTTAAACCAATTTGCATTTCTCTTGCTGACCGATTTGCAATTGGAACGCTATAAGTTTCCTAGTTAGGTACTTCATAGGCCAGAGATAGATGTAATGATTATAGGCGTGTTCTTACAACAAATTCCATAAAGATAGTGGAGGAGTGTATTGTATTATTACGCACGTTCTGTGTCCAGGAGGGAAGGGAAATGTATGTAGAAAAAAACATAGTATGTTATGTAGCTTCTTTACACACCACAAGGAGTGGGCATATTGGGGCAAAGGCCACATCATAATCACAACTAGATAACTTGTTATTATAGTTTACAGGCTTCAATGTAGGCCTAATGTGTAGCATGGATTGCCTTAACCATTAATAGTGGCTGTAGGAGTTGGAGGGCTTCATAAACACTCACCTTACCTGATTAGAAATCACTGTTGACTGAGTGGTTGCCCATGGCAGGTATTCCGAGAAAATGTAAAAGTCCAATGATAATTCCAAGTGATTATCTGTGACGCTGATAAGAAACTAGACAACCAGGAGTTACAAATAAGTGCTCAAGACAGCAATGTCATAGGCTGAGACATTCCTGATTATAAAAGTAGAGGTACATAAAAGGATATAAGAGTTTACACATGTATTTGTTACTAGTCGAAATTAAGTATCGTGATAGCTTTGCATTAAGTGTAAACGCACAAATCACACATTATTTTTGATACATGCTAAGGATAACATTGGGACAACTCAGACACCTTTGATATCATTCCTTTCTTTCAATTTTGGTAATATAAAGATAAATAGATTACAACATATGCATATAATATGAATTTCTTAGTTTATAAGCAAAATCGGGGGAACCCCTACCATTTGTTGATCAGGGAGTAATGTCTATTTGCCTGATACTTGCTGTACAGATCAAGGATTATTAAACTACTGTTATAGAGATGCTATCCTATAGTGATGACGTGACTAATTCTTAGCACAAATACATAATGTTGACTGACTGTGACACCTTACACGCCACTTGAGAAGGCCACGATATTCTCCAAGAAGACTTGCTTGATATTGCACTTAGTATCAGCAGTGTCATTATAGACTATAGTATTTTTGCCGATTGCTTGCACTGATATTACTTCACATTTACATGTATACACACCGTGCCTTAATTATTGATGTAATTTGCTGGCGCTGATTGCAGTGTAATCCAATAAAGATATTATAGAGAATATACTTAAACTTTCGTCACTTTGTATCTTTTATTTGTTTAAAAGCCGTTGGGAATGACATGTTTTAAAAGAAACTACATTGTGCCATTTCACAATGCTATAGTATATAGAGTAAAGTACCCTCAAAGTACTGTAAAAGGGTGAATTTATGTAACTCTCAAATGAAATATACGCACGTTTTCTTACATAAAAGACACCTGTTGTAAGGAGTTAAAAAAGCCTTTAGGCTGGTTGAAATGCTACCCACTAGCACACCAGGTAAGCTCTATAGCATTTCTGAAAATGTTAAATGCTAAGAGAGGTACTTTAATTGGCAATTCGATGGTAACCAAGAACTCATTAACATACCACTGGAAGCAGAATATATAGTTACCTTAATTATATATATATATGTGACATGGACTGGGAAAAGGGACCTTAGTGTACCCTGCACTAAGGTCCCTTTTGGCAGATCGTGCCACACACACACATATATATATATATATATAAATCCACGAAAACACCTAAACCTACACCGACTTGCAATATCTGTTCATGTCAGGTTAACTAAAGTCGTAATTCCATTACACCTGCCACCCAAAGCTACCCAGGTGGGTTCCTTCAGGAGTCACTGACCTCGGTACCTGAGTCTGTAAGGGCCCATGTTTTAAGGAGGATCCGGTTTGTGGATCCCTTACTCCTTACAAGCTCCCCCATGGCTGAGAATGTGTCGTTTTTTCAATGTGTTGGTATCTGACTTGGTTAAGTTAACCCTTTAAGGGCCACACAGTTAGTTAATGCATTGTGCCCTTTTTTCGTAATCACATGCATGAATGCATCATGCTGAGCATTCGGGAGGTGTATCAACCCCCATATATTCAATTTTCAATTCAAATCTTTATTTCAGACTCAATCGTTGAACAAAAGGTCCATAGGCTATAAAACACACATACATATAGCTCAATACGTTTGGCATGATTGATAAACGCAGGTGTTTTTTTTTGCATCATGGCGATAAAGGATTATACATGTAATGTATATAGAGCACTATGCGGCCTTTAACTGGTTAAGGGATCCATGTTTACGTGTAAGTTGGCGTAGGCATTAAGCCACATGTTACAGAGATAAAGCTGTCAGTTGTCCTCGAGAAGTAGGCAGCAGTTGTACGTGTGGCAAGAAGGAAGTGGCACGGGCCGTCTTATCTGATGGCACCCTAATGTTATCTGTTATGCACAGTATGTACCGAGACGCACTTCCTGCCACTCTAAATGGCTACTCAATGCTATTTTAAATGGGGGGGGGGGGGGGGGAAACACTTCAATTTCCTTTATTTGACAAGGATCGAACTAATGATAATAACTACAGCCGATTTAATTTAATAGCACACACGTTCCCCCTATATACGCAGATTGGACATTAATTTCACATCTCATCTTTGTTGAAAGAGCAGCTCTCTTTAGTCAACCCTACTTCTCTGAACAAAGCGTGTCCTACCTAGAATAAGGCTGTAAAGGTAACGCTCCCACCGGAGGTAGGTGTTTGATCATGATGTCTGGCACAGATGTGCCTCTACATGGGTCCCCAGAATTTTGACCGTGTCGCCGTGTCGATTTTTAGCTACAGGGCCATGTCATCGTGTCGATTTTTAGGTATATAAGAACTTAGAGAAAAATCGCTGTGGGTCGATTTTTATCCTAATTTTCCTGTGTCCGTCGATTTTTAAAATGGCCTAAAAGGGCCGTGTCGCCGTGTCGGCCGTGTCGATTTTTACCCATGGAGAGGCACACAGATGCTTACCATTATACCTTGCAATGGAGCCCGGATCCAGGGTGCGGATGAAGGAGGTATTGTGGAAACTGGGACTTCTTATGGTATCCTGGATGTATATTTGGTTTCAAGAATCAGACCACCCACACCCCCTGGTGTAGACTGGAGCAACTAATGGGCCTCCTGGGAGGGGCCTGTCACCCATTCGTCATTGGAAACATAAATCTAACGGGATATATTCCAATATAGTGAAGTTCCAATCTGAAGGTGAGCCCACACGCTGGGTGGTGCTTATGTCCCATTAGAGATGCATCTCATTAGCATGAGATACCATCACCTCATACCAGTTTAACTACCGGTACTCTTAATTAAGCAGACCCTGGACTAGAGGTAACAATACGCCCTAAGCTACAGTTTGTGGTGGTCATTTATGACAGGAAAGCAATCATGGAGGAGATGTAGCTGACCAAAGAAATAGGGGGCTCACCCTGAGAGTATTATAGTTTGTGTATAGACCCCTGCGATTTAAGCTCTGTTTACACGCAAATCATAACAATGACCTCAATATCGAGAAAAGAAAGTAGACGTGCAATCAAATGTCAATTAAATTTAGTTAGTAAGATATTAATAGTATAGGCAATTTTGAATGTTTCCAAAAATGTTGAAGGTCATCTAAATTCCCATACAAGCACTCTACATACCATACAGCGGCGTCTTAAAGGAAAGCTTTCTTGATGTAACCTTTCAATATTCTTCCACTCAAACACATTGCAGATTACCCAGGCAAGTATATCTCTGGACATGGCATTTGGGAATGAGAGCATCTATTTGTATATATGCTAGAGTGATTAAAAAAAAGTAGACATACACTGCCAATTTGTGGGCATTTCATACGCATCCTCTGCCGCGTCCTGATGTGACATTACAGATGTTCAGGCTTGTTTGCTGACGCCACCAAACACTTCACAGGGGCTCAGATAGCATCAGGAGCCCTCCTCTAGGGACAGCTCATGTCAGACATTATGCCTGACAGTACCAGGTATACACTCCAGGGTGTGGAGACGGAGGGGAAAGACCGGGTGGAAAATGGGGATTACTCACTCATACTTGAGTTGGTAGAGTTATACTGTACAGGCCCTCATTGTGAACGTTTTAGATAAAGTGTGAATGTACTATTCAAATGAGAAGTGAGAGAGACAATTTTATGAGATATAACAAGGCCAGAAAAAAAACTGGCAATATGTTCAGAAAATAAAGACACTTCTGAGACACTTTAACTCTTGATCTGCAACTGGATTGACCAGCCAACTTTAGAATGGTTACGCCGACAGAGGCATATATTTGTCAAGAGAGGTGTGCACTGAGGTTTATGGGGTGTTGTGGCTGGTGAGTTTAGATCTATCCTGGGACAACACCTCACCTTTTTGTCCCGGCTCTGTTTGGGCCAAAAAAAGGTTTGTTTCAGGTCACCCGACCGAGCCTATATCACAACAGCGCCGACCCTACTTTTTTTTAAATGCAGTTTTGAATATTTTTACCCTTTTTTTGGTCAATTTTAGGGTCTTCGGAGAGGCTAGCTAGTTCCACATTAAAAAAAAGTTTAAAAAAGATCTGACCTACCGACCCTACATTTTCTTTCCATGTTACCTGAAACACACCCCTTTTTTGCCACATATGTGTATATTACCCGACAATGTTTATCTGAAGGACCTCCATAAAGCTCTAAAATCAGACCTTTACTTTGTGTTTGCTTATCGGCTAGGTGGTAATTATACATATATTCCTGAATGGAACTATCTATATACTGGAAGCCTTATTTGATGAGACCTTTAGGAGTATAGCGACGAGTTCTCACCTTGATTATAGGGGTGAAAGAGAATGACTTCAGTAGAATAGAATATGACGTTCTTTACATTGAACTGTGGGCTATCCTATCACGCACGAATGAACACAGTCGAGATGTGAAGATCCATACCATATTAGATAGGTCCTAATGAGAAGAAAAGTAATAAATTTAGGAAAAATAGTTTGAGGATTATATTTCACTATCCCTAATTTATATTTCTGTCAGATTTTTGCCCCCATTTTTAAAATGGCGCTTATGTCGTTTTCCATCCAAACTCTTCAAATAGAAAGAGTCAAGTATATGTAACATTCCCTATATATATGAGTGCCCTTTTCGCGTTCGGTTCGCAGTCTGCCTTTGTTTGCAGCGAAAGTCTCCTTATACAGGGTTCCCAGTAAACAAAAAAACGTTATACAACATTTTGTAACGTTATTTCACGTTATATAAGGCTCCTCACTATGGTATAACGTTATATACAATTTTAGAACGTTATTTTGACGTAAAATAACGGTTATTTTTGTTAGCTGGGTTCAATCTATAAATGCCACGATAATAAACTTTTTTTTTTAAAGTACCCACTTGTGGCCTGATTCTGTATTATCTATTGATGATCAAATACAGTGTAAAGACAGTCTGCATCAACAGGTAACGTCTTCTGGTGGCACAAGATGGCGGCTGACACAGGTCACCAGTTATAGCCCCATTTCTCTTTCGCAGAAGTGACACAGGAGGTTAGCACCTTGCCACAAATAAACGTCCATACAAGAGGAGGACCAATGACGTCACATATTGTCAACGATAGGGTACATAACTCTAAGGAAACTGTTTAACCGTAATTCCGATTTAAATGAGTTCGAATAATAGCTCTAAAAATACCAGAATAGGTCACAGGGCCTGTAAATTGAAACCTTTAGCTGCACCCACGCACAGGTGAATATTCAAATCTTATATTTAATTAGATGTGATTTATATTGAGTGCAACACTATAACTGCCTATACAATACACGAGGATATACCTGCAGCGAAAACTCGAATGATTTAGGAGGACGGTTCAGGAGGACGTAGGAAATTAATTGAAGATGAAGTCGATCAGATTACATCAGGTGATCAAAGACCAGAAGTGCAGGTGTGTGGTAAGGCAACACCTACAGGGCTTAACTACAAACAATCCTTGACCCGAATCGTCCTGCCTTCTCGACAAATACAAGACATGGATGCTTGCCACATTGCTGGTGTATACCTTAGTTATTAGGCTTACTAGCCATGACAGACAGTCCTTGGAGGACGTCAAGCCTTGGGTAGTTGGACTATACAGGCAATAAAACTAGATTTTATGGGTCCATCTCTCTTTGGAGATCTCTACAGGGTCAACAGGATGTGAATCTGTATTCCATGAACCGAAACCAAACTAGAAAACGGTCACAAAACAAACTTAGATGAACAGTAGTACGGTCCCTGAGTTTCCACAGGAAAGGGGAGAAAGGAGCCGAGCTAAAAAACACATGTGTACTGCTGTGTATAGATGATGGACTGCTTGTCTTTTTTATTATGCAATGTATGTATGCCACTTTACCATCCACTTAGATAAATTATCCACGGTTATGTAGCCAACCGATTATCCAATTTACCAAGCAAAGAAAGTCACCGTTGCCATAACACCAACGAGAGCACGAGATCCATATAATTATATGAACCCAAACAGGATAAGATGAAATAATGAACTGGAAGTAGTGAAAACATGCCAAATAATCCAGACTAAATTTGATATATCTGTCAACATTGTTCAATTATAATACTGATCATCTAAATATCGGAAATCACTTATTTCTCTATACATACTGTTCTGACACGCGCATACTATTTGTAACCAGTATTTGCAATCTATTGTCTAGCAAACTGCACTTACATTAGCACAGTGTCAGTATGAATAGGTCAGGGCTTGACCACAGTGTGACCAGCTGACCACATGAACAGCCAATGAGAACAGGGGTGGGAAATTTGATGCATAATTAAGTCCACATGGTGAATGTCAGCAGATTCTAGGGCACTTTTGTAGTCGTGGTCCCACGGGAAACAGCTACTTCGTTCAAACCTACATGCAATCTATTATCTAACAATTAAACAATACTGACACCGATACCGAGGTAGCCGGATGCCTTATGCGGGCATCCATTGCTTGAGCTGGTACTGGCGAGATAAGCACTGATAACAGCGGTCACATAGGTATCAGCTGTCACATATAATGCACCCTATTAATTCTGCAGTGAATACAGGGTGTTGTCTGATTGGATGCTAATGCATCCAGCTACAGGCCTATACAATTCTGCATTGCTGTGTCCTACAGTAGCCACTGCTAGGCGTCCATTAGTCAGTATAGTTCGCATACTTAGGGGACAGGAGGGTGTAGGCTAAGGGTGGGGGTAGACAGGCGCCAGTCACACAAGTGATGAGCACCGGGCTGGATCAACACACGCAATAACACATACAGCTGCAACCTGAGAGGAGTGATGCCACAGGAGGAAGAAGATCCCACAGCAAGTGCAACACCAACATAGAGGCCTATTCCTGCTGCATTTTGCCTACCTGGAATACTGACACCTTGCTTGCTCTTTTTATGCTTCACACATGTATTTCCGGGAACACATTGGGACTTGGTGACTCTCTGGAAAAAATATTTACCTTCATCTTGCTTTATGTTTATATACCTGAGGGTGGACGATATACAAACATCCTTAATCGCTGATGTTAATCATCTGTCTCCATAAAAATGGGACACTCTTGATAAACAGCCAGGTGCATCTTGATGTGACTGGTAGTGTCGACATGTTGGGTTTATTCCTGGAGACGAAATGTATTGGGAGGTAGTCCCCATGCAGTAGGTGGCAGATGCAAAGAATGAGACAGGTGAATGTCTGACTGATCAGCAGCTTACACATCCACACATGTGTAAAACTGCATACACCTTGTCTTGTCTCTAGACTAAATTGAGCTCACAAAAATATGGGGAGCAGTACCACACACAAGCCAACATCATTAGCTCCAGTGAATGGACAAAGTTGCTGAACAGTGTTTTTCCACTCACACCTATAGAGAAGTCATCAGGGCTGTTTCTCTTTTTTTTCCTTTAAGAAAAAAAGACATTACAGGAGAGCACTGCAATTGCTGTACTTGAATACATATAACACGCCTGATGACTGTCTAGTACAGGCATCCAGTAAATTGCACTTGGACAGTGTCCCATAGGTAGCGTACACCTTTTCTGCCGACAAAATAAAAGCAAAACAAAACAAAACACTACTAAACATAATTATCTTTTGTCACGTACATCATCAACATCCTCTGTATACCAGTGTATGCAGGATGAATTGGATGGAGTGTCTATATACTGACCCCCATACCTGACTCAGGGAACATCCCAGGCGAACATACACTCAGCCTCAAACACTACAGCCAAGGCTGCAGGTAACGCTCAAAAAGGCGCCCCACAATACTCTCCCCACCAGTGTATAGTGGCGCCGTGGCCGATGCTACAGGCTTAGTGGCTGGGCGGCTGCTAGCTGTCATCTTGGCATTTCCTCCTGTAGCAGGAAGGTGTGCCACACTGTGGAGACACCCTGGAGCAGGGAACTCTCACCCTGGAAGTGGCAGTATCACCAGGCAGGAGGAAGCCTATGCACGGTCTTGATATACAGTTAACTTTCATCGTGGTAGGTACGTCAGCATTAGTTTGTCATAGAGACAGTAGAACATATATTCATGTAGACCTTTTTCTAACACACGTCAAACTTTGGATATCCAGTATGAAAAAAATATAGATTACTCTTCTCGCCACAACAATTAAACTGTTTTGCAGCGTATATTGGGAAACTGTGTTTAGATTCTAAACACAATTGTGCAGCTTCATTGTCAGCACAATATATGTCCCTTGCCCTGATTAGGTTAATAATGTGTTCAGCTATATGCTCAGCTAATTAAATGCTTGCATTTTCAGGTGCTTAGGGCTTACTTTGTTTTTGACAATTGGGCTTTAATCCCCCTATGCTTAGATGCACAATACATGTTTGATATTTACATAGTTATGAATTCATAATAGATTTGATTCACATCTAGTTCCTGGAAGTAGGTCTCATGTAACTTTACTTTAACATAGAGACACCCATCAGCAAGTACAATATACCTGTTGAAATACACTGCTATATCCAATAATTTGCTACACGAGGTACGAGAGGTGTCTCTGTGTCCGTTTACCCCTTTAGTTCAGATTAACCCTCTAATCCTGAAGTATACGTGTATTATTTTGTTTTGTGAAATCATATAAAGTTGATTTACTGAGTTACATGTATATACTAAACACATACCCTTGAGAGTATTTCGGATAATTCTACTAAACCTACTGTTTACCCTTACGTTGATATGTTTCATGCACCCATGCATATATATATATATGTATATATCCTGCATGCACGACAATCCACATTGATATCTCTAAATTCTATTGGACCAGCTTGAAAAGTATATAAAAGGTGCAAGGCGGACTGTAGGTCACAATTTAAAGGCCATATATCGTGTTCGTTACTTCAACAAAGGATGGTATAGGTAGGGTGCCTTTCGCTATAGACCACTCTGGTTCTTCATACAAAACCCCAGTGAATAGGAGTGGTCAGATCTTGATACTATCTCCAGCTGACAGCCGAAGGGCAGTCACACCCATGTCAACACCATAGTCTTTCTTGTCAACAGACTGTCTGGAGATCTTTATACAAGGTAACAAAAACATTGAGACCTTTGACCACCAAAGCCTTTTAGGCAACGGTTGTGAAGCGACTGGAATAACTCAATCCCCTGGTCTGTAATTCTAGTAGGCCTAAATACTGGGCTCTAATCCAGGAACATTAACTCCAAAAGCAAGTAGCCGTTTTGTATAGAGACAGGGTATTAGTTAGTTCATGTACAAGGTATAAGAGGGAATGTCTATATTGATATTGTGAATATAACGTATCGTATAATGTGTTATTATCTACTACATGTTTGCATAGATTTAAAACACCGTCAACACACAATCATATTTCCTATATTTGTTTTTCCGTTTGTATGTTTGATAAAACGTCAATGAATACCCCATTGCCAACAGCACCATAATACCGTCCTATGTCCAGTTCCTGCACGATTTCTGTTATAGGCTTGTTCCTGTAGGTAGCTGGACCAGCCATAATAAATCTACTAATTTATAGATCAGTAGGCCAATGAACGGGAAGATCTCACCATGATAAGGGAAAGTGGGGTCAGCATTCCAAGCTATATCCCCTGATATACTGTTGTGATACCTAGTAGAAGCTCTCAAAACATTTAGGGATTGGGGCATACCTTGCATAGCCATAGTACCCGGAGGATTCACTCTCTGACAGGTATATGACCATAATGTGCCTGAATGTGAACACCCCAGATCCCCTCTGCCGCTGGCATCACATTGGGTTAGCGCATCTGTTGGGAGGTAGGCCACCCATAGGTTATATCAGGCTCCTGCCTTGTTTCTTTCTCTCCCCCCCCCCCGTCCCACCCTGGAGCATGTAGTAGGGAGGGGTCCATTAACAGCTTGCTGTCTTGTGGGAAAATGCCAACAAGGCACTGAGCCATGAGAATATGATGAACAAAAATAGTTGAAGATGGACTACCACTTAATATGAAATATAAACACAGTAACACGGAGAATATCTTTTTTTTAATAAGAGGGGGGAGGGGTATATAGAGAGGGGGGTAATTTATAGATGTACATGTATATGATTCATGGATAAACAGGGCGTGCTCATACACGTGTAATTATAAGAGAGACTGGTACCTGCCAATACAGTAATGTAACATATTGCCAGCCAAAGGTCAATGACACTGCAGGCATGTCTTGAAAACGCATTATCTAAAAGAAACATGGAGCCCGCTGCTTATCTGCTAGGCAAAGGTGTAGTTGTGTGTCTCTTCTCGTCAGTCTAATGGGATTGCTCTCAGCACCCAGTTTCTGGAGAGACGTCTGCAAAACCCATGCAACTCCAGCAGGCCTAGTTCTGTTACCTCTGAACAGAGAAAAAGATGATGATATGCCTGTGCTGTGCTGGATAGGAACATATAAAACCATCTCTGTAGAATTACACATCTGCAACCTTTCGACTTTACAATTTATATTTAGGGTCCATCCTTATATTCCGGAAGAGATTCCTGGATTAATTTTATATTCATTTCCACTTTATTGCGTCTAATAGTGGATTGTGCCGTCATCCCATTTAAGATAACATGCAACTATGTATACAACCTCTGCATTCTTTTTGCATATTACTAGAGGCACTACAACCCAAGAGAACCTCTATCACTATCAGGCATATACAAAGATAACAGCTCTTTAATGTAGCTATAAACCCTTATCTGGTGTACTATGGAGGTGATAAGCAAACACATAGTAAAGCATGCACCCCCTTGATGTCTATACCATGACACATTGGCTGCTTGGTTACCAGTACTTCATGGGGACCTATTGCGTGAGGTGCATGTAGAGTATAAGCACTCAGAATCATAGTCTGGTAACCGGAAATACGGGTCCTGGTCTGGGGTCACCCCCTGCCCCCCGACATGTAAGGGGTAATCATTTTACAACAACGGGGAGTGTGGGGTTGGTGATTTCGACCCCTCTGAGGGAGTGATCATTTTTAACAACAGGGAGAGTGGGTAGATTTAGGGGGCCTGAAAAAGAGTTTCACCTGTATTCAGAGAGAAAAAGAAAAACGCACGTTAAGTACTATAATTCAGAGGGCTATCGCGCGCCTGCGTATAATCCCCTCCCCTTCCCTTGTCAAAGAAATGATCACTCCCTAAACAGGGTGTGAAAAAAATGTACCGCATCCACACGAGATTTCACCACCATCAACCGCCCCCTGATGTTGAAAAATGATCTCTCCCTAACGTAGATCTGTGGAGCGTGTTGGGGGGTACATGCATAAGTGCAGGATCAGCTCTCTCCATAATTCGGGGAGAGTGGGGTGATGATGCAGCACCCTCCTTTGAAAAATAGATCACGCCACTTGAATTATAACAACCTATAAATTGCAGAATAAAAATATAGCGTATCATAGACTATCCGAATGTTTGTGGGCTTGTTTGTACGGCCGAGGGGTATTCAGTCTCCTTACATTTCCACGGGCAATAATTCTACCTATATATCTGCTGTCGATTTCCTTGAGGGGAGAAGAGGGAGGGTGGGGATGCTTCTATGCCACTGGCTGTGAGCCCGCTGTGATTGTGATTTCCACACCACAGGGTCCATGGAGGCTCCAGAAGGTAAACTGTCCGCCCTCAGCATTCCTCCAGGTGTTGGGGCGATAATGAAGGAATGCTGAAGTCTACCAATTGGGTTGGCTGCCCTTCCCAAGTGTTATTGTTTATGGAGCGAACCGTGAGAAAGATATAGACACTGAGTAGGGAATATATATTTCCCATTTATGTACAGTGCATATGTACTCTTGATCCCAAGTATACTAAATTTCAAACTCACTGTTAATTATGCATAAGCACCATGTACTGGTGTACATCGGCTTGATTGTGTTTCCTATTGTAGGATCAAACCCAGTGGGCACAGAACATTGAAGCATGCAACATTGAAAATTGGTTGTCAATGTTGATTAAATGTTAATTCAATGTTGATTTAAACGTTGAACTGAATTTTGCCCACTGGGAAGTGTGGACTCTTTTTCATCGGTCATAGAAAAAAGAAAACTCCTCCACTGAACCCCCATCCCTATTCCACCAAGCAACGTATCTTATCTGTAAGAACCACACAGTGTTTGAAGTAGGTAAATGAGAAGAGACTTCTTGGAAGTTTTCATTTCTCATGCCCCAAAAAAACTGAAGCCTGGCAACATTCCTTGAGTTACACACTACATCTTAGAATCCCATTAATAATAATGATACATCACAGTGAACCTCACACAGGGAAGCTTCAAAGAGTCAAGGCTGAGCAGAAGCTGAGATGGACCCTCAGGGCACAATAAGCTCAGAGCGACTCGCCCGACTCCCCATTAGCTCAATACAGACAGCATTGGCCTCTGGACATTTCCTCTCTCAGCTTTCCCATGGAGGCTGATCATGGGCCGCCTCGTGGATCCTAACATTCCCCTTCGGGTATGACCGGGGTAATCTCTACACGTTAATCCCAACGGCTCCAGTAACAGATAGCAGTAAACACCAGGGGCGAGGGGCGAGCTGCTCGGCACGCGCCCAGGGTTACAGGATGGGGCCAGGTTTGGCACTAGTTAACTATAAACATGCTCAAGGTCTAGAGGGTTCTCCCTTTGTTTTGAAAACCAATACTACATATATTGGGCTGCTCTGAAAAGCAATGTTTTGTTTTTGTGGTAGTCAAATGCTGTTGAGATATACATTGTATAGCTACAGCACTTACATAAGCGGTGTGGTAAGAAGCAGGGTATATCACCTAAAGCTACACGTCCATGGTATAGGACACGTGTCTATCTTGTTTGTGTAAGGCATAGGGTTGCAGGTTCTGTACATTACACTATCATACTAGCTTAAGGAGGCTGACAGCAGAGTACACATTGACATTTGTCAGGGGCTAAATGCATAGGCTGAACTGGGAACCTCAGGAATGTGAGCTATACACCAGTTCTCCAGGGCATGACTCCATCCCTAATACCTCATACCTCACACAGACATATACCTCTCCCTATCTGGGCAGAGCTTAATTCACCTCCCCTGGTGGTCAAATAAGAGCAAGTGCCGGGTGATAGCAACCGTCATATTTCAGGCCCTGTGGATGAGAGGGCGTCCATCAAAATGATGGACGGCCCTGCTGGATAATTTCCTATGTTTTATGTGTGGACAGCTGCTCTCCCAAGCTTAGCATCTAAACCGACCGGAAGTCATATTAGAATTGGCACTTGTGTTTTATGGTAGAGAGATGGGATTCACCAAGCGGGTGCCCGATAGTGTATCATAACACATTCAAAGGCAGTGTCCACATGGTCCTAATTGTGGCTCATTATACAATATCTCACATCTGGGTAGGATAGGTTACCAGATAAGAAGGATAGGTTACCAGGTAAGAATCCTTCTACCATCATTGGAATGTCCCTGATACATCTACATGGTTTGCTCAGACTATACTTTGTAATACTGTACAACGCCCAGAGTAAAAGGTAAAGTAAAGCTGCCTATTCCAGCTGAATACACACTCAGAAGAAAAACATGTTTTTGTTCTATCACATGAGAATACTTCTAGTGTTGACCTTGCGGGCATGGATAGTTAGTTCGTTGTAGCCCCAATAACAAGGTATATCCAGCGATTATGGGGGGGGGGGGGTATTCGATTTAATCATTACATCACTGCTGGAGCTATAGTAGTAACCTCTTCTGGATGGTTTAGGTTTTGGAATTTGAGAATAAGGACACACTTTAACTGTTTAGCTGAACCAGATGGTTTTTAAAAGAGTCATGTTTAGTCCCCCACCCTATACCTCCAGGTACATGTACTCATTACAAGCCCCTGGAGGGTTTTACTGACTCCAGGTTCCCTGTCCGTGTACCCTATCAACAGCTCCTTTGGATATCACAACACTGGCGCGGGATCTGTTAGCAAAACTAAAATGACAAAAAGAAATCCAAACAAAGTGTAGAAGCAGGCAGGTCTGTGAGTAAGTGCAGCGGTAGTTTATGAAGTGAGTATATATTAGAGCTGCTCCCGACATACATGGATCTCTAATTGAGTTTATCATCAAGGTGAATCACCTTTTCCTTACCATTTTCTCATCGTGATACACTGTCGTGCCGCAGACTCTCACTGAATTTATAGCATATCACTTTTCTTTGGCTTATCATCGGGCAGATGTATACTCAGATAGCTGCATGGTTAGGTCACAAATCTGCAGATGTACCTGTCATTGATTTAACTCTCGCTAATGTCTATTTTTTCGGTGGATAAGTCTTGCTTTTGCTACTGAATAGTTTAAACCACAAGGAAATGTTCAAGGAAAAGGAAAAAGACACCGAGTAACAAATCAAATTCAAGAAGTGATTATTACCCTAAACCAATGCAGACCTACAAAGCATCCTATCTCATATCCACTTAAGCTGTTCATACACTGAAAACCCAGAGCAAGGAGCCTAGTCATTATGACGACCTAGGTAGTCATAATGAATAATGGCAGATGGAGTGGAGAATGGTGTATGAATATAGTCTCTAATTAGTTCACTTCTTAATGAGAGACATCCTTTTCACATATTTGGTGTAGTCTTGATTGAACTAAGTAGCATTACTTGTTATAAATAAGTTGCCAATGGGTGAGAATGATGGCCCCAAAGGTATAGAGACCACTCTGCTCCCTGTCACCAGTGTATATCTCAAGACAGATATAGTTATGCAAAATGTTAAAACCAGGTGGCAATAGTGTGCCATAAGTAGCAAGTGAGGAATAGAATTATGTACCATAGGGTAGTCATTGGGACAACCTAGGACTTGAGAGTTGTCACTACCGATGACTTTAGGTCTTCAAATGAACAATACATAAATTAACAACCTTAAGGTAGTCATTCTGACAACCTAAATATTGTGACTACCTAAGGTCGTCATTATGACAACTTTGGTCTGAATGGCTCAGATGGGTAGTCACAATGACGACCTAAGGTGGTCACTTTGACTACCTAAAGTTGTCAGTTTTGGCATTGTCAAAATGACGACCCTGAGGTTTTCAGTGTAGGGACTAGTGTGCAGTCTATATAACTCATCCCCTTCTCTTACCACCTCAGATGCAGGGGGTGGAGGGAGAGGCTGACGTATGTGCACTCCGCCTAGCATGGCGCCTAGCTTATGATGAGGTAACAACGTCTTTCTTACTACCCAGCCTCTATTTATTTTTTGCCATCTCACATTTCGTGCCCAGGTCTTCTGCTCAAGGAGATGGCATGCGTCGCCCAGGGCTTCCTTGGGTATACTTGTATTATGTACAAGTTTTGTGGGAGATGATTCCCGACTCTTTGCATAAATATATACACTGCAAAAAGGTGTTTAGATCCTAAACACAATCCTAAACACATTCCTGCCCCGTATTTGTCCACACAATATATTCCTAAACATGTTTAGACCAATAATATGTTTAGCTCAGTGCTTAGAAATTTATGTGTTTAAATCAATGTGTTTAGGAGAATGAAGTGTTTAGAATTCAAGAATTTAGCATATTGTTGTGTTTATCTGTCAACAGTTTAAGGAAAAAGTGGTGTGTCTAGAGATGTAGATTATCATTATGTTTAGATGTTTATGTTTAAATGAATTACTTATTTAATTTCCACAGTGTCTTGAAAAGACTTTTTTTTTTAATCCTGCAATGTGTATTATTATCCTTTTGTATCCCGTGCAATCTAAGTTCATTAAATCAGATTTAAGCACTTTTAGATCCACAATAATGTCTGAGTGGTTGTAGAAACAATACAGTCAACCGCAGAGCTGCCATCTGGTATGTGTTTGATATACTATGATCTAAACACTACATGTTTACATCCTAAACACCAATTTTTCATACTGTTTAGATACTAAACATCTAAACATATTAAGTGTAACTGTTTAGGTGTTTAGAATAAAAGTGTTTAATTCCTAAACAGAAGGATTCAAAGACACAAACTTAGTAAAATGTTTAGACTTTAAACATGTTTAGACCTAAACATGTTTAAAACCTAAGCACATTTTTTGCAGTGTACCATTGTTGAGTATAATATATTGTGTATACTACTTTAGTTAGAGCCACAAGTAAATGGGAGTAGGCCAGCGAGCAGGTACATTATCCCAAAGCATGTAGGGCTTTCTGGTTAACATTACAAGAACGATGTGACTTGGTTAGAGTTGGGAAGAGAAGTTATAATCTCAAATACTTGGGTTAGCCTAATTATTGTTTGCCCAGGTGCTTCGACATTCAAAGACATTTTACAAGAAACTAGTACCATGCTGC
This sequence comes from Harmothoe impar, assembly GCA_947462335.1. Classification (NCBI taxonomy): domain Eukaryota; kingdom Metazoa; phylum Annelida; class Polychaeta; order Phyllodocida; family Polynoidae; genus Harmothoe; species Harmothoe impar. The sequence continues at coordinate 62,392,944 of OX381704.1, forward strand.
ACTCAATCGTCATAATTTTCACCAATTTTCATATCCATACGACACGTATGCTGAGCGATAAGTTAGTGTGAGGGAAATAAATGATTCTGTGATAAGAAAATATTCCTGAAATTTCTGTGCCAGCCATTTATCCGGGGCACTAACATAACGTTGGTGCCTATCAATATCATCTCTCCCACCTTCCTTTAGGACTAAGTCCTCCGGCCTCCAAATATACCCCTTATAGTATCAGCATTGCTATCGTCTGTATAGACACAGTTACGACCTGTAGACAGGGTGTCCTCCTCCCATACTCTTTACCCTACAGCTACTTCACACGATACTGTCTTTTCTCGCACCGTAAATTGCTGGTTCAGTCACTGTTGGCGGTCTAATCCATCTCTCCTCTTCTCGTTGAAAGCAATTTGCCTTCTTCTTTGAACCTAAATGGCTGGGCTGTCGACTCTATCGGACATGTTTTTTTTCTGTAGTTAACTCACGGGTCCAGTAATAAACCATACTGATGCAGACACAATATGTTGTTGTTTATATCCATTGGTTTAATCAACTCTACGTGGGATTTTGAGTGGTTTACACTAAGGAGATAGGATTATCATAGACGCACGCCGCTTATGATATAGTGGATGGATGACTGGTGGATACCAATGATGCCACAAGGTGCAAACTTAATGGTTCCCATCGCCAACCAGTTCTGACCTGAAGGCAGAATATGCAGGCGTGGGTGTAAATATGTATAGTATACCCCCACAGGGTTTGCTCCGATCCCTATACATCCAGCCTGAAATAGCTCTATCTCTGGTGACCCTTTGACCCCCAGAAATGCCTTCTCCTGTAGGGGTTCCGTCGAGCTGACCTGCAGCCATTTAGCTGACAGTGTGTAGCCCGGTACCAGCTGCTGGATGGCCATTGACCACTTACATCACTGTGTATGTATACAAGGCAGTATGCAGGACACAAGGCTGGGGTGGATCAAGACTCAACTACCCCCCCCCCCCCCCACCCCCACACACACTTTAAGAGCCCAGCGGTGGGGAGATGTGCAGAGTTGAGGGACATCCCAGTGGGCACTAAATCTGATGTGCAGGGGCACACAATTCAACATGATTCAACATTGAATCAACCTTGAATACACATTAAATCATCATTGGCAACCAGTCAATCAAAGTTGAATCAATAGTCTGTGCCCACTGGGATGTTGTGCTTTAATACTATGCTGGCAGACATGATCATACTTAATCAGACAAATAGCAATGAGAAGTAGAATACAGGAATTGGCAACTTTGATTTTTTTTGGGGGGTGGGTATACAGTACGTGGAGATGAGATGTTGCTCTTACTACCAGTCTTACTACTAACACTAGCACCTTGTTTATAAACGTGTAGCCTCATGACTGAAAGAGGCCTGACATCTCACATAGAGCACTTACTGTGCACTTGGACTTAACTCTCATGCCTTGAGTAAACCATACATCAAACTAAAGAAGAGCGTCGTACAATTCCCATAAGATCGAGTGGCCAGGTGGGTAATTGCTACTACTGAATCAATATGACAAGCATGGACGGCTGGAAAATGGAGCAGTATAGTAAACCCTATTCTACTCTAGCGTTGAGGAAGTATCCATCTTGTCTAAACACTTGCCACCCTAATAGATACCGCTTGACACTGACTGATATGTTCAGAATGAAGGTAATGATCACACTTTCCTCGAAGTTATCCATCCTAATGACAAAAATAACAACCTATTTCATTGGTAAAATGGGCAAATCTTGCTTCAATTAATCACAAGCATAGTTGTATCACCTTTTAACCTACGAATGCCTGTATGTATGAAATACTGACTCCTGTTTCTACATTGGCAGGGAGGCACTTGGCGTTAGAGGGTTAGGCTGTCGGGAGGGATGGTCCTCCTGTAGAACTGACAGGTAGTTGTCAAGATTATAGACTAGGAACCTTCATCTCTGACATGGTCTAGTCCCTACATGACAGTCTTTTCACACTCTCTATATCTCTAAGTCTATCCTTCAAGACGTAACCATGATACTGTTTCCTGAAGACTCATAGGACAGACTTTACCTCTCCCACATAGAGAGAACATTTGGGGCAAGGGGTGCAACCGAGGGCTATACATGTATAACCAATTCTCCTTGTCCGCTGGAGGTAGAAGAATCATGCAGCGTTCCAGGCCATGTCTTGTAATAATGAGCAGAAACCTATAGGGTAGATTCACCACTTTCGGACGCTCGTTGGCACTGCAAACATGACCCCTTTTCTATGAGCTGTAGCTCTGTTAGTATTCGACACAGACCTAGTCTGGGGGTATCTTTGGAAAGGGGGGTGTTCACATATTATGGCCAACTAATAATCTGCGTTATATGTGAGGCATTAAATGATATATTCCTCTTTAAAGTTAGGAAATTAGATGCCCCAATTTCACCTGATGTCGGACACCTTGGGTTTCTTTTTTTTTATAATAGTAATATTGATTGATTTGTCATAATAATAAATCAGGCATGACTTAACTCAACCAAGCTATGGATACTATTAAAGATAATAAACATATCGGCACAAGAAATATATGTTTAACCCCATTGAACCTGCTCCATATAGAAAATTTGTATATTCTTCCTTTATACTGACCTAAATTGCTATATTCTAACCAATGGCATCTGATACATTATTTTAAGTAATATGCACTCCACAAATTTCACTGAAAGAGTATAAGCAATGCTTCTTTTATATTTGGGACATAGGGAAAGATACAGTGCACAGTGTTGTCCGACTCCTGGAGTAATTATATCATATATTTGAAAGGTCTTCAAACATTATTTTCAGGCAATTACTATGTACTTCTTTGGTCTAATCTACTTTGAAACATATGTACCTTATTGTCTATGTCCATATATATTGCCTGGGTGTGGATAGAGCAACAGTATTCTGCATGAAACTACCCTGTCCTACATAAGGTACAATGTAATCAGCCAAACTCTACATCAGCTCCTCACCCTGAAACAGGCCTACTTCAGGGCATGTGTAGACACAGAGAAAGCTGGCTTGCATATCTATCCTTCACTTTATGAGTAAGAAGAACACTTCATGTTTGCCCTGGTACTCATATACAGGGCAAATAGTTTAGGTTACATTACAATTTTTAGTGTTAAAAGTGTCCGACTTAAGGTGTGTGTCCGTCTTTGGGTGAATCTACCCTACATGTATGTATAACAGTGGTTGGTGAGGGGATGAAGTGACCCCGTTGTCATGGAAGCATTCCAGTTAGCCACTGCTGCACGTTATTACATGTAGCACAAGGCCCCTGCACTTAACACCTATACAGGACGTCACCTGCTTCCTTAAAACACGCACAAGTGGAATTTCCCATGCACTTCCAATATGACATACAAGGTTGTTTTTTTCTCAAGGACACTCCATGGATTTTAAAATAAGGGATCTTTCGTTATCAAGCAAACTCAGTAGATTTTGAAATAAAGGATTTTTTTCCTCAAGTACCTTCGCTTTAAAAGAAGAAGAAAACAGTTTCTGTTTGTCTTCAAAAGAATAAAGTCACTCGCTGTTTTCTGAAGTGAGGGATAAGGCTGAGAACGCACTCCAGAACGCAGATGACGCCCCTCTTGATGCCGAGTGCGGGGTCCTGGGCTTCACAGAGACATACCCTGAATCATCAAGTTCCAGTTGTACGGAAAGCAATGGGGCTTTGCTCTCAAAATGCTACAGCCGTCAAAGATGATTAAAAGTATCAAACTGACATAGCTTTGAGGATGTTTTACGAAGAGATGAGATGAAAGCACTGAGCTATGGTTTCGATGGAACAGTTGAGAAACCATCACTCGGCCCCAGAATTCCGAGCAGCAGGGTGGAGCACATAGACCATGGCATGATAGAGTGGTGTGGTTTATCTGAGGAGGAGATAGGTGTCTGGTTATCTAAGGGTTAGCGCAAACCGACAGGCAGAATTAGTTTTGCCAATAACAACAAGGAGTCAGACATATGCCACGCAAGCTGCCCTACACTTCCCCGATTACCTTTTCACTGGTTTTATGGCCGTATTTATGACACTGCAGTATTAAAATGCCACATCGAGGTACATGGGCGCATAGGCACAGACACGACGAGAGATGGGCTGTATGGATCAGGACAAAATACGTTTATAGTTCAACCCCCTACTGACTGCAGCAGTTACCATGCAGTCCCGCCCCAACACCTTCCCCATGTGGCCTCATACAGACCATGTCGTTCAGGTAACCGTTAGGTATATTACCACATAACATGCATCCTACCGACGATACCATCTTTAAGGTATGTGTAGGCTGATTCATGAATGTTGAGTATGATTATGAGTTTAGAGTGTGAATTATTTTAAAATTGACAGGCGACACGGCCTCATGGGACATGATAGGCATTGCGATTTTAGTGTTGAATGTTGTTGTGTTTTAATTTAGTTGGGCCCCCTGTGTACTAGTATATGGGTATACGGGTTTGTTTTCCTGCAAAGACGGCACTTCATAGGCACCAAGGACCAATATGCCTTAGAGTATGGGTGGCATGGGGGTTCATGGGGGGTGGTTCATGCATCTGGACCATCAGCATTGGGTGAACCCAACCCCGGGACCCCACCCGGAGGTGGGCTGTGTAATGACCTGGGATTGGCTGGATAGCAGGACGGGTGGAGCCTCCGAGTGGCCACACTTACAATTATCTTACTCGTCCTTAAGTTGGCAGGAGGAACAGGGGGCAGAACTATATGGAGCAGTGCTGTAGTCAGGACCTGATGGGGATGTGTATACACGTACAGCTTTCCAACTTCTAGGTATTGTTGTTGTTAAATTTTATTGCTGGCAAAAAGTTCGTAGAATACAAAGGACGATTTTAATCTAATTGCCAAGAAGTAGTAAAAGATAATACTTCATAGAGAGGAAAGAGTTCATGTAATTATACTTATACTGTATTTATACATTTATAATTTTTCAAGTGTATATCTGCATTAATGCGCTCAAACATTGGTAAGTCCGTGAAATATTTACAGGTCTCTGTTATTTGTTTCTATAATGGAATACGTCATTGTAAATCATGAATGTCTGAGTATTGGCTTATAGACCAATTCAGTAGTGTTATCCAAGTAACCAATACGCGCGCCCTGTTTAGGCATGCAGGGGTGCATCGGGGAGTTTCTTCAAGGCATCCAGGAACTGATCACTGCTGTCCAGCTTTTGAGTTTTTACCTCAAGTGCATTCCAGAGGGGAAGACCACGGTATAGGGGGGACCTTTCATAGATGTCCTTTTTCGTTCTCATGATTTTCAGTTGGACCTTATCGTTGCCGCGCAGGAGTCTTGGTCGGTGAAGGATGTTCTCCTCCTCCTTGGACCTTTTGTGCAGTAGACACAGGAGTTGTCTGTTGCGAGTGGTCTCCACTGTGTTGACCCGCATAGTACTGTGCAGGTTCATGACATCTACACCCCGAGGATCCCGGATCCTATCACAGATCCTTAATCCGTTGTTCTGTAGGGTTTGTAGCTTACGGACGGCCCAGACAGGACCGCCTCCGTTCAAGAAGCTGCACTGATCAATGATGGATCTTACCATGTGGACGTATACCAGGACGGTGGAGGCTTTGTCAGAACTAGCTCGGATACGTCTTAACTGGTCAAGTCTGACCCGCACCAGATTGATGATCCTTTTCAGCTGTGGGGTCAGTAGGATATGGGTATCTATGACAGCACCCAGGTAGTTGAATTCTCCTACTACGTCAAGGGGTTCATTGTTCATTGAGAGGATACAGTCTGATAGGTCTGGGACGGCCCGTGTCGAGTAAGACCAGAGCACTTTGGTCTTGTTTGTGTTGACTGTCAACTTGTTTGCTGTACACCAGCCAGACAGGGCATCTAGGTTTTCCTGCATCAGCGTTCTGACGGTGTCCACATTTCGACTTGACACCAATACCGCGAGATCATCAGCGTAGAGGTATGCAGTGCCATGTTGTATCACATCACAGACGTCATTAACGTAGGCCACGAACAGCAGGGGTCCTAGTACTGACCCCTGTGGTACGCCTCTGTTGACCGTGGCCTTTGATGAGAGAGAGCTGTTGGCACGTGTTTGTTGTTGTCGGTCGGTTAGATAGTTCCTTATCCAACATATAAAGCTAGGGCCTAGTCCCAGGGCCTGTAGCTTCTGGAGGAGGAGCAGGTGGTCGACCGTGTCGAAAGCCTTCCTCATATCGAGGAAGACCACGGCCGACCTTTGATTTCTGTTACGGGCGGAGTAGACGTCCATTGCTAAAGCATTGATGGCGTCACTGGTAGAGCGTCCAGGGATGAAACCGCTTTGTTGTTCAGCTAGCTTATTCTGACCCAGTAGGTGACGTAGAAGTTGCTGATGTACAACTTTTTCCGTGAATTTATTACATACATCCAACAAGCATATGGGTCGCCAATTACTGACGTCACTGGATCTGCCTGACTTGGGTAGTGGTATGATGGTTCCGACTTTCCAAGCGTCCGGGACCTTTTGTGCCCTTAATGAACTGTTGACCATTTTAGCAGCAACGTCAGGGAAGTTAGTGAAACAGTCTTTAAGCACCCTAGTTTTGACATCTTGAATACTTGAGCTCTTGTCCTCCTTTAGCTTGGCCACAATTTTATTCACCACGCGCGGTTCTACGATTTGTAGTTCGCACAGGTCCGCTTCCCCAGCCTCCATTGGTACTGCAGGATGACCTGGCTGTCCACCCCCGAGCGATTGGTCTGGATGTGGGAGTGGTGGTGCAGGTGGCCACGGCTCTTGATGTAGCAGGGGCAGCTGTTGCAACGCCTGTCCAGCTACAGGCAGCGGTGCAGGTTGTTGTGGGCGTGGTTGACGTTGTGGCTGTGGTTGGGGCTGGTGGTCAACTGGAGGCACATCAAAGGCGCGGGCCAGTTGATCACCAATGGAACAGTAGTATTTGTTGATGTATTCAGCTGTTTCACTTTCAGGAATCTCACGCTCAGTGTCTGGGTCAATCAATCGAATCTGCTGTTGTGTGGTTTCACCTTTCCACAGTCTGCTAATAACGGCCCAGAACCGCTTGGGGTCGTGTTCAAAGCGGCGGAGATTGTCAATCACAGCTTTCCTTTTGTTGTTTGCCAGTTTAGATCCAATCAGGCGATTCAGTCTGTTAGCTTGGGCTAGGTGCAGATTGAACACGCCCCGACGGATCCTTTTGGACCGCTTCAGGCACCGCTTTCGCCTTTGTACAAGTTTGTTTACTTCCTGGGTGAATTCCGGTTTGTCTGGATTTTTTATCCTCATGGTTCGAATAGGGCAGGTGTGGTCAAGGTAAGCAGTCACTCCTTTCACCACCAGGTCATAAACCACAGTGGGGTCCCTTTGTAGAGCCACTGCATCCTGTATCCCACTAGCCCGCAGATGTGTCACAAGTCCAACTGTAGTGTAATTACGGTAGGACCTCCCAGTAATTGTCTTTACAGCCACCGCTGTCTTTGCTTGTTTCTTCACAGCGTAGATAGGCCAATGATCACTTATAGAGTCATTTAGTATGCCATGGCTGGCAACATGTTCACTGTTTGTGAATACGTGATCGAGTGTAGAACTTCCGTGGATCGGGTGGCGATAGGTAGGCCCTGTGTGCAATCTTCTTAGCCCACAGTCTCGTAGGAATTTAGACATGTGTCTAAATTTAGCTGTCCGTTGAGCCTGGTAGTTTACGTTAAAGTCCCCGAGGACCCACAACTCTCGGTTACCAATCAGGGGAAGTCTCAGCATATCAGTGAGTTGTTTGAAGGCAGATTTACAGTTACCCCTTGGTCTCTTATACGCGCTGATTATTATTCTCTGCCGTTGTCCGGGGTAGGTTGTCAGGACACCAACTGCTTCCAGGTCCTTGTTGGTCTTACACAGCTGGGGACAGAGTTGGGTGTAGACTGCATATTCATATTTCACATAGCACGCCACGCCTCCCCCTCTCCGTCTCCTGCTGTTCGGGCGATCTGCTCTAAAAATCGCCATGTTTGGAATGTTAACAGTTCCAGTGGGTATAGTGTCGTTGAGCCAGGTTTCGCAGACACATACATAATCAATGCCATGTGTCAGAGTATGTAGTCTTGTGACTTTCTTTTCCAGGCTTCTAGCGTTGACAGACACTAAGCGTAAGCCCTTACAGTTTCTGAGCATATCAAAACTAATACAAGCCATTTTGTATAATATATCCGTGGTGTTTAGTAACTGTTCATGTAATGGCCCAAGGGCCGAAAGGGTGCAATAACCTAAGTGTCGAGCGACAATCGGCACATTAGGAAAGATTGAGCTGTGGGTAATTCCCTTTGTCCAATCTATGTGTGGGACTGGAGTACCTGTATCAATAGGCACAAGTCCCAGTTGTGTGTAGTTGATTTGCCACAATGGCCGTGTTAGTGTCAACAAAGTACATAGTGTGAAGATGATCATTAATGTTTACAATCGGTGCTCCTTTATAGTGTCAGGCACTCTCTCTTTTTATGTATGATGCTTAGATGGTAGTCACAGTTAATACTTGTACAAGTAGAGTGGCACTCCTACTAGTGCAGGTGCTCTCAAGTTTTTTGGTAATGCGATCCTTATAGTTCTAAGGCACCGAGTGCTAGCCGTAGTCGGCTTATGACGTATATCCAATACTATAATGGCACTCCTATACACATTAGGTGCTCACTTTTTCAATTTTTGAATTTCTGGATATGACTTAAATAGTGTCTAGTTGTAGTTACAGTCACTGGAATACAAAACGTAGTCGATGTTGAGTGGTTGATTATCACAAGGTGACTCTCGGTTATCCACCTTTGTATCCAATTAAGTCAATTATGAGACTTGCTCCCTCATAGTCGACTAAGGCATGTACACAGTTCCAGTGCATCATTAGATGATCCCACCAAGAGGTAGCCAATAAAATAATTAGCCACCAGTAGTGTAGACCATTCTCGGTGTTCAGAGTGTTCCAACTTATACAAGGGACGATTTTTATTGAGTCCCATTATTAACTTAGTCTATTCGTTGCTAGTCAACCATACCTAGAGGGCCAGTTACGTGGTCGTAAATAGGGACTATAGTTGCGGGCACATAGTGCTCCAAGATTGCAGGTAGTAACTTTTGACATTGATCCGTTGAATCTCGGTATGATAAGCCTCTAACTCACTGTCAGTAACTTTAATAGCACTTCAGGGTTTTACAATGGTAACATGAGTAATACAATGTCAATCATGAGATATAATTGTCAGGTACAGTTCGATCTGTCCCTGCATATTCTTTGGACACGACATGTGGGGAGAACCAGTGGGTCTTGGTGGTCGAGTTGAGTGGTACAGGTAGATGTATGTAGCAGCATGTATGCAATAAAATAATTGCCTACACTTAGCCACACACAATCCGGTGTTATATGATTTATGACTATGAGTTGGTTTGCCAGCTATAATCTTTTGACAAGTAGTTAGATAAAATAATCAGACTACAGGAAGACATAACTGGCAGTGTGGACCCATTAAGTTTGGATATCTAGACGGATAAAATAATCCAGACAAGATCATCCAAGCTCAACTGAGGTACAGTGGATAGGTTGGATGATAAAATAATCATCCACCCATAAACACTCACCAATTAGCACTGTCCTTCCATAGACTAGCGCTGATCAAGCGTGCACACTTTTTCTTTGAATCCAGCGTAGGTAGGTACCCTTCAAGCAGGCCTTTATATTGGTAGCTATGTCCTTTGGCAGGGGTATACTTGTGGCAGACTCGGTCTAGGTATGGCGTGTGTACCCCAAATCTTGCATTCAGGTCCAACAGTGATTGGTTTACTTCGTGGACAAACTGTTCAGTCAGGTCCTGATGGGGATGACGGATGGTCGGTGGTTGGGCATCACCGGCAACTATGACTGCCTCAGGTGGGGAAGGTAGTGGGTAGTTATTGTCGACATTATTACCGTTTACAATGGGTTCAGTCAGTATGCACTGTAGGTCTGCTCCATATACGGTACAGCATATGATTTTCACTTTAGGATTGGTGGTAAAGGCGGACTCTACAAGGGCCTCAAACATTCCAGATACTAGTTGAGGGGTGTAGTCTTCCAGTATGTTCCGTAGACCCACGCTCCTTGTTGGCGAGGTCCGTATCTTTAATATTTCACTCAGGCCGGCACTCACTACCACAGCACTCGGCGGGTGCTGTGACTGTTCAGTATCAATCATAAAGTTTACCATGCCCGACACATCCTCAAGTCGACCTTCGTCCATGGCTATGACGTCCCTGACGCCCGGTATTAGGGGTGCAAGGTACTCATGCAGTCCCTCTACACGCCTATCTCCCACAACGTCAACAATGTACATATTTACAGGTGCGTATTTGTTGTAAACAAAGCTTCCAACAACATTCACTTAGTGTTTATCGTGCAAGCGATGGCACTTCCGCTTCCACTGCTGTAGCTGGGTCCGGCGGTCCGATCGGGACTCCTCCGCTATCTGGGTCACGCCGGATAACTAGGTCAGACGCAGCCGCCGCGTCTTGCTCTCCCAGCACAGTTCTAGTGGACGTTCCCGCTGCTGAGGTTGGCGCCGCCTCTAGCCGGAGTGCATCTCGCAGGTCCTGTAGGATGCTACCTAGCATGTTCTGGCCATCCCATGTCTCTTTTTGGTAGCAGATGTCGTTGTAGGTGGCATTGCCACCCCAGTAGGCATCCTTTTCAGCTAGGATTAGAGTCCCATCTGTTTCAAGGAGGGCAGCTCTCTCATTCTCGTTGTATCTAAATTTGACATCCTGCACATTACACATAGCACCATACTTCAGGTCCTTCCATTTTCGACCCCCCTCACACTCATTACCTGCAATTCGTGCCTTTAGTCCATCGTCGGCCCGGAGTACCTCATCAGCTGCATCCTGATTTTGTAGCTTCACGCATTTTACCCATTGATACATCTGTTCTGCACAATGGAACTTGGTACCATCTAGTTCCAGCTCGATGGGATATAGTGTGCTAAAGACACTCATCGCTCCACAGAAAGTTAACCCACTTACTGTCTCTTGCTGGTACAGGGGCATGATGCCTATTTTCCTGTCCTTCCTGGTTCTGATATCCACCAAAGTTGGGTCAGGTTTCTCCGGAGACGTAGGCATTTGTTGATTTTCTTTGGATACTAAAGGTGCACGTCGCACTGGGCGCTGGTTGTTTCTAGGGATCACTAAGGTGGGCGGTCTGTACCTGTCCGGTATCCTGAATGGCTGCTTGCCATCATAGAGTTGATTTTCAATCTCTATATCCGTCCCCCTGAGGGCTACATTCACTCCAGAGTTGCGGCAGAACTTGGCAATCTGGCGCAGTATGTATTTAATCCGTCTGGTCTCACCATCCTCATCAGCATTGATGTAGACTGCTTTGTGTTCAGAGTCATCTAGTGAGGCTTTCAACTGAAGACACCTGTCCCTCATCCAGGGGGCTCTGAAGCCGACAACAATGGGGGCAGTTGATCCAGGTTTGGGGTATCTGCGTGTTAGCCTCTCACAATAAATCACATCTTCTCTGTCAAAGTTAAGGCCCATAAAGTTAGTAATTTTGAGGACTTGCATGTATGTATCCTCACTTTCTTCTTGTTCAATCCCCTCCATCAGGACACAGTGTCTCCTTGGTGGCCTGCCATCTGGGCCCGGCGGTTCAGGTTCAGCTTGTCTGGTGTCCCATCTTCCAGACTGCTGACTTCCGTATCTGCCTCCGGCAGTGGGGGTAAGCACCTCCTGGGCAGCTTGAGTAGGGGAGCAGCTCTTTACGGCGTCTGACTTTAGCTTATCAATCTCCTGCTTATGGGCTAGCAGCATGGACTTGACACCCGCTACTTCCAGGTTTGTGTTGGCAAGTGATTGTTTTTGTGTTTCTTCCATGGTAACCATTTTTTTGGAGAGGTTCTTATGGGAGGCTGCCATCAATTTTTTGACCCCTCTCAGCTTGTAGTTGAAGGCTGAGCTTAGACCCCCGATTAGGTCTTGCATAAATTCCCTCGTAACTCCCTCATCCTTGGGTGCAGGTGGATGGGAAGCATAAATGGCTTCATGGGATCCATACTCATCTGTGAGGCTGTCGTCTTCACCAGAGATCCCGAGCTCATCATACAGCTCTGCTATGCTGTCGTCCATGATCGGGGTATCACAGCTGATCCTCTCTTTCACAATTTTCGGTGTTGAATGATAGGGTATCACCGCGATGCTCGTGTGTCCTAAGTCACTTTCACCTCGGGGTTTTTTCGTGTGCTTAATACCCGGCAGGTTTATATGGCAAAGGGGTGGTGACTGGCTGGCCCTTCTTTTTTTAACCAGATCAGACGATGCTTTGTATATCCTGTTTTCGGTATGTACAGTTTTTTTGGGCCTACCTGCCTTACTTTTTCCTTTAGATAGTGTCGTGTTCTCAAAGAGGAGCTCACTGGGATTGTGTGTGCTCCTGAGCCTTGATGAGGATCTCCTTTGAAGGCCCTGTGCGTGTTCCATTCCGTGTATGGTGCAGGTATAAACAATAACACCACCGTGTGGTCCTAATTGGGTCAAGCAGGTGAGGGAGTGCGCCTACAGGTGTATACAGCGGCTATACACAATGGCGGTTCCGTAGTGACTGCCCTGCGTTCTCCAGATATCTGGTCTCAGTGTCCTGATATTACCACCATTTAGGGCAGTTTGGTCACCAAGATGACCAGTGTTCCTTTATAGTTGGCGTGTGTGAAGATCATCCATGTGTAGATTCTGTGATCTGCAAAAAAAAGACGACTCAGAGGGAGCAAGCCCTAAGCCGTGTTCCCCAGTGGCGCCATCCTTAACATCTCCTTAGGTAAGCATTGCAATATACAGGTGCACTGTTGGAAGTGAATGTATAGCTCAGCAGTTGGATCTACAGTATAGCACAACAGTAGTGCTGTACATGGGGAGTAGACGTTATGTGCTGTTGGTTTCCAGTATCAAAAAGGGCGTATTTATGGGTTCATTGTTTATCATGTGGGTAAGTTACATGCTTATGAAGCGTAACGCTTATACATAAACGTGGTAGGTAAAGTCCGAGTAGGGCTCTGTAATGGAGAATTCATTATTTATGGCAGCAGTGGGGGCGAGCGTTTGTCAAATCAAATACCTCAAAAGAAGTTCCTTCCTCGGAATAGGGTTACAAAAAGTCCCCCCCCCTCTCCTTTGACTAGATTTTTTTAAAAGCCCCCCCCCCCAACATAGATTTTATTACCTTTCAATAAATACATGTATACACTTTTGAGATATTTGTAAGCTGTTTTAGTGTAAAGATCTCCCGATGCTCACTGGCGAGTGATAATAGTCAAGCCTCTATACTTCAGACACTCGATCACAGTTTTTCAACTGACATGCGCTTATAAATTTGGAGGCTCCTGTACTCCTGGTCCTTACATGAACCAGGCACTGTTTTTGAAGACTGGCTTGTAGCTTTAATGCAAATTTAATGCTAGGGATCATGTATAAATGTGCGTTCAAGTGGAAAGGGTGGCTGAAAAGTAGGTATTCAACAGCCACACAAGTGAGAAACTGTATAATATGCTGGTAGACCTACACTGTCAGAAGTTAGTGTAGCTGCACAGCTAAATCCACCGTAGATTTACAGTATAAAAGGAGGTATTTTTGGTTTCCAGTATCACAGACTGTTCCTGAACAGACTCACCTACTGTAAACACACATAGGCTTACTACAGTAGTCAGTACTGTTGCAGTCCACAATATAATCTACTGTTACCCAATCGCTGTAGTATAACAAGGCATTGATATGAACCAGGTATAAAACACCCCTGAATATGTTTCAACACCCTTTGACATAATGCATTACATTTGAGAAACTTCACTGGGATTAGAACCATCAACCTTCAGACCCACAGTCCAATGCTCTGCTATCTGAGCTAGCTGGACAGTTGTATGGTGCTATGATGAAAAGCCTGCTGATTCCTATGAATGAGGGAGCAGGTAAGAAAGAGATGCTAGGAACCTTTAGCAAACCTGACTTAGCTCATTAAACGTAGACTTTAGCAATGCTAGAAGCATAGACTACATCTGTGTATAATGAACCATGTCAACGTTTCTAAAGGTAGTTTTGAGATTGTTTGAGATAGATCTATGGGCTAACTTTATGATTATCAAAATCCATGTGGCTCTAATAAAGTAATGATGTTCATGCTACTGGGTTCCCCCTTCTCTGTCTCTATCTATCTATTTATATAGCTTATAAACATACAAGCTCTCTCTCTCTCCCCTTCTCCTCATGCCTCTCCCTAGCTCTCTTTCCCATTCTCCAACTCCCTGGTGTCATGTGAATCGAAAAGCTTATTCTGACCATGAGAATATACAGCCAGCCCCGCTAGCTCAGTTAGTAGAGCAATGAACCTTGGATCGGAAGGTAGGTAGTTCCATTCCCGTAGGTGCTAACTTCTTTTGTCTGATAGCTAGTCTAAAGTATTGGCATAAACTACTGTAGATACCTACAGTATATAATACCTTAACCCTTTAAAGGCCGCTGCTGCCTCTGGTCAGCATCTGAAATACCCCTGAAAAACCGCTGCTGCCACAGGGCAGCAACAGTGCTGTCCAGTGACAGCAATACCACCTGTTTACTGCTACCCTATGAAACAAATATTAAGTATTTTTGAACCGATCCAAAAATATTTCTACATAAATACCATGTCCTCTTGTCAGAAAAATGTAAATTCTGTAGCCAATGCAACTTATTTCCCTCTTTAGCCATCGAGCCAGGGATGACTTACTTACATATTAACATATTCTCATGGCATAGGGCCGGTGGTTAAGGTCCAAATTGCATTTTTCAAGGCCAGCAGGGAAAGGGTTAAACAGGAACAGTATGGGTTCTGTTGGGGATACAGTACCTACTGTAGTGTAGCTGTACAGTATAAACTACTGGAAACCAAAAGTACCTCCTTTTATACTGTACAGCTACAGCACTTACTCCTAACAGTGTACTCCGGGGAGCATTATCACTCATGAGAAAGCTTTGGGATCAATGCTGAATGTTTTTGCATACAAAACGGAGATCTGAAGTCTCAGGGTCTGACTAGTTACTTGTAGCAGCTTCCTGCAGTGGTAAAACTTCCAGGTTTGGCAGACACACCATTGTCACCCTGTGTCCATACCTGAGGTTTTGATGAATCCAAAGAGTGAGATTTAACCAGGGTGGCACAATATGTCGCAAGCGCAGCACTACAACCAATCTAGAAGATTGTGGGTATGCACCCACCCCGACACCAACTAGATATTTGGTAAAAACTGCAAACAATTTCCTGGGGTTTAAGCCATTTTGGACACCAAATTATGGTGGGATGATAAAATGGGCGGCCAGCTGGCAGCGATGGATGCTCTCTATCTTTGAATATTAAGTTCAAGTCAAATTTAAAATGACACAGATGGGGTACTGGCTGTACTTGCAGTCATTTTACTAGAAGATCATCTCACTTACGCCAGAAGATCACCTGGCTTCCTTATTTATAAAGTAAGCTTTCAAGCAACCCAGGTTACCGTCAAAAGTGATGCAGTGGCAATTTTGTTGGGGATTTGGAGGCTGTGGCTCCAAGGAAAATTTTCAAAAACTTTGAAAATATTGATAAAATCTGGTGGAATATAACACAGGCTGTTTCAGCGTACTAAATTCGCGACATTCTATGAACTACCCCTTAAAAAAGGGTAAAAAAGACCCCCCTAAGAATAGGGTAAATAAAAAAGCCCCTCCCCACCTTTAAATACCCCTAAAAGAATCCCCCCCCCCCATCTTTTGCTCATACCCCCAACCATGGAGTGTACAGTACTCTGTAGCTCCATGCCCCGACCATGAATAATGAACGCTCCCTAAGTGTTGTATAAACCAATCACTGTATGTAATATCGAATTACATGATTTACAGCAACGATCATTCATTAGTACACTGGGGTATATATGATTGCTTACATTTTGACTAGGCAATGTGTACACCTGCCTTAGATTGGAACCAACTGTCTTTACCCAACAGAATGTTAAAAATTTATGAGCAACATACATCTACAACAGCAGACACGTGATCCGCTCTAATAGATGGAGAGGATACCCTCTGTTTTTATAGAGCAGCTACCGAATCATAGATCTAATCCTGCTTCAAAACACCTGTCATATTTGGATGAATATCCACAGGTGTTACCATGGATCAGAAGCACCAATGGGACTCAATATAATCATATGTTGAAGAGTGTTGCTAATGGTATCTTGTGTCAGGGTGTGTCCAGGGCCTGCTGCAGTCAGAATGGCTTCTGGCTATCTGGCTGATGTAACCAGCCACATGCAACAACATACCACACATGCCTCCAGGTGAAGGTTCCTCCTGATGGTAGAAGTATGGTGACCACAGGCCTGAGTCTCAGCCTCTGTCCTGTATACAAAGGTGTTAAACTGATCCCAGCTGGTGCTTTCCTGCAAGACATAGATGATTATAGACTAATGGTTATCAGGTCCTTACGTTTTTCTACAAGCAATTTGAAAGTCTTTCGCAGACGGAGATTAGGTTACTGATAAAATGTGTTATTGATAGGAACAGGATATTTCACGTAGTACACAGGTTGCCTTGTGCATCTATATGTATAGGGTGAACCCCTCCCCCCCCCCCCCAGTTTATGCACTCTCAGACAAATGTGACATCTACATCCTTGTTCCCTCCTTTCAACAGATTATCCGACAAAAATACACATTTTTGTGTAAAAATCTTGTCAAGGTAACATAACATCCCTCTTTGATAGTTTTTTCAACACTGTCGTTTCCTATGATTAAAAAGATGCCATAAGATGCCCTGGGACGACCTTTTTTAGATCTTATATCCAAGTTATGTTGGAGAGGGGTGGTGGAAAAAATTAGAAACATTGAAAAACTTTCATTTCTTTCATTTCTGGATTCGAGCCATATTGGGAGAGGTCTATTTTAAGAACAAACATGATGTCACCTTTGTCTGAGAATGTGGGGACCAGGGTGAAAACGGGTATCAACTCTTGGCAGAATCCATCCTGAGCATGATATATGTATAACAGTTCCCACGATTGTTACTAACCTGTATGTTATTTTGGTGACCTATTATCGTATACGCATACTGCCAAAACCTCCAGCAAGTTGTATACATGGGAGAGAACCCTGCTGATTGGATCAACTTTATAACAGGGATCACTTGATATTTATCACATGGGATTTTCCCATAGACTCAGGTGACTTGCATAACGTGGTGTAACTCATTGACCCAGCATGAAATCCTCTTAGAAAGCTCACTATATTGTTCAAACACAGAGGGCCCATACTAGACCGTTATGGTTCAATCTTACAAATACAACTAACGGAAACTATTCTGTTGTGGTTTTGGCTTAGCAGGGGGTCTGAATTCAGTTGGGACCTTCTGCCATTGTGATTGCATAAGCAGTTGTAGGGCTACAACTGCATGTTGATCCAAGTAATAGGGTCCTTTAGATAACACAACGAAGTTCATTACACGCAGAGGGGGCAAGGTTAACACATAGGGTACGTCTGAGCTCTGTTGGGTTCACTAAAGGTTCCTAAAAACGTAGAAGTAGGGATAGATCTCTGCTGGTGTCCCTAGGCGATGCTTTGCAATATACTCGACAGCAGCAAACATTGGTTTAGTAATTGGACTCTGATCTGCTTCATATGTGATTGGTCCCGGTCCTGTCTGTTTGTTAATAGCTCTTGATGTTAGTCTGGACCCTGGTGCAATATTGACATTGGCTCTTATGTCGTTTCAGGTGGGGCGCGTTGGGGAGTGACCTGCGGTCATTTACCTGTCGTCACCACATGAAGTGGACACCATAAAATGACCACAACGGCTAACCTCCGACCAGATTGGCAGCCGTTACTGCGTCAGACTCCAGTGAGTTCACTGAGAAAGGGAAGATCTACATCAGGACTCTATTGTATATACATGGACCATGGAGCCTTCAAACCCTAAATGGGGATTCGCAGTTTGAAGTCTGGATTTAGGGCTGAGTACAGTTGGCAATCTGTGCTGTTAAGACATTTGTTATCACTGACTGTTCAATGCCCGTCAAGAAAGGACAGTAAGAGGGTAGTCTAGTACTCCTTGGTTGAACCTGTAAGATGGAACCCGTACCGGAAGTACCTTACACAGACAACCGGAAGTCAGATGATCGTCGAGTTCCGTCGAATCAGCAGCAGCAGAGCCCTCGCAATAGTCTCCTCTTCGACGACCAAGGTCGGCTTATCGCAAAGGGCACTGGTAAATCTACTTCCAGTGCTGAGTCACCGATCATCCCGGACGCCAATAGCCTAAAACGGAAGCTACACAACCTCTTCCTGTCTGGCCCGTCTCTCCGGTCCCGTCCATCCGAGGGTAGCTTAGGCAGCGCGGCGTCGGCGTCCCCGGTCAGTACCGGAAGTCCCATGGAGTGGCCTTCCGGTGACGTCACACCCACATCTATGAGCACCTCGACTGTCTTCCCTATGGATTCCTTCCGCAGCAGGGACATCTCCCTGGAGGAGGAACTCCAGTCCAGGTTAGCACACACGAGTGAGGCTGCCCGCACCTGGCAGACCAGGTGGAGACAGGAGCGGGAGGACACCTGCAGACTGACTGACCACCTGGCTAGGTGTGAGACTGAGAGTAAGAGGCTCATAGAGTCTGTGTCTGGGGCCTACGCCAAGAAGGTCAAGATGCTGGAGGAGACGCTGATAAGGTCAATGAAGACCAATGAGCAGCTCCTGATTGAGAAGGACTTGGTAGAGGACAGGCTCAAACAGAGCAAAGAGATCATTGATCTTCAGAGACATGAGATAGAGCAGGAGTTTTCCCGTGCCAGGAAGGATGTGGATTTGCTGCGGACAGAGGTGGGGCACATGCAGTCCCGTACTCAGCGCCTGGAGAAGGAAAACGACGCCTTAAAGGCTGAGAAACAATTACTCAGCAATGACTTGAGCATGTTCACTGGCAACACCAAGAAGTTTAATGTCACTTTGAAGGAGACAGACGTGAGGTGTGAACTGTACCGTGTCTTGTTGGAGATGGCTATGCACAAGCTGAAAGTTATGGAGAATGGAGGAGATGAATTGTCTGAGGAAAGGGCAACTGTGTCCAAACTTAACAGTGGCAGGTATGTGTTGAGGGTGGATGACAAAGACCCCACATGCATGCATGTGGAAGATGTGTATGAGACACAGAAAGCTAAGGCCAAAGAGGAAAGTGAGAAAAATAAAGCCAAAGCTGATGCAGAGGCTGCACAGGAATTGAGACTTGAGGCGGAGGCTAAGGCTGCTTCTAGTATGGAGCAGAAAGGAACAGTGACTTACACGGAAGCAGAACTTGTGATTTCTAAACCAAAGACACATGTCATTAGACAGCTAGAGATCCAGGAATTACCGAGAACACGACATGTGCCTGTTGTACATATGACAAGTGAGGCCTACTCACAAAGTATTTCCGATAAACTAAACAGGAGCCAGTCACCATCCTCATCCCCAAAACGTAGTGGGGGTTACTATATGGCAATACCAGAGAAAACCCACAGATCTAGAAGCAATGGCTCCTTGTCTTTGGACACTGTGGTTGCATCTACTCCCAATGAGGATAAATCTAAATCAGTTAGTAAGAAGGGAAGGCGATTTTCTTTTGGTAAAGATAAAACAAAGCAGTTGGGTGGTAGCAATAAAGCTGATGTTACCACTTCGGCGGCAGCTGCCAGTAAAATTGAGGTGAAGCCATCCAGTGAGAGCCTGCCCAGAAGTCTTGGCAAGTTAAGGGGTTCTAGGTGCCAGGAACTGCCAGGACATTCCCACTCCTTAGACTCTCCTGTAGGTGGGGGTTATTTCGCGGAGGGAGATAGAGATTTAGACATATCTACTGTTTTCCACCAGAGGCGCCCACGCTCCCTCTCAGACTCTGAGGACGTAGATATCCTCCTGGACACCACCACAACAGAGTACTCTGATGAAAAGGGCAATACTTGTGTAGATATAAAACAGACCTCCTACCGCCATAGAAGCAACACTATGGACGGTGCTGTGGAAAAGCCAAGGAAAAATACTCTGGTTGAATCACGCGGCCTCACTTCAGACTCCCCTACGTCGTCCAATGAGGAACTGCGTAACAGTCGCACTTCCGGTTTCGAAGTTCTCCGCACCAGGAGGAACGGATTTTCCAGTAGTTCTCCTGAATCAGGAGGAGGAAAATCCTTTATGATGAGAAAATATAAAACCAAAGATATTTCAGACTTATTCAGGGTGTTCAGCTCAGACAAAGATGGTAAAGATCAGCCAAAGAGTAAACAAAAGAAGGGATTATTTGGGAAGTGACTGCAAAACCCACCGTTATGAGGCGGTACTTTGTACATCATTGTTATACAATAATGTAAATTATCCAGACTATTTATATGAGTGGTAATCGAAGAGACTGATACATATTGTTTAAATATTACTTCTCCTGTGTTTGAATACATCTATTAAAACAACGCTAAAACTGAATTTGACTTCTTTGTGGCAGGGCACTGATCTTTTTCCATATACATTATACATATACATAATATATATATATACATATACATATATATATATATATATATATATATAGATATAGATATAGATATAGATATAGATATAGATATAGATAGATAGATTGATTGATAGATAGATAGATAGATAGATAGATGGATAGATGGATAGATAGATGGATAGATGGATAGATATAGATATAATACCAGAATGAGGAGAACCATCTCTGATTGAGTGATGACCAGTTGTCCCACAGGTAATCATTATGACGTAATATTAGATCAAATGATGGCATATTGCACCGATGTCATGAATGAGCTACCTCTGTACAAAACAGGAAAGCATTGTCCCGAACCTTTATTGCCCCAACAAAAATGCCAGATAAAGACTTATGTACATATTCTGAGTCCCATACACGGGTTACGTAACACCCGGCATACCAGGATCCTCATCTGAAGATTAGATACTCCATGGACTGAGATATTCTAGGTCCCAGCAGTCCTTTCTATAACCTATATGACGCAGTGACTTGCTGGCCGTTCTGGAAAGTCTTGGATCCACCAAAGAAATCATTAACACTGCTATATGAGTGAAATAGTTGTGGAGTTAAATTTCGATTATATTTTGGGCATTTCCTTCAATAAGAGCACAGTACATTATCTTCACTGATATTAAGACATATCGCCATCCTCCCATCATGAGGCGATTCTTGTCTTTCCGTTGGAAATAGGCTAATTGGGCTTAGAAATTGCACCACATGGACACACACACACCAATTGAAAGTATAAGTATATCAAGTTAAGGAGTTATAGGTCCTCTCTTATACAACCTCCCTTCCTCATTACATTTAAGACCTCTGGTTACATATGCATGGTTAACGGAACGTTGGAAAACCTGTATCAGGACTTGTGGGCCTTCATGAAGGACTACGGTTTGGAAACTTGCAAACGCAATTATTCATTTCTTTCAAATGCAGTTTCAATGTTATTTTCTGCATACAATGAGGAAAGAAACAGAGTTAAAAGGCAGTCCAGGATTGCCTCCAGAATGACTCCCTTTTCTGACACTCTTTCTAACTCTCTTGGTTGTTGTTGTTGTTCGTTTATTTTACTTGCAGTAATGTAGAACCAGGCCCTGTTTGCATTATGCAACTCATGGTGAAGGGAGTCATTACCTGACTCCCTTAAAAGGGAGTTATGTGACTCCCCTAAGAGAGCCTTGGTTTTGGCTCCAAAATGACTCCCTTTTGTAAAGGGAGTCATTGATTCACGATTCCCTTTGTAGAGAGGGTCATTGCTGGATGGTTCCTTTGATGTGGAGAGTAACATTGGTAATTTCTATCCAATCAATACCCCTCTATATAACCATTCCAATGACTCAGCTGTCTACATTATATTGGTACAATACCTCAAAATGAGGAGGGATCTCAGAAAGTTAGTTAAGAAATCAAGGAACATCTGATTTTTTTGTGGATTTAACTTTCTCATGTCTCTACTACTACTACCCTAATACATCATACTTATGCTAGGATTTTAAGTTAACAGTAATAATTTCATGAAATCTAATTCTGAAATAAAATGTTGAAACTACAATGATATATATATATATATATTAGCATAATTATCAATGTCATAAAATTACTTTGCTTTAGAGATCTGAGTGTTCACAAGAATATTTCAAGGAAGTGCTACCACCTAGCATAACCAACTGTTTGACTCTCTTATGTATTCACCAACTCCCCAAGTGACATTGAATCCATTAATCGATAGGAAAGGGAGTCGGGGATCTTGATTCTGATTGAAAAGATGGCTTCTAGGGGGATGGCTTCTAAACGTATGTGCCAAATGTGTTAAATGTGTTTTTTAAATAGTGTTTCCTGTTTGTCTTGCATACCTACTTCCGTGACTCCCTTATAGGGAGTCCAGGCAACCATTTACTCACCTCTGCTGACCTGGACTCTGTTTGGTCTAATTGAAAAGGAATCAGGGTCATTAGAAGGGGGAGTCAGATAGTGTGAAAACGGAGCCAAGGGAACCCTGGCTCTCCTTTTTTGGCCTGCAGGGACACCCCATGTGACTCGGTTTCCCAATACATTCAATTCAGGCAGGAATCCATCGTATACCGTGTTTCTATGTGTTTGAAATATTAAATCCATTCCAGTAAGACACACACTGGGTTACAGCAATAGCGTTTAATCAAAAATGTAATACGAGTTCAATATCATTTAATTTAAAGATCCTCCATCCACAGGGCGGACACGAGCATCGCTGAACAGTCTTGTACTAGACACTTTACTCAATGATGAATCTAACCCCTATGCATAGGGCAACATGAATACAACACTTCAGTTGATGCCATTACATGGCGTGTATTGCACGTGAATTAATTAACCCTTTAAGGCCTGGCGTCGACTATAGTCGACACTATGGTAGGCCTAGCCTCAACTATAATCGACACCATGGCAGGCCTAGCGTCGACTATAGTCGATGGCATTTACATAGGATTACTATAGGAATTGATATGAGGTCTGTCCTTCTGGGAACTACTAGTTCTCAGAGGTCATCCCCATGGCAAGCCATGTAATTTTTGGCCAGGATCCAAAGGGTTAATTAACCAATAAACCGTTAAACAGGAAGGGGTTTAAGCATTATGGTTATATTATGTTCATACCCTCGGGGTTTCCAATCAAACGCTAACCCTCAGTCCCGCCCTCAGTGCAACCACCACCACCCAGCTCCATGCTGACACCTGGTGTGAAACCCTGGTGTACCTCACCTGGGGATGGTTACCTGGGCTAGGCGGCTGCTACCTGTGTGAACTTGGTGCTAGTTAACTTATATTCCAGGGGTACACTCCAGTGGGCGCTGTCGCACAGCAAATAACGATATCTTCAGAATAAAAGGATTGCAAAAGTGAAGATCATCATGCTAGCTAGCTAATTAGCCTAATTATGATAATTAGAAAATGAACGTAGATTTTAACTCTTTGAGCTCAAGATTTTGATATCGAAATAGTAATTTTATTTTGTTTTGACCATAGTTATTTTCATGAATCATTCATTGGCTTCTTTATTTTTTCTATTTGGAATGAAAATCATGTTTCCATGGCAACACATATAAACAAGGACACCAATTCAGATTCTTAAACGTTCTTTTTACATTCAAAATATAGACGCTTTTCAACTAAAATATGGAAGAATATTTTGTCATTGAATGCTACTTATTCTACAGAAAAAAATTCCGTACATCAGAGTGAGATTCACCCCCACAACGTCATCTGAAGCATTTGACACCACCAGGACAAAGGTAGGCAGGTAGATGTTTGTCAGATATGTCCAGAATCTAGGACAATGATTGGTCCTAGTATTGGGGCAAGGTGAAGGACAGATGAGAACATACACAGACCTCAGACTTGAAAACACAGTTATATACTTTGGGTAATTTCCCAAAATATTTTAAAGTAACTGCAGCATTCGGTTGCGTCAACTGACCCATCAGTAGCATTTTTAAGGGCGCAAAACACTTTGCTTATTTTCATTTTAAAAAAGAATTAACAAATAAATCAACACTTCCTGTTAGGAAGAGTGTTGATGTGGGGGTAGATTTGCACGGCATCATATCTAGATCAGTAAATACATCTGCCTTAAAACAATGGTGGCTTAATGATCAAGTAGGGGAAGGAATCAACATAGAAGCAAAGGCCTTAGTTATATGGGAGAAAATAAATGAACTGTGGAAAGGCACGCGACGCAACAACAACATCTCCCTCACAATGGAAGATGGAGCCGATGTTGATTATGGAGATACTGCTGAATATATAAACAGTTTCTTCTGCGGAATTGGTGCTAAGCTGGCAACCCCCTTTGCTGGCCTACCAGGTGACGTTCTTTTTACATTCAAAATATAGACGCTTTTCAACTAAAATATGGAAGAATATTTTGTCATTGAATGCTACTTATTCTACAGAAAAAAATTCCGTACATCAGAGTGAGATTCACCCCCACAACGTCATCTGAAGCATTTGACACCACCAGGACAAAGGTAGGCAGGTAGATGTTTGTCAGATATGTCCAGAATCTAGGACAATGATTGGTCCTAGTATTGGGGCAAGGTGAAGGACAGATGAGAACATACACAGACCTCAGACTTGAAAACACAGTTATATACTTTGGGTAATTTCCCAAAATATTTTAAAGTAACTGCAGCATTCGGTTGCGTCAACTGACCCATCAGTAGCATTTTTAAGGGCGCAAAACACTTTGCTTATTTTCATTTTAAAAAAGAATTAACAAATAAATCAACACTTCCTGTTAGGAAGAGTGTTGATGTGGGGGTAGATTTGCACGGCATCATATCTAGATCAGTAAATACATCTGCCTTAAAACAATGGTGGCTTAATGATCAAGTAGGGGAAGGAATCAACATAGAAGCAAAGGCCTTAGTTATATGGGAGAAAATAAATGAACTGTGGAAAGGCACGCGACGCAACAACAACATCTCCCTCACAATGGAAGATGGAGCCGATGTTGATTATGGAGATACTGCTGAATATATAAACAGTTTCTTCTGCGGAATTGGTGCTAAGCTGGCAACCCCCTTTGCTGGCCTACCAGGTGACTACCGAACAGACTATGCGACAACCCTCTCAACCGCTGAGGATGCTCTTGGTATTGAACGTGATACCAATATCCTAAATATTGAACCCATCAGCAGTATATCACTGTCCTACATGATCGCCAAGATTGATGGTACTAAATCATCGGGAGTTGAAGATGTTCGCACACAGGTTATAAAAGACACTCTAGTTGAAACTATCAGTATCTGGACAAAGCTGATTAATGACTGTATAAATGGGTCTATCTTCCCGGATATCCTAAAGACAGGCACCATCATCCCACTCCCTAAGGCTGGGATTCTACAAAATGTTAAGAATTGGAGACCGATAACCCTCTTGCCCACAATTGGTAAGCTACTGGAACGAGTCATATACCGCCAGCTAATGAATCATCTCCTAGATGAAGACATTGTGACAAGTAGTCAATACAGATTTATGCCCAACAGATCCACTGCCACTGCAATCCTCAAGATTGTCAATTACCTATACAGTGCTAGGAACAAGGGAGACTTTGTGGTGGCCGTGTTTCTTGATGTCCAGAAGGCCTTCGATGTCGTTCACCACGGAAGATTGTGCCTCTACATGGGTCCTCAAAATATTGACCGTGTCGCCGTGTCGATTTTTAGCAAAGGAGCCGTGTCATTGTGTCGAATTTTAGGTATATAAGAACTTAGAGAAAAAACCCTGTGGGTCGATTTTTATCCCTAATTTTCCTATGTCCGTCGATTTTTAAAATGGCCTAAAAGGGCCGTGTCGCCGTGTCGCCCGTGTCGATTTTTACCCATGTAGAGACATAAGATTGATGGTGAAATTATCTGACATAGGTATGTCGACCGGTACTCTCAAACTGTTAGAGAGCTACCTAAGTGGGAGAACCTGTTGCACTCTAGCAAATGACAAACGGTCAACAAGTCGAGAAATAATATATGGAGTACCACAAGGCAGTATTCTCGGCCCTGTACTCTTCACACTATATGTGAACGACCTACCTGACCCTCTCCTTTAAGAAGCAGCTTGAGAGTACCCATAACAAGACGTCCGGAAAGTTGACCCATTTTAAGCTGATACGATATTGCCTAAACACCGAGGACGCCATCGACCTTTATAAACAAGCAATAGTTCCTCTCATGGAATACGGTAGCTTTCTTATAGAGTCTGGACCAGCTACTGAAATTAAACGTTTTCAACCTCTCCAAAACAGAGGGCTAAGGATATGCACAATGAAGAAAGTAGGTGAAATGTCTACCAACAGGCTACACTCAAAATGCAAAGTAGAACGGCTAGCCATCAGGAGGAAGAGACAACTGGCATGTCTTATGTTCCGTCACAGCCAGGACGTTGCCAATCTTACTAGTAGACCTACACGAAGAACTTGGGGTGACCACAAGGTTAGATTGCGAGTGGAGCGCCCTAAACGCTCAAAATATCGGACCGGCCCCCTCAATAGAGGGATGTTAGTATGGGATGAATTGCCGCTACATCTCCAGGAACTCCCTGATGTGGCACAATTCAAGACTAAGATAAAGACACACCTGAAATAGGTCTCTTAGTGTGACCTAAACCCCTTCAGTTTTTTCTAGAAAAGTTGTGCTCCATACCTCCCTACACACAGGAATATTGGTATACGCAAATAGGCCCACATACATAAACATTTCAGTGACAATTTAAAGATGTCACCTTTTTTGTGCTGACATCTTATACAGTGTCAACCCTGAGGATACATCTCCTCAAAAAAAACAAAAAAAAACAACAATGTGCCAGAACTGTGACGACATCGCCCTTGCCCCATCAAAGAAACTCTGATACAGGCAACCAGTCATGACTGATAGATTATTATTACAATCTTGTATAGTTACATGATAAATCATGTTAGTAAAAGACTAACTGGTTAAATATTAACAATTCCGTCCACCACTACTACAACATATACTATGTCCTTGTAATATCAAATGTAAACGAAAAACTCTTCCATAATATGGACGAGCTTGGACACTGACAGTTAAACTCACCTCTTGAGTAATACATTACGAAATGACCTCTCATGGTCCAAAGACACCTACTTCACAAGATGTGATCTAGTAACAAATGAAAATATCGTTTAAAATTATATACTTGTATTTTATTGTAGATAACCTTTTTTCTTCACTGACATCTTTGGAGGAGTGTGTAATTTTACATGAGAAGTGTCAATAAACCTATTTTAAAAAAAAAAGCATGTATATTGTAACGTAGACGATATTCCTGTGCCTAAACTGACCTTAAAGCTACCTCCATAGCTGGACACAGTGTCCCAGCTAAAAAGATATTCTTTTCTGTACTAACAACAATTAAGATTAGGCCTATGACCCTACTGTAGACCAAACTTAAATATCATTCCTAGAATATAGGGGAATGAAGATAGTAACAGAGTGAGAAATAGATCGAAAAAGCTCTAGGAAACCTTTTGATATACAGAGCTTTTTTAGAATTTTTCCATATTTGGTGCGAGTATTTTATATTTGGAATGCAAATGGCACCTCATTCTAAATGGGGAATATATTGGGCATTATCTCCTGGTCCTTTCAAAGGGTACTCCAAACTAAAAACAGAACTCAGAAATTCCTCATTGATCTGATTTTATGCTTTGAGTCATTACACTTTTATCAATAAAAATTGTTGTTACAAATGCATTGATATTTATCATGGTCATAAAAGAACACTAGGGTTTATACAAAGAACATATAAAAAAACCCGGAGGAAAAGAACACTAAGATTTATACAAAGGACATATTAAATACCCCGGAGGACTTAGTGACTGATAACAGCCTACTAAAGTTAAGACTCATAAACACACATGAACACTAGCTGTATGATGAAGATACTCATAAAAAAAGGATTTCCTCACCGTCTAACTTCACTTTTGAGATCTGGAGTCGTTAAGGTGTTGTTTTGATTTTGCTACATGCATGTACGAGAAAAACTCACAAAGAGGATACCTGCGCACGGGGGATGTATGTGTGTGTAAAAATATTTCATGACTAATTTCTTTGCCTTCACAGAATGTCAGCGTATAAATGTACATGTACTGACTGCATGATCACCAGTACTCCCCACCCCCTATTTTTTTCAATAAACACCAGCCATAGCCATAATTTTCACCACAAGAGGCCTGGATCTGTTTTCCCTACTTAGACATCTATGGTACACTCAATAGGTGTATGTCAAAGACGAAAAGTTTATCTGTTACTTCAAGCGTTAACTAAAAAGACCATTTCCATGGTTTTTACAAAACAATCTGGTGGATGATACCTTGCATTAGCTATCCCAGCACACACGATAGCAAGGGTACCCCCAATTCCTTTTGCCCAACCGATTCTATAGTATTTAGGGAACCATCTATAATTTTCTTTAGGAGGCCTGCATGTTTATTCAATTGGGGGGGGGGGGGTATGGGCTTTCATCTTTAAGAGTGTCTAAAATATATCGATGCTATTGCTACCAGTATATGACATGGTTATCTCTGTATGAGGACGATCGTTGCCTGACGTATTGGCCTTATTTTTCTTATGACATGTATTTTACTTTATTTTAACATGTCGTATTTGTAAAAATCATTTATGCAATAATTAATTAACATATCGTATTAGTAAAATAATTTATGCAATAATAACGCCTCAACAAACAAAAAGACACCTAGTGAAACCTCACCACGCCATTTACTTCAATAAATTCAAATTTGTTCAAATTCACATAATCCACTGGTAAGACCCAACTCACAAGGGCGTGTACACTTGTGGAGGCTAATTTCAAGGGACAAGACCAATTTGTGTTAACAAATGTCACGTTACCGGTAATAACAAACAGCCCTAATCAGTTACCCTGGGCAGTGGCCAGAAAGCAGATTGACAGATTGCTGCTGACATATCACCGCTATGTCCTTGACAGACCCCTTATCTGGTTGATCCCAGCCACTTTCGACCTCCTCACTCATACAAATACCCTGAGCATACAGATCTGGTAATAAGGAGGTGAGCCCCAGGCTCCCACAGATGCCACCTCCTGCCCTACCTCACCCTGCGTTACGTCATACTGCCCTCCCACGCCACCTAGTGACGGCTCCCTAAGTAGATCGGCTTATACATGTATATCTATAGTGGATTTGGGTAGCATCGGCGGATCGATAGGTGAAACTATGTACCAACGAATTCGACATTCTGAAATTGCAATTAGTTATTTTTCAGCCGTTATTGTCTTGATTTTATAATAAATATACTTGTAATCGTCATTAATTGATCAATGCCTTATATGAAATTGCTGGGATCTAATGCTTTTACCTGATTTTATCATTGTGTTTTCCCCCCGGGGGGGGGGGGGAGGGGGGTTGAAGAGCTTTTCTTGTAACTAAACGAGATTGTAAAAACCCTGTGTCGTTGGGGTTACAAAGGATGCGTAACATATCGCCCAGCCAGCATTGCTTCATGGGCCTCTTGTCGATCCCACATGGGCTGCAGTAATCCATTTAATAACCAGATGGCCCGAATTACAAGTGCCCAGATCCATTAGAGGGTCAACACAATTTGACGCAACACCATAACAATTTACTTTAAATGGTGAGGATATTAACTGATGGAAGTATTTCCAATTTATTTTAAAAATTGACTTAATGGGAAAACCCCATCTGGACTCCCACAAGTAACTCTGGACAATAATGACCCAGATATGTGCAAGCCTATAGCCTGCTCAGATTAAGCACCTATGGGGCCCATTAAGCAATGCTAGTTGGGCGTTGGTCTTGCTCGTCCCTGTGACCTGCACATATCGTGACTGTAGGTCAGCGTGTCCTCCTCGGGCAGCTAATTCATTGGATATCTATAATTCAGACCTGTCTCATTTATCCCTTATGCCACGATTTTACATGCCGAGATCGAGCAGTGAGGAATGTGCACTCTCCTCCTTATGTCTACATAGGCGATTGGGATCTCACGGAAATCGCAATATAGATCTACATTGTAGATCTATACCATTCATCTATGTCCATAGGTGTGTTGAAATGTATGCCTAATAAAAATTATTGAATTGAATTGAATCTTTATTGTATGGTAGCATCTTGCGACACTTTCTCCCCGAACAAATCCTTTTACATGTGCGTGGATGTTTTGCAGTGATTTCTTCAAAATAGTTTAGTGAAGGCAAAATGAGAACATAGTAAACAAAACAACGTTTCAGAACGTTCCTCTATCATCTATGGCTCCTTTATTATGGCCAAACGCTGTATAACGTTAAAAACGTTATATTGACGTAATAAAACGTACTTTTGTTAGCTGGGAAAGCTACTGTTGTAGTATAAATATTTACAGGGATAGCTATATATTATCAATATTTTTTATTTGTTTTTTTGGGTTTCTGGGGAACAGATTATTTTAGAGTCAACCATGTAGGCTTTTGGGCTTTCACTATCTTTCATATGTTGACATAATCTAATCTACAGAGACACCACTTGGACCCGATAACCCTTCAGTAAACACACCTACATGAGTGGCAAACCGGACAGTGGGAGACCACGTGGGGCATAACAATTAGTCCTATGGCCCTAGACCCTAAATTCGTCATGGTGACATGGTCATTTCTTGAAATCGACATGGGACATGGGCATGTAAGTGACATGGGGTATTTCTTGAATTCGACATGTGACTGGGTTTTAGTGATATGAGAAAAAATATTGGAGAGAGCATCAGGATGCACCATTTCAAGTCGAGACACAATTTTCTTGGGGGTGCCCCCCAACCCCCTTTTGTTTTCAGCATGCAGTGCTTGGAGCTCAGGTTCTCAAAATGCATCACAATGGACCATTTCAGTTCCAAAGATTTCAAAACTTTCCTGGTGAGAGCTTAATCAACAACATCTCTCAGTGACACCAGTGACATGGGGTTTTCCTTAGTGACATGTGACATGGGCCTTTCTTAATCGACATGCGACATCGGACCCCCCCCCCCCCCCCCCCCCAATCAAGGCCCCCAGTCCTCTAATGAATCAATGGGAACTAGGGGTCGTCTCTGACCGGGTGCCGTCTCTGACCGGGTGCCGTTGTCTCAGAGAAGAGTGTTTTTCAATTGTTAACCTATACTCACATATATTAGGATTTGTAAAAACGCTATGGCAGTTGTTATGTAATCATAATTAGCCTCCTGCTGTTGGTAGAAGGTAACTAAACTCCCAAAGTGATGTCCGGTCAGAGTCGGCACCCGGTCAGAGACGGCACCTGGTCAGAGACGGCACCCGATCAGAGACAAAAACATTGGCTCAAGGTCGTGAGACACAACCTGGGGTAGATTCCAACACTCGTTTGCACTATGAATATGATCCCTTTTTATTTGACAATACATGTCTTTCAAAATGATTGAGTATATACCCCAAGATACCAATGGAAATGGGATGATTCGTGGATAATCAACAAGTACAATATTGTTTTGATGAATTATCTTGAGAATTCAAAAGGATGGATTTCACCTGAAGTCGGATACCTGATTAAAATATTCACCTAAAGTCAGACACTTTGCCTTTTCCCTGTTTTGATAAATAATTTTGCAGGAAAATATCAATTTCTGATGATAGATATGTTCATAGTGATGTAATGATTAAAGCCACTTACTTTAATGTAGGGGTACATACGTCTACTATTTGCACAAATGTGCTGATCGTTGGGTATGGTGTGTCACGTTATATTGATTCCAGATGAGTATCTTTAGAACGGTGATTTAACATTATCTTTGTATCAGGAGGTATGTAAAGCACAATTTTAAGCAATAAAAATATTATGGGGTGCATATTCCATCACAATTACAATTACTATTACTTGTTTATACTGAGGCGAAATTTGTGTACGACTCTGAGTGAATTTGCATAGTCTGTTACAACTGGCTATAAATAGCATTCTTCTTTAATTTAAGCATATTCTTTTATATTAGTTCGTAGTGGCAATCGTATTTGTACTCCCAAAATACGAATATATACCCTAATTTTAGTAGCCTAAAAAACATTGATAAACCAGGTGAGATTATGTGTGTAACCATTTCATAAAGCCAATAGATTTATCATCCTTAACATCTTAACTCTCTGTTGAGTATTTACGCACTATGGTCTCATAAGGCGTGGTTGGACGTAGCTGGACTAAACTGGACGTAGCTGGACGTAACTGGACGTAGCTAGACGTAGCTGGACGTATATGACGTTCTCCCCTGGGACTATACATGCATCTAGAGTTTCGACGTAAAGAATGTCGTTATATTTTTTTTTAGAATAATTATGAGTATGCACCATCTCCTACTTATGATTGCCACCCATTCGTCTGAGCAGTAAAGTACCCTACCACACTCAAAATGATATAGCGCCTACATATAACAGAAAAAGTGAAAATCAGGCTCAGTACTTTTTGTCTTTTCATGAGAAATAAGACGAGCCATGGATCTACTATGGATATGTCATACATCTTTGTTGTTTCACATAATATGGGACTTGAGTATACGTATAGGAACTAGACCTAGACTTTAAATTAATAGCTGGCCCATTTCCATCTGTAAATGCGGGCAATTTATGAAAACACAATGCATCTTGGCCTTTATAGTCAAAGGCAGTTGGTGTATTGGTCTATTTGTGAAAAGTTAGTATATACAGTACACACAATTAGTGGCACGGCATCTGACGTGACATTCCCAAAAGTTACACATACTTCCCTGGAAAATGACAATAATACGCTATACTTAAACAGAAACGGCATGAGGGCTTAATCTTCGATTACGTCTAAACAGCGTGCACATCCTTTGGAAATACAGAGACAGACAAGGGGAGCTTTCCATGAAGTATATATATGTTGCCATAGCTACTAGTTCTTAAAATAACATCCGCCAAAGGGAGGTCCTGGCCTATACAAATCCACATTACGTTACCTTATCAATAGGTAGGAGCCCACACACATAAACATTACCAATTACGTGGGTCGGGTCAAGAGATAAAAAGCTGACCAGTCGGGTTATCGGATTAACCCAAGGTACTACTCGAGGTGGACAGTAGTTGGGACCCATAAAGGACCCTGACACACACGAGGACACCCCACAGTCACACACCTCCCTCTGAGAGGGTTCATATACTATTGTATCACCTCTGTAACATACAAAAACTCAACATGGAGCCTGGGTCACCAGATGACGTTCTCGCATTGGACTACATGAACCGCGACCCCAACGAACTGAACCATGCAGGAAGGGTAAGTAATTTTTTTCCGTACATGAACGTTTATTAATTGTGGAAATTACTTGGATTCTGGGTCTCATTTACAGTCTAAATAAGTCACGAATTCCCACTTATGATTGTGTAGTAATGTCA
Source organism: Harmothoe impar (assembly GCA_947462335.1). Taxonomy (NCBI): domain Eukaryota; kingdom Metazoa; phylum Annelida; class Polychaeta; order Phyllodocida; family Polynoidae; genus Harmothoe; species Harmothoe impar. The sequence goes on from OX381704.1 coordinate 62,426,467, forward strand.
TTTTTATATCTTTGGAGGCAACAAGCAAATTGTGGGAACTATTCTCAAACTATTTTGCCTTGATGCCTGTAGCCAGAGACTATTATAAACTGTCTCTGCCATATATCAGGCCCATACCCAGCCTCGATCAATCCAGTTCCCATTTCCACGACCAAACCTGGCCGAATTCCTGTCTAAGGAAAATGCAGGGCAAGCGGTTTCAAATTGGGGGGGGGGGGGCAGTTTCTGGCCCTCCCCCCCTCCCTGGTTGCCACGCCCCTCAAATGATCTGAAATCCTGGAACATTTTTAGAATTTCAGTCTAGAGTGGCATTGAAAAAAATTGGTTGCCATATTGTTTGGCTAAACCACCACTTGTAACGTTGGTGGTTTCAAGAGAAGTCCTTCAGGCAGTATATTCGTTAAGTCGTGGCCCGAAACTGGACCATATACGATCATACCATGCTACATGTAGTTCATTAGCTAAGCATTGAATACGCTAAGATAGGAATATTGTCCACACCAGGATATCGCTACACGATGGAGGTTTATGTTTTGTTTTGAGTTATGGAAATGGGGAAAACCATGTGCAAGTAAATTACATATATAAAATGAGCACTTTTATTTATGTGCTCCTCAATGCATGTAACATGCAAAAACTGGATAGCTCTCCCAAGTGAGAGGACAGACGTTCAGAGCGTTATCTTAATAAGACATCTTAAAGTCTTAATTCAGTGTCTTACCCAGGGCCGCTCTTATCATTAAAAATAAATCATTTCAAGCCAGCAACCAGCTCAGAGGAACTCAGGATGTCTCTAATAGAAGAAAAAGAAGAAAAAGAAGAAAAAGAAACGGGGGTTGGGGGGCAGAGCCCCCCATTACATACTAGTCGTAATAGTAATACTTTCAAAATATTATTTATTTTTAATGACATAAGCGGCCTCTACTAAAGTTAAGACTATTCAGACTGTCTTAAAAGTCTTATTAAGATAACGCTCTGAACGTCTGTCCTCTCACTTGGGAGAGCTAACCCGTGCGTGCATGTAACATGGAGTGCAGTGGAGATCCATGCACAGTATAGCTTGCTCCATACAGTGGTTTCTGTCTCTTCTGTGATGACTCTGTAATAAGTCTCTATTTCTTTCAAGTTTATTCTCACCAGGTGTTTTTTATAACTATACCCATGTTTCCTTAAATTCTGGACAGCACTTACCCAGTGGGCACAAAACCTTGATTCAACGTTGACAACTGGTTGATATAGGGTTACAGGGTAGATCAACATATTTTCAACATTGATGAAATGTTACTATTTCAACGTTGTCAACCAACACCTGTTTCAACATTGATGCAATGTTTGGATTCCAACCTTAAATCAACCATGTGTTTCCCACCTTCCCCACTAGGTGCCTCTACAACCTACTCCTTACCAAATCCATCTACATGCTACATTTATTTTCCCTAATTGTAAGGTCTTATTTTCTCATCGATGTATGCAATTGATCATAATCTCATCCATTTTCTTGACAAATATGGTGTGTGCATTTGGTTGACATTCGGAATTAGATGACAAGAATAAATGCATGGTTTCGGTAAGACACCCTTCATGTTGCTAAGAATAATAGATAAAGCCTCAGTCCTGATCAGGTTAGTTTGAAATCAATAGGAACGCCTCTCAGTATGATCACCAGAGGTCATTAAAGGCCCAGTGCCCCTATATATACGGCTGAATACCTGTCCCGACTGCGCTCTGACTGTTACTGCATGTGCAGTAAGAACTGCGGGTTTAATACACCCCTGCCCTGGATGGTGCTAGAATTAGCATTTAATCTTGGAGAAATGGGGGGAGGGTGTTGTAATGAAAATATATAAATTGCAAGGAATGTGTCTACATAAGAAAACTGCATTTAGGTTGAAAACATGACTATATTCCTAATCTCAAAATATGCATCAGCAGTCAATATTAAAGCAATGTAAATCATTATTTATTACGTTTATTTGTTTCTGATTCACAATGGCCATATCAATGTTGAATCACTGATGAATGATCAACGTTGATGACCTCATCAATATCAACCAAATGACAACCCTGTTTCAACTGTTGATATCATGTCACTACACATGTTGAATCAACATTGAATCAACTAAAGTTTGCCCACTGGGTAGTGGTCCGTTATATGAGGCTCAATTATACAAGATAGATTAATATATAAGAAATAATTATGATTAATGCATAAGAAGTAGCAGGCTCCTATGGATATGAATGTTGATTTATTCCAGCTATTTGCTCATAATTTTATCACTATAGATTAAGTGTGGGTGTGTAGATTAAGAACTTGATGGATATTATATGGATGGATATTGCATGTAATAATGGATATCGCATCGAATGATCTTAGAAGCGATGGTGCCAACGCTTAAACGATGGTGCCATCTTTGATTATCATTTAAACTGATACCTACTACATCTTGCAGCACATGGGGTTGAAACGAAAAGATATCCATTGCCAAAACACTCACAACATAATTGTTCTCCATTATCTTATAGACACTGTTCCATGACATCATTGGAGAACCAGAAGGGGCGCATTCCTCAGAGTGTGTGTGGCGCAACTCGTACAAGTGTTACTACGCGGGGAAGGGGTGCTGTTACACAGTTCTCACCACCTTGTGTGGCATCCCAGCTGCCTTCTGCTGGGGCTGCAATTTTGCCTGCAGTACCTTCTACCATATCTGGTGCGTCACACCCTGCTTCTTCATCTTCAACCTCCACTTCTCCTGTGTGGCCAGGTTCTTTGCCACCCTCGTCCACTGCTGTTGTGACCCTATATATGAATCCATGGCCCTCATGTGCACCAAGATCTTCATACATCAAGTGAATGATGGAGCTGCCTATAAGACTAAAAAAATGGAGGCACTCAATATCATGCATGATGCGGAGATGAATCAGGTTTAACTCTACTAAATGACTGCCACAATGTAATATCTAGTTGAGGGGGGGGTGATATTACCTGAGAAACCGCCAAAGTATAACTGCTAGTCACGCATCAATAGTATATTGTGTGATGCGGAAATCAGATACAGCAATATCTATGTCTCTCTGTTTGTAGGTTAGAGTATACCTACCAACATTATTATTTGTATAGTATAGACCTCTCTCCAGGTGACATGTTATGCACTATCACATAAGAGATGTGTGCAGAGTAGGCCAATGATCAAACACATTGAAATCTCCACGAGGTGGATATGGCTATGACATTTGATTGAAGTTGTGTTATCCTATTGACTATAGCATGCATTTTTGTATGTCGTCCTTATTCTCAAAGAGGATTGAACTATTTTTACTGTTAATAAAACGTCATAATGAAAAATCAATCAGCTTGTATTCCACTTTGTTAAAATACATCACCGACCCTGCTTTTATTTCTGACATTGCCTAGACATAATATCATGCTCTCCTCTACATGATATGATACCATTAACAGAAACATTTGAATCGAATAAAATGATCAGATGGTTAACCTGTGCAAGGAATGAGTGGATATGAATGGTAGTGTTATCCTCTGACACCAGAGGGCCATCTGACTCCTGATCAGGCTGCCATCGTACTCTGAGCACAAGCCCACGACTCCAAAGTTCACATACCTGGATCCCTTATCAAGTCTATAGTACATCCGACGTTATCAACTGTAATAGGTTAGTGATTAACCAGGTTTATTTTATATGATATGTTATGTCACCAGAAAAGTTGTATTCTAGAATGCTAACAAAATAGTCAATTGGGTGTTTGATTCTTACACAATCAGGTGCCAAATTTTCACGAGGGTAACTTTAGGTTATTGACTAAAGTATCCCCCTAAAGTGAATTTTATTTACGAGACTTTTTTCCTTCATTGTAGAATTTGTAACTTTTTGTTTGTATCATACTGATACTTAATTCCTTATTTGTATGATTTCCTTTATATAGGTTATCCAGAGGTTATATCACTGTAGTTGATACTCAGGGAATTCGCCAGCAGCCCCTTATGTACCCTTATGTTTATTAAAGGTCCTATTCAGACGAAGAGTCACGCTCACACACGTGACCACTCTCGAGAGAACCAGCTTAGCCAATCACAAGCAGCCATAGATTCTGCTTCGGCCGCCATCAGAGCTCAATTACCGGGTAGTGTTTAGCTGCTGTCCACTTACCCCTAATCACTAGCAGATCTATATCATTGTGGGATAGAAATAGATTCAGTTACTGGGAATGTGACCTAATGTGTTATATTCGTCAGATTTCAAGGAATATGACCATGAGCGAGTATGACAGGTGAGATTTAACTTAGGTAAAAATACATCTCGCCTACTGTTTAATTAAGAAAACATATTTCTACCATTCTCTTGTATCATAATTTGGTGCATTATAATCCTGGTCAGCCCCTCTATCAGTATTTATGTGTAATGGCGCATATACACGCTTATGTCGAAATTGTATAGAAAAGTAGTCTTTAAACCACCTTAAATTCTGACAAGCCATTTGACAAATTTTGGGGGGCCAAAACATATCCCCCTCCTTTAAGATTGGCCTGCACCCCTCCCCCTCCCGCCTTTCTTTCGACCGATGTATACAACCAGGTCTCTCCATCTCTCTGATACAAGCTACGCCTAGGAATTGAACTGTATCGATTAGCTGTATGCCCATCAATGGGATTTTCTGCATGGGTGAATCTTTTCTGATGAGGAATGGTGGGTTTGTGTAAATACAAAGACGGGACATCACCAAATGCTAAACCCCATTGTTCTCAACTGGACACCGATCGAGAGGCTAGGTTAATTCATTTGTTCACAATGCATCGGTCTTGCTCATAATACCATCGGCTCTTCACCCACTCAATGAACTCAAACCCACATATAACTGGTTTGGAAGGTACACCGGCCTACTGCGAACCATATCTGTCTGATTCCGTGGGTGATTTAACTGCTTGGCTAGATTGGAACTAAATCTTTTGAGGGAAATATCCAATTTTCATTCAAAGCTTAAGTCCAGACTATGTAATTGAGTGGTAATGCATTTTGGTTATGGAACAGAGAAGCTAAACTTTAAGCGTCGATGTAAATGTATATGAGTAAAATGTGATGTTAGGTTAAGATATAAGGGCTTATATACAGCCTATGGTCATGACATAGTGACTTCATATCGAATCGTATCGATTAGCTGGATGACCACTAATGGGATTTTCTGCTTAATTGAATCCTTTCTGATAAAGAATAGTGGGTTTGTGTAAATCCCAAAACAGGACACAACCAAATTTATTCTGAATCCTATTGGTCTCAAACGAACATTGATCGAGAGACTGGGCTAATTCCTGTGTTCGCAATTCATCGGTTTTTCCAAATAGCCACCTACCCTTTTTAGCAGCTCCCCTCGTTGCCAGGTCTGTACATAATTTAGTATGGCGAATGGCTAGAGACAATAGTCGAGCACGCTACGGCTAATTCACTCTGGAACAGCGGACATAAATTTTGAATGGAAGAAATGAATGCCACATGAATATAACATTGCTGGTATCTCCACTGGCTCTCCCAGGAGATGCAACACATGCCTCAAATATTGGAAAGGCAATGGTGGAGGAATGGGGATGGCTATCTGAGGAGGATGGTGGGCGGGAATAGCAAACCAACATGCAGTGGGCGCGAGTACTAGTGAGCCACTCGGAGACTTGAAGCCTCGCTCTGGTTCCGGCCACTGTTGCATGTCGGGAGTCCATCAGTCTAGCCGGGCCGCCCCAGCCTCAGCAGGAGGCATGCGCAGTGAGGCATGGCCGCCGTAGTCCGACTCGTCGATAACCGTAGGGAGCATAGCTAAACCGTTCTAAACCCATCAGGAGGGCCCAACTTCCGGCCGTTGCCATGGCAATGTTGGTTAACAAGGCATTGTGGGACGGCCTCCCGCCGGCTCTGGTGGCAGAGACACGGGCAATTTGAACCGATACTTTTTCCCATCCACATGTATCATTTTGTGCTGAGTCTAGCATGAAACCACAAAACCAAGACCACATTTTGAGAAACATTTTGAGAGCAACAAATCATTTTGTGCAATAGGTTATATTCCTATTAGATGTAAATCACGTTACTCATGATATCCTAATCTATGGGGCCTGTATGATCTAATGGCAACGAATTATCCAATATATATATATATTCCTGATCTCTGATAGGAAATGGTAGCCTAGGCAAAACCTTGCGTTGCGTGAACACTAATAATTAGTAATATGAGGGCAAGCTATACAGCAGGGCGTGGCATGTGTTCTCCCTTCCCCAACCCTGTTATTAAAAAGAAGGTTTACACCTTACTTCTTTTGCCTATAACCACTGTCGATGATCATGTGAACTCAGGAGAGCTAGTAAAGCAACTGCAGAGCAGATTGAGATATATATCAGTAGTTCATGCAAGTGTGAAATGACAACAAGAATTCTCCCAAAATACAAAAAGAGGCCATGTAAAATACCTTTATATAGAAATGAAACGTTTTATAAATACAAGGCTTTCCAATATTTACATTTTAGTCATGCATATGGTGATCATTCACAAATGAGGTTACTCAATTTGGTGGTTATTCCACAGACGAGGTAACTATAATAATCTGTGATTATTCCTCGGCAGCTTAGTACTTATTGTCACATAATTTGGAAGTTCTCTATACAAATGTATATGAAGTTCTTAGTCGCCATGAATATGACCTTAGTTGTCGGAATGGCGTTAAACATCCATTACTCACTCACTCAGTCTACTACTTGTTCAATTTGGACTACTCATCTGGATCGGACCGATATCGTCACAGACTTGCAGTCAAAACATAATAGTTTCCTGATATAGTACAACCCAATCTAACATTGAGATACTATGGGTACATATAATTTGGTTGAAATAGCCTGCACAGTTTCAATATTGGCAATTGGACGTGAGAGAAATAAAGGCTAAAATGAACAAGTTGAAGTGTATACACATTTTTATTGATAGACGATAATGGCACACGAAACAATATACAATAACAGCATGCTGTTTAATTAATAAAAGCTAGTAAATGTATGTAGGTCATGGATGATTTAGTTATAGATCATAAACCAGGGTAAAACTACATTCCATTACCTTTCCCTATATCCCGAAACACTTAAGATAGGCAATTGGCGAATGAAGTTGCAAAGGTTCCCTCATTGATATGCACCTTTTGCTACATTTGTATCCATGTAATGTCACATTATGCAAACTTCTTATATACTCATATGACAAAACTCTACACTTTAAGAACCCGGATGGGCTCAGCCCACAAACTCATTTCTTTCTAATACATTGCAAATACTTCCAATTATAATTCAAATTAATTTGGTACAAGTATAATTCTACACCAGAAGGGCATAGAGGACAGAAAGGAACCAACTTGCCTTAGCTCTGGGGTTATATATAATTTCCCCACTCAAATAGACAATATCATTCAATCAACACTCATCTTTGGTCCTTCTCGGAATTTGCAATTTAAAGTATAATTTTCATGGTGCTATATATATATTTTTTTTTTTTGATTCAATCTGGACACTTCAAATCTGGACAAAGTCATATGAGGCCCACATGGTAGCCGAGGACGAAAACATGATGGGTCCCATATTGAATCTCACCTGGGACCCAGTAACATATGTTAATCTTGTGTATAATCCCTGATTGCAATGTTCTACAGTCGGGGGCAAGTATCGAGGGATCCCTGCTGAAGTTGGTGGCACGGATGGTGACGAGAAAAGACTAGATGCATGGCTCACTATGTTTGGAACTGCAGAATCACTGAGTAATCTGTCAAGTGTCAGTGAATTCTACCAGTGCCAAGTACAGTGTCACCGGTCCCTGTTGCTTGTTCCACTCTTTCTGGTGTCAATGATCCATGGTTCTTCTTAGTGTCTACGCCGAACCTCTTGATATGCCACTATTTTCATAATGAACACAATACTTGTTATTTATTGCCCCTTACACTGTTAATAGTGAACCAAGCAATACCATATTTTATGAATTATTAGTAGATTCTACTACTCATGTACATTAACTACACGTAGTTACAGTGTGCATAATGCACGTACATTGCTTTCACAGTGCATTTGCTCTCCATGCATATACACGAGCCTAGCTAATATTCTTTGACTAGTTAATGCAATGTGATAGAAAATATCTAAATCTTTCAATCAAAGTATTACTTAAAGTTAAAAGTATGATGTGAGATAACTGCAGCAAATATTATCATGTTCTATATTTTTAATCTTAACTACGTTAACCAGTTAAATACCTGCTTACTTTGAACAGCAGACTCTGGCAAAGGAAAGGGGTCCTCTAAAGACGAATTCAATTCTAAAATCTATATCCTTATAGCATTTCAGTGATATATTACACTAGATGACATCAATTAAAGTATTTTTGGGAAATGCCTTTAAGAATATGGGTAAGCACTGCCCTATCCAGAATCATAATAACTTTAGCTTTCATTTGATACCAAACATGTTTGTTATAGGGTGCGGTTTATACGAGAATTTTTATACATTTCATACATTTTCATCCTTTAGGTCATAAATTTTGATCTAGAAATGGCAAATTTATTTAGTTTTGTCCATAGTAATCCACGTCTATCATTCTATCAATGGGCTTATTTGAACATTTCTTCTATTTGGAATGTAAATGGCGTTTCTATGGCAACACATAAATCAACCAAATGACACCTTTTTAGGCTATGAAACGTTCGTTTCATATCCTAAATGTAGAAGCGTTTACACCAACAATGAAATATTTTGTGTACCACTGCTGTACCCTACACAAAAAGTACCATAGAGGAATTATCAGCCATTTCTTCTATTTTAGGGACAACACTACAATGATAGCAGCAGAAAGATACTACCAAGATTCACTGAAGACCATTTTCTCTCAAAACACAGCCCTTCTACAATTTATTGTTTGAACAGGAGAATAACATTGGGTTCTCCATAACTTTCTTTTTATAAATTCGTCAAAGTATGGCCCATTTACGACTGATCACCCATAACCTGTTCTCATCAGAACTCAATTACGTTATAGCCTTTCACGAACTGTAACACACCCTCACCAAACGTAAGGCCAACATGGTCCGAACATTAGGGTAGGTAGGTCAGATTTAAAATGATAAACGTATTATAGGAATAAGGAATTCTATTTTTCCTGACCGAAGATTTTAATTTAGCCTGGCCGTATTTAAGCTACATGCACACACATATTTGATACCGCCCATTTCTTAGCTTTCCTTTTGTATGATATCTACAAACTTTAAATCCATACCATTACTGTCCATTTAGCATAAGGATATAGGGATGGACACCTGTTCCAAAAAATCCTGTTGAGGTCCACGGTTTAGAAATAGTCCTTGAAGGTGGACAATCTGTGGTGCAATATAGCCAGGTGGGTGCTGCAGCAGTTCTGGAGTCCCTCATGGCCCTATAAAGGTAGGTAAACGGTCTAGCAAGGTGCGCATACACACACATTGAGCAGGGGAAGCAGCCATTGAAGCCAAGCCGGAAGTAGGTCCACAACGATGAACCGCGCATGCCAACGGGAAGCCAAGCACGCCCTCTGTGTATGGCACCAACAGAACCAGGGTCTGTGTGTCTCATCGTGATTTCTGCCAGTGCCATTCACAGCCAAGGGCAACATAAAAAGCCATGCACAGCGTGTATAGTATATGCAAAGCATGCATGCAAGAAGCCACCACGATAGAAGCGAAAGAAAAGCGTGAGCATGATCAATTCTAATGCGTGTATCTACATGTATAAGTATGCAATCCACATGCACCTGAAAACAAACTTGTCATTGCCAGAATACCCGAAAGTGCCATTTTGTAATATTATAAAAGCAAATCATGAATAAAATGCGTTAGTTGCCGTACAGGACGTTGGTTATTTTTTTCCGATGCAGGCGGAGTAACCTGCCACTCCTTTCATGGGCCACTATTCGTCACACATCTCCCTGAAAGGCACACACAAAAATTCAGTGTTAATATGATATTTTGGTGATAATGACATGATAAATGACGGATACTTACAATAGGTATAATAATGAGTCGTGACAGTAATGCCGAGCAATTGCGACCGGTGATTGCATGCCTGGGTAGAAGTATTTCTACAATCTGCATTTTTTGGCATTTCTAAAGTCAACACGAACATAATTTTAGTTATTAAATGCGCCACCCATCATTTTGCTAAAACACGCGACTTGTTGGGGATTTCCCATAATCAATACTTAATAAAACGTCAACACGTTTTGTAGTTTACCACTGTGTGTGTGGGTGGGGGTATACACAGGCTAGTTCTAGCTCTAGTTAACTAGACCAGCAACCTGTAGCATGTGCACTGTCAGAAGTTAATGTAGCTGCACAGTGAGTTATACTGTGAATTTACAGTATAAAAGGACATATTTTTGGTTCCAGAAATACGTCCTTTTATACGTGTACTGTAAATCTACAGTATAACTCACTGTGCAGCTACATTAACTTCTGACAGTGTGGGAAGTCAGTAGGTACATGTAATAACCAGCTACAACAGTGTGACACTATTTATTACGAACCTGTAGCGCCCCCACCTCCCTCAACTTTCTGTACAGAAAAAGAAATCAGGGTTAGATAACTATGTGGTTTTATTGGAGGGCATGTATATACATGCTCTTAAACATGTTGAAATGACAGTGATTTTCAAATAATTATAGATTTGACAACTTTCAAACTAGTAGTTGTACACATTATATATGGGATAAACACCTGTTGGCTCGTTGTAAAGGGTTCTCCACACTTCTGAAAATAATACCTTGTAACTACTAGGCCTAGTAAGCTATAGAGTAACCTAATAATGTAAGTCATAATTATATCCAAGTCATAATCATATCCAAGTCCAAACAAAAACCCAGGCAAAGCAAGATGGACACGTTGACTACGGCTAACTTCATTGTAACATTTTCATATTTTTTCTGTGTGCCTCTCGATACTTGCTTCAACAGCTGCAGCACTCCCCTACCACCCAGTCTATGCATGAGGCTTCCTCCGTGTGCTGCCCGTCTGGTTGCTAGGGTCTTTGTTTGTGATACTAGGAATGAATTGTTCTCTCGGGAAACTGAGGCACGCAAAGTGATCATTATGTCGGCCGCTTGATGGCTGCCACGGGCAGACTGAGATCACGTGTAACCAGGTCATCGTCACTGGTGCCACTGGTGGCGCTGCAGCCGCCTCCGCGCAACAAAATAGTCCCCGTTTAGTCTTTCGGCTCTTGGTTGTTTAAAAATTCGTTTTTCTCACAGTAAGAGCTAATAATGACAGCTGGTGAGTGACTCAGGTGTTCCCAGGTTTACACTTCATAATAGCCTCGTTCCTGGCGATGCTGATCGCCCTCCTGGTGGACCGCTGCACTCTGCAGGGCCGGTTTCCAGTGTCTATAGGGAGTGACCGCCGTCTGCATTTAGTGGATCAGCAACAGGACATTAAACCACACATTCTGCGCCACGGCCCAATTGTAAAACATGAAATTGGTAACACTAACAAACTTTCACATTAAATCTACACTAACTATCAAATCGTACATCCCCATTCAAAGCTATCTTCTTGCAGTTGACCCTCAGGAACCTTTACCGGAAGTAAGGAGGTCATTATGATGCAGACTTATTTCCGGTGGTGGGCTAATTACCCTGCTCGTGCATGGCTATGGGCATCAAGTGCCGCTTAACTGTATAGCGATAATTCTGGTTTCTCCATAATTATGCGCGGCAAGTGTACAGCCTATAAGCCTCGGTTGATAAAAGTCATTGATATGATCAGAGATATCTAGCCCCTGATATGATGACCATTTTTAAGTTGGTTAAGGCTACCGCAGACGGGCCCGACTCGATCGGTAACCAGGCAGATCGGGTGGGTCTGCGGGGACGTCCTCCCGATCGAGTCGGGACGATCAAACATGTTTGATATGGCCCTACTCGATCAGCCGATCGAGTCTGCCGATTGGATCGGGCCCGTCTGCGGTAGCCTTAAGCCAACAGCTCCCTATCTACCTCTTCCAATACCATTCACTGCTTGAATGCATGCAAGCAATATACAGCTCCATGATCGGTTCTTCCCTTCCTAACGGACAAACCTCAACATTGATCAGGCGACACAAGGGATATACCTCTGCCATTCCAGCTTTATGACAGACCGTTGTATGTATAGGCTATAGAATTTGGTGGCAGAGAAGCCCTATTTTATCAGGTTAAGCCTATTTTGTCTGAGAAGCTTTCAGCAGGAGACAGATCTGGAATTACATGAATGTCTCAGGGTGGTCAAGCGTGCTGGGAGACGCCTGAAGCCGTCTCCATAGCAACCAAAAACAGGTGTGGCCGACCGACCGACTTTGCAGTGTACATGGGAAAGGTAGTTGTTGTATAGGTGGGTGGGGGTACGGCAGGTATTCTGTGATCTGAATGGTCACTACAAACGGTTGGCTCCCCTCCCCCTTGGCCATACCGAACATAGACAGACTGCTACCTTGACCGGCCGGTGGACACATGTGTCCGACCGGACATAACTAGCATAGAGCTCATTGGTCAGTCGTCAGCAGCACTCTCCTATGCCGCTAAACCCATAAGGTAATCTCTGCCCCACCTGGGTACGTCATAGAAGTAGGGGCCATAGGTAAGGCGAGGTAGACACCGTCCCAATACAATTTGTGGTACGTTTTGTACTTATTTGCATTGCTTATTGGAAATTTTAATCAATACCCAGCTAACAAAAAACGTTATTTTACGTCAAAATAACGTTTTAAACTTTACATAACGTCATGTCATACTAAAGAGCCTTAGAAAAACGTTGACATATAACGTTATATAACGTTATAAATGACGTATAACGTTATTTGTTTACTAGGTATGAAGAACGAAAGGAATTCAAGCCTACTAGTTGTTCTTTCTTTTATAGTGCTTAAAATATTTCTGATCATTAACAGCAGGTTAAATGCCACCCTGTCACTATTATTAATAGTATATTCAAACACACAATTTGGAAGTAAGCATAACACAAAGGGGCATGATAAGTTACAAATATATGTCATCAACTAGGTAAACAGTTGGCCAGTATATAATGTGTTGTAAATCATAGCCAGTGAGCAGGGGGGGGGGGGGGGGTAGAGAGGAGAGCTTCCACTCAGGGAGATTGGGTCATCAGCTGACGGGTGTATCTGTATTGTGCATGTGTATACCAGGCAGGCCCTGCCCACTATTGCTCCTGTACTGCCTACCATACATCACTGCATTCGATTGCACTTGTGTCTAAATATCCATAGATGAATGCACTGCCAAGTATGAATATAAACTTGTATTGAGCTAAATTTATACTCATTGTGCTGATGTTTCTGTATCTATTCCCACCTGTAGGCCTATATCAGACTATATCAGAATATATTTGACAATAGTCATCCACAAATCTAGCTCCATATCTAATGTACAAGTCACCCACACCAAAAGCATATAGGCTTTTATGGCTCCATCCACTTTTTTCTGGTTGGTATATATCATTGCTGCATTTGACATGTAGAAAGCAATTTGTGTGTAATCCCGCCTGTTTTGGTACATACTCACAACCCCCCCCCCCCTCCCCATGTCCTATATCAGTATTGCTGGCTCCATCATGTCGGTTCCCACACTGCCAGACCAGACGCCAATAACACTGCTGTCCGCCAGCCACTAAACCAAACATGGCAGATTCTGCTGCTGTTATTTGTATAGTTAGATTAATAAAAACAGTAACTGTCACACTAAAAAGGACAGAACTGTGCAGTCAGATATCATAGATAGCAGGATAGATAGTAACATAGACTGCATGCAGGCTAAATTGTCACTTCTATGCGCTGTCCAAACTATAAAGGGGTGCTAACAACATACAGCCTACCTGAGTGCTCCAGTAATGCACCATGAATACATGATGTACATATCCAGATGTGCTGGTGCTGGTATTGCCCTCCTCTCCTGGATGATGTTTGCTGCTGGAACGGTCATCCGAAGCAGTAGACCAAGCTGTGGCCTGATGCTAGGATTCGTCCCGAGAGAACAATTAAGGCTCAAGTCTTCGCAGAAGATGGGCTGAGAGAACTGCAGTCGAGTCAACAGTGAGTCAAGTAACGTGAGCATTGAGTAACGCTGGGGCAGTTTCCTTGGTAACTGACCATCTCACACTAATATGTAGTATGGGAAGGGCCTTGGTTATAGGTGCCCACCCCACGGGCAGTCTCCTGGAGATGGAGGCGTTGTAGCTACAGCCTGCGGCACCTGTGCAGGTGAGGAGGGAGCGTTTACAGTCAGGTGTGTACTGGAGTAGAGCCATGACACCTGTCTAAGCATTACTGATGTTGTGTGTGCGTGTGTGTGTGGGAGGTGGGTGGGGAGGGGGGGGGGGTTCTGATCAGCTGTACGTCCTCCTACCGCGTAACACTAGCCCCACGACCGCACGTGCCCCCGTCACGTAGCCTGTAATTGGCCAACTGCCGTCACGTGGCGGCACCAGCTTGTAAGTCCGTCTGTGATTGGCTCACAGTTCGGCTTTGGTCCAGGTGGACGGCCATGGGTGTGGTTGGACAGTTCGGCAGGCGGCATGAGGAGCTGTGAGTAGCTGCCAGCAGGTTGACTCTGGGACAGCATTGTGTGTCGGCCATGTGTGCAGGTCATGGGTAACGTTATGCCATAGGGGTCATTAGTGACCGGCTTGGATACAATGGACGCTGATTTCCCGCCGCTGCCGTAATCCAATACTATGGCGCTAGGTGGTGTGTGAGTTCAACCTGGCACATGCTCAAACAAGCGGGGTTAATGATCCCAGGGGAGTCAGGTGTCAAAGGCTACCTCAGGTCGTCCCGTTGATCCCCTAGACACTGGGGCCATATGCCATAGAGACCCACCTGTACTGTCGTGCTACTGCCTACTGGTCCCTATATAGCATGTAATGTAGCCTGCACGACCACCCATTGGTGTATGGTGGTGTACTGCTATATCTCTACAACAAGACGTGGCACATTCCATACTATTAGTACTGCGTTAGGATGCATGCATGCCATCTGATAGTTTCATATGGGAGTGCCTCCAGGCCTCTCTCTGTGAGCCCCTCCTCCCTACCACGCCCACGCTACCTCACCCCCTCTCCCAACACTCTCCCTCCCCACCCCATCCTACTCCCACTTCCACTCAGACCCTCACATATCACACACTACCCTGGGTCACACACCCGCCCGCCTACCGGCCCCAGTCTACCTGTCGATCTGACTCTCCCCATGCAGTACCTCCACAGGAGGCCCTCCCATAAGGTGGGTGGCGTTAGTGCCTTGCATCATGCGAATGGGTCGTTGGCAGGCTTCAGAAGCTGGGTGCCGCCATCACCTATAGCTAGCCGGTGCCGGGGGCGGGGTGGGGACCCCCTCTCCCCCCTCCTGCCAGCAGTCCCACCCATCCCGATCCCCTGCCATCCCCTGGGCCACCCAGGCCCCCATTGGACGTGGCTTTATGACCCTCCTAGACCGACGACCCCATAAACTCAGCCAGTCTGGATGTCTTCAAGGCTACCGGTATCTTTAATCTTAACTCTGCCTCCTCCCGGCTCCCTCCATGCCATCCAGACATCATAGCTCCACGTGGAATATCCAGGGTACAGGTTATTTGAAGTATATGGGGTGCATACAAAAGGTTTCACTTGCCACAAGCAGCATGTGTACCACATGATTTCTGTACGACCTTTACATATACATGCAGTATATACTGTGCGTGACTGCCATGGGAGACTATATCAATCAGCCCGTAGATTCAGTATAGGATCACAGAGAGTACAGTTGATGACTATACGTGGACCCGTATGATAACGTTACTCCAGTCTCGTCAATGGATTCCACTTGTATAGGGGCACTGTTGTGGTATATCGGTGTTAAGGTACCTGATTCAGTTCGTCCCCACGAGCATCATGATAATTTCTAGCAGAGATAATGCTTATACGTGTTGACAGTAAATATAACCTAACCTTCCTAGAAACAGCACCTGTTGCCATGTAGCCTCACCTTCCACGATATATAACTATATATAGATACTGAATATATAGTGAATGTAGTACTCTATCAATGAGCTCTACAGATTCGTACCCTATACTGTGACTCATCCACATTAATAGCCAGTGTGGACCAGGCACCTTGCTAATGGCGGCCTGAAGGAGTGGCCCCTCTCCACATACTACTTACAGAAGTCACTTTCAGCCCAGCGCTGCTCTGTCCGTGAGTGGGCTCTGGAGGCTGTGGTATGGTAGACAATGGTTGGCACTGCAGGGTGCCTGCCACCTGTTAGCGGAAAGAGGATCCTCCTGTTAGCAGACACCCTGTCAGGTTAACGCCTGCATGTATTATTACCTGCCTGCTACCCAGCCCAGAGAACTGCTCTAACTGTAAGGCTCCTCGTGGTGGTACCACCTGTCACCTGTGTGACACACCAGGTAACTGGGGTTCCTCCAGGGTGCTACCATGTCCAGTGTTTAACACACTATGTAAAATACTGCTGTATGTATGTCAGTACAAATGGTGGAAAAGGTCACTGGAGTTTAACAGTTAGATTCCTGTTCCTTTCCTTTCCTGATGACAAATACAAGCCACCTATATGTACATACACAGCCTTGTAAATGTAGCTGCCTCGCATTAGACTCAACTTTATTCTAGGGTTATACTGCTATATCAGTTTCGGCTCCCGAGACTATAAATCCATGCTTCCTCAGCATGCAGACTGTTGGATGATGTCAGTAGTAGGGTAGTAGGCGGCCTGCCTGGCACCATAAGGTCGGTCACCACACTATAGCTCCACTACCACTACAGTCTACACAGGCCCTAATCAAGCCCTACCTTACATTCCACATGCGATCCCTGCACCGCACGTACTATCCACCAGCCCCTCATGGCCCATGCGCCTGGCTCTGGAAGGGCAGGGAGGGTGAGGGTACAGAGGACACGAGCACTTAATCAGTGGATGCTGCAGCAACCTCCTTTTTTAGGGGTTGATTAAGTCGAGCGGTGAAACCTCCTGGGTAGTTTACTGGTGGTGATCAGTGATGCACCCTGCATGGATCGGGTACTTGGTTGAGGATCAGTCTGGTGGTGGTAGGGTATGGGTGACATTGAATTATATAGAGTGGGTTTTAGGTGTATGTGGGTAGTATTCGCTATACTACAGATGAGACTGCAGCTGCTATATACAACATAGCATGTCTACCACTGCCTGCATTCACCTGTCACTAACTATATATCTATCACCTGCAAAATGCAACCTGCAGCCCTGACGCCAAACAAAAACAAATTGATTAAGTCTTGTTTCTGCATGGTTCATCTGAGTTGCTCTAAAGAGGTCATACTGACATAAAATTATGTTCCATGTATGCCCCTTTTATTTTATGAGAGAATGTTACTATGAACGATACAACAATGAAATGCAGAAAGAGTCATGCTTAATAATTTCCTGTGAAATACTTTTAGGAATCGTCACCGTCAAATGGCTATGGAAAATGCTGTTTTAAACGTGAAACATACCTTTTGTCTTAAGCATAGAGTGCCGTCACCGGTCACTCACAATATTGTCCCCAGTATTCCTGCTACATACTACTTGCTACCCAGGACGGAGGCCTGCTAGACGCTATGCATGTCACAAACACACTTTTACAGGTCTCGTTTTCAGCACTGCAAGGTGCAGAGTGGGGATGGGTGGCCGACCATTGCCTGTCTGGATGACGCCATACCCCATACCGGTCCACGCGTCCCGGGCCGGCCTTCAGCGGCAACCAGTCTCCATGGTAACGGCGTCCGTGTGGCGCGCGGCGTCCGGACGCGCACCTTCTCACGCACCTGCTCTCCACCAGAGGCCGCTCCATCCATGCTCCTCTCGCTTTCTCACGTGCACGCACGGGGCTTTACGAGCCGCAGCGTGCTGTGTTGAGAGATGGCAGGATGCAGCGCCACCACCAGCAGCAGCAGCAGCAGCAAGCAAGCAAGGTGAAGCCTGCCATCTAACTCCAGCCTGGATCGACCCACTCTCCCCCCTCCCCCTTCCCCTCCCCCTCCCCCTACCCCTCTCCCACCCCACCCCCTAACGCGGAGGGGCCTATAAAAGTTGATCAATAAAGCTACATCGTTGGGCCGGCCCCGGTGGGACAGGTACCCGCGGCGGCCAGGTACACAGGGCGGCCGGTGGGGGGAGGGAGGCTCCCAGCACCACTGGCAGCATGCTTCCTGCTGCAGCAGCAGCATGGTATCTGGCAGCAGCAGCAGCAGCAGCAGCAGAGGCAGCAGTCTGATGGGTCTTTGATGATGGTGGCTGGCCGTACCTACCTGCCCTATACCTGGTCGTCACGGGACCGACAACACCTTTATAACTCATATATGAGGGTGGGATAGGGTGGGGGAGGGGAGGGGAGGGGGGCTTGTCCGCACTGCCTGGGATATCCTGTATATCCCTAGGACAGCTTATGTACGTTGTAAATATAGAAGTTTTTTTCCAACGAATCAAAAAAAAATTAGGCCACATGCTCCGATGATAACCACACAACAAAGTGACTCTCCACCACACAGGTACCAACATAAAGCCAAATACCTGCAATATAGCTTAACATTGAGACACCTGCCTGCTATGTGCTATGTATAGGTGTGCTCTCCCGGCTGATTAGATCAGCAATGTTAGAATCGATGTCAAGTTGGTGGTCCGGCGCGCGGACTGTGCCGGGTGTGTATCCCATCCCGCCCTCAGAATCAATGTGGCACCTGGTCAAAGCCGGCATCCGACAGGTATAACATTCACTCTCAGCCCATCGCCCCTGCCGCTGCTATAGGTACCAGGCCGCAGTGCTACACTATACCTGTGATCGGAGAGTGGAATGTATAAGCCGCCATTTGCATAGTGCATCAGGTATTTGTCGGGACGCGTGGCCCCAGTAGCAGAAGCTCGGTAGTTGGGCCGATTAATTAACTCTTAGCAAAGGCCACGAGCACCTGGAGCAGTGTGACATGCGTTACCACTTAATAACTCAATCATTATACTGGCAGATGCTCACATGACTCATCTACTGAAATAGATGTGTATCTAATTTGAGGGCACGTTTTAAAAGTAGGTTCTGCATACAGGTAGACAGAATGCCACACACCTACTTCTTACAGGTGAATATTGATGCCTTACAAACACAGTTTGATACAGGTGTCTGACCCGGTTCCGTGGTGAGCAGCTCACACAGTCATGACTGAGCAGCTAAAGAGCAGCTCTGTACAAGCCTGATTAACTCCGACTGGCAAAGGTCCCAGATACACATGTAACAGCACAAGTCAGGTACCCAGTACGACAAACGGTTTACAGGTCGTATGTACAGTCTTTAAAGTAAGTTGCGCACTCAGAGTCATGGGTAAATCTAGATAGCCTTAAAATACAGTTATAAGGGGGCTCCAATGCGGAGCCTTGTCTAAAATAATTCAGTTTTACAATGGAATTTTTAATATGTATCTGTATGCAGGAATCCTATGGTAGGCATGCAGAAATGCAGCTTTCCTGTATAGGAGGAGAGCATGTGAGTAGTATAGGAAGAGTGTACCTGCTGTGCGTGTATACTAGTACGTGTATATACAGCTGCTGCAGCACTCCATCCCTTCTCCTGTGTACACAGTGCGTGCGTACGTATAGAAAAAAAGAACCAGTCCTAGCCAATCTGCCAGAGGAGATTGCACGCAAGCTAGATGTGCGTATACCGAGTATAGATTCTGAGCGGTACCAACATGAAATAATATATAGGTTATAAGCTATGACTAACACTATATGTATATGCGTTCCACTCACCGACAGATATACACCCTGGTCCCCGGTCCCACCGTGGAGTTGGATCCCTGCTATGTGAGAGAGAGTCCATGGAGGAGTGGCTGGTGACCTGGTGTGCGCCCTGGATGGCAGCAGGTCACCCTCCCGGGCGTCCTCCAGGGCCGACGACGCGCTCTGAGTGGTGACAAGGCGCCCGCCCGTCTAATAAGAGATGACGCCGCTCCGGTCCGCTGAGCACCGCCACCCTCCTGCAGCCTCCAGCCCACCTGCCGGCCGGGGGACACAACTACCTGGTGCCACTTGTAGGCACCACTAGGCACCTCCCCCTCCTCCTCCTCCTCCTCCTCCCCGATGTCTGCTTTCCTCCTGTGATCACCACCCCCGCCGTGCCTTAACGCTCTCCGGACGGGACACGCTCACAGCGGCACCGACACGGTCCAGGGCATCCTCCACGGCTTAAGTCCGCCTGTGTCGACGTGGCATGGCAGTGTTGTCTCCAGGTGGGGAGGGGCGGGGCACCAACGACGACGACAGCTCGGCGACAGAAGGGGGCAGAGTGGGGGAGCGGCATCAACGGCGGCGATTCAGTGGAGCGAGGCGAGCGGCCGGGTCGCGGCACAAGCATTGTTCCGACCCGCTCCAGTGGCTGCCGGCCCATACAGCTCATCTATATATAAACAGGCCGCCCATGAATTATTAACACACCTTGCAAGCCGCCAGTAGCGCCAGCCGCCATCGCACCATCCACCCACCGCCCTGCTCTGCTGGTAGCGGCACTAGCACTGGCCGTAGTGGTGGTGGTGGTGGTGGTGGTGGTGGTGGTACCACCCGATAGTGGTTCCGGTGGTTCCGGTGGTGGGGTGGTGCTGGGGTAGTGGTGCCGGTGGTGCAGAGACTAGTGGAGATATATAGTGCTACAGATAGTGGTGTTAGTGATGGTTGTGTCAGAGTTAATTGTAACACAGGTGGGGAGGAACTGTAGTGTCAATGATACTCGTGGCTCTGCATCTGTTTAGTGGTGAGGCCAGTTCCCGTTGGTTGATCATCGGTTGACTACTGGTAGTTAGCTTCCTCAAGAAGTACTAAATTTGTTAGCGTGCCATAATAGAGAGTGCCCCCGCCTAGCCCCCCCCCCCAGAAAATTAGCCTTGGTATGACTCTTAACTATAGAAAATCTGGTACAGGGCTCTGTGCCCCCCATAATCAAATTTTCTTGGCTGTGCCCCCCCTAGACCACCTCTTCTGGATCCGCCCCTGTGGTGCACACAGTGGAGTTGTGCTAGGTTGGGTAGTGGAGCTAGCTTAGCGGTATGGGGGATGCGATTTGCTGGTGCATCATGCAGTAGCTCATAGTGGATTTGTGCTAGTTTGGGTGGTGGAATCATCTTAAGGTAACATCCCACAACGCAGAAATGGGCCTTAAGGTGTTGCGTATTGGGATAACCACATGTTATCTCCAAAGCCCACAGCACTGAAAATAATGCTAACTTAATTAACGCACCTAACTTATCATCAGCTTGATTATAATATGGGGTGTAACCTGATGTATGTATGTATGTATCTACTTAGCCAGATCTTTTTGTAAAGACAGAATAGCTTATTCCAATGAAGTTTCCAAATGGGACACCTTTTCTAAGTTAGAATAGCATAATCTCAAAGACAGACTAAAGTCTCTATAAGGCAATTTCTACAGGGCAGCAATTGTTCTGTTGACAGACTGACTTCCATTGATAGTTTCCATTGCACAAGTAACTCATGAATGCTGTGGTTATTGCATATTAGCCAGGGCCATGTGCTGCTGCCACTGATTGGTAATAGATGTACACTCTGAGACCATTACTAATATTATCATTATTCTAAATTACAACTAAATTCCTAATAATTTCAGGCAAGCCAAGGCAATACTACACAAAGGCAAATATCAGCGTCAGCCAATGTCGCCAATAGCACTCTCAGACAAGGGTCAGGCACTGCTGGACCACAATAGATGGGTCAAGGTGAGGGTCAGGCTATGCTGGACCTTCAATAACAGGCTGGACTTTTGCAAAATTGCTTGAAAGTCTGGCCATGCTGGATCTTCATGCCAGAGTCTTGCAGGCTGAAAGAGACTCTCCCCAAAGTCCAGCATTGCCAGACTCTGGCATAAGGATCCAGCATGGCCAGACTCTCAAGCAATTTTGGGTGAGTAGAAGCTCTAGTTGAAGGTCCAGCATAGACTGACCCTCACTAGAATGGCCGTTGACCCATCTGTTATAATCCAGCAGTGCCTGACCCTTGTATGAGAGTGCTAATGGCGACATTGGCTGACGCTCATATTTGCCTGGGTGTAACTTTAAGCTAAGCACTAGTTGCAAAACCCCAAATAGGATAGGAAGTTTGGTCACATGCTTTTGCCAAATATTGATACAAAAGTTAATAAACCTACTAACTTATGACTAATATTTGAGATTCGTTATTTTCAGTTTGTAGGCTATATAGATTGTCAACCGTTGTTGGTCTGGTCTGCTACCACTTTGGAAGATTACAATTGGTATTTCGGAGGAGATACATCATAATTATGTTGGCATCAGGGTTCATCAACTATGAACAGTTCTAGTAGCCCAAATAACTAGTCATAGATACATGTGTACATGACACCAGGCACAGAAATTTTGCATAAGCAGTAGTGGCGGCCATCTTTGTAGGTGTTCACCTGCCTGGAAGTGAAATCATACATACAATGGCCTCTGCTTGCAATACATGCAGTGATTCTTAATAGCACAGAGCCCCCCCAATGTATACTAGATACCTGGGTAAACGAGACAATTTGTTTCATCCAGGGCTCGGGGGCAATTAAATGCCTTGGTTAATTTCCTCGTGTTTTTTAAGCCTGTTACCAACACCTTTTTATCAATCTGGGCAGTCACATTAAACTTACTGTCAAGCTCGTAGCTATGGCATTATTGTCAGTGCACTGATATTCATTCTCAAGACTGGACCAGCTATATCATTCTGGGGCACAGAGAAAAAATACATAACCATACTCTTCTTAGTGTAGGTGGTTATAAAAGACATCTACCTATCAGGTGTCCACTCTGTCTAGGCCTTGCATGAGCCGAGTGGCTTCATCAGCAGCTTCATGAGAGTCTGAGACAGCTTTGGATGCATTCCTTATTTGTTATACCAATGTTACTAAATCGTATGCCATCTGTGGGAGAACAGTGGGGAGGTCTCAGCTAGTGACAGGCTGGGTATCACATGGAAATACCCATTCTTACTGCCCCAATTAGAACCCTAGAGTGGTTTCGATGTTGATGTACAGTGTACATACGATTAGGGGTACATGTATTGAACTCTCCAATTACCCACAGTGAAGACACAGATCTTCCCCAAATCATTGTTGTAACAAAATAAACTATCAATTCTGGCTTTTCAATGGACATTGTTTATGCTACAGGATTACAGCCATGCCATAATGCCCATTCCTGCTCTCCAACTTTCTGACCGCAGCCAGAGTATAATGCCCATTCCTGCTCTCCACTGCTACTATTTACTATAGTTCCTAATATGTCCCCCTCCACACCTACAGCCATGGTGGAGGGTGGGACAGGTGGCTATACAGGTGAGCCAGCTGGGGCGTGCCACGTTAGGTGACATGGGCCGCGTGCCTCTCATACACCAGCATGCTCCACTATAGTGGTGTGTGTGTGTGGGGGGGGGGGGGGTCATGTGAGGCCATAGAGCAGCCGTTACCAATGTAGTAGAACACTATGATATAGCATCCCATACTTCAATGCAAGTTAGACATAATATCCTCCCATCATGTATCTCTTCAAATACTCATCGTTAAAGTTTCATAACTATCTGAAGATACCTGGTGTTAATCCGCATGGTTCTCCCACCACCTGACTTTAAATGGCCCTGAGTACTGAAGTGGGGGGTCAGTCACCTTCCTCCAGTGTGTGTACAGTACACTGAGTGTTCATGTGGATTTCTTCATGGCTATCGTTTCTATGTATTGCCCTTTCTCACCGAACCTGTCATGGGGTACCTTGTCACTACATGTGTATTCCCCATGTAACTTTCACTATACCCTGTCGATTTCAAACACTGGTGAGTATGGTATTTGTGCTGAATATGATATATTAAGCAACTAACGTGCCCATAGTTAGCATGTAGTGTCCCCTGAATGTACTCTAGTAAGGTCGAGATTTTACAAAAAGAAATATAAGAATTTAATAGGGAATACTACCAAAATCCCCTTCCTGGTAGTGGCATACTCACATATACACATGTACAATAAGCGACCGACATGTTTTGACTAATTGTAAGCCTTTGTCAAGGTACATTAATTTAAGAGAACCTGGGACTGAGATGCCCTTGGGAGTATTATTCAGGCTCTCCAAAATTAAAACATTCTAATCTTCAAAATGTCTACGTCATAGTATCAGTGCAGATAACATGACAAAAAGAAATATTATTTGGTAATTTTAGTACATTTTTGAGATAATTTACCAATTTTGGCACTTAAAACATTTTCATTTCAAAATGGTCTTAAAAATTTTAGGATAGGGCCAAAGAAATAGGATATGTCAGGTTATATATTTAGCCACAACTCTTTTTTAATGACAAAATAGAACCTAAGATCTTTTTTGTTTAATATTTTTACATTCACTCCTCTTTGGTAGTAGGCTACCACACCTTCACTAAACCCAAAGTCATAACTCTCCATGAGACTAGTGTAGTCAGTTGCAGCCTGAGGCTGGACTGCAGGTGCAGCACAACATAATTGGATAGGGTAGTGGACCTTAGTCACCCAGGCCACTTGGGACAGCGGCGAGTGGTGGGGAGCCAACAGGGCCGTGGGTGGCCTGCTGAGTGAAGCTTGCTTTATTATCTCACCATATTGCACTAACTGGTTGCTATGCTGTGTAGCACAAGTGCCACGTTAACAGCTGTATTGGTGTGGAGCTGCACAAAAGTACCAGGGAATCCACAAGTTACTTTCAGGAGCGCTGTACTAGTCGAAGCATAACAGGCTGCTAGTGCAGTATAGATAACTGATGGTATGGTACACTCTTAATCTTATACATGTACATGTACTACATTGCATATATGCTATGGTATGGTGGCATGATGTGCAGATCTACTTTAGGCACACATGGGGGGGTCAACTTCAGACGAAGTAGTGCACACATTCACACATACCTAAAAGTATGCACTCTAGTATACGTGTACCATGAAGATACATACTGCACAGGTGGTCAGACCTATGTCCCAGTACATCCTGCATACAGCCATGTAGGGTTTCTAGTTGTGCATCATGAGCACATGAGTGTTAGAGTCACATATCACTGGATTCATTCAGCTGCTATACATACTACATAATTATGAAGATAGGCTTACTTGGCAGCCACCAGTGTAGTTTTGCATAAGTGAAAACGATGTCTTAAAACTAAAACGATCAAATAAGTGTGTTGCTA
This sequence comes from Harmothoe impar, assembly GCA_947462335.1. NCBI lineage: Eukaryota > Metazoa > Annelida > Polychaeta > Phyllodocida > Polynoidae > Harmothoe > Harmothoe impar. The sequence goes on from OX381704.1 coordinate 62,451,762, forward strand.
AAAGTGGCGTCTTTGAATAGACAAACAATATCATGTAAGCCTGATTAAGGGAGATGCCAACTCTATTGGAAACGTCTCATCTGCAACATTTTAGACTGGTGCCTCTGATGACAGACTATGGATTGCTGAAGTTTTTGATTGAACATTTGGGGGATTATGCACGTTTGATGCTAGCAACTATCAACTGGATTGTAATACCATTACTGTCTAATATTTTGGTTAACACTTTTAGCAAATGCCATTCAGGAGGCTGATCACTGGGATAGACATAGCATTGCCTATGTCTTTGATCAGTCCATGCTATCGATATCCAACATGTAGCCAGTTATCGGACAACACAGGTTATGGATTGATGTCATTCATATTCGACTCGATTGCCTGAGCCAATAATGATCATCGCAAGGCATCAGCAAATAAGCACAGCTAAGGATCAATTAATAATCCATAAGGGCGGCCTCATTCTTAGACCCTAATACCCAATAAAACATGGTGCATGTAGCTTAATGCACTAGTGGCATGAGGGGCAAGTCCCGGGGGCCCCACTCAGCCCCTGGGTGCCACCAATGGACGTTTCCGAACAGACCCAATTGGTCAGAGTGAGGCTGATGGAGGGCACCATTGTCACCTTGGCGACCATTGTTTGACTGGGCGGCCGGCCTGACGTCCACCCAAGGCAAATACTGACCCTGCCGACACGTCAGATGGATCAAAGGTCACATAGAGATCCGGGCCAAGGTTGACGTGCCATGTGGAGGGGCAGGGTCAGGACGTACAGTACGTCACCCGTCAGGACAGGGTCACAGAGGGGAGCTATGGCATGCCACCCAGGCTTCAGAATGTTTCAAATGCTACCTGTCAATGCGTAATGCTGATGTCCCTCTTCAGGTAAAGACTGGACTGTTTAAACTATAGGTGGGACTATCATAATTAACCTTTTTTTGCATGAGGATTAATTTATTCAAAAATGTGATGCACAGCTAATAGTGTAAAGTTGAATGAGAAGGCGATCGAATCTATCAATCTAGACAGAGTAGAAAATGCCTCTCCGAGCTAACTATGCTCGTGGTATAAGTGGCTGTCCTGTGTTTAAAAACCTGTAAATCCTTTAATATACAAACATGTCCATTCTTGATCAGTATGCAGAACTGGATGAATGAGTGTTATGCAGTATTGTTACATGGTGGCAGTCTCAAGTTTCAGGTCATGTCTGTAGGTGAGGGTCACAGGTGAGAGGTCACTACCGACTCCAATTGACCCTACCCTATAACCAAACGCATGAGGTGCCATTTTAAAGTAGAATGACAATAGTCGGTCTATCTTTACATGTCCATGTACTTTACAATACGAGAAACCGAACCGATGTAGGATTTCTACCTCCATCTCTACCCTTACCACTCTACACCACTCACTCAGTAATATAACTTAGATGGGGGTTTCTCGAGGTGGTGTTCCCAGCTAACAGAAATACGTTATTCTACGTCAAAATAAAGTTATATAACGTTGTTTTTTTGTGTACTGGGGTGTTTGTCCCCCTGTATACGAGAAGGGTCTTGCCGTGAGGAACCCCCACGAGGGATGAGCTGGATGGGCAGACTCGTGATAAACTGAATGGGCAGACATGATAAACTGCATGGACAGACTCGTATAAAACTGTATGACCACACTCACGATGATAAACTGTATGGGCATAGTTATGGTGATAAACTGCATGGATATGCTCACGATGATAACTTGTATGGGTATACTCGTGGGGACAAACTGTATGGGCATACTCACAGTGACAAACTGTATGTACCTGTATGGGAAAAGTCCCCATAAATCGTATGCAGTCACGATAGAATGTATATGAGTAGACCCCGGGATCATGACCAACTGTATACGCAGACTACACATATAATAATAAGCTGCATGAATCACGACCAACTGCATGTATAGAATTAACTGATGAACGAAAAGCGTTGACTGTTTACCATAAGCAATAGTAGGTATTACTATAATAAGCATATATACGTGTGATAAAATGTACCATCAGTCATGATAAGGCATAAGGTATGAGTTATGCTAAAACGTATGAGTTGCTCATGACCATGAGTCTCATTAGTATTGGGTGTGGCCGAGCTGCACGGTTAATGTGAACAAGCACAGAGTACTGGGGTGGACGACAATCTAAACATGTGAAACCAAGGTTAAGGTAACAACAGGTAGCACACGCGCGACACATTTCACTTTTTGCAGATGAAAAGTGTCATTAAGATAACTATTTCAAAGGGGACAAACTTTACTAGAATTTGGTTAACGGTACAAAAGAAATTATGGGTCACAAATTTTACAGGCATAAATCTATACATGTAAATGAATATGGATTTTTGAGTTTGTGGTTTGGTTCTTTAAAATATCGTTTTCTGCGTAGATTTGGTATTTGTCGATGTAACTTAGGTATCGAAATAATATGCCTGATTTCTATTCTTGTGACATTAGTTTTATATGTGCTAACATAAAACATGTATTTTCCTACACATATCGCTTACAGGAGTATTTCCTCTCGTTCGCAGCGAGACCTTTATATGTTTATCCACCTCTATTGGCTAATATTATACAGTATCCAAATTACCAATTTATTATCTCATATTATCCAACCTACACGAGCAAGGTACATTTCGTACATCATAATGAGCCCAATAATCTCCAAGCACCATATTTTACTTCAGTTAATGCTAGACTTATTTGCAACAGAAAGACTAGCCTCTTACAAGTGTCAGGTGTTATGTTTTCCACTTGCGGCAAACAGGTGTGTGGAGCGCGTGTGTCACCAGGCCACCATCTTTGGTGCTTCTCATGGTTACCATGGTAACACAGGGGCGGGTCACTGGTTGCCAATTTGCTGTTGGCAAGTAGACGGGGCGGAATGTGTTGGTCATGACCACACCTGCAGTATTAAATAAATAGTCTAACTAGTTATGTCATGGACTTTATGTAACCCAACTACTTAAAGTGAATGTATCTTGCATGGTATGGCGGTGAGCGCACATGGTATTATTAGGCTCCACTCCAATTGTTTTCTATTGGCCTGCATGTCATTTGCAAACTGTTTAATTGGGAAACCTTTGTGCGGCAAATATGCTGGATCTGCCAATAGTACTGAATGTGTGAGTAGCGTGTATCCCCATTATTTGATTGGAAAATACAAATTCATGAGTCATTTCTCACCTTTTCCGTATACATGTTTAGAGGCCTAAAATAACTGCAAAATAACCCAAACTTGACAAGATGACCTGCCTATATCAAATGGCTACCATGGCCCTTCTGCAATTAGATATGCCTATACCACAGATCGATTTATCAGTATTGTGTCAGGTACCGATTTCAATAGGTTCTGTTATATCATATATATTCCATGCTAAATAGTATACAATACCCACATATTGATACATTATACGGATCAGGCACACTGAATATGGGATCTCAAGGTGATGAGTTACTTTCTGTGTAAAATAAAGGTGTGCCGGTTTGAGCTGCTCGCTTGGTTAGAAAAGAGAGTACACCTGGTCCTGATGTCGATGATCATGTATGCTCTACACGCAAGAGAATCGTTAACTTTGTCCGTGAACTCTCTGTAATTGTGGAGGGGAAGGGGTTTCTTCTATCTATCTACAAGAGAGGCATGCAGTACTCTGCCTTTATAGACTTAAACTAATGCATGAATATCTAGGGATCTTGCCTATGGATCCATCGAGAATTAGTATCAGAATAAACAGGCAAGATTAGATGGATCGGCAAGAAGTAGCTCAAATTGGGTTGTTATTTCGAATACGCCACTGCCGCGTTCACTGTTTTCAGGGGCGGACCCACAGGAGTTTGAAAGGGAAGTGGGCCCAGCAAACACTGGCCCCGTATCTGGTTTCAAATTTGAATTAAATGTATTGCACACCCAGTGTTAACAATCAATAAATATAGGGAAATAATAGTATAGCAAAGGAAAAGGAATAACTCACACAATTCCATGTGTAATTGCACACAACGTGACCACGATTAAAATGGCAATACCCATGTTTAGGCAATACATATGAGTCGATAAGGAGGTGACTGTATGCTATGATATGTGTGGCTCTCACATGCTCTCGCAGCACGCCCATGTTCGATGCATACAGTTGCACTTTCCAACATAGAGGAGAGGTACCGCTAGGTATAGGTACTCTTTTTTATTGTTCTACTGTAGACCTTCTAGTCCTCATGGCATGTATGCACGCCAAGATTGGCTGTCTGGCTGTAGCAGTAGGAGCCTGTGCAACCGCTAACTGTATCATTCCTGCTATCTGAATACGCTCAAAGGTGAACCATACAACTGCAAACTTTATCGATGAACTCACGTGAAAATTCAATGAAAACTGACTCGTTTAGCTATGTGTTACCGTGTTTAATACCCTCTGAATAAAGTCAACAGTTAGATGGTTGACTGATACAGTTAGTTGGATTGATACATATAGCCGTTGCACAGAGCTCCCCTCTACACACAGAGGATACCTGCTCACCTGCCCGAGTTACCATGGTGATGGAGGAGGCTGGACATACAACCCATACAACCTTCACCAGGAGGGGGTCATCACGGGCTAAACCAGAAAAAAACACACACCTGCATACCTCCCAGGTCAATGCAAATACTGGGGGAACATAATAGGATGTTGAATGTATATTAAGTTCTACAGAGAGAGGGTATTTATATCTTCACCCAGATAAGTGTGAGCGTCAGCTTGACGCTGACCATGACACCAAAACCATTCACTTACAATGGTCAAGCACTTTGGTGAGGGTCATGCAGGCAATACTGTATCCTCATTCAGAGGCTGGACTCACCCAGCATGGCTGGAGAGTCTGGTAATGGTGGACCCTCTTCCCAGAGTCTGGCAGTGCTGGAGTCTTGGGGACTAAATAGAGGCTCCATTGAATCTAGCATTTTGGCGACATGACCAGCGTCAGGCTGAGGCTCACATTTTCCTCAATGTATTTAGTATGCAAGATCTCCATAATTTTTTGTTCGGAGATATATAATCTTCCCTATTAAGATGGTCCCACCATTATTATAATGAATGTGAGGAGCGCATCGCAAAGTATTGCTCTACGAACTGCTCCCTATATATGAAGTCTCTTAGATAAACAAATATATATACATGACACTGAACCCAGGAATGATTGATATGTCCACAATATGCCAGATGTATTATATAATTCCCTAGGCGGGATGCCACCATTTTCCATTCCTTTTGGTACAGAACGGTGCTAGCTTCAGCCAGTAAATCGTTCAAATTCCATGAATGATGTCATCAAGCTAAATAAAGATGTAGTTTGAATGTTAAGTTCAGATGCCGGGCGTTCCATGTACATAATTATAAACCTACGTTCAAGTGTGCGGTGACTACTAGACCCTACACACATAAATTGGTATTCTGCATGTGTACAGTGTATACCTCCATACATTCGGTTGGTAATTCTAGCGAATTATTATCAATCATATGAAGCACTACTTACTCAATCGTCTCTGTACTTGGCTCCAGACACTCATACCTGTAGCAATGAAGAGAGAGATCATGGTAATTGTACAATTTATTTTGCTATCATTTGGACAACACCATATGATTTACATTTACTACTTAATGATTTCCTTGGTTGCGTGTGGCAGTAACCACCTATAATTAGCCGCATGGTTAGTAGACAGGTGGTTGAACAAAGGGATGGCACTATGGGGTTAGCTACACAATAGAGACTCTTGAGGCAATCTAGCAGCTTATAGGTTTTAGACAACAATGTACACACCTTCATAATATGAATGAAATAAAAACACATTAAAATTAATCTGCTGAGATAAGATTCTTGTTCACGTATATACCATCATCATAACAGTTTCCTCCTTATCACGAAGTTATTTTAAGGATCTTCATAATCCAGAAGCCATGCTCACAAGTAGATATTGTGATCAGTTAAGAACCACTTGGACAAGTAATACATGACTGATAATACAAGAAGGACTACCATGTATTTAATGCCATAGTCTGGTTATTGAAAACTATGACTTTAAGCGACATGGCAAGTAATGAAGGTGCTGTGAAGCATTGTATATTCATATGTGTAGCATAATTCGTTTTTCCCCTTGTAGATATTACCTTACCTATTCAGAGCGTGTTCCAAAAGTTATACAATTTCTATAATTGATAAGTCGATTCGAAAACTGGTTGTGCATTATTGTGTATATCGTAGTTTTGCTGATCTTTATTTTGAGTGAACGCTTAATTAAAGAGTAACTAAACCAATGTATCTAATGTGAATCACTCTTGCACCCTCAGAAAAGTGAGCGTCACTGTCGCTGCCTGGCTTTCAGGTAAGTGCTTTCGGCGACAGTGACGCTCACTTTTCTGAGGGTGTGGTCATATGGAGGACTATGCAATCCACCTACTTAACTGCCTGGTATCGTTATTCTCTAATTGTGCAAGGAACCGTGAAGTTTCCTATTTGTCTTTTAAATGTGGGTTTCGTGCGCTGTTTTTGGCACCCGGTGGAAATGCTCTACATGTACCGATATCTTCTGCCAAATAAACATTTCCAAAAACTCCAAAAAAAATTCAAACTGTTACCTGAGGGACATTTGTTTTCTTTCAAAACTGTTTTCTATACCCTTTCTCTAAGTGTTTTTCTATTTCTATTGGGTAAATCCTTTTAAGTGTTTCTTATGAAGTGTAGCCCTTGTGTTTACAATACCGTAAACAATGCCACTGGAGTTCTAGTCTGATTTGTCCTAACATTGGTCACATTTTAACTCCACAATAACCTGTTATGGCTTGTTGGTGTGTTTGGTTTTCTGCCAAGCTCTTTACTTCCGCCTCTAGCTCCTAGTTCCGACAGAATCCTGCCCACCTCTTTGAACATATTTTCCTTGACATATGTAAGTGGTGATACACATTTCAACTGGGATCATCTGAAAGTATAATGCATAAACTTTCCCATTCCCTTGACATAGGCAGAAATCAATTAGATAATCCTACGAACCATATCCTAGATTGCTTAGAAGGATACACAATCTTCGTTTGCAACTGCATGGACAGCGAATGGTGATACGACGACGTATACAGATTAAACTGGTAGAGTGTCCAACACAGTAATAATGGGCCTGAGAATTAGCCAGCAACTCGACTCTTGTGTTACTGCAGCAATGGGGTCGGGGGGGTTAGACGTAACTATTGTAGGAACGAGGAATGTTGGAGTCCCCTTTGACCACAACTACAAGAATGCCCTATATGCCGCTTGTTGTTCACCATGTAAACTTAATTATGCATAGAAACTGCCGCCCTTTGATCTCATTGGTTCCCTCACTTTCATGTGCATTCTGGTGCCCCAGATCCACACTGGCACTTGTTTTAAAGTGCAGATGGTGCACACTGACTCAGTACTGGTATACTGTGCGCGTGATTAATTTTGCATTTTTTGTCAGTGACATTCTATTCCTGTTTGGATATTCATTCCAGTGGAGTATAGAATTGTGTCCCTATGGAGAAAAATTGCTAATTATTTTATCACCGGGGTGGGGAGAGATGAAACCTTTGATGGTTCACTGACCATTAATAGGTTTTGTACGGTAGTTTATCAGGGGCTAGGCCTTCCATATTAGGTGTTCTATTATGAATGCTTCTTCTGTTTGTATATCATAAAAAATGACTCTTTTTTATGAGATTCTTGTAGTTTCGACCCTAGATGGCGTCATCATCAGGTGGATTGACGGGGTTTATATAGGGCCTATAGTTCTACTATAGGTCTATGTATTGAATTAAATAACCCTCCCTCGGGTGGGCTAGTGTTTTTTAATTCATATCTGTGCATAAAGTTTTGTATAAAGTGCTTTATATACAATATGTTTTGGTGAACTAGTCTGTGCGGTTTTGTATATAGGACCAGGTTATGGCTGGTATGGTCCCCAAAATGGATTGCAGGTTTGCTTAGTAACGAGGACTGGTTTGGGGCCTAACCATGGCTGCCGTCTTTGGTGTTCATCCCCCAAGGGGAATGAGTCCGGAGTTTTTCGATCCAGTGGAATTCCACTAGAGCAAGGAGTCTTCTCCCCTCGTCACTTTTCGGGTGACGTGAGATGAAGTCTACGACAAATATTTTGACGTCACTCCTTTTCTGATGATCACACTGGTTGAAGTGCCAGGGTACATCAGTTTCTCCCTTGTTGTTGCCAATAGCTCCAAGGTGTTCGCCGAGCCTGAATTTCAGGGCGCGTTCGGTTTTTCCCACATACTGCATTTGGCATCTTTTACACTCTATGCAGTATATGAGATTGGAGCTCTCACATGTGACGTTGGTTTTTGCCGGGAATGTTCTCCCCGACGTTTTTGAGGATATTGTCCCACATTTGTCAATTTTGACACATTTGTCGCAGAACAATTTCCTACATTTGGTTTTTTGTTTTTTGGGTTGACTGTGTCTTATTATACCATCTTCCTCGTCATCTGAGGTGGGGTAGCTCACTGCTGCCCTTACTAGGTGGTCTTTGAGATTTTTGGGGCGGCGCTGGCCTTTGACCAGTCCGCCCCTTTTCAGGAATTTGGTTTGTTTGGACCCTCCCAGTCTGTCCCAGTTCTTTGTGACAGTTTTGTTTATGATATTGTTACCTGGTCTGTGGGTGCTTATCAAGTGGGTGGTGTCCTTGTCTCGCGGTTTTTTGGCTTTAGGTTCTAGGGTGGCTGCTCTGTTTTGGGCTTTTACTTTCATGTATGCCTCTTTCAGGAGTTTTTTGGGGTACCCTTTCGCCTCAAATTCCGCGATTTTTTGTTGACTATGTCTCTCAAAGTCTTTCAGATTTTGGCATATTCTGAAGATTCTGAGTAGCTGTGAGTATGGTAGACTTCTCTTTGTGGAGAAGGGGTGGGCCGAGGTGAAGTCTAGATAGTTGTTGACATCTGTGGGTTTCCTATACAGATCTGTGTATAGGACCCCAGTGTCTTGATCTAGTTTTACGGTGGTGTCTAGGAAATGTATTTCCCTAGACGACATTTCTGCTGTGAATTTGATTGTATCATGGAAACTGTTTAAGTGTTGAAGCCACTTCTCCAGTTCATCTTCTCCATGTGTCCATATGAAGAAAATGTCGTCTATGAACCTTAGCCATGTCTCTGGTTTCAGGGTATGTGAGTCTAGCGCTGCTTTCTCCACATTTTCCATAAACAAATTTGCATAAGAGGGGGCAAGCCTTGTGCCCATAGCCGTCCCTCTTTTTTGCAGATAATGTCTACCATTGAATTGGATGTGGTTCATGGTTAGAACCATTTCCAATAGGTCTACCAAGCTGTTGTTTTTAGGCATCAGTCTTGGATCCCTAGTGTCCTTTAACTTCTCTGCTATCACCGCCATTCCCTCTCCATTGGGGATGTTGGTGTAGAGTGAGGTTACATCTAGAGTCCCTATCCTAGACCCTTTTGGCAATTGGTCTAGGGCCTCTATTTTGTTGATGAAATCTGTTGTGTCTTTTACATATGATTTTATTTCTGGCACTAGTGGTTTTATAAATGCATCTACACGTAACACCTGTTGCGATCCTTAATATTGCCCTCGCCTCATGTCCTCTCTATGGAGGTCTTCATCCCAATGTTTGTCTGAGACTCTCCTGTCATTATGAGCCCTGTATCATATCCATAACTAATGGGTGTGCACCAGTACATGTATAATTTCCCATGCAGATGTTGCATTAAGTTAACCATTTGAGGACCACACGAAGCAATATCATGTTAATGCATGTGTATTTTGTAATCGCGATGGAGCCCTGGCGAATGACTCACCAGTGAGGTATTGGTGCATCATGCTGACCCTTCGGGAGTGCATCAATCCCGTAATAGGTCGACATGGTGCGGCACTGGCGAGTTACTCGCCATGGTTAGGCTCGTGCACCATGACGACATTAAAGCAGTAGGTCGGCATTGAAGGGTTAAGTCTGCGTGACGGCCAAGATAACATCTCCTGTAGCAGAATGCAGCAGCATGGGGGTGTATACAAGCCAGGGCTCTGATGTAAAAACCGTTATATATGCTGTATGATAACTACAGTATAAGCTCAACAATTATACTCAGATGGCCCCTCATTATATTGTACTATATCCCTTAAATGAAATGCATTAAGCATAATACTTGGGGTGAACATAACTATAGAAAATATTTAAAACAACATCTCCATTCAGGGATCGAATTCACAATTATCTATGCACAGCCATGCTCTGACTTTGTGGGATGTGACTCAAATATACTTCGACGTATAGTCTTCACCTCGTGGACGCCTACATCGATCCATAAGTGCAATAAGTTAATATGATACAGACATACCCTCTCCATAGTGCGTGTGTATTTCACATGGATACCATGTGCATTTATATGGCGCTTGGTGACATAGACAAATGATTATTGGGGCAGTAATGTCATGTAAACTGGGCCTGCAGGACCATCCCACTGTGGACATATATATCTAGTATATATAGCCATACAGGCAATGCGCCGACAACGGCTGCATCCTTTGCATCACTGCCTGTGCACACTCTGCATGCTTTACAACCATCTGAATCGGGGCGGCATAAAGTAGTCCCGTCCTGGGCAGGTGGTGCCCGCAGATAGGCTAATGGTGGACGTCCGTATGGGCTGCGGACCTTGAAATGGCCGCCCTCCTGTCGTCCCCCGGCCAAGTCCGGTCACGGCCAGACTGACGGACAAACAGGCAGTCTCTGCCCCCCTTTTCTACTAGTACTAGGAAGCTCTCAATTCTTCTTGTGCATTTGTATGCGGTTTCTACTTGAAATGACCTCCTGATGCTTGTTGTCCTAGGTGGTCAGTCTGCTACATGTACATATGTACTAATAATTGCTGTGTTCACCCTATTAGAATTTAAGAAAGGTGCAACCTTCCGACCTGCCTGGACACTTTTCCTTAAAGGAATGAATTTTATGCGATTATTGTTATCATTTTTTCAACCCTATGTATAATATGTCAATGTAAAATAAAAGTATTGAAAGTAAAGAAAATCGTATATAAAATGTTGTTCATACAATATATTTCCTGCGTGACAAAGTATGATACCTATGCATCTCAATTTGATAATACATCCATTAAAAGTAGGTTTATTTATGTTTTCGTTTTTTAGTCGTCTTACCCATGAGATGAGTGTGGACACGTATTGTTATAGACTAGGTTTCGAATACAATATACTAGATGTATAACCAATGTCCCTCGTGTAACACATAAACACACCGGGATTAAAATCAATCTCATGATAAGTAAATCAATGTTTTTGTTATCGCATATATCAATGACTATACCGCCTCACTTCCTCATGTTAGATAGTCCATGTAGTAACGTATAGGGCTCCTAGGGGTTAGGCCATGGGCGCATCCATATTCGGGGGTTGGAAGTTCAAGCAGGTACCACTAGATGGACACCTATAGACCTATAGTACTGCCCTGTGACGTCATAACCCCCGGTTAGCTGCTCCATCTACTGGCCAAGGCCCTGTACTGCAGGTTCTCAACTTACCACAAGCGGTGCTGCTGTCGACGGCCAGGTGCCCTATAGGTCTCGGACCACCAAAACATTTTTCACTATAATTTAATGTACAATAACATGCCCTAAAAGTGGTCAAAGGTTATTCAATCTCATCAAAATTATCCTTATACTTTAGAGCCATGTTAGTTATTCATTATGAGACCAGAAAATGCCCACTTTTACCAATCCAGTCTTTTTTTATTGACCTGTGAAGGCACTCACCTCAGAATCCATCTTGGTTTTTGCTGCAGAACTCACAATTTCCACCTTTTTTCCACAATTTTTTTTAGCCTACTCTGACATTGGGTAGTGCTTGCTAATTTCTATTTCCCATATCAGAACAAATCACAGATTTTATAAATGCATAATATCAAAGCTTGCCCTAATTCCCATTTACTAATATAAACCAATCAGAGGCCACAATGTCTGAAATGCCTAGATTTACTGTATGATCGTTTTCACCGTAGTCTCGTTTTGGTGGTCCGAGATCTTAAGGAAGGCCTCAGCATTTCAATTTTCCCAAAACACCACTTATATAATCTTTGAGATGGTCTCTATCAAATTGTAACTTGTAAGGAGCCCTAGGGTCACCTAATCACAAGCTACAGAGGGTATTTGATACCCCGGTGAACCTTAAAATAGGCCTATTTTTAGCCTATTTTCACCAACCGACACTCCTATGCATGTTCAGGCAATTTTCTCAGGAAATAGGCAAGTGAGATTCATCACATTCAGCATAGATTTTGTCTAGGTAGGCCCTTACATGAAACAACAGTTATCTGTGTGGATTTCCTCCGAGATTTTGCAACAGATACTGAAATAGTATGAAAAAATAATAAAAATTGCAATAAAAACTGAATTATTTTGATTTTATCACCATTTTCGGGGGATTTATTTGTTATGCAAGTGTATTTTCTGGTCATTCCCTAGTTTCTACCTATCCAAGGACTACCTCTGTCAAATATTGTAGAAAAATACTCATTTCCAAGTGTCTTGCGGCCATATCAATGGCCCGATATTTAAGAATCGGGCTGCCTACCGATTCTCGCAAATAAGCCCCGAACCTACATCTAACACCTCCCTTGGCCACATATACATGCAAGTAGGTAATAAACAGCCTAGATATGGATTGGTTTACGTGTTCTGGACATAAGTCCTAGATTTTACTTATCCCTGCCCACCTACTAGAGCAAAAATAGGCCTATAATGGCCTATATGTGAAAATCAATTAATTCTGCAATAATTCTGATAGGCCTATAACCCTTATTTCCCCTGTTTTACACATTTTTGTCAATTTCTTTTGCCTGATTTGGTATAAATTTATCAAAACTAAGCAACTCTAAGCTCAAAAATGGCCTCTGGTCCATTTTCAAGACTTTTTGATAAATTGACATGCCCTGATTTAAGGTCTCGGACCACCAAAACATTTTTCACTATAATTTAATGTACAATAACATGCCCTAAAAGTGGTCAAAGGTTATTCAATCTCATCAAAATTATCCTTATACTTTAGAGCCATGTTAGTTATTCATTATGAGACCAGAAAATGCCCACTTTTACCAATCCAGTCTTTTTTTATTGACCTGTGAAGGCACTCACCTCAGAATCCATCTTGGTTTTTGCTGCAGAACTCACAATTTCCACCTTTTTTCCACAATTTTTTTTAGCCTACTCTGACATTGGGTAGTGCTTGCTAATTTCTATTTCCCATATCAGAACAAATCACAGATTTTATAAATGCATAATATCAAAGCTTGCCCTAATTCCCATTTACTAATATAAACCAATCAGAGGCCACAATGTCTGAAATGCCTAGATTTACTGTATGATCGTTTTCACCGTAGTCTCGTTTTGGTGGTCCGAGATCTATAGTGGTCGGGTGGGTTCTGGGTGGTTGGCATCAGTGTAACTACAAACCACAAGGCTGTGTCGTGTAATCAAAGAGGGGGACGACCCATAGTGGTGCTGTTGGCTGTCCTCCATGGCCAATTTACGGGTGACCCACTCTCAAAAGGAAGGGCTGACATCATTTAGGCTAACGGTAGTAGTTAGCATGGCATGTCAGACAGTAGGAGGATATATATACTTTGTCATACACCCAACATGCGCTATGGGACATTGGCTTATACTACTGTATTGTATTTGCAGCTTTCACTCTCACATAAAGAACCTCTACTCCCGCGGTCCCCTGGTATACAGATAATTCATTTATAGCCAACACGATTAGATGAATGAATCCCATAACTTAATGCCCCCTTTTCAGCAGTCCGAGTGGAGCGGGAATCATTACTTTGGGCTTTAAATAGGATGGGTGAGGTTTAAATTTCCCTTCAGAATGACATCACATTTATTGTAGATCATTGTAAGACATCGTCAATACAACCAACCACAACAATGTTTAGAATTTCACCCTTGCATCATCATCACATGTATATGTACCCCCAGATATGTAAATGTATACCGACTTAATTATACAAGTCATGTCTCTGCCCAACATGGAAGCCTCTACCATTCTGTGTGAAGGCTGTGTTGTTGCCCACCTGTTGTCAGGGGAATGGAGGAGGAGCAGAATCATCTACATAGCCACCCCCTAGCACCACACACACACACTATATGCCACACTCCCTCATCCAGCCCATCTCAACATTCTAACCAGGGTCCAAGACAGGTAGACACTCACAGGAATCAGTGCCCTGGAAGGCACCGCACCTCCAGGGTAGGGATCAGACGCTAACTGTGACAAGCGTACAGAAGTGGGGGTGGGGGGGGGGGGGGCTTCTTTGGGTGGGATCCCAGAACCATTGGAATAATGTAGCAGTAGCTCAGCAGCGGCAACGACTGCTGAGACATTACCACTGGTCTACTTGTCAGTGATCCCCAAAGTGAAACATGTATGCTTACCTGCACCCTACTGCTCCAAAAAAGTCAGGTCCACTAGGGGACAAGATGGCGACCTACATGTGCTGACCCACCAGGGAGCTTTACAGAGATCCGATGGTATAGGTGGTGACGGTGGTGGTGGTGCCATAGCGGTGACTGTACCAGGTCCCTGAGTGCTGGTAGTGGGTATACAAGTGGTGCTGGGACGTGCTTCTCTGTGTGGGGTAGGGGCAGAAAAAAACCCAATGGGGTCCTGTGAATAGCTTATATCCTTCCGCACCCTGTGCCTCCTGTGTTGGTGTTATATATACGAGCTTGGTACATATATAATTATGTATATACCTGGCTGACACAGGACATCCCGTGCAGTGGTCTGCAGGCTGCCCCAGACGCTTCTGTACCACGATAATGTCTATCTGTCTGCCCACCGGCAACACACAGCCTACAGTATAGGGGCGTAACGGGCTCTCTGTGGCAATAGCAGCGACAGAGGAGGGAACTAAAACGATTACTTATTTTTGCAGAACATAAATGCAAGTTCACACCCAATTGTTGTCAGGTTTAAGGGTTAGTAGTCAGGCCTAGTCTGCAAGAATCGAGGCATTTTTCGTGGGGGATGGGTGGGGTTGGGGTTGGGGTGAGGGGGCAAAATGGCGAGCACCATGGGATGTCTCGGTACGGTGGTATATGTGGGGTATACCGGTCTATTTCCATCTGTCTGTATTACTACTATTACCGGCACAGGACGATTAGAGCACAGGGTCCCATGTTCAGCAGACCGAGAAGTCACGCTCTGACCTGACACAGTTTCCATAGTCCCATTTTGGCTAGTTGTCGACATATACATTGGATACAGTTGGTCTATACTAATTTAGAATGGTGTTATATCAGCTTAATGTGGCGTTTCTGTACCAGTGCATATTCCATCAATTTTCCCACCTTCACCCCCCCTCCTTATCAGTTGATAAGACACGCACAAAAACAGATGATATGCCCTCCTTCTCACAGCATGTGGCGTCGAAAGTAAAACTTGAAGTCGCCACGCACCATGACAATGAATTCGCCGTGAACAGAAAGAAAGAAATACAGCGAACCTCATTTGGTGTACAATGGTGTATAATATTAGGGACTAGCGGGTGGGCGAGGGGTGGGACAGAACACTAAATCCTTTGTCCTTTGGATGATTGCTTGAAACTGGTGGCGGGACCTTGTGGACATGCTCAGAGCCTTTAGTAACATTTTCAGAATCTTTAGAAACACAGGGCATATCATAGAAAAAGAGTTTTAGCAAATTTCCCCAGCTTGAGCTAATAGTAACATCACATCCAACTCAACCCCATTCAGTCTTACCCTACATGGTTTTGGGGTACGTGATCCTGGTAACATGCATCTTAGAACCCAGTCTCGGACCCCGACTGTATGTATACAGTCTGGGAGAATGCTTATGTATTGGGTTGTAATGGATATCATCAATCTGGACATCATGGGTTCGAGTCCCACCTTGGCACAATTGGTAGTAATTTTGATATTTGGACAATGGCCCTCTATTACACTATTTCCCCTATCCAAATATGTAATATGTGTTATTACTATCCCAGCATTGAGGTATTTATGCTTCAAAAAGGCCAATTAAATAATGTAAAAAAACGAACCTACGTTTTCCCAAGGTGGGATTCGAACCCATGAGGCCATACACACCCTCATTCATGGTCATGTGACCATGGCTAACCAATCAGTGGTTGAGCTATCTCATTAAGAAATGATCCAGGATCCTGGATCATTTTCTAAGTAGGTCACACTCATTAGATACAAATTTGTCCAGGCCCATTACAGCCTGACGGCTGCAATGGGCCTGGAGAGCTCGAGGCTGCTTAGAACCATGAGGTATACAAGGATACGTTTGTCTCATATTGTGGCGCTTCAAATATATTGCAGCTCTGTTCTTGTTCCAGATAATGTATTCCTTTCTGCCTTCACCTAATTGCACTGATGGTATAGGTGTGGGTTATATTTTGAACTAGAATGTATAGGAAAGATGGCACTATCTCTTTCAAAAGCACACTGTTGCTTACAACACCAGCGCTGTCCCAGTGGGCACAAAATTCAGTACACTTCATGGCAAGGGTTGCTGGACATCTAACCCTGGTGCTTGACTTCCTGATCAATATAAATATGTCGTATCTCGATATACACAAAATGTAATATCCTCACTGATGCACCATTCTGGGCGTTGGTGCTCTTATTCACCCATACATCTAAGCCTGCAGAGTCACTAGCACAGAGCTGCCCCGAATACTGAGCTGGAATGTCACGCGAACCCCCGTATCTCTGAGCCGTCCACACCAAATTGATGACACAGCACTTTCTGTGGGATGGAATGGATCAAAGAGGATCATCAGTGGAGACTGAGGAGGGAGAGAATCATCACCTGACTGGCTGCCAACCGTAACTGCTGTTAGCAGCTGCCTGCGTCCCATTGTGCAACAATAAATTCTTCTTCTGTGGGATTACAGACATTCAGAATGTCCCAAACACATGGATTTGTAATGCTATGTATTAGTATTGCATTAATTTCCTAGAGAATTTAACTCATATGTAAATTATTAAATGTGCTGTTAAATAAACTGAGAAGTTTTTATTGTACATGCAGTGGGTTTTGCGCTAATTGATATGGCAATTAATTTACATACAGCATGTCTTTGGCCTGCATCTATTTCTCATGCAGGTCCAGATAATAGATACACAGTGATGTACAGTGAGGATCTAAGGCCCGCCAGACTGCCCGGTCACTGTGCTGGCTACCTAGAGGTGCTCCATGAACCATGCATAGGAGATACATAGGTCAGCAGTGGTCGGCTCACAAAGGTCCCATGTACCCCTCCCACCCAGGATAGCCACTACCCTTGCAGACAGGAATAGAGGCAAGCGGAAGAGGTCTGCTGGCCAGGCTGGGCCCCCTGGAAGTGGTCACCTGGCTCTATGGAGCAGTCCATTAGGGTGGCCATGTTGGCATCGTGCACCGACAGTAAAAGCGCTCCAAGCGGAGGACATTCATCAACATGACAAGCGTTCCACAGTGTCCGCCGCCACGCCCTCTCCTGGGTGGAGGGTAGAGTAAGCACACTAGTCGACACTGATGGACGCACACAGGGACAGCCACCTAGATCGAGCATTCATAAACACAGACACCTAGTTACACCCTGCACCTAGATCGAGCATTCATAAACACAGACACCTATATAGTTATGAGAGACGCAGTCCTTTCAGTTTTCCTCCCACCCCCCAAAAGGAGGGCGCCAAAGGAAGGGCTACCCATCTAGATCTCGCATTCATGGACACAGACACCAAGTTACAGACCCCTAAATCGAGCATTCATGAACAGACACCTAGTTACAGACCTCTAAATCGAGCATTCATAAACACAGCCCTAGACGAAACAGCCATAACCAGACACAGCTAGATCGAGCATTCATGAACACAGCCAACTATAGAGCAAGCAATGTAATGATTGTATTATCATAGCTCCCCCCCCCCCCCCAAAAGAAAAGATTGGTTTCCGGTAAAACGGTCTGACAAGCTCTGCCCGGCAGGCCGATTTTAAAATATTGTTAATTTGTTAATTCATTTTTTGTTTTTCATCATTTTGGGGCCCGTTTTGAGAGTTTTTGCTCTAAAATCCTTAAAAACTGTCCAATTTTCGAGCCGTAAAAACTGGCATGTAGCAAATCTTTCAGGAATAAAAATAGGGGTCTCCGGCACTGTTTTGTTAGACCCGGGCGGGTTACCGGAAATCAACCTCTTTTTTTGGCCTAAGCCAACAAATGGATTGTGGAGGTGATGGGGTCGGGCACATGCAACCGCTACTGTAGGGATCAAACTGGATGTACATGGATTAAACTTTGTTCCCACGATAAACATGATTGTATACATGCTGAATCAAACAAATCTCGTGAGATATTCTGATCTCGGAACGCAGCTTGTTGCTGGTGAATCATGAAATGCGGGAGTCTGGTACCTGCCTAAATCTCACGAGAAATTCCGAGAGGGGAGCTAAGATAGCTGTGCAGACCCAAAGATGCGGATTGTACGTTATATGGCCAAGTGATGTTTGGTTTAACTTAGGTCTAGGTCTATGTTTACGAGGGTTTGGAGTTACCCTGTGGTCTGTTGCAGAGTATTTCAACCCCACTCGGGTAATATGTCTATGGACCTACTGAGCTCTACAGCCTATAGGGTTCATATAGGAGTGCCATTCCTGCTCATATTCCCATTTCCTTCAGCCAGACTGCTCGCCTCTACTGCAGACAGATCCTCTACCGGGGGCGCCGGGAGCCAAGATTCATGGCACCCATGCCAGGTCTCTTGGGCCACGCGAGATTTATACCGGATATGAGGCGGCAGTAGCGTCGGCGCCATCTTGGGTCGGACGGGCTTGTTTATAGCTTTGTTAAAGCGCACATTAGAGCCACCTCTTGAGGAAAACATCTGCCATGGCGACAAAACACGGCAGGCAGTGACAGCGCCACTAAGATATAAATGGAAAATCCATAGAAGAGCAATATGGCTTCGGACGCAGAACCTCATTGGAGGATAAGGTTTCCGTTTTAGATATAGGGCAGGCTGGAGATCGTAAACTGATATCAGAATGAGCTGGGGCGATGTGGGGAACAGTTCACAAGCTTAGTGATCAGGAGACTTTTTCAATTATGGCATGTTTGACACCTCTCGATTGCAGTCGTCAATATCATATCTGAAAACTAAGACTGAGAATTTTGACAAACTTCGGACAAAATTATTTGAATAAGAAACATGATAACCCTTGAAGGTACAGTAGGCCAATTGCTGAGTGTGACAATATCAGAGGAAGGTTCACAAGGGTGGGTAGGGGGAGGGGGGTCTTTCAGGTTGGTGGCATGTGCTACACCGTTGTATGGAGGAATCTCAAATTTAGTGCGAGGGGTCTGGAAAAGGGTAATAAAATTAATGATGTCACTTGTGAATGTTCCCAAAGACAGGAAGTATACATTTTACAATACAGATATACCTACTAGATATGTACAAGTAGGCCCTATGATTCACCAAGACGGGGGGAGAGGGATCAAGTTCCCCCTCTCAACCCCATACAAAGAGGCCCCTGTGCCCCCTTATAAGAAAGGTGGCGCCTCCCTGGACCACACATTTTGTGTAGTGCCCCCCCTCTCCACCTTCAAAGCTGGCCCCATCCTAATAATGGTGCAGAATCGAGGGTGTGGTAATTAAACTATAGCATGTACTTAATCATTGGGTGAGTTAAGTATTTGGTATAAGTAGGGTCTAATTATTTGAAATAATGACCTAAAGATTGTGTGGACTCATCTAGACTAGCTCAGTGGCAGGTGGGGCGATCGGCCACACAGTTCCCATCTAATACAGTTAGCTGGTAGTTATCGCCAGTGGTAATCATCTTTTACTCTCCCGTTACCATGGCAACGAGTCTATAGTGACGATGGCCGTCGCCGATTACGACCATGGGCAAGGTGAGTGAGGGTGGGGTGGGCAGGGTGATTGGTTTGTCTATGCCGTGAGCGTGCTTGCATGTAAGCGCATGTTGGGCACTGCCAACGTTGGCAATGAGAGACGCGGTCCTTTCAGTTCTCCTCCCATCCCCCAGCCAAAGCAGCCATGTTGTCGCGGATAACAGTACTCTGTGGAAAACAGCAAGTCGTGTATATCACTCAAGCCCCCAAAGCCATGCTATATATGGCTTCTTTACGACATAGTAAACCTCCCTCCCTCTCAGCTCCCTATAAGTAGGGCCTGGGTTCATTCTGTCTACCATGCTTTCTACTGGGCGAAGCGGGGGCGAAGCGCAAACCACCGGTTGCTAATGACGACCAAGTACTCAATAAGTGATGACGTAATCAATCATTGCTGACATAAAACGCACAGATATAAATCATCCGCCGCAGAAAGAAGCAGTGCAGAGAAGATCATGTCTGCCGGCAATCACCTAATACACTGGGATTCGTTTCGCCGTCTATCCTGTGTGGCTTCTGAAAGCAGTTTCCATTCGTTTGGAATATCAAGGGATGTTCCAGATTCCATGTAGGTCTAGCTATTATTTTTTTTCTCTCGACAATTCCGAGTGGATTACATGCCTGTAATTTGCAAGGCATGGTCAATTCCTTAGAATGCATAATAACGTGCATTAAGGTCCTGATATCACCATCGGGGGTATAAACTATACATTCAATCACCTCATCCCTTTTCCTTAGAGATATACTGTGATAACTATTTTTCCCAAGGGAAAAAGAGAATAGGCCTATAATAATTATGAACAGATATCATAGTATTTGTCAATATGGTTCCGACTGAGTAACAATTGAATGTAACTATAACTATTGACCCTACAATATGAGGCCCTGTTAATGATACATGTATATTTGATTCCCCAGATTCTCATATTCCCATCCCAGTATTCCCATGTTGTCTCTCCTTAACATGTCTGTGTTCCTCTATCAAAAGTGATCCGATGGAGAATTTGCCAGCTCCTAATACCAATGAAGCTATCCACCATGCTATAGTGTAGAAGTAAGTATATAGGCCTCCTGTATGCATCATAGAATAGGGTAGAGACATATGATGACGATAGAACCCGCCACAATCATTAAAATAGTATTGCAAATACATGCGTTATGGTTGTAGAATAATATTATTTGGAAATATGAAATGGTTAGTGTGAACATTACAATAAGAGTTCATATTCTAGTACATCCACATTTGTATTAGTCCTATATATTATTGTGAAGTATAAACCACCTGTTGTAGGCCACGGATTTCTTTCGGCACAGGATAATTCCACTAATTCCGCTCTGTTCCCCAACCTAATTTAGTATTTACCACTTGCTCATTAGCAATAAATTATTCCCCTTTGTCAGAGGCTCTATTAAAACAGGAGGATTTATGTCCTTTGCCTATCGACAGTTTCTGCATTTCTCCAATAGGTGGCAGGAGGGTCTTGGCAGCCATCTTGAATTCATCAGGCTGGCAGCACCCCGTTAATGGCTCTCCTTGGCAGCTTCACCTGCATCAATTTGTATAATACCCGGTCACAATGTGTCCTTTTGTGGCTCCCACGGGCTATATCTTCATACATATCAAGCGGCATGGCAGTCGAGGCAGATATGGCATGCCACATGCGGCATCTCCCTAGCAATGCTACTAGTCCTGACGGAGGGGACCGACTGTCGTCTGGGTCTCGGAAACGTCAGGCAATTGGCGGGAAACTGGCGGGAGGTCATTGAGTGCAGCGTGATGGATTGCCATGGAGATGCCAATGTTGAGGATGGGACCGGGTGTGGGGGTGGGGGTGTGTGGACTATTGAGAATGGGTCTATTATAGGGTATCTATAGCAGATGAGGATGGGGCGTTGAAGGGTGGCATGGAGTGGCTGCTCCAGCACTGGCTGCATGATGAGGCCCTCAGCCTGCCTGCCTCCTCCTGCTCCTCGCCACTCACACAGACACCAGTTGCTTACAGCATGAATCACCCCTCCATATCAACAATCATTCCTCCAGGGAGCCGAGGCACGAACCGCATTATGCCACATGCTGGTGGATGGGCGGGAACGATTTGGCGGCAGCTGGCTGTCAATACAGTTAAAGCAGATTAAATAGTACAAAAACGGGGTAACCTACTTACAGTGCCATCCGATAAGGGGGTGTCCCGTCACCGCTTGCGGCTGTCTGCGGAGGCAATGGACGTTCTCTGTGATGTGGAGACGACATGATCGGCCCCCAGTATCACACGCCATCACCAGGAGGCCTGGCCCTCCCAGCATGGGGTTTCTCCGGTGGGTGGGGCAGTGGGACTGGTGTGATACCCTAGTCATAGCATGCTCCCAATACTTAGAGGGCCCTGTCCCTCTCCTCCATGGCGGGATGCCGGTGTCATGTGCGTAGACTGTCACGGCGGCTGGTGCCGGCTGGGCCGGTCAGAGGGGTTGGGTCTAGCTGTCAGGGATAGGGCAGCAGACGTGGAGGCTGGTGGCAGTGGTGGTGGTGGTGGAGGCAGGGGGTGCGTGGTGGCGGCGGCGGGTTGCAGGTGGAGTCTTGGGTGCTCCAGTGTCCCAGTGGCCGCCTGCCCGTCAGCGCCCGAGAAGCCACTCAGTGAAGCCACATCTGAAGGGAGGCGTGCCCAGTGTTGGCGCGCCGACCACGCCTTGCCCACCCTACCTATACCGGCGTACGGCGACCGTGCACGCCCTGTGCCGCCCTGTGCGCCCTGTAGCACACGGCCCAGACATGGCACGGGGTGGGGGAGGGCGGCATGAGGGAGGGGGAGGGCCCGACCGGAGGCGGGTAGCTTTTACACTGACGAGTCACGCTAAACCACACTCCACTACTCAATTATTTATAAAGGCCCTAAAGTATGGGCCGGTAGGTCTTTCGGGGCGCGTCATTAATAGGCCCTCCCTGCGAGGAAAAATGCACAATACTGAAGTGCATTTATCCTAATTTCTTTGCCCCTTCTTTATTATCCAGAAGGGAAGGGTGCATCTCCACCTCTATTTTTACAGACTGCTCCCATCACGCTTGAATAACATATTTACGGAACACATACCATAATTAGAGGATGTTCAACGACAAATTCATTCGCGACCTTGATAATTCTACTGCCTTTTTTCACCAGGTGTAATTTCGCTACCTTGTGGCGATAACCACCACCTGAATCATTAAAATTTAATTCCTGGTGGAATCGTGACATATCAGTTTGTCTGACTCAGCAAACGACTCAAATCAAAATGGAGACCATTAACCCTGTTTCATGAGCTGCTCTATAGATTTGCCCAAGGTGCTCATCGATCAGCATAAAAATACTCCAACAATTACTCATGAAATAACCACCCCATCACCACTCATCATAAAAGCCTAGTTTAGGTCGTTTTGATATAATTAAAGTGTGTGATATATAATTACAACCACAGCGTCAGTCAGATGTGTTTTTGCTGTCACATTCTGTCAATTATAAATGATTTGGTGGGGGCTTATAGCCATAATCTGTAAATAGTTTTGCATTGGGCGGGAATGTTGAATATAGCCTAGATAGTGCCTATTGGCATATAGTGGTATATAGACCATGGCCTGCTGCACTATCACTGTATCAGCCCATACCGTGGAGGATGGCTTCCGTGCAGCAGCACCACCAGCAGGCAGCTGGGCCGGGGGAGGCAGTGGGAACCACACTGGAGACCCGCCGCCCCCCATCACCACTTACAGGGTCCATGCAACTTTAATGCAATGTTGCCCGTGTGGTTGGCCTGCCCGCGCCAACCCCCCTCCCTCCTCCACCCTGCGGCTCCACCGTTGTTATGGTTATGTGGATTGTTTGCTGGCTGCCTGGCGCCGCCCCGTCCTGCCTTCGGCACTGGCTGCATCCTGCTGCACGTTGTGGGGGCTGGAGGGGGGGGGGCACTCCTGTTGTTAATATAGAAGGGATACCGCAGCTTCTGTCCTCTCAGCCGCTCCCCCTTTAACACCCAATGACCCAAGTGTCCAGCTTGCGACTGGCTGCCCTCTCCCCCCCCCCCCCCACCACCTACGCGTACACACCAATGTCCCAAGGCCAGTCCTTCTAAATGTATAACAGTAACCGGCCTCCTATTCCCATCTATAGGCAGGCTACCCATCTTTTTACAACTCTATTCTCGGAAAGCTTTGTGATGCATGATACGTTTGGGTTTTTAGCTGAGGTTGAGATCCAGCATATTAAGGAAAAGTGCGTATACATGCAATCTTATGTGATGAGACTCTCCATGGGCTGATCTATTCTCACACATAAATAAGACTGTTTGGCAGATGTGGTTATTAGGTTTGACTCCCACAGGAGAAAGCTTTTTGGTTTAATCCGCACCAGACAGAAAACACATTGCATCCAATTGTATCCAACTGAGTCTTAAACAAGAACCATGACCAACTATATACATTTCATATTGTAAACAGGAAACCCATTTGAAATATGGAATGCTTTCATTCAATGCACTGATTGGTTACTAAACGATAATATAGATTGGAGGTACATGTATAGATAAACGGATAGCATTTGTTACATCAGTCCTTTTGATAGGTCTGTGCTAAGAGTGGTTGGGTCATGGTACAGGGCGGTTGGGTCAAAATACCAAATCTAGCAGAGCACATTGTCAAGATCCTTCAATGAATATCTTATCTAAATTGATATTCAAATCTAATTCAAAACAACCTAACACGTCTTCTAAGCCAAATGAGACTATGATAGTGGAAAATGAACTTTTTCTGGAATATGTTTATTGACAAGATAAAGTTTTAAAACCGACACAGCCGAAGACTGGTCAGCAGGTTCACAGGGCCCATAATATGTAACATGCATGTATTGTCAATAATACAGGTATGTTATAACATATTGACACGATCTTCCAATGAAGTCAGTGAAAACGGAGGTGAAAACAGTTATGTGAAATTCAATGTAAGCGTCACAATAAACATTTCTTTAAAGGTTACCTCCTCAGAGTCTAGGCTACAGAGTTCCCAGAAAAAAATGCAGAGAAACTTGTACAGAAAGAAAGGTGTGTTTCAGGTTACATGGCCTGAAAAGAGTAGGTAGGTTCAATTTGAAGAAAAGTCCACTATAAAACACTTAAACCTCGAAGGTACTATGTATATAGCCCTACCCAGATATTCAAGAAAAATCCAGAAAAAGTCGTGTACCATTGCGCCACTGCAATGACCAAAATTAGCATACAAGGTAAGGTCATATCCCCCCAGATGAGCTGTAGCATGCAGTGGGTGCCTTATACATCAGGGGTATCTGGTATACATGTAAAGTGCACCTGTGGGTTAATGCAGTATATAATCTGGGTTTCACTGTTACATGCTAGATGTGCAATATGGCTATGGAATAGGAGTCAGTCACGCCATGGAGGAAACCCAGAGACTGGCCCCCACCGTGGCGCACAGTATGATGGGGCGTGTTGGTTATGGGATGAGTGTGCTCCGACCACCGACCTCACCCCACACCGTCCATGCACTGTGATCACATTCATTAGCTAATTGATCATTGCTTTGTCATCACTGATCCCATTTGCACAGGATCGCTATAATTTTTCGCCAGTGCCCATCCCACAATGGACTGCTTAGAGCATGCAGGCTGGTTTTCATCATAGTTGTCATGGAAATGCATATCATGGCTGCTTCACCCAATGGGGAAGCAAGCATGGGGCCAACGTGATAATGGGGCGTTTGCTAAAACCCTAAAATAATGTAACCACTATTCACCGCCTCCCTCTGCCAAACTTAATTTAGTGCCACTCGGACATTAGTTTAAGTGTGTAGCCGTGCAGCTAGATTTGCCAACTGTATCTGTCGCATCTGTTATCAACAGGATAAATTTATTGATGATTGTAAAGATAAAGGGTTTATTTGATTTTAAATGTCGGGGTGCATGTTATACTTGTAGTGTATATATGCGCCCTCATATGGGTAAAAATTGACACTTGCGCCATGTTTTCTTTTTAAATCAACGGACAAAGACAATTTCATTACTAGTGTCAAGCAGTACGCACGTACATGTTCCATACAAAAAGGTGACACAGTGACACTCTCAAAATGTACCTATATAGAGGCACTATCATAATTGGAATACCATGTATGGGCGGCTTTCAATATATATAGGCATATTAACCCTGTGTCCACTAAGATCTACACAGCCAAAAATAATTTTCTCATTTTCAGAAAATATTTCTTGTTTTAAGTAAAATAAACTTAAAACAAGTTTGTCCGTAGGATAACAAAATTTTACTTGAAAGCATGGTTGAGTTTAATAAACTTAGAGTAAGAAAAACAAACAAGAAAAACAAACAAGAAAGAAATTCTTAAATCAAGTATTTTATACTGGAATCAAGATGATATTTCCTGACATATTTCTCGAAATAAGATAATCTTTCTTACAGAATGGACCTTTTTTCTAGAAAACATTTTTCTAAAGTAAGTTTTAATTTCTTATTCAAGTAAATAAACAAGATTGATGTACTTCCTTGGGATAGGGGTATGATTATATTTAATTTTAGTCTTGGAGAGAAAGGATTGATGCCAGAGCATCAGAAAGAGGTTCATCAGATTAAATGCAGCTCTTTGTAGCTACAATAGAAGTTTAAGCAAACAGACCTTTATTCAAAGTCATTTCACTTTATGTAATGGGACAGGTGATCCTTCCCTTTATCTAAATGATATTACCAAGAAAATGGTGTCTCTTATCATTTCTCCCTAATAGTTATTATAATTCATTCACTGGAACAAGGGTTCTTACATCAATTTAACCCCTAACAAATTTCCCCTTTTCCCACATATTTTTACCCTCTTCTGTTTCTTTGGGACTTACTTTGAGGCAGAAATGTATACCCTGTTTGATAAGAAAGTTGTTGTATTGCATAGTGGTGGCCTCTTGTGGCACAACATGTAACTAATGTTCTTAATTTAAGAAAATAATTCTTATTTAGTAGTATGTATACTTGATCCCTATAGTATAGAACCTAACTGAACTCACATTCCACACCTATAAAATTCCCAAATAATGGAAGGAATTTGATGAAGGCATTAAGCATGGTCATAACCATCACATAATAGAGTATACTTGCATATTTTTTCGCCCTAATTGGCACTTTGGACTCATGGTTTCAGGTTTTCAAGACATAGCAATCTCAAATCTAGAAATAGAACTTTCTTATTTCAGGAATATAAGATATAATCTTGTTGGGTGCACAAATTACCAGTTTTAAGAAAATTACTAAAGAAAAATAATCTTGAATACTTGTTTCTAGAAGAATACTAGAAAAATATAAGATATTTTTTTTAGCTTCCCCTTTCTGAAAACAAGATAAACGTAAAAACTCAGAATGAGTTTATTCCTTGAATCGAGAAAATTTAATCTTGATTCTAGTATTTTCTTGGGGCAAGAAAATTATTTTTGGCTGTGTAGTATTAGACTGTCGGCACCAAAACGTGTATTCTGCGTGTTGGTGCCGACACACAGCCGAATACATCCTAATGGACACAGGCCTATATTATAGCCAACTGAGCAGAACATTGAATCAAGATTGATAACTGGTTATCAATGTTGATTCAACATTTAACTGAATATTGTGCCCACTGGGAGGGACCTCCCTCATTATAAACAGCCCAAGTAACATGCCCAACTGGCGCCCAGTTGGGTTTACCTTGGGCAACCTTGGGCTGGACTGGGCTGTATTTTGGGCTGGGCAAACCCATGGGCTTCAGTGGGGCCCCAGTTGGGCTAAGTGAATTTCACAACATGCTTTGTAAATATCCGCGATATCTTGAATCATACTCTCCATTAAATTCTTTTTAAGTATAAACATGTTATAGTCACTTTTCTGTAGGAAATGTATGATTGGGCTTTAGGT
Source organism: Harmothoe impar (assembly GCA_947462335.1). Lineage (NCBI taxonomy): Eukaryota > Metazoa > Annelida > Polychaeta > Phyllodocida > Polynoidae > Harmothoe > Harmothoe impar. Next base: position 62,479,639 of record OX381704.1, read on the forward strand.
GGGCTTAGCCTGGGCTAATTTTCATTTTCAGAAACGCTTTATGGTAGTCCCCAACAATGTGAATCAAACTCTCCTCTTAAAAAACATAATAATTTGACATTTCATAATGATGATTTTGCTGGAAAATCATAGTTGGGCTTTCTTTGGGCTTAACATGGGCTTCCCAGCAAGTAGTTCAGAGCATTGACACTAGAGGGCCATGTGGTTCTAAGCTTTGACAATAGATGGCCTCTGTATACCATGTAGAGAGAATTCCTCCAATTCAACTACTTCATGGCATGCAGGGGCGTGGCAAGCAGTTTCTAAGTAGGGGGGACTGAGGGGTATTTTGACCCTTTTTGACCCCTTTTTACTTGACCTTTTTGGTTTGACCTTTTTTGGGGTTGGTCAAATGTGGGGGAGACATGTCCCCCCCGTCCCCCCCGGTTGCCACGCCCCTGCATAGATACAATAAAGCCAAAATGTGTCATGTAGTTAATAAATGTATATGAATGAAGATATTTCAATGCAGTTTCATAATATATGGAAGTTTCCATTTTATTGTGTAAATTAAGGTAGAAAATGAAGTATTCACATGGAGACCCCTATAATGTGGTTCAAAATTAACTACCAGACATGGAACCTTAAGGCATCAGCTACAGATTTGATGGCTAAGATGAAATAGAGTCTAAACTTACTAAAATAGCCTCTTGCACAAGTCTCATCTTTGCTGACTTGAACTTGATGAATACATTTTCTATCTTCTGTGTAGAAAATGTATGACTTGTAGGGACACTAGAATCCCTACATTGGGCCAGCCCAACCTATGCCCACCTCAAGCTGTGGGGCCCTTACGCCACAAATTTGCCACTAACCCTCAAAAAGATGACCTTTTGAGGCATAGGGGCACACCACGGGCCACTATACCACAAAAGTGGCATTAAAGCACAAATGCCCTTATACCACAAACGCCCTTAGGCCACAAATGCCCTTAGGCCACAAACGCCCTTACACCACAAACCAGGCATGTGGCCCACATGTCTTCATGCTGATTATAATGTATAGTGTTTGAGGCATAAGGGCAAGTTGATATTATAGGGCAGTACATTCGCTGACTATATTATAGCGTTTGAGGCATAAGGGCAAGTTGTTATTTGGGATATTTGCACACTATATAGTGTTTCAGGCATAAAGGGCAGGTGGATCTTTTAGGGCAGTTAAGCACAAGCTCATGCCTCAAATGCTATATAGGTTGACATTATAGCAAACTGCCATAAAATATCAACTTGTCCTAATGCCTCACACACTATATAGTCAACTAATGTACTTAACTGCAGAAACTCTCAACTTGCCCTTATGCCTCAAATGCTTGCCCCCCCTATATAGGCAGCTAATGTACTTAACTACTTCAAGGTATGCACCTGCCCTTATGCCTCAAATGCTATATAGTGTGCCACTACTGTGGCCTTATGGTGTTTGTGGTCTTAGGGCATTTGTGGCCTAATGGCATTTGTGGTCTAAGGGCGTTTGTGGCCTACGGGCATTTGTGGTATAAGGGCTTTTGTGCTTTAATGCCATTTTGTGGTATAGTGGCCCGTGGTTTGCCCTTATGCCTCAAAAGGCTATATTATTGAGGGTTAGTGGCAAATTTGTGGCACAAGGGCCCCATTTGTGGCACAAGGGCTATATATTAGTTATTAAATCAATGTGAGGGAATGTATTAATTACTAGACAGCCCTTTTATGTAAGTTGTAACCCTAAAATATGAAAGTGGGGCCCATCCGGGGCCCTGGTGGGGCCCAGTTTGGGCCCGCTTGGGCCCGGACTGGCGCCCAGTGCCTGTTCTTGCAGGGCCCCAGTCGGGTAACACAGCTGGTGCCCAGTTTGCAGCCCAATCGGGGCCCAACTGGGGCCCAGTTAGGTTTGCTACTCGGGAGGGTAGGATGGGGGGGGGGGCTGTTCCTATATCCCTATTTATTCCGGTCAGCATGTTCACAAACCCAGATTATAGACGAATGGATGGCACTTCCTGGTGGTCAGGTACGTTAAGGTCAACATGAAGAGAGAAAAAATGTTCGGAAATGTACCGAGCAATAATTTGTATGACTCAGGAAAACGTCCATTAAAGAGGACAGTCAGCTTCCTAGATTAATACGATGTAATAAATAGTACAAGACCTAAACATGACGCACATATGACAGTGTCACATTGCGAAATGGTATGCTTTACAAAGTACAGGTATCAAATTTGTCCAACGCGTTGTCCAACACACTGCTAAACCTTCACATAATCATGTATCTTTAATGCTATTGATTAGGCATCCTATTGAAGTATAGGACGGGCATATGGAAGGCAACCGTGCAGGCGTTTTTAACATGCCTGTTTGTTGTAGGATGAAATTGAAATATTTACAACCCCATATGTTGCTAGGCAGATTATTGGCAAGGCTTTGGAGATGCCATTCTCACATGTTGCGTTCATGGTATGTGGTCACGTACAAGTCATGCATGTATTCAGCTCTACTGTTGTTACGGACAATCAAAGAGTAGCTCGTGTTGGAGTACATAACTGATATGTAGGCTTGTTTGAAAAGCTGGAAGTTATAATACAAAAAGTGACATGTTCAGTTTTAGTTTAATGCATGGTATGGATGGCCCAAAAAAGAAATTGTATATATTTCTTTTATCACATGGCTGAAAAAAGTCTCTTTGTTGAACGTAATTCAGACCGAGTGGACGGTGGTCATAAGCATAACAGGCTTAACTTCACATATGTGGCAGGATCTGCGAAAAGGGCCCTTAGTGCAGGGTGCATTAAAGCCCCTTTTCCAAGTGCATGTCACATATAATAAATTATGATGACATAATACTACCTTTTATAGTTCTAACCAATACGGTGTGTGTGGAAGTATGGTTGTTGGAATACGTACTAAAAGTGCTAATACACCCTTTAGGACATAATGGAAGGCGTAAACTGAAAATTGAAAAATACCCACAACAACGGTATAGGTGATAATTGAAAGGAGTCAATGATAACGATTATTACTACATCAGGTGAAAGTGTAGGAAAAACGTACTGCAAGCGCCATCTGAAGTATAATATGGAGAATGTAATATTTAGGGGAACTCTTCTCATCCACAGTTTCCTCAGTGCATTTCTTTGATAGACATCGTTTAGCGAATCGTCCCTGCTCCTCTAACCCAACCTACTTCACATCAATACACTTTCATAATGTAAAAGACACAAGAACATGTTTTGCTTGGTTAAATTGATACTCAAATTCTAAGAAAAAGGCCACTCTAAATTCCAAAATGGTTCTTTTCAGATCACCGATTGCCCTAACATGCAACATCTCCTTTACCTTGGTCAAATGATGATAGCATACTATATTGTATAAGGAGTAACCATGGTTACCAGAACACCTTGAGGGGTCGAATTGGCTGAGAGATCCCAAGAGTCCAATGAGTTGTCTCCAGCGTCCATATACCCCCTCTCCCTCATAATCTCCAAAAACATGTCTATACTAGGCCTACACAACCTCCGCTCCTCTTTGATGAAGAAGAACCACACAGACAACTTAAACCCATTAAAAACTGAGGAAAGTCTTGAACAGTAGCGCATCTGATAATTTGGGCCATGTCCGATAGGCGATTTTCAGCCTAATTACCACCGTCCACTGGGTTCCAATCGGCCGATGTTATATAGGAAATGTATGGGCTTAGTCGGCAGAAGTTCCTCATATGCAGTGGATGGTGGCCATAATGTTCACGCCTTAAAACATCTGTAGCAATATGTTGCGTCTTGTTAAAAAGACTTTCTAAGTTTCCAATTAGGATGTTAATCATTATAAATACATGTCCAATGAAACGGTTCTTGGAGTGGATTTATATGCCTCAAATGTTGAAAGGGAATCATAAAAGATAATTTTTATACACAACAACCCAGCCAGCATTGGTCCCTGGGCCCCTATGTGTTTTACTTGGGCCAACTGGGCTTGCCCATATCTGGGTTATGGTCCTTTTTGTCCTGGGCTACCAGTGGGAGCCCAAACTTTTTCCCCATAAATACATTGTAAATATTTCAAAACATGCTGATATCTGATTTTCCTCCAAAAATCACCTTTTATTGTATATTTTTATAGTTTATATGTAATCTGGACTCGGGCTGGGCAATTTGAATCTGGGCTGGCCCATTTGGAATCCCACTGGTAGCCCTGGACAAAAAGGACCATAACCCAGATATGGGCAAATCAGCTTGCCCACATAAAAACACATATGGGTCTCACTAAGCAATGCTGGCTGGGAAGGCGCCGGAGTTGTATAGACATTATTCTTTCCCCAGTGCATGTTTATTCATTTTTATCAATTATGTTTTTATTAACTTGTGAAACACGGAACAATCCTTAACAGCAGTTGTACCACCAGCACTTTACTTATAATTATCATGTGTACTTATGGCTCTTCATGGTAAAGTGTAACGCCGCCTGTTTTATATCGAATTGTATATATATCACCTCAAAATATGGCTCACTTATAATTTGCAAATTGTGTGGAAGCCAGACTATTATTTTGTTGACCACATGCATGCTAATAATTATATTTTACTCCAAGTAAGACCTGGAGTTGAACTTTAAAATTTGCTCAGTCTGCTGCCATTTTGCCTGTGCCGTGCACGGCCAAGTTAATTTTTCAAAAGATGCTGCTGAATATTTGAGACAACTCTCAGGCACGGCACATTGGTGGAGAGGTAGTTCACTGGACCATTGCCACCTCAACCCCCTCCGCTCCACCCGTCCCTGCCTTACACTAGTAGAAACTACCCCCGTGGGTAAGAGGTGAAAACATGTCTTGTTTCATCTGAGGGTACGCTTTATTGTTCTGCTGTTTGTTTCCAAAGTATCCCAACTTACCCGTTGTCACAACTTTGTTGTAGGATAGATCCATACCACTATTGTGTATAGATCTCTTTGAGGTCGGACACCGTTGACAGGACTATATTCAGCATATTTGGTTTAATAATTCAGTGCCTCCATTGCACTGTTTCTGGGCACTGGTCCATGAAGCAAGTTAATGGTTGGGGGCGGGGGGTAATATAGACCGATGGTTAAGAGATACCCTATGCATATGTGTCATTTAAACGGGAGATGTACATACACTTTATAAAGTTGACTTGTATCATTACAGATGCAGGGTCTCAATTCCTCAGACATCGTCGATACAATTTGTCTCATACTTTAGACAAACACTTGTTCTTTTCCACACCAACGGCCCATGCAGTTCACCCAGGCGTGCACCCATCATGCCACCAGCAAGCCGACTACCTGTTGTGCCCAACATGAATTTTTCAATGACTTTTTCCTCACCCGTCGGACTGCTGCCAACTTTGGGCGGGTGGGTGGGTGGGCGGTGACTAGAGGAAATTAGTTCTCCCCCCTCTCTTTTCCACGGCACCCCCTCCCCCGCTCATACTCAATTCCCTGGTCACGGCACGCTTGATTGGTTCTATTGATCTGGAAGACAATGGCCTGTGTATAACTGGCCATCCTACCCGATGGGGACATTAACGTATCGAACAACCACACAACATATTGAATGCAGTTGGGTATTACATATACATTAGCTCCATGAATCTCTGACTAGGCAAAGCCAGCCCCCACCCCTCACCAAGCCCAATACACACACATACCTCTTTTAGCACACCCATTGGTCTGCCTCAGATAGAGAACAATGAAGCAAACATTTCACATGTGAACGTGGGCCCACAGATCTATTTCAGAGAAGGTAATCCATCCATAGACCATGACAGCTGTACCTGCAATTCACTGTAACTGTATAGGGTCCCGTATTGGGCTACTTAGTTGGGTTTTATCATTGATTGCTTCGAATTGGTTTGCGTTGGTGTGTGGGCGTCATCGTATAGCTTATAATAGGGACCTTTAGCAACCCACGTAAAAGCTTACAAAACGTAGACGTAGCAGTGCTGAAAGGATAGGATACGTCTGCGTTTAATGAGCTTTTACGTGGTTGCTAAAGGTCCCTAATATGGGAATACAGTCGCGTACATCTATACATGTAGCAGTACATGTATTGTTATTTCCTTTGCGATTGCAGAATGCGTTTCTGTAATTAGTATCACAATGTTTTGGGACAGCCACTGGTGAGGGTCCACTATCCCAACGAACCCTAAACATGGATCGGAACAGGGATAAGTCTTTATAAGTCCATACCGGTACATGTATATGGCTGAAGGTACATACGGCCGTGGAGAAGGGGGTGTATCAAATACTCCTAAAAAAAAAAAAAAAAAAAAATATATATATATATATATATATATATATATATATATATATATATATATATATATATATATATATATATATAAAACAGTGTTGTCTTAATATCTGGCAACCAGATGTGTAGACGCTGCAACACATGTGTAGGCTAAATTCGGAAGACTGCACATCTATTCCAACTGTAGCCATTCGCAGGGACCATGTCCTGCTTCCGGGTCCAAGATTGGCTCACTCACGCCACCTGGGTGGCAACAGTACAACTAGTTTCCTATTCTATTCTCAGCACCGCATCAGGCACATCAGGATGGGGACTGTGAGGAAGCGGTGGCGACCCCTAGCGCTATTTCCAATTACTGTTTCTGGTGCCCACCATTAGGAGCAAATGATAATCAAATTTAGGGAGTGTTCACTTATCAATTACAGGGGGGGTGAGATTTTGTGCGGAGGCATATACAATTCTTACACCCCCCATTCGAGTGTGCATGGAACATGTTGTGCCCTCCCTCGCTGAAGTCACCGGAATCCCCCCCCCCTTTTGAACTAAAGAGGGGCATTATTTTTCACCCCCCCCCCCTCAAGAGGAGTCAGATTTCTTTCTGCCCCCTCCCCCCTAGGAGGGGTCAAAAATATTTACACCTCCCCCCCCCGTAACTAATAAATGAACTCTCCCTTATACTTCTCTATCAATTCCCAACATCTTCCTATTCTGAATACGTTCACATTCATATCGAAGGCTTTCAGTGGATACAAAGGGTCATTCTATTTGGTATCAGAGCATCCCGGGACAAAGGTGCCTCCAAAATAGAGACTTCTTTTTAAAATCTGATACGAACATGTCAATATATCATCCAATCAGGTATCTGTGCATGAATAACGATGAGTTACACAACGGTAGAGGGCAGCATCATAGTGGACCACCACCACACCCAGTCGAGGTGGACGTTGTGCGGACAAACCTTCTACGAGAAGTAATAAATAATCTTGAAATTCATAATATTAATTAACAGTACTCTCCAAATAACTGTGGCAGTACCAACAGGACTATTAGTAGCCTGTGGTTGTGTTTTAGCCTATTCATCCTATTGGCATAATGTTGGTGACTATTACATAATATTTACAATCAACCCGCGAACCCCACAGCTCGTATACATATTTATTTTAGCTATGAATGAATCAGAGACTAGTTTGTACATTGATCTCTGCATCAGAATGGCCAAATATCGGGAGCTTTGCCCCCCAACCCCCATTTAAGATTACCCGGTATACATTAAGAGTTAAAATTATATTGTGGTGAACACATATGAGTCAGTTGGGATTGACAGTTGTAAGACGGGATTGGAGGTAACATCGGGCTACCCCATGCCGCTGGACCGATGAATAACATCATTTCAGCGAGGGTCGATACTGCACTGACAAATAGACCGTGTGCGGACAAAGTGCTCAGGAATGATGCTTACTACGCCAGTCATGTACTATTTATGCCATATACTGTTCACGTGTAACATAATACTACTTGCACTACCTAGCCTACTACGCATGTCTATGATGTTGTAGCGTCCACCGTAAAGTGGAAGAACAGGGGCGTGGCAACAGGGGGGGGGGGGGACGGGGGGACATGTCCCCCCACTTTTGACCAGCTCCAAAAAAGGTCAAACCAAAAAGGTCAAGTAAAAAGGGGTCAAAAAGGGTCAAAATACCCTTCAGTCCCCCCTACTTTTAAACTGCTTGCCACGCCTTTGAAGAAGTCAGGAACTCGTTAAACGGTGGTCTTTATTCCAGTTAATATGTCTATAGTGATCCTCGTCTCTTCAGGAGCTGATTCTAATGATTTTCTTTACAAATAATGGTTTATATGAATTTAGAATTGTTGTATCAATATAACAAAAAGTTGTGGGTTACAGACCTGAAAAGACTGTGGAAACCCTATGTAGAAGGACCAGGGTGACGTGAGTAGTACATGGTGTGGGGGTTTGTACCAGGGTGACGTGAGTAGTGCGTGGTGTGGGGGTTTGTACCAGGGCGACGTGAGTAGTACATGGTGTGGGGGTTTGTACCAGGGTGACGTGAGTAGTACATGGTGTGGGGGTTTGTACCAGGGTGACGTGAGTAGTGCGTGGTGTGGGGGTTTGTACCAGGGCGATGTGAGTAGTACATGGTGTGGGGGTTTGTACCAGGGTGACATGAGTAGTACATGGTGTGGGGGTTTGTACCAGGGTGAGGTGAGTAGTACGTGGTGTGATGGTTTGTACCAGGGGACGTGAGTAGTACGTGGTGTGGGGGTTTGTACCAGGGTGACGTGAGTAGTACGTGGTGTGGGGGTTTGTACCAGGGTGACATGAGTAGTACGTGGTGTGGGGGTTTGTACCAGGGTGACGTGAGTAGTACGTGGTGTGGGGGTTTGTACCAGGGCGACGTGAGTAGTACATGGTGTGGGGGTTTGTACCAGGGTGACGTGAGTAGTACATGGTGTGGGGGTTTGTACCAGGGTGACGTGAGTAGTGCGTGGTGTGGGGGTTTGTACCAGGGCGATGTGAGTAGTACGTGGTGTGGGGGTTTGTACCAGGGTGACGTGAGTAGTACATAGTGTGGGGGTTTGTACCAGGGTGAGGTGAGTAGTACGTGGTGGTTTGTACCAAGGGACGTGAGTAGTATGTGGTGTGGGGGTTTGTACCAGGGGACGTGAGTAGTACGGGGTGTGGGGGTTTGTACCAGGGTGACGTGAGTAGTACGTGGTGTGGGGTTTTGTACCAGGGTGACGTGAGTAGTACGTGGTGTGGGGTTTTGTACCAGGGTGACGTGAGTAGTACGTTGTGTGGGGGTTTGTACCAGGGTGGCGTGAGTAGCGCAGGGTGTGGGCTTTTGTACCAGGGGACGTAAGTAGTACGTGGTGTGAGGGGTTTGTACCGGGGTGATGTGAGTAGTTCATGGTGTAGGGGTTTTACCAGGGTGACATGAGAAGTTCATGGTGCGGGGAGTGGGGGTTGTGCTAAGATGGCGTGAGTAGTACACAGTGTGGGAGTTTGTACCAAGGTGACATGAGTAGTACACGGGGTGGGGGTTTGTGGGGGGGGGGGGTTGTGGTTGGGGTTGTACCAGGGTAACATGAGTCGTGAAGAGTGTGGGGTTTTGTACTAGGGTGACGTGAGTATAGTGCATGGTAGTTCGTACAATAATTTTAGACCCAGTTGTAGCCAGAACATGGAATAAATTCAAAGAATACTGGATATCACAGGAATGGTTGGTTTACATATGAAGATTCTCTAGTTGAAGGACGCTGAATAGTTTTAAAATAGGTGCTAGTGGCGCCACCATTATGTATGGAAAGAGAACTAAAAAGCTAATTTAAATAAGGTTGATGGTATTTTACATTATCCAGAGGGTATTTCAAATAATGTAGAGGGCATTTTGAAATGAAAAGAGAGAAATAGGAGCCAGATTAGCCTAAAACATCATTTCTTTCTTTGTATTGTTGACCTTTAACACTATGTCCTATCCAGAGTTCAATGCATCCCTTTTGTCATCTCATGTCTATCTGCCACACAGGCTGAATGGTATACATTCTCCCATGTCATAAAGATTGAACGTGTGATTAACATCACAGATGACTCAGGGTCAGGGTGATAAAGTGATTGAAATGATCTGAATCTGTAAATATTATTTCAGGAAAAATGAATTATTTGTCAATTCTGAGAGCAGGAGTGTATTCCTGGGTTAAAACTAGCCTCAAATCATGTGTCACACTAGTATGTGATCATATTTCAGGTACGCAGGTGGGTGTGGGCGAGCCGGTGGGTGTGGGCGAGCCGGTGGGTGTGGGCGAGCCGGTGGGTGTGGGCGAGCCGGTGGGTGTGGGCGAGCCGGTGGGTGTGGGCGAGCCGGTGGGTGTGGGCGAGCCGGTGGGTGTGGGCGAGCCGGTGGGTGTGGGCGAGCCGGTTAGTGTGGGCGAGCTGGTGGCGCGTAAGCGCCGTTTTACGTCTCGGCCGAAAAGGGAGTCGATCAGAGCATCAGCAGCGACACCATGTCCGGTTCTGTTTCGCCGTGTCGGCCAGCCGCAGGGCGGCATGTGTAACAGATCATTAACTCCCCAGAGTCAATTACCACTGCCTGCATATCTAGCAGTGGGGGGGGGGGGGAGGGTACTCACATTTCCATATAGTCTTTGTAACGAATTATGTGCATTGTCAGTGCAAAGTGAATCAGGGTTATCACTGTTACAAAAATAATAGCAAGTAACCTCCCCTGTAAATTACCTCTAGTACTTAAGTGTTTGATAGATGTCTGAAAAAAAGTGTCTCACCTACCCCTCCCATAGAGATAGCATTGGTTGTCACGAACTATCCAAATTTGGGGTTGTCGGTTATCTTCGCACTCCCATAGAGCTCTATGCTGAAGCAAATTACCACCAATTACGGCCTAATATTATTTTTTGTTTTTTGGGGGTTATAGTAGGAATTTGTGAAAAACAAAATACACCATTAGATAGATATTGTGGAAAGTGATTTATTGAGACCATGTAAGATGCAAAGAGTGAAATATTGACCAAATGGGAGCAATTTCATTTTTTCAAGGAAAAGAGGTGTCCAGAATCGTCTCACTTGACTCAGGGGGGACAAAAACGTCTTAATCCTTGATTCAGTCGTCGAATATGACTCAGTTTACCCTGAACCAATTACAGACTGACAATATATGTATAGTGATATCAGGCCAAATTTGCAGGTGTCGTTGGTCTATAAATTAGGTTTATCCTGTCAAAAGTCCTGAAGAGTCCCAGGTTTGACTTGATAGATTTTTAGGCGGGGTGTCATAATACTAAATGTACCATCAATACCTGGAAGGTTATTTGGCAAATCAGTCAAAAGTTGCCGTTTGTCATGAGAAACAAGAATGTGACTTTCGTTTCTTGTCTAATTTTGTGTCCAAAAAAGCATATAGCAATAAAAGAGTAATTAAAAATTGAATATTATTTGATATAAATCTCAGATTCTTGTTTCTCATGATGAACAGCAACAGTTGATTGTAGGGAATGTCTGACCAATTTGGCGGAGTAACCTCTCCCCTACTGATATTATTTTGACCAGACCTAAAGAATCCTTTAAAATAAGCCAAACCCATGACTGGGACTTTTGGCAGGGTAAATTTGATGTACATATATTTAAACCACAGCGGAGGGCCAAGACAAGGGAATTTACACCTTGGTTATTTCCACTTAGACTCACATAACCTTCTAGCTGTGGTATAACCCCTTCACCACTGGGTTTATTGTAACTCAATGCAATTTTGTGCAATATATTGGCTTACCGCCAACTGTACTATTGAGATGTTTGTCAGAGAAGGAGTGGGGTCTCGTAGTCCCAGGTTATAATGACTGAGACCAGGGGGCATCACTGTTGTCAGACAATGAACAGAGGAGTGATTTGAAGGCGTCTGTTGTGTTCATTTCACCAATCATAGACATCTGCATAGACAGCGAATTGGACTTTAATGGGTGACGCCATCTCTCTTCTTATATGAAATGTAATCGGTCTGAGAAAATGCAATTTCACAAGGTATCTGCTTGGCTACAGCCCCTAAGAAAAACGTTTCTAATTGGTTCAGATATTTAGATTGGAAGATACATATATTCTGTACGTCTAGAAAGGGGTCATGCAAGTATGACATCTTCATTGTTTTAGGTATTTTCTAAGACCTCCACCATCATCAGCTTATAGCATAGGGACAGCTTGTGTGGTTTTCTAGTAGGTATATATGATGCCCCCTGGCCTAAAAGGCGAATGCAGTATGCATGAATCTTGGAATCAACAGGACCCTCACTTTCACACTGATAATAAAACCTATAGTCAGTACTGACTATACCACCATATTTTGACCCCCGTAGTCAGGGGACTATACAACTTAGTCACATATTAGTCATAAAGATAGTCAGTAGTGACTATATGTGGATCACACAAATTGATGATGTCACAGGAATGTGTGCACAGGAAACAGTTAGGATTCAAATTTGAATGGTCCATGGACTTCAGGTAGGCACATCCTCTCCTAAACCACTGTTCTATGGATATCCCTGCTTGTTATATGTTATGTTACAGTTGACTATGACAACTTAAGATGTTATAGGATGCATGACCTCTCATGTTTGATAGAGTTATCATGGTAATTTGTTCCAATTTTGATAACATAGAAATACAGTGTATACATGTCTAGACTGACAGAGCATGATAGGCCTACACAGGAGCCTGTCACCTGCTCTGCCTTATCCTAGCCTGTCCCCTGGCCTGTCTTATCCTAGCTTGTCCCCTGGCCTGCCTTATCCTAGCTTGTTCCCTGGCCTGCCTTATCCTAGCCTGTCACCTGCCCGGCCTCATCCTAGCCTGTCCCCTGCCCTGCCTCATCTTAGCCTGTCCCTGCCTTATCCTAGCCTGTCCCCTGCCCTGCCTCATCCTAGCCTGTCCCTGCCCTGCTTGCTTTATCCTGGCCTGTCACCTGCCCTGCCTTATCCTAGCTTGTCCCTTGGCCTAACTTATCCTAGCCTGTCACCTGCTCTGCCTTATCCTAGCCTGTCCCCTGCCTTGCCTTATCCTAGCCTGTCCCCTGGTCTGCCTATCCTAACTTGTCCACTGCCCTGCCTTATCCTAGCCTGTTCGCTGCCCTACCTCATCCTAGCCTGTCCCTGCCCTGCCCTACCCTATCCTACTAGCCTGTCCCCTGCCCTGCCTCATCCTAGCCTGTCCCCTGCCTTGCCCCATCCTAGCTTGTCCCTGCCCTGCTTTATCCTAGCCTGTCCCCTGTCCTGCCATATCCTAGCTTGTCCCCTGCCCTGTCTTGTCCTGGCCTGTCACCTGCCTTGCCTTATCCTAGCCTGTCCCCTGGTCTGCCTTATCTTAGCCTGTTCCCTGCCCTACCTCATCCTAGCCTGTCCCTGCCCTGCCCTGCCCTATCCTACTAGCCTGTCCCCTGCCCTGCCTCATCCTAGCCTGTCCCTGCCCTGCTTTATCCTGGCCTGTCACCTGGCCTGCCTTATCCTAGCTTGTCCCCTGGCCTGCCTTGTCCTAGCCTGTCCCCTGCCTTGCCTTATCCTAGCATGTCCCCTGGTCTGCCTTATCTTAGCTTGTTCCCTGCCCTACCTCATCCTAGCCTGTCCCTGCCCTGCCCTGCCCTATCCTACTAGCCTGTCCCCTGCCCCGCCTCATCCTAGCCTGTCCCCTGCCCTGCCTCATCCTAGCTTGTCCCTGCCCTGCTTTATCCTAGCCTGTCCCCTGTCCTGCCATATCCTAGCTTGTCCCCTGCCCTGTCACCTGCCTGTCACCTGCCTTGCCTCATCCTAGCCTTTCCCTGCCCTGCCCTGCCCTATCCTACTAGCCTCCCCCCTGCCCTGCCTTATCCTAGCCTGTCCCCTGCCCTGCCTTATCCTAGCCTTTTCCCTGCCCTGCCTCATCCTAGCCTGTCCCTGCCCTGCTTTATCCTAGCCTGTTCCCCGCCCTGCCTTATCCTAGCCTGTCCCCTGCCCTGCCTCATCCTAGCCTGTCCCCTGCCCTGCCTTATCCTAGCCTGTCTCTGCCCTGCTTCATCCTAGCCTGTCCCCTGCCCTGCCTTATCCTAGCTTGTCCCCTGGCGTGCCTTATCCTAGCCTGTCCCCTGGCCTACCTTATCCTAGCCATGTCTACCCTGCTGAACCTTGACCTGCCTTCAGTACTTAAGTTTCCCTTATGTCCCATGATTGACTATATCTGTTAGTCATAGTGACTACTTTAGACCATGAAACCATTAAATTGATAGTCACTTGACTATATAGCCCAAATCAGCCTTTTTAATGGCTGACTATAGGTTGACTATATGACTAACTTACTATAGACATAGGTGACTAACTTGGTATAGTCGTTTTTGCTACATTCATGTGACTATAGAAATGTAGTCCGTAGTGACTAACATTTCCAGGTCCATTATTATCAGTGCATGGGAAAGGAGCTATGCGCTGAAAGTCATTTCTTATAGTACGTTTCGTTATGCCCCTTCCATCAGACAATCCTTCTCACAAGGTGGCGTTGCCCTCAAAACCAGCCATTGCCAGTAGTGTGGCGTTGCTACAGGAAACGTAGTATATCCTAGAAATACTACAAGAAACTGGTGGCATTACCTGTGGACGCTTTGAGGATTTTAGAAGCATTCTAACTCTATTTGGGTTAAGTGGAGACTAGGTCCGTTTTTGAAAATACTATTAAAATTTCAAGAGAAGCTAGAACTCACTCTTCTCTAATTTGGAATGGCAGGTTTTTCCAATTTCTCAAGCATATCCTACGGTGTTTTCGTATTATGTATAAGTGACATGGTCAACTTTGGTACAGCTAGGACATTTGGACCATCCCTTGAAAATACCACGACTGTCTCATGAAGGAACACTGCTCTTCTCGGGGCTGTTCTATACCACTGTGCCACTATATAGAAAACTGTAAGTCATATATACACAGTGAATCGGTTTAATCTTTTTTTGAGGTTGAATACTGTAAACGTAGATATTTTCGCGCAGCTATATTTTCGCGCACCTAGCACATAAAGACATTTTCGCGCATTCATATTTTCGCGCAGCTGCAATCAGGCAATCTTTAGCTACATGTCAGTTTTTACGGTTTTTCAATCGGACAATTATTAAGAGTTTTATGGCCCAAAATTGTTGTTAAAATATATTTTGCCCCCCCCCCCTCCCAACTGTATTGTCACATCGTTTTTTTTAGTATACAAGTTGTCAGGATGAGATTTTTCCAGCATGTTACATTTGGTAAGGGCTAAGGTCAAACAAAAAAATAAGTGGTGTTCCAGTTACACGGCCAAAACAAAATAGGGTAGATCGATCAATTTTTATTTTTTTTAGGATTTATTTTTAGGATAATGAGGTGAGTTTTAAGGGGCAATCTCATTTGATGGATTAGTTATTTGCTAGTGTACTACTTTAACATACAAATAATTCCCATCCTTCTAGTCTTTCAAATGATAATAATTCAGATAGCTGAAGGTCATTAGGTTTGTCTAATGCCCTTTCCCTGGCTTGGTGATACCCTAATTGAGTCTACTGCAGTGCAGTGCAATATAGAGTGCCAGACATCATTGGAAAGCTTATTTTTTGTGCATAATTTTGGCGCACATCATATTTTCGCGCACATAGCTATGTGCGCGAAATGCGCGAAAATATATACTGAGCGAAAATTAATACGTTTACAGTATGCAGTGGAGAACATCTTCAGTTTGATTATCATGGGATTTGCATGGCTTTCTGAGACTATACCAAGCATACATAACATCATGCTATGTAGAGTGTTCTATGTCGATGGAAAAGGCAAAACAACGAGGATTGTATGTTCAACTTTATTCAATTGTTCTTGGAAAAACAAAAAAAAAGATAACTGAGGGAGTTGGGGATGCTCTGTTCGACGAAAAAAAAATCAGCTGATCCTTCTATAGTAAGTTAGTAAAACATAGAAACACGAAACCAACTTAGCAGGTGGACACTAACCTAACACCTGTGTATAGTATGATAATAACATTCTGTACACCTGTATTCTTTCATGAGGAGGTTGTGTGTCGCAGTGTACAGTGGTAGTATCCTAGGCTATGTTGTCATCATGATCAACAATATGTGCGCACAGTTCCTCTGTTATATACATATAGTAGAATATTGTATATTATTATGATGAGCGGGTATGACCGGGTGAGGAGTCGGACTGCGCAAACAACAAAACGTAGAGTACAGCTATTGAATGAATACACCTCGTGTCGACCTCCAGTCATCCCCCTATATTATAAACGCCGGGTATAATATGGCATATACAGCCGCAATAATAAGTACAGACCCCCATTCATAACACCAACCACCACCAGCTCACTACCAGCAGGCATACTGAACCAAGCACCAACCCCTCACACACATCCGTATGCATAACCTTGGTCTGACATCACCCAGCCAAGAGGTCCGCAGAATCAGCAAGATTCCGCTTGGAGAGCGAGGCCGTGTTCTAGTTAGCACACTGGCCGGTAGGAGCTCTGGTGTTCATCCTATCGTCACATTGAATTTTGAGGAAAGTCGACCATCCAGTGAAAACATGAATCAAGTAAAACTGCAAACTTTGTATCCACTATAGCTACCAGCTTCCGTCCTAAAATTCATGAACACACAGAGATTGGGTCCCGTTGAGATGTGTCTGGCATTTGCCAGTTAAGTATGTTGCCTAATGCTGTTTCTCTGGTATAGTCAAAGAAACCCTAGCATCACCGAAAAGAAAATAACTTGATTGCCCAATAATCTAGGACTCATATAGGGGCGAAAAAAGTTTCCTTTTTCCACACAGGCTCGCATTTGTTTTTCGTTATCATTTTTGACTAGAATCACTTTGGGAAGCCCAGTTTCTTGTGCTCATCAACGAGAGATTCGTTCCTCCATTTGACTATGATTATCTGTTTGAATATATATCATAGCGACACACCATTCATCCGCATCAAAGGAAGGTCCGGCGAGAATTCAGGGTCAAGAATACAACACAGTTAACAAGGTTATTCTCCATTCTCACCCACCTTTCCCAAGCATAAAAACCAAATAACCTACGGGACATGTAAAAATCCTTGGAACATCAAAAGAACAGAACATTTCGGTAAATGAACCCTGAAGCCCAATGGTTCGCTATGAAACTCTACAACGACGCCGCTACTACACCAATGCTGAGTGAATATTGCTACTATCTACCGTCACAAGGAAAGAGTTCCACCGGAAAGCACGTGTTCACGAGTAACTATTACACACATATACAACAAAATACTCGGAAATTGCATACCTTAATTTGTACTATGTAACCTTTGTACAAAAAACATTCGAGAACCCAGAAAGTCTGTACTTTTTTCCATCTGATCCATACACATATTATTATTTTCTTTAAACTACAACAACTGGCTCAGGAAGCATAATACCCCGTCAAATGTCTTATTTATATATGGTACAGTTACATCATTGCTCGTTATTATTTAACAATACATCTATTAAACAAGTTGTGTAACTCAGAACGCGCGCGCGTTTATTATTATTATTATAATAGAAATAGTATATCACTACAAGAGGCCATACTGAAGCAGACTACGTCACCTATACCGACTGGATGAAGATGATGATGCAACAACCTCGGACTCCGCCGTGTGACCAGTAACCATGTTGTGCAGCAGGACTTCAGGTTCACACGATGGCTGCAGCATAGTAAGTGTGCCTGCAGTCTCACAGAAATACACAATGTTGGTTTTTAACTGTTGCTGCTGCTGTCACTGCCACTTCTGCAAGCATCACCTCGTCGGTTTGCATAAGTCACCACAATCCCTCCTTAACAGTTACCTGCCTAGCCAACCGAGAGTGTGAGCGCAACTCTGTAGTAGTAGTAGTAGTAGATGTCTGGGTACCAACTGAGACGGGTTATTGGGAACTCAAAAATAAACTAACACCTTGTAATAATGAGCAATCGTCATCTAACACAGAGAATCGACGAACTGCCAGAGTACTGAATATAAGCTTTCATCCACTTCATGTTACTGGGTGTATATCTGTGTTATTCTCCTTTAAGTTAGTGTTTGCGTGTCCATCGCTTTGCCCCTCCGCAGCTGAACTTGCGAAGGTTTGATACCCTTTGCATAGATCAATGAAAGATTGAAACAATACACAAGTCATATCTTTGGTGACACATTCGCAAGCCAAGCCTGTCCAGTTACCATCAACTGGTAGCCCCCGATCAGTCATATCTGGAAGCCGCTGACCCTAAGAGACAACCCAAGGTTATCAGTAAGGTCAAGATAACCTTGAAGGACAACCCCAAGGTCGTCTTGAGGATAAGCTGCGTCCTCACAACGCCAGACGCCCAGATGGTGTGCAGTGTGTGCTCAGGTTGGGAAACGTGCAACAGTGCAAACTGACATCAGTATAGTATA
Source organism: Harmothoe impar (assembly GCA_947462335.1). NCBI lineage: Eukaryota > Metazoa > Annelida > Polychaeta > Phyllodocida > Polynoidae > Harmothoe > Harmothoe impar. The sequence goes on from OX381704.1 coordinate 62,497,856, forward strand.
AGACGTAGTCTCTTTGGTAATATTAAAATGTGATTTACATAATAGTGCAGCTCAACAAGGTGCAATGACAAGGGACTCTTTTTTCTTTTTTTACATGCAGTCCGCTAGTTAATAACACTTGGGGAGGAGGGGGTCTGTACATGGTCGTTAACACCTACATCCCGAGAAGGAAACACTTGCAAAAAGACATATCTTTGTTTTTGCATGGGAGTTATCATATCAAACATTTTACAGTACTATAAGTGATGATAATTAATGATGTGATACTCTTTTTCCAGGGAGAGTGGACATTTCATATACATGTATACAATATATGCATGTTATTTTGCAGAATACACCCGCAGTGGATCGGTACAGTACGCAGTCTTGGCTATTCCACTTGGCATACATGCGAGTTTGTAACCCTCACGAACAACGACCTCAAATCTTATGGATATAATGGATTACCACGTTCTCCTTTTTCATCATCTGCCAAACATATCACACATATGACAGTGTTGTTCTTTTATGACCAGAGAGCATTGACAATGGTAACGCTTCCGGTCCACTTAGTGTTGAACAAAACAAATCAAATCATGGTGATGCATGTGAAATGCTTGAGACCGTATTGAAACGCACGCTACATTCTGTAATGTAAGATCTGCAGTCAATTTTGGGTTTGTCTGTACAATGAATGATGATTCAGAAGCAACCATAATGTACATAACCTGTTTTGCTTCCTTTGTCACACAGGGACAAATATGTTGTTGGAACACCAAGATATAGAATAGAAAAAATACACCGTAATGCGTACACATCGTGTAGCTAATGAAAGGTCAATAAAGTAGCCAGATAATGGAGCAGCCTACCATCTAATTATTATCATATACAGTGTTAGTACACTGCTCACCACACCGTTAAACTACAATGGCTATGATAAATATGTACATTTATATAACTGTAGTATGTTATCTGGTCACTTGGAGGCGCCACTATCAAAGACCAGGTCCTATCTCAGGACCGTTGCCTACGAGGTAAAAGGAAAACTTGGATGTACTCCTAGGTAGAATCATTAAAACTACAAAATACATACGTAAGACATCTGCCTGTAAATGGGCTAAAATGGAAAATGGTTCGATTTCGAACCGCAATATGTATACAGTGACGCCGCACTCTGGTGCGCACGCAGCCACAATGGTCACATGACAGGATGCGACGTCATCAACAACGGGGCCCTCTGCATGCGCACGCACATAGGGAAACGGGTCCTTTGCTGGTTCCCGCATTTAAGTATACTGCTAGCACAGTGCAGTGCTGGTATTATACAGTGTGACATCTACACTAGCCTCAACTAAATCCACAATTGTACATTGTGCATGTGTTCCTTTTGTCCACGCTCTAGTCACACGTGAATGAACGCACAGTTTTCTATCCCGTGCGGTAAATTTGTCCATTCAGGCAGCTGAAGAATTCTGCAGGTAAGGTATCCATGTGGATGATTGAGACACGGAGGAAGATGCTCATAATTACAGTAGTCACCATAATATGTTAACGACGCATTCAAGTTTGAGCGCAGGGCAGTACACTGTTCCTCCATACGCTGCATCTCAATTGTTTCACAACCAGCCACACAGAAAGCAATCACACATCAATTACTAGATTATTATTATTACCAATGATTATTCCGAGGAGCTGACACACAACCGATACTTGTGTGTTGAATAATGTCTGGCTGTGTGCTTGCATGTGCCTCCAGCTCGGCATGGTCACTACTATAGTACCAGTAACGCCCTGGCCATTCCATGACGTAGTGGTTGTTCTGCACCGTGGCCAAAACCGTGTAGAAAGTATAAGTATTGGCTTTCTCTCATAACCACACTTGATCCCTTTGATAAACTAGTATGTATCCTTTGTTACGTTTTAACTGTGTCCGAATAAGCCTTTCGTCACCGACCTAGGAAGTTATATATGCAGCGATCGCTCTTCAGACTTGCCCACAGTTGAATTTCCATCTCTGTTCCATTCGAGATGACATTGGCCCATACCTCACCGTCAGTTTCCTCTCTCATACTTTTCTCTGTACTTTGTTTTGAACACAGAAGACCGGTGGGCTTCATACCGTTCTCAAATCAGCTGGCAAGTGTGCCGAAAGAAATCAAACCAGATGATCTGAGAATTCCATCATGGGCCAGATGTCATCAACGTATGTTGATGCGACTCATCTGATTTGAGTCATACCTCCATTCCCCGACACGATGCCATCCACATGAGGCTACCATCCGCGCCCTGGGAAGTGCGTCTAAAACCCACCCAGAGGCGCTTCGTCTTCTTCAACCTCACGTTATCCCTGCATGTCTTCTGTTGTCTTCAACTACAAAGCTCATGGTACTCCGGTCTCATTTATGTGGGTAAGTTGCTATACTGGGCATACGTACATACATACATATACAATCTTTTGTGTTCACTTTTGTTTAAATAGTTTGTAGTCACCAAACGCTTTCTCATGGAACTTTTAGTATCCTACCAATAGAACTAAATAGCACCAAGTACATATCTATACTTATAACAGGGTCCTTTTGTTTGGTCCGGCTAGGCGCCATGCCCACTTCGAGGAAGCGTGGCGTACTAGGATGTTTAGATCATACTTCGAGTGAATGACACTAGGCGGCTCTCCCAAAGAACAGGTGCCTTAATATGGGTTTTCAGACATGTACAGTGTACATATATGGCGGGCCCAGAAGCCACATTTGCATAGTTCTAGGTGTAACAAGTAACGGATTTGGCCGTCTGAATCCGCCGTATACGACCTAACAAGTGCCTTGGCGTGGCCATATTTTGACTTAAATTAAATTAGAAACAGGTCTACTGCTGTGTCTACCACATGAGGACTGATGCATATTATGTAGGGAAAAAGCACTACTCCTCTCACAAATGTAGACTACCTTGCCGTTTTTGTATTTAATGTATGTCATACCAACATCTACTGTACACAGCTATCTTACAGTTGTCTTCTCTGAACCATGAGGCATAACTGGTTTGGACGAAATACATTTCAAATCTAGTGTAGGGAGTACAATGACAGTAGTAATAGTGTTTGTCAATACAGTAACGTGTACAGACCAAAGAAGTTGTTCCCGTGTCGGTGTCAAACTTGACAGGAAATTATAATTATACAAAAAGGACAGGACATGAACAAAAGCCGACGTGGCACACCTCATCTATAGCATCAGAACAAATGTAAATCAGACTCAAACCAGAATTGTTAACTCATCTCTGACTAAACCGTTACTTGCTACATTTTAACACCCTCAGCGCTTCTGTGCATCAGTTAGTTTTATATCCCTCTAATAGGTATGTAGCTTAAACTCAGGCTGAAAAAAGAAACCTGCTTGGAATGTGGTCCATTGCGACATTAACAAGTGTTGTATGAGAATATTCTCTTGTGCAGCAGCAGTTATCCCTACATGATAAGACTATGCGTGGTGTATTTATAAGCATTGGTGTGTGTATGTAGTAGTATCTGTCCTATGTCATTTTGTCTGTACAGAGGTCATAATAGTAATGATAGTAGTAGGAGTGGTGGTGGGAGCATACATAGACACATCATCACAGAACAGGGTCGTTATAATAACAGTAACAGGTTCAACAACTCAGGCACCAAGTCTAGTTGAAGTAAAGGGAGCAGTAAGAATATAATAATCAGAATAACCAAGGCTTACATTATGCCCAGATCCCATGCACTTGGTTGGATGGTTTCAAACTGCATTTCGGCCGCTCCATCCCCCCAGCCGCGGCCCATGGTTCATTCTACTAGCACAAAGTGGTTCTTGAACATGATACTTGTGCTACGTCTACTCTGGGTGCACTGCCATAGTTAAGTAAGCCCACCACAGACAGGAAGCCTTGGCAGGTGGTTTCAAGCGCACAATGTCTTATGCGCCCCTGTTGCCACAAATGCCTTGTTGGGGGGGGGGGGGGGGGGGGGGAGGGCGGGAGAGGGGGAATAGGCAGGGTGCCAGTGTGCTTTTTTGCATCCAATTTAAATCGTATTATTTTCTTTTTTTCTCTTCTTAAAGCCAAATGTAACTGGGGAGAAATGATCCGTAGTAAATTTCCATTAGAAAATACTTGCCGACTTTGCAATGGTATCAGGGACAGTTAACAGATGGTAAGTCAGAGCAACCAACTATACGAACCGCAAAACTTTAGAAATAAGGCATGCAAAGCAGGTGTGGATGAAAACAACCAATAATTAATGAACAAAATGTACAAAAAGAGGCAACAGTCGAAGCCAACACTGAAGCCAGTGCATGTTTCATGTAGATATTATGATGCTCCTGTAAGTTTGTACGTTTAAGGAAGAGCGGAATTGAACTGAGCAGAATTGAACTGAGCTGAATTGACGGCTCTTTTAAAAGGAAGGAAGGAGAGAAAGTAATCTCAAGCTTTGAAAAAGGTTGGGAGACTCTGGTATCTTTCACTCAGCTATAGGATGGACGTCCAATGTGAGGACCAGTGACTGAGTAGCAACAGCACCATAAAAGATGGAATGATGGAGATCACTGACAGGTTTCGCCAGAGCATAAATGCTAGGTGCAAGTCAAGTGGGGCAGAAAGGAGCATGCAACAACATCAAGAAACACCATCACCATTCTATATGTCTAAACTAAGAATAAAAGAAAAGAATCGAAGAGTCTAAAAAAAAGGAGGAAGGAACTTGAGGTGAACCAGATAGTGCAAATCTGTTGAGGCCATCTGCCTACTGTCCTTATATCGTGGGTATCAATAGAAATGCTGTTTTATAATGTATTTTACATAGTGTTCTACTATCGCGCCTATCTTGTATTATCAGATGCGCGGCCTTTTTATTCTCTGGATTCTAAGCGCCCATCGTTAAGACCAAGCTGAGCGTGCAACAATTCGTTGTCGTAACTTGGGAGTACAGTTTGCATTTGGTTCTAACCCCAGCAGAGTGCAGAGAGTGGATGACACACACCCTAACTGTGCAGTGAACCAACTCATAATGAAGGGGTGCGCTCTGACAGACACGGCAACACGAAGAACAATATGACGTGGCAGCACACGTTTGGTACACACCTTCCTATAGCATATTCCACCACCCTTCAATTTCACAATAATCACAAACATCTCCCAGGAAACTTGCAAGTTCCCCGCTTCATATTTAACTCTTGGAATATCTAGTAAATTCCTCCTTTTTCTCTCCATTTACCAAGATTCCTAGGTCTGCTGACACCGCACTTATTCACCTGCCTCAGCGAGTCTAGTGATTCGACAACCATTTATCCCAGTGAAAGGGTGGAGAAGACAAGAGAACATTGCCCAGCAGCACTGCAGCAAAGCTTTGCGGTTCAAGTTTCCAAGACTCCATGGTTGCTCTGGATGACTCATTTTCATTTACCAGGACTGACTGTCTTCCGGGAAGATGAGGAGACATTATTTTGTATTACTTTGGTATTTTAGACACACGTTTCGCCCTTTGCGTTTTCAGCATTGTCTGTGATGGGTGAGTCCAGTTTTGCTGTCGGGGTAGTAACCGCGGGAGGCGTGGTGGGGGAGGTGGCTTCCACTTTGTGGTCAAATGATTTCAGCTCTGCCCCAACCTTTGGTTCACTTTTCGAGGACTCTAGTTTGGCAACCGAGGATAGGGAGGCCAAGGAAGTCCGTCCCCTAAAAGGCATTTGTGCAGGGGTAGCAGCGGGTTCTTGGAAAGCGTTAACTACACGAATCTGAAAACAGAAAGAAAAAACGATGAGAGTGTGCTACAAAATAAACCAGACACATGACTGACGTACGTATTGGTAACGTCACATTCACAACAGGTCCAATGGGTGCATCACCGACGGATGCAGATGCACGGAGATATATATATGTACACACACGCAAATATAAAAATATATAGGGTCACAATAATACGCCATTGGAAAAAGGAATTGATATATATATGTATAAAAGAATATTGAGAAGAAAAACAAGTCAGAGGTGCCCCAACTCAGTTGGCGGTGCATTATCGTTCACTGGTGAGGAACATGGCCACATCATGCATTGGGTGGTGGGCAAGGTTGACATGACTCTCTCTGGTCGGGCACTCGGGATGGCTCTCCTCTCAGTGGAAGAAGATACAAGCAGATATGTATATATCTAGGTATAAGTAAACGTATATACAGAGAGGTGAAAAAGTATAGCGAAGGGGGGAAATGTTGTGTAACTTGCTCATAATGACGGTCAAATATCTTATCAAACCAGTAATAATAACAACTGTCCAAAGTCACAGTCACAAACTTGAAGCGAGGAGAAAGTTCCTGGTGCGTTGCTTTACCTGTATTGGGTTGTTCATGTTTGTGGGAGAGAAGTAGTAGTAGGTCTACTAGAAGTAGAGGTAGTAGTGGTAGTAGAAGTAGTGATGATGATAGTTGGTGTCGTTAGAAACCTAAAGAGCAAATTTTATCTATGCGCTTGTAAGAAATTGGTTATTAATTATCTAGTATATAATAAAACTCATGTTATAGTCATTCACTCTTCACACTCCAAACCACAGCACACATTGAAAATCAAGCTGAATCAAAAACAAATTCCAAAGTCAAATGAAAAAAGAAAGAGAAACCTGACACGTGGAACGAATGGAAACAAGACAGGCAAGGAGAAACCCAACATGGTTACAGCAACAATAAAAGTAGCAACAATGAGAAAGGTCCAGAACAAAAGTTAAGTGCTCAGGAAAACTTGGGTTTGTCCATTCTGGATTAAATTGAGGAATGGATTGAAAATCGCAACTACATAATTCATCCATTTCTATAAAGATGATCTGAAAGCGCAAACTCGCAACTCTAGGGTTTAAGCCATCCACGAGCAGGCTAACGTTCCCATACCTTGATTCAGCTCTGCTCCTACAACTACATCTGTTGGACAGCACAACTCTTACCGGTTAGGCCGTCAGAAAAAACAAAAGTGTAACCTGTTGATCTTCAACTAGTTTGAGATCAATGCTAATCAAACATCAGTTTTTCAGTCGTCAGTTTGGGCATACAACCGTCATATGTCAGTGTTGCATTGGTGGTCTTCTTGTAAGTCAACAGTTTTGGAGTTTCCCAGTATTATTCAGAGACCAGTAATCTTAAAAAGCTTGATCAAAGATACTACTTAATTCTGTCATAAATGTGTAAGGGTAACTAAGGAATACAGGAGTATAGCTTATTTCTGTGGTAAATATAAAAATGAAAAAAAGCTAACACTATATACAAAATTTCAAAAGAATTTTCATATATTTCTAGCACCTTAACTCTATGTTCCTACAAAGTAAGAACTATCCTACATACTGCGAACTGCCAGGAATTACAAACGCTGAAATGGCATTAAAATTTTTATTTCATAAAAACCATAGATGGCATTAACAGTTGTTTTGAACAAAACCTTAGTAATCAAGGTAAAAAAACTAAATAGATCCCTCATATATATGTATATTCGGGGGATAAAAGGTCGGCCTGGTGTTTTGAACTACTTTTGGTACAACACGAACAAGTATACCTAGTAAAACCCTTACGTTGGAGTACCATGGAAATAGTCACATATCAAGTGAAATGTAAGAAAACATCAATATTAATGACATTTTGGTGTTTCTTATTTTTCTAATCATCCACGCTCGCCATCACATAATATTCAGACTCTGCAGCAATTCAGTTATTCTTGATTACCTTGGGTCCTAATCCATTTACCAAGTTACACTTTACGTTTTAAGCAAAAATAAATCCACAAAAAACTGTCATGTATTCACTATTGCGGGATGGTTGACGGTCCGGGTTAAACTTGCTGGTTTTACAATGACAAAAGGAAAATCCATTGTTTTCACACCTTTCAACCACAAGGTAATTCTTTTCTTTTTGGTATACGAGAACATTATCATGACAACTGCAACAACATTTTCGGCAAAAAGAGTAGTAATTTTTAAGTAATAGTAACAATCCATGTCCTAATTCATCTTATAATATCAAGCCCGATCCTGACCATACCAGTATGTATACACTACTTATTATCTGCTAAAACTATGTTACATGTCCCTTTGCTCAACCTCTTTAGTTACTGCTACAACTACAGAACAAATTACACCCTTCTTCATAAGGTGGATACACAGTATTCCACGTGAAACGAAGTTATGTATAGTATTTACATCCATCGCAAGTCAGAAACTTGGGAAAACGTGAACTGAACTGATGTTCGTGGCATAGTTACTTTGTCCGATGAAATAATGCATGCATGGTTCAGGTTGCTAGGAGTCTTGCTAATAATAGCCTACAGTGGTGTGGTTTAATCAAACTAAAAGGAACAGCAAAAACCTAACTGAAAGTGACGGCTACTTAGGTCCACCATGCAAACTCGGTTTGCCATCTACCTGACGATATTACTGACACTTTTTTCTGAACAAATCACATTATGTTGTAACAATAATAATATTGATAATAATAATATTAATAATGATGGTTGTACGAAGGGTGAGGGTGGGAGGAGAAGGGGCGCAATGAGTTTGAGACTGCAATGTTAGGATTTCTATCTAGCTCTATAAATGTACACATTATACAGGGCCAATCAATACGCAATCGGGCATTGCAATGATTGTTAATATGTTATATACCATATCTTCCCATTCGGTCTACGTAAAAAAGACATGCAGGTCAATAGGGGGGCGGGGGTAATCACTCTCAGGAAAAGGTGTTTATAACAACCATTCTAATGACGATCACTACGCAGTCAGTATAAGTACTGACCATCTAGTTGACAGATGATTCTCTTGGACCATTACACACTACAAGTGACATAATCAAGTTCAGCTCACTCGGAAAACATGTATAGAAAGAACAGTCACATGCATACACTATGTCTGAATATGAGACATATAACAACTCATTGGCTGGCATGGTCATGCATAGACAAAAAATAAAACATCCTTTCTACACTCAAAAAATAATTATATGTATATATATATGACATTGACACGAACGGATACGCTAATAAAATTACAAGAGCCACTGGTGCAAACTAGCTATGAACAAAATATCCAGACTAAACACAACAACACTGCACAATTCATTCAGAATTATCTAAGTGTGCTATTGCGTTATTGCTTTCTTGTCTGCCTCGCTCAGTGGTATCTGTCATGCCTACTCTTACACCAATTTCGTTTGTACCAAACTTAATAAAAAGAAGCTACCGAGGCCATAGTGAAGCTCCTAGACTAGCAACAGAACAGGTATATTGTTTACTTTTATCTCTCTACCTATCGGTCAAATAGATACAAATTAGTACATTGCATGCTTCACTTTGCATCCAAATTAGTTCCTTATACAATTCACCCTTTTCTGGCATTCTTAACAGCAACAAGAGCCAACGGGACCTGGTTCCCACGTTTACCAGTAGGTCAACATCTGTATGACGTCCTCAATATGATAACTACAATGTTTGTTTTTTGGCTTTATGATAATTCATCATATCATAATATACCGGGATCATCTGATCGTATTTGATAAGATATAATATAATATATTTGTATATATGTATAGATATAGAGTTCATCTTTTTGTCTGACCATTCTAATTTTCATAATCCCCCTTGGAGACTGATTTGCGGAATGCACAGGCACAGTTGTAAAACAATGACCCCATAAAGGTGCCTAGTGTCATGAGCAGTTCCCCGAGTCACTCTGCGACTACACATGAGTTACTCGTGGTAGGGAGAAGGATGTCTACTACCTTTTCCTTCACAGCTTCACTACACTGGCTTCAAACGCATCCAGGCGTGGGGGTACTACTGGCCCCCTAATGACAGACACACAAGGAAGAAGGAGAGCAAACTGTTCAACACTTTCAGCTCAGACCACACGGCCGAGTTGTATGTGTTTTGTCTTTAATGTTGTTGTTGGTGCTGCTGTTGGTGTTTTCATGCTCTCAGCTTCAGCCTTTTTCCTGCCAACTTTTCCTGCCTTTCTGTATGTCTTTCGTTTTACACAGTTCAGATACAGTGATCTTCACAGCGCTATACAAGAACATCCCGCTAGTCTCTCTGCATGAAGTGCTTTTCGTCTTTGTACTCATACTTTTCAGTCGTTTCACTCAATTTGATCACTCAACGTGTGGGCCAAGTCAGCATTTTTCATTTTTTGTATTGTTACCCACGCTGATCTCGTTTACACAGAGGTGAGGCGATGCCCGATTCCCACCACTCACAAGCGCGCCTCCCTCTCTTCATTGTAAGCTTTAAACGAGGTGTCAGCGTCATAAGAAGTGGACTTTTTAAGCACTTGCATTCGTAGATTTTGAAGTGAATGCTGACTGTGGAGTGAGGAAAGACTACGTTTATCAAAGCTGTCAGCATCTAAGCCCATGCGGAAAGCATTAACTACACGTATCTGAAAAACGAGAAAACAGAAGAGAGAAATAAGAATCACGACACGTTCACATGATACAAAAACAGACCGTTTAGTGGGATTAGTGAGAGGACAAATTAAAAACAAACAAGACGCGCAACCAAACCAACACATTATATGTAGATATATAGAGAAATACCACCTGCAAAACATGGATTATTGATATAAGGTTGGGTAGTACACATCTGGTTGCCAGGTTGTATGAGGTGGTTCAAGGTTGAATGGGGTTGCAAGGGGTTTTGGTTATGAGGTCGGAGGGGGGGAGGGGGTGTTAGAAGATGGACAGGGTAGATGTCAAAGGCATTAAAAGCGGAAAATGTTGAGCGACAATCACAAAAACGTGCAGTCACAATATTATGACACGGCTCATGCAAACTTACGTCTCAGAACTGAGCTGAATTTCGGCCACATGTGGCAGTTTGGTAGTTGAGGTGGTGGTGGTGGTGGTGGTGGTGGGTAGTTATTTAGGGACAGCCCCATGCACCCTTGTCCATTAAGCAACAGGCAATAGTGGAACATGTGGTGAATAGGGTGAAGTTTGGAGAAGGCCGATCACAGTCATGTGAGGACCATGTAAACACAGGACGAGGTGGACAAACGGGGCACCACACAGTAGTGTTTCTGGTCAACCAGACAAATCAACCGGTCCGCGCAGCCACGACAGATCCTCGTGCTATAATAATTCCTTATCACTAGACATTAATAACTTTCTCAATTACATCAAGTCATCGTATGTTACCACCCTAAAACATGCACACATCCTATCAGTCTTAGCATCATAAGTGAGGGTTCCACTTATCTTCGGGTATATGTATCAATATGATATTACATGACGAACTTATAGTAAGTAATTGCTTAGCTCGTAGAGTTTACCTAGCATAACAGGGTTAAGGATAACGAAGCCTTATCCTTATCACTAAGACAGGCTACTTAAACGTAAGCAACCAGAACACGCTCAATACTATGTGTGGGTTTAATGTTTAGTAAAATACTACCACCTAGTTATACCTGACTTAGAAAGACAATACTGCTCAAAGTAACGACTGACCACAGCCTTGGCTATCATCAAAATTTCACATCAAATTAGAGAAGTTTTCCACCAAATCGATACTATATACAGTTACCCAATTACAGTGTTTCACGTTGCTTGCTCTTATAGCGTACTTTTCAAACGTTTCAAAGACCACTCAAATCACTCCCTTAATGAAATACTTGTCAAAAAAATATATATACAAGCACCCTCACTTAACAGGATTGCCATTGCTTTCTCATTTTTGATATGGCTACGTGACGAAGATCAAGTTCATTTTTTATACCGTAAATACCTATATACAACAACGGTGACACAGTTGAAAAAAATATACACCAACAAATATGAAAAAGGATACCATTATATATAGATATAGATATTTGTTTCTGCGGCCAAAACTTGATAAAGTGACATTGATGCAATAGACACTAAAACAGTACTGTCTTTCCAATCAGCATCAAGTTAATCATTAGTATTAGCATGGTTAGTACATAAGCTAGTCAGTATTGTCCTCAACGGTGGACCTTTTAGTGAAGTCTCGCCAAGCGGATATGTTCCATACGCTGTGCGTAGTAGTGTCGTTATACAAGGGAACGGGGTCCATTGCCGTTCATCACTAACTGCTTCTGGGCAGCCACCAACGATTAATACGCCTCATGAGGGCCACAACGCCTACACTCATCTCTTATCGTCATCACAGCACGTCCACACCCAATGTGTGTAGGGTTAGAAGTCTAGAAGTAGTAGAATACACTGCCCCTGTGCTGCTGGCACCAGACCTATCGCCACGGGCTACAGGAAACATCATCTGCAGCACGCGCAGCCTTACTCACTCAAAATACCTCCAACCTTTCGCTCTCCTTTCAAAATCCTCAAGTTTCAAAGCGTTCATTACAGAAAACCACCGCCTGCCAGAGGACCACTATTTACACTGTTTAGATGGTCGTCTCGTACAGCTTATGAGTGCTTAGGTCCGATGAGCTTAATGTCCTAGGTGAGGGGTTATTGGACGCGCCCTGGATGACCACCATCGGCGGCAGGTACCCAGCGTCCACCAAAGCCACGTTCTCAGCAGATCGACTTTTGCCGTTCACTTTGAAGTTTGAATGCTCCTGAATGATCATAGCCATGTTCGTGTACGAACCGTTCTGGCCGGTAGAGGGTGACTTTTTAATGCGGTAGTGGTGGTTGGAATGCAGAACTTCAACTTCAGATAAGGGCCTATGGCCTTGGTGACTACGGGAGCTACGTATGCTGTGAAAACTGTGAAAACTGTGAATGCTACGCTTTTCCTCTATGTCTTCCAATGTACTCTTAAACGCTCGCACTACTCGTAGCTGTATGGAACAGAAAAGCACAAAGCAATGAGAATCAAGGGTTTGGAGAAATCAGAGCAAGAAAAGGGGAAGCAATGCCTACATAGCCCGCAGCCTGCACTGCCTACACTCAGAGGGACAGGAGGCGTTACCTACATCCTCCATAACGCCCTCCAGGGTGTGGCACCTTAGTAGTCAGTAAGCACCCCCTCACCGCAACAAGGACCACCTTGGTGAGAGTGCAGCCATGGTGGAGGAGGCAGAGGGAAGTGGAAAAGGAAAAACTTGATTCTAAGCTTGAAAGAGGGCTGTAGCCTTAGGCAGACCATAACCGAAGTGTCAGATATGCTCTTAAAAGACACTCACACATGTGCACAACACACCTCACACATGGGTATGTATGTCTTATAATATGGTAGTAATGGGACCTCCGAATCACTATCCGGTATGCCCCAGGGAAGCAAGGCTTCAACAGTGTTAGTATTAATAATGGTAGGCAAACTATACACGCACACGGCCACGACTAGCTCGCATCCTATTGACATACATTCAACATTATGCACCAATAAAATACACGGTAACGGTTGAAATGAATATGGACACACACACCAACGGTATTTTTTGGTTCTGAAATGGAAGCTAAAAACTGAAGTGGATCAATTATAAATCTGGCTGCAAGAAATGAATAGCATCAGGAATTTTCGGAAGGAAGAATCACATGCACGGTGAGTTTTTGGGTCATTCTGCTGTAATAAACATATCATTAGTCGGCAAGGAGAAAAAACAAAGAAAGACAACTACACGCCTTTGCCATGAGGGAGGAATCATACCCGAATATCGGGCGCTAAATGAACTAAATAAGGGCATGTTACATTAATTAGCACCTGTACTAGACAGTGGTACAGCCATACCTAAGTAATAATCATCCTACCTTTGAAATGAAGCCATACTAGATCTACTAGATACTGAGGCAGAGCATGTCAATGGCATGATAGGCGATCCAAGTCTACCAGTGACGACGGTCACCTCTCAAAATGCTACTACAGAGGGGAGGAGGCATCCACTGACGGCAAGCAAATTACTTGGTTGGGCGGGATAGGGGGTATAATAGAGAACTGAATGGTAGCGCCTTCGAGTTTACATCATTGTAATTATCATGGTGATATACAATGAGGGCTATGTATGTTTGTATGTACACGATGGACAGAATCTAAGGACTTTGGCTACACCCGAGGTATTATATCGTTTGTGTACTTTTGTGACACAGCAACCAGTCAAAGTTTCTTTTTGGTCAGTAATACATCTAGAAGTATCATATATTACATTTTGAACAATGACTCTATATATACTGCCCAGGTAACATTGTAGTCTACAACTTTGAAACAGTCTTATACTGGAAGGAACTGCGTCTAGTGTATATAAAAATAACTAGACAAGACAGAAAGTTATACTAACCAAGATACCCAATAAAATATAGTGGAGATTCTCCATCACAAATACAAGTACACGTGCTTCCATTTCATTCCTCCGCCTAATTTACATGATAAATATATCAATGTACACTTTAATATCTGTCTCTTAGTGAACTCTGGACCCATCACTGTGAGGGAGTTATTCGCAAGTATTCCTCTTTGTGTATGTATTTGCCAGTATGTGTACAGATATAATATGTATTTACATTTGATTATGTTTCTGATTTTGTTCAGGTATTTTTGTACCACTGACATGATCTCATAGTCTCAATGTGCATCTAGATACACCTTGGACTTCACCAAAGTAAGGTTAGTACCACATAGGTATGTAAAGATGATATTTATGATTTGGTCCTCATGACAAAGGAGTATAGAGTGCATGACTTCATCTCGGGACATTGAATGCAGCAAGGTGTCAATGTTTCAATAAGAAATTTATCTCTATACTTCCAAGGCTCTGAAAGAAAATTACTCCATCAGAGTTCATGTTTTATCATTATCATTATCTTCAAACCGAAAAGTATGAACGAATTGGAAAATAGAGTAAAAGGCATGTCACTGTGTATATCTGTGAATGACATGCCAATTTGACATGACACATCCATAGAAATTAAACATGCATAATCATTACCAATCTTGGAATAGGAAAATTCTAGAAGACTAGTAAAAAGAGCTTAACGGTTAATCTAGAAAATGAAAGTATGTGAAAATAGAATTTGGAGAGTAAAGATTTAAGGAGGATCTGATATTTGAGAGCTACTCTGCATGGGGTCTGAGCGAGCTGACCCCCCACAACTAATACCTTACTCCATCCAATGTATATCATGACACAGAGGAACCGAGGAACGGTACAGAGAGAAGACATGCATCCCAGGTAGAGAGATCATCACAGGTCAAAGGTCATCTCCATTTCCATGCTATACAGATACAACCTTAAAGATGTCTTTATTGGTTAGTAAGTGGCCCGTAGTTAACATATATACAGTGACCTGACTCACCAATATCTAACTTTTCATTAAGATACATCAAAATGGAAAGCCATTTCTGCATATGTTCCTAACTGCAGGGTACATGTAAACGAAAACTTACGGACAATTATCAAAATAGTAAAATTTTCACTTTCTTTTTCTCTAAGGTTGATCATGAGTGCAGTAAAACAAATACTTCTCACAGGAGTGCAATCTAGGTACTAACAACTCACAAAAGACAAATAAGTACAGTACTCTAGGAATATCATCGATAACTTTCTACAATGTCATCCAATTGAACTCGTTGACCCTGCAGGTGAGAGAAAATTTCCTTCCTGAACTAACCGGCACTTACTAAAAAAAAACATCGCACAAAATCCTAGGTTTTCTTTTTTGTTTAGTTTTTTTTTTCCGATAAGAATCTCAATCGATCTCACTGATGCTTCTTACAGTAGTAAGTAGTACAGCCTACTCGAGATGATGACATCCCCATAGTCTGGGGGGACGGCTAAACCGCTAATCTGAGGGCCAAATGATCAGAGACTAGTAGTAGAGGGGTTAGTCGACCGTGGAGAGGTCAAGACCTGGGCAGGTGGCGGCCAGCAGCGGGTCAAGTGTGAGTCCAGTTGGCTTGGTGCAGGGTAAGCATCGAGTGGAGATGGAAGGAGGCGGCAAGCGCCGTGGCTCCACCTACCTGGTGCTGCAAGCGCGTAAGGCCTCGAATCCAGAGAATTTGACCGCGACGGCCCATGTCATCTGGCATATTCGGATCCATACTGTCCATATCGTCGTCAGCGCGTTCCAGAGCCTCGATTTCTCGCGCAGTTGACGCTCCCCAACTGAACATCTGCGGTAGCTTGTGCGTCGGCACACACGTCACAACCTGCAAAAGAAAGTGGGTGTATAGGTGGTTACTATTCTGTATTCTGATGCTTAGTTGTGGGTAGATATGGTGCATTTAATAGGTCAAATAAAAGCAACGGTCTTGCAATATTCTAACAAATTGGAGTGTTTCTGCTGTAAACTGTTAATGCAATCCACTCCATCTTCCTGTGCACACTTAACGTGGGTGACAGCAGTTATAACTGGGTGACTACATAGTAAAATGGCATACTGAGAAATGCTGTTAAAAGGGTTTCTGACTCACCTGTCCCCATAGTAGCTCGCCCAAACCAAGGAATACACACCACATCCATTGCATGGCTGTCAGCTTGGCTGTTGCAAATGCCATGCCACCCCACTGTACAATAACAACCTGCAAATACAGAAGAAAGTGTTTTTTTTAAAGATAATCACAATCATAAGTAATCTTTTACATCCTTAACATGGTGTAGAGGATGGGTTAAAACGACAATTATTTTTATCACAAAAAAAAAAAAACATGATAAAATTCCTGATTAATCTGATTTTTTAGTTGTTGTTAAAATATAAAAATATTACATCACATAAACTCCTTATTCTTCCCTAAATAATCTTACAAGTACATTTCAAATACCAATGATTACAGGGAAAGAGACTAGTCGCTTGAATTCTTCATACCAATTATCATATTACAGCTCTATTGTTCAACATAGTACTTACCTGTGCTCCCATCGTAGAGATCCAGATGCCTATGAAGATGGGGTTACGGTGGAGACCCCTGAACACGTTGCGCTGACCGTGGATCATGCGCGCATTGATCTCATTGAAGAGTGTCATCATGACAAATGTGTTGAAAATGATGGTAAAGTGTTGCGAAGGCTTTGCATGCAATTTTGCTTCCCGCCCGGAGTCGATGTCTAATATTCTGTCTCCTGCAAGAAGATATTATATAATAGCATTTAGTTTTTTCCCCCCTGGAAATGCTACATTAAATGCCAAGATTTGTCATTCTTTATTCTAGTACATCTTACATTCTAATCGACATTCAATGTACATTCTTTTACAAATCAGATGTACCGGTACTTATGGTATTAAAGTGAAAACATCATGAATACCCATGTTTTTCAAAACACATTAAAAATTTTACTCATTATTATTTTTACACATTCCTATTAAACAAAGCAGCCTTATTAATTGAGCAGCAACTGACCTGCAAAAAGTAGGGTGAAGATGACAATAAGTTGATAGATGGCATGTCCCAGGATGTTCTTCATCATGGTGCGAGAGATGAGGGGCTTGGTGCGGCCGTATGGTTTACGCTTAAGTAGCTCAGCAGACGGCAGTTCGGTAGCAAGGGCTAGAGATGCTAATGTATCCATAATCAGGTTCACCCACAACATTTGGATCGCTTTCAATGGACTGTCCTGTTGGGAGAGAAAACACACGGGAATATGAGTCACCATAAATATGTCTGGATCATTTACAAGATCGCATGGCAACTTAAAGTATTCAAGAGGAACACTAGTCTCAAGTTATTAAAAACCAAAAAACAACTTTCAATAAAGGAATTTACGGTTTTTTCCAAGACAACTTTCTTTCCTAATATCCCTAGGTTATCACGACATTTGGCAAAAGCCATCTTCACTTTTGCTCATTTGGAGGGTTACTGGTTTCACTGTAGGGTTATTTTTCATGGATTGTTATAGGAATTTACAATAATTTGCTTCTGCCTGATGATATATCTATCCAATCCATTCATAGTAGAGTTTAACGATTCCGCTGCTACATATCATTATTTGAATATACATGTATGACAATATCCCACAGACATATGACTTGCCAAGCTGTAGGTTTGTCTGGTCTGTATACCTGGGGGGATCCTCGTCAGGGTAAAAGAGTTTGAATAAAAGAAGCACAAGTCAAACAGTCACACTACAAAAGCCCTCGAGTACTATACACAACCTTTCAACTGGTATCTACCAAGCACATCTATTACCATATTATCCTATAATAGTGCTGTTACAAACTAGTTATTCTATAAACGGTGTGTCAATTTCTACAGTGGAAAAACTGCTAAATCACGGCTTCATACTCAATGGGTCATTTGTATGAAGATCTCTCGGATTAAGAAACAACTAATTCTTTTCTCTCACATCAAAAGCATCTGAACAGACCAGCAGGTAGAAGTTATCTCTAGGAGTTAGTCACACCGCCTGGCTACCCTATGTTAAAGCCTTTATAACATCAGGTCTACCACAAAGAAGACGTACCTTGATAGCACAAGCACCCAGGAAGGCCACGATCACGGCGACAATATTCACCGTCAGCTGGAACTGTAGGAACTTTGCGATACTGTCATATACATTACGTCCCCACATCACAGCTTTGACGATACTGGTGAAGTTATCATCAGTTAAGATAATATCTGATGCCTCTTTAGCGACATCAGTTCCAGCGATACCCTGAAAGCAGATAAAAGTATCATATGAATCAAATTGTGAACAATGACTATAACAAAGCAAATGCGATGGGAAATGGAATGGGGAATTACTTTCCTACAATCGTGTTTTCTTCTATGTATTAAATACATTCAATATAATCAGCGGACCTTCAGATAACATAGTTACAGTTACAATTTACATTTAGTGTTACATACATACAGTGTATTTCGCATTTTTGTCTTCCGTACGAGCTGGGAGATCACAATCATGACATGTAACAAGCACACAGAGTCCACTTACCATGGCGAATCCCACATCAGCCTTTTTCAGGGCAGGTCCATCGTTGGTACCGTCTCCGGTTACGGCCACCACTTCCCGATGGGCGGAAATTTTGGACTCTATGATACCCTTTACCAGGGTGTATTTGTCTTGCGGAGAGGATCGCGCAAGTACTCGGAGCTTGGGCCAAACCTTGTCTAAAAGCTCTTGGGAAACCTGTAAATTTAAATAATTCATGAGCATGTGATGTACAAAATTAGGTTTGTATGATTCTATTATCCCTATTTCAAAAATATGCTACATTGTACTCAGTCCGACATTCAATACTGACATTTTTGAAATCGGAAAATATCTATAAATTCTGTATATCTAACATTTCATCCCATATATATTGCGCTAAGTTGCATTGAGTTAACCAGAAATCCAGTGGGGAAAGGATTAATGGCCATGAAGTGCCTTGTGATATTGTCTAGAACACTTACCTCGTCATTTGAATCACGGATTCGCTGGTTGAATTCACGACCTTCCATCACTAGGAAGTCTTCTCCAGGCTTAATAATGCCACATTTGGTGGCTATCGATCGCGCCGTGTTGATGTTATCACCGGTGACCATACGCACAGTGATGCCAGAAGTTTGACAACAGCGTATGGCATCAGGTACCTACAAAACACAAAGACAAATCATGAACTTCAGACTTGTGTGAGTAAGGATCCGTCCATAAAGTATGTCACGCCGCAGGGGGTTGGGCGCTCTTGGTCAGAGTGTGACAAACAATGATGAAGGTATGGGGAAAAGCGTGACAAGGGAATGGGTGGGTGTTGAAAATGGTCCATACTTATGTGACATAATTTGTGGACGGCCCCTAAATGGAACCTTTCATAAGGTACCCTGGTAAATCAGATTTATCGTCGAGATAGTTTACCGTAACATACTTTTCTACATTGCCATATACAAATGAAATCTGACCACCAATAATTTTCATGTAACCCTGTGCATTAAAGAGGCACTAGCTGACATGATATTTTGGTGGTGTTAAAATACAGCTGGATTGTATAGCGTACCTCAGGGCGGACGGGATCCTCGATACCCGCAATGGCGAGACAGGTAAGTTTGGAGACGATACCTTCTTCGTCATCCCAGTTTGGTTCAGTATCCATCGCCTCGTCATTTGGAGGAATGTCGCCTGGAAAGATGAACATACTATGTCAGGGGCGCAAGAAGAGAGGGTGGTGATGTGTCCAGTAGGATTCCCCATCCACGTGTGGCTGTATACAGTATTCAACATCGGGAGTGAACTATGAGGTTTGTAGTCATTTATAAGAGTACGTGGGGACGGGCTTACACTGGTGTCTCCATACGATTATGGTATATGTAAAAGCAGGGACCAGACCGGTGACTTGGCTTTGTAACTTGCAACTAAGTCAGCCTCTCGTCTACTAAATGACACAAGTTTTGATTTATTACTGACACATCTTAATACAAATTATTCTTTATCTTTCATGATTTTGATCTAAATTGAATCAAACAAATGATCCTACTTACTGCCTGGGTTAAAGTCCCTGTATGCTACGCAAATGGTCCTGAGGCCATTACATGCCATTGGTTCAATTATATTAGAAACCATTGCTTCTTGGTCCTGAGAAGAGAATCGGGTAGGGCTTCCGTCCTTACCCAAAATCCATGTGCACCTAGAGAAGAAATGTAACATGGGTTATGTCATTGCTTAAAATGAATCCTCTACAAGCCTGTCTACCATAAGTCTCACGTTGAAGTCGAACCCTCTTGACTTATAAGTCGCACCCCAACTAGGGATAAATCTATAAGCCGAAACTAGGTTTTGATTCTGATTCGCGTAGAAGCTGCGGCCTATAGGTGAGACTTAAAAGTTGTGGTGAGGCTTATACACGAGTTTTTATAATCATATTATAGTACTAAATTTAAAATAAATCAGACTGTTAGGCTAATACGATTTGTCAAAGTTGGGGCTATACGCGAGAATTTACAGTACACGTAAGAGTGGACAAGCCCTCCTCAATCGTCAGAGTAAACCCAATGACCCCTTCTGTATGACATTGTCAGCACTTCCTATACATCGACCCTTGTCATGGGTTCACTGAGACTATACCATATTACAACGCTATTGCCAACTATAATCCTGGGATGGGGGTAATGATTATAGTATCCCTATTCCTTGTTGAAACATACTAACGGTACTCACTTTTTAAGTACGATCTCTGAGGCTCCTTTCGTGAAAAGCCTAAAACCTCCATTATCTAGTGGAATGACCGTGGACATCGACTTCCTCACTGAGTTAAAGGTGTACACTTTGTGCATGCGGTCCTCGGGCATCTCCTCCCGGGCGGGCTCATAATTCTCACCCATCTCCAGGACGAGGCCGAGTAGGGCGCATTCTGTCTTGTTACCCACCTGCTTGGGCAGGTCGGTAGGGTTTTCCGCTTTCTGAAAGGAAGGAACATGAAGTGGTTAATAATGGTCAGGTATCAGAGTATACATACATGTATGCACGTCTCCAGTATCTGAAAAATTACAAAAAATAAAAGATTGGTCCAAAAAAAAAGAGAAAAGATTGTAGAGGCAGGGTGTGGAGATGGGTGTACAACTATTTTCTCATTTATTAGCCCACATGCCCATCGGCAACCAAGCCCGCTTTGTCCCTTGGGAAATCTTGGTCAATACATTCAATTTTGTTCTAGTAAACCCCAGACCCATGGTTTCTCTTTACAATAGATTGCTTACGTGTTTTGTGGCAATCTCTCACTTCCATAATTGGTTATCGCCATTACTTTACAATGTGCCCACGTGGTTGACTGTTGAAAACGGTCTACATATGTGACATGCACTGGGGGAAGGTCCCTTTTCGCAGATCATGCCAGATTTGATCGACTCAGTTTTACTCACCATAATTCGCGAAGTGTATCCACTGTTGATTGCAACTGCTCGGATAACTAAATCTGCTGTTTTCTTTGGAACCTCTGAAGCCTTGGGGATGGACTTATGATGTGTCCCTGGGGAGGAAGAACAATGAAAACGGTGTTATTCGCAATAGGGCAGGAAGAGGCAAGATCGTACTACACATGGGTTTTATTCTTATATACTAGTATCAGGCTTGTGATTACTTTGGAGGATGTGTGACGGTTGGGTATATCATGATGAAACTTATTTCCTTATACCCTTTGCTGGTTATGGACGAACACAAAAAACTCCATTAAGATCGAGTCACTAATAATTTACGCAATACTAGAGTATGATTCAGGAACTACAAACCAGATGGAGACAAATAAAACTTACCGGCTATGAAAACATTGACGCAAGTCATGCGGTTTGTTGTGAGAGTTCCTGTTTTGTCTGAACAGATTGCGGTTGCGTTACCCATTGTTTCGCAAGCATCCAGATGCCGAACCAAGTTGTTGTCGTGCATCATTTTCTACGAGACAATAATATAGTAAAATATAAATACTTTGGCCGGGTTAACCATTATAGGAATAAAAATAATGATTTAACATAGAAAGACATACAAAGCAGCGTTTACTGTTCAAAATATTATCAATTATCCTATGTCAAAGACTCTTGTAATTACAATGGCTAGCACTGCTTTGATATCATATATCATCCTTACCAAACGAGTGGATGGATAGATAGCTCACGCTACAGAACTCATCTTACTGGATTTACATAGGATAAAAGAGTCCAAAATTACTGGATTTACATAGGATAAAAGAGTCCAAAATTACTGGATTTACATAGGATGAAATAGTCCAAAATTACTAGATTTACATAGGATAAAATAGTCCAAAAAATAGTCTGCGAAATAGAACACTTGATCTGACTTTAGGGTGTACTTACTCTAACGGAATAAGCGAGAGCTAGTGTTACAGCCAATGGAAGACCCTCTGGTACTGCCACTACGAGCACCGTGACACCGATAATGAAAAATTTGACAAAGTGCTGGAGGTAAGTCATCGCCCATGGTTTCTTTTCGATAACGAAGGTCTCAACGCTGAATCGGATAATTAGGATGAGGACAGTCAAGACTGCCACCAGAGTACCTGAAACACAGTAGTTCAGCAGTTAGTATCATTCTCTCAATTCTCCTCTTTCCTCTCAGGATCAGTAAAACTTTATAATTGTAAACGGTAACTAGAAACAAACAGTGTGTTTTAACGAATCAGGAGTTTTCCTATCTTTTTATAGGGCTAAATCGTGGCCCTTATTTTTTCAACTGATGTTCACCTGGAACCTATCTGCATTTCGGCTTTCAACAATCTTGTTTCTTTGTGTGGTGTATGGGCCTCCTACATAACACCCATAGAAACTTTAATTTCCATTTGAAAAAGACATGTATACTACATCTGTATTTAAAAAGAATAATATAATAACAAAGTGATAATAAGATAAGCAGCGATGATGGCTTTTTGATGTGATAAGGGCACTGCCGACGGCCCACGTCCATATCGTATTAACCCACCTGCATAGCCAATTTGGATAGCGAGCTTGGTCAGCTTAGCCTGGAGAACGGACTTCTCCTTGCGGCCGAGACCACTAGGTTTCTTCTCTTCAGGCTCCTCTCCCTCCGGCTTAGCCTCCCCGTCAGCCTTCTTCTTGTTCTTAACCTTGACATCTTCGGGTTTGGCCAGAGGAGCCTTCTCGTGGGCGGCAGCGCTGTTTCCTTTGTAGATGGGGCCCCCTGACTCCACATCACCCGCTGCAACAACAATAGGCATATATAAAGCTATTGCTTATTTGTAGACATCAATAATATAGGTAGATTAGTAGGCCTTAATCCCCTTTACTGTATCATATTTTTGAAACCTGGGTTGGTCTGCTTGGGAGTACTTATAGTTATATGAGATTTTCATGAATATCTTGGTTGCCAAGAGAGAAGTCTGTATCTTGTGTGTGGTGTTCAATCTAGAATCTGTGATATTAATAAAACTTAGATATCGATTACCAAACGTTCTTATACGTTTACACTATATAACCAAGTTATTATCCCAATATTGGTACGAGAAAATAGGTAAGCATTACGGAAATTTATCGAAAGAAAGAAAAAAAAATAAGGGAAAAAAATAAAGATAATAGAAGATGGCACTCTAAAATATAATGGGACCACAAAGCTTTCTGATTAAAACATTTTACATTAGAGTTGACAACATATTTAAAGCCAAGGGTAAAAGTAGATCTATTTATTCCAATATAATATATCCAGTGTAGACAAGAGAGGGCGCAGAAATTACATTGTGAAGATAAATACAATAGCAACGCATGATTCATGTATCTTTACTCCACTGAGAGCACAGCTTTTGTAATGTGCATAATATTATGACCCCACCCCGAAAATAAAAGAGTATGATATTACTGGTAATTATAGCTGCAATGGGCCCTTATCTGTTATTATTCTATTACGCTAAGTGGAACAATATAGGAATGCGGTTCTTGGGACTTTGTTTTCAGCACAGATAATGCAGCTATGTATAAGAGGCAATGAATACATCTCTTCAAAAACTATGATGTGGTGATTGATGAATTGTGAATGATACCTGTGAACAATGAACAGACTCATCACTTGTGCAGATTGATAAAAAAAATTGACGACAAAGCGTGTAGAGAGGACCGTCTGACAAATATATCAATAGAGATATGGCAGCACACTGACACGGTGAGCAATATTTATAAAACAATGCGAGATGACAACAAGATAGGGGTCCAGAGAGACTTAAAGGAAGTAAGGCCATATTAAGAGAAACTACAAGTATGAAGGGCGTTGCGTTTTGGTGAATCATGCATATATATATCCCAGTGTTGTGTGATGAGGAGTGGTGGGACGGGGAAGCAGAAGTGTGAGAGAGAGGAGATGAGGATGGGAAATGATGATACTTGTTTGGGCAGGCCTTCCATCTTGAGAGATGCCACTCCCTGGAGGAATTCCTACAAATGTAGGAAACGTGACAAAACTGCATCTTCCACTGACTATCAAACAGCCCATTTCTACTTGTGTCACGCTCTCACATTCTATCTTTTATGAATGTACCTTCAAATCGTCCTATAGTACATTAAGGTGGGCTAGACCACAACGATGCAAGGGATGTCCCTGATGTCCAATGAGTTACTAACGATACTACGCTTTCTTAATTTACATTGTCTCAATTTAAATACATTATTTGACATTAAATTACGTAATATGACATGTAAAATTGGAGTCGCACTTCCTTTACAATATTAAAATATCTAAATATCATATTACAATATAGCACTGTACATCTGCTATATACTTTCAATTCAATACACAAGAAGATTGGTCTGTGCACCCTTTAATATCATGTATTTTCTTTAATCTAAGTAAGACAATTCCGGTTGATGTGTCAAAGCTGCTGCTGGAGAAAGCTGTGTGTGTGGTGCAATAGGACGTGGAGGCAGGCGTGGTGCTTCTATAATATAGACACACACTACGGGAGGAGGGCTAGACTAGGGCAGCCGACTGACATGTGACTTTGTGTGTGAGAGAGAGAGAGGGTGGCATCATTATTAAGTAAAGAGTCTCCTCCAGTACACTAAGACGCATACTGCGGTGAAGCTACCTGAAGTGAGGTACAATATATACATGTATATATATACACACTGTAGAGGTGAAACCAATGACTCTGTAAAATAGTCTCCTTATTATTAACCATTGGTGGCAGTAAGAGTGGGTCACCAGCCTGCTGGCGGCAGTATACAAGGCGGTGGGGAGCCAGACGGGAACAGCTCGCCACAAAACGAGCAGCTCACAGCAGAATGGAGACACCGACTACGTGCAATTGGAAACAAGGAATGAAAAGCAGGACAAAACACGCGAGCATGGCCTTTTTTTGGGGGTCTTTTTGACCTTGGTAACGCACCCGACTTGCCATCGACTTCGCTAGTTAGCACTAAGGAATAAAGAGAAAGGGAAAAACACATTCAAATCTCCTAAACTATACAAATGTCCACACTAAACGTCACATTTCATCAGACACTACTAGCTGAACTAGATACCGCCACTACAGACATTTCCCGGGTCAGATCCAAGTAAGGGAGTCCAGTGTTTCTTTTAATTCATTTTCTTCCCTTTTAAACATGTTTATTTGAAGTTTTGGGTCATACGCTGACGGGTAATTACCAAGAAATGATCAGTAATTTAATACATAAAGACAGAAATGTTGCCCAGATTCAAAAGAGGAACTCTCAATATTTTCAAATATACGATTCTGCTGTTTATGTGTCATTGAAATTTGAAATAAAAATAGATGATGATTTTAATAATATATCAATGTGGGGTGATAATTTACAAGGCAACATTTCTTTTGTTGGTATGGAGAGTGTTGATTTTGTAATCAGGTTGATACTGAGAGCACTACACATTCAGACAGTTGTTGCCTTGGTAACATACTATGGTATATATGTATATATATATTGGCCGTCTACAGACGTGGCTGTAGTCTAGGGGAAGCACACTTACGTGGAGTGGTGGCCTGTGGTCCTGTGATGCCATAGGAATACAAAGTAAAACGTGTGACAATGTACCCTCTGTGTTAGAGTTTGTATTTATGTTTGCTGTCATGATTCAAATCTAAAAAAATCTATACAACCCTAGATCTATCTCTGTTTGCAAAACTATTAATTTTTCCATTGGATCTTTTTTTTTGTCTCTTGCTAAGTGTGTCACAATATGTATTGGTGTGCATAACGCATGTTATCTGCAGGTCTGGAAATAACACCAGACCCCATTAGTGTAGGTGGTCACATACATAGTTCATTTTATTTCTCATGTACACTGATTTAGAATACCAGTACATTCCATGCTCATCATCCCTCTCCCCGCCTGGAGCTACCAAGGCAGTCACCTGCAATATGAAACCTGTATTTGGGGTGGTATTTGTTGAGGGTTTACTGTCGTTGTTAGATGTCAGAAGCTGTATTTACCATCAACATGTGTGTTTGTGTGATGTGCTGGAGGAGGCAGACACTGGAGGTCTGGGACCTGGGCAGGGTGGTCAGTAATAATCCCTGGTCATGCAATCAGGCACCACCTGGGAGGCCCCCGCCTTCTGTCAGTCCTGAGATATTGAGGCTGGCTAGTCTCGTCAGAATGTCTGTCCAAAAACCAGCCCCTCCGACCCCATCCTACCCCAAGCCTCCCTCCAGGGTGGACGGGGGTAGACTCTGGTGGGGTGGAGGGCACCTGGGGGTTACTTAACTGTTTGTGATGTGAGCTGTGTTTTTGTATGGGTGTACCTTCCAATCCAATCTGTCTTCCCCACCCTCCAAGAAACTAAGCAGACAGGGAATGGGGTGCAAGGGTGTGTGAGTGTATAACCTCACTATTGTAGCATCTAATTAAAGAGTAATGTGTGAACTCGATTGTATAGGGCAATATACCACTGTCATTCCAATTTATATTTCATCAGCAAACAGTGGCAGGTCACCTATACAGTCTCTGTCAAATGTCAGGGGGTTTTGTGTGTACCGCAGGTCAGCCCGCTAATACCGCTGTAAAGTGAAGAGTGGGCCCAACATATAAACTCGCTATTTCTACATTTCACAAAAAAAAAGTCCTTTCTAGGATTTGACTTAAAAGTTTTGTTTGGTTAAAGTCTATTTTTCCTACGTTCAGGGCAGGATGAGTACAACCCTGTACGCCCATCCTCCATCATCAGCTCGGCCCATAACGGGACCTTGAATCAACACTTTTTGGTCATTTTTGGTCTTTTTGGCACAGCACTGTGCCTTGCCTTGACATATCATGGTTTAACACGTGTAAAGTCTGATACTGACCATCTTCTTTGCCCTTGTCATCCTTCTTAACATCGGCCGTAGCTCCTAGAAGCTCAAAGATGATTCCTGCTTGTGAGTTGACTCCGACGGCGACGACAACCATCTTGCCGCTCCCCTCCATAACGTGGGTACCTGGAGGTGAATAATATATGGTATTAATATAAGTGTCGTATGATGACAGGTATATGTAATATAATATATATATATATCTGTCATATATTATATATTGGTATTGGTAGGCACATGGGTAACCAAGGAATTAGTTTACAAGACTATTTCCCCAGGAGTTTAATCTAATGTACCGGTAATTGATGTCCATTGTATGTGTATGGGTGTGTGTGTGGGGGGGAGGAAGCTAAAGTCTCCGTACAACATTACCCTACACCGAGGACATTGCATGGACTAGGACAACCTTGTCTGACCTTAACACTGTCCCGGTTGGGATCATACCATTCATGAATTCATCCAACAATGATGGCAGAAGGCACAGCCCCTGCCTCTACCCCCTCCCCATCTCTCTCTATCCCCATCCCTACGTGTGTAGCCACCCGCCCAAATGGGTTCTTTATCCCCCTGCAGTCCACTAAGCAGACCTAGTCCTGATTGGCTATTGATCCTTTATTGGTTATCTATGAGGTAATCAGGGAACATGTCAGAGCCCAGTCTGTGCTGATCAATCCGCCTCCCATTATTCTTCTTATTCCATCTTACTAACACACTTAGCGCTTTCTAAATATGCCCCTAGGATTTAGTCATATTCGAGGGAAATCAATGCAACATGCAGTTGACTTCACTTCTGCCAATGTAAATCATCACATCTAAAGAGGTTATCCATATGTATATATGGGATTTTTCTAGAAATAGTTTTTATTATTTTTTAAGTGCACCATATGTTTGAAAACACATTTGCCATGGAGCCGTGCACAAGTGATACATTCTGCTGACCTCGGCATATCATATCCTTCATGGACATTATAACAGTGAGCGTGGTCGGTCACCCTATTTGACGTCACACAGCAGGTCGCCGAGATGTAGACGCAACATTGGCAATACACCCATAAAAATGACAGATCCAATATGCACTTTGGTAACAGCTCCAATATGTATGGACATAGGCACTGCCATGCCCAGGGTCGTACTGGGCCTTGTGTAATAACCTCACTTGTCTGATTCATGGCCGTTTCACCAATTGGCCTCCACCCCCCCCCCCCTCGCCCACGCACTCTGCAGTTTTTCAGGCACCTTAGGGGGAACGTTCAACAATTAAGTCACCGTTAGGAGGTGGGTTGGTCATATAGATTGAGTAACAAACACTGTTTGGAACAGTGACACGGGGGTGGGGGGTTCTGTCAAAGGGTAAAAAAATCGGTGACATATTTGTTGAACGTGTCCTTACACATTTGCAGTAGTTATGCAAAATAGCTTGAATACCCACCGTACAAAACGCTATTCTATTAATCACACCATATTAAGTAGTGACGCCAAAAGGATGCTGCTAATATAATTTATCACCAATGCTGGTATGTGGACACCTCGCCCCATTACTGCTAAATTAAGTTCCATTTGTAGATGCTATTTATATGTGATTTTCTTGGTAATGCTGTGGCGTGTGAGACGAAGCTAGGACACTTGTGTCATGTATCCAGACCAAGATCATTCATCCAGACACAGGTCCATCTTGTCCATCTCGAGAAATGTCAATGTCCCTGGTCGATTTTTAAGAAATACCCCGGTAGGTCTTGTTCTTTGTCATCTCTCCCCCCCTCCCAAACCCCCTAGGTATTCCCCCTGCCCCTTGGCTTGGGTTAAAACACGGTCTTGTTGCCTTGTCGATTTTAGGGGTCTTGGGCCCTATAGTGCACCAATGCAGCCCTGGCTTGTTACTCGCTGGTGCATCGTGCCGTTGAGGCATCATGCCATTGAGGCATGGATATAACAGGACAGCGTACAACAGGGAAGTACATTCAGCCGAGATGTGGGATGTTGGGTTAGGGGTGCGACGTCAACCCCCCCCCCCCTCCCCACCTACCCCAACCTCCTTTACCGCACCACAGGCCGTCCATCTTTATCGATCACCACCTTCCCGCCCATTCTCTCCGCTACATGACATATTGATTTTTCACCTCCCAACCTCCAGCCTAACCCACCCCTCCATAAAAGGGTCCCAAAAAGAAGTTGAGGACTACCTGCTTCCACATAGGTCCCCATCTACCACGTAGCAGGGTAACTACCAGTCTCGGACCCCGACTGTACGTGTACAGTCTGGGAGAGTACTTGTGTACTGACTTATACTGGATACCAGCAATCTGGACATCATGGGTTCGAATCCCACCATGGCACATTGGGTAGTAATTTTTATATCTGTATTATGCACCTCTATTACACTATTGTTCCTATCCAAATATGTAATATATACTATTACTATGCCAGTAAAGGGGTATTTATGCTTCAAAAAGACCCCCCCAAAAAAGTTAAAAAAACGAACCTACATTTTGCCAAGGTGGGATTCGAACCCATGAGGCCATGCACAACCTCATGCATGGTCATGTGACCATGGCCAACCAATCAGTGGTTGAGCTATCTCATTAAGAAATGATCCAGGATCCTGGATCATTTTCTAACTAGGTCACAGTTATTAGATACAAATTTGAGAGCTCGAGGCTGGGTAACTACACACCTGTACACATATGCATGCTAAAATGGAAATTGACTGTTTAATGCCGGAACTGGCATCTAGCATGTATAGCATTGCTTAAGCTAGATCTGCATATAGCTATCTTCCACCCCTTCTCCTACTAGTTTATCATAAAGTTATGCCCGATCTCACCTCCCTTACCAAGGTCTACTCGTCTAGACTCATTCACCAGCCCATCTGTACCGGTAATAGGTCGACTCCCATTGCAGTGTTATGCTCCTGGAGGGACGTATCTATCGGGACAGGGCGGGGTGGGTGATGGGGTGTGGTGTCAATACGTTGGGTAAATTAATACCTTCCAGATGACCACTCCATCTAGCACGGGCACCCACTGTTGGAGCATTATTGACATGGTATGCCCCTTTTGTCAGTCCCCCTATCAAATAGCCACCACACATCCTACCGTCCAACCTACCCCTACGTCCTTAAAACATGCTACCGATGTGGTTGTTAGACATGTTTAACTAACTGTTAACTACCTCTGTCGGTAATAATTCTTCCTTTCAAAGTCAAAGGCGCATACTCTAGCAATTATTCTCGACATCTGTCTTAGGGCATTGCACCAAGTATGGAGAAATACATGTATTACCACTGCAAATTATGAATACCTCCATGATTAAGAACACATTCAATCCATTCTTTCTAATCTATTCCTGTATAAGCTATACCAGGTGTATTCTCGGAGCGTCTTGGGAATGTGCCGTGATAAGACGTCAGAGGGTGCATACTTAGTGGTAGATACCACACTATTAATTGTATTACTTAATTAGTAACTACCGGTATGTCTTAAAGCAGGTAGGCCTGACCCTTATCACACCTGTCTCTGAGACACAACAGGTCACCAACTAGACGCGTTGACATGTATGGACGTCATATATCTATACCACCAATTAAACCTATAAGGGCTGCATAGGACTTTCATGCAGTGTGCCCTTTATTGGCATGATGCATGAATGCAGACCTGGCGAGTCACTCGCTAGGGCTGCATTCAAGCATCATACCGACCATAGTTATTAGAGGTTGATACACTCCCAAAGGGTCGGCATGATCACTGAAATGAATGCAGCCATGGCGCGTTACTCGCCAGCTCCCCCCCCCCCCCGTATTAAAAAAATGACCATTCCCTAAGTTAGAGCAATATGCACAATGAAACCCTAACAACGACTTACCTGAGAGAAGCATAGGGTTGACGACCTCGCCTTTCTTGACATGGTCGGACTCTCCCGTCAACGAACTCTCGTCGACCATCAAGTCATTACTTTGTATTAATATTCCATCTGCAGGTAACAAGTCACCTGGAAAACACAACCAATACAAGAAGGTTAGTTACACCTGAAACCGTGCATCTGATATTGGGTCTACAATAGCTTTATTGTGGCATTTGTAATAGGGATCGACCATAAGGGTGCATCATCTAGATGGGGTAATTTGGGATCTGTGAAAGAGACTCAAGATAATTATGATTGCGTCCACAGGAATAGTATAACCAGATCGTGTACTTTACTCGGGTAATAGCACTTCCATTGGATGTTTTCCAAAATTAATTGTTCAGAATAATAACGATACAAATGTGTATGGGATAGAAAGGTATCTGAGGTAATTAGGAAACTTACCATATTTAACTTGACAGATATCACCTACGACTATTTCTCCAACAGGTATTTGTATAACCTCTCCTCCACGGACAACAGAAAACCTATGTTCACATTCTATTTTGTTTTGAAGTCCTCGGAACTGTTTTTCCTTCCTCCAATCATTGAAAGCAGTAACAAAAACTACAACGAAGACGGCGACCAGGATAGCTACGCCTTCTATCCACCCGGCCTCTTGTTCTGTATCGTCCCCTCCCGCTGAAATGAAAACACAGGAGTGTCAGTAAAGACAAGCATGGCTTATTCAATATATTGGCGAACCCAGAAATATATGGATTACTTTTTACAAGGTAATATATAGCGTGGCATCAATGATTTGCTTGTTTGTTTGAGTAGTTTAACATCTGGCAGGGCCTTTCTAAGGAATTAAGATTTCACAAGGTTAAAGCTTTTCGCTCGTTCTGGACAAGTATTTTAAATATTGCTTGATGGAAGTCGTAGTGGTATGTCTCGGCCAAAAATAACTTCTATCATTGATGGAGAGCATGGAATTCACAGAATTGAAATAAAGCTTGCTCCACCGCCTTGAACAATCAAACGTGTTTTCCTTCTTTTTTTTTTTTTTTTTTTTTTTTTTTTTTGGGGGGGGGGGGGGGGGTTAAAACATGATATACCTTATCAGAGATATATATGTGTGAACTTAACTCGCCCCCTCCCGACAAACGATAAAGCACATGAGGGGTAAGCTTTGGGGGAACCGTTTCTTTGCCGCCAGCTTGTTTCTTAAGTACATATAATATAGTTCTAAATAGAAAGCTACACACTATTGAAACGATAATACATGTAAGTAAAACCACATTCTCTACAAATGACGGTGGATGAAACACAGTGGGCTAACACTATACGATGTGCATATTAAAATGAACGTGTGTAGATGGAAAATTGACTAAACGGTATCAATTTGTAACTTTACATTTCCAGTACTAGAAACAGTCCATCTCTATTGACTTATCCAATGCATAATACAATGATTAGAAAGGATATAACCATCGTCAGCCTGACTTGGGAGTCACCAATTGGAATTCAGGACGAGAATGTCAAAAGACTATCCTACGCTAGTCGCTACGGAAGGTGCTGTGTTATGTCACTTTAATTATTGATGACACAAGTTGTGATATCATTAGAATTGAAGGCTGGCCCGTGGACTTAAAACTAGAAATTCCTTGAATATTGTAGGAATGCACCAGTCCATTACCCTTTGAATTCTAGGAAATGCTGCCAAATGATGATTACATCGACCTTAATTTAATTGAGGCCATTTAATTCCCCGGTGAAGATAACCGCAGTTAATTACTTCAGAAGTTTACCCTTACTGCTAAAAGCATATTCATTTTTGAGAATTTGGCCATTCGGTCATACAGCTGTAAGTCAGTTATATTAATATCTCTGACTTTGTGATTCAACCTGATTACAGTAAAGGAACAGTGAAAACTCTATACCTTTGCCTGCCCATGGTAGTTTTATTTCAAACAAGACCTCTTGGCCCTCTCACTCCCAAGCATATTGAAGCGGGGAACCTTATTGAGGTCTTATTTAACCAGCATTATGCCAAACCATATAATTATCTATTATTTCTTAACACACATGCTACAAACATCAGTAGAACACACACTCCTCCATGTATTGGACTTGTTACACCACTCCTCTACCTGAATACAGCACTCGTTAATCAAGACGGTCTAAAAATGTGACTACAAATCGGAGAAATGATAAAGGAACACACACAAACACTATGTACATGAACACCGATGACATGTTTCCTTCTGGGGTAATCCATGCCATCTGATGAGTAGTACTGTAAGTAAACTGTTAATGGAAGGGGAGCCATCCAGGTGTTGGGACAGGTGAGTGGTTAGTGGCCGGTGGACTATACTTACGCGGACTATGATGTCCTCCTTGTTTAGCTGGTTAAGTAGTAAAGGGGCACCACAACATGAGCATATAGAACGTGCAATATCAAGTGAGTCGGCGTGCAGCTCTTAGTAAGGCCATCATCGCCCATATAATGGTTATCTCTGGTTTTGGGGGGATGACCAAGAACCAATGGTTATCTCTGATTATTCCACCCCTGGAACGTAGCCCCCAACAAGCCAGTTTTCCACCAGCAAAATACGCCCATGTTCTAAATCAGGCAAATCTACCCCAGGGTGTCAAGTGGCGGAATAAACCTAGATCTCAACTTGTGCTTGGTATAACGCTATTCCCTCGGGACGTTGGTTTTACAACACCCTCGATTCGGTCCCATCGGTTACTACACCAACCATCCCTCGTGGGGAATGGTAGATATACCAAACACTCGTTGCGATTCATATTATTGCCACCTATTAGGTAGGTATCATATCCTGTAGGGCATGCATTCACCCAGGGGTGCATCGTGCTAGGTTAGAGTTACCAAGTACAATGCCATTACACTAGGCAGAGGGACACGATGCTGTATTAGTCGTAGGCAGTGAACCTTGTAACATTCACATTAGACCCAGGCGTAAGCAGTTACATTACTGACAGAGTGAAAATGATAGCAACGTGATCGAGGATTCTTTTTTTTCTATGGGATTAAAAAAAACAACTGTTTTCTGTGTGTACTCCCTTAAGCGTTGACAAAATATACTGAGACAATAGATTGCTGTTTAAAAGTGCAATGATTAAGACACACCCTTCTACCAATGCTGATGAGAAGCTAGCTGCTGTTTCTGTTCAGACTACACACTGATAGGCGGGTAGTTATTATAGTATACTAGTAGCTCATATACCCTGTGCGCCATGTATCATTTGTATTTAAGCATACAGGTATAATTAATACATTGAATATCAATTGGAAAGATAATACTTACAATTCCCTTCATCTGGTTGGTAGAATGAAAGTCCTAGGGAGATAATGGCTGCTACAATGAGAATGATAAGTGTTACATCTTGAAGGGCCTCCCATACTAACGTTAGGAAGGACTTGGGTGGCTTGGGAGGTATTATGTTCGACCCGAACACTTCGACGCGGTTACCTAAGTCAGCAGCAGAACCACCTAGACCTGCAAAGACAGAAAGGTAGGCAACTATTAGTAAATGTCGGGGTATACAGGGAAAAAAATCTTGAGCAATATTTGTTAATGTATATGGCACGAAATATGCTCAAGATATTCCGTCGAATATTAGCAGTATTAGTGACAGTGATAATGCATGATACTAATATAATATTAGCAGGCTTCAATGTAACAGGAAGCCATTCCAGAGGTATGTCCACCCGAGTGAGAAAACAGGTGTGTAGGAACCAGAACTCAAGGAGTCTGGCCTCCCCATGTCTCTTCCTATCTATACATTGAAACATTATCCTATGAATGCATGCATTGTATTTAGCCTATTTGAACACCTTCACCTATAGCAGGGTTTCCATCGACAAGATGGTTAGTTTGAAATTCCCTGACTCTTCCCTGACTTTATATCAAATTTCCATGACAATCGGGGCATAAACCCAATGTTTTTAAATGCCCTCCACTTATGAATAAGCAATAGTTATCTTCTACTTAGAAAGTGGTCATTATTTAACAACGGGTTTTGTGTATTTCCTCGCATGCCTGCACAAATTTTACCCCGCCCCTCTTGAGAATCTAGATTCTTTTCTGATCTCCCTGAAAATGATAGTAATACACAGGATCTTTCAAGGATTTCTTTTGGTGTTTCAAAGATTTTTTACCTGACATGTTTGTTGTTTCCCTTACATTTTCACAAGACCTCCTTTGCCCTTACATTTTGTCCAAAAATCTGCAATTCCCTGACATTTCCCTGACCTGGAAGGAAACATATTTTCCTTGACATTTTCTCTAACGGTGGCAACCCTGTATAGTTTGTACCGGTAGTATATATAGACTGCGGGACAGTTTTAAACATTTGCCACTAGGCACTTCGTTGAATATCTATCTATATGAACATATCAATCGAAATACTGAGATTCCTGAGAACAGATGGTCGACAGGACACCGATGATAAGGTAGTAGTAAGTAATCCTACAGATAAACGCACCCATGCATGTGTTGAGAGGTGAGACACACCTATTGCGTTACCCAATGATAAACCCTTAATCCTTTTCTGGTATTTAATTCATTTAGCTAAAAGCAAAGCCACGTGCGAGAGTTACCTAATAGGACTGGTCACAGGGAAAAGCCACCTGGACCTCACCTGGTGGGTGTCATGATTAAGACGACTTAATTAACCTACAACTCATTAATTAGGGCCTGCAGTTGGCATTACACGAGCTGCTCACACACCGTTCTGTGAGCAGGATATGGAGTAGCTCGATACAAAGAGGAAACACTACGCAGTAGTAACATTCTTGTAGGTGTAGACTGTAGTGTGACTGTGCAATATAATAACTGAACACTGTTTAATTAGACTACATGTACTACATGTATGTATCATAGTTTGCCGCATCTTGCACATAGGTAGCGGGCACAACGTACACCAGGTCGCAGGTCAGACAAGGCTGGGCCAGATCTCAGAAAGTGGCTAACAGTGAGGTGTAATCTTGCAGCAGGAAAATTAGATGGAAATCAATGTTCTTCTCTAGCAAAACCCTGTCAGGGGGACACAAGACATTCTAAACCAAGTGTATGGACCATAATATTTCCACATATATTTTATTTAGACATATCTAGAAGGGATGCAATAAGTCTAAACTATGATACATGTCTCTTACACTATTGTCTTGAGGAAGGGGATTAGATACCATCAAATACTATCATATCCATGTGCATTTGGTGACTATGAAAGTCCACCCGTATATATTTTAGCATGTTTGTCAGTTCAGGTCAAGCAAATTCTCCCTACCTGACTATGTCATATGGTAGGGTCATTTGCATACTGCTACCCATTGACTAAGCCCTTGCTGGGGCTGGCCCTGTGCAGGCCTGTTCCACTTGAATGGGTAATTATAGGCACTGCCCAGGTGAAGTACTGCCGGTGTTGTTGTTCCATTGGGGCAGGTCGGGTGCATTATCCCTCCTAAAATACTGTTTAATGGCAATATAGCTATGGGAATCTCTACAAATACTAAATTTGGATATTCCATGTATAAGTTCGGGAGTCATATATTATTGTTTCAAATATTATCAGCTTTCCAATGGTATAATGTTCATAATTTTGATGTTATTATTTCAAAATAGCCTGTTCCCGCTAACATAGGGCAGAGAAACCACACGCTCTTAATGAATTCTAAGATACAAAAGTTTTTACTTAACATATTCAATATTACAACATACCAGAGATGATATGGAAGAGTGTGGAAGAAGATACTTATGAGGAAGCTAATCATATTGGGATAAAGGTGGGGGGGTGATCCAGTTGCCAGTCCAAACTAAGTGTGAGAAGTGGTGAACAGAAGGGCTTGACCCAGGAGGCCTACCTAACGGGACATTGGGTGCAAAAAGGTCAATGCTAACAGCACTGCGGCCCTGGAGCGCCTAGTGTAGACACGTGAGACAAAACAGACAACACCCACCATACTGCGCCCCATACCTTCTCCTGCATATCAATACCCCGGCCCTTATGGCCTTATTAAAGAACCATTCACATTGTAATCCAGTAAAACTAGGAGAAAGTGGACGAGGTATGTGGCCTCCGCTACTACAATCCAGTAAAACGTTCAAATGCTTCTTGGAACATTGCGAGTGAGTGAATACAGCAAGGCCATCCACTCATTTCAGCCATGATATACATATATATGCATGTCGTAACACTTACTCCCACACCTAAACGCCACTCCCCATATACTACTACTGGGCTACAGAGATGGGTGGACCCTAGGTGGGTGGGCCAACACTGACCACCTGATAACCAGTATAAATGCAGACCCTCCACACAGGGCCACAGATTATGTATACAAGCATTATCCATTCTCTCTCCTCCACTGTTTGCGTCACCCCCACCCTGTTAACTCCCACATGTAGACACGACCCAGCCCCTCCCTATTCCCGGGAGGCTCTACAGTTCTAGGAATCCTGGTTGGCCTCCATTAATAATGACCTCAGCTGGATGGTACACTTTGCAACAAATTGTTACTAAAGGGAAATAGTATAATACTGGTAGTTAGACTAAAGATTCCAGGCTACAATGGTACTGCGTGTCTGGCTGATTGTATTTATTATTACAGTATCACAACTTTCTTAATCTGAGTCGGAGGAAGATAGCAAGATGTGATGTCATGGCGTCTTTGAAGTATGATATTCTATATACAGTGACATTTAAGTAATGTCATGGTGACCCCATCGAGAATAACAGGAATGCTAACACTGACCACATATGGCTAACTGCATAGATCTGGAATGAGAGAGAGTTGGGTTACTCTGTTCTGAACAGCGAGTTATGTCATATACATATCTATGTATGATGTAATTATTCTTCAGTGATTGTAACTGATTAATAATGGCGTATATGGAGAGGAAGCTGGTATCCTCGCTGGTGACCACTGACTTACACCTGCCTGGTAATTCAGCTACCCAAAAGAGTGAGGTCCAGGTGTGTGCTATAAAAACGTCTCTCTGCAGGGGGACAAGATGGCTGAGTACCCAGGGTGAGCAGTTACCATGCTCTATAGCGGCACATAACGCACATGTCATCAGACTCATCATCACCCAGCTGCACAATAGTGCTGACTGGTGATAACGGGCTAGCAACCACTGCCTTGACGGCTCGCTCCTCACTGTTGTGACATTTGGTGACATTTTGTTGAAAAGAGCACCATCAGGATACGCGCTGTGTGTCAAAACATGTTTTGGTCTCTGTGTGCCAGTCAACTCTCTCCTTCCCCACTACTTACTCCTGCTTCTAGCTTTGCTGCGGTAAACGTGAAATTAGTTGCCCTGGTTAACCCTTTAAGGACCGCATAGTGCATTAATGCAGTATACCCTTTGTCGGCATGATGTATAAATACAGGCCTGGTGAGTCACTCACCAGGGCTATATTCATGTATCATGCCGACCCTACGGGGTTGATACACTCCCGAAGGTGCATGGATGTAGCATCGGCAAGTTACTAGCCAGGGCTGCATTCATGCATCATGACAACCATGTTGATGGTACCAGGTAATGAGAGTGATGAGAGTGACAGACCGGTGTGGACACACACCGGGCTCAGAGAATTGGCCAACATGACAAGTTGGCACTCACTCAGGCTGATTTGACCATCTTAGTAGACCCAGGGCGAGCAAAGGAAACCACATGTATGGGTAGCCTCATCTTATTATAGATTACGGCATCTTGGTTGTAGTTAGATGTAGTGGGTTACCAACGTCAGAAGACACGATAAGGGTGATTGAATCTGTGAGGTGAAATTGAGGTAGAAATCTCACCACTAACCCGTAACCGAAGCAAGGGGACAGCATAATCGAGAGCAAAGCAATCATAGGATTTGACTCTATTGATAACCGCTAAATACCTAGAGGTCCACACTACCTTGCACAATAAGGAAGAGATACCATTCCGTCCAAATGAACCACACTACTGCCGTTCTTGGCGCAGTTTGAACTTTGTCACACCACAAATACTAACTCCACGAGAACTTTCTAAAGTTGAGCTACTTGGAACTTGCCTTTGTACTGTTTTGATATTTTGAACAACCAGAGCTAGACGGTCGGAAGGCTGATGGAAAAAGACACGTGCGCTGGCGGAGCGCATGAAGGTCAGTTAAATAACAGGCGGAAGGGAAAGTTCACAGGGTTCAGCTACCAAGAGACTGCACACACGGCGAGATACACTGACAGGTGATGGAGGTGTGCCATGCTCATGAGCAGCTCATAAGGAGCATTTGATAAGGAGCTGTCCATAAAGTATGTCACGTGCGGGCGATGTTGGGCTGGGTGTGACAGACAGTGATGGAGGTATGGGGAAAGGCGTGAAAAGGGGATGGCGCTGGTGTTGAAAATGGCCGACATTTGCATGATATACATTGATATATCAAGGGCCCCTTAGATGTCCCCGTGTTCTGAGCAGTTCAGTGATACGTATCACGCTAAATACTTGGGATGATTTAATTTAAATGTTTGATAGTAATGTGCCCTACGACACCCATCTAATCAAACCTTTTTGGCTTGAAATGCTCATTTCGTCTTAATCAGTTGATTGGTCAACGGATACAGATATAGCCTCTAAATTGCGTGTAGATGGGAACTGCCTCGGGATCAAGGTCTTTATAATGTATTATTGATACAGTACTGGTGCGTTGTGCTAGTATGCACCATATTATCACCATATTGGTTATATATGCACACTAATTGATGCAGGGGCCTTGGAGAGGCTAGTAGCACCAGGTCCGAGCGGCCAGCTGACGGCCCAGTGCAAGGAGCACCTCATGACGACCTCGTTTCCGCTGTGAGCTGCTCGTGGCCAGTGGCGAGCAGCTCGACGCGCGAGATCAGGTTTCCCGGTCTAAAAATGGCGGCCGGGGTGGGCGTGAGTGAGTGAGTGAGTGAGTGAGTGATTGAGTGAGTGAGTGAGTGAGTGAGTGAGTGAGTGAAGGGCGAGGTGAGTAGAGCATGCAGTATGGGGGCTCAATGCTGGCGTGTTATTGTTGAAGCAGCAGGAGAGGGAGGAGCAAGGTGCCACGTGCAGTAATAGCTAGTGCTGCCTTGTGTCGGCACAGGAGGAGGAGGAACAGGAGGCTACAGCAGTAGCAGAGCCCCCCCCCTCCCTCCTCCAGCACACAGCCGGCTGGGGCCGCTCCTACCTACTGCAGCAGCACCAGCCACAGCCGGGCCCAAATGTGCAATGTCAGCAGTTTCTCTGCACAGATCCTACCTGATCAGGCTTCGGAAGGCAGAAATGCTGCTCCGCTAATACGCAAGATGGGTGGTGAGCACACCCACACCTTCACACCCAACACACATGCACACGCACACACACACACACACGCAGCCACTCAACACTGGCGGCCATTTTCACCTGACATATTTCCACTCATTCAGTGGGTGGGATGGGTGGCCGGTGTGCAGTGCCTACTTCAAACTGCCTACCTGTCAACACCGGCCTCCACCACCACCACCACCTCTCGTATTGTCTACCAGTAAATAGTCCATTGCCACATGGTACAACCGGTATTAAACCTAGAGGTAATAAGCGGCGGAGAGGAGTGACTACACCTGGCAATTTTTATGACCATGACGGGGCTTACAGTAGGGGGAGACAGGGAGGCAGGGGAGTCAGGGTAGGGGGAACTACTTGTTGAGTCGGTGAGCGGAGCACTGACCCATGCTCCGTGAGCAGCTCGCTGGGTTGGGAAGGGTGGGAGTGGTTGAGCAGCTCAACAGGCCGGCTACAGGTGGCCTGGAAGGTAGCCAGAGCAAGAAGGTAGACCCAGGTTCGCACATACACCCTCACAGCACAAGGAGCCCCAGGTTCGTACCTTGTATACTCTGTGTCATTGAAGAAGGCAACCAAAACGTCACCCAATATGGTGGTGGCGGCCACAGGAGCATGGCCTTAAGGCTGGGGTACTAGAGGACTGTTGCAACATTGACACCTCCACATATGGACCAAGTTCACTTCCTCCATCAATCATCTTCGTATATGGCACTTTACAGTACAGGTGAAAAGTATCTGTCACAGTGCTATATGACACTTGACAGTACAGGTAAAAAGTATCTGTCACAGTGCTATATGGCACTTGACAGTACAGTTAACGAGAATCTGTCACAGTGCTATATGACACTTGACAGTACAGGTAAAAAGTATCTGCTACAGTGCTATATGATATTTGACAGTACAGGTCATTGCGGGGAGTGACATATGGCGGTGGCTAGACATAAGCACGTGTCTCATGGAAACCCTAAGACCAGTTAATACTATGCCAATAACTGAAATATGATCTCGGTGGCAAGGAACTCAAACTATGACTATGGCGTTACATGTATTTTAATATGGCACTATGGTACATTTGTAGTTTAACCTACCTACATATTAGAATACCCATCCCAGTCTAGAGCATCTATCTTAATTTATTATGCATAGCCATAATACTAAAGATAATTTCATGGATGTTGATGCAAATGTATTGAAAGCTGCTCGCCACACATGCACTGAACCACTAGCACATCCAGTCCCCAGTCAGATAATAGAAGTGAGAGACTACCGTTTAATGGTCCATTACACTCTAGCTACCGCACATGGCGAAACACTAAATTACCCTTGCTGCACTAGAGGTAGTGTCCTGTTATAGAGCAGGGCCCTATCCTCGAGTGGAGAGAATGCATAAGCTGCAAACCCAGCGCAGATAAGGCAAAGTGCACCCTACATATAAATTGCAAAACAAGCTTGGGAACCTCTGGTTCTCCTCAAGATACCCTGTGTGCAAGTGTCAACACCAAGATGCAATGTCTTGTACAAGTCACAGGGGGTGATCATATTAACATATAGTTCCAGTGTTTACAACAGACTTATACCACAGTTGGCTGGGAGGACAACAGAAACTTGCCTGTCTTTAATGTATAGCCGATCACAAACCAATCACTGAGTGATTAGCTGCATAGGTGTTATACACCTTTGACAGTTACCATATCCTTGACTTCTAACACATATACAGCGACTCACTTGTACCATATCTACAGACATAGCAGTAAGTGGCATACTACAGCCTCCATATAGCCTAGTCCCCTGTTCTGCTGGTAGGCAGTTATCTTCTTGACTAATTAGACATGCTGGGACCAGCCAACAACAGCGTCTGCAATTTAGCGTCTGTTGATCTAATT
Source organism: Harmothoe impar (assembly GCA_947462335.1). Lineage (NCBI taxonomy): Eukaryota > Metazoa > Annelida > Polychaeta > Phyllodocida > Polynoidae > Harmothoe > Harmothoe impar. The sequence continues at coordinate 62,540,517 of OX381704.1, forward strand.
AAACTTGAGGGTGGGGGTGTATGGAATGTGGGGTGTCTGCCTGCTGTGCATTCAATGGCGACGGGTCTGCAAACACAGTTTAGGAATATGACTATATTTCTAACGAGCTGCTCATCCAAAACCGATGAGCAACTCATCATCCCGAGTAGCTGGATAGCATTACGTTATCTTATCACTTTCAAAGACAGAACCAAGACGTTGGAGAAAGCCAGTGTCGATCCTGAGGGTGCCCACTACAGTGTGAAATGCTTACTGCAGCTGTTGTGGTACATGGTCTCATATAATGCTGACCAACACGCCACCAGCCTACACACAGTACCGCTCACAGGTTTAGTGTTTGAACTGGTGGTCGGAGGCTTCTACTCCACCACCCCCCTCCAACCATCTCCCCCCCCCCCTCCCCAGCCCCCTTTACACACAAACCAATCAATCGCGGTCTACAGGCTATATTTAGCCGTGCCAATAATTCCCTTGGGCGGCAGCGGTCAGGGGCTGGTGGTGCTGGTGCTGGTGGTGGTGAGGGGGGGGGGGTGCAGGAGTAGGGTGCAGCCCTAGCCTGCGGAGCTGCGGCCACCCCTGGAGGCTGGTCAGCATACTGCATGCACCATTGTCAGCGAGAATATGGCAGCTCTTTAAGCACACCACTCATCCATCTCCTCACCCACACCGGCAACATTTACATGATTAGGAATAGACAGAGGAGGGGCCAGGGATCACCTGCTTGGGGGAGGCAGGGGAATCAATGCCAGCTACTTCCGGCGAGATCTGAATGGGCCATTTCTACTACCTCCGTAACCCAGGTACCTGTAACAGCCAGGGTATGGAGGAAGGAGGGTGTGTGTGTGTGGGGGGGGGGGGGGGGGGGTCGTCTCAAGGTCAGCGGGTCGCAGACATAGTTATTGATCGCCTTAGTCCATTGACCTTTGCAGCAAAACGTACGTTAAGGGCATTGCTTTGAGCAGCATTATAGCTCCGTCTAATCTCGAGAACTGACTGTATACACTATACAGTACCCACGCAAGATAAGAGTGATGGTCTGGGATGGAGGTGGGGTATCACCCACTGACCTCCGTATTAGTGGGAGAGTCGAAAGGGCTACACAGGTCAATATCATATCCGGGATCCACAAGGGGGTAATGCAATTGCAAATAGGGTCAACATACCGGAAATACCGTTTTGGCCACTTACGTAATGGGGACACTGCTCTCTTCTTTTGAGTAAAATATCCACCAAATACTTGCGCGAAGACGAACTACATCCGATACTGTGATTTAGTATGAGAGCATTTAATATACATGTAGATATATATTCATTGGCAACATTTGCCTCTAGTGAACGTGGCCTTCTCATTGGGTATTAATGCCCATTCGACGTTGAACGTACAGATATATCATGTCTGTGGCCCTATAACTGGGTCTAGATTAATAAGGAGTAATGTCGTAGGTCTGATTCTGTAAAGCTACAGATTCTGTAAAACTGCTGCTTATGTCTGATTCTGTAAAGCTACAGATTCTGTAAAACTGCTGCTTATGTCTGATTCTGTAAAGCTACAGATTCTGTAAAACTGCTGCTTATGTCTGATTCTGTAAAGCTGCAAAACTGCTGCTTATGTCTGATTCTGTAAAGCTACAGATTCTGTAAAACTGCTGCTTATGTCTGATTCTGTAAAGCTACAGATTCTGTAAAACTGCTGCTTATGTCTGATTCTGTAAAGCTGCAAAACTGCTGCTTATGTCTGATTCTGTAATGATGCTGATTATATGTGATTCTGTGAGGATTCAGATTATGACAGATTCTATGAAGATACTGATAAGTCCTAGTGTTCTCGAGTCTCAATGACCATTGTTGTTATCTAACCCTTAATGCTCTCATATGTGAAAACAGTATGTCCGCCACGTGAGAAGGATGATGCACCTGATAGCTATCTCAGAGACCCCACTACCGCTGTCTAGGCTATAGGTACGCCACTATTGGTGAGGAGATCGCTAGAGAGGGCAAAATGGAATCTGTACAACAAGCTTAGAGATGCACTTAAAATAATGTCTGCACTAAGCTTAGAGCACAATGTCATGTGCATAATAATCTGAGAATATTTATTTCTCTCTAATACTAGGGTGTGTGTGTGATTAATCTACTTTTCTTCGGGGACAGGCTCAAACTATGCATTTGGGTCCAAAAACACGGGAAATCACAGAAATATGTTTTTCGGACCCCCGTGACCCCCCCCCCGTACGTGGTGTCCGAAGATCGGCCAAGTAGTGAGAAAACAGCCAAAATTCAGGCTTTCAGATTCCTTCTAGAATCAAATCATGCCTTCATAAAAAAGGTCAGAAACCTTCATATGGGACCCAAAGAGACTATTTAAGATCATATTGGTGTGATTATAGAGGTGTTAACCCATTGAGGCCGACCATAGGAAATTTATTTTTGCCAGGGGGCCGGATTTTTTCCCTGAAATCATACAACAAAATTAGCGATTTAACACCCCCCCCCCCCCCCACTAATACGCTTAAAACATGTTTGCAGCCCAGGTGAGTTGTCTCGTAGTAAGCCTAGCGGCTGTGATATAGAGAACACTTTTATATACTTGATGAGCATCCGATGGTGAAGGCTGACGGTGAAGGTGGCAAACCCAGGTTGGCAAAACAAATAATAAATCCCCTTAGAAACATACCATGTGTATAGTAATGTAGAATCATCTTCTGACTCTGAAAAGAAAAACTCAAGATGCCCAATAAACCACTGTTAAATGACAGTCTTGTGACATCCTACTGCGCCCCCTTTACTCGACCGCCCCCTGACATAACATATTGGTCTCTGTGGTCCTATTGGACATGTTCTAAAAGTCAGGGGATCATATTCTCACGGCCCGGGCCCATGGGCGCTGGCCCGCATCAATCAGTGGTGGAGTGGAAGCGAGTGCAGTGGTTTCACGCAAGGATTTGGTCGTGACTGGCTGAGTGTGATAAAGACCCCAAAGGTTGGTATCGATCAGTGGTGGTACAGTCCACCCTATAGAGGTGCAGATATGGTGGCAGCAGCACCACTCACTCCCACCACCACCACCACCACCACCTACTATAGAGGCACCATGAGCAACTCACCCTGGTATATATAGTGTCTACAGCAAGGTTATATACCCGAGCATATCAGGTTCTTTTTTCTTTTTACATGTCACTGAGGGTGTTCTATACATGAACTCATTCTCCCATGTATGTGGGATCTGTTGTATTACAGGTCAGATGAGCGCTTTTGATGTAGACGTATATAAATCAGTGCATCCTGTAGTTTTAGCCTACTTGCAAGTATGTGTCCTGTTATGATACACTTGTCTTACTACATGTCGGTTTCGGCTGCCTTTAACCTAGACATCGGTGTTCAGTTCCAAGAGACATTTTTATCATTGCTTGGCAAGCTTGATATATTAAAAAAGATATAGAAATCCGTATTGCAGTGAACACAAGGTTGTATTCAACCTGTCCACTCTTCACAAAAACAAGAACACAAAATTGCAGCCAAAACATGTTAACTCCACTAGTGTGGTCATCCTAAATACATCATGACTCACTTACAGATGGCGATTTATCGGCCTCGTCCTGCTGGTTCCGCTGATATCAAACCATTTATAAACAATTCATAGACTTGTCTGATAAAGATAGTTCCAAATTTACCCCCCAAAAAGTGTAAAAATATAAAAATTTCAAAATTGCATAAAAAAACGGAGGGTCGGCCCTGTTTAGATAGGGTCGGTCGGGTGACCTGAAACAAACCTTCTTTTTTTTGGCATAAAGCAGATATAACTTTGAAATATTTACTGTATACTTATGTATTGAAGTGTGCAGGTATCAGTTAGCTCCCCTATTGCCACCTATTGACAATCACGACACAACTTTATAGATAAGCTTGGATCTGGCATATGTCCTAGTCTGGAGTCTTTCTTATCAACGTGTACAATATTAACTCCTATATGTATGCCCAGTTATCTGATGAAACCTAAGTTGCATGATAAAGTATTGAGACGTGGTATAAAGGAATATGCATCGTCTGAACAATATCTGGCGATACTAGATGGCGGGCAGGGACCCTATTTACCACAAGCTATTTGGGCGGTACCATAAAGTATCATTTACAAGATAGGGATATGTAATATGATAGGAACATTCTGACTGCATGATGTCTGCATGATACACACTACAATGTATATATATATATATCTTGACTAACGTTTACCTACTGGAAGTCATTTCTAAAGTGGGCTGAAGTAACCAGACTATTCAGATGGTGGGTGCACCGATGTCATATATGGAATAAAGGCCGTGACTTAAGGGTGGTTAGCTAGATATATGGCCATCTTTTGATGAAGAGGGTTAGATCAATATCTACTCGGGAAGTGGACCAAAGCGCTATCCACCACTGAGCATGAGTTGTACATTTGTAACTACTACTGAAGCCATGGCACATGCTGCATCCCCATGTCCTGCTGATGTCATCAAAGGGACCCGGGTTTGGTATGTCCACTGACGTGTGTAGGGTTTCAAGGTACACGATTACTCTCGTTCCCAAATCCTTCCAAAGGAAGGCTCTGGTAACTGCCAAATGTTGGGATTTTGCTGGGTCTGGGCAACTCCTGCTGGTAGACTGGAACCAGCGAACAGGAACAGGAAATGGAACCAGAAAGGCTGATGGTAAATCTACCTAAAACTACCATCATACATTCTGGTTCCATTTCCTGTTCCTGGAACCAGAAAGGCTGATGGTAAATCTACCTAAAACTACCATCATACATTCTGGTTCCATTTCCTGTTCCTGTTCGCTGGTTCCAGCCTACCAGCAGGAGTTGCCCAGACCCAGCAAAATCCAAAGTTCAGGGTCATTTGGCTGTCCCCAGAGCCTTCCTTCGGAAGGATTTGGGAACGAGAGTAGGTACACGATGTACATCGAATGTGAATGTTAAGTCACCAAGCAGTATTGGTCACAGGCATATATATGCTGTGGTATTCACACATTCACTAGCGAAGGAAAAGGGGAGGGGAGGTGAAAGGGAGGGTTCACTACATAAGCCTATAATCATAAAATCATATAGCCCCATGTAGCCATCATCACTATAGACAATGAAGAGTGTAGGCTGAGGTAATACAATAGACCATAAGGCCATATGGTGGGAAGTAGTAATACCCCCGGAGTAATACCATTATATATGGAGCTGGTGGGATATAAAAACAGTTGCCGGTTCACCCACTAACGACCAAATGGCTGGTGGGATTTAGTTATACCCACTATAGAGTCTATAGGGATATTTGATTTTATTCTGATACAGGTGTATGGCTAGGGAAATTCTGTGCCAAAAACAGTGACACAGGCTATAGACAGTACATGACTGGAAAGATCCAGTAATATCCACTATCATCTATTAAGCTGGTGGGTTTGTCGTTATACCCACTACCGGTATATACTATAACATGCTGATGCGGCTTAGCGATATCCACTGTAGGCTGCATGGTTTGTGGAATGTAGTAATACAGACTGTAGGCTACATGACTGGTGGGGTGTAGTAATACAGACTGTAGGCTACATGACTGGTGGGGTGTAGTAATACAGACTGTAGGCTACATGACTGGTGGGGTGTAGTAATACAGACTGTAGGCTACATGACTGGTGGGGTGTAGTAATACAGACTGTAGGCTACATGACTGGAGGGGTGTAGTACTAGTCACTTACAAACTGCAGGCTACATAACTGGTGATATTGACTGTCCAATTGAGCCTAAAATCTAAAGTGCCTTTCTGAGGTGCTTCCTTTTTTAGTGCCAAAAGTGGATGCTTTAACATACAGCCCCATCAAAAACGTCATACATATGTAGGATAAAACCATAACTTTCCACAGATAACATTATGTAAATGGTTTTATTGTAGTACATGTACCGGTAGTATTTCCGATTGTCCGTGCACTTGGGGAGGTCTGAAAACCTTGATTGTCGAAACGTGGACTATTATAGAGTACATGTTATGGGCTATTAGGATGTAGAAACAGCCACTACAGACTATGTTGGCCTGTGGGTATGTGGTAATACCCACTGTAGATTATAGGTAATATAACTGGTGGGACAGTGACACCCACTATAGACTAGGCCTACATGGCTGGCATATGTAGTAATATCCAATACAGACTATAGGGTTTAAACTTGAGACATCATCATCCACTATTGACTATAGCGCGGGTGGCATATCCCCACACCCACTATTGACAACAGGACTGGTGAAGTAGTATTACCCACTATAGGATGGTAGGTTGGAGCAGCACCTTGAGGTAAAGCTCCAGTGAGTGTGTTATGCTGCTTCTACTGCGGGAGGCTGGTGGTCATGATGGACGAGCTGCTCCTTCTGATAGCCTGAGCTGCTCGCCTCACCCAGGAGCAGCTCTGATTTACAGCAGGGGCGGGGATGGGTGACTCCTTGACCAATCCACGCCAATACTCCAGCTCTCCTGGGCCTACTCTACACAACACTTCTTCCTCTACCACCCACCCATCACCTCCATAAAACAAGATGCTTTAATCCAGTAGACTATATGGCAGTACCGACCCAATATGCGAGTCGGTGGGTTATTGATGGGCTGGCTAATCCATTCCCATCGCCATCTCGGCACACAACACACCAGCGGCATATCTCCAACACCCCTATGTAAGGCAACAACACCTGCCCGCTCTATCTACTCAGCAAACAAGTTCCACCCTCTCCCCTTCTGCTCTGTTTGACTGGTGCACACTACTTAAAACATATCCAAACCTAACGCTCCGGGAATGCACCAAAATCAGGTCAGTCTTCAGTCAGGTCAGGTCAGGTCAGGCACTGGGACGTAAACATGAGGGGTGGACGATTCTATAGATACTTCTCTTTTTTTTTGTGTTTCCTACTTTACTGGGTGAGACAGAGATGGCTCTAAGGGATCTACATCATGGTATATACACCTGTGGTTCCTATTTACCATGTCTAAGACTGCCCTCTTCTATCTACAAGGTATGTGCTCTCATAGTGAAGTGGGCTTTTTATTTCTATACTGAGGCATCAAGTCCCGTGTGCTACTATGTCCAAGAAGGAGCTTAAGGGAAAAGAAAATCGGTACTATTGACAATGCAAAAGGTGTCCCGCTCTTGCGATACGTCATCCCGAAACCGATGACGTAGCAAACATGTACCATATGATGTCATCTACATGCTCCAGAGATGTCGCACAGAAGAAATCACATTTGCAGAGAGGCAGGGATTCTGCCTACTGGCACCTTCAGGGCATATCTTTACGGACCACGGACACCACATCACTCTCTCTAATGATATTAGGAAGACCCTTGGATGAAAGTGTCGCTGTTTGCCAGCTTATAAAACCCCATGCTGAAGAAAAAAAGGGATCTAAAAATTGCTTGACCCACTTTATGCCTGCGTGGTTGCCACACTTTAACCTTTCTACGACCTGCTAGAAACCTGGCTGGGGGAGATAGCAATGGGCAGGTCAACGGCGTGCTTGACATATGGACTGCTTTTATTACTTATGGTTATATCACTTTTTGTAGTCACCACCGAAAGAAATCAACTAATATCAGATAAGAAAGATGTGCCTCTGAAAGGCATAAGGCGACCAAAAATAAAGTTTACTTTGTTAGCAAGTTCAATAGTTGACGGTATATTGTGAAGTGGCTAACCATTTTGGACATAGTTGCGCCAACAATAGTTTTCATCCTTTAATTAAGTGGCCAGTGTGATTATAATCACTGTCATATATCACATACTGATATCAAATAGCATGCCGCCCCTAGGGTGCTGTTGATAGTGTGTATCAGCCTTCTCCCCCCCCCCCCGACCCCACCCCCTCTGTAATGTTCCCTCAGGCTTGTGCACGCACAACAGTCGACACCCATCCCTTGTCTCTCGCCCAAGGTCAGTCAACAAGGAGATGCACTATGGGTTTATTTCCCAGTAGCTGCAGAGTCGGGTGGTGGGGGTAGGGCTGGCCGCTGGACCCTGGAGGACTGCCACTAATGTAATGAAATACACATAGCAGGGTATCCTGCTTGGCTATGAGTGCAGCAGCGGGGCTAGCTGCTGCCGTGTGGGTGGGTGTAGGGTGACCATGTTGACACCACATATTGTCTAGTGGCGCTTTTTAGCCAATGGAAAAACACACCATAATGGGTGCTACCTGGTGCTACCACCACCAGGGGCTAAACAGTAATACAAAGCATGCGATGAATCTAAGTTTCTGCAATTGACATTGGCACCGTTAACCCTTTAGGGCCGAGCATCGACTATAGTTCAGGGCATGGAGGGCCGAGCATCAACTATAGTCGATGCCATGGCTTGCCGAGCATCGACTATAGTCAGCATAACTCTATGGGATTTAGCATAGGCTCGGCCTTCAGGGAATATTTCTGCAAAACATCTCGGCCCCATCACCAACAAATACTTTTTTGGGTCGACCCTAAAGGGTTAAACACACCCTCCCCCCGCCATCAATCACTAGAGGAAGAGGGAAACGAACCTTCAATAAAATACACAATTTGGAAATCTTAGAAAGGGGGTTGTATATATCCTGGGCCCCAACCAAAGTACAGGGGGTTGGGGTAGTGCAGCTTCTCCCTCTCCCCAATCAAGATTAGGTTCCTATACGCCCCTTTACATCTCCTTATACCATTCTCTCTCTGGACAGATACAGAACGAACACTGCGAAAAGGAGAGAGCTATGTAAAAAGATGAATCAGAAGCAATACTTGTGGAAAATCAGGCAGGGAGTCACTTGAGAGGAGTGCAGAGGACGGGGCCGCAGGGCAGGTGGCAAGTGGCAGGCGGCTTTGAAGGCGCGCCATTTTTGTCTCGTCCTTGGGATGACCTTGTTTGCTAATTACAGGACCAGCCCTCAGTTTTGGGGGTAGATGTGCCTAGATAGGCCGTAGTACGTAGCAAGCCACTGCCGGTGTGCGCACATCTTCGGAGAGGTATGAATGAATAGACAGAGTAACCCTACTTGGGCGGAGCAAAAAGTCGTCTGCTGAAGGGCTGATGTGAGAGAAAAAGACACAGGAGTCCCACTTTACCCGCCTCTCCCGTGCAGCCCCCGTATTTATAGAGTCCACAGAGGCTAAACCTAGCACCACGAGGCCAGCATCTGACCAAAAATACTCAGGACCCCCCCACCCCTCCCCTCCCCTCCCCACCTCCTTCAGCGCGCTTCCTCCCCTCCTGTCCCTTGCCTGTCAAGGAGCACGTGTATCCAAGAGAGGTGGTGGCCGGATTAGAACACTCCCACACCTTATTACTGGGACACATGGCCAGCGGAACCCCCTTAGGGGTGGATCGATGCCCAGGGTAGGCATTAGTGATTGGTTTTATTGACCCCTGTGGCCAGTTGGGGTTACGTGAGGGGGGGGGGGGGTGTTGGTGAGATGGGCCGGGAGGGTGGGTGGCGGCAATCAATGGGCTAAATCACTGACATCATGTCTTAATGATGGCTATTCTAACTGACCCTGAGAATGTAAACCTAGCTAACAGCTCCTCAGTAGTAACATTAACTTTGATGTTGTCTGGCACCAAGGTAGTCTAATAGGTGCTGGTTTCTGTATCATAGAAACATTAGGATTCACAAGTCATTCTAGGTGAGACTTCTTGTGTATTAGAACGCTAGGATGGTTATGTGGGTGGTGGACAGTGGCCCTCAGTATAGTCCCCATTCCATATACTACTCACAGCTGGCGTGTCAGTCAGGCAGTCAAGGGGCGAGCTTTGTGGTGGCTGGTGATGGGGACATAATCAGTGCCATCACTGTGAGGAACATACAGTTACCATAGTGCTTGTTCTTGTAGACCAAAACAGTTACCATAGTCCACTTGATTATAAAACTCCTTTATACTGCTGTTCTAGACAATTCGATGATATATTTAGTGGCCCAAATGATAATGTATGGTACCAGCTGTAACTATAAAACTATGCAATACCCAAGCTGCTATAAACACAGTATAATCACCACTTTTGATTCTCTATGCTACCGTGACGTATGGCATAGGACACACAGGTATACAACTAGAGGGATTCTACACTGCATATTCTGACTGCCGATGCAATATGAAACGAAACGCAACCCTTCAGTCTGAAGTTTTGATTGAAGGTTTTATCAGACACATTCGTGACATGCACGACTATAATGCCTAATGTCATCACATGGAGCTGTGGCTGAACTAATAATTCTGACCCCTCCCTCGGCCCCCAAGTATTACAGTTACCACCACCATAATCCCATCTGTTTCTACAATTTCCATCCTCTATCAGTAGTATATTATCTCATTTCTCTCCCTTGCCTATCCCTGCCCTCCATATTGAGGCATGTTCTATAGGCCACCTGATCGATACCCGGAGGGTAAATCTGGCCTTCTTGATGATATTATTGCACCACGCATGGGTGATTAAGAGAGGATGGCTGGAGTGGAGTTTATAAGGGTTGTGGCGTGAGGGTTCAGCACATTGTAACAGGTATACAATACTAGGCCTATGGCAGGCTACCTTCCATTAATTAGTATAGTATTACATGTATTTATTTCATGTGGAGAAACAAAGTTACTATGCATAAGTAGAATGGCTAGATACTAGAATTCTCCACACCCCGATAGAGATGCTCATTCTACATGGGTTGTTTCTCCGCCATGATGTCACTAAAATAGCTATAAAACCAAACATTATATGTCGTTGTTCAATATAATTTATCAATAAATACAGAGATCCACTCTTATCCTTCTGAACACCTGGTTTCTCCACTTGTGGCAGCTTGGACCGCATCACATTTGTGGAGAAACCTGTCATTCGGACAGATCATCGTGGACCTCTGTATATATCTTGTTCTTGCCTGCACTATGGCATATTGCATAACGGGTGCCGGTACTGTCAGTACATTTTGATGATGCCATAAAATACATGCAATACCATATGCTCTAGACCTCCTGGATACTCCTTTCCACCCCACTTTTCCCTTTCTGTGGTGACTAATTAATACCATCCCAATGGCGGAGCCGGTACAATACCGCTGAGACGTATATGCATGACACTGTTGCACCGAGTGGGTTTGTTTGGTTTGCTAACCTTTTAACTGAGGCAATAATGCCTGGGCGTTAGGCGGCGCGTCTAGGCGGTGCTGCGCGCCGACGCCGCCGCTCCTGCCGCTATTGACCGGTGGCGAATAAAGGTTAGAGTGTAGGGATGAGGCCGGCGCCAGGCTCGGCTTAGGCTGACATTTCAACTGATCAATCCAAGGACACAGCAGCCTCTACTGCAGCCTGACGTCAGTACAGCCACTCACAACGACGTGAGGAGGTGGTGGCCGTCTTTAATACACCAGTGGCGGCAAGGGGTGCCCAGATGGATGTAGACACTGCCTCCTTCACACCAGTCACATCCCCATAATAGCATAAAGCCAGTGGGGAGGGAGGGGGGGGGGCTGACAGCAATACCCAGGAAGCAGTGCTCACACATGTTGCTACACTGACAAGGAAATGCTAACTGGTAGAGGGAGATAAGAAGAGAGAGGGGGTTCTAGGTGATGGAAGATTGTGATACCTTGTACTGGGTATGTACTAGGTATGTGCTAGGTATGTACTAGGTATGTACTAAAGGGATGTGGAGGTGCAGGTGGGCGGGTACGAGGGGAAGGGGGGGGGGCAAAGAGTACCATTACTGAGACATACCGGTAGATGACAAAGATAAAGAGACGCAGGTATACTGCCATACAGGCAAATAAGGATATCGAGGTGGGGGAGGAGCTGGATATGAGAGTGCAACAATGCTTTGGAATAGAGGATATATCAGCGAGGTTTATACTAAATGAGGATGGGACAGCAAAGTAAGGCAGGGGAGAGAAAACTTAGATTTAGTATCATTCCCCAGGTCCTAACTCCCCTCCCCACCCCCTTTACACCCGGGCCTCTATAAGAGTTGTCCTCTTGTGTATGCCTGATCCTCGGTCAGCTGCCGCCGGGCCCCCACCACCAGGAGGACCAGGCCGTAGTTTCGTGCGGGCGGCAAACAAGCCTGTGGTCCCCGCCGGGCCTGAAGCCACATTCATAAATTATGCGACACAGTGTAGTGGGCCGGCTGAAGCCAGCAGGAAGTGGTGGCTTCAGCGGTGGTGCTGGTGCTGCTTATCCCCTGTGCCACTTGCTATGGGTGGTGGTGCTGCTGCTTTGGCTCCTCCAGCAGGCGAGGTAGTGCAGACGGTGGTTGTTGGGTAGGCCTGCTTACTACAGCCATAATACATCCAGCATCTAGCTCACAAACACGTCCCCTAGAGCATAGCCTGCTGCCTACACACTGCAGTCCCCTCCCCCCCCCCCCACCACCACCACCACCACCACGCCCACCTTAATGTTGGGGCAGTCAGCCTAGCTCTGCATCATTAGTACATACTTAGACAAAGCATCAATCAGAAAAGGCTGTAGCTATAAATGTATCCAATGACTGAATGAGGAAGTCATTCTACCTGACACCAACAGAAATATGGACCAAATTGTCTCAAAACTATATGATTGCCTGTATTCTATTCATTATGTGGTATATACAGCTTTATACTATACAACCCGTATAGTTAGTCGCAAGTCGCAAGGTGAATACTATCTACAAAGAATGGTGTGATTGCCATACCTCTCAGTCATTTACCCGTTCTTACCTGGAGATATGTTTGATGATAGATGATAACCACCTGACCCCCTCTCCCATATGTCCCCATGCATCCTGTTAAGTCTAACCTCTGTGCACCTACATACTGAATGCTACATGGGTCACTTAGAAAAAACAAGTCTCCCTTTTGGCTGGTTCACCAGTGACGTCATGACGACCTCCAGCAGCAGTAGCAGCAGCAGCCTACACAGCATCTTAATGGGTGGATCTACGGCCTAGATGGTGGCCTACTGCACAAGGCCACTGGAGGATGGTAGGAGCTGGGGTGACAGGTGGGGAGGTGTGTATCAAACACAGGAGCACGGTGAGAGCACGGCGCTGCACGTTCCGTCAATGGTGTATTAGCCCGCGCACAACCCTTAAACTCACAAGGTGCCGCGAGTCGCTCGCTTCCTGCTCTGAAGACGGCGGCGAGCTGCTCGGTGCCGTCCACAAAACAAATGCTACTTGTGCCAGCCACTCCGGGTGACCTTTCCAAATAACGGCCTAGCATTTGCATCTCGGCGACGCGACGTGTCTAACTACCACTGCCGGCAGCGCTAATTGGTTTAGTTATCAGCCGGCCTGCGTCCGCCAAAAAGCACCAAAAAACATCTCCGTAGGGTTACGCCCAGGGGAAAAAGTCCCTAACCTAAGTAGGCGATCTGAGAAATCTTTTGGGCCCTTTAAACTTGTCCCCCTCGCGCTTTCGCTACTCTTACTGCCACACCACCCGAGCACCAATCGGGAAATAGGGAGACAATCCTAAGTTGGATTCGCTTAAGATTGGGATTTTTCTTTTTTTAGTTTTCTAGTTGCCTGAAGTAAATGCCACATGATAGGTGCTGGTGAGGTAGTCGGGGAAATGCCAGATGAAGGAGGCTGAGCCTGCAGCGCTAGGGGACGAGGAACTGCTGTGAGCAGCTCATGTCTGGTCTGGTCTTTGCTGAGCTGCTCCTAACTAGAGAGGAGGAGGGGAGGCAGGTGGTGGAGGATGTGCAACAGCGGCAGCAGGGGGAGGAAGAGGAGGAGGAGACACAAACAGCCTTTACGTAAGGACCTCCGCTTTACCTACAAGAAAATCCCCACAGAACAAAAGCCACTGGTCTTATAATGTCAACTAGGTTCATGACCACCTACAAAGTTAACTATTGGCAGGCGTTGCTGTGGCAGATCAACATCCTAGCTTCGTCCCAAAGATCAAATACATTAATGTTTAAAGATCAACATATTTAAAGCAGCAAGTTTTGCTTTTGATTCGGACCAGCGGTGCACCGGATGTGGTATCCAGCCAATCCAACAGTTGGTTAACAACAACTATGATAAACTGCTTCGTACAAATTCAGTGGGTATCTGCAATTCATTTAATGTATTTCAAGGTAGGATTTTCTCTATCCCACCTTCTTTCTTGTTCCTTTTGCACTCTGCACTTGTCAAATAGGGCATTTTACAACAGCACAGGGTGCATAGAGACAGGCAGACCACCCGGGTGACTTGGCAGCCATCCAAGGTCTAATGGAACCCCATGCACCATTGTTTATTCTACGGTGCACAGGAGACCAGAGTATATGTAATAAACAATCATGTTCACACTGAATGATGGGGTGAAAATAGAGCTAGCTGTCATCCAGACCATAAGCCACATATGCTATCATACTCCTGCCAACTCGTCCATACCACCTAGATACCTCTGGGGACAGGAGCTCCAGTATCACAAGCAGTGATGAGGTCTCATCTAGGCACCAATAATGGGGCAGAAAAAAATAGTAGGAATTTTCCACTACCGGTACCTCACAGATCAACTCGTATTGCCAGAAATATAGCATAATGGAGAGTGGATCAATGGCACATTTTAATCCATAGTTGGTCTATAAGGATCCCACATCTATAGGAAATGTGTCTAATCAATGTTCCACCATCCTACACCTATATAGATTAAAAATCAGACATTTCCTAACTATACAGGAACCCGGGCAGTCGTGTAGTCTGTAGTGGAACTTGACCATAACCAACTTAACATTTCAAGTGGTAGTCCATATATTAGGCTCTGGATGAAGGGCCTATTTCCAGATATTGGGTGAGGGGAGGGGGTGGGTAGTGGTGGAATTGGGGTGGTGTTTGGGAGGGTGCTGGAGAACATGCAAAGGGGTGCTTGTATATATGCATGGTCTTAATAGGTGAGTATATGCCCATGGTATCAGAGGGTGAGGGAGGCAGCAGCTGCCCTGTTATCTAACCAGTTCTGTAACCATCCTCTGCCCATGTTATACTCCTCCATAGGCTGCCGCCGATACCAGTGCTTACCGACCCCCAAACACTGCACAGCGGCCACACAGTAGCAGCAGAGTACCATTCCTATCAGCTGTACGCATGGCACTTGCCCTACCTTCCCCTAGTACCTACCACCCATCATAGCCGACTGCCAGACCCCCTGCTGACTGTACATGCACATACCAAATCCTATTTGTTGCCATTTCTCCTTCATCCCTGACCAGTAATAACAAGAAGGCAGTTGTTAAAATAAACAACCGATCTGCCTGGAAATCCTTAAGATCGCTTCCCTCTAGCTTTGGATTCCATCTTATGATTAAAGCAGCTCATAAGACGTGGAAGGAGTAAATGCTAATGGTGTGCATTAACTTTACCAATGTGTGATGCTATTTTTGATCCAGGACGAACTGGATATCAGTTAATAGACATTGCATGGAGTCAACACACCTTGCTGGCCCACCTTACTTTCCCCCAAAGGTAGACCCCCTTAGGATGTTAGGTATGACTGATCCATGCTGTGTAAGATAAGAAAATCCTACGCCATTTTTCACCCAACCTGTTTTGCTTACATTAAAGGGGGCCCTGGCACTCGTACATATCTAAGGGCAAGGCACACCTCCACCAGTGATGACTCACCGAGTAAATAATATAAGAAATGGTGAAATATAAAAGAACAAAATTGGCTCTCGGCTCTAAAGGTGAGCAGTATACATAGTAATCTAGCTGCTCCTGTAGCTCACCCCTTTCAGCAAAGAGATACACTAAAAGCACCTCACAGCAGTTGGGGAGCAGCTCAGTGCAGAGAACTTCTCGTGTTTTATAAACCAGGCCAAGGACACACCGCTTCACGCACTGAAGAAAGGTGGTTAAGAAGGAGGAGGTAAATATGAAGGGAAAGGTGCTGAAGGGAACTCTCGCCCTTGTTCCAAGAGGCCGCTTGTAGGTTAGCCGTTATATATTTAGCCCCTGGAGAAGCGCCTGGACGGTCTGAAAGGGGTGGTCTGCAGGAGGCATGGGGGAGGCAGAGGTGGAGCCGGGGCCATGTGGCCTCCTGTGGGAGTAAGGTGTGCTGAGTATGTAGTGAGAATCCCAGAACTAGAAATCAATGCCGTCCTGAATCAGGAACACCATCTATTGCTGTAAATACGGGCTGAATGGTGGAAAAGTCTACAAAACTGTTTTGATTCTGTTTTTTAAAACATATAACCGAATAGCACACACTCTACCATACAAGTGCAGGGGGTGGATCCAGGGCGGGAGCATCCGGACCCCCCTCCTTTTCTTTCTTTGCCATCATCCATTATCATAAAACGTGTATGCTAACATACATGGGCTACGCAATGCAACTTTTGATTTATCACCTGCATAGCGATCGTAACCCAAGACTGGACACATGTAATTATGTGCACCTGTATCATGTCTCTGTAAAGGTTGCCCATTACTCCCTCAGTAATGTAGGCCTATTAGTGCTGACCCTATATTTATTTCATGGTGAATACGGACTGTCAAGGTTAAAGCAATGGGATGCCCGTTCCCCACAGGAGCGTGCAATAACCCTCAGCCGTTCTGCACGCTGTGCCCGTATTTAACGTCGCCATGGGTCGCCATGGAGGTTGCCATGACGTTTCTAGGTTACCAAAGGTCACGTGACTTGCACGGAATTCAAAATGGCGGCCGAAGGACGTAAACAAACGCCGCGGAAGTAAAGAAACATCGTGGAAGTAAAGAAACATAGACTACAAATCTATTTTACATCGATGTACCCTGAAATAAATACAGAGCGTCACTTAAAAGTGACCTCTTGACTGTTTATTGCACTTGTGGGGCTTGGGCCGTATTGCACTAGGCCTACGGCCAGCGTGCAATACGGCCCAAGCCCCACTCGTGCAATAACCAGTCACTCTGTCACTTTAGCGTGCAGCTCTGTCTATATCACTACGTGACCGCGTATCACCCCGAACTCTGTACACCACTCTAACTGCTCACTGGTGTAGAGTCCACCATAATTCCCAGCAACGACATAATCGACAGAGATGCCACTCTGGTAGATATAAAGTTAGAGATTTGAGGATTTTGGTCCATTTCATGTAGAAACTTAACATAATTCAATCCAGAAATCCCAACGAAAAGATAGTATTTGCTTGCAAAAGTAGGAAAAGTAGCTTCTCTGAATCGACCATTGGAGCAGCCCACCCGCTAACTCACACTACTCATATAATCCTTGGGAGTTTGTAGGAAACAGCTGCGATACTCGTAATATTACACTTAAGTTACCATCACAACGCTGCTATTGCCATCATGGTGGCGCTGTAGTGGATGATGCATATCCCTATAGGAGTGGAGTTGAGTGGGATGTACCCTGGAGTAGCATGGTGCATATGGAGGTCAGCCCTGATGATTAATGGTAACCAGGGAGTCAGGTAGACAGGGTCAGGTAGACACCTCCACCCCATACCACAGGGGTACAGGGACGTGCATGCACGCCAATAACAGACACATAGCATAGCACAGGTATACTATATCTGCCAACTCCAACGTCTAGAATAGACACCCACTGATTCGACATCTTGCCAGGCCCCTCAAGAGCGGTCAAATTGATTATTTGTTGTCCGTCCCCCTTCCATGTTGTCAATACTAAATAGTTGACGACTCTCTACCCCATCTGGATAATATAATATATTTTTCTTAGCTTAGTTACTTCGTGTTCTATTTATTTAGTCTTGGACCCGTAGTGAGCAACCCAGAGTATCCGGTAGTAACACAATTAATTGGAGCTGAATACTATCCTCAAGCATGGGACTGCGTTTCAAGGAAAATTCCAAGACGGGGCCAAATGTGGGATGATAAATTATTGACTTGTAGAGAATTACGAGCCCCATCCCCTATTTATGTCCAAATACCTTCTCTGTGGATCTGTTCAAATCACAGGGGTGACCCTTTTAGCCTTCAATATTCTAAATTTCAGGGAGAAAAATCCCATACCTGTACCTCAGTGCTCTGTCTGTCTATGCTGGATATATCGGTTGGGTTCAGGGGTGGGCAGAGTTCCATCGCTCGTCCCCGCCCACCTCTAACCCCTACGTCTACCCACAGACCTATCCAAATAATGTAAACCCAACTGACAACCATCCTACGGGACGCTGCCACTAGGAGCCAAGATTGCCACCAGGGTGACCTTCAACACTAAGAGCTGCTAAACTATCTAGGGTCAGTAATATATAGGGGGTTAAGAACAGCCACGCCCCCTGTCCTATACTCTTACTACAATTGTGAGGAGCTCCTATATTTCATCTTCAAGCTTATACTGTATATACAGATGTCTAACGGGGATATGCACGGTGTTGTTATTCTAGTCTACACATATTGACTTATCCTACTTCTCGGTGGTGGCCTTATGTGGTGGAGATTGCGGATGGTACCGAGATATTTCAACTCCACCACAGGCTCTTGCCTCCTGTGGTGCGTATGGGAGCGACTCACTGGCGTGAAGGATCTACTCCTAATTGATAAAAGAGATGTGTGGGCGTGACCTTCAAAGAAGGAGCAGCTCATTCAATGGGGACAGGTTGGAAACGAGTGGCTCGAACTTACCTTCATTGGGTGAGGTATAGAGACGCTTGCACAGCTCGTGGACACCAGCATAATCCGATTGTATTTTGTTATAGCCCTCATGGCCCCGATGTTCCATAAGTTCCCGCAACTCCTTACAAGTTGCGCCAAACTTGGCCGGTCGTCCGTCTACCTCTTCCCCCATCCCGCCGGTCATCCGCCGCCTCTCCTGCAACACCAACAACACGTTAGTCCACAACAATAACAACAACAACAATGTATGCAGTTCACAAGGGATAAACACCTTCTTGATATTACATAGAAATCCTTTACAACGCTACCTGCAGCTATGGTAGATATCGCCGGCACAGTTGTATGCAAGCACTGCGTCGCCTCTGGAAGAAGAAGTGGGAATTTAGGGAACGAGAAGGGGGGGGGGGGATGAGGAGGAGGTAAAAATGTGGGCTAGGTGGTTAGCAGTAGCGAACGTCCGCACACCTTCCACAGTAGTAGAGGTCAGAGTCGGTAGGAGGTGGAGGTATGCTCCTCGAGCTGCTCTCTTCCCACTGCCGGCGTATGACGAGCTGCCACGTGTGGTGGAGGAAAGTGGGGCTAGGCCGTCCCGGGTGCCTCCTACCTCCAGTATACCTGGTAGATGTTCCCCCAGAACCTGGTAGACGTTCCTCCAGTACCTGGTAGAGGCACCAGTCCCACGTCTACACGGGCCGGTGTGTGGATGGGGGAAGGACCAGTAGGCTGGGGGAACTGACTCTGTTATACACACAAACATTCACTCTTCTTCCTACTGAGTACCGCTCCCGTCCCCTTCTACCGAGCTATTCCTGCTAGACATGTAGGTCAGGTCCGCTATGAGTGATTCTGATGGTGCTTACGTGTATTATGATCACTCCCTGTGCCTCCCTATACTCCTGCTCGTCTAGCTCCACACTAACTAATGGTCTGATTGGTGGGTGGGCGGGGCTGGGTAGTAGCTCAGGCCACTGACCAGGGAGCGTGTGTGAGCTGCTCAGAGGCACAACCAGGACCACATGTCTCCACGTGAGCCACTGCCCAGATGCTCATCTACCAACAACACTAACAGCTGCCGCATACAGCCCAGATATGTTTGGGTGGAGGGGGAGGGGGAGGGGGGGGCAGTGCTCGCAGGGCCAACATCAGCACAACACCACTCAAACTAAGGCCAAAAGTTCTAATTTCAGTTTCATGTTAAAGTTGGGACAATCTATGTAGGGATGGCAATGGGACGAATGAATTTTTTTGTTAGTTTAAATTCGTGTTTTACTTGAAGCAATTAAATGCAACTTGAGTCATTTGACCTCGTAGGTGGTGCTGCAGCACCTGGTGGACAAACTGGAAATCAAAAACCAAATAAAAGAAGCCTAGATTAACCCACCGTTTGTGTGTCGCCTAAGGCTATTATAGATCTAACTCTTTGTATACTGTACTATCAATTGGAGATATGTATCATACACTGTGAAATGTCGACATCACAGTCGGTATCTCACGTGTTTCGACCAAAAATATGACGTTGATGTCATAATCTCTTAGGTTCAAATCTATTCAGCCCACACACATATTGATGGTCTTTATTTCACAAAACCGTTAATATCTCATAGTGGCTCAGCAAACTGGTACCTAAGATCATAATATAGACGTTGTGAACTCACGACATTTGGAACCTATCACGTTTGTGGCCTAAAGCCCTTTGTGCCTAAAACCCCTGGCTATCTTCATCGCACAAGGTGGTATCACTATTTATGAGGCAAATGCCCTCACACACACCAACCAAGAATACCGTATCAAACCATCAAATGTTGACTTGGCAGAGGTAACAATATCAACTTGTTTTTTTCAACCTTAATGAAGCACATGTATTGCTTATGTATAACACGGGGACTGCCAAGTCTAGCTCAGGGACAGAAAGGGTTGTACTAAACAGGCCAGGTCAACCTGAATGCATCCTGGTAGTGATCCAAACACCGGCTAGACAGGATGTATTATGTAGGCCCCACTGGTCGGCAGTAAGGGATGGGAGATAGCAGGGAGAGCGAATGGTGTCAAACTAGAACTGGATAATACATGCAAGGGGAATGAGAAATGTAGGGGTAGGGTAGGGTAAAGTAGGGTAGGGCATGGCAGGGCAGGGTAGGGTAGGGCATGACAGGGCATAGCCGGGACAGGGTATAGCATGTGTAGGCTATAGGTGCGTCTGAGGAAGGTCTCAAATCTATATAATAGAAAAGTCCTCTAACATGCTTTGACTCCATGTGGGGCTCATGTGGGTGTTTGATCCCCTATTCCTACACGAGTCCATCTAACTGCTGAGGCAGGCAGCGTCGATAGTGACTCCACATGGATATTATATACAGAATAAATCTATCGATCATCCTCCACAAACCACTTTCTACAGTCCTACCCCATTGGAATGCACTCCTACTTGAACCTGACAAGATATTGCAGTTATAGCCAACTCCTAATTCGTCATTGGCCCCATCAGGTTTCGACGTGATCGGCTACCAATTGATTTTCCCCACCCAATCGATAAGAGTGCAGACTGCGTTGACCTTATTCTTTACACCAGTTCATAGGAGACACCACCTAGGCCGACTGGGATCTGAATGATTTTTCATGGCAATATGCATTATCCAGACTGACTATTGACCACTTTACATATATATCCATATATAATATATGTCGTACAGTAATAGTCTGCTGCCTTGATATTATTTAGCAATGCTCTATTTCTAGAGAAGGGTCCAGTTTGATTTTAGAAAGCTAGGGGATACCAATGCACATATTTTTTTAAAGGCATAGAGATACTGACTGACTACACAAGTGTATGACCTCTTTTGACACAGTCAGCGGTTCCCAAACGCTGACAGTCATCCTTGGTGACGCAATGTCAGCTTTATCATATACTGACTCCAGATACCGTGGGTGTATACTACAGCTTAGGGTCATCAGGTTATAATAATGTGGATCATATATCTGCATGATATCACCTTATACTAACTGAATAAGGACCATACTGATATGCAATCTAACCCACATGTGCAAAGAGAAACATGCCATATTGCCTATGAAACAGCAAATATGATACCGGAGCAGGCATGCCGCTTATCTTTTTCTTCTATGAATTAAATTGAAACTTGCTCTCATAAGCAGACTAGGAGCATAATGCATTAAAGCTCAAAGTCTAGCTGACACTATCTATGAGTTCATACATTCCATACCACACACACGGACCGGGAGGGATAACAGATTCCGCTCTCAGTATGATCTAATTTTGATTCATTTCTAAACGTAATTAGCTTTCGTAGAAGACTTCTGATGTCATTTTCAGTGTGGTAAAGATGTCCGTTATATGCCAATATCTCATAACTCTTTTTCAGAGTGAGCCTGCCCATTTCAGTATAGGGCCTGATATGATGGGTGAGGGGTTCGGCCAGGGATGTATTTTCCCTTGGAAGGGGGGAGGGAGGGGGTCATAGCATGTACATGTAGTTAGGCTATTGTGATTTCGCTTGGTATGCTTCTATTTAATCACCGTCATTCATCTCATAATGGTATTTCAACTTAACTGTATACACAAATTGATAGGTCGCTTGGGTTTTCTCTGAGGCCTATTATTGAATTCAGTGTTGACGTATTGGTTAAAGCAGCAATTGTTTCTATATTATATAATGATGCTTTACCGGACAATAGGAACGCCCACGTACCACTGTCTACCCCCCTCCACCCCCCCCCCCCCCCGCCGCTGCCTGGGCAAAAAAAGAAGGTATCCAGGGCTGAGTCCTCAAACTAGAGAGCCGGTATCGTCATTTGAGACAGGATACTATTCAATCACGCCCACTTTCTACGAATGGCAGCTAATTGATTATCTCATCGACGTATGACACATATGTCTGCTAATGCACATCATACATTTATAGTCATCGACATATGTATATTGCTCATAGTAGCACCGACATGGGAACGCTCAATGCAGAAGATATGGATAACCTATCTTTACTGAGGTTAGGGTAGTTTTTGGACAGCCTCCCAAAGCTGAGATGTCAAGCAGGCTTAGACAGACCCGCAAATGATACTTCCCCTATAGACTAAAGAGAGCTGACAGCAAACATGTCAATGCTGTCACAATCACTACAAGCCTGCTAGCACCAACCAGAATAAATCTCAGCACCAAATAAACTATTCAAAGCCATATATTGATCCCCACCTACAACTCATTCTTTTTTCACTCTTTAACAAGCGGTAGGTATTGGTAATTCAGTGCACTGCAATGGCTGGATTTAGGGGGAGTTTAATCCGCCATAAATACACATGGGCGGGGGTGTTGTCTAGGGTGTGTTTACACATTAGGGTGGGGTAGTACTGTTTGGGAGTAGGCCGTTGGGGGTATATTAATGTGGTATGATAATACTAGTGGGACGGCCGTTAGGTGAGGAGAGTACACAGAGGTGGTGCCTGACTGGTGTTGGTGCTGAGAGGGGTGTGGGGTAGGGTCAGGTACAGGAGGTGTAGGGCAGGTGACCCCTGTGGTCACCAGTATACATCTGGGAGTAGAGGAGGCCTCTGGCAGCCAGCCTCCATCAGGCGGAAGCAGCAGATGCAGCAGTCTGGGCGACAGGCAGCAAGCAGCCATTACTCCCCATTATAATACCCACTCTCCTCCTCCGCCGACCCGCTGCTCCGCTCCCTCCATCCAGCCCCTGTCAAGGCAGCATGGCATGGCAAGGTGTCCGGCACCAGGTCGTCAATGCCGGCCGCCCTGGAGGAAGACTTGGTCGGTGGGCGCCGGCCTGGGCGGGATGACAGGGGGAAAAAGCCGGTGGTCCGACCGGCCCCTCAACATCGCCGCCAGGCTGCATGACCTTCCCACTTGCCACCTGCCTCCTCCTCCACGGCCGCAGCAGTCTCTAGTCTCCTCCTGCTGCTGCCAGAACCATCTGCGGCTCCAGCTGCTGCAGCACCAGCAGCTGCTCCAGCCTACTGCTGACACCAACTCACCCTTATGACAAGAGAAGCAAATATTCTGACCTGTATGTGCTAAAGATGTGATGGTTTCCGGTCTAGTGGTGAGCCGAGAGAGGCCCAGTTTCTCATGCCTGTCCTGGAGCTGCTAAGGGCAGCTTTAACAGGGCCGAGGTAGCCGCCGTCTAGCGTCTGAAGCCATTGCCACTAGCTCCCTCATACTGAGACCGTAAATGTATGATGTCATTCGCTGTCATGTTAACTTCCAGTGAGCATGCTCCGTGCACTCTGACACAAAATGACCATCCTTGGGCCGAGGTCCGGTTGGCTGCGGTTTGCTGGTGGCAAAGCGGGGTAGATCCTCCTCCAGGAGAGCACACTAAAGTGTCCGTGCTAGAGGCTGCCTGTCGTCAACCTGCCTTCCTGCAGGCAGAGAAGCCGGGCCGCGCGGCATACACAGCTACTAGTATTATTATGATTAGGCCTGCAGTCTCCCGCGCAAGCCTTGGCTCTGGCCAAGATGCTAATGACAACACATAATGTATTTCACTTTGTGACTAGAGATGGCTGGGCCCGCTGTGGGAGCTGGCCGGCAGCTGTTGGGGTGCCGGCTGAGGGCCTCGTCCGACGGCCGCTATGCTACTCCAGGGGGTGAGAGGAGAAGAGGCAGGGTGCCGGTCCCGTCCACAGACTGCGTTCACCAGCTTTACCTGGCCATGGCTACTATAGGACTCAGCATCCGCCATCGAACCGTTCTAGTCTCCACCTCCTCTTTCAGCACCAACAGCACGGTGCAGCACCAGGGCAGCTGGTGAGGCGGCATCTGCTCACCCAGTACCTAACTACTAGCAGCAGCTGGAGCAGCTCTGAGCAGATGGCCAGAGGCAGCAGCAGCAGCAGTGGGCTGGTACTGTGGTAGTGCATGCAGCCACCACCTCCCCACACCATAGCAGTAGCTGCCTGCTCAGTTACTGCACACAGGGCAGCACTACTGCAGCCGGCAGCACAAGCCACTAACCACCACTACCAGCAGCAGCGGCAACAGTAGACAACTGCCTTATACACTCTATCTTATCACTGTCAGATGCTGACATTACCACCCAGAACATGCTTATAGTCGTTATGTAGATCTTGCATGTATATCACCCCACTGCCCTAATGTCTATCTCCCATTCATAAAACCTGGTATGTATAGGCCTCCACTGTCATCAAGGGCAGGTCATGTAGGTTATACAATGCATTAAAGCCATTTATACCAACTGCCAACGCTTCTGTATTGCGATTATACCATTAGACACCAAAACTGCTCAATTAAAACATATACCTCTGGTTCCACAACATGGGAATCAATGGTGGTCAAGCTCATGTCATGTTTTCATCTCAAACAAAGAGAAGGCAACGCAAATTGGTGTCTGTTCATTCATAATGCTGACAAATCAAACTTGAATGGTCTGTTGACAGCCAGCGGTCATCGGCAGCAGTACGTACTGCTACCACATGGTGGCGCCACCAGGCAGTATCAGTTTTCATGGAACTTGAGTTTGATTCTGGGGTCAGTGGGTAATTTGGGTAAAACCCTATTCCTTTTCTACTAATCATCAATCTTTCCTTTTGAAAGAAGGCACTGGCTACTGACACTTGGTACCTAAAAACAGCCTATTTGAAACCATGACAGATTAGAGTCCTGTATGATGGGCTGGTGGTTGGCAAGGTTTGAGAGCTGCAAGTTGAGCTGCTCACGTCATGCCCACTGCTGATAGAAGTACTGGATTAGCTCACCGGGTGCAGCAGCCTAGTAATCCATACTGGTACAATCAACACTCATGGAGCTAGGCACTCCCCTCCCCCACCACCAACAGTGGCACCAGGACCGTCCCCACCCGTCCTAGGGTCACCCAGTGCGAGCTGCTCGGGGAGGACTGGGACCTTGGCACGAGCAGCTCTCTCCATCTGATAGCAGCGCCAAGTCGAGCTGGGCCTCATGTTTACCCCTCTGCCTCAATTTTTCCATACCCAATCGCCCTGATATCCATTCCCCTGGTGATATCCATGGGATGTGCCACTAGCGGACTCCATGTCGACTCCCAGGGGTGATCAGTCCCCTCCCTATCCCCCCAGCCACAGGAGGAATCTACTAGTAAATGGCACCCCTCCCCTAATGTATAAACGATGCTCCTCCCCTGGGGCGTACTAATTTCATTCCCATAAGTTTGTGTCTTCTCAATTTATGTCTGTATTGGTTTTAAACCTTGCCAATGGGGACGTATATTGGAGGACACTGTAGTGGAATTAGTTCCCATAAACTTGTTTACACGTCCATTGTAATGACTGCAGACCAATGACTGGTAGTTACTGTAGTGTTTGGTTGGGGCAGTCCATGGTATTGACTGGTAGTTACTGCAAAGTGTGTGGGTGGGGCAGTACACATTAGTGTCTGGGAGTTACTGTAAAGTGTGTGGGTGGGGCAGTACACATTAGTGTCTGGGAGTTACTGCATAATTTTTGGGCGTAGCCATTTCAGTTACCGAGAAAACAGTATCTTATTCAGTGTTATAGTATATTATCCAGTGTCCAGGTCCCAATTTGATGCATCGTTTACCCCCATTCAACATGGAACGAATGCATCATCCTCTAGCCAAACTGAGCCACATCTACTAATTGGCGGCGGGTATTATTGCTGATATCCATCACTGCCATGCAAATGCGTGGGCTGTAATATCCTCTGGTGGCACTGTTACCTTACTGGTGTATCAAACACTGGCATCCTACATGTTCATAGTATCCACCGGGGGGGGGGGGGAGTGTAAACATGGGGAAATACTCCAAGATGGGAACAATACTCCATTGGTTGCAAGGGGGAAACATTTCCATTTTGCTATATAGATCTTACAATCGCAACGTTCAAATGTTCATATGATAGCATGCCAGGTCACATAGGACAATACTTTTATTTATATCCTATAAGGCTAGCTGTCATCTTCCTCCAACAGTATTTTACAGCAGTCTCATATATTTCTGGAAAAACATGAACACGCGGGTTCTTGCACATATTAGTGTGTGGTAAAGCATATGACCATATTGTGACGCTCAGATGTAGTTCCGGGCTCAATTGTGAGCGATTAGTTCCCATATTAGAACTTGAGCAGGTTAGTATCCCAATTGTCTCCCTTATATCATACAAACTTATTACCTATAATGCATACAAGTAGGTAGGCACTTATTACGAGGGACACATCTCATAAAATGTTAGATGCATGAAAATTCACAGAAATATCGACAGAATCCTGAAGGAGAAATATCAACAACAAAGCAACAGGCATATTTGTGAACAGAATACACCTTCAATACATTATACAGATTGTACATATTGACAAAAAACATTATATATACCGGTATTTTAAGTTATCCAATTAATTGTTTAAGAAAATATCAAATAAAGACATTTATTTTACTATTCAAAGTTTATGTTAAATGTTATAGGTAGTCTTAGTTGTAAGTGAATTATCACACCTTGGAAAGGCTTATTTTGTTATCTGTATTATCAAGAGGTTTCAAGTGTGATGGAGTAGGAATAGACAGTCCAATTCAACCCAAGCCTAGTATGATAGGAGTATCTTAACTAAAGGGGTTTCTTATTGAAGGTTGGAGATTATATCAATGGGGTTTGGTATCACAGCAGGTATTTGAGTGGAGAGGGAGAGAGACAAAGTCCATTCAGAGAAAAGCATCAACATGCCAGCCACGTATATAATATCTATACTTCACGCAAGCAAGGTCGAGTATGTCTTCCATTACCATCGTAATGGGTTTCAAAATGTCCATACAAAAACAAATTGGTTTGCACATATGTATTAGATATTGTAAAATGCTATTAAAATAAATCAAAATTATAGCCAGTTCAACGTTTCGTCGGTTGAAATGTAAAGCTTTCATTTTAAACATTTCTCAAAATCACACAATATGCATGATGATCTCACAAAATTCGTCAAATGACCCACACCTTCTGTACACCGTTTAAATTCACTACCAAACAAGATTCTTAATACTAAGGTATTAGTAACTTCATCCCACATAGGCCATGTTAGTGTTAGTAATGGGAAGAAACAGAAAGGATCTTCACACTTGGTTATAAAGAAATCTTGACTGGAGGAGGAAAGACCCAACACCATTATGAGAAGAAGTTCCCGTGGTAGCCTCTGCAGTAGTAGTAGATGTTGGTGGTAGTAGTGGTGGTGGTAGCGGTGGTAGTAGAGGTAGTAGTAGTATTTGGTGTAATGCTGAGAAACACGGCACAAACTGCCCTAATATCACTCACCTCGTTCTCCATTCTGATTGGCTATTGATTGCACTTTCCTATTGCCTTCGTATCTGATGCTATGTGCGTTTTCGTTTCACTAAACGTGCGTCGGCGCTTTTTTGGCGCGCCAGCGACGTGGGACGAGGAGCAGTGCTGGTTCAGAAAAAAATAATGAAACATATAGCAAACCGCAAAACAAAAAGCCACGATAACAACACAAGCAGAACACTCAACATGCTCTCATATGCAGCCATGGGCAAGCTGTCTATTCGTCGGTGAAGCATAAGCAGTTGTATAGAACAATTATTATAATCATAATTAAGAGATAATAATATATACCAAGATAGATCAAAAGTGATTTCAAGTGTACTTAATGCCACTTTCGAAGAGAGAAATTAGTGTAATTCAGAATTTGGATAAAACAAGAAAAAAAAGCAAATATCAGATTCAAAGTCAAAAAGTCAGAGAATTTGAATTTCGTGCATATTTATATAGATAGATTGAGGATTAGAAAGAGTTTACAGAAACTAGATAGCAAAGTGATCAAACCGTGCTGGGTGCAGGTCTCTGTGAGAGCCTACGTTAAATAGGCACTGGTTTAGTTTTTTAAACATTTTGT
Source organism: Harmothoe impar (assembly GCA_947462335.1). Lineage (NCBI taxonomy): Eukaryota > Metazoa > Annelida > Polychaeta > Phyllodocida > Polynoidae > Harmothoe > Harmothoe impar. Next base: position 62,568,933 of record OX381704.1, read on the forward strand.
GCCCTTGCTGCAGAAGAGAAACCAACATGTCATTCCAGGTGGTAACATACCGACCAAAAACTCTCAAATCAATATCAAACAAGGTAGATAAATATCAAACCAGGTCTCTATACGTATGAGGCTTTATATCTTCTTGGTTTAATATCTACAGCTATTTTGTCTATAATCCATTACTATAGAACACATTCTTGATTTAATTCAAAAGGCATTCTAGGACATAATATTAGAGACAACAATTGTAAATCAATATTGATTACTGAATATGATGACAACAGATGACAGAAGGATGGAGGGTTACAATTACCTAGAAAACGGAAGTGGACACGGATACTACGTGCCTCATGGACACGACCATATTCTGAAGGCAGATAGCAACTGGACGAAAGCAATGGAGTCTATGGGTGGGGTGTGGGGAGTCCCTATGGTTACTACACATCCCTGGTTTAACGAGGTACTTCTAGAGTCATGTACACGTACGTAACACGACACTTACTACATGCCCTGAGGGTTCCCCAGGACCGCCAGTAGACATCAGTGCTGTGGGAGCATCTTATATTTAAGCTGCTTATCCCCCAACGCTAAGAACCATACATTTCTGACCCAGAAACACCGGTCTCTGTTATCACCATCATTACTGCATGAGTATCCTGGGTGAGCAAAGAAGAGAATTTGTGCTCTATAGAGTTGGTGAAAAACTGCACTCATTTGGTGTAAAAGTGAGTCGTGGGGAGTGGCCATTCGATTGTATCAAGACTTACCTTTCGGTACTTATTCCATGTCCGTCACCTCGGAGGTTATAGACGTATACTATACTATAGTGATATTGATGTTAGTTATAGTGACATTAGGTCCATACATCTTTAGATTTACCTCATCATGATATCAGAGGTAATACATTCACTAAATCTCAAGATATATCTGACTGTTTGCATTGACATCTCATGAATCTACTACATATAAATGGGGTCTCTTCTTATGTATAATGGTAAGAGGCTAATACCGAAAACGTCAATTTCAGCCTTGCAAGTCTGTCATCCTATGACGTATCCAAAACAACGTATTGTAGATTCACCCAGAGTCGACCACATACTTTGAGTCGGACACCTGTATTTGTAGAACTTCATTCATGCATAATATATAGCTAAGGCCTCTACTGGTACATTGTACATGTAGTTGTTTATTACAGTAATACTTGAAGTGTACTTTATACACAAAACGAGGGCTTAGCATGCTCGACTTGATTAAATTGAATTTAGTAAAGATGCAAAAAGTAACAATGTTACATGCCTCGCTACCTCACTAGGTGACACCTGATACGTCCAAAATGGTTTGAAACCGACTACCTTCTCAAATATTAATCAATGATCAACATCCTCTAAGTAACTCTTTTGAAACTTCCTAGCCTTTCAGAGTTCTCACTCTTCAGGCCTAGAGGTTTTCAGAGTTCAGTTCATGAATCTATGGTGATGACAGCATCACTTGTTATGACAAACAATTGCTACCTTTGAGACTGCCCTTACAAGTTTACTGCAGGAGGCGAGTATGGCAACCATTCCAGTAGATCAATGTAGTGTCAAAGGTCTGGACGGTCCCCTATAAAGTGTCCAACTCAGGGTGAATCTACCCCCTATGACTGAACTGGAAATCGAAACCTAATATGATCCTAACATTGACAAGAGATGGGTTCCGGACGAACCGCTATTCTATCTCTCATTGTTGTTCTCATATGACCCTGCATTTGTACATCGCACATAACCCCCGCTATTCCTGCTCTATATATCGGATATATATGACACAAATCTCTTCTCATAACATTCACCTTCCTTTGGTGAATATTTACTGATAGGGTTTTCTCTTGGGATAACAAGCAAAGAATAGGGCCTATGGTGAGCAGTACCCAGGACCCATGAGACTTAGAGACCATTTACGAGCAGCTCCTGTATAAACAGGGCTCCTACCCCGAGCACCTCCCCTACCACTTACCCAAGTCGTAGCCCCTCTGTGTACGATTTGCCTGGATTAGCCCATCCCGGATAGGCATGAGAGATTAGGACACAGATTAATTTGACTGGTGCGCCTTGCACACTTTCCTTTATCTGATTATCTCACACAGACTGTCAGGAAATCCCCCTCTTGTGTCCCTACCCTTGCTGGGGGTATGGTTGGACACCGGTTGCTGCAGTTATTGCATCTAACTATTTGAGGGCCGCATAGTGCTTTAATCTGCTGTGTCCTTTGGTATCGTGATGCATTCATGCAGCACTGGCGAGTCTACTCGCCAAGGCTGCATGAATGCTTACCCTTTCTTTGGGAGTGAATCAATCCCATATGGTGGGCATGGATGCAGAACTGGCCAATTACTCATCTAGGCTGCATCCATGCATTGTGACGATGAAGGGCATTATGTATTACAGCATTATGCCGCCATTCAAGGGCTAAGCGGGCTGAGACTGGCAAATGACAGGTCCTATCACGGAGCCTGTCCACTAACAGGCCGCTGTCCGAGCTGGTGGTGGAGGCAGCAGTCTTCAGGCAGTTACCCGCGAGCTGCTCCGAGCTGCTCCATTCAGCTCTTCCACAACCAATCCAAGGTCAGGGCACTCTAACCCAATCCTCTTATACGTATCTGTATTGATATTGTGATGTGCCCTGACTGCAATGCATACTAGCAAACGCAGCAGAAGATTGCAATCCTACTGTACCTCTTACTTCCCGACCAACTGACTACGTTTGGCTTAATTGTAGACACGAGACCCATCTACAACACAGTACACTGTACATGTGAATTACAATATGCATTCGTCATCATGTGGTTTCAAGTATATAGCTTTTGCTGACATAACAGGTCCACTTGAATTTTCCCATGTCTCCATACTGTAATCGTTACATGCAATAGATTTGGGAACAGGGATGAAAGTGGCCAGTCCAAAAATATCTTGAAATGCTCAGGTGAGAGATCGTGGTTACCATTATACCCGAAATCAAGCGAAGGACATGGGGTCGTATCAGTGGTGGTCCAGGACTTGAGGTGGCGGTGGTAATCGTACGGATAAGTCGATGGCACGCCACACACGCCGGTTGGAAGCACAGAATTATCTTCCGATGGGTGTAAACACAATGATTTATTTGGCCGAGTATGTGCCGGCCGGCTAGCCCTCAGCCTCTTTCCCTGCCCCCATTCTTCACCAACCAACCACACAGAGCAGTTCACAGAGTACAGGGTTGCCACCGATAAGGCAGTTCTAGATTCCCTGACGTTTCCCTGGCATTTCCCTGACTTAATATCAAATTTCCCTGATATTGCGATATAAACCCAATGTTTTAGAATGCCCCCAACTATGAATATGCAGTCTTTTTAAAGATATCTTCTACTTGTACATGTAGTAACTTAGTGAGTGGTCATTATTTAACAACAGGGGTTTTGTATTTTCTCGCGTGCTCGCAAAAAAAAATACCCCATCCCATTGAGGATTTAGATATTTTCTGCTCTCTTAAAATCGTAGTAAAACACAGGCTTTATCAAATCTGTCAAATAATCTGAAATTCCTTGACATTTTACTGACGTGGAATGAAAAGAAATTCCCCTGACACTTTCCCCTACGGTGGCAACTCTAGAGTATCTGACTAAAGGTCCCCTCCCTCATCGAGCAGCTCACCTGGTACACAACTGCAGAGCAGCTCACCCGGTATCCACCTGCAGAGCGGTTCACTCGGTAGCCAAGTGCAGAGCAGCTCACACAGTACGCAAGTGCAGAGCAGCTCACCCGGTACCCAACTGCAGAGCAACTCACCCGTTACCCAACTGCAGAGCAGCTCATCCAGTACCCACCCACAAAGCTGCTCAGACAGTACATACCCACAGTGCAGCACACCCGGTAGTACCCAACCACAGAGCAGCTCAACGTTCAGCAGAGCTTGCCAACTAGCCCTATTCCTAGCCGCTCACCATCCAGCAAACTGTAGAGTGGCTCACCACGGTAACATGCAGCTGTCACACACTCTGGTGAGGGCGAGTGGCACTATTACATACTACTATGAGCGGAGGTGCCTGCAGACCAGAGCTCACCTCAGCTCACACGGGATCATCGATCATACCCTGCCTGCTCCCCCCCCCCCGCTCCCGCCCACCCCTCCTGGCCCCTGGCACGTCGTTCTCACTGACCCGGCACGTACCCTATACCCCCGTCTTGCTGCCCGCCCGACCGCTTATCATTACACACATTGGCGCACCAATTAGCTGCGGCGGCGAGCAGCTCACCAGCGGCCGGGAGCTGCTCACCTAACTGAGCACCTCATCCAAGTCGGAGCCAGAGGCACCCCAGCCCAGCTAACGGACAAAAGATGCCACATAAAGGTGCAACTTATAGTGTTAATGGGTCTTATTTAATTATGCCCCCCCCCTCGACAACCTCCTCCCCTCTGAATCACTCACGATCGGCAGATACATCCTATTTTCCAATCAGCGTGGCAGCAATTTATCGAAGTATTAGTGAACACCTCAGTTCTGTTTACAACTGATTTAACGTGTCTAGTCCAAAATATTCCAGGAGAGAGACTATGAAAGGAGTTGGCTGTAGGCAAGAAGAGCATTCCTCTAGGCCACAGAACATACCCCAAGTTCGGGACCACTACGCTAGATGGCAGCACGGGTACTTGTGGTTCTGTGTCTCTTCTATCTGTTTCAGAGATGCCACTCCCTGTTTTTACAGAAAGCTGGAAAACTTATACATTTGGTATCTTTTTGCGGGAATTACCATGGTTCTTAAAAAGTAATTTCAGCAAACAAGCAGGAATTCCCGGTAATTCCTCCTGCGATAGCAGGATAAGTGCCATATCTGCTGTATTAATCTCCAGAACATCCGGACACTTTCCTATGGGAGATTCATTGTGTAATTCTGAGAAATCTAAACATGTTTGCCTACTCCCCTAACATTACTTCTCATAAATATTGATGACATATCAAGATGTGTGTTATGGTGGACCATGGCGGCATTGTTTTCTTAAACACTGTGTTGTATGTGACACTAACATATATGGTTCAGTCTCACGACTTTGTAACAATTGGATCGTCTTTGACCGGGTGACGTCTTTGACCGGGTGACATCTTTGACTGGGTGACGTTTTTGACCGAGAGGCCAGAAAAGGTCTTTTTATTTTTTTCCCCATATCTCTACTATTTGTAAAAATATGTGGATGGTTATTGCATAACACTTTGGACAGTGTAGCTCTTCAAATTCCACAGTGAAGTCTTTGACCGGGCAGAGGAAAAATCTAACATTATGATATAATGCATGTAAAAGGGGCTACCGGGTACATATAAATATAAAAAACTTTAAATCAATTTAATTTCATATTGTGTGAAAATATCATTTGACTTTTTCCACCCATTTCTTATCATATAGGTCTCATTTATGCTATAATAACGTTCCCCGGCCAAAGACGTCACCCGGTCAAAGACGTCACCTGGTCAAAGACGATCCAATTGTTATAAAGTCGTGAGACTGAGCCATATATGGTCTGCTGGTCCCGCATAGGATTGACATATCGCATACATGTGTTCGTTTCATACAGTAATCATGATATGTTAGCACATGGACCATGGATTTTTATTATTCTTGATTCTGATCCCATTCCATTGTTCCATCGTTACCCTACTCTTCAAAATACACGTGTAATGGCCAGTGCCAATGTGTACTTTTAGTGTACTACTTATACAGGCGTCCAGAGCGTTCACCAACGTGAAGTGAGTCGTGTATGGAAACAGTTGCCACCATGGCTCAATGTGTAATTATCCTCTCCAACCCCCTATAATACGGCCGTCCCTTCAACTCACCCATACACGAATGTAACAACATTACATAGCTCCCTACATCACAGTACCCTCTACCACATAAGGTCCTTCATATTATGTCCCTTTCCGGGTCCTTGTTATATATCGACAACACAATGCGCGCTACCCCATATAGCACCTTTACATTGCTCACCGACCCCATCCGCACCACACCTACCCCACATATTGTATGGGCCTTGCCAGCTTTCACAATGATATCAATAGAAGCTGTCCTTGTAGCACCTGCGCCTGTGGTCTCTGTGTACTGACCACTCGGACCAGCCAATCCTCCCGCCGGCCATCCACTCGGGGTGGTGAGCTGCTCCCCTCCGACTGTCCCACGTCAAGTGCCTGACAAACATGCTCGCTATATGCTCATCCCCGCCCCACAAGACCGGGCCTGGCAGTGGGAGCGACTCCTATCGATTCAACGTCACTCCCATTTAAAGACCCCCCCCCCTTTTTTTTTTTGGACAGTCCTAGATGGGGCCGCACCCGGTTTGTAATTAATGCTAGCTTTAATGTGTATCAGATGAACTGTGTCAACTGCTTTACTGCGGATGAATAATAACTATATATGTATGCGGGGTGTATATGACGTGGGGCATGGGGGTATGCGGGTATGCTGTTCTCCCATAACGTTTATGAACCCTATAACATTCCTAACTTGGCTCAAATGCATGCATCTCGGAGATTTTTGGCTTGTCCTTGATGAATTGTCTCTGAATGAATGACTCAACAATCCCATATCTCCGGACTGTCTACCAATGTGTGGTTGACTGCCAAAGTGTGTATTCAGCTGTCTTGACGTTGGTAGCTGCCATATTTGTCTCTGTGTAACACTTATCTGCATTCATATTTGCTTTCTTATCTAGCAATCTCTCTGTATGGCCAGGATGCCAAGAAGGCTGCCTGTGTGCATCCATGAGTTCCCTTTATTTTATGATTTATCTGCATATCAGTAAGATGTGTCTACCCATGTATAGCTAATTAGCCACCCCTCTACAAGTCCTGCCTGTCTGCATACTACCAGTTGGTGTGCTTATCTCTGGGCCTCCTCTCAGTAGCCGTAGTGTGCCTGCATCCTACTCGTTAGCTTATCTCTCTGCCTCTCTACTACAAGGTCTGCCTGTCTGCAGCCCTGCATGTGCTGGCAGTCCATGCCGGCTGGCTTACAATAAAGGACAGGCATTAGCAGCAGATTCAAGCACAGCCACACTTTCTATGATGGCATCCCCGAGGAGCAGCTCTATCCATCAGCTCACCTCGTTACGGCCCTGTGTAGCCTACTACGGCCGCTGCCAAACGCATTTTGTCTGCATTTCCCCAACTGATTGATCTAAAAATAGTAATCCGAGAGAGCGGGTGGGTATGCATGCCTGCGGCAGCGGGCCGTGAGAACGCCATTGAATAATACAATACATTGACATTAGAGGCTGACCGGGGCGGGCGCCAGGTGCCGACGCCGGCTAAAAATAGCCACAGCGAGCAGCTCAGCACACGGGAGTTGATCACCAGCGCCTACCCTCCTCCATGCACACACTCCCTCTGCCCACCTCTCTTCACACACTACCTCTGTCAACCTCTCTCCACACACTCCCTCTGCCCACCCCTCTTCACAAATGCTCCCTCTGCCCGCCTCTCTCCACATACTCCCTCTGCCCACCTCTCTTCACACACTACCTCTGCCCACGTCTCTTCACACACTACCTCTGTCAACCTCTCTCCACACACTCCCTCTGCCCACCTCTCTTCACAAATGCTCCCTCTGCCCACCTCTCTCCACACACTCCCTCTGCCCACATCTCTTCACACACTACCTCTGCCCACCTCTCTTCACACACTCCCTCTGCCCACCTCTCTTCACACACTACCTCTGCCCACATCTCTTCACACACTCCCTCTGCCCACCTCTGTTAACACACTCCCTCTGCCCACCTCTCTTCACACACTACCTCTATGCACCTCTCTCCACACACTCCCTCTGCCCACCTCTCTTCACACACTCCCTCTGCCCACCTCTCTCCACACACTCCCTCTGCCCACCTCTCTTCACACACTACCTCTGCCCACCTCTCTCCACACACTCCCTCTGCCCACCTCTCTTCACACACTCCCTCTGCCCACCTCTCTCCACACACTCCCTCTGCCCACCTCTCTTCACACACTACCTCTGCCCACCTCTCTTCACACACTACCTCTGCCAACCTCTGTTAACACACTCCCTCTGCCCACCTTTCTTCACACACTACCTCTACGCACCTCTCTCCACACACTCCCTCTGCCCACCTCTCTTCACACACTACCTCTGCCAACCTCTGTTAACAAACTCCCTCTGCCCACCTCTCTTCACACACTACCTCTACGCACCTCTCTCCACACACTCCCTCTGCCCACCTCTCTTCACACACTCCCTCTGCCCACCTCTCTCCACACACTCCCTCTGCCCACCTCTCTTCACAAACGCTCCCTCTGCCCACCTCTGTTAACACACTCCCTATGCCCACCTCTCTTCACAAATACTCCCTCTGCCCACGTCTCTTCACACACTACCTCTGCCAACCTCTGTTAACAGACTCCCTCTGCCCACGTCGCTTCACACACGCTCCCTCTGCTTCTCTTCACAAATACTCCCTCTACCCACCTCTCTTCACACTCCCTCTACCCACCTTTTCTCACACGCTCTGCCAGCTTCACTCTCTCTGCCAACCTGTCTTCAAGTTCACTCTGACACATACTCTGCCCACCTCTCTTCACCCCCCGCTCACCACACAGTCTAGATACTCTGTCAACGAGTTGAACTCCTCGGTGAGCTACACAGGGTCCACATACATATACGGTAGTGATCCCTCCAGTAGGGCAGCTGGAGGCAGCTCTAGCAGTCCTGCTGGTGGTCAGCCTAGTAGCGGGGTTGGTTGCGTAGCATGGATAACATAGCTCGTGGGGATAGATTAGCCCCCCGAAGTGTACCCAATCCCACCACAGTCCACGAGAGGTGGGTGGGTGGATGGGGGCGTACAGGCGCCGGTAGCAGTAGGCCTTCTCACGGCCGTGTCGTCACTAGTAGCTTTAATACTGGTCGGGAGGACCTGTGCTGGCGCTGCTGCCCGTCCCTACTGTCGCCTGGGACACGTCGCTGGCAGTGGCGGCCGTTTTCCCATGGGGGGGGGGGGGGGGGGGTGAGGACGAGCCGCCGCCACGCTACTCGGATGGCGCCGGAGGAGGAGACGGCTCCGTCCTTATATGGAATAGCACGGGCCGGGACGATATACCGTGCCTCAGCGACCACGTCCCACATCAGACTCGTCCACTTGGCAACTCTGGGTTTGACCCGAGGACGCCTAACCACCTGTGTGAGACGCAACTAAACGCGTGTATCACAAGGAGACTATAATCTGAAAATCCCAACCAACCTCTCCTTGTTTTGACGCAGTATGGCAGTTCATTAATGAAACACATTATATGCAAGAGGGTCCATACTTGCATGCAGCTACAGGTACTCACCCTAATGAGTAATTAGAGAATGTCAACTGGGTTCCCCCCAATGAGTATCCGTACCCTCCATAAGGTCTCCATTTCCTATACTACTTATTCGGGCACTATAAAGCAGTACGGGCAGCTGCATGGTGCACCCACGGCTGGGCTGCAAGGGGTGTCAGATGTGAGTAGGGGCAGGGAGTGCCTTGTCATATAGACATGTGGGAGTGATGTACGACTGCTGCGGCCCAGCATACTCAAGACACAAGACACTATATCATCATTACCAGGGTCGATTGGTGCTGATACATGGAGCAGCTCCCGCTGAGCAGCTCAGCAAAACTTAGTTGTGTGCTATATTTCCTGCCGACACCATACCCGTCATTAAAAAAGTTTCTTTCTAGTACATTGCATATACCCATGTAAGGGGTCGCCCTGCCCGGGCCGCCATTTTGAAATGACGCCTCTCCCCCGCTCCCTGGACACTTGCACCTCATTTACGCGAGTTCCCAAACTCCAAATACATGCTCAATAAAATCTCTTTGCTTTAGCATCAGCTAGTATTACAAAAAACGGAATTGTGTTCTCTGCTATGAGTGCTGCAACTGTGTGTTACATTCCTATAGTAGCCGCACCTAAGGCAGCTGACTTATATTTTTCATTTCTATCCATCATATTTGTCAGATCTATCTTTGCTGTACAACAGTAGTGATATAAGGCAAATACTTACTATGCCTCCTGCTACTACCCATATGATTAGGTGAGACTGTGACTCAGGTGGAGGTAAACAAGGGTGGTAATGTAATCAATGCTTGGTGGGGGAAAGGGTTTAAAAAAATATAATTCAGTTGACGGTGCTGCTAGGAAAGTGGACGCTGGATCTATACAAGGTCAGCACATCCCCACCATAAAACTAATCCAGTCCAATGATTGATGAGGGCGGTGCACCAGGGCCTCTCCCGATCAAAAGCAATGAGAACTTTGGGTGGAGGCATCAATATCCCTGACAGGGGGCCAGGCTGCTCCTCAGCTCTCCCATCGGCCATTTATCTATGGTCATTGGTCAGTCCTAGGCATTGATTTGGAATGAGCACAGTGGTAGTCTTCTCTTGTCAATGTTCGGGGTTAGAGGGGATTCACCACAAGAAGTGCACAGATTCACAGCAGTGCGATGTTTGCTATGACGTAGTCGAAGCTAACGACACATGAGGTAAAGTGTTACCTGTTTACACCACCTGTTAATCGTTTAAGGACAGCATAGTTAATAAACCCAAGTGGTGGGGGGGGGGGGGGGTGCATCCTGCCGACAAATGGGTATGACAGGTATCGTGCCGTCCTGATAACATTAAACTCAGCATAATGCCTTTGGGCAACATTTTCAATCATTATGCACTGCCGGCGAGTAACTCTCTGGCAATGCATTATTGTTGCATTATGCCGAACTTTCTTTAAAGTAAAGCCCAATGCTGTCCCTAGATGGTTAATGAAGCTGTACCTCGGCCTACACAGAATTAAAGCCCAATGCTGTCCCTAGATGTTTACTGAAACTGTAGCATGTTATGGCCATGCTTTAACCAGGCCACCACCCGCCGGCTATGTCTCCAATATCAGCTCAGCTTTAGAGGTCACCCTGCTCACCTTGTCCCACATAGCTAACCACTAGGACGCATGGATCAACGACCTTGAGCTACTCACAGTACCTCACCCCCCCCCCCCCATCCACCTGTCTAGTCGCCCCCACACCTGCCATTGGCAGTACCTTCAGCACATATCTCAACATCGGTTCTATAGTCTCTCAATGCCCATGATGTGCCTACTGCCCTGAATATCTACTACAGTCCAGCTCGGTGGTTGTAACTCAGGCCCCCTCCTCCCAAACTACCAAAGAGCTACACCTTATCCCCCCCCCCCCCCCCACTACTGACGGTGGTGGGCGCCCCCTCCCACAACACCCTCACTAGCCAATCGATATACTCGACACATCTGTCCTCGGTCAGCGCCTAGTCGACCAATGAGATCAATCGGTTCTCTGTCACGGTGTGTGAGAGAGGTGGAGGGGGGGGGGGGGGGATTACCATCCAGAAGCCAGCACCAGGTCCTTTGTATGCTGATCTATTCCACACGCTATGCCCACAGGCCTGCAGTATGGGGGTGCTCCATTGATTGACAGATGAAACCCGTTGTGAAGCCAACTATCGGGTTATTATTGGGGCAATGTGTGGTCTATTTCCAAAGGTCATGACTTGCAACGATGGCGATAGTCAATGCCATGGGTTGGAGAGAGAGAAAGAGAGAGTGAGTGAATGAGTGAGTGAGTGAGTGAGTGAGTGAGGGGGAATTGGTTAAAGACTCTTACAATAGGGTCAATCAGCTATGACGACGTAAGGACTGTGGTGCAATACGAGGCACCCCAGTCCCCTCCACTAGATGTCAATGTATACGAGAGCGCGCCGAGCAGCTCAGACAGTGAGAAACCACTGAGCAGCTCGACTTGCCGAGTTCTATACATACGTATATAGTTTAAACACTGGACAACACTGTTACCCCCATGTAGCATAATTACCAAAGTGAAAATGTTCCACACGTCTTTCATTCATTGGAGATGCATGCACGAAATGACTACACACATTGAAACCTGCCACTTTCAATGAAAGACCCTTGGTACCTACCCCTCATATCCCGGGTCTCATCCCCTCTTGCTTTACCTCAATGCTCCTCTCGTGTACTTTCTGTATGTATCAGAGTGTTCGTGTCCCCAACCCGACATGGTGGCCTACCATGGCTATCTGTCACCGCTCTGGTTTGGCCGCCCTGCCTGGGCTGGGATCATGTTGTGCAAGGGAGAGGGGGGGGGGGGGGGGGGGGGACAAACACCAGGATAGACCTCTACCTGTAGACCTACATGTCATTAACGGCGCTATGAGTGTGACGCGCCTCCATCCCCTGCGCCCCCCAACCCTCTACTACCCCCCTGTGTGACATAGTATACTGTAGGCTGGGGGCGGGGGCGTCACATGACGTGCTTGGCCGTGTGTGTGCAGGCTGATTGGGTTTGGCCAGGTTTACCAGTCTGCTGCAGCCGGCCCCCAAGGCCTGGACACATATTTACCCAATTGATGCCCGCCCGGCAGGGTCGTTAATAAGTACGGCTGCAGGATATTGGGGCACTGACCACGCCTATACCTGGGCGCGCCTGCAGCCTGCAGGCAGGGGCGCTGCCGTGTGTAGGGGGAGCAGGAGGGCGCCGGTCACTCAAAGAAGCTAGTTTACAATATACAAAATACAATTATGTTAGTCAAACACACGCTGCTTACCTGACTCTTGGGGCAAAGCTATTCACATACATCTGGGCGTCAGACCGATATAGGGGACACAGGGCAGAGCCAACCAGACCCCCCCCCCCCCCCCCCCACACCTAGGATGGACACACAGGAGGGAGCAGGGTAGGATACAGACAGATCTACCTCTACATACTGATACATGCTGATACGGCGTTATAACCTGCCCCCCCCCCCCCGCCCTGGCTACTGCATGTTCACTGTCACATCCCTCAGATATGTTGACTCTGACCCGATGTATAACCACGGCGCATAACGGATGTATAACTCATGGGGGCTTGCCAATTGGTTTTGAATGACTGAAAACTGTCCCTAAGTCAGGACACGATATCATGTCCAACAGATGCATTCCTCATATTTTAAAATAGATGTAACTATCTGGTATGTATACTGTGTACTAGATATTACTACCAGAAAGGGTCTTTTGGTGACATCTGAAATGTAATGATTGACAGTGCATGCTATGATATAACTGTAGCACCCAATTCAGTTATTTATAATCTAGATGTATCATATTATTTCCCTAGCTGACATCCTTGAATGTCGTACAGCGCAATTAAGAGACAATGCATGTTGGTGTGGGTGGGCGGTCCATGCTAAAGTATACATACATTCTTCTTGCAGTACGCGAACACTAAACACGAGTAGAATATACCTGTATATGGCCTAGCTTGGCACCAGCAGGTCTATGAGCTGTATAACCCGCCGTGTTTCTGCGGAGTTAGCAAGTTCAATTCACAAGAATTGTCGTTAACACTCATTATCACATCTTAACTTTGATAGAAATGTCGCTAATTTCTTGAAACGGGACCATTATCACCAAATACCCAGCATATTCTTCACAGGTAGCTAGCACTGGTCATCAATGTGGTAATGATTTATTTTAAATAAAGTGGCACTAGATTGACCCTTTATCTGCCATGCACCTGACTGTGTCTGTTTATCACCATGGCGGCCTCGAGTCGCCGACGGCTCACACATGTACTATAGCTCAGTGGTGCTCACGCCAGCATACCTAGAGGTGGTGGAGGAGCAGCTTGCTCTCCCGGTCTCCCTCAGTGAGCAGCTCAGGTCGACATCACCAGGTACTGTGAGCTGCTCACCACCAGACAAGACGACGTACTGCTACCCGCTCCGCACATACTCAGGACATCCCAGTCCCACTGGGCCTGTTCGGAAACAATATCCACTCCATAGGATCTCTACATAATTATTCTCTATATTAAGCTACGGCTTAACCACAGCAGGATCCTGTATGAACCAGTGTGGCCTATTGTAGGTGTCACCGAGATGACCTGTCCTAAATGTAAAGGGGGTCCATCATGACAGGGTGATTATCAAATGGGAGTGATTCTGTAGGTGTACTGAATGATGACGTTAAAGTTACCTACTGGAGGAGAGAGAGTGTGTGTGAGTTGGGGGGGGGGGTACACACAGTGCTGCTGATGACAGGTATGTCCGACAGGTAGACAACCCCCCTCATACAGCCTGGCATGCGGCTACACGTCCCCACACCACACCACCTGCCACACACATAGCATACCCGCCTATTTCTAGGCAACCCTTCCTGGGGAACTCCTCTTTTGTGCCCCCCTCCCCCTTTTTTTCTAAATTAATAAAGGAAGCCGTATGTAAGTTGATCCTGGAATGTTAAGGGACAATCAATATCCATTGGGTCGTATTTACCGAGTTTTCTTTGTTTCTCATTATTGAATGCCTGTACAATACGACTGGGTAAGCTCTAGTAATCGGTCAGTTGGGCTGGTGTTTGCAAGAGCATCCCAAACATATATAGGCTAGTATTTCTTTTTGATAGTCTGGCATATGTCACTAGGGGTCGAGGTGCAGTGCAGAAATGGGTGGACTTGTGTAGGTTGCAGGAGTTGTGTAAGTGTGCATGTGTAACTCGGAGTCGGAGGGGGACCGCTACGGGGCTTCAGGGTCTGCGTCAAGCCATGTGTACATAGGCCTGTCAACACATACACCTTTGATGAATATTGACGAGTAGCCGTCCACATGGGGTCCCTTTCAACCCCTCCACCACACTGCCAAAGTCACCAGCCCTCTAGTTCAAAACCCTCCCTTCCAGCAACCAATGCCTCCAGTAATGAAAGGGGTCGGGGGGAGTATCGCCAAGCCCCCCTCTCACTCAGAACCCTATACCCATTTCATAATACTGAATACAGTAAAATCTCGTTATAAGGAGCACCTTTTGGCAGAGCATATTTGCTCGTTGTAACCAACCTTCCTTGTAACCGTTTTTGGTTACAACAAACAGATTATCTATCATTTGAATCAACATATTCTGAAGGGGATTTAATGTGATTTACTCTATACAAATAGAGAGACTGTAGGAGGTGTAGGGCTTCTATACCCAGCCTCCCTTACCCCCGGGTAACTGTGGGAGGTGGTGAGCGACTGTGGGAGGTGTAGGACTTCTATACCCGGCCTCCCCCGCCCTTTGAGCGACTGTGGGAGGTGTAGGACTTCTATACCCGGCCTCCCCCGCCCTTTGTGCGGCTGTGGGAGGTGTAGGACTTCTATACCCGGCCTCCCCCGCCCTTTGTGCGGCTGTGGGAGGTGTAGGACTTCTATACCCGGCCTCCCCCGCCCTTTGTGCGCCTGTGGGAGGTGTAGGACTTCTATACCCGGCCTCTCCCACCCTTTGTGTGGTTGTAAGAGGTGTAGGACTTCTATACCCGTCCTCCCCCACCCTTTGTGAGGCTGGGCTTATCCACAAGGGGATGTAGGATATGTGAGATTTTACTTTAATCTAATAGAAAATAACTTATCATCTTGAAAATCTCCTCCTTATAACCGATTTTTGGCTAGAAATGCTCGTTCTAATGGGGTTTTTATACTATAGAAATGTATAGAAAAAATTGTGGCAAAGCAAATATGCTCCTTATAACCGTCTGCTCCTTATAACCGTCCTCCTTATAACGAGATTTTACTGTATTACCTTCCTGGATCTACTATTGTAGACGAGGCAAGCGTTGGTGGTATAATAAATCTGTCTCTGATGGACACCACCGGCCATGTACACACCTGGCTGGTGCAAGTGGAGAGGGGTGTATAGGGGAAGAGGCCAAGCGCACAGAACACCGCGCCCCTCACGCTAAGCCTGCAGCAGATAACGGCCGTATTCACACACCTCCTCTTTCATGTTCTAAATCCCCGTTTGAGGGCGTCATCCTTTTGTCTCCTCCCACCCTACCCAAAGACCCCCCCCCCTCCCTCCACCCAACCACCACCACCTCCCACATCCTAATACTACCAACGTTTACAACAGACGCCAGTCGCCCATGGGGTGTTAATAATCCCTACACCTTTCCCACTCCCCTGGCTAATCGAATAATGCCCCCAGTGTTGGGTTGCTAGCCTCAACTACCGCCCATCGATTGTCAGCGCCTCATTAGCCTACCAGCAGCCAAATCCCAAAACTAATCTCATTATGATTTGCTATCTCGATTTCGCTGATTTTTGCATCTGGCTCGCACCAGTAAAAACGCGTCTTGTGGCTTTAAAAGACACGAGAGTAAACACGCTGGGAAACTCCAAAAGCCAGCTCCCCCTGGCTCCCATTGTTGGCAGCTTCGTTATCTCTGGCTTCGGGAGCAGATCGTGTGAGCTGCTCGCAGCATAGTTGCCATTATTTATACCAGCGGACTAGAGCTTAATGCCATGGCATACCTCCCCACTTGCCCAAGGACAGGCACCGCATTAATTGTTCCATTTATACACCAAGAGTGTTCAATGTATGTTGTATATATTGTGTTTTATGAGTACTCTCTTTTGCCTTGATCTTATCTATGCTCCCCATTCTTTGAAGTGACTAGATCTCGTATACTGACTAAAACAGTCATACTACGTTCTTGACTATATGTAATGTTCACTAGAAATGAAGCTTAAAAGTGTTACAAATTATCTCGATTTTGAGAATTCTGCGTGGGGTGCAAAATCAAATCATACACATTCACATGAATCTACTCTTTCATTGCAAATCAGCACATTCATTTTGATTTGTGTTTAATCACAAAGTTGCTATTAGGATAACTAGGTACTGAACTATGGTTAACATACTCCTGTTATAGGGGTATATAAGCAGCCTTTATTAGTGGTGAATAGGAATGCGGGGGGGGGGGGGGGGGTACACTCAAGGTTACGTCGAGGACACTGTCTGATGAACCATATGCAATCATACATTGATCCAGCGCCACAAGGACCCTCCTAACACCGGTATTGAGCCGGGAACCGGTCACTGAATTGTCATCGAATTTTATCCTGGTCATTCCCAGAACCATGCCCCATTGTCAACTTCATGCTGTTTCTGGCTGGTCCTCAAACAGGTAGTCAAGTCAATGGAAGCGGATCATGCTGGTTAAGATATTCAGCCCAAGAGAGATTTGTTGTGCATACCTAGCTTTAATTCCGGTCATAACCTAGACATGGAAATATTCACGGGGACATGGCATTTTTCAACGTAAACCTTGTAAAAAGAACTTCAAATGAACAGACCTACCCCAAGAAGGCATACACAATATGTTTGTATCCATATTCAAACAGTGTCGCGTCAACATGATGGCCTTCCGAGATAATAGGCAGGGTGGAGTGATAGCTGGCAGGGAATGGGGATAGCGTAGGGGGCACTAGTCCCTTGTACACACCAACACGTCACCACAACCTACACACACTTGGTAAATATATGCTGACGTCCACTAGCTGCCCCTAGTGCCCCAGCATATCCCATGCTGAATATCCACAGTGCTGAACCCAATCCAGCTAACTGAGGTACCAACTCAAGTAATCAATGCAGGCAGGGATAAAAGCAGCAGAAACAAATGAAGCATGCTATCTTAGCCACATGTAGCAGAGGGGGGGGGGGGGGGGGCTGAATATGTTTGGGCCCCCTAAAAAAATTGTCAAGACCCATTATATAATACACACAATTTCCTATCCTTACTGCTCCCACACAGGGAAAAGTGAGTGTCAGAAGTAAAGTGGGCTCAAATACTACTTTCCTATACAATTCCAATATAATCATGTATATGATACATGGCGCAGAAAAGCCGATGCCTAAGGCTGGTTGGAGTGGGCCCCCCTGAGCCCCCCCCCCCCCCCCCCCAATGAAGATTTGCTTCCTACGCCTCTGTGTAGCCGCCAGTGGGGTTTAATGTCCAAGGCAGCAATCCATGTTATCTGGGTCTTTTGCTTACCAACCACGGTGGATTTATGGCTCTATTGATTACACCAGCAGCCAATGGACAGTTTGGCCCTTACCCATGAAGGGTAATATTTTCTGTTCTCTTTCTTGCTTTGTAAACCTCCTGGGGAGGGGGGGTGAGAAGGAGAGTATAGTTAGGAGCCACGGGATGGTCACATATTGACCGAACGCCCATGCAGGGTAACAATAACTCCCCCCAACAATAAAAACCTCTCCTACTCAATATTATTACAGACAACATATTAGAACATATTAATTAGCGACACAGGAGGCACAGTATCCTTACACAGGTATATATAATATGTAGAGTGACGGTTGAGATTCGTAGCTGCGTGATCAGAATACCAATGTAATTAGAGCTATACTCAAAATGCAGCACCCATGGCTGTTCCACAGATTTCCCTGACATAAGAGTGGAAGGTACTGCCATATGGCGTAGTGTTAGCATGTCAGCCGGTCCCTGGAGCAGGAGACTGGACGCGGCCTGAACCAGTCTCCCAGGGCTGCCCTGCTGTGTGGAGGGCCTATGTGTATCAGGGAGACATCGTCACCGCCAGTATTGTAGGGATCAATACTATAGCAGCTGTCCTACCAGACCACCCCATCTACAACCCCCCCCCCCCCATCCCTCCATCCATCCATCCACTGCTCGGTACCTGGATGGGTTACCTACCCTCAGCTTGGTCTACTCAGTAGAAGAGATCAAACTACCCAGTTTATATAGAGGCCAACATGCAGATATGTTACCTCCCTTAAACCTATTTCCGTGGATTAATTGGTGAACATTCCTGACCAACCCTTCATTAATATTACCTAAGAATCGAGTTGATCTCCACATTACATATCATACCGTTTAATGTATAATTGTGAAATTAAACAGGGTAAACTAGTGGTGTGGAGTATCTGTTAACCACATACTGCAAAACATGCACTATTTTTGGTTAGGCCCTAACCAGTAGCATATAATCCCTATAATTGGACATTTTGTTTTATCATAAAGCTGTTTCAATGAGTCGATCCCATAAATAGAATTCCATCAGTAAAGCTAGACGTCACCATGGGGCACAATTACATACAGTTCCACATCTGTTTCATAATACACGGGTGTATTGTGCAAGCTTCGAATACTATCAATGCCATTTCAAATACAAGTAGATTTGACAGTAAGTTTGCAAAATACTGACAATGCAGCTTGTAAAATCAAATACTGATTCTTCCTCTATAAGAGCAAAACATTATTTACCAGCCCATATCATATTTGAAGAACTACTTTTAGTAGCATATAAGCATTATGTTGCATTTGCACAGCACACATGTGCAAAATGGCACTTTGTAGGGTATCTCTACCTGCCATTCCAAATGTGGGTGACATACAAGGCCTAGCCATGACACAGTGTAGTCATAACTAGTGTTCTCCTTTTGACTTTCCTTCTGCAATATTAGGAAACAAAAGAACTTCTTGGGGACTTTCACTGTCTCCCCACACACATCATATGGGCAGTAGGTGACATATGTAAAGTAGTGACATATAACACAACATACTCCTGCCTCTACAGCTCCTTAGTAAGAAGCACACTTCAGGTACACATACATGCTTTAATGCTGATACTTTGGAATATCACCCTGTCTGATTAACCGTAAAGACACGTGATGAGATCCTTAGAGCACCCTGCCCTACTATCCCTTTTCGCAGATCCCGACTTAAACATTCTAAACAATTTCTGGAAAAATACAAGATTGCAAATTGATTTCAGTTCTGAGGCTCACCAGTGCTAAAATATGGAAACAACATAAGGCATAGACTACACTAGATGTCACTGTGAAGCCCTGCATTGTGGATTGTTACTCCAGGGTGGTAACTTTTTGCTAGGGTCCAGAAGTGTGAGCCCGGAGTGTGAGTCTGGCTGATAGGGGGACAGGAGGGGCATGGAAATTGAGGCTCAGTGGATAAAGGGGTAGAGTGGGTTGGTGTCACTCCATTTAGACATTGTCTACCAGCACCAGCCGCGCCGAGATGCTAACAGGACATGAGGAGAGCTTAAGTCATCAATCTGGATCTACAACTAATCGATTAAAGCCCCACCCACCCTATATATATATAGGGTTGGCTACCTATCCTGGCTCCACTCCCGATTGTAATACTATAGGGGTACCAACATGTGGGCCTTTAAGCAGCTTCGTGGACACACACCTACCGATCCCCATTTCCATCCGTGCAAAGCAGCCTAACTGTCGCTTCCAATCAGACAATGCCTTACATGTGGTGGTCATCTGATGCCTTTGGACCAATCACAAACAAGGTGCTAGTCGGCTTGTCGGACAGACAATGTCAGGCGTACGACCTTCAGGCGGGACTGCCAAGGCCTCCACCCCAACCCGTCCCACCCTACACCATGGTGGTGGTCGCTGCCCCCTCAGGACAGACCTACTCACATGGAATGGTGGCAAAACGATGGTGACCAAGCCTCACCGTAACGAGTCTGTGAGGGGGGGGGGGACACGTTTGGAATGGACAGTCGTACAAATAAATCCCTATACTGCATCTAGACTCATTCCCCATTGGCGAGATGCCTTTTTATACTTATACTTCTTGTGTGGCTTCATTTTATTGGTTGTGGTAAAGTGTGTAGGGGTGGGGGAGGGGGTCATAAATGCAGTATATTACTCTAGCAGGACACACTATTACATAGATATACATCTCTCCATATACCCACATACATACAGCCAGTATATGCGCTGGGAGTGCTCTGATCATTGACCAAGCCTGCAGCTGTGCAATCCCCGGTACAGTGGTTCTGTGCCGGGGGTACTGGATTGGGGATGAAGTGGGGGCCCCCATACAGGCGGATCAAGGCTGGGTCCGTATTGACCAGGTAGGTAGGTAGGTAGGTAGGTAGACAGCCATAGGGAGACCCAGATACCAACCCATCTCCACACATCTACTGCACACAGCATACATAAAAGAGTTTTAACGATCATAATATGGGCTTTGTCTAGTCAAATCTAATGTGTTCCGGGGGCAACCACCATAACAATTGCAATGCTTAATTATATCTTACCGTGCTAGCTCGGACAGGTCATCCTATAGTTTCGTCTCTAGTTATTAACCAGTGACTATACATTTATCTTCCGTTTTCTGTCTAATAATACTGTCTACAATGGTAAAAAAAATGCAGGTCGCCGGCAGTTGATCTGTTCCATCCCTTCTGTCTCAAGCCTGAATGTATATTTATTACATGCCTGATACGGAGGCTCGTACCCCCTCCCCCATGGTATGGTGTACCATATACGCCATGGTCTCCTTTAATACTCAATGGCATGTGAAACCAAGCTAAATTTTGATTGCATCTTCATTTAGACTACAAGAGCATTTCATAAATATAAAAACCCACTTATTGACTAGAGCCTCGGGTAATACAGGACGTGATTCAGCTTGTGAAGTATACGATAGACATTTACGCCAATATTATGGACTTTTATACATATATATATTATTATATAGTAATGATCTAGCTGCGGTCATCCACATTACATTTACCATAGGCGCTGCCCACCTGTTCACTGTGCTCGTGTAAGTGTGACACATGCACACAAGCTGTGGACAGATGTGGTGTGAGTGGTCACGTCAGTTAGCACTATGAGTGGATTGTGTGTTTTCATATTACCACTAAGCCTGTGGTAGGTAATCATACACTCAGAAAGATCGATGCATTGATTGCAGCATGACTCAATGACAAGTCAGCATAATTTCAAAGCCACACTGCTGCTGGCATTGGTGGTAGCCATACCACAAGGCCATACAATATTAGCCCTTTGCGTGCCGCATAGTGCATTCATGCATCATGCCAAAGCTGCGGGAGTGAATCAGCCCTTAAATGCAGCACTCGGGAGTTAACTACTCGTCGGTGCCGCATTTATGCATCATTACCAGAAAGGGTATAGCGCATATTAAATCACTATAACCGTGGTAATATCCATCATAAAAAAAATTACAGGACATGAAAACTATTTTACAGCCACAAAGTAGCTATGTACTGCCTATGTATGATTAACAGACACACACCATATACGGCCTATGTATGTAAAACTGTTGTTAACTCAGTGTCCTCTATGCAGAACTTTTACTATTTGCCAGTCTAGGTTCCTATCCAGTGTGTGTCAACATCATGACGTCACCTCTCATGACGCATGACAAACACGTGACGTCAGACACTTACCCGACACAAATTAGCATGGTAATCGTCAAGACATGAGGTGGATTCACACAGCACGAAGGGACCTTCCGTGTATAGTTAAAGCGGTTACAGCTCTCCAGGTTGGGTTATGCCCTATCTAATATCCAAGGTCTCCTCCATGGCAATAAGGGTGATTTTACCTATGGGAAAGACTCACAATAGACAGCGCTTCAACCAATTTCATTGGTACATTTGTATTGTCTCGGACACTGGTCAACAGTAGTATTAGTTTGATGATGCAGTAAATCCTAGTTGAAACATAATGAATCTATTCAACATCTACATGAGCTTACCGGGATTACTTTTTTTTAGAATCAAAAGACTAGACCTATGTTCAACATGAGACATGTCTAACAACTGTATCAGGTTGCTTTACATCCAGTACATTTTATAGACGCCGTGCTAATCAGTGCTTTAGACTAGACTCTTGTACAATCTAAACGTCCATGTGTCTGTATTGTGGTCTTGGCGGTGTGCTAAAATGACACACAGGTAGCACGCAGACCCATTGATCGGAGACGAGGTAGGGGTAGTAGATGATACAGCCTTGTTATATTAAGCTGAGCAGCTCCCCGCCTCAACACAGCCGTCTGAGCAACTCCAGTCAACAGCCAGACAAGGACTGTACAGCTAGCTTATATCATATGATGTATGCGCTTAAAGGATAAGCTATGGCGATATATATGTATTGCATGTTCATATTCGATTGTGGCATCTAATGGCATACATACTATGTGTAATGTATATGTCTATTATAGATTGCATAAAATATCCTGCATGAATGCACCGTTATATACTCTCCAGTGGGAGTTGATATCAGGATGATATTGTTCTTCCCCAACATCAAAAACATACACTACTCCGAACTTTCATATGGGAAAACACAAAGTACATTTGCCTGAGGTATCTCCTACCCAATACACGCAATGTCTATTTATATATTCGTACATAGACATCACATGGTACCCGGCTTTGATTTTACGGCATGAAACAACACGGAATAGAGGAAATACATTGGGAAACTAGCCGTCTTATTCAGCACAGCTCTCTTCTAAATAGAGTGGCATTAAATGAATGAGACTTTGAACTGAAGAATTGTCTTTGAACTTAATAGCATCTTAGTCTTGGTGCGATATCTATAGAGACCTTAATTCAATGGCTGATAGGACTTTTGCATCTTCTTCCTGTCTCTCAACCTCCTTGTTCGCTGAGATTAGGCGGAACACACAAGAAAAAGGGAGCGCTTTCTCCAAGCCTGGTTGGAAGCCAAGGGTAGTGAACTGACTGGGAAACGAGCACAACACTATCGGATCACTGATCATGCCAGTAGACGGATAATATGGCTTTATTTGAAACTTTAGACCCGTCTTAGAAATAACTTAGTGTTAATTACATTAAATGACTATATTCATATGGCACAAGTGCAAAGTGGACCATTGCTAGACGAGCCTGACCACTTGGGTATGTCTACCCCACTGCTGACTCAGGGTTAGGACGGTACAAACAAAACGACACATTCAGTTTAAGTTGACTTACCAACAAAACAGTTTTCAAGATTGCACATGTACGACCACTTATCGCTGCAGAAATCAGGTAATCCGTGAACTGGTGTGTGTCCAACGTTAAGTGTATCAGCTCCTGTTCAGGCCTGTGGTATGTCCAATAGTGAGCACCCCGCCCAGACCAGTTGTCCCATCGGTGGGTTTTCTCACTATGGACAGGCCACACCTGCCCCTCAGAGTGCTACCCCCCCCCCTCCCCAACCCCACCCCCAACACACAAACACCCCTGCGCGTATGGCCGGTCAGCCTCCCATTGGCTCAATGCGTGTTCACATTGACGCCTTATGCTAACCGTTTTCAGGGGGTGTTAACTCAAACTGTTTTATGTGAACCCACACCGCATGCCCTCGTGTCTGCACAGATTCCCGGCACATGTATTATCAAGTACATGTAGTAGCAGGTATGCTCATATATACCATTTTCACATTTTGTTAACATCCTCGGTGATTTTGCTGATTCTGCTAATAACTCTGCAAGGCAAATCCCAACTTCTGTGAAGCTGCATTAAGGTGATCTGATTTGTGCTAAAAGACAAACACAGCAGACACATTGCAGCTATCCCGAATGTATCAGTATGCAACACTATATATATGAATACGGTCATAATGGCAGCCCATATCAGTATCAATTTGTCCACAATATAGCTGCACGATAAGAAGCTACAGCTACAGCTGCACCGCTACAATGGATTCAGATTGCAGAAATAGAGATCAGACGTGCCAAAAAAACAACTCAATACTCACATACTGACAAAGTGCCAACACAGCACTGTCTACCAGCCGTTACTTTATCCAACGCAAAAAAATATGAACCGCTAATTCATCCTTCGCGTGCAGCGAAATGCTATATAGGGATTATATAGACATTAAACATTTCCACTTTCTATGCTTTGAATTTGACCGTTGCCTATTCGATTGACAATTTTCTAAAGCGTGCGTGTAGCAGAGATTTGATGGCGACACATTCTGGGCCTATTTATACAGCAATGCGGCTCTATATTGAGACACTGACTAGATAAAAGAAGAAGGCTTCTGCCGTGGGAGTGTATGGGACATTACTGGGTGGGTGGTGATGGTGGGGCAGGGCTCTGGGTAATGCTCCCGTCAGCAGTAAGGTCCTAACCAGCGTACTATAATGGCACGGGAATGTGCAGAGTCAGCAGGTTCTCTTCACTACAGACCCCCTACTACCTCAGAGTGCCTCCTGTCCCTGCAGCCCTCCCCCTCCCACTCTCAGCACCCTCCTCCAGTCCGCTATAGCCAGCCATCACGTGGGTTCTCTGTGACGTGGCTACCTCGCACTATAAACACAAAGAAGCCTCCATCCCCACCCCCTGGAGGAAACCAGGGGAGGGTGCTGACTACAAGACTATTTGGTCTCCAGCATCTGGGATCTACACGTACCCTACTCCCCTCACTGCCTGTGTTATGTCCACATGGTACATGTAGTGCCTTATCCTCCCGCCTCACCACCACCCCCACCACCATCACCCTCCACTGTAGAAATCCCCACGCCGGGGCTTGGGTTACTACCCTGTGCCCCGTGTTGGCGTCCACCACCCAATATCACTACATATAATTGTCTAATTACATAATGGTATGGCATCCAAACCGCCGAGGGAGGAGGGATCGAGGTCGGGGTCCCTAGGTTGTTGGATCAGTAATTCAGAGACCAGCAATCGATTCAATCTGACAGGGCTCTTCTCATTCATCAAAATTACCCGCGGCTGGCAGTTGTGGCCCCATGAATAGTTAAGCATGCCCGTCCACTGAATATGGCTCCTGTCATAAAAGCTGTGATAGGTGGCTCTGGCAGAGGGTGTTCACGGTGATAGCAAGGGATGAGCTGGTTGCCGCGTCTCAGTAAGATTCCTTCAGTTGTCTATTCCGAAAAGTGGTCTTAATGGCGAGATGGTCTCAGGCCAGGGACTTAAATAAGCTATTAATTGTCGTTGTTCTTTCCAAATGGTCTAAATTGAACCGGTGGTCTTTTAGAGTGAGTTATAATATTACATCCATTAGTTCTGATAACAACAGCTGCATTGGGCATAGGGTAGTTTGTAGTGCATACACTTCCTTACAATGGCCATATACAAAAATGTGTACGTGTCTTAATATACTATTTCAGTAGGAATTATCATGCTGCGGGGTTACTGCTAATATGTCTACTCCCCATGCATACTGTGTATGAGGCAGTCAACCATCCAGCACTGACAGTATGTCATTTTAAAGGGTTAAACAGTGTATCAATATATCTGATAACCAACACTTTGTTTTCTCTAGTGCTGGTCGAATTGGGCTCGGGGCCTGTATGCTTTGATAAGGGCATAGGGTTTGTATCACTAGGACTATTCATTCCATGCAGTGTAATTTGTATCTGACATCACTAGAACAGTCATATTTTGCCATGACACCACAAAGAAAACAGGTCTATGTTTACCTAGCAAACAATGCAGCATGAGGGATATTCAACATGCGTGATCTACACCCCCCCCCCCCCCGCCGCCGTATAGTGAGCACTGCTCAAAAGCGCTATCTGCAGAATGTAGCTTTTTCAACGCCTTTAACGTCAATTCATCAATAAAATACACTGCTTATTGGACAATATAAAACTACGCCCACCCTTCTTTTTCCCTCCCGTACATCGATATTACATTTAAATTTATCTCATTGCCATACTAGAATACAGGGGTGAGAGGTGGGTTTTTTTCTGTCCCTTTATGTCAGATAGAATAGATCGAGTTTCTCTCGCCCTATTTCATTATAGATTTAATTCATTGGCCAGATAGGTGTCTGGAATAGTGGTGGTACTGGAATGTTACCATGATTGAGTATAGTATCGATACTCATGCAATGTGGGTAGACCCAGGGTGAACGCCCTTAATCTGTATTTGTAATGAAACATTACATATTATTGTTTCAAATTCTCTTAGGAAATATTTAGTGCCTGGTTTTGCGTTAGAGTTCTACTTTTTTTCTCCCTGTGGGAAGTGAGTATATGGGTGTTCTCTCGTGCACGATGCAACTTCAATCACTAGTCGTTTGTATCAGATCTATTAAACCTATCTACATTGTATATACAAATTACAATCGCACTTCATCCATAAACAAATGCACTGAGCCAGATATGGATATAGATATCATCAATACCTCTTGGGGAAACATGCAATAAACCAATCAGGCAACCATTTTACATGGCATCCTAAAGATAGCACGCTCATAAAGGTATATATCCACACCCTATTATCGAATACAAATTAAAGCCCACGTACTATATAGCAGCCACTTACCAACCAATAGCCTATGGGAAAATACAGTTATGGGAATACACGGACCACTGTGGTAACTGGGCATATTAAACTCTCCATAAACCCAACTCCCGTCCCCGCTGGCAGGTTATTTTTAGAAACAATCGATTCTCAGGCAGTGAAATAGAGGATGCATCCAAGTCAGGACTTCAGTACACGTTTATCATGGCGGCATTAAACTGTATCCTAAACTCACATTGATATTGTGGCTGCACTGACGCGTGTACACGTCGGGGATGGGGGAGGGGGCGCTAATGATAGCAAGGTTTCACATAACTGTAGACAGGTTAATTTATACATGTACGGTACATGTAATAATATTCCTGATTCAAAATGCTCAATCTGCTCTAATAGCTCACGTTTGCTGTACAGCCCCTGGGACTGTCAGTCACTCAGATATCTGCATAGGGACATCTCAACAGGCACTGAGCTGCACAGGGACACCTCTACAATCACTGAGCTGCACAGGGACATCTTTACAGTCACTGAGCTGCACATAGACGTCTCTGCAGTCACTGAGCTTCACAGGGACATCTCTACAGTCGCTGAGATGCATAGTGACTGAGCTGCATAGGGACATCTCAGTCACTGAGCTGTATAATGACTTCTCTACAGTCATTGAGCTGCCCAGGGACAACTCTACAGTTACCGAGCTGCACAGGGACTGACATCTCTACAGTCACTGAGCTGTATAATGACTTCGCTAGTCACTGAGCTGCACAGTGACATCTCTATAGTCACTGAGCTGCACAGTGACATCTCTATAGTCACTGAGCTGCACAGGGACATCTCTACAGTCACTGAGCTGCACAGGGACAGCTCTCCAGCCATCGAGCTGCAGTGACGGTAGCATCTCTACTCTTTGCTATTTGTAGCATTATGGTACAGAAGGAAAGCAGGCTGATTATGTTAGGAAACCGACAATGCTGGCAGCTATTGAGGCTATGACTATATTGCATGCACCATGCATTGGGAGCATCAGCGAGGGGTCTCCTCTCCCTGTACCTACGGCTCTATAGTGCATGGATACAGCGGGGTTAGACTACCCGAACCTAATCCTAATTATAGAGGGAGGGATGTACATCCAAGTCAAGCAGGGGGTCGTGGATGCATTCCTCGTTTATTTATGATGGCATTTACTGAAATGGGATAGCAATGAGCCAGTCAATTCCCTCAACAACAATAGGACTATCATCATCATTAAAAGCACCATCATCATTATAATCATCATCCTCAGCAGTATCTAATGGAGATAAACTAAAGGCTCTTCAGAACATGGTCATGTCACATTGGGCTCTATACGTGTCCAAAATGAGTTCATTCCGGACAACATAAGCATATTTCTGGAAAGGCTTGTAAATCTCAATATTGTAGTTAACACAGGGGGGAAGGTTCTGGGGGGGGGGGGGCATACTGCTCCACGGTGTGTGCTGACTGCTGTCACCCTGGAGGCGGAGGGTGGGCAGCACGGTCAGCCGCTTACCTTAACAATGTAGAGATGAACAGAGAGAGGCAATCTAAGACGAGGGGAAGCTGCTGTTGCTGACCCTACTCCTTCTCCAAGGTGGGTGGGTGGTAGTGGTAGTAGTACAAGTAGGTAAGGGTCCGTGTGCTGTCTGGCGGTAGGTTAGAGGTGCTCCTCCTGCGGGGATGTCTATACATATATAGCACGTGTGTGCCTTACTGTTTGCCAAGGTGTGCTACCAGTGTCACTCACTATCACCTTCAGTCACACAGTGCCTGTCTATATTATGTTATGTACAAAAGATATACACTATGCACTACTGATCCGGGTCTGCTTTCCCTTCCGCCGACTACCTCCTGCTGCCTCTGGCCCAACTCAGCAACGACTGGCTGCAACAGCCTAGGATGCCATTCCAGTACTGGCTGGCTGAGGGCGACCGCCAGGAGTGTGACCGGCTTAGGGTTGACAACCCACCGGTAGGAGTGGCAGTTGTGATTTGTGGGCAGGCTCCGGGGAGCTGGTGGTGCGGGTGCGGGTGCTGGTGGCTAATTAAGACTAAAAGCTGATGTCGTGTTCCCCTGTGGTGTTTACTAGAAGGGTCAGTCGGTCCCGTGCGGCCTGCCCTAGGTGCGTGTGCCGCAGCAGCAGCAGGTGACGGCGGCACAGCGGTGACGGCAGCAGCAGCAGCAGCAGCAGCGGCCGGCGCAGACAGGGTAAGGCACGTCCCGGCGGCACACAGCCATCTTGGTCGTCTGACGACTTGTGTAGTAGTCGCCGCTATCCTCCTGTCCGTGCCCACGGCACTGCCCCCATGCAGCCGGTGCTCCTGTGACAGTGGCCCTGTGTGAGGGCTTCCCTGTGGTATAGGCTACACGCCCCTCCTAGGTTGACGGTAATCCTGTAACCTCCTGCCTGCTACTATAGTCTCTACTGACTACACCGACGACGACGCCGCTAGGCGGACTGACAACAACGACAAGAGCAGTGAGCAGCTCACAAGACGAGACCGGCACAAGCTGTTGAATCGTGCAGGGCAGGTCGTCCGCATGGTGCAGCTAGCACCTGCCTTAGTCTAGCCTCTTACCGCCCCCCACAGCACGCGGCTCCCGCTCCATGCCAAGGCAACGCGCCTAGTGCTGCTGCCTGTCTGCCTGCCTGCTGAGACTGCAGCAGGCTGCCCCTGCCTCACCACCCACCCACCACCACCAGCAGCCGCCGCCTCCTCCTCCACCGTGCTGCTGCTCCTGCTGGTGCTGCTCACTGCACCATCCCAACTCACTCTTCTTACTCTTGTTGCCGAGTTGCTCAGCGAGTTGCTCACCACCATCCCTGCCTGTTCCTCCAGGTACTCGGCTAAACCCAGTAGGGCTGTGGCTGCGTGTAGCCGCTGCTCCTACCTCCTGCCTGCCCCACCTGGCTGCCCCTCCTTCTGCCTGCAGAGTCAGTGAGGAGGTGACTGGAGGAGGCCGAGTTAGGAGTAGATGTGTTATTGTCAAGCTGTCTGTACGGCCAGCAGCACTATCAGCCAGCTACAGGACGGTCTAGCAGTATACCTCCTACTCCACTATATGATCCCTCCCTAAGTACTGCAATACCTTATCCTTAACATCTCTTTACATACAGACACTGTCTGTCCACACATGGAAGGAGTAAGTGCATTGTAGTATATGGGTGGTAGTAACGACGTCATGCAGACTGGTACATGAGGATCGATGATGTCTTTCTTTCTTTATTTTTCAATCTAAATCTGATGTGCTTCTTCGATAATAGTATTCCAGGTAATGTAACCATATAGTATTGACCCGAACAGCCTACCGGCAGCAACACCCTTCTGGCCGTCCTTTCTCCCTGCCGCAATCACGTCAACAACATCCTAAACACCCCCCCCCCCCCAACCACACCCCCAGCCGCTATCTAGATTAGATTCTGCCTCCTGCTGTTCAGCGCTAGCACCAGGTGGCGACACGCTCAGGGTTGACGCCTTCCTCCTCTCCTGTCCCTCCCTCCCTGTCGGGTGGTGGTGGTGTAGGTGGTGGTAGTGTAGGTGGGGGCCCGCTACAGGAGAGCGGTGCCCGTAGTGGGGGTGGCCGTGGTGGTGGTGGTAGTGGTGGTGGAGGTGTTGGGTCGATGGCGCGGCGGGAGAAATCTCCATGCTAGATGAGGGTGACAGGGTAGTGTCCGGTCAGCCGGCGTCGTAATGATACCCCTCTACCACTCCCAGCGGGGCTGGCCATGCCCGGCCTCACGTGGCCTTGGGTGAAGGACGAGTGACAGGGGTAGAGGCCGGAGTAGCCGCACCTGCCTAGTCACCCCACCGTATCCTGCCTTAATCTAACCCTAGTTATAGGTCAGGCCTAAACGTGCCCCAAACCTGTATTTGACATTACGTGATGGCAGGTGAGAACTAGATGAGTGCTATTCCATGTGTATGGGTACAGATGGTGCAAAGTGCTAAGTGTATATGTATATTTACTTCTTACAGTACGCAACGTACCGTTGGTGCAAAGCCCCAACTGTGGATGCTACTTACAGTGTGTGAGAAGTATATGACGTACAGTTGGTGCAAAGCTCCAGTTGCATTATACATGTACTACTTACAGTACTACGTGAGTAGTATATGACGTGCAGTTGGTGCAAAGCCCCAACTATGTATACAACTTACAGTATGTGAGTAGTATATGACGTACATGTGGTACAAAGCCCCAGCCGCATATACTACTTATACTTTAGTACTACGTTAGTATATGACGTGCAGTTGGTGCAAAGCCCCAACTATGTATACTACTTCCAGTATTTTTTTAAAGGTTTTTATTGGGTCTAATAATACATTCAAAATACATAGTAAATCTTAGATGTATATTGGCGCATTGCCTTCCCTCCGCTGGCACCCCTGATGAGAACATTATGTACATTTATGTTAAAAACTATACAGCATGTGAGCAGTATATGACGTACAGCTGGTACAAAGCCCCAGCTGCATATACTACTTACAGTACGTGAGCAGTATATGACGTATATATGGTACAAAGCCCCAGCTGCATATACTACTTACAGTACGTGAGCAGTATATGACGTATCTATGGTACAAAGCCCAAGCTGTATATACTACTTATACAGGACGTGAGTAGTAGATGACGTACATATGATGCAAAGCCCAAGCTGTATATACTACTTATACAGGACGTGAGTAGTAGATGACGTACATATGATGCAAAGCCCAAGCTGTATATACTACTTATACAGGACGTGAGTAGTAGATGACGTACATATGATGCAAAGCCCAAGCTGTATATATACTACTTATACAGGACGTGAGTAGTATATGTATATGACGTACATATGATGCAAAGCCCAAGCTGTATACTACTTATACAGGACGTGAGTAGTATATGACAAAAGTACCTAGACGAAGGCAACAAAAACTCCTCGCGCCATCCACTTTCTGTTGACACACATGCACCTGTTAACTATTGAAGGATCAATGCCTGGCTATCAGACTCCTACTCCTTAGCACTACCCAACCCGAGGAAGAGATGGAACAACTTTGCTGAACTATGGCAGTCCCGCATCTTGGTGACTATGAAATAGTTACCACTTTATTGACTCACACTGGCGTGTGGGGGAGAAGCGGGGGGGGGGGTTGTATCAGCTCCGGGTCAGGGACAGGAGGAGGAGGTACACAGCTCACACCCTGGAGGACCTTTATGCAGGTACCTTATCGGGCAGGTTACACCATGCCCCACCTGCCCCTTATCTCCCACCTCTTACCACCTTCAGCCTCACCGACTATTTATTCTGGTTGCAGTCAGGTCCCTCTTATCTGCCTCATGATTACTGCTCAGTTTTATCCGCACAATAAATAAATCAATCACCATGTCGGAGTATTTGTCTACAGGTTTCTTTTCATCTACAGCCTTTTGAACAATTCTTCTACAGAACTAAGGACAGTTACTGATGGGTTTCCCGACATCTTATCCTTCCTACTAAATGGGACAGGACTTCGTAAACTTGCAAGAACTTCAAGAATCTAAGGTTATTTCAGGATGGTATTCCACGAATATTGCAGTGATAGGTGTTTGGAAAAGAATACAGAAATTAAGCCATATACTTCCCTATACGGCCAAATTAGTTACCATTACATAGTCAAATGGCAACTTACATTAGTTCCCAATATTCAAGGTTCCTTGTCACACCATATACAAGTACAATGTAATACACATGCCATAGGGTCGCACATTAGGTGCCTCTAACGAATGCCACTAAATCCATATAACTATGTGTGCACAGCGCCTACTACCAACACGTCACAGATCCATAATCCATACAAGAGGAGGGTAAACAGCGCTCAGGTACACATAGACAGGCCAGCAGCTCACATGCATCGAGCTAGCGGTCATTTTTTGAGAAGAGGGCGCGGGGGGGGGGGGGTGGAGAGGTCGCAGAGTTTGTGTGTGGGGAGGGAGGATTTGGACCGGTCAAGCGGGGGAACCCCAACAAAGGTTAACCCCTTATGGCGGAGGGGGCGGGGAAATGGTTCAATGGCCGCATACATTAGGGGGTTACAAAAATGTGCAGCCCAAAATTGGCCAAATAGAGTCTCTGGTAATTCTATATCGCCACATGAGATGCCATATATCCTTTCAATTCTATTGACGAAGGACAGCCTCTATTGGCCGTGTGAAAACTGAGCAGAGCTCGTGTGAGCTCTCCCGCCATGCACTGGCATGACCCGGGCCGACTTCCGGTGTCCTACTTCACGCTCATTAGCCAGCTCGGGTTTCTAATAGTTGACACCACCACGGCCCGGTTTACCCTATACGTCTAGTACTGCACCGAGTGGCAGCCCGTCAAACTGCAGTCAGTGCATCACTGCCCCTTCTAGCTGCTCGGAGTAACTCACGGGCTATAATTATCTAGGTTGATGGATTTCCAACTGCGCGCCGTTGTCGTCGCATGGATGGTTTGAGAGTTGGTGAGCCGTGAGCCATAGTCGGGTGGGTGAGGGAAGTGGATGGGTAGGGAGGGAAAGGGGGGGGTCTATTTACTAAGGCATGTATCATACCCCGGGATCATACCCCACCCATCCTCATCCCACGCTGAGGCTGCTCCTGCTGATTAAGTGTGCCCTGCGCTCATCACGCGTTATTGGGCTAGGTGCTATGCAGGCCGGGGTGGCAGGAAAGGTTAGGTAATGTTAATGTTAGGGCGCCATGGTCTCAGCCTCTCAACCCACTCCAGTACCGGATTCCAGTCTAAAGCTGCCAGTCTCCCGCTTGTGCTCTGCCTCCGTTTAAGCTGTTCAGCCAGAGTTACTCCATTGGATGGTTCCTCTCCCATCATGATTCATGCACCTTGAATCGCTCAATATAGAGCACTTTTCACCGACTTTTCAATAAAGGTATACCTTCTCTATGCCTACCTCTGAATCCCCAGACGTGTACGTGCCTTCATCCCTATGACTAATAAAGTACTTAACTTTAAACACCGATCAAATGTACCTGAGTCGGTGTGTACCGGTAGTACCATTATCCTATCTATACATAACATAGTTAAATAGCATGGTTATAATACGTTCAAGTCACAGTAATTGGGATCGGCTGGGTTACATTTAGCACCCATCCCCATTGAGCGATAATTCATCGTATCTCAGATCAGGCATAATGATGGGCGATTCCTCTTGCCTGCTTAAATACCCTTCCTCCAGAAGTATAGCATTTGTAAAACCACATACCGGTAGTATTTACTGGACGGTAGTATGCGATGTGCGCAACTCGTTCCACACGTATTCCCCAGTGCGTTCTCTGTACATGAATAAGGTTTGCTTTAAAGTAATACTGCTGAATGATGAATTGCTAAGATGCATATTACTTGTTGTGTGGTGGGCTTGGTAGGGAAGAGACACATTTACACATCAGGTATAGGACAAGGGATATAGATTAAAGTTAGGGAGTAGGGCATGGGCCTGGGGGCGAGTTCTACCTATTATTAGTCAGCATGACACTTAACACGACTTTAATAGATTGGTCCATGTCATATGTACATAATACATACATGAGTGCATGTATAATATACTTATCGTGGCCAGCTCCAGTGGGTTTCGGCTTGAATTAGTCATAGCGGTCAAATATTGAACACCCTAGGTGTGCGTGTGTATGTGTGGCGGTGGTGGGACGGCCACTCTGTGCTGCAGGGTCAGCATGGGGAATATGGTTATGATGGAGGGTGTAAATCAGCAGCATCCTGTGTTGGCTGCCTGCTCCCTGATTGCCTACGTCACCAGTCCCGCCGGGCTCTCAGTCAATAAGCCGGCCAGCCATGAAATATCCACCCTGCCCCGCCCACCCACTCACCAACCCCTGCTACATCCCACCCACACTATAGTATCACCGGCCTGCTCCTCACTACCACCACAGACCTCTATGTCCCACTATGGCACAACCCAGCGTTGCTACGTACTCCCTATTCGACAAAATGTAGGAATCTTAAGTCAGGATTTTGGTCAATGTTCTGTATGATATATTTAATACAGAAATTCCAGCCAAAAAGTAGGAATTCCTGCAAAAGTGGGAAAGGTGCCATCTCATTCAGTGCATATCTCACCCTCCAGACAGAATCGCTGCTTCACTCCTTCAATCCAACAATTCCCTCTTTAAATATAGTAAGGCCCCACACTCCTCTCACTCAACCCGCTGAACCCGAGGCCCCAGGAGGCAGGAGGGCTATGGGCCCTGGGGGTCCTTTCCTTATTCCTTTGATACAGAGGCCGTGATGGCGGAGGTGGTTGGGTGGTAGGGCATCAGTCTGCTCACGGCTGCAAACTGGTCTCGGGGCACTCATCCGTCCGCCCACCAACGGTGTAGGGCCCCCAGGTGACTCCAGGGTGTGTGTGTGTGTGTGCATGTGTGTGGTGTGGTGTGTGTGTGTGTGGGGGGGGGGGGGGGGTTAGGGCTCTACTGGAGCCACTAGTGGTGAGCTGATACAACACAAGACAATCTGGCCATCACAGGGCGACTACTTGAATGCTTGCCACCTTAAAAATGCAGAGACCAGATTTGTGTCAACTGATAACAAAGTTGTCCAATCCTGCAGCCATTTTAATGAATTCGTTTTCATGATTCTATGCAAACATAAATTTACATGATATGCATACCAAATCATCTTTCATGAGAAGGCAATTGTATATGCTGCAATTTCAAGTGCTAAATTAATTAGATACTTTCAGGCTGCTATACAATGGTCAAAAGGTGCTAATGACTTGAGTGCTAGGGAGTCAGCAGACAAGGTAATGCTGACCTCGCACAGTAGTCATGTTGTTTGCTCGTCAGTGTAGGCATATCACATGCTCTGTCCTATCGCCAAAGGCATTATTGCTAGCCATCAGGACGGGTAAACGGTGTTTGGGTAGTTGAACACCCCAGGGGCCCTTTCCATGTAAACGCTTCAGAGTTAGAGCATCTCCTATTGACCTCACACACTCTTATCAGCGCAGCATTGGTCACACAATGTCCCTTCATTTGTTAATTGCAATTTCTCCCTCCAATTCACTTTCATGATGTCCATGACTATGAGAATTTAATAGGGTCACGGAAAATTATGTAGGATTAGGGTGAGCGAGCGGGGGGGGGGACCGCACTGACCACCATATCGCCGACGACTGCCCGTGGGTCACACTAGGTTAGTATCGGTGGTGTGTGTGGTGGCGAGGAGGGGGGGGGGTGGATCAGCTGTAGTAGTAAGCACCACAATAGGGCCTTATCTGCACGGCCCCAGGCGCCAGTCTCCTATATTGATTCCCTTATCTAAGCCGGGGGTCCATCGCCAGCCTCACAGCTCGCACAACTGGCGTGACGTCACAACACGCCACAATATGTGGTGAGGAGGAGGGCGGGACGGGCGTACATGCCGCCGTGCAGGCAGCCGCCTCACATAGCCCAACCAGCACAAGGGCCTCAGTATAGTGGGGCCTCCAGGTGGGCCCTCTATCTAGTGCTGTTCACTCCTAGTGTACAGGTCTCTCCTGTAGCCCCCATGTCTACTGTGCCTCCTGTAGCCTTGACTCAGGTACAGGTGGGTCTACTGTATGTATATATGTATTATTATATATCCCTGTCTACTGTACACCTAGTGTACAGGTGTCTCCTGTAGCCCCCATGTCTACTGTGTCTCCTGTAGCCATGACTCATGTTCAGGTGTCTGTGTGTGTGGGTCTACTGTATGTACATGCATTAACATATGTTCTTGTCTGCACTACACCTAGTCTCCTGTATTGCCCATGTCTACTGGG
This sequence comes from Harmothoe impar, assembly GCA_947462335.1. Lineage (NCBI taxonomy): Eukaryota > Metazoa > Annelida > Polychaeta > Phyllodocida > Polynoidae > Harmothoe > Harmothoe impar. The sequence continues at coordinate 62,605,655 of OX381704.1, forward strand.
TCTCCTGTGGCCATGACTCATGTACAGGTATTTGTCTACTATACGTACCGGTCTATGTATCATTACATATCCCTGTCTAATGTACACTGGTTTCATTCTCAAATATACCCTGTTTTAATGGTATTGAGTGCTTTATTCAGTAAATCTATATTTGTTATTTCACACTTTTTTTAATCCTGCATATATGTACTCTACATTTCCTTATTCTCCCTGTCTGCTGTAGAAAGGTGTATTATGCATTATTTCAATTTACTACATAGTGCACATGTGCCCTCTGATCCCTTCCTAATAATTAAATATGATGGGAGTAAATGTGCCAGAGAACTACATGTAACTGATACGTACTATCAGGACACAGTATACATTATAGATTCCATTATCATTATCTTAGATTACTGCACTTATATTTAAAAGTTTTCATGTACCATTGGTTGATTAAACCCACCCATAGCTAGAATCCCACTATGGGCAAAACCACGTTACAACTGTTTGTTGTGCTGAATGTAGACTAGATAAATATTGATCCAACCCTGGGAATAGAAACCAGTCAATATTTCCAAAACAAATGACATTTAACCAGCTGAGTTATGTCAATAACACTAAAACACTCCAGCCACATGGATGCAATGGATTTCCAGCGTCAGCACGAGAGTCTCGGCCTTATTGACTATGTCAGGACTGAATATAGAAGAGTTGGGAGAGGTGAGATTCTATAGGTAGTAAAGGATTCTTTCCTTTATGGGCTTCATTCACCGTCGTGCACGGAGATGAGCCGCCTCCGTTAATACCAACGCCTGATTATGACAGTGCAGGTAACTCACTGGATAACCAACCGCGCAGAACGCGTGCGCACGAGGAGGCACGATTCACGGCAGCGTCTCTGGCAGCGTCTCACAATGAGCGTCTCACGAGTCATCCTGCGACCTATCGGCGGTGAACAGAACTAATCAGTCCCCCTCTGGTACCGCTAGGAGGCGCCAGCTGACAGGCGATGACCTTGGGCGTCCCAGAACGCCAGAGGAAGTGAAGAGGGGACGGGAAGTGAGACATTTACATCCCAGGATGGAAGAGGGGACCACTATGTCAGCAGGACAGTGGTGACAAATAGTTATATATGTGCGGATTTAATTGGCTGAGGGGATGGGTTGGAGGTGGCACCATTTGCTGTTGGTTAAGGGAGTTAAACATTACTTGAGCAAGCATTGAGGGGTACCGGATTTGAACTGTCTCTTTAAAATCAAGTAAACCCGTTAATTGAGGTATGGTTCATAGTATTTCAATATGGCTGTAGCGATGTGCGAGGCGTTCACAACTATAAATCTCTGTGAGAAGATCAATGCTTAAGCTTCAATTGTATCCATTTACATATATATGTACAGATGCACTAGATTCTAGGAGATTCATTGTATAAACAATAGATTTATATATACATGCTTTACGATACAGTGTATTGTATATTATACTATGGCTGATTGCGGTGATATATGTCATGCTTTGGTCAATAGACAACATACTGAAGTGTTTTCAATTCAATTGTATTCAATTAAATTCCCTAAATTGTTATCTTCACATTGCTTCACTCTAAGCTGTAATATCAATGGCGTAGGAAAAGGGGGGGGGGGCAGGGGGGCCAATCATAGAGGAGGGGGGGCTGAATATGTTTGGGCCCCCTCAAAATTTACCAAGACCCTATACTATAATACACATGTCCCAAATCGTACCTCTCCCACATAGGAAAAAGTGGGGGCAGAGTTGCTTGGACCCCTCAATCAGGGCTCAAAACTACTTTTTTTAAAAATGAAATCCAATACTAGCGTGTGTAAACACAGTCATACTTGAAATCCGATATTCAAAAACTGGGGATTTGCTTCCTACGCCTCTGATTATACAATTTAGGAAGGGTAATTCACCGCACTCGATATTGAACCCTCCTTAAATGAATTATCTTCGATGAATGTAAGATTAAGGCTGCATGAACATCAGAAATGAGCAGACATACTTTCCACACATACAAAAATATCCATTGCTGTCCCAGCAACTGATCCAAGACTTGACTCAGTGGAGAACTATACAGTTGTGTACAATACATGCAGAAAGTAATGTCAATTGTGGTTGTGGAGACTAGCAGCATATCTAACCTACTGGCTGCATGGGAAATCAGACAGCGGTTCTTTGAACCAACACATCGACCCATCCAACCTGCTCTCCCCTCCCCCCCCCCCCCCCAAACCAGCTCCCCACCAAGCACCACCACACACCCCACCCTTGACCTGCCTGGTCGCCATTTGCTGCTGGGATAAGGCAAGCGGCTCAACAAGCGTGCCAGATGTCACGGGATAATACCATGTCAGACGATTCGTTATTGACGTATTGACACGTCCTCTCGTGTACCGTCTAATCGGGTTGCTGGCCAACCTGGGACGTCTTGCTAAGATGGAGGGGGGAGTACTCGGAGGACAATTGGCATTCCTTAAACTAATTGCTCTTCAAGCACCACACTGGTGTAGGAAAAGGAGGGCCTAGTAGCCCCCCCCCCCCCCCTTCCACACACAGACCGCCCAGTGAAAATAAGTACTTGTGTACCCCGATATCGCCTTTTGGAAATGGCTTTTAAGTGCCATCGATATCAATCAAATTAATTCCAACCATTATAATTTTTGACGTAGGGATCCAGACATAATTCTAAACTACATCATATCACACAATACACCCGTTTATGATGTCATAATTACCAATTTAATCGACTCTGTAATTAGAGAATTGGCCCGTGGGTCCATGCCATGCCTACCACCTATACACGCCCTTCACTAACGTCTTACGTCATAATGCAGCACGTGACATACGGCACGCGTCATACATAAGTGAATCAGTAGTGAACTATGAGGTAGTATCATGATAATGTCCTATTATCTCTCTCTATATATATATATTATCTATATCTATATCATATTATCTTTATATGTTGTATCTGTATACTTATAGAGAGAGATGGATATAGATATAGAACATGTCAATCCATGATAACTCTTCATATAACAGGAGTCTATCTTAATCGCCCCAAACTTGACGTGGGAGGAATGCACTCAGTACCTCCTGAGGATGAGATAGTAAGTCTTTGTTCTGATATAGCCACCAATATTAATTTGTTCCTTAACTTAATCATAGTCACTTTTACCGGACACAGAGAAAATGAGAGAAGGAAAATACCAACCACATATCCCGTAGTACATATCTATATATATATATATAGATCTATGCATATCTATAAATCTATATTTAGATACCTCTATATATGTACTACCCGTACGGTATATGGTGACAGATATAGGAATATTGGCTTGATGCTATGAAGCTGCGGTCTACGACGGTTGTGACTGCAGATGGGTCAAAAGCGACCTGGCGACCTGGAGGCGACTTTCGACCGAAAGCAATAATATAAGCGACCTGGCGACTTTTGGAAAAAATTAACAATGGGTTAAGGGGTCTAAAAAAAGCGACTTTGTGACCTGGACCCCTTAATTTCGGCGACTTTCCGACCTTAGGGGGGGACCCCTCTGCAGCCCCACGGCTGGTATGGCATACTGGTATCAAAACGGTCTTAATTAGCACACTGACAATTGTGCACACTGACAATTCCGAACCACTACAATGTGTGTACTATATCCTTCTTTCTGGCAACTTCCTCATAATTTCGTCTCATATAGGTAGGTAGCTCACAGATGACTTGCACTATGTTGCGGGTACAAGATGTAATAACATCAAAAAACAAGTTAGCGGTAGTCCTGACGATGGTATAAAGAACCCCTTTATCACCACTCGTTATGCTTCTGGAAGTTATCACTTTATGCCTCTTTACTTCCCTAGATGTGTTAAGATAGGCAGTACTTAAACACAGAAAACGTCTTGTTTGGCACCATGCAAAATGCTGAATAGACTGAGTGCAATGACAGCGTCTTTGTATAATTGTGTCATTCCTTGAATGGTTGCCTGAGACCAGAGGAATTTCTATTGAATGCTGAGCATTCCCTTGTAAACCAAGTGTTTCTCTAATCATCCTTGTTCATGCCCTTATTGACACAATAACTATCTCGCATATAACCTTCATACCTTCCAAACTACACAAGTTATTACCCTTGTAACCCATTTCAGAGCACTCACCTGTCTCGTCCACTCCACGCTTGGAAGGCACTGTTGACTATTGTACACTATTAGTATTTACCTTCTTCCTGGCACACACCGTTTTAATCGGAATGGCCTATTCATTAAACCACCTTACACAACATATTATTTCTTACACCGTGAGTGTTCATGGCGCCTTTATACTGTTCCCTTTTTTGTCTTTCAATATGGATTTCATTTTACCCGATACCATGGCGAATCGAGTAGTTGTCCTTGATTTATATGACACTTTTCTTTAGCATTTTATAACTTTCCATTTACCTAGGACCGTGGTGAATCCAGCTGCAATGGTAAGGTGGATAATAATAATGAAGGCTTATTTCTACATGCACGTGTCATCAGCACGTGGTACATGTAGAAGTTGTTTGTTTAGTATTAAAGGTCTGGAGGAGTGAGTGTCACTTACCTCAGTAGTCTAACTGGTGGCACCACCCCCAGCACAGCTCTCTGCTGTACTGCTGTACTGCTGTACTGGCCGTCGTCGTACGTCCGAGTGCTGATATCACCAATGTCCTGGTCAGTCCCTGACCGTGGGTCCCTGGTACACAGTTACAATCCCAGTAGCCGACACCCGTTACGGGTCGCGCTGCTGGTGGTCCGAGCAGCTCACCTGGAGCAGCTCCTCCTGAGCACCTCACCACACCACCCCACCCCAAAGTGGGCTAACTACAACGGCAGCCCGTAGCCGCTCCCAGCTACCGCCGCGCGGGGGTCACCGCTCTTCCGCCGCCGTCGTCGCCGCCCGTCGTCCGTCGCCTCCGCCGTGAGCCCCGCGACGTCGTCGTCGTCGTTACGTCGCCGCTGCTGCTGCCGTCTCCGCCGCCGTCGCGCGACGACCGCCGTGCGTCTGGTCGCGTTGCGTCCGAGTCGCGTCGTCGCCGTGGTCGCGCCGTGGCCTGCGCCCGACACAGGTTCAGGGGGAGCCTGCTAGGGTGGCCACCGTCAGTCGGGGTGGGTGCTGGAGGGAGCAGGCTGCTGAGGGTCCACTACCGGCCGCTGTCCGTGCACGACTACCTGTAGGGGGGAGCAGAAAACAGAAGTAGTTATTACATCAGTCGGCTAATAATCCTACAAGGCTGATACTAGTGATAGTGATAGTGGAGGAAGGGGGTTAGAACAGCGCCTATATGACTACACATGGCGACAAAGTACATGGAGGGATAACTGCACCGTTTGGTGCGGCACTGATAGCGGGGGTGGATCCAGGTGGGGGTGTTATCTGAGAGATAACTACTGCTCTGTAGTACTCGTGTGTCTGCAGCCTAATCCACACCGCCGTATTGATCTACTGATAGGGAAAGTTGACCACTGGGCCGCTGGGATGCAGTCTCGGACTGCCAGCACAACACTGCTCTGTTCCCTCTGCTGTGTATGGCCTGGGAGCAGACCTTCATCTTACTTGTTACTCATATGCGCCAGTTTGGTGGCGCAAATGGGTGTGTATTGGTCAATACACATCCAAGTTCAGAGAGATTCTAATCCATATCAAAGGGGTAATAAAAGTACCTGGGGGCTACTGTACAATTAACACATATAGTTGACAGAGGTAGTTGAAATATGTGTATTGGGATGGGATGATGGCTTGCTCCCAGGCTATCCAACTGGAAGGATAGTCGCTGGCCGAGGCTGGCTGGGATGGGTCAGGTCAAAGGTTACACGTACACTACTGATCCTGTCTCCACCCTACACGTGAAAGTACTCCTATCTCCGTTTATATGGAATCGGGCATATAATATATGCTTTACTTGTCATGTTCACTTGGGAGGGGGGGGGGTAGGGTATTCAAAAGTGCTTGCCTATTGACTGAATCTCACATTCTTAAAAACTACACCGCTAAATTTAGTCATCGTCGGTTTACATTTCAATAGACATAAATCGTGCGAGGCTGTCTCTGGGAATAGTCGATAATACAATGTCCATAAGAAGACTTACAGCATATGGCCGGTCCTTTCACTCAGATCTTATAATTGGATGTGATCGGCCACTGACCATAACGTATCGCTTCAATAATTCACAAGACTCACATAACACATGAGTAATTCCCTCTTACAGAAGAACCCTCTTTTTCCTTTCTATCAGAGCCGCTTTGTGCCTTAAGCCCTAAGTAGGGTGTATGGTGTGGTGGTGGTGGGTGGGGTTCCATACTATAGATAGGATCACAGAGTCTTACTACAAACGAGGCCCACAGACATGGTTATGGCTGAGTGGACAAAGTGAGAACGCCGGTAACCCTCACAGTTCCACTCTACCGTGTTTAGGTTACCCACTACGGTACGTCTCAGGCTACGCTATTATACGTTGTCCACTATTTAGCGCATCGCCGTTACATTGGGGGCATTCAGATTTTGAGCATATTCATGAGGGTCATGATTTCATTAAAGCATATGCTACGAAGTTGTTTTCCAATGGGACCGTTCATTTGGTCTGGCTGGCCCTATATTTGATTAGTCATGTCCATGAAGAATGATACAACATATTACACAATTCAACCGTTTCTACACCAATGTCAGTTCCAACATTCTAAAGGGAGGTGGCAAAGATCCTTCTCACCTATTGTGCAGCATTTTGCATTAAAAAGACTTTGTCCCAAAACGGGGCTAAATCCGTCATAGTACACATCATTCTCCTACATGTATAAAGGCACAGACGTAGCCAAACGTCCGTCATGTTACGTCCCTGACGTTGGCAGCGTCCTCGTCATTGAATTTGTGTGTACCTTCCTCCCTCAAACACACCCCTTTATTGAACCACCATTATTGCTGACATAGCTCAATAAATCTGATTTCCAGGAGGACAAACAGCCCCTGCAGTAGGCTACACCACGCCCTCCTCCAGTACGTGCGACGATTAGCTCAACGGATAATGAATGAATGTCAGACAGAGGGTGTGATATTCTGCCCCATAACCAGGTCCCCTCCCCTATCCAGTTGCATTATTTTTTCATCTTCAAAGGTCCAAAACCCTAAAAATATGCGCGGGACCCCCTATCAAAATTACTTTTATATGTAAGCAAATTAGTTAGATGACCTTCCGTAGATACATACAGTACACGTGTTATTCGTGCACATCGCTCTTTTTAGCTGAATTTTACACTAGAAAAGACCATTTTCAACCACCAACCCCCTCCGTCACAATTTTGTGATTAGTCTATAAATAGATATGGCCCTTGTCCCATAGGTGTCCCCCTCTACTCCCTTAGGCAGTGACGTCAATGGTGAACGTTCCTGATAATTTTGACCCATTGCCATGATCAGGTATGGTATCGGTATTACCTAAGTCTCCTGATACTGACAGGTCATTCAAGTAACTACTGTGCACGTACTATCTGAACTCTCATAGATAGAATACTATATAGTACCGTGTAGATACTATCAGGTGTGAGCCGCTATCTCGAATTGGATTCACGATAGGCAAATCCCTAGAGCGACTAAAACTCAAAATCCATAATTTATACTCGTGACATACACTTAAGTTATTACTTGACCCGTTTGACATATTCGAGTCCTATCCAACACTTGTAAAGTACCATCTTCTAGTAGATGAGCGATAAATTAATCTATGTTCTGATGATTTAAACTACGGCATAAACGTGTACATCTTTAGCATTATCAGATAACATTGGTCTAACTAAGCTACTGCGTGAACCCTTTCTTCTTTGGCACTGCCGCTGTGAATTGATAATACATTTACAATCATGTACATGTACCTATATTACATCGCAATGCCCTCCCCCGCCCCACCCACCATCAAACCCAATCTCTATCCCAATTATGTAGTGTGCATGCCGATCCTACCAACCGTACACAGCTAATTACATATTGGTTATCCATATGATATGTATGTATCATAACCCGTTATCAACATTCCATCTGTGAATCTTTATCTTGGCCATACATCACATATGCCTGCCATGCCATATATGTGACGCGCAGGCCGGGCGAGCAGGGTTGCCTTTTAAAAGTCTAAAACTTCACATAAACTAGTATATGATATTCTCAGTCGCTATACAGTAACCTGGTAAGTTGTGTATTTTTACACCTAACACTCAAGTAAACGCTTCGGCGTTGGCCATAATTAGCCTGCCCTTCTACAGTAGTAAAGAACCTTCTCTAATCCCGACTATTCAAACTCTGATCTATACAATATACCATACAAGAGACTACTTCCTATATACATAAGCCCCTCCATTGTCCAACAACGAGGTACGTACACTATATCTTGTGTACGATCAGTGGTGGTGAATGATCCCTATATTATACCGATCTACCCCTACCCTACACACACACACCCATGCCCTCTTTAATACCAAACCCCTTCCTGTGTGTCGTCTACCAACCAGTCTTGCAGGCCCTTTTCTCACTGATCCCTGGTAGCCTAGATGCAGTGGGTTATCTATGGAACTAGCGGTTGTGGCTCCATCCAAATAGCTGTACACAAGGGTATTGTACTTATTTATATCAGGATAGGAATTGTTGCAGCATGGCCTTGGTTTACCAAGTCAATCAGTTCGGGGAGTAGAGATTCAGTGTAACCGCCCATCCCCCAATATTGATTTCCACAAAGCTATACATATTATGACCTACAGATCCCACACTAATCGTCATCCATAGCGGTCGCATTGTGCTGGAAGGACGTAAGACTAGTCTCATATTAATCTAACGATCCCATACTCATCCACTAACCTTATGGCGACATGCTTGGCATGTGTGATGCTTTTAACAAAATTATGTTGCTCTACAGCACTTTGTGTGAAACTGTGCTATCGTGTGTCACCCAAACACGTCATGTAATGGCATAGCTTATAACATTGCACAATTTGCATTGTGATAACCATAGCCCCCTGTCCCCACTTTTCTAACCCCACAGTGTTACACATTACTATTAAAGTTACGGTAGGCCGTCCGTCTATATTACATATCTATTTTAACGTCCATTGGACTGATTAAACGCTCCAGAGAATCTATATTTATAACTGTAACCAAACGTTTTCGTTCTCTTGTGGTTCTAACAGTATTCATTGTAACATATCATTGTTCCTATGGACATATCCCGAATGCTCCTTTATCTATGTAACAAAGTAGCGCCAATTTGTGCATACTAAATCAGAGGTTATACAATGTATATTATACGGATAAAACGATGGTTTATAACATATATTTGGGAACCAAGTATTCTTGAGTGTTGAATATGTCCCTGGACATTATTCCAATGCGGATTAAAAAGAACCGTGGTTTTCATGCCTGAACCTCGGTGTGCCTTCTCAAAGTATCCACGCAACGAGTAAGGCTGCTTGCTGTTTATATATAACGTTATCCAGCCAATTTTGTCATATGGCCTACGGAAAGTGGTAAGCTATATACTAGTCGTTGGCCTACAACACTAATATGTACAGAGTTGTATGATATCCTATGTTGTTTCAAATGCTATCACTGTAGAAATAATAAAGCCTTAACATGAGAAAACGTGTGTGAAAAGTACCACACACTTACCATTCCTCTAAATGCGGCGGATTATGTAGGCTCAGGATCAGGTACATTTGGCTTTGGGCTGTAATCCCACCCCTCACCCCTCCTCCACCTTCCTATCTACTTTGGTACCTCCAGGTGAGACCTGTGGGTGCTGTGATAATATACCCCAATCTGTGTCCTATCAATGAGCCATGTATACAAACACCTTGGTCCTCAATCTATGACGTCAATGCCCACAATACTAGCGGTTTACTTGATAGCTGGCTATATTTAGAGAGGGTTGTGGTAATCTTAGCATGGTCAGCCCAGCCGGTCCGGACGGGTATCTGGCAGACTTAGAGGTATGGGTGGGAATGCAGGTGGGTGGGGGTTCCTGTGATAAGAAGCTCCCAGGTACAAGGGTCGGCCAGGTAAGGGGTCAGACAAGATCACACAGCTGTGCATGCACTCACGTACACTGCTCGTGCAGCGGATTAGCACAGGTTAGGTGGGGAGCTGGTGCTGAGCATTGATCTTATTTGCCACATTGGCTATTTATATAAAACAATTAATAATCAGTATTGCAGCTATGTTCTTATCACGTAATGAATAGGAATGAATTTTTAATATTTTACTTTTATATAGAATCGATCAGCTGGAAATAGCGGCATATAGTATGGATACCCATACTTAACATTATCGGACACAAAACGACTACGATGCCTTGGCAGATACTCAAATGGAAAATATATGTCTTGTGAACCTTAGCATTTTTGGTGAAAATGTGCACCTTTATGCAACTATTACTTTACATGAAATGAAAACAGATACTTTAACTGTAACTTCTTACTTTAACAGGCACATGTGACAGTGAGTTGGGCTAAGTCTGCCATCCATGGGATATCCCAGCCGCTTAGTAACGATAGTACATAGTAACTGTATCAGTGGTTATGTAAAACTACTTCTGTTCTGTAAAATGTCCACTCTCCACTCCATGATATCGCCTGACGGTGAGGACCAAAGGCGTTTAAGGGGTTATCCAATGGATAGGACTTTATCCTCTGCAGCTACCGTGTAACCTGTCACTAGCAATGCTAATCCCAATATTACCATGACACGATTTATCATGTTAATAAAAACATGTATGGCAATGTATTAACAAAATATTCACAACAGCTCCATCCTAAATATACACAAACACAAGCCTCCCATTTTATTCATAAAGTAAACACAAAATGTGATTTGTAAATGCTTTGAATCTAAGATAATCAACAAAAGTTCTTTTTTTATGATCTTGGGATGACCATCTCTGCCAATGAGTTGCAGTGCATGCAATCTCTTCCAAAGTGCATTTCAGGGGATGCTGAAGTTATCTTTAGCTTCTATTCTGGGAAAAGGCTATTTTCACCTAGAGTCAGGGATGAAAGTGACCAATCTCAAAAGAATACTTGGAATGTTCAAATTGAGGTTCCTGAATAAAGGTCCCAGCGAAATTTTAAAAATTGAAATCAGGGGAAAACTTGAAGACGTTCATCCCTGTAGAGTGTTACAATTAATGTCTAACTTAACTTCTACAGTTCATGTGTAATCCTCAATCAATAGCCAGTTTGGACAGTTAACCTTAATCTCCAATCTGTCAGACAGTAGCAAACTCCTGGCCGTGCCAATTTGGAAGCTGGCGACTTTGTTTTGCATGGGTCAGGTACATCCAGGTGTGTGGTCTGGTAGCAAACAGGTGGCTAGTATACAATGCCTCCCCCGACCGGTATACCCAGGAGGCACCACCCATTAAGGGTCAGGATGATGTGCCAGTACTCAAGCCTCTCCAGGAGTTCTGCAGTTCCATTTGGAGGACAGCCAACTCACTTCCAGCCCTACAGAGCCCGTGGTGAATTCCAGGAAGGATCTCCTCGGGAAATCTGTAATACTACCCTGGGTCCAGACTTTTCTTGGATGAATCTGTCTATTCCCTGGTTAGACAATCTCTAAACCTAACCTTGTATGTGACACTGGGGGGGGGGGAGGTAGTCTCTATTATTGAACTTAGTGTATAAAACCTATATATAACACCCACCGGTAAATGTATATTGCACTTCTGAGAGAAGTGACGTTAACACTTGAACACCACAGAGCGACAAACATACTTCTATTCTATTTTTATTGAAAAGCAGTCACACGTTGAAGCGACGATTTCCTATCACTTTAGTGCTTGATCCCCACCCCACCCACTACCACCTTCCTTATCGGTGTCTAACACTGTGTATCAACGATCAAGATAAGATCAGACTATTCAACAAATAGGATCAGCCACCCTTGCAGGAGTATCCCATATGGGAAGCCACTCGCCTGGAACTAATAATTTATAGTCATATATTCAATATTTTCTATACTGGATGATCTTTTCATCATCTTTAGACATAAACTATGAGAAATATTACAATCAGAAATCAGAAAAGATATCACTCTTGTCATACAACTTTGGAAATTCACTACCGTATTGGCCCCTTTTAGCGCAGGGTAAAAGACGGTTTGCAAGTTCAAAAATTTCTTACATTTCCGTAACTCAAATAAAGTCACTAGGTGTTGTTTAAGCGCAGGGAAAATCATATATAGCTAAATGTATGCTACAACGGGCACATAAGGTCCTTTTTTTCTGGCAATTTTCTTGCAATTAGATACAGCTACATATTGTTCTTATTAGTCAATGAAGTGTTGCTTATTAAGCATCAGAAAATTGATTTCAGGACCCTTTGGAGAGAGAGAAAAAGGAAAAGACAGATGGAGTTAAAAATGGCGAATTAGCTGTGAAATAATATCAAATTTTATGTGTTCAATCCTGAAAAAAAAAAGTCTATTGTTCCTACTTTTTTTCTTTTTTGGCTATGAAATCATATTTGGCCTCATCACGAGAGATATCGAATAAATACTGGTACGGGTATCCCCAGAGAAAGTATATCGTTTTTTGTATGACAACTACTCACAATTCAGTTAACCCCATGACACTTGAGAGCACGAGGCGATAGCAGACTAACTGGCTTCCATATCTATATGGTCTGCTAGTCGACATTAGATATATAGCACCTATTCTAACTTCATAATAATATTTGGGTAGCGTCCAATAACAGGTCGTGTTGGGAATTAATAATAATACTACTGGCACAGGCACACAGCCAATGGAGGACGTAAATATAACGCTCTACCTGCTTTGAATAATGAACATTAATATGCTGTAACATGGGGTTCTAATGTAGTTAACGAAAAGCCGATTCATCAATGGCTAAATGGATCTTAAATGATTGAGATTGATAGTATACCTGTCAGATCCAGATCATGTTTGTTTCAAGTCTCTCGATTTTTATGCAACAAGTGTACAATTCAACCACAAAGTACAAACGTATATATTGCTATTAGTGACATATCCAATGTGTCTGGTAACTACTAGTATGCTATAATTAGGATACCACGCAACACGTCCTCTTGCAATCCCAATAAACATGCTATGCGGCCTATATATTATAGTGATATGATTGGAACACAGGAAAGAGTGATTATTAGTCATCTCTGAATCCACCCCCCCCCCTCCCCATTCCCAACAACCTCTACCTCTAGTCTACTACCGTAGTCGTATTTCGCATGTTAACCTCTCTTGTCTCTGTTTTAACTCTAATAACAGCGACATATAGGGCTATCAATCGAAATAAAAAGTCCCATATGCTATATTATTAATTGCAGTGTCCCCTATCATGACAGCCCACCATCGCCCTCTACCCTACATGCTGTGGCCCATGTTAGAGTTGTAATGCTGAGATTCTCCGCACCCATTATGCTTCCTGCTTGTTAAGTACGGTCTACATTTAAGACAAGCCTAAGTCGTTGGGCCAGAACAAGATACCTCAGTTACTGACCCGATCAACTGCAGATATACTACTAGTATATGAAGGCTGAATACTACAAAGGATGCTTCAGAGAATCATTCCCTTCTCAAGTGACTGAATGCAGGAGAAAGGGCCCTTCCAGTTCAAATGGATCAAAGGCTGTAATGCTATCTTTCATTCCCGAGTCTCTAGTTATACGGATCAACTGCCTGGCTGTGCGTGAACCCTAGATGATCTAGTCCACGGTTAACATGGAGAGTGTTATTATACATAATGGCGTTTCCCTCCAGGGAGCTGGCCTTCAAAGGCTGGTGACCTTAAGCTACATGTTGTATGAGGCCGATCCTCATGGACTGCTGCATCTCTCTCCGGGAGGTTCACTGAGGTGTCAGACCAACAACACTGATACAGCAGGTGACAACTTGATACCTCTCTGAAGTATCGGTACTCTTAATGACGTCACGTCATGGTCTGAATGACATGCCCTTTAAATGCTCTCGCTGGTTCCCCCCCCCCCCCCACCCTCCTACTTATCCCTACTGACCTAGTGCCACATTGGATATTCTACACAGAGCTATCTTTCATAGACATAAAGAAGACTGCCGATCTCTTTATCAGGCTGTATGATCTCTACGTCATCACACATCTTATTATGGCCATTCAGTTATTTTACCCAAGGAGCTATAATGGCTGTGGTGTATGGCATTTTCTGCATGAGCGTCCCTGTCATGGCTGACTAAGGGTGCTCAATAGACCCCTGTCTATACGCTGATATTGTGCTAAGAAATCAGAGACAGGCTACATGGTGGTTGTGACGTCGGCACCATGTGGTAAGTTAACGCCTCTTGGCCCGTGTCCCAGTTCCCATTCACCCGTCTGCTACTGGTGCCGACCCCCTGCCCCAAAACCAACAGGTGGTAGCCTCCATGATGGATACTCTGCATGTAGAGTCAAACTACAGCAGCATAAACACAGGGGACAGGGGGCGTATAACACATGTTAAAGGGCTTTGCAAGGAACGATTAATGGCGATGTATAGATAAGCCAGCCTGCATATACAATGTAATGTATATCCAAGGAATACTGCCGTAATGGTTATTTTTGACAGACATTCTAGCATCTAATATCGCTTAACATGTATATATTACGGAATCAAGGATCTGTATTTGGGACAGCAGTATCTGGGATCCATTCTTTGATAGTGTACGGGAGGTATTCTGATGGTATCATAGTCTAACATGTATAATTGTATAATGCATGTATCTGGAGCATTCTGTGGTAATGCATGATGTGTCTTGAATAGTCATGCACCAATAACTGCACCAGGTCATAACATGAGCCATGGTATGTCAAACATTGCTCTCTCCTAAAATGCAGTCTTCCATGTGTGTATGATTCATGCCAAGAAAGTCAGAAAACCATCCCTATAAGTTTGATGGATAGTCACATTGACCCACGGCACCTTTACATTTGTTTTTAGCCGATGGTACGTTTGGTATCAGAAGGGTACGGCACAGGTGGCTGACCTTAATCGCCAAAGACTGTCTATGGAGGTGCTTGACATTATCAGCCATTCTCAAAACCGTAGATGGCTACTTAATCAATTGAAGGGTGCTACATGTGGCTTTAGTATAAACATAGACGTAAGAGCACCACAGTAGCATACAAACTGCCTGAACAGTGTGACTTGGCAGATACAACTGACCTTTTGACCACCAGATGTCCACTTATAAAACCAACCTGCTGACCAAAGGACCTTTATTAGGCATTTGCTGTTGGGCTGGATTTCTTTTCAGTCAAATACACTGTTCTGCATGCACTGCTGTGTGAGATGGTGTACTTCTTAAGTGGGATGGCTCATTTAATAAATTGGGGTTGAACTTTGGAGAATAATACATTGCACTTTGTGGTGAAATAGTTAAGAAAGTAAGCATACTCCAGTATTTCAATATCATGTACAATAAGTTTGACCACCATGCCACTAGAATTGACTGAAACAGAAGAAATGAATTCTACTTTGCAGAGTCTTATGAATGGGTGCAAATTGGCATGATGTGCCTGCTATGAAGTGGGGCAGTAGTAGATGCAGTGCAGCACTGTGCAGCAGCAGCAACAGACAGACCACACAACTGGCTGTGGGGTGGGGGGCCCTTGTCACCTGCAGCCTGTGCTACTACTAACCACCACCTAGCTCTACCTGTGCCACTCCTCCACCTGCCAACCTGCCTATGGTACTACACTGAGCCGCTCCGGAGCTGGTCAGAGCTACTCACCAACCTCACCAGGTGGCGACGTGGTCGGCGGTCAGCAGCTTAGACCGTGGAGGACCACAGGCAGGCAGGGGGTGGGTGGGTGTCCATGGCCTACAGACAGCCACCATCCAGGCTACTCACTCCTCCTGATGCAGGGACACATCTCCTGCCGCCTCCTGCTACTGCTCTAGCCGTAGTAGACTGACCACTAGGCCCGCCAATTAATCTAATGACTATATTTATATAAATGACAACTCCCCAGCAGGTCTGCAGTACCAATACGGCTATTATTCTGAGTAGCCAATTGCTGCAGGTCTGGTGATAAAGCAAAGAAAAAGGAACATTTCAGATTTGAGGTGCTTCTAATTTGTGAAAATACTAATAGGTGCCCTGAGCAAGTCGACAGGCGCTGCTGATGTCCGCTGTGCCTCCTCCAACAGATGCTGCAGCAATAGGAGCCCCCCCCCCCCCCCCACCTGCATTGGGAGCTGCACCCCCCCCCCCCCCCCCGTACACACATACCCTCCTCTTCGTGTGTAGGGATGCTGCAGCATTTCACATTAAGGCCCAAGCTGACAATCTGCATACATGATGATGGACAGGTAACGGCATGATGCGGGCCCTGACTACTGCTGTTTGATACGTGCTTGTATTGAGACCCTGCTGTGTAGGGCAAATACACAACCATCAGCCCCCTCCCCTCCCCCATCTAGTACACTGGGTAATAATGCATGGTGCAAAAACAGCAGTGCTGGCAGGGGGTGGGAGCAGAATGTAACTTAGTACATGTATATCACAGATGTATCCGATATGTCCATATACATGTAAATATCTGATATTGATGCTTCCTGATCTATGGAGACAGCTTGCGGTTGGTTGCTGATACGGCAGGAATGTGGAGTGATTAGAGGTGTGAAAGAGATATGGGATCGAATAGTCTTCTCATCTTTTTTTAACTAGATTGTTTAAAAGTTATCCATCGGATCACAATTTCATACAAATGAGGGCAACTGAATACAACTGAATGCAACTGTATTTTATTATCATAGCAATTAAGGCGACATTTTTACCAAAAGTCTATATGCAACTTTCCCAGTACTGCTCTAGTCAAATAACCAGTGGGATGTTAGTAGTGAGATCGAGTTACTGGTAAGCGTTAATTCCCGCTTTTATTGTTGGTTGGAAGCAGTTAGATCATCAAAACTATTTATTTTATGAGTTAAACAATGCCTGTTATTACACATATGTCAGTGTATTGCTGCTGAAATGGTTATACACACGACATGTGAATAGTGAAGGAGCAGTAAGGGAACAGTGACAGCCCCTATCATGTACATGTTCCAGTACAATTAGATATCATCGTTACATAAACACACATTCCCCTCCTACCAGCAGAGTTCTACATGTTACTGCAAACAGGTCAGCCATAGAAAAAAAGGGGAGCATCCGATGCGTAAGGTTTAACCGCAAATTACTGTATATGTCACAACACAACTAATTGTCGTCCTAATTACGGCATTAAATTAATCTAACCCAAGATTTATGGCCACTGCGTTCCATGCTGGAGTTCAATAAGTCATATATTATGGCAATAGGTTTGGTATGTTTCTTTGGTATATATTGCTCCAGGGCTATAATGAAATGGGATCCGTGGTGTGCTTAGTACAGCTTATTGCATGGTAGGCCGATGTGGATGTGGATAGGGTGTAGGGCTGGGGTCCCTGCCAGATCTAGGTGCCAGACACAACCTCTCGAACATGCAGAGACTTGCCAGGTAAGAATAGAAAGAACACCTACTTCCACCCCTGCCCCTGGCACATAAATGCCCCTTTTATTGGAGATGGCCTCAACCCAGACCCTTCCCCCTATACTATATTGTTCGTTCCTTAGAACCATACCATAAACTCTCCCAACAAATAGGAATGCCCTGGAATAATCTGGTTCTCTATCCATCTATATCTCTATAGTGACCCATGGTTATACCTTAATCGTCATTTATAACTATTTTGTTTGAAATAAAAAAATGTAGAATTAGTATCATAAAGTCTTAAAACATACATGAACTCTTTCCGGCCCCCATGTACACCCTAAATAGGATGTTTTCTTTCATGCTGGTCATAGATTGCACCCGGTCATAGACTTTCAACTTGTATCGATTTAGTGAGGCACGGCCCTGAATGTGTTATCAATCAGTTAAGAAAATGAATAGTGGCAAAAAGCTCACCAAGGGACGGTAAACGAGGCTTGCAAGAAGTGGTCAATGTTGGGTAACTCTTGGCTAGTTTGGGACAGCCTATGACAGACATAATTGACCCTGTCTGGAGAAAAACACATAATACATGTTACATACACATGTACAATGCATACTGGACTAGTTTAGACGTGTATGAGTCTAAAGACCTACGTATAGTGGCACCTAGTGTTTGAGGGGGGAGGGGACCATGTGGCGAGTGCCAAAATAGTGTATTTGTCAGGGGTCTTACAACCTGTGCATTACTCATTATTATGTTCCCCTAGCCCTTGGTCTGACGTCAATCATCTGTACTCCCGACCCCGAGCATTAGGGCAGCCCATATCATCTTGTGAATGAAAGACTTAACAGCACATGGGACAGATGATACCGCTCTTGGATGGATGCAGGAGGGTTGCTGATAGTTTTATTAGAGATTTCCCACATTTTTACCTCGCACACCAAAATGGCAACGTCAGCAGATTTGATAAGCTGCTCTAATAAGTCATTTTCAGCCCTTACACCGTAACCTACATGTAAACAGTTCAATTAACAAGAAACATAAATCAGCATCCACATTGCCAAACGTCTATAGTTTAAGCCTAATTGATGCGTGTTTGTTTGAAGGCAACTGAGACGAATTCTCGTCCTACACAGGCCAGACACAGGCACTATTTGTTCGCTTTTCAGAGATGATGGAAAGGAAAAAAACACTCCAGCGAGGAAGAGAAACGAGGGGACAGCTCTAAAAATATTTTGAATTCGGCCAGCCATCCCATGGTGAAGGAGGAGGCGGCAGCCTTTGGTGGGCAGCACACTGCCTGAGGATGGGTGTTTTTGTATAGTGAGTGGCGGCCGGCGTGTCCTCCAGTACTCATTATTAATACCAAGTGGCTAATAATCAGGATGAAGGCTGACCCACCTGCAGGTAGTGTTAGCAGCTGCTGCTGTGGCAAGGTGCGCCCAACACCAACACTAAGTGGGTGTGGACAGTGTTGGGGAGCAGCAGGAGGAGGAGGAGTAATGGGATCCTCCTGGGGGTAGTCTAGTATAAGTGTGCCATCCAAACATGTATGTATTAGACAAGATCCCTGCTATTGGCATTCGCCGCAGTCCTTCACTACCGTGCCCAGTGCTAGTGGCTGCTGGGCCCTGGAGGAGGAGGATCATGCGACCCCACAACCTACAAACCTCCCACTGCAAGGTCCGCCGCCAAGACGCTGATACACTTGTTCTAGACTTAAAGTGGCTAAATATCAATGATGTTTTAATCAAAATCTAGAACTTAGCTTTAGCACTGAGTTTCCAAAGTTGGCTCTTTTCGTTGGGGCAAACATTCAATTAATAATATTGGAGGTGGGGGTACTTTTCTAGTGCATGTAATCTGTTCCAAAACACACCCAGAAAAAGTCCCATTCATGGCCATTTCTCCCAGAAATATCACCAAAAAGGTATTGTCAGTGGCGTAGGCAACGGGGCGGCGGCGGGGGGGGGGGGGGGGGGGCAGCCCCCCCCCCCCTCAATCACTGAGGAAGGGGGGGGAGGCTGAATATGTTTGGGCCCCAAAAAAAATTGTCAAGACCTGTAATATAATACACACAAACCTTACCCCTCTCCCATATAGGAAAAAGTGGAGACAGAGGGGGCTGGGACCCCAAATCAGAACTAGAGGGGGCTCCAATACTTCTTTTCCATACAATCTAATATAAACTGTATATGATAGATCATGCATAAAAATCTATACTTAAGGTTGGTTGGAGTAGCCCCCCCCCCCCCCCCCCCCCCCAATGCAGATTTGCTTCATACGCCTCTGATTGTGAAAACATGTATGGGAACGTCCACAAACGATGTCACTTGGTAGGGAGTTGGGGGGGGGGGGGGTCTTTGGTTTAAAGGCGCAGATCTCGGTACCCCTCCAGCGGCAGTCGGAGGGGAGTCGGGACAGGAACTCAGCCCTAAATATAGGGGCACTGGGGGTTTAATAGTGACGAACAGTGACCGGGCCAATACGTTTTGAATAGAACAATCTTGAATAGAACAATCTTCCCACCATAGTGACAGGGCTTGGGGTTCTTGAAGAGGATCCCAAAGTAACGTCATGTGAACGGTTCCTATGAAAAGTAGCATCATTTAGACCATCCCTCTAGATGTCTATTCTGATCCATTTACACTGTAAGATCCAGTGTGTTCTCGCTGTGCAACCAGAGATGTGAATGAGGTATCATGTGGTCTGTATCTCAGAGTAGGATACGCCGTGCCATTTCACTTCTTCTCAAGAGACAGTGACAGCAGGCTCAACCCATTTTTTACTACCATATCTTCCTCCTCCTGATCCAGTGTCAGACTGTAAATCATGCTTTCATCCACTGACTACCCAATGTGTACTACATCTGACTTCACACTACTGGGGCATACGTCAAGGTCTACTTATATACATCCCAATGAACACAATATAAAATGAACGGTATTAAGAGTAAGCACTGGGTGTATATATATAGGCGTCACACCACAGTATTATCATAGTCTGCTGTCATCGCCCACCACCCCTTCCCACAGTGTCACTAGGGTCAGGTCTAACACACACAGTAGTATTACTCATCATATCTAAAATAAACTCTCCTCGGAGAGCCCTTACATTTGATCTGGTTTTATATACATAATGGCCAAAATGTGTCATAACAATGGAGCATTGTCTACTCATAATATCATGACACCGAAATATTATTGACATTCTTTTACTCAAATTGGATATGTAGATAC
Organism: Harmothoe impar; assembly: GCA_947462335.1. Lineage (NCBI taxonomy): Eukaryota > Metazoa > Annelida > Polychaeta > Phyllodocida > Polynoidae > Harmothoe > Harmothoe impar. Next base: position 62,626,398 of record OX381704.1, read on the forward strand.
TTGTAAATGTATTCTTTTGTTCAGATAAATTTGATATTAGCTACATTCCATATATCATATTTTAAGGTTGAAAAAATAAACATGCCTTGTTCTTTACTCTGCGAGAATTCTCCTTTCAAACCTTTCCCCAATGCCACTCCCTGGTCAACAAAAAGTGGGAAGTTTTGGTCAAATATCTATTTGATTTCATATAATTTCGTACGAACATCCTTGTAAGGGGTGATCCATAAAGTACCTCACATAGGGAAAAGCGCGACAAAGGGTGATTGCCTACAATCATGTACAATGTAGTATGGAGTGGAATAAAGCCCATTTACTCTGATTGCCATATGCAAAAGAATGTATTACATTAAATCATCATTTCCTTTTATACGACCAGATCTGGGCCAGGGGCGTGGCAACCGGGGGGGGATGTTTTTTTTATCCACTTTTGAAAGCCAACCCCAAAAAAGGTCAAACCTAAAAGGTCAAGAGAAAAGAGGTCAAGAAGGGTCAGAAATCTCCCTTGCCCCCCGCCTACTTTGAAACTGCTTGCCACGCCCCTGTGGGCTGTTATTAAAACAATGTTGATTAAAATTGTGTAAAACAACTACCGGTACCGTATGTTATAACTGTTCTACACTCTTCACTCTACTTCCCTTTGGCCCTTTGCACGCAATTACTAATACGCCCCCCCCCCGCCCTCCACACACACACTTTCATTCCAAGCTATGTAAACCACCTCCCCCAGCCTCATTTAAGGGCTATAATGGCATATACAAACCGTAATAAACATAGCCACCACGTAATATGCAGGTGACCGTAGGTGATGTAATAATAGCCAGAGAGCACACAAGGCTCAGACCTACATACATAGGTGGCTCTCCACTGTGGTCAAAGGGGGCGTGCCCAGCGCCATGCTGGAGGCAGTAGTAGCCGAACATGGTATGTGCCATGGTATCACACATAAAACTTCCTTCAGACTCGCCTATATATTTCATACAGAAGCGAGGCACCTGTCTAGATGAACCAATCAGGTCATTAGGGGACAAGATGGCCACCAGCACAGGTTGATCACTTATCTATATGCCTACCCGCAGCATGAGTTCACAGACTGAGTACATTTGAATTAGAAGTGCCCATCTGGACACAGGCCATATGGCATTCATTGACATACTTTATATTGATAACCAGGTATAAAACTATTGGGAAAATCTATATGTTAAAAACGTGTACTATCTGAACATTTTAGATTAACATTCAGTAGACAATTTTACGTATGGTAGAATACAGTTTGTGAATTGATCTTTGGCTTTCTTTTTGGTTTGGTTTCTTCAACATGCTATTTGTCTACTAAGCCATACTACTGTACAGGGAATATTGATATACTTTCTAGCATGATCTTGCTTTTCCCCTGTGGGAGGATTTACTTCCCAACCACTGTATTAAACATACCTACTTTGTGAAAATAATTTGTAGCTTTAATTCAGAATTTTTCCTCCCCCCCCCCCCCCAAAAAAAAAAATATATTAAAAAAAAATGACCACAAAATATCCCAGTGGAATGGACTGGATCACAAGAGTGATGCTGGTGGATCTAAAAAAAAATAATTAAATGGTGCCATCCGAGTTTGATTCAGTAAGTGTAACAGAAGTCGGCTATGTTGAGGTGCCTGGTCACCCTGCCCCCCTCCCCCCACCTCGGTGTGGACAGTGTTGTGCATAGCTGGGCCCTGTCAGACACCTGCATTGACAACCCCCACGTGTACCTAGGGGCGGCAGCTATGGCGGTTCCCAAGGCGACAGCGCGTCCCCTGACGTCATACACAGGATGCCATGACGTGCCTGGACGTACAAGTAGACATTCACCTTCCTATATCACTCTAACTGGTTCCCCCGTGTGGGCCGCCATCTTGTCCCCCAGAGCTGATCAACGGCGGCTGCCAATAATGAATATAGGCAATACTACCAGGGTTGCCACTGACAAGGTACTTTTAAATTCCCTGACTTTTCCCTGACATTTCCCTGACGTTATATCAAATTGCCCTGACAAACGCGACATAAAACCCTGTGTTTTTAAATGCACTCCAACTATGAATACACACACTTATTAAACTTATCTTCTACTTAGTGAGTGGCCATTAATGAACAACAGGGTTTTGTGTAGCGTGTGCACGCAAAATTTTAACCCCTCTTTTTTGAGGATTCGGATAATTTTCTCCCTTACAATCACAGTAAAATACAGGGGTTTTCAAAGAAAATAGGTGATATTTTTAGGTATTTCAAAGATTTTCCATGACAAAATATTATTTTCCCTGACATTTTCAGGAAATATCATTTTCCCTGACATTTTGCCAAAAAATCTTAAATTCCCTGACATTTCCCTGACCTGGAACGAAAAATATTTTCCCTGACATTTTCCCTGACAGTGGCAACCCTGACTACACACCAGAACATATGTATCACGAGAGTCTGTATATTGTCAGTTTTCCTCATTTGTCACTTACAACATCCCTCTTGCTCCATATTAATACCCGGTATATGTAAATACGAGGCAAATGTCTTGCAACATAAAGTATACAGGTGATGAGTATTTGATGATTTAGGTTAAATCCATACTTATCAAAATACCCCGAAGGTAGTAACCTCTTCAGTGAAGACTTAAGGGAGTGTTCATTATTTATCAACCTGTAGAGGGTGGGGCGTTAAAAAAATCCACTCCCTTTCCGCGAAAAAACATGCATGTTACTATAGTTCATAGCCCGACATAGGGCCTCGCGCTCGCACGAAAATCCACCCTCCCCCCCCTCCTTTTTTTTTTATTATTAAATAATGACCATTCCCTAATGTCCCTAATGCAGGTTGGAAACAGGGCTGTCACGTCGGAGAGTGAGGTCGTATTCAGTGAATCATAGGACTTGAGATGGATTTTTGAGGGGGAGGATGTTGTGTGAGAAGTGTATGTGTGGGGGGGGGGGGGGGGGGGGGGGGGGGGGCACGTCAGGCCATGTGAACAATGCGTCAGTGTATGCGTTTCACCCGCCGAAAATAAACCTGACAACGGTCGACATGGGCTAAGAAACGCACCCTGTGAAGCATTGCCATTGGATGTGGCGCCGAGTGGAGGTGTACCCCCCCCCCCCCCCCACCTCCTGCTGTAAGGTCTGCCATTACACTCTGACTCATCCCAGCCACAGATCAATTCAATAGTGGAGAATTTCTCTATATCGGTACATCTAGAGTATAAACCTAGCGTACCGGTACTCATCTAATAAAGGCACTCATGATACAAAGTGATGTACTATATACATGCAGTCCCGTATCCATATACGTGATGATAATTTAACTATAGCCCATTATCATCTGATCCATCACAGATACCATCTACGCCCACATCAGTTAAGTCTTATCATGGAGTCTATAAGTCTACATGCCATGGTGCATATTGCTCTATACATGCACTCAATTGTCTTATCCAATGCTCTCCATTGCAGTGCAATTGATGCATACATTTCAATTTGAATCTACGAGTTCATCTTCCCTGTCTATGTTCTACAGCATTGCACAGTCAATAGTATATTTACCGAGCAATATGGTACAGAACGATATACCACTGTTAAATCATGTGAGTGATATCCAATACATAGATAGTCGTAATCATTTACTACTTTTGTCGATTACCATAGATAATACTGGACTGATGGGGGTTTCAGTGCCCTGTTAAGTGGCCTACTATTAGCAGAGTTGGCAGGCTCTCCCTATACAGAGTTGATGCTTGCCAACTGACACATGTACATCCCTGTGTCTATGTGTATAACTATAACAGGACCTGTACATCCATATACATAGCAGATAATAAACGATGATGTTCTAAGTCAATGCACCCGCATGCATGCTCTACTAGGTTCTCTGTAATAGTCATTATCTACATCATCTCATGCTAATTAGCGAATCTGCTGATTTGACATATTTGTGATAATGTTGGCAGAATTACGTTCGCAACACCAGTGATTAAATCTACTGTGGGTGTTCCCTTTTCTACTTGTTATCCTTTTTTCGTATGGTATTGTCCATGAATAGAATCCATCATGCCGGCGCCAGCAGGGTTTAATGCCGATAACCTATTGATTATTATCATATTGAGTACATGTACATATGCACAGAGATATATCAGTTCAAATGCTGCCCACGGCACATGTGGCATATACTGGGGGAATTCCACAAAAACAGACAGTATTTTATTTGAAATATTTATTTCGATATTCGCTCAACATGTATATAATTATAAACATGATGTGAAAATATACATCCACGATATATGAACTAGATAATATTTTCCTTTGCCTTCTGAATATGATATCTACCACTTCACTTGGCTTCCTTGTCCGAAAAGAAGGAGGTCATCCACGATTCTGACGTGGACCGGTTTAAATGACAGACATTAGCATGTTAAGACATGGAGACAGTGTTTCTGAGCCAGCTGAGGTGGACGAGCAGAGCTATTGTTATCTGCAGGCACGGGAGCCAGCCTCACCGAAGCCGATTGGGAAATGTCACCATGCTTTTTACCACCTTCCATCTTCCAAGAGCCTCATAGAACACTGGTCTCTTTTGAAAATCCAATATGGCCCCTGCTATAAACACCAGGAATTAAGGATTGAGATCATACACTTAACTTGTCAATTCAACCCACATGTAGTTCAAGGGTACATTATTATGCATATTTATATATACTCATAGAGATGTCTATTTCATGTGTGCATTGCATGTACTCCAATCGTCATAACTCCCCATGCTTAAAAATAGTTATTTTCGTTCACACTTTACATGGACACGCTGTCGAGCTTTTCATATCCAGATTGATGGATGGCATGGATTTATAACAAAATACGTTATTGTATACGACTTCATGAATAATCTGCATACATGAATGTTATTGGCAAAACATGTGTACAATGTACTATTTGAAGACCATTCACACTGGATGGTATAATGGATGCAATACAAGGTATAGAAATACATAATGCAGGAAATTGGATTGACAACGACTTCATTCCAGCACTTACCTAGCGCTGTCTACTATGCTCGGGGTCATTTATATTCAGAATCACTGGTATAATTTCCGGAGAGACTTTGGAAATCCTCCTCCTCCAGTTCCTAGTCTTTCTCCCCACGTGCATCAAGCCGCCAGCTCACAACAGTTTGCATTCAAGTCACGTTACACAAAGATTTCTCTCTCTATTCGTGGCAAGGTTTTGGTTATTCCCTTTGAGTACTTATTCCCTCATCCCCCATTCACCACTACCAGTATCTAGAAATAGGCGGGTGACGGTATACGGTACAGAAAGTCGACTGTGTAACAGCTTGCTTGTCAGTTAAAACTCCAATACTCCTTTTGTTCACTCAACTCATAACATAAATGCGTTGACCTGTACGTCAAGTCACGCTGTTATGAAGATCTATTCTGAAAGGTTCCCACATTTACTAAACTGCATCTAAATTTCTCATGGTTTTGAAATGATTATTTAATTGCAGTGCAGCACAGAACGTGTCACATACCGACAGTTTATAATCCCCAGTTAAGCCTGGGAGAAGTGTTTGTCTTTGTGACTACTTATAAATACACATACCAAGAGTTTGGGTCAAAGCCAACGGTATTACTACGCCAAATGGTTATAACGGTTCAACTGCAACGATACTGCCGGGGGACAGGAGGGCTGTCATTAAAGGTTCAACAAGTATGGCTTAAACAAGTATGGCCACGTGGAGCTTATATTTATAAACGCAACTTTGCAGAGGGTACAGTCATATATGTGCGACATCGGTCTTTAGAGGCATAACGCAAGTATTCTGTCACCTATTACAACGATCAATGTGGTATCTAGGTCAGTGCATCATAGGCCTATCATGTGTGCAGAACTGTATATTAATGCAGTGCACTAGTCTCCTCGTATATTAACCTGTCTTTTAGAAAACTGAGCATTAACTTTATTCTACCAGAGAAAACACAAACTCATAGTGCCACAAATAGTGAGGCTATAAACAGACTCTGAACATGTCCACCCCCACTTGAATTCCTCCGACTGCTCAGTGTTGACATAAGGCTATGCACATAGGCTTAAAGTTGACAAGGCCTCATGAAACTGAATAGCAAAAGCAATGCAGTAAAACTAAAAAGGAAAGGCTCCACTTCCTTTACTCGCATGCACGTCACCCAGGCTTAAACATGTTTTAAAGATGGCATTTATATGCATTAAATGTGGTCAAACCTGTAGTCTGTAGAATGAGGTACAGGTGAATTGGTGGTACTCCTCCTCCAGTGTGTTCTACCCAACTGAACCCCTTAGGCTTAGAGTGGGCCTACGGTACTCCCAGTCCGGGACATGCTCACCTTAAGACTGCAACAGGAAGGTGTGTATGTGTGCGAGCGTGTGTGTGTCGGGGGAGGTCACCTACCCCCCCCCCCCCTCCTTCATGGGTGCAGGCTAACTAGGGCATGGCCGCCACTTAGTGAGGGGGCGTTGCCCAAATTTAGATTTATAGTTAAAAGAATCTTTCCAAGAATAACTCTTTCAATTCCATCTCTTTTATAAAGAAAATGAACGGTTTTTAGCTAAACACTGATATAACGGGAGTAAGCTGATACTATCGTTTATTGATTGACACTCATCTATATTTATGTTTATACACCTGTAGAGTCATAAGCTTGTCTTCAGACTGCAGGAGTTATAACGCCTTTCACATTATATTCAAACTATTTTACATGACATAGACTGATTTAAAGCATCGGTATATATAGATATCTACCCGGTATGGCAACCACCATATTCCAAAGTGTGTAGAGACAGAAACATGCGACACATGGCCAACGCAACTGGGAGAGAGACATGGGCTATTGCCATTTCTATTATTTCCCACGTGGATACACCAGACATATCTACGCTATACGGTGTCTGGTGTATGGCGTCTGGTAGTAGAGATGGCCAGAGATGAACTTTGATGTGGTCTTCACGTCTACTTTATACACCTCAGCATGAACCCACATGTTAAGGTGCCCCACTCTATCCGAGTCCGACACCACACCTCACCACACACCTTCCTGGGAACACCGCCAACCCCCAGGAGGACAAGTGTTACGGTTCCTGTCAATGCCATAACAAGGCTGGATAAATATACAACATATAACCACAATTGACGTCACTGCCTCATTGGGGAAATAGCTTTTTGTGGTTCTTTTTCCATTTATTTTAAACATCTAATGTTTTCCTTAGTAGAATATAAATACATTCTACCCCTGTGGCCAGGGATAGGAAATGACAATGATGAATGGAATTCTGATCTGGTGCCATCAACAATAGGCGTATAATGCTATAGAGGGGACTTACCAGGTTATTTGCTATTGTGGGGCATCCCAGACCCCATGGTCCCTGTTTCTCACTAATAAAACATACCCCTTTATTACAAGATGGGATGGCAAACATGTACTGTAATGAGAATACTGTCCCGCTGCATAATGCGGTAAATCAGCAGGGCTCATTATAGACCGTGTCCACAATCTATAGCAACTGGGGGCTTGGTCTAATGTCACTGATATTATCTAGTATATATATACTAGGGTGTCTCTGGGAACCAGCGATGTGCCAAGATGGCGACCTACAGGGGATGCTCAGCTATAGGACTATATGCAGAGTCAGCATCCGCCACCCCCACCCTCCCCCTTCCTGTGCCCGCCACCATTCCTCCTGTAGACCTCCAAGGATAATAGTGTATAGGCATGTCTACTCTAAATATAGCCCAGGCACCGTCCCAGCACAAATCTCCACAGTTACCCTTGAACACCACTACTCAAGGTCTTTACACTATACTGTCAACATCAGAACCAATAAAGGTGCTGTTACCATGCTTTAATGTATTATCTTATATCATATTAAACCTTTACATTCAATTAAAACAGGGACATGTACCCATTAAGGACCCCAATAGGAGGAGAAGAACTATAGGCTATAGTTGGGAGGTGCTGGTTCCCGTGCTCGCCACCCTTCCACCCGGCGAGTACCAGCGGCGGGAGGCCGGGTGGCAGATCTATCGATGATGCGGCGGCGCCGTTTTTACCCCTGTGCACCACATCGATCGGTTCTAAAAATAGCCACGCCGGGAGATGGCCATCATCACACTATGATACACAATTTAAACCTTAAAAACACTACAGGATGAGCGGAAGTCGGGGGAAAAGAAATGCCACCCTTGGGAGATAGGGGTTGGGTCTACTGGGAGGTTATATCGCATGCTAGATAAGAAGGCTATATAGCCCAGGGAGAGTTATATTGGGTATTTGGGTGATATATACAGCCCCCATAGAAGCACACCCACTGTGGTTTTACTATAGAGGGGGATATAGGGCCTGGAGGAAGGGTGGTTTAATATATAGCCTATATAGGGGCAAACAAGGAGGAAGCAACCAGGTTAAGGGATAGCGGGTATTGTCCTAGACCTGAGGCCTTTCCAGACGTGACCACTGGGGTATGGATGGTGACGGTCAGCTATATATAGAGGAGCCTGGTTTGGTCTATGACCGATTGAAGGTTGTTGTCTAACATGAAAGGCGACCTCTGCACTGGTCGCCGCCCACCGCTATATGTGCCGAGATACGCCCAGTCAACTCGGGTGCACACCTACCTCTCTGTGGCTGCTGCTGCTGTAGCCATTGATGCTGCAAACACTGTTGACCCAACACTAGTAACCGTTATTTATTTATTTATTCTTATTTTGTTATATCAAATGGTGGCTTCTGTATCCAGTCTATGTCTCCATGCATCTATCACAATCTTCCATCCATAATGGCCCATACTACCGTATGACATGGAATTTGGTGGCGTCAAAGATGCCACTCCTTAGTTTACAAAAAGTAGGAAATCTTAGGAATTTGGTCAGCTTTCTGTAGAAGAATAACATAATTTGATACAAAAATTCAAGGCCAAAAAGTAGGAATTCCTGGGAAAGCAGGAAAAGTACTATCTCTGTTGGTATTCAGTATTTCTTTTTTTCTGGGCTCCCCTTATTCTCGATCATCGTGGCTAATCCAATCCTGGTTAACGTACAGCCTACTATAGTATAGTATCAGGGAGTGTTGAGGCGACTGCAGCATCTTGATATTGATAGCAGCGGCAACAAAAGACACTAAAATTATAGCAGGTCTCTTCAGACCACGCTCCTACGATAGGATTACGCCCCACACTGGTCTGTGGTAACTAGTGACGTCATGGGGGACAAAATGGCGACGTCCACAAGGCGACCAGTTATAGCACTGTAGGTGTGTCTACATAACCTAGCTGATGGGGATCCAGGGGATGCTGGTGCCTACATACTCAGTAACCACTGACAGACAGTGGTAGTGACTGGCTCCCCACTGTCTCCCACTTTAATACATGTACCCATCTCTCATGTTTTCTGACCTGGTATATTATATCTACTTACTATTTTGTTTTATTCCCTGAACGTTATATCTATACATGTGTAAATGTATGGTGTTCCATCATTCTTACTCTTCCCTGTCCTTCTACCAGGGCACCCATTTCTAAAACAGTCCGTACACATTATTATTCCAAAAAAATTCTATTTCCATGACAAATATGCGGTTACTGAGTACTTTATAGAAGTGTATGACCTAGTTTTTAATGTAGATTAACATAATTGCCCTGGCGTACTGCCACTGGCCACTTACATGGTGCTTCCAATGTCTAATTACCTCAATTCTCATGTATACATGTACTAACCCCTTTCAACCCCCAACTTCATGCATGACACCTATTCTATCCTGTTATTATGCTACACATATGGATGCATGTGGAACATACATATAGTAATGAGTGATGAGTGACAAGGTTAAGAATGTTATAGGTGTATACACACACACACCACTCCTTTCACACTCCCCCCGACCTCCCTTTATGTTTAACCTTCAGCCTCTGCACTTTCTATCAATATAAAAGTGCAATTCATGCCCACTAACCAAACACTGTTCACTGCAGGCGTATACAGATTTCAGGTGTAAGAACTACCGGTAGATTCAACAGCAAATCCCCTGCCCTATGTAACAGTGAATCCCCTGTACTGTGCATTAAGCCCCTGTGTACCACATTCCTCACCCTTACTATATATACTACAGCACCTGTATGGCTTTAGTACAAATATACAGGTACACTTAAAACCGCACACATCTCCTATAGTATAGCCACAGACTATAACTTGGGATTTGGACCACCCATCATAATAAACAATATCAGTTGGTTTTTTTTCTCTTGCTGATGAGGTAGGGGAGATTGTTATAGAAGAACAGGTGCCCGCTTCCCACCCCAACATGTAATCCACATTAGCTTTTAATGTGTAACCTTTGAGCGTAAGACGTGTGTGTTTGGTGGTAAGGAGGGGTGGGGAGTAGGGCAGGGGGGCTTAGATCAACCAGGCTGCTCTGGAAACTGGAACCCAGCCTGTTCCAGAGCAGCATGAGCCGGGAGCCTAAGTCAGTATTGGGAATACCTGTATGTGTGTGCGGTTGGAGGGGGCGGGGCGGGGGGGGGGGGGCTTTCTTATGGATCAGGGTTTTGCTGTGACATGGTGACAGTGACGTCAAAGAACCCAGCACCAATATCCCTCCCCCTCACCCCCCCCCCCCACATCCCATTCCACTCGCACACACACACCTTCTTTTCTAACCCACCCATGCACCTGACTCCAGACTCTCCTGTTCCCATAAGCCTCCTTGCAGACCACTTACAGTGCACTGACTGACAAAATCTAGTGGACGTTTTGCTCCGACTGCCCATTTTATCGTATTATCCAATGGTGTCCGAGCTGCTCGAACAAGGAACCTACTCCTTTGTAGTTCACTGACTGCGGTCCTACTGCTCCAGAGATTATTTCTTTTATTTTATATTACACGAATTATGCTAACCTAAATTGATCAGTAATATGCTACTGTAACAGATTCAGAAGTACATGATATATCTATTTAGAGTCATCGGAGCAGAGTACATAATGGTATATCGTACGCATTTTTCCTTTACCAAATATCGCATTTATTTGGAATCTAGACATTGATAATTGGTTTACCATTCAAGACTTCCCTAGAGGCTAGAACAATACAGTAGCCTGTCCCTATAATGTACATGTTTATTAAAGGTGAGTATATTACACCTATCATCACCTTTGTACCCTCTCAGTGACAAATCTGTCAAGATCACAGAGATATGCGTAGATATTAGAGCGTTGTCCTTATTCAGAGATGCAAATAGGGTTTTGACTGAAACACTGAACAGGTATTCGATTACCTTTGATTACCCTTGATATCTATATCCTAAGTGTTTATCTAAAGAAGGAATTAATTTAAAACATAATTATCAGGGAAATTCCTGACCACTACATCTCTGATTAATTTCTTCCGATGGTGGTATAAATGTACAAAGAAGAAGTGGATATTCCAAAACAAGAGAATAATGGATTGCATCGCTGCAGCTCAATGAAATCTGCATGTTTGTAGCTGGTCAACTGGGAATCAGCAGCCTTAATTATGGATGTAAAGCTGCATTGAACCCGGGTGTATACCAAGGCTGTTGTGACGAGCTCAACACGGCTAGATCTAGAGGCTGGGGGATACAGGGCCTAGTTTGAGCTAATCCTATTGAGTATTACATTCACAGGCATAACATCAACCATGCCAATCTGAACACTCCTGTTCAGGAGGGGATGGGAGGAGTAAACTCAGACTCCATACTTGCTAACTAACCATGTGTCGCCCCCTGGCTGTCACGTGGAGTGCTCTCACTCATATATAATTATATAGACTAAAATAAATGAGATGTACATTGGGCAAGATAGTCCCCCTCTTTGCGTCGCCCTATGGAATACATACTTCAGTTTATATTTCAGCCTGACGTGCAGTAAATAACACATTTATATGGACATACTTTGATATTTTTAAAATGAAAAACATCATAATAATGGTCAAATATTGGCATATTTGGTATCAAATTCAAGCTGATAGTGCCAGTAATGCAATTAATATGGGATAGAAATGATTTTATCCAATTTAAAGACAAAATACTAATATAAATTTTGGGTACAATTATTCTATGCATTTTAGCCCCTGAGTTAAAAACGGAAAAAAAAGATAAAATAACCTCCCTCGTCATATTTTTCAGTCCTTGGTGATGAGAAACAGGAGTGGCATAACTTACATCGATTTGGGACTTTTCCCTTAGAAGGAATACATCTCTCAAGGGCCCGGGCTCAAGGGCCATTTTCTTACTGGCTGTAACTCCATAGCAGGAGCAGTACCGGATATTAAATATAGTATAATGGAGAATTACAATGTACTTTATATTTTAACAATACCGAGCTGTAATAAATGTAGTTTATAATAGAGGGGTTTACTAAGGGTGACGTGGTTTAAAACGTACCTGTAACTCAACGGGGTTTCACTTTCAGGAAGGTCCATGAGTACAGTGCCTGGAAGTAAAGAAGGGAAATACTATAATAACCATAAAATACATGTAGACCTAAGTAATACTTGGGTTCATTTGGAATTTACAGTATATACTAAACATAATAAAAGAAAATGCAAACAAAGGTACTTTTCATCATTTAATTAATATACGCTACGGTTATTACCACTTCAAAAACATCCAAGGTTTATATCAAAGTATTTACAGACTACCGGGTAGTTCAACTCTTCTACTAACAACACTTATCAACCCTGAATGTACTAACGTGTTAATTAATCCATGGGTAAATTTTTAAAATTTCATCCCTAAACGAGAAAATACGTTAGGTTTCTCATCACTGCTCGTGTCATGGAACTTTAGCTATAGGTCAGTGGCAGCTATATATGTATATGGTTAATACTTCTAGGGAATGCAGTTTAGTTACACAACACCTAACGGTACCTATAACAGTGAGGATTTACGCCCATTCCTACTGGCAGCACAGAACCAACATAAAAGGCTTATAAATAGCCTTGTATGCATTAGGGAATTGGTCGCGAGCCAATATAAATGCGATTCTTGGCGCCGCACTCCACACATCATTACAAACCTAGGTAAGACATATGTTGTACGTGTGTGCATACGGTCGGGGATATGACGCTGGAATGTGTATTGCTGCCACCCCACGTTTAGACCCCGTGGGAAAGGTACTGTCATAGCATACATTGGATGTCAAGAAATAGAATCAGAACCACCACATGAATTCACTTTGTCACATTTATAGTATGAAATAAGTGGGATAAATCACAAATATTGTTATATTTCCAGAGAGGGAACCCAATAACCTCAGTTTAAATATCCATGAATTTAGACCCAGTGTTTACTTTTTGTTGTGTATGTGTGTGTGTGTGGTGGGGGGGGGGGGGGGGGGCATGCATCCCCGATGGCAGGTATGGCAGGTTCCGCAGGGTTATAGGCCTACCGATCCATCTCAAAACACATGTCTGTCTTAATCATACAGTGCTATATATAACACATGCATGCGGTATATTACATTTGCATTTTCCCAGTCTGACACATCTATCACTAGCAGCACGGAGGTTACTGCAGTGCATTATTTCCGAGTGGGGTGTGTGTGTGGGGGGGGGGGGGGGTGGCTGCTTGTGTAATGGGCACTGAAGGTGTGAGTCCTAGTTAGCGGCTGACAGATGGGCAGGGCCGTGTGGCAGTACAATCAGTCTGACCGGCCAGGCCTCCCCGATTGTACGCCTGCTGCTGGCCGCTCACTCAGTGCCCACTGCTCACCACTGTAGAGCACCTTGCCTGCAGCCAGCACTGCCCCGAGCAGCTCACAGCACACAGCAGCCAGTCCCATGCAGCCACAGCCCAGGGCAGGCTGACACACATGTAGGCAGGGCAGGGTAGTGAGGTAGTGAGGTAGTGAGGTAGTGAGGTAGTGAGTGGGGAGGGAGGGAGGTAGTGAGGTAGTGAGGTAGTGAGTGAGTGAGTGAGTGAGTGAGTGAGTGAGTGAGTGAGTGAGTGAGTGAGTGAGTGAGTGGGGAGGAGGGAGGGAGGGAGGGAGGGAGGGAGGGAGGGAGGGAGGGAGGGAGGGAGGGAGGGAGGGAGGGAGGGAGGGAGGGAGGGAGGGAGGGAGGGAGGGAGGGAGGGAGGGAGGGAGGGAGGGAGGGAGGGAGGGAGAGGCAGGGACAGGCAGGGACAGGCAGGTATGCAGTGAAGAGGGAGACAAGAATGAAGGCAAAATGAAGGGATCGACAACCAGGGGGAATGGGAGGCAGGAGGAAGTGAGACAGGAGGGAGATTCAGAAGAATTCTGAAAGGGGCAACCACGAGGAGGGGCGACAGAATGAGGCGGCAACACCGCACAAGGAGAGAGGGAGTCAGAAGGAAGGGACAGCTAGGAGGGAGGCAAAATTAAGAGACAACCCCAGGGGGACAACCGTGGACAACCAGGCGGCGGAGGGACAGTTAGTGAGAAGGGGTCGCCAGGTGGGAGGGAGGGAGGTGGCAGGAGGTAGGGGGAAGGGACAACCCCAGACAACCAGGAGGAGGAAGGGCGCACAACCAGGAGGAGAGAGGGCGGTGACCGAGGGGACAACCAGGGAGAGGGAAAAGGAAGATATAAGGGAGTGGTCATTTTTTAACAACAGGGGGGGTTGGTGGATTTGGGGGGAACCAAAAAAATTTGGACCCCTTGAAGGGAGGGGGAACCAAAAAAATTTGGACCCCTCTTGAGGGGGGGGGGGCCAAAAAAATTACACCCCTTTTTAGCGAAAAAGCCCGCGCGTTACTATAGCTCAAAGGGGTCGGCCGCGCTCATTTTCAACCTGCCTAGCGGGGGGACCGAAAATTTGTGACCCCTTCCGCGGGGGGGGGGGGGGGGGGGGGAACAAAAAAATGTCGACCCGCTCGCACGAAAATCCACCGACCCCCCCCTGTTGTTAAAAAATGACCACTCCCTAATAGGTCGGGACAACCAGGATGAGGGAGATATGGGATGATAGAGACAGGCATGCAGGTAGCAATACAATACAAGTATGAGACAGTAGGTGGGCGGAGGGCAGGTAGAAACTGGGAAGGACTGGACGGTAAGCGTGCAGATAGACACGTAAGTCATCAGGCATGCCCCCGTAGGAATGCAGATAAATGAAAGGGGGCAGTTAGTAACCGCTGTATGGTGGGTAGCTATCAGGCAGGCTGGCAGCCTGCTGAATGGTGGACAATTCAGCTGACGGCAGGCAGACCTACTGCTGTACACTGAGCAGCTGACAGGCAGGTGACAGGCAGGCTGGCAGCCTGCTGAATGGGGGCAGCCAGTTAACGGCAGGTTGCAGCCTGTTGTACACTGGGCAGTAGCAGGAGGAGTACCTCCAGAAGCTAGGGGTACCCCCAGTAGCGTAAAGGGAGTACCTCCAGCAGCAGGAGTACCTCTCGTAGCTAGGGGTACCCCCAGTAGCGTAGAGGGAGTACCTCCAGCAGCAGGAGTACCTCCAGTAGCTAGGGGTACCTCCAGTAGCGTGAAGGGAGTACCTCCAGCAGCAGGAGTACCTCTCGTAGCTAGGGGTACCCCCAGTAGCGTAGAGGGAGTACCTCCAGCAGCAGGAGTACCTCCAGTAGCTAGGGGTACCTCCAGTAGCGTGAAGGGAGTACCTCCAGCAGCAGGAGTACCTCTCGTAGCTAGGGGTACCCCCAGTAGCGTAGAGGGAGTACCTCCAGCAGCAGGAGTACCTCCAGTAGCTAGGGGTACCTCCAGTAGCGTGAAGGGAGTACCTCCAGCAGCAGGAGTACCTCTCGTAGCTAGGGGTACCCCCAGTAGCGTAGAGGGAGTACCCCCAGCAGCAGGAGGAGTACCTCCGGTAGCTAGAGGAGTACTTCCAGCAGCGTGGAAGTTTTACCTCCAGCAGCTAGGAGGTCGTGGCTGCTGGCTGCAGGCGGCAGTGTACATGGGGCAGGCTGCTGCAGGCGGCAGTGTGCGTGAGGCAGGCTGCTGCAGGCGGCAGTGTGCGTGAGGCAGGCTGCTGCAGGCGGCAGTGTGCATGGGGCAGGCTGCTGCAGGCTGCTGCCCGCCCGCACGACCTGCCACACGGCCAGGACCTCCTCCTGCTGCTCTGCTCTGATCAATACGCCCATTTTGTTCGTTTGCTGCCTCCACGCCCAGTCGGCACGGGACAGGCCCAGCGGGCCGCCGGTCAGGGCTCCCCACAACGCCGGGCCAGCACCAGGGTTTCCTCAGCTTGCCGGTTGATGCTGAGAGCAATCTCAATATGGGACACGCCTCTAGTGCAAATATAGCCCAACCTCATGTAACCGTCATAATTAGGGGACAAGACCAGTTAAATACAGGCCGCCTCGGGAATACACAGGGCCAAGGGGCTTAGGGCATGGTTTATGCTGTGTCATCAATATTTTGGCAGCGTTTTATAAAACATTATGTGGGATCATACCGATATTTGTATTTTTTTTTAAAATATATATATTTGAGGGGCTCAAAGATGTACACATGATATGAAAAGTATCACCATATCGCTTCAAAGTTTCCGACCATGCCAATAACCTATAATAGTGCCTGCCCTATGGCACTTTGACAGCAACAATAGCACTGCGAAACGCTTGTTATTGAACGGGTCTCTTTTTTCCTTCCCATAGATGACATAGTCCATTACATATACAGATAGTAGATTGCTACTTTAATATTTGCAAGTATAAAAATGGACAACTGGGTCACATGCGTCTTACTGAGTAAATATGTCAATACCAAATAAACTGAAATGTATAACTTGATGAGGTTTAATGTACAAATAAACTGTGCACATTTTACTTGTATACATTGTACATGTAGTAAATTCAAAAGGTTCTGACGATGGAGTCCGATCATGGAAAAGGGGAAAAGATTTCCAGTTCAATATTTTGACAATGGACAGTAAGAAAGGGATAAGAAATAACACTCAGATATTTGTGCATGTCTATTACCACATTTACCACGTACCGGAACATATGTAGCCGTAATATATGTTATGTACATCAGTGGTTCTTTTCTCCACCAAAACTTCGAATTCACTAACGCAAAAGAAAAGCATCAGCAGGTCTATAGCTTAACATTGAAACCATGCCCATCAAATATATATTATATGTGAGGTTAGATCACACGTGGAGGGAAATGGCATGGGATGATTAATTAACTCAATTGGGTGCAACGGGTGTAAAGGGCCCATAGAGCGGGATTGATTCCTATCTCAATACTGAGGCCATTTCAACTGTAACCCTTGTCAAAGTGTATAACAAGATTATAGCCACCAACACAAGTAACAATGAACCATTACTGAGCCAAGCCAATGTAAGTAACAGTATTCGTATTTAAGCGTTTTTCTTTGACTTTGTATTGGTAATATATATTCCATAAAAATTGAAACTCACCATATATATATTGTAGTTTCGAGGGGTTTGTTTAGTGACTGGGAATTATTGTATGGGTAAGGGCTAATGTCTAATGAATCAAGGTATGGTATGGGACGACAGCTCCAACACATATCAACCAGATGCAGGGGTTCTTTTATTTCCCACATCATGTTGACCTAGTAAGAAGGCCATGTGTTCATAACGTATGGGGCAGGGGGTCACTGCTAATCTATACATGGCTACAGCCTTGCTTAACCCTTTAAGGACAGCATAGTGATTTAATGCACTATGTCACATTGTCGCCATGAGGCATAAGGCCGGCTTCAATTATGGCAAAAACATAAAGATGCAGCCCGGGATGAAGCCTAGATGGAGCATCATGCCGTCCTTAAAGGGTTAACGGTGCAGTAAGCCGTGGGTAGCTGGTATAAACGGTAAGCCCCTCCTAGAGGCCGTCCATGATGTTTGTCTTGAGCTGGAGCGGGTTGGGATCAATATTAGCACGAAGCAGTGGAAAGTTCGCCGACCGGCTCTCAAATCGATGCCCGACACTGGCCTCACCACACCGCCCCGGCCACTTAGGAGTCAGGCCATCTCTGCTGCCACGGCCGCCTTGGTTGGGGAGTAGGCAACACAGGGCTGGCAGTTTTAGAGCACTCCCCTCCAAGGTCAGCCGTACTGGGGCTCAAAATAGAGCTTTAAAACTGTCCCCATCCAGGCTAGGAATGGCAGGCGTAGTAATAACTCTTACTAGGGTGGGTGTGGGGCATTGCCTCTATTGAGAATACCGATTCTACCGTAATGTGGGCCTCTTGCCGGAAAGGCCTGGCACAGTGCTGGTATAGGAATCGATTCAGCTTGGCTGCTCTAGATTAGGCAATCGTTTAGAGTCGCATAGTGAAATAAATGCTGCCTTCAATTATGTATACGTTTATAGACGTAACACGCCAACTTAGTGACCTATTATAGATGACATTCTGCTGAATTGATCACTTGGCCTTCCACACTTGACTCCACTGAGGAGTAGGGTAGATTCACCATGAGTCGAACACATACCCTGAGACGGACACTGACATGGTATCATTGACATCTCTAGTTGGTCATGAACGATGACACTTCGGGTGGTCCTTTGTTGGGACAAATGACGTTTAAATGTTACAATTATTCCCAAATAAAGAGATAAGAATGCTTGAATATACATAAATCCAGGTGTCCGTCTTCAGGTATGTGTCCGACTCAATCTGAATCTACCTATATAGGCTATACTGACTTCAATGAAATACTAAACTTGTATGGTGTGTGTGTGTAAAGGGGATGTCAATAATCATGACAGGCTGAATGCATAATGTGTTAATGACAAGTTTCATGAAAACATATCTGTGTTCAATAATGAAGTAGAGTTGGTTCCTTATAACAACAATCGAGAACCAAATCGGCAGATGCACAGCCATCAATTGTACCTGTATCAGGTGCATGTGAATGGGGAGGTAGCTTTAACTTCATTCTTACCACTGCCATGTCATTCGTTATTTTTTAAACTAAAACAGTAAAACCCCTTGGTGAGAAGGTTGCGTTATATGAGAGTCTCTACAATGTGCACAGAGGGGCTTAACCTTAGCAAATACCTGGAATTTAGATCATTTATACAAGCCATATTAGATCGAAAGGGAACAGATGAAATATACAATGTATAGCAAAGTATGCATTTCCTTGTGAACATCGTGGTTATTTTAATGAGCTGGATTGTTTGTAGTTATATATCCCGAGCCATATCAGATACTGATACTATTGTATTATTATATATTTTCACATTTATTGTTAGTTTTCCAGAGTACCCGGTAGTCCTTCTATTATAAAGCAATTGTATCTCAAAATAGCCAATCATGGTGTTATTTTTCATGCATAAATCCAATGGTAATTGTCTGGCATGGGTGGCATATAATCATTGATTATCTCCATACTTTACGACGCATGCACACACATCAACAGTTACATTTCATTGGCCATACATGATTGATAGATTACGTTCAGTCCCCAGGGGTTGAATGTGTATTATCCTGACCATATCATTAAAGCGCTACCTGTTGGCAAAATATACGATACACCTGTCATTGTTAGTTATGCAATTGCCAGTCACAAAGAACTACAATTTATTGTCAATAGTAGTCTACTAATAGTGGCATGTATATTATAGTGCTCAACATGTTTACCTGGAAGAGAATGGCTAGGGATGAGTACGTTAAAATCAAGTTCAAGTCAAGTTATAGAGGGTTACATTAATCAATATCTACCATATTACCACTTTTTGTGTTATAAAATAGCATATTATCGGCGATTTGCCTCGGGTAAAGAGTAGTAATATCTGGTATTGATAATAATGATATTATCAATACATAGTTACTATTTATGACTGAGATATCTTCTTCCAGAATAGGTCCGTGATGGGTTATCATTGCCACTTGAGTTATTTTTTAGCTTGTGTCAGGAGTGGTGGATAATGCAGCTCTGACGCACATGCATCCCTATGTTATATAACTTAAGGCCAAACCAAATTAAAAAGTTGGTCTACGGATTTAGTTTTTCAAAAATTGGTGAGGGCGGGCGATATTCATTTTCCAATCTTTTTTTTTTTGTCTGCGGATTTCAACTTCTTTTTTTTTCTTTTTTTTAAAACTGATTTCCTGGCCCACGATAATAGAAAAGTCCACCAAAAAAAACTAATAATAAAAGAATTCAAATCTTCAGGAAATGATGCAGGCGCAGTCTATAGAAACGTTTTTCTAAAAGAAATTAAAAAATTGCATTTCCAAAAATATGGTGCGGGAAATCCGTCGACCAACTTTTTTTATTTGGTGTGGCCTAACATGTAGCATGACGACTTGATAACGACATCAGTCACGTCCACAGAGTCATCCTTTATCATCAATGGTCCTTATCTTATCAACGCAGTGATAATGGATACAAGTATTGGCTTGGGGGGATCCTCTATCCCCCCCCCCCCCCCCACCCCCCGTTGCTCGCACAGGGATAGAATACACGTGACGGGGTATTTCCCCGTTTATAGCAGAGCTAGGGGGTAGACCCAACCACACATCTCAGTCCAGGGTGTAATTATGAAGTCCATCTATAAATGATTTATTAATCAAAATAATTGGGCCATTATGAATAGGTCTTTATGCATTTTAAGCCAACGTAAGTGTCAGATGCAGGAATGCCCCACCCCCCCCCGACCCCAACAACACATATAATAGTATTTTTCGCCATAACCCATTGCCCAGTCCTTTTCCAGATGCACCCTGGGAAATACGGTCAACCTAGACGTTGATCATTGGTTATGAAGACAACCAGAAGCGGTACCCTGGGTATTAATTTCTACCGTATGTAAAGAAAACTGGGAAAATAATTTTGACATGGAAGTTTAGGATGATATTAGACACTGGACGATTTGGCCAAACCATGGACTATTTGGACAAATTTCTGGACGATTTGGACAAAAATGGACGATTTGGGCAATCTTGGAATCTGGACGATATGGACAAAATGGACTACTAAAGTAAATTGATATTGATCAGCGCCCAAAATTTGAAACGAATAAACAGCCGGTAGTGGTAAATCAATGCAATACTATTAAACTACATATAGTTTAACATCTCGCTAATTCGCCTATGCATACTACACGTGCCCAACATCTATTTTAAGTAGAATGACCACTGACAATGGGCTTAGGCCAAAAAAAAAAAATAGTCGTGTTCAGGTAACATGGCCCAAAAAAATAGGGTAGGTAGGTCGATTTTTTTTTTTTTTTACCAATTTTTTTTAAGGATTTTGAGGCAGATTTTCTCCCATTTTCGTATAATTTTTCGGGAAAAAAATATTTCAGGAAAAAAATGTATTTTTTGGTAGAAAAAACACAAAAATGCCTTCCAAAAAAAAAAAAAAAAAAAAAAAAATTGGGTAGGGCCAAAAAAATTGGGTCGCTAGGGATACCTGAACACAACTTTTTTTTTTTTTTGGCCTTAGACTGACCAGCTTACACAGAATCAGGATAAGGTATGGGGGTCCCATTTATACCCCTCCTGCCCACAAACCAAATGGACAGGCATGCGTACCTTTACTCAAAAGGGGAGGCAGTACTGTGCACGCATTTAGAATGGAAAATAAGGTTTCCATTGGGAATATTGACCATCCCGAATGGCAATGAGCCCACTTTCAATTCAGGAGAATCAATTGCACGCTGAGCTGTACACGCCATCTCTTGGTGGACGCACGCTATGCACCTAAACCCTTCAGGACTGGGAGTTACCCGTAACAATACGACATACTACATTTAATCCTCCTGCTTCACACAGGCATTGGGATTTCAATTTTAATAATGAAGACTGTACAAAAAGGGATATAATAAAAAGCTGGTTTCTTCATTCATTGATGAACGATGCTGTCCCAAATACATAAATGCTTTGATTTTAATTTGGAAGATAATTTCCCCGGAGACTACAGATGCTATCCATGTGCTACTTCCCCTATGAGAATTTCCCTTGTAAAACCCCAAGCTGGTGCCAACTCTGAGGTGTAATTGGCGGCATGTGGGTGAGGGCAAGGGTGAAAGTATCCTATTGCAGAAGAATACAAAGGAATTAGGATATGTCTGTTTATTAAACATTAAAACATTAATACCGGGTAGTTTGAAAATTAGGTCAATGAATCAATTCGATTACCTATGTGGGTGAGATCAGACAGGAATCCGGAGAAACTTTCATCCCTGGACTTGATTTGACTGATATCAGAATACTATTTATTTTTTCAGTGATTTCAGTGTTGCCGAAATGTCATCGGCACATCAGCATTTGCCTATGTAGAATCGTAATGGCCGATGTAAGCCCTTCAGACATCAGCCACAATGGCCGGCCATGACTGTAGCTTCCCAACAGTGAAAGAATTTTTCAGATAGTCCTATTAGAAGTGCAGTTATGGCCATGTAGCCATTATTCAATGAATCCTAACTTTTCTCAATATACATCAGGGCAATTCTCATTGAAAAACATCAGTGAAAAATTAGTATGAACTCCCCTTATGACATGACTATGTACACGCTGGTTTTATATGGCCTGTGTAGAAGACAAATGGCCTGTGCAGGGGCAGACACTAACTTTTTCAGCTGTGGGCCACCCGGGCCCATAGCCCCAGAAATCTATGGGCCCGCAATTTCTCAACAACGGGACCGGTGGACCACACTTTCTTTACCATCCCCTCCCTTATAGAGATGTCGACCCTCCCCCCCCCCCCCCCCCGAGAGATTGTTAACACATGAGCACTTTCTTACTTTTGACCCTAACCCCCTACCCCTTGTATCACTACCATGGAGGCTTCAATCCCCCACCGAGGGTTTGCTTTTCCCTTTGCCTCTATTCAAGTGACCGTCTCCGAGGGTCATTTTTGCCCCTATGACCTCCCCATGTCCATCACCTCCCCCCCTCCTCCTCCGCTGGCCATAAATGAATCGTCTGATTTAAACAAGACAACGGCCTACAGGTCGGTGGGGGGGGGGGGGGGTGCCCTGTGTTTTGTGGTTACTTTCTTTTTTGTAGTGTTTTTGTTTTTTTTGGAGGGCGATTTGAGACCGCAATCATATCAGGCTGTGAGGCATACTAGTAACTAATATTCTTGGGAGCAGAACCTACGTCACACAGTATAGCGTGGCCCTTATCAGGCGTATCTCCACTAAGATAACAACTCCCCAAAGGGGTCTAACTCTAAGTGGCAATGTACTGGAAAAGGTGTTAGAATTGTTATCAAAATAGATCTACATTAGTTGACTTACAACAAAATGCATTGCAAAATCAGAAAGATATTTAGAAAATAGTGCATCTCATATCTGGTGCATATTTTGAATATCATTATTTGGAGAGAAAATGTGTCACTTTTCTTAGTAGGCTTATATTGCCTACGTATCTATGCCCTCTCCTTAAGACCACAGTTCTGCTGTCCGAAATCACCTCTTTTCAGTCTTGAGATCAGAAAAGATTGGCCGCATCATTGGCGTGTGATCTATATCACAACAGACTCAGGGTTTTGGTTACTGATTTAATTATATGGTCGTTTACTGATTCAGAAGACAGATTTATCTAAAGAGAATTAAAAACCATTCAATTATCTAGGTTCTGAAATACAATTGTGATCTTTGGTGAGGCCTAGAAGTAATCACATTTATAGTCTATGAATACATGTAAAACAGTTTTTTACTGTGAAATTTCTGCTGTTGGTCATGTCATTGAATATGTGCAAAGGTGTTTCCCATCACTTTAAACGCAAATCATTATTTGAAAACTTGAAAATCTAAAAGGGGAAAACATGGATATCCTAATGTATATTAGTGGGGGAAATAAAAGGAGGCTCCAACAAAAGGAAATCAATGATGTTTCAGTAAATTGATAATCTGTTGTTTTTTCTTTCAAATATTAAGAAAATTTGAATAATCCCTTCATTACAATGAGAGGTCTAGAATGGATCATTGTTTTTCAACGATAGCCCCCCCCCCCCTTATAGCTTTTTTTCCCTTTGGATTATTTTCTCTGGAACAAATATCGGAGGGAATAATAAAAAAGTGCATTTTCCCAATTTTATTCTTTTTCTGATTTGGGGCTTCCGCAGCGGGCCTTCAACACAAATTTTCAAAAAGTGTGGCCTATTAAAAAACATTACATTTTTCCAGTGGATGTTAAAGAAAAAAATAACTTTGGTCGAATTTTGTTGTTGCCAATGTTGGTCGTTCTACTAGCCCATCCTCGAAGACTCTGGGGTTCTTAGAACACCGAGTCAAAATGACACCCCACGGTACTTGATAGGAACTGGTAGTAGCCGCACTCAGTCACTGACAGCCCGTGTGTCCCAGACTGCAGAGTGTAGTACAGTGTACTTTCAGCGCGAATATCTCGCCCCCATCGGTGCCTCCCGTCGGCGCCGCGTGTAAACAAGCCTTTCGTCCTGACTCTCGTGCCTTTGTACCGCTATCTTAACCCAATTTGCATAGGACTTTTTGCACAGGTGACAATGCCAACTTGTTGACTATGTACTATTTGCAATACTGATATTCGGTAGCCCAAAATCGATACCAGAAAAGTATAGATTTAAACGCAGCGGCCTGCTGTCAATGTGTCAAGTTAGTCAGCCCTCGACGGCACAACCCCGTTTGCATTTGTGACAGGTGCCCGTAGCGTTCGAGTTAGACTGCTGTTTGACTCGACAGAGCCGGGCAACCTGTCTTCGAGCTTCCGCTACGAAAACACATCGACAGTGGTCATAAATAACAATGCAAGACACCTAACATTAACCCACTGCAACAAAGATCCAATCGGCGGTGTAGGTGACCCAAGGCCTGCACATGCAGTGGAAATAATGCTGAGGCGGGATGTTTTCTCCGGCCGTTCACTGCTGCAGCGAGTCGGCCATCTTGCCGCTCGATAGTAAATATTGTGATGGAAATAATCTCTTACCGTCTACGGAAGAGCCGCTGGATGTGATGCAGTAGATAGCCGGGGAAAACACACACCTAGGGTCCTACTGTGATGTCCAACAGTACGGATCTATCCTAGGAAGGAATGCTACATAAAATTGTACACGGTTTGCCGGCGTATGGAAATCCCGCCTCGCTCGTGCACCCCGCACCGACACCACGTGACAGCCAGTTGTGTCACAGATACTCGATTGGTCAAAGTTTCATTAACATATCTCTATGACAACGTTGACGTCATCGGGGTTTGCAAGCCGTTCCCGCCAATTTCTCGAATTGTAGGTGTAGAACAAGGACACGTGGCTATCACAGTATCACATTATCAGTGCTGCTATCGGGGCTGCTATTTCTGTTATCCCGGGCTGTCCGGGTACCTATATATAGATCTACTTTATTGCTTTGGCTTTTTTTTTTCCTACCCCTCCTCCCCACCATTGGTAGGCATGGCAGGGAGTTTTGAAAATATTTTCAAAAATTTCGAAAAACTAAATTTATGAATACTATGATGGGTATGGATGGCTAAATTCGACACGGCGACATGGCCATGCGACATGAGGCTTTAATATGGTGACATGTGACATGAGGTTTGAAAAATTAGTGACAGGGGACATGATCAATTCATAAAAAATCGACATGCGACATGCATGGGGATTATTAAACGACATGGACATGCGTACATGCGACATGGGGACCCCCCATCTACACCCCTACTATGGGATAGTAGTAGTGGGAGAAAAGTGTTTTTATTAGACTTTGATATTTTGATAGCTTTATTCCTCTGTTTGTAGAGCTGCCAGACTGGGCTCTTGCATGGTCACCAGAATGCCTAGAATCTGCCCAAATTGGGGGTACGTTCAGGACAGAAATAAGGGAAATAATTCAAATCATTTACTTGTAACACAGGTATCTTCTACCACTCAGAATGAAGCCTAACATTTTGCCTTCGTGAATCAGGTGGAATTAGGACGTTAGAGTCAATATTCTTTAAACATGAACAGTTTTTGTAGAGGGTGTCCGAGCTGTTTTTCCCTCACACTGTTAAAAAAGCACATCTGCCATCTTCATTTCCTATGCTCATAGATACTACAATTTTGAACCTATTTTAATATAATAAAGTTTTCCATTTAGGGAAATTACTGTACTATCACAGATATCTTTCATTTTTGGATGTCATCATGTTTTCCTAATTTCTATGGCCAGTGAAGTAGGCTTACCTGAAAATTGGGTACCAACCTTGGGGCCATCCATAAATGATGTCACGCTTTTTTGGCCTTTTTTTGACCCCCCCTCCCCCCCCCCCCATGTCACGGTTTGTCACGTTTTGCTTGACCCCCCCCCCTCCAGGCGTGACATCACACAAGCAGCTACCCCCCCCCCCCCCTTCAATCGTAAATTGAAACAGGTACTACCGTAAATTCCTGCGCACCCGGTATAACCCGCGGGTTATACGCAAACCAAACCTCCAGTGCGGGTTATACAATATTCTCAAAGTGTAGGTGTGTGTAATACAAGGGTTTTTGTATGTATAGTTCAGTACTAAAACAATGATTTTCAGATCCCAGGTGCGGGTTATAAGACTCTCTCAAAGTCGGGGTGCGGGTTATAAATACGCGAGATTTGGGTTACCGTAAAACCTCGCGTATAAGCCTAACTCGCGTATTAGCCGCACCCCTAACTTTGGGAAATCCTATAAGCCTAATAGGGTATCTGAAATTCGATAATTTAGTACTGTACTATACTTATAAAAACTCTTGTATAAGCCGCACCCCATATAGGCATGTTTGGTATCAAAAGAAAGCTGGCTCTGACTCCCGTACAAGCCGCGGCTTCTACGCGAGGTTTTACGGTATATGCGGAAATTTACGGTAGTAACGGTAGGCCCCCTACCCGGTCCCACAAGGAAAACCCAAAATTAAGTCTATACTTGCTATCAACAAACACTTCTAAGGGCTGAGTCACTAATTACTAGCTGTGGGAGGGGGAGGGCTGGCTTTGTGGAATTTACCACAATTTTTTCCAACCCTATTTATCATTAAACCTTATGAATAAGCCATGTGTGGCTTATAGGATTGTTTAAAAAAGTACAGCTCAATAATGAATACTTGGTAGTCATAACTATACCACAGACTTACAGCGTGTCCTCAAACGTGAGGTGCAGCTTATATGATACCATTGCCATCATGTGCCTGCTCTTAATAGAGGGCTGGTCTTGTGTAAGCATCCTGAAGTATAAGGGTCTCCAAAACTTTAGTGAGTGCCAAAAAAAGACTTAGAATAACAGCCTCTCTTGAAAAAGGGCCTGGGGATTTCACCACACACAAGTGGTTACTCCCACGTTGGAGCATTGACAAGAAAATCTTAGCACCAGAGGGTACCACTGTCTTGAGGTAGAATGCACACTGCGGGTCCCCTGCTTCTCGATAGCCTATGTAGCATTTTACAAAAAGGGGAAAGGACAAAAAGGGGAAAAAAGAAAAAGAAAGAAACAGGGGTTCAGGGGCAGAGCCCCATTTGTATATAATAATTACTAGTGCTAGTATAGTGGTGCCATCTTACCAGTATTTGAGGCAATGGTGAGCAGCGATAATCTTAAATGAATGTTGCAAGCTTAGATGTTTGTAAAGTTTTTAAGATTAGTGATTTTAAGATTGGAAAGGTTTTCTTGTCCATGCTCCCATGTGAATATGTCCCGATGAGCTATCACCACTGCCAAACTGAAGAGCACTCCAGTGTGTTATTTTGTAAGGTTTTTCAGTAATTCTGGTAGTGGTCTTTTACTTTTTCATCTTAGAATATGCATTGTACCATGATCATCATAAATAGCGTTGTCAATTATCTAGTCTAGGCAATGGTCTATAGGGGTTTCATGCCCAGTCCTTAATCTTCTAGAAAAAGACCCACTATCAGCTATCTATTCAATCAAACCATGTTTCCTTTTCCTATAAATTTAATGGGCTTGGCCTTGGGTAGGTATAAACTTAAATATTAAATTTTGTTCAGTGAAATTCACATGTTGCAGACATTAAAATGTAATTTTTTTCAAAACGTGACATCATGCACATGCCAACCCCCCCTCCCCCCCTTGTCACGTTTTGTCACAAATTTCTGACCCCCCCCTCCCCCCCTAGGGCGTGACATCATTTATGAACGACCCCCTTGTGTCAAAGATCACCTGCCCACTAACACTGCCATGAATGAATTTCATTTGTTTTATACTGATTTCCACAGCCAAATATCTGCTTTACATTGTGCATTATAAGGCCAAAAAAAAAGGTGTGTTTCAGGTTACCCGACCCTACCTAGCAAAACAGGGCCGACCCTAGACATTTTTATCCAATTTTGAAAAAAAAGTGTATTTTAAGTAATTTTGGGGCTATTTCAGAGTCAATTTGATGGTCCACAAGTCGACGCCAGTGTTGGCGAGTCAGTGCTGAAGTTTGCGAGTCAATTTTTAGGTACTTTTCATGCCATGGGATCAATCTGTCTTTATAAAACAATTTTGGGGCTATTTCAAAGTCAATTTGATAGTCCACGAGTCAACACCGTTGTCGACGAGTCAGCGCTGAAGTTTGTGAGTCAGTTTTTGGGTAATTTTCAGGCCAAAGTTTAAAAAAAAAAAGAAAAAAAAAAAAGAAGTTGGTTTCCAGTAACATGTTCCTCGAACCTAGGCCCGGCAGGTCGTTTTTTTTTGTTTTGTTTTTGGCTTTCCCCCCGGAAGGCCTGTAGCCAAGACCGGAGAATTTGGCGAAACTCCCTCCTGAGAGGTTGTAATGCTCTTGATAGGTGTTAACATATTACCATTAGATACCATCTTACAATCTTAGTTTAACAAGCCCTTCAACATGTGATTAAGATTATATTGATATACCACTTCTGAGGATTTAAGTGCACACCCTGGAGTTTATAGGGTTCTCACAATGTCGGGGCGTGGGTTACATGCGAGATGCAGGTTATATACGGGAATTCACAGTATTATTTGTACATGATATAGGGAATTAGGAAACATTGTTGAGATGGATCATGTTGCGACTCGTGGTGGCTCTAAATATCATCAGAAAAATCTGAAGAAATTTCCAAAGGACACGTGTTTTTCTATGCAAAATATCAATATCCGGACACTCATGCCCCCCTCCCCTTGACTAATGTATAATATACATGTATCCATTTTGGTCGAAGCGGACAATCTTTATCAATTTATTATTTATTTTTTTAGAAAAATTCTGGAAATATGGCGCGGGAAATCTCTAGACCAACTTCTTTTTTAATGTGGCCTAGGGACCATTAAAATGACCATGTAGCAAAAAGAAATAGTAAAAAGAATGCATGCTCTAAAGGGGGACTCCCCAAAATATCAAAGTACCCATAAGCATTACAACATGACTCGCAGTGGGTCAAAATATCGAATTATTTTACAAAATTTGCTCTAAAATCGTTAATAAGTGACCAATTTACGAGCAGTAAAAACTCACAAATAGCCTCCAAAAGAAAATAAATTTAAAAAAAGTAAAAATCGACAATCCTGCATTGATAGACCCGGTCGGGTGACTGGAAACAAACCTTCTTTCTTTTTTGGCCTAATACTGGGTTTTCACTCAAGCCAAATTTGTCCAAAAAGTCGCCAGGTCGCTTAAATTATTGTAACCAGGACCAGCTAGGTCGCCAGATCGCCTAGAAAACAACCCAGGTCGCCAGGTCGCTTTTGACCCCTCTCCCGGGACCCCTCTGGAGCCACCTGATTTACCTATGCTATAGTAGGGGTTGGTGGATTTTACCATGATCTTTATGATATGCACCATTTCACCATGTGCCCCCATACTCCACTACCAAGAATTCTAGAAGGCTATTGGAAAAAGTCAGAGTATGAACTTATATGTTCTAATGACAGTTGGGTCTCCTTACATTTTCAGTACTTTGGTGTTAACTGGATGCCCCCCACCGTTTCAAATTCCTCGGCCCCCCACCACTCAATTTTAGCCCTTTTATCCTTTTGGAAATGCTGTAACTGGGCCCTATGGCACCCTCTATATTGCAGATAGAGGTAATTTTCTTGTTGAAAATTCTGAAATTTAATAGGTGAGCATAGATGGTGACCATACCCCCCCCCCCCTCCCCCGTGCAGATAATTTCGGGAAATATATATAATGCTGAATTCTTTGCTTTTGGTTTGGTATCAAATTAAAGCTGGTTGTGGCCAATCCGCAAGACTTTATGGGTGACACTTGTTTTTCAAACATGACGTCATGCGCCATGGGGGTGCAGAGCCCCCCCCCCTCCCCCCCTCAGGTAGGAAATTCGCCGAGAATCGGCGAGATTAAGACCTCCAGGTCGCAAGGTCGTTTTTTTAGACCCTTTATCCTATAATCAATTTTTTGCAAAAGTCGCCAGGTCGCTTAAATTATTGGCCCAGGTCGAAAAGTCGCCTGGAAAACGGCCCAGGTCGCCAGGTCGCCGAAAACCCCTCTGCAGTATCCACCGTGCGACACGGCCCCGCTGTCTAAATTCGACACGGCGACACGGTCAAATATTTGGGGACTTTGTGACTGTTTGTGACTGCAGATGGATCAAAAACGACCTGGCGACCTGGGCTGTTTTGGAGGCGACTTTCGACCTAAAGCAATAATATAAGCGACCTGGCGACTTTTAGACAAATTCAACAATAGGTTAAGGTGTCCAAAAAAGCGACTTTGTGACCTGGACCCCTTAATTTCGGCGACTTTCCGACCTCAGGGGGGGACCCCTCTGCACCCCCATGTTTAGTCACATATCTAACTCTTAGTGGCATAGTAGGTATGCGGGATATTGAATGTCCAGCACCGTGGCAGGAGCACTTTAATTTTGTCCGGCGCCCAGGGCCGGGGACCGGGGTAGTAGGCGGGTAGTACCAGTAACCTAAGTGCATAGCAACTTGCCTAGCCACGTCCCGGGGCCACGTGCATAGCAACTTACCTAGCTACGTGCATAGCAACCTGCCCAGCACCGCAGCTTGTCCTGCAACGTGCACACGCAGCATAGCAACGGTGCCAACCTAGTTTAAAAGGAATATATTCTGTCACTTATGACTTATGCCTATGGCTATGTTGCGCCTAATTAAGTAATTAAGGGATGGCACCATCGCACCTGTCATTGGTTGGGTCATGTCTCTGGTTATGTCCACTCAAGGGAACAGTCAGCTTTGCTTGCTCCGCCCAAAAAGACGGGTGCTGCCCTCTGGTGTTTTGACTAGACCTCGGCTAGAGCAGACAGAGGATATGTCTGTTTCAGTTTAAATACGGTACGTACCGGTACAACGCATTAAAATGTATAAATAAAACACAAGGAATCATTCAGAATGACCCTCAGCCCTTAAGCTTGACCATACGTGAAGAGTTCGGTCCTTCGGATGTATGTTACGGATGAACGTTGTCCCTGCGATTGGCAGCTTCAGTAAAATTATAGTCATTCTGCGACAGAGGGCTGATCAGAAGGCCTCTCTGTGTTGTTCAAATATACCACACAGGCTTCACTCCAGGATCTTCTTGGTCTGAAGTCAAACCCAATGGTACATTCATTCAATATTTATCATCCACCTGCAGATAGAGATGGCGATATTTGTACCGAGATAACTGACCTAAAGGCAGTAGGAACGGCGGTACGCCATAATCTCGTGACGGAGTTCTGTCAACTTCCGGCAAAGATGGACGAAGGAAAGAAACTAGGCCTCTCATTTGGATTTTCCAAAAAGAAAGATTCCAGCAAGCTTCAGAAGTCTGCAATCAAGGATGAAGATGCCAACGCGAGAGAGGAAAATGCCGCATTTGTTGATTCTTTTGACGGAAAGCAGTTGTACTCGAACAGGTAAAGGTCTTCTTCTCTTTTTTCTCACTGGGCGAAAATAGGTAATAATGTAGTGTCTAACGCGGGTAACACACGACAAGAGAAGTGCTGGGACGTTAGCGGGACGTTAGGCCAGTAGCTAGAGTGTATGTAGGCCTATTGGCAGGGTCAATGGAACAAATTCACAGTTGTCGACAGAAATAATCTGTCGTATTGGTCTGGAATAACAATATTGTGTGGCATATTGTGTGAATAAAATTAACAGCTTGATACATGGATGAAAGCTCGGATGAAAATCTTAACAAAAATCAAAACCAAAGCAGGGTCGCTCTGTCTTATATTTGTCTCCAAACAATTCTATCCTCTATTACAGGTCAATGCAGTCTGACATAGTTGTCTTTGGGTAATTGAACATTGTATTCTCACCACAGCTCTGTGCAATACATTCTTGTCGATATTTGTACAAGAGCAAAGACAAAAGGTGACAACCTTTGTACTGCAGGCCCCTGAAAGTTCTGAAACACAACATCTTAGTCTGCAACCTCCTAGGATTAGATTACCGGTACTTCTTCTTTTATAGAGATCAGAAGAGATAAAGGATCTTGATTTCATATGATATAATTATAAGATCTTTTCCAATTTGATTATTAAAATTTCCTTCCTGGCTACCGTATTTCAGACAATAATAGATTAATCATTCAACTTCAAGGAATTTCATGGAATGAAGAAAACATGATAATTCATTTTCAATTTAGATTGAATTGAATAACTTAATTTAATATAGGCCTACCGAGCCCCGGGTTTCTGGATCTTGCCCTCAAGGTGCAGTGGCTACAGGTAGAACCTATATGATGCATTATGCAAATGAGATGAGTTTGGTGGCACAGAACTAAGTGGTGAGTGGGAGAGTGTCAGTATAGTGTTAATATGCAAGGGAGTGGGGGTTGGTGGAATTTCAGTGTGTATGTGTGTGTGTTGGGGGGTTCAGGCTTGATTATCAGGCTCGATTTTCAGACTCACTTCTAAGACTCACTTCTCAGACTCAACTGAAATTTCATTGAATTGGGTACAAAGATACCAATATACAGTACCCACATAATGTGTGGGTATCACTGACATTGATCAACTCAATTTTCGACAGGGACCACTATCATTAGACTGTATTTGTGCACATACAATTCTGATGCTGTCAGATTTTATGTTTCAAAATTATCTGTCCGTCGATTTGTAAAAGGATTGTCCCCCCTTGTCAAAAGGGCTGTGCCACCTCTGACCCTAATAATATTTAGTGATTATCCCGACATTTATTTACTAATGTAGCAGTACGCTGATGTGCTATTTTTTGTTTGGTATAACATACCTCTGAATCGATATTCATTGTACATGTACATGACCAAATCAATCATATCATGTAGTTGATGTTTTTGTTTTCCTATTTTTCAGAAAGGAAAAGAAGGATTTAGTTATACCCCTAATTAGTACAAATCGATGGCAGAAACCGATTAAACCAGATGACCCAGATGAAGAAATTGATGAAAAGAAAGAAAGACACGTCAAAACGGTTGATGGAAACACCATCGACTCAGAGGCAGCAAATGAACTCTTAAAAGGTAGAGTGAATATCTACATATATATCCCTACATGTATGGAAAGCTGACGTTCTTAAATTGTATTTGAACTACTGAAACTATTAGAAACTTTCCGATTCTTTGGTAATCACCAAATGGAATTCGCATTGGTGTTCAATGTTGTTAAAAAAATGAATCTCATGTAAACAATAATTTGGTTACAGAGGCAGCGCATCGGGAATATGGTTCTGACGAGGAGAACGAACGGTCAACCTTCACTGTCCCACTCTTAATGGCCAACAAAGTTCCTGAAGGTTTTGAAACAGATGAAAGACTCGATGTGTCTCTGAGGCCTGAAGGGGTTAGTCTTTTTTAACTACACATACAAAATAGAATGACTTGTATATACCCCACGCAGTTCTTATCATAATCCCTTGTCAAAAAAGTCAGTTGAAAGTCTGTTTTTCTTTGTGTTTTTTTGCTTTAAAAGTCAGTTAAATGTCTTCTTTTTTTTAAATCGTCATATTTGTCAGTTAATTTGTGAATTTCTGGGAAAATATTAGTTAAAACGGACTGAAGAATTGTGGGAACCCTGAAAACAGTACTTCTTTTATTGAATATTCAACAGCGCCCCCTTTTTCCTACGTCACTGTATATGGAGAAGTGTCATGTGTAAATCTGTTGTGTAAAAGGACATGATGCCTCGGAAAATAAGGAGCACTCCAATTTTTTAAAATAGGTTTATTGACACATCTCAGATGATCAACGCACTCCTCCGATGATACCATATAAAAGAGAATATATATACAATCATAATGTACAACTATAAATATTCAATGTCTCCATAGTTCTTTTGAGCCTTTACCAGGGATTTGACCATTCCCATGACATATAGCCAATAGTATACGCAGTACCTCTGGTAAATGATAATGCTATAAATATGCGCATGTATATATTATGTATAGCAGTGAATAATCGGACACCATCTTACCTCTTGTGTTCATCTTGCCGACAGTCCATCGAAGCAGATTATGCAGAGGTACCAATAGAGGACTATGGGTTTGCAATGCTACGTGGAATGGGATGGAAAGAAGGAACAGGAATTGGCAAAAAGGGAAGGTAAGTGTCAAGTTTATGTAACATAAACCTTTCTATGTCTCTTCTCTCCTCTCTGCCCTTATCGTGATGGGTTTTTAATGTACATTTTTGATTTGGCCCTTATTAAGATCAGAATGTAAAGGGGGGGGGGGGCTTAATGTTGTGAGTTACATTCGTATACATTTGCACTGATATCACCCTAAGGCAACTACCGGTAGTTTAAGCAAGTTGGCCATGAAGTGATTATATTAAATAATTATTCATAAATTAAATAATCTATATTGATAAACTAGATGATGTTGCCTATCTGGTTTCATAGATTAGCAAAGCCCATAGAAGCTGTCCTTAGACCTAAGGGCATGGGGCTAGGTGCAGATCGTAGTTTGGCAAAGCAGAACGCAGCACAAGCAGCGGAGGGTGGCGACTCAGAAGCGGCAAAGCTGACCTATAAAAAGGGAGTTAACTGTGTCATTACCAATGGAAAGCATAAAGACCTATATGGAACGGTAAGTCCCTCACTAAAAATAACCTAGTCTCTATGTTTTGTGATCAGACTATCTAATCATATAAGCCGAATTAAGCATCGCGCAAGTCTATTTGATGTATTGAGAGTGGAAATGTGTTTATAGTATAGACTAGTGAATATACTATAGTGTTGTATTCTATAGTCAAACAATATACTCATTGAGGATAAACTTTAAATAATAAAATGGAGATGAACTCTACCATGTACACGTCAGCGATTCCTAAAAGCATCATCACTGCATACTTCTTTTTTTTTAAAATTTAACCGATCATCACATACAACAAGTGATACATGAAGGTCTTCCTGCTTAATTCTGCGGGGGTAATCCATCCAGTAAAGTAGAATCAATAGCAAACGTTTGTTTTTCATTGACAGGTTGAAGGTGTGGACGAGGACAATTCTAGAGTGGTGGTGAAGATGGCATTGAGTAAAGAGTCCATAACAATCAGTCAGTTCGCAGCAAGACTTGTCACAAAGAAAGACTACGATCAGAACTCTAAAGTCCTCAGTAAGTATTTAAAAGATATAATGATTCATTTAGGCTACATATGTGACCAAGTGGCAGAAAATCAGCATCCAATTTTGTTGTTACTAGTCCTGTTTTAGCCACAAGGGGCGCCAAAGTGACCCAAAATGCTTTAAGTACTATATACAGAAGGTACATTATGTAAGACAGAATAGATATTTATTAACAAAATTATTCTCCTACAGTGAATTATCCCTTTGATAGATATGGTAATAGATACCGAAGTATGGGTACACATACTATATCCAAAATATCATGTGTTCTAGATAAAGCCAAAGTAGATAAGTACAAGGACGAGGAGAACAGGAAAAAGGAAAAACACAGGAAAGACAGAGACCGAGAAGACAGGAATGGTGACAAGGACCGAGGCGATGAGAGGGATAGACGGAGAAGGGATGAGCCAAAGGAGAAGAAAAGAAAGCACGAAGAAAGGTATATATGTGTTAGATAGACTACACCTGGACACGGTTCTTCCATATACCCACTGCCCCACAAGGTCGAGACGAGGTGTTATACACCGAGTCGCTGACCAGTGGGCAGTGGGTATGTGGGAGAAGCCTGGCCAGGTGTTATCTATCTAACTTAACCCTCGGGTATGCAATATAACCAAGGTGCGAATCCTTTGTCTTAGCCGCCCACCGTGGGTTAATTGATTATAAAACCCAGAAAGTGTATGAATATCCCAAAGATGTCACTTTTGAGGAATTATTGGCTTGGATTTCAGAATTATATTATATTAACATACTACAAGAAATTTACCAAAATCTCAAGATGTCCTATTGAACCAGTGAGTGACATCTCTGATATCTATGTATTACTTAAGTAATTTTATAGAGAAACAACACTTTCACTCTAATTAAGCATAATCATGGAATTATACGACTAAGAGGTGTTGGAAGTACATGAAATATAAAGATGAATACGGTACATGTACATTTTCGCTTCGATGAAATTGCTATTTATTTATAACTTTTCCAAATTGCTGAATATGCAACATTGCTGCTTTTAATATTATCATAATGGATTAATAACATGAGATTAACAATGATATATAATTGTTTGGTTACAGCAGTTCATCCAGTAGTTCTAAGCACCACAAGTCACAAAAACGAATGTGGTTACGGCCATCGCTGCGAGTGAGGATCGTCGACCCAGAATATAAAAAAGGGAAATACTTCAAGACAAAGGTAACTACCCTTAAACTTGAACTATTAGAGATAAAACAATGAACACTTGCATTATACATGGCACTGTCTTGCTTTGGAGAAATATTCTGTCATGATTTCCCCAAAAAAGTTTATATAGATTTTACTCATAGGGTCTATGCCAATACAAAAAGGAGGCTTACGCACGTATTTATAATGACATTCCCTAGACTCATTCATACCTGTATGCCACTACATTTGTACATGTATTAACCCCGACCTCTCCTCCTGTAGGTTATCATAGAGGACGTGGTGGACCAAGGTGTGTGTATCTGCCGCACGGAGGAGGGTAAGGTACTGGAGAATTTGTACCAGTCCATGCTGGAGACGGTCATCCCACGCTCAGAGCCCAGCTATGTCATGATAGTAGCTGGGAAGCATTCGGGAAAGGTGAGCTCCATTTCTAGACTCGGCTACTGATGTAAAAAGATGGCCAGATTTAAGCGAAAACCAATGATTTTCTCTAGAAGCCCAATTTGTCTTCCCAAATGTTACTACCGCAAACAGATTACATTTATATGGCACTTATATCATGTTTTTGTCGAGTCACTTGGCACATTGTGACACTTACTTGTCGATATGGCAACGTTACCTTCAATAGGTGTATATGCAGTTACGTAGAGAAATATTTACTAGACATTAAAAGACTCATTATTTGTAACTTAATAAACCAATGTACCATTGCTGTTACAGTTGGGTGAGATGCTGAGAAAGGACAAAGGAACTAGTGAAGCCGTCATACAACTATTGGAAGACAGAGACATGGCCGTCAGCTTACGTTTTGATGACATCTGCGACTACACAGGAAATATAGATGATGATTTCAACTATTGATCACTTGTACAGAAAAATATTCAATAATAGACAGCGTATTTTTATATGATAGGCAGCATTGTACATATATTTATATTGTGATGTAATAAAATTAGTGAAACAGTGGCAAATCCTGTGTCTAACTGTTGTGTTGATCCTCTCCTACTTGTTGAGCAAATAATGGAATGAATGATAAGGCGTAGAAAAAAATTGTAACAAAAGGTTTCTCACCACAATGTATTTTTATGATGAAGTGTTCATGCATTGGACTATAATGGACAAAGCTGGGTATAGAGTGGCAAACCAACCCATATACACTAGCTGATGTAGGGAAGTGCCACGCGAAGGCGTGTGGCACTACAGAGTGTGACGTCTCTGGGCCGCCACGGCCAAACCACAGTCACCGGATAACACGACGCGAGCTTCTACTAATATACATCTTAAGGGTCAACTCACTCTGATATAAATATTTTATAGCAATAAATAGATTATGTGGGTTAGGTGATTATTTTTTTAATTTTGGGCAATCATCATTCATGCAGTATTGAACCATATCATGCTCAAATGGTTTAGGTCCATGTGACCCACTATGCGCCACTGATCCACACCAGGTGTCAGTTGTGTGCTT
Source organism: Harmothoe impar (assembly GCA_947462335.1). Lineage (NCBI taxonomy): Eukaryota > Metazoa > Annelida > Polychaeta > Phyllodocida > Polynoidae > Harmothoe > Harmothoe impar. Next base: position 62,664,453 of record OX381704.1, read on the forward strand.
CATGAATACAATACAAAATATACATACAAACGGGTGGCGCTGCTCTGTGGACGTTTTGAGATGTTTAGGAGCACACTAGGTCCACCTGGTGTGTATGGTGTCAAGGTCCTTTTTTAACATTAAAGGGATAGTATATCTACCATAGATCAAAACCTCTAGGCCATCCTTGTTAAGTTTATACATTGTATACCACCTGAGAAACTAGTAGCGGCGGTCCCTGTGGACACTTTCAGACCTTTACAATATGGCACAAAATATTGCCTTCCTCCCACCTTCCCTCTGTCCCTCCCTCACTCATTGCCTCCCTCCCTCATTTCTTCTGTCCCTCCCACGTTCCCTCACTCCTTCCCCTTCCTTCTCTCCCTCCCTCACTCGCTCCCTTCCTTCCTCCCTTGCTGCCTCCCTTCATCCCTCCGTCCTTCCCTCCCTCCCTATCTCACTGCCTTCTTCCCTCTGTCCCCCTCTCAATTACTGCCTCCCTCCCTCCTTACCTGTCTCTCCCTCACTCATTGCCTCCCTCCCTCATTCCCTCTGTCACTCCAATGTTCCCTCACTCCTCCCTCGTTCGCTCCCTCCCTCACTCACTCCCTTACTTCCTTCCTTCCTTCGTCCCTCCCTCCCTCACTCCCTCCCTCCCTCACTCACTCACTCACTCACTCACTCACTCACTCACTCACTCACTCCCTTCCCCACTTCCCTCTGCCTCTGGGCACACCTACTCTAACTTAACTCACTCCCTCACTCACTCACTTCTCCAGCCTCGTCGCGTGTTGAGAGGAAACACACATGTACATTTAAAAGTGATGAGATCCAAAAAGGACATCTATGACAAAAGCCCGCTTTACCGCGGCATCCCGGACTGGAACAGGCTGGATGCAGCTACCCAACGCATTGCAAGCAACACCAAATTCTTAAAAGCTCTAAAAACTGTTTAGATACCATGGTGTTGCGGAGAGATCTAAATAATTGTGATGACAAAAAGACACGCATGACTCAAACTGGTATATGTTGTTAAATAGCGGTCTATATATTTAGTCCGCACATCACCTTCTATCCGACCCTCATCTTTATGTGAGGCGACCTTGGCATGAAAATGAAAAAGATGCTGTGTACAATCATCGTTTATGCCAATAAAAATTATCAACAACAACAAACAACACTCATTGCCTCCCTTCCCCCTCTGTCTCTCCCTCACTCATTGCCTCCCTCCCTCATTCCCTCTGTCCCTCCAATGTTCCCTCACTCCTCCCTCCTTCCCTCCCTCCCTCCCTCCCTCCCTCCCTCACTCCCTCACTCCCTCACTCCCTTACTTCCTTCCTTGCTGCCTTCCTCCCTCCCTTCGTCCCTCCCTTCGTCCCTCCCTCACTCTTCACGTACCCCCCCCTTCTCTCCTCTCCCCACGTCCTCCCTCTCCACCTTCCTGCCTCCCTCACTCACTCATCCACTCCCTCCATCCCTCCCTTGTTCGCACCCTCTCTCACTCAGTCCCACCCTTCCTTCTTCCCTTCCTCCCTTCCTCACTCATTGCCTCCTTTCCCCCTCCCTCCTTCCCTCTGTCCCTGCATCACTCATTGCCTCCTTTCCTCTGTCTCTCCCTCCCTCCTTCGCTCCATCCTTTCCTCCCTTCCTTCCTTCCTTCCTTCCTTCCTTCCTTCCTTCCTTCCTTCCTTCCTTTCTTCCTTCCTTCCTTCCTTTCTTCCTTCCTTCTGCTCTCCCAACCCCCTCCCTCTCTACCTCCCTCCCTGCCTCCCTCAAACACATTCACCAGGTTCATCATCACCCACATACCTACCTACTCCTCCTACCTTACTGCTTCTAGGCTTAAATGCCCAGTGATATATAGAGCTGAGTACCTGTCCCGACTGCACTCTGACTGTTATTGGACGTGCAGTAAGATCTGCGGGTTTAAACCCGCAGATCTCGGTACCCCTCCACCGACAGTCAGGGCGCAGTCGGGACAGGTACTCAGCCCTATTTATAGGAGAGCTGGGGCTTTAAGGAATACCTGTCACACACGACAATGCAGAAATTGACAGCACATGTTTCCCCGTACAGCCCATCTTCATTGATTGGTCTAGGCACCACTACAGCGACTTCCTGATTGGTTGCTCGGTAATGTACATCACTGTGAGTATGTCTTAAAGGCCACTGGAGGGCCACTCAAGTGCCAATCATAGGGCACTGCAGGTGCAGACGATTTCATATTTTCTATATCTATTCCATTTACATTGGCTTTCTTAATAACTCTCATAGATCTAGCTAACCACCCTTAAAGCTGCTATACCAGTTGGCACACTCAAACCTACATTTTCTTCATTTGCATCTCATATGATTGTGTAACCCTTTCCCTCTTATAATCTGCCATTTATTTTGGCAAGAGATTTTCAATGTGTGCAATACAAGATTCCAATTCCAACTATCATTTTTATTCTGGTGGGGTTTGGTAATTTAGTGTTGACAAAAGCCATCAGGTGGCAGTACTGAGTGGAGAGCAGCCTGGAAGTTTTCCATTGCTCAACTCACAAACACAGTCTACTAGTACGCCTCTCACCTACCAGGAGGCAGCATTCAGTCAGCAATTTGCAGATTGTTATTGTTATCCGGTTAACAGTTGGTTGACTTTTATTCTGACTTCTATTTTCATATAGAAAGAAGGACCTATTTTATTAACGAGGGCTACCGAAGTTTAATGCGTCGGGTAGGGACCTGATTTTTTGGGTTGGTGATTTCAGAATTTATGTAACTTGAGAATGTAAAATTTATGAGCCCAAACTAGTCGTACAAGTGGAAAAAAATATTGAGAACATAGCCAAGATTTGCCTCTAGAGCACTACGGTCTTGGATTTTTGAATTTATCCATATTTTCTGAAATATAGCAAGATTTTTGAGGGGAAAAAAATGCCCGTCTTAATTAAGACTTTTCCCGCCAAAAAGTTATAGCATACATCTCTATCAAGAATTATGAGAATAAAAATGAGAATCTTAGCATACAAGCCACCACGTGGAAATACCAAAACTGCCTACAAGAAGCTGTTAGAGATGCTACAGCTGCCGTTAATTGGTACTAAGGAAGTATGGATCCTCGGAGATTTAAACGTAAACATGCTTTACCATCACACTGTAAAATACCGCTACATGCAGTCCTTCTTAAGAAATTCGAAGCTACACTACCTACAAACTGGATACACCCACTATCACCCGAGGGGCGCATCTATCCTGGATCATGTGTTTACCAATTGCTACAAGATCTCAGACAACGGTATAATAGATGACAGCCCCAGCGACCACATGCCGGTTTACATAGTAAAGAAGCAGATGCCGTGCAACAAAAGGAAGAAGACAATCACTGGACGCTCTTATAAACTATACAACAAGGACAGTCTGCAGCTACATATGAGGGAGACAGACTGGGGTGCCTTGGACGACCCAGCAACTACAAGCGAAGCATACACCAAACTACTGTCAACCTTGGTAGAATATCTGGACGTACATCACCCGATTAAAACCTTCAAAGTGCCCGACAGCAAGAGACCCGTCTTCAAAGAAAATGTCCTAAAGCTAATTAGAGAAAGAAGGAAGGCCCTAAAAGAAGCTAGGTATATTCCCCGCGGTATCTACAATCACCACACAGCTAAGGCCCGACGACTGATGAAGACAATTGACGCAACTGCGTTGGCCAATAGGAAGAAGCTGATCCTTGAAGATTTGACCAGATACAAGAAAGACCCCAGGAAATTCTGGAGTGTCCTAAAAGAACTGTGGAATGGCGATACTGAAGACGTACTAATGTCCTTGATAGACGATGATGGTGTGACCATCCCCTCCAAGGACACTGCCACCTACATAAATCAGTTCTACAGCACCATTGGCTCCAAGCTGGCGGAGAAATTCGACAGACAGCTGCAGAATGACGTCCAAGACCACGGAGTTCCAGCCGTCAACCAGCTGGTTCTTAATCAGGTGAATGACAGAGAAATGGGAAAACTAACCAAGTCCATAGATACAACCAAGTCATCTGGTATCCCTCACATCAGGGCCTGTGTCGTCAAAGATGCTCTACTAGGCGCGCCATCAGTAATGAAAAAGATCATAGACCACAGCACATGGAACGCCGACTTTCCACCAGACTGGAAGACAGGCAAGATCATCCCCCTACCCAAGTCCGGCGACCTACACAAAGTGGGGAATTGGCGACCAGTATGTCTCTTGAATAGCTGCTCGAAGTTATGCGAGAAGATAGTACATGCCAGAATCATCCAACACATGATAACCTACGGCCACCTATCCAATAACCAGTTTGGGTTCATCCCAGGACGCAGCACAAATGACGCAATCTTCCACATCACAAAAGATCTTCTAGAAGCCATGAACAAACGCCATGCCTCTGCGGTGGTCTTCATAGACCTCCGCAAGGCCTTTGACACGGTGAACCACTCAATCCTCTTCAGAAAAATGTTCAAGTATGGTATCACTGGTCAGGCCCTTGAGTGGACACGCAGCTACCTGGAAGCAAGACAACAATACACCACTGCAAACGACATAGATTCACCCACCCAGCCCATCACGTGTGGCGTGCCCCAGGGCTCCGTCCTGGGGCCGCTCCTGTTCCTGATCTACGTCAATGACGTCGAGGACAGCGTCAGGAACAGCAAAGGATACATATACGCCGACGACTTGGCACTTGTGAGCTCTGCCAGCTCCCCTGAGAGAGTCCAAGCCATCCTGCAGGAGGACACCAACAACGTGTCTACTTGGAGTGCCAATAATTAGTTAACAGTAAACGAGGACAAGACCAAGTTACTATGGTCATATCCAGTCTCTGCACCAATAGACACTGGACGGGTACCAATAACCATGAATGGCAGGCTGCTGGAAGTAGTACACTCATTCAACTACCTGGGGGTGTTGATTGACCGCCATTTGTCGTTCGGCCCGCATTTGAAGAAAGTGATTGGTACGGTCAAGAGCAAATACACGCAGCTCTGGCATACACGCAAGGAAACGGACAAAGGAACTACCCTGATGATATACAAAACAATGGTACTGCCATGCTTAGAATATTGTCCACTAATCTTGGATAGTGGACCGGCATGGGCGGTAACCAAACTACAGACAATCCAAAATGACTGTCTTAGAATCATCAACAACATCCATGATGCGCGGGAAGCAAATGTTGTTGAGCTACATCAAGATTCAACTCTAGAGATGCTCCAACCAAGAAGAAACAAGCAGCTGTTGATGTTGATGTACCGCAGGTCAAAACACGACGACAATCTGCTGCAACCCACCAGAGTACTGCGCAACAACAATAAGTTGAAGTTCAAACTACAAAGACCGCACAAAACAAGCTACTTGAACAGCCCTGAATACAGAGGCTCCAGACTGTGGGATCGATTGGACGCAGCACAGCAAACAAGCCCGGATATTGACCTGTTTGTGTCAAGCCTGAGGCCGGCTGATCTAAGAGCCCTGGAGCGTATCACAATCTAATTACACATCTCACTTACCAGTCATAAATACTTGACTGATGGACTTTATTTGATGCAATATATCTTGTCATTCATTCATAACTACCATGGACACTTTTTGACCTGAACTGACAATTGTTGATAATTATCAATTGGCATAATATGAAAAACGTCTGTATTGTATACGATTTATTAGTGCCAAATAAAAAATCTAAACTCAAAACTCAATCTTGAAAAAAACAGGTCTTATTTGTAATGTAAAAAGAACGTTTTTAGCCATTTTTAGCCCATTTGTTGATATTTGGTTGCCATGGCAACCATCAATTCATTCTTTTGGAATAAAAAGTATCCCCATCCAACTGCCCCATCCATGAGGATTTCAGAACTGAAAACAGAATGCCAATATTGCCACCAGATCCAAATCTATGTCCAATAATATGCATTTATTGGTTTAATTTCTAATAATTATGATTTATATAGATTATTTGAAAATAGATTGATATGTGATCGCATTGCAGTCTATTCTGAATTACTAAATGTCCCTACCATCCCATGTTTTAGATATAATTTCTCAGCAACCATTTCAAATATTTTGATGCTTAAAGCATCAAATTGTAGCTGAAGACATGAATTTAAAGAAAGGTGTTTTCCCCGATTGTCACGTTTTCCCATGTTTTGTCAGATAGTATCTTACATGTGTAAGCCAAATTTCAAAAAGATTCATCCACACGTTTTTGACCAAATTAGAATTTAAATACATATATACATTCTCGTATTTAACACTCCTGCCCGGTCAGAATGGCTCTACACATTAGTATCAGTCTCACCAAATGGTCCAAAACTGCCTTCGGGAACCAAGCCTTTCGTTTATTGACCACCCTCTTGGAGGAGGAGTGTGCTCAATGGTTAACTTCCAGGTCGAGGGGAGGGGGGGGAATGGCCCCCTGGCCCCCTGGCCCTCTGGCCCTCTGGTTCCACCACCCTGGTACATATAAAGGATACTTAGGCAAAAAGAGTTTGTTTCCGGTAACATGACCCCCAAAAATAGAAAAAAAGGGGGCCATGTTCCCTGAAACAACTACCCTCCACTTTTTTCTTTGGCCTAAGTCCAGAAATATTGCACTATGGTCCACCCTGTTTCTCCCCCCTGAAGAATGATTTATCTTTATTGTGTCCTAGCCAATGGCTGTGAGTTGTTTTTTCCTGTTGTCTTTTTTGTATTTTGGCACTTATGTCGTTTTGCATCCAAACTCTTCAAATATTTGGAAAAAAATTGGATATTTGATGATTAGCATAATAATGCTAATTATTTAGAGAAATCTCTAAAATGAAGAAACATAGATCTTATCGGCATTCGAGATTGACCATTGCCCACTCATTTTCAAGAAGCCAGCTCTCAAAAACTAGAAGGGATATCCTATACATGTATGTCATATACTAGTTAAGGCAGCACCTAATTTAAAAATGTAGAGTGCCTGACATCCTAAAGGAGCACCAATTTATAATTAAGGTTCACTGCATCACTAGTTAAGGCAGCACTTAATCAGAAAATGGAGAGTGCCTGACACTATAAAGGAGCACCAATCAATAATTAAAGTCACACTGCATCATAAAGCTATGACTACACACGGGTCGTACATGTTTGAATAAACAGCATTGGAACTTTGATGTGACCTATGATCTTTCTTGTACTGTGGTATATTATACATGTTCTTTGCACCACACTGGGTGATTGTAGTTACGCAATCTGTAGCTACACTACCCCCCTTACACCGGACACAGGGAATTCCCCACCGACCGGCCTCACTCAGTGTACATACTGCAACTCTGTACCTGAGTAATTGCACCCCTTTGGCCCCGTGGCCACTCACTCGACACTTATCACTTGTCCAACAAGAAGCCGCTATGGCCAGACTCAGTTTTGATAACCTTCGACTAGAATCAGGACTGAAGTTACTGACACTGAATGCTAGAAGCCTGGAGTACAAAATAAGCCAGTTGGCCAGGCTAGCACACGGATTAGACTATATAGGAGTTTCAGAAAGTTGGTTTAATGACTCTATTGCCTCTGTGCATGTCAACATGCCCAACATGGCCCTATTCAGAACTGACCGCCCAAACAGTAGAAGGCATAGAGGGGGTGGTGTGGCCCTATATGTCAGATACGAATATGCTTGTTTCAGTGTGCTTTGCCCGGAATTGTGTGCAGCTAACCGCGACCTTGAGGTGGTAGGGATATTAACCACCTACCCAGGCCAGAAACAACGTATTATCTTGACTGTTTATAAGCCGCCTCGTGGAAATGTCAGTCGCGCATACAGAAAGCTCACCAACATGATGCGCTCACCCATCGTCGGGAACAGAGAGGTATGGATCATGGGTGATCTTAACGTGAAGACTAGAGCCCAGAGAACTGCTAAGTACCGGCATATGACAACCTTCCTATATGATACTGGCCTGACCTACCTGAGGACCGCTTCAACCTACCGTCACCCCATACATGGGTGTTCGACATTGGACCATGTCTATACAAACGCAGAGCATGTGAAGCAAGTTGGACTAATGGACGATAAAATCAGTGACCATACCCCCATCTACGTGATTAAGAAACAGCGAAAGATCAAACATCTCACATCAACAATCACCGGGCGTTCATACATAAACTACAACAAGGCTAACCTGGAAGAGTGTCTGAGGGCAGATGGAATACAGGACCTGACAGACCAGGATGATCCTGAGACTGTGTACCATCGTGTCCTTGCCTCTGTGACTCGCTACTTAGACCAGTCCTGCCCGATTACTACCCGAACTGTGAAAAGTGCCTCGAGTCCAGAATTTACCCCAGATGTATTAGCCTACATCCGGAGACGTAAACGCGCCTACAAGAAGTCTAGGAGAGCCCGTGGGCGTGGTGTCTACAATCCCTACATCGCCGTCATCACTGACTTGACTAGGAGGATAGATCTGAAACTCGCCAACAATCGACGCAAGGCCTTGCTCGACAATCTCGACAGATATCGTGACGACCCCCGCAGGTTCTGGGGGGTGATCAATACCCTCTGGAAGGGTGTGACGCGAGCCGGAGAAATCAAACTGAAAGACCAGCACGGTACTGAAATACCCAAAGACCAAACATCAAACTACATCAACTCGTATTACTGCAACATCGGAAACGAGCTTGCTGCGGCATTTGATGTCAATGTAATTGGTAACGACCAGGCTCAAGTGGACAATAACAGAAGGTTTGAACCCAGTGAATTGCATTGTGCTACCCAAGACCAACTAACAAGACTCGTGTTAGCCATTAAACCTTCAAAGAGCTCCAGCATTGAACATGTGAGATCCCAGGTTATACAGGATGCGCTCAAGGCGGTCCCTAGCATCGCCCCTGCGTTGATCAACAGCACAATCCTGTGCCAGTGTATCCCGGCAATTTGGAAGACTGGCACCATAGTGCCCTTACCAAAGAGCGGCTCGCTTACTGATGTCAGCAATTGGCGTCCTATCTGCCTCCTGAACCTCTGCAACAAGATTGCCGAAAAAGTAATACATGGTCAGTTAATGGACCACCTCCTCAGAGAAGAAATTATTTCACCGCAGCAGTCAGGCTTCATGCCCCATCGATGCACCGGGGACTCGGTCTTTGCTCTGCTTCATGAGATGTACACTGCCCGTAACTGTAATGATAATGGTCTACATTACACCCCTTCTTTAGGCCTCAATTCGAAATTGGGATTATAACTATATATTTTTAATAAGTACCCCCATGGTGGCCCCAAATGAACACTCCCCTCTCCCGTGCTATGGCCCAGTACTAGAGAGGTCCCAGCCTGACCACTGATAATCACCAACGGGCATTTATGTAAGGGACACCTCCCCCCTGACAACCTGAGGTATATATCAGGCTATCTAGCCCTCATAGGGCCGGGACGTGCGGAGACCACCAAAGGGGAGAGGCCACACTGAGGGTTACAGCAGGGAGGCCCATCACACAATGTCACACCAAAGGCACATACAAGGTATATACTATTTTTGATTGTTGGCTGGGTGTCTATGCACTCTATATAACTTCTCGCACCAATATTCCTATACAGGGAATAGAAATAAAACCAGTATCTCTCAGCAAGTGAATTATGTTGACCTGACATATATCTGAGGCCTCTAGGCCACACCTACCACTACATCTGGAGGGCATCCTCTATAGTCACACTACAGAAGGCATCAAGGAGTCATGGTCAATCCCCCAAGAACAGGCGTATTCTATAACACTGGTGGAGAACCCGGGCATTGAACCCGGGGTTACCATCAGTTGAGATTACTCTGAAGCCTCATATGAGTCTGCTTGTTGAAACAGGACGTGTGTCTTCTTACTTTGCTGTGATTATGCCATGTTGTAATTATGAAATTACCATCTTCATTAGTCTTTGTCAGTGTTGCCTCAGATGAATGGTTTTGAAGATCCCTCCTATCAGAATGTGCAGGAAGCAACAATGTGCAGAAATTCTATCAGCAGTCATCTCACAGGTATCACAAGGGTTTGTATCGAGCAGTTCATGGCCCTGGGCAGATGAACCTTTAGTGCTGGACTCTACATGACTGTAAGTCTGAATGATACCAAATGGTGAGTATGGACATTTGTATCTTAGTGCCTATATTATTGGTTAGTTAAGGTTAGGGTTTAGGATTAGGAAGGTTTGTGTAATAAGTTCAGGGATATACACATATAATTGATAGCATAAGCTGTTAGAATAACAATGAAGTTCTATGTCTATGACAGAAGGTTATTCAGTAATGCTTGAAGATGAAAAACAAAGGATGGAAGGAAATTTTAAAAAGAATAACAAATTAATTAATTAATTAATTAACTCAAAAAAAAAAGAAAAAAAAAAAAGAATTGATCCTTTCAGTGATCAATTGCAAACGTTATGGTTCGCCCACTATCTATCATCAAGAGTCAAAATTTCAAAAATAATGCTCTGCTAATAATAATAGTATGAATGAATGATGAATAGTATAAATATTACATATCAATGTTGAAATAATCAATATTCCCCGATACCCCTTCTATTCCCACTGAGGCCACCATGCGTCAGTTGCAAGAAACAATGCGGTACCATGGACGAGAGGGCGAGAGTGCGAGTCAAGGACGTTGGGCAACATCCGGGCTACATCAACATCCGGTGTACATCAACATCCAGGCTACATCAACATCCGGTGTACATCAACATCCGGTGTACATCAACATACGGTGTACATCAACATCCGGGCTACATCAACATCTCGGCTACATCAACATCTCGGCTACATCAGCGTCTGGGCTACACCTACACCCGGCCTAGGCCAACATCTAGCCTAGGAAGGGTCAACAATCAGTCAGTCATGGTCACTGTGAGTGCCTTAGCAAGCAGTGCAAGAGACTTCTCTGTGGCCACCACATGGCCTGCCAAACATTATGGACAGTCCGAGCTAGCTGAAGACACCAACAACCCAGTGCTGTGTCAGTAACAAGCGGGCCCTATTCCCAGGCGATAATGGCTAACAGACCCCTGCCATATCACGCACATTGATATTTGGAGAGGTCTAGGAAGGGTTCTCCTGTAGCAATGGCAGCAACGTCTCACCGACCAGATTGAGGGCGCTAAATGCATCATCACTATAGATGAACAATATGAACCGAAGATGATTTCTTGGACTGAGCCAGGTGTAATGATCAAATACTGACACTATGTAATGTTATATAATCTACATTTGAGCCAATTATGAAAATTACAAACAATTATGGACATTTATGCCAAAAAGAAGATGAACTATACCCAGGAAGCGCAGGGCGGCATACATGACATTATTCACGGTTGAAACATGTGTTATGACAAAAATATGTATAGGGAGATTGTTTTGTGTGCCCACAACATAGCAGATTACAAGTCAATGAACATTTATTCACCATCTAATACCACCGGGATATACTGAACATTTATAAGAGCCGTCCACATATATATATAGGGATGCAGAAAGTATAGAACTAATATGAAGTAACTGATTAATTGTGTATAGCTAAAAGGTATATAGGAGCCGCCCGATAAGTAATGGCATATGATAATCGTCCACGTATATTCAAGAATGGACTAACTATAATTTCAGAGCCGAATGAATGATTATAGAAAGTGCATAACCAATGATACGTAATCACCGCGTGTATATGCAATATTATAAAAGAATAACTGTCTTATGTAACCACGATTAAGACACTCAGCCAACCAGGGGATAACAAATATCAAGACAGTGTAACTCTTCATCTCCAATGCCCATCGGGAGTAGTGTAATGATAATGGTCTACATTACACCCCTTCTTTAGGCCTCAATTCGAAATTGGGATTATAACTATATATTTTTAATAAGTACCCCCATGGTGGCCCCAAATGAACACTCCCCTCTCCCGTGCTATGGCCCAGTACTAGAGAGGTCCCAGCCTGACCACTGATAATCACCAACGGGCATTTATGTAAGGGACACCTCCCCCCTGACAACCTGAGGTATATATCAGGCTATCTAGCCCTCATAGGGCCGGGACGTGCGGAGACCACCAAAGGGGAGAGGCCACACTGAGGGTTACAGCAGGGAGGCCCATCACACAATGTCACACCAAAGGCACATACAAGGTATATACTATTTTTGATTGTTGGCTGGGTGTCTATGCACTCTATATAACTTCTCGCACCAATATTCCTATACAGGGAATAGAAATAAAACCAGTATCTCTCAGCAAGTGAGTTATGTTGACCTGACTTATATCTGAGGCCTCTAGGCCACACCTACCACTACATCTGGAGGGCATCCTCTATAGTCACACTACAGAAGGCATCAAGGAGTCATGGTCAATCCCCCAAGAACAGGCGTATTCTATAACATAACAACAGTCAGCGGTCGGCTGGGTCTTCCTCGATATGAGGAAGGCTTTCGACACGGTCGACCACCTGATCCTACTAAACAAGCTTGAATCATTCAATCTAGGCGGTGCATTCATTGAATGGCTCCGTTTCTACCTACAAGGACGAAAACAGCAAACCAGAGCCAACGACAGCATATCTGCGGGCCTACCGGTGGACAGAGGGGTGCCGCAGGGGTCAGTGGTCGGCCCGCTTCTCTTTATATCTTACATCAACGATGTAAAGGAGGTAATTGTGAACTCCAAGTACTTCCTCTATGCCGACGACCTAGCTCTGATTGTTTCAGGAAAGGACGTCGACCGGGTACGGTCACTGCTGCAAGACGACCTCACCAGAGTTGGATCCTGGTGTACTGAAAACAAGCTCACTGTCAACACCTCCAAGACGCAAGTGCTGTGGTCTTACTCCCAAAGGCTACCGCCCAACCTAGACAACGTGACCCTCTACCTAAACAACCAGCCCTTGGATGTGGTGACCCAGTTCTGCTACCTGGGGGTAACCATCGATCGCTACCTCGGTTTTGGTCAGCATCTCAAGAAAAGAATCAACCTGGTGCGCAGTCGCTTACAGCAGCTGAAGCGCATAAAACGGGCCTCAGACACCGAGACCACTGTACAAGTCTACACTACTATGATCCGCAGTATAATGGATTACTGCGGTTTTGTGGTGGATGGAGGCCCAGTGTGGGCGGTCAGGAAAATGCAGACACTCCAGAACGACGCCCTCCGACTTAGCGAGGGTATCCGGGACCCCAGAGGTGTTGACATTGATGCGCTCCATACAAGGAACCGTGTCCCAAAGCTACTCCCGGGAAGGAACCGGTGCCTACTCACGCACCTACACAAGATGACCAGAAACCAGGACAATATTATCCCCCATGTAAGAGTGCTGCGTGGAAACAACCAAGTGCGACTGAAAGTAGCTAGGTCGAAGAAAGGCATCTTTGACAAGAGCCCACTGTACCGTGGAGCCCCCCTCTGGGACGAGCTACCTGGGGAAACCCAGCGCCTGCCTTACAAAGACTTCATTAAGAAACTCAAAACCTAAACCCTTGTAGTGGTGCCTAGGACACCCTGGATGGACTCATGTGATAACTAACTGTCGATTTGTAAATAACTAAATCTGTCTGTTTTCTTCAAGCAGACATATTACTCTCATCCCTGGCTATTGAATGAAAAAGTTCCCATGTAACACTTTTAATATGCCAATAAAAATATCAACAACAACAACAACATTGGAAAGCTCATGACCTCAATTATAGGATTGACGTTTACCTTGGAAGACCCTTTCCCCCTTTTTTCTGGCTAGAGTTTAACCAAATGCATACATCATAAGTTTCTGGTCAAAGCAAAAATAATGACATTTTCACCAATGATATACTTTGATGAAAAAAGTATGTCCAATAATCAGGGGGAAACATGCAGCATGTAGATAGAAATAGAAATGCGGCGCGGTGGATTGTGGAGACACCTAGTGGGCAAGGGAGGAAACACATCCCAGTAAACAAAAAACGTTATACAAGTACAACCTTTTTAACGTTATATAATGTTGCATAACGTTTCTCTAAGGCTCCTTACTATGGTACAACGTTATATAAAGTTTAAAAATGTTATTTTGACGTAAAATAACGTGTGTTTTTTGTTAGCTGGGATAGATTGATTTAGGGTTGATATCCCAACAGTATGCCGATATTAAGACAGGTTTGGGTTGACAGCAGTGAAATAGAAACATTGTATAAATACTGACAATAGCTTGGGGAACATGGTGCTAGAACAGTAGAACGAGGACCAGGGGCTGGTCTCTTCCGGCCATAATTGAAGACGCTACCCACTAACCCAGTAAACAAAAAACGTTATACAACATTTTATAACGTTAAATAACGTTTCTCTAAGGCTCCTTACTATTGCATAACGTTAAATGAAATTTTATAACGTTATTTTAACGTAAAATAACATTTGTTGTTAGCTGGGAACTTTATGAGACACCTCTAATGCTCAATACTTTGGTGAATAGTCTTAAACATAAATGGGTTTGGTTATAATTGTGTTATCAGTATAACAAATAAATAGAAAGAAAGAAAGAAAGAAAGAAGGAAAGAAAGAAAAGGTTTGGAGGCAGAGCTCCTGATGCATAGCAACAGTTACTACTATCCTGTCTATTGGGGGAGATTGTGCTCATTTGTTTCATCATCTAGAGGGATAGAGCAGAATGACTAAGGGGTATATGTATATTGAGACTATGCGAGACATGCGTTTTTTTCAGTTAGTCCCAGCGTGCATACTGCATATACTATTATGTTGTTTAAGCCTAGTATAAGCCTATGTAATACTGCAGCAGCTGTCACATTTTATCATTCATTTTATACAGTATCGTGACCTCATGTGATATACATTTACGGTTACAGGTCAGCAAGTGCTATCTAAGGGATATCTATTAGAATAAATAATACTATTCCAGGAAACGATGATAATGCTCCATTTTGGTATATTACTAAACTTTGATACTGGCTTTGATGTAAACAATAATGGTATTGAACTGCAGTGTTTCATCCAATGCCGAGATACTGCCGTAAGGTGTATTACTTTACTTTAATGAAAATATGAATCAGCGTTGGGCCTACATACTAAATCCTCACATATACGTGGTGTACCACATCAAACCTGCTTAATCAGCTTTGTCCAAGGGCTGCCTCGTTTTTACCATAATTAGGGCTAATTTCCTGGTGGTCCAGGTACCTTAATTTGTCTAATAATGGGTTTCCCATGTTCATCCCATGGTTGCCACCTCACACAATAAAGCAAGCTAAAAGAGTAAAATGTCAAAGTTCACATATCCCCCAAAATATCCCTTATCAGAACCCTGTAAACCAGTGCCTGGTGTAACAGTGGAGCCACAACACGGGTTCTTTTTGTACAAAAAAGAAAGGTTCTCAGTTACCAAAAGTATCAAGGCCTGAAGCCAGAATCAACATCGGACTCTTTGTGATTGTTTAAAACGGAGCTTTTATTTTTAGAAACAGGCTTATAGAATGGGAAAGGTCAACAGAATTTGTACAACACGTCACCTGTAGTGATCTATATTCTGAATACTAAGTACTACAACCGCACCTACTGCTAAATCTGTATCAGCATGACTGCCATCCAATATATATACAAGTATTATGTGCAAATTGAAGCTTTGTTTAAACCTCAGCAGCTGCTATAGTATATATTCACTATACTGAAATAGGCCGTGGCTTATCAATAAATACTATGAAAGGTGTATTGTAAAATGTAGGGACTAGTATAGTATATAAGAACCTCCTCTATCCATCCGCAGTGTGATAAACATATTACATTGATGTCCATTTTCAGTTCAGTGTGTAAGATTGTATCCTGTGTGAAGTCGAATGGAGTGGGTGCACATGACACCCTAAACAGTGCACACTTGCATTGGCACATTCTCGGGGATGAGATTCATTGTACTTTTAAACTCATGTCATTTTCTTCCATTTCCCTTCCATTTGAGCTGCACTAGAATAATAGGGCCACGTCAAACATGAACAAACGATATTAAAAAACGGTACTATCATCTGATGTGTTTGGACATGAAAACGCAAGACCCAGAAATTACATTGCAAAACTACATAATATCCAGCTTTGTGCAAAGTGCCTGACATATCATATCATGAAGGGACCCTCCACAATATTGTATATGTAGGGAATAGGACTTGCCGACTGATGTGCTCTTTCCATTAGGTACACACTACAGTCTATACAATCCATCGAACCCAAGTGTCCTATGTGGGCACACTGTCCTTCCTCCCAAACATGTTTTCCATCTTCTTGCAGGGCCACACGGTGCCATATCTAGTATAACTGCCCATCACGAGGTAGCCTATAGTTGTGAATTTTCATAGTCAGCCTTCTTCAGGCCTTCTCAGTTTCCTTTCTTCGTCTCCTGTCTCTCTTTCTAAGTTGCCGCCTGCGTTCTCGTCTTTGTAACCATGCCCTGCAATGCAGGATTGGTGAATTATCAGGCTGGAACCACATCATACATCAGGTACATATTTATTTCAGTGGAGAATCAAAGTCACTATGCAAGTACAAGATTTTTCGTTCTCAACACCCTCGTGAGGAAACTTGAACTTGTTCTGCACAGGAACGTTCTTCCCCAGTGGGCATAGAAAATTGAATCAACATTGAGAACTGGCTGACAGTATTGATTTAACGTTGATTCAACATTGATTCAACATAGAACTGATTTCTTTTGCCCACTAGTCAAGTCTTACTATCACATAGCTGTGCTGGACGATTGTTCGTTATCATGCATTAACTTAGATACGCATAGCCACCTATACGTCTATCTAATACATTGACTGAAGTCGGTCATTAGACACTTGGATATTATTTCCTGTGGCCACTTGATAATACAATGTATACAGTTGAAGTAGAATAGTTTTGGCCTACCCGTGCTCAGCCTTCCTCCTTTTTTTACGTCGTTTATCGGTCCGGTCGCCCGACATCCGGTTAACAGCTGCAACACCAAGAGACGGTGTGTAACTCACTCAGCGAGCAACACAGTATGTGGGTGAACAGGGGCCACCGCTGCACCCCCACCCCCTCCCCAACTCCCACCACAAAAACACCAAAAAAACACATATACATGTTGATAGTGCCCTGATTTCCGTTAACAACTGATAACTTAGATGTCATAATAACATCCCATGGCTGAGGGCCAAGCGCCCAAAGCCTCTAGAGCTCTGTTTCTCCTGATGTATGACTCTTATAGAGGGATGCCACTAGGCCAAAAAAAGACAAGGTGTGTTTCAGGTTACATAGTCTGATTATTTAGGTAGGATAGGTCGGAATTTGGCCTGAAAAGTACCTAAAAATTGACCCATAAATGTTAGCGTTGACTCACCGACAACAATGTCAACTCGTGGACTATCAAATTGACTCTGAAATAGCCCCAAAATTAGTTTAAATATAAACATTTTTTTCAGAATTGGATAAAGATTTCTAGGGTCGGCCCTGTTTTGCTAGGTAGGGTCGAGTAACCTGAAACATACCGTTTTTTCTGCTACTACATTATTGCAGCTGAGTCCGGCACAATGGGTGAGAGCAATCTACTCAAAAGTATATTGGGTATTCCTTACTTTTGTGGCAAAATCGACCTCTCCATCCTCTGATACATTGGCACCGATTTGGATGGACGCACCTGCCGTGCACGCCACAGGACTGTCGGCATATTGCTATAATGAGGGGAAAAAACAATTATTTGACAAACGATTTAATACTATACATTATACTGTTATCATGGATATTGTCATCACGGCAATGTAAACCCATTTTCGATAAGGGGTCTGATCTTCACTCCGCCCACTTTGAAAGTATTCTTGGAGGTTGTCTTAACGCATATATAAATATAATATTATGCCAGTTTCAGGCTCCAGTTTCAGGCGGAGCTCCGCAAATTTGTGGAGCTCCGCAAATTTGGTTCCATAAATTTGCGGAGGTCCACAAACATATACGGAAATTGCCTTTTGGTACTTAAGCCTACAAATGCGGACATCCGTATAAATTTGTGGACCTCCGCAAATTTATGGAACCAAATTTGCGGACCTCCACAAATGTGTGGAGAAACAGAACCACAGAAAGTAGGCGTTGTATTTCAGACTTGTATTTGTAGTAAGTCTTACAACGAGGGGACAATTTAGAAATCGAAACTATAACAATGTGAATATCATATCAACTTACGTTTTTGACAGAACTCGCCCAGATAACCTTCAGGACACGAACACACGTTGGCTACAGTGCAAACCCCTCCATTTTTACAGGGGATCCGGCAAGTTCCTTGGAAAGATAATGAAGTCTTATTATTCAAGTGGCTGTTAACAAATGACTTTCTAAAACTGTACAGTGCCGACAACAATGGATACTGGTGTAGGGGCACGAATAATACGTGTACATATAAGGTCCGTGG
Source organism: Harmothoe impar (assembly GCA_947462335.1). NCBI lineage: Eukaryota > Metazoa > Annelida > Polychaeta > Phyllodocida > Polynoidae > Harmothoe > Harmothoe impar. The sequence goes on from OX381704.1 coordinate 62,682,832, forward strand.
AGTCAGAGCGGCAAGTGCCTCCAACGGACACTAGGTGGCAACACCTAAGCCATGTCCTTTCGGTTATCCGGTAGCGGAGCCAAGCAGGGCACTCCAGACGGCGCTACGGAGGAGTGCCACGTCGACACTGCTCGGGGTATATAAGAGGCCGAGGTTGGCTACCTCAGGGAGTTCGTCCCAGGACGAGCTCTGACCCACACCTTTCGTACCTTCGCTTTGACAGGGGCACCTACACCCCTCCCACATTATGGCTCCTGCACCAGCCATGCTGGCACAGGGCTTGACTGTCCGGTATTGCTAATGCTTCGAACTATCGATAGAATCCTGTGTGTCTTCGAATGGTTGAAAGACCAAGTGAACCGAGTATAAACCTTCGTGTACTTTTGAGGCTGTGATCGAATAAAAACCTGTTGCATTCAAACCGAATTTGGAACCTGTGTTCGAGTTATACGCATCTGAAACCCCTACATTGGTGCCGTGACCAGTTCGGGTGAAACACAGAATAGCACAGTCGGTTAGGGTGAACATGGCTGAACAGGCAAAGGGTGGAGCATCCCTTCATCCTATTTCGAGTCCGGATCCGGAGGTGGTGGCCGCCCTTGAGAAACACTATGGGCCAAACCGTTCGAGTTCTACACCAGAACCAAGGAGAGGCAATCCTGATACTATTCGAAAAGATCTAGGGTCAAACCTAGATGATTCTTTGTTTGAGACTGGCGGTTCGAAGAGGCACATTGCGCCTATGCCAACACAGGGCATGAGCATGCTGCATGCTGAACGACACCAGCGACAGGAGGTGACACGTCGTCATTTCGAAGAAGAGAAGAATCGATTCGAAGGAGCAAGAATTGCAGAGATGGACAGGATGAATGAAGAGTTTGAAGCTTTGAGTCATCGGTTGGTACAGCTCCGAAACAGGAATGAAGATTTAGACGGGGAAACAAGAGAGAAACAGAATCGCTTGGACACAGCGAAAGCAGAACTGGAACATATGGAAGACCAGTTCTCTAACCAGCAGAATGTCTTGCGGCGACGTACTGAAGCTCTTGAACAACGTCAAGATAAGACCATACATGATTCGGACGAGCTCCATGATACGATCCGAGAAGCAACCAAGGCGATGATGGAAGAGAAGGATCGTCTGATTCGGGAAGTGGAAGATTTACAGAAGAGACGAGATGAGGAGTCAGCTCGAAGTAGCTATTCGGGGTTCGGTCATGTCAGTGGTGGCATATACAACTCATCATCTGGTGGGGGTGGTGCCTCTGCCTCAACCGGAGGAAGACCAAAACGGGTGACCATTGATACAGGTGATTCGGATGGAAGATCTTCACGTCGTGACCAACGCCCATCGTCGTATGATGACGACTATTCGAACCCTCCCAGCCGTTCTAGCTCTCGAGAGAGACCAAGCCGTCCGGGTTCGAATGATAGATCTTCGAGATCTGATCCGAACGAGCGTTCGAGTGGGCCCTCAAGGAGGTCAGGAAGATCTCCTACAAATGCAGGTAGACGAGTATCTCGCCGCGAGTCAATGTCCCCTGGGATGAAATTGATTTATGATACGAACCCCTGCATTGCTGAAATGGGAGTGGACTGTGTTAGCAGACAAGCTGATAATGCTGATATCGTTGACTGGAGCATCGAACAGTCTTTTTTGTTGCACAGAGACAACCACAACGCTGCTAGACGCACTGCAAGCACTCCGACTCCGTTCACAGGCAGACAGCCATGGCAGGACTGGTTCGCAGACTTCATGGACGATATGAGGTATAATCGGTGGTCAGAGGAGGAGTCGTTGGACGAGCTTTTACGGGCATTGAGAAATGGCCCCGGCAAGCTAGCTGTTTCGAGATGGAGAACTATGCATGGTGCCGGATCGTTTACCCAATTGGTGGAATGCGCCAGTTATCTGATAGGTAATGTGGGTAATGAGGATCCGCTTCGATTGTTTCGCAAACGGACTCAAAAACCAAACGAGTCGCACCGTGTGTTCGGTCTAGAATTGCAATCTCTCTTGCAAAGGGCTAGACCAAGATGGCAGTTAGATGACCCACAGTTCCTAGATGATTTGTTCTCGCAATTCATTGAGGGATTAAGGGATTCGGATGAACGGACCGCAGCATGTGATAGTTGGAAGGCTGGAACTTCTCTCACTGATTTGTTCATGGCCATAGAAGACTATGACAGGAAACGGCATCTGCTATCTTCGAGAGTACTTTCAAGAACTTCCAGTATGGTACAAGACCCACCAGCCTCTGATACAGAGGAAGGTGATTCTGGAAGGGAGGAGGAGATTGGCGCGGTTGCTCAAAAGAACAGCGGCAAATCTTATTCCAATTCGATTTCGAAGCGCTATCGGAAGGCTGACAGGAAAACACCACCTGTGACCCCAGGAACTACAAGCGCACCTTCGACTACATCCTCAACTCCCAGTTCGATGGAAGAACTTCTGTTAAGGTTGACTGACTTGATGTCTGGAAACCAGCAACCAACAGGGAGGAATTTGAAGCCGAGAGTGGACAAGACCACTAGGAAGTGTTACAGGTGTCAGGCCCTGGGACACTTTGCTGCAGAATGCCCAGCTGAGAAGCCGGTACCAAAGCCTGAGGAGAAGAAAACGGAAAACTAGAGGGGGTTGCTCGGGATGGCAAAGTAGTGACCCCTAAGGTGAAGGAAAGCCAGCTTATCGCCAGCGGTGCAAGCGAGGAAGTCCGAGGTGCAGTAGAGATTGGAAGCTTAGAGGAGGGGCCTGATCAGTCCCTTCTAAGTATGTCCAATGAACCCAGAAACGTAGACGTCCGAGGAGGAAGTACTGGGGAAGCGACGAATTGGATACAGGAGCTGGAAGTAGTCAGCAGTGCCCGATTGTCCCCGGATCATCCCTGTCTGAAGCACTTGAAACGACGGGGAGTAGATCTTGGTGTCACTAAGGATTTCGAACGGTTCACCGTTAACCCATCACCACTGGATGGGAAGAGGTGGTATTTGACTGTAGCAGTGAAGGGAAGGACTGCGGAATTTCTAGTGGATACTGGAGCTAGTCACTCCATGATCTCCAAGAGATTCCATGACCTTGTAGCCGATGAGCCAGATAACTTCACAACGAGGGTAAAAGCTCATTCGGCCGACGGTAGCTGCATGCAGACGTTTGGTAAAGCATTTTTCGAAATCAATATAGGTGGACATGATTATCTCCTGTCCCCTACTATTGCTGATCTGAGTGATGATGGCATCATCGGATTAGATTTCGCTGCGTTGTACGGGGCAATGTTGGAACCTTGTAGGGGGATGTTAAAGATAGAACATCCGTACAAGGTGGCCGTGCAATGCGTTTTGAGAAAGGTATCTTCTGTAGCCTCGGTGGTACAGACGGTTAAGATACCCCCAGGACAGACATGTGATGTGCTGTTTTCGAGTGACAGTATCTTCCGAGACCAGATGGCGGTGGTTGAACCCGATGTGGTGAGACTTGCATCAATTGGACTCGAGAGTGCAGATACTTTCGTAGGCAGTGGCAGTAGGAATTTAATTCCTATTTCGAATCCTGGTGGTGAAGTCCGTTATCTGATGAAAGGTACTCCCGTGGGGCAGGTGATCGTTGCACAGGCAAGCACCAGTATACTCTCAGAAGATACCAAACCGAACCTTGAAGGGATGTTCGATTTGCGTCCGGAACTTCAGAAGTTGGTGGACGATTCGAGCTTGGTGACGGGGGACCAGAAAGATCAGTTGAGACAGGTATTGGTGAAATATGACGCAGCCTTCGGGGAGCCCACTGGTTTGGGGCGAACTGATAAGGTGCTACATTCCATCACTACAGAGGACGCTGTACCTTTCAAAATCCCTTATAGACGCCTACCTTTGAAGAAGAAGTTGATGGCCGAGAAGGAAATCGCTGATCAGCTGAGATTAGGGGTGATTGTTCCCAGCACTAGCCCCTGGTCCAGTCCTGTTCAGATGGTGACTAAGAAAGACGGCACAATTCGCTTCTGCATCGATTATCGAAAATTAAATGGTTGTACTAAGAAAAACTCCTATCCTCTTCCCCGTATAGACGAGACTATTGATTCCCTGGGTGGAAACCAATGGTTCTGTACGCTGGATTTGCAATCCGGATACTGGCAAGTTGGAATGAAGGAAGAGGATCAGGAGAAGACAGCTTTTTCGAGCCATGTCGGTCTTTTCCAGTACAATGTGATGCCATCCGGATTGTGTAACGCCCCTGCAACATTCGAAGCCATGATGGAATCTCTGTTGAGTGATCTGTTGTGGAAGGAGTGTTTGGTGTACCTGGACGACGTAATTGTCTTTGGGAAGACCTTCGAATCGTGTCTGGCTACGCTAGTCAAAATTTTCGAGAGATTGATAACCCATGGTTTGAAATTGAAACCAAAAAAGTGTCATCTGTTTCGAACTTCCATTAACTATCTCGGTCGGATAATATCCACTGAGGGAGTTAAAGCGGATCCTGAGAAACTAGATGTTGTGTCGGAATGGGAAAAGCCAGAGGGACCTAAAGACATACGGTCCTTTCTGGGCTTCTGTAGTTACTACAGGGACTTCCTACCGGGGTATGCCAGAATAGCTCAGCCTATGCAGGCTCTAGCTCACTGGACTCCGGGTAGAAGGAAGGAGCCTTTCCCATGGGGTCCGGAACAGGATCTAGCATTCGAAGCCGTGAAGAACCTATTTCGAACCACGCCAGTTTTGAAATATCCAACAGCTGATGGACATTTCATACTGGACACAGACGCCAGTAACGACAGCATAGGTGCTGCTCTGTCCCAGATGCAAGAGGGGATGGAAGTGCCACTGGCTTTCGCTAGTAATACCCTCAATAAGGCTCAGAGGAATTACTGTACCACTAAGCGCGAATTGTTGGCGGTAGTGGTGTATACGAAGAAGTTTAAGCACTTCCTTTGGGGAGGTGACTTTACTTTACGGACGGATCACTCCTCCTTAAGGTGGCTGTTGAACTTTAAGGAAGCAGAAGGGATGATCGGTCGATGGCTGACCCATCTGTCCGAGTTCGGGTTGGAAAATAGCCAAATCCAACATAGAGCAGGGAACAAGCATATCAATGCTGACGCCCTTTCGAGAAGACCCATACGGAAATGTTCTAGAATGGATTGTGATGATTGTGGAGCCCATAACGCTGTAATAGCTGGAGTTCGAATGCCGTATGATGTAGGACATTCTAAAGCAATGGAATGGTCCACCGAAACCATCAGGCAATTCCAGAAGGGTGATGCTATCATATCAAGACTAATAGAACAGGTCTCCAGTGGTGCCCAACCACAAAGACCAGCCATTTCGATTGAGAACCGGGAAATGAGACAACTACTTGCTCAATGGTCTGAGCTAACTGTTGTTGACGGTATCTTATGTAGGTGGAAGATAACACCGTACAAGACCAAAATTCGGCAAATCGTGATACCCACAGCTATGCGAAGGGATATCATGTATTTCGTACATGGACACCAGACCAGTGGGCATTTTGGAAAGAAGCGCTCCCTTGCGCGACTCTCCAGAAGGTATTACTGGCCTGGGATGAGTAAAGACCTGCTTAGGTGGATCTCTACTTGTCCAGATTGTTGTCTGAGCAAACCAGGTGAAGGCCTGGGTAAGTTGCCACTAACTCAAGAGCTTTGGGGAGTTAGATTTGCACGCATAGCGGTTGATATCATTAGTGGCCTAAAAACCACTCCTGATGGAAACACGTGCATGATGGTGATCTCCGACTACTATTCGAAGTACACTAGAGTGTTTCCTCTGAAAGATCATAAGGCTCATACATGTGCTCGTGCATTTGTAAAGGGTTGGGTGCTTCATCTAGGTGTACCCTTGATGTTGCATAGTGATCAAGGCAGAGAATTCGAATCCGAGTTATGGGCAGCAATGTGCCATAACCTTGCTATATGCAAAACCAGAACGAATCCGTACAGGCCTCAGTCTGATGGTCAGGTAGAAAGGTTTAACAGAACCTTGATACAAGTCCTGAAGCCTCTGGTCAACAGTCAGATGGATGATTGGGACGAACAATGCGAGTTTGTGGTACATGCTTATAATAGTACGGTGCATGCTTCCACCGGTTGTTCCCCCAATCTGTTAGTATTCGGAGAGGACTTGATTATGCCTGCTGACTTGGTGTTTGGCGTAGCTGGGATAAACGCTGAAACACCCTGTCAGGTGATGTTCGTGGAGGCATTGAGGGATCAATTCAAGTCCGCATACGAGATGGTTCGATGTGAGCTAAGCAAATCTGCTTCATGGCAAAAAGTGGGCTATGACGTAGGTTTGAAACTTAGGTCCTTTCGAGTAGGGGACGAGGTAGTTAGGCTACACGACCCCCTGCAGCAGTTGAAGTTGTCACCCAACTGGGACGGTCCATTTACTGTGGTTCGGATTGTTTCAGAATCCACAGTGGTGATCAAATCCTTGTTGGGACGCTTGTATAAATCCAATGTAGCTCGCCTACGTCGGTGGCAGGGTGACGCTTCAGCGCATTCGAAGTCAGGAGAGCATTCGAAGTCAGATAACACTGAGCGGAGAGCGACCACCCCGGAACGACGTGGTCCTGGTAGACCTAGGAAACTAGTGATACCCTCAGATGAGAAGAAACCTATGCCTCCTGGTATTGGTAAATTAAAGCGGGGCCGGGGTAGGCCTAAAAAAAATTTACCAATTCGAGCTTCTAGCAAGAAGGATAAAAAGTGCGTAAAAAAAGTCTCGGCAAATGAAGGTCTGAAGGGGAGGAGGGCTGTCCAATTGACTACTGGACATCCTGTCGAATCTTCCCGGACGACCAGGTCTAAAGAACCCAAGGTCGGGTTAAGGCGCAGTCCACGGCATAACCGGGGGACTGCTGTGACCTAATTTGTATACACAACAAGAAGTTTCGATTCCATGATGGTAGTACAGACCTAATTGCTGTCGAGCGAGCAGAACTAGGGCGGGTGTTGATCATGAACGTCCCCGAGGGTGGCAGACGGATTTATCCGGCGGGTATTCTTATGTTACCCGTAATGACATTTGCCTACACTCCTGAAGAATTCATGATTAGCGGTACCCCTGGTTCTGTGGAACTGACTCAATAAGGATTACACTCCGGTGAGCTACCCGTTCGATTAGTGGCGGGAAACGCGAGCGTCTCCCGCCGTGTTATCCGTCAGAAAAGGGCTATCCGGTGAAGCGTGAACGCTGATTGGTTGACCTTTGCTCCCGCGGCGGGCGTGGCATCGCGAGACAAGAAGGGCGGTCGCCATATTGGATCAGTGCCAAGAAGACGCGCGGACGCTGCAGGGCAAAGGAGGAGGAAGAAGGGTCTTGTTATCGGCCAAAAGTCTCCAAAACCACATCATAATACGCGCCAACCTGGTTAGTTCCCGCTCATAGTGTCATTACGACACGCGGAGCTTCGTACTCCGCAAATCTTCGATTTTTAAACTTCGTTCGGTGAGAACATTCGACTTCGATGGAGGAGCAGTACACCCCCGGTGAGGGCCTCCAGTCCGACGAGTTAGATCTGTTCGGAATGGACGATGGCCAATTCGACAACGTTCAGGAATCGGATTATGAATCCGCCTCTGAAACCACCGGGAGTACAGTCACCGTCCGTGTGGCGGGGATTGGCTCCTATTCGACGGCTGAACGGGACCTCATGGCCATGCCACCCCCGGCTACAGTCAACCTGGGGCCGTTGCCGTGGCGCAATGTCCCAAAACGAGTTGCTTCGAAAGACATAGACAATTCGACGCCAACCCGGCTCAACGCAGCCGGTGATGAGGAGGAAGATGAGATGCCAGGTTTGGAGGAGGTAAGTCAGAAATTGCCTATCCACGCAGTGTCTGACGAAGAGATGGAAGACGTTGTGCGAACATCGCTGGCCCAGCAACAACTAATGGAAGTGCTGTCGTGCGATTCGCCATTCGATTCCTCGCTGAAACTACATCCCACACTAATGTCGATGATGTTGGACAGGCTGGGAGAGGAGGGCTTCTATCGTTACGATCCCACCTGGTTAGACAGTTACGGAGGGGCGATTCGAGGAGCTTTTAAGAACGGAGTCTTCAGTGACATTCTGTTAGAGTGTGGTACGAACTTTCGGAATCTCCAACAAGCTAAATCAATGGAGGAATCAGTGCCCTCAAGTGATGGGAGCACAACCAGTACGAAGGGGAAGAAAAAGAAACTCACCAAAACCAGAGGTAGTCGTAAAACTTCCAAAACTAGTACTCCTCCAGCTGCTCCAGCTATGTCCGAAGTATCCGAACCTGCCTCAGCTCAGTCCGAGTGCTCTTCGAGTACTTCCCATTCGGCTTCAACGTCATTCGAAGAACCAACCACTACCACCGGGATTACTGAGTCTCAATCCGAATCTCTTCCGAAAGCCCCGGGACCTTCACCAGTCCCATTCGAAAAAGAACCAGCTATCCTGGAGATGACTCCGATGGAGATCCATTCGGATACCTCAGGATCAGTTGAGCAGGAAGCTCGTTATGCTCAGGTGGTCAGAGAATCCGATGAACTCAGGGCAGCCAATGAACAGTTACGGATAACTCTGGAAGCTATGCAAGCTACCCCCAGAACTCCAATGACTCGAGCCCAGTCCCGTAAGAACCCCAATCCACAGCAAAAGGGACGGTCCTTGTCCGACGCTTCGGATGTGGAGGAGGTTCCATTCGAACTGACTAAAAGCCAGAAACGGAAGGCAAAGAAGAGTGAGGCACGACAGCCCTGTCTCCCTCACCCTTCACCTCCCCAAACTACTGCGATTAATATGTCCCCAACTGTAAGGTTGGTGGACGTAGTATCCGGTACTGCCTCTACTCCTTCGACGCCTCCTAGGGCACCCCCCAGGACGCCTTCGACCCCTCCAGCAACTCCGACCAAGACTCCAGTGCAGGTTGCCATGCCTGTATCTCCGTCTATGTCTACGTCCTCCGAGTCGGGACATTCGAACACACCACCTGTGGTTTCGTCGCCCCCTCCAGCTACAGGGGCAAACGCCTCCGCAGATGTTCCGAGTTCTCGAGTGGAAGAGATGATCTGGCGCAATGCCAGCGGGGGCTTCAAGAAATTTAGGCCCGAGTGCATGGAACACTGCAAACGTTCGAGGGAGATGTATTCGTGTCCCAAAGAAACGGACTATGAAGGGTTGTCGGATGACGAAGAATGGATGAGGTCCAATATGACTTCACCCAGTTCCTGGACATGGACGGAAAACTGGTTCAATCGGCTGCTGGACCGAAAACAGTTCCCCGAAACCTACTACAACCATGAGGGACGCCCCAAAATTAGATGGGCGATGGCCCGGTACAAGAAAGGGGTAAGGGAGGAGTGTCCATTCGATTCCTGTCGCAGCTACCCCAAACCCGGGGAGGTCCGCCCCATGCCTACTCGTCTTCGATTTATGCGGCATTTGGTTGAATGCCACATGCACCACCGTGCGATGTACGTCTGCGCTGATACTGGCAAATCGAACAAAAAGTGTTCGGGAGAGTGGACCACCCGAAGGGGCAGAATGATCGAACACCTGATACAATGTCATGGCCAAGCCATGATGTTGGCCAGAAAGAACGTGGGAGACCTCCATGCATCGCTGGTGGCCGGCTTGGACAAAGTAAAGTTCGACACCATCACGATTGAGACCCTCCAATTCGGAAAGGTCCAGTTGAGCAGGAATTCGAAGCAGTCAGCTGTCTTCCAGCATACTGATCGACGTGGTCGACTGGACTTGAACAGCACCTTGTACAAGGAGTTGTACGACTGGAGAGCGGCCAACCCCCTTCCGGGGAAACGAAGTGAAACCAGGAGTCCAGCCACTTCCGAACCTAACTGTAAAAAGGTCAAATCGGCGGTTCCGGCTCCGAGAGCTCCATCTGCAGCTCGAGGTCGTGCGACAACGATTGAGCACCGGTCCCCACTACAGGACTTGCGTCCTGACTATGGTCCGGACTTCTCAGCCCCCAAGGGTCGTTCCCAACTACAAACCCTTCGTCCACTGACCCCTGGTAACCTGGCTAGCAGGGCTGAGTACCCTTCGATGGCCTTTCCTGGTCCGGAAGTACAGACTGAGAAGGATCCGTACAGAAATCTTCCCACTGGTGTCTCTGTAGGGGATGCCCTTCGCCAACCGGACTCCCGGAACGTGGAGATGGGGGATTCGGATCACTTTGTGCTGCTTGGGAAGAAGGACTTGGTGGTGACGACCACCATCCTCACTCCTCGGGCAGTAGATGAGGTGAAACCAAAGGCTGACAGTTCTACAAAGTCGGTGGGGCATAAAACCCCTGCCACTAGTGCGAATTCATCATCCGTGAAGACTGAGCCTGTGGTGGACCCGGTTCCAGTGACCACTTCGAACCCAGTTACCACCACACCAACGACAACCACTGGAGGAGGGAAAGCAGCAACTGTTGCTGCCACCCTGTTCACCACCACTACCACCGCAGCCACCGTGCCCTATAAGCCGAACGTTCGTGAGGAATCGGCAGTTGATCCTGACAGGTGGTATGACTTGATGATAAGTGGTGAGAACATTCGGCCGAGGGTACAGTTCCCAAAAGACTACTTCGAGCCTGTGAAGGCTCCGGATGCAGTGTTGCATAAGGAGCTATAAGAACGATGGTTGCAGGAGCACTTAGCTGGCATGCAGCAATATGCCGCCGGTGTGGCAAGGGCATCAGCTGACTACGCCATCACCATGCAGGGCAAGGAGGTCGAGAGGCTGAGGAATATCTTCGAACGACAACGGATTGACGAACAATCAGAGCCAGATAAGGTGACCGAACTCACCAAGCAGCTGGCACAATCGAAGAAGGAACTCTCAACAGCTCGTGCCTTCCAAAAAGCTGCGGAAGACACTTTGAACGATCAGGCCAACACTATGAAGGCGCTGAACGTTAAGTTCATTCGAGTATTCGGGATAGGACTCACCCAATGGAGTGGGTCCCTCGAAGAGCTCTTGAGCTTGGTGAAGGACTCTTAGATAACTTGTGTGTTCGACTGTTCAGTTGTGTGTTTGATGACTTGTGCATATGATGTTTCGATGAGATTGTAATAATTGTGTTGTTATTATAAAAATAAAAAAAAAACGTCCATGATTAAGGTCATGATTCGAAGAAGAACCATAAGCCAGGTGTAAAATGCATAATTGTCAAGAAATGTCTTCGTTGTTCATACTTTAAGGAGTATCACTTATGCTATATACTATGATTAGAACCAAAACTGTACATAATGTTCGATACCTACCTTTATCTCCAAAAATTTTCTTTTTGGACATAACAACTGGTATTCGGATTTCGAGAGTATATCTATAAAGCCATATATCGGTTGCCTCAGGTAGAGGCCAATATTACTACATTCCTTGATTATAAGAGTTAATGTCACATCTATGTTGGTTCCAAGTATTTCATAATTCTGATAGTTCACGTAATTACCTCTCCAGGGACGGTTCGCCCACTTAAATATTTTCGAGCCATTACTTCTGTGTCATTCCGTCCTAGAAAGTCACATATTGTGCACTCTTAACCTACCTTAATATGATTAATGTAGTAATCAATATTGTATCTCAACAAAAACCATACAGATCTGTGATCACTGTAGTTAGAAATAGTATAGAACATATATATTCGTATATATTCATATCTTTATTAGAGATGGATACTTACGTATCTATCTTGTCGTTATAGTGTTGGATCTGTAAGATCCCTGTTATGTACATAGAAATGTAAGTGTTGTTTGGTGTAACAGGTCAGTCTAAATCTAAAATTGTACTTTCTACATGTATGTATAAAACGTATTTCGTACCTTTAAATGTACCCCGGTATTGTCATCATGTACACTGATATTATTCTCCTATATTCGAGTATGTTATATTATATCAGATGTATTTCGACCCTTGTTATAATCTGGTGGGGGTGATGTAGGGGCACGAATAATACGTGTACATATAAGGTCCGTGGAGTCAGAGCGGCAAGTGCCTCCAACGGACACTAGGTGGCAACACCTAAGCCATGTCCTTTCGGTTATCCGGTAGCGGAGCCAAGCAGGGCACTCCAGACGGCGCTACGGAGGAGTGCCACGTCGACACTGCTTGGTCCGCGCTCAGGGTATATAAGAGGCCGAGGTTGGCTACCTCAGGGAGTTCGTCCCAGGACGAGCTCTGACCCACACCTTTCGTACCTTCGCTTTGACAGGGGCACCTACACCCCTCCCACATTATGGCTCCTGCACCAGCCATGCTGGCACAGGGCTTGACTGTCCGGTATTGCTAATGCTTCGAACTATCGATAGAATCCTGTGTGTCTTCGAATGGTTGAAAGACCAAGTGAACCGAGTATAAACCTTTGTGTACTTTTGAGGCTGTGATCGAATAAAAACCTGTTGCATTCAAACCGAATTTGGAACCTGTGTTCGAGTTATACGCATCTGAAACCCCTACACTGGTATTTGATTCGGGAGCATGCACTGCATCTGTAATCACTAAGAACTGTTTTACGAATTTGCTTTTTTTTTTTTTTACAAATTAAAATTTTGAAAACCATTAATGCCAAACTAACCTGTTTTGTGTTGGCAGTGGTTCCCATAGTAACCGGTAGTACATTCACACATATCAGGATCTGTACAAATTCCCCCATGTCGACATGACCGTTCACAGATTGCTGCAGAGGACAGTTATAACAGACGCATCATCATTTGAAATACTACACATTATATTTGAACACAGTAGACCCCCAACGCCCCCCCCCCCGCCCCATTTAAGGAGTCTAGATGTAATTCATTTACCCTCCCCTCTCATCGGTTATACCCCCCCCCCCTCCCCAACCCTATCCACCTAACCTCCTGTTGTTAAAAATGGCACTGTTGTAAAAAGTGGCACTCCCTAAAGGGTAATACTAGTACGTATAATCTTTTTTTTTTCAGAAATAATTTCGACCCCTCTATATATATATATGGGGAGTAAAAAGAATTTCTCGCACCCATGCGAGGAAGAAAATACTACTTACGTATCTCACAATGTGCACCCGTGTACCCTTTCATACACAGGCATTTACCAGGTGATGCGCAAGTTCCATTGTTTCGACATTCTGGAAGACATGCCACTGTAAATGGAATAGAAAGGGGATTAGGCTTAAAAGGGGGGTCTTTAGGTAACCTGACAACCTATGTATTTGAAACTATACATTTTTAGGTCCTTCCGAAATGGTAAATGTACTAAAGTTTACCATATCATCCTCGATATAAATACAACCTTAGAAACCATTGAAACCCCATGAAAATAATTCATCACATCGGTATAATATCTAATTGATACAAAAGTAAAAGAATCTAAAAAAAAGATCCAAGCCATTCCACATTGAACAGAGTGAAAAGGCAGACTCAAATCACCATAACGTTATTAGTCCTCGCCACAAAGTGTCTGCAGCTCGGGGTTCATATATCCCAAGGTCGTGAGTTCTAGCATCTCTTTGGAAAAAAAACGACCTTGTGTCCTCACACACCAGGTGGAGTGTGTGTGCTTCTGTATGTTTTCAAAACATCTACAGGGTATTTGTAGCTTAAAATAATTACCTACCCTATTTACCTGACCAGAACTCTATTTCTATAAGTACTAAGTAATACATTTAGCTGTATAATACACTTCTCCAATTCTCAGCGATATTGATGTTGTTATGAAATATAAACTGAAATTTCAGGAGCAGCGCTTGATGTACATAAGGCTAAAAAAAGGTTTCAGTCAACCCGACCCTAGATTAAAAAAAGGGCCGACCCCACCCATCCCCCCCCCCCCCACTTTGGAGATTTTCTTTTTGTAAAATATAAATTCATATTTTTTTCTAGCAAATTTTAGCAATCCTTTGGTTAGGAAGAACTTCTTGCATGCCTAATTAATTGTCCGACCTCAGGATATTGCTTTCCAAACATAATGACCAACAGTTTCATGATATTCCTAGTCAGTGTAAGACTCGATGAGTTGCCCTGATGACCCGCAAGCCGATATGGCGGCTCATTCCTGATACCTTCAACATTAAAAAAATAATCCGACCTACCTACCGTGGTTTTTTGGACCATGTTGCCTGAAACATCTTCTAGCAAGTGTTCTGCCTTTTTAACGTTCACTTACCCAGCTGACACTGCTGACCAAGATATCCTGGGCGGCACTCACAGTCCCCTGCCCCGTTACACCGCCCTCCATTCTTACAGTCAAACCTACATATCGTCCTCTCGTCTAGAAACAAAGGGCAGAAGGTCGTAAAGCACAAGGCGATTTATAGACAGAGATATAGAACGGCTAAACCTATGTAGATGCCCCTAGCAGCCATTATAACACATTCTGCTATCAACATTTTCATAAGAAAAAAGGGCATCCCTAGTCACAGTGTGTTACTAAAGAACAGTGCAATCCCATAAAAAGTGGACTTCTTCAATTTTCTGCTCACTATCCCCACATATCACTCCGGTGCCTATGTACATTGTCTTCTGGGTGTGAGACGATAAAGTTGTCACCAAAAGATCTAAGTGTGACAGGCTCGGGTCTGACTGTTGGTGAAGGTTCGGTAAAGTGATATTGTCATTCACTTTGATACTTGCATCAACGCTGTCTCTGGTTGCATGGGGACGGGTCCATTACCACAGCCAACCCTGCAAGCAGGGCTACATCTGTCAACACTTGGTGCCTGAACCAAGTGCCCTGGTTCTCAGCATCACTCTCATGATTGCTGCACAAGCCGAATGGATTTTCTTCAGTATTGTACCATATGCAGTGACCTTTAGTATTCACAAGGTATAATGTATGTATTTAATGCAGAGCATGCCTCTTTAAAAGCTCTTCATTCTGAAACTAGAATAGAAAGAAGCAGATATATGTGTGGTGTATATAGGGTAGATTCACCATGAGTCAGACACAAACGCACCCGGAGACGGACATTGCATTTTCTACTTATTCATGTAGAATCCTAGATCTAGTTATTAAAATGACACCAGAACTTTGCCATTGTTCAGAAAAAAATTGCTTAGAATGCTTACATAAACAGAAATTCAAGTGTCCATCTCAAGGTGTGTGTCCGACTCAATGTAACTTTGAAGACCTGATTATACCACCCCCCGCGCTTGGGCCAAATAAAAAAAGAGTCAGAAATTATGAAGAGTCGCAAGTCAATGTGACAACTCACGACTCATTAGTTGTAACACAAAGAAATCCGACTTACCTACCCTAAAGTTTCGGACCATGTTGCCTGAAACACACCTTTTTTCGCCTTATACAAAACAGGCATTATTTCAAGCTACATTTAGTGATTAAGAGGTATTTCAATACCCCCACCCCTGGCGCTTATACACGATGTGTGCTGAGGGATTGTCCCAGTTAGGGCATGTGTAGAATATGATAATGGTATACTGTAACAAATACAAAATGGGGGTGTATTCATGTATATATTGTCTTATGGTCATTAGTTGTTTTCACAATTTGTATAAAGTCAGCTGTATGTTATATAGAGCATGATTCTAATTGTTTCCGTGACCTAATTGATAAAACTCATAATTTCTCCTATAGGGAAACACTATAATATCGTGGCATGTCATATTGATAATTTATCTTTATTTTTGAGGTGTACATCCGTATATCATAAACGCTGTAATCACTTTGTTTCCCAGTTATAGATGGGGTTTATCTACGCAACTACGTGACCATTGACACACACCGCCGTCTGTGTACAAATGTAAAATGAATTGAAATATTATATTCCTGTCTATGCACAACCTACGTGCGGAAATTCATGTTTGACCTATATATTTGTCACAATGTCACATGGAGAGAATACAGTATTATTGGTAGTAATTATTTTATGCCAAATCGATATAAGGGAGTGCTCATTTTTTAACAACAGGGGGGGGGTGGTGAGAATTCTCGCGGAGCGCGCGAAATTTTTTCACCCCCCCGCTAGAGGGGTCGAAATTTTTTACCCCCCCCCCCCCCGGCAGGCCAAAAATCGTGCGCGTTCGCGCCCCTTTGTAGCATAGTAACGCGCGGGCTTTTCCCCTCAAAACAGGTTGAATTTTTTTCACCCCCCCCAGTGGGGTCTAAATTTTTTACCCCCCCCCGGTCAAGGGGTCCAAATTTTTTACCCCCCCCCCCCAAATCCACCACCCCCCCTGTTGTTAAAAAATGAGCACTCCCTAACTCCCGATGGTCTACAGCAACCAATAAGCTTTACACAGAAACACCGGATATTCACTGTATAAGCGCTTATGTATATTAGGGCCATAACCCACTAGCCGATTTGGAGGCATTATCAGCCGACACACCCTCAACAAATAGACCCAATGTAGTACTTTGTAGTATAATTTTGTAAATGTATCGGCCGATAATGCCACCAAATCGGGTAATGGATTATGGCCCGAAGGTAGATATATAATGTTGCACTTACCATATGCAATACATCTTTTCCTAACGTGGAGTTTAATTGGAGAACCAGGAATTGGTACCATCCTGGAGTTCCAGATCTGTAAGGAGATGTACATGGAGGCAGTGGCCGTCTCCTGCCGCGTACACGGGATCGTCACTTGGAAGTCTGTAAAAGAAATATCGAATACTTTTAAAGGAAATGATATACATTCCAGTTTGATGTGTTCAAAATAACACTACTATTATATACATTGTATACATATTATTTCTACAAAACGTTACACTTGGTACTGTTGGTACCTCACTTGCCGGCCCACTTGGCACCTTGGAAAATTAAAAACGGTTGAAACCACACAAGTGCATGCACAAGCTCCTTTCCCACTCTTTTTACATCTTTATTAAACTTAACGGTCCAAATGTCGGTACCGCTGCAGCAACAGTTGGAATGGGACTGGGAAAGGTACTCACTGAGCCCTATATATCTATACTATACATATAGAGAGAGTAGGTGGGGGTTAAATGAGCGATAGATGAATAGGCTTGTGCTTATATGTCCGCACGAGGATCAGAGTAAAACATTTCCAGAACATGACATAAATTGGTTTGGGAGTTTTCTTTACACCAAACCGACCAAGACATCCATTTGGCCCACTAATGCTGCCTGCCGTCAGGCATCTGTTTGCCTCGGCTAACAGATACCCACGTCTGCAGCCAACCCAACTGATTCCGTTTGACGTCTGTGTCGGGGGGTTATCTCTGCCTAGTCAACTGCCTTCTGACGTGAGCCGACAAACTCTCGCGTTTTCTGGTGAGATCAGAGATCACGTGACCGCGAGAAACCCCGAGACGGACGCTAACACGGCGTTGTCTGGAGTCACAACCTTTACTGTCAACACGCGCCACTAGAGGGGGCTGGCGGCGGCTGCAGCTGCGCAGTGCTACTGAACGAATTTCACCTCCAGAGGGTAAACGAAGCAAGAAGGAGTGGGGTGCACTCTGCAACACATTGCGACACCATCTGATGGGGGGGGGGTGCAAAAAGATCCATTATTAGCTATATTATTAGGGAAAGATTTTCCCTCACAAAATTACAGATGCCTTTTACGGAATTTTCATGAGATTTTTGAACTTATATATTAGGGCCATTTTCCATTATCCGATTTGGAGGTGACGCAGGCAATCGGCAGGTAGAGCTACAACAAACCACTGGTAAAGGGGTGAATCCACCGAGGAAAATCCGTCGAGATTCGTCCATAGGTTTAACGTTGTGAAGGTGCATCCGATCCGACGGATTTGCCTCAGTGGATTCACCCTTTAAGGCCCATTTCCCATTAGCCGATTTCAGGGCGCTTTCGGTCGGTAGACCCACTACAGCCTACGATCGGCCGATGGTGCGGTTGGCAGGTCAGTCGGTGGATATGGTAGAAATAATCAATGTGTAGGGTTATAGTATAGGGCACTAGCGCATTAGGCTATGGGGGCCGCCATCTTGGCCCATAGCAATGCATTGTGGTTAGGCTCCCGACTCAAGAGTAGTGCATCATGGGTGATTTTTTTATCAGTCCCTTTGTTCTAGGTGTGAATTGAGGGGATTAGGTTGATAAGGAGATATGGGTGTAGCCCCCGACTACCTGAAGTACCAGGATGTGCTAGTGCCGTATAGCCTATAGTCAGCAGACCAATCGGCCATGATCGGTGGTTGCAGTGGCTCTTCCTGCCGATTGTCAACCGATTGCTAACCGATCACCTCCAAATCGGATAATGGAAAATGGCCCTAAGGGCCATAACCCATTAACCGATTTGGAGGCATTATCGGCCGATACACCCTCAACAAACAGACCCAATGCAGTACTTTGTAGCATAACTTTGGGAATGTATCGGCCGATAATGGCACCAAATCGGGCAATGGGTTATGGCCCTAAGAGAATGGATATTCGAGACGATTTTATGACAGGCCCTATAATAGGGACCTTTTAAGTTTAGCAACCACGTAAAAGCTCATTAAACGCAGATGTATCCTATCCTTTTACCACTGCTACGTCTGCGTTTTATAAGCTTTTACGTGGTTTGCTAAAGGTCCCTATTGTCCTAGGGTCGCGTTAATGGTGAGAGTGAGGCGTTAACAAATACGCCTCACACCCGGATGACGTAACAATACCTTATAAGTTATAATCCTTATGTATGATTCTCGTGACGCGGCTGGTGTAGGATATGCTGCGGGAGTGCGGGCCCGCCGATATCCCCGGTAAATAGTAGCAGACGATCTGCTGTTGAAATATCTGACGCGGGAACGTTATCGTCAGCATGAGAGATGCGTGAACGAGTGGCGGAGAGATGGCGGCACATAGGGGTCGGGGTCGAGGAGAGGAATGAGGCATAAAACAGTTCTCATCGAACGCACAATCTCGTGAGGATCTACGAGAATCCCAACGATGAACACATAAACTTATATGATAAGGGGCACATCACAGGAAAGGCAACTTTGTAGGTCAATATATTAAGGGGTGTGCACGATTTGTCTCTGATGCGATAGGTAACATAATATTTAAGCTTGCCTATCCGATTGTTCACAATGCATTGTAAAGCGCATCTAACATTAACGCGACCAGAACTGCAGCAATATGCCAGTGTCCACTAGAATATATAAAACTGTTTTGACGTCGAAAAAAACGTTTTGGCGCCGACAAAACGTTTTTCGAACGTCAAAACGGTCTTATATATCCTGTTGGACACAGGCCTAATGGCGCACCCATACTTTGAAGGGGGAGGGTGCTATTGAAGATCTTTCAATAACTTTTTGGCCAAATTCTACATTAAAAATCACCGTCGATTTCCGCGTCCCCTCTAAATCCGCCACTGAGCATGCAGAGCTATTTCAATGTATGAAGGCCGCACCCCCTTTTACTTTTCATCCTAATTATGACCTGGGGAAAGGGACCTTAGTGTGCCTTGCACTAAGGTCGCTTTTCGCAGAACAGGCCACCTATACTTTTTTGAACTTTACTATCAGATATTACCCACCTGTCCTTTCTCTGGGCACGATGCCGGTGGTGGGAATGCTGATGAGGGGGTTGTAGAGTGTTTTGGGGTCCAGAGACCGCAGATCACTGAACCGATACTGATACTGCAAAGTAAAAAGAAAACTGAGATGTCAGTCATTGGTAAGATATAATCACGTTGAGTTAAACAATGGTAGTATTTTACCTACATCTATGCTATTTACCAATGCCCAAAAACAATATTAACATGTCAGCGCCCACAATATACGCCTGTACATATTTCGTGTATGCAGACAGCAGCAGGGTAAGGCAAAATAAGGTTGGTTTCCGATAACATAGTCACAAAAGTAGGTAAGTTGAATATTTTTCTTTAAAAAACAAAAACAACACAAACTCTCTTCACAAGAAAACATTATACGTAATTGTTATTACTCCAAAATTTGGGAGATGAGATGATTTTAAATGAATAGGTTAGAAATATTCGATCCTTTGCTTGAATGTCTTGCTTTGCTGAGGGATGGATGGTCGAGTGACCGGAAACCAACATTTCTCTGGCCTTGGGAACAGAAGGGGTGGAATGTGTACAGGAGAAGGGGCCTCGGAGAAGTACAAGGTAGGAAAGAAGAGAAGGAGGGGGTAGGTAGGAGGAGGGTACAGGAGTAGGGTTGGGAGCGTGTACCCCGTGTCCCCGAGCCTCCTCCAGGGCCGTATACATAACTGCAGGGTCGGCCCTGTGTACACTCAAAGCGACCACAGGCAAGACGACACCTTTTGATATATATGTTAATATGATAGTAATAACAAACACTGGCACGCAGCCCAACTCATGTTTCACAACCATAACACGGTCAGCCCCAACCACCAACACCCCCGGGAGACGCCTGGGAAACGCTGGAGGAAGGGTCAACAGGTCCGTCTGCGCAAGGAGACTCTGGAGCAGCAATACCATCCTCCTTTGCCGCTATCACTGGGAAAACTCTCCATGAACCCTATGGACGTAATCCGACTAGCCACAAGTTCTTGTTCCCAGAAGAATCCAATGTTGTGTTTCTTGTTTGGTACAGGAATACCACTGCGCCATTCTGCTGTATGCCAACAATGTGAAGTGCATGTACTGTGTTTTTATGTATTTTCTTTGTGAGTGTTATTTAAATGTTACCATGGTGCTTTGGAATATCTTTCAGATTCTGCAGTTATTCACGATTCTGGTAATGTCCTACGGCACTATCCGAATTCACATCTAAAAGCATAATTATACATGTTCAAAATAAATCTACACCACATTTAAAGCTCATGACGTCTCTTCATACCAGTGTTATGAGCGATATGTATTTTATTATGGGAGATCATTTAAATCCAATACATGCACATATAGTTGCATTTATGATAAGGTATTTGTCGCCTCCCAGTGAACGCTTCTGCTATATGGTGTTGGTCAAGACACTATGGCGAGGAACGGTCCCACATCAACAGATAAATACCAGCCTCCTCTACTGTGAGGCAATGATTGTGTCCTTAACTACTCCAGGGTGCAATGCTATTTACCCTACACCCACCCACTCCTACTCCTGCGTATTTGCAGACCAAACAGAGGCGCGTGGAAGTTGGCACTACCCCACTGGACGTTCTGTGAAAATAAGCCGTGACTCCATGACCTGGACACGTGCATGCTGTAGTGTCCATTGAGCTGCTCATTAAGTCATTGACTGCTCACGCTCACTCAGCGACTCATTTATGAACAATTGACGTAATGCTATTCTGACGAGCATTTGAGTGTTTGTAGTGGAGGGGCCTCATGTGTTACTATGCATTTTAATATTACTCTATATAGGATTCTATGGATACGCTTACCAACAGTTTTATGTCCTCTCCTAGTCTATATACGTTGTAGCTAGGGATGGGTTTACACAAAGAGTAGCTCATCAAACTTTGAGCTAGTGTCATAGTAATTCACTATGAAGGGTTATACAGACAACAGCTTATACGATCAACTCATCTTTTATTTACTTTTCGATGATGCAAGTTAGATGCTAATACATGTCTGTCTGGCCCCATCTCTATCTAGTCAACGGCTTGGGTTATTCACAAGTATATGTTTTATGCCGCCAGTAGCGGATCATAAGTGTGTTTTACGTTGAAATAATCCAGTCACACGACGCCCTGTGTTTCTATATGCCGGACAGTACCCTAATCGACGACAGCATTATTAAAGCCACGATGCTGCAGTTCTGGAGAAATAGTAGATCCCCAGGGGTAGATCAGACTTTCGTGAGTAGGTCTGCTATTGGGTATGTAACATTTGGTTTACATCTTTTTGTTGTCAGTCGTGAACTTTTCAAACTGGACTTATGTTTTGGATTTTGAGTGCCGAAATGTTTACATCTCACATATATAGGCCAAACATGTAATGCGCCATCGGTGAAATCAGTGACGAAACCAGGAAACCAGTCAATTTATAATGCTACCTCTCAGTGAAAGGTATAATAAAAAGCTATGACCTTGCCATGTGATACAGAGGAAGAGCAACACTGGATATCCTTCTTACATGATTATAGTATGATGTATGACCTCCAGCGGAAGAAAAAGAGCACAAGTTGAAAAAGTCAAGTACTAATAATCTGACTTTGTGGCAGCCCTGTTTAGAGATCAAGTGTGGAGGGTAGCTACTCTACTCCATCCTGTCAGTGCTCCTTGATATAACCTATAACGCTCTCAATAAGAAATGAGTAATGTAATATGCGCTATAGTACATTTTGTACATGTAATGATGTATACTAAAGAAGTGGTTCCCTGTTATGGCCGGCCATGAATGCTGTTAACGTATGATTGTATCCCTTATTCCATGCCAATACTGATCACTTAGAAAAACTATTAAGAGCCATCCTCTTAGGTTGGGGAAACATATTACCAGAAAGAACTACTTAGGTATACAGGAAGACGTTTTAGTTTAAACCCAGCAAGACTGTATTAGTATTGGTGTTCAGGCCTATCTTTGTTGAAGCGAGAACATTACTCTTGTCTAATATAAATTGCCAAACTAAACAATCCTACTACACAGTCTGCCTTCAAGAGATAAGGACCCCATAGTATTCTGCTATCACCAAAGTTCCAATCAGCAATGCTTAAGCAGTGAGGCAAGGATTCAATAAGACTCTGGTATCTTAAGTCTACACGTGCACTAATTGCCTGTAATGGGAGGATGTTGGTCTGCAGTGTAGATCACCTCATCAGTCTGGCCATAACTCAGCCATTATCAGGCGCTCCTACATTTCACCTCATTGTGTTAACTAATCCCCTCTGCCTCTGGTATCTCAAACAGGAAACCAACTTTCTACGTTTCCACTACATTCCTGAGATCCCTGAGATGAGGCTCAGGTTAGTCATGTAGTGATCAAGAGTAGCAGGAACTTAGTACTTGAGTACAGCCTTCAGAACCCACGCATTTGGTTGAAGTGTAATGTACCTTGGGAGGAAACATGAATTTCATTTACACAAGGGGATGGCTGTCAAGAATGTAGCTCTCATACATAATGACTCCCTTGTACAACTAATATGTACGAGGCCTTGCTTTCTGATTATGATTGTGTCTAGTATGTGCAATTTCAATTTCAGTGAAACTGACTCACTGCATAGTATCCTTTGTGGTTACTACTATAGGTTAGGCTCTGTAGTGTTGAAATCACAATCGATGTTATAGGCATTTGTAACTCTATCTCTGATTCTTCAATATCAAAATGAATGCCATTGCAGCAGTAAAAATTGAGATTTTCAGCCTGTGATGACTAACAGACAGGCTTGTTCTCACCGTTATACTTATACATGCTATGTTACTATGTAAAGAGAATGGCAATGGATGGTCTACGACAAAGAAAAAGAACTGCCACGGCAACGTGAATACAAGTAGCCTATATAGCAGCTAATGCCCCTTCTGATGAGAGATGGATGGACGCTGGCACTGCCAGAGCTCAAGTGGAACACAGGCATCAGGATATTTCACAGAAACACTTTGACGTATAGGAGAACCACTTGTCGACAGCTATACAGATCTCTAACACATTATTGCCAGCTTTTTGTGGTATATATGCTCGGCATGGGGCTTTCCCGATCTTTTCCCAGATGGGGATTGCATCCTTGGTGAGTACAGGAAGATGTAGAGGATGGTGGCAGGACCTCTAGACCTCTAGACCAATACTCCCAGATAGGGCAGGTGCCAGGTGATGGCTCACCCTGGGTGTTAACAGGTAGACCTCTTCCCCAGCCCCACATCCTAAATGGTGATTCGCTATGGGGTGTTCAACGTTAAAGCTTGATGAAGGACCCGTGCTAATCATTGGCAAATTCCATTGGAATGCTCTCCTTTTGGCTCATTGGTTTGCTTTTATCTTTTTCAGGTACCTTCTTCTAGAAATCGGTCTGTAAATCACAGAGAATAAAAGCAATGTCATGTAAGGATGACATCTTAATGGAGCGTTCAATCATTCACCGTGACGGACACTATATATGCATCTGTCACCAAGTGCAAGATAAGGGTTGACTACCATCACTGACGCATTAACTACTAACACCCATGACAGACGGCGGACATACGTGACTGCATATACACTGAAAACCTCAGGGTCATCATTTTGACAATACCAAAATTGACAACTTTAGGTCGTCAAGGTGACGACCTTAGGTCATCATTGTGGCGACCTAAGGAAGTCATATCTGATCCATATAGACCAAAGTTGTCATAATGACAAACTTAGGTAGTCACATGGATTGGGTAGTTAGAATGACTACCTTAAGCTTGTTGTTTTAGGTATTGTAAATTGAAGACATAAAGTCATCAGTAATGACAAGTCTCCACACCATTGTGTAGTCATTGGGACAAGCTAGGGTATATCTGGGTGTTGGACATGGAACATTCCCTGTCATGTGCTGCCACCCAGGGTAAATTGATTGAAGTAAATTTTCTATCATGAGATATAAACTGGTGACAGGGAGCAGAGTAGTCTCTATACCTTCAAGGCCATCATTCGCACCCATACACAACTTATTTATAACAAGTAAAGCTACTTAGTTTAATCAAGAGTAAACCAAATATGTGAAAGGGATGCCTCTCGTTAGGAGGTGAACTAATTAGAGACTATATTCATACACCATTCTCCAGAGCACTTTCCACTAGTCATTATGACAACCTAGGTCGTCATAATGACTAGGAACCTTCCTCTGGGTTTTCAGTGTATATACCCCCCCCCCCCCCAGCACCATCACAACACACGAAAAGGGCTGATTGTTCTGGTGGTATGCACAAGAGGATATGCCCATGAATATCCAAACCCATTTCCTTAGTCCTATGAGACATTGGAGTATACCTAGATCTGACAACAACATACACAGCCATGGCTATGTTCATCCCATGGAGGACGGGTCACATTTTTAGAGTAGACGTCCCAACTGTACCATGGCCATGTCGATGTCAACTGTGGTTTGTAGCCTACACTACAGTTTGTTCCAGCACCAACTGCATAACGGGAACTTACCAAGTCAGCATGCACAGAAAATCTAAACATGCCACGGCCTTTAGTCTGAAGTAGTTATCCCAGGTTAGTCATAGGGACATTGGTCAGGCATTACCCAGTGCTACTCAAAAATGATTGAGGCATAACAACATATATATATATATATATATATATATATATATATATATATATATATATATATATATATATATATATATATATATATATATATATATGAAGAGTTTGGATGCAAAACGACATAAGCGCCATTTCCGAAAAAGAGACAAAAATCTGGCAAAAAGATTGGTTAGGGGTGCTTAGATATAACTCACAAACTATTTTTCCAAGATTAACAATTTTTCATGGCATTAGGGTCTACTCAGTACACAATCTGTTACCAAATTACTAAAATTGACCCCAGGGTGGCTTTACAAAATGCACTATATGCTTTAATTCTGGGATGGATTTATGTCGTTTTGCATCCAAACTCTTCATATATATATATATATATATTTTTTTTTTTATTTTTATTTTTTATTTTTTATATATGACTAATGCCTTACTCAAAAAGGACTTAGCTTAAAGCTCATTGAATGGAGAAGACTAAGGTGAGTTGATCAGTACTGACCAACCTGACAATATACCTAGGTTAGTCGTATAGGGAGCCAAATAAAGACTGACTTGATTAGGCTATAGTGACTAAGAGATATGTCTATCTATAGGGACTCAAAGAATATCAGTGTACAGCATGTCTAAGGTATTTCCAAAGGGGGCCCCGGACCCCCAGGATCCACCCTTGATCCGCTCCTGTATTTATGTATGGCCCGGGTATGGCCTTATGGTATCGTTATCAAAGCTTAAACACCATGTTAACTCCTGCATTTTAATTCTAAGGGAAGTATTCTTCCTCACCTTGGGGATACAAGAATGGGCAACTGTGTGCTACATCCGGGGACTACAAGGAAATACAGGTGCACAACAGTAGCAACGTCCAAAGCAACCCTGGGGAAGTAACCCAGAAAAAAAGAGAAAGAAATGAAAGGGAATTCCTGAGACATGTCGGCGGGGCCCTGACTGAACTCCAACCCCATTGTTGATACTTTTTGTCCCACCTCCGTCTGCGCATGCGCAAAGAGACCATCAACACTAGAATTTCATTTGTCCCCAACACTTGGGTAAACGTGGCGTTTTTCAGGCCGGGTGCTATCTTGTTGTCGCAGGGCCAGCAACCACACCCTCTACTTGTTGGCTGTGTTTGCACATGCCACATACGAGTGGCATACAAACAGGCTCCAGCTCTGACTCTGAGCAGCTCCGAGCAGCTCCGAGCTGGTCGGGCCAACTCCAACTCCCTGGCACTGCTGTACCGGGTTGTGGCCGACCCCCGTGGTATGTCACTCATCTCGTGCCAGGCGGAGGTGTTTGGTGCTGCTGGTTTACATATCAAGGCCTACTTTTTGTCCATCACTCGGCGCGGTTTTCTATTCTCCCCTAATGAAACCTATCAGTGCCCATCGGCGGGAATCATCCTACCACCCACTCAAGTCAAATCACATACACCTCCTAGAAACTCTATTATGTTAGTCTATAGGGCTGATGGTGCTGGACGTCTGGGCAAATGAGGTATAACACTTGGGTATAACATTGATGCACTGGTCTCAGACTTCCATAGTACCAATATAGAGGAGGTTGGTTACACTACTGTACAGTCGGGATACAGTGAGACCAAATCGGGGATGTAGAGAGGAAAGTGGCCGTAATCAAGGGCCCTGGATGGTGTTTCTCCACAAATTTGCGGACCTCCGCAAATTTGCAGATGGCCGCAAATATATTTATGTAGCTCCGCAAATATAGGCCTATATGTCTTTTTGGTACTTAAGCATACAAATACGGACCTCCGTATATATTTGCGGACATCCGTATATATTTGCGGAGCTCCATAAATATATTTGCGGATGTCCACAAATTTGCGGATGTCCGCCAATTTGTGGAGAAACAGGATCCTGACAGGTCACAAAGTCGCTTTTTAAAACTATTTACTAGTGTGCTATCGTCAAACTTTTCCATAAGTCGCCAGGTCGCTTATATTATCGTACCAGGTCGCCTGGAAAATTGCACAGGTCTCTATTACAATTTACATTTTACCATTTACACCCTGCTATTAAAGGCCATTCGGGAAAAAAGATACTGCTTTCTCATCATGGCGCGTGTTATAAAAATCGTGATTTGGTGAAAAACTTTGGTAATAAATTTGTCAGTGCTTGGTTTCTCGAATGGCCTAAGATCCAATATTTGGCTCCTTCTCTTGATTTACCGCCCCCTGTTTGTGAAGATGCCGAGAGTCACCGTGGGTCATTTGGAAATTGGAGGTGGGTACCCATTTCAGACCCGAGTACCCCCATCCCTGGGACCCATCGCTTTGATGGGAGCGGTGAAGATGGACTGTTCCGTATATATATACATATGAGGAGATGAAGAGCGGCGAGGGCTTGACTCTTGGGGGGGGGGGGGGGGGTACTCACTGTAAGACGGTACCCACCAGCTGCCAAACTAGTACAAACTACCGCCCGCCTAAAAACAGGAGCCGCCAAACCACTGCCACTACTAAATGAAGTTGACTGCCCCTATTTTCCATACAGATAAGCCAGTGTCCGTGTTATTTTAGGAACCATAGTGTTTCTGCCTTTAATTCCTCATGCAAAAAGTAAAGCAAACATGGATAATAGTTTTATTGCACATTTTATCATTAAAACCTTACTGGCACCCAATTACTGCTCTCTCCTCCAGAGTTACCCCCCCCCCCCCCATTTTATTTTGAGGGGTGCAGAGAGTCACCGCCCCCGAATGCCGTAGGCTGTTTGGCAGTGGGTAGGCATTTGATATCTGAGTACTCCCCCCGGAGGCTTGATAGGGAGATATAGAGACAGAGACAGATACAGACAGACAGAGACAGAGACAGAGACAGACAGACAGAGACAGAGACAGCGACAGAGACAGAGACAGCGACAGAGATGGACAGACATGCAGAGAGAGAAAGAGGGAGGGAAATTTATACCAAGTGGCCTGGTCGTATGACAGTGGGATAAGTCAGGAATGTTGGGTTGGTGAGATGACTGCTGTTTATTTACAGTGACAACACCACTGTAACATTAGTCCCACTGTTTATTTTCACTGAACTGACTGCCAACAACAAAAAAGCTCTTCTCATTCCTGTGTGTAGGCCGGCTACACACGCAGAAATGACAACTGAAGAGGTTTGGCTGGAGTCAGCCCTTGCGTCTTCATCCCGTCCAGGGACTATAGGGCATCTACTATTACTATTCCCTACCTGTAACATACATCCCAACACAAGTATCCTGACTTTAATGTGTCTTCAAGAACATGGAAACGCATTATCATCATATCTTGGTACACCAACTTGACTAAATTTCTTCCACATACCGTCCTGTGTGTCTAGATAGATTTCAGTGAGTTAGAGGACATATCATCATATACATCAACATATGGAATCAGTTTTGTTTTATTTTTAATCAATGTAATACCGTAGGAGGGGTATTTCTCATTTAACAGAGGATACCAGGTGCCTGTGTCTATCTCTCTGACTCAGAAAAACTCAAAATCTATGCTAAGTTACAAATAATACTTCAGACTGATCAAGTATACTGTGCCACTCACCACTCACTAGAAATGATCCTTTGTCAACATCTTCAGCCTAGGTAACGGACTTAAGAGTATATCGTGTTCTTTATACACACTACTCACTAGCACACTTCCCATTGAGAAGCCCCAACAAGGGTCTTGTGTTTTTACATTAGGTTCTCCTATCATATGTGTGGTACTGAAATATAGACCTGAGGGCTGGTGTCTGTAACCTGGATATACACATCAGAGAGCTGTCAGTTACTATAGCTGTAGCAAGCAGCCTGCTGTTACGTGAGCAGGTCCCAGGCAGACAAACGTATACTTTTCTGGTGGAGCAAGGACGGCTAACTATCTGATTGTGTCACAATATCATTTCAAGGGTTTGACCCTACTTAGCAAAACAGGGCCGACCCTAGAGAATTTTACCTAATCTTGAAAAGAAAGTGGCATAGCGATAGTCTTTGACCGGGTGACGTCTTTGACTGGGTGACGTCTTTGACCGGCAAGATTAAAACAGTTGAAAAGGGGCCTATTTAGAAAGAAATGCAGGGAGAAAAGTTAATATATATTATAACACTATATATTACAAATTTCCCGGCATTTCCGTGTACATAGCCCCCCATTTCAGCTGTTTTAATCAAAGTCAAAGACGTCACCCGGTCAAAGACGTCACCTGGTCAAAGATGTCACCCGATCAAAGACTATCCAATTGTTACAAAGTCGTGAGACTGAGGCGGCTGACTTAGGGTGAATTCTTGGCTGACTTAAGTCGAAATGGGTATACCTTACGGAATCAGTCCTAAATGTAATGTAAGAAAGTAATTTTGCTCAATAGAGTCATGATTAAATTTTGTGTAATTAAGATACATATCCAGCTCACAACTCCAATCAACATTGTGCATGAGATGGACAAATACTTTGATTCAACTACCAAAGAGTGTAAACAGTGGAGAGATTTTCATGCTCTGTTTGTCAAAACTTCTGACTGATTTTATAGTATGAAAAAGAATGATGATATGGATGCAATGTCCCGTACATGCTTCTAAAACACTTCAATTATTGATTCAGTGAGGGTTTATTGCCACCAGATTCATAGTAAACTGATAATTTCATGTCAAAAGTGGTTGACTCAAGGTATGAGTTTGACTTAGGGTGAACCTGTGCTGATTCCCAATATAGTCAGGATAAATAGACCTATAACCACTCATCTTAATCGCTCCTATGGTACATGTTCTACTAGACTAGTTTATAGGGAAAGGCTAAAGGGACGTATGGGCCTACTAGTGTTGGAGTTTACCAGTAGTCTAAGTCACAACATTTATTGAGTTACTCTGATCTCTGGCCCTGAGCTTGCACACTAGGTGGTAAAACATGAGGTCGGATCGTTCTAGGTCATGTCTATCATTGTTATTGGGCAAGAGTTGCCAGTCAGCCGAACCTACCGTTACCTAGCTTAACGGGATCATTCGTTTGAAAAAGATTCCTATTTGGTTAAGAATTTTGAATGAAAAAATGAAAATACATATTACTATTTTGCCCAAGATGACAAAAAATCAAAAAGGTTGTGTCCAGCACTATATATATGTCTAATACAATTATGCAGATTATTATACATCAAAGGCCATGTAATTATGTATCTTCTCCGGATAACAACAGACCTATCAACACTACAACTCACATAATCTAATCATGAGAGTCACTTAAGAGAGTTTTCAGAGGAGTATATTATTTCCTGTAGATCCCTCAAAATGGTGAACACATACATGTATGTATGTAAACAAAACAAATGTGATTTATTCTCTGTTGTTATTGCGCTTACATGCTGTCAGCACATTTAAAGTCTTGCTATCAATACCTCTTAAATGTGTTCTTATCTAGCTCTGCTGTAGAATAGAGGTACTGGTTAGTACCACTTTGAGTTCAATGCCCTTTGAAGACTATCTAAAGGTAAATGTAAATATATGTCTGACCCAGCCAGACATGATATCTCTGCAAGTTCATATTAGGGGTTTCCAAAGTCAAAACATAACTGTGAAATATCCGGTTCCAAACTGACATAATGTCAGAATATGACATGTTGTGCACACATAACCTATGGGTGTTATTATAAAAGATAAATGCAAAATTATGTTGACAGAACGTTTTGGGAGTACTCACTATATCGTCGGCTGCCTGCCATGTTAACTTGACAATATGCACTTCTGGTGGTAGCACTGGAAGGTGTTGAGCGACGTAAGCTTCTTGTAGAAAAGATACCACCTGGCCTTCTCGGATAACAAATATTTCCATGGGCATACCTGGAAAATTAGAATAGCATAAGCTTTACTAAGCTCTCAAATGAAGCATAGCTATTCACATGATATTTTAAAAGTGATATTTTAGTGATATGAGGTACCCTCACTCAGAGATAAAACGATCAGATTATCATTTCTAAAGTCTGACACAACACTTGAAAGTTTCAAAAAATGTATTTCTTTGGACAATTCATGCTCTTCTACGATTAACTATAGATAAATCCGTCTGTTTATAATCTAAACGTTATTCCAATGGGGAGATATATGATAGAGTCCAGGTGACCTGTTCAGGGGCGGCGGGGTATATATGTTCTCTATAAACACACTTGTGGTGAGTCTGCTCTCTGATAGCACACACCCTGGAACACTGATAAGAGTGGACTGGAGGCGTGTCAGGACAACGCCTCCAGTATCGTCGTCATGCCAACCTATCTTCATCACTTAGCAATCAGTCAGGAATGGGATGGTGTGGGGAGCTGGCCAGATCTAGGTGTACACAGCGGACCCAATTACCATGAAAAGGCTGCTGGGGTTGGGTGGGTGGGAGTTCACCAAGCCATGGCATGCTCATGATGCCTACTGGGTGAGAGTTGGGACCAGAAGTTGCTGGTGCCCTTCACACACAGAAAAGTGAGAGTCATTGTCGCTAAAACTACCCTCACCTGAGGGTAGTTTTAGCGACAATGACTCTCACTTTTCTGAGGGTGTTGGTATAGGCCTGTAGAGTGAATACCGATAGTGGGTCCCCCATTTTAAATCTCGCTGGTTGCGGTTACAATCTCTGATAAAGATACAAATGTATCCAAAACCTTTCCTAAGAGAGCATTCCTCCAAGAGCCTCCTTGGCCCGGGGGGGGGGGGGGGGTAGTCACTCTTTGATGCTAGGTACCAACTGCGAAACTACAGCTCCCCCTATTTGGTCATTTGACAGCCCCTTAAAAATGTGCATTATTTTTACAGCCCCCTATTTTCTTAAAACTCAGCTGACAGCCCACTGTTAAGAGGCCTCTTCCATTTATACTGAGGTTATTTTGGAATTATATAGATTTCTAAAGTCATGTATGAGATTTAAGGGTTCATTATTTCTATTTCAATTGTGCCAGCCCCTGATATAGTACTTTCCAGTCATTGACAGCCCCTAATTTTTTACTTTTATGTGATTAACAGCCCCCCTTTTTTCTTGCTTCGACGCGCGCACAGTGACAGCTCTTCAGGGTCGTTGCTGCAGTTGGTACCCATTCCTATCCGGGGCTCCTTGGGGGGTTACAGTATTTTGTTTGTAAAGCTCAGAATCACCAGCCTCCCTAAATATCACTCTTTGGTTCGTCTGAACTAAGGAGCGCCTCATCCGCATTCAGTGGCGGAGGTGGGGGGGGGGGGGGTAGTGACTCTTTGATGCTAGGTACCAACTGCAAAACGACAGCCCCCCCCCCATATTTGGTCATTTGACAGCCCCTTAAAATATGTATTCTTTTTACAGCACCCTATTTTTCTCAGAGGTCAGATGACAGCCCACTGTAATAAGAGGCCTCTTCAATTTAATATGACTTTATTTTGGAATGACATAGATAACTGTAAACGTAGATATTTTCGCGGATTTGCTATAAATTGCAATTTTGCTCGGATTGGCGGATTTTCACACATGGTGGTCATACCACTACGTTGGATAAATAGTCATATACATATTTTTGCTGATTTTAAAATCCGCGAAAATAATTATGTACAGCACAAAATGAAATACGGTTACAGTGCTCAAGTCAATTGTGACAGCCCCTGATTCAGTACTTTCCAGTTATTGACAGCCCCTTATTTCTTATTTTTAAGTAATTGACAGCCTCCCTTTTTTCTTGCTTCAATGCCCGCACAGCGACAGCTCTTCGGGGTCGTTACCGCAGTTCGTACCCATTCCTATACTGAGTACCCCCTGTGGAGTCACGTTTTGTCCACATGCTACAAAGTGTCCACACCCATTATCAAACTCTTTGTAGAAACCTAATTCATTTCTTCAGACAAGAAATTTGCGAGGTTCATTATTAGTTCTAGTAAGTTCATTAACAGAGATATCATTACATGACTGAATCTCCCAGCCTGGTGATACATAGTACACAAAAGTATAAGATGTAGCCTACAATTATACCATTATACACTGTAACTGACATTTCTTGTCCAGGTGGGTCCTAAAGTTGCCTGTATGGTGAACACATCCATGGAACAAAGAAATTATACTCCAAGTAAAAACACAATTCATTTTAACAGCACCAACTTGTGTCTTTCCTTGACCTGTGGACACTTTGTGGCCTGTGGACAAAACGTGACTCCACACCCCCTCCCCCCGGGTTTGGTGGTTGCGTAAATAAGATAGCTTTTACTGAGTTTCCTCCTCCTTGTTTTCATACTATCTTAATCACAATTATGGTAGTACATTGAATGTTCCATTTCATGCCGGGGTTTCCGGGTATACTTTAACACTTTCTGTCGGTTGGTCCCCATATGTAATGGAATATCACCCAATAAACTGCTATGAATTCGATATGAAAAAAGTTTCATATACATGTACCTCTAGGGCAACCCTACTATCCCCTACTGACATTTTGAGATGGGCATGACGGATAGTCAGCGTCGGGACTTCATGTCGAGGTCAGAATCGCAAAAGCTATTGCTAAAACTAGACCACTTAGCGCGGTATTCATATTCGGTCTAGTAAATGTAATACATATTCACCAATCCCTCAATATTGTGTCTGTGTGGTCCTTGGACCCCTCGGGGCGAACCCGTAGGCTGAATCGCCATGCTGAGCTATAGGCCTCAAGGCCTCCCACGGGCAAGTAAATGAACCACACAAAATGGTTTGTGGCAGCTAAAAACCACCCTCTGCCAATCGTCGGTGGAGGTTGGTCGTGATAAGTGTACTATGTATACATGTGGTGTAGTAATATCATTTATTCAGGGAATTACAAGACGAATAATAATAATAATAATAATAATAATAATAATAATAATAATAATAATAATAATAATAATAATAATAATAATAATAATAATGATAATTATATATATGTATATATGATGACGCCTTGAATACCATTGCATTTATAGTTTGCATTATTCTTCATGTAGTTGGTCAACGTTTTAAGTATGGGTACACATATTCTATATATAAGCATGCCCGGTAAGCATGTTCGTAAAAGCTATTGTTACTGGCCGTACAATTCAGAAAATCCATTTAATATTCTAATTTTTAATTTACTGATTATGCTATGAGCTGAGAAGGTACATGTTGCCTAAAGTGGAAATAAATCACCAAAGTATCTTAACTGATTCTATGTTGGGACTTGAAAGGCCAATGTGACAATGTGATTCAATTTACCTCATGCCTATATCACTGGCTATATGCATGGTGACAACTCACTCCCGCCTCTACCCGCGTCCGTGTTGTCACAAGCCAACCCTTTCTCATAAAGAAAGTCGGACAAGCTTGTGGTAATTAGTGGGCTACCCTTTCATTAAAATGTGTTACAAAGCGATAACGTTTCGTGAAATTTCCTTAGTATACCTTGAGGTTACAGTCTAAATAATGTGAAGGTAGCAATTTCTATTACCCCATTTCCTAATTAATATGCACCAAGCCCATCACCCTGTAGTGAGTCAGCACAAATCGACCCTAGACGCATCTCCTTACCATTTGTGATAGCTTGCAGTCTATCGCCCAGGCCAAAGCTGTGTCCTTGGGGAACACCCCAGTCCTGTTAAGTCTCGGCCCACGCGTGATCTGCCGCGAGATTAGCCAAGTCTCAAGCCAGGGTGAATTCCCGGGACTTGTAAAGGGCGCGAGGGGTCTAGTCGCGAACACGATGAGGAAGGGCGATAGGCACTCATTGGTGATTTATGGGTTGGTAAAGTGATCCCAATGCGACACTATAGATAACAACAGCCATCGGACACCACCCCACCTTCACTCAAAGCATTTTCCCGGAAAGGATGGGAAAGACCTATCTTTTGTGTAGTTATCCTGTACATAGTTCAACTGATCAGCTCAGCATTTTTCCATATTGCTGCTTTGCTGTACCGCTTTGATGGAAACAATACGAGGTTGTATAGTACCGGGGTAGCTTGCCATAGCCCCCCCTCCCCCCTCCCCACCCTAGCTCTCGCTCATTCACTTCTCCTCCTTCATGCCTCTCCCTATTTTTTTCAGGTTACAACTTTAATATGGGTGACATCCCTAGAACACGTGTCTACGTTTTCCAACAGCCGGCGGAGAGATGTCTAAGATTACTGCGGCTGCCCCGGGCAGAATGGCAACCACCCACGTGTGAATACCGAGGTGACCTTCCCCCGGGGCAAGATGCTATGGCTGCTAAATCAACATGTCATTTAGTGTCGTCTTTTTTGTCAGACAATCTCATCATGTTGCTACCGGGCATTTTGGAGGGAAACACGTGACCTCCGTCGTCTAACGATGTCAACATGTGTACGTACAACAAGTGAGAATGTATATAGCACATGCGCGTGGAACCCAGCTCATGGAACATATATCCGGTGAACCTTATGTAGGCCGACACCTCACAGAGCGCGCATTTATTTAGGGCCTTATCCATAGACACCATTCCTATCTGTCCCATTTGCACATGTCAACGAAACTGTATATAATATTATACAGTTTGAATATATTTAAAAACCGTTTGCTTATTCCAGTACTACTAGTATATCAAAAGGGCGGCACAAGGAAGGAGACACAACGCTCTAAAATATGCTCATATATGTTGGCCCCTGATGTTGGCATGATGCACAAACGCAGCGCCCGCATTGCATCGGTGCATCATGTCGAACCTCTGAAAGTGTATCAACCACCTATCGAGTCGGCATGGTGCATTAAACAGCAACCATGCTGCGCTTAAAGGGTTAGAAGTGTAGCCCCCCCCCTTTGGTCATTTGACAGCCCCTTGAAATTGTGTATTATTTTTACAGCTCCCTATTTTCTAAAATATCAGATGACAGCCCACTGTTAAGAGGCCTCTTCCATTTAACGTGAGGTTATTTAGGAATTGTATAGATTACTCAAGTCATGTATGAGATTTATGGGTTTATTATTTTTATTTCAATTGTGACAGCCACTGATTTTGTACTTTCCAGTCATTGACAGCCCCTAATTTTTTACTTTTCTATGATTAACAGCCCCCCTTTTTTCTTGCTCCGACGCGCGCACAGCGACAGCTCTTCAGGGTCGTTACCGCAGTTGGTACCCATTCCTATACTGAGTACCCCCCCCCTAGGACCCTCGCCTGCTATATTCCCTTATAATATATAGCCCTGCCCTTCGTCAATCTACCCAAGCACAGAGCTTGGTTCATATCTCATCACAAATGACCGGTATCTCCATTAGTGCCTGTAGAGT
This sequence comes from Harmothoe impar, assembly GCA_947462335.1. NCBI lineage: Eukaryota > Metazoa > Annelida > Polychaeta > Phyllodocida > Polynoidae > Harmothoe > Harmothoe impar. The sequence goes on from OX381704.1 coordinate 62,719,077, forward strand.
TACACGCGCTGCGGCCGTGTTTACACATTGTGAGTCAATGATGACACGCACAAGAGCAGCTCGTGACCGGCTGAAAGAAGCCAGGGGCTGAGAGTGCACATCATGGAGTGTTCAGTAGTGAGGTTGTTGCTCTACTCCTACCCTTGTGACTCTCTCCAATTACTATGGTAACTTTTTGATTTAATACGCTATCCAGTGAACAAGCAGAGGCGAATCACGTGCCAGTTGGAAGTCAATAGAAACGTAATGGTCGGCGAAACTGGGTTCTTGGTGGCAGTGAATTTTACTATGGGTTTGAACTTGGGACTTCTCAGCTCTGAACTTAAGCCATTATCTGTTCCGCTTCTGCCATGCAAAGAATCCCCCCTTCTAATCTCTCAAGTAGTAGTTATAGCATGTATGTGGACGAACACGACTCAGCGTGTTGGTAGTATCGGACATTATCATAATCTTGAGCATCTGAGCAGGGAGGTTTACGTCGGACCAATTTGGCCCACAACTTTGCCTCAAAAGTAGCGTCGTTAACTGTCATGAGTCTTGACGTACATCAATGTTCACGTCAACCCATACTACACACTTACAGTCACATGGTCATACCATTTTATCCCCGCCCCCGCCCCCGCCCCCGCCCCCGCCGCTGGACACCTTGCCACCCCTTGCCGCACGTTGAGGCTGCCCGAGCAGCTCTGTCCCATGCCGCCCCTTGCCGCACGTTGAGGCTGCCCGAGCATCTCTCTCCCATGCCGCCCCTTGCCGCACGTTGAGGCTGCCCGAGCAGCTCTCTCCCATGCCGTCCCTTGCCGCAAGTTGAGCCTGCCCGAGCTGTTCCCTCCCATGCCGCCCCTTGCCGCACGTTGAAGCTGCCCGAGCAGCTCTCTCCCATGCCTCCCCTTGCCGCCGCCCCTTGCCGCACGTTGAGTCTACCCGAGCAGCTCTCTCCCATGCCGCCCCTTGCCGCACGTTGAGTCTACCCGAGCTGTTCCCTCCCATGCCGCCCCTTGCCGCACGTTGAGACTACCCGAGCTGTTCCCTCTCATGCCGCTCCATGCCGCACGTTGAGTCGACCCGAGCTGTTCCCTCCCCCTGCCGCGTCTTCTGCTCATTTGGGTCGCGTCCTGCCGCGGCGTCCCGCACAGGAATCCCGGCGTCCCGTGCGGCCGCGTCCGGCCCCCACTTCCGGGCGGCGGGCCGTGATGGATGCAGGTCGACAGGGCGGGGTGCCGAGGGCGGGGTGCCGAGGGCTCCCTCTCCGTAGTATCAGCCGTCCATAGGCACAGCGAGGACCCTTCTGCCGTCACTTTGCATACTTGAAGTAATGACTAATGACGAAGCTAGCCAAAAAAGTGAGCCTCTCAGCTGCTGGGTTGTAGAACAGGAATATGGCGTTGAGAAGGTGTGTCTAATGCCGGGTCTAATGGCCAAGTAAGTTATGGTGGCGATGAGACATTTACACACCCTTTTTAAGTGGGCTTAGTATAAGATAAGCGCCCTGCGCATACACGTCGAGCTGATGATAACCGTTTCTTTCACATGGAAATAGCGTCACTGTCAAGATGTTACTGAGATTTATAGACTATTCACATAATACGCAAAAGACACATGTTCCGGAAAAGGTCGAAAAAAGAAAGGTCGCTAGGGGAATGGATGAAAATTCTTAAAACAACGACATAGAAACAGACGGCCGGAATGTGTGTTTTCTGTGTCTTTCCTATTCATTATCTGCGTGTACATAATATTAGATGCACATGGGTGGAGATTTAGGGCAGGGACATGGGAACTAGTCCCGTACACCACCCCTGCCTCCCCCCCCCCCTTTACCCCTACCTACCCCCGCCCAAGCTGATAAGGGAGGTATGTGGCGGAGGGTAGAACTAGATCTGACAGGGCCACGCGCCTGTCACACCAACACCCCCATGTGTCTGCAATCACCTACCGACAAATCGCTCCGTTTCCTCGCCATCTATCCACAGGTTGAGAGACTTCATAGGCCGTGTCCGCCCTGGAGAGGGGCTGGAGGAGGAGGAAGGGGAGCGGCCTACAGAGGCATAGGAATAGAGACCGGAGCCGGCCTCAGCGCCCTGGAGCATTGTCCAGGCAGCGGTCAGCCCGGTCCACAAAGTCCACGCCAACAGGGCACACGACATGGTCCTGGAGACGAGCAGGTAGAGAAGGGGTCGGGAGGTGAGCAGCTCCCTAAAGAAGGTCACTGCACTCAGAGTTACTTCTCCTCCTCCTTCTCCTGGTCTGCGTCCTGTTGTGGGTATTAGTCCTCCTTATCGGCGTATTAAGGTGCTGGGACCTGTTACCAGTCTAGGGTTTGGGTGTCCTGTTCCGGGTGTTGTTCTGGCTTTGTTCGCTGTATGACATAGGACCTTAACACAAGTAGTCTTTTGCAGTTGCTGGCAGTAAGAATTGTTCGGCTTGTACTGGGTTTATCAGTGCAGAATCTTCTAGGAGAAATACCTCCAGACATACCCTTATGTGATGCAGATAAGTCAAGACTGGTGTCGTCTTATCACGGTGAGATTTGTATTGGCTGGAGTGGGAGTATGAGGTTTGTTGTGCTGGTAGTAGAAGTAGTAGTTGTAGTAGTGAGTTGTTTTGTGAGTGACAGGTTCACATCTCCCTGTGGCAGTAGCAGGCCTCAGTTCACATGGCTGGGGGTTGTTGGTGCAGCTGGACGTGCTCCCCGTGCACACCACCACCACCAGCACCCAGCAGCACTCTGCATGCTCCCTCCTCCTGTAGATCTAACTTATAGTAGCACGACTTGCCTCCTGTACTAGTATATAGGACTGCACCCTGCTAGTATCACATGCACACCTCCTTCTCCTGCCACCAGCCCACCACCACCACCACCACCACCTCAACCTCCTCCACCAACAGCATAGTCTCCACCAACAGCAACTAGTCCACCATGTCCTCAGGGCTTACTTAATTGAGAGATAACACAAAAAAAGATAAAAAGTGGATATTATCCCAGTTGGCGTCAATGGAGTCCTGGACGCGTGTGATGCTGGAGGTATATAGCCTGGGGGATGTAAACTGTATGTGGGCGTACACAGTCGAGACTATACCAAGGTGCTCCTCAGACGTTCACAACCAAGATGTTGGTGTTCTATCCGCATGGGCTGCTGTCCTGCGTCGCTGGGACTGGCTGACTAACTCCCTCCTGGAGGCAAGCTACCGAGCAGCTCAGGCGACGGTAGCGCCCCCTGGGATGAGTTGCTCCAAACGGCGGATTCCTCACAGAATGGGATACATGTCGTAGCGTGCAAGGGAGGACCCACAAGGCGAGGATAGGGCTGTGTCACTGAAAAGTCGATGTACCTATTAGGATTACATGTGGCCATTTTGAGGTTGTCCTAGTAGTTAACGGGTCCTATTTTAGGTATTATCTTGTCATTTCTAATCAAATTAATAATCATAGAGGTGGCCAGGCAGCTAGGATGGGGACATAACAGTAGTGCACACCAGTCCTTTTATACATTGCATTTGCACCTTTTTAATGTTACCAAATATCTGCTTCTTTTTATTATGCTTAGCTTTCGACTTAGGCAATCTTTAAGATCCTCGATGTAATAAAGGAGTATTTCCAGATAATGGAAACATTTTATTTTGCTTCTCTGGTGTCACTTTGTTTTCATTATAGCTCATTCATAATCATAAGCTCCTGTATATTACATATGGTAACTGCAATTAGTAAGATGTTGCATTGTAAAGGTATCGGGTCTTGTTGGAAAAACGGCAATGTTATGGGTCTCTGGTATTACCCTTTTGCTACTGACCCAGAAATTCACCCACATCCTTGACTATGGGCATCTCAACCTGCTATTACTACAAAAAAAACACGGGGGGTTTCCATGTCATATCATATTAGGCTCAAATCCACAATGGGGAGGGTAAAGTGTGGATATTTTAGAATTTGGGTTGAAAGAAATATATTTTATCTTTAATCTGTGAAAACATTATGATAATTGGAATATTTTCTCTCCCAGAAAATGATGCCAAATTGCATCACTCGTTTTTGGGTGGATGCTGCCAATTGGCATCAACCATGGCTAAATGATTAAAGGAATATAGTAAGACAATTAAGTAATGCAAAATCATTTTATATAGTGAAATATAAGAAGATAGTTTATAGTTCCACCTTATCGAAAAACGAACCACCCTGCGTAGAGGGTCTAGTTATGGGCCTGCAGCTTAGTCTAAATATTATACAGGTAGGTCAGTAAAGAGGTTTACCGCAGACATATGCTACATCCTACGGGTCTAATATTTGAAGGGTAGGTTAGGTACTCACATCTAGGAGCCTGGGGTGGAAGCTGCAGGTATCGGAATGAGCTGATTCTGGTTTAGCTATGACAATCACTTGGCATGACTGCCTCCAATAGATAAGCATAATAAGAATGGAGATAACAGATTATGATGTGTTGAAGTCCAAGGTGCTCCTTGTGGCTGGTCTGGTAATTGATGAGCATACCAGAAATTGATTCATGCCCTGCTCCACGTGTTTTATGTTGCCTATACCGTGATCCTGAATTGGATGTATTTCTTTTTATTCAGTTTGCAGTAATCTACCACATTTATAACTATAGGTAACTATAACACATCATCAGCTTATATCTTTATCCATTGGGAGGCCGGATCAGAGATTATTTCCTTGTACATTATGGTTTACCATTTTATTTTCTGACCAGACCCTATACCCACTATCACAGCTGTTCTATGCATTATACCTTTAAGAACCGCATTGTACCCCTTGTCGTCATGATGCATAACTGCAACCCTGGTGAATCCACACCCCAATGCTTCATTCAAGCATAATGTCGATCATACGTGGTTGATGCACTCCCGAAGGTTCAATATGATGCAAGGATGTCGGCCTGAAATAGACTCACTAGAGCTGCATGAATACCTGATGGCCAGAACAGAGCACATTAAAGCACTATGTAGCCCTTAAAGGGTTAGATATGGAGTAGTTGAGTAGCAGAGCAGTACCAAGCTCATCCCTGCTGTGTAATGAGGCGGCTAACCACCCCACCCCGCAGGAATCACTCCTCACGTCTGAACCATTAACCTAGCCTCGTGATAACCACCAAGGTACTAGGGTAGATTCACCCAAAGACGGACACACACCCTAAGTCGGACACTTTTAGCATTAAAAAGCGTAATGTATGGTAAATTATATGCCCTTTGTGGGAGTATTACAGTAAAATATAAGTATTCTTCTTTCCAACCAATGAAATTGCAGATATGCAAAAAACGTTTTATCACTATCTGATCAGGCCCTGAAGTTGGCCTGTTTCGTGGTGAGGAGCTTTTGCAGAATGTGTATTATTTCCATATACCTTATGTTGGACAGGGTGCTGTCATGGCAAATTCTGCTATTATATCTACATTTGGGCAATATATCCGGACCTAGCTAATAAGGTATCTATATTTTAGAGTTTATAATATGTGACACAATCTGCGAAAAAGGCCCTTAGTGCAGGGTGCAGAAAGGTCCCTTTTCCCAGTACATGCCACATATAAAGAAAAGGTACAAATAATTGCTTGGAAGTTATTTTAAGACCTTCTAAATATTATATAACATGATTAGATACACCATGAGCCGGACATACCTGGGCACTGGCCATTTTTCATAGCTATACATACAGAGGAAGTAATGATATAACTGTTTCAGTAAATATTATTAAATCCGTATAACTCTAAATACATTCTCAAATGATATTAACCAGAATATATGAATTTATGTCAATATAAATGAAGAATGTATAGATTTTCTATATGGGTCAGATTCAATGTGATTAAAAGTATACTTCAGATGTAAATGTGCTTAATATCTTTAGTAATTGAGATGATTAATTTCCTAACTTTGATAAGAAATATTTCATATAAAATATTAAAGAAATGTACATATTATTGATTGGCTATGATGTTTCAACACTCTTCTGTCTATATATATCAAAATAATATTTCAGTGTGGCATATTAACATAGCTGCAGCTCAGAGAAAAGGGGTCACATTTTCACTGCCAACGAGTGTCCGAAAGTGGGGAATCTACCCTACCCTGTGCTGTACAGACATGTGTACCTACACCGGTAAGGCCCCATGATAAACCCCTGTTTACATTATATATGATACCATCATATTATATTGTATATCAATTATTATAGCCCCTCTAAAACATGATGAACCCCTATTTACATTATAGCCATCGCAATGATACCATTATGTATAAATTAATTTACAACCCCTCTTAACATGATACTAGTAGTACCTTGTTTACATTACATCTCCTCTAAACATGATAAACCTCCTTTTTACATCATAGCCATCTTCATGATACCATCATGTTCACAGTATAATGTAGCTCCTCTATACATGATAACACACTGTGTATACATTATAGCCCATCTAAACATATTGACACCCTGTGTATACATTAGGGTTGATTCAGGTTAAGTGGGACACCTAAGCCATACTCTGATTTTATGTACCATTCAGACATTTGGTATGAAGAGTAGACAATGTCAAACACATCAAATAGGTTCAGTATTCATTCCTTTAAGCAAAAATATAAAAAAGATATGAAATACCTTAACCAATGTAGCCTAAATAGCCCATTTCTTAGAGATACCATTTTGAAATTGAAGCGTTCCACTTTACTTGAATTTTTGGTAAAGTGGGACACTTGCTTCATGTGAAGTGGCACATTTGACCTCCATGCTTTATAATCCATATGAGTTTTGAGTTTTGAATATTTTTATTGGCTCAGAACAGTCATATCACATAAGTTTTTCATGTTTGCCAATGTTGTAAATACAATCAATCAATACAAATAAACAAGTGCTGAATCATAATAATGAGTTGTCGTCTGTTATAAAATATTACGCGTCAACAAGACGGGAAGTTCCATGAAGGAGGAAAACACAAATTCAAATTCACATTCAAATTCACATTAACTCATAAACTGACACTGACACTAAAGCCAGTCGTAGGTACCAAAATTGATTAGTTATAACTTACAAGCTAGCCAAGAACAAACTCCGAGTCATTTTATGATGCTGATGGGCATCTAATTTGTCCCATAAAGTTACACCACGGAAAAGCGGACTCTTTCTGTAGAGTTCACATTTTGGCCTCATTACTTTTAGTTTTATCTTATTAGAGCTCCGCAGATCTTTTACTGGTTGCAGTGTGACAAAAATGGTAAATGTCAATTTCTGAAGGTGAGATATATATTTTGATGCACTACATCAAAAACATTAAGGAAATTTATGTAGGGTCCTTCACAGGAATGAATCAAGTACACAGAGTATAAATGTAAAACTGCCAAAATACTGTGCATGTGAGCCTAATTGTGGGCTAGCTACACTGCATTATGTCACATTACAACATATTTGTACTTAACTGAATCTCTATCCTCAAACAATTTTTACAAAGTGCTAAATAATTTTATGCGCAATTAAATAGCTCATACTCTTAATTGTAAGCATCTAAAATGAAATTTCTTTGTTAATGAGGTGGTAGTGCAGGAGCATTTCAGGGGCATATTAATCACTATAAATAACTATAAATGGCAATAATTTCTATAAATTGTAAGAAAGTAGTATCGGTGAATGATTTCTATGGTTTTAGCCTCAATATATATCAAATACCAATTCTAAATGAATTTGCTACAGATGTTACCATTTAACATCATAATATATGATAGAAAATCATTGAAGGTAAGAAATATTACGATAATTATCTAAATTGTGATGAATATCAATGGATCACTGATGGAAGTCAATGGTTCACTCATCTAAATAATGATCATGAGTTAAGTCATTGGATAAACCACAATCTGGATCACTAACAAAGTCCTATTCTGGCTGTTATACTTAATAATTTGGTATTATTTACATAAATAAGTATTGTAATGATATTTTCTATGATATCTTTTGTCATTGTGAATCAAAATATGGGCATATCGGGGTATGCTACTCTGAGAAAGGGGATTAATATAGTGTCCCACTTAACCTGAATCTGCCTGTCCCACACCTTCAGCTAAAGTGGGACACTTGCATTTAAGGGCTTAGTGTACTTCATTTCAATATCTGACTAATAAAAAAATATCAAGATGTAAAGAAACAATATATGTATCTAATATACACATACATTTTGAAATATCATGTTATTATTCTTAATACCACTGCTAACAAATAATTGTACTATTTATTATGTACTTTCGAATTTATTGTGGCAAAAGCTGTGAGCCCATATCATGTTGAAATTTAAAAGGTATAATTACCCCTTAACTTTGGTAAGATAGGTACAGTTAAGAGGGGTCAAACATATATTTCTTTAAAAAAATTAAATTTTACACCCAGGAGAGAAAGTGATCCCCTAAAAACGCCCCTAATGTTAATTGTCCCACTTTACCTGATGTCCCACTTTACCTGAATCAACCTATAGCTCATCTAAACATGATGACACCCTGTGTATACATAATAACCCTTCTAAACATGATGACACACTGTTTACATTATATCCCCTCTAAACATGATGACACCCTGTGTATGCATTTTAGCCCCTCTTAACATGACAACACCGTGTTTACATCATAGATCCTCAACGAGTAAAATACAATTAACTAACCAATTTTGTTTTAAAAAGTGGTTGCTAAGCAACCAAGGACACACAAAATTTCTCAAGAGTGGGAACCTAGCCAGGTGTAAATATTAGACAAAGAATTCAAATTTGATAATCAAGAAAGAAAGAAAACTATTATCGATCACTTTGAGGTTATGCCATTTTCGGAAGGTGGTCTGCCTAACTATCTGGACTACCATTTTACATTATACAGTAATATTTAGGGAATTTCCCTATGCACTTATATTTAAGCAAGAACTATTAACTGCATACCCGGGATAATTACACTAATTCTCGAGTGATTTGTGATTTTGGTATTAAAAGGTGGCCACCATAGAAGGCATGTAAGAATCAAGTTCTTGGTCACGATACCAGCTCACGATATGTGTTTTCGATCACCCCAGTACAAGAGATTTCTTCATTTCCTTGTCATTTAGAATGGAAATAGGGAGAGGTAACATGTGCTCAACTAAGAGACACCCACAAATCACCCAACACAGTGCAGTAGCATCTCTATATAGATTCTCTTCATTTATGCACTCAGCCTGTTGTGGGAAATGCTTTATTTATTAAATCCTTACATGGGATTAAAGTATAGGGTCTTGGCTATAAGAGGGTATCATTGTATAGGTGAAATTCCTTCCAGATTCCATGCACCATGCAAAAGTACATGGCAAGGCACAGAAAGGGCCCTTTTCACGGCTCTGAGTGGTGTAGGTAAATCCCCTATACTCACATCTAGGAGCGACAAATCCCCTTTCCTTTACTTTCTAGAACACACTCTAGGTGGTATCACTGTGCAGTACTTCCTACTTCTCTATCCCTAATGCCTATACCCCCCCCCCGAGCAGCGAGGAAGCCTTGTGTGCACAATTCCCCTGTAACGGAGCGAAGTATGACCAAAAGAAGGACTAATTAAGACTTTAATGTTGAAAAATTGCCATTCTATTCTCACATGAAATAATAAAAAATCATTTCATATGATAATAATTATAATCGTAACATGGGCCTTGTATATGCCAATGGTCACATGGATATATGTACTTATAAGGGAGTGCTCATTTTTTAACAACAGGGGGGGGGTGGTGAGATTTCGCGCGGAGCGCGCGAATTTTTTTCACCCCCCCCTCTAGAGGGGTCGAAATTTTTTACCCCCCCCCCCCCAGCAGGCCGAAAATCGCGCGCGTTCGCGCCCCTTTGTAGCATAGTAACGCGCGGGCTTTTCCCCTCAAAACAGGTTGAATTTTTTTGCCCCCCCCCCAAGAGGGGTCTGAATTTTTTACCCCCCCCCCGGTCAAGGGGTCCAAATTTTTTACCCCCCCCCCCCCAAATCCACCACCCCCCCCCTGTTGTTAAAAAATGAGCACTCCCTAAGATGATCATGTCGTCACTGCTTTTCCCTGTACTATTACAACGAAAACATGGGGTAGGGTGTGTATTCATGAACTTCATATTGTGTTCTTCATGGTGAATGTGTATTTCTAATACCGGTACACGTCCGAACATTCAATGGTGTTTAGCCTGACCCAGCTAATAAAAATACGTTATTTTACGTCAAAATGAAGTTTTAAATGTTACAAAACGTTTTACAATGATAAAGAGCCATAGAGAAACGTTATATAACACTGAATAACATTTTTTGTTTACTTGGGATTGTATGCAGTCTATACGAAAAGTTTTTCACCGTGCAGGACATTCGGTCCTGCAGTTTTGTAAATCTGCAGGCCCGGCTAAATGTTTGCAGGCCCGGATACCCCGGGGAAATGTTTGTATCTAGAAATGTAGTAATAAGCAAGAATTGCTATATATAGAGAGAGGAAATCATGTTAAATAGAGGTTACTAGTACACATGTACATCTAAATCATATCAAAAATCATAGTTATAACTTTTGTGGTTTTTTTTTACATAATATTCAGACTCTCTAGTTAACTCTCTAGAAACCTTAATAATGGTCCGATTTACAAGCAGTAAAAACTGGTATGTAGCCCTGGATGTCAGCCACAGACTTTCTGCCGGTCCAGCAGCAATCTGTTCGGTAGCCTATATTGATCATGGAATTATTATCCATCCCCATATCATAGTTAATGCTAATGGTTATCCTAGAATAAAATGTTTTGTGCATAGCGTACAATGGTATTCTAGGTGACACATGGCATGCTTATGCTTCCAGAACATCGCATCCAGGTAGGTATTCACTGGTAGTTATGCAACCTATGTAGATTCATCCTCACAACCTCACATTATAAACACAACAATGACGCTTCAGAGAAGTTGGTACGTGTGGGATACATGATAATCCGGGGAATGACTCATGTGAAAATGCTGTTACAGCTATTTACACAATAGAGTTTTAACACCTTAGGTAAAATAAGTCTTGAGTATCTAGGCCACTCAAAAGAAAAAGATAGTTTCCCATCACCAAGCACTGCGAAATATGACGTAGGCGTTATTTTTTTTTTTTTTTTTCACCGTGGAGACACATGTATGGAAAATATCGACTCTTTCGCCAAAGAATTTCACAATTTAGTAGTTTAGATTTTGTTGATCAATAATGGACAAAATGTATCCTATTCCTATCCCTCTGCATTACGGACATTTTAAGCGTTGATTTGATACCAAATTTGCCAATATTTGTCCATTTTTTTTATCATATTTCTCATCAAAAATGTTTAAAAAAAAAAGAAAACGTTTTCACCAAATAACGTATTTTTATGATGCACGCGGTCATAAGAAACCAACTTTTCTGAGTGGTCTTATGAAGTATATACAGAAAACGAGTGGTTTAACAGTAGGCCTATTCATTCCACCTAATTGTCACTTCAATGTATGGCTCATGGTTACTCTTCCTGGTCAATGTTTTATTCATTGCTCTCAACTCAGCTTCCAACCGTAGGCATCCTATTACAAGATCACTACTGTTCTTCTTTACAATTTCGTACGTTCGATGATTACATGCCACATTATGACGATATTCAATTTCGTGAATCCATAACATCTCCACATATACATGTACCTATACATTTGGTTTAGGCACGAGTCAGCAGAAATAAGAACATTGGTCCCAATAGTTGGGAGCTGAGTAGTTGATTCCACTCTCGGCGATGACAAACAACTGAGTAATCACTATTCATACATGGAGACCCTGATATGGACACACAGGTCGACCCCTGTGTAACCTGCCCATACACGTCTCCAGGTGGTGGAGACTGTTACGGGTACTAACCCCTGCGTCTGTATAATAACACAGGTGCCAGCAGTTAGGGGCACATTCAACTCCAGCTCCCAACACTACACACCTCAGCCATCACACCCCTCAATATGCCACCCAAAAAGACCAACCCAGCTCCTGCAGCCAAGACCACAGCAGCCAAGTCCACTGCAGCCAAGTCCACTGCAGCCAAGTCAACAAAATCAACAACGACTACAACAGCCTCCAAAAAAGTAAGGAAGTCACCATAGCCCTGTTGGTCACGATCACAGTTTGTGTCATACACGACTTTCGTGAGGGGGAGTCAAGTGAATTTGACTATTTTGACTCTTTTTTTTAGAGTTAATTGCAGGTGACCCATCAAAGGAAGAGGAGTCAATATTGGCAATTGCATATATGAGTGACAAGTGGGTAAGGTTAACTGTAAGATTATGTGAGGCTGTAGTGGAGATAACAGGTGTATTAATTAACATCCCAGGTGAGGTCTGTGATAATAATGAGTTAAATCTCAGACAGTTAGCCTTTTTATTATTTCCCTGACTCGCTAATTTGGTGAACAAGTTCTGCTGTTGAGATTTTAGAAATTCGACTGTGAGATATTTCCCATCGTTATCCCTTTACTACACCATTTTAGACAAAAACAAAAGTGTATGGTATGTAACACATTTCTAAAGTCTTGATAGTGATTCTGGCATGTGATTCCTACTGATATCAAACTAGTGTTGCTTGCCCCTATCTGCGAGTGCAACTATTATCAAAGTCAAGCCCTCTCTCATTTCACTCATCATGAAGATTTAAACTACCAATGATCTGCCGTGGTAACAGTCAACTGCACTAAACGAAGAGTCACGTTATACAAGAGGTAACGGATATAACTAGAGTGTGGCGACTGTTCCCGCTCTAGCAGAGTTGTCATGACTCTGTTACCAGAGTGTGCTGCAGTTGGCTCTGGTATAGAAGAGTCATGCTAACGCATTTTCTTTCTCTGTGACAGCCTGGTGCAACTAAAAAAGCTCCTGTCGTTAAGAAGTCACCGACCCCTGAAGTAAAGGCCGAGGCTGCTGCTCCTGCCCCAGGTAGGTGTAACTTCTCTATATTATACACTCAGGATTGTTATCTCTATACCGAGGTCATGGCCTCGGCGTGGTCAAATAAAGCATTTTTTAAAAATCTAGATTGGGTGTTTGATTATTGAAAATAATTAGCTGCATTCTATTCATGTTCAAATTCAGTCACTGTCACATTAACCGTGTTGCTATTATGTTGGCGGGCTCTCGAGGTATAACGTACGTATTATCTACATGTAAAGGCATAGGTATCCATAAGCCACATATCCTAAATATATCTAATAGTAGGTCGGCACAAGAAGGAATGCAGGTTTAGTATAAATACATCACTGTATGTTAATAAAGTAAACAGAAGTATAGAAATTCCATATTTTCAACATTTTCGATTTCCTATCATAGGGTATCTTGTGTATATTCTGCCATTGATGATAGAGATAAAGAACCTTTACAGAGTGCTGCCATCTGTTGTGAAGGATTGAAAGCAAATGTGGCGTTAGACTGTAGTGCAACAAGCAGAAACTTTTCAGTTTCAGCATTATAGACATCAATTTGTTCTTCGTACAGTGCAATACAAATACGAGATGTGTCATTCTTAAACAAAGTGCTAGGAAATTACGACAAATCCCTTGTTCAAATAATATAACACAAAATACACATCTCGAGACAATAACTAAAAGAAATCTGTTCGCATTATTTGCTACATAGGTATAACAAACACTTGTTTGCAACTAACTTTTTTCCATTCTAGCTGCAGCTAAAGCTGCTGAACCAGAAAAGCCAACATCGGCAACAATTGGATTAAAATCCTTCGCAGCTTACGTTATGGATAATAAGGATAATGATTTCCGGAAGTCTGGCAGGTGAGGATTCATGCAATGTATTAGTCAATGCTTTCATTTTAGTAATACCATGTATAGAATGTGTACAGTTTATTTTCATATTTACTATAGATAATTGTTTTACTAGTTATGCAGAAACGAATGATGGTGCTCTGTTGATTGTAGGTCTTTTATATACTTATTTCACTTGATTCAGGCAATCGTGAATCAAGATAAAAATCGAATGGCCTCTACCTTAGATTATTTGAATCAGCTATCAAGCCATCAGGAAAAAGAAAATAACGTTTTGTTTGCATTGTATGTAGATATACATTTACAGAACATGTTCAGAACGTCTATACTTCGGTTTCTGTTTTCATGGTTGTTTACCTTCAATTACTTAAAGTAACCCTTACATTTGGACGTTATATTACGTAGTGAATACGTTCAGTTAATTTGTGTGTTTACTGTGATGTCCTTCTTTAAAAAGAACACACAGTAAAACAATGGATGTCTGGGGGTGGGGCGGAGCTCTGACATTCTCTCTTTTTAATAGTTGCCTTGATTATTTGCCTTTCCACCAGGTGGCCCCTGATTAGTGACGAGACAGAACGGTCCACCACCTTCCTCCAGTACCGTAACGTGAACGTGCTCAATGCCATGAATACGAATGATATGGAACCGAACCGCGTAAGACTGGCCCTTATCGGGGGCTTAAGGTACGCATATTTCTTTTACTGTTCATCCTAAGACCTTGCTGTGTATGTTTTTTTGGCATACATGTATACATATTAGTATAACTTCTGTTTTTTTGTGGCCTAGTACTGTCGGCCCTGTGGCCAATCAAATTGAAGAGCAATATCAATGCCCTATACTAGTACTTGACAATACATGTATCTCTACACACGCGTATACATGTTTGATGACATTTACTTAAAATGGATATTTGATATATTTCCTGGTTTTCTGTTGACCTTCAGGTATGGTAAGCCGGTGGTATTTAACATGATGAAAACCAGTGTGGATGTAATGTACCCCCGCCTAGTGGAGACCCTGGATGCTGTTAAACCAGGCCTTATGAAAGCAATCGTTGACAAGGAGTTTCTCAAGGAAGACTAGTAAGTACCTGCTTTACATACATCTAATAATAATATAATACCTTCTGCCTCCGGGGGGGGGGCTTGGATTTAATTGACAATTTCCATGTGCAACATATCAGGCCATTAATAAATATAACGTGAATGTACGTCGTATATTTAAAGCTAATTATTGAGTTGTGCATGCAGACATTGGTCGTGGGGTGTAATATATAGACTTGCATTTAAATGGTAGATTCACTATGATTCCCACACATGCCCTGAGACGGACAGTGAAGTTTGAGGTTAATGATGTATACAACTACTTCAAGCGTGTTTTGTTTTGAAAAAAGAATACTTAGACTTTAATATTATTCACAAATAAAGAGTCCGATTCCAGTTGAATCGACCCTAGGTCCTATACCTGTGCGGAAACTGAAATTAGGTTTGCTTCCCTTGGAGCTTTCGTGCACGAAATTTATAGTTGAGATTATAAATGTTGATCATTTCCATTTCCAGTTATATGCAGCTTGTGAAGGAGGAGGATGGTCCTGAATACAAAGCTCTCAATTTTAACGACACATTTATGGAGAATTTCCTGTTCATTCTAGCAACGGGATCCAACGACTTTCCACCAGAAGTTGTTCAAAATTTCTTCATTGTCACCGTAGAATAAGCCAATTCAATTATAGATAGTATCTCCACAACGCGCTTTACTGTACATACCGTTAAAAATCACAAAGTGAATTGAGGGGTGAAAGGGGGGATATGCTTGCTATCTTTGATGTTTAGACGAAAGGCTTAGAGTTATTCAACGTAAATGGGCATTTAGTGTGCATAACTGATACATGTAACTTCAAACATCCTGTTTATGTAATATATGACATGTGCAACTGTTGTACAACTTATCTGTAAAGTGTGTATTTGAAAATCAGGTATAGGATAGAATTATAGACAAGTTACATGCTTTGATTGCTGAAAACGTTTACTTTTACAATTAATGTGTTAGCCTAAGAGATCCGTCCATAAACTGCAATTCTCATGCAGGTACAAAACCACAACCCAGTCACTAGTGGGCTTTGAAGGATCCTGTGGTTTTCACAGTATCACATGAACGAAGCCATTTAAGTGCAATATTGTCAGTGTACAGATATGTGTTGAAATGCTGCATCCGACATACTTAATTTGATCATTTGATGGCATAGATATCTAAGATAGGGGCGTCCGTAGGGCCTACTAGCAACTTGCCACTCTAACACTGCTATAATGGTATACATTTAGAATAAAAGATAATTCATGCAATTCATCAATAATTCGATTAAGGATGATTCCATATAGCTGTTCAATAAAGATATCGTTAAATGTAGTGAGCCTTGTGCTGCACGTGTTATACCATTATGATTGATCAATGCCTTATATGAAATTACTGTGGTTATACCCGGGGGTTATACAGCATGCAGAGGTAATAACTACTAAGGAAATCGATATACCTATAGCACTAGACTATATGCCAACATAGTTCATTACGACACACGTCTACATCTCCTATGTACACACACAGAAAAGTGAGAGTCATTGTCGCTAAAACTACCCTCACCTGAGGGTCAGGCACTACCTGACGCTGAGGTGAGGGTAGTTTTAGCGACAATGACTCTCACTTTTCTGAGGGTGTACACAGAGAGAAGAAGTAGGATCACTGTAACTCTCAAATGGGAGTCCAGCCCCGATCACTGAGGTAACTCTCCCCACAACTCTAAAGTGACTCCCAATCATTAGGGAGTCTAAGAACAGAGTCATTATAGAGTCATAATAGAGTTATTTTAGAGTCCTGCTAATGTTTAGGAGTCACGTTAGAGTCCCGGGGAGAGTTACCTCAGTGATCACGTCCGGAGTTACAGTGATTCTACTTCTTTTCTGTGTGTATGGTATAATATGGCAGACATGACACTCCTGTCGTGTCGTGGGCCACGGTTCATGTCTCTTTTATAGTTGTAATATGGCAAAACCTATATACCGGTAATACAGTTATTGCTCTCCACATCCGGGGGACAATCATCTATATACTAGGGTTGAATACCACATCCGGAGGTTTTCTAATGGCAATTTCGTTATCATAGACGGGTGCCTAGGTATGTTAACTGATTTCTTATATAAAAATAAACTCCTGGAAGGCGTTTCACCGTATGTTGATATAAAACCCAACATGCGGCTGCAAGATGCGGTCAAGATGCGGCAATTATACACCAAAAGTACTTTTTCTGTTTCAGTTGGTCCTCCGTATACCCTCCGTATCTTTTTTTTTTTACAAAATATCAACATACGGCATCCAACATACGGCCCTCTAAAGATACGGACATTGTCACCTGTCCCTTTTAGAAAAATATGCAAAAACCAGTCTACATTCCGGGAAACCCCTAGGGAATTCCCTCTGTGACGTCATAATATGTAGCAACATACGGAGGTAGGCTGGGGAGGGTATATATAGGGTCCGTATGTTGGGGGAAGAGACAGGGGAGGGACAGGAGAGGTTTGGGAAGGGACAGGATAGGTCGGGGAAGAGATAGAAAAGGTCGGGAAAGGCACCTCTGTACTCTGATAGCTATTGTCTGTTTAAACACAAGGAGTCTGTGGGCAAAGTTTCAGCTCTGTAGGGCCATTATTTACCGAGTTATGGAAGAAAAGACTCTTTTTCATGTAATTTCTCCCAAAATCCATATAATTTTTTATCTATTTTTTTATCATGAAGGTAGAAGTTGGACTTAACTCATTTACTCGTTAAAATAATTCTAGGGCCATTTTATTACATATATATAGCACTTTAAAAGTAGTAGTAGTTGAAATGTTAGCACTCAAGAGGTTTTGCACCTGTGTGGATGGATATGAACTCGCTGCGGTACAGGGGTGGCCCACTCCAGATACCCAGTCGACACTTACATTGTAGCAGTGTGACAGGATTACATTACATTTACACAGGGTTTTTGCATATATATGATTATACTGGTGTGTACATGGAGCTGGCTAAGGGCCATAGCAAATGTATATTGATTATAATTATAATTGTGTGTGGATCCATGTTTTACTGACCAAACGCAAAAACGCAAAAAAACGTCATACGGACCCTCCGTATGATACGGTGAAACGCCTTCCTGGGAGGCATTTCACCGCATCCAAGAAAAAATACCAACATACGGCCCCCAAATACGGCCCTTATACGGACATTTTTTGAAAAAAAGATTTTTCCATTTCTGAACCATTGCCGTGTTGTGTCCGTATGTTTGAGCTATTTTTTCATATTTCCGTATGTGACATACGGCACTCACCTGTCCCAATTGTTAAATTGTGCAAAAACCAGTCTACATTCCGGGGAACCCCTAGGGAAATCCCTCTGTGACGTCATAATATGTAGCAACATACGGAGGTAGGCTGGAGAGGGTCCACATTCTGTTTTGGATGTTAGGAAATGGAGAGGGGAGGCCAGAGAATGGGGAGGGGAGGTCGGGGAATGGAGAGGGGAGGCAGGGGAATGAAGAGGGGAGGCCAGAGAATGGGGAAGGGAGGTCGGGGAATGGAGAGGGGAGGTCGGGGAATGGAGAGGGGAGGTCAGGGAATGGAGAGGGGAGGTCGGGAATGGAGAGGGGAGGTCGGGAATGGAGAGGGGATGTCAGGGAATGAGGGGGAGGTCGGGGAATCCTTTAAGGACCGCACAGAGTAGAATGTGACCTAAGCATTATTGCTTCATGCAGTATAGTAAATATAACCAACAGGCTAATTTCAATGAGTTGAATACAAGGGAGGTTTCTCCCCTGTGTGGATCCATGTTGGTATGTGTATGTCTAATTAAAGGTCAGGCCACACCCCTTCCATGTAATCACCAATGCAAATAAGATAGCTGGCAAGTGAGGGAATGGGCAGGGGAATGGGCAGGGGAATGGGCAGGGGCATGGACAGGACAGGCAAATCTCCATTCCCCGACCTGCCCTCTCCATTGGACGTTAGGAGATGGTTTATATCTCCTCAAGTCCAACACCATCTCCTCACATCCAACACCATCTCCCCACGTCCACTGCTACCTCAGCACGTCCACTGCTACCTCCTCACGTCCACTGCTACCTCCTCACGTCCACTGCTACCTCCTCACGTCCACTACTACCTCCTCACGTCCACTGCTACCTCATCACGTCCACTGCTACCTCATCACGTCCACTACTACCTCCTCACGTCCACTACTACCTCCTCACGTCCACTGCTACCTCCTCACGTCCACTGGTACCTCCTCACGTCCACTGCTACCTCATCACGTCCACTACTACCTCATCACGTCCACTACTACCCCATCACGTCCACTACTACCTCCTCACGTCCACTGCTACCTCCTCACGTCCACTACTACCTCATCACATTCACCACCATCTCCTCACGCCCATTATCAACATGCAGACCCTTTTTACAACATACAGCCCTACATACGGCCCTTTTCCCACCATTTTCTCAATATATGCTGCCCCTAGACCTGCCACATTCAGGAGGAATTATACGGACCATATACGGAAATTGACAGGGCCGTATTATGTGGTGAAATGGAAAAACGCCGCATTTGAATACGGACCCCCCACATTTGAATACGGCTCTCCACATACTATGTGGTGAAACGGAAAAACGCCATATGTGACATACGGACCCCCCATATGACTGATACGGGGGGTCCATATTATGTGGTGAAATGGCTCCCTGGAAAGATATATCTATTCATTTATTATCTGGTTAAATTGGGACCACTCTCGGCGATTCTCAAGCCCAAAATATCAGTGCTTGTGCTGTTCCTATTGAGAAGCTCATGAACTACAGTGCAGTGGTGAAGTGACGGGGCTGACGACCCCCCCCCCCCAATCAAGCTACCTGTAATATACTCCTTAGCAACGGTCATGGTGGATGACCACACATTGCCATACACTGTAATACCCCCTTGTGAGAAGTGAGAAAAGGACACATTCTTCAATTCAATATTCGGGCAGGTTTATTAGTTTTATTGAAAAGACCATGATATTTATATATTTATACAAACTCGAATAAAGAACTACTCAAAACAGTATGTTTGCAGTTACATGTTCCGGTTCTGTCATTTTGTTCAAAACCTGCGGATGTGGTCTTTAAGTCCGATGATACAGCTATATCATTACATTTTAGTACAGTATGTTATTATTACTCAGGAAAATACAACCAAAAAGAATAATTTACCTTACATGTTTCTCAACAGAGTGTATCGGAGAAGACATAGTTTTTCACTCATAAACAGGATGAGGCATCATAGCAATGTAAATAATTAGGTACACACACGGCAGTAACTCTCCCGCAGGCGCAGTGGAGTAGGCAGTATGACTTCACAGAGAAGAGAAACAGAGTCAAAAGGAACTCCCAGCTCCAGAACTCTCCTTTCTAACTCTCTTAGGATAACTGACTCCCCTGAAAGGGACTTATGTAACTCCCCTAAGAGAGCCCTGGGTTTGCCTCCAAAACGACTCACGTTTATGCCTCTACACCACAAACAGAGTCCAGGTCATGCTGCAACTCCCTTCAGAAAGAGAGTCTGCACACAGTGACTGCAAATTTAAATGGCGTCATTGAACCATGACTCCCTTTAAAGAGACGGTCATTGAAGGATGGCTCCTTTGGGAGAGTCACATTGGTAATTCCTATTCTCTTCCCCTCTATAATATAAAGATGTATAGGGTAGGAGGTCCTACTTAGAGCTTCGCCTATGGGTATAGTGTGACAACCCATCCCCCTCTAGCCCCATCTACCCCCCTCCATGAAAGTGGGCGACCTTGTGTGCTCAGTATTGAAAACTATGGAGAACAGGGTTTTTTATGTGGGTCTTTTGTGTCTTTATTAGAGTGATACCAAATGAAAAGAATGGGTTTTCTAGACCAGAAATTTTGTGGTTTTGATTCTCAAAAACTGACCAAATCCACTCAAAGATGATGTTTGATGATGCAAAGTATTAAAAAAATGAACAAAATACTGTTGAAAATGTTTGGAACAGTATCTATGCATTGTTCCTGTGTATCACTCTACCTATCCTGCACACTGCCTATCCCTCAGCCTACCTATCCCTCAAGTTACCTATCCCTTGAATTAGAACCTTCTTTTAGATTAGCCCATCCCTCCAAAAGCTTAGATGCTAAGGCCTATCCCTCTCCTTGCTATTCCTGCTCACATTCTGTGCCTACCTATCACTGAGTCTACCGATCCCCAATCTGCCTATCACCTAGCCTACCTATCCCTCATTGTGACTATTCCTCACTCTGCCTATTTGTACCTATTTGTCATGTTTAATCAGCCTTATCCATATTTTTAACTATTCCCATCTGCTAAACGTAACATTCCTCACCATGTCCACTATAATTTTTACCTATCACCCAGCCCACCTATCTCTCATTGTAACTATCCTTCACTCTTCCTGAGGTGATGATATTGATTGAGGCACAGGGTTATATATAGATAATGTTCCAAACATTTTCAACATTATTTTGTACATTTTCTTAATACTTTGCATCATCAAACATCATTTTTGAGTGGATTTGGTCAGTTTCTGGGAATTAAGACCACACAATTTTGGTTCAGCCTGTGCGTCTGACCTGCATGGGTGCTTATTCATATCTAAATTAGCAAATTAAAATAATGTCAGCCTAGGATGCGTTAAAGTCACATCTCAAGGTACTGCGCTACACACCTCTGTGGCAAATACCCGAACTAGGTATTCTCAGGTACGCACCATACACAGCAGGGCCGTCTGTTAAATAGTAAGTAAAGTATGTTGCAGGTGACCATCTCCTTCACACCTATGAATATAGTGGCGACACTGGCTGTGGAATCGGATCTCTTTACCTTTAAGGTCTCACAGTTCCCTAACTTTCTACTGGCCCTTCCTTTTCTTTCCCCTAATCTTGCTTGTCCTATTTAGGGAGTGTTCATTTATTAATTACAGGGGGGGGGGTGGTGAGATTTCACGCGGAGGGGCGAAACATTTTTACGCCCCCCCCCCCTCGAGAGCGCGTGTAACGTTTTGCGCCCTCCTCGCCGAAGGCGCCGAAAATTTTTCGCCCCCCCCCCCTTTGAACTATAGTAACGCGCTGGCTTTGTGGCTAAAAAGGGGCTTCAATTTTTACGCCCCCCCTTCAAGAGGGGTCAGAATTTTTTACGCCCCCCCCCCCTCAGAAGGGGTCGGAAATTTTTACGCCCCCCCCCCAAAGCCACCACCCCCCCCTGTAAATAATAAATGAACACTCCCTTAGGGCCACAGACAGGAGACCTTCCAAACTTTCTAAGCCATAATTATTGGGTGCCAATATACATCAGAATTTACCATTCATTTTGGAGTCTAGACTCTCTTGCATGCTCCCAAGCTCTTTGCCGGCTAAAATGTATCAGAATGCAATAAGTCTAACATATCCTGGGGTGATATTCCAAGACCCTTTGAAATTACTGCTGTGCTTTGCATAGATAATTACATAAAATGTTCAATTGGAAGGGGGGGGGGGCATCTGTCCGAAGCTTGGCTACAGCCAGCCCAGTATTGGCTCCAGCGTTTTCACATGTGCCCACCCCTAAGGCAACGGAAACTAAATCACCTGAGCTATAGGCTTATTGAATATTGGTTGTGAAGTAGGCATATGGATCTACATGTACCATAGGTCACCACAGTCTAGCGTCTTCCAGATTGAGAGTGGATAAATTTTATCCTCTTGTAAACTGTTCAAAATAGTGGCCGCTGGCCGAGGATCGCCGGTCCCTCGTCGGCTTGACGCCTGACTGACCACACTTTTTCTTCCCTGGACTGTTTGGAAATGATCCCTTCTCTTTACATACATAGTCGAATAGCAATAATACATCACAGTAATTCTGCATATGTCTCCCTACTTATAAACCTTACGGGAAGCCTATTTCAATGTGGTTTCGAAGAAATCAGTGGCGATAAAATACAGTTAAATCCTGATAAATATACTTGATGAAGGTATACAGGACGGCACATAGCAGTATCAGAGCCAAATTGTAGCGTTAACACCTTCTACAGGTAATACATTATGTAATATTTACAGCGAAAACAACTACTGTATAACAGCTCCTCCATTACTCTATTAACTCACCTCCCACTGCCATGACTGCGGTGTCAGCACATTCTTCGTGATCTAGAGCCAACTAGTAACTTAGATTAATCACTAAACTTTGCTGCCAGAGATGACATACTACAAGGAATGAAATGCCATATTCACAAGTTAGACATTCAGGCCTGTATTTTAATCCGTGAACTTTATTCCTCTGTGAATCACTCCTTGTAATGGGCTTATAGAAAATGCCCATGTGAAGCCAACAGTGATGTCAAACACAGGAATAGTATAGCAAGTCACTAGAGGGCCTACATGTGCCAGCCGACAGGTCTGGGCCTGTTCAGTTACTCCAGTATATGTACGCTGGTATAGGTAATCCCTAACATGTATATTAATTGTTCCCAGCTACCAGAAGGGACCTCAGTTGCAGCTACGGCGTGAGAGAAACACTACCAAGACTTCAAAATGCCACCCAAGAAAGCCGCCGCCCCCGCCGCCAAAAAGGCACCTGCAAAACCAGCAGCCAAGAAGGCACCTGCTAAGGCTCCTGCTAAAGGTGCTGGAGCAGCCGGCGGTGCAGCTGCAGCCGCAGCCCCAGGTAGATAACTGCATTATAAGTACATGTATTGGGCTAAGACAATTTATCTGTAGAATATAGGGCAGGAGCAGTAGTTTATGAGTAAAGGTCCGGGTAAAAGCCTATAGAATATATCGTCATAGACAACAGAATTATACAGTCGGCCCTCACTTCCGCGAATTTGGAAAATGCAAGGAAAAATGTCTGAGGAACAAATTATCCGAGGAATTAAGTCCAAATCTAATGGAACATATAGGAGCAGTTAGCAGGTACCTGTCTGAGGAAGTGAGGGATCCGAAGAAGTAAATGTTCGAGGAAGTGAGGGTTGACTGTATATCACTCTCCATATACTTAGTTTCGAGTACTTGTATTATCATGTAGTAAATATACAGTGAATATACAGGGTACGTATACATATGCATATACTGCAATGCCATAGTATAAATTTAATAGTTATAGATGGAGATGTGAGAACATTTATTCATGTTTTATTCACTTTTAGTCTGTAAGTGGACGGGTATGTTACAGTGGATGGGATGATGTATTTATTCGAGTCTGTGAAACCATTAGACAATACTGTTACGAATACCATAGATTTATATATACAGTACTACATTTAAGCCTCTGTGTTGCAGCCCCTGTGGTGGTCAAACCGATGGGAGAGACCATTGGATTAAAGGCTATGAATTCGTGTCTATTTAACGGAGACACTGAATTGAAGAAATCTGGAAGGTAAGACTACTTTTCTTAGAGCACTAAATCAGGCATTTACATTTTGTTTGTAACAGGTTAATTCGGTAAAAAAAAAAGCTTTGTAAGAAATGGTAGAACATTGGATGATGCAGTAATATATATATATATATATATATATATATATATATATATATATATATATATATATATATATATATATATATATATATATATATATATATCGGTTATATATGCCGATAGGAATGATTGTATTTCGGTTGTTGGAGTGTTTTTGCTGCTATTAATACTCTAAGCATACTACAGTAATACAGACAGATTTCTGACCTCAATTATTCTTCCAAATTGATCCACGGTATAGTCATAAAGGACGGAAATCGTGAGTTAGGGAGGGGGTAAGACAATCAAATAATGTAGTGGCATCATATATCGTGAAATTAGAAAGAAAATTGACATCTGAATTACTACAGAGGGACAGTTATTTTCTAAACTGAGTATGCATTGACACACCTCAGCCTCGAACAGTATTAAACATCGCCAAATACACCTAACTAATCAGCATCATTTCACCAAGTATATATTATATAGACCATGCTCTCCCTCCAATAGTTTCACAGACAACTGTACTACACTGTAAGAAGTCAATGTCCCTTGATCCCCTCGATGTATTTACAAGTTATGATCATTCTCATTACTGACACAGCAGTCATCCTCATAGCATCATCTGATTGACCGTTGACCTTTGTAGGTGGGCTGTGGTCAGTGATTTGTCGGAGCGGGCCACCACCTTCCTCCGGTACCGTGATGTCAACCTTCTTAATGTCATGAATGCGCCTGATATGGACTCTGAGCGGGTCCGCAAGGCCCTCATCGGTGGTCTCAGGTAAGTTAATCAGGCCTTGTGGTCAAACTGCAGGCAGTCAATTACTCTGATTGCCTCCATTTAATTAAACCAATACCAATGGGCGCCTCTTAAAGGCTTTTCATTTAACCAGTTTTAATATATAGTGTAAGCAGTGATTGTTTCGATGATAGTCAGTACAAGCAGGACAAGTAAATGCCAGTGTTATAAATAGGGAAGTGCATGTGCACAAGATTATTTTCAAGGGAGTGATGCTTTTTTTAACAGTGGAGGGGGGAAGGGGCGTAGGGTTTGTGGATTTTCTCGGGAGCGCGTCAAAATATTTCTGGTCCCTCCGCGAGAGGGGTCCACATTTTTTGCCTCCTCACAGGGGGTCTAAATTATTCTTTTTCCCCAAAGAGGAAATAAGTCAGCACTACATACATGGGAAACGTTTACAATATGCCACATAAATTTGTGCTATATATCTGATTTGAGCTGCTGAAATACTTTCACATTCCATTATTAACAATAACATTGCAAAGCAAATAAGCTAATCACATATACGATGCCTAATCTATTTGCCACACATGTTAAACAGGTATGGTAAGCCCATGGTCTTTGACATGATGACCACTGACATGGGGCAGACGTACCCTAAGGTGGTAGAGGCAGTGGATGCTGTCAGACCTGGCCTCATGAAGGATATCCTCAGCAGAGAGATTCTCAAGGAAGCATGGTAAGATTATAAATGTGACTCTATATATGTCACGCGCAATATCGGAATTTGCGCAATATCGGAACTATTGCATCTTAATAACAAGTCTTTTAAAATAAGTTAGTGGGCCACACAAATAGAGCAGTAGGGTAAGGTCTGTATGTGCAAAGCAGTTTTACTTTATCAGTTGCCTCATTGTTGGGTTATATGTAACCCACATTGTTTTATCACACCAGAGGGATTATTGCAACATTTTGATATTAACACCTATAGTCAGCTGGGACATCCATGGGCCCTTGCTAGTGATTGTTATCACACCTCTAAGGTGTGGTACAGCATCTTCAAATCACATTGAAAAATGTATTTAAATGCTATATGTGTAGCTACAGTAGGAATTCTGATACTGCCCAATCTAAATAGGGAGCAATTCCGGAATTGCCCTGCGCAGTTCCGGAATTGTCCCAGAGCAGTTCCGGAATTGTGCTGGTTCTGATTCTGCGCCTGACATATACATAGGTGTGTAAGGCAGTTAGACCTCTCTGGGAAAAGACTGCGTTTAACAAATTCATTTTCGAAAAAGGAAGTTAACTTTTACTACTTTAGCCAAAACTGGGTGGGGGGGGGGGGGGTTGGTGTCACCCATAAATTCCTTGCAAAAAACACCTTCACATTTTTGGGCGATGCAATTGGAAACCGATCTTTAAAAAATATTTTAACTGATAACTTTTTTTTCAAGAATCTAGAATGGGTAATTGATTCAATGAGCTATTATCGGTTGTTCATCCAAAATTCATCAACCGTTTTGCAAATGAGTCCTTGATCACATGATGTTTTGAACACACACACACACTGACACCGAACCCCGAATGATATCACATTTTTATTTTCAGCTACATGCAACTTGTAAAGCCAGAGGATGGGGACGACTATAAGGACTACTATTTTGACGAGAAACTCCTCAGCACATTCTGCTTTCTCATTGCCACAGGGGCAGATTCCTTCCCAGAGGAAGTTATCGCTAACTACTATATTGTCAAAATTGAATAAAATCTCTAGGCATGATCTTAGTAGAGTGCTCTATATTTTGTTTGTCCACATGCTTAGCATGGTGTTCGTATCTGTTCAAGTGTATCTAACATTGCAGGTAATATGTGTCACAAGGAGTTGTCTGACTAGTATTAAAGCATAAAGGGAGGTGCTACAGTAAATGGTTCTAAACAAATGTACTTTGTAAACTATACCCATAAACACATAGCCTGTATGTCGTAGAAAAAAGTATTTGGCTGTTTGTCGTGGATGGTTCTTATTATTCTGACTTCTAATTTATGAGATTTACATTAAAGTTTTAAATGATTATAAATGTGTCTATATATATATATATACATATATATATATATATATATATATATATATATATATATATATATATATATATATATATATATATATATATATAATATATATGGACATTGTAGGTTAATACAGCCGCCACTCATCATCGTTTACAAGGAAATTGTACAGGTCATTTACATCACTAATTTAAGGTGGATCGCTTCCCTTTGATTTCTTCAAATTCTTAAATCTATCAGAACGGGCTAATATTGCATAGCCAGATACATATATACATTGCCTAAACTGTGTTAAGAATTTACCCGGTAGATCATTTCAAGCAAAATTGTGTATTTTGTCATACTTTGAAAATTTAATATAATTTGGTAACTGATAATATTTCTTTTTCTTAAACATGAGCTAGTACATAGCAGGTATTTACTATTTGGAACATATTAGATGCTATGATATTGCTCAAAATAACCAAAGGTATAAATCATGACAATTATATACATTGATTTTTGCCATTTTACCGATCATGCAATGCCACATAATTATATTTAATTTAGTCTTTTTTTGGCATTATTCTTCATTTTCAAAGGTTCAAACCCCTACAAATGTGCTGGGGACCCCCTATCAAAATCACTTTTATGTGTTAGCAAATGATCTGAACTAAATTCTGAGTGAATTGTGTTAATATTGAATACTATTTTTAGCCAATAACGCTACAAATGACAATTTCTTTGTACTCTTTCCCGAAACATCATATTTTTACCGAGAATGCCATGACGTAAACTGTAAAATTATTTTTCCAGTAAAGGGGAACATAATTATAGGTGTTTCACATTTGATGTTTACATTTCTGTGCATGATGGTTGATATGAAAAAAACAATCATGAAAGTTTTCACATTTTTTTCTCATTTTCAGAAAAAAAAAAAATCCAGTTCTATATGATCTAAACTGCCTGTAAGAAAACAATTGCGAGATTCTGTTTCAGTGACTTTGATCCAAGGGTAGCGACCCACCCTAAGGGAATTATACGGTGTCTTTGGTGAATAATGAAGAATACTGTTCTGATGTCATTGTTGAAACATCCTTGATTGTATTACGTGTTAAGGGTACAAAATGTATATGTATTCAGGACACTACACATAGGTTTGATGTAGGTCTATTCCTGGCTGTGGCAGAGGTTGGATTTGAGCTGCTCTTGCTCGGCACGTCTTCTGTCGTGTGCCCGTCCTCTCCTTCCTCCTTCTCCTGCACCCTACCTGTCATCTCCTTCAGCTTCCCCTCCAGGCTGAGGTTCCTGGCCCCCAGCTCACAGATGAGCTTACTCTTATCGTCCTCAGCATTACCCAGCTTCTTCATCCTGGCATTAAGGTTCCTGTTGTCAGACTCCAGCTCCATGTTAGCCGTCTGTGTCCTGTGCAGCTCCTTCCTGATCTCCTCCACCAGGTTGTACACACTGGCATCCTGACGCTGGGACTCCTGCAGGGCAGCTCTCTGGGCCGTCAGGTCGTTGACGATACCAGCTAGCTTCACTTCATTATTGGACCGCGTACCGATTTCCTCCTGGAGGTGGGAGAGCTCCGCCTGCATGTGTGTGGTGTGTGTCTCCAGGGTCTTGACCATGTCCTTGTGGCAGTTGTTCTCCATGGTGAGCAGGTAGTACTTGGTCTTTAACTTCTGGAGCTGCTCCGACACCGTTTCCAACTCCTCCAGCACCTCGGCTACTGCCCTACCGGAGGAGAGGTCCGGGGAAGGCGGTATAACGATTGGTCCTACAGTATCTGGATCCATGTCTGAGATATCATCGGTTGCGGTGCCATGTCCAGGTGGAGAAGACCAGCCGTCCTTCGGTGGCGACATCCCGTCCCTGAGAAGGGGACTACTGCCGCTAATAGATATGTCGCTGATTTTGTTGTAAGGCGTACACTCGTCTCCGGCTTCACTACGTTTCCTCACCGGACACTCGGCCATAGTTTTTCAGCAAAAAAAGTACCCACCTCCTTTGTCTCCTGAACCAATGTGAGATGCTGTAGAATCACTCCCATATAACTAAGACCATGAGCAACAGAGGCTAAACTTGAGCTGCCCTTGAGTTCCTTGAATAAATGTGTATTCTGTAACATGTACATATGTACCAGTATTATATATGCAAGCACGATAATGAGATGTGCCATAAAGCAACAGTTTGCTGTCACTACGCGTTTCCATGGCAACTTCCATGTGCGTACAATGTACTTCCCTTGGTCATCAACATGCGAGACACAACAATGCTCAGCGCCTAAAGCTGTGAATTGGAGAATGATGTGGGCGAGTCGCTGCTCATATGAAAAAAAAGAGTGTTTCAGACAACACGACACGAAAAATAAACTAAACCTTAATGTTTCCCATATATATTGAAAAATAAATCCCGGTGTCTCTCTTGCTAGGTAGGGTCCGGTTGCCTAAAGCATGATCTTGTTCATCCAGGCTTAAATAGTCTGTTGACATCGTCGTTAGCTATCGCTTAGTGCACAATCTACCTGCACTTTCTTTTTACATAAGGCCACTCCAAATAATATATGTGTTTCTCTTTTTCTTTTGCTGAGGGCTAAATTGGTAGGGGAACCTAGACTCTCAGCAAACTAAATTCATGTTTTAGTAATTAAGAGATATATGATCGACGCAAGATGTGAATATGTACATGTTTTCTCTATCTATTTTCAAGACTGTAAGCTTTAATTTGATATGAAAGATACCCATAATTGTCCATTATCATCAGTTTTTTTCGTCAAAATTTGCACAAAAAAAAAATCAAAAAAATCTTCAAAACTCGATTTTGGCGATGCGCGCA
The DNA here is from genome assembly GCA_947462335.1 of Harmothoe impar. NCBI lineage: Eukaryota > Metazoa > Annelida > Polychaeta > Phyllodocida > Polynoidae > Harmothoe > Harmothoe impar. The sequence goes on from OX381704.1 coordinate 62,749,008, forward strand.
ATGATAACGACTAAGACTATTTGGAGTAGCCTAACTACACTGATAAAATGAAAGGATCCAAACTTGTCAAATAGTCATCTTATAAGAAGAGTTTAGGGTCTTTAAAGTGACGGTCATAAAATAAACGAGTTAAAAGTTGTCTACCTGAGGACCTACCAAGTTACAATCCCACAAGACAACACTAGACTCATCTAACTGACAATGTTAGCCCAGGTGGTGGCCCACTCCAAATGACAAGTCTAGAGTCGTCAAATTCACAACCCTAGAATAGTTAACCCTTTATTGGCTGCAAGCTACTTTAAAGATGCTTTAATCTTTTTGTCAGTATGATGCATAAATGTAAACCTGGCGAGTCTCTTCATCAAGACTGCATTCATACATCAGGCCGACCCTTTGGAAATGTATTAACAGTTAGGTGAGTATAGTTACCAAGGCTGAACTCATGTATTATGATCACATAGAGCATAGCACCTTAAAGCACTATGCAGCCCTTCAAGGGGTAACTTGTGCACTATAACCTCTACTTCAATGCGGTTCTGAGCCTTAGTATAATTACTGTCCATGTCTCTAATTCTCAGGCTTGTAATAGCTAATTCATAGAGGCATGTAGGTTAGGGGAATCCCTGCCATGTCCTGAAAGTCTGTTTGAGAGTGTTTCTACTCCTCAGTAACAGACTGTTAACACATATATGTGGGTGTCATACCAATGAGTTCTTCTTCTTCTAACTTTTCACTCCGGTCCCGAAGGGACCGGCAGGCGTATATCGCTGCTAAGGCTACGCCGAACCAATGAGAGTTTGCTTGCAGCCATTGTACTATTGAAATAAACACAAAAGAGGTGTCTATGCCCTACACATATTTGTTTTGTCTTAATTATATCAAAACTTTGAATCTTTTACCTTTTCTAGCATCCCCAATAGATAATTCTCAAGATTCCCCAAAGCATGCATGTGTATTTCCATAATTATGATTAAGATCAACATAGAAATTATGCAATTCATTCCCTGACTTTGTACATAGTGCATGCTAGACTGACTCCACTTACAGGGGGAATCCTGAATCAGGCCCTGGTTGATGTGTCTAGGGCTGGCATACGTCAGGCTTTGGGCTGGCACAGGCCAAGTAGGTGTTTTATCTGACAGCTATAGTTAGAACACCCGCTACCTTGTCACATAGAATAGTCTGCGGACGACTTTATTTTTTGAGTGTACCACCTGTTAAGTATAGGCTACGTGTTATATACAGTCGACCATCATTTCCTAGAACATTTACCACCTCGAATCCCTCGCTTCCTCAGATGCCTTATATGTTCAATTATACACTCTAAACTTACTTCCTCGGATAATTTGATTCCTCAGAGATTTCTCCTTCTATTTTCCAAAATTAGGGGAAGTTTGGGCTGACTGAAGAGGGTACAATTGTGAAACTCACTTATTCAAAATGTATTGACTGATGTTTGTCATTAATATAAATAAATTCAACCTAAAGAATGAAACAGAATTTGAACCTAAACATAATGAACAACTGACATATTATACTCTACAGTTATTTACAGCATGTGTGTTTATTTTATAGGTCTACACCATTGATATATAAACATTATTACTAAAAGGCAAATACATTTTCAAACGACGTTGAATACAACAGTTAATGCCTGTCCAGCAGACAAATAGATAGTTATCACAATTTGCTTATTGAAGAATAATGTTTTTGTTGTTGCTATGGTTTTGGCATTTCCATTACAGACGCTGGCATCAGTCCGCTATTCCATATTTTGGCTTTTTTCACCATTCCATTGAAATTGAGGCTATGTTACACTGAAATATAACATTCTAAACCTTTAATAATACGATATGAACAAATACCGCGTTAGAAACGACTGACGGATGTGATGGATACTGTATACTAACCCTATTAGATGTAAGCATGCATGGCTACCTCTAGAGTAGCATCCACACAGGAGGCGGTATGCCGGGTATTAATCACCAGGAGCAGCCACCTCCTGTCCCATAGAAAGGCTGTAATAGACCGACCGGATCCATGCATGGTGAGAAGGGTAGGAGAGAGAGAGCAGAGTCAATTTATAGGTGGGCTTGGGCGGTCAGGCGGCAGGGGAGGTGTGGTAATTACATGATAACACAGATCTTTGATTTGGCCACGCCATCCGACCTTCTCACCACGTTATCACTGCCCAGCCACTCGGCCGTCGCCTCACCAGTCTGCTCCTCCAGGGCAGCCCTCCTTTTGTCCATCACTTCCTGCCATCTGACCTTGTCCACGTGGGGTTCGAGGTCATCCAGGACGTCCTCTGAGACCTTGAGCTGACGGGTAAGGTCAGCCACATACTGGTCCTTCTCCTCCTCGTCTCTGGCCATCCTCTTCAGTCGGAGCTGGAGGTCTTTGAGTTTCTGTTCTGTGGTGATGAACTCATCGTTCCTGTTCTCCTCCTCGCCTGACTCTGCAGGCTTGGACTCATCTTCCTCTTCCCCTGCTGTACCTGCAGCTGCTGCTGCCTCCGCTGCTGCCCTCCTCTTCTCCTCCTCATACTCCTTAACTGTGGTCTCCAGGGCATGCACCTCACCACGCAGCACCTTGTTCTTCTCTTGCTCAGCCTCCAGTTCACTCGTCTTCTCCGCAAGCTGTGCCTCAATATCAGCGAGTCTTGCAGAGGTCTTATCAAGCTCACCCTGCGTTTTGACATTCTCGTTGATGAGATTCTGGAAGGCCTGCTTCTCGTTGTCCCTGGCCCTCTCCAGAGCCTCGTCTACAAACCTCCCGGTGCCAGCTTGTTCCACGTCTACCTCCAGCACTGCTGGAACTTCCTCATTTCTGCCATCTCTAGTTCCGGTGTCCTCTGCTAGAGGTGCCTGGTTCTCGGCGTCTCCTGTAGAGGGTGCTGCAGCGCCTTCCGCCACAGTATCCGGCACAGCGTCGGTCGATTCTAGTGCGTCCTTATCTGGGTTTTCAACGCCCTCGTCCTTCTTTATCTCTGGGGTCTCAGTCCTGTTATCGGTTTTCAACACGGACGCTTGCTTTGAACTCTTGCCCTTGCCCTTGCCCTTGAGGGAAGCCCCCCTACCGACTTCCATTGCTGCTGCCTTTTCCCGCTTTGTATTCGTCCCTCGACACTGCTTTGTCTCCAACCCCCGATCGGCTTTTCCCTCTGTAACAAAGGAGTCCGTTTTTATTGACTGTGGAATTACAGCTATAGAGACGTGCAACACTATAAGGTCTTGGGTTATTTAGGGAGGGTTCAGTGATAGTATACAGGTTTAATCACAGCAATAAGGCTATTTGTCCCTATTTAGCTGGCGGCTTCATTAATTATTGGACAATTAATGCATGACTCACACAGCTTCACTACAGACTAACAACGTACCTGGGACAGCATAGTGATGTATATGCTAATCCTAAGGGAACGTCTAACAATCACGTCACTCAGTGACCTCACTGCTGGGAGATGGAGGTCTTTTTGGTCTGGCATACAATTACACGGAGGTGGGTGGACCATGAAATGTCCCCAAAAAACAGTGGCGAAATTGCTGAACGTTCCTTAACTTCCTTATGCAAACATAGTACCAATATATATACACATGTATTATGTATTGTATCTATACATCGCTACTTCGGTGGTCTAAGTTATTCAGGTTTTTTTCCAAAGGGAGGGGGAACCAAATACCCACTCATATAGATCACAGTTGTTTGAGTACCTGTTCATTGCATCATGAAAACCTTAGATCGTGTTTGATAAATTATTACAGTGTAATTGTTCATTTCTCGTATTCCAAATGCGTAGACCATTAAATAGGGGAATGGGGCTGGGGGAGGGGGTAGTTAAGATTTATAACTAGATTTAACCCCAGTTTGTTTTCCACACAACACGTGCTGAGATATGATAACAGGAAAGTTATATGGATTTATATAAAACTGATATAGCTTGTTCATTGGATGGCACGGTAATTCCCAAATTCATAATGTGTATATGTGGCGAACTGTTCATGCCATATCGCGCTAGTAATATCATCGGTTCACAGGTGTAACCCCCCCCCCCCCATAATATATAGCGCTGAATACCTTTCCCAGTTCCAGTTCGACTGTTGCTGTAGTGGTACCAACATCTGGACCTTTAAGCTTCTAAAGTAGGTCTATCTGTAAGTCTACATTTACTAACGTTAAGTATCATGATGGACCTTCACCTTTGCTCAGGCTACTAACCCCCCCCCCCCCTTCCCCCTACAGACCCACATTACATGTTGCTGACTATGTATACATCACTGCATTACTCCCATGGCTTCACAACCTGTCCGAACATGTTACACAGCAGGGCCAAGCTGCTATTGGAGTCAGATATTAACATATATTTCACCATAGTATCTTATAAGTGATTATCCATGCTACTCACATACCAGTTTAGAATCTACACTTACCTTGGTTGAATCTACAGAGTGGAGATACAGCCTGCCATCATGGTGTGTTATGTATGTACACGATGGTTCAGGGGGTAGGTCGTGTCGGTGCCGCCACCACAACACCCAGATATTCACACCTGTATTTTTGTGACCACCCCTCTCTGGTGGCAGCACCTCCTGTTGGTGGTGGTGGCGGTCAAGGTGGTCAACACACTACCACCATGTCCAAGGTGCACTCCACAGGTTGTTCTACGTGTCCCTATCTAATCCTCTACGCTGTTCATTACAGACGAACACACTGACCTGCTTCTCATACACGCTAACTACACCGCCTATACAGACGGGAGTGGAATTATTAATGACCGCAGACCCCATAGAGTTTGATCCCTGCCTTTTGCTAATTAAGCCTTGTATACATCAATCTCCACCCACAGTTGGACACGGGTGCGATGTCTCGGCGGTTGTGTTTGGCGAGTGTTCACACAGACGTACTTTTAGTAGGTGGTTATGTGACATTGTTTTGGTTACGTGTTGGTTGTTGGTAGGCTGCTCTTACGTAGGGTTCTTTAACTGCAGGTATAGCCGCCTATGGTGCATTAAAGGGGCATTCTCACCACTCGCACTTAACCACATAGTAGACTTGTGAGTTGGATACGCTCGGTGATTATGCCACTTTAAGAATTAATCCTGCTACGTGTTTAATATGACATACTATAGGTCACTCTGATTTCACACATGTGTGTTTAAATAGAATATGTTATTCCGTGGTGTCATGTGCAGCAATACGAATAGAGTATCTCTTTATGAACGATATTGGAATAGTATTAAAGCCGTTTGTATTGCATTATAGTAGCATCACCACAGATAAATTAAAAACACATTTTATTGTTATAATGCGTATTTATGTTGATGCGCTATATCATTAGGATAACAGAACTGTTTTAATGTTGTCTCTACCATGTCTAGAACCAACAGAATTCAAGATTATTTATCGAAAAAAGGATGGATGTATTGGAGGAAATGTCCTATAGATACTCAGTATTGCATGGACCCCCTAGCTTCACAAAAGGTGTGACTGCAGCCCGGCTATGCCCAGCTTTCAGTTTTCACAGCTTTCCCCTCCACCGGGGAAGCTTTCTACTCCACCGGGGCAGCTTTCTGCTCCACCGGGGCAGGGGGTGGGGAGCGACATGAAGTAGCCCTGACCTCATATATACTCCTTAGGATTTGCAAAAGCCGCGGCTCTTAAAATGAACACAGGGAAATGAATTAAACACCATTAGAAAACCCTGTTTCTCCTCTACATTTTGTGTATAACAGATAATGTGCGCGGGACAAATATTTTGAACACTACCTGGTATACTAATACAATCTATTTGCCCAGCTTACAGCTCTGGTCAGCATAATCTGATTTAAAAGTTGCACCCACCGAGATGTAGCTAGAGCTATTCTCTGATTGATTAAGAGATTTCCAAAGACATATAACGTCAGAGAAACGCCTCAGCCATCAGACTGTGGAGGGAAGGTCCCAGAGGTAGTGACACACACGGCCCATGCATGCGTGCGTCAACAGTAGGCACAGGCATCCAACTGATAAACGTGACCAATTGGTGAGGCTAAAATTTATAGGCAGCCTTATTTGACACATGGTATGACCTATGTCGTTACCTGGTTTCACGGGCACCCACTGAGTCTATGTCTCGGGGTGGAGGTCAGGTGTTCTAAACAGGGTAGCCAGCTTCAAGTAGGTACCACGGATAGTTGTTATACTGGTTAGGAAGCTGAGAATGAATGATGAAGAATGGTGGTAAGTATGTTAGGATCCTTTCAATAGTTTATTTTATAAATGAATTTTCCAAAAATAAAAGTTTCAGTCATTTAGCACCTTTCATTCTCAGTAGCCAATGGGCCAATTTCAGAGGGATAAAACATTCATTCTGATGTCAATATGCAGTTGAAAAAAGGTATTTTCCAATCAACTATATACGGGACTAGCACATCCTGGTACCTCAGGTAGTATGGGGCTAAACCCCATCTCCTTATCAGGCTAATCCCCTCACCTCACACCTCGAACAAAGGTACTGATAAGAAATTCTCCCAAAATGCACTGCTCTGGAGTCGGGGGCCTAACCACAATGCATTGCTCTGAGCCAAAATGGCGGCCCCATAGCCCAATGCGCTAGGCCCGTATATGGACATAGTACAAATATCTTCAGAATGTGTTTGGACACATCTGTATTGAGATACCATACCCTCTAACATTGCAGAGTTGCCAATCCCTTACCACTGAAAATGGCCATTCTGCCATTTTGACCCCATAGCCATCTCAAGGAATACATACTTGAGGACTTTGGTATAGTATATAATGTATCTACATGTTACATAGACCATGAATAATTTTTCTCAGATCATTTCCTGTATGTATTTATTGAGTCATATGTGTTTTAAAATGGTAAGATCACTAATATGTACCCTTGTCACAAATGCTATACATTTGTACTACAAATGATGCCATGGATTGTTAACTAGCGGTCCAATCCTCTAAATTATTTATGGAAATTAACTTTATTTTTTTAAGCTTACCAGTATGCTATATAGGATTTGTATAGAAAAATAACTATGATTTAATTTTGCCGCTGCACCATCCATAGGATTGCTTAGCTGTCTTTACATGGTTATAATAGCTATTCTAAACTTTAGTGTGAGGGGCGGGACCAACTTTTTTTTTCAATAATAAAATGCTTTTTAACCTATTATTTTCTATGAAATGCTGGTATATTTAATGTGCAATGTATGGTGTAAAGGCCAATCCAGTTTATATGGTAGAGAGTCAAATCAGCTGCAGGAAAACAGGTGACAAAACCTGTAATTTCACACAAAGTGACCCCCAGAGAAGACCCATTTGCACTTACATGGGACGCACAACCTACATGGAACTGATCATAAATTAAACCAGCAGATCAATATCTTTCTGATGAGGAGTTTGCTATTTCTATATCTTTATTTGTCTGACCTCCAGAGCCATGTAAAGATAGGCATTTTTCTGCTGAGTATCGGCGGTTTCACAGATGCGCAGGCCTCATGTACAGTGGCCCAGGAGGGTCAAATATTTTTGTAAAATTGAATTTTCAAATTTACTTCAACTTGCAAAAATACAACTTGAGTTGAAAGTGAAAACTCCAACTTCAACCACTTACTGTCACCTGTCAACTGTCAATTCAAGTAAAGCAACTTGTGACTGCTATCTTTCAACACTACATGAAACCAAAAACAATTCAAATGTCAAATTGAAGGTGAAAACTCCAACTTCAGTCGCTTACTGTCAACTGTCAAGTGTCAATTCAGGAACAACAGCTTGTGACAGGTATCTTTAAGCACTGTGGGTGTTTCACAAGGTGTTCCTCTGGGTGTTTTCCCAGGTGATGCCCTAGTGTTCCCCTGGTTGATCCCCCAGGTAATCATTTGGATGTTCCCCTTGGTGTTCCCCTGGGTGTTCTCCTGTGATCACCTGGATGATCACTTGGATTATCATTGGATGATCACCTGGATGATCACCTACATGATCACGTAGGTGATCACAAGGATGCTTTGGGTGTTCACTTACATGAGTATTTGGATGATCACCTGGGTGATCATTTGGGTAATCATCTGGGTGATAACCCTGGTGATCATTTGGGTGATCATTTGGGTGATCATCTGGCTGATTATTTGGGTGATCATCCGGATGATCATCTGGGTGTTCACCTGGGTGATCACCTGGGTGTTCATCCTGGTGTTCATCTAGGTGATCACCTGGGTGATTATTTGGGTGATCATCTGGGTGATCATTTAGGTGAACATCAGGGTGATCATCAAGGTGATCATCTAGGTGATCACCCGGGTGATCATTTGGGTGACCGACCGGGTGATCATTTGGGTGATCATCTAGGTGATCATTCAGATTATCATCTGGGTGATCACCTGGGTGATCATTTGGATGAACATCAGGGTGATCACCAAGGTGATCATCTGGGTGATCACCAAGGTGATCATCCGGGTGATCATTTAGGTGTTCACCCGGGTGATCATCTGGGTGATCACCCAAATGATCACCCAAATGATCATCTAGATGATCACCCAGATGATCACCCAAATGATCACCTTGGTGATCACCCGGATGATCATCCAGATGATCACCCAGATGATCATCCAAATGATCACCCGGGTGATCACCTAGATGATCACCCAGATGTTCACCGAAATGATCACCCAGATGATCACCCAAATAATCATCCAGATGATCATCCAGATGATCACCCGGATGATCATCCAAATGATCACCCGGGTGATCACCTAGATGATCACCCTGATGTTCACCGAAATGATCACCCAGATGATCACCCAAATGATCACCTAGATGATCATCCAAATGATCACCCGGATGATCACCCAAATGATCACCAGGGTGATCACTTAGATGATCACCCTGATGTTCACCGAAATGATCACCCAAATGATCACCTAGATGATCACCCAGATGATCACCCAAATGATCACCTTGGTGATCACCCGGATGATCATCCGGGTGATCACCTAGATGATCACCCAGATGATCACCCAAATGATCACCCAGGATGAACACCCAGGTGATCACCCAGGTGATCACCCAGGTGAACACCCATATGATCACCCGGATGATCATCCAAATAATCAGCCAGATGATCACCCAAATGATCACCAGGATTATCACCCAGATGATTACCCAAATGATCACCCAGGTGATCACCCAAATACTCATCTAAGTGAACATCCAAAGCATCCTTGTGATCACCTTTGTGATCGTGTAGGTGATCATCCAGGTGATTATCCTATGATAATCAAAGTGATCATCCAGGTGATCACAGGAGAACACCCAGGGGAACACCAAGGGGAACATCCAAATGATTACCTGGGGGATCAACCAGGGGAACACTAGGGCATCACCTGGGAAAACACCCAGAGGAACACCTTGTGAAACACCCACAGTGCTTAAAGATACCTGTCACAAGCTGTTGTTCCTGAATTGACACTTGACAGTTGACAGTAAGCGACTGAAGTTGGAGTTTTCACTTTCAACTTTGACATTTGCAATGTTTTTGGTTTCATGTAGTGTTGAAAGATAGCAGTCACAAGTTGCTTTACTTGAATTGACAGTTGACAGGTGACAGTAAGTGGTTGAAGTTGGAGTTTTCACTTTCAACTCAAGTTGTTTTTTTGCAAGTTGAAATGAATTTGAAAATTCAATTTTACAAAAATATTTGACCCTCCTGGGCCACTGTACTCATGTGAGGTACCTACTTCAAGTTCCCCCTCTGCTTTGAGCATCGCATTTCGGCAAATATACATGCGTTTGTATGCATTCAACGGTGGCGTACTCGTAATTATGTATAATAGATAGTGCAGCTTGGATCCAGAACACATTATTATACTACAAGTAGAGCACTAGCCAAGTACTGGGCCACCTGTGATTGTGCTTGGAGCTCTGTTCATGCGCGTGCCTGGTATGTAGGCCCTACATGTAGTACGCTCGTTCCGAAATCGTTCCGAAGGAAGGCTCTGGTAACAACCACTATGACCTTGAACTTTGATTTTGTTAAGTCTGGGCAGGCTGTGTGGTTTGAGCTTGTAACCAGTGAACAGGAACAGGAAATGAAACCAGAAAGTATGATGGTAAAACTACCATCATACAGTCTGGTACCTGTTCACTGGTTCCAAGCTACCCACATGGACTGTCCAAACCCAGCAAAATCAAAGTTCAAGGTCATAGTGGTTGTCAGCAGAGCCTTCCTTTGGATGGATTTTGGAACGAGAGTACCCAGGGGAGGTAGATGTATGTAGCAGTTCACAGCTGTCAGTCATTCGGACCAACACGAGTCTAGTTTATTTACAACTACAAGTCTCTAATATAACAAACTGTGCAAACAGGTGTGTTGATAAAAGGTAACAATGCCACTCGAAAAAAGCCAAGGACTAAAAAATATGACGATGGAGGCCTTTTTATTTTATTTTTGCACTGGCTAACGTGTATAAGATAATTTATCCTTTTCGTGACCAAAATTCAAAATTGTAATAGGTACTTGAGAAATTATTGATCATTAAAAGTGGCGAGAATGCAGGTTATTTCTATTTCACTGCATTACTGACAGGCTTAACTTTATTTCAATACAGAAATTTTGCCAATATTTATCCATTTTTAGTTATCTTTTTCATTAAATAAATAGCACAAAAAAGGCTTTCCTCAAAACCGGCATTTTATGAAGCGTGCAGTGATGAAAATCATATTTTTTTGAGTGGCCTATATGGATGGTTTGTTCATAAAGTGTCTGACTTCCTCTGGTAGAAAAGTTGCATAATATCAGAACACTCATTCCTGTAATTCCAGGTAGGTAATAATCTACTGTAGAGTATACTGTATCTAGCGCCTTTGGCACTAAGAATATTGTATCTTTGCCACTGAGGCGGGACTTAAATGGAATTAGGAAAGGTGCACTCGGGCTGCCTTTGGTAGTACTCATATAGGGTGCAATTGCTTGCACTGTTATAGAGAAACTGGAAGTCATTGATTCAAGTACTTGCCAACTTTAACTAGATATAAACTTCAGAAATGATAAATCTGTCATTGATCAACATGTCTCTGGATTTTAATTCAAGCAAATAAAGAACGGAGTCAACAATCTAATAATGTATGTGCATATGAAGAGTTTGGATGCAAAACGACATAAATCCATTTTGGGAGTTTTGAGATAACAGCACATTTCTAATTTTGAAGAAATGGTAACTAGAGAATATTTTTTTCAATTACTAATGATTAATGTGCAATAAATAAAATATATAGAAATCAGTTTTTGAAATCCTTGATCATTATTGAATGAGAAAATGGCTAATTAAATGTGATTTTTCAGTTTTTTTGCAAAATGACATAAATCCAAAAGCAGTTTTTCTGTATTTACCCCTAAATTGGTAACAGACATTTCTTTTTTCTTTTTTTTCTTTTCCGGGTTGAGTAGGACATCAATGAATCACCAACATGTAATTATTAAAGATCCTTGCATCATATATCTTTGATTTAAATATATGCCCAATTATGTTTTTTTACAAAACGACATAAATCCAAAAACAGTTTTTTCGCAAAACGACATAAATCCACATGATCATAAAATGTCACTTTTGTTCCCATTTTTCATATTTCTTTGAAGTAAGAGTGCTTATCTCGTTTTGAGATAATACCTTTAGCAGTAGAGAGCAACATCTTATGTAATAATGTTTATTTTAAACGTTACACATGCAGGATTTAAGAGTCATACACACAAAACAATATCTAGTGAGATGGATTTATGTCGTTTTGCAAAAAAACACTTTTGGATTTATGTCGTTTTGCAAAAAAAATGCATTTTAGGCAGGCTCTATCTACTATTTGAGGACATTTTTGAATAAATTTTTTCCACATTTTTTTTTATCTTGCCCTAGCCTATGGCTCTGGGCAGTTTTTTCCCGTTTTTGTATTTTGGCACTTATGTCGTTTTGCATCCAAACTCTTCATATTGAACCCTTTTGCATACTGTCTGGTAATCACAGCACCCCAACAGGTCCCAATGTAGATACCTAAGGTAGAGAATAAGTAGACACTTAGATCCCACGAAGCAGCAGGCTGAGTGTGATGCACCCCAGCCCAACGAGTGAAATACATCAGAGTGGTATCAGTGTAGTTGATGTGTGTTTATCATTTTTTGAAGCCATTCAATTCCAGTAATTAAGCATAGTAAATCTTGTATCTCAAAAGAATAAAGTGCGTGTCATTTAGTGTGTTATATGTAGAGTTTTACTGAGGATTAACATACTTGTACATTTAATGTTATGACCATGAGGCAGTGGCATGATTGTGTGTTTAGAGGGGAAGCAGAATCCCACATTTTTTCCACAGGTTTTCTGGTTGTTAAATGACCACTCCACAGGCCATCTTAAACAAATCTGTATTATGCTAAGGCATGCACCTATTTACATTACCACAAATGAAATCCTCTCAGTGTGTGACCTGCCAACGTCCTATACATTATATTATAATAAGATAATTGATGTGGGATTAGTGGGTGGGGGGGGGGGGGGGGTATCATATAGCATTATGAACTACATTGTATATTGTACATGTGATCACGTGTAGGTGGTCTAGATGGGCCAACTTTGGCAGCTACCCAGAAGGACCCTACGTGCCAGAATGCTGCAGTTGGGCTCCTCCTGCGTCTTGATGTCGGCATGGGTGTGTTGGCAAGCGTACAACACGTGTACAGCAATAATTGGCACCCTCTCACCTTGATGTATAGCAACCCTTATAGAGCTGCCCGTCTTACACTATATCATAACACCTCAACCTCCTCTCCCCTTCCCCTCCCAACTCCCCATCCCTCCCCCGGCCGTCTCTGCCCTCCTTCTGTGGCATGTGCCTCATGCTCTAGCTCCTCCAGTAGAGGAGGCATCACGGCCACCGACCATTATAGGGCACCACTAGCCCTCTCCTCCAAGGGGTGCGCATGCGCCCTCAGTCACTTCCTGTGGGAGGCGGGATGTCATGTGAGGCGGCGGGCGTCGATAGAGAGGGCCGTATTTAGCTGACAGCCGAGCACCTCTGTCCTAAGGACCCTACCAGCACTAGCCGGATAAAGCCTGTGTTACAGCAGCCTGGAGGGTGTAGGGGATACGCTCCTGTACAGGGATTCACTCCGGGCTGACGGCCCAGGAGGCCGGGGGGTTAGTGAGATAGCAGTGTGACCTTTAAGTAGGCTATGGACGTACTATTGAAGATGCCCGTTTCTCTAACTAGGAGGGCAACAACGGCCACATTGCCAGCCAGTACAGTACCGGCCTGTAGCGACGGCAGCAGTAGCAGCAGCAGCAGCGGCAGCAGCATCACCAGCAGCAGCAGCAGCGACGGTGGCCAACTCGGCCTGTAGGAGCCATGTGGCTCAGGCATCACGGTAAAGACAGGCAGTGTAACTCAGATTTGGCGCTAGGGCTGGCCGACGTAGTTGCCGCCTGCCTGGAGGGAGTGAGCGAGCAGCGCCTGTTCTCGGACGGTGGGGCGCGAGTGCCGCTACCTCAGCCTGGAGGAGCCCGGCATGACAGCCCACCCCACCCAGTACTGTTGTAGTGCTGGTCGGCAGGTGACTGTGGACAGGACGTGGTCACAGGCGTCCCTCTCCCCTTCCTCCTCCTACTCCTTCTCCACCTCCCCTTCTTCCTGCTCACCCTTCTCCCCCTCCACCACCCAGGATTAATTATCTGTCCTCCCGACGCCATATACTACTACGTATAGACCGTGCTGGCCTCTCGCGCCAATGGAATGTGCCGCCGACGCTGAGCACACACTGCTAACCAGCGGTTACCGCCGAGCGGTGCGGCTCATAGATTATACATGGCCACTAGCGGCCTCGGCGGGAGGAGGAGAGGGACTGGGTGTCTCTAGCTGACGAGCTAACATGAGGCATGGGCTGCGGGTCTGCCAAGATCTCCCTCACACACCGGCGCGGGGGCGGCAAGCGACGCGATGGCCACACGTCGGATGACTCGGACACGGAGGGTGAGGAGGGCGCGGGGGGCGGCCCCAGTGGTCAGCACGGCCGGCACCACCAGCACCAGCTGCGGGGTTCGCACAAGGTCAGGCCCGCCTCGCTCGTCACCTCCACCAGCGTCGACTCACAGCTGCTCAAGACGAGCAGTAACCGCCCCAAAATAACCACCTCCTTCTCGCAGAATGACTTCAGCACCACGACCAGCGTCAGCGGCACGTCGCGGATACGCGTCACGCTCTCGCATGACGGCTCGCTGCTGGAAGTGGAAACGGAAACGTTTGAGACCCTAGAGGAAGTCGACGACGACCCGGACGCCATCCGCGCCTTCCACGACAATGATGATAGCAGCGGCAACAACCGGAGGTCGCATTCTAACCCGACGTCGGTGACGTCACGGACGCGGCGGTCGGACCGCCAGGAGACTACGGTGTACCCGTCATGCTCCGGGACCCAGCAGGGGGGGAGTAGCTCCTCCTCCAGGGTGGACGACGTGCGGCGGCTGTGTGGCGGGGGTGGTGGGGGCGGGGGCGGGGGTGACTCTAGTTCCGAGTCGTCGTCACGGGCGGGTGGTGTCGGCGGTGCGTGCGGCTCTGTGGGCAGTGTGCGGCATGTAGCCTCCTCCTCCGGGGGCCGGGGGGGATGTGACACGGAGGACGAGGAGGACTACGACAACAGCACCGAGGTGACTGCCTTCATAGCTGTAGCCGACATCGAGGTGGAACCTCCACCTCAGCCGAAAAAACGGGCCACAAGGTCCAAGTCCATCAACTCGATCCTGTCACAGGCCGAGGAGAACCACCTGCACGAGCTGGAGCTCAAACCCAGGAGGATCTGTAAGGAGTGTGGCTGTATACGCATCTCCAGTAGTAGTAAAGAAGGCAGCTTTTATAAGGGTGTGGGGGAACAGGAGGGAACTACTGATAAAGACAAGAAGGCCGCTGCACCAAAGCAGGAGAGCCTCATAAAACGTGCGGCCAAATCGATAGAGAGAACTCCAAGCGCTACTGAGAGTAGCGACGGTGATATACAAAAAGATGTTTCTAGGAAATCGTCCAGGAGTGGGGGATCTACCCCGTATAAGACTGCTAGTCAGCAAAAGCGGAAATCTGATAAAAGAAAACAGCTTCCCGATGGCGCCTCCCCTCTGGCCATAGAGAAACACACGGAATGCTGCTGTTATTGCCACCAGAAGAGGAGAAGTAAAGGGAGAAGTAGGACGGCCCAAGAGGGTGTCGACATAGACCCTACTCACACAATGGTAGCCAACCCCAACGACCCCCGGCACAACAACCATTCGGCCCCAATAGGCCCCCGGCAGGACCACCCCCCTGGTATGAGTAAGAACTCCCTCTCAGATGGCTCTATCAAAACCAAAACACAAACAGGGAAAAATCAGACGGCATCTTTGAGTGAGACGCCCGTGGAGCAGTTGACACTGCCGGAGACACCCGAGTCTGCCCAGGCTAAAAAGATGGCCTGGTCCAAACAGAACTCGGCCGATAAATTAGGCCCAAGATCCACCGCCACCTCGGGCGACAAAGGCAGGCATAAAAAGGATGTACGTGAGAATATGAGTGGTAGCCAAAGGAACTTCTTCACTAGTAACGACAGTATTGTCACTGTGCCTGTAGCACCCATAGTGGACCCCAACGCCGTGTTCAATTTTGACGATCAGGAGTGGGCCGAGCTAGCCTTAACAAATGGCAACCCTCTCGATGCTAAATCCCCGAGCAACTCCAAACTGACAAACTCCATCCCCACCAATAATGGCACCTCCTCCTCCAAGCCTAAGGCTATGGACTTCAGTAAGAAACAACCAAAGAGCAACTCCAAGGAGAGCCGCACCAAACGGGCCTCCAAACTGCTCCTCTCCAGCAGGTCGAGCTCGTTTGCTGGTAACTCTTCCTCCTCCAAGTCCTCCACCAAATCCTCCTCCTCCGACCTGCCCAGGATTCCATCCGGACTGCGCAGTGCCGCGAGTTCCGGCTGCGTCACCGACATGGACGACGGTGACGTCACAGACCACTCCACGGCGACGACAATGACGTCGTCGTCCAGCATTGGTGACGTGGCGTCCCTGGCCATGGCGGGCATCTGTGATACGTTAGATCCTACGGCCGTGTGCCTGCAGGTCCACTCCGACTTCTATAATGGTGAGTCATTAATTGGTCCAATATTCACCAGGAGGGAGTTTCACAGTAATTTTAGTGGACATTGAAACAGGCCCCAGCTATTGTTAGCCCACCCTAATGATGGCGATCAGGCTTCCGCTTAGTGTAGATCGATACCATGTTTTACTTGGTTTCTTGTGGATAATGATGTGCACAGAAGCGCCAATTACATGCCTCTGCTGCTAAAAGTTAATTGGTTATTATTAATCTGTGAGACACCACACCACTATTTAGTAATCGATAGTCTTTAGGTAGGTCTGCAATGACTGCTTGACAAATAGTTGCTATCAAACGCATGTATCAATGTGTGATGACATTTGTATGATACAAATGTAGAGCAGAGTAGTGAGACGACATTTGCTAGTACATTGATAAATTGAAAATATCAGAGGCAATAATCTATTGATTAGATTGCTTCATTATTCCATTATAGCTTTTGGTTTATAAGCCTATCTATAGGTCCTAATAGTGTATAGTAGACAGACCTTATGTGATGCAGAATAGAAATGACGAAAAGGGTTATAATATAGGACACATTAACATTTTTACAGGGCTCATCTATATCTAAATACACCAATATCACCTTTGATGTAGCTCGATGATTCACAAGTGGCTATAGAACGTTGAATCATGCTTACTACATAATATAATAGATATCAAAAAGGCATTGATTTTTCAAAGGACACGTAGCACCTGCGGGGTTGGACTCCAGGCTCGGGGGTAAGATCGATCATTCATTGATCTTGGATCCAGCAGAAAGAGGATGCCTCCCTTATCACTGTCAGATTACCAGAGTGCTTTCTTCTAGACAATATAGGACTCCTCTACCCTACCATGCCTCACTGATTTTATGAGAAACAGCAGTGGCATTTTCAATCTTATCAATAACTATTATACTTTCTTGGTGAAAAATAGGGGGTTCTGATATAGCATTGTACATGCGATACTATTAATAATTACTGCGTTTCTTATACGATATTCTTAGAAATTGGCAGTATTTATGGGAAGGAAGATATTGATGTTGATGAATCACGAACGACGTATGTTACCGGTACATGATGTGGGCGTTCCATTGGGGTTAACTAATATTGGTCAATCCATTAAGGCAGCACATAAGCACATTCCAAGTTGTGACAAAATCAATATACATGTATACACAGCAGAACTGGTCCATGTGTACATTTATTTATGTATGGTTTAGGAGTTTACCAATTACAATAAATCTATTAGCAGGGACCTCTTTTTATCACTAAGTGGGTAACGTTGAAGTATCCAATGAGAGGGAACCATATGGATTTTGATAAGCCAAAAAACATTTAGATGCATGGATAGCTTGCTATAAGGGCGAGACAGAGAGGTCGACAGTGAGACAGAGGCATAGAAGCAGGTATGGACAGGCACGGAGGGAGAGTGGACAGGAAACAGAAGTAGAAAGCGGTCGATCAATAGTGGCGTGGGTATACCCTTATAAATGTATCCGTACCAATACACATCTGAGTGTATCTAACAGGTGCCAATGTCCTTGAGGCCGTGTATAACCTGTACCAATGCCAATAGTTTACATCAATCACAAGTTCCTTTATATGCAGCGATGTAAGTCACGGGGAAGAGAACAGTTAGAGACCTAGAAATGCACCGTACACTATTATAGTTAGCACATTCAAAAGAGTGTAGCGTTATACTATATCTATATAAAGTCAATTGATAGGTAAATACATAGGCAGTTATCCCTTTTACTAGTAGAAGGCATTCTCATGACTAGGTGTCTGTGGTCTCCGTATGTAGTTATCTCCTTCTATAATAGTGGACGGATGTATCATGTTCACAACCTCATGTGATCTTTGCTATAGACAACTGATAGAGTAACTACTATGTTTAACTGAAGAATTTACCATGAGAAAATTCCTTCAGAAAGGAGAAAATCACAGAATATTCAGAAATTCATCAACTTAAAAAGAAACATAAAAAACTGACGACATTCCCAAGACTAACACCCCTGAAGGCCTATACATGTATGCATGCAGGAGATGGGTGGGGTTCTGCAGAGGTATAGGTACAGGAGCTACAGGGGTAGTGAGAAGGGGTGGCGTGACAGGCTCCCACCAGGGCCTACATCATTAGAGTTGGGATCATTAAGTGCCTTATTGATCAAATGGCCTGCCCACTGCATCAAACAGGAAACAGCCGCCAAAAGTGCAGCCTAGAAGTGGAGGTTCTCCAGTGGTGCTCACCCACTGTATAGCCAGCAACTGGTCAACTCAAATACCAGAACAAACAGGCAAACATTGACCGAAAAAGGTGTGTTTCAGCCAACATGGTCCGGAAATTGGGGTGTATATCGAGTATTTGCCCTAAAATAAATGCTAATAGGTCGGCCTTGTAGTCTTAGAAAGGGTCAGACTGCCATATACACATCAATTCAGGGCTCTAATGGGCTCGATACATCACTCAATCGACATGGACATAATGGTTGCGCAATGTATATTAAATGAGAGGTCTGTCTGGAGAAAGTTTAAAAAAAAACGGAGGGGGGCGCAACGTCACAGTGCTGAAAAGCGCCGCGCTGTGGGTTGTGGAGAATAGAAATATCTTTCGAAAAATCGATTACCTATATACTTTCATGCATTCCCTATAGTACCACTACACACCACAGTTCCCTATATTCGCACAGCAATTTATTATTTCAGACACATGTGTACCACCTATCAGGGTAATTGAAAGAAAAGTGTAATCATGAGCCTTGACAGCCATTGACGAGGTGTATTGCCTTTGTCCATGGTAAGAAGGTCAGCTGGTAGGTATGACTCAGGCTTCTTCTGCAGTCTGACAGCGACGTTGAGCTGCTCCCTAAGCTGCTCATGGCCATTAAAGTACAGACACATCAAGCATTCCTGAGTCAACCTGGAGTCTGGAGGTGTACCCAGCGTGAATAAGTATAGGATTAATGCTAGATCATCTACTCCTGTCCCATATATGGCTCAAAATATTATAATGGGACAGGCAAGTGTACGTCTCAATGTAGGTATATAGTATTAACTAAGAACTATACACTTGTCTAGAAATCTCTCTGATACTGAGTATTTGCACCCTATTGGTCGGTGCAGTGCTTTTTTCCCTTATTACTGGCATGGATGAAGTTACGCGT
Source organism: Harmothoe impar (assembly GCA_947462335.1). NCBI lineage: Eukaryota > Metazoa > Annelida > Polychaeta > Phyllodocida > Polynoidae > Harmothoe > Harmothoe impar. The sequence continues at coordinate 62,768,314 of OX381704.1, forward strand.
TAGCGATCACAGATAGTCGTAGATAGAGTATCCATCCTTGAGCAACGATGATGATGATGATGACTGTATGGATTCTAAAAATGATTGGTGATACTGTACTCTTTCATATAATTATGTAATTATGTGTGCTGTGCTATGCATGCCATCATGACAATTGTGATCTAACCTATTGAGATGTAATTAAAGCACATACTCTCATTATAACAGGCCTGTAGTTCACGGTATACAGGGAATCCACGGCTGGCACATTTTTCCCCATCCCCCAGTACATATTCCCTCTAATTGTGGACACGTCCCCTGGGCATGGCATGCTCCGTGTTCTTGAGGGATTGGAGACTAAGTCCCTGGAGGACATGAAAGAACCGGGGTGCGTCTCTTACCAATAAAGGCACACCCTTTCCTTGATCGATTTTGAACTGCATATAACATAAGCCCCAGGGTGGGAATACTCATGCAAAGCCTCGTTCATGTTCTAATTGTGGCTGTTATGGCTATGGTAGACCCGGGAACACTAACAGCTCAGTCAGGGGACACAGGTGTTGCAGAATGAACCATTACCTTGGGTTGCAGGTGGAGTCACCAGAGCTACACAGGTGTTATATATGTATAACGTCTAACAGTGTGACCCTGGGGTCCTGCCAGTGTTTATAATATTATACTGAACAATCTGCTTTATGTATACATAATATGCTGTTGCATCAGTATTCATCTTTTTGCAATCCTTTGATCCATTATAATTATTCTCTATACATATACACTTTATTACATTTCGAAGTATGACACCAACCATTCACATGGTTTCAATTCTAATTCGCTTTGAAGTTGAAGTTGAAGTTGAAAATTCTTTTATTTATCCTGAAATATTACATTAGCCTAGGGCATGTTTTAATAATATTCTAAGAATTTCTTTATTCAAATTAACATGTATACCAACTACTGTGGCTCAGCCTTTAAGGAGAAAACTCCCATTTCAGATAGAACACACTCTTCTGATACCATATGGAGTAGACCCATGTAACAAAGCTAGTATGTACTAGTATGGAATTGCAAATTACTCCAATGGAACTGGGGTAGACTAAGCCTGCGGTTAGAGCTGCCATATCCAGTTTACGAGCACCGAGAAATATAAAGCAGCCATGCCCATGATCCTCTCTGAAAGCACGGTTCTAGGTGGTGAATATAATCCTTGAAATAAATGACCAATATTTAGCGAACACTGCCTGAAGCTTAACATACCGTACTGGAGGTAGCTATTTCACTCAGTTATAGAACCAGTCAGTGGATACCTGGCCAGCATTAAACCACTACTCCTGCACTGGTGTAACCACCTTATCAGGTTTGCAGCAAAGTGGACTGCATGACTAGTCGTGTTTGCAGACCTCTTGTAAAACATCAATACCATTTTTCCCAAAGCAAATACTGAGTTGGATGACAGGTGGATCTATGGATATAACTCGATCACTTGTAAACGATGGTATGCATAACATGGGAAGAAAGCTGATACATTGCTGATGACTAATGATGTTGTACTACTTGTGGGTGCATATTAAATTACACGACTGTTATATGCCACCAGCTTGTTCCCGCGAGTGGTAGCAATCGATAAGAGTTCCAGCAAGACTCCTATACATCGTCATATTGACTTGCTTTCTATCTGAAACCTACTGTTAATTGGTGTGAGGTGTAGGTGCAGGTGTAGAATATGGCAAAATCCCCGGCAATAGCCGTGTATCCACATGACGACAATGGAATTAAGTGGACAAATGAACACGATCAGAAAAGTCAGCGTCATTGTCGCTAAAACCTGAATTAAGCTAACAGGCAGTGCCTGACTTTCAGGTGAGGGTGGTTTTAGCGGCAATGACGCTGACTTTTCTGAGGGTGAATTGGACGATTTTACCTGATGTACGTTCAACAATTTGGGCATATACCGGCCTTTAGAAATAAATGCACCATATCGGTTTGTCCACTATCGGGTCGTGGTGATAACTTACGACACAGACTTCCCGGCTGGACATACGTGAACAAGGTATTATTATAGAATATCAAACATGTTAGACATCCAAATGACGAGGCTATGCACTTCTAGTTTACTATTCAATATTCTGTCTACCTGGCCCCTTATTTAGGTTAAAAAACAAGAAGATGACTACTCGTCTAGAAAAAATGTTCCCATTAAAATGAAGCGTGGGAGTGGACTGCAAACAATGGAATGCAGACGTACAATGGGGTTAAATAGGACAGACACAGGGAAAGCAATGTGTTATGGCCACCGTCCACTGGGAATTTAGACCGACTATGCCCATACATTTCCTATATAACTTCGGCCGATTAGAGCCCAGTGGGCGGTGGCCATTAATGAGAAAACCGGAAGAAGAGAAACATTAACTTCACACTGCGCATGGCCAGGTAAATGACCTTTGCTGGTTGCCCCGCTGCGGGGTGTAGCAGGTATCAAGACGTGTGAACCCTTGCAGATCTTATAGGACAGGTCCCTAAAGGCAAACGATTCACAGTGTGATTTATATCACACATGACATAGGGCATGCGTATTAATGATTGGTTTAAGACATACTGACAGCTAATGGGAAGAGGGAGGCTAGGCGCGGTACGAGACGGCTTTAGGGAGACCCCCCCCCCCCCATCACTCTACCCCTATCGATGATTTACCCTGTTTCTGGCCAAAGCGTGCATTACAAAACTCACACAAGTGACAGCTGCTTTACGGTAACCTCAATAATGGGTCACAGAGCGTCTCAAAATCTCTAAAAAAAACACGCTGTCCTATACCCAGGTGCACGTGTGCCCTGGGTCAATGGCGGGGGATACAGTCGTGGTTTTGACAAGATTCAGGAATACAGGCTGGCAGTCGGGCCGCCGCGCCCCCCAGCGGCTGAGGGGCACGTCAATATTCTATTTCCTCCGGGAGTGAGGGTCCACTTCCCGGAGGGCGGATGGGGCGGGGTCAGGGCTCCACTGTCAGAACTTACATATTCCACGAGACCAACAAGGAGGGTTATTGGAGGGGATGAGGTGGCTGGTGAGGGTAGAGGCGTTAACCCTGTTCTCTGAGTAGTACTGGAGCGGCTCTGAGCTGGTTTAGAGCCACAGGGCCTGTGTGGGACACGGTGGTGAAGTGGATGTAAAGGGGTTAACGTGCCGCCTAGGAGGAAGGGGCCCGAGGAGCACTATGATGTAAAGCACATTTGAGATCTGCTGATGAACGTTGGCAACGCTAACATCTAGCCAGACAGCTGACTCATTCGATATCTGCATATCTTCGGGTGTCATTCTCTGTTCTTATTTTATTTTTGTTTCATGAATATGCCTGGATAAAAGAATAATGCCTATCTGTGGCGTATTGTAAGCGTATGGACCAAGTTATCCAAATCCGTCTAAACAATGAAAAATACTAAAACGCAAAATAGATTCAAACAACTTTATTAGACTACATCTAGAGATCAATATCTCCTTGCTTTCACATAAAAGTCTTTTTTATATCAGGATACTCCTAACGGTTCAGTTCTTTTTTGTCATGGCCAAATAATGAATAATTATCTCTAACATTTCTAAATTAGATTTGCCTCAGCTCATTGTAAACACGTTGTCTGAGTACTGCTTCCTAAATCCTATAGACATTTTTGTGCTTCGGTAGCAAAGCAGCCGGCACGTGATGAACAGTTAATGCACGCTATCGCGGTATTATCTGGTTATCTTTACTACGCCAGTGGCAGCTCTATATCACACAGCTACCTCTAATAAACCACTGTACCCAGTCACACGTTGGGAGCCTAGCCAATGACGCTGTGGAAACACCTGTGCCGTTGCCCATATCGTTCACATTGTCCCACAGCTTTGTGAATGTACTTTATTAGATATGGACGCACCGCGGCTATTAACTACGCACAAGGTTGCTCTATGAGTAATTCAAGCAAAAGACCCCCCCCCCCCCCCACTACAACACACACACATACACACACAGACCTTAAGGGTGTTTGAAGTAGTTTTAATACGATTATGTGCCGGCCTAGCACTGTAGTAATACCGGGATTAGAGACTCACGTAATGTAACTTGAATGGGGCCGTGCGTGTGAAGCCCCATGAACACGGTCCCCATTAGCCGGCACAAAAGGCAACATTAATCCCGGTTTCAGTAAACAATATTAAAACATCTATAGCACAGAACAGACACTGTGGAATGCCCCTAGGAGATTGATGGTAAAAAGTGAGGTAGATTTATCTTCATGGGGCACAATAGGAGAGGCACGTGGCCGTGGCAGCGCGCAGACAGAGCACTGAGAGATTGGTTTATGTAAATATAAATGGTTTTATAAAGAGAAGAAATCCGATTTAAGCAGAGTAAAAGCCGGGTAGAGGCTGAGGGATGGTTAGAGCAGTAACTACGGCGAGACACCATGATATTTTGGCTAGGTTACCATGCACTGAACAATTTTCAATTAACTTCCGATGATAAATAGCAGAAAAATAGCCACTTATGCCTGCTATTATTATATACAGAGTCTGAGAAAAGGTTTCTGTTACATGTATCAGAAGCTGGGCTAACTACATGTATAAGGTTTGTACAGTGCTCAAATTCACCATGCCCTACTCGCCAGGGCCTGCCCGCCAGGGCTGCATAATTACGACCAAGGACAGGCACCTCATAACCATGCCCAAACTGCCGAGTGAAACAGGGGAGGAGACCACACAGAAAAAATCCAGAGTCGGCAAACCTGGCACTGCCTTGTCAATTTGACAAGGAGAGGGGCTGGCAAGCAAAACCCTTCAGTAAGAAGACCCATCTAGAGCTACCTGGCATATGCCAGCCCTAAACTTGTCTAGAAGTGATTCACCATTCTCCCTGCAGGTGGCCATTACCTAGCATAAATATATACCCTTGGGAACAAATTGATTAATTCCTATGTTGATATAATAGTGAGTATTACAATACATATATGTTAATATGGAGGATTATGTGAAGTATCTAGGGGAAAAGTAAGATAATGCAAAGAATGCATACTTTTGACAACATTTAAAAAATAGAGCACATGTGTAGAAGGAAGACACCTCTTTTGTGTCTTTCACCAGGGCACAAGTAGGTGCATGCACCTTATATTGGTATTATACACACACAAGCCTACAGTCTATTGCTGGAGAGTAGCCTATTCTCAGTAAAAACTTGGTGATACATTATGTGAATCCTTGGTGGCACAAGTGTATTAAATTTCACTTTTATATGTGGCTATGTATTTAAACAAATTGATAAAATAATCTTGTCATCTGGAACCAGACCAAACTCATACATTTGAAACCCTTGACCTACCACCATTATGCAATGATGAGCCCCAGCTGTGGTTATTCTAGGCCTGCATCAACTATCCTAGTTTGACAACCTTGACAAGTCTAGGGTCGTCTTGTGGGATGGTAACCTGGCAGGTTGTCAATTTGACAAGTTGAAGCTAGTTGATTCTATGCTGTTCACTTAGAAGACCCTAGGGTCGTCCTGTAAGACGACCTTACAGACTCCAGAGCTGTCCAGAGTTTTTCAGTGGCACAGGGATGGAGAGATGTAGAATGGACAGCGTGGATTGAAAGACATGTGGAGAGAGACACAGACAGTCGAGCAGAAACAGAAATGTAATTGTGTGGGTGAAGGGGTTAGGCACATGTATACGTAGACAGGGGGAGGGGCATGATAGTGCTGAGAGTGACAAGACGGGAGACGGCGGAGGGAGACAAGCGAGAGATCAGACCTCCCAGCTCACTGTATTCAACTCCACGCCGGCCCACGCATGGTGAGGTGATGGGAAGACCTAAGGCTGGGATTTCCAGGCGGGAGGGTGCATGTCAGACTGTTGTTATATCAGCTGGCAATTAGCAGCCACCACAGGAGACTGTTACAGGGGGTCTGGCTGTTGTCTGAGTGCCAGCTGACAGGGTATCCTCCAGTAGGCGGCCACCTGAGAGCTGCCTGCTCTCTGTGTTGTAATAATACCACCAGCATACTTCCTGTATATAGAGGTCCATGGCCAGCAGGCAGTACGTTATAGCATTAACAGTATGGTGCCGGACGGTGTATACATGCCAAATATGGGGCAGTCAATCTCTATAAGACCTGCCCGCAGTCATACCTGCAGGCTTCCTCCAGACGCTAACATATGGGGGACGGGGGGAGGGGCAGGAGGATGTGGATCCAGGCTGGGATCCGATGACTTCGTCAACACAATCAGTCGGTAAGCTCAAGGCTTCCTCCAGCCCAGAGCAGAATCAATGTGCTAGCCGACCGCCTCTCTCCCAACCCCCTCCCCCTCTGTTCCCGTTAACCCATTAGAATCAGCTCCAAGACGGCAGTGGGGCAGGAGGCGGGACCCTTCAGGACACCCCCTCCATCAGTGCTCACAGTGTGTACGTACTGGAGGAGTGGCTGTGCACCAAGTCCTCATGTGGACCCCGATATAAGAGACACATTAACACGTGATGACGTCTAGTATTAACCCATACCATGCCCGGAGCAGATTAAGTGTCGGGGAGCTGTGTATAGATAACTGGGTATTAGGTGTCATTACGACGGCAGCTGAGTTGTAACATGCAGAAATATGTACAATGTATCACTGTATGTGCGGCAATCAAAGCATGGCTAATTATAAACACTGAGCCACTCATCTCCGCACACTGTGTGGCACTCAGAGGGACATATATGCGGTACTACCTCTCACCTCACCCTCTTATACACACGCTCCTAAATCCTACATTTGCTTTTATGTTCTCCTCATCCTCCTACGCTCACTCCCACGCCCGTCCGATAATACCATTGTCTCTGCCCCCTCCTTCCCAGTTTTTCATCCCGCATCTTGCATTGTTAACCCCCTTCCCACAATCTTCCCACGCCAATAGCCGGACTACCCATATAAACAGCCCCCCCAATTCATTTACTGTATTACTAATTGTTATATACATCGTGTACATTCGAGGCCCTTCATAACGACCATTAAACTCATGCACATAATATCACATTGATCTGGGAATGCGTTGTGACACTTGTGCATTATTATTAGTTATAATGTTCCTACCTCATTATAGACTTTATATTGTAAACTTGGCCTTGTTAAGACCATCGATATTGTACCAAAATAATCTGTCGGGAGTAGGCTACATGTATAGCCAATGCACAGTCATTTATCCTCACTTACCGTTCACTCTGGTATTGTTTATTCCCATTCTAATTTTAATAAAGACAACTAACATTATACTATTGGTCGATCGGCTATTACAGTTATAATTGCTGCAAGCGACTGTATACGTCTGATTTTAAATGTTGAAAAATATTTTTTCTTCTGACTTGTAAATACATGTTTTTCGGTGCGTAATATTGGGATGGACCGTCCCGACTCCCACTATGCAGCCCAGTGAAATAACCCCAGACGAGACACTACAGTTAGTTTTTAAGTATACATACTTAAAATGTTAATTTCGTTGCCTCGCTCTACCACGCTGACGGCCTGACGTAATTGACGTTGACGTGACTTTAAGCAAAGACCCATTAGAATGTGCAGTCAGGAGTGCTCTCCCTTACGTCCAACCACACTGAGCCTTGTTCAAGCCGCCTGATAGAAAGGCGCACTTCAATATACTACTTACGCTAGAACCCCTAGCCTTCAGTAGGCCGTAAATTGTATTTTATAGCCGTTTTCCATACACTGTGAGATTTCTCACGCGTCCACTCCACACCCCAGGCTGCACGGTGGCTGTGTAGGGCAGGTCCTGGAGGAAGGCAGGCCGTGATGGAGGAGGGAGATCCTGAAGGATGTCAGCCCCCCCCCCCCCGCGCCTAGCCTCCTCCTCCTCCTGCTGCTGCTGGCTACATGATATTGTCTAATGATTAATCACCAAAAGGGCCTTTGCCACGTCTACGCCGCAGCAGACTGCCGCAGCAGTTCCTCCAGTGGGCGGCCACCCTTCCCTGCCCCCCCTACACCCTACATCACCTCCTGTATGTAACCGCAGTAGGACCTACACTTCCTCCATAGAGGTATAGAGGAGCGGAGGTTAGAGTGGGTGGGACACGGCCACCCTGCTAGGTCAGGGGCACTATGTCACGCCACAAAACCCCTTATTAGACCTTCATCAATTGTATTACGTCATATTACGTCATATTACGTCATAATTATGATTTATGATTATTAATATTCATATTTATTATTATTTGTAATACGCACAATACTTTATACATATTTTCAATCCATATGTCCATCAAAGTACACCTAGACGTCAGACATACCTATTTCTCACTAAGCCAAGCCAAACTAACCCCCATGCATAACTAATCCATAGATCACAAGCAGACCCTTATCCCAGGGACAATAGGTAACGGTCAGCCCCTCCAGACGACAAGGCACCGACCGGTCACCTATACACAAAACAAATGAACTATATGTTGACCCCAAGGATTAACTGTCAACACATAAAACAATGCTATAAAGCTGGACACCCTTAATCAGTGTGGCACCGCCAAAGCCACTTGAGCCGGCTGGAGGCCACCTGGAAGGTGGGCGACAAAGCCCCCATGTGTGCATGCTACTTATTATGTAATCCATTACCCATAATGCACTGGACCCAGGCTCCCCACCCGCGGTCCAGCGCACACCACATGTTAAAGCCATGAATATATAATTATCCAATCAAATGTCAAATGTATATTATCCAATGAAAACCACTGTTACATCTACTTCCGGTCACATGGGCACCCCCTCCACCTGCCGGGCACCTGTACTTATACCCCGGTCAGATGGAGGAGGAAATTACTTATCATCTTGCAACCATCAGTAACTTATATACTGAGCCCTAGTGACTGGTACTCTGATATTAATATTATTATTAATAAAAGATACCAAGTATTGAAACTGACGTCTCACCTCATCTTTACGCCCACATTGATGTGGAAGGGTTTTCCCTAGCCACAGAGTGGTAGAGAACCGGGCAACCTTCAGCTACCTGCGACCATGAAGAAATTTTTTAATGCAGAGACACCAGTCCCTCAGTGACCTATCATCACGGAGGCACACTAGGAGCCAGGGACCAGCACCAACATCAGGTCTACAACCCACCAGGAGGAAAGGACCAAGCAACAACAAGCACATCACCAAGTCCACCTCCTGCATCTACAAGGACACAGTAAGACATTCTAAAACAACACTTATAGACACTGTACCTATTATACCTATAGACATAGCTACCCCACCCACCTCTCCCATTCGTGTTGAACCCACTGTCAACATGGCCGGAGACGATCAGGTAGAGGTAGAAAGACAACGAGAGCTAGACGATAGGATATCAAGAAAATTAGATGAACAATTAGCGGCCCACAAGGCAGAGTTAGAAAGACTCAACGCAGAATATAGAAACAACAAGTCCATTAGCGACCTGGCTAGCGCCATATCAAAAGCCAACAAATACACCATCCGGGAACCAATCAAATTCTCCAAACCAGACATTAAGATGAGCACCAGAAAGTGGTTCACCGACCTAGAACGTTTCGTTAGGCTTAAATACCCTCAAGAAGATCATCCCATCCACGTCACTTGTGCAGTATATCTAGCTGGACCAGCGTACGAGTGGTACAGTATCCAGCCTACTAGTGTACAGGACGATTACGACCTTATAAAGAAGGGGCTGATCCACCACTTCAAGGATGTCGAAAACGACATCAAACTATTAACACTGTCCCCATTTGACCCCACCCTACACACCATGGAAGAATGGCTAAAGGACGCCAACACCCACTTCCAAAACAAGGGGGTGGACATAGAAGCTGCCATCATCCAGGTAGCCACTGTATTAAACGAGGACTACCGAGAGGCGATCAGAGCGGAAAGTCCTACTACATGGGCTTCCCTCTGTAGAGCGCTCAGGTGCGCGTACCTCTACAAAAAGACCTCCACACATAAGGTATCATCCCTGTCCAACAACACCCTAGACCCAGTCATAGCTGCTCAGTTAAGGGAGAAGGATAGGGAGAATGAAAAACTGAGAGACCTTCTTCAGAAGCAACAGGAAGTTATGGAGACAGAACACACCGTAGCTGCTATGGGAGGTGGTAAACCAAAACCCACCTACCACAAACAAGCAGCTGCACCTACACATCAGTCTCCACCAACTGACTTCGCGTTACCACCTAACTATAGGGGCAGGAGAGAGGACTTCGACATCAACTATGTCGACAACATCAGGAAGGCACGCTCAATGGGCCTCATCCCTCCCACCCACCGATTCAAAGGGGGACCCAAAGACATCATAACCCTTCTTCAAACGGGTTCCCTACCCCCACATCACTTCAAGCTCATCCAGAGCCAACAACAACAACAACAAAGGTGGCAGCCACAACAGCAATCATGGCAGCCACCACAACAACAACAACAACAATGGCCACAACAACAACAACAACAACAACAATGGCCACAACAACAACAACAACTCCAACTTCAACCAACGCCACAAAACCCCACTCCACAGTACACCATGACACAGCTCGTCAGCATGATGAACGACCTCACCAAGACGACGGGAAACTAGATTGTCATCCTATGGATAGGCCTCATCAGGATGACAAAACAGTCCCCAACACAGAAAAATCAGCATCGCCCATCGACATCACGCCACATGACCCACAGACAATCCACAACGCTGCACCAGTGCGCGGGAAACCTGCCGACGTCCAAGCTACCCTGGAAGTCGTCCCCCCACCACTCCCCGACCTACACATGGAAGAAGGTGAGCAGAGTGTTTTGTTTATCAACATGGTCAATGGCAATATAGATCTACAATTCAAAGATACCAACATCCCCAGTCTAGTAGACACAGGAGCCACCGTCTCTTGCATGAGAGAGGGTCTAGCCTCCACTCTATCGAAACTAGTTCCTCATGAGTTTTCACGAATCAGGTCCAAAGTTTATCTTGCCGATGGAGCATTGTGTCACATCAAAAGAGCTATCAAAATCAAATTCAAAATTCAAGGCAAAACATTCAGTCATCAATTTGCAATTCTTCCAAATTGTTCATCACCAATCATATTGGGAACAGATTTTCTATCAAAAACTAAAAGCAAAATCAATTACTCCACTGACCCAACTCCAAAGTCTCAACCAATCAGGGCAGTGAGAGCTATTTCGATACCTCCATTTTCCGAAATGGCCATAACAGGCCAAGTCACGTGCTACCACTCAGTCAGTCAAATCAATGGTATAACAGACAATTTTGACAGATCAGACAAACTTCCAAATTACATCGTACAACGTTCAGTCGTGACACCTGACCAAAGAGACAGACACCCACTGATATTATTGAATATCACATCTAGAATCTGTAAAATCCAGAAGGGTGAAATCGTAGCCTTATATACAAAAACAGACATAGACAAAGAAAATCATATATTATCGACAGGCTACGAGGACACACAACCCGAGGAGACAGACATAGACATAGACATAGACAACAACTCCACTATCAGTGACAGTGCATCATCAACAGGGTCAGACAAAACATTCTATGTACCAACACCAACATATTCAGAGTACTCTGACTCTGACATGGATCAATCCATGTCAGATGACGAAGATCATATAAATATGGTACAAGAGACGACAAGTCACGACGAACAAGACATAGACAAAGACATGTACATAGGGAAGGACATAGACATAGAACCAGAAAAAGAAAAATCACACGTCTTCCAAAAACCAGAATGCCTCACAGAAGAGCAATTTTCAACATTTTGCCAATTAATAGAAGAATACGACGACATATTCGTGGGAAAAGATAATATGATTGGAAGAACCCATCTGTACACCCATAAAATCAACCTGATCCCAGACGCCAAACCCTTACAGTTCTACCCATTCAGAATGGCCCCGCACAAAGCTGAACGACTTGAAATTGAATGTCAGAAGCTGGTAAAGCAGGACATTCTGGAGGAAACCAAAACGGGTCCCTGGTCATCCAGAAGTTTTCTTGTAGAGAAAAAGAACGGGCAGGGTTACAGATTAGTGACAGATCTAAGATATGTGAATTCCCAATCCATCAACCAAGCACTTACATCACCACGAGCAGACGACAGCCTAGAAATGATTGGTGAGATGCGACCTGCCGTGTTCTCTAAAATGGATGCCCAACAAGGGTACTTCCAGATACCAATTAGAGAGGACGACAGGGACATCACAGCCTTTCTCACTAGGACCAAAAAATATAGATACAAGACCATGCCCATGGGACTCGCCAGCAGTGCTCAGGCTTTCCAAGCTGTGGTCAACTTGATACTACAGAACCTGCAGTACAAATGTGCAATCCCATACTTAGACGACATCTTGTGTTTATCACCTACCATAGACCAACATTTCATTGATTTAAGAAACATATTCGAAGCACTAAGGAATGGCAAACTAAAGTTGAAGAAAACCAAGTGCGAATTCTTCCTAGAGGAACTAGACTTCCTAGGAATGAAAGTCACCACTGACGGTATCAAACCATCCCCAGACAAAGTCCACAAGATCCAGACATTCCCCACACCGAAGACCGCAAAAGAGGTGCGATCATTCACTGGACTCGCCCAATTCTATAGAAAATTCATCAAAGGGTTCAGTGAAATTGGTCGACCTCTATTCAACCTACTCAAAAATGGGAACAAATTTGTTTGGACAAAAGAATGTGAGACCGCATTTCAGACCCTGAAGGACTCTATATGCAATGACGTCATCTTGCTGTACCCAGACTACAACAAGCAGTTCCATTTTACAACAGATGCATCTGGTACAGCCCTGGGAGCTACCCTTTCCCAGGAGAAAGACGGCGTTCTACGACCAGTAGCCTTTGCGGGCAGAGCACTCCATGACCACGAAAGGAATTATGGTGCCACCCAAAGAGAACTATTGGGAGTAGTATTTGCTATAGAGTACTTCAGACACTACCTAGAAGGAAGACCATTCGAGTTATATACTGACCACCAAGCCCTCATCCACATGTTGACAAAATCAGATAACAAAAACATGTGGGCAAGGTGGGCACTCAAAATTCAACAATTTCAATTCAATATCCGACACATAAAAGGCAAATTAAATATACCATCAGACGTTATGTCAAGACGAGACTACCCACTAGACAAGACACCAATGACAGATCCTCCACCAAAACCCAAAGCCATAAGGGTACAACATAGAATTATGTTTGAGGATGACATACACACACAGAAATTCAAAGAAGACGAACCACCATTGACACTACCAAAACGACTACCCAAATCAATTCTGAAGAGAAACTCCACCCATCACTTCTATTGTGAATGTATGGAAGAAAGCACAGAAGATATAGAAGAAGTAAAACGATTGACCCCCAACCTGAGAGCAAATCCTGACATCCCAAGTACCAAATTACATCATTTTGGGCTTCCACAAACAGAATACAAGGGACTGTTAGCAGCCATAGTGGCCTCGGTACAACAGGAAGTGGATTCAGCTGCACGACCGGTCCCAGGCCACGCCCCACAGCAGCTGACAGTACCCTCTACATCCCTAGAAGCCCTATCAATATTCATAGAAGAAACTCAAACAGAACAAATAGAGCAGGTTGCGGCGACCCGACCGGTCCCAGGCCACACCCCGGCACCGCAACCTAAGAAAACCACAGATAAACCAAAACCAAAGAAGAAAATTGAGAAGCCTAGAAGAGATGCCACAGACATGGCAAAACATCTGGCCAATCAGACTAATCATCTGATTGAAATGATAGAGAGCCTCTCCGACCCACAGATCTCCATCCTCAACCTCAAAAGAGAACAAAGATATAATTTACACACGAAAGCTATCATCATGTATTTAGAGAACGGACAGGTACCCAATGACAAAAACAAGAAGGAAACGGAGCAATTTATCAAAATAGCTGATGACCACATCATGCTGAATGATATTTTGGTCCATATCAACACGGTACTATGGAAGAAACACAAGGAATTCTCATTCCAACCCGTCATCCCAGATGACATGAGACTTCCCATCTTGAAGCTTTTCCACGACCTACCAATGGCAGGCCACGCTGGCGCACAGAGAATGTTGTCGACCATGCTTCCCAAAGTATATTGGAAGAGCATGGCGGCCGACGTCCAGAAATTCACAGCGACCTGCCACGTCTGTTTGAAAGCCAAAAAGATGAATCTAACCAACAACCTGCCAATGACGGCCCATAGTACCCCTTCTTACCCATTCCAGTTTGTCCACATAGATGCCATAGGCCCGCTACCACCAACACCAGGAAAGAATGTATACATTCAGGTAGTGGTCGACAGGTTCTCTAAATTCTGCATAGCCTACCCTACTACATCATTGGACGCGGAAACAACTACCGCAGAATTCATAGAGAAGGTTGTTCTGGCCGAGGGTATACCAACATACCTCCAGTCAGACAATGGAACGTCATATAAAAATTCAAAATTCAGAAACATGACATCTTCCCTCAACATAAAACATGTCTTCAGCTCGGCCTATAGACCAAAATCGAACGGCCAGGCTGAAAGATACGTGAAGACGCTGTCTGAAGGCATACGGGCCTACTGTGAGGAACACCAGGACACATGGGATGTATTCCTACCACACCTCGTGTTCTCCATCAACAACACAGAGTCCGCCACCACTGCCTTCACACCGTTCTTCATTATGAAGGGAAGGAACCCAAACACCATAATAGACAACAAACTCAATCAGGAAGAAGAGAAAAGTCTAAATCTCCACATCATTGACAAATTAAAGAAAATAGACTACACATACAACCAGGTCATTGAAAACATCGAAAAGAGGACAGAACAAATGAGACAACAACACGACAAAAAGGCAAAACCTACAAAGGTGCAGAAAGAATCACTAGTGTATGTCAAGGTACCCCGACTGATGGATAGAACAAAATGTTTGAAACTTCAGAAGGTGTACTCTGGTCCATACATAGTGTGCAAATTCGTCTCAAAAACATCTGTCCTCCTCAAATCCGTCATCACAATGAAAACAATGAAAAACCCAGTCCATGTAGACAGACTGAAACTCGTACGTCACGTGAGAAACAATGACTTCATACACAGACTCATTGACCCGAACGACGACCTCATAACCAAACTATGGAAGAAAGACGGAGATATATATAAAGCGAGACCAGCGCTTCTACAAACCAAAAATATATATAAAGCAAAGCCGGCCCACTCCAAGGTCAAGAGGAGGACACCGGTAGGACTAAAACCATAATATAAACTATAGAATTGAGAAGAGGAAAAGAGTTATCACCTATATTACATAAACAACAAAAAGCTCACTATACTATCGCTACTATCACAAAGAGACACCAACTGTCATATATTATCAACTTTAATATCAAAAGGAACAACACTGACTACTACGACTACTATTATCACTACTACTATTATAATGATTCACAAAGAATCACGACTTACACACCGATCATCAAAAGAAATACTGGAAATACAGTATTTATCACCATAAAGCGCACAAGCTTCATCAATTATTACTATTATTATTATTATCCATCTATACCCATTTCACCACACAAGTAAGTGGCAGGGCGACTCCATATTATTACTGCTCCTTTAACAAACTGACACTTCAAATAGAACTATTATCAACATGTCAAAATCCGACATGAAAGGACAGTTTGCGCACTCTTATTAACCCCCCCCCCCCCATAGACCAGTGGAAAAGCGGTGTATGCAGGCGGCCGCCCGCATGCATCACAGGTGTCAACAACACCAGGAGGATGACCGCAATCTGAGCCCTGGATGGCGCCACCACTGGAGCGCGCAAACAAAAGCTCCACTTATGGGAGTGTGATAACGACCAACATGGCAGGGTGACATAGCCACCACCCTGTACCCAGACCAAAGGGTATAAGTTCCCACACATCCCCCCATCTTTCCACAGTCACCCAGTGACCACACCCCTACACACACCGATTCAGTCAGGAGCAGCCCACAGTTAATTTGGTAGATCCCCGCCAGTACTGCGCACTTACACTCATCCTTCACCAACTATCGACTATCAACTATTACTACTACAAACGATCGACTACTACTATTATTACTATCAAATCCCAACAACTCGGGAATCATGAGGTATACACTCTACCTCCTATCAATCATCACACACATCATTTACACGGCAGCACAACCTATAGTAAGGCAGAATATCGGCCTCATCTATGAACAGCTGCCGGGACAAATCATCACCGGTCATGACCTACACGAGGTCATACTGGCCATCCCCTACAGCATCCCAATGGCTCCTCGTCCGAAGCCACTCATTTACAACACCATCAGGACTCTTCAACTGACTTCACTAGGACCCCATGACAGCCATGACGCCAAGATGTTACAACAAGCTGCTGACCTCGACCGACTACTACAAAACGTAGATATTAACATTATTAAGACTTTAAAGAACATTGCACACTTCCTCTCGGATCCTATTACTAACAGGCCAAAGAGAGCTATCCTAGGATTCTTAGGGGAGCTCTTTAAATCAATCTTTGGCCTGGCAACCACGAGAGACATGGATTCTATCATCAACGTCATACATCACCTAGATGCTAGAATTGGTACACTGGCCGACGTCAATGTTAAAACTGCACAAGGATTACATGATGTCACCCAGCAACACCAGCAGTTTCTAGACACTTATATAAAACAACAGGACGTTGTACAGGAATCTCTACTTAATATTACCGAATCCATAGACTCATGGTCTGATGATTTCTCCACAACCCTAACCTCCATCCAAGCCGACCAGGATCGTAGGATTACCCAGTCAGCCATCATATCGGCTCAGGTAATTGTCCTAATGACCAGGATCGCCTACCAACAAGGGTTATACAAGGTGGAAAATTCTCTCAGATTATTGTCCACTGGAATATTAGCACCGGATATGATCCAACCCACAGAACTAGCCCTCAAGCTAGCCACCTTGGACACACAACTCAAAATTAGGAACCCAGGATCCGAGGTAACCATTATTGACACCGCATATTACTATTCACAACCAGTTGCACTATACACCTATTCCAAAACTCACTTATACATTCATATTAATGTTATCATTTCTGCCACAGACGCAGCATTTAACTTATATCAAGTAATTACAACTCATGTCCCCATTAACACCGAAAATACGACAAGTTCTGGATCTACCCTATTACACACTGACAAAACTTTCCTCGCTGTCAACGAGGCAGAGACATTGTACTTAGAGATGACAAACGCAGATCTGCTTACGTGCCAAGGCTCGATACTGAAAGTATGTGCTAGGACCATGCCTAGAATACGCAGTGACCAGCCAACCTGCCTCATGGCGGCCTTTAAAGGTAACCAGGCAGACATAGCCAGACTCTGCACATTTCAAGTACACCCTCTGAGACCCATACAAACCCGTGCTATAGCTATTGGTAAAGATAAATATTTAGTAACTACTAACAGGGAGTACTACCACGTCATCTGTCAGCACATGACACCAACTACTAAGAAAGCCTCGGCCTACGCAGTTATTGGTGTCCCATGTATGTGCCACTTACAGTTTGACTCATTGTACCTCCCAAACACCAAAATTCCTTGTAATGAATCTTCTTCAACACATTTTCTAATGCACGCGGCCAATACACCCATACTACTCGCACTCACAAACAATCTCAACATCACAGCATCATCACTACACCACAATCCAATACACATACCACACCTACATACACAAGCTATCATCAAATCTATGACAAACATCAGCAAGTTGTCATCAGACATTACATTGGACCTGGAACCCTTCACCAGGAATATCCTAATAGAAGCCACCAACGCAGCAGACATCTTAGACCGACCCATCCAGGACACACCAATACGAGAGAACATAGCTAGCTTCTTCGCTAGCCCTGTATGGAACTATATAGTACCAGTCACTTGCATTCTAAACGCCGTAGGATTCTTCTACTTATTATATGTATCCAAAGGAAAAGCACTGTTCGCGACCATCCCGACCGTTAGTGCTCGACCCAACAACATTTCTTGGAAATTTATTAACCCCATCCCCCAGAGTGAAACCAAAGAAAACCACACTATCAATCTAGATCAATACGTTGATGCCCATAACATTTTTACCCTAATATTCGTAGCTTTAATCGTATACGCTGTGATCAAAACCATCTTCAAGTGTAAAAACAAGATTGCACGTCACTTTGGAATGACAAACTCTGGACATAAGACCAATCCTACTATTACTCTCAAAATTTACCAAGGACACGTCAACCACACTATACCACTACTATCCCTACCCTACGAACGTGACTCTATTGTTAATGAATTCATACCAACCCTGACGGCCATCTCAGCCCTGTCATGCCCATACCCACGCATAAACATGACATGGAACGGCCCCATATCATTCAACATCAACGGAAAACAGAAGTCATACTATCTACCCAACCACATCATACTACCCCTAGCGGCACGGTTTTCTATCATACCGGCCCTGAAAGACGACACAACCACCACAGGATTAACCCTTAAAACTATTGAAATGACTACATCCCTACATCCGACTGAAACCCAAGACAACATTGACATTGACCCCGACTGTGACAACACTACGTCACTTATCAAAAACCCAAAAGACATGACCACTACCGAACTATTGACAGCCATTGTTATGAAAAAGAGTGAGACAGGAAATGAAACATAAAAATTTAATATAGAAGGTGATAACTCAGAACGAACTTCCTCCATTGCCCCTCGACATTGAGAATGAATATCAAAGATCAAGTATTGCCAAAGATCATTGCATAAACAAAATACACTGCTCAAAACCTATTGTTATACATGTACTATCATACCATACTAAGTATTACACATGGCCTATGTAAACGCTTAGTACATCTATATTATTATTGAAATGAATTTCTTACAGCTTCCTATTGTATGAATTGATTGTATTATAATCTAGGACGGAAGCGCGACATATAGAAACAGTACGTCACACTATTATTACCACTGTACCATGTATTATGTAAATAATTGGTAAGGTTAAAAGCTTCCAAAAATGTATAATCATATAAATAGAACGGAAGCGAGACATATAGTACCAGTACGTTACCATTGAAATATTATTAATTCACCACTGCATAACATGTATGTACAAAACACTGTATGAACCTAGAAGATGTGATTAAGAATTGAGACATAATCATAGCATAAGATAGATAGATACAAAAATCATAAAATACAAAAAAAATATTCATACAAAATACTTTTGAAGCGTGACATAACTCTTCCTCTACTACTTCTCGGCCTGCACGAGGGCGTGCAGGAGTTGTATTGGGGGGTGCTGTCACGCCACAAAACCCCTTATTAGACCTTCATCAATTGTATTACGTCATATTACGTCATATTACGTCATAATTATGATTTATGATTATTAATATTCATATTTATTATTATTTGTAATACGCACAATACTTTATACATATTTTCAATCCATATGTCCATCAAAGTACACCTAGACGTCAGACATACCTATTTCTCACTAAGCCAAGCCAAACTAACCCCCATGCATAACTAATCCATAGATCACAAGCAGACCCTTATCCCAGGGACAATAGGTAACGGTCAGCCCCTCCAGACGACAAGGCACCGACCGGTCACCTATACACAAAACAAATGAACTATATGTTGACCCCAAGGATTAACTGTCAACACATAAAACAATGCTATAAAGCTGGACACCCTTAATCAGTGTGGCACCGCCAAAGCCACTTGAGCCGGCTGGAGGCCACCTGGAAGGTGGGCGACAAAGCCCCCATGTGTGCATGCTACTTATTATGTAATCCATTACCCATAATGCACTGGACCCAGGCTCCCCACCCGCGGTCCAGCGCACACCACATGTTAAAGCCATGAATATATAATTATCCAATCAAATGTCAAATGTATATTATCCAATGAAAACCACTGTTACATCTACTTCCGGTCACATGGGCACCCCCTCCACCTGCCGGGCACCTGTACTTATACCCCGGTCAGATGGAGGAGGAAATTACTTATCATCTTGCAACCATCAGTAACTTATATACTGAGCCCTAGTGACTGGTACTCTGATATTAATATTATTATTAATAAAAGATACCAAGTATTGAAACTGACGTCTCACCTCATCTTTACGCCCACATTGATGTGGAAGGGTTTTCCCTAGCCACAACTAGGTAGTAGGTGGGTCCCAGGGGTGAGTCTGAGCAGGGAGTAGCTAGTGCTTGGGATCATTGAATACTCCCCCAATCCCTGCCTCGCTCCCTCTGCCCCATCCATGAGTCCATATCCACCCACACGTCTCAAGCCTTGGGAGACAGCGGGTTGGTCGATACTTGTGATTTGGTGTGGCCGAGTGGGGCTCTCAGAATGTAATAGTTGGCCAAAACAAATGTGACAGCCCCCACCATACATTTTATATCAGACCGTTTAGGGCGGTGTATGAACGGGGGCTTCCATTAGAGGACTGTCCTATCACACCAGTCAGACAGGGCTACAGTGAAAAAGAGCAGCACTTCTCCTTTTCTGCCCAGTCCTCTCATTTCCCATCTCATCCTCCCATTCCTCTCCCTACTCATTCTGAGTGACCACCGCCCCCATATGACTGTCCCGAGGGCTAGACCCACTCGACAGGAATCCTTTATAGTACACATTTACCAACTATATCAAACAGCCCAGCCAAACGCAACAAAGCACACATGTATCTGCTACGTGATATATTATTATGTTCTCACACTACAGAAGACTTTCTACTAAGCCAGTGGTGTCGGAGGTATGTGCAGAGCAAAGGTATGGTGCCATGGGGTATAATTTATGGGCTAGGCCTATACACTGGAGGCAAGCCACTGTGGCTATATCTTCAAATGGAAAAGCAGAAACAATCGTCCATGTAGTGTAACCTTACACATCAGGACATCTCCTTGCTGTGTCTAATGACCACCTTGGGTCCCATCCCCATCACCACCCATCTGTGATCAGTGACTAAAAGAGATGGAGTAGCTGTTACCGTACAACTCGCCCACTGTAAAGCAAGACTGCACAATTCCTGTGTGGCCTTTTACTGCTGGCCACCCGGTGAGTAAGCCCATTGTAATGGCTGTTTCTCTGGAATAGATCACTTCTAGTGGCTTAGACTTAACCCCTGCAGTATAAACCTTATTCATCTTTTCGGCATAGCTTTAGTACTGCGAAAGGCAGGCGGTGAAAATAGACCTTGTCAGATTGAAGCTAAATTTTTCACTGCCTTGCCTTGCTGCCTGTAGAGGGAAGTGATATGCATACATCTACCCATCCAAAGTAGAATTCTGCCCCACACTCCTACTTTTCCCTCCTGCCTACATCCATCCATCCACACCACGGACATAGCCCAGGCAGCAGGTTGGCACGCAATGTGGCGGACACACCGAGCAGCTCACATGTGTTTGATCTTACACGAGCAGCTCAGAGCAGACAGGCAGAGTAAGGGGGGGGGGGCTCCTACCAGCACAGCCTAGGCTGGACAGAGGGGTGACTGTGGGATGGATGTAGGCTAATGTGTTGGGATAGCATGGAGGGCCTCCAACGTGCTTCTGAGAGTAGGGCGTACGTATATTATAGGAAGGAAAGGCTACATAAAAAAAACACATTATACGAGGAGGTGTATATGACGCGACGACTATAGACTGCAGAAAGGGCCTTATCCAACCACATCTAGGTGGTTGGTCCATACGGATTGTCTTCATGACCAGGGTTAACAGGAAAGGAAATGTTACTATTGAAGACATTCAGCAACAGCTAGTGAGGGAACTACACAGTAACCAGTGGGGTGTAATATTCTCTCACTGAGAAATCAGGATTCTTGGATATGGTGTGTGTTTTATTGTCCCAATTGAAAATTGAGTTTGGAGTAAAAGATAATGTTGAATATATGGAAAAATAACGTCTGAAAGTATGGTAGGGTGTATATTAATTGAGGTAGTTGTAAATGATTCGCAGCGTATTGTGCTGAGTGGCACATGTATGTACAGGGTTGAGTTATTCTGATTGTTGAAAAACAGGGTTGAGTTATGCTGCATTGTTATCAAGGTCCTGCTCAGCAACAGGAGAACTAATCATTACATGTATCAGAGGTACACCTTAGGTTGTTGGTGTACAGGAGCTTGTGATTGGTGTGTGTGGGGTGGGGGGAGCTCTCACCATGATTCATGTCTGTATGTCTGTACTATAGGCTACTACTCTGCCGCTGCTGCAGAGGGGGCTGTGGGTGGGCACAGCTGGTAGGGCCTAGAGTAGGGGACTATAGACTGTGTGCTGATGTACCTTATCTCACTGACCTGTCTACTAGCCACTGCATAGACACGGCACTGCGGGCCCTGTAAAAACACCACTCGTGTTGCTATGTGTGTCCAGGTTGTTTGTTTGCTGCTGTTGTCGTCGTTGATAATATTGTTGTTGTTGTAAATCGAAGATTGTTTTGTCGGTATGTATTGTCAGTTCGTTTGATTATTATATCAGTCATTGTCGTATCATGTGTGCATGTTCCTTAAATACGTACCATGCTGTTTGTAATAGGACCAAAAAAAGAGAGAACGTGTGTTACAAGCAACCCGACCCTTGCTTCCAAAAAGGGCTGACCCTGCATTACTTTTCTTAATTTGGAGATATATCAATTTTTTATCACTCTTATTTTTCTTAATTTTGAGGAATTTTCTGGTTTAAGAATAACAAGTCCTCACTGACTTCAGTGGCCTGAATTCAGGAAATGGCTTTTTTATATGCAGCAACTTTTTGATATTAGTTAATGGAGGAATTAGGTGAGTCTTTCTGAGTCACGAGTCAGTGTGCCACTGTTAGAAGTAAGTAGTGTTCCTGTACAGCAACTATTGGGGGCAACTTTGGTTCCAGTAAATTCTGCTGTAGACCTACAGTAGAATCTACTGTAGACGTAGACCTGAGTTCTAAAAGGGCTCACATATTCAACATCTTGGAGATTCGAACCCCCAGCTTCCAATCCATAGTCCCGAACCATGACCACTACACTAGTGAAACCTGCATGTCAGGTGCATTGAAACACCTCCTACTTATGTCCTACTTTGTAGAGATACATTTGTTTTATCCTCTGCATATTTTCAATAATTACATTTCAGTGTACCAAAATATGTTATCCTTTAGAATTGCATCAGGAGAAATGTAGTTTGTGTGAGAGTTTCCTGTCGGGACTGGAACTGCTGACCCTCAGACTACATCTCCCACTGCTCTACCAACTGACCTAGAGGGGCAATCAGTTATGTGTAGCCCGCATCAATAGGCTTTTGAAAAGATCAGGTCATATTTGAGCTGTGGAGTATGGTACTCCCTCCAACCTCTCTACTCTCTCTCCCTCTGGTTGCTGGTTATGGGATTCGAACCTGCATCTACAGTAACAGAATTGTATGTGTACAGCAAAAGTTGCTGTATTATCTTTCACAGCTAAAGTACTGTATAGTTACAGCACATATTGCTGTTCACGAACAACAACTTTTTACAGTGTGGCAATTCACGACTCATACCTTGTACTCTCAAAAAAGAATCCGACCTACCTACCCTAAAATGTTGGACCATGTTGCCTGAAACGCACCATCTTGCTTTTTGACCTAGGCATTATCGCGGTTACACACTATTGCTACAGAAGCAAAGAGGGAGAGAGATAAAGCTATCAGGAATGGTGGGGGGGGGGGGGGGAGGGGGGGTGGGTGGGCTGCAATACCCTCGTCCTGTGTGCCACATGAGCCCGCTGTGATTAGGATGGGTCACCCATGATCACAGCCCTGTGATTTAGAATAGATGTGAGAGGTTTCCTGTTGTGGAGTCTTAACGCATTGACAAGGAAAGGTTCTCTGGGGATGGTAGAGCTAGAGGATAGAGATGATATGTTTGTCAGGTCACTTTAAGGGGTTTGCATAATAAGTGCCTGTTTGCTGGCTGTTCATCTGGTATTCGTCAAACATGTACACTTTTTTGTTGGTGATGCCGTGGGGCTAGAACCCAGCTCACCGAAGTGCAGTTCCCTCCAGGCCGGACTTGGCTGATCCTAGATTCCGTTATGAAGTGAGGCGATGGCGGCTATATAAGCTGTAGTAATACAGACTGTCACCGCTGTGTATTGCGCCACAATATCCAATGTCCTTTCCAACCATTTTATATGTACACATTCATTGTTAAATGGACCCGTGTGTTGCAGATCGTTAGATACATATTATGGCTGTTGTAACGAGGGTACGTGGGGGCGGGGGGGGGGTTGTAAGGATGCGATAATATGGTACGGGAGTTGTAGTGATGTGGTAGGATGGTACAGAGTTGTAGTGATGTGGTAAGATGGTAGGGGTTGTAGTGATGTGGTAAGATGGTACGAGGTTGTAATGATATGGTAAGATGGTACAGGGTTGTAGTGATGTGGTAAGATGGTACAGGGTTTGTAGTGATGTGGTAAGATGGTACAAGGGTTTGTAGTGATGTGGTAAGATGGTACAAGGGTTTGTAGTAATGTGGTGAGATGGTACAGGGTTTGTAGTGATGTGGTAAGATGGTTCAGGGGTTGTAGTGATATGGTGAGATGGTACGGGGGTTGTAGTGATGTGATAAGATGGTATGGAGTTGTAGTGATGTGGTAACATGGTACATGGGTTGAAGTAATATGGTAAGATGGTACAGGGGTTGTAGTGATGTGGTAAGATGGTACAGGGGTTGTAGTGATGTGGCAAGATGGTACAGTGTTGTAGTGATGTGGTAAGATGGTACAGGGGTTGTAGTGATGTGGCAAGATGGTACAGTGTTGTAGTGATGTGGTAAGATGGTAAAGGGGTTGTAGTGATGTGGTAAGATGGTACGGGGGTTGTAGTGATGTGGTAAGATGGTACGGGGGTTGTAGTAATGTGGTAAGATGGTACGGGGGTTGTAGTGATGTGGTAAGATGGTA
This sequence comes from Harmothoe impar, assembly GCA_947462335.1. Taxonomy (NCBI): domain Eukaryota; kingdom Metazoa; phylum Annelida; class Polychaeta; order Phyllodocida; family Polynoidae; genus Harmothoe; species Harmothoe impar. The sequence goes on from OX381704.1 coordinate 62,793,342, forward strand.
CGGGGGTTGTAGTGATGTGGTAAGATGGTACAGGGGTTGTAGTGATGTGGTAAGATGGTACGGGGGTTGTAGTGATGTGGTAAGATGGTACATGGGTTGAAGTGATGTGGTAAGATGGTACAGGGGTTGTAGTGATGTGGTAAGATGGTACAAGGGTTGTAGTGATGTGGTTAGATGGTACAGGGTTGTAGTGATGTGGTGAGATGGTACAGGGGTTTTAGTAATGTGGTAAGATGGTACAGGGATTGTAGTGATGTGGTAACATGGTACGGGGTTGTAGTGATGTGGTAAGATGGTACCGGGCTGGTCGTAGTCATATTGTAAGATGGTACGGGGGTTGTGCGGGGGATATTGATGAGGTAAGGTGTCATTTGTATGATAGTAATTAGATAACAGCGCAATCACGGTGGTGTAGCACATCAAGGGCCCGATACACAATACATTAGCGGGCCGATATAAAGCCCCAGTGTTGATGGTTACACATGGTTGTGCAACCCGTCTCAGGTAATAGCCTGTGTACACAGGGCTTGGTGATTGCCATGTAGATAGCCAAAGGCCAATGTCCTAATGACATTCACATTAACGACACTGGCGTGCAGTGCTTCATACATGCGGGGCTGATAATGGTTATCACCTTCATCTGAAAATGACCATGAGTTTATAGCTCCACAGAATAGGTAGCCTAAATTATGTTATTCTGATGACCCAACTCAGTCCTCTAACAATCAGCTACTCATGAGCACAAGCATACTTTTAACTGTAAGTTATATTCTGCAGCATGTTGAGCGGGTAACACCTGTAGTGATTCTGCTATCAATTTAGATATTGCTAGCGTGTGCTTACTGATGCCATATGACATACCCCCTATACCTGAGGTACAATGTATTTGAATTTACCTGGAAACTATCCAACAGGTGTGTCGTTATCATAGGTGACTGTCTGTTGGTTGTCAGCTTTGTCTGACTAGACAGTATAACATATATCTACCTTTGCGCACCTGGCAGAGTACATACAGATAGGGTACATTAATATTGTGCTTTACGCGGGCTTTAGGCCCAAAATTAATGTGACTTTCTGCCAGAGGCATAGAAAGCGATTTGTATAGAAAAAGACAGGCTTGGTCCCCTTTTGATAGATCTAATTCTACCATATGGGACGAATGGGGGAGCTAAGCTTTGGGAATACTGTATATTTTTATAACAGCACAGGTTTATATACATTATGTACAGCCACCCCCTTGTGATTTAGGGGCAGGGGGGGGGGGGGGGACCCCTGCCCCCTTTTCATACACCACTAGTTTCTGGTTATCCCCGACCATAGTTCTTTTTAAATCCCATTGAAAGAGAAATATTTAGAGCTATTTTCGGGCAATTAGAGTCAATTTAGTAGTTCTACTGTCGACGACACAAATCATACGTCCCGGTGGACTATAGGGCGTCCGTTATTAACGATTGATTCCATTGAACGCGTGTTAAAAATTAACCTCACTTCAAAGAAGAATTGATAGGTATGCATAAAGGCATATCCAGTAAATCATTATTAATTGCCATATATCGTCGTATACCAAGCAATTCTGGCGTACACTGTAAAAAGTTGTTGTTCGTGAACAGCAAAATTTGCTGTACATGTACAGTACTTTAGCTGTAAATGATAATACAGCAAATTCTACTGTACATGTACAATTCTGTTACTGTAGATGCAGGTTACGGTAGTGACTTGTAGATCTACAGTACTTTTCCCTGTAATGTACACGAGAGGTCGTGGGATCGATCCTAGGTCTAGCCACCTCTCATCAGGGATCTTTAGCAACAAGGCTGTAGCTCATTTAATACAGACATGGCAGAGGTAGCTTATATATCCCAATATGACCATTTGTAACACCGGCTCTGTGGCGCAACGGATCAGGGCCTGTCTCCAACACCACAGGTAGTGAGTTCAATCCTTGGTGGAGCCACTTCTCTTGTTTCACCCACAACCACATAAAATTCGTTTTTGCCTCACATGGATGGTTAATTAACCCCTTCCACGCGGTAAGCCAATATATTGCACAAAATTGCATTGAGTAACAAGAAACCCAGTGGTGAAGGGGTTAAAAATATCACCAGCACTGGGAGGGGAACCCCAGACCTTTAAAAATTATTATTAATCAGTTGAGAAGTAGAGTAGAGATATATCCCAATATGACCATTTGTAACACCGGCTCTGTGGTGCAACGGATCAGCGCCTGTCTCCAACACCACAGATGGTGAGTTCAATCCTTGGTGGAGCCACTTCTCTTGTTTCACCTACATCCACCTAAAATTCGTTTTTGCCTCACATGGATGGTTAAAAATATCACCAGCACTGGGAGGCGAACCCCAGACCTTTAAAAATTATTATTAATCAGTTGAGAAGTAGAGTAGAGATATATCCCAATATGACCATTTGTAACACCGGCTCTGTGGCGCAACAGATCAGCGCCTGTCTCCAACACCACAGGTGGCGAGTTCAATCCTTGGTGGAGCCACTTCTCTTGTTTTTCCTACATCCACCTAAAATTCGTTTTCGCCTCACATGGATGGTCAAAAATATCACCAGCACTGGGAGGTGAACCCAGGACCTTCAGACTATGATTTACAATCAATTTTGCTGTACAGTAACAGACGATTCTGCTGTCCCTATACAGTACATAGTGCTGTAAATATACAAAAGCTCACTTGCTGTAGGTCTACAGCACAATCTACTGGATCCATAGTTGCCCCCAGTATTTGGTGTACAGGAACACTACTTACTTCTAACAGTGTATGTATGTAGTTCATGGCCGTATCATAAACGGACTGTATAATTCCCGTGTCTTTCCTTTCTTCACTCTCAGAAAAGTGAGCGGTACTGTCGCCGAAAGCACTCTCATCTGAAATCCTGAGAGTGCTTTTGGTGACAGTGACGCTCACTTTTCTGAGGGTGTTGGTACATTTGTACTCATAAGGTACTTATGAACACACCACATGAATGTAAACATACAGTGTCTAATACAGCCTGAAAGGAACATGGAAACCACTGAGGCCATTACATTTTCTCACATTATTAGCGAATGGAATAGTTATAGAACTTCTATAGAATATCAGAAAGGCAATGCCAGCTAAATAATGTTACAGTGTCATTTGTAATGGCTTATGAAACATTTTATTAGAGAAATTCTTTTGTGGCGAATCAGATTGTTATAAGATTCTCAAATGTAATTAATACAGTCTGAAAGGATGAAATGATTTTTGTCCTGGATACTAGGTTCCATTAGCAGAACTTAGAAGGCTTAAGACAAGATGAAATATGGCGTAGTTTGCCCTTTAGAGTGACTCATCATTATTACCTTCTCCCTTTTGTTAACAAAGCTCCTTAGAATACCTTTTGTATGATTTCTTTCTCTGTCGAAAATAATTGTTGGGATCAGCGTAAAAGGCAGACAGCGAGATGATGCATTAGGAATATCCTGCATTAGGAATATCCTTTTAATGTTCGGCGATACAAGATACAAGATAGATATAACTCGAATTCCAATAGAATGCATTTAAGGTGTATCTATAACGGGATGTTTCTAGATACATGGAATGGAAACGTGTAAGAATCTTGCAGTACATGTATATACATTAGCATTTTAGTAACCAGTTCAAGCTGTTGGTCAGTTGTAGTCTAAGTAGCTGTAACCCCAGTTAAAAATGCAAAGACCATTTTCGCTGCAGTGTGAAACCTCCTCCCCTATAGGATTTTGCCATGCATAGTTGAGAAGTAACATGAGAAAGGTAGACAGGATGTTTTAAGCAGATTACATCCTGCATATATCTAGCATGAGGGATATAGGTAGACATAACTTGTCTTAAGTTGAGCAGTATGAGATACCATATATAATTTATTAAGGAGTGGCCGATTGATAGATTTAGAGGGGCTGGAGGGGGGGGGGTAAAAAAAATTGAGCGGAGGGGCAGACAATTGTAAACTCCTCTTAACGGGAGGGGGGGGTGGACCGAAAAAGATTCCACTCCTCTTTTTAGCAAAAAAGCCTGCACATTACTATAGCTAAAAGGGGTCTATATATGGATAGATCACCCATGCTAGGGCATATACATGTAAGCTTTTACATATTATGTGCCTCTAAATGGGTCCCCGAATTTTTGACCATGTCGATTTTTAGCACAAGGGCTGTGTCGGTGTGTCGATTTTTATGTACATAGGGACTTATAGAGAGATAACTGCAGGTCGATTTTTATCCTTTATTTTTCTGTGCCCGTCGATTTTCAAAAGGGCCTAAAATGGCCGTGTCGATTTTTACCCATGTAGAGGCACATATATCAAACAGAATATTTAGACCCTATTCTACAATACCCTCCTCTCTCAACCCACATTGATAGCCGTATAGTCACAATGTAGCATTGCAGGAGGGAGGGTGCCTTGTCTCTACTGGTCGTCCCCATATCAGCTCCTCGTCACAACGACTTTTATCCATCGATCCGTCAGAAATTACATCCCTCCCATAACTCCCCTCTCACTGCAGACACCACCCATTCTATTGGTCGGCCATGGCTGATATCAGCAAGCACTGCTATCCCTCAGTTTACATCCTAGCGGAGCTCAGCCGGTGCCACACGCGCTGTGAGGGTTCAACCTATCCCATTTAATCTCCAAGCAAACTCTCGCGGGTGCTTTTTTCAAATTAGTCTTGATTGAGTAAAGACTATCTGGATAACGTGGCTATGAATTTGCATGAATTCCATGCAGGCCAGTAAGTAAAGTAACATTATATACTCTTCTTTACTGGCCTTTGAAATTATGCAATCGTGTGTGTGTGTGTGGTTTTCCTGTTTAGTCTCTTGATATCTTTGTAGTTTCCCGATCAAAGATGCATTGAAGCATTGTGTGACTCGGTGCTTGTTCAAACATGACATTGGCGGATACAGGGGGGTGGCCCGACGGGCCTTGGCCCCCCCCCCCCCCCCATAGAAAGTGGAAAATATTCTGTCCTAAAATGCGTCAGAATGCACCATTTCAAATCTAGACCATCAATTTTTTCTTGGGGTCATACCTCCTACATTCCCTGTGTACGGCTGCTGCGCTTCGCTCACGGGAAGCGGACAGTTTTTCCAGATTGGCCAGGTTTGGGCCCCCCCCTCTAGACAATCCTGGATCCGCCACTGCATGTTATCGACGTAGCTATTTTTGAGGGAGGCGTACCCATGCTATGACAATAGCGAACAGATATAGAAAGATGGGGCGTGTGATGAATATCACACATGATTCAGTCCAAGCATATAACCATGCAGTACCCCAATCATCTAAATGGCAATGGACAATGGTATGTCGCCTTGGACGTCCGTATATTGTGGTCAGTTCATTTGTGGATAATGGTCAAGTTCAAGTATTCTTCTTTTCAAAGGGACAATTACTAGAAGTAGTAGTGTATATGAATTACCTTAAATTGCACTATCCGTGTAAGAATATGTGTCCGACTAATAGTGGATCTATCATATCAAATAAATGATTTATAAACCAATCATGTTTATCCATGTGTTCATATTCTGAACAGTCTAAAGAATGTTTGGTTCTGAACGTGTTATGACAGTACAGTTTGGAAAATATGAGGGAATATGATACAGTACATTTGCTACATCTACAGACCAAACTGAAACGTGATATTTGACCGGTTTTTTCAAATTCAATTTACGGAGATAAAAATGTTTTTCATATTGCGTGTTCTGGTTTCAATTGATTTGAAATCATCAAAAGAAATGTCAGCCACATTGGGAACATAGTACCTTCTTGGCCTCCTAGACATGGGAAGTGTATACCTGAAATTAAGTGACACCAAAGGTCGAAAAGACGGCGCCAAGGAACCAGGGGGACACCACTGGAGTCAATTGTATTATTACCTTTCTCTTAATAGCACATTATTTCAACAACCACAACAGAAAGACGATCATCCAGGCCAGAGTGAACAGAGAAACCATCTAATCTATGAAGAGATAGGAATCGGTTATGGCATTTTACTGGTTTCCAGAGAGAGGGAGAGAGAGAGGGAGAATCGGAGGGGGTTAGAACCGAGGTTAGAATTGGTGACGCACGCGGGCGCTTTGATAACGGGAAGAAGGTAAAGGAGTCACTTGCCAGAAACGAGTCTGATCTAATAGGACCGAATAAATTAATGCTCATGATGGGGAGTGGGGTGCTAGGTGGATTTTTACATGACGGCACCTTTCCATTTAACCACCACCCCACCCCCACTCCACCCCCGAAAAGACGGCGCCAAGGAACCAGGGGGACACCACTGGAGTCAATTGTATTATTACCTTTCTTTCAATAGCACATTATTTCAACAACCACAACAGAAAGACGATCATCCAGGCCAGAGTGAACAGAGAAACCATCTAATCTATGAAGAGATAGGAATCGGTTATAGCATTTTACTGGTTTCCAGAGAGAGGGAGAGAGAGGCAGAATCGGAGGGGGTTAGAGCCGGGGTTAGAGTTGATGACGCACGCGGGCGCTTTGATAACGGGAAAGAAGGTAAAGGAGTCACTTGCCAGAAACGAGTCTGATCTAATAGGGCCGAATAAATTAATGCTCATGATGGGGAGTGGGGTGCTAGGTGGATTTTTACATGACGGCACCTTTCCATTTAACCACCACCCCACCCCACTCCAGCCCCGAATAAGACGTCATTTCGAGGAGCGGCCTCCCAACAGTTGTCTGCGTGGGTAAAACGATGCCTGGTCTAATGAACTGATGATTCAAAACAACAATAAAAATACCCTCAATTAATCCTGATCACGATTAGTTCCATCCAATGGCAGGAGATAAGGATCCATCATGGCATACTAATCATGTCTGCTCAAGGTGGCCTATGATAAAAAAGGGTATTGAACCATTCTCCGACAGGGACTGTTCCTCACTGTTGAGCGAAAAGTTATAATTCTATAGATGCCGATTGGGAGATTCTCGTAAATTTGTATAGGCCCCCTATGACTATGAGGCGATCTATCCTAGCAGTAAGGTGGACTTGTTTTGACTCGTTTTCCAAATCATCAAATCAAAGATGGACGACCACATTGTGCGACCAGATAGAAGGTGGTGATTCAAAGGCCGAACCTGACGAAATGGTCATAATCTGAGGATGTCACAAGCTATGAAATACTGATTTTCGGCTATAGCTGGGACTTCATAGACTATCCGATTTTGTCGTCAGATCGGAGATATTCTCACAAATCGGACACTAACAGATGTAAAATAAATGAAATAATAAACAAACCCCAACATCTGATCATCCATGTTACCATGATCTGACAGTTTCACTTTAATGAGAATGGACCAGGAAATCGGTTAGTGGAGCCCCAGCTTAAAACAAACAACCTAGATCCTCACTGCCGAAAACCTCCAGGTGAGCAAATATCAGCTTAATCCTGCCAGTTACCAGACTGTCTCAACATGGAGGCATCTTCCCTGTGGCACACAGGGGTCTCCAGGGGAGCAGCCAGACTCGGTGTCCGCTCCATAAAGCTATGTCCACAGCGACCCGTGTGTACTGTGACAATCAAATCCCATCCGGACCGATCTGCCGATTGCCTGACAAACGTGAATGGGTGGATCCCAACAAGGGTACGTTTACGGGGCCCTCTGTGTTTGTCCAGTCAGAGAGGTCGTCCTATTTTCCCTTCGCCACCGCTGACTGTCCATGTATAAATTATAATATCCCCTGTTCCAGTCCTCCAGTCTACTATAGGGCTTACGTACGGTAAATAGTGAATCTAAAAATATATCCTTTTTTATTGTAAATCAACAGTAGATTATGATACTGCCCATGTACAATCTTGAATACTGTAGCATATATTGTAAAACTACAGTAGATGCCATTTCTGTAGTTTCTTTTCGTCTAAGCACATACCCTTTGCATAACATATAACCGGCTTATAACAAGTGGTGTAAGTATGCAGAACGTTGAAAAAGTATCATATGTAAATGCAATAATGTATGGACATACAGGCAGTTTTATACAAACTCACGATTCATTTCGTTTTAACTCATTTCCTGTATGGTAAACTATTTTATTTTATTTTATGACATACTAACATCCCAGGCTATAGATAGCTTACTGTCAAACCATTTCTGTTTATCGGGGGGAGGGGGTATATATTTCGTCTTTGTTGTTGAAGTTAAAGTAGATACACAAATAATTCAGTATTGTGTAGCTCCCTTCACTTCCGGCTCCATATAGAATCAAATGCTGCCCTATATGTTTACTTCCTTCCATTCATTCCAAGTATATATTCCAAGGATACTGCTGGAATAGGCATATACCTTTCAATTATCAACGACGCTAATTAAACGCCTCCATTTGGATCCGCTGTTTCAGTGTTTGAATGCGATTGTAATACATGTACACTTATTATCTCGGTGCTCTTTGAGCTATTCCGAGGGGCTCAAGGGCCTGACCTCCCCGTGCTTTATCCTGATATATAAATCGATGTCTCCACCAACCATCGGCCTCTGGCGCCATAACACCTACCTACCACTACCCACCATCAATGGGCAATATTCCTGATCTCCCGTGTTGGACTGCATTATTTATGTGAGAGTTCAGTCGTGAATGTTCAGTCATAGCACTAGTTTACATTGGATTTCTACTTACTTCACATGGCACCATAATTTAATTGGCATTTTACTCATATTGCCTTATACTCGTATACTACACCCCAGCCCATATTATGGTAGTGGTGCCCATACTCCTTCAGCCTTTACATCCACTCACCATACCCGTGTTATCGTCCTATAATACCCATCCTACACTATAATGCCCTTTAATCCTAGGCTGCATGCGCTATAGATGATTACCACGTGTAGAGACCGTCCTGTTCCCTAACCACCCCTTTCGTCCCAGTATATGGCTACACGACCTCTCCCCCAATACCTCACGTACAGGTATACACCCTCCCTGTATACCTCACGTCCCCCATGCTCATGACAAGTCTCCGGGCCGAACGTGCTGTGCAGCAGTTGTGAGAGTTTCCAGACGCCCTCCCTTCTTCTCCCCCTCCTGTCCCACTCTATCCCTCTTATTGGCTTCATTCTCTGTCCCATTGCTTTCCCCCTTAGTTTGGTGTCGTCCTTCCCTGTCTACCCCTCACACCCTTCAGCACCTTGCTATACCCGGTCAACCTCTGTCCTGCTGGTGAGGAGGTCGTCTCCTCCTGGGGGTGGCATTGTTACCGCTCATTAGGGCGGCGTCTCCGGCCTTGGCAGGTCTCTAATCAGCTAGGGGACCGACCCGGGGGCCGCAGCGCCGGCCCGTCCTCCCCTCCCGCTGCCCTTCTCTTCCCGTCTGTGGTTAGACGCGGGTTAAAATGGGCACCACCGAAGAGTACTAGTACCCCCATCCCTCCCCTTCCCTCCCTCAAATGCCGCCACATTTAAATGTCGGCGGTGGAGACGGCTAGCACCTGCTGGCCACTGTTGTAGTGACTCTGTAGACTGCAGAGTAGACGGGTGCGGCACTGGGGAGGTGGGTGTGGGGCTGTGTATGTGATTTCAGGGCTGGGCTCTATTCCCAGCACTACTTCCTGGTTATTTATAGGGAGGGTGGTGGGCCACCTAGTACCATGCTTGTGGCCACCCCTCCCCTGGCCCAGCTGAACGGGAGCTCAGCACTACAGTTCAGGTTTACTCAAACCAACTGCTGTCCCCGCTGACCATTAGGCCGACTGGGAATTTGGTGGGTGGACCTGGTTTATAATCCAGAACTCTCATCACTCTCAGGGAGTTTTTAAAACACGTGCAAGGGAATGGGAATTAATGCTGACATGCAAGGATACAGACGTGTCATGTGGGAATCATAATTAATATAAATACAGAAATAAAACATCACGCGGACCTGGGCTGTATGTTAAATACTGATACCGGCTGATAGCCTAATATGTTGATTCAAGACAAGTCTTTACCTGAACCTACAGAAGATTACGAAGTGTTATCTGAAACTAAGGTAGTGGGTTGTATTGTCCTAGTAAATATAGAGATATGGCCGGGGGGAGGTTTAGGAAGCCCAGACCATCTAGCCGCCCGCTGCCGTATATCATGCCCGTCATGTCTAGCCTGCAGCAATGTCAACTTTTGTAAGTAGCACAGCTTGAGGCATGGGACCTGAGCTATATGCATGTGTTTTTATCTTTCTCTCAATATGTCATACGTGATAAATGCTATCACTATCAGGCTTAGAAGATGAGGACATCTAGCTATCCCTATTAGATCTTGCCATATATATGCCTAGGTTATAGGTCTGTATGCCCCTTTATAGTAAGCTATGACCTATACGCCTATTCCTGCGCCATTGGAGATCCTCTTCTGTCAGCACTAGACATATAACTCACCAAGCACCACCCTTGATACCGTATACACTATTGGATGAGGCCGTATAATACATGTGTGCTTTATGGTACATTAGAGTCAATTTATCGCCGACTCACCTCCCCGAGAATTAGCTTCCTGCGATCACAGCCCGGACCGGAAGTGTCGCCATTTCTGGCCAATATCGACCGGAAGTTTACCACGCACCCAACATAGCGGCACGCACGGTGCCGACACGTGACCTGTAATTTGTCCCGGTCCTTGCTATTGGTCGGGCAGGGAGAGGTATGAGGGTGGGGTGTGTGTGGGGGGGGGGGGGAGGGGGTGTTGTCAAGAGGCCTTCCATGCTATCTAGTGGAAAGGTTTACAGGATATTACCTTGTGTGTATGCCTATTCACACACCCCTCCAAAAAAAACACAAAAAAACTATATATATATACACGAAGGCCTGTTTTCTCTATGGGTCCAGTATTAGCCTTTTATCATTGCCAACTATAGCTATCCGACCTCTTCACTTCACTGATGCAGGTTTCCTTTCCTCTATTTTACAACTCCGGGATATTCCGTCCTCTACGATCCGCCCACCCCGAACCAACGAGCACCAGGTGGGTCTGCGACCATGCACCAGTGTCTCTTGCCTTGTGGTCCCCCTTGGGGAGTCGTTTGGAGAGCCCCAGTGGTAATGGTGTGGTGGGCTAGAGGGTATTTGTGGGGCTGTGGGTTGGAGGGGTGTCCTCCAGTGGGGACAGGACAGGAGAGAGGGGACGTGTGCATGTCAACACGAACAGACAGCAGCCTGGGACTTCTCTACTTATAATGGTCTACGGCCTATATCCTGGAACCAAGCAGGGCATTTTTGGAAGTTTCGCAGGCACATATACATGCAGGGCATTTGTTACAGAATGTCAATAGACAGGTTCATTAATTTTGTTTGGGCTCTCATCTGTCCCCTCGTTTAGACCTGAATATGATATGTATGTACATGCCTGTAGGGTTTATACATATGCCTGTACAATTATATCGATATGTATGCTAAATACATGTCTGAGAAAGGCCTATGTATAGAATGCAATAGATGTGATACTAATTATTTTATTCTTAGGTGAAGTGGTCCTATTAGTGGTAAATGCCGTTTTTAGAAATGTCAAGTGAGAGGTGGCCCAAATCTAACACACGACGCCTCACAACGTTCTAAATGAGATGAGATTATATAGATATAAATCATGATGGGCTTACACTATCAGCGCCCAGTACCTTATAATATTATATCTAGTCTTTCTTGCATAAGCAACAATCGCTCAACAATTATTTTCTGACATACTAAATGTTGTTTACTGGGTACCTTTGAATCCATTCAAATAAAGGCTGTTGTTTCGGTTATGCTTTTCCAGGGAGTCTCTGTAAACTATATAGGTCAAGTCTGACTGAAATTTTTGTGGAGTACAAGTCCGGGTAGATGTTTTGCGAACTAAGTGACATCTGGATAGATTTTTCTTTTGCGAATCGTGTGAGCAGAGCGTTTGAGATTACTCCTTGATAATATAATTATGTATAAATAAAGACTAATTCATCAATTCATCGTGCGATACCAAATAGATCACCTCTTTTGTTCCATTATATATACATAAAGCACAATACCTTTGCCCACTAGCACTCAGACCTACCTTGATCACCACGCCGCACAACACAGTAGGAACTATAGGACTGGGCCTCTGCATGGCCTTACGGTCATTTCCCGTTTTAGAGACACATATATCAGACTCAGGCTATCGTTAGTCTGTCCCAAATGGCCTCTCAGCACGGGTAAATGGCCACTAAATATTTTCTTGACAGTCTGCCCCTGTCCCTGAAAGGACCTGCCTGTCATGTCTACCCCCTGTTGTGCACACACAGTACAATACTAGTGTCATCCCATATGATCCTCCACAAAAGCTCTCCCGGCCCCGATTAGACCCCAGGGAGCAAAGGTGGCCTTACGTCGAAGCTTGGGAGCAATCTATTATATGTGACAAGGTCTGGAATGGATCATATGGTTTTACCACGATAGAGTAGGATTGCATTTATATATCGGTGATACATGCATAGCGTAATGCATGGGGAGCGGTTGCATAGCAAACCATATTAGGCCATGAGCCCACGGCTGATAAATGGCTCATCAGTACCATTTTGAGGGACTAAGGGAGACCATTATTTTTGGATTGCCATATGTCTGAGGAGTTCAAATCACTTTCCTAGACATCTGAGTCACATAGCTTAGCTTCAGAATCCTCAAATTACTAAGATGACTATAAATTCATCATAATTACTTATTCTGTCAAAATAAATAGGAATTTAGGTTAAAAAAATTAAGGGAATCTGATCTCCCATATCACAGATATTGCTCCTAGAAGGATTATAACTATACCTACCCCCCCTATATCCAACCCAAGGAATCTAATGGTCTCATTGGTTTGTTGCTATGATAAGTGGTTGCCTAGCAACGGCCATTCTTTTTGTTTTTTCGCTTAGCAACACACATTTCCTGGATCCTCAGCTTAGTTTTGACCATACCTATCCCCCCTATATTGGACCCAAGGAATACATTAGTGTTATTGGTTAGTTGCTAGGACATTTGGTTGCCTAGCAACAGCCATTCTTTTTGTTTATTTGCTTAGCAACACGCATTTCCTGGATCCTCAGCTCAGTTTGGACCATACCTATCCCCCCTCTATTGGATCCAAGGAATATATTAGTGTTATTTGTTAGTTGCTAGGACATTTGGTTGCCTAGCAACAGCTATTATTTTTGTTTATATGCTTAGCAACACATATTTCCCGTGTACCCAGCTCAGTTTTGACCATACCTATCCTCCCTATATTCGACCAAAGGAATCCATTGGTATTATTAGTTATTTCTAGGACAGTTGGTTGCCTAGCAACGGCTATCCTTTTTTCTTTATTTGCTTAGCAACACACATTCCCTGGGTCTCAGCTAAGTTTTGTCTACTTATCCCCCCCCCCCCCCCCACTTTATTGGACCCGAAGAATCCATTAGTATTATCAGTTCATTGCTAGGACAATTGGTTGACTTCTTTTCCATCTTTCATCAGGTAGAGCTTGGTATATAGAACCTAAATCTGTTGAAATATTCATTATTTTGTTGAACCTGAAGAGTGATATAAAAGTATTAGTGACATGTACTGGGATAACGGAACTCAGTGCACCCTGCACTAAGTCTCAACTTCCATTCGGAATATTTGATGTTTAACACCAAGAAAAGAGTGAGAGTCAGCCTGATCCGAGAATAACAGTAAGGCAAGACAATTCTTCATTGTTATTACCAAAGCATTTCTTTCCAGTCAGGCAAAGCCTGACTCTGGGATAAGGGTAAGTTAACCTAAGCTTTCTTTGTTTGCTACCAAGTGAGGCAACAATACAGTATTGAGCATGATGGTAGGGTGTAAGACACCATTCCTGTGGATTTGGAAGCTATATACATTGAGATTCCGGGATTAACCCTGACATATGTTGTTTGATGTACCTTTATGTTGCTACATACCTACTTTCACATGAGATTACTTTGGCAGCACATGCCTGATTGTGGCATGTGAGTCCAGCTGACTCTCACCTTCTCCCTGTCAATGTGGTTGACATAATTAAATACATAATGTCAGGCCCAGGCAGCCACATATTGGACCCACAGAATGCATTACTCTTATTGGTTTGTTGCCATTCAGGTTACTAACAATTTGTGAAGATGTAATGAAGGCATGATATTCCTAGAAGGAAGGTATTCTGCACAGTACTGGGGCATGGGAGTCCCTTTTGAGCAAGGCATTAGTCATACATTGTTATGCCTAAGTCATTTTTAAATAGCACTTGGTCATGCCTGACCAATGTCCTTAAGACTAACCTGGGATAGCCAGTTCAGACTACGAGCGGGGGCATCTAGATTTTCTGTGTGGGATAAATCTGGGCAGCAATGTGTTTTTACTGTGTTGCCCTGCGGCGCAGCACTTTTTAAAGTTTATTTCAGGTGCTGCTCCAGGGTGCCAGCTGCCCAGTAAACACACTCAAGTTATTAAACTTTCAAAGAACATCATATTTATGTCTGAATTACGTAAATATACTACCTTAAATAATGTCCAAATGTATTGTTTACTCAACCCCTAACCTGCCTTACCAATGCCCTAACCTGCCCTCTTTAACCTCTAAATTGGCTTCCCAATGCCCTAATCTGCGCCCTGACCCTTAACCCTTTAGCTGCTAGCCTTGAAAAAATGTAATTTGGGCCTTACCACTGGCCCTATGCCACAGGAATATGCAATTTTGCAAGTATGTGCTCCCTGAAATAGTGACTAAGGAGTAAAATAATTTGTTTTGGACAGAATTTACACCTTTCTGACAATGGGTTGTAGTATTCATGTTAAATATTTTTGGATTGATTCAAAAATTCTTATTATTTGTTGTATAGCAGAAGCTGTAATTTGGTGGTATTGCTGCCATAGGGCAGTACCGTTGCTCCCCTATGGCAGCAGCAGCTTTTCAAGGGTATTTTAGAAAGCCCTTAAAGGGTTAATCTGCCTTCCCGAAACTGTACCCTGCCTTTTCTGATCCCTAACCTGCTTTAACAAAGCCCTGACCTGCATTCGCAGACCACTATCTACATTTCCACCCTTTTATCAATTCATTTCCTCATGTGACATAATTTTGTAGTGTCATTCCCAGTATTCCCTGAGGCTTCCTGAGGAAATCTTTTTGGATTCCATGCCTGCATTTGATGCCTGCATATGACGTATATTGAAGCTATGTGTAAAAATACATTACTCAACCTCTTCGGCATCTGTCGAATTTTCCATGCAACCAACCTGGCTCTTCCACTCTGCACTTTCCTCAACCCCCTTACACCCTTAATTGCTCACGATACAGTCCTGCTAAAATATTTACCATAAATTCCTGGACACTACCCTCAATTTGCATATAACCCGCACCCTGTCTTAGATGAAATCCTATAACCTGCATTGGGGGTCTGAGTGCTCCCAGAGAAGAACCCTCAAATAACCCACACCTAGAGTTTGGGGAAATGTATTCCACACTATCACCCCTTCCCATCCTGTACAATCACCCTAAAGTAAGTAGGTGTGAGGGCCAAATGCCATTCATGGTAGCAAGGGCATATTGGCCAATGTCGGCAATGATAGACACCATTGCAATCAATATACCAACCATGGCGAGTTTTTTTTGTATATAGGACATGTTCACAATTCTTGAGAATATCTTGTGTCTTTCTTGTGTTATGGTGACCTCCCCGGATTCTCCACAGTTGTAAACATTCAATTCCCAAGTTCTGTTTGGAAGGATGTTACCTGTTATCTAACCGGCATGTAGGGGAGGGGGGCACGTGTGACTTTCCAACAGGGGGGACTGCCAAGTATGTACTAGATTACTAGACCATTTTCAGAGTCATGCTTTCAATTCCTGGCAACAAACTAACTAACAAAAACTTACTCCCTCCAGTGTGGTCAGCTCTCCAGGGCAGTCAACCCTCTCATGCATGGCTGCTTGAGAAATGGATTGGTTTTCAACTTATTGGGCATGGGGGTGTTCCAGAAGCAAACCAATAAGTCAAATGGATTTCTTGGGTCTAGTACAAGGTGGAAGATATAGATATAACTGATCTGGGGAAGCTGGAAGCATATATTGCAAAGCAAATATAAAAAATACAAAACTGATGCTAGGCGACCAATACAGGGGAGGGGGGAGAAAATTGTCAAAACTGAGCTGGGACCCAGGAAACATGTGTTTCTAAGCAAATAAGCATGGGTATGATCATTGCTGGGCAACTAGCTTTCCTAGCAACTAACCAAAAACACGAATGTATCTCTTGGGTCCAATATATGAAGGATAGGTATGGTCAAAACCAAGAAGGGCCCAGGAAATATGTGTTGCTAAGCAAATAAACAAAAAAGATGGTCGTTGCTAGGCAACCACTTATCATAGCAACAAACCAATGAAACCATTGGATCCCTTGGGTTCAATATAGGGGGGATAGGTATGGTCAAAACTAAGCTGAGGAGCCAGGAAATGTGTGTTGCTAAGCAAATAAACAAATAGAATGGCTGTTGCTAGGCAACCACTTATCATAGCAACAAACCAATGAGACCAATGGATTCCTTGGGTAGGATATAGGGGGGGTAGGTATAGTTATAATCCTTCTAGGAGCAGTATCTGTGATATGGGAGATTAGATTCCTTTTATTTTTTAACCTAAATTCCTATTTATTTTGACTGAATAAGTAATAATTATGAAATTAAAGTCATCTTAGTAATTTGAGGATTCTGAAGCTAAGCTATGCGACTCAGATGTCTAGGAAAGTGATTTGAACTCCTTAGACATATGGCAATCCAAAAATAATGGTCTCCCTTAGTCCCATAATTGGTACTGAAAATCTCACGGGCTCATGGACAATATAAGCAAATTTTCGCTGGCTGAATAGGTAATTTATGTCCTTCATATTCTTATCTGACTATCTAGATATCAGAATACACGGCCATATCAGGAATTTTCTTCGGTGTCTGATCGATAAAACGCAAACACACACACCATCACACACGTCCAGATGGATACAAACACAGAGCACTACATTTTTATATAGGCTTACGTGCACTGCATATAATAGGACGATTCTGCAGATATACCAATATTCTTCAGACGCACAGGGCCATGCTATAAATCTTGATTCTCTCCCTAAAAATGCACACTGTGGGTTTGTGCTCTTAATGCACCACGACCACTTGATCTTTGATGTGAAATTGACAAAGCAAGAAATAATAACGGCAAAAAAACCGTCCACCGCTCTGTGCGATAAAACGTCCAGGCGGTGGCTTTCCCTTGGGAGCAGTGGTTAGCTGCTGGGTGGGCGGCGGTGGTAGTTTGGTGGTGCTGAGAGGTGGTGGTGGCAATGGTGGTGGGTGGTGGACGGTGGTGCTGGCAGGTGTATGCTCTCACTTCTACACAGCACTAGTGACATCTGTCGGCTAGGAGTGATATACACCACGGCCACACCTCGGGGGAGCTGCCCAAGACGTGGGTGTCAGCCAAATGCCCGCGGGTAGCATTAGGGGGTGGCCATTTCTAACAATGTTACTTTCATTTTTCTTCATCAAATAACCACTTTGGTTCCATCTATCGTATAAATGCGTTGATGTGTCGTGTGAAATTGACTAAATGGGGAGAAATATGTTCTTGCTGGTGGGAGGGTATAATATTATATTAACAATGTGTAGATAAGAAGTGGATATCATAGATTGTATACCATGCATTATGGTGGTTCCCTAAACCCGGGCAATACTTCCTATTCCTATATATACTACTTACAAGGTAGCTCCCTTAAACCCGGGCAATACTTCCTATTTCTATATACCACTCACATGGTGACTCCTATAAACCAGGGCAATACTCCCAATGCATAAACTACTCACATGGTGACTCCTCTAAACCAGGGCAATTCTCCGAATGCATATACTACTTACATGGTGGCTCCTCTAAACCAGGGCAATACTCCCATTTATATAATACTCACATTTAAACCAGGGCAAAAATCCCTCATTGTTTACTATGTGCATGGTGGCTCTCCTAAACCAATTCGCATATCGGGGTGTTATTGGAAAAATTCCTCCTCCACAACCTTTGGACCATGCAAAGTTAACATTAAGATAAATGTAAATTTTGCGCAAACATAGGGGGGGGGGGGGTCTAAACCCGCTACTGCAGCGTGTTGTACCTTTTGTCACAGAAAAGGCCTGCGCGTTACTATAGCTCTAAGGGGTCGGCCACGGTCGATTCTTTAGTCGGGGAAGGGGGGAGGGGAGGAACCGAAAAAAATCGCCACCCCCACGCAAGATTCCATTCCACTCACCCCCCCCCCCCCACCCCCGTTGTTAACAGAAACAGAAAGCGGCAAAACAAAGACAGGGGTAGGGGTGTCGATACTTTCTCATAGACCTAGATAACAAATAATTAGTGAACTGTATTACTACCATACAGCCCACCAAGATTGTCATCACTTTTACTTCTACAGCTTAACAAACAGATACTGTCTTCTATTTTCAGATTTCTGTGATCTCTACGACGACGAAGATGTGGGTGTGGATTAATCGGAGGAGAGAGCTGAGAGAGAAGAGGGAGTGACACTACATCCCCTTACTTCACGACAAGTGGTGGCTATTAGTACAGCTGCATGCAAAGCTCAACATTTTTGAAGAAAACGTCAGTTTTCGCCCGGCCAGTCAGATACTGAAGCCCGACGGTGCTTACAGTTGCCTGCCTAACATGTGTGCCATGTGGACCCGGTATGATCAATGATGCTGCTAGAAATTCTAGGATCTTCATACAATTTTAAAACTTGTATCCTAGGTCACAATCGTCCACGGGGACTGGGGCTTCTAACATTAGAAGCATGCCCCGTTTTGTAATAGGATTTCTGCTAGGTGGGCGGAATAGTCCAGGCGCTCTCATGGCAGAGAGAAATGGCTCAACGGATGTGGATTTTGTATGCTATATTTAAAGTGATATATTGGATAATAAAATGTACACCTTTATATGGTAGTAAGCCAGCCTTACACACGTTTGTACAACACGCCTACGGGCAGTATTGGTTAGGCCACAAGATGTTCATCAAGGGGGATTCTACCAAAGAGGATTTGTCACTTGTACCAGATAAATGGTAGGTCATCTATGTTAGACCTATTGTGCACGTTTGGGTCACACCACAACCAATGTAGCTGGTTATTTCCTTTTTCTTTACTTAAGCATCTTTGAGTAAAAATAGTATGTTTTGGGTAATGGACTACACAAGTTTGCAGTTGGTTTAAAAATACTAAGCATCAAATAGATCTTCTACAAGGGGAATACATAAGGAGTAGAACCAAGTATTTTTTCATGGAAAAACAATTCTTAAGGAATTAAGATGACACGGAGCAATCCCCAGACCAATTATTATATCTTAGGTGTGGCCTTACCAACAGATTTGGATGATAATGCCAACAGTCGCTTGGAATAAATTCTGTGTATACATCACGTAGAGCAATACAATACGGAGTGACTTTCAACCATATACCAACAGAATTACAAGAAATTGCGTCTTTTTACCCAAACAATATCAGTGTACCTAATTCTCATTGACGAACACACGTGTAAGTTTATACTTTAAGTGCTTTTCTTAATTGCCGTCGTTCACATTATTGTTCAGAATGGTATTACAGAATGTCTTTATCATCAAAAGTACCATCGACCGCGCTGGTTTCAAATGGTTCACTGGTTTGGTTCAAATGAACCAGAGCATTTCATATTGGACTACACACCGCTGGAGAGCTACGACTGTGAAAACACCATGGGACATACTGTTGGTTCGACTGTGATGGGAGTAACATCATGTTGGCTATTATCATACTTAATTACAGGAACGTGGGCCACGCACAACTTTGAAGGTCATCCACGCCTTTCCTGATTATTGTGCCACATGGGTCTCCCTTTTTACAAGATAGGGGGAAGTCATATTTCTATCAGATGCCTCTTGAATGAAAAAAAAACCACAGAAGACGCCAATAACATTTCAAGCTACAGGCCTGGTTCCAATTTTCCGGACTTGGGTGAAGAATAATGATTGATTAAGAGGGCTAACTGTAGCCTTAATCGCCAAGTGCTGTATGTTTCCAGTGAGATGTCTTTTTTGGAGGTAAACGCTAATCGCTCAGTGGACCCCGGCTTACCACACATTACCCTCACAGACGAACGCTTCTCGAGTGCCACATATAAGTGATAAAAACTGTTCTGAACCACTACTCAACCCTTTTATGCATACATATCTTCTACGAAGATTAGTGGAACGCCTCTTTTTGTGTTTTGGCGTTTTTGTATGTTCTTCAAGATGGTTGTCTTTTCTCAAACCCTGGTGTGTGGCCTCTCAAATAATGATAAAGGCTACTGGCTTTGGGGTCAGGGTGGGAAGATATTTGATACAGAAGGTTGATTAGTGTATCTCCCCAATCCCTGCTAGATCACACAATTGTTGTTATCACAAGTATTAAAATACGGTAGAAAAGTTTTATGCCTCTAACCGATGCTAGTCTTATTAGGCATAGTGTATGTGTGCGTCTTTTCAATGGAGGGCAATATAGCACATTTTAACACTGTGCTGACGTGTGCTTCATAAGCAATGAAATTAGATTTGTTTTCACCTTTAGTGAATGCTTTTCTACGTTTAAGGTATGAAGCAGGAATGAGGTTTCCTGTGCATGGAATACTTGCGTAGATGTAAACTTCGACATATTGAATCATTAGCAGCGACCTTTCTGCTCTGTGTTTCAATAAAAAAGTGAGATTAAGAATGTCAATGTTTATGAATTCTACTCCATCATGACTCAACTAGAGGCATCGAATATGGATTTGTTAAAAAATAAAACCGTTGTGCGTGTTCCCTTTGCTCAGAGCCGCTGTGTTAAGACAACCGTCAGTCCAGCAGACATTGCGAGGATCCCCTAAAACAGGGTAGAATTTAGTCGTGTTATATTCAGTGGATGTTTGATGTATGTTTTGGGGGTTTTAACCCCTTCCCGCCATGTCCATGTGGTCCAAGTTCTTAGTGAAGGGTGATAACAAAACCAAAACCAGATAATTTCATCTGTGAAGCTGCTTTGTCAACATGCCAGATTTTTGCAACTGTATACATGTGTTTCTATACCTGTATCATTCCCGCCCCATTAGAGACTTATAGGTCTATGTCGTTAATACCAACGTTTGAAATTGAGAGTCAAGATTGGTATGTTGTCGGATCTAGTCCAGATACCGGTAGATTTTGAGATTCATGTAACGTAGGTTACTGGGCCATTCATGGCCAATTTTCTTAGTGCGAACAGGTGTAATAAAGAGGATAATAATTCATGTGAGTCGAATAAAATTCATTTGATATGCTCAACCAAAGTTTTGTCTTTTTCCAGTATTCTGATTATTTTACATATTTTTCAATATCAATAACAGAAGTGTCAGGGTTTAAACTATACATTCAATGTCAGAATCGTAGCGGAGAATGAGGTTAGTTAACCCACCTTTGACAGATTTGACTCTTTCTCCCACATAAAACATTTTGGGGTTAATTTGATAATGGATATAAACCTACGTATGTTAGGTATTTACTAATTACACATCCTTTTTGGGGGTTGCAACAAATTGAAGTGTGCAGGAATGACAATTGATATAAAATTTACATTTAATCATTAAATCAGATAGACTGACAGCCACACTAATTTGGTTAGTTTTGTATTTAGTGGGTACGTGGCTCCACTTATAAATATTGTGGCTTTACATGTACCTCACTCTCTCCAACATTCGACGTTTAATGCCATTTTAGTAGTTAAAAAGCAAAGCTGTCTCAAGAAATCGCCTAAATGTGCGGTACATTAAATACGGTATGTTATTCCATTTTGGTATAGATAGAAAACAAGGGAATTAAATGCGATCAACGATACTATATTTAATGACATATGATATAAGAAACCGGGCAACATAATTGAATAATGGCAATATTTATTTGTAATTTGATATGTGGCAGAAATGGACCTGTTGGCTAAATGACTACGATTGATATATTCAGCACAGTATCATTATATACATTTATACAATGCAATTTTTGTAATCATGATAATATATAACAAGACATTAAATACTGACTTATCCCTAAGAAATCAGGGCCAGTTCTGTTGCAATTATAGGCTTTACCAAATGACCCCCAACTCCATCCAGTGTTTGGTTTAACGGTGGGCCTGAGGTACCGAGAGCACTCAGTCACTGCCACCTGTAGGTTACCATGGCAACTACAGCAAGACTCTCAGGTAGGCAGCTCAATGCTGCTGCCTTTGGTGACAGTCTAGACTGGTGGGGCTGACACATGCTGTGCTGTCTATATTAGTGCATTTCACTGCTACTGTCTTTTGGGGACAAATAAAGCACTTGCCAGCTTCTTTAGCGCGGAAGGAGGTCAAGGCAGTGAGCAGCTCGGAGCAAGTAATTTATTAGAGTTGTTGGAGCTGTGCATCCAATGCTACTTGTATGTCTCCAAAGGTACCGATTTGTGGGGGAAGGTTCTGCTATTTGCTGCCAATGCCATCAGACTACTTGATACCTGTAGAAATACATGTTCATTGTATAAGATTGGACTAAAACATAATTTGATCCAGATTGAGCCAACAAATGTAGCTTTATATTAAATGTTCAACTATAAATACTGCGGTTAACTAACTAATGGGAGGGCGCATGCTGATATGGGCACACTAGCAAATAGTTTAATCCATGATATCAAACATGTTGGATTTACGTTACCCATTCTAGAGCTAATTGACAGTTGGCTTTATTTTATAATTTCACTTTTAAGAAATGAGTTTGTTTGAGTAGTTTAACTAGCCTAACTAGTTTTCTAGCCAAAGCATACACAAGGCAGGAAATACTATTCTTTTCGAAGGTAAGGCCAAATAAAAAAAAAAGGTGTGTTTCAGGTTACCCGACCCTACCTAGCAAAACAGGGCCGACCCTAGAAATTTTTATGCAATTTTGAAAAATTATTTATATTTTGGGTCATTTTGGGGCTATTTAAGGGTCGATCTGATAGTTCACGAGTCGAGGCCGTCGTCAGCGAGTCGGCATTGAAGTTCGTGAGTCGAATCCTGGGTACTTTTCAGGCTAGAGTAAAAAAAAAAAATTAAAAAAAAAAAAAATCCGACCTACCTACCCTAGATTTCCAGACCATGTAACCTGAAACACACCTTCTTTTTTTTTTGGCCAAAGCAAGTTCAGAGTTTAGTTCCAAAAACGCAATAAATCATTTTCCACAATTGGAGCACATCTTTAGAATTTCTGATATAAAACATGTATTAGAGAGCTCTAAAACACGTAAAAAAGGTGTTTTGTAATATAGTTTGAGAACAACTATTAATCAACCCTAATCTATAGCCAGGGGAAAATCCAAATATATCACATAATGTGTTATGCACACGTTAAATATTAAAGTCATGTTTCTCACCTGCATTATCCTGAAGGCACAGCTCTGTCCAGCATATTCTCCACATAGCGTCAAGGCACCCCAAAGTTTGTCAAATTCACTAGAAACCAGGATATAAATATTTTTGTTAATGACATATTTATTTTAGATGTTCATTAGTCCGGTCCACTCAACAATTTATGAATGGAATATGAATGTGCGTTTTATTTTTCTTTGCAAATTTGTAAACAATTATTCAGTTTTCCCCCTTTATCTACAGAATTTAAGCACGTTCTATTGTAAACCTCATTGATGATTCAAATTGGCTGTCACTGATTTTCTTAGAAAATACTTCATTGTATTCCCTGACCTCCAAAATGTCTATTTTGAATCTAAATTTGTGTTTCTATGTTATTTGCAGGCGGAGAAATCAATAGAGACCCAGTGCGCTGGAGGGGTGTAGTCTATTATCTTGGTATTTGTGTACATGAAATTCATCCGTTTGTAAAATATGGTACAGGTATTAACTTGGAAGATAATTGGAAGATGATGATGAACTTCTTATACGGCAATTGACAAAAAAATGATAAAAAAGGACAAAGACTGCTACCTGCTAGTGACTCTCAATAATGCGCTACACTTGTCTTGTCGGTACTGCAGTATATCAGTGTGGATGGAAGCCTGGCCAACCTGGAATACATATTTTGATTCTGGAATTCATATTTTGATCTTATTAACTTACAAGTCATTCATGGTCAAATTCACTTTCCTGGTGGGTTTAAAGGGGAAGGGGGATACACATCTAGATATGGTTCATTTGCTTGTCTTGAGGGCACACGTCCTTTTGCCAGTGCGCTCATGTATCTAATGATAGGCATTCCTTATAATTACTGCTTATTGGGGGGGGGGGGTATTTTGTAAAGCCTATAGTTTAGGTGGGGTAAGTTTAATTTAATCAATTTCCAAGTCCTTTAGCCTGGCTTATAAAAAATACGTTGATAGTTATAATTGCACTCTCTAGTAATATTTAATAGATAATGAACCCTCGTTCCATGTTTCTAAAGTGACAATTTGTGTAACATATATATCATATTTTTTAGCATGCTCTTTATTGATTAAGTTCAATGCTACATTTTTGAAGTTACACAATAAGAATAAATAAACTCACCTCTCCAAATAGTGTGTTTAAAGCATATAGGATAAGGGCTTTGAATTGTGCTGCTGCTATTTGCGGAGGATCATCGGTTTCAAATTCACTATTTAAAAATGGAAAACATAAAATACACAAAGCTGTCACATTCGCGTGAGAACAGCAATGAAGACAATCAACTACACAATGAACTTTAATCTTGAAAGAATGTGTAAAAATTGAGAAAAATAACAACAACGAACATTTAAAATCTCCAAAATTGGCAAAAAATATGCTAGGGTCGGCCCTTTTTAAAATCTAGAGTCGGGTTACCACCACCTTTTTTGGCCTAATAAAATAGTATCTCCATTTGCCATTAATGTTGCCTACACATGATTTCAATAGATTTATTGTGTGATCAAAAAATAAATGACTAGGTATAACACATTTAAATTAGTAGTTTACAGCTGTGAACACACATAGGTGACCAGGTCATGTCTTGGTGCTGAGGATATATTATACCACTGTTTCGACCCTATTGATAATACAAAATAGTCTACCTGCACATACATTTCTTTTCCCACCTTTTAGTTTGAGGGTATACTGGCATATTTTAGAGACTTATTATTAATATATTGAAGTTTCGATTTTACACAATTTCTATATCGCGCGTGACAAATTATATATGTTACATCCTACTTACAGGTGAACCTTCATGTAGTTGTAGGATGGGATCTTCTTACAGACTATCCTCTCATGTTCCATCTTGGATTGGCACCTGCTGCTGAAAACTCTCCCTGTGACCAGTTTCCAATTAAAATGTTGCCATCTGGAAAATTTTAAATGAAGTACAGCTAGCATTAGAGTGTGGTATCATTTAACAACAGGAAGGGGTTGGATTTGAGGGGAGGTGCTCAAAAATATTGACTCCGCCAGAGGGGGTGTCCGGAAAATGTCACCCCATTTCACCAAAAGATTGTGAGTTACTATTGTGACCCAGGGTAATGCTCGGCTGGCCATGACAATGTGTGCGCCTGGGGTTTACCTCTCAAGTGTTTACTACAACCCTTCTCCCTCAACCCTCTTGGAATCAGTCTAGCTGTGCCTTCCTGCAGGTTAGACTGATCAGCAGCAGAGCTTCTAGAACTCTGCTAAACCTTTAGACCATACTTTGCTGCTTAGAGATCGGTTACTACACATGCCCCTCTACCCTCTTCATAGTTTGGGAATAGAAGATCGACGTGTTGATTCTATACACTCCCATTGTCCCAACTCCCATGCAGGAGTTAGACCTAAGGTAGGGAATGTAAGAGTCTGAGAGAGGCCACTGAATTATCTAAAAGACCATTAGCGTATCACTCCTGAAACCCAACACCATAGGTTGATTGAACCATATTGAATCCACCTATTCTGTGTATCTGACACCACTCTTGATATATGTCTCTGCAATAAACTATATTTTGATAACCTATTTTTCGAATCTGGAGTTCTTTAATAGCCGACATAGCCAGCAAAGATACGTTGGGCCAACGGTAGTCAAAGTTGGAATGATGTCAGATTCTGATGTTGGGCCAACATTCACTTGTCCGTCCTTCAGAACCTTGCCATGTCGTCGCAAAGAAATGATGTTGGGCCAAAGTTTGCTTAACATCAGGACGTTGACCCGACATCAGTTTTTAATGTTGTACCAGTGTCTAGCCAACCAGATTTAGAGCCTAAAAATGACATTGTTACATATATTTACCAACATTGGCCGAACACATATTTGTGATGCTTGCCCAATATTGTACCAACAATGTAATATATTTACCCTGCTTCAAATGTAACCAACTCTCCCTCAATGGCTGTCAAGAATCATCATTTTAGAGACAGCCATTTCATTCTCTATTTGCATTTTACCTTAATCTTAGCCCAAAGCCAAAGGGCCACGATGTGATACAGAATAAGATCCCAACTCTTACACCTTATCTACTTGCCCTTACGCACTGACATCCTGTCTGAATTCTCAAGTGTGTTTGGCGACAAGTTGGGCTACCTCCCTGGCGGTCCTGTTCATCTGACTGTGAACCATGATATTGACCCCGTCATCCGGCATGCTCACACTCTACCTGAGTCTCTCAATGATGATGTATGCAAGGAGCTAGAGAGACACATCAATGAAGGTACTATGTGTAAGCTTGATACACCAACTGACTATGTCTATTGTAAAGAAAGAGTCAGGTGATATCCGAGTGTGTGTGGATCCACGGTCATTAAATACTGCACTGAAACAAGAGCATTACAGATTACCTGTCTTGGATGATGTGCTACCGAGGCTGGCTGGTGCAAAGGTGTTCTCTGTGTATGATCTCAAACAAGGATACCATCACGTCGGGCTAGACAAGGAGTCAAGTTACCTGACAACATTTGCTACATCCTTTGGCTGCTACAGGTGGCAGAGACTGCCTTTTGGTCTGAATGTCAGCTCTGAAATTTTCCAAAAGAGACTGTTCCTGGCACTACAAGGAAGGCATCCAGTGTGTGGCTAATGACTGTAATCTGTGCAGTCTCTTGACACGATGCCAACTGCATGGCATAAAGTTGAACAAGGATAAGTGTCAGTTCAACGTCCAATGCCTTCACACATCTGGAGATGAATGATTATCACGTGACAAGGATCAGAGCAGCGACTAGCACTGATCCAATTCTCTCTATTCTCAAGGCTACTATTCAGAATGGTTGGCCTAGCAAGGAAGACGTTCCACTGCTGATCGAGGGATACTATGACTTCCGAGATGAACTTGCCATGACTGATGGACTGGTCTTTCGTGGTGAAAGACTAATAATTCCCAATGAGCTGAGTAGGGAAATGATGACTGAGCTCCACACAGGACATACGGGCATGGAGAGTTCACTCCATTGAGCCCGCGAGGCAGTATACTGGCCTGGCATGAGTGAGGATGAGAAGAAGTCCACCCAGAACTGTGACTTGTGTCAGGAATATGAGCGGGCACAGCAGAAGGAGCTGCTCATGCCTCATGAGGTCCCAACTTGCCCATGGCAGAGGATCGGAGCGGACTTGTTTACACTCAAAGGTAAGGATTATCTTGTCACTGTAGATTACTATACTCAAACTTTTGGGAGATTGACAGACTGTATGACACCACATCAAAGGTGGTGACCCAAAAGATACAAGCCTGATGTGCGAGCTATGGAAGTCCAGACGAGATTGTTACGGACAACGGCCCGCAGTTTGCAGGGTCCGAATTTGTTAGATTCATTAAGAAGTGGAGAGTGACAGCTCCCCACATCATTCTCAATCAAATGGAAAGACAGAGTCCGCAGTAAAGGCAGCCAAGAGACTACTCAAAAGAACAAGCAGGACTGGTGAAGATCCATTCCAGGCCATCCTGAGCCTTCGCAATATTATTTCCTTCATTTGTCAATGATACTCATGAAATCATTTTACCCGGCCACTGTTAAAGACTGGAATATCCATATCTAGTGACTAGTTCATCCATACAAAAAGACAGTGGGTTGACATGGTTGAGGGTAGCACCGAACTTGTACAGGAGAAACTTCTGGTTTTTGAATATTGAATTTCCTGAGTTACCCTGGTCATAGACGTGCAATATTAATATCTATGCCCTGGTAAATTATTCCACACAGGTTCCCCTGTAATATTGTAAGTGTCTCTGATTGGGCGTCTTAAGGGAAACATTTTTCTTGAAATCTGCCCTAGTGCAACCTTCAACCCTGTCAACAGCAATTTAGACTTCAGGTACCGTAAAACCTCGCGTATAAGCCTAACTCGCGTATAAGCTGCACTCCGACGTTAGGCCAATCATATAAGCTGCAGGGGCCCCCTGAATGACCACAGGGAAAAACTCGCGTACTAGCCGCACCCCTAACTCCAGCCTAAGGCAGCTGGTGTAATATCCCCCCCCCCCCCACCCCCTTGGCTACCCCTCAATACCTCCACCTGACAAAGGTGTGTGAGCAGTGTCAATGCGTCATTCTGTCAGCATCCAAACAGGGGGTAGTCCCTCCTGTGGTCATATGACGGCCATGTTATGATCAGTTTGGAAATATACATTGGGAAACACTCGCGTATAAGCCGCACCCCCAGTTTAGGCTGATTCTATTAGCCGCACTGGCGATCCGACTCCATCCACATCGCTACGCTATGTCACTCCGGTAAACGCTAGAGAATCGGCAAGTGTCCGATAAGCGATTGTTTGCTCTGGAGACTAGCGAAAAGGCCAGCGCATTACTATGCTTCATGGGGCCCGCGCGCCCACCGATTTTCGACCCTAAGCCTAAAGTGGGGGGGGGGGGGGGCAGTGTTGGCGAAATGAGGCCTAAAAAAAAAAAAAAGTTGTGTTCCGGTAACATGGCCTAAAATAAACAGGGTCGGTAGGTAGGATTTTAATTTTTTTTTACAATTTTTTTTTTGTCAAAACAGTCAATTTTAGTAATAAAAACGCCAAAAATGTCACAAATTTCCTCAAAAAGTACAAAAATGTCCAAAAAAAATTAGGGTCGGCCCCTAAAACGAAGGGTCGGTCGGGATACCGGAACACAACTTTTTTTTTTTTTAGGCCTGACGCCGGCACGCCGGCTTTTGCCGTGGTAGAATCATAATGGCCGGCGTAGGGCCTTAGGACGCATGCCGGAATGGCCTGCCATGATCTCAGCTTTATAATGCTGAAAGAACTTTTCAAATCGGCCAATTGGAAGCGAAGATTGGGTAATTTTAGTGAAGTTGTTTAATATTCAAATATTTTCCAAATTCTTCAGTTATGATGAAGTTTATATATGGCCTGCGTGAGAGCAAAATGGCCTGCGTAAGATGCCACGACGCAGGCCACATTGTCCTGCTTCAATGAAAAGTTTTCGGCAACACTGGGGGGGCGGGGGGGGCGGTTGAGAACTGTTGAGAACTTGAGTGTAAGGGAGTGTTCATTTATCAGTTACAGGGGGGTGGTGGGGTTGGGGGCGGGGGGCTCAAAAGGGGTCGTCCATAAATGATGTCACGCCCTAGGGTGGGAGGGGGGGTCAGAAATTTGTGACAAAACGTGACAAGGGGGGGAGGGGGGGTTGGCATGTGCATGATGTCACGTTTTGAAAAAAATTACATTTTAATGTCTGCAACATGTGAATTTCACTGAACAAAATTTAATATTTAAGTTTATACCTACCCAAGGCAAAGCCCATTAAATTTATAGGAAAAGGAAACATAGTTTGATTGAAATAGATAGCTGATAGTGGGTCTTTTTCTAGAAGATTAAGGACTGGGCATGAAACCCCTATAGACTATTGCCTAGACTAGATAATTGACAACGCTATTTATGATGATCATGGTACAATGCATATTCTAAGATGAAAAAGTAAAAGACCACTACCAGAATTACTGAAAAACCTTGCAAAATAACACGCTGGAGTGCTCTTCAGTTTGGCAGTGGTGATAGCTCATCGGGACATATTCACATGGGAGCATGGACAAGAAAACCTTTCCAATCTTAAAATCACTAATCTTAAAAACTTTACAAACATCATAGCTTGCAACATTCATTTAAGATTATCGCTGCTCACCATTGCCTCAAATACTGGTAAGATGGCACCACTATACTAGCACTGGTAATTATTATATACAAATGGGGCTCTGTCCCTGAACCCCCGTTTCTTTCTTTTTCTTTTTTCCCCTTTTTGTCCTTTCCCCTTTTTGTAAAATGCTACATAGGCTATCGAGAAGCAGGGGACCCGCAGTGTGCATTCTACCCCAAGACAGTGGTACCCTCTGGTCCTAAGATTTTCTTGTCAATGCTCCAATGTGGGAGTAACCACTTGTGTGTGGTGAAATCCCCAGGCCCTTTTTCAAGAGAGGCTGTTATTCAAAGTCTTTTTTTGGCACTCACTAAAGTTTTGGAGACCCTTATACTTCAGGATGCTTACACAAGACCAGCCCTCTATTAAGAGCAGGCACATGATGGCAATGGTATCGTATAAGCTGCACCTCACGTTTGAGGACACGCTGTAAGTCTGTGGTATAGTTATGACTACCAAGTATTCATTATTGAGCTGTACTTTTTTAAACAATCCTATAAGCCACACATGGCTTATTCATAAGGTTTAATGATAAATAGAGCAAGAATAAAAATAAATTTAAATGTAGGAAGCAAATTCTTATTGGTGGAGACCCACACCCCGACTTTGAGAGAGTCTTATAACCCACACCTGGGATCTGAAAATCATTGTTTAAGTACTGAACTATACATACAAAAACCCTTGTATTACCCACACCTACACTTTGAGAATATTGTATAACCCGCACTGGAGGTTTGGTTTGCGTATAACCCGCGGGTTATACCGGGTGCGCAGGAATTTATGGTAGTACCTGTTTCAATTTACGATTGAAGGGGGGGGGTAGCTGCTTGTGTGATGTCACGCCTGGAGGGGGGGTCAAGCAAAACGTGACAAACCGTGACATGGGGGGGAGGGGGGGTCAAAAAAAGGCCAAAAAAGCGTGACATCATTTATGGATGGCCCCAAAGTTTCCGACCTCTCCTCTGTGACAATGTTGGTTGTACGGTATTTTCAGAATGGCACTCTGGCGCGGACCGCATGGCGATGCGGACATCGAGAATAAACATCCAATCTTATTCAAAGTTAACCTGCTCATTCTGGACAATTATGACCAATTGAAACATGGTGATAAGCGCTGGGATACACTGTAGACTTGTGAGTATTGGAAATGATGACCCACTGTTATTCTGTCAAGTGATGTGAATTGAAACTGTGTCATTCCCAAAACAAACAAAAATCACAAAGTCAAAACTGAACTGTCAGTCAGTGTAACCTATGACCCCTGCCTCTGTCAACTATGATTATTCAGTCCTGTCAAGTCAACAAGGAGAACCCTGAACATTGTAGGCCTATGTGTAACAGACTGTCTAGGCCTACTGTGAGTACTGTGAATCTGCCCAGAGTATAGATCTACTGAGATCTACTGAACTGTCAATGACAACATTATCACTGTGATAATGTGTCTGCCCTGAATTTAAGTCCACTTACCTGAAGTGGGCCTGTAATAGGCTATATCAGTGTGTTGTCACTCCTCATCTATATTCAACTGCTTCATTGTCAAAAGGAAACTGGATAGTAGGCCTATATCAGTGTGTTGTCACTCCTCATCTATATTCAACTGCTCCATTGTCAAAGGAAACTGGATAGTAGGCCTATATCAGTGTGTTGTCACTCCTCATCTATATTCAACTGCTCCATTGTCAAAGGAAACTGGATAGTAGGCCTAGACCTAAATAACTTGGTCACTGTGTGACATCTATATAGGCCCATATATCTTGGAAATCTGCTTCTACACAAGTGTGCATCATGCCTGGTGATGATGACCAAGCTCCTCCCAATCAGAATGTGGTTACTCCTCCTCCTCCATACCTCCCAAATATTCAGCTGCCTCATGAACTTGACATGGACTCTACTGGCATGAGGGAAAGATGGCTGGATTGGAGAGAAGACTTTGAGAGATACCTGCTTCTGTCTGGTGCTGGCCAGCAGTCTCTGCTATTCCAATCTTCCGCTCTACTCCAGTCCATCGGGTTTGAAGCCCGGAAAATCTACAAGGGGTTCGTATACTCTGCCAATGAGGATAAAACTGACCCAAATGTACTCATTGAAAAATATGATGAATACTTTGTAAGTGAGACAAGAGATTTTATTGAGCGACTTGTCTTTTCACGTCGCAAGCAGGAGCCGCAGGAGACATTTGAGCAATTCCTGTCGGCATTGCGGTTTCTGGCGAGCACATGTAACTTCTGTAATCCCACATGTAGGGATGCACGTATCATGGATAGAATTATCGATGGACACAAAAGTTCAAAGGCGAGAGACAAAATGCGATCAAAAAAGACATTGGACCTTGCTGCGGTGCTGATTATATGTAGATCGGAAGAGCTCGATGGTGAGACACAGAAAGTGGTTGATGGTAACATGGAGGCGGAAGTGGCAAAGTTGTCGCTCGTCGCTCAATCTGACAATAGAGATGGCAATAAGGATGTAAAGAGGTGTAACTTCTGTGCAAACTCTCACATCATGGGGAGATCACACTGTCCCTCGTGGGGCAAAATATGTAATGCTTGTAAAAAGGAGAACCACTTTGCTGGCTCTAGAGAATGTAGTAGACTTAATCCAGTACACAAAGGTTCTCATGATAAAAACAAGAAGAAATATCACACTCATAAAACTGTTCATCAAGTACAAACTGATTCTGATGGGTCGTCAACTGAAGGTTCTGTAAGTGTGGTTGCCGATGCGTCTACTGTGAGTAAGTCTAAGGCAATTTGTTGTAAAATGGTCATAGATTCTACTGAGGTCATCCATCAAATCGATCCTGGTGCAACTGTTTGTATTCTTCCTGTCAAATATGTTGGGGGTAGGCCTATTAGAAATGAATCTGTGAAACTACGAATGTGGAACGGCACCTGTGAGGCCGCCTTGGGCCGGGTTAAGATCAAGGTAAGGAACCCTAAAACTGGAAAATACTGGAATGTGGACTACGTGGTAGTTAAGGACGATACATTCATGCCTCTGCTTAGTCGCAATGCTGCTGAAAACATGGGTCTGATCACTGTGAATTATGTGAAATTTGAGGTATGTACCCTCAAATCTGACACCCTGTCTCAATTCTCAAGTGTGTTCAACGACAAGTTGGGCTCCCTGCCTGGTGGTCCTGCCCACCTGACTGTGAATAATGATATTGACCCTGTTATCCAGCATGCTCGCACTCTACCCGAGTCTCTCAATGATGATGTGTGCAAGGAGCTAGAGAGACACATCAATGAAGGTACTATGTGTAAAGTTGAGAAACCGACTGACTGGGTCAACCAAATGTCTATAGTAAAGGAGTCAGGTGATATCCGAGTGTGTGTGGATCCATGGTCATTAAATACTGCACTGAAAAGGGAGCATTACATATTACCTGTCTTGGATGATGTGCTCCTGAGGCTGGCTGGTGCAAAGGTGTTCTCTGTGTGTGTTCTCAAACAAGGATACCATCACGTCGAGTTAGACGAGGAGTCAAGCTACCTGACAACATTTGCTACACCCTTCGGCCGCTACAGGTGGCTGAGACTGCCTTGTGGTCTGAATGTTAGCTCTGAAATATTCCAAAAGAGACTGTTCCTGGCACTGGAGGGTCTACAAGGCATCCAGTGTGTGGCTGACAACATCATTGTCTATGGAAGTAGGGAAGAGGAGCACGACTGTAATCTGCGTAGTCTCTTGATACAATGCCAACTGCATGGCATAAGGCTGAACAAGGACAAGTGTCAGTTCAACGTTTCTGAGATCAAGTTCCTTGAACATATTGTTTCTGCCTCTGGCTTGAAAAGCACAGAGAACCTGAATGAAGCTGAGTTTGAATCAGTCAATGCTGTCACACACCTGGTGATGAATGACTATCCTCTGACAAGGATCAGAGCAGCGACTAGCACTGATCCAATTCTCTCTATTCTCAAGGCTACCATTCAGAATGGTTGGCCCAGGAAGGAAGATGTCCCACTGCTGATCTTGGGATACTATGACTTCCGTGATGAACTTGCCATGACTGATGGACTGGTCTTTCGTGGTGAAAGACTAGTCATTCCCAACGTGCTGCGTGGGGAAATAATGACTGTGCTCCACACGGGACATACGGGCGTGGAGAGTTCACTACGCCGAGCCTGCGAGGCAGCATACTGGCCTGGTATGAATGAGGATGTAAAGAAGTTCACCCAGAACTGTGACGCGTGTCACGAATATGAGCGGGCACAGCAGAAGGAGCCGCTCATGCCTCATGAGGTCCCAACTCGCCCATGGCAGAGGATCGGGGCGGGCTTGTTTACACTCAAGGGCAAGGATTATCTCATCACTGTAGATTACTACTCGAACTTTTGGGAAATTGACCGACTGTATGACGCCACATCAAAGGTGGTGACCCAAAAGATAAAAGCCCGCTGTGCGAGCTATGGAAGTCCGGACGAGATCCTTACGGACAACGGCCCGCAGTTTGTAGGGTCAGAATTTGTTAGATTCATTAAGAAGTGGCGAGTGGCACATGTCACCAGCTCCCCACATCATTCTCAATCAAATGGAAAGACAGAGTCCGCAGTAAAAGCGGCCAAGAGACTACTCAATAGAACAAACAGGACTGGTGAAGATCCATTCCTGGCCATCTTGAGCCTTCGTAACACCCCTCAGCAAGGTATCAGCCTGAGCCCTGCACAGCGACTTATGGGTCGCAAGACGAAGACTCTACTTCCGACAATGGCCTCACTCCTGAAGCCAAGTGAACTCCCTGACGTCACTGAGAAATTCTACCATGACAGATCAGCCAAGCCTCTCAAATCTCTTGAGAAGGGTGATAGGGTTGTAGCCTCTCAACACCAATCAGATCCCGACAGGGGATCTGCCTGTAGTCACTCAAACACTAGAATCACCTCGAAACCGATCAGTACAACGTTCTGGCAGAACATCTGTGACACCCCATCATCTTAATGACTATGTTTAAAATCACAAACATCAGTGAGACCCCTTCACCAAGAAAGACTTCATTTAGGCCATTGACATTTGGCTGTTAGATTATATACATATTGTGTTGACATGTTCAGTCACTATTGTGTTATTCTTTGTTTCTGTATCAGGAGAGGATGTGACAATGTTGGTTGTACGGTATTTTCAGAATGGCACTCTGGCGCGGACCGCATGGCGATGCGGACATCGAGAATAAACATCCAATCTTATTCAAAGTTAACCTGCTCATTCTGGACAATTATGACCAATTGAAACATCCTCGACCCCTCCTCAGCTCCTGAGGGGGGGGGGGGGGCGTAAAAAATTCTGAAACCTCACCACCTCTCCCCCCCCCCCCCCCTGTAAAGTGTAATTAATAAATGAACACTCCCTACATCATACTCAGATACTGTGTTGTTAAAAATGATCACTCTCGGCACTTTGAGTTTTACTTTGAGTTTGAACACATGTATGTCATAGTTAGAAACTTATAGGTACCGGTAGGTGCAAGTCAACAGTATTAACCCAAACTGCCTAAGCCTAGATCAATACAGGTCTTCTCAATCTTATCCATAGAATCCGAACCTCCAACAGCAGGTGCTCCCGCAGCTTTCCGCACGTGTTTGCTGCTTGATGTAAACTATTAAACGTTGAATCGGGTACCGGTATTGGGAGTTAAGAGAGGCAGCTTTTACCCTTTTAGTATCATTTCCGGGATGGCACTTGTCAACGGTCAACAGATCACCCCAGAAAATGGATAATTCTGCGTTGGACAGAAGCAGCTCGGATGCGATAAGGACGGCAAATAAGTGTTTAGTATACAAAGATTTCGAAAAATGCCTTGAGATATGTCTGAGAGGAATTGGAATGGCGAAAAACTACCCCGAACAAGATGGGTGAGCGATATTACAGGGTGTTCCTACTGAACTAATTAGGGAGTGTTCATTTATTATCTACAGGGGGGGGGGTGGTGGGTTTGGGGGGGGGGGGCGTAAACATTTTGACCCCTCTTTAGGGGGGGGGGCGTAAAAATTTAAGACCCTTTTTAGCAAAAAAGCCAGCGCGTTACTAAAGTTCAAAGGGGGGGGGCGAAAATTTTTCGCCACCTTCGCCTCGACGAGGGGGGCGCAAAACCTTCCACGCGCTGTCGAGGGGGGGGGGGGCGTAAAAAAATTTCGCCCCTCCGCGCGAAATCTCACCACCCCCCCCCCCTGTAATTAATAAATGAACACTCCCTAATTGAGCTTTCAACCTCGGCTCCCGCCTCAATAGACGCCTTGCCACACAGCTACTACTGAACATGCACTCCTAGCGGGCCAGTGACACTTAACTGTACATAATAGATATTTTCAGTATATTGAAGAGGGCCCTATTAGCCGCAGTCCATTAAAAGTAAAATCTCCTACCAGATCTAGCACTATAGCAGATGTTTAGCAAAGCCAAAGGGGTCGGGGGGGGGGGGTCAAAAATGTTTTGGACCCCTTGACCAGGCAAAGAAATTTGGACTCCTCTTGGGGGGGTCAAACAAATTTAACCTGTTTTAAGCCAAAAAGCCTGTGCTTTACTATGCTTCAAAGAGGGGGGGGGGTGAAAAATGACCCCTTGACCGGGGGGGGTGTAAAAAATTTCCACCCCGCCTCTTGTTAAAAAATGATCACTCCCTTGAGGCCCGGTCAGACTAGTGTTAGAAATAGGAAAATAACGACCCGATTTAGCAGGGACAAAATCGGGACTAAAAAGGGTAGTCTGGCATACTGCTACGACTATAAAATAGCCCAAAGTCGTACGATTTTTAAAATCGCAGGAGTTTGGCATGCCCGACTTTGCGTAGTCTGACCGGGCCTTTAGTGGTATCGGTAGGCCTAGGCGTACAGTGATACTAAGACGGACAGTCGAAATTGAAGGTATCATGTACAAAACAACGTAGATATTAAGGGAGTGATCATTTAAAAAAAAGGGGGGGGGTGGTTTTCCACACAGAGCATGCAAATTTTTTTTTCCGCCCCTCCCCGGTCAACGGGTCGAAATTGTTTACCCCCCCCCCTAGGGGTCGAAAATCGGCGCGCCCGCGGGCCCTTTGAAGCATAGTAACGCGCTGGCTTTTTGGCCCAAAACAGGTTTAACTTTTTTGACCCCCCCCCCCCAAGAGGGGTCAAACTTTTTTACACCCCCCTGGTCAAGGGGTCCAAATTGTTTTGACCCCCCCCCCACCCCTGTTGATGAAAAATGATCACTCCCTAAAGACTCTGCAAGCGTCATCACACTATTCTCGGGAGCAGAACCTACGTCACACAGTACAGTGTGGCCCTTATCAGGCTTAATTATCTCCTCTAAGATATTACACGTACACCTCCAAAGGGGTAGATATACATGGGCAATGTAGGCCTACTAGGAAAAGGTGTTAAAATCCTTATCGCAAGAGATCTAGTTTACCTACAGCAAAAAGGATAGCAAGATGTAAAAGATATTCATAATATCCTTTAGAATTGAGGTGCGCTTTATTCAAATGCCATTAGGCCTATTTGCAGAGAAAATAGCAAAAAGGGGACTTTTCCTAGTACATTGCCTACGTAGCTAGACCCTTTGCCTATCACTAGCAATCAGAGCCTCTGCACCCCAGAATATTCTACATCAGATTTGTTGCAATCACAGTATGTGAGGCCCAGGACTTATCTTTCTCCTTGACTAATTCCAATGGTGATTAAAGTGTCTCTTCTTTTTTTGAAACTTAACCATTATTCACAAATAAAGAATTTAAAATGTTTGAATACCCACAAAAATGAAGTGTCCGTCTCAAGGTATGTGCAAGGAGTCTGGATGCGTTAGTTGTAGACTCTTTGGTATGTGTCCGACTCCAGGTGAATATACCCCATATAGACTATATAAGCGCCCCCTCTTTAATAGTTGGACGTACCCAACCAAGTGATCGCATAGAATCTGATGGTGCTCTACACATGCAGTCAGTAGAGTCTTTTTCTGTGACTAGCCTCTCTCGATGTTTTCATGGAGCTCCAGCCATAGCCCAGTAGAGAGGACCTAAATAGATGGTCTAGGTCTACTACCCCATATGATCTGTCCAAAGTCAATAAAACTCCGGAACTTCC
Organism: Harmothoe impar; assembly: GCA_947462335.1. Lineage (NCBI taxonomy): Eukaryota > Metazoa > Annelida > Polychaeta > Phyllodocida > Polynoidae > Harmothoe > Harmothoe impar. Next base: position 62,831,488 of record OX381704.1, read on the forward strand.
TTCATTGTATGCATGCTCCGGTCAGACAGTTGCACTGCATGAGCTGCAAATATATTTTTTTATTTTGTCATCATACCAGTACCGTACAACATCAGGGGCGGATCCAGGGGGGGGGGGGGGGGCGCAGGGGGCGCAGGGGGCGCCCCCCTATTTTTCTGTACATTTTAATGCATATGGTTCAACACCCCAAATGCTGTAGGTATTACAGCGCCCCCTCTTTCCCAATATTGGAGCGCCAAGTTTCCAGATCAGAATAAAATGCTACTTCTCTCTTCTTTTTTTTAAAGATCAGCACAGACTATTGAAGCACTCTGCATCCTGGCTACTCAAGCGTATGCTGAACTTAATCGTTGGCAGGAGGTACTTCCATTTATAACTCAGCTTTATAATGGTATCGAGGACTGCCCTGCAAAGATTGTCCAGCTGTGGTAAATATAGTTCAAATAATCTGTCATAATAATATATCATTGTTACTGTAAAACAATGAATCATAATATAAACAATGAATCATCCCCAGCATTCATATGATACCAAACTTATTGGGTGCAGTACAGCATAAACAAGGGATATATAAGGATATTAGGAGTGGTGTTTTTTAAGCAACAAAATCCATCTCCTAAAATAACCATCCCTTACAGCACCATAGCACTAGCAATTATCAGGACCCAGGTGCAGCTTATATATTTTTGTCCAAGTGTAGGTTGTATGACAAGGTAGAAAAAAATATTTTAGATTTTTGTAAAAGATTTGAACATTTAAAAAAAAAAGTAGCTACTATTTATATGGTAAAATGAAGAGAAGAAATCGACCTTCCGACCCTACTTATTTTGGGACATGTTACCGGAATACTTTTTTTTTTGGAGGGGGGAGGGCGGGGATCTTTAATCATATTACCAGAGAACTGAAGTCAGTGACCATAACCATAAGCTAGACATGTAAAAGATAAAATGGATGTGTCAATGAATCGCCCCCTATTATCATTGATCATCATTAATCATTCATATACATTAAGTATATTGCATACTTTGACGTGTTGTTGGTATTTTCTTTCCCACAGTGTATTACTGCACGCACACATGAAGGACTTCACCGCCTGCAGCGCTATAGCTCACATATGGCTGCGAAACCCAAACAACGCTGAGAATCCAGAATACACAAAGCTCGTTGAGATTTTCATAACTCGCGTTCTCCAGCGACAGAATAGACTTTCTGATGTACCGGCCTTCCTCGATAGTTGTCCTGCTCTACAGTCTGAACAAAGGGAAGTGTATAAGAGGTAAGCACGAAGTTAATTGTTATAGGTATACAAGTTGAGAAATTATGACCATGACCCTATTTACTTGACATCGATTTTAGTTGTAACGCTATAGATCGATGGTTAATTAATTATACTGAATCCCAATAGAATTGTGACCAAAACGTACGATTTCTTCATGTCTTATTCAAGCCAGTCAGGAATTTAATAGACAAAACTTTTTCTGTAGTTACAGTTCATCGATGGTAATTAAATTTTCATCCTTCCAGATACGCCGATTCGAAGGAAAAGGAACGCAAATCTGAAAGAAACACTCAGGAAAAAGTTGACAAGTCGACAGTAGATGATTTAAGTGGAGATTCAGGTAAAGGTAAGATACCTAAGATACACTATGTATGCAAGAAAATGGTTTGTCTTTTTGGTCAGTTGCAAATTTGACCGCAATTGACGCCCTTTCAAGTACTGATAGTGTATAGATAAAATGCCCCTTTAATATGTATCTTTATATGCATATGTATATTTCACGCAAATACGATATATCTCACGGAGTACACGGAGAAACGTTCTTAGCATAATCTTATTGTATAATCTTAAGGTTAGGGTGATGTTAAGAATATGGATTATTAAGATTGATTTGAGGAATAACATAATGGTTACCGGTAGAACGTTTTTCCGTGAATTTCGGTGAACCATATTTTACCAAGAGGTTTTTGATGAAAATTTATTTTTTCATAGTTCCATATATATATCTATATAGAATTTGGTATTATTTATTATTGCATATTTTATTCTTTTGTTTAAAGTTAGCCAGACAAAGGAAGTACAAGGCAGCGGTTTCTTTGACAAAATCGGCCAGATGATAACTCGATTTATTCCCCCAACGGCGTGGTACCTCATCAAACGTATCGCCATGCTCAGCATATTCATATATTGGCTACTTACCCGAGCCAACTTTGGTAAATATCAATTTTCAATTTTTTGTTTCAAAAATGCCACAAGCTTAATGTGTGCAATACTTTAGAATCTCGTCCATCCTGTAACGTAGAATTTTCACACAGATTGTACACAAATTCAGTGTATCTGTCTGGCCATACAGTCACTTTGTAGATAAACGCTGAGCGTATACCACTCACAATTCTAGTACTGTTCTAGTCTACTATGTGGTTAAAGTGGCATAGTCCGATGATTAGGGCTCAACAATTAATTTTGCTAAGAATGGACCAGAATGTCCTACCTACTTTATTAAACATTGTTCCCCAGAATTGAGCTTAGATCTCAGCTAATTATCAGTTTTAGGCTCAATTTGAAACTTTTGGAGTGCACGCTATAAGTCAACCCATTGAAAAATGCACTGTAAAAGGCTATACCTGTGTTCATAGGACCCTCTTAATTGCCTCTTATTGCCCACCAATTATATTTTATTGTGCCCCATTTTCCAAATATGATATTATAATGACATTTTGAACTCATTTAAATGAAATCTAAAATATGGGAAAAATCGGACCATGTCACTTTAAGTGCGAGTGGTGAGAATGCCGCTCTAAGTGTCACGGTATGGAAAACGCTGACTGTAATTAGTCAGTCTTATCGGTCTTACAGATATGATACTTACGGGTAATTGTATTACATTGGAAGTCATAGGATTTGGTTTTTGCTATTTTGAATTCACATTCCCTAGTCTATTTGGAATACATGTAGTGTCTGCCCGCGAATGAAAATGGTCCTGTTGAGTTAGCCTAGAAATAGCCATAGATTTACCCATGTAAAGTTCTCACAAGATGGCGCCAGTTCCAATACGCCCTCCACGCCTTCCAGAGGTGGCCATTTCATAGGCAAAGTTTGCCCATTCCGGAGCCTATTGTGAGAGGTTCCCAGCGTTTCCTCTCCTTGCTAAGTATATTTCCATCTCGATCTTCTCAGCTGTTTCACATGTTTAAGAGAAAAGGAAGATATGTACATTGATTGCACATTGGAAGACATATACCTCTATTAATGCTCTCCTTTTCTTTCAAACGTTTAAAATTGCTGAGAAGATCGAGATTAAAATATTACTTAACAAAGAGGAAAAACGCTCGTATCCTGGTACAAAGAGGTGCGAGAGTTGGTGCGTGAACTGCAACCTCTGGAGAGTGTATAGATGATAGAGACAAGTAAAGACACCTCCACAGGAATTATATTGTTTCAACATAAGATATGGTGCCAGACATCCATAGACCAACTAATATTTTTTGACTTTAGTCTTGTAATTACATTTTTGAATAGTAATACATGTATTGTTGTAAAATAAACATTTATATTTCAGACTTGCTCTCAAACCAGCGAATAATGGGCATCTTCTCAGCAGTACTTCGGCTCTGGCGCTCTATGTTTGCTCCATACCACGTGTCAAAATAGTCTAATGTGTACAGTATATAATATTATATGAAAATGGTGCTAATTATTTGTTTGTAAATGGACCTTTGTGATACTTAATAAAACAAATCAGAATATAATATACACAGGTGTACAACTGAATTACATGTTAATTATTTGTATCAACATTTATGAGTTGAAGAAATAAATCGTTATGGTTGGATACGAGTGCCTTGTCTCCGCTATTGGTCAGGTTATTCGCGCGCGCCAAATCCATGTTACCCGGTAAGGGGCGCCCCCTATGTTCTGTCGCTAGGCTGCGTGTGTACGTTGGTTACTGCCTTTGTTTACGCCAGAGCGCCGCCCAGAGAGGTGGGACAGCTCGCTGCTTGCTTTCATTTGTCATATATATTGTGGTTAGCTAATTATTTATTTAACCATAGCCATGCAGCCCTGTAAGAGCTGCGTCTTTGTATATGACCATCGCAAATCGGCGTGTCCTCAATGTGCTAGACCCACACATTCCAAAGGTGGTTTGGACGAGGAGGAAGACGAAGTTTTGAATTACGCAAGGCGGAGGAGCCGGGGTCGCCAGCAATGGACAGGGAGCAGAATGTCTCTATGCAGCTCAAACTGGCGGAGGAAAAGCAGGCCATTTTGAAACGTAAGCTAGAGATGAAGTCCATGGAGGAACGGTTGGCAGCGATCAACCTACAAAATGCGAAACTGGAGGAGGAGTTGGCTTCAAACCAAGATGGCGGCTCGGGGAGCAAGCCGGACGCTCAGAAGCCAGTCGTTCCACCTCCAGGGTTTAAACCTAAGACCCCGGGGACCGGATCGGCACTGGAGGGTGAGCAGGGCTTCCAGCGTCAACTGTTCTACGCGGTTATATCTACAGTTCACTGCATATTGAGTTTCGGTCACTACGTTGGTTGGTACGTTTTAAAGCCCCTCACCATGAAAAGGCAGAGACAGACACACAACGCCATTTAAGGCTGTGCCAACGGTCACTACGTGTGTACAGGTTACGATTGAGATGTGAATTACCCAATGTTTTCTCCATACTTATCTATAGTAAAAAAAACATCAATATGCAGGGACAATCTTTGAAATACCAAAGAAGAATGTCAACAATGTTCAGTAATCATTTAAAATAGGGAAAAGTTGAGGGAATATAGAACAACCTTGGCAGTTTAATGCATTGACTACAAATACCGTTCTAGTACGATTTTGGGATGAAGGGAGTACTAGTAGGATAAATATCAGTTTTGGGCAAAGATTCGCTTTTCGAAGTTCTGAGTTACCGTTGGCAGCTCTGATATTAGCATTCGGATATATAGTACATGTAGTTTTATGCTATGTAAAGGGCTTGGGGATTTCTGAGGCATGCAAAAACTGATGTGGCCATAGGTCGATTTTAGACCCAAAACGTTATTTACGTCCCCCCCCACCCCCAAACTAATAAATGAACACTCCCCTAAAGCCCCAGCGCCCCTATGTATAGGGCTGAGTACCTGTCCCGGCTTCACTCCGACTGCCACTGGAGGGGTACCGAGATTTCCCCTTTTAATACTAGTCATGGTTGGGGAAGGAGTCTTTTGAATATTTAGGTCAAAATACCCGTTACTCAAATTTGTATGTTGTAAGCAAGAGATGCAAGTCGGGTATCGGGAAAATCACTGAAAAGGTACTCAATTATTACCGCTATTATCAGTGTATATTTGAACAACGGAATGATCTCTGAAATCCCTATTTTCAGGGAAATCCCTGACCACTTACATTTAACTGTCGTTTAATTAATATTTCCGAAAGTACCGCAAGACCTCGGTTACAAGCCGAATTTTAGCTCCGAACTCCCATTCGGCTTATAGGCGGTTTTAATAATGTAGGAACATAGTGTACTTTAATAATGTAGGAACATAGTGTACTCCAGCACTTTTTTTATAGGCCGAATTTTTACTCTCAAACTCACATTCAGCTTATACGTTACATTGATGGATTAGAATCTGTGCTTCTATCTAGTTGGGACATGGAACTAATATAGGACAAATAAAATAAGTTTTTCCGAAAGTAAATTGATAGATCAGAATCCGTGCTTCAACATCAACTTCTGTAAGATGGTTCTACCAAGCCCTAAACGCTACCTTCGATTTGGACAAATAAAGTTGATCCTGTATGCAATATTCAAATTTGGGAATGTATAGGCAGTGAAATACACAAACAGTGGGTCAATGACAAAACCAGACAAAACAACGTGTTGTTTTTTTAAAGATTTACTTTCCATACCAAACGGTCAGTTTCCACCTGTTACCCAGTCATATAATTGCAGTCGGTGGATTTCATATTACAATTTTTACAACCTGCGCGGGTCAAATCTGACCATTTCATACAGACAACTAGCAGCATCCATAAAGAATTCACATTTAAATAGCAGATGAGGGTGCACAGAATAAAAATTTGATAGTCACAGGCATTGAGACATACCAGAATGGTAATTCATCATTACAGAAGGTCCCTAAAATTCCCAAAACAAAAGCAAATTTAACTCCTGTGACCCCTCAACTCTGATTAATTACAATGATAATAACGGCTGTGACATGAAAATTAACAGGTGTTGGGAACATGTTTCGGGGTATTCATCAGACTGGAGATTATTCTGTCTATAGCGGACCAACGGTCTGATGGTTGGCAATGCGAATTACAACACCAGCTAACTGACCTATGGAAATTTGCTGTCTTCTGGCTCACCCCTTTCATGCTAGATAATTTCATAGGTTACAATGTATAAGTACAGTTGATAGAAGAGATTCCAAAATGGACTGCTGTGACCCCGACATTCAGTTAATTTAATTAGTAGGACCAACGAACTCTGGTATAACTTCCTCTTTCCATAATCATGAATGCCTTTGGTTTACCAGTGCCGCTCACTTACTATTCTGTTTAATAAACCCAGACTTGCTGAACACAGGATAACATGTATGACTTTGCCAAATCTGGTACATGCTAACAATAGCTGCCATCCATTCGTTACATAAAATGTCCTCTACTCCTCAGTTTCTAGTAACTTGCATCTGGTAAGCATCTCAACACGACATGATCTCCTACTCTTGACCAAACGCACAGGATATACCGATGAAACAGTGATATATTAACATAGTCCTCATGAAAATGGCATTAGAACTCACATGCTCGATTCACCAGCAGGGATGCAACCACATGGCTCAACCAAGATACTTCCCCAATTGATGAATTTGTAGAGTTGTGACCACATTGGGAGTTACGATATTATCGGTATGTGGGATAAGAGTTTCATGCCCACCTGTCACTGGGAATCTTTCTGAGCAATTACAGGTGTATCTCAATCTGTGGAACCACGAAAATTTAAATCCCTAGATAATATGGCGAGAACTAATGAAGAGACCAGTAATATCGATAAGTGAACTGTATGACAAAGCATGGCTACCTCTCTAGCGCTCCCTGCAATCATCCTTTCCTCGACACTTGGAATATATGCGATTCCCTCTCCAGCATTCAACAAGTACTTTAAATGGTTGGGTTTCATCAAAACAAGAACTATGTACGAACAACGCAAGCTGACTCACATAATGCTCATCACATGTATACGCGCACACTTCATCGGCATATAACATAACAATTGTCAGTATTCTCTGCTACCAGGTCTGGGCTACTCTTCACTGCATATTAAAACAGAATACAAAACGTCCATCAGTGAAATAAGATCATCCAACATTGGATGGCCAAGTTTTTCCGTTTTGGCCTCTGTAAAATCGTACATTACCCGTGTTCGTTAATATTTTGTGCTGTTGTGTGTTACCATTGCAACATAACAGAAGTGAACCACCACATCCAACTTTACATCCCACCATAGGGTGGAGTATACTCAGGGGAGGAAGAACATTGGTCAGTGTTTACACAATAAATTCCAGCTAATAAACAATGTCCAAAATATATTTAAAGGAAATTGTCATAAGGTTCGTGTAGGTAGGACTTGGATGTTTAGCATGGAGACTGACAAATATAGATTGTAGAAATATGCACCATCAATATAAATACCAAGAAAAAAAGTGATGTTCACTTGGTGGTTTTCTCTACAAGCATTTATCAAATCATCCCACATGCGACAAACTTCTTTTCCACTGCACCTATAACCATAATGGGCATGGTCCCCCACTAGTAAAACCACCTTCACCTCGAATTATTAAGACTTGGAACATCAGAAGGTAGGAATCTTGTTACCCTTACACAGTCTACAACGATTTCCTTTGAACACACTGCCGCGTGTGTTTACAACCCAAGTACTCATCGTGTTTCACACAATCATCAACACTTGTCATTGGCTGACAATGCGCACCCACGTGTGTGCAATCGTCATTGCATGATTGTTCCTTCACCTCTTCTCTTCAAATCCTTCCTCCGTTTCACTATTACTCTCCTTTCTCATCTACATTCCTCTGATCAACATTTAACACCCATGGTTTCCAAGCGAAGGCAGTGCCTACTTGCTCATTGGACTGACAGTGGACAAGGCAGCGAGTGCACATATCCTTTCTGGCCTTCCTCACTCTCTTGAGTTCACAAGGGAGGAGGGTAACAATTCATCTGTGAATTTTCCTCATACTAAGTGTGAATTAACCTTGTTGATCCTGGGCACCTTTGAATACATGACAGCAGACAAAGTTAGATTGCACTGGTTTTTCCCCACGTGCACCTATTGTTTGAGTAACACATCACTATACACCTGTACAATCACTCTTCGTACCTTAGTAGCAGTTAGCTGCTTATTTCCAATAAGCGACACACAAAGCATGTGTCCTTAACTTGACCCAAATACATGCAACTCCTTAACAGGTGTTACAATAACAATTTACATCCCTTCAATTGGTCTTCTTCCAAAAGTGGGTTCCTTACTAACCAACATGCATTGGTCAAGACACTAGCCACAAGGTCCTCTGCTCCAGCAGGGTAATCATTTTTCCCTCCAAATTTAATTTGTATACTCTTTAATGTTCCAAAAGATAGTTTCCTCACACAGAAACCCTGCTTCTAACTGCATACCTTTGGCACTTGCTTTTTTTAAAAATATATCCAAATAGGCAGAATATCTTATCGTCTTAATGAAGTGATTGAACTTGCACCCACCACAACTCTAAAAGTGAAACACCTAGCCGCTTAACATCTAGAAATTTCGTCAAAATTCTTCAGTCTGCTTCCATGGTTACATGGCGCCCCCGCAGTCAGGCTGGCTCTCGGGACGTGCAGACGTCAGCCAGCTGTTGCAGCACTCAAGGCTGCCAGGCTACAAAGCACTCAGGCTACTTCAATATCCTTCAGGCTAGGACCTGTGGGCATTTCGCTGAAAAGTGACCAACCACATCGCAGTTGTTGCAGCGCATCTCGGTTGGACAGCTACTGGCGACATGACCGACCTTCCCTTACCTGAAAGAGAAAGTTCAATTTTATAGCGAGACCACACAGTATCCAATCAACTATTAAGTCGGATAAATTCTTTCTGGATTCTTTTATTTTCATGAGAAAGCAATTGGTCAATCAATATACATGTATAACAGACTGTCGGTCACATAACTACCCCTCATCATATGTACTGAAACCTAGCTAGTTATCTTAATCAGAAGGGAAGAAGTAGAATGGAACTTACAAGGTAATTCTACCTGTAGCTAGGGTCACGGCCAGTCTCTGGGCATTCACGGGAAATGTGGCCAACTTCTCCGCAGTTGTAACATTTGCGGTCATCACCGCCGCCACCTCCTGTCTTGTTGGGGCAATCCCTAGCAAGATGGCCACTGTTTCCGCAGGTATAACAGATTTTGCTGTCACCTTCCGGGCAACCCTTCTGTACGTGGCCAGATTTGCCACAGTTGTAGCACGCGCCTGGAAATGGAGAGGCTGTTATAGCCACGAGAAAAGTCAGAGGTGGAGTTTCACTTTTTAGCATCAGACACGCCTGAACACCATCACCTCCCTGTGGTTGATGTGGGCTTTAAAAGTGTATACAAACTGTAATCTATAACGTGTGAATTGGGTCATTATACCAGTTGGCATATACAGATATAAAATCATGATTTGACTACTTGATACAAATACTTTAGTTTTTGTACTTAGGTTCAAAAAGTCCTAGTTAGTCGCAATTTATTTTCATACAGAAATTAGTAATTGGTAGCCCAATGTTACGAGTTCTTTCAAAATAATGTTGCAGATATTTGATTCATGTAAAAAGCACCAGTAAAACAGAAATAAGGGAACAAAAGCAAACCGATCACCAGGACTCCACTAATACAAATAAACTGAGTGACTGATTTTCACGATTGCTAGCCATGAATTAATCAAAAAAAAAAAAATTAGATCAGTAACGTCCTGGATGATTGTTAGTATTTTAGAAGACCTCCGGCTTACAAACTATTGCCCACCGTGTTAATTGTTTGAAGGCTTCATAAACTCATTCTACAAACCAGAATCGATGTCTTTGGCGCAGTCTCTGGCAATATGGCCAAGTTCGTTGCATTTGTAGCATCTCTCATGTTCAGTGGGGCAGGCCCTTGCGTAGTGCCCCATCTGTTGGCACTTGTAGCATTTCTCTGCAATGACCCAATATGCTTGGCATGAAATAACCTGCACACAGGCAAGGTCTTGCTTAATATCTAATGGGTGCAAACCATAAAGTAGTCTGACAATGTCAATGAATTGATATCATGAAAATCGGTCACTCTGCAAATTAAGATCGACATGGCAACGCTACAAGAGTTCCCTGTGTTCTCAAATAGGCGGCATTTTAAAACCACGTTTTCATTTGCATGTAGCTTCACAACTCACCCCCGCTCCTTGGTCCTCGGGGACCACCACGGGGTCCGCCTCGGCCGCCGCCACCACGTCCTCGCCCACCCCAGGAATCTCTGCCTCCAAAGTCGCGGCCACCTCCAAAGTCACGGCCACCACCGCCGCCCTGAATGTCAGTTCTACAGTCACGGGCTAAATGCCCCGGCCTTTGGCACTTGTAACAACAACGTTCTTGCTGCATGATTGGTTTTAAAAGATTTCCTGGAAAGAGAAAAAAAGGTAGAGGTTAGATTTAGTAGCGAATTCTGATGAACAATATTACTTACTGAAAAGAACGGCACATATTGACGTTTCAAGCGGAAACATTGTTAGAGAGGATTTACATTAATAGTGAACTACTGATGCAGACCCTCAGGCTCAAGGCTGGCGGGCTGTTCAAGGCTAACTTAAGCTATTATTCCCATAGTCTTAGTCATCGAACCACTACTCTGCCTGTATAGAAGCCATTATTATATAAAGCCACTTGTTTTTGCTTTAAATATATTTTTTTTAAATAGGATTTCTGCTCTGTACCGTATTACCTAGTGTTGTAATATGATTTGTCTTTTTGGGAACAACCCTGAGGGAAGGAGGGGAGGTCGAAAGTGGCTCCAAAGATACTCTTCCCCCAGTCAAGTTACCACTACCTATAGGAGTACTTTGTACTACTTTCACCAAATAGAGGTGCAACAAGGGGTTTGTCAGTGCCTATGCCCATAACTATAGGCATCGCCATCAGCTGCCAACCATCCGTTGCCTGTATCTACCCGTGTACCAACTACTAGTATAATATCCTCCAGGTGTGTCTTGTACTCCCCCATGCATGTCCCTCCTGACTTCACAGGTGTGGATATACACAGCAAGAAACGACATAAAACATTGCCATAAGCTGAATGTTGGTATTGTATTACGGTACATCACATACAAGAATACTAGTACCTTAGGGTGCATCCCAATGGTGTCTAGGGTGCAGGCAGGGACACTTAGGCTTTGGTATTGTATTACGGTACATCACATACAAGAATACTAGTACCTTAGGGTGCATGCCAATGGTGTCTAGGGTGCAGGCAGGGACACTTAGGCTACAAATGGCAGGACACATAAGAGTGCAAAATAGTTCTCTTAAATTTTATAGGCATTATCCATTTATTTTAATTTTTTTTTGTTATCCATATCAAAATTATAAACGGACTAATGGAGGTTTGTAGCCGAGCCCAAGCCCTACTTATCCCCGGGGGTGAGCATTTGCTTTCTGTATCATTGGGTACTAGAAAGTTCTATTTAATATATCAGGCGGTTAGCCCCCACACCCCACTTCCCCTTCTATTATCTCCTTTATCAAGACAAAGCCTTAAAATTTAGAGGTAAAATGCTCAAGAAGTATACCCTTATTGATTAATTAAAGCACCCATTTCCCCCCTTCTATTTTTTTTATAATTTAGGGGTAAAATGTTCAAGAAGTATACCCTTATTCATTAATTAAAGCATCTAAAGCATCGCACCCTATGTGCTTGTCCTATAATTTGCACCTTAAACACTATCCACGCACCCTAAGGCCATGGGAATGAAAGAAAGAGTTTACCGTCCGGGACATTCAGAAAAAAGATGCGGCCTTTTTTCATTATTCATTTTTCATTATTAGGGAGTTTTCTCGGGGGTAATTCTTTTGAATATTGTAAAATATTGTTGAGATTTTTGGAGAAATGAAAAGAATGAAAATTCACATTAATAATGAACTTTTCATGCGGCCCCTTTGAAGGCATGCGGGCGGTGGACGGTAAGGCCACTCAAAAAAAAAAAAGTGGTTTCTCATCACCAAGGTCTGAAAAATATGACGAGGGAGGCTTTTTTTTTTTTTTTTTTACTCGCGGGCTAAAATGTATAGGATAATATACGTTTTTCATGACCAAAATTCACATTTCAGTAGTCAAGAAATTATTGATGTTTAAAAATGGGGAAAATGTAAGTTATTACTATCCCACTGCATTACTGGCAGTATAAGCTTTAATTTGATACCAAATATGCCTATATTTGTCCATTTTTATCATGTTTTTCATCTAAAATTAGCCAAAAAAAGAAAGAAAAAGGTTTTCCTCAAAACCTGGTATTTATGATGCGCGCGGTGATGAGAAACCATTTTATTTTTTTGAGTGGCCTAAACTCTCACTTTCATTCTGATGGCCTAAGGTACCAGTTACCAATCAACATGTAGGTATCCAAATACATTATTAACTCATTTAAACTCACGTATTAATGGGATCACAGTGAGGTATTAAGGTACAACCTTGGCCTAAGGTAAGGCTAAACACCTATGGCTAAGACTGGTAATAACGTAAAACGCCACGCGATTGGCATGTGACACATTGTACGCCACGCCATTCTCCCTGTCGGGCAGACTTGTACTGGTCACGTGACTACGCGCATCGGAATCCACACTCAATGGCACAGTGCTTCAGTAAAACACTGCAAATATCGTTTTTGGGCTGAATTTGTTCGGGAAAAAGATAAAATATGCTACAAATATCCCACCCGGTTCTTTATAACCTAGAAATTCCATTGGATTGATGGTATTTACTTAGATATAAGAAGATGTACATCATTGTTTACACTGGCAAAGTCGGCCGCTGTCTTTACATTGCTTAAGTACTAGAAATCCCGCTAAAAGTCAGATTTCTCAAAACTTTCAGAAGCTAGGGACCTATCGCCGATATATATCAAAGTCCATATAGTGCTTGCTATGTGGTTGAAATATTTAAGCTTTTTTAGGGGATATAAGGCCCAAATTCGGGGCCCCAAAGATCGGAGGCTGCAGCACAGGGTGCCAGCGCTGTTCCGCTACTATGCTTCAGTATAGCCACTGACAGGGAGCAAAAGCACATGGCTGGTTTGTTTGCAGCAAGTCACGCTCGCGCTAGTGGCGCCCCCTACGTCCGGGTCGGCCATTGCTGACAGTAAGAATGGGCCCCTCGGACCCACAAGTGACGGAAAATGTGTCATGTGCCAATCAAGTGATGTTTTCGATTTATTCTACCTCGTTTTATATTGCTTGTATTCAAATTTGTCATGATAGGAGGCTGGGTGCCTGTGGTACGCCACGCTCACACCAGCGTGGCGAATCACAATCTTACGCCACGCATGCCATACGCCGTCAGTAGCTTTAAGGTAGGGATGGGCACGGCCTCGCTGCCACATCACCCACGTATCTGTCACTATAGTAATTGGGCAATGTTCAACATGATGGTTTTGACAGTTTTGCTCCATGGAATATAATAGGATTTTACAATCTTATGTAAAAATGTTCACTGAATCTGAATATCACCTCCATTTTAATGTAGGACAAATATTTTTGACAAGAACATTACATGGATGTAGGCAATTAAGCTGTGAATATAGACGGTGCATATCTGACAGCATTTTTTTAAAGAGGTGTCATTTCACCAAATCTTTGCCAAATTGCATCTTTCTTGTTGCAAATAGAATATGAATTTCTTGAATTATATTATGAGGAAGAAAAAAGATTACAATTTTTGAAAATTCTTAAAAATTCAGAAATTTTTATTTTTTGGGACCTTTTTCCAAAAATCCAAACTTTTGTTTACTTTTTCAAACCCCCACCAAAATGTGTGCAATTTTGTCCTCTATCAGAATCTGAAATCAGTTTGTTCATAGCTTGTGTAGCAAGAAAACGCAAAGCAAAAGACTGAGAGAAGGTTTGGTGAAAAATTGGAAAAAATTCATTGAGCTGACTTTACCCCACCGCAAACATTTTTGACTTTCCCATATGTTTTAAAATACTTTTAGAGATCAGATTTATAAAAGAAATACATGACCAGAAGCCCCAAACTGTTAGCTTTAAGCTGGTGTGACTGGCTACTCTTTATCATCATTTGTCCAAAAATAATCAGTGGTGAGGTAAAAAATGCCCCACTCAGTGTGTGTGGTCAGTGGGCTGTGGATTGACCTAATTTACTTGCACTCTGCTGATAAGGACCAGAAAATGCTGACAGAAATGAGTCCTAACTTTTCTATTTCAAAAATTCATAGCTTTACTTCTACTAACTGCATTTTATTTATTTAAAGTACATTCTGTTGGCAAAGATTCCAGCTTTCATGTGGTATGATTTTCGACTAGCTTGCCTCAAATCAAATATTTGGATGCCCATCCCTATTTAACGCTTTAAATATATACGTCGTCTGTATGCATTACTGCACTAGGTACTAAGAATAAGACTTTTTTTTATTATTTTTTTATTTGAAATTCATACCTTTCTAGGCCCAGGGGGGATGTTTTTCTCTAAAGACTGACAGAGTAATCTAAAGACTAAAGCAGAGGAGTAGCCTCAGTAGGACACCTAGTCACAGAGACTCTACTGACTGCGTGTATTATTGTATAGAGAGGTCGCGCTTCATGGACAATCTAGGTCATTCTATCGCGAAACCCAAGGTGGCACCAGAGAGGACAGTAGTGACCTGTACATGGGTAGCCAGAATTATTGCCGTGGTGCCGTGTCGATTTTTATTTTATACATTCTGGTCTATAATTTCGTGTCCGTCGAATTTTAAACCCCCTGTGTCGCACGTGTCGATCTTAACAACCCCCCGTGGTCGCCGTGTCGATTTTTACCCATGTATAGTCACACAGTAGTCTCTGTTTGTCAACTATTTACACTCTCTAAACATAGTGCTGGTTACTTATAATGATTATCTGACAAATCAGGGTCTGAAAACCAGCGCCGCGATCTGCTGGGAAGCCCTGCAGATCCCAAACAGCTCAAAGAGGGAATCCCGAGTGATGACGTCCATAGCGCGGCCAATCACAGCCGTGCACACATCAGTGGTGGACTGGCTCGATACCTACTACGAGCCAAGTACAGGCTAGGTCTGGGGCGGTGATATTCGCACCTCGTCGATGTGCGTATAGCAGTCCCTACTCGGACCTCCTCGAGGTGCGGATAAACTTTCTTATTCGCACCTCGAGGAGGTGTGGGCCGGTTTCAC
The DNA here is from genome assembly GCA_947462335.1 of Harmothoe impar. Lineage (NCBI taxonomy): Eukaryota > Metazoa > Annelida > Polychaeta > Phyllodocida > Polynoidae > Harmothoe > Harmothoe impar. The sequence goes on from OX381704.1 coordinate 62,846,945, forward strand.
TATCCGGACCTCGAGGAGGTGTGGGTTAGAATTCTTATTCACACCTCAAGGAGGTTTAGGCCTGTAAATAGTTTTTTTTTTTAGCTTCTCTCATTTCTAGTGTGTGTGTGGGGGGGGGGGGGGGAGGCTGGAAAATTCTCCATACACGGGGAGGGGGGCGGGGGGAGTGATTTCATAGGTGTAGGCCTATGCACCTTGGGGGGGGGGGGAGGGCATTTCCCAAAAAGCAGCACTTTAATAGTAGCGATGGGGGTGAGGAGGGGGGGGGGGGGGTCAATGTTTACTTTCGGCTAATTGAATGGGGGGCTAGTATATAAAGGGGGGGTGATAATTTAATGGGGGGGGGGGGGGGGAATTCACCTGCTTTCAGCGTAAAAACCTATGCTGTTAGGGAGTGATCATTTTTTAACAACAGCGGGGGGGGGGGGGGGGGGCCGTGGTCGAGGGGTCAAAATTTGTTACCCCCCCCCCCCTACGGCTAAAAATCGTGTAACGCGTGGGCTTTTTGGCTCATAACAGGTCAAATTATTTTGACCCCACCCCCAGGAGGGGTCCAAATTTTTTGCCCCCCCCCCCCCCGGTCAAGGGGTCCAAATTTTTTTGCCCCCCCCCAATGGGCCCCAAACCCACCAGCCCCCCCCCCCCCGTTCTTAAAAAATTATCACTCCCTTACAAGGCCCGCACATTTTCGACCCATTCAAAAAATCAAAAAAATTGGTTCATTTCGACCCCCCCCCCCCCCCATTTTTGAGGTGTGAATAAGAATCCTCACTGACACCTCCTTGAGGTGTGAATAAGAAATACGAGCCACACCTCCTCGAGGTGCGAATAAGAATTTGTATCCACACCTCAAGGATGTGTGAATAGCAGGGCCTTCCTACTGCCTGATATCTACACCTCCTCGAGGTCCGAATAGTGGAACCAACCTACACCTCCTCGAGGTGCGAATAGAAATCCTTATTCGCACCTCGAGGATGTGCGTATATCACCGGCCCTAGCCTAGGTCTGCCCCTGAACCCCCTACTTTTTATGTATTAAACCTCCAGCTCTGAATTAATCAGAGATTACTTTTGTGAGGCTATATCTCAGTTGACCCAGATCTAGTTGACCTACTTCGGCTGAGGACATTGGTATTCTTTGAACTCAGACCTCGTGGTGTCCTTAGTTGAACTTACCCAACCAGTGATCGCATAGAATCTGAGCACCTATCAGATTCTATGCGATCTGGTTCAGGGCTGGGCATGTCGTGATATTCTGGAGCAAACCTAGAACTCTATGGAGCAAAGTCTTTCAGGAGGGTAGACGTAGGATAACCCTCCTACTCCCCTCCCCCAATAATTTCCTGTGTGAAATCCCAAGAGAATTCTAAGATTTCCCATGTCTTTATCTATGGTGTGTTCTGAGGTGTTATATGCTATAAAAATTCCACTTTAGAGGTGTGCATTTTGTGGGGTTTTAGCCATATTACTGCTGGAAAAAAATATAGAAAAAGTACATCTAGGTTGGTGCATACTAAGGATTTGGGGGCACGTTGTGTTTGGAAAATTTTGAAATTCTGCCTTTCAATTGATGTGTTCTGAGGAGTTTTGTTCCAGAAAATTTTAGATTTCTATCTTTGGGAGGGTATATTCTGAGGTGTATACTGCTCCAAGAAAACTGTTAGATTGGTATATTCCGAGGATTTGCGGAGGGGACACATTGCTCTAGAATTCTAAATTCTACCCCTTAGATTGATGTATTCTGAAGGTTCTGGGACTAGGGAGTAAGTTGCATCAAGAAAATCTTCGAATTCGACTTTCAGAATTTGTATATTTTGAGTAGTGTGGTGGGCGGGGTGGGGTATATTGCTCCAAGAAGCTGGAATTCTATTTTTAAATTGGTGAATTCTGATGGCATTTATATATGTTTTTGTTCTAGGAAAATTTATAAATTCTACCTTCAGATGATGTGCTCTGTGGAGTTTTAGGAGGCATATCACTCCGGGAGGACTTTAGAATTCGATCTCTAGATTGATATATCTAGAGGGGGTTGTGGACATATTTCTCTAATGGTGTATTCCGGCACATTGTGTAGGAATATTTAGAAATTCTTCCTTTTAGATTGATGTATTCTGATGGTTCTCTGACGATGTTGCATAAGGACAATTTGAAATTCTACTAGGGATGTCATTAACATCCACTTTTTTCTGATTCCGATTATCACGATTTTTGGTCTTGATATTTCGATATATGTCGATATTCGGATGAGTTTTATAATGCGGTTTTTGGCCAAAGAAATCTTGAATTATACAGCAATTATATCGTAATACACAGGCATGATTTGACTGAGGGCCAGGCTCTCAGACTATGTCTTTCTAGATATGTGCTATCTCCTTAAAACTAGATCTGGAATGTCCCAATTACAATCAATTTTCCTGCCAATTTATCGTATATTGCTTAAATTACTATAGCTTGGCCTCTAAAAGAAATATCTGAGAATTTCTTTTCTGGTTAAAGATAATTTCTTTTCTGGTTGAAGATATCGATATGACAGAAATATCGATCCGATTTATATCATCATTTTAGAAATAACGATTTGTTGATATAGTGAGTATCGATGACATCCCTAAATTCTACATTAGAATTATTCTGTGTAAAATCTAGAAATGCAATCGTTAAATTGATGTCATCTGATGGGTATCCAGAACATATTGCTCGAGGGAAATTTAGAAATGTTAACTTTAATTAGTGTTTTCTGTGAAGTTCTGGGGGTGTATTACTGTGGAATTCTATCTCTGGATTGGTACATTTCGACTGTTTGAGGGGTTTGGGGAAATAATATATTGCTCAAAGAAAAGCGAGAAAATGTAGGCCTACCAGGCATGTTGCTCCAAAGAAGCTAGTCATTTTACTTTCAGATTGGTGTAATCTGTGGGCATTTTGCTCCAGAATTCTACCTCTAGCTAGGTTTATTCAGATGGGGTTGTAGGTTAAAGTTTAATAATCTTGCTCCAAGAACACTTGCATAGACAGGCTGTTGAAATAGCTTTAGCTTTGGTTCTTATTGGAATATTTACGAAATTCTTCCAGATTTAGAAAGCCCAGACTATCCCTAATGCCCCTGTCGCATTTTCCAAGGCCCCTGTCGCACATTTTTTGCGACATTGCGACAGTTGCCCAGCCCTGTGGTTGGGTAAGTTCAACTAAGGACACCACGAGGTCCGAGTCATGACTGTGACAGTCTGTGTCGTTTCTGCAGATATTACAGCGTTCTCGAGTCCTCTCAAAGCATCTTGATTGACTAATGCCTTCGTATCCTCATTTCCTCAAGGGTACATGTTTAATAGGGAATTTCATCGATTTCATTTCGCTCGGGTGGAGGGTTTATAACGAACCGGCAGTCTGCCTTTTCAGTCTTAATCTACCCATAGAAAGGTCAAGGACGCACTGGCATGCCTCGCTGAGAACGAGGCGGCGTGTATTTCGTGACCTACATAACCAGCATGTTCTCCCGATTTTCCCGAATATCAACCATAATTAACACCATTTTCTTCGCTAACCTGAGTTCAACTTCCCTCTTAATGTCACCGTGTATTCTTTGAACTATCTTGACGACTATTTACACGTGGAGACGCGTGTATTCGGCATGCGGCGTGCCGGGCCATGCCGTTGACGTGTATTCCAAACAGACGAGTCGCAGACCCGGCATATCAAAACGCGGCCAACCCTTAGGATGCTATCTAAAAGGGATGACAGTTATACTAACATATACTTGGCTGTCCTTTGTATATTATAATGGTTGTTATATCTGCGTACATACCCTAAAATGTAGAGACTTTGTTTTCTAGTAGGAAAATTTCAAGACTGCTCCTCCACCTCTGCTCACTGCGTAGTACTTTCCGCACGTGGGGCTTTTGCACACGGTTCGGAGGTACCCAGTTTAGTTTTGCACACGATACGTAACAAGTCTCAGCCAACTCGATTTCAGGACTAAATATATTTTCGCGCCACACAGATGTAAAGCATGGTAACGCTAGGAGGTTAGTTGGGAGTTCTATCATGGTTGGCTGTGCATGTCCCATTGAAAACAGTGGACCAACGTGTATGGTGTTGGTCAGAGGACCTGGGTCAGAGGACCAATGCACAGTAGTAACGTCATATAAAGCAATGTGATATCACAAAGCATAGGCCTAACTAATTGACTTGTAGAGCTCCAACTGGCAACTGGCCTAAATTTCAAAGCTCTACTTCATCATGTCTATCATATTCTTAATGAGAGACAATGGCATACATGCCAACTCTCCCGGATTACCCGGGAGACTCCCGTTTTTTAGCATATTTTTGGGTGATCTCCCGGTGGCCTCCCAGTCTCCCGGTTTCTCCCGGTTTCAGGCTTTCCAGAGCTGAAAGAATTTCTCAAATATTCCTACTAGAACCAAAGTTATTAATGTATTCTCAGAAGTCACCAAAATACATATTTGACATCCAGATTTTCTTTTTTTTTCTTCTCCAAAGCAGGGATGTGACACGTACAAATTCAAACAGGGGGGGGGGGGGGGCGTCCAGGGCCATTTTTTTCAAATGATAGGCCTACGTATGGTGTAGGGGAGACCGGGGTACAGTGAGACAGAGAAGTTTATTTTCCCCATAGGGCCTAAACTCTGAATTGAATAAACGTGTATGTGTCAACATGCAAAAGTGTACTATTTTCACATATTTTGGAGTTCGCGACATATTTGCTGTGATCAATGGTGTTCGGCCTATGGACAAAATAAAATATTGTCTCACTGTGCCCCATTATGAAAAATCAGGGGGCACAGTGAGACGCTAGGTGGGGCACAGTGAGACAGTGTTACGATAATCTGTGATAGATCATGTAAATAGGTGAATATATGAAAAATGTAACTTAGACCATATATTTTAACCTTAAAGCTAAAGAATAGCATTTTCGATAGTTAATCACTAAAAGTTTCATAAGGTTGGCAGCTCTCGAAATGTCCACGCTATGTTAGCTGTCTCACTGTGCCCCGTGACACAGGCATTGCACGGTAACCTATGATATTCCTATGGCTGTCTCACTGTGCCCCATCCTCCCAGGTTATCAACAATTCAATGTAAAAAATTTATGGGTCCATATCAAATTTATCCAAAATGAGAGTTTTGTAAAATATATTAGTGCGCTTTAAAATTATGGGAAAATTTATGAAAGTTCCTTTTGGTTACCATGACAACCTGCTTCGTCGTAAAATATGAGAAATTTACTTTTTGCAAAAACATAGGCCTAAATGATAGAATACCTACTTGTGGTAATCAAATTTTCGCCAATTTTTTAAAAATATGTTATTTGTGGCTAATTTTATCTATAATAAATTATTTTGGGATCTAACCCTAAATCCGGAGGCCCCAGGCCTTCTGTCTCACTGTGCCCCGTGTCTCACTGTACCCCAGTCTCCCCTACACATTAGGGGTGTTTTTTGGGGTCGTTTTTGACCATATTTTTGGTCGTTTTTGACTACCTTTTTGGCCCAAATACCCAACCAGAATTTCTGGGGCAACCTACTCATCAAGCGCCTCTTTTGAATATGTTGGTGCTTGCAATCGGATAGCTTCTGTGTGCAGGGGGGAGGGGGGGGTAGTCCCAATGTGTACACATTGGGACTACCCCCCCCCCCCTCCCCCCTGCGTAGGCCTACATAGAATCATTCGGACAGGGGCAAATTCGCAGGTATTTATTCCATACTTATTAAAGCATATAAAAAAAGCATATGAAAATCGCGAAAATAAAAACCCATCGAAATACCACATTCCCAGGGAGCCTTTAAGACGAGGTCTCATATGGCAAAAAAGTTTAAAAGTAAAAAAAAAAGGGCGGGCCAAAATATAAGGGTAGGCCTATGTCGGGTTACCTGAACATAAGATTTTTTTTGTTTGGCTGTAGGCCTACTGCCTCATTCCCTCTAAATGTCCTACTCTCGTTTTTAATGCCACTCTCCTCCTGGAGACATAAGGGAGTGTTCATTTATTAATTACAGTGGGGGTGGTGAGATTTCGCGCGGAGGGGCGAAAAATGTTTACGCCCCCCCTCGAGAGCGTGTGTAACGTTTCCGCCCCCCTCGCCGAAGGCGCCAAAATATTTTCGCCCCCCCCTTTGAACTATAATATATTATGTGCTAAAATGCATCAGAATGCACCATTTCAAGTCTAGACATTTAAAATTTTCTTGGAGGGGCATGCCCCCAAACCCCCATAGTGTTACCGCTGCGCTCCGCTTGCGGTGCTTGGCCTTGGGGTAAACATACACCACCCTGGCCCTCTCCCAAAAAAAGTCTCCCGGTTTTAGTCTTTCAAATGTTGGCATGTATGCAATGGTACTGATATCATTGATAGAACCATGTTTACACATGGGATTGGAGTGTTGGTCCCCTGACCCCATGAGGCCAAGATGGGGAGGCTAGCCCATAGAAGCGGCCACTGCCCGAGGCCGTAGGCCGAGGGCACAATCTCCCCGGCAGAGACTTCCGCTCCCCCCGGTCACTTCATATCTCTGCCCAAACCTAAGAACTCTCCTGTGGAAAAAGGTCCGAAAGGAGTACCACTTTCCTGCTTTCCTGTCCGAATCACACACTGCCCAGTGAACAACAAACATTCAAAAAAAATTGTGAACGTTTGCTGAAGGCTAAAAAACAAACGTTTTTTAAAAACATTTTCTAACATTAATTAAACGTTTTTAAATGTTTATGAATGTTTCAGGAATGTTGAGATATGAATGTTCGTTCATCATATTTTCTGCCATGGAAAAAATATTAAACAAACGTTTATGAATGTTTATAGAGGTTTTTAAATGAATATTCATTTTTAACTTTTACTAGCATAGGAATACGTTCATTGAACGTTTTTAAACATTTTCTTATTATTCTGTGAGCATGTGGCTCCCCATTATCGCTCAAAGAACATTCTAGTTTTGCAATCTGCTTTGCATATACACCATTATATGGTATGATATGTTGCCATCTGGTGCCCCATACATCATATTTAGTATATTCCTTGATACCTACCCTATCGTTGTTTAATATGTTTCACAAACTGAGCACGATCACTAAACAGTGTTAACTCCCATAGGCAAATTGAAGTGGGGATTGTTTCGTTAATAAGATAAAAAATTTAAGATGTAGGTCTTGATGGAATACCTATATACAATATGCTTGAATATGACAAGAATATTTGTTGATATACATGTATGGATTACTCCATCACTATCCATAAATATTTGTTCCGGGCTGCAACCACTATGATTGACATAGGATTTCTATATATCTAGACCTAACCACAATAATTGCACTATTTTCATCTATTTGATTTATATTCATGTTTATTTAACAGGCCTTGTTATCTTAGTATGCCAACCAAATGGTTATGGCTGTTTGAGGAAGATTATAATTGGTGTATAATTTACGTTTTGATTTAAAAAATGTTACAATTACGTTTTTTAACGTTTTGAATTTTTACACTAGGTGGCAGCTCGGTGCCTGAGAAGATATATTTGATAGGTTCCATTCTTTAAAGCTGTTCATATGTGTGTAAATACTATGAATCCTCGATTTATTCATGCATTATAGCATCAAAGACCTAATCTATATTTGAATTTGATAGAAAACAGCAGATAACTTTATAATATCTTTCATACAGTAGCTTTAAAGGTAGAGATACCCATTCTGTGGAAAAGTGACATACATATATCCCCCAGCTGTAAGGGTGGTATTGTACCAGTCCTGAGTAAGGTTGACTTCCGCTCATGGATTAAATAGTGCATTGAATGCCTTTATGTCTACTCTATATGGTGGGTTAAGTTCTGGTAAGAAGATGACACTCATATAGGCACCGCATTGGCCTAGATGTGCTGCCAATAATTTTGATAAGTTTTATTTCAGAATTAACCCCTGATCCTATACATACTTATTATAGCATATATTTACGATCTAAATCTGCCCAAAATTGTGATTAAAAAGGTTGAAAAGCCATTAGAAAAAACGTTTAAAAACGTTAGATATAAATGTTCATTTTAACGTAAAAAAACGTTGGAATGAGTCAACGTTTTAGCGCTAGAAAACGTTTGTGTCAAACGTTTACAAACTTTTGAATGACGTTTAAAAACGTCAGAAAACGTCTTTTTGTTCACTGGGTGCCCATCTCCCTACACCAAAAATAGTTCCCTGGTAAATCAACAAATGCTCCCATCAAAACATGATCAATCTGTCTATAACTTTCAGAAATTCATGTTCAGACCTTCCGACGATTATTTGAATCGAATCATAGATGGTAAATTGTATATTATAAGAAAGTGCGCAATGGACAGAATCTGTCCATTTGCGAAGCACGGAGTAAGGTTTTGGCAGAGAGGAAGTGAAGACCGCTGTCGCACGAACTATCTGCCGCGGGAGATTGCCGAGGGCAGTGATCCTAGGCCCAAGTGATCCTAGGCCCAAACCCGACACTGAGGGGGTGATCAGGGTTCTACTAGTTCAGCGAATTCTGAACCCTGCGATGCGGGCTATCGGACTGGCCCTGTCTATGGGTTCAGCCAGCTTGCCTCTAAAAACCCACTGAACACCTGTTCACCAACTCCGGTGAACAGATTTCCCACACCTTTTTTCGGCCACTAATAGGGCCTACATGGAATTTCTCAACTATTTCAACAGCATCGTATAGCTGAACATTTTTACTAGCCAATTCACCCTTCTGCTTATCCCGATGGCTAATATTCAATATTAGAGCCTGAGCACATTGGCCGTAACCTCCCCCAATTTCACCCCTGTCATCCCCGTGAGGGCGGGAAGAGCTCTCCTGTACTGGAGGTACAAAAATAGATCTGGCTTGACCCCGTTTTCCCTGTGTTACATGTGTGTTGCTGTTGGCACCAGCGATGGTCTTCCTCCCCTGAACCCTGAAGAGTTCTTCAGTGGCTCTGTCAACGGATGTCAGCCCAACTCATAGTTTGTAGAGTTGGATGCTGCACAACTAGGTTCTACCAAAGCAATTTTATGATAATTTATACCATAATAATTTGGAAATAACCTTATAGGTCTATTGACACAAAATTCTGTCCCACCCAAACAAACAAAGTATGGGCAGCACTTGATCTGTCAGATCACCTGCCCAGTGCCTCGTTTTGGTTAACATAGGCTACCTAGGCGTCAATGGGATCACCCTGCCCAGCTAGCTGCCCACCGCTGTGGTAGAACAGGGGATCCATGTGTAAACACGTAGCTAGGGCCTATGTCCCGGGGGGGGGGGGAGGGGCACTTGAATTTTTTTTACACAGGTGCGCGGCTGGACCTTCGACACCCCTTACCCTTGTTATGGGGATTTTTGCCTCAAAATGTTGTTACCCTTGTTATGGCATTTTCGGCAAAAAGCTTCTAGGTTTGGGGGAAAATGGAATAAAATAGACCATGTTTAGTAAAATCGCCTCGAGAAATTCACTCTGGTGCAAATCTTTTTGTAAGGAAATGTGATGTTTTAGTGAAAAATGGGAAATTTTGGTAAAATCTCGGACATTTTCTTCAAAAGTAGACCCTTGTCATGGTGATTTTCATGAAACTGCACCCTTGTCATGGCAAATTTTCTTGAAAAGTGGACCCGTGTCATGGGGAATTTTGTAGAAAAAGTACCCTTGCCAGCCGCACACATGTGTATACAAAATACACAAAGTGACCCCCCCGGGGCCTATGTCCGCTGGGAATACTGTAAACGTATTAATTTTCGCTCAGTAGCCTACATATTTTCCGTTTTTCGCGCACATGCTTAGGTGCGCGAAATCATAATGTGCGCGAAAATTATGCCCTGGAAATCAGCTTTCCAATGATGTGTAGCACTATAGGGCTGATTCAGGTAAAGTGGGACATCAGGTAAAGTGGGACAATTAACATTAAGGCCACTTTTAGGGGTTGATTTCTTTCCTGAGTGTAAAATTTTATTTTTTTCTTAGAAATATATGTTTGACCCCTCTTAAATGTAGGCCTACGTATCTCACCAAAGTTAAGAAGTAATTATACCTTCTAAATTTCAACATGATATGGGTGGAGAGCTTTTGCCGCTATAAATTCAGAAGTACATAAGAAATAGCAAAATTATTTGTTAGTAGTGGTACTAAGAATAGTAACATGATATTTCAAACTGTATGTAAATATTAGGTACATATATTGTTTCTTTACATCTTGATATTTTTATATTAGTCTGATATGGAAATGAAGTACACTGAGACCTTAAATGCAAGTGTCCCACTTTAGCTGAAGGTGTTAGGTAAAGTGGGACAGGCAGATTCAGGTTAAGTGGGACACTGTATTAATCTCCTTTCTCAGAGTAGCATTACCCGATATGCCTATATCTTGATTCATAAGGAGAAGAAATATCATAGCAAATATCATTTCAATATTTAGTTGTGTAAATAATACCAAATTATCAAGTATAACAGCCTGAATAGGACTTTGTTAGTGCTCCAGATTGTGGTTTATCAAGTGACTTAAATGATGATCATTATTTAGATCAGCAAACCTTTGACTTCCATCAATGAACCATTGAATTCCATCATAATTTAGATAATTATTGTGAGATTTCTTACCTCTAATGATTTTTAATTATACATCATGATGTTAAATGGTAAAATCTGAAGCAAATTCATTTAGAATTGGTACTTGATATGCATTGAGGCTAAAACCATAGAAATCATCAACCAATACGGCTTTCTTACGGTTTATAGAAATTATTGCCATTTGCAGTTATTTATAGTGATTAGTATGCCCCTGAAATGCTCCTGCATTATTACCTCATTAACAAAACATTTTATTTTAGATGCTTACAATTAAGAGTATGAGCTATATAATTGTGCATAACATTATTTGGCACTATGTAAAATAATTTGAGGATAGAGATTCAGTTAGGGTACAAATATGTAGTCATGTAACATAATGTAGTGTAGCCTTGCCCAAAGTTAAGCCCAGATGCACAGTAAGTTGCCAGTTTTACATTTATACTCTGTGTATTTGATTCATCCTGTAAAGGACCCTACATAAATTTTCTTAATGTTTTTGATGTAGTCCATCAAAATATATATCTCACCTTCAAAAATTGACATTTACCATTTTTGTCATATGGATTATAAAGCATGGGGGTCGATTCTTATCAATTGTCCCACTTTACATGAAGCAAGTGTCCCACTTTACCAAAAATACAAGTAAAGTGGGACGCTTCAATTTTAAAATGGCATCTCTAAGAAATGGGCTATTTAGGCCACATTGGCTAAGGTATTTCATATATTTTTTATATTTTGGTTTAAAGGAATAAATACTGAAACTATCTGATGTGTTTGACATTTTCTACTATAAGTACCAAATGTGTGAATGGTACATAAAGTCAGACTATGGCTTAGGTGTCCCACTTTACCTGAATCAACCCTATAGGCCTATTGCTACTCATATCTATAATGCTAATGTAGGCCTATGACTTAATAATCAGGGATGTTCATCGATGAAAAGTAGTATGGATAACAAAAAAATTCTTTTCCCTCCTTGGTGATACTACCAACCACGACAAACCCTAAGTATTTCCTTTCATTTTGCAATTAACACCTAGACTGGGTTTGCATTTATATGTACATTGAGCATTTAGGAATAATGGGAAATGCATATGGCTGTGTCTCACGACCTTGGGCCAATGTTTTTGTCTCTGACCGGGTGCCAGCTCTGACCGGGTGCCAGCTCTGACCGGGTGCCAGCTCTGACCGGCCTGAATAAAAACGGGTTATTTAGGGCAGATGATGATAAAAATAGGCAACTAATGACTAGTTTAAAGACTTATAACAACCATTAACCTTTTCAGCCAAATTCTATCTACATCTGCCCTAAATAACCCGTTTTTATTCAAGCCGGTCAGAGCTGGCACCCGGTCAGAGCTGGCACCCGGTCAGAGCTGGCACCCGGTCAGAGCTGGCACCCGGTCAGAGACAAAAACATTGGCCCAAGGTCGTGAGACACAGCCATATGGGGAGGGAGGTGAATGTTCAGGGTAGGGTATCAGAGTAGTGGACACATACCACACATGCAGTACACATGTACATGTAGTAATACTGACCACAGTACAATTATTTTGAGCAATGACAAACTGACCAATTACCACTATCTATCAATCATAAAATATCATTTACCAATTGCTCAAACAATGCTGTGAAAGCTAAAAAAAAACACCCATTGAGTGTGTCCTGTATTTGGATCCCCCGGCAAAAAAATGACATGTGATGCTTACAGGTGCGCGAAAATATGATTGCGCGAATATGTCTTTCTACGGTATGTGCGCGAAAATTTAGCTGCGCGAAAATATATGTTTACAGTAAGCCCCTATCAAGAACATGGTACTTTTCAACTGGAATCTATGGATTAGGGTAAGTAGGGGAAAGGGTCCAGCAGGGCAAAAGCCCCCGGGGAGCCACTCCCTATACTTTCTATAGCAACTATGTGTGAACATCACCTCAAATTTTGTACCCTTATCACGGGAGGAAAATCTACAAAACAGCACCCCTTTTATGGGAAAGTGACCAGAAATCATACCTCAATCAATGGAGACCAAGAAAAATATACCCTTATCACAGGTGACTATAGAAAAAATACACCTTGGCCCAAAAACGGACCCTATCCCTTAAAATCGTGTTCACACATGGTATCAAAATCTGGGAGAGTGACCCCCCCCCCCCCCCGCCCCCCCGCCCCGGGCAAAAGCCCCACTTAACCCAGGTAACAAAGAACGTTAATCAAACGTTGAATAACGTTAATTGAAGGTTAACCTGTCAACATCAAGTGAAAAACGTTAAATTAACGTTGATTTAACGATGACCTAATAACCTCCTTTGTATGAGGTTAGTTTGCCGTTAAAAAGATGTCCAGTAAGTAACGTTTTTCTGGTTGAGTTTGGATAAATGTTCATTGGATAACCTATGTAAATAACATTGTTTTAACGTTAAAACAACGTTTTTTAAACCACCCTATCCCACCACGTGCTAGAAATATCCCCCATTATCGCACATTGCAATATATGTTTCTGTTGTGTACTTGAAATATAGAATATTTTATTAAATGAAATTTCGACACATGGTTTTCTACCCCTTATATTTTTCATATTTCATATAATCAGAGGCTTCCCCAGTTAACAACAAACATTCAAAAAAAGTTTCTAACGTTTTCCGAAAGCTAAAAAACGAACGTTTGTTTTTGACATTATCTAACATCAAACAAACGTTTTGAAACGTTTATGAATGTTTCAAGAGAGTTAAGATATGAACATTTGTTTTTCACCTTTTCTAATATGGAAAAAATATTAAATAAACGTTCATGAATGTTTGTATCGGTTTTTAAATGAACATTAATTTTAAACTTTTACACACATAAAAAAACGTTCATTGAACGTTTTTAAACAGTTTCTTCACATGCTGTGACCATGTGGCTCCCTATTATCGCCCAGGGTACATTATAGTTCTGCAGTGTGCTTCGAATATACATAATTTTATCATGTGATATGTTGCCAAATGGTGCTCTGTATGTCATATTTTGTATATTCTTTGATACCAACTCTAAGATTTGTTTAAGTGTTTCACAAACTAAGCATAATCACAAAACAGTGTTATCTCCCATAGGCAAATTAGAATAGGTATTGTTACTTAAATGATATTCAAAATTCAAAGATGTAGGTCAAAGATATAGAATGCCAATATATAGATATGTTTGAATATTTGTTGGTATATGGATTACTGAATCATTATTCCTTGTTTGTGATTTAAGAAACGTTATATAACGTTTTTTAACGTTTTGAATAGTACCATATCTCTACATCAGGTGGCAGCTCGGCTCCTGAGAAGATTATATTAGATAGGTTCCATTCTTAAAAGCTGTTCAAATGTGTGAAAATACTAGCAATCCTGGATTAATTAATACATTCTACCATCTTTAATCCGGTCCAAATCTATATTAAAACTTTTATGGCAGATGACTTCATAATATATTTCATAAAGTAGGTCTTATGGTATAGATACCCATTGTGTGGCAAATCAACATACATATATCCCCCAGGCTGTAAGTGTTGGTTTGTACCAGTCCTAACTAAGAGTGAAGTCTGCTCATGGATTAAATTGAATGATTTTATATGTCCATCATATGTGGACTAAATGTCCATCACAATGTGGAGACATAAGTCCTCGCAATAAGATGACTCAGCTCCCCATTAATTTGGCAAAAGGTGAAGGATTCGAATTGATTTAGTTAAACATTTACCCACGATCCTTTATACCTTTTAAATCCCTATACTGATTTTGTATCTATGCACCTAGATTAGCCCAAACTTGTGCTTAAAAAAAGTTGAAAAGACAGTAGGAAAAAGGTTAAAAAATGTTTAATATAAACGTTCATATTAATGTAAAAAAACGTTAGAATGAGTCAACGTTTTAGCGCTAGAAAACGTTTCTGTCAAACGTTCACAAACTTCAAAATGACATTTAAAAACGTCAGAAAACGTCTTTTTGTTCACTGGGTCATTTATGTACTTATTCCATAAAACCTCTGGAATGCCATTTCAATGTTAAACCCCATAAGAAATAGGAAATGAGAATAACTAGATAAATATAATATCAATGAACATAGCATGTTGTTCATGAGGTTCCTGTATACATACATAATCAGTTATTTAACCAATAACGTATGGCTAACAGGGTCACGAGAGGGTGTATCGTAGGATATCGGGCAAGAGGCGCGTAGCGCCGAGTGCCCGATATCCATACGATACACCCTGAGTGACCTGTTAGCCATACATTATTAGGTTTATTATACGATTATTCCATTCAAATGTCTTTAATTACCTTATATATGTCCTAATTTCGCCATTTTGGGCCTTAACCATAGCCATGGGTTGTCAACACCTTTCATATCTGACGCGATTCACCAATGCAGGCAAGGCAGAGTGACACACTTGTATGCAAAACTCACTGATGGTCTACACCTTGGACGTATGGCCACTTGTCAATGGGCAAGGATTCTGTGGAGGCATATGAAAAAGCAACTATGAGGTATTATAACATTAACATTGGTCACTAATAATCTGAGTATTTAATTAGCAATACGTTCTATACCAATTGAATATCATATCCACTCTTAAATACTAAAAATGAACCCCTATACAAGCCATAAGTCTGAGGTATATTAATTTCATACCCCGGCATCAAGGTGATAACTGGACGATCGATTGGTGGAGGCAGCGTGCAGAACACAGTCAGACAGGTAATATGGTACCAACTGTGCGAGTGAGGGAAATTCCAAACATGATCCAGTCAAAACGCAGTTAGACGGCTACATGGAGCAAACTGCCCGAAAAGGTCAACAACAGATATGATACGTGGAAGCTGAAAAGACTACTGCTCTTCACAAGTTAGGCACAGAAGATCCAAGAGGAACATAATTGTAAATGTTGTAAAAACTCAAAAAAACTTAATTATAAAACATAATTAATATTAATGATAGATCTTATTAAAATCCACTTTGTATATATTAGGAAATATTAAAATCCATAATTGTACATAAACCATTACTAATTACTAGGTAATATTAAATTCGAGTAAATAAATAACTAATTTCACAAATGATAACTAATTAGCAGCGACGAACCATTCTATCCAATATATATGTTTGATTTGCGAATGCAGATATTCATCATATTCCTAGTTAATTTTATGTTAGTAAATGTTTTAAGATTGTACTCACTATTTAATAATGTATATACTTTTGTGTCATATGTTTCAATGCATAAGATTTCATGTATGATGTGGATTACAAAGGGTATTGTATTAATGGACCAAAATGGATAATACGGAAATTACTGTAGCGAGCTTAAATGTCAAGCAAGGGAGACATATAGTGCATTTGAATACTAGAAGTATTAGAGATAGGAAAATTGATGAATTGTTAGTGAGGTTTACCGGTACTAATTATCAATTTGTTACCATATCAGAGTCCTGGCTAACAGATATTGACCATAACTTAACATATGATATACCGGGTTATATTCAATACCGTAATGACAGAAAATGGTCAGATGATCCTTTTGCCATTGAACCAAAAGTTGGTGGAGGTCTAATCACTTATGTAAACAGTAATCTACAAAGCTCAGAAGATGAGTTATACCATTATAATGCTTCAAACTCTGATATAGAAATTCAATGTATTACGTCTATAGATGAATATAAACAAAAAAGTGTAGTTTGTACAGTGTACAGACCTCCAAAGGGTAATATAGATGTATTCATTGACTCTTTAGAAGATCTGGTTGGAAATATAGTTAAACATAATACTACTAGGTATTATTTTCTGGGTGATTTTAATATAGATCTGTTGGATGTTAAATTTAAAGATGCTAGTGAGAAATTAATTACTATGATGTTGCAAAATGGTTTGATGAACTACATCAAAGAGCCTACACGCCATGGGGACAAGGATTCTTGTCTAGATTTATTATTTACAAATGCCAATGATATTATTGATTCGGGCACAATCAAATTTGATTTGAGTGACCATGACATAATTTATGCAACAGGAGAAAATATTGCTTTTGGAGATGAAAATATCAAATTCACGGGAAGATCTTTAAAGAAATTGAATGGAGATGTAATTGAACAGAAATTGAACAAAATTGATTGGCAATCTTTCTTTGAATGCAATGACGTTGATTGGTTATGGGAATTTTACTATAAAAATTTGCTGGAAATTATTGATGATCTTTGTCCATACAAAGAGTTCACTGTTAAAAAACCTAGGCAAGAATGGGTGACCCATGACCTCCTTGAAGTTATTGTTGAAAAAGATAGGTTATTAGCAAGAGCTAGAAAGACAAAAAATCCTTTGGATAAAGAGTTGGCCATTAATGCAAGGAAATCATTGAATAATTCGTGTAAAAATACTAGAAATAAATTTGTAAATACTCTGACGGAAAATTGTAAAAATGACCCCCAGTTATTTTGGAGGGAATTGGCTAAACTAATCCCAGGGAAACAAAAAGAAAAATTGCCAATTTCTTTACTGAATGACAATGAGGAGATCATTCCTACAGAAAAAACTCCAGAGTTCATTAATGGTTTCTTTGCAAATATTGGTCCAAATCTAGCCAGCAAAATGGATCACCCTTGGTCATTTGATGGTGAAGTAAATGATAAGTCTGAGCTAACTTTACAAATTATAAATGAGGTGGAAGTGAATTCACTCATTAATAGTATTGATATAACAAAAGCCTCTGCTGTTAAGGGTCTCTCTTCAAAGGTCATAAAAATATGTTTCAGTAAATCAAAATTACAATTAATGCATCTTTTTAATGTTTCATTGTTGACTGGTAAAGTACCTTTGTACTGGAAGAGTGCAACTGTCACTCCTATATACAAAAGTGGTGATAGGCGTCAGGTTACCAACTATAGGCCTATATCATTATTACCAATTCCAGGGAAATTATTGGAAAGAATTGTACACTCACAAATGTCTACCTTCTTGGAAACAAATAATTTGTTAACCAGCCAACAAAGTGGTTATAGAAAGGAACGTTCAACAATTTCTGCAGTTGCTGAATTGACTGATGATATATTAAGAGATAGAAATGTTGGGAAAAATACTTTAGCTACCTTTTTTGACCTTAGGAAGGCTTTCGACACTGTCAATCACAAAATTTTAATAGATAAATTATCATTAATGGGTATTAAGGGAAATAGTTTAGATTGGATAACAAATTATTTGCAAAACAGGTTTCAAGATACTTATGCAAATGGACTATTGTCAAATAAGGAATCAATGGTTTGTGGAGTTCCACAAGGCTCAATTTTGGGTCCATTACTATTTTTAACTTATATAAATGATGTTGAAAAAATATGTAAATTCTCTAAGATGAACGTTGTTTGCTGATGACACTGTTATATATCATTCTAGTAATAATGAGGGTAAAACAAGTTTGGAAATGCAAGAGGATATTGATAGATTTGTTTTATGGTGTAAAAAAAACAAATTAACTGTTAACATTGCGAAGACTAAATTTATGGGCTTCGGGGCTTCAAAATGCTTCAAAAATTTGTCATTACATATTAGGGATGAGCAACTAATGAGAGTACCAACATATAAATATTTGGGCAAAATATTGGATTCAAAGTTGACTTATGATACTTTCATGAGGAATCAACTTAAGACAGTGGCTTATAGAACATATCAGCTGACAAAAGTCGCAAGATTTTTGTCAAAAGATACACTCTTGAGAATCTACAAAGCGTACATTCTTCCAATTTTGGAATATGGAGATATTTTATTTATGAACTCATCAGTATCAAACTTAAATAAGTATCAAATTTCACAAAATAGAGCAATCAAAATTTGTATAAGAAAACCTAGACTTACTCCAACAGTTGATATACACCATGACACAAAAATTAATTTGTTAATACATAGAAGGTTGGCCCATGCATATGTAGAAGGGTATAAAAGGTCAAAAAAATCTAAGTATACAAAGCAAACAAGAGTAAATACGCGCTTGAATAGTGGTCCGGTATTGAAGAACTACTTGCCTCACTGTGAGGCTTATAAAAAAAGTGTGGAATATAATATATCCTGTTTATGGAACTCCTTACATTCAGATTTAAGAAATATTCCAAATATATATGTCTTTAAAAATAATCTCAAAAATGACCTGGAAGCCCAAATTCCATAGACGTTAGAAATAACTTTACATATTGTATACATACCATCTTTATTTTGCCTGTACTTACATATGTCTACTACTTGTTCATACATAGCTCAATTGTATTATACTTCTATAACTATAATGGTACCATAAAAATATTGTGATACATGGGAGGATTATGTAATGATTGGAAAGTTCACGGGGTTTTATGCTTTATTGATAAGTGAGTAATAATTGTAATGTCTTGTAAACCTGTAAATTATCAACACCTAAAAATTGTACATTGTAATTGATGAACTCTATATCTAGCTATATTATAGCTAAAACACGAAACAATAGTAATGGTAACACAGACTATCTAAAAATTTTGGATTGTCATTGTTAACTATCAATTAATAATTTATTGTATATAATACACTAATATTGAAATATGTTTATACTGAATTAATTTATTTATAAACTTATATATGTATAATGGCTAAATATCTATTATACTAGAGTAGTATTGATGAAATGTTTAAACAATAACATATAGGTGGCTTAATAAAACTGGTGTTTTCGCCAAGGAGCAGCCTTTTTATAAAAGTTCATTAAGGATCAGAATACTGTGTAAAGTGTAATTAAGAAATGTATTCAATGATTTATACCTGGAAAATCAACACCTGTAATGTAAAATTGAACTTGAGATAAATAAATACTATTGAAATTGAAATTGAAATTGAAATTTTGAAGGATTATTGACTGAATATCACTCGAACACCAGTAGCGCCATGTTGTTTTGACATCCCACCAACCCTGCTCGCTGATTGGTGGAGCCTGGCCACGTCATGCTTTCAATCTCCAACACTGAGTCCAACATAGAATATGTAAGGAGGCCAGCTTGGGGCGATGTTATAACCAGCGTTTCCCTCCGCATTAACCACAGCCGGAATGGCATGGGTGCCAGCGTGTGCGCCTCACACGCCAAGGGTTCCCGGATCGAATCTGGGTGGAAACGAACCATTTTTAAAATGCCCATATGTATGTGAAAAAAAGCCCCTAGAATTATTTTAACGAACAGGTAAGTAAAGTCCAACTTCCACTTTTATAGTGAAAAAGGAATTAGAAAAAAATATTGATTTTCAAAGAAATTATACCAAAAAATGTCTTTTCTTCTGTAACTCGGTAAATAATGGTCCTACAGGGCTGGAAATCCGCCTATAGACTCCTTGTTTCGCCACCTCCCTCTACCAGCGCCTCCACGGCGTGGTGGTTAGCACGTCGGACTTTAAGTCTTGATATAGCGTGTTCGAGTCTCCATGAAACATCGGATTTTATGGGGGACGAAATTTCGGAATGACTCCCGTCAACCGGAAGAGTGCCGATATCCACCGGAAGAGTGCCGATATCACTATTTATTATACGATCTTGGCTCTGATCGTGCTTTTTAGGTGATATTCCCGTTCTGATATTCCTGCATAGCGCACACTTGGGAAGGTGAAATCGTTCTGATATTCTGGATATCAGAACGATTTAGGAGAATTTAGCGAATATCAGAACGATTTTGTCGGAAATATCGTCACCCATAAAATCAGAGGTTCTATGGAGACTCGAACACGCTACATCAAGACTTGAAGTCCGACGTGCTAACCACCACGCCGTGAAGGCGCTGGTAGAGGGAGGTGGCGAAACAAGAAGTCTACAGGCGGATTTCCAGCCCTGTAGGACCATTATTTACCGAGTTACAGAAGAAAAGACATTTTTTGGTATAGTTTCTTTGAAAATCAATATTTTTTTCTAATTTCTTTTTTACTATAAAGGTAGAAGTTGGACTTTACTTACTCATTCGTTAAAATAATTCTAGGGGCTTTTTTTCACATACATATAGGCCCTTTAAAAATGGTTCGTTTCCACCCAGGCTCGATCCGGGTACCCCTGGTGTGTGAGGCGAAGTCGCTAGCGCCCATGCCCATCCGGCTGTGGTGAATGTGGAGGGAAACGCTGGTTAGGTTATAACATCGCCCCAAGCTGGCCCCCTTACAAATTCTATGTTGGACTCAGTTTTGGAGATTGAGGGCATGACGTAGCCAGGCTCCACCAATCAGCGAGCAGGGTTGGTGGGATGTCAAAACAACATGGCGCTACTGGTGTACGAGTGATATTCAGTCAATAATCCTTCAAAATGGCGAAATTAGGACGTTTTAAAGGTAATTAAAGACATTTGAATGGAAATATCGTATAATAAACCTAATAATACATGAATATCACCGACCTTGGGGTGTGTATAGATGAATAACAACCGCGGGGCTATGCCCCTCGGTCGTTATTCATCAATACACACCCCGCGTTCGGCGATATTCATATATTATTGGTTAAATATCAGCACGGGGATATCACCTAAAAAGCACGATGAGTCGCCCGATCGTATAATAACACGTGATAGTTCATTGAAATATGGGTTAAACAGAGACAAAATATATTTTTCGATGTAGCATTACAAACACTATAAAATATATAGGGTACCTATTAAATATCAACATGTCTGTTTCGTGGTTATGACCTGATTTATATCTGCAATTTTCCCTTTAATGTACTTGATGCAGTAGTATATTTCCACATTTTCATTTAGAAATTCATGATGTATTTATCAAGAAAATATTGATAGGAAATTAAATAAACGTTATAATAACGTTAAATCAACGTTATTTTGTGGTTCCAATGTATCTCACCAGATGGCATTTTTGTTGATAATAGGAATGTACTAGGACTGCACTAGGGTACTGCGATATATTAATTATCTTTTACATGTTAAAATAACTATGGCAACATTATTTATATTAGCCATTGCATTGACATTTATTATTAGAATGTGTCTGAGAAAAATTCTTTTTTAAGAGATGATATTATTACCAACACTGTGACATAAGGTATGTAGACACCCATCTCATGGAATTTTCAGTTAGATATATCAAACCTGTTCTACTCAAAGAGTACACATCCCTGCATAAGCCTTACCAGTCCTTGCCTATAATGAAAATATAGGACTGTGATAGAAGACGTATATGTCCAAGAACCTTATTTAATGATGAATAATTTAAAGATGAATAATTGTAAAACCAAATGAAGAGTTTGCCCAGGTAACAAGAAACGTTAATCCAACGTCAATCAACGTTGTTTAAAGGTTAACTGGCTAACGTGAGTTGAAAAACGTTAGTTAAACGTTAATCTAACCTCTCCTCATAACCTCAAATGGATAACGTCCATTTGATGTTTAATGTACATTCAGCAAATAACGTTTTTCTACCTAACGTTAGATCAACGTTAAGTGGATTACATGTATAGATTAATGCATATTTAACCCATGTATTTTTATAAATAACTGTTAATATCTCTATATATAATTATAACAGATGGTATAAGTATGAATACAGTGAAACATTGGCTTGAAAGATGGAACACCTGTTGGAACTTTGGCTTAATGCGTATAAAATGTGTACTTCTGTCATATTGCATGCAACTCTAATTATTGAATCAATGGTTTAGCTTTAATGAACACATAATTTGATTAATCTTCTGGCACAATTGAATTCATTTGTAAGAAGGCACACCATGAATAACAAGTAACCTGAATTTATATAATTATCTAAGTGGTATTGCCCTTTTCAACTCGTCTATGGGGATTAGCACTGATTCGAAATAATATGGATTTTGTATGAAATGTAAGCAAATTTAGGCTTAAGTCATATAACATTCATAAAATATAAGGGGTAGGGAACCCTCTGACATTACCAGATGTTACAAATATAGTTTACTTTCGCAGTACATGACAGAAATAATATGTGCACTGGTCGATAATAGGGGACCAATTCACCATGTGGTATTTGAATTCATGTTAAATAAACGTTAAAATAACGTTAGATTAACGTTTTTCGTGGTTTAAATCTATCTCACTAGATGGCAGTTTAGCTCATATTGGTACTTCATTATGATTGTATCATTATAACTGTCTCAAATAGGCTGTACATGTCGATTTGAAAATGGCGCCCATGGAGTAACACGCACTCGCCGACGCTCCGTCACTTAGCTTAGGATTATGCTAGTAGATCAGCTATATGACCTCACATCGCTCACTTTAAAGTGAGAGGAACTACTGGTGCACATACTGGATTAATTTTTTGTGCATCACCCTCGGATTAACACCGGTATGGGGAAACCCAGTAGGAAATTGAAGCGCCGAGACACAGGTAAGGCTAAACAAAGGCCTAAGTTAAAGATCCCCCACAGGGATCTTCACCGCTACACACCTGTAGCTAAACCTGCTGCCTCCACCCCTAAAAGGCCCAGATCGGCCGACAAAGTGAATTTCCTCCTTAATGCAAGTGCATCGGAGGTCTCTCCCACTCATAAAAAGTCAAAACAAGACAAAAAACAAATGGTTGTCAAGGAGCCGACACATGTAAACACTGACAGCCATACTGGGGTTGCTAACCTGGAGGCGGTAGCGCCTCCAGGAGCCGTGCAGGTGCAGCCCGGCAAAACGACCGCTAGTAGTACCACCAACCCTGCATGTATACACCTACAGCCAAGCCCACACCACCCCGACACTACTACAAAGACAGTAACTGATACTGCTACCACTAGCACGCACGATACTGCACCCACTGGCACGGCAGACATAGACCTGCCTCCCTCCTCCCTCTACACTGATCCAGCCACCACCGATCCTACAACCCTCCCACCCAATAGCTACATAGAAAACTATGACGATAACTCCCTAGAGTTAGGGAATAACACGATAGATTTTGATGCCAGCACAGTTCAGGCTGGGACTGAGAGGTTGCTCTCACCCATCCATCATGTAGTTGACCGATCTATCAATGGTATAATCAGCAAATTGGGTACATCCCCTGGTACATCCCCGGGTACATCCCTACTTGATGGCATATATCACAAGCTGAACAGCACCCCCACCTGTGGTCAGCCTCCAAGACCAACACTAACCCCACCTCTGAGCCCCACAGAGGGCGCTCCTCCCTCATCATTCATCCCACCCCCGGTGTCAACTACTAATACAGGTACACCAAGCATGATGGATACATTACAGTTCATAAGATCCAACATGGCAATGAAGGATGATGTGAAGGGACACATGGATGGGCTCTCCAATTCACTGGGTAACAAGATAACTTCCCTATCTACTGACTTGAATCAACAGATAGGTGCCATGTCCACCCGGTTAACCAGCTGTGAAACAGCTATTACCACTAACAACAATCAATTATCAGCCCGCCTCACTAGCACCGAGTCACAGCTGACCACCCTCGGCACTGTGCTTGAGCAAAACAAAGTAGAATATAAGGCACAACTAGAGTCTGTCACCACTAAGATGGCGACAAATCAGAATCAGGAGCTCCGTGACATTAAAGCACAACTCGACACTTTACAAAGTAGCCATAAATCATTGGAGGCCAAAGTAAATAGCACGGCACACTCGGGCTATGCAGCCTCAGTGGTAAATGGACAGCCCAGCAACAACAGTGGGCCTATCCAAGCACCCCCTCCTCCAAAGCGTCAGCAACAGGCCAAAACCACTAAACCATTATTTAATGTGGTAGTGGTAGGGATACCTCAACCCGCTGATGAAGACATCTTTAACACAGTTAAAAAGATAACCAATGTTCTGGGTATCCAAACTGAAAGAAAAGACATTATCTCAGCGGCCAGGATCGGCAAACCCCCACCAAAAAATAAGGTAGGGGACACCAACCGCCCTGCCCCACGTCCTAGGCCTATCATGATATCATTCACACATCAAGAGATGCAACAGCAGGCCCTTGAGCTGAGGCATCGTGTAAGTAATAGTGAAACGCTTTGCCCCAGGCCCCAAAGAGCCTATTTGAACCCTGATGAGCCCCGGGAAACTAGGGAGTGCAGAGGCAAACTGCGCAGGATCCACTACCACCTACGGAAACTAGGATACCCAGTGAATCTAGATGATGAACAAGGCCTCACATTATTAGGCACACTGTACCCCGCCACCTACTCCAGTATAGACTCTATCCCAGCTCAATACAAGCCTTCTAACATGTTGGCACCCTGCCAACCCACTGCCGCCGGTAAGAAAACCACTGACGTAACCAAGATTAAAACGTCTAAGGGTCAATCAGCCGCGGCTGAGCCAGACGGACAGGACACGCTGAAAGGTGGCGCCAGTGCAGCCACCCCTCCCACTGCCACCCGGGTAAGCGTACCTAACTCCGGACAACCACCAACCACCCCGCCCACGGTCATCCCTGCTACTGCCAAACCGAGCACAGTCTATAAAAAACCTGTAGAACCTCCTGCAGCACCCTTTGCTTCATTCATCCCGCCACCAGAGGCTGAACGCATTCAGTACACCAAACATGGTATCACCTTTTCTGGTGAAACAGCTTTTTTAAGCAACTTTTTTCAATGTAAGTTCACTACTGATGTAGGAGGCATACCACGTGAGTTTTGCTGTGTGGAGCAATCCTACCAATATGCTAAAGCAATATACTGCAGAGACAGGAAGGCTGCAGCGGCCATTCTATTACTGACCAAAGGGGCGGAAATCAAGTCAAAAGGAAGTGGTGTCATAACCACTGGCACTGACTGGTATGAAAATCATGCACGACCAACAGTCAAGAAACATGCTACAGCTAAATTTGCCCAAGATGAGTCCCTATGGAACCGCCTCCAACTGACAGGTGGCGCCACCATCGTAGAAGCTTGCCGCTGTGAATATTGGGGAGGAGGAGCTCACTACAACAGTCATATCTATAACAGCCCCTCTCCCTTACTAGGTCAGAACACCATGGGTAAAATCCTAATGGAAATTAGGAGTGAACAACAGGTCCGACCCATGGTGTCTCTACCCTCCAACACCACACGGCTGTAGAGGTATAGGGCACCCCCTCCTGCACACAGTACTGGTATAGACACCACCACGACTACTACTGCTACTAGTGCTACAGCAAGCTCGCCTATAAGTGACTCCTCACTGGAACAAATACTGGAATATATCACATAACGATGACCATCTTAATAGCGGGAGATTCCCGTGTCCGTGATATGGCTCCTTATCTGAAGCCCCATTATAACACCTACCCCATGCACCAAGGGGGAGCCACCATAGATAGTATTACTACTAAGATCTGTAAGAAAATCTATGACGGTTGGAGTTTTGATGCGGTCTATATTGCAACTGGCATTTGTGATGTAATTACACGGGATGCTGGAGGTGCATCTGTACTACGTGAAATGATCACCTTCCAAGACTTCAAGCAAAGCTATATTACACGCCTCCACTGCGCCCTTCATGAACTGTCTGAAGCAGCCTCAGACATTCCCATCATCCTCATCCCCACATATGGCGCTGAACTTGCCGTCTTGAACCACCACCCAGCCTGGAGGCATCACCAACAGGATCATTTAGATGGTGTGATCCCTTACCTTAACGCAGCCATGATATCAATTAACAATGGCAGTGGGCTAGCCTCACCACATGTTGATAAACTTGTCCATAGTTATAGCAGTAGAACCCATCGCTACACCCCAATCTACAATCTCCTACGTGATGGCCTGCATCCCACCACTACGCTAGCCAAGCTAAGCGTGGACTGCATCAAGTCAACCATCACAGAGAACAGAAAGCGGGGCCTGCACAACTAAGGGTGAGTTATGCATTGTTGTGATACATCCCTCATTACCTGGTTGCAGCTATTGAGAGTATGTATTCCTTCAGGATTGCCTAACCACCCAGTGCCCCCGCCCTCATACTGCACTCCTGTAATTGGGACTAATAGCCTACCCTACCCTTCATCATACATCTTGAATATATACATGTTTGCCAATGTAATTAATTAACTAGCTGAAATGTTAATTAGCATAACTATGCCGTATTTATGGTGGATATTTTGATGAGGGTTCAATGTATTACAGGTGACACAGGTCGTTACACCACACATAACACTTAAACCCCTACTGATTACTCTTGGTAGCTATTCATTGTAAAAAACCTTTGCCTACGGGCATTGACTGATTCTGACATGAGTGCTTAACGGTCAACCACCTATATCACCTGTATATGTGTGTGTATGTGTATGTGTGTATATATATATATATATATATATATATATATATGTCTGTGTATATGTGTGTATATATATGTATATATATATATTCTTTTTTTTTCAACCAGTAGTTGTATAACAGACCAACTATCTGGATAATTCTCAATTTTAATGTGTTTTGTCGGCCTGTGTCATATTGTATTGTATAATGTAAAATTGGATCTATCAGTTATTGTCTTTATCCACCGGAATCAAGTGCAAACATGATATAAGATGAGTCAGCTGACTATCAACTGAGATTACCCTTTATGAGCTAGTACATTAGTATAGATATCATAATTATATCATAACATGTATTTTCTACATTCTTCAATTAATTGTTACGTCAAGTGAGGTTGGCGTGGCAGTTGGTATAGTGTAAACCTATATACACTGATATCAGATAGCTGATCACATAGGAGCAAAAATTTATGTGTCTTATGTAACCTTCTGGATCTGACAAAGCTTTATGACGAAGTGGTCAACAAACACCATGAGCCATACCACACATTCTGCTGCATCTGCCCATCATGGGCCAATTTGGTTTGTATGCATTCTTGTAATTATGGTATTCACTATGCCATACTCATGCACCCTCTGTTTATTAGACTTAAGAGCATATATGCATTTTGGTTCCTTGACACGGACAATATATACAATGTCACAAAACCGTCCACATAGGGTAAAATTCAAACTACACCATGCCTGTAAAAGTTGAAGACTTTATGGGAATGAAGGGTCTCAAACTGGGACATGTAAACATCAGGAGCATGCTTCTGAAAATGGTTGGTTTAAGCAAACTAGTAAAATTGTTTGATATATTCTGTGTTAGTGAGACATGGCTACACAATGAACTGCCAACCAGTAAGGTGTATGTCCCCGACTATCAAACGATACGAATGGACCGTGTGGTAGATAAGACCGGTGGCGGTCTACTCTGCTACGTAAAGGACACCCTTGCTGAATACTGCACAGTTATACGGGATTTATGTAAATCAAATAAGGATATTGAGATCCAGGTTATAAATGTCACCCAACCCAAACACAGGTTATTGAGTATAATACATGTATATCGCCCTCCTGATGGTATATGCGCCCAATGTATAAAACTGTTGATTGAAACCTGTAAAAGTCCAGTACTGGAGGGTCGTGAGTTATGGATAATGGGTGACATAAACATAGATCTACTATCCCCAGAAGATTGGAAAACTAAACTATACCAAAAGTGTATGGCTGGTCTG
Organism: Harmothoe impar; assembly: GCA_947462335.1. NCBI lineage: Eukaryota > Metazoa > Annelida > Polychaeta > Phyllodocida > Polynoidae > Harmothoe > Harmothoe impar. The sequence continues at coordinate 62,875,010 of OX381704.1, forward strand.
CCCTTTAACAACTTGGTTTGTGAAATTACTCGGCCCAACCCCAATCCTAACATAGGGGGAGGCACATGCATTGATTTCATGACTACTACATGTCCTATTGTATCCAATTCTGGTGTACTACCAGTCTACCTATCTGATCACTTAGCCACCTTTGCCACACGCAAATTATACCATGTAAAACCAATAACAAGGTCAATAAGAGGTCGTTCATATAGGCACTATGACCGACATGATTTTGAAGACTACATTCTCTCCATAGATTGGAAAACCTTTATTATGGAAGACAATGTCAATGCTAAATGGGCCATCATGCTGTCACACATCACCTCCTATCTGGATGAGTATTGCCCTATAAAAAACATGTCGTTTAAGGACTATAACAAGCCCTGGCTAAGTAAAGAAATACTAGAATTAATTTATGAACGTAATCAAGTTATGTACGAGTACTGCCTCAATAGGGTTCACAATAAACCCCTACTGGTAAGAGCTCAAGAGTTACGCAATATCATTAATAAACATTGCGAATATGCCAAAAACCAATACTTCTATGACAAATTAGAGCAATTTTCGGACAATCCTACCAAATTCTGGCGACAAATAAATATATTATTAGGCAATATAGATCAGGCCAACCCTAAGATTATACTGGACCATCATGAAACGGGAAGGGAAGTCATAGGGGAGGATGTCCCGGGCTATATTAATGAGTATTTCTCTGAGGTAGGAGAGAGATTATTCAATGGCCTCGGCACTGCGCCTAATGTGGCTAATTACATATCCCCCAGTTGCCTCCGTCAGGCTGGTGAATTACCACCTACTGACGAAGTGCACTACGATGAGGTAATAGCCAATATTAGAGAGATACAAACACACAAGTCTAGTGGTGTGGAGAATATCTCTGCCAAAGTACTAAAGGACGCTCTCCTAATTATGGCTCCTCAACTGACTGATCTCATAAATGCTTGTCTGGAAAAGGTTGCTTTTCCGGATGCATGGGCATGTGCAAAGGTGGTCCCCCTCCCTAAGTCAGGAAATCTCAGAGAAATAGGTAACTGGCGCCCAATATCACTGTTACCTATTCCAAGCAAGATCATGGAACGTGTGGTGTACACTAGGGTATATCACTGGCTGGAGTCAAACAATAAAATATCCCCAAGCCAGTTTGGCTTCAGATCATCCAGGGGGACAGGCGATGCAGTCTTCTCCGTGGTCAATGACCTCTATGGGGCCAAGGACCGGGGGGAGACTGTAGCTGCCTGCTTCCTGGATGTGAAGAAAGCGTTTGACTCCATACACCATGGTGAGCTGCTGTCCAGGCTTGAACACCTGGGTATCCCAAAAGTGTACACTAACTGGTTCCACTCATACCTAGGAAACCGTAGCCAGAATGTATTCTGTAACAACAGCCTATCTACTAACAGGAAGATTAAATTCGGGGTACCTCAAGGCTCCATCTTAGGACCTTTATTGTTTATTTGTTTCATAAATAATATGCCTAATGTTGTAAAACATTGCTCTGTTGTTATGTATGCAGATGATGTAGTATTTTATGTAAAGCATAAATCGTCGATAATTGCAGAAAACCTGTTACAATACGATGCGAAAAGGGTTTACAAATGGTTCAGTACTAGTGGACTATGTATTAACACTAAAAAAACCGAGGTAGTAATGTTCAATAGCAATAGTAATAACCCACCCATAATTAGGATGGGAGGGCATGTGTTATCAGTAAAAGAGGAATATGAATATCTAGGTATCATTATTGACAACAATCTAAAATTTGGTAAGAGTATAAGTAAGACAGTCAGTACATCGTGCCACCGTATCTTCCTGCTAAGTAAAATCCGAAAGATGATGCCAAGAAAGACAGCCATCTTGATATACAAACAAACTGTTCTACCTGTCATTGAATATTGCGGTCTTCTATACAATGGTCTCACAAGCAAAATTGGTAAAAAACTCCAGCATGTCCAAAATCGTGGCCTTAGGGTCTGTCTATTAACCAATATGAAACATCCGGTTGCGGATCTTCATAAGGTTTGTAAAGTTGACTATGTAGATGTACGTTTTGACCTGCAGCTCTTAATGCTGGTTCATAAATACATCTATACTGACTCATTATGTGCTGATAGTCTTGGTTTGTTAATAAAGCAGAACAACCAAGCACACATGGTCACCAGGTCAGCTAATACACTAGAGCTGGTCTATCCGACTGATGTGAAGTTAAGCTACAGAAAAAGTCCTCTTTACAGAGCTGTAGACATGTGGAACAATCTGCCACCTGCCTGCAGACTCCTTAATTCCAAAACCGCTTTTAGACTGGAAGCCCTGAAGCTTGTGAGGCAAAAAAGTGAGGCCGCTCGGTAAAGTGTACTACCTGACTCTGATAAATCCTGACCACCTCTGATGTAAAGTTTGCAGTCTCTATGCTAAATACACACACTTGACAGTGTTAATACTGTCACCTTATTCATATATCACATAACTGTTTGCAGTCATTCATCTCATAGAATTTCCGGAATTCAAAGATATGAACCGATGTTACATACTACATGTGTGAGACCGGGCCTCAGGCCACCCTTTGTCCTGTTTGTAATACTCCTATCTTTTGGGAGGGATGATTTGTCAATATGATTGTGTGTCAAGGATACTATTGAAACCAGGGTTAGCTTTCTGCATATAGAAGCACTGCACTATTTGATTATGTATAACTGTTGCATACAGTTCTAGTTAAGTTAACATATGGCTTACATATTTCATTGTGAGACCTATTAAACTCAGGTCAGTTCAACTTTCACTATTATGGGCACCAGTCCCTCTGCTGTGAAGAATATGGATAATGTATTCCACAAAACTCACATATTATTATTTTTGATTGTTGATGTATTTTGAAATATCATTTATGAAATAAATACACATTGCAAAATCAAAAAAATGGAAATACACAAATAATTTACAAACCCTAGCATCAGGATTTCATATCAGAATATAGTTGTACGAAATGTATGCAATATTTTAAAATTATAACATGCATTGTAAAGCAATTATCATATACACCTCTTTCATAGCATTAGAGGATAGTTATATAGATCTTCGTCCTAATACCCTGATGTATAAATACATATGAGTCTTGTCCGCCCTAGGAAATGATGCTAGGGTGAAGTACTCGTTTATCCTAAACCTCTGGACATGAGATATGTAAATAGGAGGGAATCTTGAAGAATTGATGACAGATGAAATAATAAATGATGGTTAAATGAGGGTGAAAACATAGTTAACCAATTTACCATTATTCTCCGAAAATTGATTTACCATTATTCTACCCCATAATCAACGTTATTTTAACGTTCATAAGATGTGTATGGCATCAAAAGGGAGGTTATTTTTAAGTTAAGCAATATAACATTGTTCTCTTCACGTTAATCAACGTTTTTTTAACGTTAAATTAACGTCAAATTAACGTCAAATCTACTGAAAATTAACGTTTAAAAAACGGATATTTGAGTCCACGATTTTCACTGCAATCTAACATTATTTCACAACGTTAATCCAACCTATTATCGACGTTGAATGAACGTTGAATTAATGTTTTTTTGTTAGCTGGGTGGTTGCAAAATGCAACAAATCCATTCCAGAATTGAAGCATGTAATGCTTTCTCTAAGGCTACCATTTTGGCAAGTATAGTGCCTCTGATACAATGTATATACCAGAAGGGACATAAAGACATGGAAAATAGAATTTTGAAGAAAAATTATTTCAAAATTGCATTTACCCTTTCCTATCCTACACATTTGTCAAAAGTTGGTGTCACTTTTCAAAATGGCGCTTATTGCGTTTTGGAACCAAACTCTTCAAATGTTCAAGGTTAAAGGTCAAATAAAAGTTAACCAATTTACCATTATACTCTTAACGTTAATTTGACATTTAATTAACCTCCTATCAACCTTGTGTTAATGTTTAAGAGATACATATGGCATAAAGGGAAAGTTATACTTACCCAGCTAGCAAAACTCATGTAAATTACATCATTTTTACATCATTTTCTGATTGGTGGTGACATCATTGGATGATGTCAATTGACGTTCCCAAGATGTCTCATATGCAAGAAGTTTTTACGTGTCCCTTTGCATGGGTATTTTACATAAGTATATTTACATTAAAAAAAATACATATCAACGATATGTTTGAACTTAATAATAATGACGTATATAATTGACCAGCTGTAGGCCTAAAACATGTCTGAAATGTATAAATTTAGATATGTCAAAAAGATGTGATATGGAGATATGTACATGACATGTTGCAGGGATGACATTTATACCAGTTTTGAGTATACCCCCCTCCAAGTAGTGATTATAAATCAGATTTAGGATAACTCTGAGAGATTGTAGACATCATGTAATTATGTCCATTTTATGTCAATGTATGACATGTACACAGGCACTCTGCATAGGAAGAAAACACCTGCTCTGTGAAAGACACTTTGCAGGCATTTTCCATTCCTTATAGACACATTTATCCTAGCCAGGAGGCCCAGATGTGATATGAGCCCAAAGCCAGAATTTCTTCTTATACAATTTGAAAGGACACAGAAAGGGTGTCCCATTATGTGCCTTGGCTGTCCAACTATAATTCACCAAGTCGCTGTAACACAAGTAACACATTAAATGTTACTGAAGAAATTTAGTCCAATTTTGTCTCTTATTGCAGTATATAGAATTAATTTCATCCAACTTTTAATCAAGAATGGGGGAATGCTGATCAAAATGTGATCAAGTTGCAAAATGAGATGCCTAGTGTTGGAGCTCAGAACTATGATAGGATATAGTAATGTTGACTTATAGATGTCATTTTCTGACAAGATTGTGATGTCATAAATATGTTATATTGGAATGAATCCATACTCCTATTATTTTGGCGTCACACTCTTGTCAGAATATGACCTATTATAGTTCTGAACTCCAACACTAGGGGTCTCATTTTGCAAGGCTGTCACATTTTGATCAGCATTCATTCATTCTTCATAGAAAAGTTGGATCAAATTAATTGTATAAACTACAATGAGGGACAAGGTTGGACTAAATTTCCTCTGTGATATATAAGGTGTCACTTGTGTTACAGTGACTTGTTGAAATACAGTTGGATAACCAAGGCACATGGGTAGCCCTGGACAAAAAGGACCAAAACCCAGATCTAGACAAATCAGGTTGCCCAGGGAAAAACACATATCGGCCCCATTAATCAAGGTTGACTGCGTTGTGACTGCTCTCCTATAGTTTAAATAAGCCATTTTGAATTATAATAATTCATATACGATTATTAGACATGTTCACTTGATAGACACTTGTCGTCATACTTATATAAGGTCCTTTCAAAGACATTGACTTCAACGCCCCAGGTAGCAAGCCCGCAAGGGGCCAATTTGGTTTTAGTTTGGATCAGCTGCTTGAAGTTGGGCAGAACTCAGCTGGGTTTCATGTTGGGCAGATGGCAGGGCTGAAGTGTAGCCCTGACCAGGCTGCCCGATTTTGGCTTAGATCAGTTTTAAAGCGGACTGCCCGATTCGGGCTCAGATCGGTTTCAAAGCTGGCTACCCGATTTGGTTTCATATTGGGCAGATGGCTGGGCTGAAGTGTGGCCCTGATCGGGCTCCCTGTTTCGGGCTTAGATCAGTTTCAAAGCGGGCTGCCTGATGTGGGCTGAGGTTGGGTTGGACAGGGCAAACTGGTTCTCTAAGCAGCTATCCAGTGTAGACACTATTTCTGTGGCATTACAGTTTGCTTAACAGCACTCATATGCTCCATGTAGGTATGAACTATGGATTTGAAGGCCAATGTACATCATAGTCACTTGTCTACGCTGCATGTGGCTTAGGCCTGCTTGATACTTCCATAATTGGATAGGAAGAGTATGATTATGCCCTAGGGTTGATTAGCAGGAACTAGGATATCTTATTCAACAAATGCAAGGACATTTTGGGGGAATGATTGAATAGATTCTAAAAACACACAATTATCAGGTGGTGCTGTGGCACCAAATTGGCCAGCTCATTGAAAAAACGATCTGAACCTGTAGTATCCTCACCCGGCAGCAGCACGGTACCTGCGAGAGCCATATTATTTGCCATGGTGATAAGATAGGTATTTGATGGTAAGCACTGACACTATTCACTGTTGAGCCAGGTTTAGGCTGTGTAGGTACACAGAGAATAGGCCCTAGATCTTGGTTAAGATAAATACGCTGTCTATGGCACTTTCACACAGCTGGTATAGGTATACACAGGGATATAGTTTATTCTCCAACAATTCTTGGTGGTGGGCAGGTGTGATGGATTGACCATGAAAATAGATCTACACAACTTGATTGACAATTCTGGTTTTGGATCATCATTTGTTACTGATCAAAATGGTGGTGTTTTTTTCATGGTTGGCACACACCTACTTGTACTAGTGTCATTCCATTAGTCTTGATCCCGTCCTAGTGAGCCAGTGTACATAGATCTGTGGTTTGGTTGGTTTGGAATTGACAAGATTACTAGGCATAGTGCATGCGGTAACACATGCGCCAAAGTGGCAAGATGGCGGACATTTCTGAATCCTGGTTCTTGTATCTGCCTATAGGCGGCACTGCTATGTGCGTCAACGCCTGTCCGTTTTCCCGCGTCACTATTCCCATTATTTGACCTAACTGACCGGGCATCCATCTCACCCAGATAGAAAAAGTACATCAAGCGCTTCGAAAATAAGAGCAAAATCACTTCAGTTAACCGACAAAACCGCAAAACTGAATCATCTCCTAGACTATGCTGGGGAGGCTGTGTCCAATGAATTCGAACTGTTAACCATAGCCGTAGCCATTGCAGATCAACCAGATCAGGACATCAGAAATGGCAGTCGAGGGAAAAGGGTCCTCCAAAGGTTAAACTCAATTATAAAATTGAGGTCATCAGGTTTCCAGTGATATATTTCATTAGCAGGCACTCAGACGGAAATCGTCACCATGGAAATCACTGAACAATGAGTGCTGACTTTGTGGAGGTCTGTACCCACACGAAGAGGGCCGTGAGAACTGCCCTGCCTTCCAATCTACCTGCCACAACTGTGGAACCATGAGACACTTTGCCAAGAAGTGTCGCAATAAGAACTCACCGTGGTCGGAGCTCAAGTCAAGGTCAAGGACGTGGCCAACCAGTGCACAGTCTTGACGAAGCTACCGATACCACTTGGCAACCCGAAGCTGTGAACAGTCTGACATGGACACAAGAGCTTGACTATGAGGAAGACCAGTATGTCTTCTCAGTCATCAGCACCCGACGACCGCTCTTCATGGTGAAAATTGATGACTACTGTCCAAGATGCTTGGTGATGCTGGTGCACCTGTGAACATTATCAGTAAGGATACATTCCGCCAGATATCCCCGTCACCATCACTGCATAAATCAGACACCAACCCAGTAAACAAAAAACATTATACAACATTTTATAATGTTATATAACGTTTCTCTAAGGCTCCTTACTATGGCATAACATTATAAAGTTTTAAAACGTTATTTTGATGTAAAATAATGTTTTTTGTTAGCTGGGAAGTGGTACACATACGGACCCCGCGCACATACCTTACCAATCATTGGTATGTTTGAGGCCACCCTATTGAGTGATTACGCTACTGATTACTGTTATCTCAATCATCATCCGAAGCACTGCAGCTTATCAAGATCTGTCATGAGGCTGTGGTTGCTGATCTGAAACCTAAATCAGAAGTAGACCACCTACTGGATAAATATCCTGACTGTTTCACAGGTCTTGGAAAACTGAAGGATTTCAAAGTCAAGATCCACATTGATGAATCTGTCAGACCTTCTCAGCAGAAACACCGTCACATACCGTGGCACCTGCAGGAAAAGATTAAGGCCGAGATCAAGTGCCTCAAGAACTTGACATTATCGAGTATGTTGAAGGAGATACACCATGGGTATCACCGATCGTTGCTGCTCCTAAACCCAAAGACCCACATACAGTGAACCTCTGTGTTGACATACAAGAGGCGAACCAGGCCATTCTCCGAGAACGACATCTGACACCGAACATAGATGATCTGATCCATGACCTAAATGGAGCATCTGTGTGCTCCAAGCTTGACCTAAATCAAGGTTACCATCAGCTCGAGCTTGCACCGGAATCTCGGTATATCACCACTTTCACCACCCACTTTGGGCTACAGAGATATAACCGTCTGCACTTATATCATATCATTGGCATATCATCGGCAGCTGGAGCGTTTCATAACGCAATCCAGAATGCGCTGGCAGGACTACCAGGTGTTCGCAACATGTCAGACGACATCATTATGTATGGCAAGGACCAAGCCACACATGACCAGAACCTGGATGGGCTGTTAGAACAACTCCGTGAGCGTGAGTTGACACTCAACCCGAAGAAGTGTGAGTTCAGTAAATCTACCCTTGAGTTCTTCGGCTATCGCTTCTCTGAAAAGGGGATGGAGGTGGACACCAAGAAAGCCGCACTCATCAACAATATCGCTCCACCACTAAACACAAGGACCAAAAGCTTTTTGGGCCGCCATTGAAAAGCTATTACCCAAGAAAGGGAAATCTGTGCTGGTTAAGTTAATTGATAATGACACACATTTGGAAATTGATGTCAATGAGGTGGCTAATTATATTAATAATTATTTTTCTCAAATAGGGGAGAAGCTTGCGCTGCAACACCCCCCCATTGTGATTCCCCCTATGGAGGAGGATAAGCAAGATGATGTTGAATTATTAGATGCCCCCTTTAGCAATAGGGAGATATTACAATTTGTAACCAAAATTGACTGTACTAAATCATCTAATGTTAAGGATGTAAAAGCATTTATTTTTAAGATAGCCTTTGCCTGTGCTCCTGAGAAATTAACTTTTATATTTAATGAATGCAGAAGGAGGAACTGTTTTCCAAATTTATGGAAAATGGCCACTGTAATGCCTATACCCAAAAAGGGAAATTGTAAGCTAGTAACTAATCTTAGACCAATAAGTTTATTACCATTACCTGGTAAATTGTTTGAAAAAGTAATGGCTAATAGACTAAGGTCCTTCTTACAAGATAAAAATATTATGCATTCGGCACAACATGGATTTAGGCCTGGCAGATCGACATTAACTGGAACTTCCACCTTTTTAAATGATATCTATGAAGACATTGATAATAATTTGGAATCTTTTAGCCTCTTTTTGGATTATTCCAAGGCTTTTGATACAGTCTCACACCCTCTCTTAATTAATAAATTAAAAAATATAGGTCTTACACAAAATTCTTGTAAATGGTTCTTAAGCTATCTTACGAGCAGAACACAAAGAGTACTAGCAAACAACCTCTTTTCCCAAGTCAAACCTGTTAAATACGGTGTCCCCCAAGGATCCATTTTGGGTCCTATATTGTTTACTTTATATATAAACAACCTACCAAACTGTTCTGATATATGCAAAACTGTTTTATATGCTGATGATGCTGCTATGACTGTAAATAGGATTGAGGATCTTCAAACCCTTGTCCCTATTGTCAGCAATTGGTGTAAAAATAATCTACTAACAATTAACAAAGATAAAACAAAATGGATGAATTTTGGATATAAACCCCCCCTGCAAAATTTATATGAAAAAAGTGTACAATTAGATGGGCAAGTTTTAGAAAGGGTAAGAGAATTTAACTATTTGGGCATAACAATAGATGATGCATTAACTTTTGAAAAACAGAGAAAGAACACAAAAAATAACGCTAATTTTAGGGTAATACAAATGGCTAGAATTAGGAAATATTTAGACGTACATGGGGCCTTGAAATTATTTAAGAGTAAAATCATACCTATTTTTGATTATGGGGATATCATATGGGATAATCGTAAGGGTTCTTTTGAAAGGGAGATACAAAATATCCAAAATAAAGCCCTAAGAATCATCTATAAGGTTAAGCTGGAAGAATATCCATTGTATTCTACTGTACAAATGCAGAATATGAGTGGCTGTATTCCTCTGAATCATAGACGAGATATACACCTATTGACATATGCTTATGACATTAGACATATACCTGCATATATGGATATTAGACCTAGAAATACTAGGCTTGCCAATGGGCTACGGTATGTACAAAATGTATCTAGAAATCCTGTCGTCTATCAGTGTTTCCATAGAGAAGCCATAAGGCGGTGGAATAAGCTGAAAGTTGAATATACCTTATTAGAAAAAAAGGATATTTTCAAAAAAAAGATAAAGAAAGACTATCCTCGCTGTTATATAAATGACCGTTATATGGTCATAGTATAGCATAGTTTAATAATATTATAGCGGCTCGCCTATGTTCTGTATGTATGTGTGTGTTGATTAGTTGATCAATTAATTAATTAATTGATTTATTAATCAATAAGCATGATCAGATGATTAGCTGGCTGCCTCTCCACATAATCTTCTAATCTTCTTACATGAATGTCTTGTATTCTTGATTTGTATATATTACATATGTCATGGACCTAGTGCCATCTTATGACATGTTGATTTTCACATAGTATTACCTGTTTATACCTGTCAAATGAATTGTTTCTAAATGTAACTCATCCTCATCTCATCCCTCATCAAATGACAACAAAGATATATTATTCTTTGTGTTACTTTATTGTCGAAATGTATAAGTATATGACGCCATTACACAGTTAGTCAGAAAGCTATTATAATCTCTAGAAGGCCTGGACAGCATAACGGCATTGCCGAGTCCAGTGGCAGATTATGTATTTACATAATAACTGTATACCTTAATAAAAACACTTTAAAAAAAACAAACCTGGAGAACTCCGCAGTCTACTAGGTATGACCAACTACTGTTCCATGTTCATACCTGACTATACCACACTGACCGAGCCATTACACCACTTAACCAAGAAGAGTGCTGAGTGGATCTGGACCACCAAACGACCAAACCGAGACAATCATCTTCGTAGATGCAAGCTCTGTAGGACTTGGTGTAATCCTTGCTCAGGAACACCAGGACGGCTACAAGACCATAACCTTCGCCAGCAAAGCGCTATCACCAGTCGAACAGCGTTACAGCCAGCTCAAATGTGAAGCACTCGCTGTGGTCTGGGCATGCAAACACTTCCACCTATTCGGGTTCGGAGCACCAGTCGAAGTCGTCACAGACTATAAACTGCTACTTGGGATATCCGGTAAGTATCAGCCAGAGTTGAGCGCTGGGCTTTCTGTCTCATCCCATATGATGTGACACTGACATACCGATCAGGTAAAACCAATCCAGCTGACTATATGTCCACCTCATCAAGATCGACTCATGTGGCCAAGGAGTATGTACACTTCCTCGCACCTATGGACGAGCTGACAACCAAAAGCCATGAGGACATCACGCTGACAAAAGTGAGACTTGCCATCCGAACCAACCAGTGGGACGACATAAACATTGACCCAATACTTAAAGCTGCTGTACTACCCCAGATATATAGAAAGTTCAATTTCTGCATAGTTGTTAAACTAGCAATGTATACCTTTTGGACACCAGGGGCAACTACTGTAGCCACTACTTGCTAAGGCCCCGCTGCCCCTTCCCCTTTGGCTCCGGTCAGCATATAAGGGCATAGGTGCTTGGACTTCCTTTTATTATGATAAGGCGTTTGACAACTGGTAGGTGGGAGAATGCAAACAGCTATCACCAATTGTTAGAATACCCTACCCATATGCTTGTGACACTAACAGAATGACCCCCCCCCCCTCCCCCCTCCCCCATTTAACTACACACATGTACGGCAAGGTCAGATGTAGCTTGTGGAGCTCTGATTTGAACTTCCTGTGATATGAAAAAAGTATGGGGTTCTGACTGTTTAATTAAATGTTGTATCCATTATCTTATTTTATAGCATTTATAGTATGATATCGACAAAGGAATCATTCTGTGAATCATCAAGAATCATTCCAGTTTGAAAGGAATTATGCTTTTAAGTAGGGTACTGATTGATACCACAGTTGGTGTCTCACTACAATTAACCACTTATTCAAAATACAGTGAGAACCCCATAATTATATAGTTACACTATGTCTCTCGGAATAATACATTCTCCACTCACCCCAGACATACCCAGTACCTGTAACACACCTGCTGTAAGGACCCAGGGCAGAGGCATAAGCGAGTTGATCACGGCCTGTAGTCACAGTGTGAGGAGGGTGAAGAGGGGTAATTATCAGCTTTCTGAGAGCTGTGTATGGCAAGCGATATGTTTAACCCCAATATCGGATTTTCTCATTCTGAAATCAGAGTTTCTAATTCCGAAATCAGAGTTTCAAATTCCGATATCAGAGTTTCTAATTCCAATATTGGAGTTTCTAATTCCGATATCGGAGTTTCTAATTCCGATATGGGAGTTTCTAATTTCAATATCAGGGTTTCCAATTCCGATATCAGAGTTTAAAACTTTGATATCAGAGTTTAAAACGTCGATATCGGAGTAACAAACCCTGATATCGGAGTTAGAAACTCTTATATTAGAGTTAGGGTGAACAAATGGCTTGCCACAGCTGTGTGGCTGAGGCCTGTAGGACGACGTGTCAGTAGTGCTGGCATGGCAGGGTGTGGGGTCAGTAGGGTAGAGTGACCTAAAGGTAACCACGTACCATGAGATGACCACCTCAATTCTGTAGTCATTAATTCATGATAAGCTCTGTGTTTGTGTCTCACAGTACACTTTAAGTGATACTCTTTCCAGAAAAGGACAATAAGTACAATACCATACACCAATAACTACATAATTAAGGTGGACATCTCGTGGTACATGGTTACCTTTAGGTCAATCTACCCTATACTGCTACTACTGGTGTGAGGCCGTTCTGGGGTCGTTATGGCAAGGTCTAAGGATATTAGACAGTGGCAGGTGCATAAGACAACCTGTGGGAGGGGCCTAGTGTTTGGCAATCATAGCGTAGGGCACAAGATGGATGCACTCTGGCGGGGACAGAACCCCTTTAAGAGTCTGCTTGTTGGAGTGTACTGGTAGCATCCCAATACATTTTGTGTCTTTTAACCATGCTAAATATAAGGAAATAGATGAAGAAAAATAAAATGCTTCCTGCATTATATTCAGCACTTAATTATATCAACACAAAAAACGTAAATTCTCCTACTCATTTTGGCCTGCGCGAGTAAAAAGAAAAAAAAAAGCCTTGAGTGGCCTAATATTAAGACTTTCTTGTCAGAATAAATGACAGATTATAAGAGGTAAAGGATTATACAATCATCTGAGAATCAAATGAGGAAAATGTAGGTTTGAGAGTGGAAGGACGTATAGCAGCTTTAAATCCTACCACAACGTCATGGATGAACTCACTGTCCTGGAGGATGCCATCATCCTACGAGGTCACCAAGACATCACAAAGACCAAAGCTCTTCTCCAGGAGAAGATGTGGTTTCCACAAATCGACCCTGCCAAAAGAAGAACACTCCAACCACCCGAGAACCACTGGAGATGATTATATCATGCACTAAGTGACAGACAATAGTTACATATACCTATCAATGTGTTTCGAAGTTCAAAGTTTATAGTATAAAAGTATATAAATCTTTGACTCAAAGACACCATACACCAAACATGGTTTATAGTTTCCAGTTATCATAAAAGTGCTCAAAGGTTATAAGCACAGTAAACTTGTGTTAAAGTATATCATTTATCATCATATATCATATCAAGTATCTACTTTGAGGGTTTACTGTATCATCATATATCATTACCGTTCTAAGGTTGGGAGGAATGTAGTATCCTCACCCGGCAGCAGCGTGGGAGGACGGACAGACGCTGACGCACGCAGGCAGATACAAAGTGGGCAACCCGACTGGGGCCATACCAAAGCCCAGTGCCCTAAACCGATGGGCCCCCATCAGTTAGCCCATTCCAGGCCACACTTGCTGCTAGGGGAGCGATGATCTCTCCCTGGGTTTTCAGAAGACAAATTTCCATGTGAGATTCCTGCATTTCCCTGCATTTCCCTGCATAGATATTCTGTTGAAATTGTATCAAGCCCATAAAGGATGGTTAGTTCATTGTCTCTCTGTAGACTAGTTGGTTGTCAGATGTGGTACATGTATTATTGCAGTGTGGTGGGATAGACATGCAAACCTTTAGGTCCACAAGACCAACTTTATAGTTTACATGTTCCACACCAGGTGCCCTCACAGTGTAAGCGCCCCTGCATGTCCAAAAAGTTGCCGGTGATTCAACGTCATTTTGACGACTTTTTTTTTTACAGTGTATATAACCTGTACATGTAGCTTGGTGGCACTAATACAGTGAATATACTGGGGCATAGACAGTGCCCGGGGTAATTACCCTGACTAACTGCACAATTATTTTACTATTGTAAGAAATGATTTGATATCTTCCATTGGATATTTGTTTCAAAATTTCCCTATGAGGGGTTCATTATTTTAACGAGAACTTCACTAGGCTTAGCTTCCTGAGGATATAGAAATTATCACAGGTGCGTTCCATTAATCAGGTTTTAGGACAGGTAAACCCTGGACATCTACCCCCCGGGGGTTTACCCCCCTGGACATCTACCCCCTGGGACTTTAGGAGTGGGTGAATGTCCTAAGGGGGTAAAAGTCAAGGTGGACGGAGGAGTAAAATTTAATGGCCTTGGGGGTACATGTCCACAGGTCCTAGGGGCTAGATGTCCAGGGGGGGGGGGGGTAAATGGCACAGTGTATATGTCTTGGGGGTAGATGTCCGAGGGGTACTTGTCCTGACACCCATTAATCAATATCTAAGCTATGAAAAGTTGAATAAATCGTTTTGAAATAATATATAATTTCTAGGCCCTGGGCTCATAGGAAAAATAGTTTTTTCACATAGATATTGAACCAATGATGATGTCAAAAAATTTGCAAATACTGGGATCTGCCCTAATAAGCCTAGAATAATCCTACACTAATTGTGTTATTGTTAAATATATGGAATCCCTTGAAAATGACATTGACTGAGGTGGTATATCATGGCCCTATAGGAGCTACACAGTGCCATGGGCTGCTTGCCCACGCAGTGCTAAAACTGACAGTTCATTGATTACACATGTCATTTAGTACAGTAGTAATACTAATGCAAATGTGATATATATAGTACTCACATGCAATCCTATCAGCTATTAAGCATAACTTTTGTCTCCTATATTGTGTCTGTTTGTCACGTTTTCCTGCTGCATTCTTCCATCATTGGATATTTCCATCATTATCAACACAGACATCTGTTCTATCTGTTCTTTCCTGGCCAATACATCAGGTGAAGACAAGTAATAAAGAAAAGGACCCATGCAGATTTAAACACGAACATCAGTAGATTGACTTATTACTGAAAAGTTTAGAAAAGTATATTCCCCTGGCTAGATCTATAATACTGGTTTATATTTTAACCACTGTCTATGAGTCTAATGAGGAATCGAGTGATGCAGCTTCATAGCCATGGCAGGGATAGTGGGAGCATTGCAGAGCCTTTGTCCGAATTACATTTTGATAGGGTATATATTTTACTATTTATTCTAGTAGGAATTGAAAATATACAGCAAGGCTTGAGGGTGTACAACTATTTGGAAGGTAGCATAGTAAAAGTGGGTTTTATTTTCAGCTCGGCATGATTTCACATTTTTTTCTAGGTAAATAAAAAAATGAAAAAAATATCACAAAGTATATGAAAATAGTTTAGAAATGACGCTCAACCTCTTCTGTCCACAATATAATCATGTAGTAGGTCAATATATAATTTAAAATGCAGAAAAAATATGTTTCTATGTGAAAATGTGTGCATCACTTGATTCTTCACGATTTGTTGACATGGTAACTTTGTCTGGTTACCATAGTATCACTTTTTTGATTTGATGGTGCCAGCTTCGTACATAGTTAGCCCAATACCTCTACTATACATATGCAAAAGGATTTTTATCTTCTCAAATATTTGGAAATTACCCCCTCCCCTGGTTACACACTACCCCACATTATGGTATCTGCCAGGAACTGAGACCTCAAGATTTGTGCCAGTCGAGTTCTGGGCAACATGCTTTTTCAGGATCTCTAGGACCTAATTCATCAAGTCTGAAAATAACATCAATTGAGAAGGTGAAGGGAGTGAAGTCCTGCAGACCATCAGACTGTGACCCGTTTTAACTAAATGGGTTGGAAGTCACACGTTTAAAGGTCCAGCGCTCCTATATATACGGCTGAGTACCTGTCCCGACTGCGCTCTGACTGTTTCTGGACGTGCAGTAAGAACTGCGGGTTTAAGAGCCTAGACATGGACTCTTTTAGTAACAAAACTGACCACCCCTCCCACCCCCCCTGTTGCAACATGTACGCATTGGGACTAACTTCACTACCCCCTCCCCCCTGCGTTCATACTGAAATCACTTGGACCCCCCCCCCCCCCTTACACACATACAGGCTATATAATTGCAAGCATCACAAAATGGGAAGTTCCCATTTTTCCTATTGGGAGTCATTTATCAGCATGCAGGGGTCAGTTAAAAGAGGCCCTTGATATGTAGGTTGCTCTGGAAACTTTGAAATTTTGGTTGGGTCTTTGGGACCAAAAATAGTAAAGAAATGGTCAAAAATATAGTTTAAAAAATGACCAAAAACACCCCAAATGCGTTCACCATGCGTATGCCAAAAAGGCCCTGGACCCCCCACCCCTGTACGAATCTGTACGCATTTGGCTCAACCCCCCTCCTCCCTTGGTGCGTATGCAATTTATGGATGCCCACCAACTCTGGCTAACTAACAAGCTACCCACAAGAAATTAACACCAGGTGGCAGCACAAGCAAATTATCAGATATCTATCTATATGACAAAAATAATTAACTTGTTATCATGCTGTAACCTTTTTTAATATTGAATATGATTTTGGGTGTAACTTCAACGCATCAAAATAACGAATCAATATTTGATGTTGTCTCGAGTCACCTGCGGGGCTTCTTGAGGTGCCGTCCCAAGGCTCAGATATGGTCTCGAGGACATGGCAACAACCTAATTCTATCAATGTATCTACTTAACAAGATCTTTTTGTAAAGACGGGACAACATATTCCAATGAGGTTTTCTGAATGGGACACCTTTTCTGTGTTTCAAAAAATGCATATATATCAAAGACAGACTCAATTTCCTATATGGCCAATACTACAGGAAAGTGATTGTTATGTAGAAAAACTGGCTTCCATGGATGGAGTTACCATCGCACAGGTAACTCGTGCTGTGGTTGTTGTATATTGACCTGGTACAGGTGAAGCTGCCACTGACGGATAATAGATGTACACTGTGAGACCATTACCAATCACTAATAAATGACTACCCCGGTACTGCAAATTCTTGCGTATAATCTGTGGGTTATACGGAAACCAAACCTCTAGTGCGGGTTACTAGTATACAATATTATCAAAGTTTAGGGGAGGGTTTTTAACATGGTATGATACGGTACTAAAATCACAATTTTCAGGCCCGCGGGGGTAACTTATATGCAGGAATTTATGATAATAATTTCAGGCAACCAAGGCAATGTTAACTTTTAGTTAAGCATTAGGGAGTGCTCATTTTTTAACAACAGGGGGGGGTGGTGGATTTGGGGGGGGGGGTAAAAAATTTGGACCCCTTGACCGGGGGGGGGGGGTAAAAAATTCAGACCCCTCTTGGGGGGGGGCAAAAAAATTCAACCTGTTTTGAGGGGAAAAGCCCGCGCGTTACTATGCTACAAAGGGGCGCGAACGCGCGCGATTTTTGGCCTG
This sequence comes from Harmothoe impar, assembly GCA_947462335.1. Taxonomy (NCBI): domain Eukaryota; kingdom Metazoa; phylum Annelida; class Polychaeta; order Phyllodocida; family Polynoidae; genus Harmothoe; species Harmothoe impar. Next base: position 62,892,823 of record OX381704.1, read on the forward strand.
CCGGGGGAGGGGGTAAAAAATTTCGACCCCTCTAGAGGGGGGGGTTGAAAAAATTTGCGCGCTCCGCGCGAAATCTCACCGCCCCCCCCTGTTCTTAAAAAATGAGCACTCCCTTAGTAGCAAAAGATAGGATAGGAACTTTGGGCACATGCTTTTCGCTAAAGGTCAAATTCCACAGGGCGATCTATGCTGGAAACTCTCTGCGAATTGGGGATCTGTTGCGAATTGGGGATCTCCCTCCAATTCGCAACAGATGTAACTGCAAGAGGGAGGTGTAACTGCAAGGAGTGTGTTGTGAATTGGACACAAAATAAGATCTAGATAATTAGATATTTTTCCTTGCTTAACAGGGAAATGCCTGCGATTTCATTATGCACATGATGTATATCAATCACCTGGAAAGTCAGGGGGGCCACTCCCTATTTCTGATTATAAACAGAGAGCATTTTACAACCATTTTTCATGAATAGTGTACATAATCTGCCCAACACTAGACCTACATGATGTATTATTTCAAATGATGAATTAATGGATATCCGTTCTATAGTAAACCATCTGTAAGCACAGTTGTTATAAAGTAACTCCCCCCAAATACAACACTTAACCCTCACACATAGAGTCAATGCAGTCCAATATGCAGAGGTGTAGTATCATATAATGTATAACAGTGGGATTTGAAACGTGCAATAGCCCATAAGAACCCTTGCGATTTGGAGTATAAGCAAGGCTCCTAGAACGCAATATGCACAGAACGCAGAGGTTCTGAAGGCATACATCGGCCTGTGGGATTCGACCTTAATGGTTGTACAAAAGTTACTAAAACCTATACTAACGTTTGACTAATATTTGAGATTCATTATTTTCAGTACACAGTACAAATACAAGAGGAATTCAGAAAGGAGAATATGTGAAGAGCCTGTTATATAAGGGGTGTAGGGTTTGAAGGAATTACCAAGACACTAGGTTGGGAGATCGTCTGTAGCCATTTGCTCGTCCGCTGGAAATGTGATTTATTATTTAACATCTGGAGAGCTTTACGTCCTCTAGTTCCGTTATGCAAGTACAGAGGGCGCATTGCCGCTTCTCGTTCTCTCCCCTTGATTAACTTTATAATAATAATGACCGTCCTTGTATACAATGATGCAATAAATCTAACATTTTAATAGGAACAATACAATAAAGTAACTTGATTCTTTGAGCTAAATAATGATGAGTATGTAACACTTTGGTATAAACACGATACCCTGAAACAAAAAGTATACCTTTCAATGAGGCCAGATAAAGCAATGAGTCATTTTCACTTCAGGACTGTTTTAAATAGAAGTGACATTATTACATGTTGTAATCGCCTGCATCTGGGACATGATTATTGTCCTGGCCGAAACACCACTTGCACACCTTCGGGTAATACCAGGTAACTGGTCTCCAAGGATAATCCCTGTTCAACAGTTGTCCCAATGGACATATAAACGTTAGTAAATCGGCAGACATCCAGAATGAATTTCGCATATTTCAATGGTTTTTTTTCTCTCTTGTATATGTTTAGCCATCAGCCGACCAACTTGGTTTTCTTGTGATTATATTGCATGAATATTTGTGAGCAGGCAAGCAGAAAGGGGTATCCCCGCGGGATTAGCTCCAATTTTAGCCACCAGGGGGCTCCACCATGGCCTAAATTGGAAGAAACAGGCTAATATTTGTTTTTTGGTACTTTTTTCTGGAGAATTCAGTAGTTTTATGCAAAACATTCCATTTTTAGTGAAAAGCTTCCTTATTTGGAATGCAAAAAGAATGTTTTAGAGCCTAAATGAGTGTCTTTGTTGATATGTGTTGCCATGGAAACATGATTTTCATTCCAAATACAGAAAATAAAGACGCCCATTGATAGAATGATTCACAAGGATTACTATGATCAAAACAGAATAAAATTATCATTTCTAGATCAAAAGCTATGGCCTATAGGAGGAAAATGATCATTTTCTAATTATTTTAATTATGCTAATTAGATAGAGATATCTTGGAAACTATGAGACGCAGAGCTAATTGTGGGTTTAGACAGGGCCATGCCCACCCATATTCATATAGCCATTTCTCAAAAACTAGAAATGATATCCTTTTGTGTAATATATCAATAGAAAGCTTATGATTTTTAAAGTTGACATTTTAAAGTTGACATTTTCGTCGGATATCCCTTTCCCCTTGCCTGTACACATTTGTTGGCATGAATAATTTTAGCATTTTCCTCTTGTCTTATACTTTTTTCTCGTATTTTTCATTGGACTAAATTTTAAAGTAAATGTGATAGCTTAACATAACGACGTAGTAAGACCATGTGTATAGTCACAAAACTGACGCTATAATTACCGTATATGCTTGAACTGTTCGTCCATCTGACGCCCCAAACCAACCCAGGTAGACATGATATGGCCATGGTATGGGACATATTCACTGACCCGCATACAGGCTGTTATACAGATCCTGGACACTTGGATTCACTATACCAGCATACTTTTCAACAGGACGATTAACACTGGGTTACTCAAGCGCCAAGATGACAGTTTCAGCTTGTCGTTATGATGGTTGTGACCCACCTTTTTAGATCCCATCTCCACGGCCTGAGAGCAACTTGGTACTTTATTCAGAGAGATACAAATCTGACAGGTAAGTTAATTTCAGCTTGTCGGTATTTCAACTGCATACTATTATTGAGATGAATCTGCTTATCTGAAATACTTCACTGCAAAGGAGTATGTAGCATACAGCGTGTATTAATGGCAATTTATTGTAAACAGAAATTTGGGTGTTTCTATTGGTTTAGTATCCTACTCGTACCTTGATCATCGTTGGTCTTATTTACATGATGATTCGCGATAATATATGCCCTACACACAGATTTCTCGGGAGTTATCTGCACGCCAACCCAGTGAACAACAAACATTCAAAAAAGGTTTTAAACGTCCCATATAGGCTAAAAAACGAACGTTCATTTCTTACATTTTCTAACATGTATGAAACATTCATTGAACATTTGTGAAAGTTTTTAGAATGTTGAGTATGAACTTTTTTTTTGAACATTTTCCAACTGCAAAAGAATGTTTCTTGAACGTTCATGAACGTTTGTAAAACGTTTAGAACAAACATCCATTTAAACCTTTTCTCACATGATAAAAACATTCAGATACTTATAAATATATAACCCTACCTTAAACCTTTAATTGACCTTACACAATCAATACCAATATCAGGTATGTGAGGGCATACATATATAAGTAAATTTGATATTTGATTTGGCTCTTCCTTCACACCATGCCTATAGGCATTCCTATGTATATTATAGTAGTAGCTGTAGGCCTATACATATAATTGATTGGAGTAATTGTTTACGCCATAAATCATCAAATTTTCTAGTCACAATCAAAAATATTTATAAATGTGCACCTTGTGAACAAACAAATCTTTACAGTATATGCTCATCTAAGTAATTACGTTGCATTTGCGTTTGCCTTTGTGAATTAACACTATGATGAGTTCATGTTAATCTTTTGAAAGATCTAAACATATTATATAGGTCTAGGGAATTGGATATATACAAAATATAAGTACTAAAGAATGGTAACACAAGATGTAATGTCATCAAAATAGTACAGGTTGCAAGTACACATCAGAAATAGAATGACCATTGGTCGATAATGGGGAATATTTAGAGCACATGGTGACAGGAGGTTAGGGGAAACATTATTATGACGTTTTTTTACGTTATTTTGACGTTTTTTAACGTTTGAACGTTTTCTCACACTAGGTGGCAGTGTAGTTCATAGGCAGACTTTTTTTGGAGGTTCTGTTGTTAAACGGTGTCTAAACCTGGGAATATACTAAGAATTCTCAATTCCTTCATACAATATAGCATCAACATTCCTATCTGAAGTTATGTTTGGCAGAAAATGGTTGATAAATGTAGAATATATTCTATAAAGTAGTTATAATGATATAGACACCTATTGGGTGGTGATAGGAAATATACATATCCCACTGACTGTCAGTGTTGGTTTGTATCAATTTGAGAATGAGAATGTACTTGTATGCGCCTATCAGAAGATGACTAAAGATCTGAGAATAAGATGGCATTGGAAAAAGGAACCGAATTGGAAATTGAACCAATTTGGACTAAATCAAATTATAATTTATGTTGTTGTAGCAGCTGGATTATCTCACATTAAACTTTTTAAGACCATATACATTTTGTATACATATTGAATGTGTACCTTTGTGTTTTTTTTAAAACGTTCAGATAAACGTAAAAAAGCTTTAGAATGAGTCAACGTTTTAGCGCTAGAAAACGTTCATTACGAACGTTCACAAAATTTCAAATGATGTTTAAAAACGTCAGAAAACGTCTTTTTGTTCACTGGGACCACGCACATTCATTCTTGAGAGAAGCTAGTTGGTAGCGACAGCTGTGTGTATACATTTTTATACCACACTTGGGTGGAAAGACAAAAGAAACTGCCTGCTTGTATAATACGTACAAAAGGTGAGAAAAACACTCACCACTAGTGTGGCATAAGGCAGTACTGAGGATAATGCGACAGTCACGACTGAACACACTCGTCTGCCGACTCGTGATCAGCCTAGACTGTCGCATTATCCTCCGTACAGCGGTCTGGTAGTGGTTTAACTACTACGTAGGCCTATATAGGTCTACCTGCACTGCTATCTTAATCTCCACTCAGACTGATGTTTTTCCGTGTCATTCTATTGATCATTATAGGTGTAATACTCTAATGTGCAGTACTCTAGTAATTCAAGTTTACTATGTGGAGTCCATAGGATTATTAATAAGTCCTCCAACTATTAGCTGTCATAGATTGACATGCCTCTAACATGTATCAAACTCACAGGGTAAAGTCTTTTTGATGTGGATCCATGTAGCTTTGACTTCTTGTCACATGCATTATTAAGGCAAAGACCAAGGAGGATAAGTGTATAGGGTAAACCGCCCATGGGTGGCCCTGTTGAGGAGCTGAAACCTGCAAGACTTTAGGCGGTGATCCACTGCCGTGAATTTGCTGCGATTTTGCTGCGAATGACACTCATGCGAGTACAGACGGATAAAACCTGCTGCAAGTCCCTGCGACAACGTCGTAGCGAGAGGCATGGGGCTGCGAGTAAATTCGCAGAAATCTAAAAGTTTTGATTTTTACGAGTGTACTCGCAAGAGTCTGTCGTACAACTCCATTGGCAGCAGACTCGCGGCAGTGGATCACCGCCTTTTGATACAAAATTACATGTAGAAAGAGTGATCCAATCCTCATGAAGTATGCAGCACTTTCCTTTGGGACACTGTTTGAAATGCTATAGACAAGTCAAAAATATTGATTTTTATGTAATATATTGTGGAAATATTGATTGAAGTAAGGTACCCTTTGGACATTAAATTGGTACCATGACTGGCCCCTCTAATAAAAAACTGTTTATGTATCTGTAACTTGGTAAAAGTGGTTACAATATTATGTTCCATTAGAATATAATGAAATATTGCCTCATGCACATTGTTATTTCAAATAGCAAGCCTATGGATATGCTTTAGGTCTACTCTCCTATCTTGCCTTCTTGGGGGCTGCCTTTTGTTCTGTTAACCTCTTGGCATCTGCCCATTTCTGCTTCAGGGGGCAGAGTGTCCCACTGAACAAAGAAATCATTTAACATTTGGGAACTTTTCTATGGATAACATCATTGTACGTTCTTATATGGTTCACCAAAAAAGATTTGTATACTCCCAACGTCTACATTTTATGAGCTACAGCATGGTTGCTAAAGGTCTGAACTGTGGGGAGACTGGAACCAGGGACCTCTCACACTAAAGTTCTAAGCCCTGCTAATGTAGCCATAGAGGCTGGACAAGTCTGGGGAGTGTAGAAGTACCCCCATTGTTTGTTCACTCAGCACTAAGCTGTGGCTATAAGGTACAACCTATCCAAATAGTGACCTTTATTAGCAATCCGGACATAGCTCATGAAACATAGACATAAGGTCCCTATTTACAGCAGGCCTGGATCTGAATTCCCAAGGTACATACTCTCACAGTCTCAATTTCGTACAAGTATAGCGTTCAGCAGTTCTAACACCATGTCCAGAATAGAGCAGGGGTTCAGTATTAGCCTATCACACAGAAGATCCTGGGTTAGAAACTCAATGGACCAGTTTTTCTCTGACCAGAAATCAGGTTAATTTCCATGTCAATTTATAGTCAAAATAATGAAAAAGATGTTTTTCCCACATTATATAACATCTTTTTGTTTGTTGGGTTACAGGGGAGACCTTCCATTTATTTTGGATCTTAGTCAGAATATATCTCACCCTTCACCTAGCATAGCATAGCCTGTACTGTTGGTGGGCCACTCATGGTTGAGTCCCTGGGAAATTTTAGGTACTCCTGTAATGGTGACAATCAATCAGTAAAAACTACCTAATTAATATAGGATTTTCACCCAATGAAGATGGCATGTTACAGTAAAGATAATATGTGTGGAAAACAAGTTGAAAGTTCGAATCTTACTGGAAAACTATAGGCACATTGTTGAGGTATACAAAGTCTTTTTCTCAAAAGCTATCAATGAAAAGAGGGCTACATGTCACACAAACAAAACTCTGTAGAAAACACTGTGGCTACTCTATGGGGAATATAAACTGTGATATTGGTACATAATTATCTCTTCTTTCATACCTGTATTAACTGATTAGGAGGAAATAACCATAAAGACTGATGTATAGAGAAATAGATGGGCCACTATAGGTACTTGTGCTGTAGGGGGCCACTCAGGGGCGGTTTACCCATATAGTCATTCCTCTCTGATTAAGGTATAAGTGTTTAGAGTATTATAACCTTTTCTCAGACATGCTGAGTCGGAGAGCCAACAGATCAGCGGACAATGTTATGCATGTGTTTGACACCAGGGAGGAGTCGCGGCGTAGTCCCCCGCTGGCCATGCACTGATGAAATCAAAGCATCTAAGGTTGGCAACTACATGTAGTCGTCTTATAAGAAGACTTTAGGGTATTCTCAGTGACTATAATAAAATAAACAAGTTAAATGGTCTATCTGAGGACCAACCAAGTTACCATCCCACAAGACTGACAATGTTAGCCCAGGTGGTGGCCCACTTCAAATGCAGAACCCTGGATAACCCTTAAATGTCTGCATGCTGCTAAAATGTGCTTTATACCGTTTGTCAGCATAATGTATGAATGTAGCCCTAGCGATTCTATTCGCTGAGCCCGCATTCATACATCTTGCTGACCCTTTGGAAATTCTAGGGCTGGTGCAATCTGACAACTCCAGCTATAGAAGACCTGCTTCCTTGTCACTTAAAAGAGTCTGAAGACCAGTTTACGTTTTCAGTGTACTGTATTATACTTCTCGTCAATACGTATGTGTTAAAACTACTGAACACCCAGACAGCATTGATCCCTGGGCCCATATGTGTTTTTCTTGGGCTAGCTGGGCTTGCCCGTATCTGGGTTATGGTCCTTTTTGTCCGGGGCTATAAGTGGGAGCTCGGATGGGCTAGCCCTGGAAAACCTTTCTTATCATAAATGTATTGTAAATATTTCAAAACATGCTGACATCTGATCTTCCTCCAGAAATCACCATTTATTGTAAGTTCTTATAGTTTGTGATAAAGTGGAATAAATCTGGGCTCAAGCTGGGCACTTCGAATCTGGGCTGACCCATCTGGGCCCACTTATAGCCCTGGACAAAAAGGACCATAACCCAGATATCAGTTTGCCCAAGTAAAAACACATTATAGGCTAATGTTGGCTAGGCACATCCTCCTTTTTCTCGTGAACATTCATGTCCCATTTCTCTCTCCAGATTTCGTGATAGATCCCCAGGGCTTGCTTATTTTCATATAACGTGCAACGATGGATGATCTCAGTTCTACGTCACCAACCAGTGACGCGCCTGGATCATACAGCTACGTCATATACACGTACGTCGTCCCAATCATGGCCATTGTTGGGATTCTTCTAAACTTCATAGTGCTATGGATTTACCGCATTAAACAATTGTCGAGTTCCTGCACATTTTACATCAAAACTTTAGCTTGGATTGACAATTTGTCTCTTATTTTGATGACTATGAACTACTCTACCATATCCCTCATTCGGCTTCTGCACCCAGACCCCGAGGCTGCGCTAGCTTTGGGAATCATCAACAAGATGTTTATACGAGTACTACCACTAAATACCTTTATCCATGTTCTGGGAACTATGTACACAGTGATGCTGTTGGTAGATTACTATGTCTTTGAATATAAAGCCCGCACCCATTTGAATTGGATAGCCTTAGAGACTGCACAGAAAGCTGTGTTTATAGTCCTGGGCGTTGTTGTTGTAGTCCATATTCCCCACTTCCTGAAATATACGCATGATGTCCATGTGTTCAAAGAAGAACGAATTAGCGTTGTATGCACCTCTACTCTATACATGTACTCCATCGTTACGTTCTACGACATTTACCTCCATCCATTCCTGTTTGTAGCCCTGCCCTTATTATTTATGGTGGTGCTAAGTATAGTCCTGGCGATAAAGATGTGCAAGGAACCCGAGGACCCTCTAGGACTGGAGATTGCAACGGCCCATCTGCAACCCTACCGGGGGTACAGGTCGGGGAAGATGACTTTGTGTCTTAGCATTATGCATATAGTGGCTATAGGTACCTTTGTGTTGGGACCAGTGGTCAGGGCGCTGAACGTGGAAGATCACAAGGGTCTACTTCCCTGCTATTTCTTTACTTCCGCCATGACCTTCAAGTATATGATGCCGCCATGGGAACAGATCATGACTGTAGCTTTCGTAATCAACTCCAGCTGTAAGATCTTCGTCTACCTCGCCACACAGAGAGTTTTCCGCAGGTTGTTTCTCAGTCTTTTTATCTGCAATGTGTGCGTCAAGAAAGAAGACATCGGTAAGGGTCCAAAGTATAAGGGGCGACGCCCTTCAGTGAAACCCCCAGGGAAGGGGTGGGGAAGGGCGCGGGCAAAGACAAAGGCTGTTTCCAGGTTAAGTAAGATGACTGAAAACAGCGATACGACATCAGCTATTTCCAGAGTCAGTAAAATAACTGAAACTAGCGATGTGACATCTGAGGTCGGGCCTGAAGGTCCTGGTGAGAGGACCTTTGCTATTGTCAGTAGGCCTACTATGCCCAAGAAACATCCCTTTGGAGGTCCGGAAAAGCGCGAAAGTACCATGGCTGGGGCCAGGCCTAAGATAATATCTAGCATGGCGGGAGAAAACGGAATCGAAATGACACCGATTTGGGATGCAAGACGTCAACAGGCACATAGGGCTATCGACACAATGTCCACCAAAACCGCTGTTCCCGCTAGAAGCAGATCTATGCCAATATATTATAGACCTACTCCAGATCCCTATGCCATCCGGAGGACCCCGGACATCTGGCTAGTGGCATCACCTCATGGACGCAACGACAACTACACGGAGGTTGAAAACGAATCCGACGACAGTGCCACCTATCAGAGTGGGTTCTATTGTTGAACACTATACGCGGTGACGTTTCTGAACGCTGTCGCGAGGTGGCGATACTGGCACCATGAACGCTGGAGTTGTGTGCTGAATCATACATAGGCTTGTATATATAGAAATTTAGAACTTTATATAATTATGTAATACCCATGGATATAATTATTATGCTTTCGACACGTCGGCATAAATACATGTATGGACCTAATATACACCAATATATTCTGGGGTGAGTGGCTTGTGTAACAATTGACATCCCCGTATGTATTGTCCCTGAGTTTAGGCACTCTTTCTATAAACTACTACTAATCGGTGACTGAGGATAAGTGAGTAGTATAGGAAATGTTTATTTATATCGGGCTGACCATATTCACGTGAACATTTTCATCATGCACTCGCTTCTATAAGCTGTCTAATTATCATTGTTACACAGTAATCATTTTGTTTTCGTTAGCTATATAACATGTAATAGTTTGAGGGCTACCCCAGTGTGTAGAATTTGGTTCAAAGGTTGTTGAGGATAACCCCCCCCCCCCCCAAGAAGGTAAATCGATATACTTATACAGACATTGATACATTTCCATGGCAGTAAAAGTATCATGAAAAAACCCTCTTATTTTCCTGCAAATAATATTGAACAGAATTAAATACCGGTAGTAACAATACTGTGCTTCATATGGAACTAGTATTATATACCTCATGCAGGCCCGTGATACTAAATGGTATTGCTATGGTAACATACCCGGTACATGAAGTCATATCATATTGCCTCAGCGATGTTTCGATAGCTGCTCTACCCTCGGTGAATGGCAAATGTAAAACTCCAGAATATATGTATATATACCAGGCATCTCATTCAGAATAAACACTAGCATTACTTGATAACCAACGGCAGCGTCTCGCATCTTTTCTCTTCTTGCGATGTATGTACCGTAATGTATACTTACCTGAATGGGGAAACATTGTTTCTAGAATGAGCTATTTGCTGAGGCAAACCGGAGTATGGCAGATAACATCTTTCTTCTTCCTATTAATATGAAACTGGATATGAGGGCTATCGACGTGATTTATTCCGCTATAATTCACAGCACCAAAGATCCCCTGCAACGCCATTCCAGGATCAGAACGGGAAACTTCCCTACGGCTCCTTTTGGAATGTTCTGTTATATATCCTAATCTAAAGTAGACCCACCATCTCCCTATATCACAAACTGTTCAAGAGAAACATTATACTACATATAGTATTGAATTAAATCAATGCATGATTCTAGAATGCCACCAATTTGCGTTGTTCGGGTCTTAGAATTAACTGGAATGTGAAGAACCATTTTTAATCATATAGAAACAATTCACCTCTAATACTGAAGACCAGTAATCTCTATATTTCTCTGCATGTATATAATTAACCCTCAGTACCTCTATGTTTCACCTAACACGTTTTATATTCTCCATCCTATAGGCCAACACCCACAGGGCGTTCTATGGCTTAGAATCCTCTGCATTCTACGCCTATTGCGATCTGGGGCCTTGCTTATTCACCAAATCGCAAGGGTTCTATTGCAAGGATGCTCTTTCCAAATCCCACTGCTCAGTATACAGAGGGCCTTTATTACTGCATTACGGCCATTCGTAGCGATTTCAAGTCAGTTTAATTCATTCCAATTCGCAATGATATACTGTTTGATGTTAAAATGCAAAGGCAACATACAGACTAAGATTTATGGCAAAAGTGGTTGTTTGCATATTTAATTGGCCTGTGCATGCGCATTAGACACATTGGTCCATGTTACATAAGGGTGCAGGAGCGACCACGTTTTCTTTCACCATGGCTGACCACCGAAGTCAGCTGCTTGCTGCTGCTCTCCTACTAATGGAAGATGATGACGAGTTTCTTATGGATGACAGTGATGACGAGGAGGAGGATGAAGAAGAAATCATAAAGCGCAGACACTCTTGTTGGGTGCGGGAGTGGATTCTGGCCAGGACCAATGGCCAATCTAACAACTTGTATGACCTTAGGAACGAGTTGATAGCGGTAAGTTATGCATCATATACACTGTAATTCGTAATACATAAGTAAACAGGTGCGCTACCTAGCTATTCCCTAATCTGCACCATTAAAATCATCATGTAATAATGTAATTATCAGTGTATTTACTCTGTTACCGGTATTGTGTTTATTACAGCATTTCTAGGGCCTCTCTAGCTAGTACACCTTTCAGTCAACTACTCAACAGGTGGAGTATAATTATAGAAGCAGGTACTGTCCAGGGTGCTATTTTCAGTCACCCTTTGACCAATCTCGCTGTCAAGAAAGGTATCCAGCCCAAGTTGGTAATTGACCAATCATCACACCAAAAAGACACTAAAGGGAAGAATCTAGCTTCCTCTACTGCTACGTCATAGGTTCGTTACTGATGGCAAAAAAGATCTTCCACGTGGTTAGGTAGCTGTACCATGATAGTCCCATTGGAGTAATACATGTAGTACTATTACTGCATAATATTAGATTATTAGATTATATTGTATCAGTGTGTACTTTTCATGCTAATAAATGTATGGTACATGTTAAAGAAAGTATGGCTATAGTTAAACTAAAAGATATAAGCAATGTTTATTTGTTATACCTGGCTGAGATATGGTTTATATACATTATTTAGTATCAACCACGTGCTGTTGGTTTGCCCCCAGTGTTCTATTATTAGGTGCAATCTACAACTAGAATCTCTCCTATATGGAAGCTGATATAAGGTCACGCTGGTGCAACTGTTTAGAAGGAGGCATATATCAATACTTTACCTTTTAATACTGAATCAATAATGTAAAATAAGTCATAGGTCTAATTGGATATGGTGTACTGCTCTATAATAACGATGATGTAATCGGCATAATTACATGGAGAGGGTAACGTAGGGTATGGACCATGTACCTGCACGTTGACTAGGGCAATGTCCACCAATAATAACGGACCAGTTTGGTGTCAAAAAGTCAGTTAGGGTGGACACTGCCTCCATGTATAATGTCATGAGAAGTTGAAGCGTAGGTAGATGTTTTCTGTAGTGTAATGTTTTCTGTGGGAACGACCCTGCCACACACACACACACACACACACATCCATATAGGGTTACGTCATCATCTAGATGAGTTGATAATTAGTGCATGCAAAATATGATAACAGTTTCCAATGTTTCAACATTGTCAAGAACGGGGTAGGTGCAACAGTTACATAAAAGGAACCTGGCGACCTGACCTGTTTTCCAGGCGACCTGGCGACCTGATACAATACTTTGAAGGGACCTGGCGACTTTTGGAGATATTTGGCTAAAGTAAAAATGCTTTAAAAAAGGGACTTACAATATGAGAGGGGAATTACGCATTTGGAGAAGGGTAATCATGTTAATCTTTCAGGAATTGGGGGGGGGGCATTTTTCATCATTTCTAGTAATTTCGGATTTCCTTAGTACACAAATGTATTTCCAGTGAAATCAAGCTAAAATGGTTATTGAATTCACACTTCGCAAAGATCAAATAACCCATAGAGGCTACTATGGGCAGGTCTAAGCAACGGCCTGGGTGATAGGAGGTCATGGATTAAAAAGTCCGTCCTAATTCCCGGGTCTATTTACCCCCCACTCCTCCCCCTCTACACCGTGACCACCACCGACCCTTCCACCTGGGTGGGATACTGTGCTGTGGGCCCAGGGAGTGCCCACTTCCCCAACTAACCCCCACCCCGTCAATCACCTGTATGGAAAGAGGAAGCCACACACAGCCGCCGCTACTAGTCCCCCCCTCCCCCCCCCCCATCGTAAATGTGTTTCTCTTGGCTGTTTAGAACCTTCTATTTCAAGTTATTACTGTGGAGTGTGCTCTACGTTGTACCAGCTACATATGCTGCTGTGGGTTTACTGTGATTACACTTTCTTAAAATCGACATGACGACATGGCCACCCCTCCCCCCTCCTTTCTTGGACACCCCCGCATTTTCCCCCAGGAGTTGGCCTTGGTGTAAGAATTGCGGTCAAAAGTGCCCCTTGTTGGGAAGAATTTGGGCAAAATGTGACCCTTTTTGGGGCGTTTTGCTGAAATTCCCAAAAAGTGACCCTTGGTGAGGGGGATTTTAGTGAAAATTGACCCTTGGTGAGGGGGATTTTGGTGAAAAGTAGACCCTTGGTGAGGGGGATTTTGCTTAAAAATAAGTACCCTTCCCAGCCGTATACAAAATATAAGGATCATGCGGCCGTTAAATAGAGGTTTCTGGCCGTTAAATGTACTAACATTGAGATGTTCCAATGTGGATTTGTTTCCCTACTTTTAGCCTCATGATGAATTTTCCTAATTTTCAGCTTTGTGACTGCAAAGAGTATCGGGCCATGATGCGTATGTCTCGTGAGGTATACGACCTTCTCCTTGCCAAGTTGTGTCGACATATCACAAAGAAAGATACACAGATGAGGGCTGCCATCCCACCAGACTTCAGGCTCTCGGTATTTCTCAAGTTCCTCGCTACAGGTAAGGTGTATACAATCATCACCTCTTTCAATTCCACTATTAAAGCTTTGACTTTGGGGCCATCCATTAATTACGTACGCACATTTTTGGCCAAAATAGACCCCCCCATCCCCCCTGTTGCACCATGTACGCATTTGGTCTACCCCCCCGCCCCATGTGTACATACGCATTTAACTTTTACCCCCCCCCCCCCCCCCCGATAAAATAAAAGAACCATGTAACATTTATTGAGGAAATCTCGTGTTAATTGGTGCGTATGTAGGGGGAGTAACGGAGAGGAACTCCTTTTTGAGGATCTGTATCTTTTAACCCTTTAAGGATGATATAATGCTTTAATGCATCATGCCCTTGGTGGGCATGATGCATGAATGCAGTCCTGGTGAGTAACTCGCCAGTGCCAGGGCTGGTCAAGCTTAGAGCCGAGTTATATATTCCTATCTAGGGGGAGATAGGAGCTAGGGGTCATAGTGAAAAAGGACCTCAGTGGGGCAGGGGTATGGGCAAAACTTGATAAGCCTCCATGATGGGGTGATCAGAACCAAATTTATATGACCATGTACTCGTGACCATGCCTCATTACACTACCATTTGCGATTTTGCAAAAGCAGAACTTAATGGCCGGGGGGGGGGGGGTGTTACTTATGGCTAGTTGGAAGGAGGGGGGGTAAAAAAAAAGGCCAAGTTTTGAGAAAATCGAAAAGAAAATTTTCAAAATTTGGTTGGATATTTACACCTAAAAACTTGACTGCAAAATGACCAGAAAATGGGCCCCATGCGTACACAATGCGTATGCCAAAATGGGCCTAGACCCCCCACCCCCCCTGTACGCATCTGTACGCATTTGGCCTAACCCCCCCACCCCCCCTTCATGCGTATGTAATTAATGGACGGCCCCTAAATTACACTGTTGTTTCTTTTGAAAGTAGAATTTAATTTTCAATTTACATTTTAACTTTCTGTTGGCCATCCTGGCCCAATGTAGCTAACTTTCACTGTTATGGTTGGTTTGATAATTCTCGGATCTTTCTACTTTGGTGTACATTTCATCATTTCTTCCCATACTTTGTACATATTAATCTACACATAAAACTTATACCAATATTTTTCTTATGTAGGTGATAACTACATAACCCTATCCCAATATTACCGTATTGGACGCACTACTGCACGGACCATCGTCCTAGAGACAGCCGATGTGGTTTGGGACATCCTCCAACCGGAATACCTTAAGGTAATACTGTTCATGTTGGTATGTGATTACAAGAATAATTCTGTAGATAATTTCATAACTAGATAGTGGTTTACAGCTCTCATTATTTTCGCATCCCTGGTAACAAGAAACGTCAATCCAATCTCTATTACTGCCATTCAAAGGTCCATGTACTACCACTTCATAGCAAGTAAAGGTTAACCTACAATGACCTGAGAGTATGTACAGTTAACCATCCGTATATTATTATTTGGTAGGGAAGGTCGATCCCCCTGGTCTTAAAGACCTATATCCTTCTGCTTTAACAACAGGCCCTAGGGTATGCATAAGCACCATCTAGTGCATGTCATGGGCACTTGTGGTCTGTAGAGTCTAGTGGGTCACGTCCAAAGACCACCGTGGACTTCTAGTTGCACACCTTCCCATGATACCTTATAGTCTACTCACTCACCAAGCTGAGTTCTTGTTAATACGTGTCAGAAAGCAAATGCTTGATTAACATCAAATTAATTTCAAATCAACTGC
Source organism: Harmothoe impar (assembly GCA_947462335.1). Classification (NCBI taxonomy): domain Eukaryota; kingdom Metazoa; phylum Annelida; class Polychaeta; order Phyllodocida; family Polynoidae; genus Harmothoe; species Harmothoe impar. The sequence continues at coordinate 62,908,616 of OX381704.1, forward strand.
AAATTAACATTAAAAAATGGATATTTCTGTCCACTATTTTCCCTGCAATCTCACTTTATTTCATAACTTGAATCCGACTTTTTCTCAATGTTAGATAAACATTGAATTAACTCTTCTTTTTTTTAAGCTGCCAGTCTCATCACCACAAAATCGATAAATGTGCTTGAAGAACAAAAAGGCAGTGTTCATTATGTAGTAGCAAAGAAACTGATTCCATTCTCTTTATTAATTTCAGACTCCCACTACCGAGAAAGAATGGCTTGATGTGGCTGATGGGTTTCGTACAAGATGGCATTTCCCTAATTGTATTGGGGCGTTAGACGGAAAACATATTCAAATTCAGCCTCCTCCAAGTGCAGGCCAGGAGTATTACTGCTACAAAGGTTTCAACTCCATCATTCTAATGGCTCTATGTGACTCAAATTATGAATTTATATACGTTGACGCAGGATCAGAGGGCAAGGCTGGTGATGCAGGTGTATGGAACTCTTGTTCACTAAACTCAGCCCTTTACTCAGCATCACTGAATGTTCCAGTTGGAGCAGCTCTCCCTGGCACAACAGAGCATCTCCCATTTGTCATAGTGGCAGATGACGCTTTTCGCATGTCACCTAACTTGATAAAGCCCTTTAGTCGCCTAAGCATGATCATCGAAGAGCTTATACTGAACTACCGCCTGAGCCGTGCCAGACGTATTATTGAAAATGTCTTTGGCATATTGGTCCACAGATTTGGATGTCTGCGGAAGGCATTGTGCATGAGACCTGACTTTGCAACCAAAATAGTTCTTGCAGCATGTGTCCTGCATAATTTTCTGCGCATTCATGAAGGGGAAAACTACCTTCATCCAGTCACTGATATAAATGACTGGGACATGGAGGAATCAGAGGTGAAACTGGACAAGATGTACAAAGACTGTGCACGAAATCCTACTGTGATGGCAAAAACTGTACGTGGCAAATTTGCCAAGTACTTCACATCAAAGATTGGAGCAGTCCACTGGCAGTGGGATAAAGCCAATGTCAAAGCCCCCTCCTCTTCTGAGGATGAAGAGCAGGATTGAATGGCATCAATTAGAGAGATTCCTAGATTATGATAACACTATTTCTGTGCCATATGCAAGTAGTACTCCATACTACTGTATTCAGCTATTCTCTTTCCAAAATTTATAAACATGTTGATGCATATATAATACACAAAATCTAGCCTTCCAGGTATAGCAGGAGATCTTGCAGACTATGCGGTGTCATGGGATTGACAAATTGCATGACCTGTCATTGTATAACCACCTGCCTACCCGAGAGTGTAGGGACCAGGGCTTGTGTAATGAGGTTTACATCTCCAGACAATAGTACCATTAATAACATGTAATTTATAAATCTTTCATTAGTGCGCTGTTCTGCCCATCCTGAAGGGGTGATGTGACCTGTTGATGATTCAAAATGTATATATGTCTCTGCCATGTTTTGCTGTAAGATCTTGAAATAAATACAGAGCTACACTTAAAAGTGTCTTGGCCTCCTTTTTCTTCCCTCACTTGAGTTTGGTCCTATTAGAGCAGTGAACCTAGGGAGAAGTTAATACTATCGAGAAGTGCACCCTTCAAAGAGATGAATATACCAGTTAATTCCTAAACCAACCAGCAGTCTAAGAGAGCTAATCAAATCTAGTCAATTTATAAGAGAAAACGTAAATAGATTTATTGATTGGTTGACTTGGTTCAAATTGACAATGTAGTCATGAATTTTGGTATGTGATTTTTCAATAATGATAATTTGTATCAGTTTTTACTTATTTCCTTCAGTATATCACACATTGATAGGTGATTTGAGAAACATGCATACATTGTATATGGGCCAAATTCCTGTATCAGCTTTTGGAATTAGATTTTGTTCTGATTATAATTATTAATTGAGGAGGTCTGGTTATTGTTTTTGAACCACATGAGGGGATATCAACACTATAATCGTAATCCCAAGGATAGACTATTAAAAAGAGAATTTTACATTGTTTCCACTATTTTCATTGATATTTTTGCATATTGCCATAATTCATTTGTATCACCAATGTGGGGGTCACCAATGAAATGAGAAAGTTATGAAAAAAAATTAAAATAATTATTTTGCCTTAACTATAGGATGCTATGAGTGTCCTGGCAGCTAATAAATGCCATATATATATATACAGGTATAATTTCCAGAATGGAAATAAAATGGTTGAACAAGGGAACGTACCATATATTGGAATACAAATTTACTAAAAAAACATTTTGATTTTTGCCACCAATTGGCCTATTTGTAGGAACCTGCATTTCCCCTTTAGTCTCCCATCCATAAGATATGTGAGTGAGGACTGGAGGAGGTGGGGATTATATACCTGTCCCCCTGTTGGGGTGTCTTAATTTACCTCCATAAAGGGGTCGTTTTCGAAAAGCTGCTGCTGTCCCCTTTCAATTGCAAGGATATAATATCATATATTGTAACAGGGAGTTTGATGCTAGGGAATGAAACAGAATACACCCAGTATGGTTCACACAAAAGTTTGTTTTTATTCCTGGGTAATTAACTCTGATACAAGAACAGGTGCATTGGACATGTCAATTTATAATGCTCTACTATTAAGTTTAATAACACAAAGACTAGCCTTGGCGGTTGCAGGCACATCTATTCATTTTGCAGGACAAACCTAGTCACATATACTGTAGATAATTATATTGATATTCATGACATATCAGTACCATAATCAACGTAATAACCACCTTATACATTATTATAAATTCATTTGAGGTAGTAAGGAGTTTGATTGAGCTTCTAAAATCATGGTGTTTTTCCAAAAACGGAGGGGCATACCTTTTCTGCCATGGGCCACCTGGGTCATCACTTCATAAATCTTTGGGTGAACAACAAAATGTGTGGGTCCAGCCTAATGATTTAGCAATTCATAACAAATAAATTTAATCATAAATATTCCTAATTTGGATATCATCGTACCACAAAAAGAACTATTGTCTCCATCACGATCTTCTCTTTCCCATGACGTATGACATGTCTATCATGAATAGGTTTATTGCTATTTAGTTTTAGAGGTTCACTTCTATGAGCCACCCGGCCCTAAATGAAGGTAAATTTTAAAAAGAATTACGGCCACAGACCTAAAATTATAGGCTATTGCCTCCCAGGCCAGCATTAGATTCTACCCCTGAAAGAGCCAAAAGAAGTGGGGTGCTTATTACAACATTGAATTCCTAAAGTAACAATTAGAGAGGTAACGGGGTTAAACTTTTATTTCAATAACAGTATTATGAAAATGAAAACAACATTGGTTAAGATTATTTTCTATACTCTTTGGTGGGTATAGTTTCGTAATGAACATATTATGAAATCCAGCATTTTCAAATCTTGCATTTTGAATACAAAGCATCTTCAAATATGAAAACATTTTCTAATTTAAATTCTAGATAGCAGATGGCTACATAACAAAGCTGAAACAACTATTACAACTGCAACAAAATGAAATACTCAAAATAACAAATCTGGAAATTAGTAATCATTTAGTCAAATGATCATGAGTGCTATGTGGGTAACATATAGAAAGATAACTCAATAATGCCGATCAATGTGCATTCATGAGACGATAAACATAGACCAGGTACAGGGGTAGACACTAAGTTTTACACCCATGGGCCATCCGGGACCGTAGCCTCACAAATCTATGGGCCCACACCTAAAACTATGGGCCCAGAACATAGGTTTTACATTTCGTAAAGAGAGTGTCACAGGTATCTCCATTTAAAATGAATTCAGACCGTACCAGAATGGCTGGTTCCTTGTGATATTCCCTTCCTAACAACATATAACATGACCATATTGACAAAGACATATTATCCCTGAATTTTCCCCTTGCACTCCTGCAAGGCGTTTCACCGTATCATTTAGTCCAAAATATATGGAGGGGTAGGGGGGGGTGGTATGTCAAATAATGCACATATACCCTGTTTTTTAGGGCCGTATGTGTCTTTTGTGTGCCGTATGTGACTTTTGCTCCGTATGCGTCCAACTTCTACCTTAATGATCAAAGAAGAAAAAAAAATATATATATATATTGACTTTCAAAGAAATTATACAATAAAATGTCTTTTCTTCTGTAACTCTGTAAATAATGGCCCTACAGAGCTAAAACTCTGCGTATAGACTCCTTGTGTATAAACGCTGGTAGACAATAGCCATCACAGTACAGAGCTGGCTGGGCGCCAGAGGTGAAGAATAATGGTTTAGGTCCACATGACCTTCACCATTTGGCTTGCGATCTCCATTCCCTTATATATATATGAGAGGAGTTGAGGCCAGCATGAGTTTGCCTCTAGGTGGCAGCACCAACACAGCCCGGAATTAATGGATCCACACAGGGGAGAAACCTCTCCTGTGTTGCCTACCATGTACAGTGGCTGCACCAACACAGCCCATACAGAGCTGGCAAAACTGCCCCCTTTTTAAAGTGCATATATATGTATGTAAGAAAATTGCCCTAGAATCATTTTATCGAATGGATAAGTGAAGTCCAACTTCTACCTTTATAATAAAAATAAAAAGATTAAAAAAAAAAGGATTTTCAAAGAAATTATACAAAAAATAGTCTTTTCTTCTGTAACTTGGTAAATAATGGCCCTACAGAGCTGAAACTTTGCCCACAGACTCCTCGTGTATAAACGGTGGTAGACAATAGCTATTAGAGTACAGAGCTGGCTGGGCGCCAGAGGTGAAAAAAAACACTCCAAATCCAGTGCTTTTCCCGACCTTTCCTATCTCTTCCCCGACCTCTCCTTATACTGAATCTACTTAATTATGGTTACAATGTTAAATAGGAAAAACATTATATTGTGCCAATAATGAACCACGTCAATATATAAATGGTCATTCCCTGAATACCATATCAAAAGCCTGTTCAAGGAAAGTGAATGAACTTCTCCCTGCCTACGGTATGAACATTGAGATTCAACTATCACATTTCCGTTTATGACAGAAAATAATGTTTAAAAAAGTTAATGTCAATTATGCTTGCAAAAGAGCTTTGTAAGGGGAATAAAAAGTGTATTTTGGAGTCCGATTATGACATTGCCTTTATCTAAATAGCACTTAAACAAGAGGAGACCTATGGATTACAAAGCAATCTTCAGTTTATCTGCATTAAGGAACTGGAGATAGAATTTGCAACAGCCGACATGCTAGAATTGTAATTGTTTGGGTCCTCACATCCATTGGCAGCTGATGGGATAGATATATGTGTTGGTGTTGTCTGAGGGGTGAGCCATGTTGTTGAAGCTGGTGTTCCTGAGTGCTGGAAAAGTATTTGATTTGTTGCCTGCCCTGTATTCAGAGTTGAATTCTGTGGTGCCGCATGATATATCTGAGAAGGTGGATGCTGTGGAGGGTGGTCAGTTGTGTTCTTACTTGGCATATAGCAAGACCTGGGCACAGGGGGAGCTTGCTGTGGGGGCCAGTCACCAGTGAGAGCCTTGACTCCTAGCCTATGGACCTCAAGCATGTACTCATGCTGTATCTCTGCTGATGGGATTTTCGTGACCATTCTGTGAACGAAGTTGCAAAAATGGTCTATTTCGTCCTCTGTGTGATTTGGTGCAGTGGTTGGTGGAGATGGAGGGATACTGGTTGTATTTTGCACTATTTGCTTCAGTATTTCGGTCCTTTCTGATAGCTGATTTAGTTTTTGTTGTTGAATCTCCATTTTTTCTGCTTCAGCTGCAGGTTCTGAAGTATTTGTATCGGTTTTCTTATTGGGGCGTTTTCGTCGGGGGACAGACCTGACCATAGTGTTTGGAGGTGGTCTTTGTGTTGGATCATTTTCTGTATTCTTGAAAGTTAATGAATCCCTGCTTTTAAAGTGGGTGCGACCACTCTCATCTGTCAGATCACAATCAATGGTGATGTCAGATGATCTTGTTGTGCCGGGTTTTTTAGAGGCATTTGTCTTTAACTTTTTGGACTTTGGAGGGATTTCTCGGAATTCCTCGGGAATGGATGTTGGTACAGTGAAATCTAGACGGTATTCCCGCAGAAGCCTTGGTGCTGGGGGTTTCGTTTCAGCTGGTGGGGGTCTTGGGGTCTGTTGGGCATCCTTTGCTGATGCCACACTGCGAGACTTACGTGTTAAGGTAAGAGGATGTTTTTTTACACCTAAGTCAGGTTTTGGTGTCCTTGATAGTGGAGAGTTTGTATCATTTGATCCTTTCCTCTTTGATTTTTTAACTTTCTCTGAGGCCGAAGCTGAATTTGGGCAATTAACAGATACATGCGCCATGTTTGATATATCTACCCTTCTAGTAGTTGGGTTCTGTTGTTTGCCCACAGATGCAGATTTAAGTGCCCCAATGTGTTTGTTTGCAGCTTTACCAGGAGCAACATTTTTGTGGGCATGGATAGTGTTTTGGGTAGGTTTTGGGGAGGGGTTGGTCCTTTGAGTTCTTTTGTTTGGAATATCATCATGTTTTCTTCTTGTAGTCTGCTCAACTTTCTGTGTCCTTTTTGATGGTTCATTGGATGTTTGAAATGGATAGTTGTTTGGGGCTAATAAAATAGATTGGCTATGCTCTGGGTCAGAGTAATCCGAAAGGGTCTGTGATCTGTGCTGTCTATGTTTTTTCCCCACAGAGATATTGCGTAGCTGCTTACGAGTATTTTGGGGCCTTGGGGGGTCTTTTATTGGGGACAGAGGCTGTGAATTAAAGTCTGGAAAATAACTACTGGGATACTCTGGAGACATTTCGTTCCTAGTGGTTTGGTGTGAAATGTAAGACTTAAGTTTGTCAGAACTATCAGTGTCACCTTCATCTGACCCATCAGCATAGTTGCCACTTTCATCATAAGTGTCATCTTCACTTGATTCATCACCCCCTTCACCATCATCTCCTCCTTCATTGTAGTTATCACCACCTTGGTCAGAGCCATCATCTCCAGCATCCCCACCATTGTTATTGTCGCCACCTCCATCCCCATCATTGTAGCTGTCATCACCTCCATCTGGGCCATATTCTCCCCCATCCCCATCTGTGTAGTCATCACCACCTCGATCAGAGCCATCAGCTCCTCCATCACCATCATTGGAGTTGTCGCTATCTCGATGAGAGCTGTAATCTCCTCCATACCCATCATTGTCATTGTCACCACCTCGATCAGAGCTATTATCACCATTATAGTATGACTCTTTGGCATTACCATCATCTCCGTGATAGTCATGGCTTCCTTTGTGATAGTTGTCATCTTCATCATCTCCACAATCATAGCCGTTGTGTTGACTCTCTTCCTTATCCCAAGATGGACTCAACTGATCAACATAGTCTTCCTCTGACTCTTGAACATCTGTTTCCTGGTTCTGGGCATTCTGTTGAACTTCCTCATCGGTATCAGAATTAACAGATGCATTATGTTGCTGTCTATTCTTGTTGTAAAACAGTCCTCCAGTACCTGTCATTGCTTGCCCATCCTGAAAAGAGGAATGTTTGTTTTGATTAAAATTTGTGGGTATTCAATGGATATTTCATGTTAATATATGTAGGTGGGAATTAACTATTTAAAACATACCAAAATTGAAAATTGGTGATCTTATCAGTTGAAGTGGCTATGTCTGATATTTACCAAATTCTAAAGTCTACCATAAAATTACCCAAAGGCTATAAAAGTATGGTATTAAGGGGATAAGGGGATCGTTTTATTTCACCAATTGACTATAATTGGCCAGTATGATCAAATTAGTTAAATGATAGCTAATAATTTTAATAACACAAACATGATGGAGTTCCTATTCTGTCAGAATTACCAGAAGTGCGTTCATCAAAGTGCTTTGATATTATAGATCAGGAGGATTCAATATAAGGTCTGTGTAAAGTTGTAATATCATGTAAATACCCTGTCTTTACATACAAATACTTCATTGGATTACCCTCCGTGTACTATTTATTTCTATCAATTTCATAAAAGAATATAGCTTAGATTCTGATCAATACACTGGGGAACAGAAAGGAATCAGTGTCTGACTTATAGTGATATTGGTGTCCGACTCTGGGTGAAATTTAATGTTCAATTTCAATTGACTATAAAAAGAATTCTTCTAACATTTGATAACATTATGTAAGCACATACTCATGATAGAGGACATTATAAAACAATGTTATTTGATTCTGTAATTCCAGTACCAAAATAACAAATACTGTATTCGACGTAATAAGCGCACACCACCTAATAAGCGCACACCCCCCGTTTTGGGCTGATTCTTAAACCAGAAATAACCACAAATGTTTCAATTTTTGACCCCAATTAAACTCTTAACTACTAAAAGGTGTCCATAATAATTTTCTAAGCGCACTGTGCGCTTATTACGCCGGATACGGTACATGTATACTCTAACTTTACTACACTGAAAAACACTTAAAGATTCATACCCTATTAACTACTACACAAAGAGAAGAAACAGCGTCAAACGGGAGTCTTCTGCATGCAGGGTGAATGCCCACTGCACTGAAGGTCCCACTGTACACAGAGTATGAGTGCCACCCACCGTACAGGTTATAAATAGATCACCAGGGGTCAAATTATACATACATTTTCCTATCAGTTTCAAGCACTTACCGCTAAAGATATCCTTATTCAGATTTTTGCAATGCATTTGTACAATGTCTTCTGCACAGAGAACACTCGATAAATATTATATGACACAAATAATTAGTTTTTAATGTAACTCCCTACTTAAAGGCATGCTGCTAATAATATAAACTGGGTCAAGCCTCTCTCTATTTTTTCGGTATTTACATCAATGTTTTCTTATCCAATGTCAATCGTTTTATTTGCTTTAACCCTTTAAGGACAGATGTCGCTAAAAGATGACATTTGTCTTCATGATGCACCAATGCAGCCCCAGCGAGTAACTCGCCGGTGCTACATTGGTGTATCATGCCAACCCTTCAGGAGTGTCTCAATGCTGTAGGGTCAGCATGATGGTTAAATGCAGCATTGGCGAGTTACTAGCCAGGGATGCATTCATGCATCATGACCACCAAGGGCATGATGAATTGAAGCATTATACCGTCCTTAAAGGGTTAAGGTGTACTGGTATGCTCTCCGTTTTTTTAGCCCCTTAAAAAACAAGCCCTCTGTTGTAGGAGGGGGGAGGCAAACTTTGTACTGGTAAGCCGCTAAAATGAATTTATTCCCCTACCCGAATGTTTCAGAAATCTACCAACGGGACCATTCATAAAAATGATGTAATGGGGGGGGGGGGGGGGGTCGTCCAGCTTCCCATACATTGTTAAAGAGAAAACATGAGAACACCCCCCCCCCCCCATTCAGGAGGGGTCCATCAAGAGGCCTGGGCCTGGGACAACCAGCCGGCGCCTCAGAGGTTTTACAGCAAATACTACAGCTCCATCACAAAACCCAAGACAAACACGTCAAATTTCATTATAAACCGAGGTTTTTGCATATGTTTCTATATATAGATTAAATGAATTCTCTGGTCAAAGGTGTTCGACTTATGGTCTCTGTCCTTCTCTTGGTGAATCTACCATAAAGGTAGACATTAGCCGCATTGTACAAACAGGGCCCGGCCCTATGCACTCCAGGATAAATAAACGAATAACAAACAAACAAACATTTGTATTAAATGCACATCCATATCATAAAAATGTGGATTTGTACCTGATTGAAATTCGATTTTGATTTCCGTGCCCGTAGATATGGCTCAAGCCAACTTAATTTGGTGAATATGAAGCTGACTCTCGGGGTAGGCTTAGTGTAAGCCACCCCACTGCGGGCTAGTTTGATAGCCAGGCGTTCTTTTGTGTAGATAGTCCGTAAAGACCTAATTCTGGTTTGTAGTGCAGTAACTGTAAAGAAGAACAAAATGTATATCATAAGAGTGCATAGGAGTAGCATGAATGCGTATAATTGTTATAAGTTGGCAATAATAGAAATGTCCAATGTCGCATTTACAGAATACTAGCTGCACATACTTGCAGGGACATCTTATTTGCATAAGGATGATAGACTGGGTGACAGAGACAGAGTAAGTTTGATGTGAGTGGAACGAGTGTAATATGGATGGAGTAAGGCTGATGTGGATGGAGTGAGAGGGATTTAGACAGAGTATGGATGATATAGATGAGGTGAGTGTGATATGGACGGGGTAAGGGTGATATGGAAGGGGTGATTGTGATATAGACAGAGTGAGGGTGATGTGGATGGAGTGGGGGTAACGTGGATAGAGCGACCATGATGTGTAGTTGGGATGAGGGTGATATTATAGAAGGAATGGGTGTGACACCAGGGTGTGATATAGCGGGGATGAGGGTGATATAAATACCTATTGACCTACTCCAATTGACAGGTGCCATGCCCAGTTCTATCTCATTTAGTATCTATTTATGTTAGTAGGACTATTTTGTCAAAGTGACACCCTTCAATCCCATGTTATAGGTGCCATGCCTACTAGTATCCTTGTATATATATATATATATATATATATATATATATATATATATATATATATATATATATATATATATATATATATATGTAGTATATGTTTCTGTTTGTAGGCCTATTTTGCCAAGGTACCATTCCCCAACCCTTTTTCGCAGGCTGCACATTCCATATCTCATGCTTTCATATTATACTCAGAACATATCCAAAAGTGATAAAAGGCATTTCCAAAGGCAGGTCTAGAAATAGTGGCCCCTTTGACATTTGCAAATCTCTATTCACAACACTGGATGGTACCATCCGAAGTCCAATCCTATAGCCTAGGACACCCCCAAGATTAGGGAGGATTCCCTCATGTTGTCATGTGTGCATTCGTTATGTTGTCGTATACATGGTTAACCATGTCTTGACAATAAAGGTTTAGAAAAGCAAACATAATATACTGTATGATTCAGCAATAAAAGTGGGTGTGGCACCTGTCAAATGGGATTAGAGGGTGTTAACTTGACAATATAGGCCTACAAATGCAATCAGACATGTAGGCCTACACAGTCTAACGCCCCCACTGTACGTTTACAGTCTGGGGGATTATGTATGTAAGTACCAACATTGTCAGGGGCAGGTCAGAAAAATATAGATCAGAATCAACATATAATTTCAAGGATCCAGGATTCCGAATATTTCCATTACATAGAAATCCGTCCAGGCCAATTCCATTGTTTGGCCATCACAATCTCCCATATGAATAGAAACAATCAAGTATATGTGACTTTACCAACACAGCCAGTTTTAATGCACTTTCAAAGTAGGTCGACCAAGAGGGCCTGGTCTGTGCACGGGCCACATTGATCACATGACACAATCAGACACACCCACTTGACCCCTGCTAGCCCCCCACCGCCCCGGAATTTACGTCTCAATCAGTTGGGGTATGTCTACATTGAAGTGGAACATTTATAAGCTAATGTGAAGTATAGAGCATGCTTTATCGTATAGCCTACATCGAAATAAATATGAAAAGGGACATGAATGTAATCGGATGTAACAAAAAATATACTGAACATGGCTGGGGGGGGGGGGAGGATTCAGTGTCAATAGGTCGAGTTACATATACTCCTGGATTCTATTTATGTTCGAGGAGCGGTGGCCAAACAAACCACTGGACTGTGACATTTAGGTAGGGTGACTCTGAATCAGGCAGTTATATATAAATATAGATAGATATACATCTATCATGAGGTACACATGATCAAATACTTTTGACACAATGTATTGTAAAGTGAAAGCTGTGGATAACCATGAGCCAGATACAATTACAAATAGAGTTTAAGGTAATGACCCTGGTGTGTGGCTATCATGGTCAGGTTACCTGACTACAAGTAGGCTGTGTTTGCCCACACTGTGACGTAGCAGACCTGTATATGTAACTCGACTTATACAGTACATGATCACAAGCAAGGACTTGACGACTTGAATGGCCAATACAAGGTTATTTTTAGATGTTTGTCATACTGGGTTGGGACCTGGGGGGTGTTCCTATATGATTGGATTTTGGATGGTATTCCCGCATGCCTTTTATACTGCTCTATCACATTTGTATTTAGTATGAGTATCAGAGGAAGTCCAAAGGAAAAGAACCTTTTCTATTGTATTATAACAAACATATACAACAGGGGTAGAAGAGGGCGTGGCACTTGTCAAATATGATGGAAGGATGGTATCTTGGTACTATAGGCCTACAGGAGTTAACATTATACAACAGGCATAGAAGAGGGCGTGGCACTTGTCAAATGTGAGGGGGGGTTGGTACCCTGGTACAATAGTAAGCATATACAACATGGATAGAAGAGGGCGTAGCACCTGTCAAATGTGATGGGAGGATGGTACCTTGGTACATGTACTATACGCCTACAAGAGTAAGCATATACAGCAGGGGCAGAAGAGGGCGTGGCACCTGTCCAATGTGATGGGAGGGGTACACGGAATTTAGCCACCTGGTCTTTAGGCACCCTGCCTTCAGGCCCCCCTGACCACAGGCACCCTGCCCTTAGGCCCTCCGGATCTAAGGCCCCCGGTCTTTTGGCACCCTGGCCATAGGCCCCCTGGTTATAGGCCACATCCTCCTCACGTCCACTACCTCAGCCTCACGTCCACTACCTCAACCTCACGTCCACTACCTCAACCTCACGTCCACTACCTCACCTTCGCGTCCACCACCTCAACCTCACGTCCACTACCTCAACCTCACGTCCACCACCCCAACCTCACGTCCACCACCTCAACCTCACGTCCACTACCTCACCCTCACGTCCACCACCTCAACCTCACATCCACTACCCCCTCCTCACGTCCACTACCACTTCCTCACGACCACTACCACCTCCTCACGTCCACTACCACAACCTCATATCCACCACCTCACCCTCACGTCCAACCCCCAGGGTTGTGGATGTATTGCAGGGTTGTGGACGTATGACAGGGGTAGTGGAATGTGAGAGAAGGGGGTGTACATTATTGGGGGGGGGGGGTTGGACGTAAGGTAAAGGGGTTGGACGTGAGGGGGGGGTTGGACGTGAAGAGGGGTTTGGATGTTAGGGATGGGGTTAGATGCGAGGGATGGGGTTGGATGTGAGGGAGGGGGTTGGACGTGAGAGAGGGGGTTGGATGTGAGAGAGGGGGTTGGAGGTGAGGGAGGGGGTTGGACGTAAGGGAGAGGGTTGGATGTAAGGGAGGGGGTTAGATGTGAGGTAAAGGGGTTGGAGGTGAGAGAGGGGTTTGGATGTGAGGGAGGGGGTTGGACGTGAGGGTAGGGGGTTGGACGTGAGGGAGGGGGTTGAAATGGACGTGAGATTAATGCCTACATTTTGCTTTGCGAAAATGTGGGTTCGACTAATGCTGGTGTGAATGCAAATCAAGTATACTTTCTTTGGAAACACAAATTCGGATGGCATTCGCAAATCCACATATAGGAACAGCCCCCTGGGGACTGGTAATTTTGACCCTTGTAGAGTGCTTGAGCAGAGTGCCAGACATGAAACACTAGGTTATGTAACTTGTAAAGGACGCTGGTCTACAAGTGCATGTTCAATGCGGGTGTATGCCAAAGTTTGACATGGCGATTTCTTATATGAGGGGGAAATAAGTGACATAATATAGGGTATTTATTGAAATTCCACATGGGACATGGGGAATTTAAGTGACAGATAACATGGCCATTCCGACATGCAACATGAGGACCTTCCCCCATCCATACCCTCAGTCTGTATTATATAAACAAGATGAGAAAGGAATGCACATGTTAGTTGTATGAACTATTGAAGTAATTTGTGCATATTACTAGTTGTTGAATGTATAGAAAATGCATTCCGAAAACCTACCAGAATATCCCAATTTGTCAGATATCTTCTTCCACACATGTGCCCTGTGTGACACGTCCTGTACTCCATTGGGCATGTTATTCGTCCATAAAATCTCATTGCACTCATAGTACGTCATTAGGTCCAGCTCATCCTCCCAGGGCCAGTTCCTTGGTGCTGTCCTCTGCTTTGTTTTACGTGATTTAATGGAGGAAGGCATAGTAGAATACCAATACTGTCCTTGCCAAATGTTTACCGGTGTATAAGAACGATCAGTAGAAGGAGAAGGTGAAATATGACGTCACGATTTCTCGGTGCAGGTGCAAGTTAAAAATAGCTTGGGTTACAACAGTTGAAACTAAATCGTAGGGATAAAGGGTTCATTGATTGTCACTGTGGAACTTGGATTGCGAATGTTAGCCACCAAATATGTCCTTTTAGTAATGAATTTAGTGAATCTATGTGAAATCGCAGAGATTTTTGTATTAAGCAAGAGAAAATATCAAATATAGTAGATATGAAAGTGAGCTGAATTCGCAACAGATTCGTTGTAGTTGTAAGCCCCTGTTGTAGTTACATCTGTTGCGATTTAGAGGGAGCCCCCCAATTCGCAACAGATCCCCAATTCGCAGAGATTTCCAAGCATAAATCGCCCTGTGGGATTTGGCCTTATGAATAAGTAAATTTCACAATATCATGCCCCATACGTACACAATAACGCACATCAGTGAACCGCCCACCACCAACTATGACATCGTATCTTAAAGGCTACTGGATGCCGTCAATACCTCATGTGGTATGCCAAATGAACCGTCATTTCTCCCGATGACGCTACAGTGACAGATCAATGTAAATCAAAAACCAGGCATATCGATGTTGAATGGCAAATGCCCAAGCTAATAATCATCCCTTACATCTAACCTATCATCGCCATTCATGATATGATTCCTTACATCACAGCTTGATTTTGCATTATATACTGTGTACAATACATTATATACCTGCGTGCATGTACAGTTTAGGGCATGATGCTCTTCAGATATTAAAGACATCGCCTACCGAGGGCAGCTCACGCTATTTCCTCCTCTCTCAAGAGACAGGCCGTGCCCTATGGTACGGAGCTCCTGAAAAGCGGCCCACGTCGTCTCTCTATGCTGAGCATACCATTTCTTGTCACTCTCTTGTCATCCAGAGCTGGGTCCCATATTGCCGCCTAATTGCTATCACGCCATCAGTGAGGGTGCCTGCAACTGAGAAACACTGCCCCAGCCCATATCCACCTACCTGGATGAACACGATGCAAAAGGCGACCACGCCCAGCGATCATGCAGCAATGACAGCAGAGATTTAGTACTTTAAGGGCCGCATATATGCTTTAATATGTTATGCTATTGGTCCCTGGCGCGTAACTCGCTATTGTTCGTTTCAAGCATCATGCCGACCCTATGGGAATGCGACACTCCCGAAGGGTCTGCACATATGATGCATGAATGCAGCGGTGGCGATTGTATGCCCTGGCGAGTACACTCGCCAGCGCTGCATACATGCACTTGGACGACAAAGGACATGGCACATGGAATCCCTGTGCGACCCTCATAAAGGGTTAAATGTCGAGTTATAACGTATAAGAGTGCTATACGTTTACTTTAACACCATAGCGACGTTTCCGGTGACAGTTATAAGATGACGACATCCGCAAGATCTCCGCTCACAGCGTTATACTTATACCCCCTTATAATTTCCGGCATAGGGCCAAAAAAAGGTGTGTTTCAGGTTACATAGTCTGAAGATCTAGGTAGGTTAGGTCGGATTTTTTTAAAATATGTTTTTCTACTTGGACCTGAAAAGAAGCCAAAAATTGAGTAGCAAACTTTAGCGCCCACTCGCCGACAACAGCATTGACCTGTGAACTATCAAATTGACTCTGAAATAGCCCAAAAATTACTTGAAATATAAATATTTTTTGAATTGGATAACAATTTGTAGGGTCAGCCCTCTTTTGCTAGGCAGGGTAAAAAATGGACTCGCAAACTTCAGTGCCGACTCGCCAACAACAGTTTTGACTCACAGACTATCAAATCGACTTTGAAATTGCCCAAAGATTACTTGAAAATTTATTTTTTTCAAAATTGGATAAAAATTCTAGGGTCGGCCCTGTATTGGTAGGGAGGGTCGGGTAACCTGAAACACCTTTTTTTGGCCTAGCTTAAATAACATACATTGAATACATACACAAATGCCAACGCCCATCGATACCGTCTCTGTTGTATTTCCCGAGTTGGGGGCTGGGGCAGTATCCCACGAAGCCGCAGGCTTAAGCATAGGAGATCTTGTATTTTCAAAAAATAAAAGATTAAACATACGTATGCCCTATGTAAATTTTAATGACGAGTATGTATTAATACATATTGCGAGGGTAAGGTGAGTAATCATGTCCTGCTGTACACGACAGCCATTCGTGTTATATAATATGTAGTTGTCCTTTCAAGGTTGTTGAGAAAGTACACAATACTCCGGTAGGTATTTCACATAAGGCTACATACACCGTTAGTTAATGCATTCTTTAATGGATGACCTATATTTCAATAGTACACAATGCACATCGGAACTCTACACACATATATAGTACATGCACATATGGTCTATATATGCGTATAGAGCCAGCTGAATCTGACTCCATTTTGTTTCCTACCGGTTTCAATGTTTTTTTCCTCGATTCCAATAAAGGGCGGCCTTGCATCTATACCCTCGCCATATTTGCCCCGGGATCTTTGCCACACGAGACTGGTGCCCATGGAAGTAATACAATAACCCAACGCAGAGTTACTTTTTGGTCTTATTGTGTAGCGGCGGTGCACGCAGGGACACGGCGGGCGGGTGGGATCACGTGCCCTGAGCCGCTCAGTTCCCCCTAAGAAGGAGCAGCTCAGTTCTCAGATTATCTGAGTCACTCCTCTACCTCTGTTCTGCTCTGCCCTGTAGGGTAACCCTGCTGGTTAGATGCATATAATATATGCAGGGGGTTGGTAAGAAACAGGGGTACGGCATCATGTAGCTATATATGACTCCACTGGGTCCTCTATACTTCGCAAACATAATCACCCCCCCCATATGCTGGTATGCATACATATTATATTCAAACATACATTCATACATACACATACATATAAATAGTATGCATTCATGTTCGTATGTCTATGCATAATGTGTTAAGGTAACTAGGTATACCGGCCACGCCCTAACAGGAATTGCAGTGGACCTCATATTTGATACGTGCACATGTACTTCTCAGAGATGTTCGAGAGAGGTCTGGTGAGAGTGTGTGGTGTGGGGGAGTGACGCCCAGGGGAATTTACAATATCGTATGGTATGGCCAAATCACAGCTAAGTATCCAATAGTATGGGTCATACACGCGTACATAACTTCTGGTTCGGAGGCTTCCATAAAGTATGTGCGCACGAAGGGGAGGGGTGGTGGGGGGGGGGGGGGTCTATTTTCTGAAAATCTTTGCGTACATAAACCCTTTATTTCAATGCATACAAGAACTTTAGCGGTGGGGGTAGGGGGGGGGGCAATTTCTGGAGAAAATGTGCGTACATACTTTATGGAAGCCCCTTTCAGAATATTCTTATGTAATTCAATTCATAACAAATACGAAGCTCTTCCTTGCTTGCTAATTAAGTGCGTGTTTAAATAATACAAACTGTCGGCCATAGAATGCACAATATATAATTACCTGGAATGGTGGTGGCCTATAGTTGCCATCCTTACAATATAGATTAATCTATACATCTACATATTTTCTTAAACATATTGGGCTGTTCAATTTACATTTGTTATTATATATGAATGCAATTTTATTTCTCTCAGTGGTGACACAGCTTTCCGTCCTCAGCAAATACAGTCGAGAAAATTGAAGATCTGACAAACCAAGGGGAAAACATCAATGTTCGTACATCAGTATATCGCTCTGGTGACGTAGAACATGAGTATAATCAAAATCACTGGAGGACTGTTTTACATTCCCCATATCCATGGATTTGAAACTTCCAACGGGAATACTATACCAATTGTAATGTCAATGGCACCTGAAATGAATGTTATACTAAAGCCTACATGCACTGAATACCCAGTCCTGCAGGCGACGTTAGATACACATATATTTTTGGAAGTGCTGATGAACAAATATGTACCAGATAAAGGAGCTTAATGGATGGATGCAGAATATCAAGTACAATTTTGATGCAGGATATCAAGTATTATTTTTGTAGCACACAAAGAATACAAAACAATTTGATTACATAGGTAGTCATGCTGATGACCCCTCGTGATCAATTAGAGTACTACCCAGCCTCTCAGATAAGGTGATCAATATATGACAGCCCTGTGTAGTCACTTGTGACTATCCTAATGACGAGGGGCTACGCGCCCACGACACCAGCACCGTGAGGGCCACAAGGTCGCCACCATTGATCACCTTTGAGCTCTATATGGTTTTCAGTTTATATGGCACACATATTGTACAAACATGGGTTGGCATCTCCAATTCCAATGGTCATTATGTCTCACAGAATATAAATGTAACTAATAAACATATAGATATGCCAAATAAAAAGTGGCACCCGTTCTTAATTCCTCATGCCACAGCCTTTGAACTTGACATGGTATTCATATTCTGTTTTCATGGTGGTAATCGTGCACCGTTCTACAATAGGCTTCTTTGATTATTCTAATTGGAATGAAAATTACTTATGTTTTGTTTCACGAGGATGTTGTTTTCCCTATGAGCCACTCTAGTACTTTAGTCTATTAATTTCTGCCGTACTATCCATCGTTCTTTGCACTCAGCTTGTGACTCATTCTATATTAAAGGTAATTCTTTCATTGATGTCTGTGTTATATGTCAGAATTGGTTAATTATGCACTTTGACAAGTGGAATGCACTCAACAATAGTATAATGATTACATCAATTTGGGGTAATTGAGAACCAAATGACTATGGATGATGCAGTACAGTACTGCGATTCCCCAGCTGGCATATATTAGAAACACGACACATGAAGTAACATTTTTCTAGAGACACGAACTATCCCTTTTCTATGAAGAGTGCATTTATACCATTTTATGATTCTTTGAAATGATTCATATGTTGGACACATTCAAGCCCTAAGTGCACCATCCACAGACAGAGACGCTACTTAATCAATTAGATATTTAATGCCGCCGTGCGGGACGCGTTAAATGGAAACCTTATGCCTTGGTGTGCAAGTGCCTTAGATTCCTTTTTTTGCATAAAAGATCATTCATTTGGTGACACATCAAACCTTAAACTTGTGTTGAGGCGGGGCCCGATATCGACACATAAATCACAACGTGCAGCTCTGCCAAAGGAGGGTATGCGTGCAGACCAAACAGCACATGATGGCAAAGTTTCAAATGTGCATTTTAATATACTACTCTACATGCACACCCATTAAAGACATCGCTCCCCATGTCTGTGCCACCTATATATATTATATCCATATTATCCTCACTGTAAAGAAAGGGGTGGGATAAAAGGTGTGCCATATGGTTTAGACATGGAGGAATGGTTAGGTACTGCATGTATAGGCCTACACAACAGGCAATGGGTGGGTCCACTGTCGGCTGCAAAGTCTTGTGATACAGGAAATAGGTACACAGAGGCAAATATGAGAGTCACCCAATGTCGCCAATACTACCCTCATACAAGGGTCAGGCACTGCTGGACTATAATAGATGGGTCAAGGGCCATTCTAGTGAGGGTCAGGCTAGGCTGGACATTCAATAACAGGCTGGACTTTGGCAAACTTGCTTGAAAGTCTGGCCATGCTGGATCCTCATGCCATAGTCTGACAATGTTGGACTCTGGGGAGAGTCTCTTTCAGCCTGCAAGAGTCCAGCATTGTCAGACTGTGGCATGAGGATCCAGCATGGCCAGACTTTCAAGCATGTTTGCCAAAGTCCAGCCTGTTATTGAATGTCCAGCCTAGCCTGACCCTCAATAGCATGGCCCTTGACCCATCTATTATAGTCCAGCAGTGCCTGACCCTTGTATGAGGGTAGTATTGGCGACATTGGGTGACTCTCATATTTGCCTCTGTGTATCAGACTGTGTCTCACGAACTTGGGGCAATCTTTTCGTCTCTGACCGGGTGCCATCTCTGACTGGGTGCCATCTCTGACCGGGTGCCATACCTGACCGGCCTGAATTGAAATGGTTTATTTAGGGCAGAAGTAGATAGAATTTGGGTGAAAAGGTTAATGGATATTATAACCCTTTAAAGTAGTAATTAGTTGCCCATTTTTATCATAATCTGCCCTAAATAAACCGTTTTTATTCAGGCCGGTCAGAGATGGCACCCAGTCAGAGATGGCACCCGGTCAGAGACGAAAACATTGGCCCAAGTTCGTGAGACACAGCCACCATCGTATGCAGATCTCAAATCAGCAGCCTTGGTACTCATAATATCCAATGTCAAGAGATATTATTCACCTCATATATTGCTGCAAAACCTATGTAGTAATCTGCGGCTATACACTGATAATAAAACCTATAGTCAGTACTGACTATACCATCATATTTCGACCCCCGTAGTCAGGGGACTATACAACTTAGTCACATATTAGTCATAAAGATAGTCAGGAGTGACTATATATATATGTGGATCACACAAATTGATGATGTCACAGGAATGTGTGCACAGGAAACAGTTAGGATTCAAATTTGAATGGTCCATGGACTTCAGGTAGGCACATCCTCTACTAAACTACTGTTCTATGGATATCCCTGCTTGTTATATGTTATGTTACAGTTGACTATGACAACTTGAAGTGTTATAGGGTGCATGAGTTCTCATGTTTGATAGAGTTATCATGGTATTTTGTTCCAATTTTGATAACATAGAAATACATGAACAGTGTATGTCTAGACTGACAGAGCATGATAGACCTACACAGGAGCCTGTCACCTGGCCTGCCTTATCCTAGCCTGTCACCTGGCCTGCCTAATCCTAGCCTGCCCCCTGCCCTGCCTTATCCTAGCCTGTCCCCTATCCTGCCTTATCCTAGCCAGTCCCCTGGCCAGCCTCATCCTAGCCTGTCCCCTGCCCTGCCTCATCCTAGCCTGTCCCAGCCCTGCCTTATCCTAGCCTGTCCCTGCCCTACTTTATCCTGGCCTATCTCCTACCCTGCCTTATCCTAGCTTGTCCCCTGGCCTGCCTTATCCTAGCAAAAATGTCATAGTGTGTGCATGCATAAAAGGTATCTGAATATCCTACAATCCAATCTGGGCAATGGTCCTCAGTTGTTATTGGTAGCATTTGTTATATGATATCCCGACATCATGCTGATTTGCAAAAAATGCGAAGCAAAAAAATAAAAAAGCACCAAAACAGACCAACACAATAACTCGGTATCGTTGAGATAATAATAACGAGATGGAGTTATATAGAGTAAAATTGCAACTAAGAAATCTGCATATTGTATCATTATTATTATTATTATTATTATTATTATTATTATTATTATTATTATTATTATTATTATTATTATTATTATTATTATTATCTATAGCATGTTATTAATCGGGACGTATAGCGGGTGAGTTCAGACTCACGGGCTGTAAACATTATGTGTCGTGATCAGCAAAAAGGGACCTTAATGCAGGGCGTACTAATGCCCCTATTCCCAGTATACACGTCACATAATTATGGTCGGAAACACACACAGAAAATTAATGTTCATATCACTGTCGCTAAACCAAAGAATTGCGCGGCTTTGACGACGGTGACACTCGCATTTATGTGTGTAAAGACATTCACACATACATATTAGTTGCCAGAATGGATCTGGTGATGTATGCATGTATAATCTATATTATGTATTACGGCCTATCATTTTGTGAGGGCAATATACTTCTAAGAAAAATTACATTTTGATGATCGATACAACTTCAGAATGCCTTTCTTCTAGAGTACACCAAAGCATTATATTGTATACTGTTAGATTTCCCCTGTTCTGCCTTTTAAATATTTCCCTTCAAGTTGTTGCAGGAAATAATCTTTTGCCAAAGACTGTGTTCTCTGGTATATATAAGTTGTCCTTCTGTCAAATACAACTTGGGATTAGGCGGGTTGTTTGTGCACTTGGATAAAACTTGTACTTGGTCCTGCTTTTCATGCAGAAAGCGGGTGCTCTTTGGTATACCAAGGAAGAATTAACATCAAACAGAACCCCCTCCACTGCAGAACTACTGGTGATGAAAAAGCGGAAATCGAACTCGATTAACGAAGTAGGTGTAGACTAAGGGAAGGGAGGGAGGGGGGGCTAAGGGTGGCCGACCATATACGATAACAGGGATACGATATATACCCTGTTCTCTCTTCTTCGTATGAGGAATATTGTACAGGTCTGTACCAGATTCCACATACCTGCACGGCGCTCATTGGTGAATGTGGAATAGCTAGGAAAGGGATGTCATGCACCCTCTCTATATAAAACATGACCAAAGAAATAACGTTAACCCCTGTTCGGTCCGAGGGCACCTGGCCGTCGACAGCAGCACCGCTTGTGGCAAATTGAGAACCTGCAGTACAGGCCCTTGACCAGTAGGTGGAGCAGCTAACCGGGGTTTATGACGTCACAGGGCAGTACTGAGTCTATAGGTGTCCATCTAGTGGTACCTGCTTGAACGTCCAACCCCCGAATATGGCTGCGCCCATGGCCTAACCCCTAGGAGCCCTATACCGGCCCTGTGAACCTGCTGACCAGCCTCCGGTACTACGTGATGTTTTACCCTAGGGGTGCAAAATTTCCCTTTCCGCTCTTTTGCTATCAAATGATGATCACCCCCTTTGAATTAATTTCAAGCATTTCGTATGAAATAAACAGACACACGTAAAACATACGCTTTTATCTAAATAGCACGTTTAGTGCCCTATATAACTAATAGAACATATAGGTGGACGTATAGAATGAATGCCGGATGGACGTAGCGGTGACGTAGCTCTGTCATGTGGCTCCACCTGGTGGCGGGGGTGAGCGGCGCGCGTACTTCCGGCGGTGTGCAGCGGCAACCTGAGACGTAGCGGCACCGGGCGGTGACGTAACGGCACGGGAGGCCGCCAACAGCCACTTAGCCGGGAACGCCTCGTCTGATGACAACGATCATTGTTGGACGCGGCATGGCCGGTCCTTTCAGACCACTCCCTATTATACCAATTAGCTTGATTTTGATGACCAGCTGCCCGGCACCTGCATTCTCTTTGTCTGCAGCACGTATAGTATGCCGCACCTTCACAAATACATATAGGTGCATGTAGCCATGTTCGTGTCGCACTTCTACATTTAATAGGCTGTGCTCTGTACTCTGTCAAAGTAATATTATTATAAATGGAGGCTAACTTAAATGACAGGTATCAAAAAGAGCTGTCATTTGCATCCTGCTTGTGGGTCGACTGCCATGCATTTGGCAGCTACTTTAGTTAAGATGGAGTTGCTACCTGGGCAAGGCTTTTACTGATATCCATAATATCCATGTGTGTTTAATTAAAACCATAATACTATAGCTGAATAAACGCTCAAATAGCTAAAAGGGTGGTTTCAAACAATTGTTATTTGAAAGATGTAGTGATTTAATTCGGGTATCATCAGATAATAGTCGTTACTTTCTAGACTCACCCTAGCCACAATCAGACATAATATACTCTTAATTACCGACCTTTTAATCACTTCATGTGTAAATGGTGAAACAAATCTATATGTATACATGTAGTGGTCTTTTTATTAAACCGCCCTATACAATCAGAGACACGATTCCTCATAATGTAACCATGCTATTATAATAATATCCTATTATGCAACTTCTTCGCTGTGGTACAAAGCAATTTGATGAACTCTGTGTGTACAAGGCAGGCAATTGTGAATTAATCAGATTACAAGCTCTGTGGAACAAGGTTTTGTTTCAATATGTCTCATATAAGGTGTCTCCATGGTTGAGCTGATAGGTTATAAGCCGATTTTGTTGTTGGATCGGAGCTATTCCCACAAATCTGATGCCCTGATGCAAATATTAACACACCCAAATATAAACAATCGTTTATGTTTAGGGTTATTTCACTATGATCTGCCAGATTTCTATTCGTGAGAATTGGCTAGATAATCGGGCAGTGGGCTTGTTATTAGTTTTGACCCCCCTTCCCATATACGGAACTAACACATTAGGCTATGGGGGCCGCCATCTTGGCTCAGAACAATGCATTGTGGTTAGGCCGCTGACTCCAGAGCAGTGCATCATGGGTGAGTTTCTTATCAGCACCTTTGCTCTAGATGTGAGGGGAGGGGCTTAGCTTGAAAAGGAGATGGGGGATGTAGCCCCCGACTACCTGATGGACCAGGATGCGCTAGTCCCGTATACGAGACTTGCATATTAGGCTATGGAGGCTGCCAAATTGACTCAGATCAATGCATTGTGGTTACGTTTCGACTCCAGAGCAGTGCATTATGGGTGAATTTCTAATCAGTCCCTTTGCTCCAGGTGTGATAGGAGGAGATTAGCTTGATAAGGATATGGGGGATGAAGCCCTAGACGAACTAAGATATCAGGATGTGATAGCACCGTTATCCTCCCTTCCCCCTCCCGCCCCAGGCCCAAGTTGCATCTTAATTCGTTTGGATATACCTTTCATATACAACGTGCAGTGATGCCACACATAAAGTATACTTCCCATATACTACATGCAGTGATCCCAGACATAAAGTATACTTTCCATATACTACATGCAGTTATGCCACACATAAAGTAAACTTTTCATGGACTGCATGCACCATGGTATGACGTATACGGTGGATAGATACCCAGGTATGTTTATACAAAAGTTAACAAAGGAGAAATAAGAACAAATGACAAGTCCAGCTTTGGTTAATGCACTGATTTCATTGATAAATCTCGTACAGCTTCCCAGATAGGGCAGGTGGAAGTCGGCCATACTACCTTCAGTTCCTGTCGGGGTTCCAGTTTAAAGCTGCTGCCGGCTACTGGACACCAGGACACACACACACACAGCAGGTGCTTGCACTTATAATCAACTCTATCCTCTAGATTAGCATTCTGATTATGGCTACCGTCTAGTGGGGAACTTCGGCCGTTCCCATAGATTTCCTATATAATGTCGGCCGATCAGAGCCCAGAGGACAGTGGCCAATATGAGCACATCTGAAATCGCTATATGGCAGCACTCACTGAAAGAAACGGCATAGCGACACCCTCTTATGCGGCCACGTTCTGAAGACCCAAGCGCAGATATCATGGCTTGTCATTGTTGCCCGATTGAAAGGAATAGTTTTAGTACAATTAGGACTCTTAAGAAAAACACATCTTAGATTGGGTGCATAGTTCTGGGTAAAAGATTAAAGAAGGATCGAGATGAGATTATCATCATCCTATTTCTTTAATAGTTTAGGCGATTCTTGTGACAATAAGTACTTCCTCTCTATGTAGAGTTTGTGGAATCAAGCAGTACATTAAGTGGGAATGGGTGCTTGGCCAATGAGGAGTAATCGGGACTGAAGCTTGTTATGGCTGACAACATCTGATAGAATGGGTACAAGCGTGTCCCTGGAAGTGATGGTTGCACAGGGAAAATGTACCAATGATGTGTCTTGTCATTGTGTTTTACCTCGCCCACGGACATTTTAAATGGCGGACCCACTGGGTGTGCCCGTCCTCCCTATAGGCAAAATGTGTTGGGGGGGGGGGGGGTATTTCAAAACATGTTTACATTGTGTCCAAACGCCCACCCTTTGTTTTGTATCAGAGCACATTAGCAAACTTTGTCAGTTCTAAGCAACTTGGTAGGTTGTTATTGAACAGATACCTATTATGATAGATATTGTGTTTTTCCTATGCTATTGTCACTGTACAGTGCAGGACTATGCAAAGGATATAACTTTGTTAATCCTTCCTATACATAAAATGACTTAATACACGTGCAAGAACACGCATGCACAAAATGGTACAGAGGTATCCAAGAAGGCAGATTCTTCTTTGTAGATACTTTTGCTCTGGTGAAAAGAACTAAAGGGGCCCGTTTTTCTTCCTGGTCTGTGATCTAGGAGCAGATGTCAAGTAAGGATGAAATAACTTCGAGATCAATGCTTGAGGGAACTCGTCTATACTTCCCCTCTTGTCCCGTTCAGACATATCTCTCCAATTGGAGTTGACATAAAGGAGACACACTTTCATTTATCCTATAGACAGAGTGCGTTCTGTCATGTAGAAAATTATGTTCCCCTGCCTCTTTAATCAATAAAGATAATGTATTTTTCCAATTGTCTTTGGAGTCTGATGCAAATAATGGCGTAATCACTGAGAAGCCGGCAATAACTCGGCAGCCCCAAGAAACATGATGTCAACCTGATTATCGTCTGCCCACGGGCTTCGCTGACAAGAAACTTCCCGCCATTTTTTGTTGTGTTCTTTCTTGCGCCAACTGATTGCCATGTGAGTGGATAGACAGACAGTGAACGCTCAGGCACAGGTGTTCTGGTGTGGGGATGGGATGGTGGGGGGTGGGGGGTGGGGCCGGGCGGGGCGGATGAGGGGGGGGGGGGCTGTATTAGGTGGAGGGGGAGGGGGGCAGGTGGTAAAGGGTTTGTGGAGTGGATTAGCTACCTCTGGCAATTGAGATTATTCTAAATGGTATTTAAATGATGTTTAAATGCTATTTAAGTGTCATTTAAACGTGCTGCATGAAACGAGTGTAAAAAGTAATCCCCTACAATCATCTATATGTACATGGAGGATAGTTTTTCTCATTGCTATCTCACTCAGCTTGGGCCTGCTTCTGAGGATTATCTAACAAAGAGTCTGAATAACATGGTCAAAAACATTGGAAAATACAGTAACAAAAAACACAAAAACAGGACATTGATTCATTCTTTTTTTAGATACTGCTTATTTTTATATTTTCACCAGCAGGTCCTAATGCACATGAGATGAGCTTGGGTGGAGGGCGGGGTGATTTGCAGAGGGTTATGTCCTTGTGAAAAACACACAAAGAAACGCCGAGGAGAGAAAAAAAACTAAAGATGTAAGGGCGTTCGATAGAAGACATATAAACGATGTAGCATAAAGACGTAACAAAGATGCATCCCATATTGCAGCATGTTTCGTTTTTTCCCCGAGAACTAGAATCCTGCTTTTTTAGGGGACAGAGAAGTCTCTTAGTTGCAGAGAGTTGAGATGGGTCACGGGAATGTAGACATTATAGAGAATGGTAGATGTACTATAGTATTCACCGAAGCAGAAATTGGAGTGAGACGAGGACATCTGACACTGTATGGTATGCGGCCTTTGGTGTGTTTATTGATCAATGGCGAAAAAAACTCCTGGGTTTCTTAGTGTGCGAGTTATTTCTTTATGTCAGGTATAACCGCTGAATGATGGGCTGGGAGGTTTGAAGGGAGCTTAATCATTGTGACCGGGGTGGAATTGTAGTGCCTTAATCATGTGTAGAACGGCACTATAAGCCCTATGCCGGTACATATACCTCCTCTATAAATGCCCAGAGTGCCGTACTCTCGTTCCCAAATCCTTCCAAAGGAAGGCACTGGTGACAATCACTATGACCTTGAACTTGCATTTTGCTGGGTTTGGGCAGACTCTGTGGTGTATAGTGGTCAGCGTCAGAAAACAGGAACCAGAAATGGAAGCAGAAAGTATGATGGTAAAACGACCATTATACATTCTGATTCCTGTTCACTGGTTCCAACCTACTACATGTAGCAGGGATTTTCCAAACCCAGCAAAATGCAGGTTAAACGTCATAGTGGTTGTCACCAGAGCCTTCCTTCGGGAGGATTTGGGAACGGGACTAAGAGCGCTGGTCCTCGCTTAGCTCCGACTGTTACTGCATGTGTAGCAATCGTTTCGTCTTTCAGGAGTAGCTGGAGTATGTGACTTACGTCAGGGTCACCTTTAATACCAAGAAAACAGTTATGTAATACATGTAGTATCGGGTAGTCCAGTTAATACCATATGACTTATAACATAATCCCTCCCTAGGCAGCACTCCGGTGACGTCACCATCAACCCTGACCTATGCATATATACCCAATAAGGTTTTGTTAACTCGGATTAGGTTTTTTTCAGTAGATATTTTTGGCGGGTAGAGGGTAAAAAGGCTGTCATACAAATTTCCAGCGGACAGAGGCAAAAAAAGCATGAACAAAAAAACGCATTTGGGTGATCTAATGGAGGTATGTTGAGGAATATCCCCACTGTGAAAGGCCTTTCTTTTTTTAAGTTCTCAAAAAAATGTAATTATTGTCTCTTTTTTTTAATGCAAAATGGCAAAAATATCCGTGGCGGATCCGTCATCTAACTTATTGTATTGAGCTCTTATTCTATCGGATGTCTGTAACATACCTAATGTCGGACTATCCAGATCGTACACCCTTTATAGAGCAAATAAAAGTTGTAATCATATATATGCCGATCCACTTCTATCTAAAATACTTACTGGGGGATCGAAGGCGTTATTCTGATATGATTTTATCATTTTTGACTTTCATTTATCTTTTCCTATGAATTCCTCGTATTTAGAAACATTAATTTTTTTATTTTAGTATCATTTTAAATGATTTAAGGGTACCGGTTGACCTACCTAGCTGTACGTCGGTAAAGCGCTGACTCCACTGCCATCGACAATTTTTCCATCTGTCGACGTACCGATCTCGGAAATCCGTCCAAAAAGGGCGGACGGACAGATGAATAGCTGCCACCAACCTTGATCCGTCAACGTTTTGTCAATATCAGTTGACGTTTTGTCAATATTTCAGTCAACAGATGGGACATTTTGGCTTCCACCAATCCGTCCGTTGATGGATCCGTCCATTGACGTTTCCGTTGACAGACAGATTGGTGGAAGCCAAAATGTCCCATCCGTTGACGGAAATGAGTTCAAGGTTACCCTCCCCCCTTTGAACTAAAGTAACGCCCAGGCTTTTGGCTGAAACGGGGCAAAAGGAAAACCCAGCTTACAAAAAAACCCGTTATTTTACGTCGAAATGACGTTTTAAAACTTTATATAACGTTATGCCATAGTAAGGACCCTTAGAGGAACGTTATATAACGTTATAAAATGTGGTATAACGTTTTTTGTTTACTGGGAAGGTGGTAGTCTGATCAATTTGTATGTGAGTGTAACAGAGGCGTAGGAAGCAAATCTTCATGGGGGGGGGGGGGGAGCAGGGGGGCCCACTCCAACCAGCTTTAAGTATCGGTTTTTATGCATGATGCATCATAATTACACACTTATATTAGACTGTATAGAAAAGTAGTATTTGGGCCCACTTTAGTTCTGATTTGGGGGCCCAGTCCCCTCTGCACCCACTTTTCTCTATGTGGGAGAGGTAAGGATTGGAAATTATGTGTACATGTATTATATTAAAGGTCTTGACAAATCTTGGGGGGGGCCCAAGCATACTCAGCCCCCCCCTCCTCAGTGATTGGGGGGCCCGGACCCCCCTGCCCCCCCTTTTCCTACGCCACTGTCAGACTATAAGTAGTATATATGAATTGATGGTAGTTTGATTAGTTTATGTGAGTGTAAGTAGTATATGAATTAGTGGTAGATCCCATCGGTTTATGTAAGTGTAAGTAGTATATGAATTGGTGGTGGTCTGATCGGTTTATGTAAGTGTAAGTACTATATGAATTGGTGGTAGTCTGATCGGTTTATGTAAGTGTAAGTAGTATATGAATTGGTAGTAGTCTGATCGCTTTATGTAAGTGTAAGTAGTATATGAATTGGTGTAGTCTGATCGGTTTATGTAAGTGTAAGTAGTATATGAATTGGTGTAGTCTGATCGGTTTATGTAAGTGTAAGTAGTATATGAAATGGTGGTAGTCTGATCGGTTATGTAAGTGTAAGTAGTATATGAATTGATGGTACCCGGTCAGCACGGAATCAACATTGATAAATGGTTGCCAATGTTAATCTAATGGTGATGCAATATTGATTCAACGTTAAACTAAATGCTGGTGTAGTCTTGTCAGTTTATATGAGTGTGAGTAATACTACGCTTCCCACCTTAATGACCTATCATTAGAACCAATTAGAATCAAGAGGGCATAACATCCATTCAGAATAGGTGTATGTGATAATCTTATATTAAAATATCTGTGTCTTTAATTATTAGATATTTCGTGCGTAAAAGAGAAACGTTAGCAGTATTTACCAAGCTGTTCTGAAATCCTCGTTTAGAGGTTTACAATGTTGCCTATAGATATAGTTCTCCCACAAGATAACAGAAAGAGCTAATCCGTGTATATGAGTCTACAATAATAGCAATCTCATCTCAGCAAAGAGAAAATGGAACTGAAAAAGAGAAGAAAAGCAAATTAGACAAACGTCATAGACGTTGGATGCGAAATAAAAACGTCATGTGGGCTCGGGTTGCTGAATCAATATGAATCAGTCCTACCCCCACACAGGGGGCCTACATAATAATACAGTGCCTTTATCTACCAACACACCAGGCCCTATAGGCTTTTGGATGCTAGATGCAGCGTCTCCTGCCTGAAGCAGACCATCCTAATATTTCTTATCCAAAAACTCTTCACAGGGAAGTAAAACACTGTAAGCCGCACACAGAGGGAAAGGTAAGACATCTTTAAGCGGCAAAGTGCGGAGGAGGCTGCAGGGTGGTGGATCTTTGTGTCAGGTGAGTTCTGCAAACTGACTCGGCGTCTTGGTCACCTGATCCTTATCCAGCTGGTGCGCGCCAAGTCCACGTCATCTTATCGCGTTACTCGACGAGACCCGCACCCGCGGGGCGCCTCCTGCCTTCTGCTGGGTGGAAGGGGAACTGTGCACCACTTGCCGCCTCCAGTTGAGGGGCGATAATCAGAGGAATAAAGCCAGGTTCTAGAAGCAGACGGCAAACTGGCAGTTTGTTTCAAATGTCATAACAGGAGGGTCATTGCTAAAAGGATGCCTTTAATACTTTGCATGCGTTTGTCCGGCCGCCTGCGGTAGGCTATGCTTAAACTTGAGGATATATCCCCATCCCCCCAGGTGTGTTAATCCCTCTATGTATTATCCTGTATTACTATATAATTATATGCATTCTTAATATCTTATCACATAGTCTAGAAGACGACAGCACTGTCAGGACCCAGGTAGACGTGGAGCTCTCAGCCTTGAGCAATTTGAGAAATCCAAGATGGCCACCCGAACGTTGCTGAAATCTGGAAAAGTGTCTTATCTTTGCTTCTAATCAACTGAGAGACTCAAATAAAAGGTCAAAAAGTACATTTATGAGGCCAAGGAATCTAGTCCAGCTATTTTCAAAAAGCTATGTGGCAGCCATTTTGAATATTTAATGAAATTATCGATTCAAAGTGGCGAAATCTGAGCTCAAAGTGGGTCTATCAGTATCTAATCAAGATAAATATACAATATCAAATTCAGAAAGGATACTCCTGTGGCTAGGGACTACAAATAATTGATAATGAATAAGCAGTATGGTGGCCATTTTGAATTTTTAAGAAATCATGCTTATTTCATTTTCTATCTAGGTGCCTGTATATTTTGTATCTCTCAACCATATCCCCCTTACTGTCAATATCAATGATGATGCTGCTGTTGAAAGTAACGTATGCCACCATGGTTAATAAATATGACATGCTATGCCTGTCAACATGAGGACAATAAAGAGCTTCTAAACATAGAAATCCATGCCAGGCTATAACATTCAGCATGCCTGAACAGCTATCTTGGATTCTAATATAGGACTATATATATATATACCCTCTCCAGGCCATTACCACTTTTGTTAAAGGACCCTTATAATACAGGGTGCTATTCAGCATGCTGCTTACAATAAGGCAGGTATGGTTCTCCTAAGATTATCAGTCCAGGCACTGCTGTGGGAATTACTACACTAGGGCAAATAACAGCAGGGAATACAATATGTCTGCCATAATAGTATCAAGTGTGACCATTGTCCTACAGTTACTCTTACTGAGTGCAAAGCCGGGTAGTACAGGATTCACAAAATCCTGAATTTACCATTGTGAACCAATTTTGAATTGGTTTTCATGGTGATTTCCTAAAAATTCAAAATGGTCACCATACAGCACAGATTCTTTATTAATCATTTGGAGTCCCTAGCCACAGGAGTATCCTTTCTGAAGTTGATATTGTGTATAAATTCATCTTGATTAGATACTGATAGACCCACTTTGAGCTCAGATTTCGCCACTTTTGATTGATAATTTAATTAAAAATTCAAAATGGCTGCCACATAGCTTTTTAAAAGTAGCTGGATTGGATTCCTTGGCCTCAAATAAATGTACTTTTCGACCTTTTATTTGAGTCTCTCAGTTGATTAGAAGCAAAGATAAGACACTTTTCCAGTTCTCAGCAACGTTCGGGGGCCATCTTAGATTTCTCAACTTGCTCAAGGGCGATAGCTCCACATCCACCTGGATATTTTCACCTAGACCCTATAGATGCATAATCAGCAGAGAAAAAACGTTAACAGACGAAACAAGGTCACCCCTCCGGCTTCCAGACTATCACTCCAATATGTCGTGAAGGCAGGATTTCCCCTGCAATCAGAAATGCCATAGTAGTGATGTCTGGAATGCGTGAGGTTCAATAATATCTTTAAATAGTCTAAGCAACACAAATGGAATGTTCCCCACAGGGTATCAGGAAAGTGAAGTGGGCCTCCAATTGTGTGCCTATGCTAAATTATAAACGAAGAATACATTGGGCCAGCTAAAGAAAGAACCAAATTTGCAGAACAAAACATGGAGGATGATGCAGTATGGTATATTAATCAATGGAGAATGTTCGAATTAGCGCAAAGGAAATGATTTTTATAAATAGACTCAGGTCAACTATATATATATATATATATATATATATATATATATATATATATATATATATATATATATATATATATATATATATAGGGTAAGGCTGAGAAAATAAAGTGTTGTGTTCAAGTAACACGGCCAAATTGTCGATTTTCTTTTTTTAGCTTTACTCCCTTTGGGATGATTTGCAAAGCATATAATTGACCAATTTTGGTCCTAAAACGTACGGGTAGTGCCATAAAGTAGGGTAGGTCGGGTTACCTGAATACACATTTTAAAAGCACTATGCTGAATTGAACGGTGTATAAATTAGCATAGGGGTCTGTACGCTGTTCTTTGTGATAATTGTGTATTCTACTTACGTGTGTGATACCTATCAGAGGTTACTTCAAGATATCCCACAAATGGCAACATGCAGTCATGTTTATCTGGGTGGCATAATTATAACTGATTGAAAGTTACCGTTATTTTAGCCTATCCTATACATATCGACAGACAATGTAACATAAACATGCAGGCTGTAGGTCTATTAAACGACTAGGTCTATTAAACGACTAGGCCTATAGTACTTTCCCATTTGTCTCACTAGGCTCATGCACCTGGTTGTGTCGTTGCAGTATATGCCCCCTAAATAGCCCATAGCAACGGCAAACAACGTGTCCTTGGTAACCAATGGAAATCAGGTGATTCCGACATGTGAGTCGTGCATAGAGTAACATATATATTGGAAATACCTCGACAGGAAAAAACTAATTACATGGCATGTCAAATCCAATTGTTTCTATCGCAGCACTCCTCACATTACATATACAAAATGTATAGGCCATCAGTCAGTATTGCAGTGCAATCCCGTGATTCGACTAAATACAGTCATGTAGTGCCCATTTAACGAATGCGCATGCATCTTAAATAAAGACAGAAAGGAGGAGACGTTCGCAACGTGTCACTCTGGTGTATATAGCATATTTGCCTGGTTGTACATATATATAGCCACTATAGTGTGATATTCACTTATTTTAAGGCACCTCGTGGCATGGGCTTTGTGTGGTAATATTATTAATACTATTACATAACAAGAATGTAGATGCAATGGTTGTAAACAACATAGATTTGCTTCGCACGAAAACGGTTGGTATCAAGTAGCAACATTATTAGCATTGTCAAAAGGTAAAACAACACCAAAAGCCTCCCCATCACTCCATATGAAATTCCTGTTGATTTGAATAATAATAGTTTACATATATACCAGTGTACAATAAAATTACTTATTTGCAGTTGTTGCTTTTTAACACGCCTTTAAAGCCCCAGCGCCCCTATATATAGCGTTGAGTACCTGTCCCGACTACACTCTGACTGTTACTAGACGTGCAGTAAGATCTGCGGGTTTAATGCTCAGTGATAAGAAGTGCTTCTTGGTTTAGTAGTACCCCAGTATGTAGTTAATTAGTGTAGGCCTTGAATCCTGCAGGGATATGAGACTAGTCTCACTCTTATTGTGTCCAGGATTGACTCTCTGTCAGTGTGTCGAGTCAACAAAAAGAAAGATGTGTTTCAGACTATGTTAGGGAGAAACCAAGGATCGTGAAAGAAGGATACACTTCTTTTCAATATTTATATAAGTTGGCATCAATTTGCATTGATAGGGAGTGTGAATTATTTAACAACAGTGGAGTTTTGCGTAAGCGCGCAAAAAGCAACAACAAAAATCCAACACACACACTCGTATTAAATAATGTGCACTCCATTAATATATGGCGATGTAGTACGTAATACCTGACCATGAATCCTAAATCTAGGTACATCTCAGAGTGTGTTCTAGTAGAGGAGTGGACATGACACACAATTGTGATTTGCCTAAGTACATGGAACAGACCCCCTGGAGCGGGATCTACAAGCAGGTGGGGTAGATTGTGTAATACACAGGAGAGCTACCTCCAGCACCTCCGGCATGGGACGTGATTGTTACCAAAGTGTTGACTGATGCACTGCATCTTCCATCTTCAGTATCTTGAATGTATAGACTGGCCAAACTGTGTATGCCGTTATCATATCAAGAGGCATCACCAGCGTAGTACTGTACCGGCGCTGGAGGGGGGTATATCATGGGGGTGGATGGCTTAATTCGACATGGCGATATGGCTATTTCTTAGAATCGCCATTCAACACGAGGCCTAGTGAGATGCGACAGGAGGTTTGAAAATACATGGGCAATTCTTAAAATCGACATGGGACATGGGCATTCAGTCTAGCGTCTTCCAGATTGAGAATGGAGAAAATCCTATCCTCTTGTAAATTGGTCAAAATAGTGGCCGCTGGCCGAGGATCGCCGGTTCCTCGTCGGCTTGACGCCTGACTGCATTGTCATTTTGCAAAGTGACATGCGACATGGGGATCCCCCGATACAGAGCACCTATATCATGTGATGTGTAGGCTATACATACGAAACTTTCAACGTCATCTAGATTCCATGATGACAATGGTAATTTAAAGGCGAGAGTATCACGAGTTTAAATACTCTTGGTGATTTATTAACAATTGTCAATGAAATTGGGCAAACCCATAGCTGATCCTCAAGGTTAAAGGTCGTTTATCAACGTGTATGCTAATACATGTATAGATTCCAACATGGAGCCGTTGTCGTCCATGTATGTAGCTAGATAATTATATAACCCCTGTCACCTCCAGTGTCTATAACTAACCTGTGTTACACAGCACATCCAGGTGTATCACCGCACTCAAATCAGTTCAGACATAAGACAGACGGGTGGGTAGGCCCAATTATGTAATATCGCCGATGGACCTATCCGTCTCTACATTCCTTGTATGACAGACATGTATGACTGGGATGACAGCAGAATGTCAACGTTACAGAGTATACAGTCCAGCACGGTGTAGCATAATTATAGCTCTCAAACAATTTAAATGAAGCGATTGTTGTTAGCTCATTTTTCTCCTCTGAAACCGGCAGTCTTTCTCGCCCACTCAATTCAGCACCCCACTTTTCTTTTATTTCTTTTCTATCAAAAAAAGGTCATCATATAATAACCACTCCATAACATAGCACATGAATGTTCAGAGGGGTGGAAATCAGGTACCGCCTGGCGCAGTAGCAACGTGGTCTACCGAGTCGAAGCTAAGGATGGTTACCCCCCCCCCCCCCCCCCCCCATCCCACCCCCACCACCCCTTATAGGGCTGAATGTGTTCCGAACTTCCGCTCGATCCTACTTTGTTTAGGAAAGAAAAAGTCGCAAATCTTTGCTATTTACATCAATCTATATGTTTATATCCTGTATTTAATTAGTACTGCCCCAGCCTGTCATTATAGCGGTGAGCCAGCCTGCCATATTCCTTTACTTTCTCTCCCCAAGAACACTTCTATATGATAGGCATGTAGGATGTGGAAATGGTTCGTAGGGCCATGTCGACGTATAGGACTATGGGCTTCTACGCTACTTCTGTATGATTTCTTCAGTGTGTGTACATGTATATGTATCTATCGCTATTGCCTTTGCCTCTCTCCTTCTCCCTCTCTCTATGTGCCTCTCTATAATATCATGTGTGCGCTGTTCTCTCCCTTAACATTTCTCTGCCACCTTGGCCCTTTATAGATGTGGCACCAGCATGACCAGTGTGCGTGAAGGCGTCAGTGTATCCACCCCCCGACGCCGCCGTCCCCTGTCATGTGGCACTCCACTGTCACTTCAATCCACCTCTCTTCTACATCAATAGAGGCAGCAGCCTTTACTTTACACACGTCTTTGTCTCAAGGGGCAACAAACAAGGAAACACCACTGAAGCTGAGCATTCTGCCTGGTAGCACACAAAGGCATGTGCAATGTCTGCCTGCATTTGATGTAGCAGACCGTTCACCACGCTGTGATAGCTTTAGCTGCGGACCTAAGGCACGGGGAAGCCTTCATCTAAACTGGGTTGAAGTTATATGCGGTTGAGGCTCCAGAATGATGATTAATAATTCCGTTGTAATATTTACCATGATATGAATATCACCACGCCCATGCGGTAGAGTATCAGACACGGTAGAAATATATAGAATCTGATAAGCACCACCAAACAATGCTATATAATTATAGTTATTTACTACCAGGCAATCAGCTCAATAAAGTCCCTACCAAGTACCACGCATGGAGTATATCCATTTATGTGGCAGACCTATGATCTAGGAAGTTAAGCATCAATGATTTGATGGTAAAGATGTGTGGATATAGTCCTAGTTCCCGTGCCGAGATCCTTATTTCATTGTCCCTTGTACCTGAATATATATGTGCGTATTGTACAAGGTCCCCAAGTATTGACTTGTATCCGGCGAAATGGGGCTGGTGTGTGTTACTGTTAGTTCATCCTATATCCCAAAGATAACATAAGCAGTAACATTCAATTGACTCATCTTCCACGGTAAATTGTAAACTTTACAGGGAAATTGTGGACTTTACAGGAGAATATGACTTGCTACATTACCCAACATATTAAAACCAAGACCAAGGCTGTTTATTTAATGTATACAAAAATGTGCATGTGCATTTTAGATATTGTGATACAAGAAAACCAGCGCCATCACAATTGCGTTTTCTGACAGAATTGACATATTTTTTGTATTCTTAGAAAGCAGACGACTTTTCAAAAGTGAACACAGAGACACGTGTACACACGTCATGATCGACCAGGTGCCTACACCTGCATGTTTAAAGTCTTTGAAGACGTTAATCAGCCGCCAACCTTAACCCGGGACGGCCTAATCCCATGCACCCTGTGTCACCGAGATGAAAAGGAAACTCCAGGTTCGATAACAGTAATAGGCCGTGCTCAATGTTCACCACACTCTGAGTCATCCGAAAATTCCAACTATTAATATCAGACAAAGCCTTCTCGAAGCTTTTAGAATCACCTGGGCTGGGACTGGGAAACGGGAGGGTGGGGACTGTTTTGCATAATAGAGCTGCGCTGTGTTTACATCCCTCAAACAAGCCGGCTTGGAGTTACAGATGGAGAGTTAGGATCGCAGTGTCGTCTGCTAAGTGATCTCATATTGTTACCGCACTGGTCATTACCACTGCACGCCAGTCACGATCCTCGGTAGTCGGAGCCGTGGTCGGGGTGGGAGGGAGGGTGTGGTAGATGACATTTAAAGGGGCGGGTCTGTGAGTGGTCACAGATCACCGTGTCAGCGCACTGTCTACACCTAGCATGGCCTGTCCAGATGTTTATTATATCATAAATGTCAATGTCCATCGTTGGTAAACCACCTCTCCTTGAACCCCTACCTCCCCTATAAAGGTTCCGAGTGGCGGCTCTCACTCAGCTGCGACAGTTCCTGGACGGGTATAGCAAGTGTTTGTCCCCGCCCCATCATTCTACGATTGTACACGATCTGGCCAGGTCCTCCTGTCACCCTCCCAGGCAACATCGGTCCCTGTGGCCCATGTCTTCCTTAGGCCAGCTGGCTTTGCCCATATCTGGGTTTTGGTAATTTTCGTCCAGGGCAAGCCCACCAACAGATTTCTTTCTAAAATATGCTGTAAATACTTCGAAACATAGACTACTCATCTTTGGGTTTTCTTAGAAATTATAATTCAAAGTAACATTTTCATGGTTTTGTGGCAAAGTGGGTTTTGCCTGGGCTGGATCTAGTTATGTGGGCTAAAATCTCCTTGGTATTATTTCCATAGGGGTACACTTAGGCTGATACGTGGCCTCCACCTTGGCTCAACCCACAGACCGAACTTCAAATAACATTTAACTACATGTAGGCCTATGACGCCACATGATGACTGAATTCATATGAATTCATATACCGCAAATTCCCGCGTGCTACCCGCGGGTTGTATGCGAATCAAACTCAGCTCTCATTAGATCGCAAAACGTGCCTATATTTTTAAGGGGTATGGGGTATGCGAGGGTTTTTATTTCTTTGGAACAGTACGTGGAACAGGTTATAATGGATCTCCTGAGATGGGGAGTGTGGTTCATACGCGAGATGCAGGTAGGGCGCGGCATTTTACGGTAATTTAGTGCTTTGTAATGTATGACAGAATAAAAGGTTAAAATTGTGGTATAAACTGGGATTATTACATAACTCAGCTCACCCTCTGCACCTAGAAATGTAAATGTTCAGTATCAGTATCCACACTGATATGACACCTAAATGTGTAAGATATCTTCTGAGATAATCGGTATATGTACTACGTTGTGTAGTACCGTTGTGGCTTGAATAAGTGCACCTACGCTTATACATTTCAACGGTACCATTACCCTGGACGTATACAAGACCTGCGCTTTAATAGTTAATATTCAAGACATCGCTTTTTTTTGAGTCACGGTGTTGGATACCCTGCTGATATGTACACGAGTGTATAGGCATGACCATTATGTTGAAATACAAAGAAGATGATGAAGGAGACGTAAAAAGGAAACATGAATAGAAATGTTTGATATGTTATAAGTATTTAAAGAAAATTAGGGGCGGTATTGCGTAATTCTCCACATGCGAGCGCTGAGGCTGGTGATGGTACTGAGGCAACCGTGAATTCCTAATTGTGTTTCAGGTTATACATGGCTTGAAAATCTAGGATCGGTAGTTCTTTACAAAACTTTCTCTTGGTTTTACTTAGTCCTCAAATGTACCCAGAAATTGACTCGTGAACTGCAGCGACAACGTACGGTCCGTACCTTAAATATTCCTTTATTCTCTTTCAATTTCGTATAAAAATATACAGGGCGCATCTGACGCACACTCCTTTTGTGGGCCCAAGTAACACATTATATCATAAATATGGGCGCGGTCACATGGCTGACAGTAAGTATGACTATTATATATATTTACACTGATTATGCTAAGTGGGTGTGGTCTCATCATGTTGCTAAATATGCCGCTGGTGGTATGGAATTCTCTCTTTGGTTCGGTCTTATTGGCAATTGCCCATTGTCTTCTCACTCATTAACGACATTAAATTACTTCTATTAAATTGATATAACCCAATTCGTAATATTTAAGGCACCCGTGTGCTCTGCCTCGTGAGAGCTTCGGAATGGTATGTAAGATCATGCCAGTGTAGTCATTCTGTTGCAAAATTGTATAGATAGTGGATACACACTCAGAAAAGTCAGCGTCATTGTCGCTAAAACCACTCTCACATGAAAGTAAGGCACTGTACACAGGTCACGGCGACAACGACCAAATGGTGGTGGTCATTGGCAAATTGCTGATGTGACTCGCCGACTGTAAATTTTTAGATCCCCAACATTATCGAACATAAACGGGCATGTCTCGGATCGACCCTGTCCTAGGTAGCAAGGATATATTGGGCCAATGTCGACAATGACCGACTCCATTGCAATCGTTATACCAAAAATGGCCCATTGTAGGTTATGCATACATTGGTTCAACATACAAATCACAATGATGGCCCACCCTTGGCAAGTACTCATTTGAAATGTAATGTTGGTCCAACATAGGAATTCTGATAATGGGCCATTGCTGGGTTGACCGCTGGCCCAGAGAGGGCCCATGCTTGATATTGCTGATATTGACTAAGTGTTGGCCCAGTGTTGGAACATTTCAGGGCCATCATATTATTTCTGATGTTGGATCAACATCAATTCTAATGACATTGGTCCAATATTGGCTGTGAAATCTCCACCAGGGGGATTCAAGTTTGCTTAAAGAGTTTCTGACAGGCTGGCTCCTACTTTGCTATCATATTGGGTTATAATAAATGTGATCTCCACTGTGCTCTACATGTTTATAGGTCAGAGGAAGTTCGTGGATGAAATTCAATATCTGAAAGTGCCATTTACTGCATGACACCACTGAGAATTTGTCAATTATTTGCTTACCCATTTTTAAGTAATCCAGAAACATAGGGACAACGTATGAATTACCAGTGGCGAGTGCCCACTAGGGTAGATTCAGCTAGAGTCGACCACAGACCCTGAGTTGGACACCTGATAGGCCGTTCACAGTGGCCTGCCACAGCGCGGACATCCAGCTCTTTTCCCTCTCCTTCTAGTGAAAGTCATGCCCTATTCATGGCTAATTGGCTCCAATAACCATAGATATCTTCATAACATTGGAAGGCTATGGTGTCGGTCTGCACAACATAAAGTTTCTGCAATAATTTGCACATGTTAAGTAGTGGTTTTATATGAATGAGTAAGTGGGATATGGGCAGTGGGTGCTGCACAGGCAATGAGAGTTGATAGCTCTCCAATAACACTCTGTGGGAGAATAAGTATTATGCTGGGGTAATCTCCTCTGATTAATTTGGAAATGACTGCATTGGAAAGTCATGATATAGGCCTATATTTAATGACGTCGCACCCTTTCCTCAGACTTTTAGAATCAGAGCTACAGTAAAATCATTTCTAAAGTATGCCAAATTACCTTTAAATATTAAGAGCTTAAAAATGTGTGACCACACATTTAAATTCCATATGTGTCTAGTATATACTGTCCGAAAATCAAAATGAACTGGAGAAAATTAGTAATCTAATATCTCATTTAAAAGACCTATAGATCTATAAAGCTCGAGAAAGTTATTGTCTTCCCCTGCTAAAGGGAGGCAGTTGCCCATGACTTCTTTAACACGGTAAATGACACATAAACGGTGATAAGTTGAATACGATGTGATAACCAAATATATCACACCTGATGAAAGACAACTGTATCCAAAATAGT
Organism: Harmothoe impar; assembly: GCA_947462335.1. Classification (NCBI taxonomy): domain Eukaryota; kingdom Metazoa; phylum Annelida; class Polychaeta; order Phyllodocida; family Polynoidae; genus Harmothoe; species Harmothoe impar. Next base: position 62,950,067 of record OX381704.1, read on the forward strand.
GTCCAAGTAATAATATTGTATACATATTCGTCTCATTAAAATGGGGAAAATTAAATATATCTGTGGTGTAGAAATACATGTATTAGCATTTTTTAGGATAATTCTGCTCTTGTTTTACTCTTCTAAAATATGTTATGAATGGCATCATCACATTAACTCTGACAATCACATAAATCTAATACATGTACTAATTTTGAATGGCCTCCCACTACGAATCAAATTCAATTTGTTTAAAATTATTCTACGAAGGGAGAGGTCATTATGTGACACCAAGTATGTTGATTAATTAAGTGCGCAGAAATTCGCCGACATATCCAAGACAATGGCAACCATCTGGCCACTCAATGTCTGTCGTCATGATTCTGCATATTTTGATGGATTAGATTTAAAGATATACCTAGCAGGAGGAGAAATCCAATATTATTCAAACTGAAATGAATTGGGTGAAATTAAAAGCCAAGAGGGTATATTTGATGTAATTCACTTTTAATTTTCTCATATAAAACATCAATTACAATAGATTTACATTGTACATTTACATTTGCCTCTCACCGTACAAAATATTCACAACGTCTGCAATGTACATGTCAGTATAGGTAATAACATTATTGGTTATTATAGCTGAACCGTCTCAGCTAGGGACTTCTGCTCTAAGGGGACTGACTACAAGTGGGTTTGTAGAAATCGCACCACGAGTACAAGCTAGTCTTGTCAAGGGTGCCACACATAAACAAGACAATAATTTACCGTCCTGTACAAATAAATAACTTTGAGCAGTGCTTGCAAACCTACTACTAGACACTATAACGAGAGAAATAAATGCATTCTACGATGGAGGTCAGCTTTGTGGCAGTATGTTCCATACTGGTGCCTTAATATGTATATAAAAAGCAAATGTATTAAATGTCCGCACAGGGGAGCTTATTTCGATGACTTGTTAGTACAGCAAAGTTATTCGCGTCTAAGCAACACTGGGTACATTTGACACATCGTTTTCTGTCTGTACATCAATTTACAATGGTATCTTAGAGAATGAGATCTATTATAATAGTTGAAACAACGGCACATGCATTAATCCTATTCCAGGCAGTCATCTTTTTGATTACATGTAGTATTTGATAACACCTTGTCTCACTCAGTCGGGACATACCAGCATCAGTATTCGCCAAGTGCTGGTTACAGTAGTTTATATATAATTATATATATATGACTCATTGACTAGACAGCAAATTTACATTGTTTAGAAGGTCCTGGCCTAATGTGTGAATTTACAGTTCCATAAACATAATAAAACGTGGAAGTGCTGTCACTGCCAGTACAGTACACTTATCAAGCAGATAAATACAGCTTCATTTTTCACCAATCAGTTCATGACTGCACATGAGAGGGGCGTCTTAGACAGCCACAGCAAACTCTATATAACAGTATCGACACTATGCCTTGTTCTGGTTCTGGTAACATGGAGATGTCATTTTAAAACAAAGTGTGTGCACGTATACACGTTCTGAATGTATCAGGCCATTAAGACCGTGTGCTCTTAATGTTCATCCTGATACTCAATTACATCTGAAGTATGGTGACAACAGAAAGGGAAATCTAGAACGAATCCTATGTAATTCTCACCTATAAATAATACATACAAATTATAATCCGACACAATTTCATTTCATTTGACTCCATGACTACAATCATAATTATGTTATAAACAACGTGCCTTTTACTAATTAACAAGTTAGACACAACAAATATATAATGCTCATTATAATAACCATGAAATACATCTTAACATCAACTTGTCGGCTTTGTAGACCCTTTAATCAATCCAAGGCTATGATACAATCTATGATTATCAACACGAAGGGTCTATCCTCCAGAAAGCTCCAAGCCTACTCACTAACACTACCATTCTCACCATGCTCTAATTATGTCTGTAAACTGTATATGCTTCCAAAATGGTGTACAATATTCTAACAAATTGCACCGACACTGACATTGCACTAAATTCCTAGACATGAAGAAATCCTTGAACAAATACTAGTTTCTTGTCTCTAGGTCTCTACTGCAATGGTATTACCTTCATATCAGAGGACGACCAACGGAGACAAATTATTAAGGCTACAACAAAGTAACAAAGCAAAATGGGCTGTTGGGTCTATCTAACAAAAATTTAATCTAGCTACATAGGTGGGAAATGAACTGTTTGATTTTTATCTTAAATGGTTAAATGGACGTATATCTCCTGGTATCACCATGAGAAAGGAATGCTTCAATCAATGAAGGTAGACGGAATGTTTAGTAATATAAGTACAACCTGTACTAGTGTTTGATTCACAATTTAGAACCTGTATAGACTGGCGGCAAGTGGTAGTTATTGCGTGGTATATCTCCAGACAGGGACTGTATGGGGGAGGGGATCTAGGCTTTGGTCTACAGACCATGCCAAAGGAGAATAGGACCCCTGGCGCACCCAGGGCACAGAATTGCGTGAGCAGTCGTGCCATGGAGACAATGCCATGCATGCAGAAGACCCCAGGAAAGATTCCAGAGGGAAATACATGACAGTCCAGAGAAAACATTCGCCATAGCTACCACTGCTACCACCCTCCCCAGCATACCTACCCGCATACCAAAACCCCACTCAGCGCTTCTGCCCATATACACAGTGATATCAGTTCACCATAAGTCTTGCTTATATGGAGGGACTAAATCATTACGGTGGTCTAGTAAAAGACACCGCATCTCATAGGTAGCTTATTGACAAGGCAATAGTGTATGAAGAATGCCGACAGGAACAACCAAGGCATGTTAGCTTGGACGAAATAGAAGATCGGAGGGACTGTACGTGATATGGCGATTCCATACGGCATTCTAATCTATTAAGGCAATGTAATTAAAAATACAACTGGGCCGGATTGTAATCATCAATAATAAGTAGTGTATACATGGATGGACTCTGATTGAGCTCTTGGCCTCACAGAAAATTAAGGCCGACTACAATCAAGCTAGTAACATAATTTCAAAGGATATTTAACAAATGTTAAAAAACATTGTCTGTAATTCAATTGGACGAATAGGCTTTCTAGTGATTAATATGATTGCTTGGACTGGACATACAATCAAGCATGATCTTTTGTTGGACGAAATTATACCATACAAGGCAACTATCAGTGCACCAAAATACACAAACTCTCAAAGACATGTGTATTGTTTGGAGGGAGACAACTGCTTGTTTAGATTGGATGGATCATCTGAAAAGGCCTCACACTTTACGATACCACACGGACGCAATGTATAATCACTGACCTTTCTCGACGAATGTGTCAGATAGTCAATGAAATCATAATCATAGTAGTACCGAAAAAGTTCAATGCAAATCCAAAAAAAATAGGATCACACTCTGTTTCCAATCAATCAAGTATTAACAACTGCTCCGTAAAATATAGAACCTACTCAATACTAATGTCTACCTAGTTCTAGATTACCTCCTATGTCTACTGATGGTACATAAGACTCCCAAGCCCGCATATTATATAGTATGCCAAGCTGGAGCTCAAGTAAATGACATGGCACCGTGTACTATCTATTCCAGACTGTTATATTTGTATAAAGAATCCATTACTACTTGGTACTCTCTAAATTAAGGCTGGTGTGGACAGTTTAGGTGCAGGGTGCTGTACAGGCAGCATGCCTTCACTGGACGTATTTCAGATGTGCATTAAAGGACAGAATCAATTGGACAAAATTAGTTAGGACGGCCGGTCAATTGGACGTGGTAGAGACACCTATACCATAGTATACAAGTTGAGCATAATTAAGAGTTCATTGCTTCATCATCATGATTATGACACTACAGAGTTTACCCTCATCGTGACAGTTTCAGTTGATGTGTCTCTGATAGATCCCTTCAGTTGGGGGTCATCTTGGACGTATTCTATAATAAGGCATCATTGAATGCCAATTATATAAGACCAGAACACAAAGGCTACCAGTAATTGACAAAGTTTAGAGTAGGCTTAGTTAATATGTGTCTATATAAATGTAAAATGTCTAAAGCTTCCCTGAAATATAGGTATGCCAAAAGGACGCTACATGCATGTTTGGCTCTGGGATATTAGTATGAAACAGACTCGCGATTTGAAACGTATACAGTAACTAGTCATTCAATAGCACCCGCCATACAAGTTGCAAAAATATATCTGCTGATCATAGCGTTCCAAATATAATACACTTTCCGTCAATTCATATTGCACAAGCGTTTGCTTCATAAACAGGGATAGATATACCTCTGCATATACATAAAGATATTAGACATGCTGAAGTCTTTTTGGCAGGTTCTTATTACATAGTTGCTACGTAAACACGTATGGAATGTCAGGAATATTAGTTGTATACCAGATAGCATCATAGCACAGTACACACTAGCTGAGGTTGTATCTAACAGAGCGGGCTTAGACAAACTGCTTACTTCGGCTAGAATGGTAGTAACATGAGTGTATTGTAAAAGGATAATGGGCGATGGAAATGGCACCGGTGCAGGACTAGACGAAGGAAACCGAGTCCTTATTACAAAAAGACCAAAAGTTAAAGACAAGACATACGTTAATCCTTCATTGTTATGTGATAAATATGTGTACTTATACGTACATGAATGATCGCGTTCTGCTTTGTAATGCCCAAATGAATTCTTGGATTTCAAACACCCTGGTCGGAAATTTATCAAATGACAACGGCTCATGCCCTGACATGCTCGTTGGTTGGAGGGGTAGTCAGAGGGTACACTATAAGGGGTGGGGATCATGCTTTGCACCCTCCAACCTCCGGGTCGACCCCCCCCCCCCCCCCACCACTAGCATCATCTCCATGCACGGGGTCTTTCTGAGGCTTTCGATTCCCCCGTGTCGGCTCAGTCCTTGCGCTGCCCGCCGCCACAACAATTGCCTTTTGTTTCAACAATACAGGCCGTATGCTCTGCCCATTAAGGTAATACGAGGCCTACAGGCAGTTTCAACGCTTCCACCCCGCTCAAAGACCCCTACATCAAAGGCCCCTGGGGGGGAGCTTCTGATCGATTTAAAGACATTACCGCCGCGGAGCTAGACTTACTTTGTCAGTTCCGTCGTGGCCCAGCTCCCCTCTTGTATGTGAGGGATGTTTTGAGGCCCAGTGAAAAGTGAACGCGTCTTCAGTACTGCTACTGTAGCCGGCGCTGCTGTATGGGGGTGGTGGTGGTGGTGGCGACATAAGGGGACGCGTTTAGTATATTCCGCCGCGCCTCACAAAGTAGTACCTTTGTGAGGAATTAATCTGCGTTACCATGGAACCAGGACCAGAAATTTGAGTCCGGGTGAGGTATTGCCGACGGAAAGAGGCACTTTAATGCCCGCCTATTGATTAGACGACAGAAAGGCGCTGGGGACCCGTGAAAAGGCGGCTCACCTTTTTAACAACGGAAATCCTAATGCGCCCGACTCGGTATGGGAATGGTAGAATGATTACTTCTAATGGATCATTTCCATGAAGGATCCTCTCTGCTATGGAAAGGGGAGTACACGATTAAAGGTCACTCAATGCTCTAGGTTGATTAAGCTGCAAATGCCTGCATTTAAATCACTATAAAGCACCAGTAAACAGCTTTTAAAACATGCCCCTAATAACCTCATCCCGGCACAAATGCTTTTATTTAATGGTGACTAACTAAAGTATTTTTCGACTAGGAATTTGACTAGAACGCGCAGTAGTTAAATGGGTGGAATTCAAACCCATAGAAACGCAACTCGTTGAGGAGACCAGAGGGAGGTTAACTATGCGCTGTACGGATATTACAAGCATTAATAGACTACTGGTGGGTTAAATGGTAAAACATAAAAAACGAATGATGACTGAGTAAATCAAGCTGCACATGAAAAGCACCAATTGTCCATTTCCATCGGGGCCATCACCAAACTGCCATTTGTATATACTACTCACATGTTGTTTATACTACTACCACTCCGTATATATACTACTCGCACTCTGTATATACTACTCACACCGCGAACGTACCCTCTTGATATACTACTCACACCTTTTTATAGAGGTACATCCACCTTCAAGTACGTAATACCAGTCAGTCATACGCCACGCCACGATCAAACGGATCCCCCTATTGTCAAACCCAGGGGAACGTCTCCTTCAAATTTCCGAGTGGGCGTGGCAGATTAGCCAAGGCAGGTAACACTAAACTGGTACGGTAAAGAATGGGATGAAAGAAGTGCATTGAAATAAGCAGGTTGTCTTTCCACTATAATACCCACAAAGGCTGGCAATTCAACTACTAGGATTATGTAGGGAGTGCCTCTATCGTGGTTATATACTGTGGATTAAAATAGGCTTATAAAAGAAACCCAGAGCTTACAACGTCATCTGGTTGTCAAACTACACACTTCTGTTAGATACATATCCTCCTGCTATGGCGAATATATGCATATATAGCTTTGCCCACGTTGATATATACCGTGATCTAAAATCAATTTTAGCCTATTTCTGACATAAAAGATTAATATCTCTAAGCGCAGACTTTTTGGGACAGGTAGAGGACTATCATGATTCAGCACCTTTCAATGTGGAGCCAAGCTTGATAAACTTGTCTATTGTACATCTGACTTTTTCCGGTTATTTTATAATAAGTATACGTTCACAAAATCTGGTACATATATCAAACATAATCATAACATTAATTATCTCATCAAAGTGTATCCACTGTTATTATCAATCAGTTATGTAAATCGCATTCTTTTGGCATATAGATTCTACTAGTTAAAACAATAATGACATTGCAACCTCTATAACATGCGGACAGTCGGAACATTTGTAGCCTAAAAATACATTATGTCAACCTAGCAGCGTATACCTATGTTACATGCTATACGGCGTACACCAACACAAGATAGTAACGGCTACTTTGGGCATGCACATGTATACAACATTCTCTTTACATGATTGGAATGAGAGAACGATAACAAGTTCCAATCTGGAAGGATTGCGCTCGCCCTAACCTTAGAACGCTTGTATTATACCATAGACAAAGATGGACATCTAGTGATCTTTGTAGTCATCCATGGCTGGGGGCTTTGCTGATGGGCACCAGTATACCAGTGGACTATGTACAAACCAGCCGTACCCAGTGTGATCAATACTAAGGCTCCATACTCCAGCACACCAACACATCCTACCTAGCCTACACGGGGGATTCAGGGATTGGGGATAAGGAAGGAGAGGGGTCCCCTATCACGTCACCATTACCCTATACAGCAACAAACACTTTCTGTATACCATGTTAGTAGTACAGGGAGCGGGGAGCCACAGCCGTGTCAATACCACGGCGTTGATGGCAGAGAGAAGGTCGCCTGTCAAAGTTGTCGTCAGTGGGCCGCTGTCAACTACGCCGCACTCTGCTACACGCCACCTCGACGTAAGACGGGGCAGATCCGAGATCAAAGCCGCCTCCTAACCTGTCATGTCTTCAGAGATCTTTGTGGCCTCTAGCGCTAATGTACTCTGTGTGTGTAGTGGGGGAGGGGGCTGCCCTCGGCGGAGCGAGCACCCCCTACCGGCGGGCGCCGCGCGGCACCTGGCGTCTTCCGCCCGCCCCCGGCCGCTCCTTCAACACTGTATATATACACAGAAGCCCCCATCCCCCACCCCCGCCCAAACCAGTCAGCCGCCAGGGGGCGTAATATTTCAGTTTGGGGGTACCGGTGGGTGCCGATAGCTCCCCCTCTGACCCACTATTATCATACTAACTCACTACCACTCACTGAGTCACTCATTTGGTGTCACCCAGACATTACATCACTCTTATTGTCATTAGCGGTCACTGTGTGGCTGTCACTCACTAATCCAATGTGCCACAATCACTTCACTCACTAACTCACCCACCCACCCACCCTCCCACTCACTCACTCACTCACCCACCCACCCACATTCACTCACCCAATCGCTCACTCATTCATGAAACCAGTGCCACTCACGAAACCAGTGCCACTCACTCCCCTCCCACCAGGTTCTCACAATCCACTCTTTTTTTCCAGCCATACCAACTATGTCCCCTAAACTTCTTTACCTTGCACACATACCTTGGAGGTTACAGTGAGTGTAGCACCGACTAGTATCGACAATCTCAAGGGTAGAGGGGATGACACACTCACGACAGGGTGGGGCGTGTACGAGCTGGGGTCGCCTTTCCCAATATTATATATGTATATCCTGAGGCGCTCACACAGTCGGGGACCACACCCATCTAACTAGATCAGCCTGTGTCATGGGCTGCCTCCCCTTGCCTTAGCTACACACCGCCTTCTTATAGCCAGCACGTATTACTGTGCCATGCCCCCTTTGTGTCAGTGTTTGGATGGGGAGGGAGGGTTTGTAAAGGAAATATGTCTATTAAAAAATGGGGAGAGGTACAACAAGGGATCTCCTAATGTGGTATTGGCGTGAAGGGGCTCCAAACGTACAAAACTCAGCCTGTCCTCTAGGTGGCAGTCCGTGTCGCGCCCTCTCATCTTCCCTCCACCCCAATCGATGCCATCTGGAGCCTCCCAATATTACACAGGGGGGTTCGTACAGGCCAGGCTGCAGGCGCCCATGATCTTTTCAATCAGACAACTGCTGTTAGAATAGGGGGCTGGGTTGGAAGGAGGAGGATGGTAAAAAACCACCACACTAATCGTCATGGCGCTGTGCACGGTATGATAATGTTCCCCTTAGATCCAGCCCCGGCTAGCCGCCCAGTAAATGGGCGTCACGCGAAGGGCAGTGTGTGTGTCTCTGGGGTCGTGTGATTAAAGACAGGGGGTTATTGGTTGTTATTGGGAGGCCGATCGGTGCTGTGGTGGGCCGCCGGCTCAGTTGACTTAAGATTAAGTGTCTCGGCCCCGCCTGCTTGGCCCATGTCCCCGGCACGGAAACTGCACATATCCGGGGCTTCGAGTCGAGCTGCACTGCGCACGCGTGCTTGCATGTCGGCTCAGAAGGGGGAGAAGATGGTGACAGAAGGACATGGAGGGTAGGGGCGGGGTGGAACTGGGTGGGGTCGGTATAGGGAGGCAAGTAGGTAGGTAGTAGGATTGTGTCAGCGGTAGCATGGAGCATGTTGTCGTCGGTGGAGTTACTGGGTTTTATACAGGTATAATAGGGGCAAACCATGTTTAGACTCTCTACCTTATATGTTGCAACCTCTTAAGAATCAAAGAATTGGACGATATTTCGATATTTTACACCTTTGCCCCCAGCGTGTCCACTATTTCAACAATGACAAAAAGCCACCTTCTGCGTCCACAAAAGACTGAATTACAACACCAGGGCAGCGCCATCAAATATTCTTCTAAAACACCCTGACAACAGTGCTTATCTGAACGTCGAAGATCTTCTCCAGAAAATACACAAAATAGTACTAGTACCATATTATTACGTAGTCATAGTAGTAAATGTACAAGTGTATATCATCATTATCATATATATATATATATATACTGTTGCCTCTCTCTAAAAAAGTGTAGTTTACGTCTCGTAACGATGAACATTCCAATACAAGTCACACCCAGTTGGCAAAGAGAAAACCTGTTGCCGGAAACAACCGTTTGAATACAGCAGCTTATGTAGCCGCACAAAAAGTCTTGGAGCCTTTGAAGTCTATAGTGTGTAAACTGTGTGACTCATCGTCTACCTCACACGTGATTCTGACCAGCAGTCCGTCTCCAGAAGACAGCGGTGATGTCACACATGGAATAGGGTTCGTATTTGGAAACATTCTAAATTGCCTTCTTTAACACACATTAAAACGTCAACCAGTTTGTCTTTTTGGTCCTGACCAGCAGTTTATGCGATACTGAGTCTGTTCATCGGAGGACTTTTAAGCTTTAAGGGCAGTGTGTAATAAGATGCTAATAATCGTTTTTGTTGTGTTTCTGAGCTCATTAGGAGATGCTGATAGAAGATTAGCTTCCCTATTTACTTCCATAATGCCCATAGTAAAGCACAATACACTTTACACACTGCCCCACAAAGTGACTATACAGTGTAAGCCTCCCATTTAACATCCCATTCAATGTCCCTGCACCCTTTAATGGTAAACTCTTCAATATAACCTCATCATGTATATTTATCTCGGTGGTAATTTCTGCATGGAGAAAACTCCAGGTATGCCACAAGTATATACAGCCAGGCTTTAAGCAGTTTCTTGTCATATCTGGGAGACGTGAGAGATAAATGGCTACCCTCAGGTCGCACGTCCTATACACAAAACTTTAAATCACTCATCACCAACAACATCGTATATAATAAAGGGTTATATAATAACTCATTGTCGCTTTGACCAACACTGCCTCTATGAACAGATGCATGTTCCTTCATTATAGGAACCTGTGCACCTTCATAGGCTGAACACCAATTACCTTTGTGATGTCATCAGTGCTGGCGGTGGTGACCCGGATGGTGACCTCTGCTAGGTTGGCTATGGAGGGGGTGGTGTGATTTCAGAGCTGTGTGAAGACACTTTCTGAGATGTCTTGGAACATGCTGTCCGACTCCGGTGACGTCCACACACTGGAGGGTGGTCGTTGGTCGCTCTCATCGTCCCAGTAGATGATGGGGATGTTGGGGTCCTCGCCCCTCAGCATAGGGTTGTTGCCGTATAGGGGCGGAGGGTTGTTGCGCTTCAGGAAGGTGGATTGGAAGGAAGGGATGGCGCCGCTGCCACTGCTGGGGCTGTAGTCAGAGTAGGGTGAGACAGAGTCACGCCCTTTGCCGTAGGGACTGGTGCCGGCCGTGGGCGTGGTCTGCCCGGAGTAGGGCGCGCTCAGGTTACTGGAGGCCGGGGAGGAAGGGTAGGAAGTGTTGTTGGCACTGGAGGAGGCGGGGGGAGGGGGCGCCACAGTCACCACTGTCGGTAATTGACTGAAGAAATTACGTGACAGTCGCTCTTTTAGCGCAGGGTAGTCATTAGCCAGCTGCTTGTACTCGCCATTGTTGTTATTGTTGTTAGTGTTGTTGTTATTATTGTTGGTGGTATTGGCCTGGCCGTTCACCTTGGGGGCTGCGGGCACCCCTGACCAGGTGGGTACGGGGGTGGGCGGCCCGATGCCCTTGGACAAGAACTCCTTCAGGGTCGGCCATTTGGCGGCCGCTCCTTCTGAAGTCTTCTTCTGCGCCTGCGCTGTCGTCGTCACCGAGTCGGTTCCGGCGTCAGGCAGGGAGGTGGGGCACGTGACCGGAAGTGAGCCGGCCGTCGGCGAGGCGTTCTGCTGCTGCTGCCCTGTGCGTTGTGTGGCGCCCTCCGTCGCCCCGCCCGCGCTCTTGTTGAGCGGCGGAGTCATCAGCGACTGGGCTATGAAGCTCTTGGACATGGTGGGCGGGTTGCCACCATACTGCACGGCCATGGGGGAGGCGGTGGTGGTGCTGGGGATGCTGCCTGACATGGTCTTAGAGTCTGTCATGCTGGTGACCACGTGGGGTGGGCTGGCAGTAGGTGCCTGCCCCCCGTGGCTACTGTTGGAGTAGGTGAAGGTGCCGTTCTGCATGTTGGCCTGGGCTGTCACGTTGGTGTTGATGGAGGCGTGAGCAGTCACCTGGTTGTTGACGACAGAGGCATGTGCTGTGAACTGGTTGTTGGCGAAGGTGGCATGTGCCGTGATCTGGTTGTTCTCTATGGAGGCGTGTGCTGTCACCTGGCTGTTGTTGACGCAGGCCTGGGCTGTTACTGCGTTACCGTTAACAGTGGCATGTGCAGTCATCCCATTATTGACCACCGAGGCCTTGGCCGAGGTCGGCTCTTCAAAGCAGCCCTCCTGCTCAGCCCTATTGCGGCCGGCTACACACTTGCCTCTGTGTTGGTGGCCCCAGAGATTCTCCCTCGTCTTGAAGGCCTTGCCGCAGCCATTGCAGCCAAAGGGCCGTGTGTCTGAGTGGGTGCGTTCATGCAGCTTGACGGCCGATGAGTCCTTGAACTTCTTGCCGCAGTGCTGACACTCACACGGGTACTCACTACTGTGCACATACAGGTTGTGCTTCTTGAGGTGCACCTTCATCTTAAAACCAATGTCACATTTCATGCACACAAAAGGCCGCTCGTCCGAGTGCACCTTGGCGTGTCTCTGGTAGGACACGAGGTCACTAAAGCCCTTCCGACACACCCGGCACCTGTACTCCTTGCCATCAGTGAAGTCGACCGAAGGTGGGGATGGGAGTGGGTCACCAGCCAACATGCCAAAAGCACTGCTCATACTGGACGCCATGTTACTGAGAATAGCGTCCACCTTACTGTCTATGAGATCATCCTCCTTATCCATGATTTTGTCCATGTTGGTGGTGACCCAGTTCTCCTCGTCTTCGTCCATACTGTAGCCAAAGGCATCCCGCTCCTGCTTGATCTCGGCGGCCGACATGACAGGGTACATGGAGTGTGCCACCATCATCTCATCCTCATGGGGATGCATGCCGTGGGGGATCTCAGTCAAGCAGTTCAGATCTTTCATGGTCATGGTCATGGCCAGGTTGGTTGGGGACAGTCGGTCTTCTTCACTGGCTGGTGGAGGTGACATATTATGCTGCTCCACGCACAGTGGAACCTGGGGCTGGTTGGGCGGGAGGGGCAGTGGGGTCTGTTGGAGTGCAGAGGTCACCTCTGGGTGGTGAAGGGTCTGCACACATGACTGCAGTTGACTAGCGATCAGAGAATGCTTAGCTGCATTGGAGCTGTTGTTCTCTTTGGACATTGGGAAGAAGTTGGTCACTGGTGGCATGTACTGGTCGACATTACTCACTTTGTGATGGGGGTGGGGGTGTGGGTGCTGGGGGTGTGGGTGGGCGTGGCCATGTCCGTTGGTGAGCTGCTCGTGATGGTGCTGTGCTGGTGGTGGCTGGTGGTGCTGGTGTTGGGGGTGGTGGGGCTGCTGCGACATGTGGTGGGGGTGCGAGTTCCACTTGTAAGCGCCCATTGACATGTCACCATTGACCTCATGGTCGTGACCCATAGGGCTCGTTTCAGGGTTGGTATCAGAACCACTGGTCGGTGACCGTGGTGACTGCTGCTGGGCCCCACCTTCAACATTATTGTGGCTACCACTTTTAGGGAAGCGACGTCTCCTTCTCACCAGCCTCTCCTGGGCAATGATCTCTCCCAGGGCCAGGCCGCACGTCTTACTTCTGTGCTCGTGATGCCAAAGACACTCACTGGTCTTGAAGGTCTTGGAACACTGACGGCAGGCAAAGGGACGTTCATCTGAGTGTATACGCTCGTGTGCACGCACGGCAGTAGAGTCTTTGAAGCGTTTACCACACACGCGACACTTCTCCGGCAGCTCATTGCTGTGGATGAACAGATTGTGCTTTTTCAGGTGGTATTTCTCCTTGAAGCCTATGTCACAGATCTGACAGACGTAGGGCCGCTCGTTAGAGTGGGTCCGCATGTGGTTCTTATAGCCCGAATTGTGTGCGAATGTCTTATTGCAGAGGGAGCAGGACCAGCCGCCGTCCGTCTGAAGCTTGGTGGGCTTTTTACTATTGCTGCTGCCATTATTTGAAGAGCCATTAGTATTTGGTGACTTTTTTGGTGGTGACGGTTTGAAGTGGTTGGCGTTGTTGGCCACTGAGATCTGCTCCACCATGGCGGGGATGTTAGGCAGCTCAGGGGCAGCCTCTATTGACTTATAGATCTCCCCCTCGGTAAGGTCCTTGACACTAATCTGTCCAGGACACAGTGTATCATTGTCCTCCCCCTGACCCCCACCCGGCTCAATCTTTGATGTCTCATGCAGCGAGATGTGCATGCTGAGATACTTCTCACTGATAAAAGTCTTCCCACATACCAAACAGTCAAAGGTGGCCGTGGGTGAGCTCCTCTGGAGCTGTCCACCCCCAGGTAGACTCCCAGATCGGGTCCGGCGTACAGGCCCCCGCTTAAGTCTCTGGTACTGGAGGGAGACCATCTCCGGGAGCCCCTGACCGGACTCATCGTCAGTCTCCACCAGCTCCTGCTTGATGTTATCCAGGTTGAAGCTGTACTCCATGGGCTCCTGTTTGACGACGGTGGTGGGGATCATGGTGAGGTTGTAGCCGCAGCTGGGCTGCTGCTGACCGGCAACGGCGGGGGCGGCGGGCAGACTGCAGGGTGGGGCCGGGGGGTGGTCGTGTTCCGTCCGGCGGGCACGTTTACTGGGCGGCCCCCCTCGTGCACTCTCCACACTGCTCAGTACCTCCTCATACATACGGCCGGTGAGCAGCGTCTTCCATATGGGATTCTCCTTCCGGTCCCGGCTGCTCTTCCTTAATGCAGGCTTATTGCCGTCGGCGCCACCATAACAGTCGTCCTCGTCCTCCTCCCCCTCTGAGCCTCCTCCACCTCTGTGCAGTGGGCCTGTGTCAGTGCTTAGGGCGTGTCTCTCCGGCAGGTACCCATTGAGGTGGGGCGGGTGGGTGGCAGTGGCAGCGTTGGGTAAAGCACTGATGGCGGTGAGGCCCACTGTGCTGCTGACGGGTGTACTATTACTACTACCACTAGTACTAGAGGTAGTAGTAGTGGTCACTGTGGGGCCCTCTGGCTGCTCGCTCACCGGTGACTGATGCCCGGGGGCAGGTTGGTCGTTGATGTCACTGCTGCCACCAGCATGCACCCTGGCGGCGGCGCTGGTTGGGTTGGCGGTGGGGGCGGCTGTGGTGAGGCCGTCACTGGGGTTGCCAACTGTGCTAACCACGTTGTTCACGCTGGAGGCCCCCGCCCACTGTGTGCTGCAGCCGGGGTCGGGCGGTGGACTGTGTTTGTTTGCTGGTATACACCTTGTGTCATTACACCTCTCCTTACCCTGGTTGGTCAGGTGTCCGTCAGGTGGGCCGTCCGCCTGCAGCTTGCTTTCCTCCCGACCAGCGGGGCGCCGTGCACCTGGCCTGCCACCTCCTGTTCCCTGCTCTACAGCCCCCGCCTCCTCTTCCTCCTGGCCGCTGCTACCTGGGTCGGCCTTGTCTGCTACTACTGCCACGCGACCACCTCTAGGCTGCTCCACGCGCAGACTACCTGCCGCATCATTACACACCTCATCATGGAGCAGCAGGCGGTCTGATCTGCTGCCACCACCAGCCCCCTCCTGCTCCTGCTGCTGCTGCTGCTGCTGGCTGGTCTCCCCCGACACGCCTACCACCAGCCCTACCTTTACCTCTGCTGCTGGTGCGGCGGGTGAGGCTGCTGCTGCTGCCACTGATGCTGTGGCCTCTGCTGCAGCTGCTGTCCTGGCCCTGGTGCCTGCCCCACTGTCACGCTCCTGTACAGCTGCTGCAGGTGTGCTGCTGCTGCTGGTAGTGGTGAGGGCGGCGGCAGGTGAGGTCTTCCTGCTGCTGCTGCTGTTAATATTGCTGGCCTCCTTGGCTCCAGCCCTGGTCTGACGGACACAGTCAGATTGCAGCACTGAGCAGATGGCCTGGTTGCTACTACTGCTGCTGCTGCTGCCGCCAATGTCATGCTTGGCCTCCCGTGTGGGTTGTCTCTTACACCTGGGCAGCTCTCCTCCTCCTCCTGCACCCTCTTTGCCCGTGGCAGTATTGTGCTGTGTGCTACTGGCCCCGCTCTGCTGGCTGCCAGCCGACAGCGCCGCCGCCGCCGCCGTTCCCAGGACGCCGCCCGTGCCCGCTTCCTCCTGCAGTACCCGCAGCGTGGAGCGCGTGCTGCGAGTTGCCGGCCGCACGAGGCGCGTGAAAGCCTCCCGCCTCTCGTGGACACTCATGTGCATCGTCAGCGTGTTGGCATTACCGAACGTTTTGCCGCATTCCGAGCATTTGTGGCTGGCGCAGGTGGAGTGGGCTACTTCTTGGTGGCGGCGGTAGGCAGAGCTCCTTTTGAACTGCTTGCCACAGTGGCAGTGGAACGTGTCGCTGTTTTCCTCGGCCATGCTTCGTTTGTTGCTGTTGACATCAGGGGGTTGCTCCCCTCAGTCTAGAGCCTAATAAATCCTTTCCCGACTTATCCAGCTCATCTGTAATGACAGAAGAGAGAACAAAAATTATGTCCATTCCATTTCCATTATCGATGTTCAAAACAGTAAAAACGTGCTAGCGTAGGCCTACCAGCAGACTAGAGCAAACATCTGATTCTTTATTTGTAAAGTATTGCATGGCATCGATCACATCCGTCAGAGAACACAGAAACGCATTAATACATGTAACATCTTTGGTGAAATTCCTGCCATCATGCTAAAAGAAAAGATTAATAGAGGAGATTGATTATTAGTATAGGAGAATGGTTAAATTACATAATTGTAGAGTAAATATCACTAGATACAGCAGCAAATTTATGCAACATGTATACAAAAATATACCAATATAATGTGATAAGCAGTGAAGCTCAGTCAACCATTTCTAGACCAAACCTTTATGTGTATGATCTATGTTCAAGACACATAATCTGAACGTGATTCATTCATGTAGTTTAGCTTTTTCAACAAGATATCGTTTTATACGATATAATTCACCAGCCAGGTGAAGGCAGATATAAACATGCAGTTTTATAGACCAACTCAATTAATTGTCCAGGTTACCGAGCCTCCAAAACAAAACATGACCTCTCTGATTAAAATACTGTTCCATTTTCTTCAAATTACATTTATCAAACCAGATGTTTTTCATATATATATATCCGGTGTCAGTAACTAAGCTGAAAAATAGAACTGAAGAACCCACCTACATGGTCAATATTATCTGTATGTTACCCGAAATGTGATTTTGATAGCAGCACCAAAGTGTCATAGAAATTCAGATTGTTACATTTATGGAAGTATACTAAGGCGGCAGCAACAGCTTTCTGATGCTTTCAACAGACTATGGGCGGGGACGTGCCCTAGCATAATAACTAACATCCCCACCAACCATCTGGGTGTGCCCTTTTTTCCAGCTCATCAAGTTCCCATTTAGACATACAGGACAACAAAGCTAACTAGGCCTGGGCCCACACCCACTAGCTGCCCTCTGGCTCATTACCAGTGCATTGTGAGAGATGAGCTGCTCTTCACTGAAGCAAGCTGGAGGGAGCAGCTCACGGGCGGGGCGGCCCGCACTGTTTGTCCACATGCCCAAGACTAAACAGTCAACATTTGCCCGCTCCTGCCGACATATGCCGCTCTCCCAGCGATTCCTTGCATCAACACGCCACCGACAATCCGCGCCGACAACCCAGTGTGATCATTAGGAATAATGGCCGGCAAACAGTGTACATCGCCCCCGGCCTTTATAGGGGAGGAGGGGGCTGGGAGGAGGGTAGGGAGGAGGTGGGGTCTTGGATCAATGTCTGTTGGCGGGCATAGTAAGGTGGGTGCCGCCCTAGCCGACTGGTGATCAAATCAAGCATCCACACAAATACGGTCATTACCTAATATACCCACAGAGAAGCCCGTGTTGACAACCACCCCCTCCCTCACACACACACACACACACAACACACACCCTACTCCGGAACACTACCCCCAGGGACC
Organism: Harmothoe impar; assembly: GCA_947462335.1. Taxonomy (NCBI): domain Eukaryota; kingdom Metazoa; phylum Annelida; class Polychaeta; order Phyllodocida; family Polynoidae; genus Harmothoe; species Harmothoe impar. Next base: position 62,967,556 of record OX381704.1, read on the forward strand.
ATACAGCACATAGCTAATATCTGGTTCACCAGCCTCCAAGACAACTCATTACCGCCACCAATGCCACTTTAATACTTGTATAATCCCACGTTAATGCTTGGATAATCCCCCTTAATCCCCTTAATCTCCATTTGAATCATCATTAGTGAAGTCATCCCTCCTGGAGGGTCTGACCAGCGCCCCTAATGACAGCACCACTTAATTAGATCCTCATAATACCACAGGGTGCTTGTGCCTGTTGAGGGTGAAGTATTGACACTGTGACAGACACAGAATCACTGCATGGTCAGTGTTGACAGCTGTGTGGTCAATGCATAACGCTGATGGTCTTAGTGTCAATGGAGCAGACCGATCTCACGGTGGCTGACCAGGTTACAGAGGTAATGGCCACTTGGGGTAAGCTAACTTCACGCCCAGTTAACCATGGAGGGGGATTAAAGCCTGACCCCTAGGGCTGCCTCCTGGGCATGACCAATGATGCTCTGTGATTTCATGTATTAAAGGCCCAGATCTCGGTACCCCTCCAGCGGCAGTCGGAGTGGAGCCGGGACAGGTGCTCAGCCTTATAATAGGGGCCCTGTGGCTTTAATGACCATGCCCTGGCTGCATGGCAGTGACAGTTATTCAATTTTATAATAGTACATACATTTATTGATCATATCTGGAACACCTCACACATTTATTAATTAAAAGTATTAAGTAAACACACGCATTATATTAATCATCTATAATTGATTAATACCACCCACGCATGTATGAGTTAATGGATGTAATATATATCTGCCTTAGTTTAGTTGGAAAAGCGGACAAAGCCTGTATCAAGACGATGACAAGAAGGGGGTCGGTACTGATTAGAACCAGGTCAGCTGTGGAATAACATTAATTGGCAGCCCAGTTTGAAACTGTCAACCCTGTCATGGGATGTGCTCGTCGCTGATTGGTTGGCTGGACCGGAAGCAGGGGAGACTGGTGGCAAGGTGCGCGGTGTCTCCATTAGACTGTATTGTCCACGCCTTGTTAACATGACGCCGCTCAGGGTTAAATATGAAACAGTTTACCACAGGTTGAGAGGGGCAGTGGTCAGTGGCCGACCTGCCCCGTACCCTGGGGTGTGGCTGCTGGTCTGTACACAATTATCCACATGCTGTAATTATAGTCCTAGTTCAATCAGCTGGTGATGCCCAGCCTATGGGGACGCTCCCTTTCCCGTGCTACCCATGAATAGACGTACTAAAATCACTGAAACACTGCGGCAGTGCCCCATGTCAGTCAAAAGTACAACAGCAAAGTTAGAGCATGGGAGACTGACCCACGACCACGCCCAAATCAAAATCTACTCATATGTATAACCACTGCCCATACGTACATACATGCACCAGAACAAGATATGGTTGGAGCAAGGTTGACAGAATCCATTAGCGATTATATATGGGTGGGAAAGTGGGATATGCTGAAGACGAGAGGTTGAAGGGTCATAAAAAGTAGTTACTACACTGCGGGGTTAAGAACTGCTTTTTAAGGGACGATGTAGGAAGGCATAGAGAGGGAGAGAGGCTGGGCGTTGGCATAGGTGTCCCCATCGGTGGAGGAGCCATATGATTGTGACAGGGGTGGAGGGGAGGAGGGAGGCTGTGAGTGAAGGAGGAGGGAGAAAAGCTGTGAGGCAGGTATAGATAGAGATAATGAAATGAATGAGGGGAAGGGAGAGTGGAGGGGCCCTGGGCCAGACATGGATGGAAGGGCAAATATGGATAGAATGGATAGAAAAAGGCAAGTGAGCAGAACTCCAGGCTTAGGTTGGGTCCACGGTAAGGCATAGAGACGCAGACACACATCACACACATGTCAAACCTCACGTAGTATAGCGTGCAATCAGGGCAGCCCCACCCACCCAGTCAGCCCCCATCTTTGGGTGGGGGATTCCGTGTCTGTGTCTTTTATGTACCTTGCATAGCAGTTATACATGCCACCACTCCCTCCACTATCTATGACCCCCCCCCCTACCCCCTCACAACCATCCATTCTGCCTCGCCCTTCCTTGCAAGCAGAACCCAGACTATACTGCATGGCATGCCTCCGTAATACCCCCATCTTATGCCGTGCATGCATCTCTGTAGTCTTTGTATAGATATAACATCTATTATTATCATTATTACTGGTAATGTAATATTTCCAACATCTGATAAATTCTGTCGATCAGTTCTAATGTGCATGGATACAGCTGCAATATTCAGTCTAAATGCTGTGTACTCCGTTACATCAGGCTGTATGGCTTCTCTCGTGGCTAAATAATATTCATCCCCGAGAGAAACCATACTTTTTTTCCTATCTTGGAATTATCGAGCCAACCCTGGATATAGTGCTATCATTTCTCCCATTCTAAAAATAGAGTCAAATAACTACTAACACTCACAATTTAATGAACTTGAACCCCAAAACTATAGTGTACAATGTATAGCCTATTGTGTACTATTGTGCACTGTTTGCTTATACACATCTGGCAGGTGATTGGAAGCAGTGCAGTAACAGTTTAGTATTATTCCTCAGCAGAATAACACCGGTCACACAACGGCTTCTGTTAGTCTGCTGCTAAGCCCGGTGTACAAGGCGACGTTACGTCACGACAACGGAGGTGACGTCACGTTATCTAAACGCCCACTCAGTTGATGGACGCCTGGCGGCTGACAATGGCCAGGGCCGGACGATGAGAGAGCAGCACAAGACTCTTGACGTAATGAGTGTAATTAAACGCCCCGCCCTACCTGGGCCCAGCGTCCTGTAATGATACAGTCTATACCAGCTAACACTGCCATTCAGCGTCAGGCCTTTGGGACAGAGGAAATCCCACGGTCCCTGTGCATCTCATGTGCCCATCCATGAGGTGTCGATCATGTATACAGTGTTACAGTGCATGCTGCTAATAGCCAGCTGACAAAGATAATACTGCGTCGATAAAGACGTGAAAACGACGCCGGGAAGCGGTGAGAATGGCAACAACGAAGTGTGAACACAATACACCCATAAAGATGCCTTCTACGACAATATGATAACGGGGTGTTAGGTAGGCGCCGCGGCCCCGTCTTTGTCACCTTCTTTGTTTTGATGGTGTGGGATATGAAGAGGCGCCAGTGGCTGTTAACCGACCCACCCCTGTCTTTTCAAACCTGTGCAGGTCGTGAATAAAAAACACACCTAAGATGTGAGGGTGTCTTCTTGTGTGAGGATGTATAGAGAATAGGAGGGAGGGAGGGAGGCCCGGGGAGGGAGGTAGGGGGGTGGGGCTGTGTCAGGTAGAGAGTATTTACAAGATGCGCTGTAGCAGTGGTGTCTTGTTTACCCTTTCCTTACAGCCTCCAAATCTAGCACCCCATACATTTGCACGCTCTTATCGCCAAGCAGGCTACCCTATCCTTGCTGACACCACTTTTCCTACATCCGCTGAACTACCATCAGGCCAACACTAACAACGACCCGGGGTACCTGAGTGGGGGAAACACCCACCCCCTCCTTTGCTCGTTAAACCAAGTTGCTGCCGGCAAAAGACAGCCCATGAGATCCACTTTCAGAATGAGACAGCCACCGCCCTTCCAGCTCGCCTCCTTTCTTTCAATGCCGGTCGCTTTTGCCGTGCGGCAAGCATGAAGGGCCAATAATCCACAGGCAAATGTCATTTTCTGATTTGATGAGGTTCTTTGCTATTAGAATTAGGAGATTTTATTTTCATTCACTGCATGGGACAAGCTTGCATCAAACTGAATTGTCCATGTACTGGGTTAACACTTGTACCGTAAACGCTTGGTAGAACCAGTGTTTGCATTGTTGAAAGAGAAACCGAGAGAAATATATGGACGACTCACCAAAACTAGTAATAAATTAAGAACTTGCATAGCAATACCTTTATTGCATATTCGAACCCATTTTCTTGGGGCTATGTGGGTCAGGAAAACTCAGTCTCCCTTTTAAACGATGACACTTTCTACCAACGCAATTATCTATGAAGAGAAACACATTTATAATTTACACTATGTGATTTAAATGGTTCTGGACATTAATGCTTCATGTTCAAAATGAACTTATATCTAAACGCAAATGCACCTTCCTACGATAATTACGTAGCTATAGAAGGGAAAGCTAACCCGGCTGTTTATCTTAAGATTAAGCTTGAAGGGGAAAATGCAAGGGGCTGCTCTAATCGTTTTATCACCACTCCATTCTTGTCACAAGACAGGTGAATTATCATGCAAGGGTAGTCCCATGATGGGGCCTCCGTCACAGCTCACCTCTGGCTAGGTCGTATTGCCGCCAATTTCCATGCTAAGAAAATGGAAGCGAATCGCGACAAACGACATGTCACGAACTTTCTTGACAGATGCTTCGCTTAGTTTCGTCTGAGTTGATCTCAAATAGTGCACCGGTGTGGCACTTCTCAAATTGCAATCTCGCATTTCGCAACCTTCGAGGTTAAAGTGACAGGTTTCTTAAAGTAACCCACCTGAGGAGAACGGATCAACAGTGTACCTAGATGGCACCTTGTAGAGACTAATGGGTTGTGTCTTGTCGTCTATGCTGACAGTATATCGTTTCATATAACATGGCAGGTGCTATAGGGCAGGATGTCTATTATATTTCACATGAAATACAACCAAGCTTTACTGTATAGCAGAGATCGTATTTCACTGCCCCGCAAATAACATTACAAACTCTCTTTTTACACAACGTATACAATAGTGAATTAGATAAATACGCAGGATCACTCAACTCATTCCAGACGGACGTTTTTTTCACGAGGCGGATACGGCCCCAGGCTAACTTATGAAATAATCCAGTTTTGAATAATTCTCCTGAGCCTGTAATTAGACCATCTGCAAACATATAGATGTAGGCCTACATTGTATACCTGTGTATGTCATGAATATAAGCGTGTCGGGTAGACATGTATGATACCAGTGCGTTTAGAATACAATATCGTCTAAACAAGACATCCATATTTATCAAAGCATATCTCTCACACAGAGACATAGAAACCACAGTTTTGATTGGAAGTGGGAAGGCCTGGGAGGAGGAGGGGGGGGGGGAGTAAGCATACACCCGATCAGTAAATAATGACCTTTGGCCTATACAAGCCTATACAGATGCCCACTTCACCACTGTAAACTGATAGCAGAGCTCGGCGTGCCCGACTATCCCGCCCATTCCCTATATACTACTACCATGCCAAAAGGCAAAACACTGTATTTTGCCTGGCGTGGCCTCGGATCGTGACCACATCAAAAGGGTCCCTTTAAGTCTACCTAGTCGCATGGTATGTGCACTACTGTCGTCTGACCGAGTAGGTATTGTGACTCTAAAGTGGAGATCCCCCCCCCCCTCCCTCCCTCCCTCCTACTCCCAGCCACTACCCTACCCCTCATGACGGCTGCTGGCGGTGACGTAGATGCAGTGATGACGTGATGTCGTGTTCAATGAGACCAGCATGTCACGGGGACCAGAGTTTTCCATTCAGCGCAGTTAGTTGAATGTCATCTTGCTTTCCCTTCCTCTCAGTTCTATATGGGCACAATCCCCGCGGGCAGTATGTATACATTTCTGGGTACTACAAGGCTATAGGCGGGGGAGTCTACTAGTGTTTCCTGCAGTGAATACGACTGCAGTAATACTAGCAAATACCATTGGCGTAAGGCGGGAGAAAGCAGACGACCGATGTGGACTCGCGGTTTGCCGCCAGTGTCAACACTGCACGTGCTGGTCGGAAGCGGCTGTCATTCTGGGGATCGTCTGCTAATAGTGGTCGGTGCCCGCGCCCGCCACTAAAAGAGGTAATGGTGTCCGCGCCCCATCAAAGGTCATAAATCGGGGATCAATAGATAGGGACTTGTACACCACTGTGTGCACGGGACTGGGTGAGTGTCTGCACGGTGCTACAGTCTGTCAGTTTCCATAGTGGCTATAGCTGCCATGGCACTTTACTTATGGTCATTGAATAAAAGAAGCAACCCTCTCTCTCTCTACAATATACATATGTATCGAGTGAACATATCAGATGCGTGGGAGGGTGCCTACAGGGCAGATATAAGCCCCATCTAAAACATATCAGCACACCATGGAGCATCTATATAGTGTTAAGCCTCCTTAGCCAATGTTATACTGAATGAGTGGATCCCCCAGCCTCCTCTAGTGACCATCAAGCAGGGCGGGACAGGCAGGCGGCCGACACGGCACGAAGGGAGGTAGGGGCGGGCGGGGCAGGCGGCGCACGCCGGCGGCAGGAGCAGTGTGAGCCACCCACCGGGATTCGTGTCATGCCTGACATTGTTTTGCCGTTGTGTAAATAATTAAGCACCCCGTCAATCACGGCCGAGACGTCGCACAAACCTGTTGATAGTTTACACACCGCTTGTTTGTTGGCGGATAAAGATGGCGCATCAGGGAAAGCAGGGTTCCGACAATGACAGAAGAGCCTGCAGGGCCTTGGCATAAATTCTTCAAAAGATTGGCCTTATTTATGGTTGGGGAGGGGGGGGGGGCTTCATATTAAGGTCTCTCTACATTATATATATATATATATATATATATATATATATATATATATATATATATATATATATATATATATAGACCATAGAACTATTTCTTAACCCCATTTACTAATAAAGAGAGTTACATATCTAAGATATATCTCAAGACGAATTATATAAAAGGCCAAGTCATTGAGGACAAGCAGTTCTCAATCTGATAGGACTCTCCATATTCCCACGTTGAACCTTTTATCTACCATTATTGGGTTACTAAGGTAAATCCTGTGGCATGGACTGCATAATGGTTGAGAATCCCAGATGTGACAGTATCAGGTGACACAAGGCGTGGCATCCTGTAGAAGCCTGTGTGTATGAGGGATATGTGTACAGTAGTACTGTATAGTCAGTATGTAAGTAGTATACGATGTAAGTAGTATACGGAGACCGACCTATTTCTCTGGCATCACGAGAGGGGACACCGCATGCATGCGAGTGGCGCATTTAGCGTGTATGGATGTCTCAGGTTTGATTAAATGTAGTCAGGTTTGATGGAATGCTGTACAGAGAAGCATAGGGGGAGGTATTCTGTGTGTGCTAATGGGTCGTGTATTATACCCCACCACTGTAGTACACAAACAACACTATAGACCCTTTATTGTATCCTTAGGAGGTAATATAATATGGATGCATACAGAGTGGGTGCACAGGGTTAAAACTGTTACATTCTGATGGCATCTTTATACTGAAGTAGCATACCGGCCTCTGTAGATTAGGCGCCATCAGAGGCCGACAAAGATGTCCCAGTAGACCACCCAATACCCCTCGTCCTTTCATCTTGTGCTGCCAAAAGTAAACCTTGGATGCTGATACCAAAACAGAATGGAGGGGCTACACATAATAGAGACATCTGTCGGATACCAGAGTGCAACTGAGTCAACGGCAGAGATTCGTCAGACGTGAACTCAAGGCACACCCTTGACCGTGCAATAATGTCACATCCCCTCCACCTTAGCAGGCCTCTTTGGGCCTCCACAGAGAAAATTGCCCCTATGACTAGAGTGCACCGACCCCCCCCCCCCCCTCCCAACCCCTCCCTACATCCAGATCCAATCCTCTCCCATCCCCGGCTATATTAGCAACCGATGGCACTGGTGGTGGTAGTCCTCGTGATAGCATATCAAAAGAGCTGATATTATGGAATCTGACACTCATAGCGGGAGGGCAGAAGGGGGAGGGTGGTTTGGAGTGGAGGCCCCACCTTTGTAGTTCACCACGTGCTGTTTGCACCACAGAGGGTCGACAAACGCCTACAAAGCTTCCATTAATTTGGTGTATTGCCCCCTAGGTAGGCACGTCGGCCACCCCGAAAAGAATCCACTGCTCGGGCCATTACCCCCGCGCGCTCCGCCATAAGCTTCTTAACCCTTCCTGGGCCTGATTTCTGACGCAGCTTTCTGTCATCCCCCCTCTCAAACAAGGCTCTTGTTTTAGTACACACTCTCTCATCCCAGGAAATAGCACAACATACACTCCACATGTGGGCCAGTATATGACACTGGACACAGTGTGAGTGATACACCTTAAAGGGGGCGTGGTAGTGCAGGTATAGGAAACACGGTGTGTTTTTATCCATCTGCCGGAGGTGAGTACCACCGGGTCCGGACCGGGATCAAGCCATTCATCAATGGGGAGGAGGCCGCCTCTGTCAGCCACCAGGGGTCGCGGTCAAAGCCAGGGGTCACCGAGTGCAGGTCTGAGCTGCTCACCTCCACTAGGGGAGGCTCTGAGCGACTCGGCTCTTTTGAGGTTATATGGGTGGGGGTCTGGGGGGAGGGGGTAATATATAGAGGGGTTGAGTGTGGCAGGACAGAGGTTACTGATAAGGTTTAGAAGGGGATGAGGCAGTGGAATACCACAGCATATAGGTAAACACAGACAAGCATATACACATTAATATGTATAGAGCTCAACTAAATACCTTTTACTGATAGCCACATGCACTGAGACATCAGGCGGGGAAATTACCTTTGATACTGCACTGAAAACCCAGACTTACATGAAGGTCGTCACTGCTGACGACTTTAGGGTCGTCATGCCATGTAGAGGACCCAAGGTCGTCATGATGATCACCACAATTCTGCCACTAGAGGGCTCTACTATGCAATGGTGTGATTTACTATATCCCATCAAGTAATGTGTTGATTAGAATATACCTTGATTATGAACATAATTATTGCAAAACCTAATCAGAAAATGCAGTCCATTGTGTAGATTTACATTTACGCATTTGCAAGTGAGGTAAACATTAATAATTTGATAGTTAATAACAGAACAGATATGTGTAGACCATGGACACCTCTTGTATGCATATTATCAGTGATATAGGTCTGAGGGTTGGCTTCAATTGGAAATATACATACAGGTACCTAGGTCCGGACCTAGGTCTACTTCTGAGGAGAACTGATCTATCAGGGCTTGATGATGGAGGAGTGAAATGGTTGGGTATGATGCCGAACACTATTTTCTACTATTGTTATTACACACCAAAAGAAATATAGTAAATGACAGTCATTGTGATCACTGGTGATGACCTCTGGTGATCCTAATGATGACCTTATGCTAGTGCAAAAGGTGCTTATAATGACGACCCTGGGTCGTCATCTGTGATCACCTTAGTGACGAGGGGGTACGCGCCCACGACACCAGCACCGTGAGTGCCCCAAAGTCGTCACTAGTGACGACCTTATTGCCCCATCGCGTTTTCAGTGTGCCTGTCTATTATAAAAGATGTGTTTATCGATGACATATTTTACAGTTCTGTAACAGTGTAGTCTAGACACTGGAAACTTCAAAGGAAGTCAAGAGAAGATGGGACAACATTAACGTGTACACGTAGAAGGATTTTCAAGAAACTGATCCATGCATGTAGAACATGTATTGTTCCTGTCCGCCTATATAGCAATACATGTAAATAAGAAAGTTGCATCACTCGGATTACAAGCTGGAATGATGCATGACGTGCAACATGGACTCACCAAAGCATCCTTCCATTTAGTGTCTCATTTATCCTACTCAACTGTCAAACTTTCATTCTAACATGAAATTGGGTTGCCGTTATACATAATTGCTCGGATATCCTTACACTTTCACTCACAGAGAGTTCACGGAGTGTCAGCAGCAAAGCAGAAAAGGGGATTCGAGTGCCCTCTGCTCACTCCATCCTTATTTCCTTATTGGAGAAGAGCTGAGAGGTGTTGTATGTATCTCAGTTGCTTTCACAGACCAGTAAGATACATGCTGGAATTTGGATTCGCTGCACATTAGAGTATTAAGGGCCTGGGGAGTTGTTTTAGTTGGCAAATGGACCGGTACAGCACGCCATTAAATGAATTCGAGTGAGATAAGAAGGTTAAATGGTAGGAGGTGGGGACCACGCCCGGCAACTACAGACCCAAGTAACAATACAAGGTCGTCAGCTTTGAATGCTAAACAGGCCACTAAAGCAGAGCAACTCAGCAGGGGGTCAGACTATATTAACACATACCACAGCGAGCCATATCATAAATTGGTACAACATTTTAAATAAATATAGCAAGGAGACACGGTGAATCCAATTGGAAGCCGACCGTCATGACGACATAGTGAATACGTCAAAGACGGCGGCATCCAATTACTGTGGACTGCTCGACACCTCATCAGCAAAAGGCTCTGCACACTGCACCCCGTTTATCGCCCAGACATGCGGATGACACTGCCCAATTCGCACCCATCAGCGTCTCCATTTGCTAGGTGGGATTACTTGTTAGCCAACCCGCAGATACCGGGGCGTGGCCGGCCTTCAGTTAGCTGACTCGCTCCCACTGCTGAGGTAGCTGAGGAGGGGGTACTGGAGGCAGCAGCTGGGCGTCCTCCAGGCAGGAAGGGGGACACCAGGCGACTTGGGTGTCAGCACCTCGGGCGGCCGGCGGGTGTGATTAGTGGCTGGGTGGCTAGGGTTACCCTACCTGCAGCAGGAGTTGACCTAGCCTAACCACAAGCTGCAGACTAACTTCTTACACAGGAGGAAAACCTGTCTCAAAACTATAGGAAGCCAGCCTCACAGGCTTTAACATAGAACGCCTGCCCCCCCCCCTTCACCACCCACCCCCTCATTACTGTGGTTGACAATAGCAGCTATACTAAACCACGGTGGTACATGTAGCATCAACGTCACCGACCAGAACGGAAATGATGTTGCCACCATAGATTAGGTCAAGGTGTACCCAATAAGTATCCATCCATTCTATACTATAATCAACAGATCCCATACAAAAAAAAGTGGTGGCTAGTAACACGCACATCATTAGCATAGGGATCATGTATTGCTTGCAACTACCTATGTTACATATTGTACAGGGGTATCATTGATATCTAAAGAGGAACATAAAGTTGTGAATGTTTTTTAGTTAAATTCTAGCTCTCGTGGAAAACTGATATATTTACCTGTCTTTGCTGAGAACTTTGCACTGAGCACAAATGAAAACAGTACTCAAGAGAACAGCTTCGCTATCAGCCATTTATTTTCTCAGTCCAAATTGCATGAGAATCAGTTGCACGTCTACAATTTCCCTTACGTAAGCATCAGATGTCAGTCAGATTACACAAGACTGCGCATGCATCATAAACTGCTGACGCCAATAATAGTCTACACACGAAGACGTGAGTCATAGTAGTGAGACACTGGATGAAATAATGTCCAAATTATAGTAATTCTTTTCATATGAGCTCAGTGTTTTATATTGAATTTGTATTTTAATTTGGTTGATGTCGAATTTCCATGAATCTGTGTGTGTATGTGTTTGTGTGTGTAGGGGGGCAATCGACTGTTTATCCAGGTACAATGCCTATTTCATATCTGCTGCACAGTGTCTATTATATACATGTATCAAATAAAGCCATGTCCTCCCACAACATGCTATACCATCATGACATATGAACAAGACCACCACATGCTGGTAATAGTGTATGCTAAGGAATGCCATTGCTTTATACCTATGTATTCCTTATGTGCACACATGATCAATGAACCGCTAGCACAAGAACCGCGCCGACAAAGACATACCTGGCGGAAACGCTACAACTATTACAGCGCTGTAAATCTACAGGAAGAGTTAATCACCTCTCCCAGCCCACCTAGTGAGAAGGGAGGAGCAGGAGGAACACTGTGTCACCTAGATAGCGTGTATCCAGGTCAATACTGACCACAAATCGGGGAGGATCGAGCGGTACCCGGCGCTCAGCTTTGATCCCATGGGCGGGCGGTACCTCACGCGGCCACTTCAAAGTGGTGGCCATGTTGCTGGTTGGAGATAAGGGTGGGAGGGGGTGGGTGGGGGCGGGGGGGAAGGGGTGGGGGGAGGGTGCAGGGTGGGTGTGCACAGGGAAGGGGTGGTCGGCATTGACCATGGCCATCATTGACCACTCCACAGTCTACATGGTCCTCATATGGTAGTTTACTAGCGGGGACAGTTGGTGACGAGGTGACAGTTCATGGTCCAAACGGTTTAGGATGAAGAGGTGGGGGTTGGGCAGTGTATCCCCTGAGGGTGGTCAGGTGGGCATAGGGCAGGTGAGACTGAGGGGGGGGGGGCTTCATGGCTACAGACAGGTATATAGGGGGGAGGGGGCGATGGCCGACGACGTGGCGTCCGGGGACGCAGCTGTGTCGGGCCCAGGCAGACAGACCACAGACCCGCCTGTCGCAGCAATCGAACTTTCCCACGCCACCCACATGACACTCGATCCCACCCAGTGAGGGGATCCCTGGAGTTGCCGGGCACGCGCTCCTCTGCCAACCTTTGTCACCGGAGGTCTACTCTGGCAGCGATTTAAACCGTTTAATTGACGTGGCGCCCGGCAGCCCCCTCACGGCGCCCTTTAACTGGGGGTAGACTGGGGGGTGGCGCGCTGCCACCGTGAGCCCTCCGCCATAAAGACAGTATAAGGCCAGGCTGACAATTAAAGGCGCAGAATATAGAGAAGGAGCTATTGACACGACACACGCTTATAAGGAGTGTTCTATATCATTTCCAAGAGTTCATACTGAAGTAATATAATATATACGCGTCTTTAGGATTCTCGACAATGTATAAGGTTTCGTCTAGCGCTGTCAGCGAGCCGAGGGTTCTGCCGCTTCATTTCCGTCGTCTTGGAATCGAATTTGGCATTTAACATGGAGCGGGAGCCTTTTAATTCACATCGACAATGACTGTCATGGTGCCGACTCGCTGGCAGTGCTGGACACCCCCCCCCCCCCCACTCCACACACACACACAGGAGGCCGGGTGTGGATCTGGGTGTAGGGTGGCATAGTGCTATCCCATGGAGACCACGACAGACGCTAACAATCAGCGGCAACAAAACTCCGCCCTTTTTAGCCCACATCGTATGACAGGCCCCAGCGACACCGCTGCCACCTAGCGACACGAGGGGAACAGGAGAAGGAGGGGTAGATGGGGAGGGGGGCATTCCACCTGATAAACTAAGACAGTGGTTCCGGTGATCCGAAACCATCCAGCCGACCGGACCCATTTGGACGTTCCCAAGCAAAATGCCTTGATGAATTCACACAAGGGGAATCCGGCCTAGGACGGCGCCGACTCGTGTTCCGTTTTGTCCGCAGTGAGGCTCCTCTCCGCCCAACCCCTCAGCCTCCGAGCAGCCTTTCGCCCACTTCCGGTGGATTGGATGAGCATGCGCGACGGGCAACAAAAAATCCCTCTTCCGGTTACAGGAATTCTCGGGAGATTATAGATACTGCCCAGATGCCCGGTCGCTGTTGTTTTTTGCTGCGCCTCTGCGGAACGAGCTGTCGACTCATTTCCATATTAAGATTATATCAGAAACCACAGCAAAGACGCAAAACATTTTTCTGCTACGCGATATGCCAAGTAGAGAGTAGGGGGTAATGGTGCGTATACGTGTTGGAGGTAGTGTGTGGGTGTGTTCGTTGGGGGGGGGGGGGGGCGCTCAGCCTTCAACTGAAATGACAGGCAAATTAATCAGGCTCCAGTTTCCGTGTTGACTAAACAAAAGATGAACTTTTCCAAGGTATCACAAATCATAAGGAGACGACTACCTTGCCCCGACCTGAGGGTGCGTTTTATCTTGTACAGGTAGCATAACTTTGATCAGGTATCAACCATCTTGCACATATTGATCCCAGGCTTCTTATCAAACATACCACAACATATCGAACCGCCAGGCCGCCCCTTCTCGCCCACCGAGAACGATATACCGTAAAACACGACACCAGCTTTTAGTTTTGGAATTAATTCCAAAACACGAAGGACACAGAGAACATAATAAGTACAGTATTATATTTCATACGCCAGCCATATTGCGGCTAGGGTATCACTCCTTGAAGGTCGTGTCACCTAATCACCTTAATGATCCATACCTAAGTAAACAGTACATATAGAGGGTGTATAAAGCAGAAAAGGCTATATACCTAATGTATACACAAATACTGTACATGCCTCCGTGGCTCCGATAGTTTCTACCGAGCTGCGATTTCATGGCTGGGGTGGTGTAGGCCTATTCAGGACATTTGATACGGGACCCGGCACAGAGGCCTTGTACTCAAAGAGCGGGGTGCTGATGCCACTAAGATGTTAAGTGCTGGCAGAAAAAAAGATAACGATTGCGGGTTGCACGCTGGTGGCAAGCGTGCCAGGTATGTGGTCGGTGCTTGCCGACCCGGACACAGCGCCTGATGATTAATGTATATATCTGTCAGGTGCTGTCGTCACCCGTGCATTATTCCAGACATTAATTGGTTAAACTGATTGACAGCATTAGATCATCTTGAGCCGGGGGTTAACACTCAAGCAGGCCAGGGGTTCATCCTTCAGCGGGATGTCCAGATGGAACGGAACATCTAGTATGGTGGTGTCGTTTTGATATTTGAACCAATGCTCTATAGATAATTGGGGGGTTCTAACCTACATCCCAAGGGACGCTAATTCTAATTCATCAGCAACAAACAACAAACATGCTTATATAAAGTATAACTCCTCTATTTGACTCAAATGTTTCCCCCAAAAAAGTATCTAATGTTCTACTATCAAGCAGTCCTGGATGGTTAAGACATCGTGTACAACTTGAAAACTGTAGGGATAGGACTGTGACGACATTTCCATAGTAAATCTATCAATTATGGAAACAGAAAGGTTGAAAATCCGTTGAATTGCAGTTAACGACATCCCCATACTACAATAACACAGAGATACATGCATGCATTGAGTGTTCTTGATAACAATTTGTCAAATGCTAAGTAAGCATATAACTTAGTTATATGATCAAGGAAGAGAGAAAGGAAAACCACGGTACTGTATTTAGTGAATACTGTAAACGTAGATATTTTCGCGCAGCTAAATTTTCGCGCACCTAGCACATAAAGACATTTTCGCGCAATGATATTTTCGCGCAGCTGCAATCAGGTGATCTTTAGAAACATGTCAGTTTTTACGGTTTTTCAATCGGACCATTATTAAGGGTTTTACAGCCAAAAATGATTGTGTGTTTTTTTTCTTGAGATAAACATCATTGCTTTGATTGCAGTGATTTTCAGGTTTAACATTGGCGCTCACCCCCTTTATCTAGCAATTCTGTTATGGTGTGCTGCTCCTCGAGCTGCTTTATGTTAATATTAGATTTTCCCATACATTCAGTGAATCATATTTATTTCATACCTTTAATGTTACTTATTCTACGGTCTATCTAGATCTCCTTGAGGTAAATTATTAAATGATCATTATTTCAATCCACGAGATTCACTATGTATGTTTATGACACATGCAACATACTTTTCTTGGAGATAAAACAACAAAGTTCTAAAGATCTTCTACTGTGGAAATATATAGCACTGTATTGTCATATCAATAGTTCTTATAAGTTGTCAGGATGTGATTTTCCGCACATGTTCGATTTGGTTATTATTGAGTCTCTACTGCAAAACAATATAGAGTGCCAGATATGATTGGAAAGCTATTTTTTTGTGCAAAATTTTCGCGCACATCATATTTTCGCGCACATACCTATGTGCGCGAAATGCGCGAAAATATGTACTGAGCGAAAATTAATACGTTTACAGTAGATCTTTTGTTTGAAAGCACCTGTCCATCATGTTTTCGCGTCAGTGCGTCACTGATACCTCCTTATCTTTGTAAGAGTAACAATGACGGACTGACCTGCATGTTATTTTCCGGCTAATTTCAAAACACCTCTTTAGAAAGGCAGTCATTATATTGTCCCCCATTCAAACAATACAAGACAGTGCCGCAGTGAGAGTAGCTGGACATGTGGCGGAAACATGAGAAGGGCGTGGTCCGATGATGCACGCTCCTTGTTATGTAAGAGTAATACAAGAGTGTGAATTAGCTGCTGTCGTCATTGGAACTGCAGTGGTATATTAACGTACACTATTATATTAATGCACACTCATCCTTCATTACCTACCAATTGTGAGCCGCCTACACCACACAGTGCCACAACAGGCGACACCACTGACCCCTGGAGGTACACAGAGGAAGTAGCAATGCACCTCACCAGCCCCATGAGATTCATCATTAATTTACAATAGCGCAGCTTCATTCAACGTGTATTCTTTGTTTGCTTATGTAGCTGATTTGTTTGCTCATGTAGCTAATTGCTTATGTAGCTGATTGTCTTGGTTTACCAAAACGAGGTAAGCGATGGAATTAATAAGTGTGATTTGTTAAATGACAGCTATATTATAGTGTTGTGTATGACTAACTAATGGACGGGATTGTGTCTTGATTCTCACCTCTAATTTGTGTTACAATGTTGGTTTCAGTCCCATCGAGCTGCGGATGATTTTTCTGCAATGATAGAAAATATTCGATAAGTCATACTATCATACAAAATAACATCATATCAAACA
This sequence comes from Harmothoe impar, assembly GCA_947462335.1. Lineage (NCBI taxonomy): Eukaryota > Metazoa > Annelida > Polychaeta > Phyllodocida > Polynoidae > Harmothoe > Harmothoe impar. The sequence goes on from OX381704.1 coordinate 62,984,014, forward strand.
TTCATGAAGCATATAAAATTGGAAAGACACATAATGACCACGTTTGATACTTATGTTAGTACGTGTATACCACCCGGGCGCTTATAATTCATAGCAATATGTCTACCCCTTCGTTACTTCATTGCAGAGTTTACTTCAACGTTACTTCCTTGCAAATCAACGTATCATCTCAAAACACATGCTATATTTTGAATTTATTAAGCATTTTTATTCATGAAATGATTTTCAAAATTCATTACATTTTAAATATGTGACGTATGCCCTAATGACTCGTCAAACTCCTCTTACGAGGTGATGCAGTCTAATGAGACACGTGAATTGTACTTGTAGTGTTGTGGTCTATGCCTGAACAATGTTGCCTGACCACTACTCCCATTTCTGTACTACTCACTCCTCGTTTTGTGCTCTACAGCACTGGGAAGAGAGACGGTGTGGACCGGGGTACAGGAAATGCTGCGGCATCAGCATACAGAGAGATTGTAGTCAGTAGGTGTCACCAGCATACAGAGGGACAAGGGTAATGTTAAGGGTATATATGTGACGTTAGCAGCGGCATAGATAGACACTACAATATAGAGGGTGGTAAGCTTCACCACTCTCCACGTGTCTATCCACCCATTGCCACTGGGGTTACAGATGCACAATACTTGCTGATGTATGTTGCACGGTCACATGAATTTAACGTTGCCACTCATTAGCCCATGCATTTGCTGCACCATATATGTGTAGTCTATGTGTATCCAGGGCATTGAGGTATTCGATGGCCAAAAACGGTGGTTGGCCAATGTGGGGGTCGAACCCACGACATTCGCGTTAATAGGGACCTTTAGCAACCACGTTAAAGCTCATTAAACGCAGACGTAGCCTATCCCGTTAGCACTGCTACGTCTGCGTTTATTGAGCTACGTCGGGTTTGCTAAAGGTCCCTACTAGCACGACGCTCTAACCAACTGAGCTAACCGGCCACCTGAATTTGTGCATCATTGCCTGGGTAGAGGACCTACTCACAAAATCTAGCATCCACTCCGTTCTACACCTCCCAAGGGTCATTTAAGATGTCGGGTATCAGGGGTGACCATGAATAGTAGTGAGTAGTAGATACAGTTGGGGGATGTGTTCAGGTGACATAAGGGATGCTGGCCTGTATCAAATTCATATGGGACGTGTACTGGTAGTACTGATAAGAGGGTTACATTATCAGTGGCAGACATATAGCGCGCCCCTCCTTTTACCAAATTGTTGGGTGCGCCCCCTCTGTTTACAAAATTGAGGGGCGCGTCCCCTTCTTTTCCTGGATCCGCCACCGTGTTCAAACGTGTATAATCGAATACGTGGGTCAATTATTTTAAATGATGTAGTTATGGAGACCTATGTCGATGCTGCCTCTATACATGTTAATCTGAAGGTGGTTCTATGTGCATCTAAGAAGGAAGGGGTACTCTGGAAGTATGACTGGAGGGGGAGGGGGGAGGGTTTGGGAGTAGATGAGGCGAGGCCTACTGGAGGTAAGGAGGCTAATGACACCACCGATAAGTGACCATTAGCGGCCATTTGACGCCTCAGGTGACCCGACAACCAACCCCTCCCCCCTCATCCTCACTCAACCCCCATGGATTCTCAAACCATGGCCCATTATCACCACGTGCCCATTATGCCCATGCACCCAGGTGTCCATGCTGAATACATCTCTCTATATTATCTGCCTGTATACAACGGCCTTTGTGGGAGAGCAACTGCAAACCAGTTATATCAGGGACATATGGGTGTGTTAACTGTGCTGAATGTGTTTGTTAGTGTCCATCAGCGCCTGCATCATGTGGTGGAGGGATGAATTGTATTGATTAACTGCTTGTTCCCCGTTGCGGTATCAGTCTTTATCACTATTGCCAAATACAGTGGTATGGCGATATCTCGAATTAGGCGGCACATTGGCAGTGAGTTGAATGTATGCAGGATGTCATTCGGTCATTATCTAAGTCTATTGGCCGCACATCCATTGTGGTAATTATTTCTAGATCAATTCATTCAATCTATAAGTTAAAGGTGTCATGTCGAGACACATCAACTTGCATGTAGTCTGCCTTCTATCTAACCTATAGCTCCAATAGTGCTGATGCATACTATACGATCTAATACAGAGCACAGCCAAGTTAAGGCCAAGGTACAAGGTCTCTATTCGGGGAGGGAGGCTGAGGGGGTTAATATTGGAAACAGGCATAAGGGGAAACCTGGCGGCGCTATGCCGGCATACCCCGCCCTATTTCCTGTCACTGACCCCCGGCGGCTGGGCGGCGACCCAGGTGTGCCAGTGACAATAACACCAGGACCCTGCTACATCAACCAGCTACAGATCTCTACTCTGCATCACAACCATTAGATAAAAATACCAAGAATTTGAATATTAGTACCCTAGTAAGAATACTAAGATACAAAAACCTCAATACATAGCCACCCCTTCCAGTTGTCATGATTGATGCCTATGCTCTCTATGGTTTTATTGGACACACCGAAATTAAGTTATTTTGCCAAAATCAATTACAGGGAGGAAATGAATTGAAGAAATTAAGAACTACCAATGGAGTGTCTATAAAACCATGCCAATGAAACGCAATGAAACCCTACAAAATTGGCTGTAGGAAATTGTTAATGGATGATGTGAGCAAAGGACAAAGCAATGGAAAGGAGGGCTGCGAGGAAAGAACGAATTAAAAGAAAGCATTCAAGAAAGACCCAACAGAAAGAAAGAAAGAAAAATGAAAGAAAGAAAGACTAGATGAAGGACTGAATCATGGAGTACAATGTGGGTTGCATTGTAACGAGGAGCGTTGTGAGACTGGGGTGACGGGCTGTATGCTGGCAGCAGGAAGAGGGGGAGGGGCAGGAGGAGTAGGCTGGTGCTTGTGGCCGGCTTTACTACTTTGGTGATGACTGATTGTATCACAGGCCGCCATGATGGCCATGCTACAATGGCAGAGTACCCGCCTGATGGCCGGATTAGGATGGGGCGGGCCTTAAGCTCATCCCACCCCCTGAACTGCACCCACCACCCCATCCCCACCCCTACCTGCATCCTCCTCACCTGGCCAGGTAGTGCTGCCTAATGACTTATTACCCGCCCCCAGGCCAGGCACACGGCCCACACTCTGCTGACACACATATGAGGCCCTACAACCACAGGCCTTGTGTCTGATAGTAAGCCATCAAGGTGGGTATGATCTCCTAGACATGGGCTAGCGTTGGGTACGTGTGGTATTAAAGGTACCTGCATACATACACCTGCAATCCCTACCTCAGGACATCGTTGAATCAGTTCCAGCCAAATCTTTATCAAAGCTACATAAAGAAAAGATTTTAGATATTCTCAAAACTAAATTTTAGCAATAGCCTTTTAATAGACACACTATACTACACATCGATGTTTACTCGCAAGATAACAACATTACTCTCATATTAAGACAGGGGACAAACAATTTACATGTAGGCTAAATAGCCGCAATTCCAATATGGTTCTACACTACTCTGTACCAAGCGAAAATACAATAACAAAGAGCATGTTATCCTCTATATCCTCCTGGTAGACTGGGAGTAGTAGAGAGGGCGGGCCCCTGTCTCGGCCCCGCCCTGTGCCGGCCTGGTATCTGACTGTCATTAGACTAATGAAGAGCGCCCCCACCCCCCACCCAGTAATGACCGCCGGCGTCGGCAGGGGGCGCGCCCGACACGCACGGCGCGGATCCAGGTGGGGCGAGCACCTCTGATCACCTGGCCTGATTGGGGACGAGCAGCTCATCAAGGCCCTAGGTGCCGCGCCAGCCAACCCCCCCCCCCCCCCACCTTTTCTACCCCAGTCACCTGGGCCGGTTGTGGGGCGAGGGGAAGTGGGAGGATGGATGGGGTGTCCTATCATCACCATCCCCTCCCATATCCTGAGCCCCTCTTCGCGCGGCCTAGATATTATGATGTAGCTCGGCTAACAGATATTAATCACCAATGGTAAATTCTATTCGCCCTCGTAGCTATAGATCCCTATGCGCGGCATATGCCAGATTGCACAGATATAAGCCAGATCGCACAGATTAATGTACATGCCCATCCCTCTAATATTTCCAATATGCTTCCATTTGCTTGCAAGATTAGTCTTATCAGCGTATACACTAACATCCCAGAAAGCAGTTAAACTGCTTTCATAATTACCACAGGTAAGTGCGTCTTAAGTGAGACATGAGTCAACGGTGAAACTGAAAGGTAAGCTAATAGGATCATATCTATAACACTGCATATAAAATACCCTATAATGTTAACATACCCATGTTGATGCTTCAATAGAAGAGCAGTCTGTTCCTGAGATAAGCATGCAATGTGACTATGAGATGACTTAAGAGATAACGTGATTCATTCATGAGTACGTGACATTACAGAAAAGTCATATATAATATATAGGATGAGGGGGCTACATGGTCATGGAACCTTGACAATATTGGGCAACATTATAACGGGGGCAGGATAGAAGTAAAGGCGGGCCTATTGACGGAGACAAAAGGAAATGAAATGAAAGCCAGGTCTTAAGATTGTGAATTACCTTAGTGTTCTGAATGAGACAAAAGACAACGATAGATGGTCGTGTGTCTGTTTCTCTGTGTGGATGGGGGTGGGGGTGGAGGGTAGGTAGTCTTTGGGGTGGGTAGAGTGGGGTGGGCTGGTGTAGGGTGCATTGTATCGACATAGAAGTCACACAAAGACAACTTTTAAAAAAGGAAAGGGGACGGGAACATGCATGAAGAAGAAAGGACGTCCTTCCAATGACACTATGCCACATAAAACATGCCAACATAGACTCAGCAGATAAGAGACACACCGCGAAGTGATTACCATCCCTTCATTTTCTAACATTAGTTAAGGAACATATGCACCAAGAATGTCCGTTTTACTGTCCAAATACATGTATACAATGTACTTCAAAAACATGTGACTTCAAAAGTATACACCCTGTCCGTTAAAATATATAAAGGTAAGCACAGGAGTCATCTTTCAATAAATAGATGAGTCAACTGAGGTCGACCTCTTATTAACTCTTACAGAAGAGTTGATCCTCAATGAATCGTGTAGCCAATAATAGCTCTTTAGATACCAGCACCATTGGGGCATAATTATGGCATAGCCGCGGTTGGAGTTGTGATGTTTAGCTGCTTTGTGTGTACGTCATGCATTAACCCTACCATGACGTACTCTGGTACTGTGCTATCTTATTCAACCTACTCTTTGTAGCAATAGTCCCGGTCAGCCTCCAGGGCTGGGCTGGGCGCCGTAGAGGATTGCTGGCCATGTGTGGGGTCTACACGATATGCTTGATCCCCGTTATTTGCCCCCATTGATCCTCATATCAAACCCCGCTGACTGGTGGCCTGTCCCTTTACAAGACGTACCACACACACGTCAATGACGTACCACACACACGTCAATAGTCTGAGACTGCTGAAGAACAAACGTCCCCATTGCGGCTCTATAGGCCGCTGTAACTTGTATCCCCCTAGTCAATGTAAGATCTTTGTTCGGTCTAGTAGCACCAAAGCTTCACAGGATAGATCTTGTTTTTGTGTCAATGTATGCTGACCTATACACCACACACCACACACGTTTACAAACGTATAAACTATTCAGTGGGCTCGGCTGATGCTCTGTTAACTTACATAAGGGGGTTTGTACGCTTCATCCACATAGGAATATCCCTTCTTTATCATATCATTATGTAATTCCTGTCCAGAATATGACTAACTCAACACTGTATGCCTTCTTTAAAAACAGGAGTTGTATTCTAAGCTCTGCATTTGATAGTATCCAACTATATAGATAAACTAGGCTACCTAAACAACATATTAATATATGACATGCAGCTTCGATAAATGGAAGGCAATCCAATGGAGAGACTGCTTTTGGATATACCGCATCATAATAAGAGATCAAAGAACAAGTCCATTGTTATCCATATTGGCGTCGTTGGAATGCCTTTCAGCCCTAAAACATCTGATATCAAACGGCAGGGGTGGAATCAGCCTGCGGTTGGACTGTTGGGGAGTCTCTCAGAGTAAAAACAACCAAATAGGTTAGCGGATCTAAGTAGCCTTGAGGTAGTCTAGACCAGCGGCTCAGGGTGTAGAGGATCGATACCTGATTTATGGGGCACCCTGGAGGTAGCCTCCTGGAGGTGGTGTGAAGTGTAAAGGGTGCTCTAGAGGAATCGTTACTCACTGGATGTTTAATGGAAATGAATTGGTATGTTGGGGGTAATTTTTTTTTTTTTTTAACCAAAATCGGAATGTATTGTCTGATACATATATACAAAGGAGTTAACAGGTTTGGCATGTCCCTGGTGGGTTTATATTGTATCTAACAAAATAGTACCGTAAAGTTTCTTGTCCTATCCTCACCACCGTATAACCTGCACCTATAGACTCTGAGGAAATTAATTAATGATATCCGATTAGGGGTACTGTAGTTTACTTCCAAAACCCTCGTATAACCTCACCTGGACCTTGGGAATCCTATACAAATGTAGCTCGCATGCGGGTTCTGATTTTCCTAAATCTCGCGGGTTGTACGCGAGACTTTACGGTATTGGCTTCACAGATACATCTGAACTATAGTTAACTATAAAAATCGTCGATGAACCGCAACATAAATAGTAGAATGTTCATATTGACTACCGGTAATTGCCAAACCACGAGCAAATCGTGTACACATTTCCCCACAGACATACAATTAATAGAGAGATCACCGGTTTAAGGGAAGAACATCCGTTCTTTTCTCTCGTTGCCCGTCATGTCCTGATCAAGGTTGCGGTCATGGTCACAGCATTGATAGCTTCCCGTGGAGGTTATCAATAATATCCTAATACATAGAGGCTTAACAGCATAGGTACACACGCATACATCTTAGTAGATTACGAGTGCTGTGCAAGGAATTTTCCAGAATTACTCTTTGGTAATACCTGTAGAGGAGATGACAGGAAGGTCAGATTTCAGAGCGACAATGAAATAACATGGACACTATTTTTGAAAAGAGTATATTTATACGTGTCTCACGATGGTTTCATGTCTTGGTTTTGCACTGTTACTCTGATAGTGATTCTAGAGTCTCAACTCTGACGTCTTGGCCGTAGAATCATCATTATTCCGACAATTGATCCCCTTAGAAAAGATTGCCCTTTTGCAGCTAGCACACGACAGCCTAGTTCTGTCTCCATTGTCGGGGGAGCTAATGAAAGACTGAAGAAAAAAGAGGTGAAAGGGTCTTGATGCGAACGTTGAAAGGAATATGGAATAGTGCCAGGGCCCAGACATAATGAGATATTGGACGTTTGCCAGGTGCGCTTCTAAAAACACCCCTCCCCCTTTCTCCCACCCTCTTCCCCCACCCTCCTCTCCTCATCCCGGGAGCAATACATGGTACAATAAGGTGGTGAAATACTCCATAATGGGATGACTTAAGGCCAGTGGACCTGAGACCCCAAACAAAGTCATATTTAGTATTTTGCTATTTTTGTTACATCAGAGCCTGGACTATTGTGTATATCACAGATTCTATGCCCCGCATGTTGGCTCAAGAGAGTGTGATATTTCTGCATGATCCTATCACAGATATATCCAAGTTTCTATTCTAGATAATATATCCAAGCTTATAATGCAGCACCACCACATCGGCTACATGTCGAGTATAAAAATGTTAACTTATATATGAATATGAACATGGCCGTTTCATGATCAACATCCATTAGTTAACGAGAGTTGGCAATAATGACTCAGGACCTTAGAGATCAGCCAGGTAGCTAAATGCCTAGATAGTTGACACACTATAGTTAGTTGATCATAGCAATTACCCTCTTACCAAATGCCCTAATAACTAGGTCTGGAAAAGCTCATCGGAGAGTGGGCTATATTAGGTGTGTTGTCTTGGTAGGCATACATAAAGGCGTGTGAGTTCCCTCACGGGTCGTACCAGCTTGGTAGCTTTAAGGAGTGCTCCGCAGGTAGGGTGTATGGTACTGTCACCTGGTGTAGGATAGAGCAACTAACAAGTTTACTCCGCCTCACCTGAAGATGGTTTATTCACGTATAGAACATGAACTATAGTGAATTCTGACATTTAAAGGCATTGGCTCCCAGTTGGTTGCTATCTATGTAATAACAAATAAATTATATTGAATAAGGAATGCATGCACTTGTTAAGTGTATAAGGGAAGTAGAAAACTAATTGATTTCCGTATCTTCCAATAATAGGACCTTGCAATCTAGTAAACGTTTTATGGAGACTCCAAATGTGGCCCCTCCTTGATGGGAAGTTGGCCTATGAGGTAGTCTTGACCAATCATACCATTAGCTACATACAAAGCTAGCAGTATTAGGCTTTCCACGAAGCTGTAGCTTTATTCTATCTCAGTATTAGGCTTTCCATGAAGATGCAGCTTCCTTCTATCTCAGTCACAAGCAGTGATATAGTAAACCCAGTGCCACACGGTACGTGACCTCCCCCCATTCTTGGACGAGCCTGTTTTACACGTCAAGAGTGGCTCTCTTGTCCTGTCTATATCAGTCTGTGATGAACACCCACGCACACGCAACTGGCACACTGCGTAGACCTGGTCTATTGGGAAGGGGGCCAGAGGATGGGGTATAGGAGATACAGAGAGGTGTTGAGAAGAGATGAGGGAAATGCGGTGGTACGGGGGGGGGGGGTGCGTCTGTGAGGAGGTGTTAGGGGGAGTTGCGATCGAGGTATACCCCGGTAGCTGCTGGAGGTTGCTTTTATTCTTACTATTTTTTCATGGAATCCATATTACCATGTATTTTGTTGATGATCGGACTACTGTTCTGTGTGAATAATTTTAATTGGGTCCTTTCCGAGAAAAGCGAGGTAGTGTCATATTCGAGATTTACCACCCTGGGCAAATCTCCAACCAGACGTCATAAAGCTTGTGGTCCCCAAGCTAATATTACCACAGGGCACATGTTCAAGGAATCCTAATCTTTCCAATATTACCTGTCCTAATAAGACATATGCATGGCATACATCGACTGGGGCTCCACGGTGACCCACTGTTACTTCATAGAAACTGCAGTGCCCATTAATACATGTATGCCAATTAATTTACCATCGGATCCCCATAACGTGTATATACATTACATATCATCCATATGCAATATGTAGCATTTACCATACACTGCCATAATCTACATCCGCCCCTGAATCCAGTGCTACCTCTTCACATGCGGATTGCTGCAAACACCCAATGTCCCCCCAATGTAGGTTGGATCATAAATGCCTCCTGTTGATTACACAGACTTCCTGCAATCGCATTAACTGCCAGCACACCTCCAGCAAGGATCCCATTAGCGGCTGCCTCCCCCGGGAAGCCACAGTGAGCAATAGAGAGCAGCTCCATCCCATCTGCCACCAGCACATCATCATCATTATCTGCCCACCACCAGAGGCGCCACCAGCAGCCTCCAGGGGCTGGTGCTACAGACCACACTGGAGCAGCTCTTGTCCCAAGTGGTTGAATGGTGGGGGGAGGCTTCTCTCCTTTCACTCCGTCTGGAGGCAACCTTTATGTAGGCTGAGCCATGCATTTTTGAGCAAAGTTTAAGAATTCAGATATGTAGGTTTTTACAGAGTCCTGTGCAAACCTGGGTGACTGGATTGAACCTGAGTAGACTTGAAGACAGCTGTGTAGGGGTTGTACATGTAGTATGGCAGGGGTGTAGGTATAACAAGGGTCTAGGGGTGGTAACTGGAGCAGGTGCCTGGAGGAAACCTATCAGTGGGTCTAGAGATCCTATATAGGAGGTTACCATAAATATACATTAACTATATCTATTATAACTTCATTGGTATATTTAATCAGAGAAAGTTACCCTGTGGCAATTACATTTCGTCTTCCAACTATATGCTTACCCTTGGGGCATTTTGCCAGGGTATAACCATTCAACCTGACTAGCCATTCAAAAATAGGATCAAAAATAGCTACCCCAAGATGATACCCTGAGTCCCTGACTCAAATTCTCCTCCTCCACCAGACCCTGTTTTCTCTCCCTCTCTCCCCCTCTCTAGAAGAGGCTGGAAGCACTCAGTGTTACGTCAGACGGGCCCTAATTGATCGATACTTATTTACATGGATGCATTATTCAGACAGGCCCAGATCAAACACAGACTTTTAATATCAAATATCTGTCCAGTGCTGAAGGTAGGCAGCAGGAGGCGCCTGGTTGGGTGGTTGGGGCTGGGCTGGGTTGGAGGCGGATAGCCAAGGGTGCAGTGGGGGTAGAGATATGATGGTGAATGGTGGGGTAGAGACCTTGAATGAGATGACCGAATGGTGTGTGCGTAGGGGGGGGGGGGGGTACACTTACCCCTAGATATGGGGGCGGCATCCATAGAACAAAAATATTTTTTGGAAGGATGGGTGAAAAAATAGCGCCCACGCTAATTCCACATGGGAATGCCAATATGAACTATATATGGGATAAGATGGGTTTGTTTTGGGAAGGGGCTATTTTGGGATCAAGGTGAGAGGGGATCAGGTGGAAATGGACCGAGGGGGGGGGGGCTGGATATTGGGGCGGGGTGGGGTGGGTAGATGTTGAGGGGGTGCGAAGGGAAGCGGTGGGTAGGGGGAGGCGGAGGTAAGTTGGGTGCTGGCGGCGTGATCGACCCGGTCTGTCAACAAACGCTAAATGCTGTATAATAACACAGTGGGCGATTACCTCATTGTGACAAGCTGCGTGCACACGTTAATAACCCCCCCCCCCCCCACCCCCACCCCACTGCAACCCCTCCCGACAGCCCCCTCCCTACCTCTACCCACAACCCTATATACTGATACGTCTATATCAACCTCTCTCTCTGTCCATGTAATCACGTGCCCCGTCCTGTGATATGAGGCGCTATGGTAAGGACATTTAATAGATACAAGTGTAAACCCAGCCTAAGTCAGTCTCCATTAGGCGACCCCAAGCTTAAACAACCATTAAGCTGTGTTCACCTGAGGTGATACAGTAGCGAGGCGTCATGATCATGCCGCACCGTCAACGCCGTGACGCTGGGGGCAATATGACCGAGTGGGAGGCTGAAGGGAGGAAGGGGAGGGGGTGGAGGGAGGAGAGAGGAGGGAGGAGGGTAGAGATCTCAACAGTGCCAACAATGAGCGTTAATCTGGTGGCTTCCGCACCATGGGCATAGTGCACGCCTCATTACCACAATGACGTTATAATGCCCACCGGGAAGTGGCGTGAAAACGAGCCGGGGTGGGCTCAGCTCAGCCCCCTCCACACAGATTACGTCATTAAATGGAACAATTCCCATCAAGTTTACACACGTCATAAACCTACGGGCATGCAATGATAAAAAAAGGGTTCCAAATGGAATAGAAACCGCACACGCAAAACGTCACCCCACTTCAAGAGAGTGCCATGATTTTATGGAAGCACCCGTGTTAGATAATTAAGTTACGAGGACAACATCTGATGTGTCTTTATGCTTCAGAAATTAAAAAAACCCACATGATTTGCGGCTGCAGAAAAAAAACAATAAAGGTAATTTCTCTGACCCCCATTGATACTACCACTTAAGATCTTTTACGGCTGGTTTCCTTCAATAATCCATTACGTAAGCTTTCACCCGCATTGCACTGGAGGATATTGCATCGGGGGCAGTACACTCAGAGAGGGGTGCCTGGGGTGGGTAGGTTGGTAAGGTGGGGGGAGGGGGTAGCCTTGGTTTGTAATATAATAAATCAGAGAAGAGGAGAGTCTGTGTGTGCCCACCGTGGAGGCCTACTTGATTGACTGGCACTGATAACCACAACCCTTGTGTTTATTGATCTGCTGCTGCCGACACAGATATCAGTGGTGGAGAGTCAGCCTGGTACCCCCACCCTCCCCATACTCCCCCCCCCACCACCCACCAGCACACATCGCCACCCCTACCCCTCTGCTATATCCACCTGCATCAGAAACCAAGGCCCACTAGACGGTGTAATATACCTGTATAATTAACACAGTATGGCAGACACCGTGGAGGAGGAGGAGTCTGGTATAAGATGACCACCCTCTCCCTCCCTCCACTAGCTCTCTCTCTCTCTCTCTCTGTGTTAAAGAGACACACAATTCCTAAATCCTACATCTGCGACCTCCAGACCCAGCCGCACGCGATCCCCAATTGACAAGCATTAAGTAGAATACCGCTCCAAATCACGCACCAGATAATGTGTCAACCTGCACTCTTAGAATATATACCCAGCATGAAGCCTTGCAGTCACTTCTAAGCCCTCGCTTAATAGTACCGAAATCAATGCTCATGGGGACCAAACAAAGCACAAACCAGTCTGCAGACATCAATGATGAGGAGCCGGCAATATTATCAACAAACAGCACGCCGCACTGCTCTAGTCAAGGCTTCAGGAGCCACATTCAAGTCTAAGAACGACATTGACTTCGGCAAATCGATGGCCGCCGGAAGTGCCCTCTGTAGAGTCCCCGCTGCACCGGGTGACCTTGGCCGGCGTATCAGATTAGTCCGAGATCCCGCCTCCTCCCCTACCTGGGGAGTCTCCATCCCCATCACCCTTTCCACCTGGGATGGGGATGTGGAGGGGTGAGGGGCAACATAAAGGACAAAGGGTTTCACCGATTTTGTGGGGGTGGGGGTAGGTAGTTATTTTAGAATAAATCAGACGGGCGGTCTTAAGACGTGTGCCCTGGTGTTTGTCTATAGATATTGATTTCAGAATTCCTGAAGGATTCCTAAATTAGTATTACCCGTAGGATAAGGCGACAGTATTCTCCATGGGTCGCATCCCAGTTGGAAAGCAATACAAATTGATGTCAATAGCTTTCATAATAACAAGCACTTTCCTGAAATACAATACCAAGGTTATTATTTCCTAGGGGAGTGGCATTGGTGAAATGAATATCATTTATATTGTCGTTTGGGCAATAATTGTGACTGTGATGAAATAAATAATAACAATAAAAGCTAAAAAGCAGCCAGTTGTATATAGATATCCCTGTGTACTTCTTCAGTTTCCCTGGACATCCGAGTGCGTTCCAATATTGCCTGACGCAATAATACTGTCAAAAAACACCACTAGAATGCCTGCGTACTGTTTCTAAAACCACACGGAGACATAAAAGCTCCGATAACTATCCTGGTGTCATTCCAAATGAAGAGAGATATGCATTATTGCATAGGTATAACTTGAGACTCTGTCCCAAATGGCATACAGAAATATATTATCATTCTATCGCATTTGGTGGATGTAATTCATATGCATGCATTCCTCTGTGCAATAATAGCTAATAATCAAACATTAATATCTCCAGTGTTTTGTCCATTTTGCTTTCTTTTCTTTTATCAGCAAGGTGATGTTTTTACATATCCGTAAAACATAATCTTCATGATAACAATAATAAAAGAAAGACTATACGCATGTCTGAGAAAGTATTACCCTTTTTTAGTGTGTGACGATGACCCATTCTGAGAGATGATGGCTCCACCACCGGAAGCGTCAATTTCAATAGACAGGGAGGTTCATGACTCCTCTCATACCCACTCAATAAAAAAAACTCCATTTATCTCAGGAAGGTAAGTGTTTTTCTCTTTGCTGTGGCACAGTTCATGTTCCCTTTAATATAGAAAGGCGTAAGTCTTACTACATACAGTACCCACCATGACTGCTTCCCAATGGGTGGCTGAGCAGCTCACTGAGCAGCTCGAGCTCACACAACTCCAGGTGGCCCGCCTCGTCATGGGTAGTGAATATGGCTCTGGCTCAAGGTTGCTACAAGGTCACCTTCAAGATGTGGCATCATTACTACTACACACTGGCATCTTCTATGTCGAAATCCTCTGAAGCAGGAGAGATATCATTGTGGGTTGAGTGGGTGCTTTGTAGCCTTGCCATCTCGTATGGTAAAGTAGTATGCATCTGCGCCTGTAATGCTTTCCAAATTCTGCAGCATTACCACTATTTTTAGAACTTCATTAGGATGAATTCTATCAATAGAGGTTATTGATGCACACACAAAAATGATGAATAAATTTGTTATCAGTATCGTGAGATTGTTATCAGAAACAAGTCCTTTCTCCACTCACAGTTAGGTGCATATATACCAAACACCTTCTATTATTTTCCCAGGGATGCAGAAATTCCCTCTTATCTTATCTCAATTTGTATCTTCTCTAACCGTTCAATATGTTATCCATTCTTAGTTCAAGTGACCTGCACTAAGGTTCAGCAGCATGAGTCACAAAACAATATCTCTTTATCATTGGCAACGAGTTCCGCTTACTACATGGCGAGGGCAGGGATTTATCTTTATGTTTTTTGTTCGTACCTTTTAACCTGATATGGATTAGACATATTCTCTGGGGTCAACGTACCGAATTGGTGGGCTGTATCTCTTGTGTTTTACATCCAGTGAAAAGCTTTTATCATCATTATGGGAATACAGGTGCTTTTCAGGGATAGCCATAGCATATACTATTGACAATTTGTGCTGAGAGCAACCAAATACTATGATAATCTATGCTCAAGACGATGACTTAATGCATATACATGTGCCTTGTCATCTGTGTGTTAGCGCTTAATCAATCTCCCCCAACATACTAGTACACATAGCTAAATGTTAAATGAAAAGGTCGCAAAATGTTAGTCGCGATGACATCAAGGCTAAATACAGAAGCTGACGTACATCAATTAAATAAATTTGAAACAAGAAGTTATCCACAGAAAATCATTTAGCAGTCAATTAACACTGACCTGGTTCTTATTTAAGTAGTCCCAGGTGTACTTCATAAACATATATCCAGACGTACTCCGGGACAAGTTCTACTCTCAGTATAGGTCTACTCCAGGCTTGGACACATACACATATGAACCTCCACCTTTGGTAAGTTCCAAACCAGGATATGACTCCCCGTATGTGTAGGTGAGGTCTCTCATGGATAACGACACCAAATGCCCATCACACATGATGAGTAAACTGATGCAGGTGTATACGAGAATTCAGCCCTTCCCACACGTTGTGCAGATTATGTATCCCATTTTACCGTTAGTTGGCACGTAGGGGTGCCCGCCCCCGCCTGCTACACATTGTTAATGGGAGGTGTTCATTGGTGGAGACACAGCTTGGTTGGGAGGGGGAGGGGGTGAGGAGAATGCCCAAAGGCTGACCTCAACCTGAGCACAGCGGAACATGGAAGTATCCTCTTGGCCATCGGCCAACCCGACCACCATGAGACAGCGTGCCCGCTCTGCTACCTTGTAGTGGGGGACAACGCTGAAGGGGGTTGGCAAGCACCAATGGGGGGGGGGGGTGGAGAGTTGGGGGGGATGGGGGGGGGGGGGGGGTTACTGAGGTAGGGAAGTTATCAGGCTCCACTGACCTTGTTATTACCCCCCCCCCCCCCATCCCCCACCTCCACCATTCGTCATCTAATTATTAAAACTAAGTAGGTCAAACGGAAGTAAACATGAGGTATGCTTCTAGTATTCCCCCGTGTCCCATAGGGAGTCACCAGTATTGGCATGATGTGTGATACACCTGAGGGTCTCTGGGTTCAGCAACGATGACAGCGTTCATTGGTAATACATGACTATTGTCACGTCCATAGTATATAAAATACATGGCAGTGTTCTCACCACTCATCTTCATGATAGTGATAATGATCACATCCCCACGTCCACGGTACCTACCATGTGACATGTTAGGTATTGTAGACATACATCACTTAACCCCGACACAATGCCCCGATCTCCACAATATATTAGTTGCTGTCATGACATTTGTAATCCCCATCTGCTCCTAAACCAGTATCTTATCACATAACATGCCATTTGTAGGACTGCTCATTCACAGACCCACCAACCGTATGACTATATACCACAACTTGCAATCTACATGTATTACAAATACACACAGTACTGAGCCACACGATGTGGATTGCCACTATCACTGGTCAGTCTAAAGGTCAGGTGTACAGAGCATTGGCCCGCTATTACACAGTATTACCCAGGCAGTCCTCCGGAAATAGGATTTACTTCCGGCTCTCTTGTCATACAGACAGGGCTGGTGTTGGGGTTAGTGAATGGGGACAGTGGGGGATGGAGGCGAGGGGCTTGATACTGTTATACATAGTACTATCCTGGACGATATCATTCATACATTATCCCAAAATGTAGGGCTAATTATAGAATGGACAATCAACAATGTTCACCTACAATGTTTAAAGGTGTATAACTTCTCTTATTTATTAGAGTTTATACTACAAGGTACCACCTTTTGATTGAAGTGTTAGTCTGTTGGAAGGAACTACGTTGTCAGGGGACAATATGGCAGCCCATGGAGGATGACCAGTTAACCCTTGTAGGCGATAACGTACGCGGCTAGGTATGACATTGGTGCCCAGGCTGGTCTAGTCCATGTCAATTTGGCCTTATCAGTAAGAAATATTTACCTTTATGTGGACCAGTACCCTATTTGACAGCTTGCCCTATCAGGGAAAGGCTTAGCCGAGATAATTGTCAGCCGTAGATATGGTTAACTCCACCAATATAAATCCAGGTAAAGATCTCAATAACTGTAGAGAAAGGATACAACCTAGTATTGGATCAAAATGTACATTAATCTGGACATCCGCGTTTCACAACCAGAATCATTATACCTCCAACCATCCGAGTCAAGTCCACTTTATTGCAGGTAAACCGCAGAGTGAACCAGTCCATATATTAATGGAGTCATTCATTATTAAAGCAAAAATGTAAACCGGCATTGGATCCCAATTGAATCTGAGTTATGTGGAGCAGCTCCATATTAACGAGCTGCTCTAACTGGGTGTGGGGTGTGGCTGACATGTAGGTAACCCTACCCCACAGGCTTGCATTCCCACCATACCACATTGCTGCCGCTGCAAGCAGGACTTCCCTCCCCAACTATTACAATCGGGACCAGCAGCCAAATTAATTGGGAAATCCAATATGCGTGCTGCCGGCTACGGAGGGAGCGCTGACACTGAGTGTGAGTGGTGAGTGGGCTGGCTTTAACTGATCTGCTCCAAGTGGGATTCATCCATTCACTTCAATTCAAAATACAGGTCAATGCAGTAGTAACTAAAAAGCAAAACAAAGTGTCCTTCAAATGCTTATGCTAAATGTTATCATAGTACATGTAGGTGGTATATTATGAAACTAGGAGGGGCATGTTGTGGCGGACGGTCCTGCAGTCTTCTACCAGAATTTTCCCCAAATTCATGACTCACTTTAGCATTGTTTTCAAAGAGCATTTTTAATCAAAGCCAGAATCTTAATAGAAAGAAATCCACACAAATGAACAGTTGGCAAGTTAAGCTAACTGTGAATCATGGCTCCTATTAAGTGTCTGCTTACCTGTAGGTGTAAGGGGGTATAATTGGTGAGATTCTGATCCAACACCATGATCCATTGGGACTGAAGATAGGCAAGGTCATATGACCTAAGAAACGGTTGTTTCTGATTGACATATACCAATGGCTTAGTATCGGCTATAAAAGAATTAAAACTCAAAAAGTTATTTTAAATGTCATCACACCAAAGATGAACTATGGAAATTCAATGTTTATGGGAGTGCATCACAATGCATGCATGGATGCATCACCATGTGCCCCCCCCCCATTGCTGTGCAGAATGTCAGAGTACAGGGAGAGCAAAAGTTCAATATGAATCAGTATGAACTACTTAGAAAATCAGCAATTCCAACCAATGGTAAGAACAGACAGGGAACAACCGTTGAATAACAAAACGAAGTATGGCCTTGGTTAGCTAGTCTAATTGGGACTAGGTGTCACCGCCTTGGCTCTCAGGTAAGGAATATGAAAGAAAGGCTGGTGATAGCCTAGGGTGCTCTCTCTATGGCTGTGAGCTGCTCGCTCTGCGAGGTGTCAATGTGAGTTATTAATGAGGGCCGCGAGTGTTAATGTGACAATATGGAGGTGTTAATGCACTGGATGCTGGTATTCTTCATAATTGACCAACATAAAGGCTGAAGTTCACACGTCTTTCTTAGACATATGCCATTCATGTGATTCATATAGTTCGCGTCCCAACACGTGGGTGATAAGCATTTGGGAGAGCGTATTCATCCCGAAGTCAAAGCGACACATACATTTTTAAATCGAGAAGCTGATAATGATGATATCCAGTGCATAGCCTATTATTATTGGATGCTTTCAATTTACACAGGGTGTCAATCAGACCTTATTAGCTGGCAAAGCCTCCTGGATTCTCACTTCTTTGAATACTACCGGTAATTGATCTCCGGGGAACAAATACATTGTATATTGAACAGCATATAAATTTACAAAAACAATATGGAGTTTTGTGGAAAATCTTTTTACGCGCGTATATACATGAAGCAATGTAGGATATATTCATGTCAAATACAACCAGTACATGCATCAGTTGGATTAGTTTCTTAGACATATGGCATAAGATCCCTGACAAAAGTCACAGGAGATTGTATGAATACGCCTTTCCTTTATAATTATGCTGCTTTGTCCTTTATTTGAAAACAGCGGTGAAAAGGTTTGCGTGAATGACTCACAAGAATCTTATCAGAATGAAAAAAATACGTTAGTAAAAAGGGGCAAGGTAGAACAACCCATGCAGTTTCTACTCTGGGATGTTGTGATGGTATCATTTCTTATATTTACATTTTGTATGATGAAGAAAGTATTGATAAAACATAGTGTTGCATACTGCATGGCTAAATAAACGTAACAGAATTTCACCCCCTTCCCATCCTTCACACATACCCCAATGTTCCCTTATGCAGTGGCGGGTCCAGGATTTGGAAAAGGATGGGACACAGCCCCTTTTCTTGGTAAAAGGAGGGGGCACGCCCCCATATTTCTGGGCTAAATTGGGGTCTAAAAATTACAATTTAACTCTTAACTAGAAGAGAAAGGAGGGGGCGCGCACCCCCGTGCCCCCTCTAAATCCGCCACATTATATGGTATACACTGTTATGGTATACCATAGAGACAGATCTCTCTAGGTATACACAAGAATACACCCTTCATACTATAACATTACAAAATGCACAGTCAAATGATGTCTGCAATCATTCATCCACGGGATAGCGTTTACCCCCCCCCCTCCATATGATAACAGATACAAGAGGACATTCTCAGTGAAATGCTTTTAGAGATGGACGCTGTCACCATACTCCCTTCACACCAGGGGGCGCAGGTGGCGCTGGTACCGGACAAGAAAAGGCGGTGCCTTGTGGCAAGTCTGCAGCACGGCGGTACCAGCTGCGGGCGAGACAGGCGCCACTACCTAAACCATGCACCGAGAAGGGGGAGTGATACGGCAGCGTGGGATTTAGGAATCCACCTTAGCTATGGGCCTATATGACACTGACCTCTGCCCACGTTACACCATCATCAAACACGGCTGTTCCCGCCAACAAATGATCTCTAATGTGACGTCATTTATTGGGAATCCCCAAATGAAATAGAGGCACTGATTGTTTGTTCTTGCACTACTGTGTCTCTGCCATTATTCACATAGGACTGTTAAGTTGGTTCAAGAAGACAATTCACTGCAGGTTTGTTTTGAATTTTATAAAGTGGCAATCCCAAGATAAATGAGGTTAATAGGTGTAGAATAGCCACATACAATAGCTATGAGAAGGGTGAGACTCGGAAATAATTGTACATTTGCCTAGAGTTAATACCTTGACATATTAACTTTGTATCTTTAGATTAATTATGACATATCCAGGCCCTGGAGTAATATATAACGTGTTATGATCTTACTTATCAGACCAAGCTATGTGCATTTGTACATGTATTGTGTACTTAAGTTCTTGCTAGCCAATGTGCAATCTTGATAAAAACGTGTTTAGTCTATCGATTCAGACATGGGATGGCGTTTGGGTACACAATGACATCATCTAGGCATACATTCTTGTCCAGGTTCTTCAGAGATAAGCCATATCTGGAGCTAACTATAGATAAAGGTTAAGTATACCTGGATGTTTACTCCATCCAATTTTATTCTAACAGACTCACCTGAGGCGTTAAGCACAGAATATAACTGCATGTCATAGGTGAAAGTAACTCAAAGAGTAGCAGTTCCTTATTCACTATACAGTTTATACCCCATGCACAGGCGTGTATTGTGACCACTCAATATTTCATGGGAATAAATAAAACAGTTCATTTGTGTATATTTTTCTAAAGTAGTATACATATAGACACGAACAGTCTCTCATATATTGGGGGCTTTATAGTTATGAGGGGAAATAATCTGGAATAATACCTCAGTAGTCTAGAGGTGTATATATGCACAAACTCGTGGGGGTAGGAACCTCTATAACCTAACCTACATACTGTTCACCCTAGTAGACATGTAGTAGCAGCAGGGTATAATATGTTTCTACTCTGGCCTCAATTCCCCCAGGTGATGTATTTTCTCTCAAGTCTCAGCAGAGGTAGGTGGAACCTCCTCCAGCCCAGTAAACCCTCCACCCCAGATCGACCTGCGGGGAGCCAACGTGATTCATGGGGCAGGGGGCGGGAGTCGACAGAGGTAACCAGAATGGTTGGGGAGGTGAAGCTGGGGTAGTGAGGTGAGGTGAGGGGTGGGGTAGGCAGGGTGCACTGGTGTGGGATACATTCTGCATGAGGGTTCTCAAGTTGCACTGCCGGGCCTTGTGCCGGTTGAAGAAATCAATTCTACCCCCTCAGATTCATGTGAACAGTCAGTGACATCACACGTGGTGCAGGAGAAGAGTTTATCATCCGCTATGGCTGTGTCTACTCGTCCAAAATCTAAGCCCTACCTCTATCCCACCCCCACCCTCCCCTCCCAACTCACCACCCCACCTGAGAGCCTCATTGTCACCCTAGAGCCTTTGTTGCGAAAAAATAATGGAAGCCCCTGGCGACCATGGCTCCCTCTCCGAGTGCAGGGTCACGGTGGGTGAGGGAGAAAAGATCCAAATCCCCAGTCGTTTGAAGATAAGGGGCAGTCTAGTTCATTGTGCGCTGTGTTTGGTCGCCTACCCGTGCTATCCACGATAGCAGGGGTGGGTGTATAGTTAGCCTGTGCTAATCTCCCACCATTGATAAGACATGCACACATCGTGTCCTTAATATGACCTGAGGTGACCCGCCATTTAATCCGGCTATCCCAGAAGGGGCTTTTGTCAAGGATCTGGCATGAATGGTCCCACATTACAATTTGTAGTAAATACTGTAAGAGGCCAGGGGGGTATTCCTGGTATTCCTGCTGAATGGAGCTCAGCTTTAGCACCCTTTCATGGGCCTCAAATCACATTTATTCTCAGACCCGGACTATAATTTCCACTCAAAACCAGCACACGTAGGTACAAAAGATTTGTAGAAATGTGTCAGACTACACGATTTTCCATGAAAACACCCATAATTTGGCCTAGAGGTTTCACTATTATATTGGTCCAGGTAAGGAAACCAATCAATACCTCGTCAGCGCAGGCATGGCAGGAATGCCTCCCCTCCATTGTGCAAACCACGATTTAATATGCAATGACAACAAAGGCTGACCTTCTGCCGACTAATAAGTCCAGCAGGTAGGGTGACGAAACCACAACACACTGCTAGCTTCCTACCTACGTGATCTAGGTAGCCTAGATTCCAGGGCTCTATGCATAGAGAGGGGGAGGTACTATATGGAGGTGGCATCATCAAGGGGCCGGCCGCATGGCTTCACGTCTCTACCTGGCCCGCAGCCGGGAGCGGGAATGTGACCTGTCCTGACCCCGCGAACCAAGACGCCAGCCCTGGAGGAGGTGACTGGTAGAGGCACCTGGTGAGCCGATTTGGCACTTAGCCTGTGTTCACATCAAAATGGCATCATGAGATCACCATGGCGACACATGGCTATATGTATATACTGTCAGGTACTTAAAATAAAACGCAAACAGAACACAGTGTTTATAGAATACATCTACATGTACATTGATGTAGACTATAGACCCAAGTTCCCAAAGTGAAAATAAATCTCAATCTATTTCCATATTCATGTTTGTTCCTATGCTTCCTCTTAGATATGTACTAGTACACACAATTTGGCATGCATGTGCACATGTCCTCACAAAGTATGTACACACAATTTATACATCAAATTCAAACGCGATCATTCCCCCTTAAAGTGCGATGATTTCAATATGAACAGCAACTTAGTGGAACCGTTCCAAGGGGAAAAAGTAACAGTTCCGGACGGCCGGCTGTTGTTGGCAGACTCGTCCTTACCTTTGGGGAGGTAATGTGTTTAAACCACTGGGTCACAGACCACTGCTGGCAACTTTCCCAGTCAACCACAGGTCCAGACGTTCTTTTATCTGTCCTGGTGACTGTCTGACTACGGATCGTCATCATCTGGCGCCTGACATTGCCATGGTACTCTGTTTGGGAAAAGGTGGACAATTAAGCCCCCTTTAAGTATAACTGTGCTCTTACTATAGTGTGTGTACCTTTGGCTCACTGGGATGCATCCAGGGGTGTTTGAACTGGCACTCTCAAATGCAGTACATGCATGTATGGCTGTAGTCCATCAAAGGCATTACACTGTTACATTATACATATAGAAATACATGAATCTCATGGTTTTTGTATATATAACATTTCGTGTAGATCCTTTCATACCGTCTGCACAGAGTACCTATACTGCTATCACCCACGCTCACAATGCCTTGTGCAAGTCGACCGTGTAGATGTAAAGCGCCTATGGGGGAGAATAGACACCACTTATGGCAGCCATAAAGGTAAATGCCCCTTAAATGTGACCACAACAAATGCTGGGTCAAATTTAATGTCTGGGACGCACGACCAGAGAGCAACCAAGAGGGCCATAAGGGCTGCAATTATAGCAGGTGACCAAGGCTCTTAGCTGCCCTTCAGGTTAATGACTCAATGGGGGGTGGGGGTGGGGGGAGGGCGCTAGTGATGGGGTATATAGTGGTAGCTCTCCCGATATTCTAATCGATATGAGCTGATAATTTAGACTTACCATGTGCATGAGAACCAGACTTAACTAAAGACTGTTTTTTTAATTTAAAAAAGTGACTTCGGACAAAATATAAAGCATTGACGTGAGACCATATATAGACTAAATATGTAGCCGATGAATGTGCATTGCTTATGGCGATAAGTACCATGCATGGCAGGGTGGTACATTGATAGAGCTGTCCTCCTAGGTCATTCTAGCTGCAGTTTAAAGGCGCAGGTCTCGGTACCCCTCCAGTGGCAGTCGGAGTGCAGTCGGGACAAGTACTCAGCCCTATATATAGGGGCGCTGGGGCTTTAAGAACTTGTACGGCTTAGACAAGGGCAGATGCCAGATTACTTCGTCTGCCTCATGTCGCCTATGTTATTCATCTCCATGGAAACAACGTCATTTTGACATGTCGGTTGAAGTACGTGGGAGTACATTCGCTATAGAAAAATAAAACTTTGATATTTACGACGCTTTCTTTTTGTCAAATCGAGAGCGTGTCTGTTCTGGTTCCCTACCAGGTACATATTAATGCATTATTAGGTCTCCACACCCCAAGACAACCATCGTTAACAATGTCAAGTCAACTCACGATACCAGAACCCCCGCCCCTCTCTCTCCCCCACACACACATATTTAGACTTTGAGGTCTGTTCTTGTTCCCTGTGTACTCGATATGTCGACTTTTGAAACTAGGCAGTGTTTCAGTCACGTAGGCTACCTGGTACAGACTACCTGGTGATCTCTTTAGATGTTTCTACATGCATCTGTAGCCACCAGTCTCCCTCCTCAGAGGATGTCCCCTCCTGCTGGCCTCTCCAGCGGCCCTCTGCTGGTGCGGCCGGAGTAAACACGCCCTACCCCTCCTGATGAATGATTCATGACCTCGGGCTCTGCGCGAGTCGCTCGCCGTAAGTAGGTCAGCTCGCTAGGCACGCGCCAGCCGCTCCTGGCCTGCCGCGCCCCACCACCTCCCGCAACCGCAGCCCAACGTCGATTCATCGATGGACACCCCTTTATGCAGACCCGTGCCGCCCCATCCGGTCCAGCAGCCACGACCCCTCCCCCAATCTGCCCACCACCCTCACTGCCGCCACCACCACCACCACCTCTTCATGCTCTTGGAGTTGGATGGTGTACCCGCCCTGCTCCCCTGTAGAGCATCAGCATCTGCTCTAGGTGAGCTGCTCGCGGGGAGGAGGAGGAGGCCCACCGGCCGCCCCACCGCTGGCCGGCCCACCGCGAGCAGCTCCACGCCTGCCGCCGGCCCCACAGCCCCAGAGCAGAGCTGCTCCAGCACCGACCACTGCGAACCGCTCGGCAAACTTTTCTGGCGCCGATCAATGTTGATAAAATTTCATCAAGCATCGACCCCCAGCGAACTTCCTGTCGACGCAGCGCTGGCCGGCCGCGGACAAACTTGGGCCCATTACTTGTCGGCCATATTGACCCTCAGTGCGCCGTGTAACCGACTCGTGTATTATTTAGCGATTAAAGCTTTTCCGCGCCCTGCCTCCGGCCCATCGACAGGACAGACCTGGGCCCATCCCTTTAGCCACCCTACCTTGGACATCTTTGGGTTTCTGTTTGAGCGAAAGCATTGCCTCTGTCTCTATACTACTCTATCCTAAAGCTTCCAATATACATGTCGTAAAATAATGGAACTCAATCTGAGACTGACCCTCCACATGAACTCTGTAGAAAAAATACGCTATAATTAGGACAACCAAGATACAGAATTTCCAATTACAAAAAATCTCCATGGCCGACAGGTTGTTTCCGGTGTACCTTCCGGTGGGTCCCTGGAGCTCTATTATCGCTCAACACAGAACCTCATTGTGAGCATGGTACCGTTTTATCCCCCCCCCCGTGCAGCCTCCCACGCCCACTACCACCAGGGTCTGTGTATATTCGATAGGCATGACGTGGGGCGGGGTAGGGGGTTTAGAGGAGGGAGGGAGGTGTGTTAGCTTAGCAACACGACTGAGTGTACTTGCAGGCACTTTTTTTGGCGCTAGGCCTATTGATCAGGGAGACATTGGTCGCACACTACTAACCTGTCTCCGTGTGACGATGAACAGCTCGGAGTAGCTCAAGGGAAACTATAGCGCTTTCAGTTACAGCCGGGAAGGGGAAGGGAAGTCTACGTATTTCTCTGTCATATTGGTGTACACTATTCCCAACCGTTAATTATAATAGCATTACCCATTTTAAAAGTATCAAGTCTCTTTTATGTCCGGCTGAGTACCACTAATGGTGGCGCACTATCGTCGCCCGACGAACGCCAGGGTGGAGTGCGGGGTGTCACAACGGACGACCGAAGTAGTATAGTGCAATGGGGCTTTTATAAGGGCGTGAGATTTAAGGGACTCCACCACTAAAACATAGAATTAACCCAAGAAATGCGGCAATATCAGTACGATCCGCCCATAGCATCCATAGAATAGGTTGCCTCAAACACAAGGTGTCTTTTACACCATGTACCCCCCCCCCCCCTCTTTTCCACCCACCCACCCACTCCCTCCTCCCTCGGACAAGCAGTGTTTGCTTGAAGAGCCCCATCATCCAAAGAAGACCTCTCCAGGAGTGGAGTGGGGAGTGCTAGCTGGCTTGGCTTTTTATGGGGGTCCTTTGAAAGCGTGTATGGCCCTCTGGGTGGCGGGTGGGGAGCGTCTGTTGTGACGGGCGTCCTCTGATGACACTACATACGGGTACTTTGAAGTCCCGCCGGCGGCCACTCGCCGCCAGTCTAACATTTACCAACGTGTCCCCCTCACCAAGGCGTATGTACACCTAGTTTCAAAACGTGTAATACCAGAGACCTACAGAGACCTCTGGTAATACCTACTGGTGTGTATACATACGAATAGTAATGTTCGTTTTAGACATATTGGAATACCCCTTTCACAGATCCCCATAGCGACATTAGGATGAGATTATGCCCATTAGATATTCACTCACTCAGGACTACATCCCTCCCCCATACTACAGTCAACACACATGCGGTCTTACACCTCCGAGGCCGAACACTCTTGACACACATTTATTACTGGGTCTCATATTTGATGAAAGCGATACGCCTAAGTACCCCAGTACACACTCATTTTCCACGGACCCCTACGGGAGAACTGTGAGTAGTGCGTGTAGTACAATACTAGAGGATATACTAATGTGACGTATTTCCATTAGTAATTATGAACATGGTGTATCATGTATGTATCTGTATTTATATAATTAAAGATGCATAGACAGACAATTTAGCCAAGCTGATTTCACCTATTGTCCCAATCGTCCATGATGTAAACATATTGCTACCATGTACGCGATAGGACGGGTCATTAAGTATGTACATCGACTAGGTATATTAAAGCTGGTATTGAAAAAGGAGAGGCAAATAGCCAGCAATGATTTGGTCAGCCCTGGACTAGAGTGGCTTCTGACACATGCCATATGGAGTTTGTCCTTGCCCGCAGCCCTGCCAGCTGCCCAGACCGTATGGCCGCGTGTGGTCGGACACTGGGCCTCTGTTAAGGTAACAATGGCGCGTGTGATGGGAGGGGTTTCTTGTAGGCATGGCCCCAGGGTCAACTAGCCGTCAATGCCCACCCAACTCAGCCACCAACGCTGCAGGACTCCTCCCACCTCACGCCCCCACCCAACGTGGGTTATCATAACCGCCCAGATCCGTATCAACATCCCCAGGGCCAGGGGCCTGTCTGCTCAAGGCCCTATTTACACTTTGGTTGAATCGACTTTAAAAAAACAACAACTCTATTTTCTTTTATAGCTTAAAGTATACAGGGGCTGAATTAGATTAATTCATCCGGCTTCCAACATGGCATATGTAGGCTGATTATAGTCTATAGTACATGTATATCAAAACTATCAAATATATTTGATGCTGTCGGCTGACTTAGTCTTAAACTTTAAGTTAAAGCAGTGAATGTATTTGACCGAATTTTGAGTTTTTAACACATATAGGCCTATTGGCAAACGAACAACTCAGTACAACGCCCACATAATTTCCAGCAATTTGCCACACATTTTAATTAGCTAAATAAAATTGATACAATTAGGTATATGCATTACATCACACCTCTCCAATATTACATCACATTTCTGCAGGGTGTGAATCAGCCAGCTTTAATTATAGAAACCTGTTATTAAAGTAGGCCTGCAAGATGGGGATATGGAGGCTCCAGAGTATAACTGGTCAACTACATGTACCATATCGAATTGGTATAATAACTTCTGATTAGTATGACACATGTACACCTACCTGGCCGGATACCTGGAGACATGGCCTACTAATGGGCGAGCTCCTATCAGTAAGGCACAACAGGCTGTGAGGCAAGTTGGGAGGCAGGGACTCTTGTTACTGGCAGTGAGCAGTGGGCCGATACCTGATGCCACCCTCCTCGGCCACTTGCGGGGCCATTCACCACTGCTGGGAAGGGGATTTTATGCAGCTTTAAGGGGAGGAGCCATGGGGCATCACTGTGTGTATTAACACATGTACATAAATAGGATGGAGAAATATGACATCCACTGGAAAGAATTGACACAGTGTTTGGGTCTAATAACTGACATATTCATGGCCAGATTTACCCTATATGTACCTATATGGATCCATGCAGTAACTAATACGAATAATCCCACAGGTGGCACTGAAACCATTATGTCACTGTCTATGTCAATGACCGGGGTGCTCATTGGTTAACATTAGGGGGAATGGGGATGGTGAATTTCTTTTGAAAGGGGGAACCAAAAAGTATAGGACCCACTGAGAGAGGGGACGGGGCAACAGAAATGTCTCTCTTTTAGTGAAAATGCCAGTTCGTTACTAAAGTTCAAAAGGGTAGGCACGATCAAATTTGAACCCGTCGGAGCGCGAGGGGGGGCGGGGGGGGGGTCGGCTCACGTGAAAATCCACCCCCTCCCCTGTTGTTAAAAGATGGACACTTCCTAAAATGAAACGCAAATTAGTTCAATTCAACTGACAGCCATGTCTTCACGTTTCTGAGAACTCCCATTTTATCCCTGAAACAGCTCGCTGCTGTAGGCGTCTATACGGAGCTGACGTGCCTATCACCATCTCGGACCGGGACGACAGCACCCCTTGATTGTCAGCAGGGGTTCAGGTTTCAATAAAATGAACTGTTATTGTGGAAATAACTGGAAAATAAAAGCCCGTGCGACCAACGGGCAGGGCTATACGCTGGACAGCAATGGAAATAGGAACTAGGACAGGGGTAAATGACTGTAATGTAATGATAGATAAATATTGATTGTGGTAAATACTCTGTCACGTTATTAGGTAGGCCTGTGAGTGAGCATAGTTAAGGGTTGGGGATGAAAGGCTTTCTAGAAGCCGATGTGACCAGTGGATCCCTGTTGGTATTCAAGACTACCCAGATGACCTGCACTGCTTCAATATGACATCTTCCCTCCAGGGTGTCTGTGATCGCGGGGTGGGTGGACTGCAGAGGTCATGGCCGGCCAAGCTAAGTGATGGCCGACCATCACGCCACCTACCTCCTGCCTGGCGACCCCAGCAACACTACTAAATGTCACCGCCATGACGTCACGTCAAGGCATCATCACATGACGACGTCGCCATGGCAACCCCCAAAGCTGGCTGCCTGTGCCCGGCGACCATTGCCTACCGCCGTGTGATGACCTTCAGCGACTAGATGCACCCTGCCTTGTGAAGCATGCAGGTATCACAACTGAGAAGGGTGCCCCACATGCATAAACTGGTAAACTTACATCAAAGGTACTCCACGGAAGGATTTCCTAACATAACAATTTAGGATGAACATGAACAAATTGTACCGTTATAGCATAATAAATAAACAATTCTTAAAATTGAAAATTGAATCGACCACATATACATATAGTAGTATTGAGAGTGGGGATGCAGGTCTCGTTCTGTATCCTCCAATACACGTTTCTGATTCTATTATCCTCATGACATGCTTACATTGGTCATAATATCTATCCCCCACATGCCAGCAGCAGTTGTTAAATTTAGCAAAGAATTTGCACTTGCAAATTGCACCATACCCAATTAGCATATGCGCTATGGCCTAACTTATGTCACCTTTGTATACGTGTAAACATTATATACCTATACCATAAGTGGTATTATTAAAACCCCTTCCACACGGTAAGCCAATATATTGCACAAAATTGCATTGAGTTACAAGAAATTCAGTGGTGAAGAGGTTAAAGGTCTACATCGATTTCCTATTGGGAATTTGTGGGTATCCTCCCAGTTACCTAGAATAGAAGATGGGCTGGACTACATCAGTAATAACTAGGATATTGAATTAATCTGGGAATGTAATCAAGTACAGAATGTGGACCCTATATAGTAGATCAACATTCTCACTGTAGTTGAGAATACATGTACTTTAGTATACATGTAGTCACCGAATTAGTTCAAATACTTGCTTTTGTCTATATTGTACAACTACCAATCCCTGAACCTAAAATGATGCCCACACTTTCATATATAGATATTTGTCGTTAATATGCGTATAGCTTTATACTGTTAATAAGCCAGCACTATAAATCGCAAACACACATGTCAAGGCCAAACGCGAATTGAATAACAGAAACTACTAAGCCTTAGCAATGCCTTGCGACCATGTGAGTAGCGAGAAAAGTCGATAGCAGACCGAGGCCTCGGTGTGTGGGGAAAGGAGGGGTGTGCTGAACGCTGAGGCAGGGTCATTGGTGGCTGAGTATCAGTTACCCTTAGATATCAATGTGTTTATTGTGTCTCCACGATACGGCCACCTTGGACAACATTGGCATCCTGGAAATCCCGATAAGACACTGATTGATTGGGGCCGTGGAAACCAAAGGTTGTGTTGACTGGCGTACGAAGGTCTGAGAGCTAAGGCCACCCCCAACATAAGAGGGTGGGTATTGGGTGGTTGGATGTGGTGTGTGGAAAGAGAAGTGGGGGGGGGGGGTGAAAGTTAGATTGGGAAATGAAGGGATCAGAAGAAGGTAAGAAGGATGGAGGGAAGGAAGGAAGGACAAATGGAAGGAATGGTAAAATGGACGAAAGTGAAATCTTCATATTCATAAAACATAAATTATGGAAGGCTAAAGCATGTTAGAAAGAGAAAGGAACATAATATTGAAAATGTTGCATTTGACAGCTTTGGTTCCTACCATCCGCTAATACATACATGATTCAGGAAGATTAAATGCTACTCTAGATCTCCACTCCATCCCACCCAACAAATAACCCCCTTATTAATTTTTCCACCTTCCACAGGTATCGACTGTATACATTTCCGCTATAGAGTAGAGGTCCCTATGGGGAACAGCACCACGTGATCAGCCACTATGGCACTGTTAACTGCCCAGTGACCCTATATATAGAGCTGAGTACCTGTACCGACTGCACTCTGAATTTTACTGGACGTGCAGTAAGACCTGCGGGTTTAAGTCCATGTGCCCTGCCATCGGCCACCCATCGTGCTGAGCGGTCAACCAGGGACAGGCAATGGCAGCCCAGGGGCCACAAGCACCCTGTGCCTGTGGGTGTTCTTCGCGAGAGTCACGACCGGCGATTGTCCAGCCAGATTGGGGGGGGGGGGGGGGGATTAAGGATAGCTCTTGGTGCATGCACCTTTTCCCCAGGACTGTGCTGTTGATGAGGTCATCACTTCCGATGTTGTGCCACTAGTCTATGGGCAAATTGATAGCGTTTAATATAGAAATCCCACAGGAATTCCCACAAAAGTAGGAAAAGTGGCATCTCTGTGACATCCAGTACAGTGGCCGACGGTGAGTGGCCACAATGAACAAATCAATTTCCCCTGCCTCACCCGGGGTTATCGGATCCGTGGACTCTCTCCCATTGACATTGGAGGCGGCGTCCCGTAGGCTACGTACGACTACTCCCAATTTAGTATCTGTGTGTTCTAACCTCTAGACGTCCTTCCTTATGGCTCCGGGATACCAGGGATAAATCGTGTCCATATGGACAGCTGCGTTAAGCCCTATATTAATCTGATCCATCCGATGGTTTAGGAGAGATAGAGATGGCATCGAGTGCTTTCATTAGCATTATGTTTCTAACCATGATAATAGCCTAGGGGTCTATCGTCAGGGACAGGGTCATTTGTATAATAGTGTTGCTACCAGCTGGTTGTAACTCCTATATTACAAAAACAAATATGGTGCCCTACAATCATCCTCATTATTAGAAAAAAAGGTGTAAAGTTAATGACATTAACTTTTTTTTCTCTCAGGGTCTGATCGATCTGTGACACTGCCTCGTAGGCCCATATAAATCAGAAATCTATCTCTATATGAAAGAAACTGCGATTAAAAACCCATGGCTAATATTGATCTCGGACACTAGCACATAACTCTGAGCGATAATAAGGGGAAGGTGGCGCGAGGTTCGACCATCACACGGCAGGCTGATCCATACGGGTACTGGTCGGCAGCCAATACACCCTACTAATCACCAGGCCTGAATCGGAGCACCAGCTCTCATCAAAGAATCCCCTCCTCATTTTCATGTTCTTGTGCCACCCATATGCCTCTTGGGGGTCAAGGGCGTCCGGAGGTCACGGCCGCGCTGGGGCGACACGCGCGCCATCTATCAATGGCCGATGCACCAGGACTACCGGCAGGTAAATGGTGTGTAGGGGGTAGGAGTAGGGTGGATGTTGAAGGGGGTTGTTGGGGGGGGGGGGGGTCTGCTGGTAGGTCTGTGGAGTGTACCTGGAAGGATGGGGGTTATCTACATGACCCGTAGAAACCAGCCAATTGTGTTGATGCTAGACCTTATACTCAGCTGTTAATCCCGCATAGGTCCCTACAAGTAAACAATCTGGTGTGGTCATTGTTTTCTTTGGTATAGACCAGTAGACATTTTGTCTATACTGAGACTATAGGTCTTATTATATGGACACGAGTATGATAGTGATAGAACTAAGATAATTCAATCTTACAACACACCGCGATGGACTGCAAAACGTCCATTTGTCCAGTAACGAGACTGCTAAATGTGGTTGACAGTGTTATTTCCTCAGGCTATAGAGGAAGTTCCTCCATGGGCGACTGTAAACAATGGAAGCCCCATTCATGCTGACTTGTTAACCCGGGGCAGAGCCCACATTCCATGCACTACTAGCCTCCGGGGTCTGGGCTACCGACCTGACCATGCAGGCCACAGCGCTACAAGGCCTACACCTAATGCAGCTCTTAGACCGGGCATTTTTCTGGGTTTTACAATTTCCTAAGCTGTAGGCTATTTATTTAATACATGGAGACTAACTACCTCGTGATTGTGGCCACGGTGGGGTTAATTCCACCCGAAGAAGCCGCACCGTTAAAATGTCGTCTGCTTTACCTTCTCACGTCGAAGATGGCTTAGTTCCCTTTCTAGTGTTTACAGAGGGGCTTGTCATCAGAGTCGACTGTTAGCATTTGTTACGCATGAATAGATATTTACACAGTGAGTCGGTTACAAGTCGCTCTATTAGTAATATTAGCACGTTGTAACAATGCACTTATCGACCAGCGATCACCGTGGGTTTAGTCTAGGCGTCGTGGGTTGTTTATACGGGGTTTTATGATAAATGCTAAAATTAACCCAGACTACAGGGTGCATGGTCACGCCTTTCATGGGTTTCACCATACCTTATTTGGAACATTCTATTAAAAGCTGCACCAAGGTGTTTGGCAAAACTTGGAATTCCCAGTACATGTAGTACTAGTACATACATTTGTCCCACGATTCCTTTTAAACCCGCAGATCTTACTGCACGTCCAGTAACAGTCAGAGTGCAGTCGGGACAGATACTCAGCCCTATACATAGGGGCGCTGGGGGTTTAACAGTCCGTGGGTTCAACAGGGAAGACCCAACCGCGAAGACGATCTATGCATCGACCCATCTTCCCAACATAAAGTTTATTCACTTTTAGGGATTCACTTTCAGTAGTCTTGACGTCACCCTTAAAAATCAGTTCTCCCTCTCTCCCAGCCGCAGGTTCATTGATCAAGTGACTTAGGAGGGCGGGCAGGCTGACCGGCAGAGGCATCGATTAGTGCTGTTTACCCGGGGGGAATGACGCAGCACAAACAATCAGCAGTCCCATATGGTATGGACAGGCCTGGCCGGGGCAGTGCAGGCGCTAATTGTCGTCTGCTTCTAACAGGAGGTGAGTTATTGCAGACTGCAGGCGTCAGCTCACACCCACGTCTCTGTTATACGTCTATGCAGCAGCACTGGCCAAACAACCACACACTTAAATAAAGGTTTTCCAATTAATGAGGGTCATATAGAATTATAAATCTTCCAGGTCAGCTCAGCCACGCCCAATTACATATAATAAAATTAAGAATATCAAGACTTCAATGATCACAATGCCTATACCATGGGCATGGCCTAATAAGGTTCTCATTAGGCAGCAGTAGATTATACCTATCATATATGGCCAGATGTGTGAATAAACCTTTATTACTTTCTGCTATTTCCGCTATCACTAGACCGGTGCAGCTAACCAGATAGGACCCCACGTCCCTCTATACCAACACCCTGCTTCCACCTATCGCCACCACGGCTTCTGTCAAATCATCCATATAATGTTTCTGTACAAGGATTCTGAATCGAAAGGAAGAAGATGCCACCTAATTAGTTCTTCCTGAATATACTCGGTCATTTGATTTGCAGAACACCAATTGTCCTAGGTGAAGTCTATTTATCTTTGTTGAATAGAGATCACTTTGCACTCTTGTCATCACCTGAGTACCTGAGAATATAAATCGTACCCGAGATCACACTCCTCAACATTGTATAGCAGCAGGAGGGGCGGTGTGTTTCAGGATGATGGGGATGGGGGAGGGGCGGGGGATGATTGATTCTTGGTCTATAAACAGGAAGGATTACCCCAACCTACACACCCACACTCAGAGGACCGTGTAGGACTATAGGACTGTAACGGGCAGCAGCAGCAGTGCCGTGCCATCAGGACCCTACTGGTCAATAATAGCACAGCAGAGAATTGACATGGAGCTTCTGTATTAGCCTGGCTTCCCATACCATGAATAGTGCACAGGGGTGATAGGTTTGTGAGCACCAGCGATGTAGCTTAGGAACAAGATACGTATATATATGCTCACCAGCAACCCCAGTGATGCAGTTGGGGGACAAGATGGTGGCCCACAACCTGACCACTCACATCCCTATAGCCATGTTCATGTTGATCCAGCACCCGCCACGTTATTATTGGAACTCACAGAATGTGGGTACTGCTTCATTATAACCCACCTGCCAGTAGTATACACTACTAATTATCACATACATTGGTAACATATACGTGTTAATGATTGTGACAGGGCAAGGCAAGTTCCCTCTCTCATATTGCTAAAAATGTGGGGCATAAACATCATTGCTGACAGCCTCAGGCAGGCATTTAACCGATACACGTACAAAAAATGTATAACATGTCATCTCTATCATTCCTATTGCCTTTCCGGCCTTATTTGGGTATACCATATGCACATTAAAATAATAATGAAAATACTTTATAGTATACAGTATTAATCACGACATGATGGTCGGTGTTCAGAGTTGGCCCCATGCAGTGGTGACAATCATACATACATGCAGCAATTCTAACACAAGCAGGGAAGTCCACACGGAGCTAACACCAGGAATTCCATGAAAAGTGATGAAAATAATTATGCCACATAGCCGGTGCGTCAAACTCAGTTGCCAACCTTAATAAAGCACCAACGTATTTCAATTCCCTATCTACCTGACCCTGCAATCAACCTACCTGAGTTGGTGGTTAATGGGCTTAGAATTAGACTATGTCTGATCTAGGGGGAATTGATTTATTCTTGGGTAAATCCAACTAGAATGCCATTTTTGACCCAGATATGATAGTCCACAATCGCCAGATTATAGGCTTTCCGTTAAAGAGTGGATAATCATTATTCATTATTCTTTCGAAATCGGAATGACACATATCACTGGAAGGCTCATGACCTCAATTCTATAATTGAGTTTTATCTTTGGAGGACCCTTTTCCCTCGACTGCACACGACGTTTTCCATTAGAAGATTTACAATCCAAGATAATCTTTTGTATTAGTATTCATATTTTGTGGTTATTAGAGATAGATGTATATAAAAAAGAAAAGTGTGATAATAAACCCATGGAACTATTGCAGCCTATATGGGTGCATGACAAATACTTTTTGCCAACTTCCTGAAACAGCATGCATTAAGATTGACATGTAGGAAAAAAAACAATACCATAAAACCTCTCTGATAAGCCGACCCCCCAGTTTGAGAGAATTTTATAAGCCGAATTTGGACCCATTTAAACATTGGTTACTTGATGAAAAACCTCCATTATAAGCCGACCTCTACTTTGAGACAACGCTATAAGCCGAATTGGGCCTAAAATCTCAAAAAAAGGTCGGCTTGTCAGAGAGGTTTTACGGTAACAACGAACAAATTAATGCACACACACACAAAAAGAGAAAATATGGGCCAATATGTCATAGGTAAACCAGACCATTACTTACATAGGTAAATCACCCTACCTCAGGACTAAAAACAACAACACAAACGTCGCGCGCACTAACAACTAAGCGCATAAAAACAAAGGACTTCAAACACACCAAGGTTCTCGACCCTACAGCCGAGCCCTCATGATCCAGCAGGCGGGCTGGAGGTAGGGGTAAATACGGGCGCATTCCGTCCGGGCCCAAAGGCACACAAAGGAGTGGATGTGCCGCACAGCGCCAAGAGACCAGCTGTGACCCAGCATTCCTCCATCCAGAGGTGGTCTGCCATTATAGGCCTGCCCCTATGGCCCTGTGGCCGCCGATATAATATACAGTCATACACATGCAAACCCATGTGTATGAGAGATGCTTGCCTGCTACTTGATCCTTGTTAATTACCCTATACACCAGCCACAACAGTCTTGTCTCTCTGACCTAACCCCAGGCAAGGAGGTTGGCCCCACCACACGACCTTTGGTGCCGTTTTTGTGGGGTCACCAGGTCTATGGAGATTAGTAACCTGGGACATAGGTGCCTATTATCAATGACGCTGGGGAATTCCAAATCTATTTGTAAATGTACACAGAGAGCATCACGGCTATATTGGTTGCCCATCCCTGAAATGTTAAATAACTAAAAGAATAACTATTCCAAGAGTGTTCTTTTGTATGCACAAGGAACGTAGATCTACTAACATTCCATTCGTGTCAATTTCCATTAAATGATGATTAGGAAAATTAGTTGTAGAATTAATGAATATAACCATACTCTTGTCTTGTATAGCTGGTGTCTTTTCATATTGACATACAACTCATGGATGTGTGGAATAGGGTAGGATTGACAACTGGAATGACCACCTTTGTATTGAATTCAGTTTCAGATTTCAGTGTACATTTTGTAAATATTTCTGCCACTTTTTACACCGTGCTTCAAGATCCAAACTGAGTTCTAAGGACTATTATTAGAAATAGTAGTTTTCCATGTACAAACTTTTCGTTATTTTTTAGCCCCCCCCCCTCCCCTCTAGTAATGAGCTGAGCATGGTCCCTGTGACCACTCCTTGAACCTGTGTTCGTGACCCCTGTAGATGACAGAGAGGGTGCTGCTGGGGGTGGTCGATACATGCATGACCCCCAACCCCTGACCATTCTGCGACCCAGGTAGGGTAAACCGCCCCTAAGTGGCCCCCCTGCATGACAAGTACCTATAGTGGCCCATCTATACCTCTATACATCAGTCTTTATGGTTAAATTTTCCAAATTTATTAATACAGGTATGAAAGAAGAGACAATTATGTACCAATATCACAGTTTATATTATCCATAGAGTAGCCACAGTGTTTTCTACAGAGTGCCAAACATGACATGTCTGTGTGACATGTAGCCCTCTTTTCATTGATAGCTTTCAAGAAAAAGACTTGCTATACCTCAACAGTGTGCCTATAGTTTTCCAGTAAGATCCAAACTTTTACCTCATTTTCCACCCATATTACCTTTACATTGACATGCCATCTTCGTTTGGTGAAAATCCTATATCAATTAGGTAGATTTTGCTGATTGATTGTCACCAGTACAGGAGTACCTAAAGTGGCCCAGAGACTCAACCATGAGTGGCCCACCAACAGTATAGGCTATGCTGTGCTTTGCCAGGTGTAGGGTGAAATCTATTTGAAGATTGAATACAAAATATATGGATTGCCCCCTAGAACCCAATAAACAAAATACGTTATATGATGTGGGAAAAATGTTTTTTTCATTATTTTGTCTATAAATTTACATGGAGATCAACCTGATTTCTGGTCAGAGAAAAACTGCTCTATTGAGTATAGAACCCAGGATCTTCTGTATGCTAGGCTAATGCTGTACCCCTACTCTATTCTGGATATGGTGTTAGAACTGCTGAAAGCTATACCTGTATGACATTGAGACTGAGTATGTACATTGGGAATTCAGATCCAGGCCTTCTGTAATAAGGGACCTTATGTCTATGTTTCATGAGCTATGTCAGGATTGCTAAATGTCCCTATTTGGATAGGTTATACCTTATAGCCACAGCTTAGGGCTGAGTGAACACAAAATGGGGGCACTTCTACACTCCCCACACTTGTCTGGCCTCCGTGGCTACATAGGCAGGGCTTAGAACTTTAATGTGAGAGGTCCCTGGTTCCGGTCTCCCCACAGTTGAGGCCTTTAGCAACCATGCTGTAGCTCATTAAATGTAGACATTGGGCATACAAAGTTTTTTGGTGAACCATATAAGAACATAAAATAATGTTATACAGAGAAAAGTTCCTGAGTATTAATTATTTTTTTGTTTAGTGGTACACTATGCCCCCAGAAGCAGAAATGGGCATAATTATGCCTAGAGGTCAACAGAACAGAAGGTAGCCCCCAAGAAGGCAAGATAGGAGAGTAGCCTTAAAGCATATTCATAGGCTTGCTATTGGAACTAACAATGTGCATGAGGCTATATTTCATTATATTCTAATGGGACATAACATTGTAACCACATTTACCAAGTTACAGATGCATAAACAGTGTTTTATTGGAGTGGGCCACTCAAGGTACAAGGTGGGCCAGTTATGGTACCAATTCAATGTCCAAAGTGTACCTTACTTTAATCAGCATTTTCACAACATATTACATAGAAATCAATATTTTTGACATGTTTATAGCATTCCAAACAGTGTCCCAATGAAAAGTGCTGCATACTTCATGAGGATTGGATCACTCTTTCTACATGTAATATTGTATCAAAGTCAGTCTTGTGGGTTTCAGCTCCTCAACAGGGCCACATATGGGCGGTTTACCCTAAGTATACCAAGGTATGGCTATATCCAGTGGCTGCTTTGTTCCATGTCTAGGGACAGTTTGGCTGGTTTGGGTGGTTTCCCACCAGCCTGTAGTAACGTGGCCCGGTGCCGCTGCACGGGGTAACCTCACCACTAAGACATTGCTGCCAGGGTACAATTATTGGAGGCCAGCATTACTGGGGTTTCCTGGCCGCCACAACCAAGGCCCGCCTCACACAGGGAATTGTCCACTCTTTGCTTTGGCTGCACACTCGGCAGTGAGCACTGTGCCACCACGGCATCGCGTTACTGGAATGGGAAAAGCGATATGCCTGGCTACCATGCAGCAGGTGTCACTCAAACTGATGAGACACTCACCTCCACACCTGGGGAACGTTCACAAATCACGTCAGAGGCTGGGGGTGTTTTCGATTAAGTGACGACATGTGGCCTGGGTCAAACCTTGCTATATAGACTACTCATTTGCCCAGAATAATCACAAGCGAGGGGGGGGGCTGTGCCTTGTAATATATATGACCCCAAATAGGTGACGTCATTAGTGAATGTTCCCCTCCAGATTATGCTACGAGTGGCGACTATCGTTCTGAACTGAGTACGCATCATTTATTCAGAAATATCAAAACAAAAATTCAGTTTTAATAGACTGATCACGAAGAGATGCGGATATGGTTATCACCTCTCTAAACGCTATCGATTACCAGAGCCACGCACTTAAATACTGCACGCTACTAAATGGACGGTAAAGTTGCAATGAATCCGCGATGAGAGTAATCCTGGAACGCTTACTTAAAATATAGTAGGTTTTTTCTTCGCATTTATTTTCAGTGAGGGGGCAGTTCCTGGGATGTTTTTTTTCTTCAAAACTAAAAGCTATTTGTATTTTCAATCTCTGAGTACATATTAAACAGCGACCCCATCCTGTGCAATATACACTATTCTCATAGGAAGTACACTCAGGAGACGATGGCTTCAGGGCTGCTCATATTATATACAAAATACTGTTATAAATGAGGAGACATGAGCAGCTCATTATATACACGTAGAGCATTCCAATGTCAGCTATATCTGTGGTCTAATATAGGATGCCATACCTCACACTTAACCTCTGGTGATAACTAGCCCCATATACATCGTACATACTAACTATTGGAAAGTGGGCTCCGAATGAGGGAATTATTATGATACATCTATATATGGCTGTCTGTGTTTGATATTGTACCCAACGGACAGTATTCGAATTGTAACACCCCTCCTCTGTATCATTCCAATCTAGCCATGTGATTGCATCCAATCCACATTGATAGCATTCATTTTATTACACATGTCCATGAATTAATCATAGGTACATCATACTGAAGCCCGTCATAGGAGGGGATAGAACGAAATGTAGAATATGCCTATATTATACAGATTACTAAGTATATCACATGATATCGTAAGCTATTGGTGAAATATTGGAAATGAAAATCTCCAGCACAAGTATACTGCTAAATCTCGGTATTCTACTGACCATGAAACGATGACAAGCCATGTCAAGCTATGTGCATAATATATGAATGAGGTATGAGGAATAGTATATTATTGTCTGCACCAATGGATGTTACAGCAACATCAACAAAACATTAATACTAAGACAGTTTAAAATGCACACATGCAATAGCTCCCATTTAGCCTATGTATTATCGTATATGCTGGACAAAGTGACTCGATTTCAAAAGCCTTTCAGATTTGGACTGCGGTGCTATTTTTACAAAGACCTGGATCATAAAAGCAGACCCCTGTGGACCCATGGAAATCCCCCCACCCCACTCAGCGAATGGCCATTCCGCGAACTTGGACTGAATGCCTGCGTATCGGGTCTTATTAAAATTACAGAGGGCCCAGGGTGGGATGGCTGTATGGCGCGGCGCGAGGGGACCGCTATAGGTGGGGCTATTTGACATCAGTAATACGGGCCCGGCTGTGTAGGCGGCTATTATCTGGCCATGACATCACCATATCAATAAATGATAACCGGAGACTATGGAGGCTGATGGACCCATACAAGCAGGGCACGCCAGGCCCATCACTGGGTTATCGCCCCAGCCCAGGGCGAGCCACCCCCTCTACACCCCCTTGCCCTGTTACAAACACATTGTCACAGCCACCGAGAGGGGTGGGGGTGAAATGCATGCTGAAGCTCCGGGTCTAGTGGTGGTGGCGGCAAAGCAAACTGCCCACTTCCATGACTTTTTTATTTATAGCTCTCACCGCCAGGGGGTGTCATAAATGGGGATCAGAGTGCGTCCTCTCTGCCCTGGAGGCGGCGACTCTCGGTCACTCTCTTGTCACGCGCTCCATAATACGATGGTTCTAAACGGTCACGGCTATAGACTAGGGTTATAGCACGTTGAATGTGCTGGCTGTGGTCTGGGAGGTGCATTATGTACATATGAACCGTACATATATAGGGATGTACAGGATCACCCCTTGGCGGCAGCCATCTTGTCCCCCGAGGAGGCAGCTGGTTCCTGCATACTATCGAATATCGCTATATTGGCATGTTTACCAATAATGTACATTAATGAGGATGTTGCAGGTACTGCTCTGAGGGAACTAAAGTAAATGTAGTTATATTTAAATACTGTTCGCTGCCCGGGGGGGCCACTCCCTATCTTTTCTATAGTCACTATGTGTGAACATCACCTCAAATCTGGTACCCTTATCAAGGGGGGAAATTTTCAAAAATCATACCCTTTTCAAGGGGAAATTAGCAAGAAAACAGACCTAAATCACAGATGACCCTGAAAAATATACCCTAATTACGGGTGACCCTGAAAAAAATCCCCTTCTCAAATCTCAAGGGTGACCAAGAATTATTGTAGGGGGAAAAAAGTAAAAATTACCCTTTAAAGCTCTGAAAATGTACCCCTTTCTCCCAAAATTTTCCTAAAAAGCACCCCTTATCAAGGGCCCTCGCGGGCCCGTGCCTAGGACCCAAAAACGGACCCTTTCCCTTGGAATCGTGTTCACACATGGTTTTCAAATCTGAGGGAGTGGCCCCCCCCGGGGTTCGCTGTCACTGGAACTGCTCAAATGGTGCTGCGTGCGTCCCATTATGTCCATATCTGGGGAGTGCTCCGGGCTAGAGGCATGGGCTGTACCATTGGTAAACACACATGTTGTATAGACACAAGTGCGGCTTTCTACTGACACCAATATGGTACATTTACCTACCCCGTATCAATGACCCCCTCTATATTCCTCTTGTTGCACGGTTATGGACCCCATTTTGAAGCTGTATTTTAGCTGGGGCTCGACAACTTATAGTTCATGTACATGCATAAATGTCTAATGTGCACCCCATTGCTTTACAAGCATTTAAGTTTGTGTTCGTGTTTTATATACATTTGGACCACAATGGGTTAACTGGGGAGCCTAATATACCCTACCCACTTGCATTAAAGTATTGTATTCAATCGTTGTTTATTAGGTTCATTGATATAATTATTGACGTAGTATACATATCCTACCATGATATACGTTTAGCATACATTGATTTGAGATTTTTCAAGGATTCTTTGGTGCCCACCATTGACAATGTCAAACATATTGAAATTAGTAATTGTATCAAAATAATGGATATAAAATATACATAGTTATATTCAGATGACTAGACGTTGTTAATCAATTGCCAACACAAACTGTTTGACATCCCCCTTAAAGATAGTCTAGCCTTATAGTACCTTATAGATAAGCCTAGGATGTGTGACCCACTTCGTATACCCTCAATGACAATGATACCTCCCCAATCACTATAAACGATGTGTACTCCAACCCATGATAACACACATAGATTGGTCACAGATCTAAGGGGTACCAGGTTGTTGCACATAGGTAGATAAGTACACATTATCTATGTACGATCACTATCAGCACCATTGACGGTATCTATATAGCTAAGGATACATGCCAGATTGGTACATCATCAATGGATGCTCAACATCAAAACGATGACACAATAGCCTATAGTTCTAAACAGATAAGAAATATGTGTTTCGTGGTTTAAGCTTCCAATTCAAATTCAAATTTAAATCAGATTGCCAATGTTCCCAAAACAATAATATTGTCTTCATAATTATAGCAGAAATCTGTTATGATATATTTAGATGGGAGTAGTAAATTCTGATGGCGAGACTGTACCATCCTGATTTAGCTGCTTGACTCATGGAAGGAGAGGAGATCTATTGCAAGTGTGAATGATCTTGATCTATGGGAAATAGCATTATCCCCCGAGACATGCATATCCACGATCGGTACATCATGAACAGTCTGAACCGAGATACACATTGCTCCCAATAATCAAAGAGATGTATATCCGGACATAAAATGTCTATTTCTGACGGTGACATGCTACTACAATTTTCTGTTAAGTGAAAGGATTTTGGAGGTGGTTGCAAAAACTACCCCTAATGGCTATATATTTATATTCCTCAACACACTGCAATCTCCATGCAGGTGTCCACAGTTGATCCGTTAGGGGTAGGCTGTGAATTTAATGCCATCAACCTGTTGATGTCCTTGGGTACTGATGAAGTCAAAGCCTGTCTTGCTTCCCTGCCCTCTTTTGGTAAACGAGTTCCATTTAGTCCACATTTCTCCGGGTGAGTTCTATGGCTGTTTGGCACGTAAGGTGCCTCTGTAAATTGCTTAATGGCAGTAATTATATTAGACTGCCATGAGATAATATGTCCCTGCTGCCCATAACCCCTGCTTCCTCCACGAGTCCACATGCCCTAGTCCACAGTGCCATAGGACCATCACTCATGGCCTGTTTGCGTCGGCATCTTTTTAGCCGGGTGGCTTCCTCGCTGAGGTGGTGTCTTTTAAGATTGTCTCAGAGAGAGCACACACATATCCATCATCCGTGCGTGATGGACTGATGCATCATACTGATCGTCCTTGTCCCCATTAATCATGGCCGGTGGATCACGAGTACTGAGGCCCTCTGTAGTTGGGTTACACTCGCCGCCCTGCGCTGCTCCCAGCCCTTCTAAGGTGGAGCAAAAGGCCGGCCCCTCCCGAGCTGCTCTGAGCACCTCGCCCTCCGTCCGGAGCGGCTCATCCATTTTAATTTGCTCGCGCTTTTGCTCCAATCGACCCCCTGTCGGTGTTGCAAGATGACAGGTCGCCCTGAGTAGCTCCCCAACTGCCCATGAGCTGCTCCCCAGCAGGCGGAGCTGCTCACACGGCTGAGACAGTGGGTCATGCAGGGAACAGGCTTTTCTAGTCGCTGACACCAATCTCCGAGCCAGATTATATTGATATGCTTTAATCCCAGAGGGCTCCCCAGGTGTGCAGGTGCCAGGGCACGACAATAATATACATCAAACATTGGCTCAATGGCAATGTACACTACACGGTCTGTATAAGGAGAATACATGTATAATACACTGTGCGAACCATATCGCAGGCAATGTGTTAGATTAATGCCCCTCACTAACAGGAACTGTGAAGTGATCAGCCCTGGTTCCATGATAAAGGAAACCCACCTGTTTGTGTTTAATCCGCTTAAAATCAGACCACACTCATGGGTATTCTAAAAAGGCAATCC
Source organism: Harmothoe impar (assembly GCA_947462335.1). Taxonomy (NCBI): domain Eukaryota; kingdom Metazoa; phylum Annelida; class Polychaeta; order Phyllodocida; family Polynoidae; genus Harmothoe; species Harmothoe impar. The sequence goes on from OX381704.1 coordinate 63,028,045, forward strand.
ATCTTGCAGTCAGTTTTTACCGTTGCTATTTGAATTCGCTGCATCACATCGACCAGACATCCGGGAAATGCTGTGATTGTTGAGGATATTCGCTCAGGTCAGCATCATCAGAAATTGATAAAGTTATTATACTAAGCTTCAGACCAAAATGGCCCATAATATTGAATCAAATGTTTCGGGTGTTATCGATGACAAGACAGTACAATGATATACGCTGTTATATAGTGCTTCAACGAAAATCAAATCCATTTGAAATATTGGAATCAAGATCATTTGAAAAAGACGAGAAATGTACAGTGAATTCTCATGGAAAGGAGGTCTGATATAACAAATTTCATGTTATATTGGAACACATTTCCATTGCCCCAATAACCTGTTCTTTATTTATCAGTACTCTAGTCTTTAGCATTGATTTCAAGGAACTTGGCTTCTAAGACTAAGGCCCGCCCTCTTTATACATACCAGTAACGAGATCCCCTGTATTGTTCCCATCCTTCATGCTAAACAAAAACTTTAATAAAGCAAAACTTTTACACTACTTTATAATATAGTGGTTATCCGGCTGCAATTGTTCTACATATACCCAGTCCATAGTCATTAATGTAGACTGACATAAGCTGTTAGTGGCTCAGTATATATTAATGATACCAATATAAGACAGAAATAATGACGCTGTTATAAGGATGCTGCACGTATAGTGATACCAGTCCCATCAGCAAGGTAGTACAATAGGGACTCCGAACCAGGTGCCTAATGATGGTCTATACACTAGACTCGGGTATAGAATTACAGGCAACCATTAATTAACTCCTGCCGCTACATCCCCATAAGGGCCAGCTTTTAATGATGTGCTATATGTATATATGCTAATCCCCATAGGGACGTATACGTGTTTTTAGTATAAGGGATACTTTTTGTATAAGGGATACTATTCTGATCCGAAACTTCTGATCTCTAGTCTCCACATAGACAGGTTTAATCATGTAGGCCTGCATTGTTTGGGTGATGTAATATACAATGTGGAATGTCCTGACATAACAGTGTGTCCTATGCCTATGGTGGTTACTTAGGGGTTATGCTATGTCGTCATTTGGCATTTGTGTAAGCGTATTACTGTAGTATTATGCGTTTGTGTACTTTTGGCTTTGGTGTCTATACTTTTAAATATGAAATCCTGTCCAAACAGATACAAACAGACAATCTGCTACCTATGGGACGGTAAGCTCTACTAGTGGAATCGTAGGATAGGATTTCTCTGGATATACAATATATCCAACCTAAAGTTGCTAGGTTCTTAACCTGTAATAGGCACAATAGTGCTCCAATATACTGATACATAAATGCAGCACTGGTGAGTTATTTGCCAGAACTACTGCGTTCATGGGTCCATTAGGTGTCATTCCGTCGTTAACGGGTTATAAATGTACAGCATCGTCCTATTTTCCATTTTGGGGGTGGACTATACAGATATGGGTTCTCAAGTCTATAGGGTGATCCCTTATGCAAATACGAAACTTATTCACCTGTCAGCAACAAGATAATATCTGCAATATACTTGCGCTAATGCACGTATTACATAATGCACTGTAACGACACTTTTAGACATTGAAAATACACCGTTGAGTCGTGAAAGTGGGTAAATTTTACAGACACCTGCAAAATAAAGTCAATACAGATAGAGACTTTGTTCAAACGGTTACTGCGATGCCTAGGGCCAATTTATTTGGTCTACTAAAAGCAATCGCAGGTATACTATAGGATGTCATGTGGTATTATATCATACACTATAGGAAGTTGGGGGTGGGATGGTAGGCAGTGATGTATATATAGATCTAGGCGACCTCAGGATGTCTATTGGGTGCTGGCATGTCACTTCAGAGTACACATCCATGTAGGGCAAGGTGACATGCTGCTTGACATGGGTCGGTGTCAACACTACTGACATACTCAGAATACACACAGCAATACACACCAGAGTCACAAGGGATGCAGGCTAGTATGCCATCTATGACAGAATATTTCTCCCATTACCTATCGCTATAACTATAGAAGTCTATACGACTAGTGTGCGCGGCCATTACTTAAGCGGAGACTGAGGTCGGGACTGGCAAGATACGCACTGATAACAGCTATCACGATGGGTACCGTTGCCTCCCTAAGAATTACAGATGAATGCCACGGCATTATTTCATTGGTCCACTATGTATTCCTATATAGTGACCGGCCGACATTCCAGACCTGGCCCCTCGCATTGTCTACCGACCCTCTTTAGTGACCACTGACCGCCCCCCATCCTTCACCTTGGGGGACCTAAAAGGCCGGAGACAATGCGACCCCCAGCCGACTGACCCGTGTAATCGGCGCTGTCGGGGCGGACAGGGTAAAAGGCTTGAGGGGTTGTATAGGTATGGGAGGCATTGAAGTGGAAGGTGCATACAAAGGAGGGTGCTTGGTTGTCTAGCCGATGGTGCGGAACTCGGTGTCAGCGAACAGGGCGTGGCCATGGCATCCCCTTACTATGGAGTGCATACAATATGCTAGGTGTTCCCCACTCCCTGTATGACAAACGCTATGGGCGGACCCTACCACTGCCGCCACTTCACGTGCGTAATAAAAAGATATTGATTGATAACCCTTATGTTTTCTTTCTCCATGAACCCTACATGCCACACGGTCTATTCAAGTTAAGAACCATTCCTCTTGTAATAATGAAGTGCCAATTCTACAGAAAGTATGTCAATGATAGAAATCACATGAAATGTGATTTCTATCATTGACATAATGTAAATTTTACACCTTTTCAGATGAATTGAGTAAACGGTCTTTTGCTTGGATGTATTGATTAAATTTAGTTAATATAATAATTGTAAGTCTACCCTACACGAGCACTGCGTCCCACTATTAAAGGGTCCTATTAAAGCACTCTGACGTCCCAGGGGTATTTTGTAACAAACTCATTCAGGAGTTACATAACCAGCACCTATACACACAGCACAGGTTTCCTGCCATTTGAATGGCGCCGCCAGTTAAGGTGATGGAGGAAAAATACCTGGCTGTCAGAATGAGCGAGGCCCCAGACAAGGGGTCAGTGGGGTTAGGGTCTACCCAACCACAACAGCCTAATCCGTGACCTGAATATACCTCGTGGTTGCAGGGATAACATAGGAGATAAGCTGTGTTTCAGATCACAGGTTTTGATATTTCCTTTTCTTGCTATCTACATCAGGTAGGGTGAGGCTGATACTGGCTGGTAGTGGTAAGTAGTGCTGGAGTCTCTTACTACTAGCTGAGGCTGAGGCTGACGCTGCTGTAGCCATGTAGCCACCCACACACCACCATCCCTCCTACCTCCCCACTACTCTGACCTACCGGCCGCGGCCTGGGTCCGTGCCGTCAACATACACCTGGCCAGGTAAATGCCAGCCTCGCCGGCCGCCGCGGCAAAACCAGGTGAGTTCTCACCACTCACCTCCAACGGTCGTGATCACCCCTCAAACCAACCCCACACGACAGGACAGCATACTCACAACACTGACAGCCACACCAGGATGATAGTCGGTCAAATTAAAGTCCAAATAATCGAGTTTTAATACTCACCGCGCTTCGGGTTGCTTGGATGGGGGGTTTCCGATGGCCGGTGGACCGCGGCTGCTGCTGTAAAAATGGCGCACCTTTCTCTGATTGGTCACGGCCGCAGCGAGTGGTGACCGTTCTCGCCGCTGACGCTAGTCGCCGCTACTCGGAATCCACCAAAGCGCGCCAAACCGCTCAGTTTGGACGAATGTCGTCTGTTGCAGGCAATTGACGACGTTGTACTCCTGGGGCGGGCGCGGGTGTCATCCTCTGAGTGTATTACGTCGGGGAAATCCCATGCGCTGGACTTTAGTTTTGAAGGTGGTGAGGCGAGATGGAAGCGCCACAATATTTACCGAGCGTAGAGAGCGTGCGCGGTCCGTGCGTGAGTGTGTGTGCGTGGAGTGGTCTGCTAGGGCTCAGTCAGTGAAGCGGTGGCAGCGCAAACAGCCAGCTGACCTACCTGGAAACACGCACGCACACACACCACACACACACCTACACCTACCAGCGTGTAGTCAGTCAACCCAGGTGAGCCGGGCACCCCCCCCCCTCCCCACCCACCCCTCTCCTTCACCTAACCCACACAGAACACACCTTCATGGACCAGCATAACCAGCTTCCAAATCTGCCTCGAAATCCTCTCGGTGACATTCACCTGATATGTTAGCAGTCAGATGACACCCATACCCTACCCAACACACTACCTGGCTTCCCCAGGTGCACTTCTACCGCTACACTCACATGTCAAAGCCAGAATCCGGAATTGTTTTGAGTTCATTTTGAACCCCGTCGGCTTACCGCGCCGCGCTCATCAGTAAGCGTTGCCATGGCAGTGGCGGCCGCGTCGGTCGGGTTGGGGGTACAGAGGTGGAGAGAATGATCGCGAATGAAAATAGGGAGAAGTAGGGGGGTTAGTTACTCTTTATGCAGGGAGCAATCGTTTAACACTAACAGTGCCGATGTCATGCTCAATGTGTGAGGGCCAGAATATGGTGCGGGGACATTAAATTGTATCCCCCAGGCCTGTGCTGAATTCAGCATTGACGGGTCCAAAGGTGGTGTGGAGAGGTGGGTGGGGAGGTGCTGGAGGGAATTCAGCTCCCAGCATGGACTTAATGAAGGGTCCTATATTGAATAACAACCAGGTTGCTTGTTATCCAGGGAGGGAGGTGGCTCAGAAAGGCGCCTATAGTATGTTGATGGACACATTGGCGCTGGTCTGTAGAAATTAACATAGAGCCAGGCGGCCCTGTGGGCCCATCAACCTGTTAGGGGTACCCTATAATCAATTCCCGATAAATTGAATCGAGATGACCCCCTTTTTGTATCCATGGGATGTTTTCTATTCAAACCACGGGGGCCCTGGCCCTTGGATGCCCCCAATAATAGCACAAGTCAGACGCGGCTGGTGAAGGCTTATTGAGGTAATAGAAGGGTGCAGTAAGGGCGGGAAATCCCATTGTTGACTTTAGATATCTTGCTGTCGCGCTTACCCCGCCCACTCTTACAGATGGATAGGGGACAGCATCTTCAAAATCTATTCTGGACTTGTTGTTATTATATTAAAAAGGCTTTAGCACGGGGGGGGGGGGCATGTATATGCTAGACATGCTGATAATGACTTAGTAATCGTTGAAGGACATGGTGAGGGCAGGAGCAGGAGGCTACTGCGTGTAAAACAGAATGTTTATTGCAATTACCGGATGCTCGTTGTATTATTTGTCAGTAGACCATGGCATAGACAATTAGCCCACACCAAAAGAATTCTGCGATATAGAATGCAGGATATAGGTATTGTAGGATGTAGTTTATACAATACAAGATTCATACATTCTCACTTTTGAAAATGCATAAATTGAAACCCTCACCTCCTCTACATAAGACCCGGGGTATCGTTCTTTGCTCCACTCACTCCCCTCCACTGGAGGAGCTGCAAGCCTTTAATTTACATTATATGAAGAGTTTGGATGGAAAACGACATAAGGGCCATTCTAAAAATAGGAGCAAAAATCTGACAAAAAAATGAAGATTAGGGAGAGTGAAACATAATCCTCAAATTATTTTTCCAAGATTTACTATTTTTCATATCATTAGGACCTACTCAGTATACGCTATGTTTCCAAAGACTAAGGGAGTGGTCATTTTTTAACAACAGGGGGGGGGTCGGTGGATTTCCGCGCGAGCGGGCCGAAATTTTTTTGGTCCCCCCCGCGGGAGGGGTCAAAATTTTTTTGGTCCCCCCCCTGGGCAGGTTGAAAATGAGCGCGGCCGACCCCTTTGAGCTATAGTAACGCGCGGGCTTTTTCGCTAAAAAGGGGTTTAATTTTTTTGGTTCCCCCCTCAAGAGGGGTCCAAATTTTTTTGGTCCCCCCCTTCAAGGGGTCCAAATTTTTTTAGTCCCCCCCCCAAATCCACCAACCCCCCCTGTTGTTAAAAAATGACCACTCCCTAAGGCCAAACAAAAAAAGGTTTGTTTCAGGTCACCCGACCGACCCTACCATTGCCGACCCTATTTTTTTTATGCAATTTTGAAGAAATCTTCATGTTTTTACTGTTTTTTGGTCAATTTTGGGGATTCAAAAAAGTTGGTTAGTACATTCATGTTTAAAAAAAAAAAAAAAAAAAATCCGACCTACCGACCCTACATTTTCCTCCCGTGTTACCTGAAGCAAACCTTTTTTTTGGCCTAATAATTGACCCCAGGGTGACTTTACAAAAAGCACTACATGTACATATGCTTCAATTCTGGGATGGAGATATGTCGTTTTGCATCCAAACTCTTCATATAGTGCATGGTTTACGAACCACACTCCCATGTACGCAATGCACTATAGTTATTAAGTAGATCCAATGAACCCCATACTGAATTTAGCGAATGCATGCCTAACCGCATCTGAATCCCAGATAACAAAAAAAACTTATTTTACGTTAAAATAATGTTTTAAACTTTACATAACGTTATGTCATACTAAAGAGCCTTAGAAAAACGTTGACATATAACGTTATATAACGTTATAAAATGGTGTATAACGTTATTTGTTTACTGGGATGGCCATCATTCACCTACATCGCGATGGTGTTTTGTATTTGGATAGAGACCATTAGAGTGCTTATGAATTTTAAGTAATGTCTTTATATAAAGAAAGGGAACGGTGAATATGTAGTGCTCTCGTAACTATTATTACGTGATACATATTGTACATGCTGCTGCATAACAGCATCAAGGTTAATGTATTGTGCAGTCTCACAACAAGCACTCTTAGCAGGGCGGTTTGTTTAAAAAAAAAAAGGTGAAACTTGCAAGTTCAATGGTAAAAATTGGTGCAACAAGAGATGCATAGTGACTCGATTTGTACACAAAACTGTAATTCTAATGGGCCATACAACAGAGTGGCTCATGCATTCATTAGAGACCTTGACATGGCTTAATAAGTGTCTGATTCACAATACATCAAGCTGTGGGGGGTGAGGGGGTATATTTTGTAAATAAAGTCAAATCAATATTATCACATGCACACTATTACACAGGTTACCTTAATTGGTGAGTAGCTTTCAACTGCTGTAAGTAATACCCTGGAGTATTATCACACGGTGTACCTACCATTAACCGAACAAAACAAAACATCTGGAATACGTTTATGCTATTGATATATAAATTTTTTAAATAGTGTTCATGTATATGAATCGCTCATTTCTTAATGATATGAAAACAAAATAAAGTGATGATGTTCTTCAATAATTGCACAGGTAAAGGTATCAATTAATAATTTGCTACTAAAGCCCTACTCGAGTTAAGTTTACAGACTGTGCGACCAGATTCTGACCTAACAATAACGGTACTAACTATGATAATAATAACAACAACAGCAGGCGAAACAACACTAATTGGGTACTCCATGATTACATCTAGGAGCAGCTTGACTATCTCACCAAGAGCCCTTACACAAGTAATGGAGCTGTTGGACTAATCCACATAAAACCCACCATCCACTTGTAGCTGAACCCCCTGGTGCTTTATTAATCTGCTGATAATAGGTTGCGGCTCATCCCTCTTTCTCCTGAGGCTGAGCTTGGCGACCACACCCCCTAATTCACCCCCTCCAGATCCCCCCCCCCCTACACACTAACCCCCCGCGCCCCTCCTCGGCACTGAACCGCAAATCTCACTGCTGTCATTGTTATCGCATTGTTGTCGCGGCAGCGGCGCCTTGGCACTAATTCGCTTTGCCTGATTAATCAAGGCAGCCTTCAATCTCCTGGGTAACTGCACACCCAAGCCTCCACCCCCTCCAGCTTCATCCAACGCCTAATTAAAAGCCCATCACACATTTCACTCCCGACAGACCCCCCTCCCCAGCTTCAGGCCGAAATCTGATTGAGATTTAATTATCTCCCAATAGACAACATCCGATTGGTTTGAGGAACCTCCGCCGGGAGCGCCAAGGTGTGGTTGTTGTGGGAGGGAGGGGGTTTAGTTGAGGGTGGGGGGCTCATGGAAAGCATCCGCCGCAGAACAAAACGCTTCGGATTCAAATGGCTTCTTTAAATCATTCTCTCCTTTCCCACAAGACATTAATTGCTCTTCTGTCGTTTGTCACACCGCTCACCGGACCCAATATCGGGTAGGAAGCATGCAGTTCCTATCATTTCAGCCGAACAATTAGATGCGCCATAAACGGATTTGAGGAACTGATGGATGTTTTTCTTGTCGTTCTTTTTTCTCGCATCTTTTTTCTCTTTCGATTTTCTCTTCCACACAAATCATATTCTTGTGCTTTTATGTGAGCTACTCAGCAGCTATTTGAGTTCCCTTAATTTGCAAATTCTGTAAATAATAAATGACAACCCCCTCCCATAGGAAAATGATCTCGAGATAATATTGTATGATGATATATATGCTACCTAGCGAATATCAACGTAATGCATAGATTACATTGGCTTAGGGGTTGACCTAACCGAAATCGTCGAATACCCATCCCAGCTAACATAAAAAAAATGTTTACGTCAAAATAACGTTTTTAAGATTATATAAAGTTATGCCACACTTAGGAGCCATAGAGAAACGTTATTTAACGTTGTCTAACGTTTTTTGTTTACTCGAATAGTCATACTGTGTGTGGGCCAGTGACCTGCATCTTACGAAATGCAAATAGAGCGTGACTCGTAAACAGTTCTCGGCAACCTTCATTGAAGACGTGAGCGTCTGTTAACCGCATTGTCAAATGTCACACACTTAACCTATTTAAGATGACAACGATCTTGATCCGTTAGGCAGAGATCCAATATCTTATCTTCAGTGGGTACTATACGTATAACAGACAGGAAATACGCGTCCAGGTAGATCTAGAATGTGATAGATAACATGGGAGAGGACTTTGCCTAGACTAACTGCAGACCATGGGTTGCCTCCATGGACTTTATTTATGACTTTCAGTTTGCTCTACTAACTCAGAAACCAGTACACACCTACATAGATAATAAATGGCTTTTCACGAAGGAGATTGGCTGAACATAGATTCAGAAAACATTGGTGTATAAGCCTGTACTTTCCAAAATGGATTTAGCCTGAAACGACAGCACTGACCTAAAAGGCTCTTTGCTTACAAGAATTGTATCTTTTATGACACAAGTTTAAAAAAACGTGATTGTTAGCTCGGGGCACTATATAGCCGGACCCTCCCAGTGTGACCGAAATGCCACCTTTTCCAAAGTCGAGCATTTCAAGAGTCAGGCAATGTCAGAGACTGGATTTTCCGTCTATAATATAGAGAGTCTTTGTGTAACTACCCGTGACCATATTTTCAAGTGGCTACATGTATATATTGCATTATTATACAGACACAAGTGCTTGGTTACCGTGTTTATGCTTTTTTAAACCTTCCATTTACCTCTACCTCTCTTTTATGTATTAAAAGGGAATTAGGCCAAAAGAAGTTTGGTTGCCAATAACATGTGGTGTCTGTTTCCCTCATTTACACCAGATTGAAATTTCGCGAGAGTACGCAGAAAGTGTTTTTTTGTCCCGCCCCTCCCCTATATATAAGAGGAGTTCCGTTTTCTCCAGGTATTTTAAAGGCACAGCCATGTGTTGCCATCCCTTTGAGGTATTATAGTGACACTCAGAAGCCCCGAACTAAGCGTTCTCCCAAATAATGCTATTAAATCATATGTGGGCCTTGTTTTTAGTAAGAACGATCGGATAACCGCAAACCGCAGTCATATTTTCGCCTTGACGAGGTTGTACAGTTTCTATACTTTTTTGCTGGCAATATAGCCAAATGCACTATACCTAGTTATTCTCTGTACCCCTTTTTTGCCACACTGCTCTTGCTGTGGCTACAGGCTGACCTAGTTCCACATTTTTTGTACCCCTATTTCTGCACATCGTTCCCACAGGTACCTTTGCCAATATACACACAGTGAGGGCACGGTCGGTAATTTATCTGAGCATACCATGTGTAAAGGTGTATCAAGTGAGTCTGATGTTACACTACATGTACTACTCTCCTCTCATCACGCAGTACACCCTGCTATAATGCCCCCTCCCCCTTCTCTCCAGCACCCCCTCCCACTGCCATACATCACCTGTATAGTGGGATACTGGGTCACCTCCCCACGGCTGGCGGTCTTCCTTGGTATTTATAACGTTCTGGCTGCTATTGACAGTGACATTAACGTGCCAGGAGACAAGGTTCTGTAACACTGTAGCACGCCATAACCTAGAGAGAGTCTGGTCCTCTTGGGACCTCCCACCCTCCCCCCATTCACGCTCACCTCCAGAGAATCTACCTCCCACCTTTGCAGGTAACTCCAATAGACACCATGCACTCCCCTAGGGACTCTATGGATGACCCAGTGTGTACATGGGTAGGGATGTAGTGGTATACATGGCTGTGTTAAGGGGGCGGGGGAGGGAGGAGGTTACATTGGTTACGGTCCAGTGAACTGTAGCCGTGGGAATCCAGGGCCCAAAATGGACCAGGGCACCTGTGGCGTGCATTCCATAAAAAGCACGCCATGTCCTACCAAAGCCGAGTCTGGTCGAGGTCACCTGGAGCCCACAGAGATAAACATTACTCCGGAAGACAACTCCAAGCTTTCTCTTTCAATGACTCATGCCCATAGAGTGTGACGAACACATTTCATTGGTTTCAAAAAGACTCTTGCATAAAAGTGTACATACCCCCTTTGATCTGGTCCTTGGTAATTCAAGTGCTGCCCTCAGGGTTGAGGTAATTTACTGTAAAGGAATATATTACTTTTTGAATACCATATAGGTGGCAAGAAGTATATTTATCACTACATGTAGACACTTTGAGGTTTTAAAGTATCCACACTTTTATGCATTGATCAAACTTGATACAGATATTTTACAAAAATCTAATTACTACCACCCTCCCCTGTTAATGATATTATTTAATAACTCTGATAAATATGTAGATTTGGGTAATTATTTATTTCAAGGATACTATTTCCAATGGAAATTGTCACAAATATCCAGATACATGTATGTAAGTTGTGTAAATCGTGTGTGCTCTGGTGTCAAATGCTAGGGTTTGCTACCTGGGGTTTGCTGGCACTTTTCCAAGAAGGTTTGTTAATTGGAATGCCTTTCTTTAATTGTAATTGTCATAATAACTGCCACTGGCTGATATTAACGGCACATGACCCCTTTGATAGTAATTGCTGTTGTGTTGTTCCCATGTTCCCATTACAGAAGTAGTTACTGTTAGGATAATTTCCACACATACACTTATGTCATCGAGGCCAAAAGGCTTCTAGCTAGGTGATTCAATATTAGGATTATAATTATATGTATATACACACACAAACTAATCTATCTATTATAGAATGGTGTCGACTTGTGAATGTATATGTTCTATAAATCTTCTAATCTGTATTAAATTAAACGCCCCATGGAGTTCCTGTGAGTTAAGGGGTGGGGGCATTTATAATAAGCGGAATGGATGGTGACATATCAGCTTTCTCATGGCACAATACATCATATACTCAAGTGCATGTATAGCCCAATTATGTGAACCACTAGTTTCAGCTGTTGAGTTTCGCGGCAAGAGGTATCATACCTATGGCATAGATGATATACCATGGGTATAGTGAAGGATACTACAGCTTCAAAAGATAAATGCCCATAGAGTATGCTACTATAGTGCCTTGCTTCCATTGATCACTTAAAGTCTACATGGATAGATCGTGGCAGTGCCAGTACAGCTTTTGGGAGATCTGTTTGCAAAGGGTTCAATGGTAGAAGCCTGAATGTTTGAGATATCAAATCTCCCACATTCATCATTGCATTTACCCCCAGGATCAATATATTGGGGCTGCATTTGAATCAAGGATCGGAGGGCAAATATCATGGCAGGTCAGACAAAAAGTGAGATTGCATCGGCCGTGTGGAGGCCTTTGGATTTGTCAAGGAGTAAAGTCAATGTCAGAATAATGATGGGGGAAATGGCAAAGATCTGGAGATAAAAGAGGATAGGCACCTTGGTTATGCCACACTGTTTTCTTATGCCTCTATCCAATTGCTATGGCCTGAATATAGGACATGTAGCTTTTATTGAGGTATACTGTTATATAATTGTGTCTGTATATTTGCCTTAGGCACATTGCACCATGGGCGCCGCCATCTTGGACAAAATAGCCCCTCACGCCATCTTCGATTTCGGATTACACAATAATGCAGTTGCCTATGGTTTTGTAAATAGACCAATGTAAATATAACAGCCATGTATACAAGTATACATGTACGCTATTTCATCATTAACCCCACTTGCGTGTGCATACACTATATAATCAACAGTTGTCAGTTGTTAGGTAATGTTGAAGTATTTTGTTTTAATTATCTGCTTTTATTTATGGACACGATGGGAGCTTCTGTAATAATGATAATGAGCGTTTCTTATCATATATTAAAGTGGTATGTTTACCAAGATTTTACAGATCACTTCCATAGTACTGTCCTAGTCAACTACACTGTAACTAGGGGCGCATGAGTGGTGATTGTGCAGTTTTAATACAAATGTTTGCTCATATGTGCTCAGCGATTGACCCTAAAAGCCAAACCCTCTTTCTCGGCTCCCTTCTGTTGTCGTAGCTAAAAAATAAAGAAGCACACGATAACAATAAGGGGTATACTCAAATGCATACAACCACATAAAAAATGGTTTATTGAGGCTCCCTGTGAACCCTGATGACGACCCACTTTATACTGGATCCTGCAGACTCGTTGAGCATAGCAGTGAGTGATGTAGACTCGTCACTGCAGTAAGCCTACCTGGACACTTCTTTGTCTTGGGGCGCCTGGGTTGGTTGGCAAGGCAGGGTTTCATGTTGCAGGGACACATGTTTGTTTTCAGGTAATTGCACGGTGCAGCCCCAACCCCCTCCTCCAGGCAGCCCGGGTGCCCCTCCCTCCTGTCAGATCCCCGAGCTGGGCCGACTTCATCACCAGCATCAATATGGGTTGACGGCATAGCTGGCATTTTTTTCTACCAGCCCCCACCCCAGGGGCTACATGCATCTACACATTGCACTTTGTTTCTATACCCCCCCCCCCCCCACCACCACCACCACCACACACTCACACACACACAAAGACCAACGTATCAAGGATATGTGAGAGGTAGGGTTTAATAATATCAATGTACCATCTTCAGTCATAGGCAGAAATGAATTGTGGATGGTTCCATCTTCTTAGTTTCCTAGCTGGTACTCATAAATGTATTGTACCAGTAATTTGGCCATCAATCATATCCATGTGTAGGAGGGTGGCGGGGGGGGGGGGGGCGCCCCATCCAACCCTTCACCCTCCACCCTCCATACTTTACCATTGGAGATTCATATGGTCGAGTGGAAACATTTTCAGGAAAACAGACACACTGGAACCTAAACCTATACCCTCATAGACTTCCGACAGTCTCCTCCCGCATGCACATATCAATACTAGTATTGCCTGTTTGCTCAATCAACCAAGCCCTAACTCATTCAGTCAGTGAATTACCACTCAATTTCCATTCATACTTATTTGGTGTAAACACATCAAAATACCCCTGACCCTTTTAGCTTACACCTCTCACTTGTTTTCTTGCTAATGCTGTCCTTTGAGATACTCACTCTAATGTAATGCACTATGCATGTTATCTCTGTGATTGCACGATGTAAGCCTAATAACAAAGTATTCTTGGTACTTGTACGTAGAATATTACCTCTCGGAGATGGTTCCATCTTCTACAGAGCTTCCCAGAGAGCACATATATTTGTCACCAAACACAACCAGGAGAAGGGCGTGGAAGAGGCATACTGAAAATCACTTCTTTGCCCTGGTGAACAAAGAAACCACTTACATGCACAGTGCATCTGAAGTAGACACAAACAATGTTTATGATAACTGTCAGTAATGCAGACGCCTTCATTTGTCATGGAATCCATACGAATATTATATAATCTTCCATTTCTTTAGCAATTTAAGTTTTTGAACTCGTCAATGTTAAAATGGTAGGGCTTTATCAGAGCCGCCCACCTGAAACCTTCAAACAAGAAACAGTGTCAAGCCGTTCTTTCCCCTGAGATTGCGCCGCCGTTAACATAAATTTGCATGAACTTTAAAGCGCACATCAACCAAAAGGCATGGATAAACACGAACATGTTGTAGTATTGGCCAGCCGGGCTATATTATTAGCACTTATTTGACCAAGCATCCTATGTTTAAAGTCACACACAACATCACATGGGCCAATGGCTCCTGGGAGCTGTTTAAGATTATGAGTGTCCAACATTTGTTCTGAGATTTATCAGTATAACTATTCATTTCAGTATCACAGGCGCTGCACAAGAGCTGTCCAGAAGTTGTCGGTTTTACTCCCAAAAGTCATAAAACTGATTTCACTGGACCTCCATCTGTCAATCCTGTGATAGAAAAGGGCACAATGCCGGTCGCAGAGCCAAACTGACTTTGGTAGAATCAAAAACATTCTCATAGGTTGCTCACAACTTTATCAAAAGGATAAAGTGTCAGGTTTATATGACCCTTTTAAACATCCTTTTCTGCTTACACGAGACGCCGCCAAACCTTACATCATACTGTGGAACATGGAATTTAAAAATCATTTCGCAAGTCAAATTGAAATCTTATCTGTTATTCTCCGATAAATTCCCGAAAGTCATTTGAACTGTCAACAGGCTTATGGATATCTAAATCGTAAATGTAACCCGAAACTGCCATTCACACAGAGGCTCCAGACTATTACAGAAACCATAGGAATATCATAACCATAATCATCCATTGAGATTTGAGAACTGTCTATGTAGAATTGGTGGGGCTTTATCTCAGCCGCCCACATGAAAAGAAATTACAAAAGGTGTCCTGCTATTATTTTCCTTAAGTCTTAAAAGAGTTGCGTCCCGAAAGTAATGTTACCTAAAGCAGTCTGTAAAGGTGCATTACATCAACCAACGAAATCGTCCTTCCCATTAGAACCTAACCACATTTACCCGGTACGCATTTCAATGTCATATGTGTACATTTGATACGGTCCCTATCTTTCTCTGGCCTACTAGTATACCGACAACGCTCTAGTTGACTCAGGGGGCCTAAACTCCCTAGATTCTCTTACGGCGCGTATGTTAGAGGCTTTTCCACAACAACAAAAAGTGAAACTATATTTTTAAATTTTCAGGAAAAAAATGGGGCATACTGTCGCAAAATTGAACTGTTTTCCAAAACACTCCTTCAATAATTTCTCTGTAGGCCTTTTCTAAGCGCCTGAAAAAAAAGTTTTATAGTAGACCTTACAAAAAGTCATCTACTTGGTAATTCAATGCTAAGTCAATGGAAGAGGTTAGGGAGTGATCATTTATTATCAACAGGGGGGGGGGGTAGGTTTGGGGGGGGGCAAAAAAATTTGGACCCCTCTTGGGGGGGGGGCAAAATTTTTTAACCTGTTTTGAGCCAAAAAGCCAGCGCGTTACTATGCTTCAAAAGGCCCGCGCGAGCCGATTTTCGACCCTAAGGGGGGGGGGGGTAAAAAATGTTGACCCCTTGACCGGGGGGGGGGGCGTACAAATTTTCGCACGCTCCGCGCGGAAACCCACCCTCCCCCCTGTTGTTAAAAAATGATCACTCCCTTACTTTGGAGCAGGTCAGACGCTTTGTCAGATCGTTTTTACACTTTCAACCATATGTAGCCGAAAAGCTCATATACTAATTGGGGGGGGGGAGGGGTAGGGATAGGGGTCAATATTGCTACTGTTCAGTGTTCACATAGCTTTATATACGATTTGTTTAACGGAAAAAACAAATTCCTGAGTCTGTTGCGATTAGGATCACACGTTAGATCTTTTTATTTTCCCTGCTTCCAGTCTTACTAGTTGTATTTTACACCCACTTCCATATTCCCATATTTTCCCTTATTTTGCGTATTATATACCACTCTTCATCTTCTATGGCAATAAACATTCCACAGACCCTAATGGAACTACATTTCAATCTCGTAAAACTGCCTTTCTACATTGAAGGTCAGATTTGGTGGTTTGAAGATGGCAATCCTGCCAGTGAATATGTACCACTTATAACTCAGGCGTTAAGGAATTCTGGCCAACGTTCAAAGATGAATTGCATGATTGTGGCTGACACGGGAGGAGTGCACACCCAAGGTGAAGATGGGAATGCATATACTTTACACGTGGGTTACTCTGAAAAGGTGAAGCTATATGCATATTTGATATCTAGGGCAGTTGTATTCTCTTGGAAATATGGTCAGAATTTTAAATGTAGGATTACAATAATGGAATTCACTGCAAAGGAAATGTATCAATCATGGGACAGACAATTAGAAATTCCAATATATATATATATATAAACTGTAGAAGCTCATCAGTGATGACACTGAATATTGCTTACTGGTACTGATACCATTTCCCCCATCGTGTTCTAACTACTAGTGTATAAAGGCCCCGGCATTTATACGCGTGTATATATGCAGGAGTCCATTTGCGCGCCAGTTGTATTGTTGTCCGGTGATAATACTTTATTTTGAGATGTCCACTAAGAGTCAGGCTTAGGATATTGGTGCTTTGCAACGGCTGGCATTAGCTTAAGACTCCTAGAACTGAAAATTATATGTACATGTATATGTACATCTCCCAACAGTTTACTGTTTCTGTTGTATAATGGTTGGCCGACCACAGCACCCAACCCATTTGGAAATGATACCTATCGTGAGCATTCCTAAGGGCATGGCTCACCCACATATCTGAAAAACCTTGACAGAGATGTATTTATCTTTCCTGGTGGGACATATGATTGGTGAGAAGTTCCCCTCCTTTGAGTGTCTTCCCTTGGCGATACATGCAACCCTCTTCAACCCATAGACCATTCACACAGGTATGGCCCATATCATATCATGAGCATGCTCACCTTCCCATCCTGCCCCATGACCTAGGATAGGGAAAGTGCCCGAGGCTTTATGCCATACTCATGTACTGTTATAGGGTGGAGGTGCCTTCTTATTGGAGAACAATACCACTGTGGTCCTGTTTCCATAGGTGCATGTATGCCTATACCATTATCATTAACCCCAGTGTGTACGGGGTATGCTTAGATCATGTGGCATAGTTATACCTGAGGAATGTTTGGAATGTGACCCTGAGACATGGGTATAGTTTGTTCTTGGAAAAGGACACTCGTAGATATATATAGTGCTGCTCTGTATACTTAGTATATAAAATAACATAAAGCATCATCATAGATCTATCTCCCCAACTTTTCTTTTTTATCACAATCTTTCAACGTACCTTCAAAGTAAAACTATATTCAGAGCAAAGTAGTTACATGTACCGAAGCATCTTTGGAGGCAATGCATTGTCCCAGATAATAGTCAGATAAGTGGACTTTAAAAGAAGTAAAATAAAATGTGTCCTCAAGTGCCGCTGTATCTTAAAGGTAGCGTCCCTCTTGGAGATTGTAGAAGTAAGATAATTTCCTGCAGCATTTACAGATGCCCCTGTAGATAACTTTGAGATTTTAGTTTGTATTTTCTTTGTCCTGAGGGGATTTAGACTATGGTGCCTGGAGGTATTTTAAATGGCTGGTCTACTTTGATGATGTCAGTGTAGTTAGAGGGCCTATTCCAGCCTTAATGAAGCTGCATGATTAATGGGTTGTAGGTAGGCTTTAGGTGGTAGACTGACCCTGGAGGCCACACCTGATACTATAAGTTATGCATAGAGTCAACGGTAATAAGCAGTCTTTATCAGGGTTACACTTTGTTTTCATAAAACTGGACCAAGCTGAAAGCATTTATCACAATACATGTAGTACAGGAATGGCCTTGGGTGCGGGAGTGGAAAAGGGTGATATTTTAGGTTACATTACATAAGTTATTCATGGAGTAATTGTGAGAAATTTAAACAATTTGTACTGTGTTTGGACAGACATATTGCCCAAACAGGCAAATGTTATGGATGAGGTATCATGTTGATGATGTTTACGTTTATCTTATACATGCCTGTAGTAGGAAAGTCGGCTGCATACAGTGAGTTTATGCATGATATTATGATTTCAAATAATAGAATTGGTAGGGAAATTACTAACATCAAAATTGATAAGCGCAGGTGCACCTATTCAAGCTACTACGGTAAACTGCTGGGGAATGGAAATCTATGATATATAGGCTATGTAAACAAATAACACCTTGATGAACGAAGAAAGAATTATTAAACAACTATGAAAGAAAGTTAAATAAGTATACCATCACTTATAGTACTACGTAGCTACATGTATCATCAAGTATGTCATGTGGAACATAAGAGTTTGGGCTATGTCATGTAGTTGAGTGTATATACACATGTCTTTGTGCAAATGTATTTATACATTACCGAGAATGTCTGTCCTACAAATAAAATCAATTATCCTTCCCTACACAAGAAACGCACACAGGACTACAGACAAAAAGACAATGCAGATTTTTCTTGGCACTGTGTGTCTTGTTCCGTCAACAACTTAGATGATTATATGGTCCATATCTGTGTGTGGTGCACCAATTAATGAGCATACCAGGGGACTATGATTAACATTGCTTTCGTTTTAATTGTGTGTTTTTGTAACAGGTTTCCGACAGCCCAGAGAATTCTTGAACTCATTACCAAGCACCGTATATATAGACTATATATCTCAGCATGACTCAGAACTCCACCCCATAGTGTTCCCTGTGTGACTTGTATTTGTACATATATATACTGGAGGACAAGGTGCCACACCGTTATAAAAGGCACCAGCTCCGCCCACGGACGGGAAATCCAGGTATGACACAGCACTGGTTTGTTGTTATTTGGAGATCTGGGCCAGGGCTGATGATCAACCACATGGTGACTATACAGGGTCAACCTGTGGGTGGGTGGGGAGGTGAGTGGGTTACACACAGGGGTCATTATATATGTAGATGCATGTAATGTTTTGTAATCTGATAGCCCCCTAGGTGTATGTTAAAACCTGCATGTTCATAGTTACATTTAGCAGGGATAGGGTGCTTGCATGCTCCGTGAGCTGAATTGACTGCTCTATGTATGGGTGTGGACCACCAAATTCGACATGGCGACATGGCTATTTCTTACAATCGACAATCGACATGAGGCCTAGTGACATGTGACATGAGGACCAAAAAACATAGTGACAGGCGACATGAGCAATTCTTAAAATCGACATGGGATATGGGCATCATTAAGCGACATTGACATGCGACATGGCCATTTTTTAAGATCGACATTCGACATAATTGTTACAGTGGTGATCTTAACAAAAAATAATGGCTTACCACAACCATGTTTATGATTAGCATGTGGTTAATTTCAAATCATCTTAGCTTAAGCACATCATATGCATATAATATTTATTGACATTGATTGATGTCCATTTATGTCTCCAGCATCTAGCTAACATCCCAAAAAGGTTTTCAGGCGGACTGTGGAGAGAGTCAGACATGTTGTACAATAGCTATCTACACCGATAACGTGATCTGCAGGAGCTGCAAATAGCGGTAGACCATCTCACCGTGATGTACATCTGCAGTAACTAACGCTACCCTGCAGTACCAGTGGATACGGACATCCAACCCTTGCCAGGAACAACCCCAAAAATCCTCACCGACACCCCAGGTGCCACCCTTTGTACTGTCAACTAAACACTTCCTAGATACCCCAGGTAAATGTATTGTGACCTACGCCGTCATGATACATTTATGTACCCGTGGGGAGCAGATTAGCCAGAGTGGATTCAGGCATCATGCAGTGTACAGTTGACTGTCTTACAAGAGGAGTGACTGACTCTGGGGGCGTCCAGCAGACACCTGACTCTCTTACAAGAGGGGTGACTGGCTCTGGGGGCGTCCAGCAGACACCTGACTCTCTTACAAGAGGGGTGACTGGCTCTGGGGGCGTCCAGCAGACACCTGACTCTCTTACAAGAGGGGTGACTGGCTCTGGGGGCGTCCAGCAGACACCTGACTCTCTTACAAGAGGAGTGACTGGCTCTGGGGGCGTCCAGCAGACACCTGACTCTCTTACAAGAGGAGTGACTGGCTCTGGGGGCGTCCAGCTGACAGCTGACTCTCTTACAAGAGGAGTGCCTGACTCTGGGGGCGTCCAGCTGACAGCTGACTCTCTTACAAGAGGAGTGCCTGACTCTGGGGGCGTCCAGCTGACAGCTGACTCTCTTACAAGAGGAGTGCCTGACTCTGGGGGCGTCCAGCTGACATCTTTTTCTTTTGCGCAAGCCATACCATATGATCTGCTCGTGTCATGATTGGAGCATACTGGACATTATAATTATACACTCGTGGATCTACATCACAACCATATACCCGTTACAGTTTGACTTAGCTACTCATGTGAATGATGCAACTAGAGGATAAATGAGGATAAGTAAACCCTCAACTATACAAAACGATCCCTTGGCCCGTCTCCCTACCCCCTTCTGTTCACCCTTGACCCTTTCTTCTCACTTGTAATAAGCTCCCCTCCACACGTGACGTAAACGCGGCGACTTCAGCCCGGGCTTGTAGCACACATAGCACCATAGCATACATAACGGACATCCGCCCTCCCCCTTTTATAGGCGTACAACCTAAACGTGATATAAGCTCTCCCAAGAGGCTAATCCCCTGGAGAGAGGTCAATGCTGGGGTTCAATGCGGTCACAACATTCCTCTATTCCGCATTAGCAAGATGTCCTGTGTACAGCGCCATGTTGATTGGTACCAGTGTAACCAGTGTAATCTCCAGCAACCAGCTCAGCCAAATCTCGTGGCCGAGATTAGGGTACAAGCAGGGTGCAGGTATTGTGAATAGGTTGTACCTGGACACTCCTAATGTCACCTGTGTCCAGTATAGTGTAGTGGTTAGCACTGTGGACTCATGATGCAGAGTACCTTAGTTCAAATCTCTTCCAGGCAATGCCTGGTAATCAAATTCATAAGTGAAGCAATTTTGGAAACAGAATACATTATTCACAATACTAAAGAAAATTTAGAAATATGTATTTAAAGGACACAGTGTTATTTGGCCTGGTAGGGATTTGAACTTGGGCTCCCAGCATTATGAGTCCACAGTGCTAACCACTACACTATACTGGACACAGGTGACATTAGAACTGTCCAGGTATGCCCTATTCACAATACCTGCACCCTGCCTGTACCCTAATCTCGGCCACGAGATTTGGCTGAGCTGGTCCTTGCAGAGCAAAGGATTATGATTGTTACCAGTGGTCCAAAAGGTGGAGCCACCGTATCTCGCTAATGCGGAATACAGAGCACCATGGCGGTTCACGGTCACCTGTGTACAACCCACAGCTGTACCCTACACAGTGTCCCTTACCCGGGACACAACCTTCCTCCAGGTAGTGGGCAGTGCATGGATCACTATGAGATTATCTTGTTGGAATGTAGGTAACGGTATTATAGAAGTGTAGTTCTGAGAATAGCAATAGTATCAATATTTAAATTATTGCCTACTCACGATTGGTATTCTGAGCCAGTGTGTGCTAGTTGTTTAAACCACCACACTGTAGCATTCAAAATTAATCTCCCTGAGTGGAGTTTTCTTTGTTTGGAATCATCACTAGTTCCGAGCTATATATGTTTATGTTCGCAATCAATATATTGCACGTTGTATTAGACACATTATGATTGATGTTATTGGTGTTAATGTACCCGCATGAAGTATACAGTTCTCTATATTATGCAAGTGGCTGATAAGGATACCAATATATGGGCATGCATGTTCAGAGTGCCATATACATGTTTAGCTCCCTTCAAGTATTGTAATGTAAAGAGATGTAAGCCTACCCATCCCCATATTAAACTTTACATATCATACCTTTAATATAATTAGATCATTAGTCCCTCCCCCACCTCCCCTTCCTACATAAACCAAACATGATGCTAGACCCAGGTGAGTCTGTGAGGGTCTGCACGAGTAAACACCAACAGCCCGACATTGACCTACAGATAAAGTCTGATAAGCCGATCACCGAGCACCCTCTCCCTCAATCTCTGCCTCTAGAGCCCTCGTTAAGAATAGATAATGATTATTTAGTATGGCATTAAACGTATCCGTGCTATGGAGTAGGCGGATTTACCCTGGCAAATCTCGACGATAAAACATTAATAAAGTGAAGTGTATTCAGTGGATCTGTATTTATTTGAGTTGCGATGTGAATGCGATGTGGAGTAAGTAAACACAGATATACCAAACACACTCAGGTTGGTATTTTTACCCATATCTTATTGTCTTTTTCTTTTTGATTCCTTCTACGTAAACTTCATTCTCACGCTCTACTAACCTTTTACTGAATGTGTACTAAACTAATGCTTCTGAGGTACATTCACAGGTATTCCCAATTCGAGCTATAAAAGCAATTGCAGTCAAAGTAAGATAGCCATTAAATAAGCAGACCACACGTGATAGACATTTAATGACATGGCTTGTTTGGTAAATTCTTATTAATTCTACATCTTGATCTACACACTCTTCACTGTATTGAAGGTGGAACCTAAATATAGGACCTATTCCTGAAATCCCTGCATGCATTTCAATGAATGAATCCGTACACGGGCAGTTTTACTTTACTTCAAATACATCTACCCTCCATTTGACCCATCCCAGCTATCTATAGCTTATATATGTGCATTATGTATGGCCTGAAACCTAAAACTATTTAGTCATAAATAGGGTGGCCGGCTGTATGCTCCATTAATGAGGGTGTGCCTTCATAATAGACGCTGCACAATGCTGCACCAGTTTCCATTTTGGGAAGACCAGAGACATACATCTCATGTATGTCTCTGGGAAGACACACCAAGATCTTGGTAACCTGCCGCCATATTTTCTACAGGCCTTTTCCCCGTGTAGGTTTTCTGTGCATTTCCATTCTCTGTCGCTGCTAATGGCACCGGGAGTCTGACACTGCAGTCAATCCACTATATTTCAGGATTGGCACTTTGACAAGACTATTCGTCATCACACCAATTTTATTCTCTTCACGTCTTGCACAACATGGCCAACTTAAGAGTCCTAGCGTTCCCCTATGTTTGGTGCATTTTCTCATGAATAATAATAAAGTAGAACTTTGTTGTCCCATCGTGGGAGGGGCACTACCTCCTGTAGGTAGGCTTAGTATATATATATATGTAATGGATCAAACTGGCCTCATCTGTGTTGGCACGCCCGCCTACATTTTAAATGAGATTGACAAACAGAATCATTCTATTTATCCATTTGAATCTCTTGTATCAACCCAGGATAAATCTGTCCAGTATGTTCCAGCGGTTGAGGGCTTACACTGTAAAAAAAATTCCGTTAAAATAACGGAGATTCACTGGCAACACTGGGTGCCGGACTTTCACCGTTATATTTACGGTCACCGTTTTTTCCTAAGTCACCGTTATTTTTACGGAACTGTCACCGCTATTTTTAAACAAGAAATCTCCGTTTTACATTTTTTTAACAGTGATTCTCAGTACCGTTAAAAAAACGGTGATTCACTGGCAACACTGGGTGCCGGACTTTCACCGTTATTGTCACGGTCACCGTTTTTCCCAAAGTCACCATCATTTCTATGGAACTGTGAATCACCGTTATTTTGACAGAATACAAAACATCACTGTATTCTGATTCAGTGCCTAAACAATAATTGTAATGGTATTTTGTGTAATTTAACTGAGTTGTCCCAGTGTTATTCAGTTCATTTATCCCCCTATACCTAACTCCATGCTCAATATGGTTCCAAACCAAATTTGGTTCCA
Organism: Harmothoe impar; assembly: GCA_947462335.1. Classification (NCBI taxonomy): domain Eukaryota; kingdom Metazoa; phylum Annelida; class Polychaeta; order Phyllodocida; family Polynoidae; genus Harmothoe; species Harmothoe impar. The sequence goes on from OX381704.1 coordinate 63,051,936, forward strand.
ATCAGCAATATCATCTTAGCGTCAAGACTTCAGACCTAATCATTAGGAATTAGTCTATGAAAGCCTTATAGAATGCTTCATGACACTTTGTAATACCAGTCCATGAGCAGAAGTCACTCTAGGATGGCTACAGAGCAAACATTACAGCTGTATCTGTATATATACTTCTTATCACCACAAAAATGGTGTTCCTAGCATCCAGGAAAATCTCTTCATGAACCAAACTGCCACCTGGTGTGATAAAACTGAAATCAATTAAACGTAGCTTCACCGTAAAATAAACTGTGTTTCACTGTAAAAATAAACGGTGTTTCACTGTATTGGATTACGGATATTCAAAGTAAAATTGATTGATTTTACATTGCCTCACCGTAATCATATGTTATGATGAATCACCGTTAAATTTTACACTGATTCTCCGTATATTCAACGGAATATTTTTACAGTGTACCCTATACTGTTACTCTTACAAATAGGGTAAGCCCAGGGGAATACACTCGTACACGAGGATTGCTTTTCTCATTTCCTGCTTCACATACCAAGGTCTATACATATTTACATAGATACACATGTATGGTACATGTACCGACATCTGACTTTCTTTTTCGATATATTGACTATAGTAAATAGGGACCATTTTAGTACTCAAATCATCTCAAGGCGTCGGCGATGAATTAACCCACCGCTATGATATAATCCTATACTTCATCAAAACATTTCCACCCGAGGAGAAATTATTTCCTTGATGTCTAGATTCACCCAGAACTGATTATAATCTTAAATGCATTGTGATTTATCAGTGGCATTGCAAATGGGGGAGTGTAGGGTGGTATTTTTATATCTCATTTTCATCAGATATTCTGTGCTATTGATATAGACATGTTTGAATAGATCATCATCCATCAATGCACCAAGTCTACTCTGATTGGAACTGCGGTGGGAGACGCCCGAAGTGCAACAACCTTGCGTGGTAGCCAGCAGACGTTTCTTTGATCGGCCATATCCATTGTCGTCTGCATCCTGATGACGTAATCTCCACCAGGGTCATCATCCAGAGTCGTCCAAAACACAAGATGCTGAGCCCATCCCATGTTTTCTAGTAGACTGTACAGTACTGGAGATGTTAGGTTATCCGTCTTATCCTGGTCTTTCTGTGACTGCTATTTATTCAGCACTGGAGCAGCAGCGCCATCATGCGCCAAGGAGATTGCTCCAGATTGGGACAAGATTCCCCAAGCCGTGACCACAATTATTACCTTGAGGTGAGATTGAAAGCCACATCCTGGCAGGGATGACGTAAAGCGCTTTGAGGTAAATGAAGTACATATATATGTAGCCTATATGCTTCTCTACTTTGCTATACTCGTTCTATCTATTGCATGTACATCAACGTTGATACAGAATAAAGAGAGACACACGAGTCTAACATGAAACACGCACATTACATGATAGATTATATATGCTATATACCATGGAATTGTACAAGTACATTGTACAGGTCCATGTCTATACCCAGCTAACAGAAATAGCGTTTCTGACGTTATATAACGTTTTGTGTATATATTGTACAGTGTACTACAACTAATACACAAGCTATGTTTTTCCCCGGTTTTATGTCTATGTCGTCGCCAACTGACGGTTGGAATGTGAAATATGTTTTTCGCTCATACACCTATTATACTTGTATAGGACCAGGACCGTTCCAAAGCAAATAAAGTTTCACTTCGGGTACCCTTGTCGTTTTTCCCGCTTTTTCCTCCTGGCCATTTGCCAATGGTTTCCGGCATTTGCTGTCGGGAGAAGGCGGGCTCTATATATGGTAGATTCACCTCGAGACGACCACATACCTTGAGATGCTTGAGATCTCCACCTTAGTTTGTAGAAATTCCTCCATGGTAAACTCTCTATTTGTCGTTTTTCGATGAGAATTTTAAAATTTGCTATACATTATGTGTACGCAAATAGAGGGCTTAGTACCATGCATGAATAATTATACAAATTGAGGTAGGAACCTCGTTTCTCCTCAGGTGGTCGATTCCAAGTGAATCTACCAATGCCTACTATGATATACATGTAGTTAAACGTTTTTGTCAACATCCCATTGGCGGTGCACAACGAGTTATTGGAGCGTGAACGACTTTTCCAGAAAAGGCTCATTAAATTCGAAATCGCTGTTGGCGGGGAAATATGAATCAACAGGTGTCTGTTCGCAGGCATGCCGGTGACTAGCGACAGGTGGTGAAATGTCGTCTGCTAAAAACCTTCAAGTCTCTAATTCAAATACAGAAATGAACTTACCTTAATTTGTTTATGATATAATTCGGTGGTCGATCCTTAAATTGGAAGCTGAGTGGTGTCTGATTATAGTGTAACAGAGGAGAATCGCTGACAGATTTTACCAGGTCTATGGGTAATCCAAACGTTACTACACCTAGTGTAGCCTGGAATGTCCCTTCTGGCAATGGGGCAGGTGTCCTCAGAATGAAACTTCACTTAAACCAAGGATGCCACAGCAGTATATCGACTGTAGCAGACGACTCTTGGCAGATGTAGGTCTAGGTCCAAGCAGCGGGAAATCCCACACCATATAGTTGAGTGACAGTGACCATTGGCTATCAGCAGTTGTGTAATGCTAATAGTTCCACGAGCTGATAGCTATATCCTGCCAAGTGGGGGTAGATTGGCGTTTTGTGTATTCTGACCACTTTGGTGTTATCCAGGTAACACACCTCAAAACAGGGTTAAACACACACAAAAACCGTTAAATGTAGGTCCGCGAGGTCTCCGGTAATACCTTTCTGGTGGTATCAGCTGGTATCTGGATCTCACAAACAGAGGAAACCGAACACAGTCCTCCCTTACCCAGTAAACACACCTACGTTATTCAAACGTAATTTCACTACGTAATATAAACGTCCAAATGTAAGGGTTGCTTTACGTTATTGAACGTAATTGAACGTTATCTAACGTATTTATACATTTCCTGAACGTTATTTTCAGGGCAACTGAACGTTATTTCCACGTTAAATAACGTTATGAATTTTTTTTAATGTGGGTTCGAATCCTGTAACCAGCAATTTATTTTCGAATATTTTCGAAAAACGAATTCAGGACCCAAATGGAAGAACGAATTGCTAGTTACAGGATTCGAAACTGTGCAATAACATTTAAATTTCTATTCAAAAAAGTTAAACCATCCTTCATTTTACATTTTGGGTAGTAATGCTGCCAGCTCTGGGGAGGGAACCCCTCACCATTGGATCTAAAGCCCAGTGCTCTATGACCTGAGCTAACCGGGCCTGTGTACATGGTCAAGGCAGAAATACCCATTAAACACAGATATAACTCAATTCAATTCAATTCAATTAAATTAAAACGTAGACGAAGCCCATCGTCAGGAAGGCTCCTGATCCGGACAGCACCTTGATCATACACACAAGCCAGGTTAGCTCAGTAGCTAGAGCACTGGTCTTCATATCCAAGGGTCAGGGGTTCCCATCTCAGAACTGGTAATAGTACTACTAATGTACATGAGCACTAAACATAAATAAGAAAAGAGAATAATTGAGAGTAGAAAAAATAACATTTTTAAACTAGAACTAAAACCTTTATTTACATTAATTTTTTGAAAAAAATAAAACTACCTAGAATTATATTGGTATAAAACTAATAGTGTTTACATAATATTCTTTAGGTTATCATTCATTTATATTAGGTAAGTTTGACGTTAGTTACGTAAATATACCTTGAAATAACGTTTATATCACGTTTATATACGTTAATCAACGTTCATTCAGGTTTAATAACGTAAAAGAACCCTTACATTTGGATGTTTATCTAACGTAGTATAATTACGTGATTCAGACAAAGAAATGACGTGCATTGAACGTTAAATAACGTAAGTGTGTTTACTGGGTACCTGGTCGCAGTGTAAGACCGAGTGACCGAGAGAGCAATTTTCCCGCCTTTTGGTTTAGATCACGCTCCGATTACCGTCTGCGCCCTGGTATCTCATGAGTGGTGCCCTGGTTGTGTCTATCGGGGAAGCAGACGGCGTGTGCACCTTGAACCCGATGTTTGCACACACAAGCACCTGTTGACCATTCAGCTCAAAAGGAAAACCTCACAAACAGATACAAATCCGGATAACCATTGTATCAAGTGCTTGTGGTTGGACAATCCTCTGGAGCTATTTTTGCACGTAGACCTGAATAAATAGAACGCTGGGGATCACTTTTTATGTGTTTTTTTAATGGCGGTGTTTCCCCACTCGGCACACCATATATAAATGTTTTATGGAGTGTGTTTTCTTTAGATCGGCATTGTATATGTATGTATAGGGGAATATATAGGTCTAAATGGACAGGTATTATCACTGCTATATGAGTCAATGTGACTCACCTGGCGCCTATGTAGGATTGGGTGACAAGAACAGGATGTGGTTGTGTAAGATATATGATGTACCTTTCATGAAGTATCCATACGTCATTACGCAACCATGTGTGCAGGGAGACAATCAGGACTACGTCTTAGTAATGAAAGATGGCATTTTGCCTGCTGGCATATATTATGTGTCCGCTAGTATATATATATATATATATATATATATATATATACATTGTATGGAAACCATTATGTATCAAAACATGAGCTTTTATAATATCATTAATGTTTAACGCGGGAAGACTTTGAAATAAATCCGACTTGCTGACTGTAGTTTGGGAGAGCGTTTTTTCCCATTCAATCCAACAATCACCTCATAGTTATGCAATATACACATGTATAGTTATAATTTACATCAATGTATTCTAACTATTCATGTCAGGTCTATCCCTGGGTCCCTCCCTCCTCTCCCTTACACCACACACGACTGTAAGTCAACCACTGGAGCCCACCTTGGTCCCCGCCAGTCAACAAGATAAGGTTGAGTCAACAACAGGATGGCACTAATATTTATCCCGGATCAATATTGACTGATCGCCATGCACGCCAGATAGCACCCCAACCGCCGTCAAAGTCCCACGACCCTCGTGAGTGGCTGGCCTGGGAAGGACTAAGTGTAGGATCCCCATACTATACTCTGGGCCTGCATACTAAGCATACCAACGTAGGCTACACATAATGGGTTACAAAAAGACTCAGATAAAAGGTTGCCCGGTCGTTTTGATCTATATGCCGTTTACACGCCCATATACTATTGTGAAGGGAATTGGGGTACATGGGACTGTTATAATGGGGTAGAGAAAAGGGAGGAAAGGAGAGAGGATGTCCTCTTGCCGCCGGCTACAAATGTGAACTAAAAGTTAAACAGTATTACAGGATAATTGATTACTTCCGAGACAAGGCCTTGAGTGGGGATCCCCCCCCCCCCCGACACAGAACCGTCCGTTCTACATACCATCTTACATATTTCTCGATCTACATCTAGGTTAATATGTGTGTGGTTCAAGGCTGTATACCATGCAATTATAAGTAACACAACTACCCTAATTAGTCTATACCTTTGATCAAAAGGCAGAGCTTTATGAGGTGATTTCCAAGTTGTCCTTTGTCTTGGATATATCATGGGGAGTCAGGCCAAAAAAAAGAGGTGTGTTTCAGGCAACATGGTCCAAAAGTTTACACTGAAAACCCAGAGCAAGGAGCCTAGTCATAATGACGACCTAGGTAGTCATAATGAATAATGGCAGATGGAGTGGAGAATGGTGTATGAATATAGTCTCTAATTAGTTCACTTCTTAATGAGAGACATCCTTTTCACATATTTGGTGTAGTCTTGATTGAACTAAGTAGCATTACTTGTTATAAATAAGTTGCCAATGGGTGAGAATGATGGCCCCAAAGGTATAGAGACCACTCTGCTCCCTGTCACCAGTGTATATCTCAAGACAGATATAGTTATGCAAAATGTTAAAACCAGGTGGCAGTAGTGTGCCATAAGTAGCAAGTGAGGAATAGAATTATGTACCATAGGGTAGTCATTGGGACAACCTAGGACTTGAGAGTTGTCACTACCGATGACTTTAGGTCTTCAAATGGACAATACATAAATTAACAACCTTAAGGTAGTCATTCTGACAACCTAAATATTGTGACTACCTAAGGTCGTCATTATGACAACTTTGGTCTGAATGGCTCAAATGGGTAGTCACAATGACGACCTAAGGTGGTCACTTTGACTACCTAAAGTTGTCAGTTTTGGCATTGTCAAAATGACGACCCTGAGGTTTTCAGTGTAGGCTAGGTAGGTCGGATTTTTTTTTTTTTTGATTTTTTTTTTTTAATGTTGGAGGTACCTGGAATGAGTCGCGGACTGCCATATCGACTCGCGGGTCATCAAGACGACTCACCGATTCTTACTATAACTAGGAATATCATGAAATTATTGGACATTCTTGTTAATAAGCAATTTCCTGAGGCTGGACAGTTAATTAGGCATGTGATCTGTTCTTCCTTACCAAAAAATTGCTAAAATTTCCGAAAAAATATGAATATTTTGCAAAAAAAATCTCTAAAATCTCTAAAATCGGAAAAAAATGCTAGGGTCGGCCCTTTTTTGAAACTAGGGTCGGGTTGCCTGAAACACACCTTTTATTTTTTTTGGCCTCATAACTATATGTTTTGAACAATCCGATTCCATAACGCATATAGGATTCAATGTGAATCCATACAATAATTTTTAAATATACAACTTTCATATTATCATACTTAAAATGGACCGCTATATTTAAACAGACGGCTAGCCCTTACTTTTAAAAGACCTTGGTAATCTACTTAAGGCAACCCAACCCCGAGGAAATCTGAATTTACGATATCAGAGCAACAGTAACAACACCAGTGTATGACCACATTACTAACATATCCAAACTTGAGCACCACAAGTGAAACCTTTGTTGGTCCTTTATTAATCCCCCCCGCCCTTTTCAATAAATCCAATCAAAATAATACATAAATTGTCATGTAGGCCTAGATGCAGAACATTTACATTTGAGGGATATGCGATGGCTGCAATTCACACACCAAGTCTCACAATCTCGCACCTCCTTGTACGAGGATCCCAAGGATTTTCTCTCTTTATAAAGTCTATTTCTATCTCGATGTCCTCAGCTACTTTACACATTTGAAAAAATGGAGAGTGTTTATGAGTGAAAATGTCTGTGTCCTATTGATAGATACATTTCTTTTCTTTCTAACCTGAGAAAATTGAGTTTGAAATAGACTTCACAAAGAGAGAAAATCCCGGGGAGAAAATCATTGGGAACCTCGCACCATCAACCCGGGATATGCTCTGATATGCTGGGACTTCGGTGGTGAAATACATGTTTATGTTCTGTTGTAATACACAGCCGGTTATGGATATAATTATGCAGGTCAACCCCTTATATCGAATGGACTACATTTTATACCCAGAGAAAGCAATGGAAGTCAATGTCACCAACACTACTAAATGAAGAGTTTGAGTTTTAGCGACATAGATGTTCACATTTTTCTCTCTGTTTATGACAGACTGTTCCCAGAGCCAATGAGTGGCGATTGAAAAATAAAAAGATTGACTTGTGATTTACAATCATTATAAATGACTCAGGGTCAGGGTGATTATGTGATTGATTGAAAGATTGAAGCTGTAAATCATCTCAGGAATGATGAATTATTTGTCAATTCTGAGAGCAGAAATCTATTCCTTGCTCAAAACTACCCCCAAAACATGTATCACACTAGTATGGTATCATATTTTAGTTGAGGCGGTGGATGTGAGCAAGCAGGTGATGTGTGGGCAAGCAAGTGGGTGTGCGCAAGCAAGTGGGTGTGGCAAAGGTGGGAGTGAGCACAATCACTGGGCCACAGGTGCCCTCTGGAATCTGTTCCCGCAAAAATTCAAGTCGATCAGAGTGTAAACGACAGTAATATTTGCGTTTTTGTTTTTCCCCGACGGAACTCCATAAGTTTTGGTTTTGCACATTGCAGATGGGGGCAGGAGGGGGCTGATCCTGCACACACCCCACAGAATATAGTTTGTGATGAAGTATAGTGTGAGGTGACCATGATAAATAGACAGAGCTGCACGCTGAAGTCACCGAGTCAGTGGTTATTGTATGAGTGGAGCCTGGGTCGTATTGCACGATGGCTGTAGGCACGGCCTACGGGGAACGAATTCCAGTCAACTCGCCCACTTACCAAGTCGTCAACTACCAAGTCGCCCACTTACCAAGTCGTCCACTACCAAATCGCCCACCTACCAAGTCGCCCATCCACCAAGTCGCCCACCTACCAAGTCGCCCACCCACCAACTCGCCCACCTACCAACTCGCCCACCCACCAACTCGCCCACCAGTCTATAAAGGGGGGGGGGGGGTGTGTGTATGGACTGCGACCTCTTGGGGGTGATCCATTAAGCATGTCACACCTGAGGGGGTGGGTGGGGGGGGGGGGTCTTGGTTACTAATGGTTAAATAAAGTTTGTAATAATTATATAGAGCATAGGTACGATTTATCACTTGATTATAACTGTGAATATTTCTTGAAACCCAGACTTAATACTTTGATAAGAAAGGCCACGAGAACGGCATGGGGGGGGGGGGGGCAGGGGGGATATGCACCTCGTCATAGTTATATAGGAGGTATGGTCACAATTATATAGTTCAATAACCAGCCTCCCCCCCCCCCCCCCCAATACCATAACAAGTTGAGCAAGCCATATTGGGGGGGGGGGGGATGATAGAAGCTAGTGGGCGACTTGGGGAGTGGGCGACTTGGAGAGTGGGCGACTTGGGGAGGGGGCGACAGGGAGAGTGGACGACTTGGGGAGGGGGCGACTTGGGGAGTGGACGACTTGGGAAGTGGGCGACTTGGGGAGTGGGCGAGATGGTCAGTGGACGACTTGACCAGGATACTTGGTGGGCGACATGGTAGTGGACGACTTGGAGAGTGGACGAGTTGTCTGGATACCCGGGGGAACAGCCCACCCATTGCTTTAACCATGACTGTCCGTATTCACCATGAAATAAATATGTTTGCCTCCTTGGATTGGGGTTGTCTTCTTTGGTTTTCTACCATGGGTACATATATTTGAATCATTAGCAGAGGTGTGGAACTGATTGTGCCCAGTTCAATATAACACACAATACAAACAGGGGGGGGGGGCATTCTTCTTTTTGTTGCGCTATGTGCATTGTCAGTGCAAAGTGAATTAGGGTTATCACTCATATATAATTACTATAGGAAGTAATCCCCCATGTAAATTACTGCTAGTTCTTTACTGTTTGATGGCTTTGACAAGATGTCTGAAAAGACTCCCTCTCCCATAGGAATAGCATTGGGTTGTTACACATTGCTAAACTTGAGGTTGTCGGTTATCTTCACCCTTCCATAGAGGTCTATCTTGAAGCAAACTACCACCATTTTGGGTCTAATATTATTTTTCATTTTTTAAAGGGGTTATAGTGTGAATTTGTGTAAAATAAAAAACACCATTAGATACATATTGTGGAAAGTGTTCTATTGACACCATGCAGGATGTAAGCAGTGAAAAATTGACCAAATGAGAGCACTAGGACCGTAACACTAGACTCAGGGGGGACTCTGAGTCAATGACACACATCTGCTAGGTACATCTTGGTTATGCAGTCAACGTCACTAGTGCTCTCCCTATTGGATCAAGATCGTACTAAACCATGAGTAGGCCTACACTCGGTCTCCACCTAGTGTCAACCAACGTTTATCATGTGCAGCCTCTCCAGCCAGTATCGTTACAACAGCCCACCTCTATGGAGGGTTCATTCACACCAACATGGTAGTGTCCAATTGAGGTGTCATCTGCTCTTATGATAAGCAGGTAATTTGCCAGTTAGATACAAGAGGGCCACTCAGTGGATATGAACGCATGCCTTCGACCTTTATACCCAAGGGGTGGTTTACATATACAATGTATGTACCACACGTCACCGTGGACACACTGACTAAGCTAACTGCAGTTAGTTAGTGACTTGTGCCAAGTTGTGGCAGATGGTGTTTTTGTAAACAAAACCACAGGGGGTATTAGCACAATATGTATATGTACTTGGCTATTTAGACATACACTGATAACAATGGCCCTGGAAATGTTAGTCACTATGGACTACATTTCTATAGTCACGTGAATGTAGAAAAAACGGCTATACCAAGTTAGTCACCTATGTCTATAGTAAGTTAGTCATATAGTCAACCTATAGTCATGCATTAAAAGAGCTAATTTGGGATATATAGTCAAGTGACTATGAATTTAATGCTTTCATGCTCTAAAGTAGTCACACTGACTAATAGATATAGTCCATCATGAGACGGCAGGACAATAAGTTAGGACAAGTATACCCCCTGGCATCTACCCCCAAGATATCTACCCTAGGGCCTACTATCTACCCCTAGGACATCTACCCTGGGCCAACTACCACTACCTAGGACATCTACCCCCTAGGACCTTTACCCCTATAGGCATCTATCCCTTGGAATTTAACCCCTAGGACTTCTACCCCTTAGGACATCCCCTGCCTTGGAACCTACCCCTGGACATCTACCCCCTGGAGTCATATCATGTGCGGGAGGTAGATTTCTCCAGGGATATCAGGCATCTACCCCTGGACATCTACCCCCTGGGAATCTACCGCCTTGGACTTTTGTCCAGGGGTAGATGTCCTCGGGGTAGATGTCATGGGGTAGGTGTCCAAGGGAGTGGAAGTCCTAGGGGGTAGAATCCTAAGGGGGTAAAAGCCCAGGGAATCAATATCCAAGGAGATAAAAGTCCTAGGGGGAAGATTTCCAGGGGGTAGATGCCCAGGGGTAGATGTCCAATGTCCCTTGAGAAATCGTTTCCCTCCACATGATATTATTGTCCCCAGGGGTAGAACTCTTAGAGGGTAAAGGGGGTAATGTCCAAGGGGTAGATGTCCAAGAGGGTGGATGTCCTAGGGGGTATATGTCCAGGGGGTAGATGTCCGGGGGTAGGTGTCCAAGCGGGTGGATATCCTAGGGGGTAGAGTCCTAAGGGGATAGGTGCCAAAGGGGATATAAGTCCTAGGTGGTAGATTACCAGGGGGTAGATGTCCAAGGATAGATGTTGGATGTCCCTAGAGAAATCTACCCCCTCCTCATGATATGACTTATCATGAGCATTTGGAGGGGGTTGCTGTCCCCAGGGGTAGAAGTCCTAAAGGGTAAAGGGGGTAGATGTTCAAGGGGATTGATGCCCTAGTGGGTAGAAGTTGTAAGGAGGTAAAAGTCCAGGGGATAGATGTCTAAGGGGATTAAAGTCCTAGGGGGGGAAGTCCTAGGGGGTAGATTTCCAGGGGTAGAAGTCCAGGTGTTAATGTTGTGGTAATGTTTAGCATATTTAGCACATCTACTCCTTGGACATCCATACCCTAGACTTTTACCCCCTAACAACTTCTACCCCCCAGGATAACCATCCCCTGGACTTTTATATCCTAGGGGGTAGATTCTCAGGTGGTAGATGTCCAGGGGTAGATGTCTGGGGGTAGATGTTTGGGGGTAGATGTCCAGGGGTAGATCTCTGGGGGTAGTTGTCCGGCGCTACCTGCCCTCGCACCATTGGATAAAGTAGATGAGCATGGGCCATATGCCTGGCCCACTATAACCCTTCACACAGTCAACTTCTGTATATTCTAGTATGGAAGCCTAGAGATCCACAGTTACATGATCAGAATTTGAACAAAACCACATGATACTTCCATTAAAATTGAGAATGCATGATGTCTTAAGTAAATATACTCAACATTAACACAAGAGCTAATGCACAGGGAAATGTCTAAAAGGATTAGTTGAGCTAGAATAAGATGTGCCTACCTTTGAAGTCAGTTGAGCATTCAATTTTGAATCCTAACAGTTTCCTGTGCACACATTCCTGTGACATCATCAATTTTTGTGATCCACATAATTATAGTCACTGACTATCTTTATGACTAATATTTGACTAACATGTGTAATCACCTGACTACGAGGGTCAAAATATGGTGGTATAGTCAGTACTGACTATAGGTTTTATTATCAGTGTACGTTAAGGGTATATCAACCGTCTACCAAAATGGGGGTGGATGGCTAAATTCGACACGGCAACATGGTCATTTCTTAAAACCGACATGCAACATGGAGCTTATTGACATGAGGAAGAAAATAAGTGACATGACATAGGGTATTTCTTAAAATCGACATGGGACAGGACAAGCTCTTAAAGGCGAAATGGGACATGGGGATTTAAGTGACATGCGACATGGCCATTTCTTAAAATCGACATGCGACATGGGGACCCTCCATCTATACCACCAAGAGGCCCTCTACTCCCTGCTCTACTAGATTAGCACTGCATTTCACTCCATATGCTATTGCTAGTCAAACCAACTTACATGGCATAAACTTAGATGATCGTAAAGTCTTCACAGGAGTAGCGTGAAAATATTAGAATTCTCACGCTACTCGACATCACACTGGGTTTTCGTATAGCACAATAAACTGTGAACTGTAATGGTGAAATCATCTCACAAGTGCGCCAAGACATATATAGTCTTGTCCTCAATAATTTCCTATACCCGAGAACCGGCTGTTTCTAGCAGCAAAATATCCAAACAGCAGTGGTTGGATTAGTGACGTTTTACTGTACTCCCCAGGTCAACCATCAAATTGGGAAACAGGTTAAAGAGACACAGAGACACACAGAGACACACAATGAGACGCACAGACAGAGAGATACACAGACAGAGAAATAACATGTTTACCTGAGAAAGATATTATTGGGGGTGCAGAGGGGTCCCCCCCTCAGGTCGCAAGGTCGTTTTTTTAGACCCTTTATCCTATAATCAAGTTTGTGCAAAAGTCGCCAGGTCGCTTAAATTATTGCCCCAGGTCGAAAAGTCGCCTGGAAAACGGCCGAAAACGGCCCAGGTCGCCAGGTCGCCGAAAACCCCTCTGCAGTCACATTATAAAGATGGTATAGTCACTTTATTTACTTAGCTGCAGTGCTCCACTGTATCTCTTCTATGTTAGAGTTGACTCAGTTGTGCCACCTGTTGGAGCAACCTGACACGGCAGCTTACTTTCTTAGCTACCAGATGGCAATAGCGATCCCCAATATCACCACTGCTGGCATTAATCAAACTCAAATGATTAAAAGAAAGCGAAAGAGAAACAATGTCAGGGGATAGTCAGTGAGAGACTATTCACAATGTTGTTTTGGGACATGTAGGCTGAGTTGGGCCAAGCTAAATTCAAGTAGATGAAATAATGCTGGACCTGTAGTGCCTGGTTTCATTACAGTTTCATTAGTTCTCCATGGCCCAATGAATAGAGCCGCTGGCTTTTCAATGCTGGGATCCCGGGTTCTGGACTCTAAAAAGCTATCACGATTTCCACTTTTGAGTAGGAAATTTTAGGTAACAAGTGTTATATCAATGCTTTTGAAAAGATACCATACTAATATATTCAGCCTCTAAAAAGCATCTAATACTCCTGCTGAATTCAAAACCTACAGAGACAAGATTAGTGTCAACAAGACCGGATACAAAACAGGTACATGTACACCAATGTTGAAACAGGTATTGATTGATAATGTTGAATTATTATGACATTGCCTCAATGTTGGGGGTGCAGAGGGGTCCCCCCTAAGGTCGGAAAGTCGCCGAAATTAAGGGCATAAAGTCGGAAAGTCGCTTTTTTCGACTATTTTTACTATAGTCAATTTTGTCCAAAAGTCACTAGGTCGCTTAAATTATTGCACCAGGTCGAAAAGTCGCCTGGAAAACAGCCCAGGTCGCCATGTTGCCGAAAACCCCTCTGCAGTCACAATGTTGGAAATAGGTAGATCAACCCTATTACCCGCACACACGGGTTAGCTCTCTCAAGTGAGAGGACAGACGTTTAGAGCGTTATCTTAATAAGACTATTAAGACTGTCTTAATAGTATACTGTTAGTTCCTGAATAATCCGACAGATGGAGCCACTATGAGTTGGTAACATTGCTGTATATATCGGGGGCTGTGCCCCCGCACCCCCTTTTTCTTCCTCTCTTTTTTTCATTTATTCACTTTGAATCTCTTGAAATGAAAATATCGGCCGTCGTTGCATGTAGGTACTTCTAAAGGTCACGCTGCCGACTACCGACTGACACTGACACCCCAGTAAGACATCTGCTATTATTCAAAGATAAGACACTGAATTAAGACCTTAAGACTTAAGATTAAGATAACGCTCTAAACGTCTGTCCTCTCACCGGGGAGAGCTATCCAGTATTTGCCTATTACCCTATATCAACCAGTTGTCAACGTTGAAGCAATGAATTCAGTTTTATTAACTCCAAGACAGCCTTGATCCCCTGAGCCTCAGATTTTGAGATAGGCTTACTGCCAACTAAGCTAACCAGGCAAGTGTCTTCAAGGCAGCTATATATCAAATATAGTCAATAATGCATGACTACCCAGCTAACAAAAAACGTTTTCAGAACGTTTTAAAACGTTTGTATATGGTTTGTAAGAAAACGTTTGTTTCCAAACGTTTTGAAATGTTTTTGAAAACGTTTTGAAACAAACATTTTTGTACAAACCTTGTGTAACGCTTTTGTAGGGATATATAATTATCTTATCTCTAACCTCTAAGCCTAAGTACATTAATAATTATTTACATATCAAAACGTAGATTTACATTTGATTTAGACCACTTTTTTTTAAAAAGCACTTATTTGACAAAACTACCTCCCGGATTCGAACCTGCACAAGTTGTACCCTGGGACCTGAAGGCAGCGGCCTAGCCCATGTGGCCATGAATGCTATGTCTGTACAGAGTAATGGAAGGGAGTCCTTATACGAGACTATAGGGGTACATGGAATAACTCTTAAGACCTAAAATGGATATTGAATACATCTCTATGTTGTTTCAGAGCCATGTTTTATACCATTGGAATATTTCATCCACTCATTCTATTCTCATATACTTGTATTAAAATGTGTCTAGTCCCCGGACTTTGAAGGATCATATTATATACATGTTTTATTACTTGAAAATTTAATATGTACCATAATTTCTCAACTAGTCATCATAGAAAGGGCGGGGATAGTATGGGATATGCCCCTCTATGCATAGATGATCGTATATGTATGATTTTATTGGAGGACTGATAGTAATTAACCCCCGGAAATAGCAGAGAGTGACAAATCAAGCAGCCCGCCCTAATGCAGAAGCAGGTACCATGGTCCGCCTATACCCACAGTGGTAGCGCTTGGGACATGCACTAGAAGGAAGTTTTGGCTCTAAGGGATGCTAATGGGCAATGCTCTTATTCTCATAATAGGAATCGCGTTAGGCTTATAATTATTTTCCACCTATCACCAACCTCGTTAGCTCATAAAGGAGAGCCTGGGACTCCCAATCTATAGGTCATAGGTTAGATTCTCAGCCTGGCTTTTGGATGGTCACCCAAAGTCGTCTGCAAAAGTTTGCAAACAAACCTTTTGCAAACGTTTTTTTCAAACCGTTTGCAAACGTTTGCAAACCTCCTGCAAACGTTTTCCGACCGTTAGGAAAGCGTTTTTATATTAGCCGGGTATAGTATACTACATGTATAAGTATACTATAGAGTAGTGGATGGTATCACCGTCAGTCCTGTATTATCGTCACTATGAGCCAATGAACACTGAGAATAATTGGAAAAATAGGCTCAGGACAACGGGACCTAGCTGGACCAAATGATAGGCCAGAGTATGTTCTATGACTATGAGAAGCCATATGCCTAAAATCCTTTTATGGGCAGGCTTAAGTCACTTGTTCAAAAAGTGTGAACTCTCCCCTAGTCACCTATATCATGGTTTTAGCGTTTAGCTTAAGAGACATGAAAATTTTAAAAAAAATAGACTCGAAATACCCCTTATTTTCATATAAAAAGTATATAGAAATGTTAAGCATAGTCGATTACATATAGAATTGATGTTTTTGGCTTGCCAGGTCTTGATGCTTATAAAATACTAAGGGTGACGGAAATACCATCCAACAAATCACTATGTCTGGTATTATCGTCACCCTGCAGGGAAAAGGCCTGTCATAGTGATATTACTACAGTATATTGCCTTAAATCAACGTTTATTATTTAGCTACAGGCCTCCCATAGCTCTACAAGGCGTCTCCCATGTATAGTAGGTCATCAGACCAACTTCTAAGGGATCATCCAGTTTCTTGACCTGAGCCGAAAATTCATCTGTGTTGGAGGCGGGAGATTTGAATTTTCTTTTGACCATTCTATTTTTTCTGCTTAACAAGGTATCTGACTAGTTACAAACACGTTTATATTATGGTAAAATATGTATCCTAAGCAATGTCTGCATTGCTATATACAATTAGCTTATTTACAACTTAATTAAGGCCTTTAATTAAAATTTAAAGGAGTGACGGTAATACCAGACAGGTGACGATAATACCAGACAGATATATGTCCAAAGAAAATAATGACTGCTCCCTTAATACTAAAGCTATGGGTCTGCCAAGCTAGCACCACCTCGACCTCGTTTCCCGAGCGTCATCGCTAGCACCAAAGGTTGCTAGTTAAAATAGTTCCTGTGCGCTTGGTGCTGTTGTATTAAAAATGCAGATGGGTACCGCGTAGGAATCCCCCCCAATATACGGGGGAAGTGATGCGGTCATGGCCCCCTAAATACCAGCGATGTCGCTCGGACGTGTCCAAGCGCGAGTTGGGGCCAGCTTGATGGGTCTGCAACACGATGGAAAAGAACCGGAAATGAATGGTCTCCAAGCACAATCTCGCAAAGGAAACGTATCAGTGCAGAAAAGAATCTGGCTGGAGATTGACCACTAAGGTGACGATAATACCATCCACTACTCTAGTTCGGACAGTTTTATTTTGATGTCAAGTTGGATATTCATTTCCTAATTTATCATTGAAATACTGTTGCAAACCACTGTTATTTTGACATAGTGCCTAATGGTTATATTAAACAGGAGAGATTTGCCCCTAACTTATGACTATAGGTTTGGTGAAGGGTCCATAAAGCATTCTTTGTAATGTCATGTTATAAATAAGACAGGACACTGTCATTTTCAATGTAAATATTCACTATACATATATGCGCAAAGCTGTAGTTTAAATAATATGGCATCGGCAATCACTTCCATATTTGATTTGTGTATTAACAAGTTGTAGTTCATACCTGTAGGACGTCGCGAGGGATTCCGATACCATTTTACACCCAATTATGCTAAGATAGTGATCATTAGAGGTAACACATTTCGACCCCCCCCCTCATGCTGTTAAGATATGATCCGCCTCTTAATGTTGTACAAATCAGTTCCATTTCTGAGGTACTGTCCTCACAAGTTTGACCAAGTCACTCCACCACCTGCTGCACTACCTACATATAGTGCTTCTTCCTAGTGAAGGAAGTGTGCATTCAAGTAAATGAATGCCTACGCCTGTTTCGCCACTCCGACGCCACCTGGTGTCAATTTGAATACAAATTTCCTACCACTAGGGGGATGCACTGTATAGGTACTACATGTAATATACACGGTTAAACAGACACTTTTTTTTTTTATTGAAAAGGAACTTTATTCTGTTCTGACTTTAGGGGTATGTGGCATAGGCCTATATACGTAGGTCATTCTACCATATTTTGGGTTGGTGTTCAGATGTTCCCATGTGTGATCACAATTGGTGGCGAGGGATCTGAATACCAACATTTTATTATGAATTGTCGCGTATAAGCTGTGGCTTGTACACGAATCCGACTCCGCTATCATTTGATACCTAGCGTACACAAAATACAGAGTGCGGCTTATACGAGGGTCATTCTTATATTTATACTACAGTATTAAATTAGCAATTTGAAGACCACCTATGGGGGCTTGATAGCAGTAGGATGTTAGTTAGGGGAGCAGTTTATACGCAGAAATGTTCGGATGATCACATCAGTGGTCACTTTATGTTACATGGCAGCCTAAATTAATCATGATTGTGTTAATGGTTAGATCTGGCAATTTCAATGACAGTAACAGAAAAAGAAGTTGGGATTTATTTTGAAGGTCAGCTTTATTATTGTTTGTCACAAAGGGTACCCAGCAGTACCAGAAGCTGTGGTAGCGCTGAGTAAATGACAGGCCTTCTGACTACAAGTCTTCACCCACACAACACATGTCTGGGTGAGATGGGCTGACTCAATATCATACATCCACAGGCCAGCTTCACAACAGCCCAGCAGGGTCCTTCTCAGGGGCCGAGTCCCACACTAAGTAAAAGCTATCGCTGCCAGTAAAATGATTATTACCGCTTATATCCCGTAATCTTGTATTTTTCATCAATCCACTCTCATCTTAATAGTGTGGGGCCCGACTACTGTCCTTTCCTACATCATGGTTCTTCTTCGATCACATTTGTAAAATAACGACCAGCCATCATGTTATGACTGTACTGATAATACAAAACTGTGGCACGAGCTGATAGTATTTACAGGTAAAACTATTTCCAACAAAGGCATGTTCGATTACATAATCAGGAAATAAATGATTATAAACTTAAATTTTCTTAGGTTCACAAGCCACGTATAGTCCTTGAATTAACATAGTGGGAAAGACTCCCAATATTCTTTTTACCCAATGGGTGACAACAATCCTTTTCTTAAACATCGGTGGATAGAAGGTTAACAATTCTGCTTGAATATATATTTACACAAGTCACCAAAATCGGTTAAATCGGAGTTGTGGAAAAAATTAAATGACCACTTCAGAAACTCTTTTAGTCTTATATCGAACCTCAGCTTTCAATGTACTAATTCATTTTCGCAATCTTGGTTTTATCAGTTCATTCAGAGGTGATTCTGCTAAAAGGTGACTATAAAGCAATATGATGTAACCAAAAACAATAAGAAATAACACATTTAGAAATTATAACAGTAAATGTACCTCTTCGTAGACCCCTGCGTTTCTTATCTTGCGTTGACCACTGCCGCGACAGACTAGCTTAGCTAGTATAAATATGTTCTATTATGACTAAGGGTACAGTTCTATCACGGCCATGGTTTTAATCCTTACCTATTAATTGCATTGTGTCACATCACAATCCAAATGGGTAGCTTGTCCAGCGCAAAGCGGTTCATTGCAGCGCTGCGCAACAACCCTAGTTATCCATAGATTAAGCACTCACGCATCCATTCACACATCGATCGTTCACTCACTCGTTTCATACACCGGTAATGGGGAGGGGGTTAATAGTTCTATCCGATCCACAGAGATGCGCTTTTTATATTCTTATATTTTTTCTTCTGCGAAGAGTCACTTCTTAGGATTTGATCATTAATGGATACAGCTGTATCACTATGTATCCTTTCTTAACCCACAAACCTCTTAATATTTCCTTGAAGGTAGAAGACTAATATTTCGTTCCCTCACAAACTTCAAAATACAAATCCATCAAGTAGCATATAAATCCACTGTAGTATTCTGCAATACAATATGAGATCTCGCTGCCTCAGACTTAAGCAAAATTTGTCAAAAAATAGTGATAGATAGTTATCTGATCAAAAGAGAATGCTTGTATTACATGTATTAATTCCTGTATGTTTCATCCCTTAAATTCTTAAAATTGTCTCTTTTAACATGTAGAGCATCTTTGGAATCGGGTACACGCTGCATGGGTTAGCAATAAGTTAGGAGAGCAGGTCTTTGGGCACGGGGTACAATGTCCTAGGAGGCCATGGCCATCAGCTGCATGACATATGGGTGGCCACCGTCCGCTTGTCCCGAAGCTTCGATCGTACCTTCGTGCGCGCCTTGAAGGCACGTGCGTTGAACATGTGCTGGAAGAGGAAAGACTTTATATTAGAACACATATATTTTATTTTATTTTTCATGGAATACAGCAGAGCCATTGCTTTAACCAAGGACTCCCATATTGTATACCCCCCATGAAATAACCCATGGCCGTATTTCACGGGCTGTGATGTCATCAAAGATGGCAGTTTGTTTACATTTAAAGGGCATAGAAAAATGCTATTTTCGGCTCCCCCTATAATAATTTTGGTATTTTGAATCGAAAACCATAAAAAATAAACACAAAGCTACACTCGTTTGGGTCTGTTGAAGGGTTATTTCACTTGTTGACCCTTGGGCCACATTTCACTCGGCCTGCGGCCTCGTGTCATGGGTCAACTCGTGAAATAACCCCGTCAACAGACCAAAACTTGTGAACCTTTGTCTATATATTTCTTCTAGCTAGAGGTCTTTAGAGGTCCATTTATGTGTTATTTCTCCATGTCTTGATCTCAGTGCCAAAGTCTGGAGATACCAAGATATGCCGTTTCTCTAAATTATATACAAGTACTGTATCCACTCTTTTTAGCACATTTGGATTTGAACCTCTCCTTTCGTCTGTATCAATACGAGATCTACGCTTATTTGAGATCGAATTTAAGGTGTTAATATTATTTCAATGCCCTCTTGAACCCTGTGCTGAAACAGGACCTGTGCTTAAAAGGGGCAGATAGTTATCAAATATTTTATCGTTCTTACCCGTTCGTTTTTGGAAGGTCGTTTGGAGGCTTCTTGTCCAACCGGTATCGGGGCACCCAACTGGAAGATGTCACGGACCAGATCGTTCTCCTGTTGGGAAGAGCAGCATATGCTTTAAATCAGCTTCTAGAGTGGTTCAAATGGATATCCATATCATATATATTTATCTATGGTATTCAATAATCACTATAAAATGCCTCTTTGCCATTGGGCGTGTTATGTATTCAACATTTAATAAACAGAGCAGGAAATCCTTAGACTCAGTTAGTCGTTTACAAGTAGGACAATCTTTTCTGGACATCCAAGGGCCAAAGTAGGAAATAGTAGATTCTCTGACCCAGACACTTTTTGGCAGAATCTTTTTAATGCTGCTACTTTGGTAACTGTGGTGATACACATCCTCGTTACCACAATGGGATCTTTTTAATATTTCAGTTTTGAATTTAATGTGTACTTGGTCCTTTAATGTCAATACGGTGTGTGGTACGGCAACTTGTACTCACCATAAGATGCATGTTCATACCGATGGTGAGGATGTGACAGAGGCTGTCGTATTGCCGCTTCCGTGTCCAGCAGTCAATGCTGATGTACTCTGTGCCAAACTGTGAAATGAAGAGTGCTATGTTCATGAACTTGAAAGGACAAGCGTGTGTATTTTTTACTCCCAAATTACACCATTTGCACATTAAATTTCTAGTTTTTGTATCCACGTATATACATTTTTGTAATACTCTTATGAAAAGTTGATATTTCCAAATGGCGCAACACACGTCAATCAGGTGTTCAACATGGCAAAGAGCCCAAAGGTGAATCATCCTCTCATGTTAATACAGTGATGAAATTGAGCAATCTCACAAAAGCTTGAAATGTTCAAATTGAGGCCCGTTAATAAAGGCCCTCTATAGTGAAGTACAGGTCTTCACGACATAAAAAAAACTTGAATAATTTCATTCCTGCATCTAGTCACCCATGGTGTCTCCTAACTTCAAATCCCTACCTGAACACGGTAGCAGGGGGAATCTCCCTCCTCGATGGCACGAAGCACCTCGCGGAATGACGAGCGCTGTTGACGCCGGTCCTTCTTGGCGCGGTGCTTGTTACTGTCGGTAGCCAGCTGTTTTAGCGTGTTACACAGCTGGTTATCATCCTCACCCTCAAAGTCGGGGTCCAGGTCGCGTCCAACCTCATACATGAGAGCCAGCGTCTCACCACATGTGATACGGATGTCAACATCAGGCGACTGGAGGAGGCCCATGAGACGAGACAGGTGACTGCAAGTCAAATCACACAACAACTTGATATTTCTAGAATGTGAATAACGATATTTAATAGTAGATAGGACGTGGTATTTCTGATGGTGGACTTCCAATTACCCCCCCCCCCCACCCACAATTTAAAAAATATAAAAGCCAATGGTCCAATCTAAATTTGGTATTCTCGCCTAATAAAATTCCCAAGACCCCCACCCCCCTTCATATAGGGAAAGACATTTCTCATTGAATCTTGAAGAATACCAAAGAATACCAGAAAACTGAGAATGACCGGTAGGCAATTCTTAAAGAAAAAGAAGGATGTTAGGAATCCCCCCCCCCCCCCCCCGCCCCCACCAGTATGCTTCGAATATGGTAGACATCCCATATTCAGGGCTCGACAAATCGTTCAGCATATGTGTGTCCGCTGGGCACAGACACAAAAATAGGTTGTGTCCGATCGCTGAAATCTGTGCCCGACCGAACCATGAGAATTTTGAGATATTTTCTCTTTAATTAGGATGATATATTATACGATCTTGTATTGAGATATTGACATCCATATTAAGAATCCTGACACTGCAAGCTTTCCAACGATGTATAACACTGAATTATTTGTCCAGTGGTTTTACTCATGGAAATGTGGTCCAAATTTGCTCAGTTTCACTTGTGTCCACTGGGCACAACTGTCAAATATTTTTGTGTCCAGTGTAATTTTTCTGTGTCACGGGCACTGGACACAGCGATTTGTCGAGCCCTGCATATTTCTCCACAAGTAATATGCATATAGGTTCTACCCTTTCCACTATAATCTAATGTATCTGTGCACTTTGAAGCCAAAAACTGAAATTGCAAGTACCCGTAAAACCTCGGTTATAAGCCTAATTCTATTTGGCCTTCTTATTTGCTATAAGCCGAATTTGAACCCCCCAAACTCTCATTCGGCTTATATAGGCGAGGTTTTAATATACAAATGTATGGTTCGGATATGATGAAAACTCTTAAATTTCAATCACTTTTATTATAAGCCGAATTTTTGCTCTCAAACTCACATTCGGGGTATATCCAAGGTCGGCTTATAACGGTTTTACTGTATATTGTATCAGTGTACGCTAAGACCTTCAGCAGTAAACGATAACATCTTTACTCACCTATCTAATATGTCTTGCACAATGGAATCAGCAGCGACGGAGAGCAGCAGGGCCCAGGCGTTGAGGGCAGCGGTGTGAAGGGCATAGACCTCAGGTGTATGGGTGGGCGGAGTACGGTCTCCTTTCAGATAGGATGCTGAGAAGATGGACTCGAGCACACGCATCACCTCAAGTATGGTCTCTGGCTCATCGGCCGCCACAAACGCCAACAGACCTAGTGCCTCAGCACACTGTGTACAAAAGACAAAAATGTTTAATTAATTTAAAAGGATACTTTTCTATTTATATTAATGGGATTCATAGTGGCACAGTAATTTTCTAAGAACCAAAGTAAATGCAATCCATATCTGAAGTAATGAGTCAAGAAATGATTACATATTTTTTTTACCCGCTACATTCCGCTTTCCACATTGCTTTTAAAAAGAATCTTCAGAAACCAATAAGTAACCAGAGAAATATCTCCAGTCAAGTAATAAGTAACCCACTACTTACAGCTGTCCTTGCTTTGGTGGAGGCCGACTTGTCAGTGAGTGTGGTGGTAAGGTTGGGTCGCAGTTCGGTGAAGACGACTTCGCTCTCCGAGCCCGACCCCAGCTGCAGCACGAGTAGTACAAGGCAGATAGCTGCCTGCGCCTGCTCCTCACCCTTACCCTTCTT
Organism: Harmothoe impar; assembly: GCA_947462335.1. NCBI lineage: Eukaryota > Metazoa > Annelida > Polychaeta > Phyllodocida > Polynoidae > Harmothoe > Harmothoe impar. Next base: position 63,075,538 of record OX381704.1, read on the forward strand.
TAGGCACTTCTCTAGGCAATCCTGCATGGTCACCTTCCTGTTAATATGTTAAACAGTGAAATCAGGTTTACTTAATGCATGTGAGACAGGAGTGGAGAGGTTCGCATGGACAGGAGTGGAGAGGTTCGCATGGAGTGGAGAGGTTCGCATGTACTACTGCCACTAGACTCTCATTTTTTCCATTTAAGGTTTATTGGGCACTTTTGTAATGGATAAGACTATGTATGTATGGTTATGAGAGGCTTATTGAAAATAACCGCAGTAAACTGACTGGCACCTTTATAGGGTGCCTGCCACTATACAGTAGTTATCTTTTGAGTTAGCCTCACATAACCATTGTCTATTTGTTTTGTATCCATGCATGAATAACATGGCGCCGAACAAAGCATCGTGGGAGCAACACCGATATTAATAGGGTCCTAATTAATATTTGTGTCGGAAATACACTAATTTAGTTTAAGCATTAAGAGCAAATTTGTTTGACTTACCTGCCATAGATAAAATCAAAGATGTACTTCTTGGTTAAGGCTCTTCTCAGGGACAGAAGGGCATCTGTCCTACCTTTGGCACTGTAGGGAAGAAGAAAGCATCATTCATGAATAATTTAATCCCACATCCCTACTAATCAATTTAGTGGGGAAGTTACCAAATTGATCAGGTATATCCCTTCCCTTTGAAGGTGACACTTAATCATGTCATATACCAGTGTACTTGGACTGATGTCCATATACACGCCCCACGGTATTAGAAGGTACATTTACCCAGGATAAATAAAGAATTAAAAAAATAAATACAAATTTAATTCAACTTAAGATATTCAATGAAATCATTTTCTAACCATTTGACATTCCTGGAAACATAATGCCCTTTGCCATTGCTGTATCAAAACCGTCTACCGCTACATCCTTTGCGGTATGCAAGTCAGAATTTCGTCTACTTTACACTATTCTTAACCGTGTGTACAGTTAATGTGGCCCAGTTTATACAATATATATACTTTTTTTCAGAAGTTGTCAATCATTGACTTAATGGTAAATTTAACAGTTTAAACGTTCTTACCTTTTCTGAGTTAAGCCATCGATGACATCCTTGAGTTTGTCTTCAAACTCCTCCTGAGCGCTTATCTCATCAATCTCATCTCCACCTAGACAAATCACATACCAAGTGAATAAGCTGGGGAACTATTTAGAGCATATTAACGGCACTTTTAAAAGACATATTTAGTAATATGCTGAAATTCAAATACTTCATTGAATAGGGTAACAATATGGAGTGTCCTTTCTTCTAGTCTTCCTTTCTTTAATAGTTGCAATAAAACATAAGTATGAGGAACCTTACCTTCCGCGACTCCATTCAGGCTCTGAAGATCACTGCCGGCATTGCTGATGACGCTAGCATTGTCACCTGTGTCATACTCCTCATCGCTGGGTTGTCGCGAGTCGGTGGTGCGACGACCTGTAATAACATAACATACAACAAATGACTTAAGAGACAGGGAAGGTGCGAGTACTACCATGGTAGGGTTTATATATTGCTTAGGACAGAACTTAAACCACCAGCGCCACAGACACGATGTATTCATATAGTATGGGGGTACTCAATGTCAACTTTCTAGCCTCATACATATATGTACAGTTATTCAGGATAGTAGCATTGAAAGCCCCAATCCGTTTTTCAGTGTCATACACACACATACCAGTATATGCAGATAGACCAGTACTCATGATTGTATCTGGAGCTGGTAATCCAATACAGGCACGTCACCCACCCACACTGCAGTCAACGTTACTGCTCTAGTATATCTGCCTCAGTGGATACAACCCATGTATAACCAGCACTCAATACAGACTGACCCCAACACCACCTACCGTAAATTCTCGCGTATAAGCCAAACTCATGTATTAGCCACACTCCCAACTCTGACAGAGGCTATAAGCCTCACAATACTGTAGTACAGTCAGTACTGTAAATTTAGTTGTTTTCGTGTGCATAAATTTCGCGAATTTGCTAAAATTTACAATTACAAGTGTACTTGAATTCGCGATTTTTGGAATATGGTAGTTCTGTGACTACACTGGATTGATATTCGCTCTGTTCATATTTTCGCGGATTTTAATACTCACGGAATCCGCAAAAATATGTACAGCGCAAAATAAAATACGTTACCCATATACTTTAAAAAAGTCAAGTACAAGCCGTACCCTGACTTATGGCCAATACTATAAGCCACACTGGCGATCTAACTTGCGTACTAGGCATGGCTTCTTTGCAAGAATTTACGGTAGAGCGGCCCAGCTGGGCCCTCAGTACATAATTCACACGAGCTACACAGGGCACGAGAGGCACACGTGCAGCCTCCCACCCACCTACACATGGGTGTATAGACTATAACCGGGTCATGTCCACAAGGGGACAGGTTCACAATAGGGATGTAATGGGTCAATTCCTGTATCATAAGATACATCATGACAGCTAGACCGAGGTGGCAGAAAATGTAGGGAAGGTTTCCACATACATCGCACCTCAGTCCAATTTTTTTTCCTTTTCTTTTTTTTTTAAAATAGCCGGAGCAGGCTGATCGATGAGAGAAACTGGGACACACTTTTCATAGAATGACCTGTTATAATGAAGATATATACTACACTGTTGACACATCAATATTAAAGCAGATTAGAGTACACCAAAACATTTAGAGGCACGGTTCCTAACTACCAGCGCCAAAATGGTTAGAGTTATGAGTAGTTGACGATCTGGAGTTGACAGTACCCATTAGGGTTATCTTTATCATATTAGTCCACCATAATACATGTAGCTCCCTGAAACCAGTTATGTGTGACCTGATTACAAGCTATGTGAGCAGGTTTTGCATTACTGTGATAGCTCTAGGCCCGACATAAAAGCGAGTCAACAACAATGTTAATGCATAGCAAATTATCTAGTATGACTGCAAAATGGGATGTCGGCTTTTTCATTGACACAACTATTTAAAGAGAGAAAATATTATCAATAGACTAGTCTACACTTGGACCAAACAATGTACATCACAAATGAATAAACCTCACTGGGATCATAATAACACATCCCGCATATTCCACGAAAGGACACAATAGTAAGAGCACAAAACAAAGGTGGGATTCAAACGGATTAAAAGCAATGTAACAAACTGAAGCAGACAGGCAAACCAACTACACAATGGGTGTTTGCCTGTCCGTCTAGCCATGCTAAAAGGTCGCGTCTAGTTCAAAGGGAGGTCACAACGTCAGCAGTGCGTGCATTGATGCTGCTGTCCGGACACTGCAGCACTCAAGCTTTATCAACTTTCACAAAGTTTTAGAGAGTGGTAGGGATTCAGCGTGCATACAGCAAACTTGCACATTTTCTTAGGTTCAGCTGGTTAAACTATTTTAATCATTTGGGTAACTTTTATTACATTTACACAGTAGAGTTTAACGTTCAAGGAGTTAAATTCTAGAGCCTGGGATTTTTCAAAGTAATTTTACAAATGTATACGTTTAGTCTTCTCTCTGGTTCTAAAACACACAGGTCTTCCCCTGTCCTGAGTACAATTGTCTACATTAAACGCCAAATTCAATGTGCTTGATGCTAGCTCAAATTCAATATGTTTGAAGCTGTGCACTATTCTCAGTAATACATATCTATTGATCCTAATGACCCAGAACTGTGCTGCCTGTACAGAATGTGCATGTATACACCTGCCTATGTTCACACTTGTTATTTGTCAGGATAACACGTTATAATATTATCTTATCAAGATAACCATTTCTGCTCATTGAGCTGATCGTTCCAAGATACCAAGGGCCACCATTCAGTGTGACAACGATACAAATTCGGATTTGGCTCAACCAAGATACTCTGATCCTTTAGGGTATCATGATTATCTAACCTTAAGAGTATCATGATTATCCAACCCGTCCTGCTTTTGCAAATGGGCAAAAGACTTATCATATGGGATGTGATAAATGTTCCTACTGTTTACATATCATTCAAACATGTACAACTCATACCACATACGGTAGTAACCGGGCCAAAAATGCAATCCTATCACGAAGTTACATGTCCACAATCAGCATATTTAGATTCCAATACGTTAGAACTCTTATCAATTAAGAAGTCACATATCAGATGCCAATATCCACCACCTGTGATGAATCTTAGAAGCGAGCGGAGCAACTTGGGATTAGGTATTTCATTTTAAGCAACTAAAAGTTTTGAGATAGATCAGGATTTAGTTCTCATAAATTATGATTTCCTGATACCCTCCATACAGCCTCTATCCAGTAAATATGTTCAACTTTGCTATATCTGAAGTGAATGCAATCACGTTTTCAGTCAATTCCATCCGATTCAGATACTTTGATTTTTAATACTTTGATAATTGAAAAGAAGAACAAGCATTTCCCCCTTTTCTGTATTCTGTCATCATACGTAGCAACACCTCTCTTTTTTTTTTTTTATTCTAGTGTACTGTATTCTAAACGTTCAACTTTAATATTTAATTTCAGCATCATTATAGAACATAGTTTATGCTTATTAAGCACTGTTAAGCATTAACAGTGAGCGTGAGTAAAGTTTGTAGGTCTTTAAACTGGGACAAGAAGAAGTCTCTGTAGAAAGTTGCATGCCTTCTTAGAGACTTTGCAGTACCAGACCTTAAAGACATACTCACTGGAAGGTTTCCAGACTCTTTTATCTGGAATGGAAATACACAATGTACACAACTGTCTTATTTCAAATTGCCTTAGATTCTGGAAACGGATATAACTCAGAAAAGACATATTGCCCTCGCAACTCACAATGTGGGATTTATCAACCATAAAGAAGGAAAATTGCCAGATCAACATTAAATGTGTCAGGTAATCAACTTGGAGGGTTTTAGCATTTTTCAAAAACTCTTTGGGACCATAGGCACAGAAGCCATGCGGTGATACAGTACTCAACTTACTAGTAGTCACACGAGGAATACGATTTGATTTGAATCCTGGACAATCTCCATTAAATCTCACATACAAGCCTAACAACTCCATAAGCCGCACTTAGCATTGGGGACACTCCTATAAGCCGCACTCGAGGTCTGAAAATTGTTATTTTGGAACTGCACTATAGAGCACCCTCTTTACGCTTCACCTAGACTTTGGGAAAATCTGCACTGTAGCTCTGACTCTCGTACAAGCCGCAGTGAGACTGAACGAATATGTGTTAGATAGACTACACTTGGACACGGTTCTTCCACATACCCACTGCCCCACAGCGTCAAGACGAGGTGTTATAAATCGAGTCGATGACCCACAACATGGACAGTCAGTATGAGTGGGATGAACATTTATGCTTTGAGATTGACTTTCTCTTTTTTTTAGTTTGACCACAGCGATTACAGCTTTGAAGAGGATAAATAATAAAGGGTGCAGAGGCCAGCGACTACCCTACCAGTTGGATAGCCTGGGAGCAGGCCTTCAGCCCATCCCAATACACATCTTCCAACTACCTGTCAACTATTATATTGATTGTACAGTAGCCCCCAGGTACTTTTACTACCCCTTTGATATGGATTTGAATCTCTCTGTACTTGGATGCGTATTGACCAATACACACCCATTTGCACCATCAAGCTGGCGCAAATGGGTATCAAGTGAGATGAAGGTCTGCTCCCATACCATACACAGCAGAGCAACCCGGAACAGTGTTGGTATGAGAGTCTGAGACTGGTTCCCTGCCCCCTCCCCCGAGATCGGAGATCCTACACAGTCAGTACTAATACTCAAATTTCTATACAATGTAAATGGTAGATCTACAGTCAATACAAATTCAACTAGTCTAGACTGTTACTAGTTGAATTGTAGAAAGTCGGTCATTATCATGGTATGTTATTCCACTGGAGTCTTGACCAATGGCAATGACCATCACACAGGGTTGTCAACTTATGGAAATGAAAAAGAGTGAGACTTTGCCAAACTGAAAAAGTGTTTGAAAATATAGAGCCGCGAAGGAAGTGCAGCACCGCGACCAAACTAGGGGAGTTTGTAGGCATGCCCCCCCCCCCCCCCCCCCCCAAGAAAATTTTGAAAATCTTGATGTGGAATGGTGCATTCTGGTGTAGGCCTATCGTGAGGCTGATATATACAGTTCTGTGTTTCAAAACTTAAGGCTTAAAAGATATTATAATGACAGTGAGAGGCAGGGAGAGAAATTTCTGAGGAAAAATTGAAAATCAAGGGGCAAATGGTGCAATCTGATGAGTTTTGGGAATAAATTTGTAACTTTGGTTCTAGTTGGAGTATTTACAAAATGCTTTCAGCTCTGGAAAGCCCAGGATCCAAGGAATGCGTGAGATTGGTTTACACATGTGTGAGACCGTGAGAGAGGGTCCAAATGCGTGACTCTCACGGCAAATGCGTGAGTTGACAACCCTGATCACACTTTACATGACATGAGCCTGAGCATAACTTTTTTTTATGTGCACTGTGACTTGCATATCAAACATTTTACTATACCTATGTTGGCCCCTATTCAGATGGCATGGTAGGTCTATGTGTTTGAAATTTATGAATTATGTCTGTGGGACTTTTGTACAGTACTAGCCTAGATCTACCTTTCTTACTCTCAGTCTGAAATGGAAAGTTGAATTAGTTTAGATGATCTTGTACACTGCCACCATGAGTGGCAATGGTGATGCTGAGAAGGTAGAGAGAAAACCAAGAGAAGAAGCAAGACCAAGTTTGAAAACTTGTCACAAAAGTGACAAAGGCAATCATTGTTTCAGACATTGAATGACAAAGTAAAAGCACAGTTTTGTTGACAGATATTGTCACAATATATGTTACACTGTCAATCAACAGGCTTTTCCCGCGTTTAATAGCTTCAATACACAATCGATATCAACGGTTGCGCAATGAATGATGTTGCTGCTCGGTTGGTAAACACCCTTGTTTTCTTTTCATATGACGAAACCCAACCCTACCATATTGGGCAATGGCTCAGTGAAGCAATGCGCGCCAGAAATCACTCACCGTTCTTCTTCCCCTTCGCCCTCGGCATGATGACACGACACACGCAATCCTAAATTATACTAAGTTTCACGAGGGTATATACCCAAATAATCCGTGTTCTATAAGAGCAAATGGTATGAATTCAGTTGAAATATTGTGTTGTAAAACTAGCATTGTAAATTGATGACTGGAGCAGAAGTGAACACACGTTCCCTTCGTGACCGTACCACGTTCTGACGTGCCAGATAAATTTTATAGGTCATTCATTCAAAGTCTATTGTGGGTCGCATTGCACCTTGGGATAGTTGCAGAATTTCTGGGGATGTGGTAATATTGACATACAAAGTCAAGCACGCTTTGGGTTGTTGGTTTCGAAATGATTGCACGTGGGATGTATTGTAGTTTATCTCACAATTTACCATATCATTCCTATGAAATATTTCTTATGACACCTAGAATTAACACTGGGGAATCATATTTCGTTCTTCAAAACAGACTAAGTTTAGCTTAAGTGAAAATTACACTTTAGACCAAATTTCCTGTATAAAATCAACATATTTGCTAGATTATCTTACAGCCTAGAGACTTATTGTGATTTACCAGCTGACAGCTCCATCAAATATCTCTTAGTTGGTGCGTTTTCTGTACATTTCTGAAAATTGCAAATTCGAAAGTAAGCTCTATATCCACTGCCAAGCTAATGACCTAAATAAAGGTCGAATAACGTGTTCTGATTGGCTGTTTCGGGCTTGTGACGTCACGATTGTATAAATAGACAGTCGTGGTTACGGCGTAACATACACGAAAAATTGACAGGAGAGGAAAGACGTGTCGAGAAGCCACACTACATTTATACGGCAGATCGTTGAGACTAACAACAAGGTTCTGTTTAATTCTTCATTTTTGCACGGAACAGTTCAAATTGTGAGTTAAGTTGTCTTGCTGTCTCTACAGCTTGTTTGCGGACAATTATTCAGCAAAACTTGCTCCTTGACCTCGTGCCCCACCCACGCCCCGGCGTTGGGCAACAACGTTGTGTTGACGTTGTGTATTGCGCAAACGAACAGTCTACGTTACACGGTCAGTACTCAGTTATGATCGGTCTAGTCAACATGTCTTCACCCGTAGATCCAGTGATGAATTCGCCGAGGCGAAAGAAGAAGACGAGACGCGGAAAGAAGCAAACATCCAGCTGGCGAGAGATGATCCCACCGCCGAGGCCAGTTTCGGTGGAACAGCAAAAGGTGTCTCCCAGTCCCATGCCAGTGGCATGTGGGTGTGGCACCGCCCCACCCCCAGTTGACATGAACTTTGGGCGCCTGCCATCCTCACCACGTAAGAAGAACGTCAAGAGCAAGCCATACTTACGACCGACCCCACCCAAGGCCCCTCTAAATTCTACACAATTCATCATGGAGGAGGGTTACCAAATGGGGGACCCAGAATTTATTAGTTTGTATCACGTACCCTGTGCTGGCTGTGCCAGTGGGTCTTCACCCAATTCAATGGGTTCTAAAAGTACGACTTCCAGCAGAGCTTCAACATCAAACAGAGAGTCCTTAGACTTAGACTTTGACTTTCTACTGAGTCTTGATGGTGAGCAAGGTACTCAGTCTTTTAGGTCTATGGTATTGAACGATTTCGAATCTGACATGGCCAACTGCCTTCCTGACTTAGATGGTAGAGTTATTTTCTCACCGCCAGTAAAAAAGGCAGAGAATATGAGGTATTTCCCATCTCCAGGGAGTGGTACTAGTGATGAGTCAGATTTGAGTGATGCTCACAGTTTAGCATCTAGCCCAGCAGCTTCAAATCATAGCTCATCAACCTCTCCAGTTAGTGAACAGGAGATTCAGTTCAATTCTTGGTCTAACACCTCAATTCTGTTTGAAACTGAATCACCGAGTGATTCCTTCCAATCAGAAAACGCTTACCAAAGTCAATCCTTCACTACATTCATGAAAAACAATTTTGAATCTGAACTTATGAAAAACAAGGAAGACGAGTTATTTGAATTGAGCAAGGACGACCTAATCCAAGACATTATTACCATGCAAAATCGCATCAACAACCTTGCAAAACTCCAGTCCAAACTGGAAGAACTAAAAGTTGAGAACCAAATGCTCAAATGTAGAAACACACGGTTGAGCAGTTTGTAATCGAACACTGAATGAAATAACATGATTAATTCTGAATGGCGTAGATATCTTCAAAATGTTCATTTGCATCTTTTCTATTCCTCATTGCGAAATCATGTTCATATCCATTATTTGGAACTACGCAGTCTTGATGTCAAACAAACCATGCACTTTTTAAAACTTGTATATTTTTTAAAACGATAATTGACGATTTACATAAAGAGGAGTAAGATTTCAATGTTTTAGATGTGACTTCGAATACAGAATAATGGCTTGTTGCCGAGGGTGATTTATTCCAGTTTAAACACTCTCACTCTGTTTTTCAGCCCATCACCTGGTCCTGTCTTCTGTCCCGGTTGGATGACAGTAGACTGACTTCGTCAGGACAAAGGTAAACTCTCCTTCTTTGCCGTGTCGTGTGGAGAGCTACCTAAATAAGTCATTAATCAGTTGATCTTTTATCCTCTTTACTTCTAAGATACAACCAAATAATGTTTTTATCCACAAATCACATGTGTACACACTGAAGCTGAAAGTCCATGTTATTTTTTACTGTTAATACATTTTCCTGTTTTTAGAGGGGAAGCTGATCAGTAGTTGGTAATGAATGTTGTACATTGAATACATTGACTTGTACAGTAAATCCTTTACAGTGTGGTCAAACATTCTCGGCGCGTGAGACTCAAACCGTCTCGGCACGTGAAACTCCTCCTGCCACTTGCTGCTGCTAGGAAGCACTTCTCAGGTTCCCAAAAGGTGATTATGTCAAACCAAAACTGAATTATGCAAATGGAGGTAGATAGTGTGATGAGCGACAACTTCAAAATTCTGCTCGTTCCATTTATAACATTCATTTGCATTTTCCTTGAATGACCTTTCAGTGTACCATCGTCAAGTGTTAGTTCTCTAATTTGTGTGTTGTATGTCTTAATGCAAACAAGCAAAATAATGCAAAGGTTAGTGTCACAATTGAATTTGTCTCACAGAAGAGGCAACTACTCGCCAACTTGTAAAATTGTTACCACACGCTAGATAAGATATCTACTGGTCATAAATAAAGATGTTAAAATATATTTTAATTAAAAAATTGTATTTGTTTGCTGTATTATTCTAAAAATGTGTCCGGAAAATCGTACTCTCTATAGACATCCACCCACATTGGTCTCACCAATTAAAGGGGTGGGGGGGGGGGGGGTGTATTGTAAAAAGAGTAAGCGATAGCTCTTGCATTCCAAAGGTGTCAGCACAAATTATTTTTTGCAGAACCTGACATAATAAGAAGTACAATTACTATTTCCACTAAAATGGCATTGATATGAATCTACAACCATCCAGAACTGAGCCCCGATAACAATAATAAGAGTATGTGTCAACAGTGCTAGAAGACACGTTATTGCAATAAGCTTTGATTTAACCAAAACCACATCTTAACCCAGCAGAATTGAACCGTCAGAGGTATTATTTTCAACGCAACTACTTAATGAGATATTCTTACACAAAACAATAGTTCATTCACTGGAGAAAGAGAAAATCACTGTAGGTTATGCAGTATGGCAACAGCTTGAATCAACATATAGTATGGCAACATATCGAAGTACAAAAGTAGTGAATGCTGCGCTGAAGATGAAAAACAAGATAATGAGTCAGATTTGTATCAAATGAATAAATCAGACGGCAAAGTAAATTGGGTTTTCTAATAACTGAAATAACTAGGGTACAGAGTTGCCACTTTTCCTTCTTTTGCAGGAATTCCTACTTTTTGGCTAGAATTTCTGTATTGGATTATGTTATTTTCCTACAGAAAATTGACAAAAATTGTGAGATTTCCTACTTTTTCTTGATGACCAAATTGACAAAAATTGTGAGATTCCTACTTTTTGTCGATGACCAAGTGGCATCTCTGCGGGTAGGTGGGCTTACTGTCCTGTCGCAATAATATTTTTTTTCATTTAACCCTTTAAGGCCGACCAAAATTTTGTTTTTCTGGTGATGGGGCGAGACATTGCTGATTCCCATAGTTATGTTGACTATAGTCAATGCTCGGCCAGCCATGGCATCGACTATAGTCGATGCTTGACCCTAAAGTGTTAAGATACATGAACTCTAATACTTGTGTGGGTTTAACATTTGGACAACACAGCGCTTTAACAGCTACAAAAAGAGAAGACCACAATATCTGTGTACCTGTGATTGTAAAAACAGAAAAAGAGGGTTGGTAATGCTTTTGCATCAATTCACGATCTACCCGAGACTGGGGGAAATTTTAGAGAAATTTCCGATTTTTTGCACTAAAATGTTACCATTTATAATAGGCGGGTGTTACCATTTATAATAGCCGGGTTACTGGAGCTATAGCCGGGTTACTGGAGATGCTTTATCTTGCAAGGCTAAATCTAATGAGGGCGCGTCCAGGCCCCCTGGCTTTCTCTGAAACTTTCAATATCTAGAATGAAGTAGTGTGCAATAGATTTAACCGATGACTCCAAAGTATGCATCCCTCCCACAATATAGATGTGTGTATTCTATTTGTTATGGACTGCTTATTTTCCACAGGCTGGTAGCCAACTGAGAATGGCTCCGTTGATTGTGAGGTGTGATGTCCTCTAATGGCGACTCAGAAATTGGAGAAAAGCGCCTCTTGGAGACAAGCTGGAGGCAGACAACCCCGTTCGGCCTTGTCGTGTCTACATAGGTAAAATGTGACACTTCGAGGCAGGAGTTTAAAAAAAAGATAGTAGCAACACAGGCAGACAGACATTTCATAAGTTCCTAGTATATGACCTTCTGTCACTCCTCATGACTGGGTGAGTACCTCAAAAATGTGAGTACCCATGTATAGGCCCATTATTAGTACTGTAGATAGCTGTAATCCATGGTTGGAACCAGAGGAGGAATGACGGTCTTGCTCAATTACATGTGCATCTCTTTCAAAGTTATCATCACACATAAATAGTCGTCCACGTTATATAATTGGATCCACAAAAGTGCCTCATAGTGCTCCACGATTTCAATCAGTACTGAAGTGTGGGAACAGAGCCCTATTTCTATTGACTTGGCATTAACGTTTGCGGGCAAATGAGTGATAATGCTATAGTATTAAATAGCACAGAAATGTAGAACGGGACGCTGACGCACAGTGGAATCAAGACAGTCGTTCCTCTGGTTGGAACCGTCCATAATTGATAACATAATGCATTTGAAAAAAAAAAAGATTTTGACCCTCTTTAGACAACCTTTGTTTACATGCAGCTAACGCTGACATCCCCGGCCCCCCCACGCCCTCCTTGTCAAGCGCATCAAGCCATTTATGAACGATACCCGACTTTAAAGCTTGACCGTCGTGGTTGAAGTGAGGCCAAAAGCACTTTTGGATATAGTTCAGTTTTCATTCACAAGAGGGCTCTTAAGGGCTGGGAGATCAGCTCTTACAGGCACAAGATAGGGTGAACATATTGTAGCTGGACAATGCCCATGGTCCCCTGTCCAAACACTGCTGCCCTCTGGTGGAACTGTTATTTTAGGCCATGTATAGAAAATGCTGAACTTATTCCCTGACGGCCCAGCTTTAAAAAACATAATTAAATGACCTACTTGAAGAATAAAGATTGATGTTGAACCTGGTTGTTTGTGATCTTTTTATACTTCGTAGTTTCTTAAAGAATTACTAAAATAATCATTTTGATATGGTACTGAAATCTAAATGTATTCAGCTGGTAAAATGGTATGGCGTTTGTTTATCTTGTAGCAAGAAATAAAATTACGGAATACTGGTATTGAGTATTGACCAATGAGGACCAGAACCAAGTTTTGCACTAGGTGAGGCTCCTGTAAGATATAAAAACTGCAAAATATGTATCCAAGATGAACCGGTTGTCTGCTAGTTTAACATACACTTGCCAGAGTGAAAACCCATTTCTGTGTGAGGCCACTCCGAAAAAATTGTTTTCATAACCAAGTCATGAAGATTTTGATGAGTCTGTTTATATATTTTTTAAACTGAGGTAGAATATCAGTGGAATCAATTCACATTCTACGGATCTGGAAAGTCTTGAATGTACACTTTTCTCTATCATGCCAATATTTGTCCGTTTTTATTATCAAATTATCAAAAACAATCAATCCCAGAGGTCAATTTTTACTATGAGAAACGAGTGTTATGTAATAACCTAACCCAAGTTTTTATATTTGTGGGCGCACTATACATGTATTGATACTGTCAGTATTCTGGCAAATAAACATGGACAATACACAGAGTGGACTTGGGCCAGATTTATGATACGGCCTATTTATTGACTCAGGGTTCATACCCTGAGGCATATACGACACCTCGCTTTTCCTTTAAGACGTTTTTTAGCCATTTTAAAATGCATATTACTCAGTTTCTATTTTAGTTAGAGAAACTACAATGGGGCCATTCAAATATTACGTAACAGCATAGGGGGGGAGGGGGGGTCATGAAGTTTGTTACAAAGTGTTACAGGGGGGAGGGGGGGGGGGGGGTCTAGCCAAGTGTTACATAACAATTCTCAAAAAATAATATATACAAGAAAGACATCTCTAATTTTGGAAAATGCACCACCATCTAACAGCCAGGTCTCAGCCACATTATGTTGCTCTCTCATCATCCCTGTAATATTGTATACAACATTTTGGCCCTTCCCCCTACCTACTCTGCCAAAAAAAGGTATTGATTTTGTGAAATGGACTCATCTCCTGACCCCGATCCGATCTTGGAACACTGGACAGGGTAGAGGATGCACAACCTCAGGTCTCCCCTAATATAATAATAAGGATATTAATAAACCAGTAATCGTAGATCACTAGATTACAACTTTTTTGCACTAAGGGAGGGGTAATTTTATAACAACAGGGGGGGGGGGTGGATTGTCACGCAAGCAGGTCGGAATTCTTTTTGGTTCCCCCCCACAAGAGGGGTCGAAAAATTTTCAGTCCCTCCCTCCAGGCAGGTGGAAATTGAGCGCGGCTGACCCCTTTGAGCAATAATAATGCACAGGCTTTTCCGCTAAAAAGGGGTGTAATTTTTTTTGGTCCCCCCCCCCCTCAAAAGGGGTCCAACATTTTTTGGTCCCCCCCCCCCCATTCAAGGGGTCCAACATTTTTTTTGGTCCCCCCCCAAATCCACCACCCCCCTGTTGCTAAAAAATGACCACTCCCTAAGGAGGTTATAATGGTGTTGGGAGGGGAGGAGGGACAAATCAGTTTCACCTGGTTTCAGACTTTGAGGAAATCTATACCCTGCACCTGTGGTCTGTGGTTCATTTATCAGTTACTGGGGGAGGTGGCGTAAAAATTTCAGAGCCCTCCTGAGGGGGGCAGCGTAAAAAAAGTCTGACCCCCTTGAGGGGGGGGGGGGCATAAACATTATGCCCCTTTTTAGCCAAAAAGCTCTACGTTACTATACAGTCAACCCTTGACTCCATGAATATCTGCCATCGCCACAAAAATATTTGAGGTAGCAAGTTATTCGAGGAGATAAATCAGACCCTCTGGTATATATATATTTTTTTTTTTTTGGGGGGGGGGGGGGGGGGGGAGTCTAGGTGCAACGTTGGGGTATAGATGGAGGGGTTTGGAAGTCTAGTCCTGAACCCTGGGTAGATTTATATAATTTTAATTACTCTTGGGGTGGGGAAAGTGAAGCTGCTCTGTGGGTCTGTGGTTAAGTGACAAGTAATAAATGGTAGGGGAGACCGGGGCAAAACGGACCCCCGGGGCAAAACGGTTCCGACCCCTAACTCAGTTCTCAGGTATTAATTCCATATTTTTGTCAAATTGGCTGATATAATTAATAGAAATAACATGTTTTTAAATTAAAATTGGAAGATTCCCTGGAAAAAAAGTGAGCCTTTCATCACGGCAAAATTTAGAGTGTAGTCTGTAGCCAATGATGACGGCAAACTGTAGCCAGTGATCACGGCAAACTTTAGCCAATGATCACGGCAAACTGTAGCCAGTGATCACGGCAAACTGTAGCCAGTGATCACGGCAAACTTTAGCCAGTGATCACGGCAAACTGTAGCCAGTGATCATGGCAAACTGTAGCCAATGATCACGGCAAACTGTAGCCAGTGATCACGGCAAAATGCAGCCAATGATGACGGCAAACTGTAGCCAGTGATCACGGCAAACTGTAGCCAATGATCACGGCAGACTGCAGCCCATGATCACGGCAAACTGCACGGCAAACAGCATCACAATCAAAACATCATGAACTGAGGAGGAAGTGACGTCATTGCTAGGCGGCATAGTGACGTTGCTTGGTAACATAGTGACGTTGCTAGGTGACGCAGCTACGTCACTAAGACTGTGACGTCACTGAGTGACTGACTGCACTCTCCATGCAGAGGTTCAGTCGACTTGCATTGTATACTACTGTATATGAATGTGTTAGGAGAATGTGAAAATACACGTAATGGCAGCCATTTTATGCATACTCAAAGCTTTTACAGCATTGTGCAGAAAGTTTACATTAATGGGCCTCCCTCACTAATTCATTTCCGTTCTCATATAAAGGTGAGTGAAAGATATTCACGATTGCAGATAGTTTGAGCCATTTTGAATTATTAATGGTCTTAAACTCTCTCAAAATCAACCATTGAATCTGTCCATGTAATGCTGCAAATCCCCCATGAATTTCGACCACTGCATAAAGTGCGTGGCAAAGCCTAGCCTGAAGCCACTTCGTGGCTTCAGGCTAGGCTTCGCCTAGGCTCACTTTAAAAAAAATTTGGGTGCTACCTATGGTATTCCGGATTCCATAAAGAAAAAACTGAAACTAGAGATCTTGATCTTATTTTGCAAAAATCAGTTTATAAGCTTCTGAGAATTAAAAAAGAGGTATATGTTAATGTTTTATGGCTAAAACAATAACATTTTATTGCTAAAATATTGTCTAACATATTTCCAAAGTCATTGGTAAAAAATATTACCCTACAGTTATTTATTTTGACAAGTTCATTTTTTCACATATTTTTCATGAAGCTGGGGCAAAACGGACCCCCCCCCCTCACAATCATAATTGACTCAGGGTATTAACCCTGAGTAATATACACCTACTAATTTTGCGTTTTAAGACAATTTTGTGACATAGGAGAATCTTTATATTTTGGTTATCGTCCGACATAGACAAAAGTCGACAAAAACATGAGACAGGCAAGGTCGGGGGACAGGATCTAGCGCAAAATTTTTTCTAAAAATCTAAATTTTTCTTGACTAAATTGAACTGCGATCTTTACGAATTTATTTCTCTCTTTCGCTATTATGTAAATGTATGAAAACAAAGCTACCGCCGCCATGGGCCTCCATAGGCTGCAAGGCATTAAGTTTTTGGGTGCAAGATAGAAATGACATTTTGAGCGAATTTGCCCGTATTTCTCTCTTTCTACCCCCAAAGCGGGCAAAAACTGGGCACATTCTACCGCCAGGACCTATGGAACAAGTCACATCCACTCTATATCTATATGTTAACAGATAGCGGTTATGATACAGATAGCGAATGTACACCAGGGGCGGGGGGACAGGGGATGGACGGCAACGGCATGGACGCGTAACACACGCCGCCCTGTAGCCGACCGACACGGCGAAACGGAAACGGCGATGGTGTCGCTGCTGATGCTCCGATCGACTCACTTTACAGCCGAGACGTAAAACAGCGGTTACGTGCTGCTGGGCGCTGACGCCGACAGCCACCTGCTCGCCCCCAGCCACCTGCTTTCCCACAGCCACCTGCTCACCTACAGCCACCACCTGGAATTTGATTATATATGACTTCCAATATATGAAATTAGGGTAGCTTTTTCTGGCGATTACGATTCTGCCGTCAGAAATGAGAAATAATGTTTTGTACTCAAATTAGATCACTCATTCGAATTCATTTCTGATGCCAGAATTGACAGATTACCCATCATCTGTGAGGCCACTCACACACTCCATTTTTCCTATGGTGAAACCCCATAGAAATGATCAAAACATAAAAAAATAACAATGCTTGGCCTAAAAAAGTATAAGAATGATGAGACATGCTTATTTGAATATAAAATTATTTCTTATAAGCCAATTTTTATTTTTGGGGGTAATTTTCGGGGTTTTGGGGAATTTCCCCTGAATTCGGGGTAAATTTTATTCAAATGCATGATATTCAACGGTCATAAAAATCAATTAAAATTGAAAAATGTCAGATAATGGTCATGCATGACAACAAAGAAATACCTAAAGAACTGAGTAATAACATAGCTAAAAGATGGGAGCAAGAAAATTATGAAAAAAAGATAATAATTCAAAATTAAGAAATTTCCAGGGTCCCTTTTGCCCCGCCCCAAAAACCCTTTTGCCCCGGAACTTTTAGCCCATGACCTTCGTAGGTCAGAATATGTTATGCTATCCAACTAGGCTATTAAGGGAGTGTTCATTTATTAATTACAGGGGGGGGTGGTGAGATTTCGCGCGGAGGGGCGAAAATCTTTTACGCCCCCCCCCTCGAGAGCGCGTGAAACGTTTCGCGCCCCCCCTCGGCGAAGGCGCCGAAAATTTTTCGCCCCCCCCCCCCTTTGAACTATAGTAACGCGCGGGCTTTTTGGCTAAAAAGGGGCTTAAATTTTTACGCCCCCCCCCTCAAGAGGGGTCAGAATTTTTTACGCCCCCCCCTCAGAAGGGGTCGGAAATTTTTACGCCCCCCCCCCCCAAACCCACCACCCCCCCCCTGTAAATAATAAATGAACACTCCCTAATGATGCTAGCACGTTATTAATTATTTTCATGGATGGTATACTTCTATGCTTTGTTATGAAAAAATAAATGTTTCAATTCAGGGGTTTACCTCTGAGCTATATGCCATCTTCCCTTAAGGGGTCCGTTTTGCCCCGGTCTCCCCTACTTTATACATTTTTGTTCGAGGGTTTGAGTACTTCAAGTATTATAAGGGTAAGGAAACCCCATTCGAAGTCGAAGTAGCAAATAATCTGAGGTAGTGAGTATGAATAAAGAGAAAAAATGTCCGTAGTCAAGGCCTATGTTCGAGGTAATAATGCTGTCAGACATAAGCCTGCTGTCAGACATAGGCCTGCTGTCAGACATAGGCCTGCGAATACAACTCATAAAATGATGGGGGGGGGGGTACAGGCCTGTGTTACGTAATTATGGAGGGGGGTCTGGCATTTTGTTACAGTGTGTTACAAGGGGGGGAGGGGGGGTCAAAAAGTGGCCAAAATTGTGTTACGTAATATTTGAATGGCCCCAATAAGCTTAAAGAAAGGGCAAGATCGGGGGACAAATATTTCCTTCAATAAGTAAATCAATATCTCTTTTCTTCTACTCGCAAATCAACTGCGATCTTTGCGTATTTTGTCTCTCTTTTTGTTAAACTACTGTTAAATGACTACCCTCTAAATGAACTCTCCATAGGCTGCAAGGTTAAAAAAAAAATTGGAGCTGATAGAAATGCTCATCTGACCAGACAGGTATCATATTTCTATCTTTCTGACATAAATCTACCATCTCACATATTAAAATGCCATTCAACCAAGCTAAACTGCCCTCCATATTATTTAAATTACTTAAATGAACTTCTTACAATACCCTAAACATACCAAGAACAAGGATTTGTTTTAGTTCTCATACCACCTCCTCACGTACATGGTGTCGCCACAAGCATTTCTCGTAGTCCGCGAGGCCTCAAGGAGACAGCACGAGGGTCCCACAGCGGCAGCATAAAAGGAGTGCAAAGCAAAACTGTACGACCCATATCTTCGCCGTTTATCGTCCGATCGAAGCGCTTTTCGATATGGACAAAAGGTGGTACATGCCCGCAGCCTACAACTGTCGCCCACACCCACCTGCACACCCACACCCACCTGCTCTCCCACACCCACCTGCTTACCCACACCAACCTGCTGGCCTGAAACGGAATAACACACATGTATGACACATGACTTTAGGGTACTTTTTAACAAGGAATTCATTTCTGATGCCAGAATAGACCAATGAATGATTATAAGGGAGTGTTATATCTAAGTACATGATAAGCTACAGATTCAGCTGACCCTGAGTAATCTGTGAGGCCACTCACACGCTCAATCTTTCATTATATAACAACATCAATGACATAAAAAAAATTTTAAGCATGTAGCAAGCTGTAAGCTGGAGCCAAGCAAAATGCCACCGCAGCGGTCGTTGAGCAAGCAGCAATAAACAAAGTAACCAAGGCAGCTCTTCCTTGGCAGCACCTAGTACCATAGTATCCTCCTAGGTGGAGTGGGTGGGCTTGCAAGCTAACATACCGTAAATTTTCGCGTATAAGCCTAACTCTCGTATAAGCCGCACCCCGACTTTGGACTGATCCTATAAGCCGCCCCAGCGATCCGACTATTGAGACTTTTAGTACTGTATCATAGTAGCAAAAACTCGCATATAAGCCGCACCCTGACTCTGAGCCAATAATGTAAGCCGCACTGGCGATCTGACCCTCGTACTAGCCGCGGCTTCTACGCAAGAATTTACGGTAGTCATGGTACACTGAACACCCACCAGGGGGCGAGGAGGTGGCCCACCATATACGGTACCTGGTAACAATACGACAAACACCAGGGTTGTTTGATACTATAAATATACATCAAAATTCATGTAACAAACTAAAAAATAAAAGGGACTATATATGGAACCATTTTTCAATGGGGAAAGTTATCATTGGGCCAGCTATTGAAGCATCCATGTTCAAGGGACAGAAGACAATAATTTTGAAGTTCAATCAAGTAACAACGCCTGGCACAAAATGGGGTTGTGTTGGTATATTAACACATATAGGTGCCCTATATGGGGTACAGCTTTTTCCGTTTAGCAGAAAAAATCGTCATGAACGTAAAGCGAAAAACGCATGGCTAGGATGAGGTCACAATCTCTCAATAGACTAATAAGATGAATAGTTTTAAATATTAAAGCAGCAACTCGACCTCCTCAGACCACCTGTAGTACATAGGGTATACTGGGTCATACAGCGCCCTGAGTAATCACATTTAGTCCAGTCACAGGCCCAGATAGAGGCACGATTTACAGATTCTAGCATACCAACATGAATATTGGCTAGCGACTTAATTATTTTACCATCATAATATAGGATTCAGGATCTTTAATTTGATATGCTTTTTGACATTTTCCTACAAGGGGTTAATTGTTATGGCATGACCATCACTAGACTCAATCTCCAGAGGAGACATGTTTAAATATAGGAAATATTACAGGTGCATTTCATTGTTCAGTATCTCAGCTATGAAGAGTGAGATGCACATTTAATTTTCTGTCTACATGTATGATTTGATCAATAGCATAGACGTGGCATAATCACTGAGCGTATCCCCATCACGCAAGGATACGTTGGGCACAACGTCGGCATGTCGCAAGCAACATTTCTACGTTGTGCCAACGTTGGTCTGCCAATGTTGGTACAACGTTGGTAGATTTATGTTGTAACAACATTCAGAATACTCCCAGTTTTCTGCCAACGTTGGTACAAGGTCAGATAATTCAGGTTATGCCAACGTTAGCCCAACACTGCATCTGTAACCACCACCAGGGGGTATTGAAGGTTGTATGGAGATACTTTGACCAGCAAATCCTTCATTTTTCCTTATCATTGGGCATTCAATTAGGCTCTATGTGGGATATAAATGGCTTTTAAATCCAGGGAAATTCCATTGATAAGTTATATGATACATAATTACCAACGTTCCTAGGGTTTAATAAAATGATAATCATATTGGAATGAGGACACCCTTTTGTAGGTGATGGTTGGTAAATAAGTTCTAAAGCATGGGGTGGCATTGTATCACCTCTTAGCCCTTAAAGCTATGATGAAAGTGAAATGCAAATACAGAAATGACTGTCATTAAAATGATGATTATTGACAGTCTTTTCGGGAAAACATGAATACAGAAATGTTCATTGAAAATTAATGTCCAACTTTGAATTGACATCACAATCAAACGTCAGATCATAGACCATAGACTGGTTGGGTGAACATTGGTACAACGTCAATATCTGATGTCAGTATGACGTCATTAAGATGTCATGCCAACGGCAACATTGGCGACGTTAGCAAATGATAGAAATCGCCGGCCAAAAGGCAGTTGTGACAATGTTAATGTACAACGTCATGCCAACATTGGCTGACGTGCCAACGTTGGCACAACGTATCTTTGCTGGCTGGGATCCCACTCACAATTCTAGTACTTTTTCAGTCTACTATGTGGTTAAGTGTGAGTGGTGAGAATGCCCCTTTAATTGTAATGCTGCCCGGAGACTGTATATTGCTCTTCAGATGAAACTGTTTTCTGCATTTCACAGCCCCGAAAGAAAGAAAAGGGGTCCAGGGTCCCGACTCAACTACTGGTATCGGTAGAGATTTTGTCAATATCTACACTGAAAATTCCGGGGGTTAGTCAATGCTAATATATCTTAGTCAAAACCACTAACTTATCAGCATTATTAAATCGAACTAAGATTTTGCTAAACTATGACTAACTTTTTACTGCTACCCACAGGAACTCCACACCAGGTGACAGCACAAGCAAATCATAAGATATTTATCTATATGATAAGATTGTAATTGTACATGTTATCATGCTTAGAGGTAACCTTTTCAAATTTTGAATATGACATGGGGTGTAACATAATGTATGTATGTATCTACTTAGATAGATTTTTTTTTCAAACTGATCAACCTACTCCAATGAGGTTTTCTGAATGGGACACCTTTTTTGTGTTTTTGATAAATGCATATATCAAAGACAGCCTCAAGTCTCTATATGGCCACTTCTACAGGACAATAATTGTTATGTAGACAAACTGGCTTCAATGGATGGAGTTACCATTGCACAGGTAACTCATGCTGTAGTTTTTGCATATTAACCAGGGCCATGCCACTGACTGGTAATAGATGTACTAATCACTAATGAATGACTACCGTAAATCCCTGTGTGTAACCTGTGGGTTATACTAGAACCAAACCTCTAGTGCAGGTTATACAATATTCTCAGGTCTAGGGGCGGGTAATACAAGGGATTTTGAAAGTATAGTACAGTACTAAAATCCCAATTTTCAAGCCCTAAATAGAGGTTATAGGATTCTCTCAAAGTCGGGGTGTGGGTTATATGTGAGATGCCGGTGTACACAGGATTTTATGGTAGCCTCATAAGTTCAGGTTACCTGGGCAATGCTAACTTTTAGCTAAGGGTTAGCAGCAATACGCTAAGATAGGATAGGAACTTTGGGCACGTGATTTTCGCTAATGATTGTACAAAAGTTAGTAAAACCTTAGTACAACCTACTAACTTTGGACTAACATTTGAGATTCATTATTTTCAGTCTAGAGCCATTACATATTGTATCCTTCAATGTAACTTCAATAAACAGCAACCCTAAGTAATTTAGATCCATATAAGACTACTGGGAATATGCAATTTTTGAGACTATTGGAGATATATGCATGGCTTCTGGTTGGCTGGTGAGTTTATTTATATATTTTTGCACTTGATAGTGCTGTTTTTCTACACCAGGTGACAGCATTCTCAGTCCTCTGACAACAGCGTGTAATAGACTGGAGGCAGAATTTTGGAATCTCACTACATGAGGAACGGAATGTTAGAGGGTGGCATCCATGCCAGACTTGTAGTGTGACCTGTACTGATCAGGTTAAGAGTGGATGCCACGTGCAGAAATCGGTTTTCTGTGAAATAGGGCTCGACAATGGCAGCCATTACCGAAAATTATGATTTTGGCCATATCTTGGTGAAAAATGATGTTATTCAGTAGATTAAGGTGTTTAAATCCACATTCTCAGGTCTAGGAATATTATGGGAGTATCAAATTTTCTTTTCCATGCTTATATCATACTCTACCAGGGTAGCCATTGCCGAGAATTACGATTTTGGCTGTATCATGGTGAGAAATGAAGATATTGAGTCATTTAATGAGTCTAAATACACATTTTCAGGGTCTAGGAATACTGTGGAAGCATTAGATTACCTCCCCCATGCACATATTAAGTACCTTAATGGGGTAGCCATTACCAAAATTCACGATTTTGGCCATATCTAGTGAGAAATGATGATATTGAGTCATTTAACGAGTCTAAAGCCACATTTTTAGGGTCTAGGAGTACTATGGAAGCATTGGATTACCTTCCCAATACTTACATTGTACCCTATTGGGGTAGCTGTTACAGAAATTGACTTTATTGCTGTAACTTGCCAATAACATTTGTGAGATGTAATGGGATAAGGGACCTTAGTGCACTTTGCACTAAGGGTCTTTCTCGCAGATCATGTCACAAATGATGATACTCCTACTTAAAGTTGCTAAACCGGCATTCTCAGGGTATATGGCTCACTCTCACCAAATCCGTGCAACTGAAAAAGTGACGTACATGATCGGTGGACGTACATGATCGGCAGAGTACAAAATCCGTCTTTTACCCCCTGCACTACGATGTTTAACTCTCCCAACCATACCTACAGGCTGTACTGTATCTTTGGGGAGTTTATTAGAAAAAAAAAACTCCCAAAATATTTATAGGGGCCGGAGGGGGGGGGGCGGCTCAATGTGTAACCGATCATGTACGTCACATGACGTACATGATCGGCTTGGAATGTCATGTAACATTTCCTCATTACCCACTGCTTCACATGTCTATGATTATACATATTTAGACCTACATCATATGTACACCTTGCTATGATTGATTTATGTTTTATATATGGTCAGAAAGGGTAATTAAGACAGTCAATAAATAATGGCCGATCATGTACGTCACATGACGTACATGATCGGTATTTCAAATGTCATGTAAAATACTCTTACTAGTCGCATCTACACATGTCTAACATCTTACATGTCAAGACACACATCATATGTACACCTAGGTAAGGTTTATTTATGTTTTTCCTTGTTCAGAAAGGGTAGGGCAGTCAATAATCACCGATCATGTACGTCACCGATTATGTACGTCACATGACGTACATGATCGGTATTGAAATGTCAAGTAAAATTCTCTTCCTAGTCGAATATACACATGTCTAACATTTTACATGTCAAGTCACACATCATATGTACACCTTGGTAAGGTTTACTTATGTTATATGATGATCAGAAAGACTGGGGCAGTCAATAATCACCGATCATGTACGTCACCGATCATGTACGTCACCGATCATGTACGTCACCGATCATGTACGTCCACCGATCATGTACGTCCACCGATCATGTACGTCACTTTTTTAGTTGCACTGATTTGGTGAGAGTGAGTCATATGAGGACACAATGGGAGCATAATATATGTTCTCTGAGGCATACATTATATATCACATGCCAAACAATGACCTAATTTACTGGATCTCCCTGGACTTTCCTGGCACAATATGGTATTGCTATCCTGATTCCTGTGTTCTCTAAACTAAGAGTGAATGGTAGCATGATTTATGTTCTTTTAACATTAAATGCTCAATGTATACTAGCTAATGGTCAATTGATACTGATCAGTTGCATAGGAAATATGAGGCCAAAGTAACAGATTTGGGTAGAGGAGCTGAATCAATTCTGCCCCGTCCCCATGAAAAGGTACAGACCCTACAACAAATTTAACCTTCCCTATTAGACATGGCCTTAAACTGTAATTTGGTAAGTCAGACTATCCCAGTGGATCTGGTTCATGTACTAGTGCTTTCTATTCCACCTCTACTTACTGAACATCATACTAAATACATCTGCTTTTTAGTCTGGGTTACATGTGTTAAATGCTGTGGGATATCCAGTTTGAACTTTTGTCCCAACAGGTTTTACAGGTACCAGGTAAAAAGTGTTTCACCAAACTTGGGATGCAAACCCATGCTTCCTTCCTCTAGAGCCTGACATCATGTAGACATGATCAATCCAGCTCATACAGGTCAGAGCTGGTAACCTTGTACATGTCAATCATGTCTGGGGGTATAGAGTGACCATCCATTTTAGGTATACTCAGATGTCCCATGGTTCCATACCTGGTAATTCATTAGTTGCTTTGTGATAGATTGATTGATTATTGTTTCTTTGGGTATTTAAATACACATATGCAGTTAGCCCATGACAGGGAATACAGAGTTCCGTGATACCTGTACTTATTGGTTGCTTGGGATGCATACGTTTCCCCAGGCCAATTTCTAACTTATATGTAGCTATGTGAATGGACAGTGGTCCCTGAAAGACCCTAATAGTATGGGGAAAAGGAGATGGAAATGACATAGTCCCTCTAATCAAACCTCAAAGATATATTTTTACTAACTATACCTTTGTAAACTCGGGCCCAGGACCCTATGGATGGGTTCATAACTGCATATAAAGTCAGTGTTCTGTATGCTTGGATGGCCTACAGTAGGGCCTGCCGAGTCTTTCAATACTGGAAAAGTGCCTATAGGCCACATAATAGATAAGCAAATAGAGGGATGCTCAAGAATGTAAATGTATGGGGACACTTAAAAGTGACTTGCTCAAATTTTAAACCAATTGAAACTTTATTTAAACTTACTTCTAAAATTATGATTAACCCTCCAAGTTTGGATCAATGGTTCCAAAGAGGCACATCAAAGATCACCATTGAACAGGCTACTTTTGAAGGCCCATTCTGCACACAGTACTATTGGCCAGATTAGCCCAGGTAGCACTGGAAGCGCCATATTCAATTCCCCCCATTGAATACAATGTGGCTGTATTCCATGGGCTAAGAAAACTTTCCTTCATTTAATGGCTTCAGATTAAAACACTGAGGCGAACAAGTCCGAGAGTGAGCATTCAGTGGATGCTGTTTACATTTCACCCCCAGACACCTGGTGTGGGGTGGGGCTCTACACTAGGGGGATGGTGGTGTAATTGATAGGGTTACTAATATGGGGTAGGCTGACAAACTGGGTCAGAGGGCAGATTGGGGGGAAGGATGTGTGAGGGGTAGACATGGGGAGCCCCACCACCATCTTATCTAAACATCCAATTAGTGGCCGGTCGCTGAGGGTCGCCAGACCACCGGACTTGTGCGCCTCACCGAAAAAATAAATATGAATGCAAACGCCCGTTGATACCATAATCACTTGTGATGGTTGGGGCATATCCCAGTCAGCCTGTGGCTTGAACGCATATGGCCCCAGCCCCAATGACCCCTGATGAAATATGTCAGAGACAGTATCAGTAGGCATTGGCATTTGTTTATAAATCTATCTACCAGATACCAAAAGCCTCTTTTTCTCAGTTAACAAAACATGGGTTTGCAAATAGGCTACTCAAAGTTACACATAAATACGGTTTTAACCCATTCAAAGTATGAAAATTACAGATGGGGAGCTCAATATATTGGATAATTGCTGAATCCAATAATTTTATGTTCATTTTGGCCCTCAATCTGTCATCTTCCACCCCCACATGCTATTGAGAATGGTTGATATACCTGGGAAGTATACAAATATGCTCAACAGACTCAGTGGGCTGAAATTACTGCGGAAATACTATATCCTAGATACAAACTCTGATAAATGGATGGTAATGAACAAGGTTTTTACTGGATTTCCAGGCTTAGAGCCATATGGAAATATATCTTGTCAGCTCTGAATATCCATGCTAAGGCTTATTTAACACCTTCACCACTGGATTATTTGTAACTCAATGCAATTTTGTGCAATACCAGGTGGAAGGGGTTAAAGGGTATTTTGTATGATGAAACCCGTCAAATATGAAATAATATTTTCACATTTCATAATTGTTAAAGCTGCAATAGCCAAGGTAGGCATGAGAGAACTTAAGTGATGCCACCAATGTGCTCCTAGACCCTGAAAATGAGGATGCAGCCAAACCAAAAGGGTGTCTATTGTCAATATTTGCAAAGATATGGCTAAAATCGTGAATTTTGGTAATGGCTACCCCATTAAGGTACAAAATATATGCATGGGGAAGGTAATCTAATGCTTCCATAGTATTCCTAGACCCTGAAAATGTGGATTTAGACTCATTAAATGACTCAATATCTTCATTTCTCAACAAGATATAGCCAAAATCGTAATTCTCGGTAATGGCTACCCCGGTAGAGTATGATATAAGCATGGAAAAGAAAATTTGATACTCCCATAATATTCCTAGACCCTGAGAATGTGGATTTAGACACCTTAAACTACTGAATAACATCATTTCTCACCAAGATATGGCCAAAATCATGATTTTCGGTAATGGCTGCCATTATCGAGCCCTATTTCAAAGAAAAACGATTTCTGTGTGTGGTATCCACCCTAAACCTGATCAGTACAGGTCATACTACAAGTCTGGCATGGATGCCACCCTCTAACATTCCGTTCCTCATGTAGTGAGATTCCAAAATTCTGCCTCCAGTCTAATTCTGACGAATATTGTTAATGCCCGGTAATGACATGAAATAAACACAAAGGACTACTCACATAGTTCCCCACTGAGGATTATTTCATTCGGCATTGCCTCTTGAAATAAACTTTGCTGAGGAACTATATTTGTGTCCCTTTGTCAATATATGTTACACTATGTCTGTTTAATCTATACACTTAATCCTGATGAAAAATGTACAAAAGGATTATGCTAGAACAATTGACAGGCTTTAATTATGCCTAGTTTCATCTCGTCGTTCATCAAGTCCCCTACCCCAAGTATTTAATAATTGCCTATTTGTTAGCCATCATCACTTAATCTTGCAATGAATGGAAGTATTGTTATCAAACACATCATCTTAACCTCTTTTGTTATCCCGTGAGAACAAATGTAATGTGTTTCATAATGATAATGTTTATTATGATAAGCAGAATAAAAAACCTGTCAACTGGGAAAAAAAGGAGACTTATCGCGGATCCCTTTTGGTGCTTAAGAAACATTTGAAGGCCCCGGTGCTTATACATGAGAGGTGCTTATTTAAGACCCGGTGATTAAAGACGACGTGTGTACATTAAAACAGTATGCGGCCCCTAAAGGATTATATATTGATCTGGGACTCACGTGTAAAAGGCATGTTATAGGGGTTCTTGAGACGTGAGTACTCAGACGGGAGTACTCAACCGCATTCTCGAGACCATTATCCGGCAGTCTGGACTTGTTCCCATTGAATTTATAGCCTCTATTCACATTTACCTAAAACTAGATCAACAAATCAATATGCTCGATAAATTAGAAGCTGACGTCCCAGGTAGAAAAATATCATAATAAATGTCATGATTTTATCATGTTAAAAAAAGTGTACGTTTTTCACGGATATCATGATTTGCAAAACATAATATATCATGGTAATATTATGATCCATCATGATGAAGACCATAATAAAGCATGATATTATATGGTTTACCATATGAAATGTCCCTTGATGAATCGTAATTTATCATGTAGTTTGCTGATTTCTAGTGTAGGCCGAAATTATACAATACTTTATGTACCATTTTCTGTATAGACCACATTCAATACAAGTCCACCTTCAGGGAAAGGATTAATTACTATGAACGGTTAATCATCCCTAAAGGACGAGCAAGATATCAAATATCAAATTTCTACAGAATTAATCATTTACCCTCTTTATGCCGGACTTAATAGAATAGGATATTGCGAGAAGTGTAACATGAACCAGGATGCTACTGTGAATGAAAGGAAACACCGTACACTTTGTACTTTTGCTGGGCAGTTTTAATTAAGCATTTACTTTTCTATACAGTTCAGATGAAATGTTGACGTGGAAACAGAAGTACTGAAACTTTAAGGCATCGAAGGCTATCCAAATATCATTAGAAAATACAGTGGAATGTCCTAACCTTCAAATCCTCCAAAATTGCTCCCTCTAAAAACATTGTTCCAGTCCTAACGGTAGAAGATAAATGAAGATATAAGCCATATATCATGTGCTAAAATGTATTACACTGAAACTCCAACAGGGGTCTGAAGTGCTCACTACTTAACACTGTTGCACTGTCAAAAGTTGTTGTTCGTGAACAGCAATATGTGCTGTAACTATACAGTACTTTAGCTGTAAAAGATAATACAGCAACTTTTGCTGTACACATACAATTCTGTTACTGTAGATGCAGGTTCGAATCCCATAACCAGCAACCAGAGGTAGAGAGAGTAGAGAGGTTGGAGGGAGTACCATACTCCATAGCTCAAATATGACCTGATCTTTTCAAAAGCCTATTGATGCAGGCTACATATAAGTGATTGCCCCTGTAGCTCAGTTGGTAGAGCAGTGGGAGATGTAGTCTGAGGGTCAGCAGTTCCAGTCCCGGCAGGAAACTCTCACACAAACTACATTTCTCCTGATGCAATTCTAAAGCATAATATATTTTGGTACACTGAAATGTTACTATTGAAAATATGCAGAGGATAAAACCAATGTATCTCTACAATCTGCAGGAAAGATAGTAAAATTTACTTTGAAAAACATCTATAGGCCATCAAGATTACACTCCAACTAATGGTAGTTCAGTACTTATTAGTACATTACTGCAATAGGGTAATTTTCATATCAACCCTTAAGACACAAACAGTCTAGTTCAAAAATTTCCCCCAGGGATCCTGTGTTGACCTCTTAACCATTCACACATAAGTAGGAGGTGTTTCAATGCACCTGCCATGCAGGATTCACTGGTGTAGTGGTCATGGTTCGGGACTATAGATTGGAAGCTGGGGGTTCAAATCTCCAAGATGTTGAATATGTGAGCCCTTTTAGAACTCAGGTCTGCGTCTACAGTAGATTCTACTGTAGGTCTACAGCAGAATTTACTGGAACCAAAGTTGCCCCCAATAGTTGCTGTACAGGAACACTACTTACTTCTAACAGTGTGGGTGTTCATGGTGATGGTGACTTGGGAGAGTACCCTGCTCACTCGGTGGTCGCAATCATGTGATCACCCAGGGTGATCACCATGATCATCCGGCGTGATCATGGTGATCAGCGTGATCATTAGTATTTGATCACCTAGAAATTATTTTTGGACTCTTAATATTTATTATTTTTCTGTATAACGAGGTACGCATCATTTAACGTGGCATAGTCCGATGATTAGGACACAAAAATAGATTTTGCCAAAAATATACCAGAATGTTCAATATGGCCATACTTCATGTCCTACACTGAAAACCCTATGTTAAAATAAGTACTCACTAGTGAGGACTTTTGGGTGATCATTTTGATTGGGGCGTGGGGGAGTACCCTGGTGATCTTTAAAGTGATCACAAGTGAGGACCTAGGTCATCAATATGATCACCCTTTTGACCCAATTGTAGAGCATGCTAGGTTGTCAATGGGAAGACCCTGGGTTCTCAATTTGATGACTGCCTTTAATTTTCATTTTTTTCTCGTTATAAAATTTAATCTACCAATACTATTATAATTAACCCCTTCTCGATCATCAACTTCAATCATCGGACCTTTTTGAAGAGTATGTTTCAGTCCTCATAAAAAGCCATGTAAAACAGATATGTACAACTGATGGCTGTATCTTCACACTTCTAACTTTAGTTTCGGACCCATAAATGGTGTCTTTGTGTAGGCCTATAGATATTTATAGTTTAGAAAGTTCTGACCTAATTTTCAATCAAATCACTTTATTTTAAACTGTGATAATTGTCTTCATATATCCTCCAACTTGTAAACATGTATGAACAATATTACTATAGGGTCTAATCAATAGATCACATGGAGCTGGGGCTATATCTTACATTGTTGTATGCTAGGTCCCTCTAGTAGCAAAATTATGTCCTCAAAATGATCACATTTCCTTATTAATCTGATCACCTAAGGACATGATCACCCTAAGGGGCCATCCATAAATTACATACCCATCAAGGGGGGGTGGGGGGGTCAGGCCAAATGCGTACAGATGCATACAGGGGGGGGGGGGGTGGGGGGTCTAGGCCTATTTTGGCATACGCATTGTGTACGCCCAAGGGCTGATTTCCGGTTATTTTAGACTGAAATTGGTACTTTTTTAGGTCCAAATACCCAACCAAATTTTGAAAATTTTCTTGGAGAAAACACCCACTAACCTAAACTTAGTATGGACAGAGTCATTTATTACCACCAATTAGTCAAAAATAACCACGACCCCTCCCCCCCCCAAAAAAAAAAGAGCCACAAAAAAACTATATATAAGTCCTATATATATATAAGGGGGGATATTTCTCAATATCATGGGGGCGGGGATCTAGGTTGCTATAAGATCATTGGTGGTGGGGAGGGTCAGATCCAAAAAGGGAACAGATCCAAGAAAGGGACAGATCCAAAAAAGATTAAAGGTCCCTTATGGTTTCCCGGTGGGAGTGTTCATTTATTAAATACAGGGTGGGGTGGTGAGATTCCGCACGGAGGGGAGAAAATCTTTTACACCCCCCCCCCTTCAGAGCGCGTATAACGTTTTACGGCCTCCCTCGCTGGAAATTGTTCCCCCCCCCTTTGAACTATAGTAAAACTATAGTAAAAGGGCCTGAATTGTTTACGCCCCCCCTCTCAAGAGGGGTCAGAACTTTTCACGCCCCCCCCCCCTCAGGAGGGGTCGGAAACTTTTACGCCCCTGCAACTAATAAATGAACACTCCCTTAAGCCTAAAAATCTGTAAATTTAGTGATATCCCTTTATTTCATTGTGGGGGGGGGGGTCAAATTGAGATGAGTATGTACGCATGGGGGGGGGGGGGTAGTCCAAATGCGTACAAGGTGCAACAGGGGGGGTGGGGGGGGGGTCCATTTTGGGCAAAAATGTGCGTATGTAATTAATGGATGGCCCCTAAGTCCTCTGTAGTGAGTACCTTCATATGAGCCTGGGTTTTCAGTGTACCTACTTTATCAAACATCATCCCCCAGAATTCAACTTCAGTTAATTATCAGTTTTATACACAGGTTTTAACAAGACCTCAGCTTGGCGAGGGGAGGGGGTTATACAGGATATCATAGGAAGGTATGCAACTAAAAGTCTGTAGCTATCCTTGGACGTGACAAATAGACTCTGCATACCAGTAGTGTTCACATCAGTCCCTAGGTGGTGCTCCTACACATTGAGGTGGGGACTTTGGTTGGTATGGGGACTTGGGTTCGAGTGGGGACTTTGGTTTGGGTGGGGACTTTGGTTTGGGTGTGGACTTTGGTTTGGGTGGGGACTTTGGTTTGGGTTGGGACTTTGGTAGGGGTCAGAACTTTGGTTGGGGTCAGGACTTTGGTTTGGGTCGGGACTCCGGTTGGGGTCGGGGATTTGGTTGGGGTCGGGACTTTGGTTGGGGTCAGGACTTTGGTTGGGGTCGGGACTTTGGTTCTGGTTAAGACTTTGGTTCTGGTTGGGGTTGCAAACACAATCACTATTCAATTCTGACACTGTGCCTATCAGTCCCTCTTGCCCCATGAACCCTGAGTCTCCCTCTGATGTTAGTCAGTCGTCCTCTTTGATTTTGTACTGTTTTATCATGTTTACCCTTTCATGTATATCAAATACTATCTCAGGTGTTAGTCCTGCATTTCCAGAGTCTCTGCAAGTATATTTTTTTATCGAACACTTCTCATTTAAATATTCAGTCACAGTATTTTTCAATAAAGTACCATTTGTCATCCAAAGAATCCAGAGAACTGAAACTGTCCCAATCAATTTATGTTAAAATATCCTCCAATCCATCCTTATTGTAGTGTCTGTACGATTTACACTATGATAAAAGAAGAAATATTTATATAAAGCTATAACCTCTACATGTATAACATGCCCTGGATCACATGTGATGAACAGCACACTGCAACTCGTTACAAGTGTTTACTGGGCATAAAGCAAATACCTATTTCTAGTTAAAGCCATCGAGGTGCCTTTTTTTATTGAAGACATTGTTGTACAGTGGGATGGCTAAATAAAACGGGAAGATGACCTCTGCATGATTGAACCCAAACAAATTCTATCAGGGAACGAGTCGTGCACACACAGTCTAGCGTCTTACAGATTGAGAGTGGATAAATTTTATCCTCTTGTAAACTGATCAAATAGTGGCCGCCGGCCGAGGATCGCCGGTCCCTCGTCGGCCTGACGCCTGACTGCACACAGAAAAGTGAGTCATTGTCGCTAAAAGTACCCTCACCTGACCCTCAGGTGAGGGTAGTTTTAGCGACAATGACTCTCACTTTTCTGAGGGTGTGTCAAGAATCTATAATCCCAATAATTTCTTTTAATCCTTAGGATGACCCCCCAGCCCATAGTAAATAGAGTAAAAAATGGTCCAAAAATGCACGACAATCATTTATGAACGGCCCCTTACTTATCTCAAACGAGCATCAATTACCAGTAGTGACTGGAACACCAGAGGAATTCCCTTGTCTGGGTAGGGCATGAGTTCGGTTCACCACCCAAACAACTGATAAACTGATACAGCTATGATTGTCCACTTATTATAATCTACAAGAGTGTGAACGACCGACTATACATCCAGCTGGTGATCTCTCCGCCATGTCTCCAACAAGTGCCATGATCCAAATCGTGCGCCGAGCTCTCACTTCTAAGGGGCTGCTCATTTTTTTAACCGGCAGGGGGTGGCAAAATTATTGCACCTCTTCTGAGCGGGGAAAAGGGCATACGTCTTACTATGCGTCAAAGGGGCAGATGCCCCTCCTTGGAGGGGCCGGGGGGGGGGGGGGGGCGGTAACGTGCCTGCATGAAATATCACCACCCCCTCCCCTCGTTGTTCCAAAAATGAGCACTCCCGCATCTATACAAATCGTGCAAGTCAATTGCATTATGATATGATATGTATATCTTGCCCTTTACCCCTTGGACCTCCAGGAACCTCATATGTAAAAGCTGGTTTAAGGAGACTTTGTATAACAATATCAATGCCCTTTTGGACCTTCGTCTGTGGCGGACTGCCCCACACCTGTAAGGTGTGAATCTAACACTTACTATAAACAGGGCAGTGTGTGGGCAGTGTGTTGCAGGGTGGTGGTGGTGGTGGTGGTTTGCAGAGGCTGGATGAACCTACCTGGATAAGGTTGCCTGACACTGACAGACACCCTGAGGGCTCCTCATACGCTGTATCCACACTCCGGCCCAGATACTAAGAAGTATTTTCCCAAGTAGCAGAGGTATGTAGTTTACGTCGGACGTCGTGTGTTTTCTGCATGCTCACTTACGCAAGTCATGCTTTAGAGTATTTTTCACATGGTCACTAAAAAGCTGGTTGCCATTTTTGTAGGTGTACAGTAGATTCTACTGTAAGTTTACAGTATATTGTCGGTAAACAATATATAATCTAATG
Organism: Harmothoe impar; assembly: GCA_947462335.1. Classification (NCBI taxonomy): domain Eukaryota; kingdom Metazoa; phylum Annelida; class Polychaeta; order Phyllodocida; family Polynoidae; genus Harmothoe; species Harmothoe impar. Next base: position 63,109,978 of record OX381704.1, read on the forward strand.
TAAATAAACAGTAGATTCTACTGTAAATCCATTCGACTGTACTCTACTGTAGATTTTGTCTTGTTATGGACATTCTGTTTTCGTTTTGATAGTTTTAGCAAGGCATTGTACAGGTTCATGGTTTTAGTAAGAATAGTAATAGTAGAAATAAACTAATTCTCAAACTATTTGGAACCTTCAAGGGGCGTGGAGGGGGCAGGGTCAAAACAAGCCCATTTTTAGGGTGTTATGTTAGGGGTCCCCCTGCTGGGGATGGGGGGGGGGGTACAAACAACGAGGTATACACCAGAGTGGGCCAGACTATCTATATCGATTATCTGCAATACAGCTACTGTATATATGTAGGAGTAATCTATTCACCTATATAGGCATGTAGCTGGATGCATTATCAACGAATGAGATAACTCCCTGGCCTTCACTGCGGAATTCTTAGGGTGCATTATGTAACAGCTTGTACCCATGCGACCGCTGGTATCAGTGCTTATCTCGCCAGTTACAGACTTAAGTAATGGATGTGCCCACAGAACGTCCAGCTTGACCCCTATACACCAATGCCATGAGGACATGCATGACTCTGCTATCCCCATGGATGATATGGGGTTGTGCCGGTCAACCTAGATGGTCATCGATAACACTTGATATATGCTATCAACTGTTTCTGAATCACGCAGGTCGATATACTACCAAATGATTAGACAAAGATAACCCATCAAATGCCAATATAAAAAAGCGGTATAACACACACGTTTATATAAGATGTATTTGTGTGCTTAGAGGGGGATAGGTTATGTAAGTTGACCACGCGTTGATCATGCGTTAGGGGCATGCAATTGAACGCCTCCCAGGGCTGGGGTCCTGCAATGTGGTGCTGTCAGGCCAAAAAAAAGTGTGGTTCAGGCAGCCTGACCCTAGGTGGGAAAAAATGCAGACCATGGCCATTTTCCCCTGATTTTGGGATTCCTTTATTCACATACATTTTTCTAGGATTTTTATAGCAAACATAGTAATATAAGTGGAAGCCCCCATTTATTTCAGTGGCTTAAAGCTACTATACCACTTGGCACTCTCAAATCTATGTTTTCTTCATTTGTATCTCAGATGATTGTATACCCTTTCCCTATCATAATTTGCCATTTATCTTGTCAAGGGATTCTTAGTATGTGCAACACAAGACTCTAATTCCAACTACCGTAAAACCTCGCGTATAAGCCGCGGCTAGTACGCGAGTCAGATCGCAAGTGCGGCTTATAGGACCGGCCCAAAGTCGGGGTGTGGCTTATACGAGAGTTTTTCCAAAGTATAATTAGTAAAATCACCATAGAATTAGGTTGAAATGACCCTAGGGACCGGAGGGGGTATCAAAGGTGAGTGGGCAGTGTCAATATTTCCTATTCGCACCTCAGCCCTAAGACAATGCAGCTCACTCGCACCTCAGCCCTAAGACAATGCAGCACACTCGCACCTCAGCCCTAAGACAATGCAAATCGGCGCTAATCACTGTGAGCATTCTAACAGTAACAATGCAGCTTGGAGTCCCCCCCCCCCCATACATACTGGGGGTACCGAGGATAAAGCTGACAAAAGAAGAGAGGTTGGTGGCCGCTAGTAGGCCCCAATGGTCGCTAGGAGGCCGTCCAGGCCGCTAGGAGGCCCCTTACACCAGCTCAGGTAGGCTAAAGTTAAGGGTGCGGCTAATACGGGAGTTTTTCCCAAGGGTGATTCAGAGGGCCTCTGAGGCTTATAGGATCGGCCCAAAGTCGGGGTGCGGCTTATACGCGAGTTAGGCTTATACGCGAGGTTTTACGGTACTATTTATAGTCTGGTGGGCTTTGATAATTTAGTGTTAAAAAAATGACATCAGGTGGCAGCACTGAGTGGCCTGCTACCTGAAAGTCTTTCATTGTTGATCTTACCAACAGAGTCACCTATTTCCTACCAGGAGGCAGCATTGAATAGGCAATTAGCAGAGTGTTATTGTTATCCGGTTTACAGTTGGTTGACTTTTTATTCTCACAGGAAGTATTTCACCTATTTCCATATAGAAAGAAGCACCCATATTATTTATAAATTAACCTGTCCATATATAAGTCTGTGTAGATTGCTGATGTGTTATAATCTAAAATTCTATGCTTGGAGCTAAAGCTGCTGCTTTAAAAAAATAGTCTTACTTTTAGGAAAATGTTTTTATCAAGAAATGTGTCCAAAATTCTGTGATATTCCTACTTACCAGATGAATCAGTGAGTCATTCGGACTGCAATGATTTGTTGTCTATGTTAATGTGTGCATTAACATATGTATATTGGGTAAGTTAATTGACCCATGTTTGTGACTCATTCTGGTTACCTTCAACAGTGAAAAAAAGGGGAAAATCCTACCTACCTACCTACCTACCTACCTACCTATCCACCTACCCTTATTCTCACGAGTTTGTTGCCTGAAACACACCTTTTCTTGGCCTAACATGCCGGATGGGCTTAAAATATATATCATCACCAGGTCCCGTGATAAGGTTTAGGTCAAGGTAGGACAATTATATATAATATCACGGCCAAGTCTGTGCCTATTCACGGCAGAACGTGGACAGTATTCTATCTTAAAAGTTAAATTAAGACCATCAAATTACCCTCTGCATAATCATAATTATACATGTGTTAGTTTCAAAAAGGAAATTAGGAGGAAAGAGGGTTTGGGGCAGAGCACCTGATATTTGATATTAATAACCGAACAGCAATTATTAAGGGTGATATTAGATTATGACGGGGCCCTCAGTGTGCATGAGACAGTTAATAATGGTCTTCCAGGTGACAGCACTATATGTAGGCAATAATGATTGTAGAGAAGATGAAATGACAATCTTGATTTCACGATTATACTATACGTTTAAGATTACACAGAAAATAGTGTCCTCGTTTTGCCTTGAGGTTGGTCAGATGAGCATTGAGTATATAGTAGAGGCAAAACACCATAATTATGGTGCATTCTACTGACATTATCTGAGCTATTATTAATACTGACATATATGACATACACTGCATGTATTCTGGTGTTGCTATTTGTATATAATGAGAACTATAATAATTATGGCTTCAAAAATAACTGTCTTCCAAGAGGTCAACACTGCCCTTCCCAGTGGGCACAAAACATTGAATCAACATTGAAAACTGGTTGATAATGTTGATTCAATGTTGATTTAATGTTGATTCAACATTGAACTAAATGCTGTGCCCACTGGGTTACTTGTCCATAGCAATTATGATATGAATCAGAAGAGGCTTGTCTTGCTCTGAGTTATGTAAGGCAATGGACCAAACTTCATCTGAAGGGTGAAATGTAGGGCTAGAACTTATAAGATAACAATCCGTTGAATGTCTTTTTATACTACTAATGTGTGTTTTAGCTTTTTTTGTCGTATTTTTATATATCACATATCTCCCTAATATAACACATACCATAATTGATATGGGTTCAGGAATATCATTTGGTAATACATGTCCACAGTTTGATAGTAGCCGCCATTAGGGTGATGCCATTTAAAGCTGTAGACAGTCTCATTGCTATAGTGTCTAATAGTAGCATCTCAACCTTTTAGTTTTAATCATACTAGATTTAAGGAAACACATGAAGAATAATATAATACGCCCAGCACTTAATTACATCAGGCCAGCAGTGTCATTTGTTGCCATACACCAACCTAGCATTCCATGCTCTTCAGTCATGACATTGTGCAGCTAGCAAGAGACAACTCAGTGTTCCTTCGCCAGAATAAACAGCATAATATAAAAGGGAACTTCCGGGGGCTGTAAACATCTGAGATACAAATGAAGAAAATGATAGCCTTGAGTATACTAGTCTGGAATCATATTAAGTAATAAGTGGTTTTAAAACGTTCCAAGAGCATTTCTGAGTAAAATTTGGTGAAATACTTTTTTAAGTCAATTTTTGGGTGTAGATTCCAAAAATTCATTTCACCAAAGCGAAAAATGCATTTTAAGCCTTCAAAATTCCAAAAAACAAAATGGCCGCCAAAATGCCCTAAAAAAGTCAAAATATGCTCTGAAATATCTAATATTCAATGTATATAGTCTTGCAATAGTACAAATTAAAGGTTTCATCAAGATGTGTATATGCCTGTTATGTTTACAGAATTGATCTGGTCCTTATGTTACAATGGCAACCAGATATCAGTGTAAATGTTGGTTACCATAGCAACCAAATTTCCTACAATATCCTTGGGGTTTGAATATAAACAAACATCCAAATATAGTTTGAAGTCTTGCCTTTCAAGACACATGATCATATGATGGTGAACAGCAGTGGTCTCATGAAGATGCATCCAACCAGAAGGTCTTAATAGTTCTCCAGGTAGCCTGGTTACCATAGCAACCAAATGTCAACAAGACTGTTAATTTGGGCTTAAATCATCATTTTCCATTGTAAATAGTCATATGCACCAAACCATATCATGATATAATGCAGCATAAAACTGGAGTCAAAGTCAGCTTTCCTTATTTCTGAGTAAAACTTGGCGAAATACCAGCTTATATCATAGTTTTAATATTCCGTCCAACAAATTATTTCTTATTGAACTATAATGCAAGAAAGTGTTTCAGTGCATTTTAGGTAAAATATTCAAAATATGGCAAAGTCCACAAAAAATGCTTAAAAAAAGAATGCATATTGCTGTAGTTAAATACATTGATACACTTAGCAGGTGGTGAGGCATGTTGCTAAGTGTATCAATACATATTTTCTAGTAAATATCATCGTAGCCATCTTGGATTTTGGCAAAAGTGCAATATTGGATCCAGAAATCATAGATTTCTTGGTTTACCATTGAGAATTGAATAAAAACCAACCATGTGTTTATTTTACAAATTTCATAGATTTCCTAGTTTACTATTGAGAATTGAATAAAAACCAACCATGTGTTTATTTTGCAAATTTATGACTCTGTTTTGGAGAAATTGCAACTTTTGCCCTGGAAATATATTTTATGACCCACTGAATTGCAATTTTGACCCGACTAATTAATTATATGATCAAAGAAACACATATCTCAGATATTGCACTATATTTCTATGGTGATACAGATGGTATTTATTGATGCAGGTAGCAGTTGGATGACCCTATAATGGACATCCTTAGTTTTACTACAGATATATTGAGTTGGATGCTTGACACATGTGCACAATATTTTGATACATTTAGCAGTTGGATGGTTGACTGTTAAGTGTAGTTACTGCAGTTAATTCCCTCTATTCACTACTGAGTTCTTAGGGTGCATTATGTAACATTATTGGGACCGATGTTATCAATGGTTATTTCGTCAGTAAATTAATAAGTGATGGCCGCGTCTACACAGCAATCAGCTTGACCCCTAGGCTACTGGATAAAACATTATGAAAGGGGGGATGGGTAGTGGGTGGGGTGCAACCCCCTTAATTATTGCATTGACTCAATAGGAGAGTCGTCCAGAAATGGCAGATATTGAATGAACCCATTAATGGACAATCCCCAGTAACGAAATACCCAGTAAGCAAAAATCGTTATGCAACATTTTATAACGTTGTATAACGTTTCTCTAAGGCCCCTTACTATGGCATAGGCCTAACATTATATAAAGTATTCTTTGTTAGCTGGGTATGCTTCATCTAATATAGGAATCTTTTGCTGCAGCAGAAGAGGATGGCCAAAGTGGCTAATAGGATTCACCCTGACCATGGGTGGGCTTGGGTCATCCTGCTGGCCGGCTTCTTCTGTAGCATCACCTTTGATGGCATCATCTTCTCCTTTGGTGTCTTCTACTTGGAGTTCCTGGACTACTTCCGTGTTGGCCGCAGCCATACCTCCTTCATTGGCTCCGTGCTCAGCGGCACATATGCAGTCATAGGTTTGTACAACCCTATATATATCGGCCTAATATTATATCATGGTGTATCATTCTGGCTCCCTCCAGGTTAAATTGAACTGACCTTTTCTTAACGTACGCTACCTCATAACAGGTTATTGACTTAGGGTTGCCTAGTATTCTAAAATGCGTTAAGGTCAAATTCAGACCGGTATGCAGGCCAGAGTAGGTCAAGGCGAAGGGGCAATAACGCTAAGATCAATACAAACAGGTCTATACTATAACATACAGAATTGATTGATCAGAAGATGGTGAAATACATTTTTGAAAAAAAAAGAGAAATATTTAAGTCACGTGTCTTGCCGGACACTTTGCAGGGTGTCCTGGATAGTTTTCAGATGAGTAATTTGGAGTGGAAGAGGTACCCAGCATTGCTAGAGCAAGGGCGTTGGGGACTGGAGGAGTAAAGCTCCCATGCTGTCCTCAGGTGTCCTCAGGCCGTTCCCATAAGCTTCTAGGCAGTTCCCAGAGGAGGATTACGGTAGGAAGGTGAACCCCCATGTTGCGGGAGAGAGGGCATTAATGCCTCGGGGAGCTCATATTGTGGCACACTGGGACTAACTGAAAAAGCAGCCTTGACAAAAAGCATATCTCGTGTAGTTTTACTGCTCCATCCCTCCACTGGCTCTAGATGGCGACACAATCTATTCAAATAGACAGGGTAGTAGTTTCTGTATATTGGGGGTTCTGCCCCGAACCTTATGTTCTTTCTTTCTTTCTTTTCTTTGTTAAGGGAGTGTTCATTTATTAATTACAGGGGGGGGGGGTGGTGAGATTTCGCGCGGAGGGGCGAAATTTTTTTACGCCCCCCCCTCGAGAGCGCGTGTAACGTTTCGCGCCCCCCTCGCCGAAGGCGGCGAAAATTTTTCGCCCCCCCCCCCTTTGAACTATAGTAACACGCGGGCTTTTTGGCTAAAAAGGGGCTTAAATTTTTACGCCCCCCCCTCAAGAGGGGTCAGAATTTTTTATGCCCCCCCCTCAGAAGGGGTCGGAAATTTTTACGCCCCCCCCCCCAAACCCACCACCCCCCCCCTGTAAATAATAAATGAACACTCCCTAAACTGATAAAACAAATACAACCGAAGCAATTTATGTTTAGTCTATTGGGAGAGATTGCGCCGCCACTTAGACGACAGGAGCTATGTTTTAAGGCTACGTGAGATATGCTTTTTGTCAAGGCAGCTTTTTTAGTTAGTCCCTTGTTGTGCGTGTAATATACAGTTACTGTTGTTTCTACATACATATTTGAACGGAGACACGCACGACTCCATTGCACTGGGTCTAGAGTTTCAGCAGTAGCTGGCCCGCCCATGGACGCTCTGTTGAAGACAGTTATAGAAGAAGCCCCTTATACAGAGATGTAGAGCTTTGAAATCAGTTACGTGACTATACATGGGTAGCCAGAATTATCGGCGTGTCGCCGTGTCGATTTTTAGCTAAGGTGCCGTGTCGCCATGTCGATTTTTATGCTATACATTCTGGCCTATAAGTTCATGTCCGTCGATTTTTAAACCCCCCGTGTCGCACGTGTCGATTTTAACAACCCCCCGTGTCGCCGTGTCACACGTGTCGATTTTTACCCATGTATAGTCACAGTTACGCACTTGGATTTCAATTTATGATTATAACTATGTATCAATGTATATGTGACCAATACCAGTCACCCGAATCACAACAAATTGTATGTATGCCCATTAACTCCTGTATGAGTCTGGTCTAAACTGTGGCTCTGTGTTGTAACCAGAACCATTGTCATTATGGCACTTCTCAGAAAGTCAAACTAGGTCGCATTGGCATACACTGTACTGAAATAAAGTTACGATCCGGACACAAAATATGCAAGAGGAAAAACCCCACCAAAAACCCACATTGCAATAAGGAGAAAAAAGTGACACAAACCAGGGAACAGGGTTGAAATACTATCTCGGTAATGGAGGACTCAATAGGGTTCTATAGTACAATCACAATGTCAAGTCTGTTTGACTCAGAGCCTACCCTGAATCATAGCTGACGCCATTTTGGCTGTTTTCAAGGTCTAATTCCAAAAGTGTTTCATAGTAGTAGTACCATTATCTAGATATTATTCATGCATGATATCAAACGGATCCTGAAAAACATCAAAATCAAGTTTTACTAAAAGGTACTAAAATCAGGTGTTTTCCATGCTTACTACCCAGTAAACACCCTACGTAGTTCCAACGTAGCTCAGAGGTTTCTCTAGGTAGATGTCCAACCAAAATGTTTGAGATTGGTAATTTTGGAAGGTTTGTAGACGTCAAAACATTAAGGTTTATTTACGTTCAACAGATGTAGACGTCTGATTTACGTTGATCTACCTCATTCAGACGTAAAAATTCTACGTAGATCTACATTAAAAGACGTAACTTTTCAACTTCAATTGGGTAGATGACTTTTCCGTGTCACACTAGGTGGCAGCACTATCAATTATGGAGAGTATATTACAGCTCCTTAACGAATCTACCACATTCAAGCAGTAAATTCTCATTAATTGTGAATTCAATATCATGCAAATAAACCGCATTCAATAGAATATTTATATATAAAGGACAGGTGATTAAAGTATTGTGCATGAATAGGTGCTTTGAGGCACTTTACTGTGAGGACACCATATTGGTGGTAATGGAAGAAATACAAAGCCTCTCTGCAGCCAAAATTATTCAACAGATCTATACTGTCAGGCTGTTCAATTGAACTACAAGAATATACTTTGTAGAATGAGATGAGATTGAATATTATAGTAGTTACTTTATATGAATATTGTTTGTAAATGTAAATTTGTCTGCAATATATTACAAGTCTTTGTCTGAGTTCCACTATGTAGAATTATATGCAATGTGTTAAACATAGATTTATGTCTTCAGGAGCTACGTAAATCAGACCTGCAGGTTTGAGATTGGTAAATAAACCTTAACGTTTTGACGTTGATAAACCTACTAAAATTACGTAGTTCAGACCAAAATTCAACGTAGATTTACGTCTGACCAACGTCGTTGTGTTTACTGGGTATATTGAGCTTGTCTACTTGGTTATACTTTGTAACGAGGGCTACCGAGTTTATTGCGCAGGTGCCAGGTAGGCAGGTGTTTTTTCGATGCTGCGCACTGAAACAATGTAGTGCATTAGAACGCTAAATATTTCTCTGATAGATGCGATCTGATGCTTCCTACGTATCTGAGAAGATGACAAACACCCTAGTAGCAAACACAGTGTGGCCCCAGACAGGGACAGAATGACACGTTCAATCTTACTACTTTCAGGACCTGTGGCGTCAATGCTGGCAAACAAATATGGTTGTCGGAGGCTGACTATACTGGGAGCTGTGATATCAGCGACAGGGTTTGCCCTCAGTACCCTGTCTCCCAACATTGAGATGATGATCCTCACCTATGGATTAATGGGAGGTGAGGCCTGGAAACCTGCTTTTAACTTATCATAATTATTATATCTATAGGATTGTGCAAACCGTTGTATGCTCTTTGGTTGCAGGCACACACTTTTTTTAAGCATTAAATGTCAAAGGTATTGCATTAAAATAACATTAATATCAAGGGTTAGGTATTTAACACTCTTCTATTAAGGCCACTCACAAATGTTTCTCAACCTTAGAAAATGAAGAGTCTACTGTAAATGATACGTGTTTCTCAGCATGAAATAGCTGACTGTGTAGATATCCTGCCAATGCATCACCAGTGACGTTTGACCGCTTAGTCAGCTCATAAAAAGCTGCCCGCTAGCAGAGGGTTTAAACCTGTGCAGCAGGCAGGTTTAATTTACCGCATCTTCAATCATACATATCAAAACTTTAGTAATCAATGGAATGCACCTGTTTCAGGAGTCGGCTTTGGTTTCATGTACCACTGTGTGTACGTGATGATTGGGCACTATTTTGAGAAGAGGAGGGCTTTGGCGACAGGTCTGGTGTCCTGCGGCTCTGGGGTAGGCACTTTTGTGTTCGCCCCCTTGTCTATTGCCCTGATTGAAAGTTACAGCTGGAAGGGCGCAATGCTGATTATATCAGGTCAGTACGATAGTAGGCATATATACTGTCTTCTGGGTTAACTAGCTTTTGGTGAACTCTTGGCATTTTATTGAAAATCTTCCCGTGTAATAAGATTATCTTGCCAAAATAAAAATAAATTCAACAACAACTGTATTAGTCATACGTGACTAAGCATGGGGGTCATCATTAGTAGTTTCTAGGAGTTCTCGGGTGAAATGAATAAACTAAATTATGCCCGATCTCCCTTTGAAAACATGGAGAAGAGTGAATATCGCTTGATTCGTTATCTCTTTGCTGAAAAAACATCATGACCAGATTTGTAATAAGTACATGTCATACCACCACATCATACTTCCCTGCCACAGTATACTAGCAGTGTCAAAGGTTAGAATTGAGCTTTAGTAGAATGCTAGCATGTCTTGGTGTCTAAATCGATGCTACTTTTGGTCCAGGGTTTGTCTTGAATGGCATCGTAAGTGGCGCGGTGTTCCGGCCAGTGAATGGTGCCGAGCGTCGCACGTCACTAGGAGAGACACCAGCGGAAGTCCAACAGCAGCTGGAGGGAAATGAAGAGGACAATCAGAAGAAGCCCAAATTGATGCACCTCAGTCTACTCAAGAACCCTTCCTTCCTTGTCTTCTGCATGTCATCCTTTCTCTGTATGATAGGTGGGTCCGATTACATCTAAGTACAACTGTGTTCCATGTGATAATGCATTGCTGATGTTACTGGGTATCTATATATTAGCACTTTGGGACGAACTAAAAACCAGGCTTGGCAAAAAGCATAATATCCCTCGTAGTCTCAAAAAGCAATACTGCTGTATCCCTCTAGATTGCGCACCAAAATAAACAATATTTCACCATACATCCATCATACATAACTTTAAGAGATACGCTTTTTAAGATATGCAAACGGTGGTATAACAAATGTATGGGTCTATATGGGTATAGAGCAGGGATATGCTTTTTTAAGACTACATGTATGGAGGATATGCCTTTTGTCAAGGCTCTGTTTTCAGTTCGTGACTTTTTGCATGGCTTACAACGGGAAATGCGGAAGCCAGGCACATATCATGTGCATGATATATAGTATCATGCTATCCAGGTGGCTTAACGTACAGTGGCTTAACATATTAAATTCATCATATCTGCAATTATACATGTACGTTATTTTAGTTGGCTTTAAATCTCTCTCTCTCTCTCTCTCTCTCTCTCTCTCTCTCTCTCTCTCTCTCTCTCTCTCTCTCTCTCTATATATATATATATATATATATATATATATATATATATATATATATATATATTATATATATATATAATATATTATATATAGGTCAAATCCCACACTGCGAAAAATGGGTGAGAAAGTGTTGATTATTGACATAAAAACAAGGGACAACTGTTGCCAATATTGTAAATCGCAACACTTGTCCCATGATTGTATGGCTCTCCAAATCCCACTGTGGTCAATAATAAGCAAGCAAGTGTTGCCTACAAGACTAGTTAATGGCCCTAGTAGCAAACACACTGTGGCCCCGGACGGGGCCAGACTGTGTTTGCAAGTCTGGCCCGGAGTGGGCTAACCGATGGGCTCCCGTCGGTTTAGGGCACTGGGCTTTGGTCTGGCCCCGTGCGGGCTTCCCATGTTGGGCGCAGATCGGGTTTTGGACGGGAAGCCCACTTTGGGCTCAGATCAGTTTTTGGACGGGCTTCCCACTTTGGGCTCAGATTGGTTTTTGGACGGTCTGAAAGTGGGTTCAGATCGGTTTTTGGATGGGTTGAAAGCGGGCTGAGATCGGTTTTTGGACGGGTTGAAAGCGGGCTCAGATCGGATAATTATGGGTTTTTAGACTCTATTCAATCATTCTCCAATGATTTCTTGTATTTGTTGAACCAGATATCCTAGGTCCTTCTAATCAACCCAAGGCATAATAATACTCTTCCTACCCAATAATGGAAGTAACAAGCAGGCCTATTATCATCAGGTTTGAGCCACATGCAGCATAGACAAGTGTCTATGGTGCACACTGGCCTTCAAAGCCATAGTTCATACCTACATGGGGCACATGAGTCTTATATTAAGCAGCTTGTAATGCCACAGAAATAGTGTTTACACTGGATAGCTGCTTAAAGAACCTCCTTTTCATCATTCAAATATATAGTCTATCTTATTTCCAACCTGTGAGAACATCTATTTATTGTTTCCTATTCTACATCACTTTAACATTTTATTGTATTATCATGTAATGTCAATTTCATCTGGTTTTGTTGGAAAACTCTAGCAATTGTATAGTAGTGACATCTGGTGTCAATCATCAGAACTACTAGAGCAGGTGCCCTGTCCAAACCCAACCTCAGCCCTCATCGGCCCGGAGTGGGCTAACCGATGGGCGCCCGTTGGTTTAGAGCACTGGGTTTTGGTGTGGCCCCAAGTGGGCTGCCCGAATTGGTCTCAGAACGGGTTTTGGACGGGTTTCCTGTCATCTGGCCAACATGAACCCAAAGCGGGTAGCCCTCTTTGAAACTGATCTGAGCCCAAATCGGGCAGCCCGCTTTGAAACTGATCTGAGCCCAAAATGGGCAGCCCGATCGGGGCCACACTTCTGCCCAGCCATCTGCCCAACATGAAACCCAGCTCAGTTTTGCCCGACTTCAAACAGCAAATCCGAGCTAAAACCAAATTGGCCCCGTGCGGGCTTGCTACTAGGGGGATCTAGTTGAGGGGAGTTACTTCATGGTATGATTTCTCTTGATTATTCCCTCTATATAAGTTATATAATTATAACCTTATAATATCAAGGTCTAGTCATTGTGGCATTAGTGTATATCCACTGGTGACAGATGATAAAAATATTTCATTCCCCCCTCCCCCCCCCCCTCCTCATAGTAAAATATATATACGTCATTACACATTTATTCATATATAGAACAGTCAGGCAAAAGAAGGACCAGACGGCAGAACGGATTTATCCGAGTCTGGGTTGAGAATGTATGTCTATACATACTATTTCTACATGTACCTTAATAAAACTCTATAAAAAAAAACTAGCCTAAAGATATCTGGAGTGTCCCCCCTGTATAAACCAAATCGTTGGCATATTCTAATAAGCAACATATTTGAGCATAATCAGGGCAAAATATCTAAATGTTTTGATATCTTATTCATCATAATCACAAGACTTAGACAAGGGTTATAACCAACATTAGGCTTGTTTTAGCTGATGTAACCAACCAATATTGGCTAAGTGATCAGGGTTTCACAATAAACTACATTTTTCAGCCCTCATTCGCGTTGTGGGATTTGACCTTATACGCTATCTAGCATCAGTTTCTAGCCGATCCACCATTCCTTTTCATTCTCCGTTATTGCTAGCAGCTAAATGTTTAACTGGATGGCATTAGATATAACGTTAGAGTCGTACCCGGCGGCCAAGGGTTATTAATTACCGCACATCTAGCCACACCTGAGCTCACTACACTATGCTAGATGTACTGAGGGCCAGACACAATTTTATCTAAAGGAGTGCTCGTATTTAAACAACAGGAGGGCGGGGTGGTGGGAGGATTTCGCGGGGGCACGCTAACATATTTTCACCCCCGGTCAAGTGGTCGATATTTATTAAACAGCCCATGGAGAATGAGCATCACTTTCTCCACGGGCCATTTTAATACTTAAGTATAGTAACTTTGTTGCTCCCTTGAAACAACAAAAAATGTAATATTTATTGTGTTTAAATCGGCAGATTAGATCCATGTGGAGAGTGGGGCATGTTTATATTTACATCCTACCATAATTATACAGTGTGATCAGGTATAAACAGTGGATTAGAGATTGCACCATTCGGACAAATAAAAAACAAACTACCGAGGTTTTACGGTAGCTTGATATGAGATCAGGAGCCAAAATCGGCCTCAGATGCAAAATCAAGACCAAGACCGAGACATAGATCGTGCTTATATAGCCTTGGCAAGTCTATTTCTCACTGGACCATGTTTATAAACATGAACCTATGGCAGGATCTAGAGTGCCTCCCTACCTACAGTATACACATATATGATTCTTTGGTTTGAACCCGATTTGTGAAAATAGCATCGATTTGAAGTAAAAATCGTGTAGTGGAGCCTCACCTTAACATGCGACATGAAGAAGGCACACTAGGCAAAATAAACATAGACCATTTCCCGGATTGAGGCCATATCACTTTCCAGTGTCATATTGTAAATTGTCCACTTGTAAATAATATGTACATGTGGAGCGGGATGTGGAGACATACTGTTGAGCAGGATGTAAAAATATCCTGATTACTTTTGGCAAAATTATCATTTTTAGAAGGTGTTTTTACAGGGGTAGATACTAATATTTCCAGCTGTTTCCAGAAATCGGCAGGGCGAATCGTTCTGGTTTACTGGACAATCCACACACACCATGCACCATTCAGTCAACCTACACTGAAAAAGTAAACTCGTCTCCAGACTCGTCGAAGTGACTGTCATAAAATAAACGAGTCAAAAGTTGTCTAACGTATCAGGTTACCATCCCACAAATAGAATCTGGAGCTGGCAAATGTCGGGTTTTGGGCTGGCACATACCAAGTTGGTCTTCTATCTCCAGCTAGAAGACCCGCTTCCTTGTCACTTAGACAAGTTTTTGACTCGTTTATTTTATGACCGTCACTTTGAAGAGTCTGGAGACAAGTTTATTTTTGAGTGTACATACCCTGCTACTAGTTCTAGAATAATTGTACACTGGACATTTCCTTTCTATATCCTCACGTTTCCTTCTAGGGTTTTTCGTGCCCTTCATGTACCTCCCAGACTTTGCCCATCGCCAAGGCATCCACAAAGAAAAATGTGCATTTTTACTCTCCATCATAGGTAAGAATCCATCATACCTTACATGAGTAGTAATACAAACAGTTGACAGTGTCTTCATTACATAAACTGTCAGAATATCTTAGTACTAATGGTCATTGCCTCAAACCGGAGCTCTTCTGAAGAAATTAGGAATTCTTCTACGATTCAAGTAACTATTAATTTTTGTTCAATCTAATTTTGTGTGGGTGATAGCTACTACTCCATATGTTCCCTCCCGCTGCAGGGATTACCAACACCATAGGCCGTGTGCTATGTGGCTATGTATCAGACAAACCCTGGATGGACTCCTTAAAGCTCTACAATGCTGCCCTCATCCTGGGAGGGATAGCCACTGTCTGCTGTGCATGGCTTCGCAGTTACATGACCCTCTGTATGTACGCCGCCATATTTGGTTTATGTATTGGTAAGTAGGCCTAACGTCCTTAAAAGCATTGATGGCTTTTTTTCTTTGCATGGGATATCCTGAAGCCAGCATATCCAGCAAAAAAACACTATATGGCTGACAGTGATGACGAGACATCATCTTTCTGCCTGCCTATAGGGCCTATAGTTTTACATGCAATACAATACATTAACAAGGTCTCAGTTGCACAGACTACACCCACTATTTTTTTCATACCTTTTCAAAGACTTTGAGTTTGATTTCATCACTTTAACAGAGCGATCATAGCGTCACATTGAAAAACAAAAAAAATCATCAGATATGCTTTTATATCTGAGACCAGCAGCTCCGCTGCCGGAGATGCTGGCGCGGGAAAATCGTGGAGACAGCGTTCGTCTGCCCTACTATACTTCATGGCGGGAATGCCTTAGCATATCGCAAATAGGGTCGAAGTAGCTTAATATTTTCAATCTCCAACTCTGAGTCCAAGGTAGAACTTATGATGGGGCCAGCTTGGGGCGCTGTGCATCGCTGGGTAGCGACCTGTTTTACTGGTATGTGTAACTAATATGAGACTAAAGATGCATCTTTGAGATGTCCTTCCCAACACGCAACCAGTCACCAACCCACCCACCCGCTGTCCACCAAACTTATTGGTAGGTCCTTCCAACCCTTTCCCTGTGGAAGGACCAAACCACACTATATAGTAGCAAATTGTCATCTATTGATGAGCTCCCCCCCGGTATAATCTTATATCATTCTATTTATGTCTAATTTAGAATCATAGCAAAGCAAGAGGCCAATGGTCTTATTGGACAGCATTTGGTATATATATATATATATATATATATATATATATATATATATATATATATATATATAATATATATACATATATATATATATATATATATACATATATATATATACATATATATATATATATATATATATATATATATATATATATATATATATATATATATACATATATATATATATATATATATATATATATATATATATATATATATATATATATATATATATATGTATATATATATATATATGTTAAAGACTATGGGAATATGACAGCAGCGGTGAGCAACACGAACCTTATCTTCAGACAAGCCAAGGGATAAGCCCCAGGGGAAAGTCATGTCGTGATAATAGACACGTGCTGTAGACACGTTTCACCAAAAGATAATCACTGCACTGCACAGAAAAGAAATAAATAGACATTCGCTAGAGAGCAGTATTGTATTTTGAGTTATCTATAAATATTTAGGAGCTCTTCATGAAAATGAGGTCCGACCTGCCTAGATACAACTATCAATTTAGAAAAGCGAATTATGATTCTCAGCCGACGTGTGAGATACACTGTAAATAGTGAAACCAAAAAGACGTTATTTTGTCCTATTTTGTTCTATTCTACTGTCCATGCTAGTATGTACTGTAAAACTGCAGTATATAATACTGCTCAGCTACATTAACGTCTAACCGTGCACAGTGTCACCTCCCCCATCTGTATGCGTGATGCACCCTTGAATAGCCTGACTAATATTTTTTTAAATAAGGTTTAGATTGACTCACGACTGCTGAAACTGTCAACATATGTGACATTGACCGAGGGGAAAAGGACCTTATTAATTGTCCACCTTTTTTTCGTACCTCGTGCCATATATATATATGACTCTGCTAATATATCAAGCCCACCAGGACGCTGTAGCAGGTAGGAGGGGGGGAGTTGACGGACGTGGATAGCAAGTAGCTGTAATCACAGACGTGTAACTGTAAGCATCTAGACGCGTGCTTGCTGGTGTGAGTAGAAAATGGGACAGGTGATGTTATTTAGGATAAAGATCAGTATTACGGCACTATTCAGTATTACTGTGGCCGAGAGGGAAACGTATACATTGTACATTTTTTATGTACAATGTAGTACGTTCCCACAGAATAGTATTTCGATCTCATTGCTGGAGGCTGTGTCTCACGACCTTGGGACAATGTTTTTGTCTCTGATCGGGTGCCGTCTCTGACCGGCTGCCGTCTCTGACCGGCTGCCGTCTCTGACCAGGTGTCAGAAAAAGGTGCTTTAAAAAGAATTATACTCATATATATAAGGATTTGGAAAAATGGTTGTTATATAATCATAGTTATAATTATAATTAGCCTCCTGCTGTTAGTATTTTGACCTTATCAAGCCAAGCCGGTCAGAGACGGCACCCGGTCAGAGACGGCACCTGGTCAGAGACGGCACCCGGTCAGAGACAAAAACATTGTCCCAAGGTCGTGAGACACAGCCCCGAGCAGTTTTAAAAGCATTCGCTGAAAGTACCACCAATAAAAGCAATATCCTATTGCTGTCATAACTCAGAGAAAATGAGCATATCTTTGTTATTTAGGAAGTAATGGCTCCTTATACGACGTTACCGTTACCGTCTCTCTTTAAGCTCAAAATCCTCAATGATTTAGGTAGATTCACCACTTTCGGACGCTCGTTGTCACTGCTAATGCAACCCTTTTCCCATTGAGTCTAGGCAAGGCTCTATTTCACCTACAATTGGTTATGTCATACCTATGGATAGGGGTTGGTTCACACTTCATGACCTATGTATAATATTAAGGTTTTAAAGTATTTTTCACTAAAGTATTGTAACTCAAAAACTTATAAGTAGAAAGGCTAATTTCACCTGAAATCGGACACTTTAGTTTTCTTTTGATTCTGTAAGGAAATAAAAGGTAGGGCACCTGGTTAATTGGACAGGAATGATATAATAGTCCCAGGGTACGACTCTCATTAAAGATATATAAGATGTTTCCATAGGAAATATGTGCTTAATTACCTTGAACCTGACTTATACCAGAAAACTATGTTTTCTCACTTTACAAAGTAATAGATCAGTAGATTTTCATAATGGTAGAATGCCAGATAGAATAACTAATATTTGATAGATATTGTATTGAAGTCATAAATCTGATTGCTCCATTATCTGTAGGATGAAAGTTACTTTTTATAGTTATTCCTATGTATTTTCTATTGTATAATGCTGAATATATATGCCTAATCACCTATATCTTATACAGACAGCTTAGGCTATGTGTCCATACTCCTCATAAACTGAGTGGAGATATGACACTCAATATACAAATCTCTAGGATTGTATAACATAATTGTATAACATGTTGTACTATAACACATTGCATTATAAATTTAAATTCATCACCATGAAAGCCTTGCATTGAACGTGCAACAGGTGAACTTTTCGCTGAATTTATTCAGCTTGGTGGGGAATTTAATCAACAGTATATTAAGTCTCTGTATTGTATTAGTATTGCTGGCTTTTATGTCATATTATACCATAAATGTATCATTTTAAACTTTCATCTCATGTATGATAGTGTACAATCCAGATCTTGGCCTATATGAACTGCGTTCACCTCGCTTGAAAGTCAATTGATGTATAATTGACGTTATTGTTATGCATTTCTGCATTGAAATTTATAAGTATAATACCAAATAATATTTATATACATATATATGTATTCTTATTCCACTAACCAAGCTTATACTCAAGAATGTAAGGTTTGTTGTAAATCACTAGGTATCATCTCATTCTACATCCCCCCTACCCCCCCCCCCCCCCTCAGTATTATCACCATGCTTAACTTTCTCATAAGTCATCATTTTACACTAAAATTGAAATGGAGGTGCTGTAAATAATATGCAAAAGTAATTATGTGATTTCATTATAAAAATCAACCTCTTCTGTGATTCGATGGAAACAAATATAATTGTATGTACTCTTATATATTTTGAAATTACAGAATAAACTCATGTCAAATTGAAATTGATTGAATTGATCGAATTGAATATAGCATGATAACAATGATGTCCGACATATGGTACCATAGACATCTAGGGATTGCTCACCAGCCCTTCAATGCAAACAGGGCCAGTTCAGGGTATCATTACATATGGATAAAATATGTCTGGATGCTTGGTTTTAGTTTTATCTTCAATCAAAGCACTTGAATTTTGCTTCCCTATTCATGCACATACATAAATAAATGCATTGTTATGATAATATAAGCCTAAAAGTGTCCGACTCAGGGTGTGTGTCCGTCTTTGGGTGAATCTACCCTATGTACCTTCAAAACCTCTGCACTTTGAGCCTTTTGCATTTGGGAGCCTTACGTTTACTCCATATCATAAAGGTTCTATAGGAAGGGTGCTTCATCCAAATCCCACAGTACGATATATGCGTTCCCACGGAGACCAAATGTCAACAGATATGCTAAATTTGGGTGAAGACGTTCTTTTTACGTTTCACAATAAAGATGAAATGATTTGAACCCTTCTTGAGAGGGGCGGGGGAAAAAGAAGACCCTTTTAGTAAAATAAATAAAAAAAAAAAAGTCTACCGTCCCCTCTGTTAAACAATGACCAAATCTTTACCACCTCGCATGTTGTGTCACATATAACCGACTGCATTCTTTCAACTTCAAACCGTTCCTCCATGATATAATCTCTCTCTCTCTCTCTCTCTCTCTCTCTCTCTCTCTCTCTCTCTCTCTCTATTCTCTCTCTCTCTCTCTCTCTCTCTCTCTCTCTCTCTCTCTCTCTCTCCTCTCTCTCTCTCTCTCTCTCTCTCTCTCTATATATATATATATATATATATATATATATATATATATATCGTAACTGTGAAGCTATGAGAGCCAAAGGTGTCAAATTGATGAGAGCCATTTTAAAAACACGCTACTAAGGCCACTCAAAAAAATAAAATGGTTTCTCATCACCGTCAGATTTTTCAGACCTTGGTGATGAGAAACCACTTTTTTGAGTGGCCTAATAGGAGTATTTAAGTCTTTATCGCTGTCTAGGACTTTCATCTTGATATAGGCCTACTAATGGTATTCGTTACAAATGCTACCTGTGAAACATGTCGCTCTCGTCGGAGTAATATAAGGAACAATTTGGTATAATTATGAAGGCTACCAATATATACATGATGATGAAGCATGGGTTAGTCTGGCTTCCTATTATCAAGTCCACATCAGTCACACAACAAGCCTCTATCAACGCTACATCATCCGGAGCTTGCCTCTGATGGTGAAACCTTTACTGTCATTTGTATCATGTCTTTGCATGACAACACACCACAGGGATTTCTGTATAAACTTCATCATGGGCCATGGTAGGTTTCTGTAGTTGTCATATGGTAGGATGTGTTGCTCAATACATGGGCATTAGTAAAGAAAAGTTGTGAGGTGAGCAGATCAGGATTCACCTTGCACATGTTTAGGGGTCCGTATCATTTCACCGTTAGTCTATGTGTGACAAATACTGGTGTACGTATGTACATGCGTGAAAAGGGAGCATAGGTGTTCAACATGGCCGACCATTGCATCACATGCCTTCTGGATTACCCCGTAGCATCCGGAGTACTTTTAGTACTGGCTTTGGCCACCAGGGGGGCACTAGAAGAGTGCATAATAACTAATTAATCTTTGAAAAGCGATTTCCACAAAAATACCAGGAATCCTTTAGCTCATGATATCTGGGGTGGGGGTTGGGGTTGCAAATGTTGCACAAACAAGCACCGACATAATCACTCACTGTGCATAAACATAAAAATGCTCTAGGATAGGCCTAGTTTTTTTTCGTGTAGAATGATATAGCCTTATTATGATTGTGAAAATTGATTCCAACTCATGATATCTCATTTTAAAGGGTATGACACAAATTTTAGATACTAATTCCTCCCCGGATGGGTCTTTTCCCTAGCCTGGTCACATGTGCACAACCATTTTGCTTCAGCTTTTAATGAAGGAAATGAACCTGTTGAGGATAAAATGAATATAGAATGTTTCCTCTGATTCACTATCAAATTTCACTCCTACACAGCTGTTTACGTTTCCCTGTGCGCCATTATCCTGGTGGAATTCCTGGGGCTGGAGAAGCTGTCCAACGCGTTTGGGTTTTTGAACATGTTCCGTGGTATTGCAACCTTCATGGGCACACCGTTAGCAGGTAAGTTCTGGTACCAGGGAACATCAATTAATATTCTCTATGTCAAAGGCACGCATGAGATGTGTACTTGTACACACTCAGAAAGGTCAGCGTCATTGTCGCTAAAACCACCCTCACCTGACTTTGGTGAGGGTGGTTTTAGCGACAATGACGCTGACTTTTCTGAGTGTGTAGGTGTGTACTTGCGGGAGAGCCTTCAGGCTGCCATCTCCTGACTGATCTTATAGGTCCAGAGCAGTGCATTGTGGGTGGATCTGTTATTAGCCCTTTTCCCACACCTCAGAACCATGGCCACAGATAAGGCTTATAGGTGGCATCCCACCCTATCTTTATCATCTTAATCACCTGGAGCCCATTGTTTCAGGTGTGAGATGAGACACTTAGACTGCTTTGGAGACAATGCATTGATGACACTGTGACTGACTGACATGTGGCCACTTACAGAGGTGCTTTAGTCCTCTATTTCTCTCAAATTTTAAAATATTCACATTTCTGCATGGTTATCTAATTTCAAGAAGTGTCACTTTCAGTGGAAAATTGACACGTTTTTATGACATGTTTTTCATCAGCCTTCCGTACGCCTATGTGTATTTTTTTGCGACTCGTCTTACTATGTGTGACATTGATAGCATCACTTGATCTCTATACATAAAGAACTGTCCAGGAAGGAAAGGTCGTGTGGTGCAAGTTACTGATATGTTATAGCATGCACAATTTGGGTATCTTATCAGAAACGGCGCAGCAAGAGGGGTGAAATGTTGAATTAGCTGGGGAAGTTGTATCTGAGGAAGTTATGTCTGAGGAAGTTGTGTCTGGGGAAATTGTGCCAGGCGAAGTTGTGTCTGGTGAAGTTGTATCTGATAATTTTTTGTAAAAAATCATTTGGTAGTACGTAAAACCCCGGCTTTAAGACGAATTTCTTTTGGTATTTATTTTTTTCCTACAAGACAGATCTTTAAAAGATTGGGGAGTCATCTTAAAGATGGGGTCTTTATACATTGGATTATAGTGAAAATCATTTTAAAAGGTTTTTTAGTACAATTTT
Source organism: Harmothoe impar (assembly GCA_947462335.1). Classification (NCBI taxonomy): domain Eukaryota; kingdom Metazoa; phylum Annelida; class Polychaeta; order Phyllodocida; family Polynoidae; genus Harmothoe; species Harmothoe impar. Next base: position 63,132,249 of record OX381704.1, read on the forward strand.
TTACCCAAAGTGGGGCTTATCTTAAAGGTGGAGTTTTAATTAACCGCCCCCCACATACTTACCTGCTTGGCTGAAATATAATTACCGGCTAGTGTGACACATGATTTGATTTTTTTTCAGAAATCTCTCAGAATTAACAAATAATTCATTGTTCCTGAAATGATTTTAACTTTAATCTTTCAATCAATCATTTGAATCACCTAATCACCTTGACTCTGAGTCATTCAATATTAAGACCTGTTTTAATATATTGTATATAGTAGGAGAGCAAACCGGTCAAAAGCCTCTAAAATAGGATCCAGTGACCCCCGAAAGTCTAATGGCTATAAATCTTGTATTTGGGTAATTTTGGTATGAGGAATCCATTTCCGGTATCCGTTTGGCTCAAAAAGTGTAGCATCATATCCGTTTCCATGGAAACAGAAGGAGTATCCATTTTCCTTACAAACACCCATTTTCTGGTCAATATATTAACAATTCTGGTCTGTAAACAGGGAAATACCCATGTATTATAAGCAATAGCACCTCTATTACGATATATAATGATGGGGACATTGAATAAATGCATTATTAATGTCGCTTCAGAAAATAGTTGCCATGGCAACCAAATTCAGATTCACATTTTTTCAAAAATGTAACACTGCCTAATATAATGACAAATAGTCATATATTTGGCTCCATTTGAGGGCCTTATGGCTGAAAATCTTGCATTGGGGTAATTTAGGTATGAGGAATCCATTTCCGGTATCCGTTTGGCTCAAAAAGTGTAGCATCATATCCATTTCCATGGAAACAGAAGGAGTATCCAGTTTCCTTAGAAACACCAATTTTCTGGTCAATATAATTAACAATTCTGGTCTGTAAACAGGGAAATACCCATGTATTATAAGCAATAGCACCTCTATTATGATATATAATGATGGGGACATTGAATAAATGCATTACTAATCTTGCTTCAAAAAATGGTTGCCATGACAACCAGTTCGGATTCACATTTTTTATAAAAATTTAAGACTGCCTAAAATAATGACAAATAGTCATATATTTGGCTCCATATGAGAGCCTTATGGCTGAAAATCTTGCACTAGGGTAATTTAGGTATGAGGAATCCATTTCTGGTATCTGTTTGGATCAAAAAGTGTAGCATCATATCCGTTTCCATGGAAACAGAAGGAGTATCCATTTTCCTTAGAAACACCAATTTTCTGGTCAATAAATTAACAATTTTGGTCTGTAAACAGGAGAATACCCATGTTGTATAAGCAATAGCACCTCTAACATCATATATAATGATGGGGACATTGAATAAATGTGTTATTAACGTTGCTTCAGAAAATGGATGCCATGGCAACCAAATTCAGATTCACATTCTTTCAAAAATGTTACACTGCCTAAAATAATGACAAATAGTCATATCTTGGGCTCCATTTGAAAGCCTAATGCCTGAAAATCATGAACTTTGGTGAACTTGGTATGAGGAATCCATCTATGGTATCTGTTTGGCACACAAAGTGTAGCATCATGTCCGTTTCCATGGAAACAAAAGGATTATCCGGTTTCCTTTGAAACACCCATTTTCTGATCAATATATTAACGATTCTGGTCTGTAAAGAAGAGAATACCCATGTATTATAAGCAATAGCACCTCTAACACCATATATATTGATAGGGACATTGAATAAATGCGTTATTAGTGTCTCTTCAGAAAATGGTTGCCATGGCAACCAAAATCAGATTCACATTTTTTCAAAAATCTAGGACTGCCTAAAATAATGACAAATAGTTATACATTTGGCTCCATTTGAGTTACAGACACAATCAAACACTCTAAGGCCGTGTCTTATGAGTTTGTAACAATTGAAACATCTTTGACCGGGTGTCGTCTTTGACCTGTGTCGTCTTTGACCGGTGTAGTCTTTGACCAGCAAGTTTTAAAATGGCTGAAATGGGAGCTATGTACACAGAAATGGGGGGAAAAGGTTAATGGATATTTTAACACTATAAACTACAAATTTCCCGGCATTTCTGTGTACATAGCTCCCATTTCAGCCATTTTAAAACTTGCTGGTCAAAGACTACAATGGTCAAAGATGACACAGGTCAAAGATGACACAGGTCAAAGACGACACCCGGTCAAAAACATTTCAATTGTTACAAACTCATGAGACACAGCCCTATATGTTTGTTTCCGAGCAGTGATAATCTAATTTGAAATATTGGAAATCCCATAGTGCAACATGTTAGCAGTCATCTTGAATTCAAAACTCTAAGATACACTCTAACCTGAAGGTTTCACTCACAAAATGTCCCACGGTCTGTATAGAATTCACTGATAATAATGGAGTACCAAAATTGAGGTCAAAAGTATAAAAACTACATATCTCGTCAATACAGACCTCAGCAATCTGATTAAGGCATTGTTTTGGTTCAAAAGGTGTAGCATCATGTCTGTTTCCATGGAAACAGAGGAAATATAAATTTTCCTTGAAAACCCCACATTCATGGTAGACATCGTAAATTTTGGTCTATAAACACAAATATATCCATGTCTAGTAAAACATATCCCTTCTAACATCATACATAATTCACTTGAACATGAAATCAATGGTTTTATCACAAACTGTTGCCAAAAAGTCTAAGATTTACAAGTTTGTAGTATCCTAGAAAAAACAAAAAAAATTGTATTATGTTTCTGGCCACATTTGAGCTATAGCAACACAGAATTACTCTAAATGGATGTTTTCCTGCACACAGAACCGGATGAAACATACTAGAAATCCCATTATGCAATATTTTGCCCACCATCTTGAATTTAGAACTCCACCAAGATACACTGCACCCAGACTGTTTCACAATGTCTGTATACATTGAGGTTGGTAACTTCAATGAAGCATCAAAATGGAGGTAGATCTGATGGATGGAAATTACATATTTGGTCAATCAAGATGTTAAGATTCTACGTCAGGCATTTGACTGGCTCAAGAAGTGTACTATCGTATCTGTTTCCAAGGAAACAATGGGATTATTCATTTTGCTTGGAAATCTAATTACAGGTTACGAGGCAACACGAGGAAATGACCCTGGATCCAGTTTTTCAAGATTCATTTTGGATCCCATATGTCATATACAGCCAAAAAGAGTTTTTCTTCACTCAATATGGGAAAATCATTTGAATACAGAGGTACATATTTGAATATGGTCATTCAAGCAGGTATTCAAATTCTTCCAGGGGGGAGGCAAAACTATTCCAAAACTAAAACTGCTCCCTGAATAAGTTTGGCATAAAAATGTGAATCTGAATTTGGTTGTCATGGCAATGTTATTTGAAGAGACGTTAAAAATGCATTTACAAGTGCTATTGATTATAATACATGGGTATTCTCTTCTTCACAGACCAGAATCATTGATATATTGATCAGAAAATGGGCGTTTCAAATGAAAATGGATAATCCTTTTGTTTCCATGGAAAAGGACATGCTACACATGCTACACTTATTGAGCCGAACAGAAATGGATTCCTCATACCAAAATTACCCTAATACATGATGTTCAGCCATAAGGCTCTCAAATTTTGTCATTATTTTAGGCAGTCTTACATTTTTGAAAAAATGTGAATCTGAATTTGGTTGCCATGGCAACCATTTTCTGAAGAGACATTAATAATGCATTTATTCAATGTCCCCATCATTATATATCGTAATAGAGGTGCTATTGCTTATAATACATGGGTATTCTCCTGTTTACAGACCAGAATTGTTAATATATTGACCAGAAATTGGGCGTTTCTAAGAAAAATAGATAATCCTTCTATTTCCATGGAAACGGACATGATGCTACACTTTTTGAGCCAAGTGTATACAGGAAATGAATTGCTCATACCAAATTACCCTGATATATGATTTTCAGCCATAAGGCTCTCAAATTGAGCCAAATATATGACTATTTGTCATTATTTTAGACAGTCTTAAATTTTTGAAAAAAATGTGAATCTGAATTTGGTTGCCATGGAAACGGACATGATGCTAGACTTTTTGAGCCAAACAGATACCAGAAATGGATTCCTCATACCTAAATTACCCTAGTGCAAGATTTTCAGCCATAAGGGTCTCAAATGGAGCCAAATATATGACTATTTGTCATCATATAAGGCAGTGTTACATTTTTGAAAAAATGTGAATCTGAATTTGGTTGCCATGGCAACCATTTTCTGAAGCGACATTAATAATGCATTTATTCAATGTCCCCATTATTATATATCGTAATAGAGGTGCTATTGCTTATAATACATGGGTATTTCCCTGTTTACAGACCAGAATTGTTAATATATTGACCAGAAAATGGGTGTTTCTAAGGAAAATGGATAATCCTTCTGTTTCCATGGAAACGGATATGATGCTACACTTTTTGAGCCAAACAGATACCGGAAATGGATTCCTCATACCAAAATTACCCAAATACAAGATTTATAGCCATTAGACTTTCGGGGGTCACAAGAGCTCAATTCTGAGGGATCTGCTCCCCTACTATATAATATATATCTCCATTGTCTATGCCCTGGGTCATCTGTGGTGTATGTCACACATTCAATATTATGTCATTGCACCAATTGACATTTTATAGCTTCAGCTTTCGGCAATTTTGCCACTTCATTCACAATCAAAATATGAGAGGACTATTTGAGATGGGCGTTTTAGACATTTGAAGCAAGGGATGATTGCAAGTGAAACACATGGATGAAAATGATAAAGTGACCAATCGTTATGATTAATATTTATGGCCGTTCTTTCGTTATTAGCCACAGGTTTCAATGTCATACTTTGTAACATGAGGTTAACTACATCTTGCACACTATACAGAAGGAGAAGAACATAAGTACTAAACACAAAATATATATGTGACAATCCCTTTTCTGATATCAACTGTTTTTTAAACGCTTTCAATGCGGTTTGATTAACAGCCTTTACCTAGTAATTCTCCCACAGTTTTACATACTGGCCAAGTAAAGTGTGAGCTGGGGGTGGGAATAATATTATAAGAACTCTAATCCACACGCTACCCAGTGTGTGAATAACAGTTCTTATTCAGACCCCGTGGGTGTGCGAATAAGGTCCGCTACTCCCACGCCTCAGGCATGTGGATAGCATCGGCCCGTGGTCGTATCTTCTCTGCAAGTCTTGGATGATGTGGTTGAGTCCTTGAAGGTGCATTTGGTTGTTGTATGACAACCACTCAAGTGTTAGAGAAATGTCTCTGGTTGTGTCTCACGACCTTAAGCTTAGGACAATGTTTTGATCGGGTGCCGTCTCTGACCGGGTGCCGTCTCTGACCGGGTGCCGTCTCTGACCGGGTGCCGTCTCTGACCGGGTGCCGTCTCTGACCGGGTGCCGTCTCTGACCGGGTGCCGTCTCTGACGCGGTGTCAGAAAAAGGTGTTTTAAAAAGAATTATACTCATATATATAAGGATTTGGAAAAACGTTATGGCGGTTGTTATATAATCATAGTTATAATTATAATTAGCCTCCTGCTGTTAGTATTTTGACCTTATCAAGCCAAGCCGGTCAGAGACGGCACCCGGTCAGAGACGGCACCTGGTCAGAGACGGCACCCGGTCAGAGGCAAAAACATTGTCCCAAGGTCGTGAGACACAGCCCTCTAGTTCAGATTTGCCATGAGTCCATGTAATGAAAACGTCCTCTATATATCTGAATATACATGAGTGATCTTGGGAAGTAAGAGTAGACAAATTTATCTTCAAGGTCAATGATGAAAAATATTGACGTATAGGCCGGTGCTGATTTGCTGTGCCACTAAATTGAAGAAAGTATTCATCAAATTGAAAGTTTATGCATGAGAAGACTAAGTAGGGCTGTGCATTCTCCCATCTCAGATTCCAGTAAGCTAACGAAAGGAAATGGGATGTGGCAAGGAGGAAATTGGGAATGCGTGGGGAAGGGGAATAGTCGGGAAAAGTGGCGTTGAGTTGAGCTTTTTAATTTCCTAAAGGGGAGTGTTTATTTATATTAACACAATATGATAATGATAATATGCAGGACATCTACATGGAAAAAACAATACTCATCATCATAACGCTAGATATCAAAGTTAGGTTTAGCTTGGTGCTACCACTGTGTGCAGTTCTGACTCACGACAGGTATTGAAATTAACTTTACAGGAGTGTTTTGCAGAACAGGAAACTAATTTGTTAGAATAAAACGTGCACCAGATAATAAACAAGCATAACAAATTCTTTTCAGATATCTTCGTTTTGATGTAGTTAACTAAACCTACAACTTTTTGAAAATATGATTGCAGACCCATTTCACAACAGGTAGTTGTATCTAGCTGAACAATAGGGAGAAGTAAATTGAGTTACAATTGGGAACAGTAAAGTATTATTAAACAGTAAAGTATTATTAAAATCGTATGTACCCCTGTCGTACAATGTGGGAAAAGCTATTTATTGCAATATTTATTGCAATATTGGGGTGTTTCCCGTAAATATGACGTCATTTCGGGTCAGGGGTTCCCACCTAGTCATCCAGAGAAAGTTGAGCACAGGGAATTATGGGATGTTTTATGCTTAATTAAATTTACTTAACCGGAACAGCAAAACAAAAGTAGTAAATAAGCAGGTCGGAAATTTCCTTCCTATCGTGGTATAAGGTTATACCACTGCACCATCTCTCATGCAAAATACAGTACAATTTCTTATAACGACCAACGTTTCATTTATATTATATTCACTTGATTAAGCATCATATTATTACACACAATATATTCACATAGTGAAGTACATCTTTCTCTTTCATTTGAACTGGGTTTGCAATCTCTAAACATTCATAATTATAGAGAAAAAGTCATTGGCTGAGATGAGTTTTGACCCTGTCCCAGCCGTCGATTGTGAAATGACCAAAACTCTATTTATGACCACCCATTACCCTTGTTTTGTTCGACTTCATGACCTCTAATATCGTTACGACAGCGTTGTGAAATGCAGTATAAATCAGACTACGACTGCAGAAGGAACATATCGTTAGCTTACCCATATGACAATGTACTACACCGGTTAATTTTAACAAGAAATGGAATTGGTCTGTCGTTACAGTATCTAACTGTCGTACATTGTTATGAATCGAGCCCCAGTGATGAATATGGACTGTTATCTATATTTCCTTCATTAAAATCATTAATTAAGCCAACCAAAATATGTATTAAGTTTACAAATCACGTTATCAGAGGACTTCGTTTTAATGACAATTCTTTTGAAATTCATTTAGCAATACAGCTTAAAATATCCCCAAAACAATCTCGTCGATCCCTTGTTGCTAAAGGGAAATCATAAAATATTCCGTTCTGCAAAACACCCCAAGGCACACATTCTACGCTGCTTGGCCCTTTAAGGGCGGCATAGTGCAGTGTGCGGCCTTTAACGGGCCAATTAGACATGTGCATGCCTCCTACCTGAAAAAACAGACTCCTGGAAATGGGGGTTGGATAGGTGTGCTGTACTGAAAATCCATAGGTTGAAAGGTTAGTCAGTACAGGGTTAGTACAGGGTTAGTCAGTACAGACTAACCTAGGTTGGTCATATGAGTGTTAGTCACAATGGCAAAGTTATATTCAAAAATGACCGAGGGGTCAGTGGCTAACCTAGGTTCATCATTGGCGTGTTGTATTTGTATACCACTAGTTGGTGCCACCTGTGATGACCACTCGGTGGCTCCCCCTGGAAATAAAAAGACTAAGGTGGGTTGGTCAGTAGTGACCAACCTGACAATAATAACTAATCTAGGTTGGTCGTATAGGGAGCCAAAAACTAAATACTAGTAGGTTAGGCACTAGTGACTGAGAGGTTGGTCGTATAGGGAGCCTGGGAATATCAGTGCATGGAGGAAGATTCTGAAAACAGGGTAATCATATCATATCCTGGACGTGTCACGACAGATCTTCGTCCTGTGAAACAACCCATGGCACATTTCGTGATAGATGATGGTACATGTACATGGAAACCTATCTGCATAATGATGATAGGACAACCTGTGGCATGTTCCCATACCCTGAAATTGTGAAGCCAATGAGGAGAAATATTCGGCTCTATCCAGAATTTGGGGCAGGTCATGGAGTAAACTATAAAAGGAAAACGATGTATTTCCAACAAGACGGATCTTTACTTGCATCTATTGAGCATGACTTTACTGGCGATACCTAATCGTTTACAACACGTAGCTATTAATAAATTAATAAACTCTTTTCTGTAGCAAATGTGCCTTGGCCTTATGATTATCTATACCTTTACAGCAGATGACGCTTAACATCATTTCTGTCATTTCTGTTCCTGACAGGTCTGTTCTTTGACAGCACTGGTAGTTATGAAGTGGCCTTTTACGTGGCTGGAGCTGCCATCACAACAGCTGGAGTGATCTGCCTCCCTCTCCGCTTCCTCTGGAGCTGCGAAGGGGCCCGTTCTGCATTGGATCAATACGAAAAAGAATATGCCTTATCGGGAGAATTAGGAAGCAGATCACAAATGGAGATTGGAAGAGACATTTTGAATGCACCAAAAGAAAGACAGCATTTACAAGGTTCCGATACACTCAAAACGCTAAGTTAGTAGTAAGTTCTATCGTTTGTACTAATTTGACTCCATTGCTTTTTTTTTGTATATATATCATCCGTCGTTTTACATTTCATTGAAACCTTAAAGGTGGAAACGTTTATAACAGGTTGGAATCATTACGCACAAAACAGTCAGGAATCATACTTTAATGTCCTGTCAATTTTAAGGAAATAAAAATACTTATATTACACCAATTGGTATGTTGTATTGAACATGGGTATTATACATCACTACCAGCAAGAAACCATGCCAACGATATATCATATGTGGATTATTATGTGAAATGTGGATTGAGGTAAATGTTACAACAACAGCTGCACTAATATGTAAGTTAATCTACATTTTGCCTAAATGAATGATTTCCATCAAAGAAATTGTAATTGAGGACCCCAGTTGGCGCTGGCTAGAAAATGAAAGAGAATGGTTGACAAGGAAACTTTTTATATACATATAAAAGCCAGAAGGACGAAGATCCCCAGCACAAACAAGATATGAAGATACTGCTGTAACCTTTGCCCACGCCAAGAAGCCCAAGGTTCCCCTAACCATTGATAAGACAAACACACAAAAAATATTGAACAAGAAATGTTTACAAGCAGAGGCAAAGAGGATAAGTATAACCAAATACGAAGGCGGTCAGTCCTGAGGTCAATTCCAGCACTCATCATGTATATATATATAATTATATATATATATATATATATATATATATATATATATATATATATATATATATATATATATGTATATATATATATATATGTATATATATATATATATATATATATATATATATATATATATATATATATATATATATATATACACATATATACAGGAAGGATGCTGAAAGCACTGATTCCACCAGGGACAATTTTCGAGCGCCCTCGGGAGGTGCCCGATTGCCTTTCCGATGCAATTTGACAATTTTACTTAAAATAAATCAGGTCCAGTCGCCACTGATTGCCTTATCAGCTTGTTGGAATACATGGTTTAATGGTACGAAGATTGCTTCCTAGCGCAGTTCCAGCTTAACAATTGTTTGTCCCCGCTTCTGTGAGAATAGCTACTATATTCAACGAGACAAAACCGTGGTGGAATCCAAGCTTTAGAAGCCAAAAGGTGGGAGGATACGCCATTCTAGCAGGATATCATATGTGACAGACGATACCACGAAAATGTATGCAATTAAAGGCAAACTCTTCAAGACACCTGGGCATAGGTGATCTTATAATTATCATCTAGTGTAACCTAAGATGGTGTGGGACGCTACCGAGAACGCCTACTCTCAAATACTGACCGGATCCAAAGTGAGGCGCCAATCTGGCGCTCCCCTAGTGGTATAAAGAGTGATCATATATACGCCCTAGAGTCATAGGTATAAAGAGTATGTTAGATGGGGAAGGAAAATGGTGTTAGGGGGTATATACCTAACTAGAACACCCACGCTGGCTGCAGATACTACACTGTAAAAAGTTGGTTGCCATTTTTGTATAGGTGTACAGTAGATTATACTGTAGGTGTACAGTTCATTGTAGGTAAACAGTAGAATCCACTGTAAATCTACAGTAGATTCTATTGTAAATCTATTCTACAGTAGATTCTACTGTAGATCTAGGCCCACTGAGATATTACAGATCCCAATATCTATACAAAAGTATTCCCAGTATTGATTTAATAGTATAGGTATAATAATTATATAGGTGCATGGCACCAGAGCTATATAGTAAGACTGCAGGCCATGCGGGATATGAATGTACAGGCGCCTTGGTGAGTTGGTCCTTATACGAGCAGAATGGATGTTTTACAGGGAATAAAACTTATACGAGCAGAATGGATGTTTTACAGGGAATATAGATTGATTGATAAACACTATCTAAATGCCACGGATAAAGCTGACAGTGATATCTTTTAGTGAAAGGAATGTGATACTAGCACTTCAATAACTTTCCTCTACTGCCATGTCCTTGAATCAGTACAGTAAGATAGAATTAGTTACCATCAAAATTATCTATAACAGGACAGGGCACCACCCAGCCAGCAATGGTCCCTGGGGCCCATTTGTGTAAAACTTGGGCCATCTGGTTTGCCCATATCTGGGGTTTCCTCGTTTTTATCCAGGGCTACCAGTAAGATTCAAGATGGGCTAAGCCCACCAACAATTGTTTTCTAGAATATATTGTAAATACTTTGAAGCATACTCATCTTTGGTTGTTCTTAGAAATTATAATTTAAAGTACCATTTTCATGGTTTTGTGTCAAAGTGGTTTTTTTCTGGGCTGGATGTAGTTAATGTGGGCTAAAATCTCCTTGGGATTTCCATGGGAGTAAACCTGGGTTGCTAGGTGGGCCCCAGCTGGGTTCAGCCCACAAACCAAACTTCAAAATAGGCCTATAAACATTAATTTTAACTAAATTTGAAATACTTTAATTTGTGTCCGTTAGCAATGATTCTTTGAAATTAACATGTTAAGTTACGTTGCTATGCCGTTATGTCAAGATGGGTTTCACTTGGGATGGATTCGGGCAAAGTGGGTCAAAGGGTCAATAGGCTTAACTTTCTGGGCTCAGGCCATCTACTTTTCAAATCCCATTCCCTCTCATGGATGGGATTCATCTGGGCTGGACCTGGGCCAAGTGGGCAAGTCATGTTCTTGAACAAACTACTAGATGTCCTCGTTGAAAGTGATACAACATTAATGTTCAACAGAGCTTTTACATTTGGATTAGAAAAGTTTATGGATTCTCAATAATCCCAGAATAGCTAGGAACAGATTTCCTAATAGGTTCTTGGAATGCCATGTTTTATAACCCCATTCTGCATATTTCACAACCCTATATCAACCCCCGCCCCCCTCCGCTCCCCCCCCCCCCAAAAAAAATAAAATTGACCAGCCCACATGGGCCCTAAGCCTACGCTCAATTGAAATCTGGGCAAGCCTATCTTTGTCCAAGCAGTTAGCTCAGGACACAAATGTGGTGGGCTCCATATGGACTAAGTGACATGGGTCCCACCTAACGGCCCACCGTTAGACCCGTGTGGGCCCCAGTAAGCAATGCTGACTGGCCATCCAGATTGAAAGGGGGGGAGGGGTCAATAACAACCAGTAGCCGAAATTGAGTTTTGTCTAGTATTTTCCAGTTTGTCTAAATGTCAACCTTAACATGGCCTACTAAGTTTTTGTCTCACCGCTATACGTGTATAATGTTTTTGTTTGCACAATACACATTTTATAATGCTCGATTTATATCTTGATCTGAGACATTATGAATTACCACGAATTGGGATATTACAAGTTGATCATTTGTCGTCTCATTAGTCCCATATCCTAATTACAATCTAGGAGGCACTGGCACACGGATTATTTCCGTCAGTTAATACTAAGTACAGTACTTTCCTTTTTTCTATTGGATGTGCAAATGACAAACAATGTAATTATTCTCCTTATTTCTAGAATCTTCCTCCACTGAATACAGCTCAGCGATGTAGCCTACGCACCATTTAACGTATAGATCTGCATTTGGGTGACAACCATAATGGACCTTTTCATAATGGGAATGATAATTTATAGTTCTTTATTTGGGTATTCCATGCTTTATGCGTCTTACCAGACTGTAGTGAAATATAAAGTCAGACCTACTAGTGGCTATCCTGTCGTTCAGCACGCTGATCATGACTTATCTCAATTTATTTCTTTAGAAAAGAGATTTTCTTTTAAAAGGACGGTAAGCACATCTGGGTTAAGCACATTGTCTACTGAGCCTTGGTAATAATCCTCAGGCCAAAATAAGTGTGATTGATATTTCGAGTTGAATCTGCTGATGTCCATATCATAGGCAGTGGATAAGCTAACCAAATTCGGTAAGCTGATGTTCAGAGCAGCTCAGCGGGTTGCCTTGTCAACATACGGAAAATACATCCAATATGAGGTAAGCCTCAGTTCCAAGAACTGCCCTTCTATTTTCAAGATCTTCCAGTTTAACGCTGGTCGTCCTGTTGCCGATAGAACGGGTTTTATAATGCATTAACCTAGCATGTATGCGCAATTCATTCAAATTCCTTACTTGACCCACCTGGTTATTGGACGAGGGGCCGTGATCCCTGGATCATGGCCACTGCTTATTAGAAAGAAAAGGCTTCTTATTTGTACGTTTGCAGAGCTCGAGGTGACAGTTTGAAATCAGGATTTGACAACCTGAGAGAATTCATTTTTAAACATTTACAAACTGCCAAAACACTTCGGAGAACTTAATGTAACATAAGAACACTTTGGGGGATCATAATGATGTAACACGAGCAATGACAGCCGGTTTTTCATCATATTAAGGGAGTGCTCATTTTTTAACAACAGGGGGGGTGGTGAGATTTCGCGCGTAGCGCTCAACATTTTTTCACCCCCCCTAGAGGGGTCGAAATTTTTTACCCCCCCCCCGACAGGCTTAAAATCGCGCGCATTGGCGCCCCTTTGTAGCATAGTAATAGGGCTTTTTCCCTTAAAACAGGTTGAATTTTTTTGACCCCCCCCAAGAGGGGTCTGAATTTTTTACCCCCCCCGGTCAAGGGGTCCAAAGTTTTTACCCCCCCCCCCCCCAAATCCACCACCCCCCCTGTTGTTAAAAAATGAGCACTCCCTAAGATACAGAGGGAAGTGACAGGTTTCTCTAGAGGCAAGGATCGACTGGTATTTAAAATGGCTGCAGTGATTTTTGACTCAGGGTTATTAACCCAGAGTAGTATACAATGCATAATTTCCATTTTAAGACGTTTTTTGACATTAGAGAACTCATGTCATTCAGTCAGTGTATGACATAGACATGAAAGGAGAACAGACATGGATAGTTCAGATTAGGGGACAGATGATAGCTTTGAGTTTTTTTCTGATATCTGCTTGAGTCCATAATTATATAGTTGAGCTACGATCTTTGACAAAATCTCTCTTTTGAACTAAAAGAAAAGTATTGTTAAATTGCTTCCATGTTTCATAGACACAAGGGGAGTTCAGTGGTTAAGCAAAAAACACAAGAGAGAAACCAGATCCTGGCTCAAAATGTGGCATTTCTATCTGTAAACAGTTAAATTTCCCCTCTACCTTACTTAGATTACAATCTAACTGGGAAGATCATGGACGAATGGACAAACACAAGGAAACATTACATAAGGGTAATAGACTGCACTTGGTCAATTAGGTACCGTAAAACCTCGGGTACAAGCCTAACTCGCATATAAGCCACACCCTGACTTTAGGCGGATCCTATAAGCTGCGATCTAATTATGGTGACATTTGTACTTTATTATAATAGCAAAAACTCTCATATAAGCCAACCCAGACTCTGTGCCCATCCTATAAGCCACACTGCTGATCTCACTCACTCACTAGGGCCGGCTTCTACGCGAGGTTTTATGGTAGCGTGGGAAACAAAATCTCGCAAGAATATCCTTGCTGTTTACGCTACGATCGGCTCAATTTTCAAAGGGCAGGGAGAATTCCAAAATCGGCTAAGGGGTCAAAATTGTCTTTGGAGTAACACATGCAAATTTTGCTCGGCAAAAATTCTACCATCAACACAGCATGTATACATTGAACTCGTTTTTCAACGGGGATGGGAGGTGGCAGACGCACACAGCCGGGCACTGTCCCCCATGCTCCAATTGACTTGCTTTTTGGTGGAGACATAAATCAGCAGTCATGAGCTGGCAGGCTATGACACCCACAGCCACCTACATGCCAACAACCACCAGTCACCTGGTCAACTGGTCACCTACAGCCAATGCCTGGAATTCAATTACATATAATAAATGGTATATGGAAGTGGGGTAGCATCTCCTGGAGGTTATGATTCTGCTGTCAGAATTGAGAAATAACTTATTGTACTCAAATAAGAAAATACCAGACCAGTCATTCAACTTTCTAATAACACCAGCAGAATGTGTGCGGCTTGTATAGTGGCCTGGTAAATGGCAGAGAGCTGTATAGGAAATGGCAGACAACCTTCATCATAATCATAGTTAACCCTTTCAGACCAGCACTACCCAGGGCTTTAATATGTGTGTATACAAAGTCTTCAATATGCTTGGTGTGTGTGTGTGCAAATAGCAGGCCTTAGAGAGTTATTGCTCAGGTGTCATACCTCGCACCTCCCTTTAAGGCAAAAACTCTACCACCTTCATTGATCAACGGCCAACGTAACATATACACTGTTCTTGATTTTTGAAAGGGGATGGAAGGCGGCAGACACATGCAGCTGGATGCTCGCTGTCCCCCACACCCACTTACTCACCCCACCCACCTGCTCACTCACATCCACCTGCTCACTCACACCCACCTGCTCGCCCACCTGCTCGTCTGAAATGGAATAAAGTACATATATGACACACAACGTGATGGTACTTTTTAACAAGGAATGCGTTTCTGATGCCAGAATTGACCAATAAATGATTATAACAGTACTTACCATACCTACCTAGGCCCATACATGATATGCCACAGCCCCAGCCACCCTGAGTCATCTGTGAGGTCACTCAGACGCTCAATCTTTATCATACCGATTATGCCTTAATTAAAGAAAACATCTTTTACTCAGATGGAATATACTAAGCCTCGAAAAAAGCCGATCAATTATCCTACACGAGAAAAAGGTGAGAGTCAGCTGGACTCACAATCTAACTTTGATTGTAAAGATGGTCTTGAATAGGGCCAGCAGAGACCAACATAGCATGTCAGGGGTAATCCCAGTATCTCAATATATTTAACCTCCGAATCCACAAGAATGGTGACTTACACCTTACCATTATGCTCAATACTGCATTGTGTCTCCACCTGGCAGCAAAGAAGGATCAGGCCAACTGACCCTCATCCCAGAGTCAAGCAATGCCTGATTGTGGAAAGAAAACCAGGCCGACTCTGGTATCAGGAACTTATATTGCCTGACTGTCATTCAAGGATCAGGCTGACTCCAAAAGGGAGTGACTTTATGTGACCATTAAATGAGGCTCAGCCTGACGCTCACTTTTTCCTCTGTGTAGCAGGCCGACCAGACAGTTTGCTTGCACAGTTATCCACACAAATTAAAGTCCTACAAATTGGATGCCAGGAGCAAACCACATACATGTGTTCATTAGTGTCCGACATGCAATCAGTGGTAAAGCACGGGGTTATACTGGCTGCTTACTTACTTGGGCAATTTGCAGCAGAGTGCCAAGCTAATGAGGCGACCTACAAAACGCGAGTGTTTAAGAAGATAATTAGTCTCGTTACCACTGGTGTCATAGAACTCGCTGAGCGCTTCAAAGCAGCTAGTATATATCTATGTGCCAAGTAAATATATCAATCGTTGTATTTTGTAGACTATGATGAATTGTCTGATATCGATCTATCTACATGAACTTCATGCACCGCTAAATTTGCATTCCGGAAATTGTTCGATTAGGTTATCTTAAAATGATCATATTCAGAATACCCATTCTATTCTTTCACCATCTATTACATAATTCATTCCTGACCTTAGGACCTTAGGTCAGGGTGCATTAAAGTCCCCGCCCCCCGTATACATGTCATTTGTTGTATGATTCAAAAGATGACCGAAACGGTTATAGTCAATACGTGAATTGAGCAACTCCGAGAAGCCTATACCAAACTATCCCTGTTGGTAATACATCCCTGCAGTTCTAAGTTTTGAATTCTAAAGAAGCGTGCAATCCGCATACAATTGGGTCAGGAGTTGTTGTCTCATTTGGCATGGATCAAACCGGATACGGTTCCCGCCTATAGCATGTTCAACACGCACCGTCACGCATAGGTCTATCTATCCATCTAGCAGTCACTCCCCACCAGCCGAAGATAGAGCAACTCCAAGAGCAGAGCCTCTAGGTATAGACCCATAATGGACAGCATTAATCAAACCAAGATCAAGAAGACCATCTTTTGGTGCGAGGAACTTCTGGTCGGTGACATTCAAGGATTACCCGCAGGTAAGGATGTGTGGCCCGTTGCCCAGGGGATATTGTAACCTGATAGCAGGGCTTTAAGATATATAGGATATATTATATTAGTGGACCTATGCATGTCGGCCAAGCATTCGAACGTTATATAACGTTTTGCAATAATAAGGGGCCACAGAGAAACGTTATATAACGTTGTATAATTTTGTTTTTGTTTACTGAGTACTTATAAATGCGTTTAGTACACCATAAAGTCAATCATAATATTCTTGTGGGAAGCACCACAACCAAACGGTAAATTACATTGTGTCCACACATTTCCACTCTTATCATCCAAAATGAATATAATAATTCCCCCACTTTGTCAGTATTTTAGAGCTCCTGAATGTAGATTACTCAAATATAAGCTTGAGGCCAAGGTAATATTAAAGGGGCACTCTGACTGAATCAGCATCGAAATCATTCCTAAATCCTAGTCTAAACAAGTTGTAATTAGAATAGTATAAATTGTAGTCACTTGATAACACGATTCTTTACAGATGTAAATAAGATTAATAGAACACAACATTCCTAGCCCTTACTTTATTCTATTCCTAAATTCACGACTCTCTGTATATCTTGTTTACAATTTTAAATTGGCCACTTAAGAAAGGAGCTATACCTATAATAATATTGTATGCACTCGTATTAATAGCCCTATGTGCATTTTTTTAAACCTTTTAATCTGATGAACATTGATGATGATAATAGGCAGATAAATCATTCCATATTCGATTTAATATAGCTAGCATCGAAGAGCGTGTGTGTAACATACTTATTCTTAGAACATTGTCATGACAAAAGTAATGTTATAATACATCAAACCGACTCTCTAATGTATCTATTCAATTTGGCTATTTTTTTTGTTCTGCACACGCAATTAAGAAGTTAGCAGTCAGGTATATGTTAATCAATGTAACTGATTTAACAGCATAAGCGTAATAATGACAATGGGGGTTATTTTGTCTATTGTGTGATTCAAGTAGAAATGATTGTGAGAACCTGTTCAAATGAATAATTACCCTTATCCACGCTTATAAGCCTACACACATTTTCGATGCTGTCGTGTTATAGCTGCTGAACCTCTATTAATGCTGCTGAAGTGCTCTCGATACCCAAGTAACATGCCCAAGCGGCATCCAGTTGGGTTTGCCTTGGGCAACCTTGGGCTGGACTTGGCTGCGAAGTGGGCTGGGCAAATCTATGAGCTTCAGTGGGGCCCCAGTCGGGCTTAGTGAATTTTACAACATGCTTTGTAAATATCAGTGATATCTAGAATCATACTCTCCATTAAAAGAATTCCAAGTATGAACATGTTACAGTCACTTTTGTGTAGGAAATGTATGATTGGGCTTTAGGTTGGCTTAGACTGGCCTAATTTTCATTTTCAGAAATGTGTCATAGTAGTCCCCATCAATGTGACTCAAGCACAGAGATTACTACTAGTGGTGTATGTACTGTTTCTAAAACGTACATGAACAGGGGCAGTGCAACAATGAAGTGAGTCAATTCATAAACTAAAGTCTTGTTTATTACCGCCGTTGATAACAGTTCCACAGTAAAAGAGAAATTAGAATAAACGCCCACATTAAGAAATTAGCTTGTTTCTCATCACCGCTTAGCTAGCTGCAGTAAAAGAACAATTAAAAGAGGCACTCTCGTCACATTTTCCATGGCTTGGTGATGAGAAACAAGTATTTTTTGAATGGACTAATGGAAAAGATGGTGGAGGCATTAAGTCTGAGTAGGGCATTACCCAGTAAACACAACGACGTTGGTCAGACGTAAATCTACGCTGAATTTTGGTCTGAACTACGTAATTTTAGTAGGTTTATCAACGTCAAAACGTTAAGGTTTATTCACCAATCTCAAACCTGCAGGTCTGATTTACGTAGCTCCTGAAGACGTAAATCTATGTTTAACACATTACATATAGTTCTACATAGTGGAACTCAGACAAAGACTTGTAATATATTGCAGACAAATTTACATTTACAAACAATATTCATATAAAGTAACTACTACAATTTTCTCATCTCATCTCATTCTACATAGTCTATTTTTGTCGTTCAATTGAACAGCCTGACAGTATAGATCTGTTGAATAGTTTTGGCTGCAGAGAGGCTTTGTATTTCTTCCATTACCACCAATGTGGTGTCCTCACAGTAAAGTGCCTCAAAGCACCTATTCATGCACAATACTTTAATCACCTGTCCTTTATATATAAATATTCTATTGAATACAGTTTATTTGCATGATATTGAATTCATAATTAATGCAAATTTACTGCTTGAATGTGGTAGATTTGTTAAAGAGCTGTAATATTCTCCCCATAATTGAGAGTGCTGCCACCTAGTGTGACACAGAAAAGTCATCTTCCCAATTGAAGTTGAAAAGTTACGTCTTTTAACGTAGATCTACATAGAACTTTTACGTCTGAATGAGGTAGATCAACGTAAATCAGACGTCTACATCTGTTGAACGTAAATAAACCTTAACGTTTTGACGTCTACAAACCTTCAAAAAATACCAATCTCAAACCTTTTGGTTGGACATCTACCTAGAGAAACCTCTGAGCTACGTTGGAACTACGTAGGGTGTTTACTGGGTACTGACCGGCCAATATTTTATTCATAAAACATCAATTTATAACCAAGGATGTTTTCCGCAACTATGAGCACTCGAGCTCTAGGCCATAATAGGATATCTCCTGTGCCTCAAAGTGCAACAACCTACAATTTATATTAGATACCTTTCCTCTGATTCGAATCATGCTCGACATATTGTGATGCCAGGCCTAGACTATTTATTAGACATCCAGTGCTGATAGACATTTCCAATAAGAATGGAACATTGAGTAGTGAGGAAATCTGAGAAACAGGACTGTTCTGCCGATTAAAGTTTTAATCGCCATGATATCATCACACGGACAGCACTTGCTGCAAGAGTGAGATTTCTGTGCCCTGATAACCAGGCATCTATACTCACTTTAATCATCACATCTACCAAACGGCCCTATCCACTTTCCCGTGTATCAGCAATAATTGTGACATGTACTGGGAAAGGGACCTTAGTGTACCCTGCACTAAGGGCCGTTTTCGCAGATCATGTCACAATTACTTTCCCTAAAACGCCGGAGGATACCGTCACAGGCATATCGGATAGATTTTTTTTATATAGGTCATTTCCTGACACATAACTTCATAAGCAACCTGATCACATTTGCTTTCACGCACTAAACTCCATGCTGATAATAGGCCTGTGTCCACAGGGCGACAAGCGAAGAGGACGATTTCAGGTGTTGGTGGCCCAGTAATGGGCGGAATTTTTTTCTATGTATTTCACTTTGTCACCCAGTCTTTCGCTGCACATACATGTCCACTAGCATAGATATTTCCAAGAATTATACTTAAAATGCATGCATGAAATAGTTATTCATATAGACAAAGAGCATATTGCCCACTGTCTTTATAGAAAATCAAACATGTTAAATATTTAAATGCCAACTTTTGACGCCCACTATTAGGCCTGTGTCCACTATACGACAAGGAAAGTGGAATATATAGCCGTTTTGACGTCCAGCAATATGTACATATCTGGGCATATATTTTGTAGATATATTCTGCTTTAACTACAGGTATACTGTGTCCACTAGGCATTATAAATTGCTGCCCAGACTGCCCAGGGTAAACATGGACAAGTTATTATAATAGAATAAAGAGCACATTGCCCAATTTCTGCACTAAAAATCAAACATGTTAGATTTCTAAATTCTCATTTTTGTATTCCACTTGTGGCACCCCCAAATTGCTATTCCACTTTTGTATTTGAGAATTTTGTCGTCCAACTGCCCACTCAACAAAAAACGTTATTTAACATTTGCAAACGTTTTTACATGGTTTGCAGGAGAACTTTTCTCTAAAAACGTCATTTAAACGTTTCTATATAGTTCATAATACAAACGTTGCCATCTAGAACGTTATTTAACCTTTCTAGATGGTTTATAGGAGAATGTTTCTTTCCATGATGTTATTATGGTGTTTCTACAGGGTTTAGATAAAAACGTTGCTATTTAAAACGTTATTGAACATTTCTATATGGTTTAGAGCAAATCGTTTGTATCCTATACTATTTAAATGTTTTTACATGGTTTGGACAAAAAACGTTTGTATTAAAACGTTATTTTGATGTTAATTAACGTTTCTCTTGATGCCAATATCTGCACACAGGAGGCAGCACTATCAGTTGATGGTATTTTGCTGGTGCCCCAGCACATTATCTTATAAAGAAATTGCCTCAATGATAATTAACAGGTGTGACGTCATGCGCCTGTAAAGACCTACCTTAACGAGGGCTCCCACTATTTTGACGATTAACCAAATAACAGGACGGAACCATATATTTACAGTGAG
This sequence comes from Harmothoe impar, assembly GCA_947462335.1. NCBI lineage: Eukaryota > Metazoa > Annelida > Polychaeta > Phyllodocida > Polynoidae > Harmothoe > Harmothoe impar. The sequence goes on from OX381704.1 coordinate 63,153,257, forward strand.
TGTAAAGGATCTTTAAAGATACAAGAACTCACCTAAGGACACATTTGATAACGATCCCCTTATGTGGGAAGGAGTACGAGCCATTCTCTCACGGCACCAGACGCCTAGAGCGACACCGACAACAATGGCAGCCGTGGAATGCACAACTCCCGAGACTAGGATTCCTGGAATACCCGAGGACTCACAAGTAAACCCTAAAGTCTCTCAAACACGCTCTCAGGACACTGACAAGACACTGACTCCAACTCAGATAAGTCAATCTCATGAAAGTGACAATGACGACGACTTTGTTGATGTGGAGTCAGGCGAGGAGGATTTTAGTGACAGCTTACCGCTGTCACAACTAGGTCAAGGTAGACGCACTGATACGGCCAAACACAGTCTGGTGCCTGGACAGTGTGATTTATCATCGAGCAACCAGAGTGGTGTCTCAACTAGTGACACCCCACACTTGGACACCCCGATTCCCACGGATTTACCACTCAGGAAAAGAAGAGGTAGGCCACCTAATAATAGCAAAAAGACCCTACCAACAAACCAAGGCAGTGTCAAACGTCTCCGTACTAGTAGTGATGAATCGACACCAAAAGGTAATAGTCGACTAGCTAAAAGGCTAAACCTTGAACTTTCCACATCGCACTCTAAATCAAAGAAAAAGGCTACTAGAGTCAAAACTGCACCTACCAGTAAACTTGACATGACTGCGTTTCTGGATGATATGAAAACTTTTTTTGGCAATAAAATGGACGACATGAAATGTCAAATATTAGAGGAAACAAAAGTCAACACCGATAGTGCAAGTGAGTCTCTTACTGATTGTGTAAAAAATGCGAAAAAAGACATGCTTGATGAAGTTGCTCAGCTAAAGCAATCTGTGAATCTCTCCACTGAACAGATCAATGCCAAAGTTGAAGCACTTGAGACCAAAGTCGAGAGCAATAAAACTGAGGCCGATATAAAAATATTGGCAGTTGAGAATCTTTTGAAGAAAAACTACAAAGAAATTCAGGATAAAATGGTATTGGACTACAAGACCCTAAATGCCAAACTTGTCTACCAAAATGATGAACTTGTACGTCTTAGAAATAAATCCGAGGAAGAGCGCGATTTTTCCAAGTCGCATCCTGATATAGCCAATAGACTACAATCTGTTGAAAACAAGGTAAACAGTCAGGAGGTGGTCGACAGAGTCTATGTTCTTGAAACAAAGGTTGCCAACAATTACAATGAATTTGACTCACGCCATGTCAGTCATGACACTCACTTGAACAATCTGAGGACCACTGTCCAACATAATGCCGAAGTTGCTAAAAAGGACACTGCAGCAGTCTCCGTCGCAATCTCAACTACTGACCAAAACAGAGGCCCATCTCAACCTACTAGTGATGACCGCCAAGAAAAGTCACCAAGATATCTAAACATCTTAGTTGACGGCTACCCTGAAACTGAAGGAGTCTCTGAATATGAAGATGGCTGCACCCTCATGAACAAAATGAGCATTACTTGTAAAGAATCTGATCTATCCTTTGCAATTAGGTTGGAGAGACGTGCAACACAAACAGGCCCCAGGACTCTCCTCTTATGCTTCATGACAATACGTATGAGAAGAGCTGCTCTCCAAGCTAAATGGGGACTCAATAGTATACCTGGCTGTGAAAAAGTATACATCAACCCTGACGAGGATCCCGATACTAGGAAGAGGAACCAAAGACTCAGGTTTATAGTGAACTTCTGCAGAGCAAATGGTAAAGAGGCCTATGTTAAAAAGAGTATTCTCCACATAGGCGACGAAACATACACAATGGAACAACTGGACTCGATCCCCTCCAATGACATCCCACCACCCGGATACAAGACAGTCAAACTTTATCGCCTTAATGAAGGACGTGGCCCGGGATGGTCTACAGTGAAACCTGCCCAAGGAGCCTGGGGTCCTCCCCCTACTAGGAATGACAATGTCTTAAATGAGGCAATTACCAAAGCTGGGATCACCTTTACCGGCGCACGCTCTACACTTAGCCCCCTCTACATGATCAATATCTTATTTGAAGGGCAAACTCACAAAAGCGCAGAACATCTGTTCCAATATCTCAAAGCGGATGAAATCGGATGCACTGATGAATTAAGACAGCGCATTAAAAATGCGCAGGATGGCGTCAGCGCCCACAACATTGGTAATATGATACAAACTACCCCTGCCTGGAATCGTCAAGAACTACCAACCATGAAACTTGTGCTACAGGAAAAGTACAAGGACGAGCAATGTAAGCGTGACCTCACAAACACTTCGCCCCATAATCTGGTTTTTGCCTGTGAAGATCAGAAATGGGGTGGCGGTGAGTTAATAGGAGCGAAGTGCTACGACAGAGGCTTCTTCCCAGGAAGTAATGAGTTTGGAAAAATCCTGACTCAGATTAGGAGTGATCTGGAGTAGCCCCACCATTAGTATAAAATGCATTAATCTATGCATTTAATCGGCCACTCCGCTAGATTTCACAACATGACTGTCTAGGCATCTCTCTGAGTTTGCCCTTTTTGTCGTCTTATATGTATATTAACATTCTACTGTCAACTGTTATAACAACCCACTTTGAATGAGTTCCATGCACCTATCAAGTTTGCTCTGTTCACGACCATAAGTGTCTAGGCACCCACCGAGTTTGCCCTATTGAGGAACAGCTGACCGCTCACTAGGTCATCTTATATAATTGACCCCTCTCCTCACTGCAGTGACCGCACACGTCGTCTAACCTGCTGTACTACCACCACTTGTGTATAAATATATGAGTGAGACGCCTTTATACGTAGATTCACCACTACCACAACCTACAACCGCTGTATAGTCACTGCATGACTCAGGAATCTACCGCTGAGCTATAAACCATACCCACACCACTGTGTGGTAACCTGCACAGTTGGATTATACACCTTGAGCGGTCTCACAACATGGATTGTGTAAAAGTATATGGGGACGACAAGCTGGCCTTTATGCACCTATCATTAGGCAGAGACTGTAACCAGGTGAAATATGTGAGTGCAGTCCCCCATGCCGTTCTAGAAAAGGTCAGCCTCTCAATCATGAAGGACTTACGTGATGAACACCCCAGTGCTCTTTATATAGCTGCGGGGTTGGAGAATCTACTCACCCTGGATCGTCTAACTAGAGCCATCAGTGTGAAGTATACGACCGAGGACTTGTCTATACATGCCATAAGTGAGCGTATGGATACCCTCAGGTCCCTGGTCAATGACTATGATAAGAAACTGCCTGTTATCTTCTGCACCCTACCCCAGGTGGACCTGGTACATATGAACCCGATGGTCCCTCGGATTACAGACAGACTTACTCTGGCGAACAGCATCCACCTGATTAATGGCATTATTAAAGCCCAAAATGAAGCAGCTACCCGGGGTATACTGACTCCTGGACTTGATGCATTCACTCTCAAGTACCGTAAACTCTCTGATTACTACAGTGTTGACCAGTCTCACCTATGGGATGGCCATTACTTTCAACTATGTGATCTTACTGGAGTACGGGACACTATGTCCAAATGTATTGCTGCTAATGTGGCCAAGCTACAGGACCATTAGACACCGAGGCATTAGGATCTACATATCCACATTTGTCTACTCATAATACAACTGGCGTTTAAGTTCATGTTTACCGGCGATTATGACTGATTCTTTGTGTGGATTGTATCTAGCCCTACCAAAGTGGACTTTATATGAAAATATGTCATATTCCCATTACATTATATTGACTTTCATTGGCATGTTGTTATAACCGGCGTTTAAGTTCATGTTTACCGGTAATCCAATCAAAACCTGACTACAATCTGAGGACAGTGTATTGTCATACCGGCTCACTATGGATAAATGAAGCTCACCTGTACAATAACTTCATGGATGTTAATCACAAGATATTACTACCAACCCTTAAGTTGATGCTTCCCGGTAATTAATTGATTAATTGTTTACTTAATAGTTGCTATTACTCAGTCACCAAGATCTCAATCAGCTACTAAGCACATGTTACAACTCACTATGACATGACCACATACGGATTATATTATGTCACCTCATATTGCCTGACTATGGACCAAATCTTGTTCACCTTCACAATTCTCAATAATATACAACTACTTTCTAAAGGCATCACATATGGACAATACAATGCCTCACCTACTTGGACCCTTTAGTAACTCATTTCACATATTCAGCTGTGTTATGAACTTTTGATGCTAACCAGTGAACAAATAAAAGTCCTTTTGTTTGCCAATTAAAATGGACTTCACAATTAATTCCTGAATGCATATTACAACCAATTTATGGTTCACATCCAGTCTTCTTCTTATACATTAGTAGAGTGGGAGCCCTACTACTTATCATCTGCTGTAAATCGACAAATTTCCTACGCCTAGGCTTTGGTCACCAGGCCGGCACCACACCATCTACAAGTTTATTCTACTTGTTCCGCACGTATACACATATTAACTGACAACCTATGTACAAGTAATTTTCAAGTGAATATCACTGCAACCACTGTGATGCAACCGGAGGAGCCATTTATGGCCGTTGGACCTGCACCACCCCAGATGCCCACACTTAGTGCGCACTGGATTTCTGTCTGCACCTTTTTCTGTATATGTTATACATCGGTGTGTGTTTGCATAATTTATGTACAAGCAAGACAATGTTATGATTTGCTTGTTCAAGACGATATTTATACATTTAGGCCTAGCAGCAGCCAATATATGACAAGGGGGGAGGGCTATTTGTCGCCTCTCCTTTCTTGACCGCCCAGGAGCTGAGTGAGTTTAAAGGCTTTAGATTATATTGCCACAACACTCGTAGTCTGATGTCAAAAATCCAACAGATGAGAAAACTGTTCGACAATAATACTGACTTTATGTGCATCACTGAAAGTTGGCTAACACATGCCATCCCTGATCACCTGACGAGACTACACGATATGGAAATCTTCAGGCAGGATAGGGAAAATGTCGACGCAGAACTAGCAGGTGGTGTCGCGTGCTTTGTGAGCATTAAGCATGCACCCTACACGATACGCTTAGATGAATGCTGTTTTGTGACCCCGGACATAGAAGTTCTTACTATATTGTGCTGCTCACCCACTGCTCGCCATAGAGCAATCATTACTGTGTACAAACCCCCTCGAGGAAAGGTGACTTTATTTATTAAAGCACTCACCTCCATACTGAAACATGATGATATTAGTGGTAAAGAAGTATGGATCGCTGGAGATGTGAATGTAGACGCTAAAAAGAGGAACAGTAATAAATACAAATTACTTCTTAGATTCCTCCGTGCCTTCAGTCTGAAACACCTGCCTACTGGTGTTACGCGCTTACACCCCAAGGGTGCCACGAAAATTGATCATATATATACAAATGCCACATTCCCATGCAGGTCTGGAAACATTAATGAATATATATCTGATCATATACCCATCTATGCCATATGTAAGAAGGACCGTAACAATCATTCAAAAGAGACTGTCTTGGGGCGTAGTTATAAAAACTATGATAAGGAAACCCTGGTGGGTCACATTGCAGAACTCACTGTGGATGATAATATTTCGACACTAGACTCTAATGAACTGTGCAGTCTAATCAGTGGCGGAGTAGTCGACTACCTGAACAAGTCCTGTCCAATTAGGGAAATTCGAGTCCCCACAGAACCTGAACCTGGATTTGACGACGAGGTGAGACGTAACATTCGGGAGCGACACTCCGAACTACGTCGTGCTGTGGGTTACAGTGGACCTGGTCGTAACCCTTATTACAAGAGAGCCGTTAGACTACGCAGACTTGTGAATAAAAAGGTCCGGCATAACGTCGCTAAGGAAATAAAAGGAAAATTATCTAGTTATAAAACCAACCCCAAGAAGTTTTGGGAGAAACTCAACAAGATGTGGAAGGGCAAGAGGACCAATGCACGTATCAGCCTGATTGATCAACAGTCAGGAGACTTAGTGAAACATGAGGACACTGCCAACCACATAAACAGTTACTTTTGTACCATTGGTAAAAAGTTAGCCGGACATCTCAGTCACCTACCCGGAGATATGGACCGCTTCGAGGCTCTCCGTGTTAATAGTGATGAACAAACTCCCGGCGATGACATCCATATTCCCATGCTCGACTTTGAGAATATCAGCACCCAATCACTGGAATTTGTGGCAGATGACATAGATATATCCAAGTCATCTGGTATGTCGGATATCAGATCCCATGTCATCAAGGATACTATGCTTGGAAACACAAGAGTGTGGGCTACGATGATAAACCGCTGCATCCATGAAAAGAACTTTCCTAGTGAATTGAAAAGTGGAACCATTATACCTCTCCCAAAGACAGGTAACACGAGGAATGTTGCCAATTGGCGGCCGATAACACTACTGCCTGTTGTTGGTAAAGTGCTAGAGCGAATACTATATAGACAGCTACTAGATTATGTGATTGAGCACGAGATGATCTCAGACAACCAGTTTGGATTTCTACCAGACAGATCTACTGGCCTAGCTATATTCTATCTTACAAATCTTCTTTATAGTGCACGTAACAAAGGAGACTTCGCCTTGGCCGTGTTTTTGGATATAACCAAGGCCTTCGATGTAGTTCATCACGGTCGCCTATTAATGAAACTAAAGGGCCTAGGCCTTTCCCATGCTGCCCTACAATTATTGGCCAGTTACCTCCACCAGCGTGAGAGCACTACGTTGGCGAACAACAAACGCTCGGAAAGAAATGACATTACATATGGTGTACCTCAAGGGAGTATACTAGGACCCTTACTCTTTTTGATTTACATCAACGACCTCCCAAATGTGACTCAAATGGACATGTGATTCTTTACGCGGACGATTTAGTGTTAATAACCCGAGCTAAAGACCCCCACCGTGCCATGCGTCTATTACAAGATGATCTGAACAACATAAGCCAATGGTGTGACCTGAACCGACTTACCCCAAACCTAAAAAAGTCAAAAGGAATGTGGTTCGCCCCGGATTCAAAACTGGGTCAAACCAGAGCCCTGAACATAACCTTGAAAAACGAGGAGATGCACAATGTTGAACAATTCAAGTACCTAGGAGTCTGGTTGGACAGCGCATTGAAGTTTAAAAAGCAACTAGATGAAACGGTACTTAAGGCAGACCTGAGTGTGAAACAGTTGCAAAAAATACGCTTCTTTATAAATAGAGATGATGCCATTTGTCTATATAAACATGCTATTGTCCCCGTACTGGAGTATGGTGACTTTCTGGTTGAGTCAGCCCCGAAGTCGCACGTGAAACAACTCCAAACGGTGCAAAATAAAGGATTACGTGCTTGTCTCCGTGTCAAACCGCTTGAGCTGTCCACCAATGCTATTCATAAAAAGTGTAAAGTTGAAAGACTTGGCCCGAGAAGGAAACGACATCTTGTCTCTCTAGTGTACAAGGTAGCCAAGGACCCAAACAATCGAGTCTTACAAAGGAACCGAACCCGGTCTGACAAGAAGGTCAAACTGAAGGTCGAAAGACCTAAACGCGAGAAGTACAAGAAAGGTCCACTTTACAGAGGGATGGTCCTGTGGGATCAAATTCCCTCGGACGTACAAAAGAGTGACTGTGGCTATGTCTTTAAAGCCAAAATCAAGAATATTAAATTCAAGTAGTTATTTCTCACTCTCTACTTGCTCCTGGACTGTCATTGTTTCGCAAGTTATGTTAACTCTGACCATTAATGGATGATCTAACTTTATGAAACGCTGCTGCTAATGACATTCATACTCATTCTCATACTCTGAGTCATACTCACATACATTTTTCAACCGTAGTGATCTATCATTCATAAAGACACATACCCATGTCCTGATAAAGGAAATTATAAGTAATTCATCCAATGGGACACTAATATAAGAACTGCTGGACATGAACTACAAAGAACACTGAAGATGTCATACCGTACTTTGCATAATTTATTTTATTCTTTACTATTACCTTCCACACACTACCTGTTTAACACATTTGTATCGTCCCGTTTTCCCATGACCCCATTGGAGGATCGTATTTGTTTATATGAAATGTGGTCAATAAAACTATTAAAAAAAAAAAAAAAAAATTATCCCAACTTATCCCAATCAGTGTATTTGCAATATTTCCTATCAAATCAATTTTCATAGGCTAGCAGCAAGATGAACAGTATCTATACAGTCCTGGATGGGAATATGACTGTAAACACCAATTTAATGGGTATTTAAGATTTATATAGTCTCCCCTATCCCAATGTTGTAATACCTACAAGTATGAAGGGCTCCTTTGCACTATAGCCCTACTGAAAGTAGTAAATAGGTTTGTATCTCACTGATGGTTGTATGTATGGTTAGTGAATAGATAATTTGCTAATACACCCTCCAAAACATAGTCTATACCGTTAAACAAAATAAAATCATATGAGATAAATAAAACCAAAAATATATGATGCTAGTATGCGCATTTTTCAGCTGGGTTTGCTGCTCTTTGGCCAACAGAAATTACGTTATTTTGACCCTTAAAAAATGCTATTTAAACCTGGAAAAAACGTTATTTAACATGGGAATAAGGTTGCAATTCCAAACGTTTGTTCAAAACGTCTATTTACGTTATTTGGAGTCAACGTTTTTACGTTAAAAAAACGTTTAAAACGAACGTTTTGCAACCCTTCAGAGAACGTTTTTTCAGGGTTAAATAACGTCTTTTTGTTGAGTGGGTGTGTCCACAGGGAGACAAAACATATATTTCATATTTGTATTCAGATTCAAGTTTTGTATGACGACAAACGGCCTGATATATGCTAGTGGACACAGGCCTATTGACACCTTCAAACCAGTGTATTTAGGAATTTTGTCGTCCAGGTGTGTCCACTGGGAGACAAAACATACATTTCACCTCAGCCTTTAAATTCACTTTTTGATGGACGACAACCAGCCTGATATATGCTACTGGACGCAGGCCTATTGGGGACGATTTTCCTTGAATAAGTTGACCCCCGACTCGGTGTACATATATATATATAGGCCGGTTCAAGGCTGATGAAAAAATATTCCGAAGGCCACTCAAAAAAAGAAGGTTGTGTAATTCTCATCACCAAGGACCGAAAAATATGACCAGGGATCAGGCATACCGGTAGTCAGTAGTGACAGACCCATCTTAGTCTAGGATAGTCTAGGATAGCCACTACAGACTAAGACCCGCGGAGCATCTAGAGGAGCTCGTGGTACAGAATAGACCCGTGTCCACTAGCATTTATAGGGCTGTTTGAGGGGTGGTAAATCTCTGCCTAAACTACCCAGGGCATAAGTGAACAAGTTATTCTATAGTATAAAGAGCATATTGCCCACCTTCTGCTAAAAAAGAATCAAACATGTTATATATTTAAATGCTGACTTTTGGCACCGACTTTTGATGCCGGCCGATTGCTATATAACTGCTAGTGGACGCAGGCTTATTGCTATAAGCTGTGCTCTGAAATAATTTTGTCTTCCAGGTATCCATACGGATGACCTTGATACCCTGGTAATCTCACCTGATGGAGTGCACCACACCTGTAAAACTGTGGAGGTGGATGATGGCTACTCCATTAAGTTTACTCCAAAGCAGATGGGGATCCACACAGCCTCTGTCAAGAAGAACGTGAGTGAAACAAAAGTGTCGTTTCTTTACCTAATCAGTATAATGGACGAAACAGGTTTACATCATCTTCATTTCACCATTTTGTTTTTCTAGAAGAACCACGTTCCAGGCAGTCCGTTTAATGAAATTCAGCCATTTTTTAAAATTCAGGGGATCTTCCATTAAATCTCCCTTTACCAACTACACTCTACTTTGGGATGTTTTGAGCGCACGGTCACTGTCTCAAAAATGGCCAGAAAAATTGGTTCTCAACAACTGAACCAAAACCACTCAGAAATGAGGTTTGATGATGCTAAATATTAAAAGAATCACCAAAATCGTATTGAAAATTACATCTATAATCCGTCAATCAAAACCAGTACTCTACCTATTCAATGGTTTATCTATCCCTCAATCTGACAGGCACTCTTCCTGTGTATCACTCTACAGCCCAGACTCCACTAGGGCGGCACAGTGTTCTGCGAAACGGAGCGATCTTTTTTTATGTTTTGATTTGCACATTTTGCTTCATTTCGCCTCATTTCGCTTCATTTCGCTACATTTCGCGGCAGTTTCGCGGCAGTTTCGCGGCAGTTTCGCGGCAGTTTCGCCCTGCTACTGGCGTTACATAGGGTGACACTGCCGCGAAATGTAGCGAAATGAAGCGAAATGAGGCGAAATGAAGGAAAATGTAAAAATCAAAACATGAAAAAATATCGCATCGTTTCGCAGGTAGGTGTGTCGCCCCAGTGGAGCCCGGGCTGTAAGCCCGTGCTCCACTGGGGCGACACTGGTGTCTGCGAAACGGTGCGATCTTTTTTTATGTTTTGGTTTGCACAATTTGCTTCATTTCGCCTCATTTCGCCCCATTTCGCCCCATTTCGCTTCATTTCGCGGCAGTGTCGCCCCAAGTATCACCTAAAACAGGGCAACAATGGGGGCGACACTGAGGCGAAATGAAGCGAAATAGGGCGAAATGAAGCGAAATATGCAAATCAAAACAGAAAAAAGATCGCAACGTTTCGCAGACTCCAGTGTCGCTCTAGTGGAGCCCAGGCTATAGGATATAGGAAAAACGTTTAGAAAGCTGCAGAGGGTGACATATAACGTATAATTTGAGGTCTGGGTGCGTTATATTGGGACAGTTGGTTGGTTTGTGGTCATCCTATCTTCATGGGATGACAAATTGTATGGACATAGCTGTAGATTGGATGACCGCTCTAGCCTTCATTGTTGCTGCTGTCGGAGAAAGATACTGTGAGTAGAAAAGTCACAAAATTGTCTTTGTTTGGCTACAAAAAATGAGTACCAGCACCCACAAAAACATAGAAATGTAGATAAGGGTGTAAGGTATTCATTTAATATTACTTTTATTGCTTTGCCTGGAATGAGCCTGGGCTCCACTAGGGCGGCACAAGTTCCTGCGAAACAAGGCGATCCTTCTAATATTTTGTTCTTGTATATTGCGCCTCATTTCGCTTCATTTCGCGGCAGTGTCGCCCTAAGAAACGCCTTGAGCAAGGCAAAATCAGGGCGAAACCAGGGCGAAATCAGGGCGAAATGGGGCGAAATGGGGCGAAATGGGGCGAAATGGGGCGAAATGCAGTGAAATGTTCAAGAAGAAAACATTAAAAAGATCGCTCCGTTTCGCAGGTACTTGTGTCGCTCTAGTGGAGTCCGGCCTATGGGGACTCAGGAAATCTAGAGTTAGCTCAATACTTTTTGGACTCCCAAAATCTTGGCCAGGGGTGCACAGTGACCCGCCATCTAGGCTGTAGTCAGAGGGTCACTGCAATGACTAAATGCCTCTCAAACCTTACGCCATGTTGAGCTAAAGGAAGGGCAGATGACCAAAATTACCATGGATAAAATTGTGACGTGGTAGGAACGTTCTATATGGCGGGAGTTAGGCAGGGTAAAGATGTTGGTCCCCACACAGAAACGATCACCCTAATCCAACCCTTATTTGTCAATATCTATTGATATGATAGATACCCAGTAAACAAAAAAACGTTATACAAAATGTTATGTAACGTTATATAACGTTTCTCTAAGGCTCCTTACTATTGCATAACGTTATATGAAGTTTTACAACGTTATTTTGACGTAAAAAAACGTTTTCTTGTTAGCTGGGTATCGATATTGATAGTCCCAGTCAAGTCAAGTCAGGCCTATATATAGGACCTTGGTCAAGCCACTTTTCACAGTTTTTCCTATAGTCACCTAAGAAAAAGAATTTCCCCTCATATAGATGAGTATAGAAATCCCACCAGCAATCCCAAAACCCCAGGATTTGCATTTAGTTTCGCTGTGCTGTAACAGAAAGTTTTACAGTTTGCTTACAGTACATAGTGCTGTAAAGGTACATGAACTGACTTGCTGTCAGTCTACAGCACAATCTACTGGAACCAAAGTTTCCCCCAATATTTACTGTACATGAACCGTACTCACTTCTAACAGTGCACGTACTCACTTCTAACAGCAAATGCCTCATAATTATTACTGCAGAGGCGGGAGGTGAAAGGCTGACCAAGCTATCTCACCACACATTCCCTAATGTACCCTATTGATAGAGCGCCTCCCTCTGGCCTGCCCTGTTTAAACATGCCAATTAGTTAACCTAACCATAATATTATTACCCCCATTTGTTTTTCTAGAAGAACCACGTTCCAGGCAGTCCGTTTAAGTTTGGGATAGAGCCGTTTGATGATGGCCATCTTCAGGTGACCGTCTCGGGTGGCGGCCTCTTGGGAGGTCTGGTCGGCAGGCCAGGTAGGGACCTACTCTTTGACTTTTTTTGATACCACGCTGGGGGAAAAATTCTTATTTTATGGTTAAACTCTTGAGACCAATCAGACGCTAAATTGACATTTGCATCTCTTAAAGATATGGCTGTAATCTTTATTTATCTTAATCATTTTTTGTTGTGAGCCTCATAACGGTTTATTGATATGATTTTCAGCACTACATTTTGGTCCAGGCATACAATACAAATATAACATTATATCAGTACAGACATGTCCAGTTGTTTACACCAATAATCATCATGAGGTCATTCTGTATACACCCTGTACTATCAACTCCACCTGGTGACACCACTTCACCCACTCCGCTCTCACTCCTCATCTTTATTATACATACCACTCGGGTTCCTTCCCTAGGTGACATCGCGGTGAGCACTGTGCAGGCGGGTGCCGGGGCGCTGTCCGTGGCCACTGAAGGACCACGTTCAACCCGCATTGATTTCCATGAGGAGGCAGCTGGAGTGTGTGGTGCCACCTACCTGTGTTCCACCCCAGGTGAGCTTCAATGCATACGTCATGACGATGTAACTAACCCAGCTAATGGAAATACGTTAACTATTTTACGTCAAAATAACGTTTTAACTGTATATAACGTTTCACTATGGTATGGAGCCATACAGAAACTTTGTATATCGTTGTATAACGTTTTTTGTTTGCTAGGAAGATGGTGTCAGGAGATCCTCTCCTTTAAATCTAAAATCCCCCCAGAAAATATTTTTTTATGAGTGTGAACTTATCTTATTGAGCCTCTCACAATGTATAGAAAAACAGATGAAGCACAATAATATCCAAAGATATCATACAATATCAAGTGTTAACAATTACATACATATCAAGACAAGTGTAAAAGTATGGATATGATATTCGTGTAGGGGTCGGATTCCCCGTACCCTGGTGGAGAGCCTGAAGGGGTAAAACACCTGGGTAATCCTCCCCCTCTGTACCATACCGATCCAGTAACGTAGGGAGCGGAGAACAGTCAGACACGGGTTGGTAGTGTAACGGTTAGCACACTTGTCACCGGTGCGAGAGGTCTGTGGTTCGATTCCCGGCCGATCCAATGACTAAGTTTTCCGCAACCTCTACACTGGTGGATCTGCCGCGATGAATCGGGTAGTACGTTGACTGCGAACGGTAGGAGCATTCCAGCTTGCTGGGGATTGGCCACCTGCTGGCGGTTGGTAGTTGGAGGAGCAGGTTGGGAAGTGTTGGTCCCTAGTACGGGCAGTTGGAGTTCAGCATGGAGTTCAGTCAACAAATTGGCTGAATCGGTATGGTGTAGAAAGCTTCCATCACTGGGAAGTCAGGGTATCTCAACAACTGCTTGATAAAGCCCCATTGGGACCTTCGGTCTCCAGTGGGTGAGAATGCCTGGTGCTAGGTGCCTCTATACTCCGGGGGCTGGGACTCTCTGTAACTGCTTGATAAAGCCCCTTCTAGGAGGGAGAGAAAGCCCAGGGTTGGTAACCCCCCGGAAAAATCCGAATCTAGAGGACATGATGGAAGCTGATGGGAGTAGTGTAGGGGTCGGATTCCCCGTACCCTGGTGGAGAGCCCGAAGGGGTAAAACACCTGGGTAATCCTCCCCCTCTGTACCATACCGATCCAGTAACGTAGGGAGCGGAGAACAGTCAGACACGGGTTGGTAGTGTAACGGTTAGCACACTTGTCACCGGTGCGAGAGGTCTGTGGTTCGATTCCCGGCCGATCCAATGACTAAGTTTTCCGCGACCTCTACACTCGTAATGATATCGATGATAAGATGAAGTAAACAAGACAGGACAACATTTACTTTGCTATACTATAGACATTTGACAAAAGAACAACAAGCCGGACACAATTTTACCCCATCAGCATACTGACATCATATCTTTCATGTTGTTTGACCTTTGAGTCATTCTCCCAGACCTGTTATTGTAATCCTATATAGATCTACACAATGCCATCTCTTCTTACTAGAAAAACATTTCTATGCTCAAATATTCCCTTCAAAAGGCCTACACACAGGACCATTTGATACCTATAAGCAGCACGCATGTACAGTTGAAATGACATGACTATGTTATTTCTTAACTACCCAGTAAATCAGTGTTCAAATAGGTATCCTGCCATGCCCTGCAGGTCTTCAACTGGCTGTTATTTCTAATAATTTACATCTGCCCAACATGAAATCCAGTTTTGCCCACGCACGCCATCTTACCTTTGGTGGCCCGTGGTTTTGCCCAACTTCAAACAGCCAATCTGAGCTAAAATTAAAGATGGTGTATCAGCTAAAATTTGATGACCTTTTAATCATGCCATATTACGATTGCATATATACGTACATATCCAATCCTATACATACTCCCTAAATTTTAAAAGAATTGGCAGAGTGTATATCCATAAGACTAACACATGTAGTGCAATCATTTTTGCTGTAGGTCGACAAACTCGACAAACTCCCCATGGCTCAGTGCTTTCCCTATTAGCTTAGTTGCCAGTATGCTCACATGGACCAGTTTTATGGGTATTCACGAAATACATGGCGTATCATAGGATATCTATAATGTTCAGCATGAGGATTTTATTTGAAATTTTGTACAAATAAGAATGCTTCATATGATGATAAACGATGACAAGTCTTAATCGTAATTAAATCCATTCTTAATCCACAGTCCCACCATATGAAAAATATGAGCTATGGCCCTGCATAACACACTCCTTGTTATTTTTACAGGTGACTACACACTTTCGATCAAGTTCAATGGTAAGCACGTTGCTAGCTCTCCCTACAGGGTTTATGTCGCTTAATGAGGCCCAGACGACTATATCCTGTACACCATCATTAGGAACGAAAGCACATAACCTCCGGACGGCCCGACAATGTGTCAGATCCCACGATGCAATTTATGCCGGAAGGTTTATGCAATATTTGAGTCTGCTGAAACAAATGTAATTATAAAAAGGGAGGTATATCTGCTAAACACCGCCGCCCCTGTTGTTTGAAAATGAGTACTGTCTTACTCAGATATTTTTCCTTGCTTCAATGGAACATTCTCCAATTCTTTATTTTCTGTTGCAAATTGAGAATTGACATGAGATAAGTGATGTGTCAACATGATGGGGTATTCATGATGAATCGTTGCCCAGCAGAATCCTAAAGCAAAAACAATTGCTAATCCAGCGTTCTCTTGTTGAAATAAAATATACGTGCTAGTTTCAAATAATTTTTCTTCCTTTGATTGTACTGACATTATGATAATAAAGAGATGAAATACATGCTCAATGATATTTTGATCCAAGAGTGGATGATCCTGACATTTATTTTTTATGGAATACGGTCACTCCATTGATATATAATCAAAGAGTGCCGGCGGCCGTGCGAAATGCTACCCCACCTTTAACTTGTGAAATAACATTTTCAACAGACTAAACTCGTAAACATTAAGTTGTCTGTGCATTAGTCAAACTTCACAGTATGATTTAAGTCGGAAAAACCCTGCGTTAATGGAATCTGAAGATCTTTTGGTGATATTTACTGCTGTATTGCATTGCATTATTGGCCAAGAATCCTTCCCTAAGTGTTCCGATTTGGTTAGGCCGAGTCATATATTTCCAGCTGGGGGGGGGGGGGGGGCTGGGTGGATATAGGGAGGGGTCATACTAGAAAACAGGCCCTTGATGGCGGGGGCAAAACTGGAAAAGCCTCCATGCGGGGGGGGGGCATTATAAAATATGGTCAATTTAGATATTCGCGACCATGCATGATTCCACAGGCACATGCAATTTTCTTCTATTTTTCTTTTTTTTTGGGGGGGGGGGGGTGGCTTGCTTTTCTCAAAAAACAAACATATTGGGAAGGGGGTCGAGCTAGTAATAAATGACCCGGCCCTTAGTGTTTAATCTCAAAATAATAAGATATTTTTCTCAATGCTCTGAAATCTTTTTGCGATATTGCAAAGGCACGGTTTATCAAGGCTTGGGCATATTTTAGAGGGAATTATCAACCCAAATCATAATGTGAAATAACCTCCTCCACTTGCAACCTTTAAGAGTAATAAAGCACAGACATTCAGATCAGTGCATATAGGATCTATATATAGTGGAGTTTGGAATATATATGCAAGGGTGTGCTGAGAACACTTGCTGTTTGAAATATTGCCAACATGGCTATGCAATTGTACTAATCTGAGATTGCACACCCATAAATCGCACTGTGAAGTTTAGCTGTATTGTACAATTCATATTTCACACAAATATTTGGTGAGGTTAACCGTTAATATCCGAGGCGTTGATAGAACTCCCTACATCAGAATTTAATTGCTCATTAGCGGTAGTCAAGAACACCGTCCTATAGAGGCAGTGACCTGCTGACGTCGCTCCACACTATTATATAACTAATTGACTTGAGTTTCTCGAATCCCCTATACCAGACTCGCTCAACCAGTACCTTTTTCCACCACAAGGGCTCTAAATCACAGTGTCTAGACCTATTACCTTAATTCGAATTAGGATGAATATCTCAAGAGCAGGGTCAAAATTCATTTGCTCCCCCCCCCCTGTTGTTAAAAGATGATCACCCCTTACCTGCTAGAAGCATGTGGCTTTGTAAATAGAAACACTCCAATTTAACTCACCCCAACGGTGTGTGTTTGTGGCACTACATTCAGTGACTGGGGCCTGTCTGGCTAGTGGTGCAGAGGCCAGTTTACCCTGTATTCTACACCCAACCACCACAGTGAGCACACCACCACAGTGAAGGCCCCATAGAGATACCTGGTATGTTCAAATTAATCATGTTCATGTTCTATTTGCACACAGTAGTACAAATTAGGAGACCTATACAAGTAGGGGTTTTATGGCTGACAGGAGGTTTGTCTACATGTACAGCCGCTATCTGTATCAAATATAACATGTGTATAACACATAGAGGCCATCCATTAATTACATATGCACCAAGGGGGTGGGGATAGGCCAAATGGGTACAGATGCATACAGGGGGTGGGGGTCTAGACCCATTTTTGGCATACACTGTGTATGCATAAGGGCCGATTTTCTGGTAATTCTGGACTAAAATTGGTACCTTTTTAGGTCAAAATATCCAACCAAATTTCACAGATTTTCCGCGAGAATGCTCTCATATTCTGAACAGCAAGGGTTCTGTAATACCATGGAGTGAATTACAGTAATACACTGTCAACTGAATTACGGTGATACCTGCCAAAACACAACAACAGAATTGTGGTAATACCCCTGAGTGAATTACAGTGATACCCTTGATATATTGGAATATGTATTATGCAAAAACTAGGACATGCATGTACACCAAATCCATGCATAGGTATATTACCTCTGCTACTTATAAAACATAATTAGTGTCCAAAGAACAGGGTTCAGATACCTCTGTATTCACTATAATGTAATGAAATAGAAATGGACTGAACTCACCTTCGGCCATTTTGAATTACCGTAATTCGAATTAAGGTAATAGGTCTAGACCATTTGAAATGGGACTGGTTGGACTGCTATACTTAGATTGTTACTTGCTGTCAGGCTGTGCACAGGAACTGGTGTACAGGATTTGATTGGTCAACTCCTGAGGAAAAGCCGGGGCCTGAGACTGCCCCTATATAGGATACAGACACGTTGGAACAACAGGAACTTCGGAACAAAAAGTTTAGATCTGTGTTATATCCAAAGGTGTATATCAAGTGCAATATCAAAGTAGTGGGTGTAGAATGTGTGAGAACCCCTGTAATTTGGAATATAAGCAATAGAACGAGAGTTCCAAACAGTTATACCTCCGTGTCGTATAGCTTTATCTACTCACATGTTAAATGATACTGGTAATAATCAATTTACTAATGCAATTTATCATTTCTCGTGACGATTAGAATGTATATATATATATATATATATATATATATATATATATATATATACATATATATATATATATATATATGACAACAGTAGTCAGTATCATGGGACTACTGGGATATATCATCAGCAGCAATCACTGTATAGACTATAGTCTGGTTAGTATGTCCAGCACTCACCAGGTGGCTGGAGTTGACCTCAGGACTGACCGCCTCCATATTGGATTACTTCTTCTCCTCACCTCCGCCTGTGAACATCTCTTGTAGTTATGCACTGTAAAAAGTGTAAGTCTTGGTTTGATGGAAGGTCTAAGGCCTGTCCTTCATGCAGTCACCCAAAAGGTGGTGCAAAGGAAGATGTGGACGATGAGTTCCAGGATGTGGAAGACTCCGAGGAATCTGAGGCAGATTCCACCGATTCAGTGGTGGTGACGTCTGTGAAGCCGGGCGTGAAGGAAGACTCACCAGCACCGGCGGCGTCATTGAACAACATGGAGGATCCCGTCGATCGGATTGTTGGGAAGCTAGGTGAGGCACTGTTTAAGTTGGATCTGTTGGTGGATATATGGGCAGAGGAAAAAACGGCGAGTAAACTTTCTAAAAAATCTGTCAAGGCGGCCAAGAAGGAGGATATTCAAAATGGCGCCGGGAAAAAATTTGAATTTGTTGCTGCGTCAGTCACCCCCGGTGACCTCCAGTCAGGCAATCCTCAATCAGGCATTCAGGCCGGTGGGGGCATGCCGTCTCAGCCGGTCGGTGTTCAGCCTTCAGTAACTGTCAGTAATGTTCCACCATATCCAACAGACCAATTTATGCCTCAATTACCCATGTCACAGTTTTCATCTGCCAATGTTCACTCTCCGGGCCTTGGATCTATGAGTTCTCAAGGCCAATACCAGGGTTACTATCAGAACCCACCAGTGGAGAGTCATGACTATCGTCAACATAACTATTATCAACAGCCACACCAGCCTGCGGGGGTTATGCCTAGGTATACCGATGCTCAGTACCGGTACCCATTACCCGGTACTTCATTATATCCACCAGAGTTGGGCCGCTACTCTCCTACAGCAGGCCAACATACAGGTGGTTATGGGTACACTCCGTCGTTTAACCCGGGTTATGGTGGTGCTTACAACTATAGGGCGCCTGTCAACCTGGGTATGAGTGCTCCAGCAAACTACCCACTACAGCAGTATCCAGGCCTCCAGGGTTGGGGAGGCGTTCCCCGAGGTTGGCCCGGTTACGGTACAGCATCTTACGGTACTCAGGGTGGCGTTCCTTCAAGCTACACTCATCCCAGCTACGGTACTCCAGGTTATGAGAGCTCTACATGCAGTCCTCCAGGGTTGGATCATGGTTGCTGCCGATCATCTGAGGCAGCCTTGAGTAAGTTTGACTACCGAAGGTACCTCCCTGCAAGTGAACGGAAGAAGTCACTAACTATAAGCTCTACTTCAGAACTTTGGCATTTTCATAATTGTCTGTTGAAAGATTTGATGCAGACCAGTGATGACATATCTGGTTATATTGATCACATGGATTATGTGGCCGAAATGGCTAGCACTGGTATATATGATATTCGGGCACTCGTCAGCTATGATGAGCGTATGCTGGAGAGGGCGCGCAATTGGGGTGTTAGTGCGTTTCATGGGGCTGACTCACATTTGTCTAACACGACTTTGGGTGTCAGTGGTATGAAAGGTGTTTATGGTACAAATTTTGTCGGGGGCCGAGGAAGCGGTAACCCTAAACAACAGAATAGGGGGGCTAGTCATACTTCCAATTCCAATACCGGTTATAGAGCTGGGAGTGATCGCGCCAAGGTCTTAGTGGGTTGGCGCAAAATTGCGGCCGACAAGGGATATTGTTTCAAGTATTCTCAAAACATGGTTTGTGGTGGTTGTGCATTCAAGCACATGTGTGTCAATTGTGATGTGACTGCTCATTCAATGTTTGACTGCCCGAAGTTCTGCGGGCAGTGATCGTTCTTGACTAGTCGATACAGCTACATGTGATTCGGTCTCACCTGGGGTGGAGGCCGATCTGGGTCCTAAATTGGGTCCCAATCAAAGTGTGTTTGATTGTTCCAGTGTTATTGACGCCTCTAGGGGGCATGTATCCACTTCAGATTATGTAATTGACAAAAATCCGATTGTAGAAACAGCTGTTGTCGCCTCCCCGGAAGTTGGCTCATTAAATGTAGGTCAGATGCGCGACTTCGAGGAAGTATACGCATTTGATGAAATAGAATTAAAACCATCGGATTTCTGGCAGGCCCCTGATTTGGCAAATATAAATCGTAGTGACATGGGGGCTGATGGTGAAAATGTTTTAGATAATTGTGGAAATTGTTTGCCAGCAGAAAAAGTTCTTTCGATTTTGTCTGAAATACCCGTACCCAGTCTCAACGTCGCGCAGGTCAGTATCAGCCAAGATGGCGCCTGTCGTGTGGAGATTACCGAAAACAGTCATGAATATTGGGAAAATCTCGATCAATTTGTGAGTATAGATGTTTCTAATAGCAATGCTTCCAGATTTAGTGAAATGTATGATTGTGTTTTGCCGGTAGCGTTAGTGGAAGCCGGTACAAACTGTATTTTGCCTGTTTTCGAGTCATGCATCGAGGGTGTGTGCCGCTGTAGATATGTTCTGTGTGGAGCTGACTGCCAGCTGAAACCTTGCCGGTTTGCTGCTGCAATCCTGGGGTTTGGGTTGGACGTTAGTGTTGATGATATGTATGTCTTGACGTCTGCATACCGCGGTGTCAGAATTGTTGATCATGATTGTCCATCATCCTATGTGTGTGAAAATTATTCTTCTATAACTGGTGACGAGTTTGTCGGCGAAATGACGGCCAAAGTGTGTGAAGAGGTGTTGGAGCATAAAGTTAGATCAGTGGGTTCTGCGCCACGTTGTGTACATTCTTTGGGTGGTATCACAAAATCAAATGGGTCCTTGCGGCCTATCACAGACTGTTCTATGCCAGGAGATTCCTGTATAAATCTCTACATGGACTCAACTTGTGAGAAGTTCCACTATAAGTCAGTGGATTGTGTGGTGGATCTGATGGACAGAGACGATTGGGGGGCAGTCTCAGATATTTCAAGTGCCTATAGGACTATCCATATAATTCCATCTCATAGGACCTATCAGGGGTTCCGCTGGGATATGGGTCAAGGCTCCCAGTTCTACGAGGACCTTAGACTGTGCTTCGGCCTGAAATGCGCTCCCTATGCATTCACCAAATTCTCTGACTTCTTGGTGAAATGCTGCTACAAGCAAGGGGCAACACGGATTATCAATCATCTCGACGATTTTGCCATCTTGGGTGACAGTGCTGCCTCCTGTGATGCTTCACAAGTCTTGCTGCACCGCATGTTCTTGAACTTTGGCTTTAAAGTCGCAGAGGCAAAATCCACAACTCCGAGCAAGCAGTTCAAGTTCCTCGGCATCTTGATTGACACTGACAGTCTCACGATTTCAATTGATGCTGAGAAGTTAGCATGTGTCAAACAAGAGGTGTTGGCCTTAATAGACAAGAAGAGTTGTAAAAGAACTGTGTTGGAAAGAGTTGCGGGCCTATTGGCCCATTGTGCCACTGTTATCAAAGGGGGCAGGACCTTTGCACGTCGCATTTACAATGTACTGAGGGACTCACAAGGTGTTACAGTGGACCTGGACTGTGGCATACAACAAGATTTGATCTGGTGGGCTAGTTTCTCCCAATGGTTCAATGGCAAGGCACGTGTTCTGGGGAGGAAACTGGACTGGGAAGTGTGTTACACGGACTCTTCAAACTATGGGTTTGGGGCTCACATTGAGTATGATTTCTGTTGGGGCGTATGGGCAAGACAGGCCCATGATTGTGTACACTCAGAGGATCCACCTGCTGCCCAGTATGATGAACATATCAATATTCGAGAATTATGGGCAGTGGTGGTGGCAGTTCATCGTTGGGGAGCATATTGGCGAGGGAAGAATGTTGTTATAATGACAGACAATACACAAGTTCAGGGAGCAATGAATTCCGGTAGGAGCATTAATCCCTATGCCATGGCCTGGTTGAGGGAGCTGTTCTGGGTGAGCTCATTCTACAACATCAATATTAAAGCTGCTCGAATCTCCTCAGAGGAGAATGTGTGGGCGGACTCCCTCTCCAGACTGAACAACGATGACAGTATTGAAATCTGTACTGATTCCTTCTATGAATTCTCTAATTGTTGCAGAGCTGCGTGTGTTGCAGGGTGAGTGGGCCGACGTTCGTGACCAGTGTTGGTCGGCAAACACCCACAAAGCAAGAAAGAGTCAGTGGAAGAAATTCTTCAAATTTTGTCAGGATTTTTACCTCAACCCTCTACCTGCAGCCCCAGAGACTATGGGATTATATATCACCTACTTGACGAGGTCATGCTGCTATGTGACAATTGCAAATTATTTGTCGGGAATTTGGGCTCTACATGATTATTGGGGGGTGGAGCACGTAGATCCATCCAGCTTCATTATCAAGTCAACATTGAGGGGGGCGAAGCGCCTACTGGGTTGTGCATCAGTCCAAGCAACCCCGCTGTCGCCAGCTGATCTGAAAAAGATGTATGCAGTATTGGACATGGATCAGTTTAAGGACTATCAATTGTGGTGTGCCATCATCTTGGCGTACCGATGCCTTCTGCGAGTCAGCCATATAACTGTTTCACCCCATGTAATGTTGGTGAAGGATTTGCAATTCACCGCTGAAGGGATGGACGTTCATATCCGTTCATCAAAAACTATTCAGTATAAAGAGAAGGTGTTGGTGGTACCGGTCATCAGTGCGGGCAACAGCATCTTGTGTCCCTGTGGCTACCTCAAGAACTATATTGAATCAACAGGGTTACCTCCAAGTTCATCCCTGTTTCCATACACGTATAATGTGTTCTCAACCAAACTGAAGGAATTGTGCAGTGCTGCTGGGTTGGTTGGAGACTTTTCAACCCACAGCCTTCGAAGGGGCTCGGCTACATTCCTGTCCACCTTCCTGCCTCTTCATGACATTAAAACCTACGGTGACTGGCAGTCAATGTCGGTTCTCCTCTACATAGCTGACAACTACTCTACCCGGAGATCCAAGGATTATGAAGTTGCTCGACGTCTAGCGTCTATCTAATGGGCAAAAGTTGTTTGTGTTGGGTTTTGGCTCTTGCGCGTCTTGGCTTGGGCAAAAGTTATATCATTATCCTCTCGTTGTTTGTGCTAGGGATATGACAACAGTAGTCAGTATCATGGGACTACTGGGATATATCATCAGCAGCAATCACTGTATAGACTATAGTCTGGTTAGTATGTCCAGCACTCACCAGGTGGCTGGAGTTGACCTCAGGACTGACCGCCTCCATATTGGATTACTTCTTCTCCTCACCTCCGCCTGTGAACATCTCTTGATGTATGAATTTTTTTTCTTATGTTTATTTCTCAGTAATAAATAGGGCTCTTGCGCGTCTTGGCTTGGGCAAAAGTTATATCATTATCCTCTCGTTGTTTGTGCTAGGGATATATATATATATATATATATATATACCGGTATATATATATATATATATATATATATATATATATATATATATATATATATATATATATATATATGTATATATATATATGTATATATATATGAAGAGTTTGGTTCCAAAACGTAATAAGCGCCATTTTGAAAAATGACACAATATTTTGAGAAAAGTGTAGGGCAGGGATATATAAATGCAATTCTGGAACAATTTTTCCTCAGAATTCTATCTTTTATGTGTTTAGGTCCTCTTCGGTGTACAGATTACATCTATGGCACTATAATTACCAATATGGTAGCCTTAGAGAAATATATATATATATATATATATATACATATTCACATTATATTCACAGCTTTTTCCTTCCGTACTCCCATACAGCAAAGTATGTACCATAATGTGAGTTCGTTTATATCAGCCAAACTCCACAGTGCGATTAAAGGTATCTACCAGGGTTCGCTCAATTCTAATCTGCCCACAATCTTTCTTAACCACTTCAGATTATATGATTTTGAGATGTAATGATGTAATAGAAGCAAAGAAATCAATACCTCATAGGGATAAATTATGATATATTGGCATTTGATGATAGGTCTGTTGTGCCGGGTATTGACCGCGCACCGGGTTTTGACCGCCCCGGGATTTGACCATGACCAATTACCGGGTAATGTCCGCACACCGGCTTTTGACTGCGACCATCTGCCGGGTATTGTCCGTGCACCAGGTCTTGACCGTGACCATCTGCCGGGTATTGTCCGCGCAGCGGGTTTTGACCGCGACCGTCAGCCGTGTATTGTCCGCGCACCGGGTTTTGACCGCGACCATCTGCCGGGTATTGTCCGCGCACCGGGTTTTGACCGCGACAATCTGCCGGGTATTGTCCACACACCGGGTTTTGACCGCGACCATCTGCCGGGTATTGTCCGCGCACCGGGTTTTGACCGCGACAATCTGCCGAGTATTGTCCATGCACCGGGTTTTGGCCGCCACCATCTACCAATTGTCCGCGCACCGGGTTTTGACCGCAACAACTGCTGGGTATTGACCGCACTGCGGGCTTTGCTGGTGTTGTCGAGATAACCACTCCTCTTGCAATCTGTGAAAAGGCCAAAAAACGCTATCGACAGTATAGACGGTCAGTAGCGGAAAATAGACTGTTGTAGAGGTCGCGGAAAACTTAGTCATTGGATCGGCCAGGAATGGAACCACAGATCTCTCGCACTGGTGACAAGGGTGCTCAGACATGGAGATATCCCTGATCCCCTACACTGTCAATAGTGGAAGATTTCTGTTTCATTGATAGTTCTCACCTGACCTTCTCAGAGTAAAAATCCATCTCACAGTCAAAAACAGTTGGGAGTAAATATCAGTAAAACTGTTTTGTTTTAGATGCATAATTTTCAAAATCAGTTTTGGAGTTAAAAGCTTCAAAATTAGTTTTGAAGTCAAAATTTTTTTTTGCAGCAATAATCGGTTTTGAGGTGAAAAATCGGTTTTGCACTCAAAATTGGTTTTGCAAAACCTGGTTCGTGGACAATACCCGGAAGATGGTCGCGGTCAAAACCTGGTGTGTGGTCAATACCCGGGAGTTTTTGCGGTCGAAACCCGGTGCGCGGACAATACCCGGCAGATGGTCACGGCCAAAAGCCGGTGCATGGACAATACTCGGCAAATGGTCGCGGTCAAAACCCGGTGTGCGGACAATAGCCGGCAGATGGTCGCAGTCAAAACCCGGTGCGTGGACAATACCCGGCAGATGGTCGCGGTCAAAACCCGGTGCGCGGACAATACCCGGCAGATGGTCGCGGTCAAAACCCGG
Source organism: Harmothoe impar (assembly GCA_947462335.1). Taxonomy (NCBI): domain Eukaryota; kingdom Metazoa; phylum Annelida; class Polychaeta; order Phyllodocida; family Polynoidae; genus Harmothoe; species Harmothoe impar. The sequence goes on from OX381704.1 coordinate 63,178,939, forward strand.
TGCGCGGACAATACCCGGCAATCGGTCGTGGTCAAAACCCGGTGTGCGGACAATACCCGGCAGATGGTCTCGGTCAAAACCCGGTGCGCGGACATTTCCCGGCAATTGGTTGCGGTCAAAACCTGGTGCGCGGACAATACCCGGCAATCGGTTGCGGTCCAAACCTGGTGCGGTCAAAACCCGGTGCGCGGTCAAAACCCGGCACAACATAGGTCACCCTTAACTATGACAGCGTATGCCCAGTAAACAAATAACGTTATTCACCATTTTATAACGTTATAAAACGTTATATGTCAACGTTTTTCTAAGGCTCTTTAGTATGGCATAACGTTATGTAAAGTTTAAAACGTTATTTTGAAGTAAAATAACGTTTTTTTGTTAGCTGGGTGGGTAAGCCCCTATTTTTCAATGTTTTTCAAGTTTTTGAAAGATTGACCCATAATATCTCAACCAAACTTCTCCGCTGTTTAGAGGAGATCATAATATTATATGCAACATAATCAATCCATGGAAATGAGTGGTCATACGTCAAACCCCAAAGAGCATCATGACTGATTCAAGGAAAAACACAAATTAAATTTTTAAAATTTTCTCCACGTTTTGCAACACAGAAAAAATATTGGCAACATTTTGTAATTAAAATCTTAGCCATCTGTGCATACTAGCAAAAGATACATTTTACAACAAAAAAAACCAAGTGATTCATTGATAAATAGAAACAGTTTGGGATTCATCCCAATATTTTCTTTTCTGCAGAGACACCTATAATAGCTTAGACCATTATAGGTTGGGGGCCCTTGCCTAAAGTGTTGCAAATATCAAAACATTTAGATATCTCATGTTTAAAACCCCTGAAACCTTTATGGGATACAATGTTGCAAAGGCAAGGGGCACTGCAAATATTATTTTGCATATTCAAGAGGAAATCAACCATGACCAAAACCATAATGTAAAGTTGATCCCCCCCCGCCTAAAACATGTTAGAGCTATCCAAGCAGAGATTCAAGATTAGAATATAGGCAATAGTGTTGTTTGGAATAAGCAAAGGTGCAGGCCTGTAACTAGCCCTCTTCGCGGGGTGGTTCGTTTTTGGATATGGTGGAACTTGACACAATTGTTTCAATTGTGGAACTGGACTTTTCTTATATGAGGTGGAACTTTGTGTTATACATTTAAAAGAGAAAGCTGAGTTTTGTTTTATTAATTCAATCCTTCATAGTTTTCTCTCTAGAATCCTTAATAATCGTCCGATCGACAAGCCGTAAAAAATGAGAAGTAGGCAATTATGTCCTCTTTCCACTCAGCTAGGGTGGAACACTTAACCTCCTTCAGGAAGGTGGGGTGGTTCGTTCGAAACGACGAACCCCCCCCCCTAGTTACGGGCCTGAGGTGTGCTCACAACCAAAAACCCTGGCTGTTGGGAATATCGGCAACAGTCAGCTCTAACCATCGTGCCAACAGCGGGGCTTAATTACAGGCTATACTGTGCCATGTAAAAGATTTTTGAATTCTGAAACAACATCATAGATGTAATACTAAACACACAGAGTACAAATACGTTATGCATGCGACAATACTTTATTACATGTAAAACCCGTAAAACATTGACATTGTAGGATTATTACTTCTTCTTCAGTAGGACTTTACGACCTCTATACAATGGGATATTCTGTCCACTGAAGGGGACCATAATGGAGGGGACATTTAACCGGTGGGACATTTGGATGTGTGTGCCCTAGATTTAAACTCAGCAACAGCCCCTACAGAACGAGATAAGCAAGCTGTGTGATATCTGACCTTTGTATATAGGTCACATTAGTCCGTTATCTACCTGGCCTTACCTGTCGCCGACATTGTAGGCCATGGAGGTACACCTAGATAGGAGCTACGTTTGAAACATAATACATTACATATAATTCAGGCACACATTCCAGAACCCAACAGACCATATGAAACTGAAGAAGTAATTCTGAAAAAGGGATAGAACATAGCTGTGTTCCGCTTCATTAGGACTTATGCCCTGGAGGCTAGTGTTGCAAGCTGTAAACAGGTGTGACCTGGGATTTCCATGAACACACAGGAAACGCTATACTGTTTACAGGATTCAGTTGATGTGTTCTGGAGGGTAATTGTAGCACATAATAACAGGCGACCCTTGAGTACATACAACACAGGCTAATTTGATGACCTTCACTTTAATTGCGAATTGAGTCACGTTGAGAACACAAATATGGCGGCGCGATTTGATGACCCACAGTTGGAATTTAGTGAAGATGAACACCGAAAGATGCAGGTAGGTTTAGGCATTTAAGGTAGGTCGATAGCATTGACTCAAAGAGTTTAGAATTTTACCTAATTTTTTCCAGAGGTACCTTAGATCAATTAGAACAAATATTTGAAGAAAAGATAGGGAGGTCCCACGCTACTTTTTTAACTACAGAATTTTGAAAAATTAAAATATTTTGATTTCTCTCTAAAAAATAGAAAAAAACATCATAAGTCCCGTAATTTTATTTTGTCATAACCTGCGACGACAAAAATATGAAACATCACACAATGAGGGCCCAGATATTTCTCTTTGTTCTAAAAATACTTTTATGGTTCTGTGATGTGGCATTCTGGGTAAAAAAAAAGTTTGGTTGAAAATATTGATTAATTTGTCATTAATTAAACACAAAATCGATTAAAATCAATAGTAAAAAAGTTGTCATTTTTCTGAAACTTTCTGAAATGAATTTTAAGATCATTTGCAAGCTAGTAAGACTAAATTTAACATAGGGTCCCGCACACTATTTTGGTGTTTTGGGCCTTTGAAGTAAAAAAGTACTGCAAAGGTGGGCTAAATCAGATTTTTGAAGTATTGCATTATGGGTAAAATGCTACTAATCATGTTATGAAATGGTCTCATTATGTAGCCTGGGATATATTTAAGCAATCTATTCACCTTTATAGTCCAAATTATATCATTTATTGGTTTATAAATATGGTTGATAACAAAATGTCAGAAATGCCAAAAAAATATACTTTAATTATTATACAAAATATAATGTCCAATAAAAAGCTCAATTTTGATCGGAATTGTCCAAAAAATAACATGGGTGATGAGGGTATATGTGAGCATAGACACACCAAATATGAGGTCATTCTGACATATTAAAGCTAGATGCGAGGAAACATGCGCAGTGGTCCCGTTTTCAATGGTATCGACCTACCTTAATTTATTTCTATAGATATTTACGTTGATCAATTTACTATTGAAAGTGCAATCGAATGCTTCAAAACATGATAGGCACCTTTTTAAAGTATGGAACATGGTTAAATGTAATATACACATTATCATGTAATGCAATCTCCTTAGAATCTCCTTAGAAAAGAAACAAATATCTTTCTTCTACTTACATGGAACACCAATTTAGTATAAATGCCAATATCTTGACACGTTGCTCCTATTTTCTGAATGGGCTTAAGGTTTTTGGATAAAAAACTTGTTTAAATTTGTCTTTACAATTTTTAATCAAAATCTTGACAGATAATGAGAAAATATAGGCATATTTGGTATCAAATTAAAGCTCACACTGTTCGCGATGCAATGATTTAGAAAGATCTTCATAACTTTAGCAGATCAATAAACTTACTAGTGACAAAAACTTACATTTTGTTCACGAAAAGCCTATAATTTCCCTACCAATCAGACTCCCAGATAAAAAAAGAAAAAAAAAGAAGAAGTAAAAATATGCTTTCGTCACATTTTTCTGTGCCCAATGATGAGAAACCACTTTTTTTTAAATGGCGTTATGCTTCCTCGAACCAAACTCATTATCTAATACATACTTTATTAGTTTACCTTATTGAGGCAGTTGTAAGGGTGCTAACATTTAATTACTACTATCATTTAACATCTCGTGATCACATCCATACTACAAAACATGGTAGGGAAAACTCCATCAGCTGCTTGCAATTGGATGATAAAACTAGATAGACCGGTCAGAGACGACAACACCCACGTGATATTTGCATGTTTCGAGGCTCGGCAAGACTACTATATTTGGTATTTTTCCAGTACCGTTCTAGTCTCCTTAAGTTAACGCTGGTACACAAAGACATTCATCTGTTTTGGTTATTATGTCCGTGCAATAATCAATAAATGCAGGATTGTTTACATAATATATACATTTGGATTGCCCAATTTTGCTTGTGAGTCATTTATTTCCTCCTGATGGTTAGGTTACTATCCACAATCAGACCTTTGTTTTTGTAGTGGCAGGCTTCGCTGGGGTGGGCCCATCAATCTTGATGAAAACTTATTTGGTTGAGTCTGTCTTTTAATAAGGTGTGTCCATACCAGACCTCGTCGCTTTGTAACAGGCAGACTAACTTCCCAGCTAACAAAAAACGTTATTTTACGTCAAAATAACGTTCTAAAACTGTATATAACGTTATGCCATAGTGAGGAGCCTTAGAGAAACGTTATATAACGTTAAATAACGTTACAAAATGTTGTATAACGTTTTTTGTTTACTAGGTTGGGGCTAAATCCATGACAAATACAAACCAGACCAGAGCACGAAAGCTAATTAATGTTCCGTCTGTGGTGCAAGTGACAAGTGGTCATTCTTTAACAGCCATGCAGGTGAACACAAAGTTTATCCAAGTAACATCCACAATACCTGGGTGCATGTGGCACATCTGAGCCGATGTCTATATGTATGTTTGGAGGGCAATGGTAGATTACTACACTAGAAACAGAATGTAAATCTCAGATATGTAAATATCATTTCTATAGCCAGATTTATGATCAGAAATATGAGAAATAGTTGTTAGGTATTAAGTGAATTTTTGCAAAATCATGATAATTAGATATAGAAAAACAATTAAAGCAACAAGAGATAGAGCCTATTGGCTGTTTGGTGTGGGTAGCACCATCCCAGATTCACGAAGCAATATATTATATCCCTCCAAACAGAACTTGGGAATTGAGCGTTCGCGACTGGGTAGAATCCGGGTATAGGTCACAATGACACAAGAAAGGCACGAGATATTCCCAAAAATTGTGAACATGTCCTTATTAGGCCTGTGTCCACTATACGACAAGGAAAGTGGAATATATGGCCGTTTTGACGTCCAGCAACATATACATATCTGGCAATATATTTTGTAGATATATTCTATTTTAACTGCAGGTATGCTGTGTCCACTAGGCGTTATAAATTGCTGCCCAGGGCAAACATGGACGAGTTATCATAATAGAATAAAGAGCATATCGCCCAATTTCTGCACTAAAAATAAAACATGTTAGATTTCTAAATTCTCACTTTTGTCGTCCACTTTTGGCACCCCAAAATTGCTATCTCACTGTTGTATTTGGGAATTTTGTCGTCCACCTGTGTCCACAGGGAGACAAAACATATATTTCATATTTGTATTCAAATTCACGTTTTGTAGGGCGACAAACGGCCTAATAAATGCTAGTGGACACAGGCCTAATACAATCAGAACTTGGGAATTGAACGTTCGCGACCTACCCGGATTCTACACAGTTGCGAACGTTCAATTCCCAAGTTCTGTTTGGAGGGTATACACATCTTGGATTTTGAATCTTCATGAACTACCCGGTACATCAATCAGACAGGGCAATTACAAGTTGAGATGAATATGTTATGTTATGTTTATTAGTCATGTGATATGATGAGTTTACATAGGCTTTGGAATTCTGGGGAGGGTTATAGTATAACCGGAGGTGTGAGGTATAGCTTCCTAAAGTCAAATCAATGAGACTGCTGTATTTGCCATGAAATACAAAATTTAATGATGTACATTTTGAAATCCCCACCACTCTGGAGGAAACACTTGGAATACCATAATTGATACAGCCAAACGCAATTTGTATTGGTCTGTCAAATAATGAAAACGAAAAGCTCCAACGTTAATTTAACACAAAGGCTCAGAGCGAGAAGGTGATTGCACATCTGATCCCTTTGACGTCAATTGTGGGTTACAGGGGCGGATATGAGATAGAGTGACCAGTCTTGTTCAGTGTAGCTTATGGCCACCATCCACTGAGGAACTTCGGCTTTTTGAACCGAAGCATTTAAGAAAATATCTTTAGCCTAGTCCATTGGATGATGGCCATCAGTATATCGCATTACTGCAAAGCCAACCGCCTTATAAATACTGAACACCTACAACGGATTACATCAATAATTGTCTATCTCTATCTGATAATAGCATAACATGATATGTATCTCATGAAATGCAATAAATAATGTAAAGATAATGGAGATCTCCACTTGGGCTCGAAACAAGTATTAACAGTGATAAGTAACCAATAGTAAGAATATTTTACATCGCAGCTAAAAAGGCCGACACTTTCCTCTTAGGGACTTCTAGTAACAATGGCCGAAACTCGATCTTCCCGGAAATAATTATAAGAACCAATGCATGCATGTGCCTCTAATGTTACCCGGTATCATCTTCCCACCACGTCTGAATTATATTCTATTAGACCATAGGGTGAGCAACGCTATCGTCAAGTTCCGTTCCCACGAGAGGAGCAGTACGAATTTTTTGTGGTTTTGTATGGACAAAGGTCAAATCACCAAAAATTATTGAGACCTGTCCAAACTATCGTTCCTTGTATAAAACAAGGTTGGTGTTGATTCTAGGTGATTAAACTGATTTAAACACCCATCTAGGCTCTCGCCAGCCTATTTAAACATTTAAAAAATCGTTTTTTCACACTTTTTTTTGTAAAGGATTGAAGTATCTACTATGGTCAAAATGAGTGTTTAGTGTTAAAGTACCATAGGGGCATACAATATGTGTAAATATAACAGAAATTCGGGTAGCGAAGTGAATGGATTCAACCAACAGAAATGACATAAGAATAAATCTAATTATACTACTGGTCAATAACTGCTTTCAATCAATTACTATCACATTAACTGGATATGCAGGCTGAAGTCAGTACACACATAATTGACATCCAAAGTTTGTCTAAACAACAAAGTTAGGGAGTATTCACAAATGACGTCACCTTTCTTTGGGTCATTTTCAGGACCCCCCCCCCCCACCCCCTGTCACCTTTTGTCACTTTCCAGCAATCACCCCCTAAGAAAGACGTCACTAATTTTGAATACCCCCCCCCCCAACCACACCAGCTAACCCTTTATGTGCACAGTCTTGAAATTAATATAGACATAAAGCTCATACACCAATTGGCCAGATTTATTTCTATTATAACCTGGTGCAAGTGCCAGGTATTGAATAATCGCCGGTCTTGTATTTATAAGCACCTGGACTATAGGAACCGTCAAATACATCTTTGTGGGCATGCATCAACTTTAGTTGATGCCATGGCTGGGCCAGCATCAACTATAACTCTATTGGAATTAGCAAAGCCAGTCATGTATAAGCACCTGTCTTGTATAAGCATAAGGGGTAATCACCCCAGGCCACTTATATATGACAGTACAGTATGAATTTAATCATTCACCAGTGTACTAAAATGTAAATAGCCTTTTAATTCCCCTCACTAATACCTGGCTCTATCTCACCAAAGCGATTCAGGTGCAAATGGTGACATTTTTGACTGAGTGACATATTTGACTGGGTATAATTTAATTGACCAGCAACCTCCTAACAGTCCCAAATCTGTTTTACACGTCCTTGTTAAATATTTGTATAGTGTTACATAAGATTACTGTCACTGTATATGAGATGAATCACATTTAAATTGATGAAATACGTCACATTGTGACCCGCATTGTGAGACAGATTTGTACGTATATATGTCCTGTAGTAGCATAGACATATAGGACAATGAGGACTGGTACTAGTCTAATTACTTTCTGCCCGGTGTGACAATGGCCAATTAGTTGCCATTCCAACTAGATAGCAGAGATACTGTTACATTGACATCCGTTTTAGTATACATAAGATCAGGAGATGTTGTACTATAATTACCATAATTATTTTCTTTTAATTTTTATGCATGCTCTATATTGTTGTTTTTATTCATAGATATGTCTGGACTTCACAAGGTGATGTCAAACAGATCTTGACACCCATATATGTATATACATGTATATATACATGTATATAGGTTTTGTGAGGGCAGGAGGGCAATTATTCAGAATTGATACCTTGTTATACAGAACAATGGATAACAATATAAAATACGCCATACCTCATATTCTGATTACCCCACATCATATGTTTTCACGTAGATCTCGTAAGTGGATAATTTTAATTTGCGGTGTCTTACCAAAAGAATTGTTTTGATTAAATATGTTCTTTCGTTGTCGTCCTTATTTCAGGAGAAGCTAAATGATGGTCAGCAGATAGATACCTTTCAGCAAAGGCCAGTGGAGATGAGGAAGAAGGCAAGAAGTATGGAGGTACTTCTGAAGGGACCAAACATTAAAGGTACGCTTAATTCGAGCAAATGTATGCCTTCTATCTCTGTACACGTCCATCTTTAACCATACATGTGCATATAACTCGGTATTTACCAGGAACATGGGGGAAACCTTTAATATAGAAAATTACATTATGTTTATGAGCACATTATTCCGTATAAAATATCAATATATATATATATATATACACGTATTCTCTTTTATCATGCGATTTACCATGCCGTGTTTCTTTCAGGGTTTTTCTCTCAGAGGAAGTTCTCCAACCTGAGCTGGGCTGTGCTGGTGGTGCTGATAATATGTCTCCTCCTGCTGCTCGTTGTCATGGTGGCACCTGGCTGGGGCTACACAAGGGAAATCAGAGGCAGAGAGGTACGCTTCCCTTTAGTATTACATATAAGCCTCTATTCCTCTGGTGTGCACATCATCTACTTTACTGGGTTTGGTGAGATAAGGTTGTTTCAATGGGTATGCTATAATAAAGGCAAACTGACGCGAAAATCGACAACCCCTCCTCCTGCTGTTAAAAAAGTGAAGCCAATAGATAAATGAATATTCCCTGGCATTTACTACGTGATTCGAATAGGTTGCAAACGTAATCATCGTGGTAGCTCTTATCAGAGGTTGCTTGGCTGCTCTCAGTAAGTTCAACTGTCGCCCACACTAGGCAATGCGATAAGTTGGTTAGTCACCAGAGCCCATCGGGGTCTTCATCTTTTCGACTATACGGTATCCTTCAGTGCAGATCAGATGTACTGCAGTGGCCCAGGAGGGTCAAACTTAAGCTGGGACTCCACTACCCGATGTTATTGTCAGATCGGACCCATTCTCACAAATTGGACACAGACAAATATAGATATAAACAACCCTATGCTTCATGGTTTGTTTATATTTACAAACTATTTGGGTCCGATTTGTGAGAATAGGTCCGATCAGATAAGAAAATCGGGTAGTGGGGTCCCAGCTTTATTTACAAAAATTGAAATTCATCCATCTACTGTCACCTGTCAACTATCGATTCAAGTATACTAACTTATTACTGCTATCTTTCAACGCATCCTTTAACCAAAACCAATGCAAATATCGTAGTTGAAAGTGAAAACTTCAGGCCCACTAGCTACTTTAATTTTGAACGTTGACATTTTTCAAATTTGCTCTTTGAAAGTTCACATCATTTCAGAATATTTTTAGTTGCTGAAAAAAAAAATCGATGTTCAGAATTTCAAATTTTGACCCTCCTGGGCTACTGTATGCAACGGAATACTGTTTGCGCGTCTCCTGGAGCAGGCAATCAACTATACAACCCCAGCTCTGTAACACTTGGTCAAGGGTTTCAGTGAATCAAAACAAGGCCAACTAGACCACAATACACGACCCCAAAATGTGAAGTTGAATGCATAATCTTTTCCGACTCCTGATCATTTATCCTTGGAGCTCAATTTCGAGGGAGTATGTATGGGTAGCATATCTATCTGGTTGATATTTGCTCTGGATGCTAGGGAATTTTAATTTAGAATGTCCGTTGCTAGGTAACCACTTTTCCTAACAACTCAATAGTGACACCAGTGAAAAGCTCACCATTGATTTAGGGGGGATAGGTAAACTTCAAATTGACCTATGTAAAGTCAAGGTGCACTTTTATTGGCATATATACATTTTCAAGGTGGTTGCCATGGAAAGGACCATTACGGGTAAACGAGGCCATACCTCGTCTGGAACTCTTTTTTGGGAAGAGAGGAAGTCATGTACTATAAGAAAAAATATAATATCTTAGTCAGAAAAGATGACGAGTACTACCTTTTTTCTAGACCTTTTTTGAGGTAGCGCATTGCGGTCTAAACACCCACAATGCGATCTATGGCTTGGAACCCTTTGCATTCTATACCTTTTGTGATCTGAGACCCTTTCTCCAGGTTTTGCAGGTTGAGTAAGGGAAAACATCTAAAGGTGAAATCCCACAATGCGAGAGAGGGCTGGAAAATGTTGCAAATTGGTAATATCACCGAATTTGGGGCCTACATTGGCCAAGAGATGTCCAAATTGGTGACAAGGTGTTGCCCATGTCTTGTGATTTGGGAAATTGCAAGGATCAAAAAAGTTAGATATTTTCCCCCAGAAGACCTAGAAAATGTTGCATATTGGAATATGTCAAGGTTTCATGCTATATGGCAATGGTTGTGTCATTTATTAATCATTACCCAAATCCCACCTGATCCATGTATAAGAGATTTTGCTCTACGATTTATAATGTCTAGCTATGCATATATTGGTGAATGTAGTTGCAGATAATGTAATTGCATCAATTTTCCTGTTGTGAATTCAAACCGTATACCATGTCCAACATGGCCCAAATCGCAACACTCTCTCTGTCCAAATCGGGTACAGTGGGATTTGGAGAGGCCTAAAATCGATGGACAAGTGTTGCGATTTACAATATTGGCAACAGTTGCCCCTTGTTATTACGACAATAATCAACACTTTCTGGTCCATTTTTCGCGTCGTGGGATTTGACCTTAATCATTTAGATTTTAGTTCAGGCCCAATTCGCAGCAGATTCTTGCAGTTTCACCTCCTTGTATTTACATCTCTTGCAATTTTGATTCATGACATGCATAGAGCTCCTTTGTGGGTATTGGTCTATGACATTTTCTATTTGCCATGATTCAGGTGAAATGTGATGTGGGGCTTCATAAGGGTTAACACCAAGGACGAGCAAACATATCAACCCACAGAAATAAGCCCTCCCACTTTCTCATTTGGCCTCCCTCCTCAGCCCAATATCCCACGCGAATAGTGATTTCACTGACATTTCTCGGTAGTCGTATTCGCGTGCGTTAACCCGGCGATGTCTGCAACTAATTACTATAATGGGAGTATTCCACCAGAGATTATTCTCGATTGAGATTTTTCGGTTTCAGATTGCATTTCCCAATTCACTCTCGCAATGTATAGGTCAAATCCCACAACGCGAAAAATGGGCCAGAAAGTGTTGATTATTGACATAATAACAAGGGGCAACTGTTGCCAATATTGTAAATCGCAACACTTGTCCCCCGATTTTAGACGTCTCCAAATCCCACTGTACCCGATTTGGACAGAGAGAGTGTTGCGATTTGGGCCATGTTGGACATGGTATAGGGTTTGAATTCGCAACAGAAGGGACTTTAATATTCAAATCTTAAGGAAAATTGATGCAATTACAATATCTGCAACTTCATTCACCAATATATGCATAGCTAGGCATTATAAATCATAGAGCAAAATCTCTTATACATGGATCAGGTGGGATTTGGATAATGATTAATCAGTGACACAACCATTGCAATATAGCATGAAACCTTGACATATTCCAATAAGCAACATTTTCTAGGCCTTCTAGGGGAAAATATCTAACCTTTTTGATCCTTGCAATATCCCAAATCACGAGACATAGGCAACACTTTCTTGCCGATTTGGGCCTGTCTTGGCCAATGTAGGCCCCAAAACTGGTGACATTACCAATTTGCAACATTTTCTGGCCCTCTCTCGCGTTGTGGGATTTGACCTTATAACGTGTTACACCTGATTGGATTGTCATAATGCACTTCTAATTCAAAGGAAAATGCCCCTCTCAATTATGTAGAAGATCGGGCCGACTTCAGGCCCTACTATTTGATTGGAAGGCTAGCATTACCTGTTTTCGAATCAAAGTTTGCAGACGTATTAGCATTGGTTATAGCCAAATCCCACAACGTGAGAGAGGGTCGGAAAATGTTGAAAATTAGTATTGTAGCCGACTTTGGGCCGACATTGGCTAAGACAGGCCCAAATCGGTGAGAAAGTGTTGACTATGCCTTGTGATTTTGGAAATTACAAGGATCAAAATTGTTTTTAATTTCCCCCGAAGGTGTAGAAAATGCTGCTTATTGGAATTATTCAAGGTTTCTTGCTAAATTGCCGTGCTTGTGTCACTGATTAATCATTATCCCTATCCCACATGCTCTATATATAAGGGTGTTTGTCCAACATGGCCCAAATCGCAACACTCTCCCTTTCCAAAGCGGCTAGTGTGGGATTTGTATAGGACCCCAGTTGCACGAGAGAAGTGTTACGATTTTCAATATCCCAGACATTCAAACGATCCCACAGTACCAATAAGCAACATGTTTAGACCCATTTATCGCGTCATGGGATTTGACCTTTACGAGGATACAAGGCGTATGTACGCATATGATTAGAAATAGAATAGCCGTTATACCATCTTTAAAGCTGATAGTCCCAGCTGTTAGCTCCCCGCTTTCTCACGGAAGCTGTTTTCAGATACTTGTGCACCCCTCTAATTGAACACGTTGGTCTGGGCAGTTAGATATTAAAACCTCTCTAGCCCCTGACACCAAATCAGCCGAATATGTGTGTGTTTATATTACTGTTGGTGTCCCATTTTCAGACCATGGAGGGTGAGATGTACGGCAAGTATGGCTTGTGGTACGCTTGCTGGGAACTGGTGGACAAACCGGGAATGCATGTCGAATGTCGTCTGCTGACTGAACTTGATGGTATCCCATGTAAGATAATGCTATTCCTACGTAAAACTAATAAAGTATAACCTCATCAGTGTAATCTGACAGTGTTATCTTTACACAGACTCAACATGTATACACATTGCTTCCTATCATCGAAATGTAGTTTACCAACCCCCAGCATTGTAAATTGAACATGGAGATGAAAACAATGGGAATGTTAATTAATAAACTTCAATCAGTAAGAAAACAAGCAGTTTCTTTCATTGGCTCACTTTGTCCTTATTGCCAATAAAATGTCTTGTTTCCTTTTGCAGCTTGGTTCAAAGGATGCCAGGCCATGACTGTATTGGCTACCCTGGCCACAGTCGTTGCTATGGGGAATTCGGCTGCGTACATTTGTGCCAAGTCCCTGAACTCCAATCCCAAACTGATAGCAAGTGTGGTTGTCCTCTCCAGCATTTCTGGTAAGTAACACATCCTCTATACGAGTTTCTTCCCGGCACAGAATAGATTCACCATATGTATAAGTCGATCCCTCCGGTCAATGTATATTATATCATGACCCTGTATATTGGGAACATTTACAAATGGCGTCACCTTCAAGGGGGTGGGTTGGCCTTACTATTTACCTGGTTGTGACAAATAGTGACCAGGGGGTAGGGATTTTCAGGGTCTGTGTGAGATCACCTTTTGTTAGTACCACGTCTTTCTGAAATTCACCAATTCCTGCTAGAAAATTCATCACCCCCTTGAATATATAAACCTATGTAATGAATACAGAGCTGTGGCTGTGGTACCATTAACTATGGTAATTTCTTTTACTATTAAATTTTATAGATCAAGATGTATAACCTATAAAATGATAATGAATGATCATCAATATTAGACAGGCATAGAGCTTATTGGGAATTTGGATAGGTCTTTGCCCACCAATTCGTGAAGCTATTTCTCAAAAACCCTATTCATATCTTCTAGTGTTTTATATCACTGGAAAGCTTCTGATAATTGTGACCTTTGCAGCTGACTTTTTCCTTTGATGACCATTTCCGTTGCCTGTACACATATTCCTTAGACTTCATTTGAGGATTGGCAGGGTTGATAGGAATGATGGCAATCCATCTCTGGGCATCATTCAATCATTCGTGATATGGGAGATGAATTTCTTATATTGGGTAGCCATTTTGGAATTGTAGCTATTTGACAGTCTTCCAATCCTGAAAATGAGGGGGACCCCCCCTTTTTTTGGAGGGGGGGGGGGGTATATAGCCCTTTCCGGAACGTTTAGAGGCTTATGAATTCTGTTGCAATTTGTGTACATCCCCTCTATGCCATAAAACGACTGGACTAAAAACAGTAAATGGCCTAGAAAATAGAAGCAAGCCCCAAAACGGGCATTTCTGAGGAATTCCAATCACCTGTGCATCAAAACCCTGTTTTCCTTCCTAAAACGACTGTCTTTCCCTATATTATATAGCATATTGAATCTGTAAGCTGATGCAGAAGGAGGTTGAATCATGGTGGTCGGCAATCTACTCTACTTCATTACCATCACCCCCTCTTCAGACAGGAAATCATCTGCCAGAAGCACTCTACCCTGACAGCTGATTGCCTGTTTGATGTGTGATGGTGTAGGACATTCAGGCTATTCTGGGAAAAGGCAGAACAAATTTTCATGCAGAATATGGGGTTTCTCAACCAATACCATGCCGTAGGACTCATAACTCAATCACGATTAGAATTTCATGAACATATTTTTGCAAAAACGTAAGGGGTTTTGGGAGGATAAGAAGGCCAGGGTGTAATTGGTGGTGGTCGAGGTACAGTGGACTCTCGCAGCTTCACTCAAACCCATCCCATTTGCAGCTTACTTTAGGCTAATGGGACATTTTCCAGATAACGAAACGTATGCAATACGCATGGGCACAATGCATTTTAACTGCATTTCCATGAAGATGTGGTGTGGTTTTATTAGAAATCTGAACATCTGAATTTATACAGTTTTTCACTATTTGTCTAAGCCTCGGTACGAAGCGTCGGAGAGGTGGGGGTGGGGGGGGGGGGGGGGGTCATCAGTGGGGTTCAAACATGTGTGTACTTTTGTTATTTAGCCAGTTCCCGTAGGAAAAAAAAAGAAGATCATCACTCCCTCTACTATAATGCAAGACCGACCAGTATGTGATACCAAATTGAACATAAAATTTAGAGAGAATTCCAATTGAATTGGGTATCAAGGTACAGTCACCTGCCCACGCTTTGTCTTTGTGTGGCCACATTGTGCCCTGGAAAGGTCACTAGTATTTGCCTGTATTAAGTCCTGAAAGTCGAGAAGTATTGGAAGGTCAAGAAGTATTGGAGAGAACAATGAAAGGGAATCTTGTTTCTGTTTCCGCAAATTCAGAGATGTTAAATAAAATCCGAATTCAATAATATGGGTTCAATGCCCAAAGCCAGACGAGGTGGGCCACCCAATCAGAAAGGAATCTTCTTATATCTGTGAACATAAGTTACTAGGATAAAACACACAGTGAATCAGCCCATCAAGAGTGGTGTATGTGAATTAAGAGTCATGAAGAAATTATGAATCATTAAGGTAAGCCTATTCACAGACCAGAGAGAGGCGAGTTTGGAGGATCATATTTTATTAAGATTTGGTATAATAAAATATGATGAATAATATAAAATGATATTACACACATAAAGAGTTTTGATATTATGAGTGATGATACATACATAAATAAACAGTTGTTGATTATACACACGAGTTGTTGTCTTTATGACATACGATTGGTATTTGATAATACATGTTATTTTGGTAAAATGTATATTAAATGGTATTTGTACATAAATAGAAAGGAATATGATATTGTTGAATATGTAATATTGAATGATATTGGAGTTGAATATTTATTAAATTGTAGGGTGGGTGGGCGGTAGAAAAGTGTTGTGAACGAGACGGTGTCCAAGCACAGAATGCGGACCGGGGGTTGGTCAGGTTGACCAGCTGGAGGGGTAGTTTGGGTAGGTGAGGATAGGTGGGGTGAGTGGTAGTAGGGAGAGAGGTGGCTGTGTTTTTGGCGCCCCAATGACCCAGAATTTACCCTAACCGGGCAATGCTGAGACCATTAAGGTAAGGCTATTCACAGGGGCCATGTGGTTGAGTCCAGTGTGTCGGGAGTAGGCCAAGTAGGTACCCACTGCCGACCTGTGGTTCTTGTATGTGCCTTGTGCTCTGGCCCGCGATTGCCGCAGGCACGCCCTCTGTTGCAGATAGTCTAGCACCTGATCTGCAAAGGATTGAAGGGGACATGGCGTCAAGTACATGTAGGCATGGATCCACAAGCTCTAGGTTGTTTTCAGCTACATATCTATGAGCTAGATTCAAGAAGTGATCGTCTAGGTGTGCCCTGCTTAGAGCATCAGCAATGTCATTATTCTTGCCAGGAATATGTCTAAATGAAAAATGTACATCACAGATAGCCTGGACCATCCAGACCGCCCTGGCAGCCTCCAACATCTGATGGTTTCTGCCCCTCCCAGATGTCATGACCTTGACTGAAGCTTAATTATCACAGTGAATACGTATATGAGTTCCCCTATCTTCCTGTGACACCAATGTATGTACTGCTATGGCTATGTTGGCTGCTTCAATTTCAGACACATTTACCACAGGGTCAATGATGGGGGCCACCTGACCTGCGTAGGCCCTCACTCCGTCGTGGGCGCCCACACCTGTTAAGCAGGCATCGACATAAATGTCCCTCGAGGGTGAAGCGTCAGGAATGTATGCTACCCCATTCCAGTCTGTGGCGAACTCTACAAACCAGGTGACATCCTGTCTCATCTCAGTGTTGACATGTATGTAGTTCCCCCTCATGCCTCTAAGGGCATCAAGAAGTTTGGATACAAATAGCCGCGCCGGCCTGATACACTTAGCGACATGTAAGAGTTTGCCCAGCAGACTCCTTAACTGTTTCTTGGTGAGGGACTTTCTTGCTAGGCAGAAGTTTACCTGATCCATGGTTTCCATTATCTTTTCCTGAGGTATGGTGAGTGTCTGGTGTAGCGCGTCCACCTGAATCCCGAGCCATTCTACCACCTGGGACGGGGGCTGCGTCTTCTCCTCGGCCTCGGGGAGTCCCAACTCCTTGAGCAGCTCCTTGGCCACCTCATGGTCATGTTCTGCTTTCAGCCTGGATGGTGATACAATTATTAGATCGTCTAAATACATTTTAGCCAGGATCCCCTTTGTCTCCAGTATGCCCACAATGAACATAGCGACTCTCTGCATGTGGCAGCTACTACCTCTACTGCCAAATGGCATTGTAATGTCAGAAAAGAATTTAGAATTCCATTTTACTGCCAGTAACGGCCAGTCTAGCGGGCATGATTTGAAGTTCTTGTATGCGCGGCTGACGTCCAACGTGGACAAATATGCGTCAGTGCCGATTACCAAGAGGTCGTCCACTAATCTGTCCACAGTCGGGAGCTCGTGGTCCCTTTCTAATCCTAGTACCGTATTTTTAAAAATGTAAGCGTTCACTGATGTGTCATCGGGAAATGTCATGTCACTTATCACCCTTCTGTCGTCCGTGGATTTCTTTTCCCTGGTCATTAGTGGGGAGACATGACACCAGGGGTGGAACGGTGGGGTGTCAAATGGGCCAACCAGTCCACCCAAGTCTACTTCCTTGTCAATGAACTTGTCAACATGTATGGGGAACTTGGTTGCACTCGGGTGATTGTCAATGTCTACTGTATCGGATATAGGGCCCATGTAGCCCAATGGGAAGCCAAACTGAATAAAGTCAATCAGTTGTAGTGTATCTAGGTTGTCCCCGGCGTACTTTTGCCACGCCGGGAGGTTAAGCTGTGTCGGTAGCGTGAGTCTGGCTCCCAGGATGTTCGGGATACCCGACGAAGCCACAGCGTCATATATACGGGCTAAGTCCCCGGGCATGCTGCTATTGGCAATAGGCCAGTTGTCAATTCTATGTTGCCTGAATGCCTGGGGCGTCACGTCAATGTCATAGTCAAATTTGTCAGATTTGCACATTTTTCTAATTTTACTGAAAGGCGGGATTATATTACCTTCGCTGTCTGTGTCGATGGGCCGCGGGGTGAAGCGATGCGCTGTCTCCCCCGCCGGCTGTGATGGTCCATCTGCATGATTGAGGCACGTCTCTGACGCCGTGTTGTAGTCTGGCCGCTGTGTGTCTGCTTGTTTCACCATCTTCGACTGCGATTCATGATTAAATGTGTCAATATTCGATAAAACATTCACTTTCCCTGTCGAGACCACGCTGTTTTCAGCGAGTTGTCGGCCATCTTGTGGGTTTTCTCGCGGCAGGCGAGAGTTGGCGCGAGAAGCATCGTGATCTCGCGGAGCGGGAGAATTCTCGAGACTTTGGCGGGATTCAAGATGGCGGCGCCCAGTGCCGCCATGTTTGTTGTTGTCGATTGAATCGTGTAGCGTCTCGGAGTCAGTACAAACCGGGTTTATACCTTTCACATGATGTAACTTGATGCCCTCGAGGGGCGTGCCAGGACTAGAAACTTCCCCTGGCCCGCCTACTGTCCGTTTTTTGGCGTGGGGTTGTTCTGCGGGGGTGTAGACGCCCGCTGGGAGTGCCCGGTTGGCGGACCACTGTTGCCCGGTCCCCGGTGCTTGTTCTGACAGCCTTGATATGAATGGAAGTTCCGTCGCCCCATCGTTTCACAATGAGTACAAGCATGAACAAACGTGATACCTCTGTCAGCGTGGTGGTGGCGGTGTTTACAGCCCGCTTGTGCATTGAAGTCAGGGCACACTACTTCCCCCGGCTGTCTGTTCACTGTTACCTGGGTGGATGGTTTCGCTCCTCCCGGGGCCGAGGCGTCCACCACGGGAGTCATGGCGATCCTGACCCTCTCGTCCATGATCCATCTGCTATCTGCCCAAGTGTGTTTCTCGGCCTCGACCTTGTCCCACACCGACTGTGACCATGCTAGAATGGCCTTCCATGGCCTGCCCCCCATTAAATCTACAGTAATGTCATGGAGGTGTGACACAATGTGATCCCTGTCCGGGCCCACCTGTGCCTGGGCCCTGTCATCAGTCAGCATGGTCAGTACACAGTGCAGGTATTCGATCTCCTTCATGTCCGAGCGGACGTCAAGTTTCTGTTTTAGGGTTTGGACCCCAGGGCGGTCAATGTACATGTATGGCTTAACAATTGGTTTCCTGACAAACGGGTCTGTAAGTAGGTGGAGCTTACCATCGGCCGGGGCCATTCTCATGGCCTCCCTTGCAAGCTGCTGGTCAACAAAGCCGTCCACATTGGCCGTTGCCCGAAGAGTCTTGACATCTGGGAAGTGCTGGAGTAGCGCCTGGTTCACCGGCGGCAATGGGTCGCCCAACCCCGATGGGAGGGTGACCGTGCGGGTATCATGGCCGCCCACCTGTTGACCATGGATACCGGCAGGTGGTGGCGGGAAGGTGAAGGTGGGGGTACTTTGAGCCTCCGGGTTTGACCCCTTCAGCTGTGCGGTGACCAACATTTCCAGCTTGCTGTCAATGCCGGCCATCTGCGCCTTGAGGCCGCCCACCTCGTCCTCCAGGTGTGCCATGCGGCGGTCCTCCCTCGAGGGGCCGCCATATTGGTATGTGCGCAGGTTACCCGGTCTGCGGTCGTACAGTGGGGTAGGAAGCAAATACCTTTCGTCCATGAGTGAAGCATTCGGCGACAAGTTGACCGCGGTCCAGTCGTGGTCTTGTTCGAAGAGGTTGATGAGGTCGCCGGCAGGCCGGCCGCCACGACCCCGTCCACGTCCTCGTGCTGGTTTGACATGCTTGCCGCCGGCAGCCATGTCCAAAATTCTGTACTGGTCACGTCTATACCCTACCTACTGCGTTCAGCAGGGCTGTTCACCTTTTCCAAATGATAACCGTATATAGCCTCAGGATAAAATTTTTGCCAATAGGCCTAACTAAAAGATTCGGGTCTAAAATAGGTCGAGTGAGGTCTGGTCTAGAAAAGTGTTGTGAACGAGACGGTGTCCAAGCACAGAATGCGGACCGGGGGTTGGTCAGGTTGACCAGCTGGAGGGGTAGTTTGGGTAGGTGAGGATAGGTGGGGTGAGTGGTAGTAGGGCGAGAGGTGGCTGTGTTTTTGGCGCCCCAATGACCCAGAATTTACCCTAACCGGGCAATGCTGAGACAAGTCAACGATGTCCAGAAGCTGTGGCTCAAGGAGGCACAAGAGAAAATCATACGAAGGAGGGTAAATATTGGTTATTTGGATTGTCAATTCATATCCCTGTTTATGAGTGGACACATGATCATCTTCATATCTGTTATGTATATAGCTCACCGTTTTGACTCAGGAAATTGCCATTGTTGATGTCGAACACCTACTTTGGCAAAAGTTGGTCAGTGAATAATAGTTTCTCTAAGTTTGAGTTTCTCGATAAGTGATACATGACCTGCAACCTATTGAGGTAGACATGATAACATACTCACACAAATAAAGGTGTATAGATATGGCTAAAGGAAGCAAAATTTGTCAGTTTAAAACTGATACGGTTTATTGCAATCAGATGTATATATATAAAGTATATGCTACGAGCTAGATAAAACTTACATTTTCATTTACTGGTAGAAAAAAGAAAGAAGAAAAGAAAGACCTAGTGGGGAGCGGTGATCAGAAACAATAACCAAATAGCGCATTAAGTAAACACTTGTTGGGGGCCTCGTGTGGGGTATGTGCAGGGGTTTATGTGATGCCACAGATTACTTCATGTAATAAAGCAAGTTATAAGGCGCTCCCATATATGTTTCACCCGCGATGGAATGAGTCATTATTCTGGCAACTAATTAATTATAGTTATGCCCCGGAAATAAGTTATACAATAGCTCATATATACAACCATGCATTATTAAGTCCACTCCAAATAATATACTTGCTACCCATCACCACACGCATCATAAGAAATGTATTTTGTAGTTTTTGTTGCTGTTTTTTGGGGGGAAATTTTAATGCGAAAACATGATTATATTGGACACATAATATCAATTTGATATGAAATATGCGCATATATGCGCAAAACCTCAAAAACGGTGATCTTCCACAAAATGGTCAAAATGGCGAGAAAAAGATTCAAAATCGTGATTTTGTGATTTTCTCGCCATTCCGCCATTTCAGCCATTTTTGGGAAAATCAACTTTTTTGGAGATTTTGAACTTTTTCTCCCCAAGTCGGCCATTTTTGAAAATTTTTAGGAAATTTGACTCACTCCATAGGATACCTGTCACAAGCTGTTCTGAATAAGTTGACACTTGACAGCAACCATTTGGAATTTCATTTATCATCTGGACTTTTGAAAAAAATTGGTGCTGTCAACTGTCAATTTACAGAGTTGACAGCATCCATTTTCAACCAGGTCATGAAGATTTACTCATTGCCCCTATGGAGCTCTCAAGTGCACTACCAAAGTCAACCCGTGTGTATGGAGTTCAAGTTGCCTAAAGGTTAGCACAAGCACGTACACAGTAGGTTCCAATACGAATGTGCACCCTGTGCATGGTGTTCCCATACCAATGTGTACCTATGCATGGTCTTCCCATACGAATGTGCACCTGTGCAAGGTGTTCCCATACGAATGTGCACCCTGTGCATGGTGTTCCCATACGAATGTGCAAGATGTGCATGGTGTTCCCATGCGAATGTTCACCCTGTGCATGGTGTTCCCATATGAATGTTCACCCTGTAAATGGTGTTCCCATACGAATGTGCACCTGTGCATGGTGTTCCCATGCGAATTTGCACCCTGTGCATGGTGTTCCCATACGAATATTCACCCTGTGCATGGTGTTCCCATACAAATTTGCACCCTGTGCATGGTGTTCCCATATGAATGTGCACCCTGTGAATGGTGTTCCCATACGAATGTGCACCCTGTGCATGGTGTTCCCATATGAATGTGCACCCTGTGCATTGTGTTCCCATACGAATGTTCACCCTGTGCATGGTGTTCCCATACGAATATTCACCCTGTGCATGGTGTTCCCATACGAATTTGCACCCTGTGCATGGTGTTCCCATATGAATGTGCACCCTGTGAATGGTGTTCCTATACGAATGTGCACCCTGTGCATGGGGTTCCCATACGAATGTGCACCCTGTGCATGGGGTTCCCATACGAATTTCTGTAACCTACGGTGCATATGCTTGTGCTAACGTTTAGGCAAATTGAACTCTTTACGTGTGAACCATACATAACTGTATGGCCACCTTAGATGAAAGTCAGTGGGATGGAAGTCAGAGGAATGGAAGTCGGTGGGATGAAAGTCAATGGGATGAAAGTCAGTGAGATGAAAGTCGGTGGGATGAAAGTCGATTGAATGAATAAAATCGAATAAATGAGTCAATCTTTTAAGCAATAAATCCACGTAATCACTTTGACCATGAGTCATTTGTGATGTAAATCACACGTACAATCTTTTATCTGTAGCATTAATATATTGGAGGGAGATCCCCAATTTGCAACAGATCCCCAATTCGCAGAGAGTTTCTAGCATAGATCGCCCTGTGGGCTTTGACCTTAAGCCCCATGTATCATCCTTTTCTTTTACCCTTAGTCACTACATTTTCTATTTTGCATTGTCTATTTTTCTGCAATTTTAAATGCTTCTTTTATCTTTGCCTTTTGTACCTGTGAGTGTTCCGAAATTGGAGAACGATGTTACACTAAACTTTCAGTTAGTAGAGCTATAAATGAAATTTTAATGTAACTTTTTTTTTGGAATTAGTTGATTTTCCTTCCCTTACTTGGTTATCATAAGTCCCGTATATAACAGAAATATTAGCGGGCATGGTATGAGCTGCACGCTAATATGCATTGTGAAACACTTATACATTAGTTGTATCTAGATTGTAGGCCAAACACCCTGACTTAACATCTTGGTTGTAGACCTTCGTGAAACACTTTTTATAAGCAGTATACAATTGATACAACCAAATGTCGGTCTTAGTGGTTATATACAATTAACACCTCCTATAGAAACACTTATTCTACAATTAATTGTATGTCCCCCTTGTGAAACACCCCACTGTGGGGTGTTTCACAAGGGGCATGCCCGCTAATATTTTCCTTACCTATATTTTCACGTTTTTTTGGTGCAATATATGTGTCATACTACACACAAGAATCCCTGCAAATATCTGTTTTTTCAGGATGAAAATAAACTGGTTATACACATTTAAACAACACATATGTTGATCCTATGTGGTCATTATACAAGGGGAGCGTATTTAAGATTAATGCTTTGTGGTTATTAAGGTTGACTTACTTTTACAAAATGTTAGTCTTATGTTGGTGTTTCACAAGCCGCATTATTATCTTCAATTGTATCTAAGTATATGACCAGAGATACAATTGAAACTTGTGAAACACCAAGATAAAATTAACATTGGGTGATATTAAGTTGGTCTTAGAAAACATGTAAAATTAATTGTATCTATTTTCTCCGTGTGAAACACCCCACAGGGGTCACTTATGATTGATAAAGGTCACTGCTCTCTCATCACCCACTCCTTTTTTGTCACCGCCTACAGTTTAATTTGCACACATTAAAACAAGTCCCTAGGGCTACTCATTATCACACGAAGACTGCAGGCGGTTATTTTAAATTCTGCATTATCTAACAATAAAATTACTAAAAGCATTACACATTTGAGACATTTAAGTAGTTATAAATTAGATTAAATGTTAGTAGAAATAGGAAACTAACACAATTTATCTTTGGTAATTTGTACTTCATTAACCTTGTGAGCAATGTTACAAATGTAACTTTTGCAATATATTAGAGTCAACGTATATGCCGCCATTATTACGTTCTAAATGTGAATCTATTGGCTTAGTTGTATTAAGGGGCCCAGCATAATAAAGGAACCAACGTTGACTGATACCTCTTTTAATGAGTTTATCTAATCTTTCCTACATTGGTATACACATGAAATATTTAATTATGAACAGGCCTGTCAAAAATGATCATCGTTTGATTGTTGGAAAATTGAGTTATTCACCTTACAGATATACCAAATCCTGTGGCCTGTATGTGTCACAGTGCTAAACGACCACAATAGAATGAATGCTTTCTTTGTCATTATTACATCCTACCATAACAAATGGCACATCATGAGAAAGGGAAAGAGTATGTCTTTCACATGCTGCCTTATCTCTATATTCCCCGTTTAAAATAATGAGAATTTAATTGGTAAAACTAATATAGTGGCAGTTCCACTAAGTAGATTAGAACGGTTTTTCTAGGACAGGCATTGGGTGCTACCTTCCCAGAAAAGGGGGTCAACCACATAAAATTGTATTTGTATTTGTGGGATCTGATATAGATGGATACTCCTGCTACAGCAGACTTTGCATGTGTCTTATTTTACTTTCTATCACAATGAGTACTAATTGAAACCATCCATGATTAAGTTACAACACTTTTTCAGGAAATTTATTTAATCACGTAGCCCCTAACCCCCCCCCCCAAAAAAAAAGACCCACCACCAGGTAGAAATAGAAAA
Organism: Harmothoe impar; assembly: GCA_947462335.1. NCBI lineage: Eukaryota > Metazoa > Annelida > Polychaeta > Phyllodocida > Polynoidae > Harmothoe > Harmothoe impar. The sequence goes on from OX381704.1 coordinate 63,203,422, forward strand.
TATTCCATTTACATTCTAAATATAGAATGTTAGCACTAAAGATAAAAAAAAAGTACCCTAAAGCAGGTATCTTCTCATGTGTGGAGCCACCAAATTTTTGTTTATCTAGATATCACCCCTGCAAACAAAATCTCGAGCGGAACTTGTGCCATTCTTGGGTTATGACTCGTGATCCCTTTGTCCTAGGAGAATTTGAGAACGTTTCTGAAACGCTTTCTGGACATTTTCTTGTATCATAATTATTCCCTGGAATTTCTTGTTTTATGAATGAGTGAAGCTTTGGGAAATTCACAATGTTTCCTGGACATTTTTTTGAACGAGTGATTCTTAGGAAATGCATGTCATCATTCTACTTGTGGAATTTCTTATTTGCACGAGTAAACCTGGGGAAATACACGTCACCAATTGAACATGCCACTGGGAACGTTCACTATTCTTGAGAATCTCCTGTGTCAACAGCTTGTACGTTTCCTGGGAAGTACACAAGATAATAACTCGTGCAATTCTTGAGTTCTGTTTGGAGGGACAACAACCAGGCAAGAGTTCTTAGGCGATATACCCCACTAATATTGGCTGAGTGACCTTGATTTCTTTGTGCAGTACATTTTTCATCCCTCTACCGCGTTGTCGGCTTTTGGCTTTAGATTTGTCAATACAACTGATTCGTTCTCAGATAAGATACAGAAACATCGTAAGCAGTTTATGATCCAAAACGTTATCCCTACAACCTCACACACGCACACACATGCTGGTAGGGACAAAATAAATCAGGTTTCGTTTACATACCTCGTAATGTCATAGTCTTAGGCTCAGTGTCCCTACGCATACCTCAACTTGGACCGCACAAAAAGTCTCTGGGTCCTATAATGGATACTAACATAATGGCAATCATAGCAATCCTATGTCTATATTATTGTTGTGGCATCCCAGTAAACATCCTACGTAAATCCAACGTAGCTCAGAGGTTTCTCTAAGTATATTTTCAACCAAAGGTTTGAAATTCGATGTTTTGGAACGTTTATGAACGTCCAAACGTTAAGGTTTATTTACGTTCTATAAACGTTTCAGTATGATTTACGTTTTTCTACCTCATTTAAACGTAAATAAACGTAAATAAACGTAATAATTCTACGTAGATCTACGTTTGAAGTCGTAGTCTTTCGACCTGAATTGTGCATATACCTCCCCAGTGTAATACAAGGTGGCAGCACTATCAAGTATGGCGAGAAGTATACTGTACTGTAACGGGGAGATGGATGTATGGGGGTCGCTGATTCCGAGGAGAAGAGAGTCAACAACACAGGTACTTTGCAGTTGTAAGAAACCGGTTTTCTATTCAGGTGACTTAGGTTCTAGTGACAAAAGAGAGGCGCATGGAGCATCGGGGCATGAGGCCTTACTGGTAACACCTAACAATAATAGCTGAAGGTATCCAACAGAGGGACTGATATAAGATATCAGCCCTCAACTACCGGGGTATAGTGATACCCGGAACTCCTAACTAGAGGGAGTTATTAACACAACTCTTATCTAACCCACAAGTGCGAGCGGCTGGCAGATGGCCTTACTAGTACTATCAACAAGCACCCTTGGGGGGAGGAGGTATAGTGATACCCTTATCTTATAATAGTGAGCTCTCAATAACCCTGAGAGCTATTAACATTAAGACATAAGTATTGGCTATCTCTGGATATAAGGATATCCGCAATAGCTGTGCTATTAGCTAAACTAATACAGGTATGACATACATAGAGGTATAGAGATACCAGCTATCAACATGAGTATTACAGTCTAGTATAGAGGTACTAAAGCTGTAGAGCACCCCAAGACACGTCTGTCTTCTAGCTTAGAGTATGGGATACTGAAGCTTGCGGGGCGTCGCGCTGCCCTATATAGGCAGCGCGCCGCCCCGCAGCTCCGCCCCGCGAGGGCGACGGTGGCGCCGCCCCGTGGCCCCGCGAAGAAGCTCCGCCCCGCGAGGGCGACGGTGGCGCCGCCCCGTGGCCCCGCGAAGAAGCGCCGCCCCGCGGGCGCTCTGCGGCTCGCTGCCGCCACATTCTTCCGTGCTCAATTAAAACTGTGGCTTCTCTTTAAACAATGAGGAAGGCACACAACCCGTATAAACCCTTAGAGTTATAACATAATTTTTCTTACATCATAGGCAATGAGAATTCATATAACTACACACTGATAACCGGTTATACGTTAATATTCCACATCAATACAGCATATTACACATTAATACAGCATTTCAGCGGTGGGTCTTGGAGTCGTGGCGCCGTCTCCAATTCCCTCCGTCCCCTCGTGTGGTGGCACGACTCTTACTCGCCTAGGGGGGGACCGGTTGCAGGAAAAGTGGTGGAGCCTGCTTCCGGTGACGTATTTACACGGGGCCGTGCGAGGCGTCGCGGGGGGCCGGATCACCCGGGAGCCGTCCTGCTCCCCGTTCCGCGCTGCCCCGCTGGCCAGCGACCCCGGCAGAGGCTCCCAGCCCTACTGCCTCTCTCCCTCGGCCTGCAAGAAAGAGAAGCAACGGTCGTAGCTTTATCTTGGCGTAACCGTCCCCTGGGCTCTCCCCAGAACCCCGCCACGCTTAGCCGTCCTCCTGACGCCCTTCCTTTCACCGCTGGCCCCTTAATCCTACTCAAACTACCCCGTCTTCAATTTAATTATATCGCCGCCCGAAGGTCGGCGGTCGTTATCCCTGTATTCTGGGCAGCACGCACCGCTATACTTCCGGTGGGGCCCGTTATACTGGTAACTGGAGACATGTGGTCATGCGGTAGCACCGGCCCGGTATACTGACGGGCGGTACCCCGTTAGCTGGCCGGCCGCCAAGTCCGGTGTACTGCCGGGCGACCGTAGTTATAGCGATAACTAATTGAGCTACTCACCGAAGGTGCTGTAGGCGGCTGGCGACGGCCCTCGTCCTGCTGTGCGGCGCCCTCTGCGGCTGGGGTGGATGCTGCTGTGGGGGCGGTGTTGGGGCGCGACAACCGTCGCCACCTGGATGTGATGTTAGTCACTATCTCGTAGGTCCCGTCCCCGTTGTCGATTAGTCTACTACCCACCTCCCCCCCCGGGCCTCATAGTGAGCCCCCATGGAGAGTGGAGGCAGAATGTGGCTGGCCCACCTCTGCAAGCGGTCCGGATCAGCTCCAGGACCGGGTGGACACCAGGGCAGGGTGCGGGGCTCCTCCGGCGCCGTGGCCGGCTCGCCCCCCCGGGGAGGCAACCTTGCCGTAGAGGGGGCGGGTGCCGAGGTGCCGGGGCGTGGTGCGAACCTCCTCCTATCGACACCCCCGGCACTGGGGGGGTGCGGCGGAAGGAGGAGGGGGTGGCGGCGGAGGGGCCTATACCGTGTGAAGGACCAGCGACCCTCGCTTGGTGTCGCTCCGACCTCTCCTGCTGGGCTGCTTGCCTCCGGGCGGTTACCATCGGGGACCGCCACTGGTGTGGCAGGGGGGGTTCGCACTCCCCGTCGCTGAGGGAAAGCACTGGTTGCGGCGCGTGACCCAGGACGCTGGCCAGTGCCGCCAATTCCTCTCGGTCGAAAGGTCCGGGCGGCGACTGGTCGGTGGCCTCCGTAGTGCGTGGCCTATCAGGGGTGGTGCTATCTGGCAGCTCTTCGGTGGCTCCGGGGGTGTGTGGCCGTGGGGCACTGCTGGCCAGCTGTTGGGGGTCCTCCCCGAGGACTGGGTGACCCACCTGGAGGCCCGCCGTAACCCCCCCCACGGTGAGCTGCATGGGGCAGACCCCATCCCATGCCTTCAGTAGGAGGTGCATGGTGGCCGGCACTACGCATGGGTCCCCCGAGCCGGGGACCGGGAGGTCACCCGTCCGGAGGCTGAGGTTCGAGTTACCGTCGAAGTTCTCTTTGAAACGGGCCATGAGGGCCGGGGCTATGTTGATGGTAATCGCCCTCTCCGACATTACCGGCGTAGGTAGTCCCCCCGAGAGGGACGGTGTTGCCGGTCCGGCGGGTGGCTCTCCCCGAGCGACTGTCACCGCCTCTTGTGTGGCGGCGCCGGGGATCGCTCCGTGGAGGAGGCCTTCCTCTATCGCTTGTGGGGACAGGGGTGTCGATTCGGCGCCGGCGGTTGCCAGGGCCGGAGAAACGTCCCCCACCTCCGACTCCGTCAGCTCCAACAAAACATCCGCGGCCGTCCTCTCCAGCATAGCTTGCCGCTCCAGATGTTCCTGACTCTCGCCGTCGGCGACGTGAGACTCCTCCCCGTCGTGCTGGGGCGCCGCTTCCTGTATGAGGGCAGCGGAGGGAGTGGGAGGGGGAGTCGGCACATACCCTCCTAGCCTAGCCCACTCGAGGCGTTCCGCGGCCTCTTTCGGGTGGGTGGCCTCCTTCAACCACCCCCGCATAAGGGTGTGCCCCAGCTCCGTCCTACCAAAGTCCGGGGGTGGGGGGGTACCCAGGGGGGTGGCCACCGGACGCCCACCGAGGGAGGTAGCTAGGGGAGCTCGGGGGAGCGCCTGCTCGGGGGAGCGCCTGCGCGGGGGAGGCGGCAACTCTAGTGCTCATCCGTGGGGCCGGGAGCACTGCCGTGGTGGCCCGGTATGAGGCCGCTTGCGGTAGTGCCCCGCCCTCCCTCACCACTACCCGCTTATCCTGTGGGGAGGGATATCCCAGGGATATCTGGGGGGAGGGTCCGAGGGATGACTCGCTCTCCTTTCCTGGTGAAGCGGTCAGCCGTCTCGCCCGCTTGCTGTGAGGGGGCTGGGCCGCCGGCTCTCGCACCGGGTAGTCCACCATAGGCCCATCGTCTCCGAGGGCGAGGTGCTGTGGCGCCCCGGCCGCGGCCGAAGGCGGAGGCTTCCGAGTGTGGTGGTGGGTGTTGGGGAGTAGGTGGCCCTGCTCCGGTGGGCCCAGGTGTGTCCGGCAGGTTGCTGGGGACTCTCCCCCTGTAGCCGGGGACCCACTGCGGCTTCTACCAGACCTCTTCGGGATGGGGTAGGGGGCAGGCATGTTCTCCTTCCGTACCCAGGGATGTTGGGCACCCCCATCATGCCGATGTTTGAGGCCTAGAAGGTGACGGGCCATCTCCTCCGGCCTGTCTGCTGTAAGGCTGAAGAGCGGCTGGCACTCCTCCATGGGGCACAACCAGCCCAGGGGGTTGGCCACATGAGCTGTCTTGAGGTGCCTGTTCAATCCTGAAGACCGGGAGTATGTCTTCTGGCACTGGGGGCAGTGGAAGCCCTCCCCCTCTGCCATACCGTGGGGGCACCGGGGGGCCTTCCAGCTTAGGTCGATTGTAACTAGGTCCCCCCTCTGCCTAGGGGAGCGCCCCCTCGGTCGGTAGCGATCCCTGTTTTCCGGGGACCGGCTTTGCCTCCTCCTACCTACCGGGTGCCCTCCCTCGCGGGGCGGCTCCTCTCCCTTGCGGGGCAGCTCCTCTCCCTCGCGGGGCGGTCCTTGGCGGTTCTCGGCGTCCCTCGGTCGGTAGCGGTTAGGGGAGCGGCTGTCCCTCTTCCTACCCTCCGCTGCCAGCTCGCGGGGCACTGCCAACTCGCGGGGCAACTTCTCTGAGGACTGTGCCAACTCCCGGGGTTCTGCCAGTTCGCGGGGCTCTGCCAGCTCGCGGGGCTCTGCCAGCTTGCGGGGCTTAGCTATGGCCGCTTTGTTGACATCTCGCGGGACCGTGAGATCTCGCGAGACCGGCTCTTCTCCCTCGCGGGGCGGCTGCTCTCCCTCGCGGGGCGGCCCTTCCCGGTGGTGAGCGCCCTCCCTCCGCGGTTCTTTAGGTCGGCTGTCGGTCGTTTCGTGGTCCCCTTTCCTTTTATCGCCGGTTCTTTGGGGATCCACGGCCAGCAGTGGGCTCCCTAGCCTTTCCCCTGCTGCTGGTACCTTTTTCTCCCCCACCTTCTTAACCTTCCTCCGGTCTCTCCCCATTTTACTTAGCTCTTTATCTCTTCTGACCGCGAACGCTAACTGCTGGAGGAAGAGTGCCGCAGTGCCTTGTGGGAAGGAAAGCTGCCCGAGGGCGTCCCTCCTCGCGGGGCCGGGCCCGCTGGCTGCATTTCCCACCCTCTGGTGCACTTTGGTGCACTTCTGGTGCACTTTGGTGCCCTTCTGGTGCACTCTGGTGCACTTCTGGTGCACTTTGGTGCACTTCTGGTGCACTTTGGTGCACTTCTGGTGCACTTTGGTGCCCTTCTGGTGCACTCTGGTGCACCCCTGGTGCACTCTGGTGCACTTCTGGTGCACTTTGGTGCACTTCTGGTGCACTTTGGTGCACTTCCGGTGCACTTTGGTGCCCTTCTGGTGCACTCTGGTGCACTCTGGTGCACTTCTGGTGCACTTTGGTGCACTTCTGGTGCACTTTGGTGCACTTCTGGTGCACTTTGGTCTCACCCCGGGCAACGTTTCTGTCACCCCTGGCGACATTTCTGTCACCCCTGGTAACATTTCTGTCACCTCTGGCGACATTTCCTTCACCCCTGGCGACTTCCTGGTGCCCTTTGCTGACCTTCTGCTGCACTTTGGTGACCTTCTGCTGCACTTTGGTGACCTTCTGGTGCACTTTGGTGCACTTCTGGTGCACTTTGGTGCACTTCTGGTGCACTTTGGTGCACTTCTGGTGCACTTTGGTGCGCCCCTGGTGCACTCTGGTGCACTTCTGGTGCACTTTGGTGCACTTCTGGTGCACTTTGGTGCACTTCTGGTGCACTTTGGTGCACTTCTGGTGCACTTTGGTGCACTTCTGGTGCACTTTGGTGCACCCCTGGTGCACTCTGGTGCACTTCTGGTGCACTTTGGTGCACTTCTGGTGCACTTTGGTGACCTTCTGGTGCACTTTGGTGACCAGCTGGTGCACTTTGATGACCATCTGGTGCCCTTTGGTGCGCTTCTGGTGCCTTTTGGTGTCACCCCGGGCGACCTTTCTGTCACCCCTGGCGACCTTTCCATCACCCCTGGCGACATTTCTGTCACCCCCGGCAACATTTCCGTCACCTCTGGCGACATTTCCGTCACCCCTTGCGACTTTCTGATGCACTTTGGTGCACTTCTGGTGCACTTTGGTGACCATCGGGTGCACTTTGGTGACCATCTGGTGCACTTTGGTGACCATCTGGTGCACTTTGGTGCACTTCTGGTGCACTTTGGTGCACTTCTGGTGCACTTTGGTGCACTTCTGGTGCACTTTGGTGACCTTCTGGTGCACGTTGGTGCACTTCTGGTGCACTTTGGTGACCTTCTGGTGCACTTTGGTGACCTTCTGGTGCACTTTGGTGACCAGCTGGTGCACTTTGGTGCACTTCTGGTGCCTTTTGGTGTCACCCCGGGCAACCTTTCTGTCACCCCTGGCGACCGTTCCGTCACCCCTGGCGACATTTCTGTCACCCCTGGCAACATTTCCGTCACCTCTGGCGACATTTCCGTCACCCCTGGCGACTTTCTGGTGCCCTTTGGTGACCATCTGGTGCACTTTGGTCACCATCTGGTGCACTTTGGTGACCATCTGGTGCACTTTGGTGCACTTCTGGTGCACTTTGGTGCACTTCTGGTGCATTTTGGCGACCTTCTGGTGCACTTTGGTGACTGTCTGGTGCACTTTGGTGCACTTCTGGTGCACTTTGGTGCCCTTCTGGTGCACTTTGGTGCCCCTCTGGTGCGCTTTGGTGCACTTCTGGTGCACTTTGGTGACCTTCTGGTGCACTTTGGTGACCAGCTGGTGCACTTTGGTGACCATCTGGTGCACTTTGGTGCACTTCTGGTGCACTCCGGTGCACTTCTGGTGCACTTTGGTGGACTTCCGGTGCCTTTTGGTGTCACCCGGGGCAACCTTTCTGTCACCCCTGGCGACCGTTCCGTCACCCCTGGCGACATTTCTGTCACCCCTGGCAACATTACCGTCACCTCTGGCGACTTTCTGGTGCACTTTGGTGACCTTCTGGTGCACTTTGGTGACCATCTGGTGCACTTTGGTGCACTTCTTGTGCACTTTGGTGCACTTCTGGTGCACTTTGGTGACCTTCTGGTGCACTTTGGTGCACTTCTGGTGCACTTTGGTGACCTTCTGGTGCACTTTGGTGACCAGCTGGTGCACTTTGGTGCACTTCTGGGGCCTTTTGGTGCACTTCTGGGGCCTTTTGGTGTCACCCCGGGCAACCTTTCTGTCACCCCTGGCGACCGTTCCGTCACCCCTGGCGACATTTCTGTCATCCCTGGCAACATTTCCGTCACCTCTGGCGACATTTCCGTCACCCCTGGCGACTTTCTGGTGCACTTTGGTAACCTTCTGGTGCACTTTGGTGACCATCTGGTGCACTTTGGTGACCATCTGGTGCACTTTGGTGCACTTCCGGTGCACTTTGGTGCACTTCTGGTGCACTTTGGTGACCTTCTGGTGCACTTTGGTGCACTTCTGGTGCGCTTTGGTGCACTTCTGGTGCACTTTGGTGACCTTCTGGTGCACTTTGGTGACCGGCTGGTGCACTTTGGTGACCGTCTGGTGCACTTTGGTGCACTTCTGGTGTTCTTTGGTGACCTTCTCATGCACTTCCGACGGCTTATCGGTAACCCCCGGCGCCTTTTGGTTTCTTGTATGGATACACCGTACCCTTCCGGGGGGCAAGTCCCCCTCCGCCTCCTGCGGAACTGGCTTCAGGTGGTTAAAATGAGCGATTCGCGTCTTTCGGTCTTTCTTTATCAGATACACCACCGTGCCGATCTTCTCCTCTATTCTCCACGGGCCGGTCCACAGCCGCTGCAGCTTAGGGGACTTGCCCTTCTTTCGTAGGGGATGGTGGTAATAGACTACCGTCCCCACTGGCAGCGGCTTAGACGCTGCCCCGGCGTCGTGGTTCCGGGTTTGGCGGAGTACTGAGGTGCCTATCTGTTTGCGGGCGTGTGCATGGGCCGTGGCCATATTCCGCTGCAAGGCGGCTACATAGCCGGCAGCCCCTTCACCCACTCTTTCGTCTTCTTGTGGGTAGACCAGGGCCAAGGGCGGACTAGTCTCCCGGCCCAGCATCATGGCATTGGGAGTTTGCCCAGTGGTGGAGTGAACGGATGAACGGTAGGCTCCCATTACCAGGGGCAGCTGTTCGTCCCAGTTTGTCTGATCGTCATCCACCACTGCCGACAGCAGGGCCTCGATGGTCCTATTGGACCTTTCGACCATGCCGTCGGACTGGGGCCGGAAGGCACACGTGCGGGTCTGGTCCACCCCTAGTATCTTCACCACCTCTCTGAAAAGGGCCGACTGAAAGTTGCGACCCTGATCTGAGTGTAGCGTGGCTGGACAACCGAAACGGCATACCATGGCCTCTACCAAGGCTCTGGCCACCGTCTCAGCCGTCTGATTCTCCAGCGCCACCGCTTCCCCCCACTTGGTGAAGTAATCCATTATAACGAGGATGTACTTCTTCTCGCGGGGGGTGCACGGTAGCGGGCCCATTACATCCAGAGCCACCCGGTCCATCGGGAGGGTCACCGGGATATGGCCCATCTTCGCTCTTGTGGGGTGAGGTGCCGGTTTCCGCTCTAGGCACCTAGGGCACGTAGCAGTCCAGTAGGTGACCTCCCTCCTAAACTCGGGCCAGTACCAGCGCTCCATCACCTTACGGAGGGTGCGGTCACGTCCGAAGTGACCGGCCAGGCCACCGCCATGGCTAGCTTCCCAGGCCTCGCGCTTTCGTTTCTCGGGTACCACCACCTGGAAGACTCGTGGGCAACCGGGGAGGAAGTACCATCTGCCGAGTAACCCCTCCCTGAACTCTAGCCGAGGTAGCTGGTTGGCCAGGCTTTTCAGAGCGTAGCCCGCCCCTGCCATCTCTTCCTCAGATGGTTCGCGTCCATCCACCACCCAGCTATAGGCTATTCCTACCACTTGGTCTGCCTTCTGGTCTACTATCCAGGACTGCCTTACCTCCTGCACCACTCCCGGGTCCGTGGCGCCGTTGCGGGTTATGGCCCGCACGGACGCTGGTGCAGCCTCCTCCACGGGCCCCGGGTCGCAACGCCCGCACTGCCGGCACGGGGCCCGCGAGAGGCCGTCGGCGTTCCCATGCAACTTACCCGGGCGGTGTTGGATGGTGTAGTCGTAGGTGTCCAATCTTTGCAACCAGCGGGCCACCTGACCTTCCGGCTCTTTGAAAGCTGTAACCCACTTGAGGGCGGCGTGGTCGGTACGTATGAGTACATTGCGCCCCAGGAGATAGTGCCTGAACTTCTTCAGGCCGAAGATTACGGCCAGCAACTCTCTCCTGGTGACGCAATAATTACGCTCGGCTCTACCGAGCGTCCTACTGCCGTACGACAGGACCCTCTCCGCGCCGCCCTGCATCTGTGAGAGGACCGCCCCCAATCCCCTGTCCGAGGCATCGGTGTCCAGTATAACCTGGCCCTCCGCCTGGGGGTAACCCAGAATAGGGGATTCTATGAGCAGGCCCTTTAGCTTGTCAAAAGCAGTCTGGCATTCGGCCGACCAGCGGAAAACCCTTCCCTTCTCGCCCAGCCTGGTAAGGGGTTTGGCGATAATGGAAGGGTCAGCCACGAAGGACCGGTAATAGCCGGCGAGTCCGACGAAGCTGCGAACTTCGGTTAGGGACTCGGGTGTAGGCCAGTCGCGCACGGCCTCGATTTTGGCTGGGTCAGTGGAAATGCCGTCCTTACTTACGACGTGGCCGAGGAAGGCGACCCGCTTCCTAGCCAGGTGGCACTTGGAGGGTTTCACCTTCAGCCCGGCGACTTGCAGCCGCTGCAGTACCTCTCCCAGGCGCTCGAGGTGACTTTCGAAGTCCCGCGAGAAGACTACGATGTCGTCGAGGTAGACTAAGCAGGAGGTCCACTGGAGCCCCCGCATAGCTACCTCCATCAACCTCTCGAACGTGCCGGGGGCGTTACACAGGCCAAATGGCATGACTGTGAACTGGTATAGCCCCCGGTGTGTCGAGAAGGCCGTCTTCTCGCGGTCCTCGGGCGCCATGGCCACCTGCCAGTATCCACTGACGAGGTCCATGGTGCTGAACCAAACTGACCCCGCCAGCGTATCAAGCGAGTCATCTATCCTCGGCAGTGGGTAGGCATCTTTAGTTGTTATGCCATTAAGCCGCCGGTAGTCCACGCAAAACCTCATGGTGCCATCCTTTTTCTTTACTAGCACCACGGGAGCTGCCCATGGACCGCCGGCAGGTTCTATGACACCGGTTTCCAACATCTTATCGACTTCCTCGTCGACTACCGCCCTCCTATGGGGCGCCAGCCGCCGGGGTGCCTGTTTGACAGGGGGGTGATTTCCGGTTTTGATATGGTGCTGCACCATATTCGCCCGGCCCATGTCGCCCGGCCGCATCTGGAATGCGTTGCGGTTGGCGCGGAGTAGGGCCTCCAGTGGCACCTCCGTTCCAGCCTCAGCCCCCTTCAGTAAGGTGGCCATTACAGCATCCTCCTCCTCTTTTGCTGTCTCGGGCGGACCCCCGGTTGCCATTCGACAGTATTGAGGGGACCCCGAATCGTACACCTCCTCGTGCACGGAGCCTACGGGTTCCACGGTAGCAATGGCCATATTCTGATAGACCGTTGAGTCCCCCTGCCCTGGATTAAAAACCCGGACCATGGTCTTGGAGAAGCGAGTGTCTACTAGGCTGCGCCCAACCAGTATACCCCTCTTTGCTTCCACTTCGGGGAGGCCCTCCAAGAGAGCCTCCGATTCCTCACCCCAATCGCCCACAAGGACGGCGTCCACCAACACCTCCTGTCCCGCGGGGATAACTGTTGTCTCCTTAGTTATAACTCTACAAACCATTGGATTCTCGACCTCCTCTCTCACCCCTGGCCGCAGAATACGCTCCCCTGCCAAATCTACCATAAATTGACTGTCCCTTAAAAATTGGGATCCCAGTATGGCGTCGGTTGTGGTGTCGGTTATCTGGAATTCCACGGACCAGCCGCGGCCTCCCAGACGAACCTCCCCCCACACCCGCCCGTACAGGTCCAACGGTCGGCCTTCGACCGAGTATACCGTCTGCCTGGACGGGTGGATCTCCCCCTTCTCTCCATTGGCCCTCCACCAGGCGAGGGAAAGGATGTTTACTGTCGCCCCAGTGTCCACCAAGCACTCCAAGGCCAGTCCCCACATCCTCCCCTCTACCAGCAGTCCGGAGCCGCCCCGCTCCAGCCGACCAATAACCTCTACCGGAGAGAAAAGACCCACCGCCTCCTTCTTCTCGACCCTAGCTGGGCTGCTAGCTAGGGTCGGTTCTAGTTTTCCGATGCCGGCTCAGCGAGCTTGGGCATCGGTGCTGCTACCGGAGCGGCGCTAGCCACCGTAGGGATGTTTTTGGTTTCGGCGTTGTTTACCAGTGCTAACCATGCCGAGCACTTCTCCCGCATGTGACCAGCAGCGCCACAGTGCCAACATCGGATGGGTCCCCTAGCCGGGGGACGAGGAACACCCCTCCCCACCTTGCCGGCCCCGGTCTGTGCGGCAATGGCCTGTCGCAGCGCCTCAATTTCGGCTTTCCCTTCTGCCCGGTCCTTCTTGCGGTCCTCTCGCATAGCCTCCATCACCTCCGCCACGGTAGAGTTAACGGCCCTAGCCGTCTCTACCTTACCATGGGGACGGAGGCAGGCCTCTGCGTGTAAGGCCGATTGTACAGCCTCCACCAGCGTCTCGGCCTTCCCTTGGTGCACCCATTGCTGCAATTGCGCATCCTTGAGGGAGTCGATGAATCTATCCTTGGCCATCACGTCAATTGTATTGACGTCGGCGTGAGGATAGGCCAATCGGGTCAGCCTTTCGACGTCCTCCGCGTGGGATTGGAGGCAGTCACCCTTACCCCGCTCTTTGGCTCGGAGGAGTGCCTTATACATGGAGGACTGGTTTGTCGGCTGGAATCGGGCCACAAGGGCGGCGCGCAGCCGCAGATAGCCTTCTCCAGTAGCTGTCTCCCGGCCGGTTAGCAACCGGCGGGCCTTCCCCGTGAGGCTAAGCCCCAGAAAGAGGCCAGCTTGCGCATTGGTCCACCCATTGGCGCACCTACACATATCGAAGTGGGCCAGATATTCACCCAGGAAACCTGATCCGTCATATTTATCCGGAGCGAAGACGGGCTTGGTTACCCGATCACCCGCCCCAAAATCCTGGGGGTGTGACCCCATCCACTGTGACGCGGGGGTGCACCCGGGTGCTGGAGTGGGTACCGCAGGGGGTGTGGGGGGTACCATAGGCGACCCAGCTGCGACAGGGGGTAGCATTTGTGGTGCTACAGCCTGCGGCCACGGGAGCGCCGGCATCCTTGCAGCGTCATAGGCTGTTTCCGGCCACTGCCCGTAGGTGGGAATTTGGTCACCCCCACCCCTTGTAGGCGGGCCCCGGTATACCTGCATGGCCCCGGCTCCTGGTGTGGGGGAGGGACGATATGGTGGCGGCGGGGGGTAATCGTCCCTGTGCGCCGCCCGTGGCGGGGGGTAATCGTCCCTGTGCGCCGCCCGTGGCGTGGAGGAGCGAACTACCCCTTCCCCTGGAGGGGGGGGAAAGGGGGTATACTGATAGCCCCGGGGAAGATAGTAGCCAGGTTCCACTGCCGGCAGGGCCACACTGGACGACCTACTACTGAGGGGCGTCCAGCTGGGGGCCTGGAAGTGGCGAGCGTCCTCCTCTATGTCCCGTAGGGAAAGGGGGTGGCCCGCTCTGCTAGAGGGGCGGCTCCCTACTGGGGTAGCTGCCGCCCTGCTGGGCGGTCGGCTCTCCGCTGGCGTAGAGGGACGGGACCCTACCGGGATTGATCCCGGAATGGGGCGGAATGAAGCTGCTCCCGAGAGCGATGAACTTCTTCCCGACCCCTCCCTGGCCTCCCCACTCGGCCCGCCAGCCGGAGTAGAGCCCCTACTGTTGGCCCGCGCGGGGACTTCCACGCTCACCCTATGGGTGGAGCTTGGAGGTCGTGTGCCTATGGGCGGGCGTCCCACCCCCGTGGCGTCCTGTGACCGAGAGGGGTGAGAGGCGGCTTCCTCCCTCCCTGATCCCCCCTCCACTCTAGGGGTTCTTATTTCCCGACTCCCTACCGTCCGCCATGGACTCCCCATGCGGACCTCTGGTGGCTCCCCCCTCTGCGGGGGCTTCCCCTGCTGTGCGCCAATGGCGAGTCGGTTCTTCATCTCTTCTTCTAACTCCTCCCTTTCTGTAACCGCCCGGCTGCGTTCCTCCTCCCGAAGGACCTGCCGGCGGGCTGCCTGAAGTGTTTTCTCCACCTCAGCAGCCCTATGCTCCTCTAGCCATCGGTGCCACCTGGCATCCGAGCTATCGGAGCTAGCCGTTAGAGCCGTGGCTCCCGGAGTGGTGCGGGGAGGTCCTTCCCCAAGGGGGGGGAAAGCCAGGCGGGGCCCCCGGGCCGGGTGCCGTGACCCCCAACCGCGGTTGGGGGTCAGCGGTCCGACCGACCCGGAAGCTGATTTCCTCATCCGCCACTTGGATGAGGTTGTTTCTTACTCCTGCGGAAAGTGTGGCTCTCTCCCCATCGGTCAGATCCCCCGATCTTTGATAGCCATCCATGACCCCGGGCGTGGAGCTTTTCCGTTGAAAGCACCGGCTGTCACCAATATAACGGGGAGATGGATGTATGGGGGTCGCTGATTCCGAGGAGAAGAGAGTCAACAACACAGGTACTTTGCAGTTGTAAGAAACCGGTTTTCTATTCAGGTGACTTAGGTTCTAGTGACAAAAGAGAGGCGCATGGAGCATCGGGGCATGAGGCCTTACTGGTAACACCTAACAATAATAGCTGAAGGTATCCAACAGAGGGACTGATATAAGATATCAGCCCTCAACTACCGGGGTATAGTGATACCCGGAACTCCTAACTAGAGGGAGTTATTAACACAACTCTTATCTAACCCACAAGTGCGAGCGGCTGGCAGATGGCCTTACTAGTACTATCAACAAGCACCCTTGGGGGGAGGAGGTATAGTGATACCCTTATCTTATAATAGTGAGCTCTCAATAACCCTGAGAGCTATTAACATTAAGACATAAGTATTGGCTATCTCTGGATATAAGGATATCCGCAATAGCTGTGCTATTAGCTAAACTAATACAGGTATGACATACATAGAGGTATAGAGATACCAGCTATCAACATGAGTATTACAGTCTAGTATAGAGGTACTAAAGCTGTAGAGCACCCCAAGACACGTCTGTCTTCTAGCTTAGAGTATGGGATACTGAAGCTTGCGGGGCGTCGCGCTGCCCTATATAGGCAGCGCGCCGCCCCGCAGCTCCGCCCCCGCGAGGGCGACGGTGGCGCCGCCCCGTGGCCCCGCGAAGAAGCTCCGCCCCGCGAGGGCGACGGTGGCGCCGGCCCGTGGCCCCGCGAAGAAGCGCCGCCCCGCGGGCGCTCTGCGGCTCGCTGCCGCCACAGTACCTTAGCAAATTTACCACATTCTATCAGTAAAATCTTTATCATTATGATTTTGATATTATGCACATCAACTGCCCAGCATTGACTATCCATATCATAAAGGAGAGGAGATAAAATAATAACATGTGCCATGTGAATTCAGGCACGTTATACCACACCACATGGCTGGTAATGAAAGAAATACAAAGCCTCACTGCAGGAGAGACTAACTTGACTGATGGAAAAGGAAACATAAGGTTGGTCTTGTATTATGAAATGAGACTTTCAGTCACAGTATATTTAAAGGAAAATGAGTTGCACAGCTCTATGCATAATTCCTTATAACCTAGATGAAATCTTATCCATCAAGTTATATATTATTTTGCCATATATATAAATGTACATCAGACACAAACGTCTGTTGAACGTAAATAAACTATAACGTTTTGACGTTTATAAACCTTGAAAAATACGTAGTTCATACCCCAAATGAACGTAAATATACGTCTGACCAACGTAGTTGTGTTTACTGGGATTAGGCCAACACCCACAAGGCGATCTATTCTTAAATTTCTTTGCGATAAACGAATATTACGACCCCCTTTAAATCGCAACAGATGTATTAAACTACAACTTCTAGGTAGTTCGGCCAAAAATACCAATATCTGGCTTGAATATATAAAATTGGTATTGGTCATAAGATATCATGCAGAAAATACATAGGCTCTATTATGATAATTGGACGGGGGGGAGGCGGTGAGACATTAACTAACAATTTAGCACCACACACTTTCTGCCAAATGCTCCTTTAAAGCGCTGATTCCACTGCCGTCACCTGACGTATCCGTCGGCATTTCGTCAATTTTTTTGGACGGAAGTGCGACGGACGGGGCAGTGGAAGCAGGTTTCACCCGTCGACGGGAGGTAAAAACGTCGACGGATCCAGCATTTTTGCTTCCACTGATCCGTCCGTCGACGGATCCGTCGACGGACGGATCAGTGGAAGCAATAAAAAGGGCGATCCGTCCGTCAGCGGGAGACATATTTGGACAAAAATGGACGGAAATGCTCGACGGATCAAATATTAAAAATTTTTAATATTTCATTCCGTCGGATTATGCACATGAAACCGTCGACGGATAGTCTTGTTGCACCTTCTCGCCACCTTGCGGAAAACACGGGAAGCTGTAGTGTCCGATTGAAACGGAAGGTGGCGCGACGGAATGTCGTTTTCTGATCATGTGATCCCTTCTTCCGGCCGTACAAAGCTGTTCAAAATGGCGACACGCACAACTCTGAAGCGCGGTGCAAAAACCCAAACAAAGGCTCCAGTACCCAAAATAAAGCCGGAAGAAGTTGGGAAACCTGCTCCCGAAACGACAGAAGACACCGAGACAGCGCAGGCAGCAGAAAAGAGGAAGACTGGTCCCCGGAGGCGCCGAAGGAGAGCGGTTCAAAACACGTCGACGGTGAATGATTCAAATGTATCTGACACTGATGCTACCGGCACCAATGCGCCACTGTCAAGCAAGACGCTCGGGGTCAAAAGGGGGCGGGGTAAGACGGAAAAGTCAAAACCTGATGTTACGTCTACCTCACCGGATCGGGCAGAAATCGCTGTTGCACATATGCCAACCAACACACAGCAAGAAAGAGACCTGAAGCAAAAGATCTACTCTATACTGAAGAAAGGCGCAGAAAAAGAACAGGCAATTTTAAGGTACTGTTACTTTGTATTATATGACATACTGATCTTTTTCTTTAGTCCCTCCCCCCCCCGCTCCAGCGGTCCAAATGTCCCCCCCCCCAAATACACCACCCCCCCTGTTGTTATGAAATGAGCACTCCCTAAATTAAAAATTTGGGCCTTTTTTGTACTTAATTTATTTTTAATTCTGACATTGGGTATGCTACCGGAAAAAAATATTTATTTAAGGTATAATATGTTATTTAAAATAAAGTTTTATTTTTTGCTTGACAGGGGAGAAACTGTGTCCTTCAATGAACAGGATGAGGCAGCCGCGTCCAACATCTTGGATTCAGAGGATGAGCCCGACGAGAAGGAACATGGTAAAGGCGTTAAGACAATGGACGGAATGGGTGATTTCACAGCACTGACACCTGCAGCCCAGGCCCTACTGGACGCTGCAGAGGGAGATCAGGATGAGGAAGACGAGCCCCTCAATTTGACTAAAGGTAAAAATGTTAAAATCATTTGTCATGTAGGAAAAGTGTTCTGTAAAATGAAGTTATATGGTTTCATACATCATTGTACATTTCTGTCTGACACAGGAACATTGGGTGCAAAAAATTAATACTGTCATGTGCAGGTGCAGAACATAACCGTCATCATCATGTACCAAAATGTTGTCTTTTAAGATAAAAAAAAACTTTCAAAATTAACCCTTTAAGGGCAGCATAGTGTATCAACCCCGTACGGTAGACATGATGCATGAATACATCACTGACCACTTACTCACCAGGTACTACATGTGAAATTCGTTCAATTGCAGGAGACATGCAGATGATAGTGGAGGACACAAGCATATTTGATGATCCTACTAAATCGAACGACGATTATTGGGAAGAGGACACCACCAGAGAAAAAGTTCTGTGTGAGCTGTGGGAAGAGACAGACGTCCTGTATGACAGCAGCAAAAGAGGCCACATGACTGAGGACAGGAATACCATATTGAAGAGATTTGCAACCATACTACGTGTCCCACGTAAGTATGCATTGAAAGGCATAAACAGATATCTAATTTATTCTTTTAAAATATGTTTAACTGTGATTAAATCAGTTGTTTTTTTTAAACTTTTCAGTACCGGTATTGTACAGGCGTTATGCTATTTCCATGGAAATGAGGAAAACTATATAGTGTAATATATTTCTACCTTGGGGGAGGGGGGAGGGGGGGGGGAAAAGTTGATCCCACATGTACGGAAATGGTGGACGGATTCAACAGCAAAAAGTTTTGATTTCTCATTCCGTCACATCATGCACATGAAACCGTCCGCGGATTGTCTGCTTGCACCTTTTCGCCACCTGCCGGAAAATATAGGGCGCTCTACAAATTTCACCCATTTTTAGTAACAAGCCCACCTTAATGTAATAAAATAATTAAAAAAATTATGTGAAATATTTCGTGCTTCATTTTCAGCCAAAGTGATAGCTGACAAGATGGCATCCATCAGGAACATGTATCAGCGGCTACATAGGCAGGCGAAAAGTGGATCAGAACCTGAAGGGAAAACCGTCCGGCAGAAAGAGGTGCTGCGTTTAGCCTACTTTTTACGCCAGCACATCACTACAAATGACCATTTGACGTGTTACAAACGTGTCAGTCCAAGAAACAAGTCAACCCCGAGAAAGACAGTTCTACCTGAGGTAATTAATTTGGGAATTTATTTGTTCCTTTATATCAACAGCAGGACACACATACTTTTCTTAAGTATTCGCTAGATGGAATAATAATTAAAAAATTAAGAAATAAAAGTAGTGGAGCATACCATGATGCATCTGTAGGCTACAGTAAAATGTAATAAAACTGACATATATTTTAATACAGGATAAAAGAGAAAACATGATTGGATTACTGAAAAATGCATTTTCAACAGTATCAGACTGTGTGTCAATTAACCTTTCAGTTCTATTATGCTATTCAAAATACAAATTTAAATCACTGTAACCCCACTGTAAAAAAATATAAACTTCTTTGTACTGTCTGCTATATACAACATGAACTCATGTATTTTGTCACAGGTGACGGAAACTGATGTAGAAAACGCCATCGATTTGTCACAGATATCAGATCGTAGCCTAACACCTATGAAGGCGTGCCAACTTACAGAATCAGAACAGGGAGAAAAGGAGAATTCAGACGGAACGGAGATGGAGGAAAGTGAGGTGATAGTCAACAACAAACAGTTCAGCCGGAATGCTAGGTTGAAAGATGCTTCCTGTGTCAAGGCCTCAGTCAAAAGGTCTTTAAGGCTGGATGATCCTGTGAATGAGACCTCCACTCCCAATAAAACAGCAAAGAAAACTGCCAGAGCAGATTTAATTAAGAAGTCAGCCGTTATTTCAGCAGCCTCCACACCAAAACCAGCAGCTGCAAATAAAACATTAAAAAAAGCCCCTGTTGCTAAATCTGTGCCTCACACCAAACCTGCTCTGTCTAAAACGTCAGGCAGCGTGACAGCAGAGGACAGGAAGAGGATGGCCAACTCTACCAAATCCAACTTGACAGTGAGTGAAGCGTCCAGTTTTAATTTCACCACTGCCGCACAGCGTCGGGCAGCAATGGACAAGGACTGGAACAAGAACACCAGCAGATATGATACTACGGTAGAGGAGAGTGACTGGTACGCCCGCCAGGGGCCTAGTGACCGGAAGAAGAAGGAGGAGGTCAAGAAAAAAACAGAAAAGGACAAGCAGACGGATATGGCAGCCATTATGGTTGAAAGAAATGAGCAGATAAAAAAGATGACGGATGGACTTGAACAGTGGCGCACTCAGACAAAGACAACGGGTACACTAGAAGCAACCGCTATTAGCCCAGACCAACTGTGGGCAAATTCTTTAGTACCACATCTTGGTCGTATGGCTCCTGAAGTGAGGGACGAATTCATAGTACATGTTTTCAGTGTTTGTATGAAGGCAGTACGGGGGACATGGGATCCTTCAGCCTACTGAACTAATTTAGTGCAGATAGCACACACATCTTTGCCAAATATAGGCATACAGCCGGACTGCAGCTGGTTTCGTCAGCCCACACTGATTACACTTGATGGACGGAGTACAACTATGTCCCTGGAAGTGACTTTTACCCAGGGAGTTGGTGTCTCTTCCTATCTGCACCCAGCCAAAATTAAAAACGCTGACGGAATGGGTATGAGGATTCTGCCCTATACACGTCATATGGATGTATGAAAATTGTGCCATATTTATTTTTTACATTTTTATCTGCTTGCAGAAACACTGGGTGTTTTTTTTTGTGGAAAATACCAAAGTTCAGCTAGAACAAAGTATTACAACATTGTGTTCAACTTTTTATCAATATACACAGGGTACTGATCTCACTATACAGGAGCTTGGTGCAACTCCTGTACCTTCTGTATTTTATCCATGCATGTGGCTTTTTAGTTTTGTTTTCATTTCAACTAGTTCATGTGTTACTTGTTAAGGTTGATAGGACTGAAATACTTGAAAAAGTATATGATATGTCCCTGATTCATAGTATACGTCATATGGTACATGTTAAAGTTAAGTTAAAAGATAAAACAAACGCAACGCAGTATGTTTTAAGTAGATATATCAACATGTCTTTTAATTCTGTTTTGACTGGAGAACAGAGCTCCCAAACAGCAATACCAAAAACGTCCCACAGTATGTTATACTTAGTATAGACAGAGATAAAACTATTTATTTATGTATGCCCACTATAGTGTGTAATATGATTTATGTATAACAACGGTACTCAGTTCAACGTTATAGAAAGATACATGGTACACTTTATCCCCATTATATGACAAGGTAAATGTGGAAATATAAAGATACAACAATGTTTACATATACTTCATGTTGTTCAACCCATGTTTGTTCATGTTTCCATTCCAATACTATCTGTCAGCCGACGGTTTTGTAGAATAAGTCGTTCACTGTAGGAAAACCATATATGACATGATGCGCCAGTGTGACTGGAAGTAGAGTTATGATTTTTTTGTCTTCCTACGTGCTATGTTAAGTGATGATAATATATGTCAGGGATAACTTATTTCATATAGACATATTATATGATATGAAGGAAGTTGTACTATTTTGATATGTAATATGATACCGGTACTACATGTGACAACTTCTATACTTTTACATTCAGCTATGTGTCTAAATACGTCAGGTACCGTATATAACTGTTTTGTTTTCATGCTTGAACAAAGTGTGTATCAACAATAATATAGCAGAAAAGCACATTTCATAGTGCTCCAAAAATATTTACAGTATTAAAGTTCCTGTTTCTAAATATTGTCTTTTTGATTGTATCATATCATATAGGAATGTCTGCATCATAATAATAAGATATAATGTCCTTTCACTTTCAACGAGCAAAATAGAAGTCATGCCTCAGGACCACATGGTATTGATGGCGCAGCTCGCCTTCCTTGGTTAGGCACCAATCCGCCAGGTTGGATCTCATATCCTTTATCTCCTGCTTGTGGTTGCGTACTGGGTTTGCCTGCCCACCAGGTAGAGTGGCTTCACCCCTCCACACCCCTCGGTGCTGCCTGTAATCTCTATCTTCCCAATCCGTCGCTTCTTTTGGGAGATAGGGTTGAGAGGCTTTGACACGGAGATAATTGTGTAAAACAACACATGCCATCACAACTATGCTGGCATTCTCCGGCTCCATCTCTATCTCCCTCCTCAGAATGCGGAAGCGGGTAGAAAGAATGCCAAACCCGTTCTCCACAATACGTCGACAGCGTGACAGCCTGTAGTTGAAGATCCGTTGTTTCATTGTGAGCTGGGCGGACGGAAATGGCTTCATTAAGTTGAGACTCATCTCAAACGCGTCGTCTGCGACGAAATAGTAGGGAAGCTTGCCTTTGTAGCCGGGGAAATCTGAAGGAGCAGGGACATGTAATGGGTTGTCCTCCCTTGCCACATCTTTGCAGAAAGCAGAGTACTTCCACAAAGTTGAATCACTAGACCGACCCTCTGCACCCACATCCACATACAAAAAGTTGTAATCCGCATCAACTAATGCAAACAGCACAATAGAAAAAAAGTTCTTGTAGTTCCAATACAGACTACCACTTTTCTTAGGCTTGGTTATCCTGACGTGCTTTCCGTCAAGTGCCCCTAGAACATGGGGCATGTTCCACCTGTCATGGAAGAGTTTAGACACCTGCAACCATTCCTCCTCTGTTGATGGTGGCTGAAAAAAGGTTCATATGACACGTATTAAAATATGAACTGGCTGAGAATTATAATATATCTACTATATTATTTTATTCATCATTTTTTTTATCCATATCCTACATTTTCATGCGTCATATTATTTGATGTCATGTTTATATATATCCATTTACATGTGTTATATAACATATGACAACCGGTATTGAACTTAATATTTTGAATGACATATTGATAAAATAAATATAGGAAAAAGATTGCATAATATACCGGTATATGACATATGTTCAGTTGCATTTCTCACCTTCAGGTAGTCCTCGTGTAGACAGGAGTATATGGCTTTACATGTATCCTGTATGATGGGTAGAACACTGCTTTTGCCCACCAGGTACCCTTGTGAAAGGCTGGTTACGCTGTCTCCACGTGTGAGGTATCTCATGGTGAGACTCAAGCGCTCTTCCGGCGTTATGGCACGACGGAAGTTGGTGTCTTGATACAATATCATTGGGGAACACAATCCAGCAGTTCCTTGTACACCGTCGGTGGCATGCGGGTGGTGCGGCGGAAATCACCATGGCAACCGAGCTGGAAAAAAGATAAAACATTATATTGAAATGCAAAAAAAAGGTATGGTTGGCCCTCTTTATGGTGGGCCAGGTGAGTTGAAAAAACCCAATTTCTTTTTCCCTGAAGAGGGGATATTTTGGTCACATGCTGTATTTTTATGGTAAAATAATGATGACTGATATACTACTTACCCTGAGAAAGTCAGACTCCAGCTTTGCCATGGTGTTTCTCTGCCGGTTGTCAGTCCTGGCGAATAGGTAAGGGGACATCCAGAATTCATGCGTTCTTCTCCTCCTACCCATTCGCTCAATGAGCACCATTTCATCCTCGTCAACGGACAAGGCAACAGCCATGCAGCCTGCCAGGATTCGAACCCGCTCCACCACCTCATCTTTGGGCGGATTATTAAATCGCCAACTGGCCGACATACTTGTTTCTTTCTCCAATTTGGCTATATGGCTAAGGCGTGCTCCACGTTTGAAATCAGAAAATGGCGCGTAGTATGGACAACAGGTCATGTGACCTGATCATGTGACCTGATGATTGTGTTAAGAATAAGCCAAATCCGCCGACGGAATGGGATCCGTCGACGGACGAGGCTCAGTGGAAGCAGATTTTTACCCCGTCGACCCATTTCCGACGGATTTCACCAATCCGCCGACAGATTGGTGGAATTCCGTCGACGGACGGATTGCAAGTCGACGGCAATGGAGTCAGCCCTTAAGACCGTACCCTTTAAGAGCAGTGGCCGCAGTAGAGGTAGCCAACACAGCTGGGGGGGGGGGGGGTGTTCCTGTATGATTGGATTTTGGATGGCATTCGCTAATAGTATCAAAGGAGATTTGCGGATGCCAAATGCCTCAAGTGTTTCTAAAGCTGCATTCGCAAATGCCTCTCACAATACTCTGTCACTTTTGGATGTGATCTGAGCATCCCATGGATTGGCAATCCAGCCTGTGTTTCCCAATTCACCCGTTCCCAAATCCGAAAGGATGGTACCTACAAATGTAAACATAATTTATTACTGCAGAGATAGAAGAGGGCGTGGAACCTTTCAAATGTGATGGGGGGATGGTACCTTGGCACTATAGGCCTACAAGAGTTAGCCTTATACAACAGGGATAGAAGAGGGCGTGGCACCTGTCAAACATATACAACAGGGAATAAGTAGGGGAGGTCGGGTAAGAGACAGGGGAGATCGGAGAAGGGACAGGGGAGGTCAGAGAAGGGACATGAGAGGTCGGGGAAGGGACAGGGGATGTCGGGGAAGGGACTGAGAATGTCAGGGAAGGGAGAGTGGAGGTCGGGGAATACATTGGGAATGTCAGGGAAGGGAGAGGTCGGGGAATGCAATGGGAAATGAGCAGGGGGCCCTATTGAGGGACGTATAGTGTATAATGCGGCGCTTAAAGGTCTACCTAATGTGTTCACGTAAATATATACAACAGGCAACTCCCTCTTTTTGCAATGCCCAGTGTTCGTAAGTGCGCGAGACGCAGCCCCCCACTGAGGAGAACAAAGATGGTATCCTTAGTGTTACAAGCAGCTCAGGTAGTACCACACTGGAGAAAAACCTCAATGTGTCACACAGCAATGATCCATTTGAAGATGAGTTGACCGAGAAGGAGGTAGGCAATGGGGGTCACGATGATAAAGATGATGACAGTGACATGGGTGAGGGTGATGATTGTGTTGATGATGACGATGATGATGATGACGACCATAACCATCTCCTCACGACCACTACAATCTCCTCACGACCACTACCATCTCTTATATATTTTGATTCATCAGGTCTGGAGATGAAGGGGGGGGGGGGGTATTTTTGGGGTGAAAAATGTACTCAAAAGGGAATATATTGGCATACAATCCCAGAGATTATGTGCCTACCATCTCATCAGAATTAATATGGGCATACATGTTCCCTTGGATATGGACCTACAATCATGTGGAATATGGGCCGACAATCATGTTGCATGTGGGCCTATTTATGTAATGAGGCATATGTGTCAAAAATACTTATGGGCCTATAGCCTGGCAGGTTGTGTCTCTACAATCCATTGGAACATAAGCCTACAATTCCATGATATATTGGCGTACAATTTTGTGGAATACATTTCAAGAGGAACTCAAACAGATTGTGAAGTGACTCTCCAAACTATAAAGACGTTAATTTACAAATAGCAACAGTTGGGTTTAGAACTCAGAGATCCAGTGCCAAATTTATCATACAATAGGATTTGGAGAATGAACACCCTCGCAAAAGAGCCCTTGCAATAGGCATAGAATGCAGAGGCTTCTATAGGCCATAGATCACCTTGTGCGTGTTGGCCTATATGTAACTGGAATAGCTAGCATATCAACATAATTACATACATATGCAAATCACACAGAATACCTTGGACGGTGATATGTATATTAGTTATTGCTTGGTGCTTAAAACATGATTATGGAGGTTGAGCTGATATGTCCTGGGGAGGACTGTGATATTAGTGTGGTGTCCCCTGCTGCACTGTGATATTAGTGTGGTGTCCCTTGGGGCTTGTTTCTTAACCATTGGATTTCTGATTGCACTATCCTGTCAGGACGAATGCAAACTCACTAAGTAAGGCAAAATGAGCAAAATGAGGTTCTGTTTTATAACCAGTCTTCACCACTACTCTTTGCCAGAAGCTCATTCTGAAACAGAAGGGTAGTTCTGTCTTCACCACAAGCTCTGTTGGTACTTATTCTGCCATCCAGTCCCTGGGGGGTCACTCCTTTAGTTTAAGTCACTATTTGTGATCATAAATCCAAGAGAAAGGGCCCATTTCTGGGATATGAGCGTGGTTCCTCAAGGGCCCATAATATAGGATGCCCTTTAGACATGTTTTGAGGTAAAGTGTCTTGTTAAATACTTGTATAAGCCATACCTTTGTCTTAATTAGCCAATATAACCCACTAATATTGGCTGAGTGATCAAGATTTCATAATAAACTACATTTTTCAAGCCTCTCTCACGTTGTGGGATCTGACCTTAAAGATATACTTGCTCAATTTCTGTTTAGAGTTAAACATATAATTATATGAATCCCACATAGTGTCCGACTGAAAGGAAGGTAAGATCAACGCAATTACCCAGTGGGCACAGAATTCAGTTCCACATTGAATCAATGTTGAATCAATATTGAATCAACATTGACAACCAGTTTTCAACGTTATTTCAATGTTCTGTGCCCACTGGGTAAAACATATTTGAACTCTCATTAACTGTGTTGCTTATAGTTATATACGTTCACCCTTGCCTTTCAGCTCTCTTTGCCATCGGTACTTTCGTCCTATTTGCTGTCAAGTTCCTACTGGAGGCCTACTGGTGCTGTGCCTCTGGGACCATGCAGGTCACTCAGTGGAAGCTCTACTACTGTTTCGGCCTTTGCTGTGCCGTTCCGGCATTCAACTTTCTCGCCGCCATCATTGCTGCAATGGAGGTCAGCCGATTACGGGCAGTTGAGAGGAAGATCAAGTATGCACAGGAACTAGACAGAGAGAAGAGAGTTTCTGGCTACAACTACTATAATCAGTACAACTATAATCCAAATTCTTGGCAAACACGGAATTACTAAAAATGATGATTACGGAACAAGTCAGTTCACATGCTATTTTCTCAAAACTGAGATATGTTTCTTTTCAAGGGTAGGCACCCATTTCGTCTGTAGTGCTCACTTTATTCTGAGAATAACCATACAATATGTCTTCCCTGTTATCAATTCCTGGCTTCGTCGACTGAAGTTTTCAAGTGGTTTAAGATGTATCTCATCATGCTCATATCATATAAGTTCCATTTGATAAATTGGATACGCGGAAGGAACAGCCGGGGGACAAAGTTCACAGTCGGGCTTTGTTATTAGCACTGTTCTAGATTTGCTGTCAAGAATTCGGTCGAGTAGAGCCCGTTGCGGGCCATTGTACACCAGGAGGCTCGTTCAGAACAACTGACGTAGTCGTAGGGAACTGGTGACGTGACGAACCCTATTTGACGGCCACTAGTAAAATTTCTTTCACAAGATCTTCTATACAAATGTATAGAAAATTAATGTAAAAAGCACATTTTGCCAGCTACGAATGCCCTCGTCAATTGCAAATATTGCAATATTGACGAAAATCGCAATAATGACGACTGACGAGTCTGTTCTGAAAGACCCTCCTGTGCATGTACATTGAGAACAATGAACAGTGACGAAAGCTGGATGGCCAAGCTAACTTTGATTCACTGAGGTGTTGGCCATTCATCAATATATATGATTTCCAGCAAGCTTGACCGCAACCCATTGAAGGTGTTTCACGGGCCAAAACAGGGGAAGGTAATTGCACCTCCTATATTCCGTTCTTTTCACTATAAATGGAAATTCTAATGTTTTCTTTGTATCAACATGAAGGTGACATGTTAAATAGTGTATGGGCCGCTTTTGGTGTATTTATGCTAACTGTTATAAGTGTTCCATTGCCATTCTCTCATATATCCTCACACTGAATGGGATTATGGATTGATCTATAGTGGATACAAGTGGTGGGTAAGAATGGAAATAGAAGAGGAAGTAGCAAGTGTTTTACAAGGACTGTTCTATTATGTGATGCATGCACAACTCTTTTCTTCTTTTCTAAGAGTGGTCATTTTGAAACCCTTTATATTTTCCTGAGATTGCATTCTATTTTCACCACTCGTATGCAGCATAGATCAATCCATTTATTAAATTCATTGTGAAACACCTTCCTGGATGTTGTTTCTCCGCAAATTTGCGGTATACACAGTCCATAAATTTGTGGAGGTCCGTATTTGTATGTATAAGTACCAAGAATGATTTTGTTCATCATCTGTATTTTCTCCACAAATCTATGGAATGTGTATTCTGCAAATTTTTGGAGAAACTGCACCCTGGTCGCAAAGGTAGCCTACTATTCAATTGTCAATTATCTTAAACAAGCATGGGGGTCATAAACGTCTGCAGGAAGTAAGCAGATTAATAAGCATAACAATTGATAATGTGTGGCATGTTTATGAATTACGCATGGCGAAATTGGCCTAGATATAATTATATTTCTGTTCGTACATAATTAGATGTCATTCTATTTCTGTACTAAAAGCTTGTTTTGCAGCAACATGAAATTGATCAATAAGCATATACTAATACTAGTACCGGTATGTCAATATTTGTACCTGTGATTTCTTGGTTAATAATGAACAGGATTGTACTGAGTCATCGTATGCATCTGTTTATTCTGTAATAAAAGAGTATGTTTATTGCTCATTGAACCAGCCCTGATTGGCTGAATATTTTAACGTGAGAACAATGCAAATGCATTTGTTAGGTCTTGACTATATTGTATTTCATGTACAGAAATGCATCACTTATATCAACAAATACTGGTGTTACTGTGAAATGAATCATGTACGTTCCACAATATATAAAAGGTTCAGGCGGATTCTATAGAGTTTCAGATAGATATAGAAGAAATGTTGCTATAGCGTGTATAGAAATACAAATGTATATATATATATATATATAAGATGCCACTGTCTATCAATAAAGATTTTGAATTTTGATAATCAGATATGTGTAGATTACTGTTAAACGATCGATTTCTGGGTTATGTGGGATGTTTAATAATTGAATATCATGTTTCTTTTTCTTTTGAATGTTTATTTTTGCTATGGCCAGGACGAGCTAATCTATATATTTGCTAAAATTTAAATAGGATAATCGTAGACATCCTTGAGAAACACTGTATATACAAATTATTGTATACCCCCCTGAAACCCCAGTCCAGAATGTTAATGGAAGCATTAATCAAAAAGGTTTCTCCTATGTTTAGTAATACATTGCGTACTGCTTTAATATAAGCATACTTTATCCTTCGGATGAAGCTGAGTATTCTGTGCTTGCCTGTAGAAAACGTTGATGTCTCTAAAGATAAAATCAAAGGTTAGATATCTTCCCTAGTAAGCCTGGGAAATGCTGTGAATTTGAATATATCAAGGTTTTGTGCTATATTGCGACAGGTGTGTCACTGATAAATCATTACCCAAATCCCAGATGCTGTATAGGTGAGGAATTTTGCTCTGCGATTTATAGTGTTTAGCTATGCTGTAAGAGTCCATGTAGTTACTGATAAGATAATTGCATAACTTCCCCCTACGATTTGAATATTAAAGTCTCTTCTGTTGAGGTCTAATCCCACAACGCGAAAATTGGGTCTAAAATTGTTGCATATTGAGCTTCTGACAGGGGGGAAAGGCTGCCGATTTTGTAAATTGCAACACCTCTGCCACATAACTAGTGTACTCCAAATCCCACTGTGGTCAATAATAAGCAAGCAGGTGTTGCCTATAGGACTGGTTAATGGATCTAGTTGAGGGGAGTTACTTCATGGTATGATTTGTCTTGATTATTCCCTCTCAACTAGCCTAAAGATATCTGAAGTGTCCCCCCCTGTATAAACCAAATCGTTGGCCTATTCTAATAAGCAACATATTTGAGCATAATCAGAGCAAAATATCTAAATGTTTTGATATCTTATTTATCATAATTACAAGACTTAGACAAGGGTTATGACCAACATTGGGCTTGTTTTAGCAGATATAACCAACCAATATTGGCTAAGTGATCAGGATTTTACAATAAACTACATTTTTCAGCCCTCATTCGCGTTGTGGGATTTGACCTTTGCGATTTCAACTCTACACAATGTTCAACATGGCCCAAATCACAACATTTTCCCCATCCAAAGTGGCTGGTGTGGGATTTGGAGCAGCCCAGCTATGTGGTACAAGTGTTGTGATTTACAATATCAGCAACGGTTGCCTCTTGTAGACATCTCAATACGCAACACTTTCAGGCACATTCGTCAAGGTCAAATCCCACAATGCGAAAATTGGGTCTAAAACTGTTGCCTATTGAGCTTCTGACAGGGGGGAAAGGCTGCCGATTTTGTAAATCACAACACCTCTGCCACATAACTAGTGTACTCCAAATCCCACTGTGGTCAATAATAAGCAAGCAGGTGTTGCCTGTAGGACTGGTTAATGGATCTACTTGAGGGGAGTTACTCCATGGTATGATTTGTCTTGATTATTCCCTCTCAACTAGCCTAAAGATATCTGGAGTGTCCCCCCTGTATAAACCAAATCGTTGGCCTATTCTAATAAGCAACATATTTGAGCATAATCAGAGCAAAATATCTAAATGTTTTGATATCTCATTCATCATAATCACAAGACTTGGACAAGGGTTATGACCAACATTGGGCTTGTTTTAGCAGATATAACCAACCAAAATTGGCTAAGTGATCAGGATTTCACAATAAACTACATTTTTCAGCCCTCATTCGCATTGTGGGATTTGACCTTCACGTTGTGAGATTTGACCTTAAGTGAAAAATAGATTTCACCTATCATGCAGAGGACAGGGGAGATGGATCCGAAAGCCATAGTATTTTCCTAGAGGCATCACATTAAAAACTATGGTGGCCAATCTTCTGCTGTTTATCAAAAGCTGTAAACTTGTACATATGCTACCATAATAGAGGTGGCAGGAGAGGTGGCAGGCGGGTGGAGGTGGGACATGGGGAATGGAGGTGGCAGCAGAGGCAGGACAGGTAGGTGGAGACGCAGTGGGGCCGATGTTTAGCTTTATGTTGATCTGAGATACACTTTTTTTTGGTATGAGAAAGTATAAATATACAATCTCGTTTATTTATACTGTATAGAAAAAGAACTTATACAGCTCGATGAGTATTTCCATACAGTCAGCTTTTCAATGTTACATAATTTCACGTACTATAATTTAATAACAATGATTATTTCACGACGCAATTTACATCAATACACTGCATGTGTTAACCAATTATTGTGAATATATCATGTAAATAATAATAATAAACAGTTTGCTCACAAACAAAGTTTAACTAGACCTCTTATGTCGTTCTTATAACATGTACAGTATAGTTGGATAGGGGGGGCGGGCACCCCGTGTACCGGTAGTCCCCTTACACATGAAGCTACTCTTTTACGTCACCGATATGTTACAGTTAACCTATTAGTAGCAATAACAATTTAATTTTGTAATATATCACAGTCAATGCTTAAATGTGGACTAGTTTTACCAGTAAAACTTCACATTTTATATTAATATTAATACGATGGGGGTTTTGGGTGTTTTGGGTAGGGGGATCAGAACATACCAAAGTTGTAATTAGTACTTCCAAGCCATTTTTTACGATTTAACTTGAAGGCCTCGTAATCCTCAATGGATCTGACCTGTACACTAAGTCCATTCCATAGCATGGCACCTCTATATAACACACTTTTTCTGCACGTTTCATTTTTGGGTTTGACAGTAGTAAAAAGGATAGCGTCATGCGCCCTGGTTCTAACATTTCTGTTATTAACAATATCACTGTTTGCTTTCTGCTTGAACATAAAATTATACAAATGCATTTGCCTTCTGGGATGAAGCTTGGAAATTTTGGCTTGTTGGTGAGTGGGAATCGTTGGGTGTCTATAGTCAAGTCCCATACATCTACGTAAACATTTATTTTGTACAATTTGCATTTTATCCAGGGTAAATTTGCTAGCAATGTCATAAAAAATGTCACCATAATCTGCATGTGGCAAAACCATGGTCTTGTATATATTTAACATAGTCGAGTTATCAGTAACATCTCTTAGCCTTGCTGTCATATATGATTTATACACTAACTTCTTGGACGCGACCTCTGCTTGCATGTTGAAATTTAAAACCTGGTCCAGGACTATTCCCAAATATTTCACACTGATGCATCTTTCAATGGGCGTTCCAGCTATCATTAACCTATGACCAACAATCTCTTTTAGCCTACTCCTGAGTCCAAAAATAATATAATTAGTCTTTTTGGTGTTCAAAGTGAGCTTATTTTTCCTGAACCAACCATGTAGTAGGGTTAAATCCTCTTCCATTTTCACCGTTAGGTCCGCTAAACAATAGCCAGTAAGCGTTATTACGGTATCGTCGGCATAGAGATATGTTTCACAATTTTTTAAAACATTTTTCAAGTCATTGATATAAACCAAAAATAGGGTAGGGCCCAAAATGGACCCCTGGGGCACTCCACAAGACACATTCCCCTCCTTAGATGTCAAACCATTTGCAGAAGTTCTTTGTTTTCTATTTGTAGGATAGTTCAAAATCCACTCGTAAATTTTCCCACCCACCCCCAAATTTTTCAATTTTTTTAATAGTATGATGTGATTTACGGTATCAAAAGCCTTTTTTAGATCTATTAGTGTTGATAAAGTATATTCTCTATTGTTAAGCCCTTTATAAATATCATCAGTAAAGTAGGCTATTGTTTCAATAGTGGAGTGCCCCGCCCTAAAACCGCCCTGACGTACATCTAGAAGTTTGTTTTCTTCCAAGTAACTCATCAGTCTATTGTTCACAATTTTCTCCAATAATTTCCCTATAACAGGCAACAATGTCACTGGCCTCAAGTTGGCAACATCAGTTTTATCACCCTCTTTTTGTAATGGGACAATAGTGCCCACCTTCCATGCTTGAGGTACACTCGCTTCACTAAGCGAACTGTTAAACAATTCAACAATTTTGACCGGTATAGCGCTTAAACAATCTTTCAAAGCACGAGCTGATATCCCATCAATACTTGATGATTTCCCAATATCAATGTCCTTAATCAATTTTACCACTTCATCAATGTCTGTGACTATGTCACCTATACCAGCCTGTAGTGGGACACCGTCATACGACCACTCGTCATCATACCCACTGGCAAGTGATGGACCTATATTTAAAAAGTAGTCATTTATAAAGTCTGGTGTATCACAGCACTCAATTGGAATATCTTTGATTTTGTCTCGAAGTTGGAAATTTTGATTTAATTTATCCCCTTTTAGCAAACCATTTATTATTTTCCAGAATTTCTTTGTGTCAGTTTTATTATTTTCAAGGGCTTCTTTAATAAATTTTGATTTGGCTTTCCTAATGACTTTTATAGTTGAGTTTCGTAATCTCCTAGCTATTTGCCAATCTCCCGGTAGTTTAGTCCTAATTGCTTTTTTGAGAGCCATGTCCTTGTCGTGTATCAATTCTAACAAGTGGTCCGTGACCCATGGTGACCTTGCCTTGTTGACCTTAAAAATCTTTTTGGGGCACATTTTATCCAATTCCTTTGATAACAGTTTCAATATAAAGTCCCATCGTTGTGTCACATTGTTACAGTCGTCGTATGGACCCCAGTTTGCATTTTTCAAACACACTTTAAAAAGCTCCGCATCATATTTTCTATAAGTCCTTCCCTCAAACTGTATACGTTCGTAGGTGAAATATTGGTCAATAAACGAGATGCCAACCAAAATATGGTCGCTGATATTCCATTTCCTAGTAATCAGTTCATGATTTTTGGTTGTATTTGTGATAACCCAATCAATACATGTGGTTGATACTTCCGTGGAGCGTGTATGTACATCTACAATTTGTCTTAGACCCAACAAATTTACACAAATTTTCATTAATTTTGTAGACACCTTTGTATTGTTTAGATAGTCAAAGTTGAAATCTCCCATAACTACTAGGTCTTTCCTTCTTAATTTGGCCATTGACAGTTTGTTGTTAAATGATTCAATAAATGCAGCTTTGTTTCCATCAGGCGGACGATACAGGTTTACCACAACAACATTTTTCTTTCCATTTCTGACAATTTCTGACCACAACATTTCAATGTCATTATTGCTAACATTCAGGTGTTTATAACTATTCATGGAATACGAGAAGTCATTTCTGATATAGATTCCAACCCCCCCCCCCCCCCCCTTTTCCCCACCATCTGGCTTCAGCCATGTACGGTCGAGACGTTCAAAATTATATTTTTCAATATCAACACAGTGGCTTGGCATAATATCCTCTAACCAGGTTTCAGATATACCTAATACCACATCATCACATTTCGTCATATGAATTCTCAATGTTTCTAGCTTAGATTTTAAGCTTCTGACATTAAGATGACTCATAGTAAATCTATTTTTGCTACTTTTCAGAAAGTTATTATCTACAGCGGTGGCAGTACTGTGTTTGTGCCCTTAAATATCCAACATATACATATAAATTTACAGCAATGCAATATTAGTAGGTATGGGTAACTAGTAGAAGTGTATCTCAGATACAGAAGAAACTAACCAATCAGAAGCTAGCAGCTGCTGCAGCAGATGCATCTGCCGCTTTTCAAGATGGCTGACCTGGAAGTGTATCTGGGGCACACATGGAGAGGAAGTGTATCTGGAATACACTAGGGGATGGAGTGTATCTGGGATACACTTGGAGACTGAAGTATATCCCAGATACACATGTACACTAGGGGACGGAAGTGTATCTGGGATACACTAACGAATGAAAGTGTGTCTGGGATACAGTCATTAAAATACACATATAGTGGGGTCCTGAATCATATAAGGTGATCATTTATGCATAGATTTCACCTGTCAAGCAGAGGACAGGGCAGATACACTTACATTTCCCAAGTGTATCCCAGATACACTTTCTCCCCTAGTGTATCCCAGATACACTTCCGGTCAGCCATCTTGGAAAGCAGCAGATGCATCTGCTGCAGCAGGTGCTGGTTCCTGATTGGTCAGATTGTTGTGTATCTGAGGTACACTACTGGAGGTATATCCCAGGTGAACAGAAAGCTGTTCATCGGCCCCACTGCGGTGGGCCAGGGGGCATTGGGAGGGCCAGCGATATTTGCATGAGCTCCTCATGTGAATAACGTCCGCTATTCGCACGAGGAACGGGGAGAGAGGCGACATGGCGAGAGAGGCAACATACATAATGGCATGACGAGAGAGGCGACATGGATGAGTACAATTACATATGACATCAGCTAGTAGCACTATGGTGTAGTGGTGAGGGTGTCTGTCGTCTGTGTGGGAGGCCTGGGTTCGATTCCCATGTTGAGATTACTTTTATAATGTGACGATGAGAGAGGCGACATGACAATGAGAGAGGTAACCTGACGACCCAGGCATGACGATGAGAGAGGCGCCTGACAGCAAAAGAGGCTACCTGACACCAAGAGATATAGTTTGTATATGTTTCCCCGTAATACACCCCTAGGAGGTGGTTGTATTTAAGACCTCTTTTTCTATTTGAGAGCCTGGGTATCTAGCAGGCTCTCAAAGAGAAAAACAATGTCAGAACTATTGAGCCCAACAGCTAACCAACTGCTCCACTGGAACTCATACAATGATACTAATCCCCCAATAGTATATGTACTGCTTCTGTCTTTTAATCCAATGAGTAACACTATTTAAAAACTTTGAGGGGTTTGAACCCCATTTGATTCAATCCCAACTAGAAGTACCCTGTACTCTAGCAGCAGGGTTATACAGGATATCCTCCTGGGGCACATTTGTGGAAAAAGAGCTGTAATTGGGATAGAGTTGGAAACTGTGTGGTAATGGCAGGTACGTATACAGGGCGGGAACGTTTTCTTCCTCCCTCTCCTGCTACTGGAGAGTTCCACTTCCACCCCAGTGCATTGTGGTCCCATGAGGTGTGTTTTCATTTCAGATTTCGTGCAGAGAGAAAACACTTTTTAGTTTTGGCCTTAGTTTGATTGAATTGAGTTAAGAAAGTACTAATTTAAGTATAGAAACTGTAAATTGGGACCCACATAATCATGAGTCCCACTGGGATCGTGCGTGCGGATATCATCTGCCCATTGTGAGTGGAGGTGGCAGGAGAGGTGGATGGAGGTGGGACATGGGGAGTGGAGGTGGCAGGAGAGGCACGAGGGGGTGGATATTGGACATGGGGAGTGGAGGTGACGGGAGAGGCAGGATGTCAGAGGGTGGAGATGGGACCTGTGGGGTGGAGGTGACAGGAGAGGAAGGAGGAGGGTGGAGTTGGTGCATGGGGAGCAGAGGTGGCAGGAGAGGCAGGAGGATGGTGGAGGTGGTGCATGGGGAGCAGAGGTGGCAGGAGAGGCAGGAGGATGGTGGAGGTGGTGCATGGGGAGCAGAGGTGGCAGGAGAGGCAGGAGGATGGTGGAGGTGGTGCATGGGGAGCAGAGGTGGCAGGGGAGGAAGGAGGATGGTGGAGGTGGTGCATGGGGAGCAGAGGTAGCAGGAGAGGAAGGAGGAAAGTGGAGGTGGTGCATGGGGAGCAGAGGTGGCAAGAGAGGAAGGAGGAAGGTGGAGGTGGTGCATGGGGAGCAGAGGTGGCAGGAGAGGAAGGAAGAGGGTGGAGGTGGTGCATGGGGGGCAGAGGTGGCAGGAGAGGAAGGAAGAGGGTGGAGGTGGTGCATGGGGAGCAGAGGTAGCAGGAGAGGAAGGAGGAAAGTGGAGGTGGTGCATGGGGAGCAGAGGTGGCAGGAGAGGAAGGAGGAGCTAGGGTGGAGGTGGGGCATTGGAAGTTGAGGTGGCAGGAGAGGAAGGAGGAGGTTGGAGGTGGTGCATGGGGAGCAGATGTAGCAGAGGTAGCAGGAGAGGAAGGAGGAGGGTGGAGGTGGTGCATGGGGAGCAGAGGTAGCAGGAGAGGATTAGAGGCGTAGGAAAAGGGGGGGGCAAGGGGGCTTGGGCCCCTCCAATCACTGAGGAGGGGGGGCCTGAATATGTTTGGGCCCCCCCAAAGTTTGTCACGACCTGATATATGATATACACAATTTCCTATTCTTTCCTCTCTTCATTGAGAAAAGTGGGCGCAGAGGGGCCTTGGCACCCCGACCATAACTAAAGGGGACTTAAATACTACTTTTCTATACAATCCAATACAGGCGTGTATATGATGCATCATGCCTAAACGCCGATACTTAAAGTTGGTGGGATTTGGGCCCCCTGGGTCCCCCCAATGAAGATTTGCTTCCTACGCCTCTGAGGAAGGAGGAGGGTGGGGGTGGGGCATGGGGAGTTGAGGTGGCAGGAGAGGAAGGAGGAGGGTGGAGATAAGTCGAACAGGTTGACAAGCTGACAGGTGAAAAATGCATGTTGATAGCAACTTTCTTTCCAACTTGACGGCTAAAAATAAATGTTGACAGCAAAGGACATCTTGATTATTATTATTATTATTTTATTAAGATGCGCTATCGTCCCTACGGGACGGTCTTCCGCGCACCATACAGAGTACAAGCCTGGTTCAAGTATGGTGCTATTGGCGTAGATTGGTTGTACAAGAGTGTAATGCTTTGTTGAAAATAATAGAATGATATATATCCCAGCTATTAACTGAGTATTGGGTATATAGCAATACAAGATCGAGCAATTAGTGTCAATAGTGGTAGAATAAGCTTATTGGTGAAAATTAGGCGTAATAAACTCAAAGGCACATAGGCGGGGCTCTATTCCAGCTTGAGCTTGGAAATGGCGGTTTTGAATCTGCTGTAAGTGGGCAGTTTCTGTGTCTCATGAGGCAATTTGTCCCAGACAGTCACGGCGCGGTAATAGGGTGACCTTTCATAGAATGCTGACTTAGCTCGTCTTTTGGCAAACCTAACTTTCAGATCGCCCCTCGTACGCACATTTGCTTGTAATAAAGCCTCGCCTTTTTTATATTTCTTCCACATAATACATAGAAGCTGTTTACTCCTTCTAATAGACAGGGTTTCGACTCCACATTCCTTATGTAGATCAGCAATGCTGATGTCCCTAACGCGCGCTTGTAGACAGGTTCTTAATGCTTGATTTTGCATGCGTTGCAGTTTGTTTAGTTCACCTTTAATTACACTGCCAGTATAAAACGAGCAGTATTCAACTGAGGGTGATATCATTACCTTGTATAGTCGTAAACTGACTGACTGGGTCATGCTTTTGCGTAAGCGGGTTAATTTGATGTTCTTATTGCCGAAACTCTTTTTTACCTTTGTCACATGGGGTTTGATTGTTAGTTTACTGTCTAATTCTATTCCTAGGTAGGGGTAAGTTTTGCAACTAGGAAGAACCTGTCCACATAAAGTGACTGACGGATCGTCCAGCCTGTCAATCCTACTGGCAGAGCCAAAGTACATGACCATGCTTTTTGATGTATTTATGGTCATATAGTTTTGGTGGCACCAGTTACCTACACTGATTAGGTCTTCTTGTAACAGCCGCAATGCCTCTTGTGGGTCACTATGTGATGCATATAGCATTAAGTCATCTGCATACATAGCAAATTTACAGTTGTGAATAGTGTCAGCTAGGTCATTTATATACAAGACGAAGAGCAACGGGCCCAAAATGGACCCCTGGGGTACTCCAAAGTGTACTGGCGAGGACGGAGAGAGACCGCCGTTGCACATAGTTTCATGTGAGCGGTGGCCTAAGTAGTCACTCAGCCATTTCTTCAGGGCGCCATGTATGTTAAGCCTGTATATTTTCTGAATTAGAGTAGGGTGGTGGACACTATCAAAAGCTTTGCAGAAATCCACAAAGCAGGCGGCTGTCACTTTGCCATCATCACGTGCAACAAACAGATCCTCAACAACTGCAAATACAGCGTCAGCAGTACCTCGTCCCGGCCTGAATCCATATTGGTTTTTGTTCAGAATATCATTATCTTCTAAGTGTTTGGATAGGACGGTGTGGACCAATTTTTCCAAAAGCTTGCCAGGCAGAGGTAAGAGGGTAATGGGGCGCCAGTTCTTAATGTTGTTGAGGTTCCCCTTTTTGGGTATCGGAATGAGCAGACCCTTTGACCAAGAGGCTGGGAAGACACCATTAATTATTGACGTTTTGAACATTGTTGTCACGGCCGGGATTAGACACAACAGGGCGTCTTTAATCACTCGACTGTTTATGCCACTTATACCACATGATTTATCAATGTTGATTTTTGTAATAAGTAGCTTGACATCCACCTCGCTGACAATTTCTTCAATGTCAATAGGAGGCTCATTGTCGTCTACATCCGGGTCTGGGATTAATATCCCTGTAGCGGGTAGCTTCGAGAATAAATCCTGTCCAATATTAGCAAAATAGTCATTTATATAGGCAGCGGTCTGCTCCCTGGGGATGATTTCCCCGGTGAGGTCATTGAC
Organism: Harmothoe impar; assembly: GCA_947462335.1. Lineage (NCBI taxonomy): Eukaryota > Metazoa > Annelida > Polychaeta > Phyllodocida > Polynoidae > Harmothoe > Harmothoe impar. Next base: position 63,242,300 of record OX381704.1, read on the forward strand.
TAGCTGAATGTTTAGATTTTTTGTGACCGGATTCACTAGTGCACTGACGGCGCGCCAGAACTTGTGAGGATCACCCTTGGCATTTTCAATGCTTAAAATGATATAGTCATTTTGTGCATTTTCAAGCTGCCGCTGAGTGCGATTTCTCAGACGCCTTATTGCCTTAAGTGTGGCTCTACTGTTAGTAACGCGGTTTTCCGCTATTAGTTCCTGGCGTTCATTGAGCAATTCAATGGTTTCCGGGCCAACCCAAGGTTCTGACTTTTTCTTAATTACTATAGTCTTAATTGGGCAGTGCCGATCAAGGTACGCTATTAGATAGTCATATATGATAAGCCATTGCTCGTCTGGATCACTAGAGGCATAAAAAACTGTTAGATCAAGGTTTGTAATTTCAGCCTTGAGGTGCTCAGGATTATAGTGCCTGTACGAGCGGCCTGTGAAGGACAGACAACAGTGTTTCTCGCGGTCCTTTTTCCTGCAAGCATAGATGCTATAATGATCGGCGATCATGCAGTTTAGCACCCCAGAGCGGCTCACAATTTCACAATTAGTAATAATGTGGTCTAGACAAGTGCCTCCATTGTCATTTTCATTAGGGCGAGTGATATCTTCAATGTAGCGCTTGAGACTGAACTCTCGGCACATATCAAATAGATTGATCGAGCCGGTGCTGTTTCTGTCTCGGGTATTTATGTTTAAATCTCCTACAATCCACACTTCATATTTCACCCTATCGATCAATTTCAGCATATCACAGAGCTTGACATCGAATTCCACCACGTCACCCTGCGGGGGGCGATATACATTCAATATTAGTAAGGGTTTGTGCTTTGGCTCCTCAATTTGTATTGCTTGAATCTCAATGTCAGGCAGCATTAATTGTAGAGCGTGGTTAGTTCTGCTAAAGGGGCTTAGTGTGTTAGTGAGGTAGATCATGAGACCGCCTCCAGTGTTGTCTTCCCTATCATGCCGGTATATAGTTTTTCCAGGCCAATGTATGAGTGCATTATCACTGGTGTCATTGAGCCAGGTTTCACATACACATAGGATATCACAGCTTAAGCTCAGCCTAATGTCAATCATTGTACGCCTGTTAGTACTCCTGGCATTACAGGCGGCTATCGTGATCCCTTTTAGCCCATTGAGGAATCCTTGGGTGTTAACTAGGGCTAAGCGGCGCTGGATGTTATCCATAGTGGCGATGTGCAGGGGGGGGGGGGGGGGGTTTGCCTCGAGTTGTAGTACTGGAGACGCAACCAGAGTGGCGATCGAGTGAGCTAGACTCTAACTGGATCAGACTCTCTACAGAGGGCCAAAGTAGTTAGAATTATTACTGGAATGTGTTTGGGGGGGGGGGGCTCCGCAACCCCGGAGTAGGTGAGGGTTGATGAATGTGGGTGCTGTGAATGCGAGTTTAGCGCGCTATGTAGGGACGTTGGAGTCGTAACCATCGCAAACTAACAATAAACACATAATGAACCGATAGTATAGGCCTTTATATACCAAGCAATCTCAGTGGTGCATTCAGTGCTACACTAGCGTATGGCAAACCAATGTGGCCTAGTATAGGTGTTAGTATATAACGTATAACATGGATTAAATATGTTAATTTGTCATAAGTCACATGAGCATGACTATCATTACAGTATGGTACCTACAATGTAGGTGGTATCCAACCCTCAATACACAATAAGTTAGACCAGTACAGTCTATAACCCCCAAATGTCGTAGAGACGGACTAGATGTATATTAAACACATCACCTCTATAGCGCAGTCTATGTGGACATGCATATGTTTAGACATAAAGACAGCAAACACTTGCAGTATGGGTGTTTACTATTTAGACATACGCCCTCTCTGCGCCTAACTCTTAAACTCTACCCATCACCTTTTTAGCTTAGCGCCGAATAAACGGAGATTCAGCTCGTTTGAGTGTAACCCAATTTGTACCATGTAGCTCTTAATATGCAAGATCCATGCTTGTGAATAAAAGATTGTAGGATGATGTACAAAGAAGCTAGAGTCACTGGGGACATTTGTTTGTGCCGCGTAGAATATTGCAAATTACCCTCCATCTTCTGATGTATGCGTTTTCAGATAATTAGCATGAATGATATGCAACCTTTGTGATGGCACTCTGTTAAGCTATTACCAAAATTTCGCATTCCAGGCAGTCTCAAATAATATGATTAATTGGCCGTGATATACCCTAGTATATGCATTACAAACGTGATATAAATCCCCCATTAATCAGACACCTACTACACCAATGCCCCATTCCGATAGATCCAGACAATACATATTTAAACCCTCTACAGCCCTATACGATATATCTTTCGACCCTATATTAACATAAGCTTTATGAGTGAGCACCTCATAGTTTTAAGGTATTTCCCATAATGCACACTCCCCTTCCAAGCTGCAGGAGCTGAAACATATATAGGAGGTAATGCGCCTTGGAATCATACATGATAGTGTTCAGCCATAAGATATGCGCATTTAGCCCTAGACACAGGTTGCATAGTGCATGCGTGATATCAGGACTTGATGGGTATATGTGTCAGTATTAGAGTCCACGCTAGCCTCCTTCCAGCCTGGGGGAATGTTTATAAGCTGTCTGTGGCCGTACACTTCCGGCAGGTTGGCGATAGTATTTAAACACTTGGGTCCTACCTTACAGCAGCAGTTCATAGGTCGGGTCTTTTACTGACTATTTACTCAGCGTGGTAGGCAGCAGGTCTAATCCTGGGGCTTGCAGCAGGCGAGCGGTTCAGGCGCGAGACGTCGCGGTGTAGGATACCAGCGGCAGAGCAGCTCACGGTCCTGGTTAAAAAGTAGGCCCATGGGTGAGATGGGTTTTTGAGAAAAAAATAATTTTATGAAGGCCGGTGAGGAGTGATACAGGATTTTTAGAGGATTCAGGATATGTTTTTAGAATGAGCACATATATTTGCGATATCATAACTACACATACGCATACAGTCAACATAGTAAGCACCCGCGGGTGGTCAGTCATGATACTAGCCGGTGAGTAAAATGAAAATTACCTTTGATGCCTCTGTTCAGGCGGGGAGAGGGGGTTCTTCTCATTTAGTGACATGCTGTACCCCAGCTCATTACCAATCCTAATCTGCCCCGTTACAGTGGGATGGGTGCCGTCAGATAACAGTTTGTAAGAGTGGTCGGTGTCGCCAGTCTCCTCATCAAAAGGGTGAACAATCAGGTCAATCCTGGGGGTGTCAACATAATTGCGGCCATTGATGAGTAATATCTCATGATTGATGTTGAGGATTAGCATGTTAAGCAGGCCTTGGTCTCGGTGGAGGCCAAACCCCCTCCACTTTTTGCTCAGGTCAACCCCGTAGAGAGGCACTATAATCACTTGTACTCCTGGGCAGTCCGTTCTTAGTCTAGTGATGCCGGCGTTATACTGACGGATTAAGTCAGCAGTTTTTGTCACCACGTTACGAGAAGAGTCTCTTAATAAGACATGTTTAGAGGCAGTGCGGAGGGTGATATCGCATATTCCCCCGGAAATATAGAGACAGTTTACTTGGTGGTGTGATCTGAGGTATGCAATTGCGTAATTAAAGATGGCGCTCACACCGGCACCTGGACAGTGCCTGACGCAGATCACGCTCCCATAGACATGGTTTATGAAGGTGTATAAGTCTCTCACCCTGCTATCGCCGAAAAGTGACACGTTGTACTCCATGTTGGGCCTAGACCTGGGGCGGTATCGGTCGCTGCATGCTGCCATTCTGGGGTGAAACTACCTGGACAGGAGTTACAGGTGGGGTTGGTCTCACAGGTGTGTTCAGTACCGTGGCCGCTGACACAGTGGTAGCTGTCGGTATTGCAGTGACTAGAGGGCTTACGTGGGTGGGAGGGGGAGTGGCAGTAGGCTGGTTGTTTACACTGGCTGCGCCTACAGGTGGTGCTTGGGGTGCTGGTAGTGGTGGGAAGTCCTCAGTATTGACGCTGGTAGAGCTGGCCGCTTGACCCACTTGACCTCCGTTCATGCTGCGATTCCTGCGGATTATGGAGCGCCGTTCTTGCAGAATTTCCCCACATTTATTTTCGCCGGCGAAGGATCCGGTCTCCCATCCCGCTGTGTCTGAGAATACTCGGGCGGCCCCGAATACACGGCATAGGGTCGATTCGACTAGCGGGCATGTATATCCCAACAAGATGTCTGCCAATTCTGGATGTTGTTCAAACTTACATTTAATGACTTCTGTTAGTATGGTGAACCTGATGTTCCACCATCTGTGGCCCGAGGGGAAGAAGACCTCTTTGCCTTTGCTTCTTATCTTAAAGGGGCAGGTTTCCTCCATTATTTGGTCGGCGATGTCCTGTCTCCTCCCGTACAGAGCTCTATTATACATATAGGCTTGTTCGTTGCAGTTGAAGGTCTTCTCGGTTTCTAGGTAGCCTGAAGGTAGAAGGGCACGGTATGTAATTTCGGCAGGGAACATGTTGCTTAGAGGTGCCTTTGGGCCGCTGAAAATCAGGCCACAATTAGTGACCTTCATTTTTACTTCATTACTGCTGCCACTTGCCCCTTCTGAGTTGTCAAACAATGCCTGCAGCTCTGGTGTTATGATGTGCCTTGGTAGGATGTCCAGCTCAGCATGACTATAGTGAACTCCGTCCACCATGAGCCCGCTGTCTACCACTTGTGCAATTGTATCTGTTGAGTCTCTGTGGAGTTTGGCTATCTGTCTGGCCTTCCAGCGTGCTTCTCTAATTACGTCAGACTCGTCCCGATTGAACCAGATTTTCTGGGGTCCATTCGCCGGTCGCAGGCCACTTCTGTTGGCAAGGGCTTCCTCTAGGGCATTAATACTGTTAAATGATACCAGGATTTTATTTGTTATGTGTGAGACGGGACGTGCCCCTTTAGGCCGCAATCTGGTGGTTCTGATGATGTCCGCTGCACTAAGGAGGCAGTCTAGCTTTCTAAGTAGGTCTAGGACCACCAAGGTGGTGTTTTCACTGGAGCCGTCGTCAGGTATTATCTCCTCAACCCCGGATATTATTAGATTCATGCTTCGGGAGGGGGTAGATTGGGTACTAGTGTCAGTGGACCCATTATCACTTCCTTCATCGTCGCTGCTGTTAGGTGTGCCTCCTCTGTCGGATCTCAGCAGTCGCAGGCGGGCGTTGATGGGCAAGTCATGGGCACTATTGGTTTCCGCTATCTTCTTAACTGCTTCCAGTTTTCCCTCTAGTTCCAGCCTATATTTTAGATCTTCCTCTCGTAATGCTACGTCAGAGTCAATTTTAACTTGTAACTCGTCCTTGACTTGTGCAACTTCAGTGGCAATCACAGTTTTAACTCTTTCTTCCAGTTGGCGCATATTGGAATCCATATGCTCTTTAGTTGCTAGAGTGCTTAGAGTGCTCTGCATGGCTAATTGTGTTTGTTGCATACCACTGAGAAATGCCATCATATCAAAGCCGCCCTGCATGTTCATTTGGGGCGCCATGTTGACTTGTGGGGTAAGGCCAGCTTGCCAGGGTTGTAAGGGCACGATGCTCAGATTTTGTGGCTGACTGAATCCTCCATTATATGGCGGTTGGAGCTGTTGGGATTGAGACATTTGTAGTGGTTGTAGGGAGGAATGGCCTGCCATAGACTGAGGCGCTTGACCCTGCGGGGGCTGACTGGGTAGGGGCGGTTGCGCTGAGTCAGGAGGACCCGAGCCCGGCATATTTGAATCCGGCAGAATCGGATTTATCAGACTGGACGATTTTCTAGGTCTTTTAGAAATACGGCTTTTTTTAATTGTCGGGTTGGGTTCAGGGGAAGTAGGGGAGGTGGGAGCTCTCTTTTTGCCTTTGGCTTTGACAATCGGGGTGCTCGTAGAGGTAGCCGGTGCTTTGCTAGTGGTGGGTTTAGGCGGCATACCCGGTGATCAAGACACAAACACGGCCAGAAATCAATAACTAAACCAAAACGGGTACTCACATTTCCTGTAATTTAGCAGCAGTGTGTTAGTTAATCCATGTGTCAAATTCTGTAACCGATCCTTGCTTTAATCCATGTATTTGGTGGGGAATTGTGCGGAGCCCACGCGAACACGTCCTCACTCTGCGGCGGCCATTACCACATGATCTTTTTCTTCTATAGCATTAGTGGGTTTTTATTGAAGGTGATAAAATAGTTGTGGCCCTTCTCAAAAGGTTTCCCTGTGCATGACTAGCAACAAGCATAATTAAATCATGGTTGCCTAAATTATCGTGTGAAGCTCTAAGGTCTGGTGCGTAAGGCATTTACTCTTGTTGCGGGGCATCACAAGTTCGAACCCTGATGGAAACAAGAGTCAATTTCCTCCAATACACTTCTTTTATGTAATCATCAATTATTCCAGAGGCCATCGTTTTTTGAGGCTGCTGGCCCGGGTGGTCCATGGTTGGCAAAGCTAGTGTCTACCACTTGGATTATAAAGGGAGAGCTTTATTCTGCTCTGAGTCAAAAATACATGCTTACAGCAACTTTCTTTCCAACTTGACAGCTTGACGGCTAAAAATGAATGTTGACAGCAAATGACATCTAGATTTTTTCTTCTAATTTTAGATGTTTTTTTTTTTCAAAAGTGATATGTTAGTTGTGGCCCTTCTCGGCTTTCGCATTACAGGGCGAAAAGCATTGTGCTTTGCAGGAGTGACCGCATACATGTACATTGTGTATGAGCTAAAAGAGAGGCGAGTGACACGGACATGTAAGGCTGAATGCGATGTTTTGATAACTGAGAAACATGGCGTTTTACTTTAATCATGAACGTTCGTCATTGATAATTAGTCAGAATTACTCAAGACTATAACAGTAATTACAAAGAAAAAAGAGAGTACTGATTGCTGTGAAACATATTCAAAATTGCGGCCATCTGACAAGACAAATTGTATTTACGTATGTAAAGTGTAGCGTTTTTGTCTTGACTCATGCTTTTTTTTCTTTTTTTTTCCACCTTTCTTTTACCTCATGGAGACTTTTAAATATAGCCCTCGTGAACATGTAAGGATGAAAAACACAATAAAATCAATGTTTGTTTATAAAATACGCTTTTATTCTGTAAGATTATATTGTACAGAGTAATACAGAATGACATGTTAATCGAATATAAGAATGTCATATAAAACGTGTAAGTGTATTGCGAATGAGTATAATTATATGCACCTCACATATCAAGTAATGTTTTGAAAATGAATTTATATTAGCCCCCCCCCCCCATATATATATAATGACCTTCATGCCTACTGGCCACTATAAGTCACACTCTTTCAGGCGGCTTTCACACTCAGCGGCGATGTAAAGTGTGTGTGTGTTGGGGGGAGGGGGGAGGGGGACACCACTGCCGCAGTCCGAGTCACGTCATTGCCCTGCACCCCCCCCCCCCTCTGGCCTGAGCCCGAGGAGGCCATCAAAAATCAAAACATCAACAATGGGTTACATATTCATACACCAGTGCCAAGGCCGGAAGCAAGCTGATACAGCCCTTTCAAATAACCCTGATACAGGGGAGATTTACCGGAAGTGGACTGATACAGAGGCGGAACATCCTGGCCATGGCAAGTTTGGATGAATAATCAGATAATGTCTCGGGATATTTGTGAGTTTGTAACTTTGTGTATGATGGCATTTTTATGTCCAATTACCACTAAAGACTACAATGATACTGCATGACTAGACTGGTTTCAAGTACCCCAGCAGGTTCAAGTACTATATTATGAAAACTACATTATTTACACATACAAAAGCTAGAATATTTCGCTATCAATACTTCATGTTAATGTGATAGTTGAGCACCGATTAGTAAGGTATGCATTTTAAGATCGAACACCTTCTTGGAGTGGTAGTGTTTGCTCGAAGGCATACCATTGTGAGTCTACTATTGAACACTGTAAAATATACTTAAAGGACATATGGAAAGTTAAATTGTTCATAAGATGTATTTTCAGTTGACATGGACAAACAGTTTAGGAGAGACGGGTAGGATTTCCTTTTTATAGATAATTATCTTATTGAGAATCATGAAGCAGACACGATAGCACTTCATGGCTTTCAACCCAGATGCTTAAAACCCTGGCAGCGGAAATACTTTCCTGTTATCTACTGTGTAAAGGAATATCCAGCTGTTATCAGTGATAGCTGTTATCAGTGCGTATCTTGCAGCAACCTGCAGCTTACAGAGTGGTGACATCTGTGCAGCCATTCAGCGGTGTCTCCTCCTCTATGGAGATGACATGATTTGCCAATGAAGTCACCGTGGCAACTGTGCTTTGTCTGCGCAGGCAACAGGATACCAGCCTCCGCTTCCAGGTCTTGCCTAGCATGGGATGCAGGAGCATGTAGATGGGTGCCTTCAAGGCATAGCTTAGGAACAGCAGTTTCTGTGCTAATTGTTGGATGAGGAACTCCTGCGGGTCGGGATGGGAGAGTGTGTCTGATAAGTTGCGGGCCACGTTGATCAGCCTGAAGGCCTCACTGGGTAGTCTGGTGAGCAGAAACATGGAGAGCACCAGGATGGTAAGCCCGGTCAGCTTGGGGGCACTTGCTGATTGGTTCCCAGGAGAACCATGGCTGTCACATGGTGTCTCTGTGTAAATTAGAGAAATATGATAAGATAATGAGTTAAATTGGTTAAAATGTTGTGCTGTTGTGCTGCTGCCATTATACATATACTTTGGTATTTGGAGCAATCTGTTCAGATAGCTCTGATGACTTATAGGCTTTATATGGTAGGTTACCTCTACTGATAACCGGATGTCTAATGTCATTGTCTCTTCAGGAACATGATATTATTTTCTCTTAAGTTATCATGGGTGATAACTACTTGACAATGGAAATATTATTGCTATTAAACACAAAAAAAAAGTATATCTTTGTGGTTAAGAAGGGAACAGCCTAGCAAATTTGATCACACATCATGAAAAGTATTACGGTAGAACTGAGAGATCTCTCACCTTTACGCCTGTAGTGTCGGAGGGGTATGAGGATGACAGTGAGCAGAGCACCGATGAAGATGGTGTAAGGGACCATGATGTTTACCACACTGTCCACGACGCTGAACCATGTAAGGTATGGGATAAACCGAGGCAGCACCATACACTTCTCAAATCCAGGGAAGTCCACCACCCCCACAGTGAGACTGGTGTTGACATGTATCACCACCCCAACGATAAGTAAGCCGATAATGGCAATCTTGGCACGGAGATTACTGCTGTGATGCCTGGAGATGGCGTTAGCGGAGCGGTAATGGTGCAGGGCACGATCTATGGAGAACAGTACCATGTACCAGAGTGGCAGGAAGGTGGAAAGACTCGTTATGAAGGACATTAGTTGGCACCATCCACGCCTGTTGTATAGGTCTATACCCAGAACACTCATCCACAGGCTAAACAGAGAGACCAGAAAGGCAGTGTCAGCCAGACTTAGGGCTGCTAAGTAATGGCTGCTGGCCTCATGTCGTAATGGCGGCAAAAGCAAGAAGCAGACGACAATCAGATTACCCAAGATACCCAGCACTATGAGGGGTGGAACATAGTACCAATGTAGGGTGTCTAACAGTGCCATGGAAGCTTCCCAGTCCATGGGATCTACTGGTGGGAATAGAGGGCCATCGATGGCAGGGGTGGGGTAGCATGGAATGGTGTTGTTCCGTGCAGTAAGGTCAGGGCCATATTGAAGCTCTTGCGGAATGTCCGACAGGTTTGCAGTGTTGTGGAGAAATGCTGGTTGCCCCAGGGTTGTGCAGTTCAGTTGGATGTTGGTCGTGTTTGGCGCCATAATGATGTGTCTTCTGCAATAGATAGAAAGTTACAATAGAAGTATGAATTTCAATAGCCTGATTTACATTAGACTGGCAGGTCGTTGGCATAGGCAGATTCAAATGGATAGCTAGGGCCCTTATCTTCAAATCTGAATGAGAAATGTTCAAAGAAGCCACATCATCGACTCCTACCAGACTAGATACAAACATCTAAAGTAGGACAATTCACATTTAAACATATATCCCTCCTTTTTGGGTATATTCTAGAGAAAGTAACCCCATTCCATATATAGCCAAATTTACAATAATCAAAACCAAATTGGGAATAAATGCCACTGCAATCATCAAGTTAAGCATAATTCTATAAGAATTATATCATGGAGAGTAGCTCTAGTTTTCATCAAAGGGCCTTTCATATTTCAAGTTAGATGTGGACATAGGAATGTACATCAAATCTATAGGCGAGCACCTCACAGATTATGAGAATATATCGATTACTTGTCATATTCCCGTTATTAGATAGAGAGGACCGTTTAAACCTTGATGACTTTTGTGGTCAGGCATTCATGACACTTAGACATATTTATGTGCTATCATCTGTACGACAGATGATAGCACAAAAATAGATTAAGACATGCACTCGGAAAAGGGACCTTAATGCACCCTGCACTAAGGGCCTTTTTCGCAGATTGTGTCAGATTATGATTTAAGGTGGGTCGATCCCATTGAATCAAAGTGTTCAGAATTTCACAATTTTTTTTCTGTGGGTACCCCAAATCATTTGAAAACGGAAAATGAAAAGAAAAATAGGGGGTCCCGAGCTACTTTTTGAAATATGGAATTTTGAAGAAAAAAAGTATTTTCATTTTACATTAAAAAGACGAAAATAATGTAAACATTCCTACGAATTTATTTTCTATCAACCAATAACCACAGAATTCTGAAACATCACACAAAGAACAAAAGGATATATACCTTTATTCTAAAAATAGTTTCAGGGTTTTATCACTTTGCATTCTGGGTAAAAATTGCGACTTTCGGAGAGAAGTATGAATACAATTTCATTATTTCTTTATATAATCAAAGAGAAATAGCAGTAGAAATGTTCAGATTTTTCTTAAACTTTCCCAAAAGATTGCTCAGATAATTTGCTTCTGGATAAGAGTAATTTTGATATGGGGTCCCGTGCATAATTTGAGGGTTTTGGCCCTTTGAAATAAAAAAGTAATGCAAAAACAGACTAAATCAAATATTTGAAGCATTGCATTATGGGTAAATTCCCAACAATCTGCATATAAAATGATCTTGTCATCTAGGTTTGGATATAATCAAGCAACTTATTCACTTTTATCCTCTTTCAAATACCATTCATTACTTCATAAATGATTGCTCCTAAAAAATCATAGAAAATCCCCAAAATACCTATAATTATCATATCAAAATATAAAGTGCTCTTAAATGCTGAATTTTGGTCAAAATCATCCAAAAAAACTTTTGAGTATAGAAAATGATTCCAGCCATATGCCTACCAAATATGGCATCATTCTGCCATATTTAAGCCATATGCGCAGAAAGATGCGCAGTAGTCCATTCTGCAATGGCCGCCACCCACCTTAATATCTGTTTTCTTTTTGTTTAATAAGAGATGCCAACGGATGTGTGGTATTTGACATCGATGTAACGAACAACTGTAATTAGGGTTTCTGTTATGTAAAGAATCGAAAAATAGATTGATGTCTCTTTTTGGAGGTGAGAATTTGTTAAAAAAGAGAGCATATCACACATGAATAACTGTAGTTTCGGGCGTCCGACGCAAATTAAGTGGCCGACTCTAGGCCGAATCTACCCTACAGCTTACCACGCCAAATACCACACGTATGTATCATGCTATACATATCTGCTATATGTAGCTGACTATGCTCTTATTGCAAATAGCGTGGGAGAAGAACAGTTTGCTGTCCGCTTTGCACTTATCACTGTAAAGCAAAACTGGATATTCCTTACGGGAAAAGAAACTGTTATTACACACGTTCGCTGTACACTGATGATAAAACCCAGCGTGAGAAGTGAATTTCCTGGCCCCCGGACACCTGGTCAGATGACTAAATGTATACCTTTGCCACAAAAGATGAGATGTATCCCAAAATTGATAGCAGGAATGTTTGCACATGCAGTTAGGATTAAAAGTGAATGCTACTAATGGCCACCGTCCCTGGGCCCTAATTGGCCGAAGTTATAATAAAAATGTATGAGCTCGATCGGCTGATGTCCCTTGGGGCTTGTTTGTTAAGTTAACCAGTTTATTATAGTGCAATCCGGTTTTCTGCTTCTTAACCAGTCTTTTTTTTTTTGGGGGGGGGGATACGTCAGAGCTCAGTCACTATTTGCATTCATGCATAGCTCTATATCCATGATCCATGGAGGATATGTGAGCTGTGGTTCTTAACTAGCTGGTAAAAGATATGAGAGCGAAGAGTATATTTGTGTTTCTTAATGCATTTTCACGCCCATCCTAATAGGTGGATATTGGCCATTTCAATCAACTAATGAGGCAAACCTTTTATTTCTTTAATTCTTAGTGTTTTAGTTCAATGACTGCTTGTATTCGTGCATGTAGCTCTGTCGATATAGATAGCTCATGTCAGTTTCTTAACCATTTGGCGAAAGCTACGAGACTTCTTGAGCAAAGGGTAATATTTCCGTTTCTTCCCATCTTCCCTCATAGGAACCCTCGTAGGTGAACGTGGGCCTGATAATTCTCACTCTATTTCCCAGTCGTCACATTAACCAGTGTGTGGTACTAATACCCTCTGACACCTGCGTAATGAACTCGCTGACATGATGTCCATGGGTCCATGCTATCAAAGTCGGCAACTATACCCCCCCCCCCCCCCCCATGTAATTAAGCACAGAGGGATGAGCAAGGACACACCTGCTGCTGGAGGCAAGCTATTTGAGGCAGTTTTCAAAGACCCTTCAAACCCCCTGGAGACCTCGCCATTCATAGTTCTCAGAATGTAAGCAGTGGAGGAGATTTAGTATCTGAGTCCTATATGCCCAACAGGTGTGCTCCGGCGGCATTATCATAACAAGGACAGGGAGGGATTTGCGGCTCTATATTCCCACTTTAATCCCCTGAAGCCAATGGTAGCATGGATATCTAATGAATGGGATTTCTAGCCTCTCCACCAAAGTCTATGCTATGACTGATTACTGTAAATCAATATTTAGATTACTCTTCCCTCTGCAGCCCGATAGTCAGGGGGGCATCTCAATAATAATGTACACTCAACAAGTAAACTTGTCTCCAGACTCTTCAAAGTGACAATCATAAAATAAACGAGTTAAAAACTAGTCTAAGTGACAAGGAAGCGGGTGTTCTAGCTGGAGATAGAAGACCCACTTGGCATGTGCCAGCCCAAAACCCGACATTTGCCAGCTCCACATTCTATTTGTGGGAGGGTAACCTGATAAGTAAGACAACTTTTGACTCGTTTATTTTATGACCGTCACTTTGACGAGTCTGGAGACAAGTTTACTTTTTCAGTGTACTGATAAGCAGAACGATGGGCCTGGATAACGTAAACTCTTGGACTATATAGTATAATACACAACAGTAGTTAATACTAGCCAGATGGTCAATCTCTCTCCAGTTCAACCTGTCGGCCAATTCATCATTAAAGAGTGCATTATACATCGGACCTTTATGTATAGAAGTATATAGCTACATTCCACTTCTTAACAGTTCTCATGTGATTCTTTTAGTTGCCCCATGTATACTGTAGGTCTATTGTACGTTATAAGCATGTAGATTGCACTTTCAAGGTCATTAAGTCATTGGATGAATAAAATACAAAAGAAATTGTTAGTATAGCCTCCCGGACTTAACCCTTACATAAGGCTACACATAGCCTCGTGGGCCTCCAATGCAAAGTGCCACGCCCTGTCATGGTCTGTTGTATACCGGTCCCTGCCTAGGCATATATAACATCAATGTAATCCACCAATGTATGGATGTATAGGGCGTTGAATGACAGGCAAGGAACCATGAACAGTTAACCTACCTGTAAATTATCTGATAACAAGCCTTAATTCTACTGAATGGCAACTGCGAGTAGATACATCCCCTGTCCCATTATGCATCCCTAACAACATGAAGACATTCGGCCTATACTGGCACCCTGGGGGTATTTATAGACCTATAATTGAGCGGCAGTGGCTTTGACAGCTAGGTGACACCCCTTTGAGGTTCTGTTGCATATTACATATATTTACTGTAATACATGTACGTAGACCTAACGTATGCAATAATATAAATCTGCTCCGTTCATTCTTTCCGACTTCCCCCATCCAGCCATCGAAAACATATATATGTTTGGCAAGCTAGATAGCTAAGCCGTATTTGTTTTTTACAGTAATATATATCCATGAGTGCCCCCCCCCCCCCGGGCTGATAGAGCAATAAGACAATACCGTTCTTCAGGTTCCTAATGACTGGCGAAGATTGGCGGTGGAGATTGGTTAAGAGACAGAACCTATGTCCAGTTATCAGAAATGGGCTCGTAAGGTACACTGCCACACTAGCTTGAGTTCACCTACACATAATAGACCTATCATATTCCATCCGGTTTAGTATGATTTACTTATACATCTGTGGCAAGGATTGGCCTTTTGATGGAAATGCTGTCTGATAAGTGGAGACATAATGCACCTGGTTTTCATAGTAACCAAGAGGAGAAAGCCATTAGTAAAGGATAGCTTTGGGAGAGGTAATATAAAGGTTATGTCAAGTCATATGCCGGGGTCATATGGTTGTCATAGTAACCAAGAGGAGAAAGCCATTATTAAAGGATTTCTTTGGGATAGGTAATATAAAGGTTATATCAGGTTATATGAAATGGGCTTAGCCGTAACCTACCAATTGCTATAGCTTTTGTCAAAAAGTGGCATGTGAGGGTTAACCTGCCATTCTAAATGTGACTCTAATTTGTGCTGCAGAAAATTAATGGGCCCACATTGTTCTGGGAGCCAATCATAGATTTACGTTAACTAGACACCTACTCTGGTGCAGGAGCTTATAATTGACGACTAAATTCAGATAATTTGGCTTAAAGAGGTTTATTCATGATACCATTATGCCATTATAGTGATTTAATGATTATTTATGGTCTATTGATAATCTTAAGTTCTGGGCTTTCCAAACTGAAAGTATTTCTCAGATATTCTAATCAGAACAAGTGCAAGAATATAAATTGATATTTTAGGCAAATAAAGCTATTATTTAATAATTGTGGGCCGTCGAGGAGAAAGGGTACGCCCAGCGCATTTTTTTAGCCCACTGTGTAGCTACCTGGTACGGGTTTAACTCTAGACCAATCACAATTAAGGTAGCACCAATGCCTGCCTGCATAGACACAGGTCTTCTTCCCAGTGCTCTGATGTGTAGAAATTAGAAATTAAATGCAAATTCTTAAAAAAACGTTGCAAATGTAGAGAATAGTTATAAGAAGCCCTCTGTGTAATTTCAGGCCAGATAACCTTATAATTTAGCCCAGTGGAATGCGAATCAAAGCAATCTCGCATTTGGGCTGGATTTCCAGAGGTTTTCAGACTTCTATATCCGCAGCAGTGCACTCATCTGCCAACAAATGATTATTGACTGACCATTCAATATCCCTGATATTTCTGCTGGTCCATTATTTCTATTCCATTGCTCGCCATCAATATTTGCTGGATCAGCATGACAGGTGATAAGGGGCATCACTAATTATAGCCCATTATTAGCAGACCGTAGACCGACTAAAATGACATGCAGATAATGGAAGCCGGGGATCATTTTAATATACTTTTCTCCGTTATCCGCCTCTTTTGTCTTCTCTGATAGAGCTTTGTTATTCCAAGATGCTGCCTCTATCCAGTCAAGTCCCACGTCAATGACCAAGTCCCCTATTCAGATGATATTTGATTCCCTTTAAAAGTGTGTCAAAATATGTTGAGCTCCTTGAATAGAGAGTAATAGACCGTGCTATATATCTGTTCCTTCGGTCGTTCATCTGAGCATCCCCATTGTGTTAAAAACTGGGCAAGATAAAAGGCCATGGATGACGTGGGGCAGCTTATGTAAGGCAATATCCGTCTTACACTAATTCCCAGAAGCTCACCGGTGAGAGATGAAAGTTGTCACACCTTTTGTCTATGTCTGGTCAGGGGCGTCTGGAACACGACACTACGGTTAATGAACCCCATTGTGTAACTCTAACAGACCTCCACTGATACAGCCATGATAAATAGGTTAGGATTTGTCCAGAGGATAAGCATCTTCACTCGTTCATAGGTTGACTGTCTCGATTCACAGTTTATACCAATCACCCCCCTGCTAGCACCACTAGTCTGAACTACATCGTTATTATGTAAGACTGACGAGTTTCTAGTCATTTTTAGGCAATGTTCCGCTCACGTGAACAACACAAGATGTGCTATCTTGGCCCATTATAAATGGCAACTTAAATTGATATTCATGATGCATGTATGCTATGGGGGTGTTTCACAACGAAGTACTGTTAAACTATGAGGCCAAATTTAAAAAAAAGGTTTGTTTCCGGTCACCCGACCGGGTCTAGCAAAACAGTGCCGGGTCAACCTCTTTTTTTTTCCATTTTTCTCTATTTTTGTTACATGCCAGTTTTTACGGTTTGTAAATCGGACAATTTTTAAGGATTTTAGATGAAAAACGCCAAAACTAGCCCTAAAATGGGCAAATGCAAAAAAAAAAAAAAAAAAAAAAAAAAAATCGGCCGGCCAGGTCACCGGAAACCAACTTTTTTATTATTTTGGCCTGAGCGATAAATCATAGAATGTATATAAATACATTGTTTTCTAACTAATGCACAACAACCCGAGAACCACTCCACCAACAGCCAATGAAGGGTCTATCAAATGACAATTGCTGAATAGATTATCACTTAGTTATTGCACGCCCCCATTGCCGTATCACATTAACAGAATGGTTAGGGGTTTCCTAGAAAATCTGACAAACCCAATTTACATGGGCGGATGAGGACCGAGATATTTTAAGTGTGCAACAAACATATTAACTATAGGATACATTGATGGGAGTGCATTTGATACAGCACAAGCATGGGTGATACACCAAATGTAACTGTCTGATTGCTACTCGGTAATCATACAGATATAATGTTTTAGAAAAGACACTTGCACAGGGGCGAGCTGCTCACTGATCGATCAATACGGTAAAGGCGACGGGACCTGCTACGTCCTGAGAGGGTAAAGGTCCCCATTTAATAGCCCTTACCATCCTCCATCGACCATCCTGCAACACTTGCTGCAGATCCCAGTCTTTATCCAGGAGGGGGGCACTCAACCCCGGTTTAGGTACCGACTGCAAAACGGGCCCCTTGAGCTGTGGCTGTGAACCTCCGTAAGATATGAAAAGGAGGGGCTGTCACTGTGCAAAGCAAATACGGGATAGCTCACCTAGGTGCGAGGACAAACGTTTAGAGCGTTTTCTTAATCTTATATCTTAAATCTTAATCCAGGATAGTTTAAGATGGGATTAAGATAGTTTAGGAGTTAAAGTTAAGAAAAGAAAAGAAGAAAAAAACGGGGGTTAGGGGGGTAGAGCCCCCCCCCCCCCCATTACATACAAGATAACTAGCCTATTCTAGCATGGACTGTGTAGGCTTATCACTACTAGTGGCACCATCTTAATTTGTTTAGTAATAATTTTAAGATAGTCTAAGATAGTTTAAGATGGGAATGCATGTTACAGTCAATGTGTACTAATATTTCATGCCAGAAACCTGTTTCTAATGCTGGACGTCCTGTATTAAGGCTCCCACACTGTTTATGTAACAATATTAGGCCTAGCAAGAAGATGGCAACTAACATCTGAGAAAATTGGGGGAGGGGCTGAAGTGAATGCTAGTCTGTTGTCATACCATAAAATGGGTGGTCTGTAGTTTCGCCATGGTTACCAACCTTCAAAGACCCAGTGCCTACCCCTGGGTCATACTCCAAAATGAAAGAAGTATTATTGACTGCTTCAACATGTGATATAGGACTATAGAATATCATGGGACAAAATTATATAGAACACCGTGTTCTTTCATACTACACGTTATTGTCAAGATTGTTCTAAAGTTTGTCATAACTTAGGAGCATGATATAAAAATGGCTGAGTGGCTGTCCGCATCATTTGGTTGATAAATTGTAATAATCCAATTCCAAATTAAACCAGCTGGAACATAGTCACTGTGCTTAATCACATTCCCAAAGGACATAGGTCAATTACCTAGACGAATTTATCACCAATATCCGGGTTTGGAATATGAATATGAAATAACCAATAGTAATTTCAGATTGCTAAAAATATCTGGATGCATTCTATTTCTAGGCTACATGGTTGATTGTGTATCTACGTGTCACCACCCAGGTTGAATACCGAAATATCTCATATGCCATGCATGTTGTCCCTTTAAATGAAACAATTAAAACAACAAACTGTGTTCCAACTGTTTCATCTGATGAGTCAGCGTATACAAACAAAATTGTGGACAGAAGTGTTAATTCATACAATCCTAACCTATAAAGAAAACGGGCGGAATTCGCACTTCAAATTAAAGACAGCTGCTTATGGAACACGATTAAGGCATGTCACGTTTCCATTACGTCCTTGACGTCATCTTCTTGACGTCACACATGTTCATTTGACAGTTATGAGTGAATGCTTATAACTACTTGTAAGCAATACCTTTGTTAACTACCCCCTCCCCCTGCTCTCCTCGAGTATATATGCACATATATGTCACATAGGGTATATTCACCACTTCCGGACGTTCGTTTTCAGTGAGCACATGACCCTTTCACTTTTTCGAAAAAATATATCTTTAAATTGACCTATACTTTTCTAATGGTACCAATAGAAAGGGGAGTCTTTCATCTTTATTGATTACTAACGATTATCTTTGATCTAATGAGTCATCTAAGAGAGTTCTAAATGTGATCAAATATTATCATTTCAAATAGATGAATCTCACCTGAAGTCGGACACCTTATAAGAATTCGGACACAATTCTCTTTGCTGTTTTGATAGAGAAATCTGGTAGAATCATCATTTTCGTAAGGTAGATATTTTCAAACTAAGGTGCGGATGGACGTTTATCATTCTTATAATAGGATTGCAACTGTAAAATACCTTTTATAGGGGTGTTCCTCATTGTCTATGCTGGATCAGACTGAAGGCTTTAGTTTAGTATTATGAAAAACATATTCTCTATAAAGAACATATTTCTTCAGAGTTGTCATAATTGTGTTAATAATAACACATACATGTAAAACAGATTAATCTCATATATCAAGTTAATTCACTACGGATGCAACGTCCTTACATTGCCCTGCATCATAGAATGACCATCTATGTCTAATATAATATTTCCTTTTGTTTCATAATAATTTGTACCTTAGAATTGATTAGGAGAGAAGAAAATGCTTAGTAATTAGTGTCCGACTCATGGTTAAATTGGTGTCCGACTCTGGGTGAAATTATATGGTCAGCTTTCATTGGCTACAATAATATATAGAAATCTTCTAATATGATACCCATTCCTTCATGGAAATTCCTACTGGAAATTTATTCTACCATGAGGTTTTAGCCGGATGTCACAAATTTCTGTATGGATTTTAAGCTCTAAAGTGTCCGACATCAGGTGTGTGTCCGTCATTGAATGAATCTACCCTATCTCTTTCATCTGCCTCGAGCCTTGAAGATGAAGGCCCCTATGTGATATTTTCTCAATGGGTGTTGGTCGCAAATCATAGGGTTTCTACTACAATTTTCCATAATCAATCTATAATCCATTCCACTTTAGCAATCGCTAAAACTTCTAGATGAGTTCGCTGCAATTTCCATTAGCTTGCCAAAATTCGACCGGCTCCTAACTTGGACCACCCCTGTTTTCCTTAGTTACAGTAACTGGCACAACATTTCAGTAATGCCACATATTGGGTAATTCCAAGTACATTCTCCACAATTATAGTATTTTTCGTGTTGCAGTCAGTAAAATGGTCCTATTTAGGGTAATTTATTTTGGGACCCCTTGATCTTATTTTTCTAGTTGTAGCCTATACGTAAGCCTTCCCCACATTATTAACTATATCCTAGGTTGGTCTTATAAGTTATAGGGAGCCAAAAAATGACTAACTATGTTTAAGTCTACACCATGTGTAAGTACTCACCCTAAGGGAAGCATGTTGTCTGCAGTACTGGAGGCCTGGATTGTCTTGGTCTGTAAGGATCCTTGTCTATCCTCTCCACACCTGGAGGAGCTGTTAACACAGAGATAGCGCGTGGACGACTGGAGGGACTGGAGCACACCTGCTTGGCCGCCGACCACCCCACCCACATACGCCTGCAGGTGTCGACAGTGGTGCCACCTCTGGCACGTGGAGAAATGACTGCAGGAGAGTATGCAGTATTCTGCTTTATGCTGGCTAGCTGACACATACATGTTTGGGTAAATCATTTAAATAAGGAAAGAAGTTAAACTGACTTTATCCCATACAAGAAAAACGCTGTTATTATGATATTCTTCCAAACAGAAAAGTAGCCTACACATGCATCACACCATTTTTTATTTTGTATGTAATAATAAATTACAGGACTACTTTAGGAGCACGAAGTGGGGTTCTTCCTATAACTGGCCACAGCTACCTTGTTATTAAGGCCTATGTTGCCATGTCCAACCACCATTGATATTTGAGCTGCAACCTCCCCTCTGCTGTGGTAGACAACAACATATCAAAAGGTCTGTCCACCTCACACTGTGCCTATGTAGTGTGGGATGTAAAAGAACCATTGCATCGGTAAAAGTGTAGGGGTGCATATGTGCTTTCTACCTTCAGTCATCGACAGATTCGATCACCATTACCGCCCTTGAAATGACCTCAGCTGTTAATTAGTGCGTAAAGCAACCCAACAACAAACCAACCAACCATTGTTATTTGTTTTCCTAGTAACATATGCTGTGATGTCATAGATTACTATGGTCACGCAGGAAGTTTTATTGTTGTATCTACTTCCGGGTCAACGGTTCATGGCTTGACCTCTTGGCCCTGGTCCCTGTCAAAAATTATTTCTGGGATCCACAGGCTTTGTTTGTGTGAGTGACTAAACAGGTTTCAATCTTTGGATCTCATCAGGCTCTTAACTGGTGTACAAGGCTTGTGACTATTGACACAATTTATTCTCATGGTCCATTAGATTACAGGACTAGATAATACTCTTTTAATAACGAAGAGGTCAGACATGCACTGTTAGAATGGGGGCATTGGATATGGCCTTCCAGTGCTTAAGCATAGGAGATCTTGTATTTCCAAAAAAATAAAAGGACTTACTTTTGGTTTCACTATTTACAGTGATTTATTGTTTTGCCTGATGTGGGAGTTGGGGAGCTGTATGTGCCGGTAGTAATATGATATGCATTATGTACACTGGGAAATGAAGTTTGACATTTTAATCATGGGTAACGGTATGAATATCAAATGTAACCAGAGTGACCATGCAAGCTTCTTTTTCAATCGAAAATAATAGATCTGAAATTATCTATAAACTTATATTATATGCTTATCCGGGCTGTATTCTATTACACCAACTGAGGTTATAAATGTCTGTAATTATTTCAAACAAATTCGAATTTGCACGAGAAACTGAGCAAAAATTATGCTGTAATCAAGGGGAACCAAAAGGAGAAATACCCTTATGAAGTGTTTTTTTTAAAATACCCCACAAAAGATAGGGCTTACCCTCACCCTATACATAAAATATGTGTCTTTAATGTTGAAAAAAGTTAGATTAATGTGTCATCCAAGAGTTTCAGCCTTGAAATATACCCCCTTTTCTGCAAACATGCCAAAAACACCCCTTTTCAAAGTGTAATTCTCAAGTTCAGATCACCAACTAAAATCATGTGAGCTTCTGGTGTTTTTACATGAATCGTCACCACACGAGATTTACACCAAATATACACGTGTCATGTATACACGTGGTGGAAATCACGCGTTTCCTGGGCGTATTGTCATAATACATGAAATCCTTCGTAGTGCTAATTGTTAATACAGAGGTAATTTACACTGCAAAAGATTATTTGCATTACTGAATACCACAGTCTGAGTGTATAAGGTTGACACGATTAGGAAGTGACATTAACCGTTTGTCACAACGTGACTCGGCCTATTTATTAGAATATCAAAAAGGGAAAAAAAAAACTCCAAGTCTGTTTGCTTTTGCTCTGCTTGCTTGCTGCTTGCTGCTTGCTTTGTCTAATGGTGCTACCCCCTCCTATGGTGGAGAGTTCCATTGCTCCCAAGGGGAGGCACCAGGGGGCACTGTTAGTCCCACGGGGGAGAGCCTATATGCTGGTTCCAGAGGCATGTACCAGGAGGCTCATGTAGTCGTGTGTCAAGCCTCCATTTTCCCCCTTTGTGTAGTTTACTTTGGAGGATTCTCTCTCATTTACTATCTGTTTATATTCGGTATAGATTAGATTAATGTTTTCCCCGTGAGACAGTCTTTAATTAGATAAGCTTACAGCAATGTAAATATTTCAAATCTTAGAGAAATGGAGCATTAACACCTCTGTGGGTGACCACATGTCAGTCAGTCAGAGTGTTATTAATGCATTGTCTCTCAATCAGGCTAAGTCCCTCACTTCACACCTGAGACAATAGGGAGGTGATTAAGGTGATTAAGATAGGGGTGGGATATCACCCATCAGTCTTATCAGTGTTATATGATGGTCATTGTTCCTAGGTGTGAACAGTGGCTGATAACAGATTTACCCACAATGCACTGCTCTGAGTCAGGGGACAGAAAGAAAATGGCGGCTCCCATGCCATGTAGGCTATCCTCCCTTATAGGCGCATTCCGTCCTCGCTCTCCCTCCCGCTGCTCTCCCGATCGATCTAAGGACGGGTCAAGACCTCGGCCTGGACCCTTCCCGGACCCTTCCCGGACCCATCAGATGTTAACAGCTAAAAGCAGTATTATGGTGTCAAATAAATTATGAATTTATATAAAACCAAAACAAACACATTTGAATCGATGAGTTTTTGCAGTTTCCCCTTCTTTGATTTGTTTACATTATTTCTGCTGATTCACTGCCAAATGGAACAGTGTGTGCGGACATAAGCTAGGTACCACTCTCCACTGTGTGAGGACGTAAAACTACTGCTCTCCTATGTAGGAGGACGTAAAACAAGTCATGTTGCCTAGAAACGGCAGGGTCATGCAGGGTCAAGGTCATGTCACGTAGCTTTTGACCCGTCTCAACATTCGTACGGTTGAGGGGGCGTCCAGTCTAACTAATATAAGGATAACAATTGGCACAAATGTGGAGGCAATGTGGACACTGGAAGGCGGGAGAACTTCAAAGGGACGCTGCTCCCCCTCTCACCCCACCTGGTGGAGGTTTTAGGAACCACAGACTATAAAAGGACCACTCCGGTCAAGACTCTTGCCGCTACCCAAGCTGGAAGGCACATCTCCGTTTTAAACCTACCCTCCACTCTCTCAGGGTTATATTTCACCTATATTCATAGGTCAACAATGAACTAAAAGGGTCTCGCATATCCAACATAAATCACAGACAGTGATATTCAGTTATTGACTTTGTACCAAGGTTGTACCATTATTATCATTAAATACAGGACACTGCATAAATATTGTGTGTAACAACATAGCATTGACATTGCATTTACATTTGTATTGACATTGTATTGACATGCATCACCATATCAAAATATGTACCCACTATACGGTACCTCAGTATCACGTGTTAAACATGAATGTATGTAAAGGTTACAAGTTGATAAAGTTCACAGGATAAAGGCAACATTATATTAAACTCGTCTTCGGTGTTCCCCATTGCACATAGAAAACGTTTTTTTCTCAGCAATGTGCCTAGACTCGGCCACCATCTGTATATATGTATAGCTCGCAGTGTATGAGTTTTTTGAGTTTGAGTTTTTTATTGACCACAATTCCACAAAATTACATTGCGTCTCTCAAATAGAGTCAATATGGTCGGTATGATTTCATATAATATGGAACCAGGTCATATGATTAGATACGTGAACATTTATACAGGCATAGACTATTCGCTCATCCATGCAGACAGAACAAACAGCTTATATCATAGGCAGCGAAAAAAGGTGAATTCTCATCTCATAGACTTCAGTGAGTAAAGGACTATACTTATCATCGGTTACAGGACAACCACGTTGGAAATAACACTCAATTGCAAGCAAGTGGTAATCAGCCGTCTCAACTCAAGTACATACATACATACATACCTACATACATACTATCTAGCAACTCAGTAGATCACTTCTTTATTTTTCCCAAGAACAACTTCACATTTAGCAACTTCTGGATTGTAGGGTCAAGTTTATCCCACTCAATAGCACCTCTATAGAGGGGACTGTCTCTGTAATGCTGACGCTTAGGTCTCTGAACTGTCAGGATCAGTTTTGCACTACTCCTAAGATATGGGTGGGCAAGGCTGATGGTGTGAGACTACAATGTGCCTTGCTATAGTGCCACTGCATGTTGGCATATTTCTTGCAGTAAATACGATGATATTTCAGCCGAAACTACAGCAAGAAAGACAGGCGGAACATTACTATATACATGTACACAATGCACTTATGGGGCCGTCCGTAAATGACATCAATGCTTTTATTACCATTCCTGACTCGGTTAGAAACTAAAATACTGATACGTGATACCGACAACCCAAAGTCAGTTTTACCAATCCTGTACTCATTATTAAATGATTCCTCGGTTAGAAATTAGACATTTTGTGGGTGTTTGCTCACTGGAATCAAGAAGATGATGGCCTAAGCACTTCCGATGTTCCATCTACGCAGAAATGAATGGTCCCCCCCCTCTAGGCTTGTATATTTCCTTTTTTCTACAATTTAGGCTTGCTGTTTGATTCAAATGTGTTTATTGTAAAAAATGGAAGAGTATTAAACCATAATCCACTCAGAATAACCGAAATATAACCCTGTTTTTTCGAGCCATCTGGCCAGGCTGGCCGCATGCAGCCAATTTACGTGGTTGCTAAAGGTCCCTATTGGACATATAGGCCTACATTCAGGGCCCTTACATTGACATTGTCTATATCACGCCCCCCCCCCCCCCCTCCCTTTTCAAAAATCCTGGAACCGCCCCTGAGTCATTTGTACACGCGGGAAAATGAGGGATGGACGCACGGCCGAGTTTGGTGGATGTATGGACAGAAAGACAGGACCGGATTGACCCCAACCCGGTCCTGTCTTGCTGGTATGGAGATAACTCTTTTTGGAAATTAAATAAAAGTGCATCATATGGTAAGATCGGGTAGAGCTGCATTGCAGTATTGATGAGGGACATGGTGAAGTAGAAAATATATTGCTCATCACGAACAAAGGTGAGAAAACGTATGTGGGCACTTGTTTGGCATATCGGCTTGTTATTCGCACTCGCCTTCGGCTAGTGCGATAACAGCCGATATACCGAACGCGTGCCCACTTACCTACACATTAGTGCATCAATATATGGTGGCCCTGGGTTTAATCAAAACATCAACGATGGGTTTATATATTACTGCACCAGTGCTAAGGCCGGAAGCAAGCTGATACAGGAGATTCAAATAACCTTGATGCTAGGGCTATTTAAAACCAGAAGTGGACTCATACAGGATTACTGGTGTATGTCAATATATATAACAGAATTAATATATTTAACAAAAAACCTTTAATAATGACTAGCCGTATACCGAACGTGTGCCTCAATAACAACGTGTTAGTGGATCAATGACGCATGGGTCTGAAAGTGTCACTTTGATTGAAAATGACAGAACAATGCGTTCATTGGCCTACTACACCTACTTGCTACCCTCCGTTTGTCACTGACCGGAACCAATCAGAACCTTATGGCATAAGGCTTGGAATAATTATATCACCAGGTTCTTCCCAGTAAACAAAAAACGTCATACAACATTGTGTAACGTCATTTAACGTTATATAACGTTTCTCTAAGGCTCCTCACTATGGCATGACGTTATATACAGTTTTAGAACGTTTTTGTTAGCTGGGTTTCTTTTATATCATTTAAAGATGGGTTATGAACTTATTATGCCATTGATTACCGGTATCATTTTTAAATTATGCAATGGACTTATATAAATGCGTCTGGACTTGTATAAATGAGTATTACGTTTTGAAATATAGGGTCCCTTGACACATTCCGACTACAGTTTCCTCTATTTCGTGAATTTATAGGTATCAAAAGGATTAAAAAATGTACAAACGCATAAATATTGTCATTATGAACACAAAAATATATATTGTATACTGATCATGAAAATGTTAATCCAACCATAATTATTAGCATCTACCCCGACTTTCAAGGCACTTTGATAGATACTGTAACGGGTTGACTATAAAGTCTAACTGTTATTGTTGTATATCTATTGTATGTTGTATGATGTAAGACAACACGGTTCTATTGTGTTTAATAACTGTTTTATTCATCTAACTAGTGTCGTCGGTTCGTTACATATACCGACTCCTCTAGTTCGGTTATCTATACGGTAGTGTACCGGTACCACCTTCGGTTACCGTCGGTAGTTGTTACATAATCATTTTTACATAACTAAACCTAACAGGTGGCGCTGCTAGTACGGTCACGTGGCTACGCAGCGCTGTATATAAGACGGCTGCTTCCCCATTGGAAGTCAGTCAGGTTTGGGACTGTCGTGACATGACCACCCTGTGCTCACGGGCTTAACTCTATGCTATAGGGTTGCCCACTGTATTATATATCTGTTCTGATCTTGTATATCCGCTGGTTATACTTGTACTATAATACCCAAGAGTTACCTTTACAATAAAGTCGCCGTATATTAAAGTCTAATTTACCTTGTCTGGTTTTTGTACTCAAGTGTCACATACGTAGTAAGAGACCAACTACATTGGTGCCGTGACCACTTGATCGAACCGACCATTGATAGGGTATTAAATAGACTTACAGTATATGGATTACCTATACGATTTTGTCAGCTCGTTCAGCGGCAGGACTAAAACCCCTGCTGAGGAACGTGAAGAAGCCGTACAGAATGTACGCTTCTTCACAGGCAAATCCAATAGGCGGGAGAGCCGGGCAGCCTCGGAGGTGCCCGGTGACGACCTCTCCCAAGAAGCAATAGGTGATCCTATTGTGGAAGCCTTTACCAAAGGAGAGGATGGGGAGCAATCTCCAATCCCGGGACCCTTTGATATAAGCTCCAGGAGGTCGTTGGACTCCCTTTCCACGAATCTTTTCTGTCCTGAGGGTCAGAAAATACCGGGTAGAGAGCCTAAAACTCTCGGCCCAGCTGCCTTCGGTTCTACACCGACGGTAGCAGATCCTTCATTGGATCCAGACACGTCGGTTTTCACTGATGGTGCCACTCCTACACCGAACGGTATGGGGGGTGGCGGGCTATCAAAGAAAACTAACGTGGCAACAGAAGCTCCTGGGAAGGGGTACCCGCCAGCAGTAGATGAGCCATCCAGTTTACCACTGGATGGGGACCTACTAGCTGCCATGGGGATCCCCACCAAGAAAACTGAGTTGCATGAGCTCGCTGAAGCCCGGAGGGAACTTGCTTCCATCAATCAAACTAGGAAGTTATTCCTAAGGGAGGTTGATGAGAAGAAAAAGTTCCTACTGGAACTCCAGAACGAGATGGCTTCCCACAAGGTGGAGGTTGACAAACTTTTGCACCAGAGGGTGTCCGGCGAATGTGAGGTTGCAAGCTTAACTTCCTTGGGAAAGGATTTGAGCACGCAGCTCCACTTAGCCAGACAGGACCTCGCAAGCTTAAGGCAAGTCAATCAGGACCTGAAGACGAAGTCGGAGAAAGTACCACCACCTTCCACGGTGGTACCTCCAGTCATACCCGTACCCAGTGTATACACGACAGTGACACCTTCAAGTGTCCCGCCGCTAGTACACACCACGGTAACAGGTATGACACCTCAGATGGGGGCTAGCTATCTACAGACTCCGGTCTGTGGTGGCGCCTTTGGAGGCACGGCAACACCTCCAGGGTACACCCACCCATCTACTGGTTCAACGATGTTGAACCAGCAGCAGACCATGGTCTCAGTTCCAGTACCGAAACCCAGAGCTAGACAAGGCTTAACGCCTGTCCAGCGGGCTAAGTACGACCGGAACCCGGCTATTGAGAAGCTGGGGACAGACATCGTCCCGCGGGACATCGATGAACTGGATGAACGGTATGCTCCTTTCAACTTTGGGGACATCAAACATCCTGATGCAGCCCGTCAAAAGGCCATCGATATTCCGCCTTTCACAGGGTCGCCACCCTGGAGAAAGTACAAAGTTCGGTTCAAGGCTATTGTGGAGAGCAATCGCTGGAACAATCAGCAAGCGCTGGTTGCTCTGAAGCAAGCACTCTGCAACGGGCCAGGTGAACCAGCCCTTTTGGCGTTCGAGAGAGTGAAGATCAAGACATTGAGCTCACTTGAAGAAACAGCTGAATGGGCGATTGGGAAGATTGGTGAGCATGACCCAAGGACTCAGCTGCTCAAACGTGTCCAACGCAAGGACGAGCATCTGAGATCCTACGGATTTGCTCTACAAGAACTGATATCCGAGTGTTATCAGGGATGTAGACCTGACACCCCCACTGTCATCCAGGAGTTAACCTCCAGGTTTGTCAATGGAGTCAGAGACACCAATCTCCAGGCATATCTGCGGGAGAAATGGCAGCCGGACTTATCTCTAGCTGACCTTTTTGACCATGCAGATGTGTATGACACCAAACAGGCTGTTTTTCCTAGTGGAGGAGTGTCGGCAGCTCCATCTGTAGCCCCGAAAGGAGCTCAGGTGGTAGAGGCCGCCACAAAACCACCTAAGAAAAAACAGCCCGCCTCTGAGGAGGTGGCGGCAGTAATGCCTGACAGGGACATGGAAAAGATGATTGAGGGTTTGTTGCGGAAGCACTTGGAAAAGAGCTCTGCGTCCACTTCTGATTCTGGATCTGGAAAGAGAAGGAAAAAGAAGAAAAAGGACACGAAACCTCAGCCATGTAGACGCTGTCAGAAGATGGGTCATTGGGCTAGCGAATGCAAAGCCCCTGCACCCATCGCTGCTAAAACCGAAAAGGAGACGGAAAACTGAATGGGGCCCTGTGGGGACCTTACGCCACAAATTTGCCACTAACCCTCAAAAAGATGACCGTTTGAGGCATAAGGGCAAACCACGGGCCACTATACCACAAAAATGGCATTAAAGCACAAATGCCCTTATGCCACAAACGCCCTTACACCACAAATGCCCTTAGGCCACAAACGCCACTAGGCCACAAATGCCCTTAGGCCACAAACACCACTAGGCCACAAATGCCCTTAGGCCACAAACACCATAAGGCCATAGTATTGGCACACTATATAGCATTTGAGGCATAAGGGCAAGTGGACATGTTGAAGTAGTTAAGTACTTTAACTGACTATATAGTGTTTGAGGCATAAGGGCAGGCAGATATTTTAGGCTTGTTTAGTAGATTAGCTGACTATAGTGTTTGAGGCATAAGGGCAGGCAGATATTTTAGGATTGTTTAGTAGATTAGCTGACTATATAGTTTTTGAGGCATAAGGGCAAGATGTAGTGTTTGAGGCATAAGGGCAGGTGGATATTTTAGGGTAGTTTAGGATATTAGCTGGCTATTTGGGTTTGAGGCATGAGGGCAAGCTGTTATTTAGGGCCTATTTGGTATATTGGCACACTATATAGTGTTTGAGGCATAAGGGCAAGTTGATATTTTAGGGCAGTTTGCTGCGATTTCAACCTATATAGTGTTTGAGGCATAAGGGCAGGCAGATATTTTAGGCTTGTTTAGTATGTTAGCTGACTATAATTATAGGTTTTGAGGCATAAGGGCAAGATGTTATTCAAGGCCTATTCGGTATATTGGCACACTATATAGTGTTTGAGGCATAAGGGCAGGTGGGTATTTTAGGGTAGTTTAGGATATTAGCTGGCTATATAGGTTTTGAGGCATAAGGGCAAGTTGTTATTTAGGGCCTATTTGGTATATTGGCACACTATATAGTGTTTGAGGCATAAGGGCAAGTTGATATTTAAGGGCAGTTTGCTATGATTTTAACCTATATAGTGTTTGAGGCATAAGGGCAGGCAGATTTTTTAGGCTTGTTTAGTACATTAGCTGACTATATAGGTTTTGAGGCATAAGGGCAAGTTGTTATTTCAGGCCTATTTGGTATATTGGCACACTATATAGTGTTTGAGGCATAAGGGCAGGTGGATATTTTAGGGTAGTTTAGGATAAAAGCTGGCTATATAGGTTTTGAGGCATAAGGGCAAGTCGTTATTTAGGGCCTATTTGGTATATTGGCACACTATATAGTGTTTGAGGCATAAGGGCAAGTTGATATTTAAGGGCAGTTTGCTATGATTTTAACCTATATAGTGTTTGAGGCATAAGGGCAGGCGGATATTTTAGGCTTGTTTAGTTGAAATCATAGCAAACTGCCCTAAAATATCAACTTGCCCTTATGCCTCAAACACTATATAGTGTGCCAATATACCAAATAGGCCCTAAATAACAACTTGCCCTCATGCCTCAACTCTATCCTTAACTAGGATAAAAGCTGGCTATATAGGTTTTGAGGCATAAGGGCAAGTCGTTATTTAGGGCCTATTTGGTATATTGGCACACTATATAGTGTTTGAGGCATAAGGGCAAGTTGATATTTAAGGGCAGTTTGCTATGATTTTAACCTATATAGTGTTTGAGGCATAAGGGCAGGCGGATATTTTAGGCTTGTTTAGTTGAAATCATAGCCAACTGCCCTTTAATATCAACTTGCCCTTATGCCTCAAACCCTATATAGTGTGCCAATATACCAAATGGACCCTAAATAACAACTTGCCCTTGCCTCAAAACCTATATAGCCAGCTAATATCCCAAACTACCCTAAAATATCCACCTGCCCTTATGCCTCAAACACTATATAGTGTGCCAATATACCAAATAGGCCTGAAATAGCAACTTGCCCTTATGCCTCAAGCCCTATATAGTCAGCTAATGTACTAAACAAGCCTAAACATCCGCCTGCCCTTATGCCTCAAACACTATATAGGTTGAAATCATAGTAAACTGCCCTAAAATATCAACTTGCCCTTATGCCTCAAACACTATATAGTGTGCCAATATACCAAATAGGCCCTAAATAACAACTTGCCCTTATGCCTCAAAACCTATATAGCCAGCTAATATCCTAAACTACCCTAAAATATCCACCTGCCCTTATGCCTCAAACACTATATAGTGTGCCAATATACCAAATAGGCCTTAAATAACATCTTGCCCTTATGCCTCAAAAACTACATAGTCAGCTAATCTACTAAACAAGCCTAAAATATCTGCCTGCCCTTATGCCTCAAACACTATATAGTCAGTTAAATTACTTAACTACTTCAAGATGTCCTCTTGCCCTTATGCCTCAAATGCTATATAGTGTGCCAATACTATGGCCTTATGGTGTTTGTGGCCTAAGGGCATTTGTGGCCTAGTGGCGTTTGTGGCCTAAGGGCATTTGTGGTGTAAGGGCGTTTGTGGCATAAGGGCATTTGTGCTTTAATGCCATTTTTGTGGTATAGTGGCCCGTGGTTTGCCCTTATGCCTCAAACGGTCCTCTTTTTGAGGGTTAGTGGCAAATTTGTGGCGTAAGGTCCCCACAGGCCCATCCTCTTGGCAAGGATGGCGCCCCCACAGTTAGCCATGCCTATAAGGGATTAGTAGACGGTGTTAACTCTTCCATGAACCAAGGCCGCGCAGAGGCAGAAGGGTCTGTACAACCTGTAAGCGTCTGGCAAGGCGGGGCTGGCAAGGACGAACGGAATCCGGAGGATTCTGTAGTCGCTGGCTTAGAGGAGTCTTGGTTAGAATCAATTGCCCAGAGCAGTGTGATTCAGGACTCCCCGAGCGACCCATGTTGGGATTATCTCCTGACAAAAGGGGTTGCTATGGATGGAGGGGGAAGCCCGATGCTGACCTCTGAGTGTGTCCCTTTACGGGGACAGCGTTGGTACCTGAGTCTGGTTATTTCCGGGACGCGTGGTGAATTTTTGGTCGACACGGGTGCATCTCACACCTTGGTCGATCGTAAATTCATGGCCCGTCTTTGCAACCAGCCCGAAGCTCCGCTACTAGGAGTAAAGGCTCGGACTGCTACGGGAGATAGTATGCAGACTTATGGCAGAACTGTAAAACCTATGTTGGTTGATGGCAAGACATACTGGATATGTCCAACCATCACCGACATCACTGATGATGGCATACTGGGGATGGACTTTGCTGCTCTTTACGGGGTAACAATGAACACCGCAACGGGCCGACTTCAGATTAAACATCCTTATAAACAATCTGTACAGTGCGTTTTAAGGAATGGTTCTTCTGTGGCGTCAGTGGCACAAGACACAAAGTTGGCAGCAGGACATGTATCTGATGTCCTAGTCAGCTGCGTGGGAGTGCAGGCCAAAAGGCCGGGAATGTTTGAACCAGAAGATCAAAAGCTCTCTGAGTTAGGTCTTGCTGGCTATCATACTTACCTGGCCAACGCTCGTTGGGGGGTGATACCGATTTGTAACTCGAGTAGTAGAGAAATCACTCTACGAAAGGGGACGCCTATTGGTAACACCACGCGAGCATATGGGGTAGACTCACTAACTACGGACTTTGTGGAAGTAGGTGTGGTGGCGGGAGACTCTTCCCACGAAGAGGCTCTAGCTAAATCCAACCTACCGAAACATTTAAGGTCCCTGTTGTGTGAGTCACACCTCACAACCCTAGAGAGCGAAATGGTGGCAAATGAGCTGTCGGAGTTATCTGACGCCTTTGCGCAACCAGGAGATCCTCTAGGGCGTACCAATACGGTACAACACCGGGTTGACACTGGGGACGCGCTTCCCAGTAGAATCCCCTACCGTCGGTTACCCATGGCTAAAAAAAGTGCTATGGAGGCTGAGGTAGAAAAGATGTTGGATGAAGATGTGATTCAACCTAGTGAGAGTCCATGGTCAAGTCCTGTGGTGATGGTCACCAAGAAGGATGGTTCCTGTCGATTTTGCATCGACTATAGGAAGTTGAACGGACTCACTAGGAAGAATGCATATCCTCTACCTCGGATAGATGAATGTGTGGAATCTCTGGGTGGGGCAAAATGGTTCTGTACACTAGATTTACAATCTGGTTATTGGCAGATCGGCATGGACCCCCGGGACCGAGAAAAAACCGCATTTTCTACCCATATGGGACTATTTGAGTTCAACGTCATGCCATTCGGGCTATGCAATGCCCCGGCAACCTTCGAGGCAATGATGGAAACCATGTTACGGGGTTTACTTTGGAAAAAGTGCCTAGTATACTTGGACGACATCATCGTCTTCGGTGGTTCTGTGGAGGAAACTCTACAGAACCTCCAAGCTGTGCTGAAACGCATCTTATCATATGGTCTGAAATTGAAACCTTCAAAGTGCAAGCTTTTTAGGAAGTCAGTTGAATACCTAGGTAGAATTGTTTCTGAACATGGCATCATGGCTGATCCTCATAAGATCGAAGTGGTACAGAACTGGCCTCGTCCGATGGACACGAAGGAGATACGCTCTTTCATCGGGTTTTGTTCATACTACAGAGATTTTATACCTGGATTCTCGAGAGTCGCAGCTCCCTTACAAGAGCTGATGATTGGAGAGAAGA
This sequence comes from Harmothoe impar, assembly GCA_947462335.1. NCBI lineage: Eukaryota > Metazoa > Annelida > Polychaeta > Phyllodocida > Polynoidae > Harmothoe > Harmothoe impar. The sequence goes on from OX381704.1 coordinate 63,275,929, forward strand.
AGGCTAAGGCTAAAATAGTCTGGTCTCCAGCCGCAGAACAGTCTTTCAGTGAGTTAAAGAGACTCTTCTTAGAAACACCTGTTTTGCACTACCCTGCACCTGTTGGTAAGTTCATCTTGGACACTGATGCTTCTAATACAAGTATTGGTGCTGCCTTGTCGCAGATCCAGGATGGGCGAGAAGTGCCGCTGGCATTTTCGTCCAACAGTCTAAGCAAAACACAACGTAACTACTGCACAACCAAGCGTGAACTCTTGGCAGTGGTGGTTTACACAAAAAAGTACAGACATTTCCTATATGGTGGGAATTATCTCGTACGGACGGATCATTCATCTCTGCAGTGGCTCCTTAACTTCAAGGACGCTGAGGGGATGATGGGTAGATGGTTGAACCACCTCTCTGAGTTTGGCATGACGAATGAGCATATCATACACAGGAGTGGAGTAGATCATGTGAATGCGGACAGCTTGTCCCGCTATCCTATCCGGAACTGTCACCGTGTAGACTGCCGAGACTGTGGGTCTCACAATGCAGTGATTGCGTCTGTGGGTGCGAAAGTTCCTAACTGGACGTTAAATCACTTGAAGGATGAGCAGCTTGCAGATCCAGCTATTTCGAGGGTGTACTCCTTGAAGTTGTTGGGCCTGTCCAAGCCTGTTCGCCCCGCACTTTCGCTGGAATGTAAAGAAGTTAGACAACTGTTAGCTCAGTGGGATAATCTTTTTATACGGAACAGTGTATTGTGCCGCTGGAGGGTGCAACCTGGCAGGAAGAGAGCAGCTCAGTCTGTAGTGCCTTTGTCACTCAGACTACAGTTGCTCAATTACTGTCATGGCCACCGAACTTCAGCACACTTTGGCAGACAACGGACTGAGGCAAAGATTAAGAGTAGATATTACTGGCCTGGTATGACTTTGGACATACGGCGTTGGGTGAGACAATGTCCCCAATGCTGTTTATCAAAGCCTGGACCTGGTATTGGTAAACTACCTCTAAGTCAAGAGCTATTCGGTGTTCGATTTGCCCGGATCGCTGTTGATATCATTAGTGGTTTCAACACGACCCCCCGTGGGAATACCTGTATGATGGTGGTACAGGACTACTATACCAAGTATGTCCAAGTATATCCGTTGGTAAATCATACAGCTGTTACCTGCGCAGAAGCACTTTTCGAGAATTGGATCCTCACGTGGGGAGGTCCTTTAATGCTTCACTCCGACCAGGGTCGTGAGTTTGAATCTCGACTGTGGGCAGAACTGTGTAGTAAAATACACATCTGCAAGACGCATACGAACCCCTACCGACCTCAATCGGATGGTATGGTGGAACGTTTCAATCGGACGTTGATCCAATGTCTCACGACAATGGTTAATGAGCACCGGGATGATTGGGATGAGCACGCTCGCTATATCTCCCATGCTTACAATGCTACCGAACATGCGTCGACGGGCTGTACGCCTAATATGCTCGTAATGGGTGAAGACATAGTCATGCCTAGTGACATGGTCTATGGAGTGCAGGGACACCAGCTCGAGCAACCCTGCACAGTGATGTTTGTTGAGTCACTTCGACAATCATTACGCGAGTCCTATGGAGTAGTAAGGGACAACTTGGAAAAATCTGCTAGTTTGCAGAAGGTGGGCTATGACACGGGCCTTAAACTCCGCCAATTCAAGGTGGGGGATAAGGTCGCGAGATTTAGCACACCAAATTCCAAAGTCAAGACCCTGTACTCCTGGGATGGTCCGCATACGGTTACTATGGTGGTTAGTGAAACTACTGTAGTAATACGGTTGCAAAAAGGGACTCTCACTAAATCACATGTGGCTAGACTCCGACCTTGGTATGGAGTTCCATATATAGATGACGGTGAAGATTCCCTCGGTGCTGGTCGAGTACCAGCACCAACCGACCCTGTGCTACCGAAGATACCGAAGGCAGGACCAACGGTCATACCGTCGGTACCGACGGTAGCGCGCCGAAGGGGTCGTCCTAGGAAATTACCGATTGAACCACAGTCGTGTGTTACCAAGCCCAAGCGCGGTAGGCCTCGTAAAAAAGGGCCAGCTGTGCGTAAAGGACTAACCGTAGGCACCGGTAAACAAAGCAAGGTGATACCTCCGGTGTCACCATTGCTGGACATACCGGTACAAGGTCTACGGAGGAGCACACGTGTCAGAGAGCGAGATAAAATTGTGTAAACATTTTTTTTCTTACCTTGTTGACGACATTTAGCTGCTGGCTTGATTAAATTTCCCTGGACAGTTCCGTACTGGGCCGGTGGTCATTGGCCCGGTACTCGATCACCAAAACACAACGAGAAGAGACGGGTTATCCGGTGTGGTTATCCGTTGGAGGTAGAAAAGCACGTGTTCAGGGCGGGTGGCTGGCTTTGCCGATTAGTTCTAAGTATGGGACTAGTTTTGACCACATATTGCTTAGCAACATGCTGCTGTGTATATCCTCTAATGCCGGTATATCATTCCCGGGTTATCCGGTGGCTCCGCCACGAAAATTGTAAACAACAGTGAGAGTTCCCACGGTCGGATATGCCAGACGTGGGAAGGGCGCTGCCCGCGTCACCTGATCGATTTCTCCCGCCAAATGAGCCGTGAGAAATTGGGTCACCTCGGCGCGTCTTCGGGGCGCGACCCCTGATTGGCTGAGAAGCCGGTCAAGGGGCGGGGTCACGGGGGACGGGTGGGGTATATAAGCCCCACAGGCGGCCAGGCTTCTTCAGATCAACACGTTTGCCCGTAGGGTAGCGTGTTGATCAGTGGTGCCTAGGTCTGCCCGGCAGTACCTACACTATTGTTTACTAGCTGTGCTACTAAATGCTCGGGTGAGTGAACCGTGAGGTTCACCTACGCCTGAGCTAACAGTATGGCAGCCCGTGTAGATGGCAAATGCACGGCCCCGGAGAAGGCTGAGGCCTCCGATGGGGAAGACCGAGTTCTCGAGTCTGACACGGAAATGGACACTACCGGTGCTCCAACCGTCGGTCAAGGCTCGGCTTCGGTACCAACTGAACCTAACCCTGAGGGGTCGGGTGATGTTGTTCCGAAGACAGAACCTGGTCTGGGTGGTAGTAATACCAACCAGGAGGAGAACCCTGCAGGGGGATCTTCTCCGAAACCCGCCGGTGTATTGGCACAAGAACCGACGGTCCCTGATGGTGATTCATCAGACGGGTCCACGGTTCGTGCTAAGACCAAACGGAAGCGGAAGCGTAAGAGGAGGATTGCATCTTCCCCTGAGACTCCTGCTACCGAAGAGGTCGCACCGACTGAGGCAGATAGACTCAAAGCTGTTGCTGATAGACTGGCCAAGGCGGAAGCCGAGGGATGGTCTGTCGCAGAGAGCAGAGCCAATCGACGCCTCCGCGCCAAGGCAGCGCATGTCCGTCTAAACCTGTGTCTCCGTGATGATGACCGGGAGAACCTGAGCCTTTCTGATTTAATTCAGGAAAATGGCAAAATGGCTCTTCCTGCACCTCACACGACCGATGGTTCAGACGACGAAGACTGGTTGACAGGTGATTCCCATCCCATTGACTGGTACCTCGTGTACCTCAGGGCAGTGTTAGACGGGAATAAACCTAACATCCATAGGTCATGCCGCCCCAAGCTGAAATATGCTTGGAAGAACTACGTGCCAGGGGATCCCTGCCCGTACGTTCGCTGTCAGCGCCTGAAAGGGACTGCGACAGCAGCAAAACGGTGGCCAAACCTGTTCAAGTTTGCCCGTCATTTGGTAGAGAAGCACATGAATGTGCGTCCCTACTTGTACTGTGTGAGTGGGAGTACGAGTACTTCCTGCCCTGAGTACAGTGACGGGGAACTATTCCGTAGCCAACGGAGATCTGGTTTGGTAAGGCATCTTTGCGACAATAAGGGCGTGCACAAGCGCACTATTAGTCGTGGAGTTGAGGCTGCACTGAAGGTTTGGGGGTGCCACAAACGTGTAGGAAATCTACAGTTTAAGTGGCGAACCAACAAACTTAAACAGTGGAACTACCTCACGGAGGCTGACTGGGAGAGGTTGTGTAAGGGCGCCAAGTGCGAACAAACCGACCTCGGACCAGCTACAGAAGCTCCGATGCCCACTGTAAAGAAGGATACCCCTCCTAAGAAGAAAAATCTAAAAAGGGGCCGCCAGTCATCCAAAGATGATACCAAAGGTGGACGTGACCGTTCCCGCAGTGAACCTGCGAAGAAACGTGTCGCCACCGCCACGGTAACATCTGAGGTCGACCGTAGCCAAACCGTCGGTACCGTCACGGTATCTTCGGTTGCATTGCCCCCGGTTGCTGATCAACTGCCCAGGCAGGAGAGACAGAGACTGGGTAATGCACTGGCTATTGTTCAGAACTCTTTGGGTGACGAGCAGGCGGGACAAGTCGCTGCTGACTATGTCAAGCAGTACAAGTGGAGTCAGAAGCAAAAGAAAGCTTCAGCCCCACAGGAGAGTGTCTCACCTGTCAGTGACGCTGAACAGGTAGAGGTACAACAGCCGGATGGGGCGTCAGCCCAGCCGACTGCTCCAACCCAGCACGGAGCAATCTCTAACCCCGTAAGGGATGACGAGGTTACTCCAGTACCTGAGCACAGGGCTGTTGACGAAGGGCTAGCAGGGTTACCTGTGTTGCCTGGAGATGGTCCTGCTTATGACTCTGGATTCTCTGACACTCTGGTCCCCGGATTCGAGTGCTACAGAGCTAAGATGGCTGAAAACGCAAGTAAGCTACTCCAGTTTCAGGTTTCTTTCTTGGAGAAGTCCTACTTTGAGCAGTACAAGTTGCTCAGAGAACAGGCTATCCGGGAAGGGAAAGCTTGGGTTGCTGAACGCACCAGAGTCCTTGCCGAGCGCGAGGCGAGTCTGGAGCAAGATCATGCCTTCTGGAGGGCTACGATCGACCAGCTCGAATCAAGGTTGACAACTTGTGACGCCAAGTTCTTCCGGCAGTTCGGGCTAAAGCTGACAGAGTGGGAGAGAACTGGTTTTCCAGATCTCCAGTCCAGGTTGGGGCTTGCCGCAAGGCCTGCTCCTCCTGTGACCCCGGTACTGTCAGTACACCCACCTAGGTATGAGATGCCATTTTCTTTCATGGCACAATCTACCCGGGTGGTCAGTGGCGGGGAGCCTACTGCGGCGCCGAGTACCCTCTCGGTAGCCCCAGGTGGAGCCCTTCCTCTCCAGGTGGAGGCTGCTGTGGTTTACACCACGGAGGCCCCTCCTGGAGGAAGTCCTGATGGGGAAGGAAAGCCATCCGGCGGTGTCCCTATGGACACCTAAGGTTGGTCCCCCGTCAGGCCCTCTGGGGTGCACTGTTCCGCCCCTCGGAGGTAAAACTAAACCATCGACGCAGCTACACGCCCCTGGACAACCAAAAGCAGACCGACGGTGCTGTCGTGACTTAACTGAGTCTCTACTGCCACCACATTGGAAGCAGCCTGATGTCTTCAACCGTGGTTTACTACTAAGCCACAACCGTCGGTGCTCTACTACTGTCCAGGGCTCCTGATCCTGTGGTCACATTCTACTATTGTGACCTATGAACTATTATATGGATCATCCTCCTGTGATAATTATTTATAGGGAGGCACGGACCTACCTTTTTATATTTATATTTCACAAGAGATGGAAGTACTATACCGGTACTGGACTCTATCCATCTCTACCACCATAAACTGCTAGGTACTGGAGTACCGCCCCTAATAAGGATGACGATCTATCCCACCTTATTTAGGATACGCTATTATGGATTTTTATATATAAACTTTTCTACGCCAAAGGAAGTGGGAACTGCTATAGTTCCAATTATAAAACTTTTCTTCGCCAAAGGAAGTGAGAGCTATTATAGTTCTATTATTTATATATAAGGACACTAACTCCACACGGATTCGCACCATTGCTGAATGAAGTAGGTGATGTGTTGAGTTTCCAAGGTGGTTATTTGGTGCCTTTACTATTAACTGATACTAGTCTAGGACTATCAGTTGGACAGTTTTTATATCATGTGCCTACGGGACTATGGTTTTACAAAGACTATATTGTTGATATAAACTGTTATGTGCATGTTAACTTGTATGTTCATGTATGTATGCCTGTTGTTACTATGAGTAGAAATGTTACTTGTTGATAAATAGATATACGTGGTATATAATGTATCCAAGAGGTATTATTATTATAAAACCAACCCTTCCTACATTCTAAAGGGGGGTAGTGTAACGGGTTGACTATAAAGTCTAACTGTTATTGTTGTATATCTATTGTATGTTGTATGATGTAAGACAACACGGTTCTATTGTGTTTAATAACTGTTTTATTCATCTAACTAGTGTCGTCGGTTCGTTACATATACCGACTCCTCTAGTTCGGTTATCTATACGGTAGTGTACCGGTACCACCTTCGGTTACCGTCGGTAGTTGTTACATAATCATTTTTACATAACTAAACCTAACAGGTGGCGCTGCTAGTACGGTCACGTGGCTACGCAGCGCTGTATATAAGACGGCTGCTTCCCCATTGGAAGTCAGTCAGGTTTGGGACTGTCGTGACATGACCACCCTGTGCTCACGGGCTTAACTCTATGCTATAGGGTTGCCCACTGTATTATATATCTGTTCTGATCTTGTATATCCGCTGGTTATACTTGTACTATAATACCCAAGAGTTACCTTTACAATAAAGTCGCCGTATATTAAAGTCTAATTTACCTTGTCTGGTTTTTGTACTCAAGTGTCACATACGTAGTAAGAGACCAACTACAATACAAAGAAATTATGACCGCCATTATGAGATGATTCGTTTTAGCCTCTTTCAGACACACCTTCTGTGATGTGACATTACCGTTTTCGGTTACCCCTTTCAGTGAAACTAAGTCAATATTTTATTCTCCGGCGTGTTAGTTTTCAGGAAATTAGTTGACAGCCACTTTTGGCTTCTACGACTATGCGAAGTAGGTTGAACAGCTCACAGACGTGAAGAAAATAAAGGGTATTCATGAGTGATATCACTAATGTTTGGAACCCCTTTCATTTGCATATAAAATGTCTCATTATAACGTTTTTTACTATACATGAAGTTACATGTATTCGTCTGAAAAACAAATCATAATCATATTATGTGACACAATCTTCGAAAAAGGCCCTTATATATATATATATATATATATATATATATATATATATATATATATATATATATATATATATATATTTTTTTTTTTTTTTTTTTTTTTTTTTTTTTTTTTTTTTTTTGATTTGAGAAGGTATAAATATACCATTCCCGTTTATTTATACTGGAGAAACAGAAAAGAGCTTATTCAGCTCGGAAAGTATCCCGCTCCAGTCTTATATACATAGTTGCTGAAGTTGAGGTCTGTATAAAATTACAAATAAAACATGTGTATGTATTACACTACAACGCTAACAAATATTCACTGTTCTATGTTGTAATATATGGTTAATTTAGCAGTTACAATTATTTAACACATTTCTATACCTCGCGTTAATAAATTTATGTAACACTTTATATGAAAATAGGTGGGTGGGATTTTAGGGGCGGGCACCCCCTCAGCAGCAATAAATCGCATCAATATCAACACATAGGGTAGATTTATAGTAGCATCCGTACATGATTAGCTGTCCAGCCAGACTTCTGACGGTACTCTCTCGATCAGAAAAATAACTAGGCTATCTTCTATCATAAAATGTAGTTTGTCTTACATAGCCACCTTTTTCTATTTAACTTAAACATTTCAAATTCAGGGATATTTCTTGTATCTACATCTAGATGGTTCCATGACATAGCCCCCCTGTACAAAGCACTCTTCTTGAATGTCTCATTTTTTGGTTTTGTTGTGAGGAACAGGGTAGCATCGTGAGCTCTGGTGTATACCTCTCTATTATTTACTATATCGATATTACACTGTTGTTTATACATAAAGTTTTGAAGATGCATGATTCTCCTTGGTTCTAGTTTTGATATGCCTGCCTGTTGGTGGGTAGCTATTGTTGGATACCGGTAATCTAGACCAAGGGCAATTCTAAGCGCCTTGTTCTGTACAGTTTGGAGTTTGTCAGTGATTGCCTTCCTTGATACCCCTTAGAAGATGTCACCGTAGTCAGCATATGGGAGAACCATTGTTTTGTACATATCGAGAAGGGTACGGTTATCCATTGCTTCACGCAATCTCGCCATTAAATGAACCTTATATATGACCTTTTTACAAGTATTTTCTGCGTGCATATTAAAATTTAATACCGGGTCTAATATAATTCCTAAATATTTCATGCTGAGAGTCCTGTCAATCTGATTGTTTCCAAAATTTAATTTATGTCCTACTATATTTTTTAGAGAAGATCTTAAGCCAAAAATCATATAATTTGTTTTCTTAGCATTTAAAGTTAACTTATTTTTCCTAAACCAGATATCCAGTGCTCTCAGGTCTTCTTCCATTTTGAGCGTCAATTCACCAATATGAGGGCCCGTACTAGATATAACCGTATCGTCGGCATATAAATAAACATCACAATTTTTCAGCACATTTTTCAAGTCATTTATATAAATTAAAAACAGGGTAGGCCCCAAAATGGAGCCTTGGGGGACTCCGCAAGTGACCACACCTTCCTCAGAGATCTTACCATTAGCAGACGTCTTTTGTTTTCTCTCAGAAAGATAGTCTTTCAACCATCTCTGAAGAAGACCTCCGACACCCACTTTCTCCACTTTTTTTAGCAAAATTGAGTGATTTACGGTGTCGAAAGCCTTCTTCAGGTCCACAAAGGTCGACAAGGTCATGTGTCTTTTATTTAAGCCTTCATATATGTCATTGGTAAAATAGGTGACCGTAGAGACCGTCGAGTGCCCCTTGCGAAACCCCCCTTGCTTATCGTCCAGAATGTCATTTTCTTCCAAATAATTTACTAATCTATTATTAACAATTTTCTCTAGTAGCTTTCCCACTACCGGTAACAGTGTCACTGGTCTTAGGTTTGCCACATCACTTTTACAACCATCCTTCTGTAGCGGTACTACTGTTCCTATTTTCCATTTGGTCGGAACTGTATTTGAGGCCAAAGACTCATTAAACAATGAAACAATTTTATCCGGTATGGCAAGCAAACAGTCTCTTAGAGCACAGGCAGACACTCCCTCAATGGCCGAGGACTTACTAATTTCTATCTCCTTTATAAGGGATACAACCTCCTTCAGATTTGTTGAAATCTCTTCAAGACCAGGATCATATGTTAACCCATCATAACTCCATGCGTCATCATAATTATTTGCAAGATTAGGTCCAATTTTGAGAAAGTAGGAATTTATGAAATTTGGCGTGTCTTCGTCAAGGATCGATGTACCAGTGTCCATGTCCCTCAGCTGAAAGTTGGTATGACCTCTATCTCCCCTAATTAATTTGTTCATTAATTTCCAAAAATTTTTGCTATCATTCCGATTGGCTTCTAGACTATCCCTAATAAATTTAGCTTTTGCTTTACGTATAAATTTATTTACTCTATTTCGCAAATTACAGGAAAACCTCCAGTCAGCCGGGTTCTTGGTTCTTCTTGCCCTTTTTAAAGCCCCATCTTTATCCTTGATTAATTCCAAAATATGGTCGGTTACCCAGGGTGCACGTTCCTTCCTAATCTTAAATACCTTGTACGGACACATTTTATCAAGTTCAGACAATAAGACATTCAAAATAAAATCCCATCTCTCATTTACATTTGAGCAGTCGTCAATAGGACCCCAGTCTGCTCCACTTATACATGCCTTAAACAGTGCTGCATCATATTTCCTGTAAGTTCTGCCAACAAAAGAGATTTTTTCACTAGAGAAATAATGGTCAATAAACGTAATTCCGACAACCAGGTGATCGCTAATGTTCCAGTTTCTTTGGTAGGCATTAAACATTTTAGTGGTATTTGTAATATATAATATATATATATATATATATATATATATATATATACACATATTAGAGGTCTTTGCATACGAAAGTACTGCTTTCAAGGTACATAGTTATATGACTGACTAGATACGAGACATTTTCCTTCTAAAAAGAATGAACCACTTGATCGTTATTTGGTTAAAGGACGATGCCACCCTATTCTCATGATGACATCTATCAATATAGTTAATACCAGTCAATGCCAGAGAACTTTATGAAGCCGACGAAGAGTTTCTAAATGTTGTTGATAAAACTGTAGGCTTTACACCTGAATTGCTTGTGTTTTATGTCTCAAAGTTTCCAAAGATATCTCTATCTAATCAGCATATCTGCATAATTTGAAAACTATCATGACGTGGACTAGGAATAGTGCCTATAATAAAGCACCATTGTCCAATAAAAGGGGGCATTGTGAAACAACCTCCAGATACTTCCCTCTCTGCATAATGCAAAGTTAAAGCCTCAGTATCCTCGCGTTTGGATACACCTTTTTGATCCTATAGCTTGCTAATATGCATTGTAAGCTCCGCCTATATGTGACTACAGTTCAAGTTATGCAGGTTGGTAGGCCCTTGACACCCGGGGAGAAGCACTCGCTATAGCAGAGGTTAGAATTGTAGATTGCACCCAATAAATAGACAGAGCTGCACGCTAAAGTGACTGAGTGTGTGGTTATTGCATGAGTGGTGCTATGGCCGTATTGCACGATGGCCGTAGGCCGAGTGCAATACGGCCATAGCACCACGAGTGCAATAACCATAGACGAGGTCACTTTTAAGTGACGCTCTGTATTTATTTCAGGGTATCTTGATGTAAATTAGATTTATAGTCTATGTTTGTATACTTCCACGATGTTTGCTTACTTCTGCGGTGTTTGTTTACGTCCGTCGGCCGCCATTTTGAATTTCGCATAGGTCACGTGACCCCCGGTAGCCTAGTAACCCCATGGAGACCCCATAGCGACCCCATAGCGACCCCTGGGAGCGTGCAATACAGCTACAGCGTGCAATACAGCCTAGGGCTAGGGTTATTGCACGCCTCACTCACATACGACCCTGCCATTGCTTTAGCATTGATAGATCGTATTCACCATGAAATAATAGAACAGTGGGGGGGGGGGGGGGCAAACTACAATCCATGTGCAGTATATAACATCAAGTGCAATTTACTAGTAATATCGTGTTGAAGCTCCCCCGTAACACCCTCATGCCCAACGTGAACACCCCCCCCCCCCCCCGCTGTCCCTCACCCAGAGAAAGCTGTTACTATGTACCAGGCCCGGCCACCAGGCCTGTGCCCATGCATGCATGGTTATTGGAAGGGTGAGCCACACCATATACAGAAGTCGCTCACTATCTTATGCAGCCATTAAAGGGTCAGGTATAGCTACATATGCGTGTATGTGTATACATTATATGTCCCCTCCGTGCAGCTACCTGATCATGTGAAGGCTTTGCTTGCCTGCAAGAGCCGGCCCTGTGATCTATTAGTCACCCACTTGACCAAGGGTCTATTACATCGTGGGGGTAGGCATTGCAGTCATAGCTATAATAACGTGTTTGAATGGGCAATCCATATGCCCTTATAAGGTACATAGTGTTGGAGGTAGGCAAAGGGGGAGGGGCACAAGGGTATCACAGCAATGCCCTCTAGTGTCGTCCGAGCATGTCTAAACACCAGGATACTGCGGCTTTAAGTTTTATTATTGCAGATAATGGCCTTTTGCACCATATGATCAGGGGGTCGATTCATAACAATGTACGACAGCTCAATAAGGCTATGACCACCAAAAAACATGTTTGTAGGGAAAAGAGAGCAAATCGTATTTTTCAGATGGTAGTAGCTAAGGAATTGTCCAAGGCTGTAGTACAAACAATTTGATATCATTTCACAATGAGATCGTAGAACACAGGTCCATTACATAATCATAGACTACCCAGTAACAATAAGTAATCTAAAAATAAATCACTGTTTTGTAGAAGGACATGAGAATATAACACAAACTACGATTTAGGGGTTAATTGTTTTTTTAAGGTTTGAAAATGATTTTATTGCCAAGACACAGGATATACATGTGGAAATATGACAATAATGGTGATACCTAGCATTCTGAGAACAGACTGTTGTTGACACATAGCATGAGATAAAGATGAGCATTTACAAGGTGGAGTAAAGATGAGAAATAACAGTTATCAGCTCGGGGGTTGGTAGTACAAAAAATGCTAATCACTAGTCGCTCCTAGTTGTACAGATTTTCAACACATACTTATAGCATAGAAGACAGTGATATAAACACATACACATACAATAGACATAATATACGTAAAGAACCACTAGTATTATTTAGACAGACCAAGGGTCTCGAGGGATTTTGAAAGGACACACACAGACACACACCAACAGAAGTCATCAAGTCATCACAAAAGTTATAGCTCTTGATACACAACAGAAAGACAAAACACCACTAGCAGGTGACAATTTTTGTCTTATTTCACAGAAGTCAGTCATTCAAAATAACCAAATAAAATAAATTGAATCCAGACCAAATAGCCAAACAAACCAGGTTGCTCACAAATCCGAATACAAAATCCAAAATGGCTCACTACATACTACATACGCCATGTACTCATTGGGATCCCCAATTATCGCTCAACCGTACAGTGAGATCAACAAAAATAAAAAAATCAGATAATGATTTTAAAAAAAGGGTAATATTGTGAATTCATGAGGCACTCATTCTTACAAGGTAATCTACCTGGCAATATCAGTCATTACATCTTGGTTTGGTACAAATCAAACCATTATTAGTGATATTTTGGATGGCTGAGATGCCTTTAGAGGCTGTCTCAGCCATCTGTTGTGCAATGAGCATTTTCCCCCTTACAACCACCACAGGTATTCTGTACAATTGGGCAGATGGGAAATTGTCTAAAATTTTCTTTTGAAATGCACCCCATTTTTTTGTAAGACAGCATTCTACGATTTTCTTGAGATAAGCTGGTCGAATAAGATAAGTTAGTCGTAAGTGTGGTTATTTTTCTCCACCCTTACAACTGTTCAACAGGTGCCGTAGGTATGACGTATGACATTAAATGACCCCTGGACGATCAGCAATGGTCGTAGCAGTAAAATGGCCCTCTGTGTCGTAGAAACTTATGAATCAGCACCCTGATGCAGATCTGGTTGATTTGATGCAGATCACGTTTGGATGGTCTATTGTTATCTGTACTACGTTAGTTACTGCAGGTCACGGTTACAGACAAGCTATCTCAGTATTTTCAGTATTTGATCAACTAGTTGTTAAAATCAAACATCAATTTGTTTAAATCAAACAACTAGTTTTTCAATTCGAACAACTAGTCTTCCAAGTTTAACAACTATAATTATGTTCAATTGAACAACTTATTGGGTTTGAACAAAATGGTTGTTCAAAAATACTTCAAAACTCTGATAGGGAGGGTGCGCATTATACAGTGACATTGATGATTATACATCAGCATCTAATGTCAGAATTTTATATTTCGTTAAATAAGTGCAGTACGTATGTTTTAACCTCCAGCATAAGGACGCTATATTAGGTATAGACACACAATTTGTAGAAACATGAGAGAATCAATCCACAACAATTCAGACGTTCCTTTATGTATCAAGTACCAATGTGACTCCCTATTCAAAAGGAACCATCCTTCAATGGGAGTCCTGGATCAATGACTCCCTTTATATTTGGAGTCACTATGCCTCGACTCTGTTTCTTTTCCCTGTGTTCTTTTGACACTGATTGTAGATTCCATTTGCCAAATAACCCCCCCCTCCACTGAGGTGTCGTGCATAATATCCTAACTCTGTATTTCATTCTTAAAATTAGAAACACCAAAGAAGTCATTGGTAACAGACATGAACAATGCCAGAATAGAATATTCATTTCCAAAGTGAGTTTTCAGGTTTATTAGATTGTACATACGTCCATCATGTTGTGTCACCTTCACAAATCTCACAATATCACAGCTTAACATAGATGGACATTAAATCCATTAAATTACAATGTATAATAAATTACAGTGAACCTGCTTATGGTTTGTGTCCGTGCAATAAAGTTCAGTTGAAGGATACAGCAGTAGTGTCACACGTTTGGTGAGTCAGTGTCATATGGCATATATGTACTGAAAGTTCGCGCTATTGAGCACTCTTAGATGTTTATGGTGATGACGACCTGTGATAATACCCTGATGCTCACTAGGTGATCATTATGTGATCACCAAGGTTTGTCATAGTGATCACCCGTGGTGATCATAATTATGTGGTCTCCTAGACAATTCTTTGTGGACTTCTTCTGTATAGCGAGGTGTAATTTAAAAGTAAGTTCCATAACATTAGGTCATCCCAATCATAACCCAAGGTGCTGAACTGGGCATGAACACCTAAAGTCATCAGCATTGAGCACTTTCATCTACGCCTGGGTTTTCGGTGAGGGTAGTATTCTAGGCCAGGGAAATAAACAAGAGAACTGGGCCTTATCCACACTTATATCTAATATAATGGGTTACCATTCGGGAACAGCCTAATAAAGATTATTATAGTCGTCACTGTGGCCTGGCTGTTCCTGGAAACCTGGTTCTCTTATAAATATGTATCATGTCTGCATATCTGAACCTCTCTCAGGATTCAGGATAATGCAATCTGTGACAAGGAGGTTAACTTTGCACGTTGAGACACCGCAATATGAACATCAGGTTACAGCTCAGAAACATATATGTGGTCCTCAAAAAATATTCTTTCAACAATACATTGGGTTTTTCGACAGTATCAAGCACAAACCACAAGAGCTGTATATAAATCACTATGAATTAAGCTTCAGTTGTATGTCCTCATGGTAATAATAATGTCTTGCATAGCAAAATTATAACGATATCTTCAAGATCATAATGTTATATTCAAAAGAAATCGTTATTAAAGTGTTCCATATAAGATAGATATATGCCATGTAATGAGAAATACACTTGCAAGGATGACCAAAAAGAGATCACCATTATAGCATCTCTATATGATAACGATATCGTTGTTTGCCGTGCAAAAGCCCTGGCGTATTGTATGGTCATGCTAGCGCTGTCTGGTCTGTGCCAAACTTTCAGTCCCCATGCTTAACTGCCATCTGATGGTTCATTGGCGAAGTGAGTATAGGTCCTGGGGACTTAAACCGTTTTACTACACAGTGTTTACAATATAAGAGGTCCAATGGTCTACCCAGTACATGTATATTATCATTGCACAAATAGCGTAATTAACTTGAGTCTGAAGGCATGGCACAGACATCCCGGTATGAATGCGCTTTATAGAAGTTATCATTTCGTCGTACAAACATGTAAGTAGTGCAAAGAGGTAATCTTTTTGTCGGGCAAGCACGGAAGTAGTGCATGGAATCAATCTTTGCGTCAGGCAAACATGGAAGTAGTGCATGGACGTGGTCTTTTCACCAGGTAAATTATGTAAGTAGTGCATCGGAAGGTGCCTGTTTGGATGAACAGAGGGGTGCTGAGAAACCCTTTTATTTTTTGAGTGGCCTGATATACTGGAGACTGCATGTTTTATCCACTGCTGGTCCTTTTCTATATAGGATGGGGAGATGTAGACATCTGGCCGGGTGCCTTATGAAATGTGCATTAGCTGCTGCCACCTCGTGGATTAAAACTTCACATTTTCCACCGAACTTATATCAGAATTTGTGTGCAAACAACTTGCATTTCCAGTCATTCCGAAAGTTCAAGTGTTATATGAACCGCAATTTAAAGGGGCAGTCTCACCACTCACACTTAACCACATGGTAGTCTAGAACAGTACTAGTATTGTGAGTGGAATACGCTCGGTGATCATGCCACTTTAATGTCAATTAGGCTGGTTTCATGGTTTATTATATTCTCACGTCAGGGATGGAGAAGGCTTCGATCCGAATCCACACAGTCGCCATAGCTGCAGCATGTCAGTGGGAGTTACAAGGTGAATAGCAGAGACATTCCTGGGGAAGTTGCAGAGTCCCACCCTTTGTCTCCAGGCTTTGAACCTCCGCACATTCTTCCCTGGGTAGTAGTTGATGACCCAGTTAGGGACATCTACAACCTCCACCTTAAGTTGAGTGAGGATGATTCCCACCCAGTGGTCCTCCAGGTGAAAGTATGGGATGTCAGGTGCAAGCTTTATCAACCTAAAAACTACCTTCATGCTCATGAGGTATGCATAGCCAACAGAAAGAGAGATATTAGAAACATGAGCAATTTCCTGTGGTGAGGAATAGAATTTGCTTCTCCTGTAGATCGACCTGAACCTGTCATAGCTGAGTTTTAGACCAAACTGTCTGTTATCTAGATATGATATATTTTGTCTGACAAAGTCAAGTATCCTGGGCACATTGAGGTAGACATCAGACATGGTCTTAACGACATACTTGGCACGAGAGCAGCTCCTCGCCGCCCACCTTAAACCCCCATGTATTTTAGTAGACAGGTTGAAGTAGGTATCTAGGAAGTCGTTCTGCAGGATATCATTATACTTGGTACTCTCTGTGTATATCTTATGTGCGTCCTTATGACCAGTGCCTGTACCAAGGAGGAAGACATACCTCACTGTGCCAGTATTGTGGGTGGCTATGGAGGCCCAGGTGCGCCGAATTGCTGACCTTGCCATTGTCTCATGAGCAGCTGTCGTTATAAGAATGAGCAGCTCGATCCCCTCTGTCCCTGCGCACACATGTGTAGCAGGGATCACGGTTGAGTAGTCAAATGGAAAGCAGCCTTCACACCTCTCCGGCCGTATCTCCTTGGGGAAGGTCCGAGTTCTGAGAATACTAAGATTATACTCCAGGTCATCTAGATTGTAGCTGCTGTTGCCAAACTCCGACTGTAATACACTAGATAGCTGATAGAGCCGCCCAAGGCTGATGAACCTCTGGTTATCTGGATCCTTGTGAATGGGGTTCGTGCTATAGGAAATGGCATCCCCTTTTATCAGACCATTCTGGCTAGGATTCTGGATTCTGATAGGGTAGAGATTATTAGAAATCGTTGAGTCATGTGCACGTGGATTGTAATTGTCAGAAGCATTGCTATAACGCTCTAGGATTCTCCTAAGTGACACCACTGATCTGTACAGTGTATCAATGTACTTTTTCTCAGCATAGCCATTTCTACTATCATCAAGCTTAGTGCCACCCCATCGTACACGTTCCGTGGGTGTGAGAAGACTCCTGTAGAACTGGTCTCTGCTTAGTAAGAAGCACATGGCCAACCCGAGAATAGCTATCTGGCCTATGAACAGTACACCGAGGAATAAACCATAATAATGCCTTCTTATGCAAAAGCCAGACTCCAGACTCGTCATTGTAGATGCTGAGTTGCTCAGACTAGACTGCACTGGCAGTGGGGAGGTCAGCACTGACTCACTATCTATGTGAAGCCTAAGAGGCAAATTGCCTACAGAAATCAATGATATTGATCATTGATTTTAAATTAGTCTTACCTGAATAGTCCTCCACTATCTGACTTGAGTACAAGTGTCGACCTTTTTCTTTATGTTTATACAGAGACAGCAGATAATATCCCATATATTGTTTATTCTAGATACCTTGTTTATAGTTCCTATTTCATGATGCGTTGGCTTACAATATAGTGCTCTTACTCGATTTTAAGCCCCTAAAAATTTGAATACAATTACCACCATTACCATTAATTAAAGCAATCTGAAGGTACTGATCATTGGGCCTCTTACATGTTCATTGATTTGATTATTATAATGGACCTTTGCTATCAGCCAAATAGTATCGTGATATTGAAGAGACTATTTGTATTACCAATACCGAATCTTATAAGCAAAGATTGGGTTTAAACACGTTCCTGTTACTGATGTGAGGCTGCCATGCGTGACCTGGTGTATACGTGCTGCCAGCTCGGTACGTGTCTAATCAAGTTGTATTTGTCAACAATCTCTCAGAGAGAAGAGCAGCGTAATGCTTCTAATCCGCGTCTCCATTGTATAAGTCCCGAGTAACGTTTTTCGCCCTGCTCCGAATGTTTCTGGAGGGATAGTAAGAATTGGACCTTCATGTCAACTGTAATGTTTAGGTCAGTTACACTAACCTTCCTTTTAATCAAATTTCTCTTTTCTAGAAAAGATTTGATGGTCTACGAGTCAAGGTCCAGCGGCTCGATTCATAACAATGTACGACAGCTCAGAAAGGCTACGATCACAAAATAACATGTCTGTAGGGAAAAGAGAGCAAATCACAATTTTCTATTAGTAGTAGTCAAGGAAAAATCCAAGGCTGTAGTACAAATAATTTGATATCATTTCACAATAAAATTGTAGAACACAGGTCCATTACATAATCATACCACTAACCAGTAAAATGTGATTGTAACAATAAGTAAGCTAAAAATAAATTACTGTATTGTAGAAGGACATAAGAATATAACACACACTACGATTTAGGGGTAAATTGTTAAATAACAATTTTCAAAAAATGGGTAATATTGTGAATATATGAGGCACTCTTCTTACAAGGTAACCTACATGTCAATATCAGTCATCACATCTTGGTTTTGTACAAAACAAACCACTATTAGTGATATTTGGGATGGCTCAGATGCCTTTAGAGGCTGTCTCAGCCATCTGTTGTGCAATGGGCATATTCCCCCTTACAACCACCATATAAAGGTATTCTGTACGATAAGGTAGATGGGAAATTGTCTACGATTTTCTTTTGAAATGCACCCCATTTTTTTGTATGACAGTATTTTACAATTTTCTTGAGATAAGCTGGTCGAATGAGATAAGCTGGTTAGTTCAATTGTAATTACAGCAAGTTTTATTGAATATCATGAAAATGAATAAAACTTTAAAACCAAAAAAATAAAGGGTGGTTATTTTTCTCCATCCTTACAACTGTTCAGCAGGTGTCGTAGGCATAGCATAAAATGACCCCTGGACGATCAGCAATGGTCGTAGTAGTAAAATAGCCCTCTGTGTTATAGAAAGTTATGAGTCGCCTCCCAGGTCGTGAGTCGGCACTAGGCCGCGTTCGGAAATTTCAATATTGACCACTGTCGACCTGCCATTTGAGACACTTAAAACTCTCCCAGTGGTTAGCCACCTATACCAAATTTTAGCTTATGACATGCAGAAAAATATGTAATGGGTGTGACCCCAAAAAGTCAGGCTAGATTTTGCATGAATTGCCATGGTAACCGGGTGGTGGTTTTGTACAGTGAGGCCTACACAGTGTATAGATACACTATAGGGCCGTTTCACCCCCATAAACCTACACTGTTTATATGGAGTAGATAAATCCTTCTTTTAGGACTATAGAAAAACACTTTCTTAGCACCCTAATAACAAATAACCATGTATTTAACCCTTCTTTCCCTCCCCTATTGATCAGATTAACACAACAAACAACAACAACAATTTTGAAGAATGACAGAAGTGAGATTTTATTTTCAAGTAATATTCTCAAAATCCGACTGAGGGGAGTGGTTGCCCAGCTAACAGAAAAACGTTATTTTACGTCAAAATAACGTTTTAAAAGTGTATATAACCTTATGCCATAGCAAGGAACCTTAGAGAAACGTTATATAACGTTATATTACGTTATAAAATGTTGTATAACGTTTTTTGTTTACTGGGTGGTAGCCTAGGAAATGGGGCAGTGTGTGGAGGTACGAGATCATGGGGGGGTGTTATATACAATGTACTGCACCAAAATGTTGATGTTTACAGTTGAAATTGACCAGCATTTACATTTACCAAAACAACACATTATTTTACTTGATATGTGTTGTTAAGTGAGGCTTTAGACCTAGTGGGGAAAACATGCATTACCTATTTCTCAGCTGGGGTCTTGGTGGTAGTGACGAAATATACACATAAGAGTCAAACTCACTTTGACTCGGCACATAAGTTATTGTGAGTTTGACTCTGCTATTGCCAGATCAAAGCAATACAACTCTGCGCGGCAAGTGAGTCAAAACAGAGTCAAATGGGTTTTGACTAAGTACATGGCAGAGTCAAATGAGCAAGGAGAAGAGTCAAAGTCGTCTGGACTCTTTCAGATGAGTCATTTCGACTCACATAATTTTCTGTATGTATTATTTGGCCTAAGACTGCCTTGCATGTTACTTTTCTATCATGGACGTTCAGTGGTTCCCTGATAACAGTTATGCCGGGGAGTTATGTGCCTGTAAAATAAGCAGAAAAAATGCTAGAGAGATCCAAATGGAGGGAAGGGGCCCATAACTTAAGTACACTTGTTATGCTCTGCCAAGTATTCTCCTAGTCACGGAACTCTTGCATGTATAGCCATTTCCCAAGATCATGGGAGGAAAATTCAATCTGAACAAATTTGAAGCATTGATCTCCGATACTTCCACCATGTAAGTCTATATCCATATTTGTGCACTCCTCCATGCATCAGATTGTAGATATTTCCGGTCTATGGAGAGGGATTCAGTCACATGCATAATATGGTAGTGTCAGTTCAATAAGGAGCAATCTGTTTTTAATAGCTGACTGGTAGCTGTCAAGAGGCGAGCGCCCTAGCTTCTTCATGGTAAGAAAGTAGAATTTAAAGGGGCGAAAGGGATCAATTTCAGTGCTAAGAATAATCACCTCTAAGGTACCCTGCAGCGTAATCACTCCTGTCAATTGGAAGCTGGGGAAATGACTGTTGTGGTATGCCTTTTCAGCACATCAAGTAGAAGCTTGCTTTATTTAGTGGCGGTTCTCATTGCTCCAATCTTCATCTTTTGGCCAGTAATTAATATCACAATCCTCACCATCGGCAAGAGACAATTTATTTCAAGTTGTGCCCATCTTCCCGTCAAGTATGCATGGTTAACAACAATGATGTCCTTACGTATATTGCTTGAATGTATCCGATAACTGTTGGTTCTAATATAAACATATCAAATATAGAGGTATTTATGTTTTGTATAAATGGCCGTAGTGTATACTGAAAGCTGTATGGGTAAAGTACTCATCAAGGTTGATTTTTTTTATCATCACAGTTATATATAGTGTCCAGTGTGATGACTTTCTCATGCCTAGGGTCATCATAGCTGATGGTCCTGGCCATCACACATGATGGGTTTTGTGTTTTACCTAAATAAAGATAATCAGTTAAAATGAGGCCCTCCATCATCAATATGATGACTATGTAATCATCTATGATCGATTTGACATTATCATCAATTTCTCCGTACAACGCCCTAATGCACTGATGAGTTTAAACATGCCTAGCTTTTCAGTGATAGAGTGAGAGTCAAAGAACGGAACGAACATTACAGAAATCATTTCCTAATCAAGGGATAATAACAGGCAACATAAAAGGTTAAGGGAATTTTTTCACATATAAAGTCTGGTTCTAGTTTCTAGCTGTCACCATTACTAAAGGTTTCTTCAAAATAAATCTCAGGGAGCTCCGAGAACCTGTGGGTGTCTTATGTCTGCCTTTCCCCTTATGAAGCTACCTGATTATCAGACTTCCAAGAGACTACTAGGAAAATTGCCTGAGATCCCAACTTTGATATTTTATGTGATACAGTAGTTTCTGTTCTAAAGCATTGTGGAGGTTATATCACATGTACATGTGTGGCGTTTGATCTCATCCTTCTTTGGTCTTTTATCTCCGTCTCTGGAAAAATATGCCACTTCCAGATAAAACTCCTATTCCTATTACATAGTATTTTGACTCGTGTCTGTTAAGTTGGGATTCTGCTTCGCAATGCATCAGCGATGAGATATCTTTAAAAAACTCACCGTGTCTCACAGCTAGTCCAATACATCATCCTCTAAGTGACAATGTTTTCATCAATGAAAATAATAGACATATGGTATAGTAATGAGACACCAATAATACATAGGACGCCAGTTTCTTTGCTCCCTGTTGTTATCATACGACTTAGGGAAACTAATGACAATTAGACGTGGACTATAGAACACACGAAGCAGCTCACGCATATTATATTCTTCTCTTTTAACATTGTCCAATGTAGTCAGGGTCCTTGTGTAGTTCTGTGGAGTTTTTGTGGGGAAATTGTAAACTATACGTTTTTCCTTTTTTTCCTTTATATTCAGTCATATATTATTGTTATCATTGGTGAAATCAGGGAAACACTTAATTTTGTGGTTGCCAAGAATAGATAAGATCCACTGAGTATACCTGTTGCTATGGAAACATATAAGCATATTGTTGTAACTAGGCACCAATGGTCATCTAGCAGGATGGCTATGATTCTATCGAATTCTCCAAAATCAGTATATGTGAGTTTCCATGAACAGCAATGCTGAATAATGATGTAATACACCTGTTGCTAAGGAAATGTCATAAAGAATCAGCGGTTGCTAGGCAACCATGGTCTGGGAAACTAAACTAATTAGAAAAGTGGAATCCTTGGGCATGATTTTAGGGGGGAGGGGGGGGGGTAGAAGTAGTTTGTTCTTTCATCTGACAATCTTATGCAGTCATTCTGGGTGATTTAATGCATTTTATTGGTTGCTAAGGAAAGCTGTTGCCCTGGTAACAAAAAAAGCCACATCATTTTGGGATCTGTGATTTTTGGATCTGGGGGGTTATAACCTTTCCAATTTCCCCACAAAAACTCCACAAAGGCTCACATAGCTACATAAGGAACCTGACTAATGGCTTATTTCTCTTTTAATTCTCTGAAATAATGCTATAGTTTAGGAGGCTATACTGGGGTTTCATTTTCAATGGTTTTAAAGTGATTGTGAATTTATCCCTCATTGTAACAAAAACAAGAAAATGTCTGTATAGTCGTTATAAAAGTCATTGACCTTGAACTTGATTCAATTCACCCTGTGTAGACGTTGATATAAACACGTTATTTCTATTTTAAGGAACCACTTGGAGCTGATACGGTAGTACACTTAATTGCCTATAATATATCTATCATTCATCTCTTGTTGTGATCCAAGTTACAACGCTGAGGTAAAATGCAATCAATCATGGTATAAATCCACTAGTTTGTGCTTCACCTTCTCCGATGACAAACCTTATAACCAAATAAAGCCATATCCCCATCTTCCAAACCACACCACCGAGCAGAACATCATGTGATTTTATGCTGAATACGGCAGCACCATTGATTTAACCAAGGAAGGCCATACTATCAATCCCCTTTAGGTAACCCTGCTCAGTATCTCACAGCCTATCAATTTATCAATTTACATAGCTAAGCAGCGTAAATCTTATTGTGAGCAATGTAAAAGTGTATTATTTTTCGATCAAGAGAATATTCAATAAACATAAAGAAACACTCAAATTGTAATCCTCAATGGTGAACAATTTTTCGTGATCCTTTGTCTATGTATGTAATACAACACACATTTGAAAAGGGACAGTTCTCTATGTTGCTACATACATTGTAAATAGTTAGTGTAGGTACACAGTAAAATCTACTGTAGATCTACATTAGAATCTACTTTGGAATGGATTTATAGTAGAACCTCCTATAGATTTACAGCAGACTCTACTGTTTACCTACAACAAACCGCACACCTAAAATAGAATTTACTGACAATTGTAAACCTACAAACATGGCAACCAACTCTTTACAGTGTACGTCACAGGGTGAGTCGGGGGGAGGGGATACAAAGGCATCAATGTCGTCACCCAGCAAATTAGTTCCAGATTGTTTCACCCTGTTTTACCCCTGGAACTGTGTGCTCATTTCGTGCATCTTGTGTGACATGTATACCATGTAACATACTCACACACACTGACACAGTGTTCCATGGAACAGATTCACACAGTTCTGACAGATTTTTAAAAAGCTTATTCACACCAAATGACAAAATATACAATGCCCTAAACCAAAGTGTTTAGTCATGTATTTTTAGTTTCATTATGAATTACTAAAAGATAGGAAATACTGTAATACTTTTTACAACCAGCAGTATTTGACATAGATAGTCATAGCACACTATTGGTGTGTGTGCTGCTGGTTTGTACAAACTCATTCGATCAGGTTCCTAGCATTTCAACATAGGGCTGATGAATATATGCACCATTATAACCATCAACATTAGAGTTCACATGAGCAGCAGGAGATAGCCAGGCTTTTATCCAAACATGATGACCAGAGGAAAGGTGTCTAGCATCTGGACCTCTTAATGCTGCTTTGATTAAAATGATATGGCATCTATTTATATACATAATGAATGTTAATAGAAGGACAGGTGCATTGTCTGATTCACAATACATTGGGACCCTGTTTAGATACTTATAGCTAAAGAAAATCATTCTCTTTAATCAGGAAAAGGGGTACAATCAACTTTGATGACACCTGGTGTCACACATAACAGGTATTTGTGTGATGTTGTGTCACCTAGTTCCCCTTCTGGCACACACTCACACATCTTCAAACAGAACCATTATCACTTTGTCAGGTTGGAATAGTGCATGGCTTTGACACCAGGTGTCATCGTTGTCGTTCCTTGTTATTCTCATGGGTGAAATGGAATCATTTTCATTGTTTATAACCATAATAAGATGTTGTCAATGCAACTTATACCTAGCTATACACCTCTAATTCTATCAAGTTCCATTAGCGATTGAAAAACACACCATATGATTTGATTAAAGCTGTATTAAGAGGGACAGACCACAGACACCTTTCCTCTGGTAATCTTGTTTGGATAAAGGTCTGACCTTTTGTTACATGTGTATACATCTGATAATTGGCATGAATTGTACACAACTTCATCAGGCCTACACTATCATGGTAGAAATCTTGTTGAATGAGATAGTATGCCCATATACAGCAGTAAGTGCACTAACAGATTTCTGCTATGGTGCCCTATCCCAACTTCTAAATATAATGAGTATTACAAACTAAACAGACTTTCCTTTCTTTTAAAAAAGAAAAAAAAGTGAAACAATATGGTTGGAAACATTTTTGTGCCATGGTACATGATGCTGTGTGAATATCTGTGAATTTGTGTGAATATGTGTGAGTATGTGCCACTTCTTGTCCTATGGGGTATGGTGTCATATTGTGCCAATTAGTTCCATAGGAAACAGTCACACAAAGTGCGCGTTCCAGAAACTAAGTCAAACTAATTTGCTGGGCAGTTCGTTGCATCATGAGTAGACAGTTGTAAGTTCTAAGAGAGTGTGTTCTTTTTTCTTGCATCTAATTACACATTTTCCTTCTATCATGTCCAATGTATCTGCAACTCGATTGATAAATACCACTCTACCTAAAGGTATGTTTGCCATCTTTGTATTGATTATACCCAGCTAACAAAAAAACCATTATTTTACGTCAAAATAACATTTGAAACTTTACATAACGTTATGTCATACTAAAGAGCCTTGGAAAAACGTTGACATATAACGTTATATAACATTATAAAATGGTGTATAATGTTATTTGTTTACTGCGTAACTGACTGAGGCATGAGTACATAATATATCATGTACATATCACCAGGTCGGTTATGTCCGCTTAAAGCCCTATATTGAAATTTAGGAATAATCTACAAAGCATAGCTGACAGTGTGTAATACAGTCAACTCCCTCTAATGCGGGCACCCTTGGGACTATGAAAAGGTGGCCGCATTGGTGGGGCTGGCTTTGTTAGAGGGGTGGCCGTTAAGAGAGAGTTGAATAGATAAGAACATCTCAAGAGCGCTTATCAAGTGCAATCATCCAATCAGAGAAGAGCTCTCTGATTACTTTCTGGTATAGATGCACGGTGGCCTCACTATAATGTATCAGCTACTACAGGTATCGCAATGACAATTATCGCACATAGTATAAGTTTCTGTTGATTATGGAAAATGCTTAAAAGCCCGAGAAGGTCAACTGACATGTCTGGTTGGGTTAAGGGTGGGATTGGGGAGTTATAGTCATAAACAGAGCTAATCCTATTATATGAGGTGCAACCACAGTTCCAATGGATCTCATGGAGAGATTTCTACCTCTTAAAGTACCAGATCCTCAGAGCCACTATCCCTTATCGTACAGTCGCAGTCTTACTACCGCGTCTGAGTGAACTGACACTTTAAGATTTGCTGTGGGATCAAAAGGGTAATAAACGAATGAGAAATAAAGATAAATTCGATAAAAAAAATAAATAATAATGAATCGTTATATCCCTTTGGTCAGCAGGTTTTGAATCGGTGTCTGATATGGTGCAGTTCAAATACCTAATATTGTTAGACAGTGACATAATTATTTGAAATACTTGTAACTTATGAAACTCAAAAAAGAATCACCTCAACATGAATTTTGATCCCAGTGGGCACAGAACATTGAATCAACATTGATAGAGGGTTGTCAATGTTTATTCAGCATTGATCAAACATTGAACTTCATTTCGTGCCCACTGGGATGGAGCTATCACAATTATTTACAAGCAGGCCATGGTGCGAATGATCAACTATGGAGATTATGGAGAAGGATATAAAATGAGCGTAAACCGGTTACATGAACATTT
The DNA here is from genome assembly GCA_947462335.1 of Harmothoe impar. Lineage (NCBI taxonomy): Eukaryota > Metazoa > Annelida > Polychaeta > Phyllodocida > Polynoidae > Harmothoe > Harmothoe impar. Next base: position 63,302,393 of record OX381704.1, read on the forward strand.
GAGAGGTTGTAGCCTAGATGCAAATATCCGATATCTCTACAATGCAACTGTGCCAAATCAGCTGCCAGACAAAAATGAAAAGCGGAAAGGCCAAAATGAGAAAAGTACAGGAGAGGACGCCTTTACAGAAGAATGCTGTTATAAGTCCATAATTAAATGGTGAAGTCATCTTTACTTATCCTTTATACTCATCTACCCTATTATATTTGATCCAATAAGCATTAATGTAATCATGACACCATTCCTTTAAAACATCTTACTGAGCGGCAAAAGACGTCTGGAAACAATGCATTGACAAAAACCTAGATTACGAGAAAAAATACTTTGAGGCTGATAACCATTGACATGATAGAACCATTGAGTATAATTATGGATAACCCCTCTCTACTGAAGCATAGTGGGTATTGCATAGACTGTATTGAAATGAAATATCATGTAAGAGACAACAAACACCAAGAACTTACGGAATGCTCATCTTTTTAACAGCATGAGGGGGTGGTAAGATTTTGCATAGACCCCCTTGAGAGATTGACAATTTTTCCTCCAAAATCTCATGTATCCGCGCCGCTTTGTTCCATGGCAACGCACAGGTTTTTTTCGCCGAAAACAGGTGAAATTCTTTAGCTCGAAATATTTTACTTCCCTCGAAGTTACGCCCCATTCAACACACCCAAATGGGCTACAGATGGGTCACATATGGGCTGCCATATTGGGCATAGAAGGGCTGCCCATTTGGGGCCCACTTCGTTTTATCCAGGGGGTATTCGGCCTTTTGGCCCCAGTCCTACCTGGCCACCTGGCATGTGGCCCCCCGGTATATATGTGGCACCATTGTGACCTAGCCCCCTTACCACTTAGCCCCCCCCCCCCCTGATACTGATACTAGCCCCCCTACGAGTACTTCACTATAGTGCGTCATGTGGGCATGTGCATCATCATGTGCATCATGTGCATCATGTGTGTGTCATGTGTGCATCACATGTGCGTCATGTGTGCATCATATGTGCGTCAGGTGAGGTGTGCGTCATTTCCTACATCTTCCTGATTATTCTAAAGGTTAAATGTTCGTCATGTGTGCATCAAGTGTGAAAGGCCTTTGCAACTTGACCAAGAAAGTTGTGTGGGCACAATTAGCCCAGAAAGTGAAGTTTATGGGCTGGCCCACATGGGGCCCACCTGGCATCCCACACCAAGCCCATGGAAACCCCATGGATACCTTAGCCCACTTAGCCCAGCTTTAGCCTAGGTGAAACGCAGACCGACAACATAGCATAAAAAAGCTAATTTGAACTTGTATTTCCTAGAAAAAAAAGGGACAATTTAGGATAAATTAAAGTATCTGCAAAACAAGAAATCCATTAAAAACTAAGTTCAGTTCATGGGCACCCACCTGGCAGCCCATGCTGAGCCCATGAGAAACCCAGGGACACTTTTGCCCAGTTTGCCCATTTTCCAAACCAGATGAACCCCACTTTTGCAAAAAAAAACGCATACCATGTCAATTTAAATTAATTGAATATTTTCAGAAATGAGCATGAATAGAAGGTTTTACAGTGTAAGCATGGCATGTTGAGATTCTGGGCCCCATCTGGAAGCCCTGACAATTACCAGTAAATACCAAGATATGGGCTAACCCAGGGTTCCCAGATATACGCCCATATGGGGCCATTTGGGTGTGTTGGCTGTGACTGTATTAAACTAACAGTAGATTCCACTACTCATGCACTCTAATACCATTGTATAAGTACTATAAAGCTGCAGTAGATTACATACTGATTGATCACACAAACTACATATTACCAGTGTGCGTGGGAAGAAGCAATAAAACGACATGATATCACTGCCGCACTGCTAATGAGCAGACAGAGAATAAAGTAGCAGCATTGACACACATTACACCCACCATGGCCACACAACGCACAAACCACTCTCTATTCGTTTCTTGATTGCAAGGTGTCAGAGAAGCCATCTAACCTGGTTATACTAACAGAGGCCAGGCCAGTGATGTTAAACACGGAAAAGATTACCTTGTCCGCAGACTCTTCTAAGCGACAAGAAAGCGGGTCTTCTAACTGGAGTTGTCAGATAAAAGACTCCCTTGGCATGTGCCAGCCCAAAACCTGATGTATGCCAGCCCCCACGCTTGGCACTGCGCCAGCCCTACACCCGTAACCAGGAATTGATGCACTATTTCCCTTGTAGGTGGTAGATCTACCCTGACAGCATTGGTCCCTGGGGCCCATATATGTGTTTTACTTGGGCCAGCTAGGCTTGCCCATATCTGGGTTATGGTCCTATTTGTCCAGGGCTAAAGGGGGGAGCCCAGATGGGCAAGCCCAGAAAAGCCTTTTTTGTTAATATTTCAAAACAGGCTGACATTTGATTTTCCTCCAGAAACTACCTTTCTTGTACATTATTACAGGTGTGCTAAAGTGGAATAAACCTGGGCTTGAGCTGGGCATTTCGAATCTGGGTCTGGCCCATCTGGGCTGCCACTTATAGCCCTGGACAAAAAGGAGCAAAGCCCAGATACAGGTAAATCAGCTTGCCCAAGTAAAAACACATTTATATGGGTCCCACTAAGCAATTTCTGCTGGGCATCGACACGCCAGGGTTTAATTTATTCATGCATCTTGCTGGCAAAGGGTACATAAACGCACATTTGAAACAGTATGCAACCTTTGGAGCTTAAAGATGGTATATAGGCTAATAGACTTCCCAAACCTTTTCTTCAAAATGGATATAATTGTAATGTCAAAGCTTTTGTTATTATTTTAGCTGATATGCAGGGCTCAATGTTAAATATATTTGTCTATAAATGCATGATTTGAGATAGAAAACAATGTTGCTTATTCACCTCACTGACTCCCCAGTAGACAAAAAACGTTATACAACATTTTATAACGTTATATGACGTTAAATAACGTTTCTCTAAGGCTCCTTACTATGGCGTAACGTTATATGAAATTTTATAACGTTATTTTGACGTAAAATAACTTTTTTTGTTAGCTGGGTCAGTGCCCCCCCTATGTGAGCATACTGGGAACTAAGCTAATAGGGAAAGCCACATAGGGAGTTTTAGTGTCGACCTACAGCAAAAATGATTGCACTACATGTGTTAATCTTATGGATTTAGACTCTGCCAATTCTTTTAAAATTTAGGGATTATGTATAGGATAGGATATGCAATCGTAATATGGCATGATTAAAAAGTCATCAAATTTTAGCTGATACACCATCTTTAACTATTCTATAGGGTTGTGAACTTGACAACCTTAGACTTGTCACTGGGAATGGGCTACAGCCTGGGGTAACATTGGCCGTTTATGGTACTTGATTAATAGGAGCTCAATTGGATGGTGTGACCAGTAGGTAATTATAGTGCTGTATATTTATATAAAAGGGCGTTGGCGACAAATTTTCGGACATTATTATTGCTTTTAAAATGCTGTTTGGATACAACGAAATTAGGTCATAATGAATTTTATTGCTTGTCCCAGACACTTCGTTATTCGGAATTTTACTGCAATAGCAGTTTGCACTGAGGAGACAAATTATATGAGATTTTATATTCTCAGTCTGTCATTTCGTATCTCCATTAAGTGCAGACCTCTCACTATCCCTAACCCATTGTTCTGTCACATTTTGGCATCCTTTTTAAAAATGATGTTCATTACGTCAAGCAATGAATCTTTAATCATACAAGTGTATTTTCAGCCGTACGTATCAAGTTTTACTTAGGAAATGATTTCCTTAAGGGAGTGCTAATTCTTTTTAGAAAAGGGGGGTGCTGAGTTTTCGTGTCGAGCGCGCAAAAGACCCCCCCCCCCCCCCCGAAGGGTCAAAATTCCCTGCCCCCTCCCGGCAGGTCAAAAATCGTGTGCATTCCCGCCCCTTTGTAGCTACCACGCGTGTTTTTTTTGCTTATAACCCTAAATTTATTAACCTCCCCCCCCCCCCCGGTCAAGGGGTCCAGATCCCCCCCCCCCACAAATCCACCCCCCCTGTTGTTAAAAAATAAACACTCCCTAAACGATCATGATAATTGATATATCATTTTACAGATCGTAACACAAACTCTTCCACTGGGATATCTCCTTTCACCTGCCCCGTCATATTTGGACATACGGAAAAGTTAACCATCAGACCTTATCATCGTACACCGTGTTTTTCTCAAATCACTGTTCAAACTGTATGTTCCAAAGGTTCCAAAGGTTAGCACTAGTTCAACTGATATGAGACACATGGGGAGGGGATATTCGATTTGAGTTGTTTCTTACTGGAAAATAGTGATAACAAAGTAAACTTGTATTAGTTATGAGAGTAATGTAGAAATGATGTTTTTTCAAATTATTTTCTAAATTTGCATTTGTACCTATATGTATATCTACAGTGAATACAATTGATAAGAGCTAGGCTGTTTCATTATTAAATAATCATTACTGAGAATATTAGCTGCAGATGAAAATACAATATGAACCTTCAGGTAGACCCTTTTGGTGCTCCACATCATTGTTTAACATCGGTTATCAAATTATCAGGCATGTATCATTGTATTCTACCATGCAGGGGCCTATATGCACTGCTACCCAGTAAACACAATTACGTTGGTCAGACGTAAATTAACGTTGCTTTTTGGTCTGATCTACGTAATTTTGGAAGGTTTATCAACGTTAGAACGTTAAGGTTTATTTACCAATCTCAAACCTGCAGGTCTGACTTACGTAGCTCAGACGTAAATCTACGTCCAACTTTGTAAACACATTAATATAATATTACATAGTGGGATTCAGACAAAGATATCACAGACACATTTACATTAACGAACAATATTTATACAAACAAACTACTACCATTCTTAATCACATTTCTTTCTATATATATAGTATATCTTTATAGTTTAACTGAACAGCCTGACAGTATAGATCTATTGCATGGTTTTGGCTGCAGAGAGGCTTTGTACTTCTTCCATTACCACCAATGTGGTGTCTGCCAGTAAAGTGCTTTAATGTGCATATCAATGCTTAATTCTTTAACCTGCTGTCCATGATATATAATTATCAAATTGTATATGGTTCATTTGCATAATATTTAATTCATAATTAATGGGAAATTACTGATTGAATGTGGTAGATTCGTTAAAGAGCTGTCATATTCTCTCCACAGTTAAAAGTGCTGCCACCTAGTGTGAAACTGAGAAGTTATATACCCAATTGAAGTTGAAAAATTACATAGTTTAACGTAGATCTACGTAGATTTGTCACGTAAATTTACGTCCGAATGAGGTAGATAAACGTAAATCAGACTTCTACGTCTGTTGAACGTAAATAAACCTTCATGTTTTGACGTCTACAAACCTTCCAAATTTACCAATCTCAAACCTTTGGTTGGAAAACTACCTAGAGAAACCTCAGAGCTACGTTGGAATTACGTAGGGTGTTTACTGGGTAGTTCTTCTTCAATCCCTAATTAAAGCAGCCTTCTCTCATATGTCGGTCGCAAAGAAGTCCTCTTACAGTACCTCATTTCCCCCTTTACACCAGGCTCATTGCAAACCATCCTTTCCGCTGTTGTATTGTCTTCCCTCTTCTGATAGCAGCTTACCGAATGCCAGAGCCTAGGCAACATATCCCTGCTGTGGCCACCCAACACACTATGCATCACAATATGTCACAGAGCCATTATTTACAAGGTCACGCTTCTAGATGATTAATACCAGCAGGACTCTTCCTGTTCCTTTTTTGTAAGAAGCAGCTTCCCCTATGGTTGACCAGGTACTGCTGAATTGCCTGCACTCAACGCTGCCGCCAAGCTCACCTCAGAAGAGGTTTGTATGACGAATGGCTGCCGCATGGTTGGCTAAGTGGATCAGTCGCTGCTGGGATAAGCACTTGCCTTTCAATTAGTTGAGGGATAGCTGACCGCGAGGTTATTAGGGTTGGTGCATATAGACACCATGAAGTGTTGTCTGCTCAGAAGGTGCATGACACAGCCATTTAAGGCTCAGCGCACCATGTGTAAATGATTAGGGGAGGGAAGGGCGCGTTGACCACCTGGGCACATTGATCCACTCGCTCTCTTTGCTATGCCTTTGGGAATTTTCCAGCAGTTTGCCTACTAAATGACCCCCTTATACAGACCGTTCAGAGCAGCAGCATAATGTTTATTTTGGAATGCTGAGAAGAAACCCAGACAACATTAAATGATGTATGCCCCTGAAAGAAAATGATTTTACCTAAACTTTGAATTATAGATTCATACTTCTGATTGTTTGAACTATCCAAAGATTTTATTTTTAAAAATTCAAAGGAAATACAAAATATGACCACACTTGTGTTGCCATAGGTCGTAATGTGTCGCAATGATATAAGCTAGGTTACTGCTAGTACAAAATCAAGGTTCAGATGACTTTGATAAGGTTAGGAATAGAATAAATGATCAGAAATGGTTCAACATTCCCCCAACATGCAGTCTCTCCTTTAAGGTGGGTCGCTATACCCTTTGATCAAAGTTAACAGAATGTCTCTATTTTCTTTCAACGGACAGTCTGACTCATATAGAATCCAAAAATGAAAAGAAAAATGGGGGGTCCCGACCTACTTTTTTAGATACATAATTTTGAAAAATTAAAGTATTTTAATTTTTCTCTAAAAATGAGAAAAAGGTTTCAACAATTTATTTTAATATCAACCATGATGCACAGAAATGTAAAACTTCACATGTGAAATGCCTATAAGTTCCACTTTACTGCAAAAATAATTTTACAATAAAAAAACAGTTTGCTATGGTATTCTGGGTAAAAATGTGATGTTTCGGGAAAGAATAGGAATAAATTGCTATTATTTTGTAGCCTTATTGGCTAAAGATAGTATTCAAAATTAACAGAACGTTTTTAAACTCTCTCAGAAAATAGTTCAGATCATTTGCTAGCATATGAAAGTGATTTTGATAGGGGGTCCCGGGCATATTTTTAGTTTTTTTTGCCTTTGAAGTTAAAAAGTATAGCAAAATCAGTCTAAAGCTCACATTTAAAGCTAAAATTAAAGTGTAAAATGGCTGGAATCAGGGTAGAAAATGGCCACAATTTATACCCTTGGCTATTTTAAGTAACCTAATGAGATCTATATCATTCTAGATAATGATTTAATGGTAAATAGTTTCAATGTTCTAACTTTTGATTAAATACCAAATATCATTGGCTACAAATATATAAAAATATTCAAAGTTCAATAAAACGCTCAATTCTGCTCGAAATCTCCCAATATTTGAACATGGGTTAGTCAGCATGTATATGTATCAGGTTATGTAATATTAGCTCATTCTGATGCATTTAAGCTATATGCGCAGATACCTGCGCAGTGTGTTCATATTCAAGAGGTAGCGATCCACCTTAATAACTGTTCGTTAGAGTATCTAACTACTTAGTTTGAACTCACATCTGGGCTGGGGAAAGATCAATTGAGTCAATTAAGAGGTAAATATTTAAGCTTACAAATCCCAGAACACCAGAGTGATCCAGAAAGAGGATGATATAACATTGAGTTGATGGACATTGCTATTAAGCTGCTAGCTAACGGATGGCGCTACTGCTCCCGGGGAGTACTGATGGAGTCCTAATTATAAATTATCCAAGGGAAAAATTATAGTAGTGGATGGCCTAGTTGAAGCTGAGGATGAGGACCCTGTGGTAGCTTCCTCTACACTCTAAATAGTTATGCTTCTAAGAATGATGTAACCATAGCTCAGAATGTATTGATGTCAGGGAAGGCGATGTATCACTCAGACGTACGGAAGAATGAATTAATGGAAAGTGAGCAATAATATCTTAGCTAGCTCAGAGGATGACTCAATAGGCCTAGGATTCTATTAGAACACCTCATATACTTTGACCTGGACAATCTGGGTAGTAATTTAACAGCCCTCTAATGCACACTCAATAACTGCAGTTAAAATGGACAAATACATTGAAATGAGTATATTCCCAAATAAACACAGATTGCTGGACGTCAAATACAGACATCCCTTACCCATAATCCATTGATATACTCAAACACAAACCTGGATCCCAAACCTTTGTAGTGACATTGCTTGTGAATGTTGTTTTGGACACTCAAAGATTACTAATTACTAAGAAAGTGGCTATATAAACCAAACATAGATGTCTACAATACAGTGTCAAAGGAAGAACCAATCACTGATTCCTATCATGTTTATCTCAGCTAGATAGGATAATGGCATGACAGGGTGCCAGTAATACCCACAATTGTACAAATCTGTTGGTATTACTGGAGCCCCAACCATCTTGACAGTATTGGGATCTTGTTTAAAAATTACTGTTTTAGCAGAGAGAGGACATACATTGGCAATGGAATTCTTTAAGGTTTATGAAAACTCATATAGGTGAAGCTAAAAAGCTGGATCCAATTCCTCTTACATCTTAGCTCAACACTCTCAGTACACCAATCTTGAGCTTAATGCCTCAATGATCATAATTTCAAAGGGAATTATCATAATCACACAATTTATCTCCAAACTCTTTTTGTATTTTGGGGGAGTGGGTAGGTGCCCAAAATGTCTTGAATGGTCATTGACTACCCTAAGCCAATTTGCCTGACAAGAAAGCTGCAATGTTGCCAGGATGCCAGTATTAGGATTAGAAAAAGTCACACAGACATTTATATTATAAATATTATGAACACAAATACATTGTGTAGGCCCTAACTGCAACATAAAAATCGACCCAAAATTAGCTCCTATCTCACTTTTAACACAGTTGCTGAAAACTGTTGAAATTTGCTGAGGACAGAGGCATGTTTGTTACCATGTTATAAAACTCCATTCATCTTCTACTTAAACAATATGAACTGCCTTTCCTTTTTCTCATAGCCAGTGAACTAGGTTTTGAACTTTCATGAAAAGGTAGGGTTATTAACTTCCTGAAATTGCATTTCATCAAATTGTTCTTGAGGCAATTGTCCACAAAGTACTTCTGTTATGAAAGGCGTTTTCCCATTTTTCTTTTTAGCCAGACTCATTAGTTTGGAAACTAATCTAACTAGTGTCACAGATTTTCTCTTTCAATTACTCACAATTCGAAAATAACGGGAGGGGCCGGTGGAAAGATTAACAGTAGCAGCAGTAAACAAGAACCAAGACTGCATCCAATGAACCATTGTAGTTGGATGTGGTGCCCTGATTGGCTGATTGGGCTTAATTACACCTCTCAACAAAGAGGCTTATTAAGGTCGAACTTACTGTAACCATCACTGAAAACCTACGGGATGAAAAAGTTGTCTGTACTGAATGCTTTAGGTACTCGAACAGACATTACAAAAAGCAACGACCTTAGATCCTTATTGTGACCACCCAAAGTCATCATTGTGATGATTCAAATTTACAACCCTGGGTTGTCATGATGACGATATTTGGTTGTCACACAATAATGATGGCACAACGTTGGACATCACACATGATAATGTAAGGTCATCATAATTTTGAGCATCTTTAAAACATTAACAAAAGACGTTATACAACGTTAAATAACGTTTCTCTATGGCCCCTTACCATGGCAAAACGTTATAACGTTAAAAACGCTATTTTGACGTAACAAACGTAGTTTTGTTAGATGATGATGATATAGTTTTAAAACCAACACAGCCGAAGGCTGGTCAGCAGGTCCACAGGGCCCATACGGACCGAACCTGGGACAACAGGGTCCATGGTTAACACTTAAATGAGATGAGGGACAACACAGACAGACACATGATGGTGAAGACATTGAGAAAAACGAGGGAAAACAGAAAAACAATATACATAGTCATAAAGGGAAAAAGGAGAATACACTGGAGGAACCTAGAAAATAGAATAAAATGTAATGTGGATGACACTGAGTGTCTGAATAGGTCGCCGTAGCTCCTAGGTATTTTTACTATATGTTTTTTTTTCTTTTTTTTTTCTTTGTTTGTTTTTGTTTATGGTGTATATATTCAATGGGGGGTAAGAGCCCCAAAGACAAGAAGGAGAAAAAAATAACTATATTGGAAAAATGGAGTCACGCTCCAACATGAATATACATATATACAAAAGTGTTTGTAACCCTTTCCCCATCAGGTAGGGGAACAAACCCAAGAGACGGCGGATATCACCACAGGAGGGCACTGTTGTCAGCACAGAACCGTACCAGGGGTTCGTAGTCCTCCGTAGAAGCCCACTTCAGTGTGGCCAAAGCCAAATCATCAAGTGATGGGAACTGGTCAGCTCTAGTGGTTGGCGGCATTCCAAGGAGAGCCCTGTAATTTGCCTCTGGACAGGATGTGAGAATGTGGACAGCAGAAAACTGCTCACATCCACAAACACAGTCCGTTCGCTTGGGTATGTCAGCCCACCGCCGGTAGTCTATCCGGAAACGGGTCACCATAGTCTGGGCTACCCGCCTAAGCGTCATCGGAACCGGATCCAGAGCTGCTTGGACCTTCAGGTGCCATTCCCTGGACTGAGAAACCGAGACATGCAGGCGGTCTAACACATCAATCTCTTTGTTGGTGGCCTCCATCTCCGCTAAGTGGGTCTTCAACAGAACAGCTCGCGCCTGGCCCCTGGAAGGAGGGGCGTGATAGAATATTCCTTCATCACTAAGAGCCGCCCGGCGTGCTGCCTCATCAGCCAAGACATTCCCGGGTATCCCCACATGGGAGGGGACCCAGTGTAGAATGGTCTTGAACCCTGCTGTGTGCCGTGAGACTACCTCTTCCTGAACGACCCGAGCCAAAAAGTGAGGGGTGCGGTGGTCAGCGACAGCCAGAATAGCATTGAGAGAGTCTGTGTGTATGATCACATCTAAGCCAGGTACATTCCCCAGGGCAATGAAGATGGCATACAATTCCACCACCAGAGTGGTGGAGTGGTCAGTAAGACGAGCCATTGCTTCTTGGTTTTCCTCGGGGTAAACAACTGCACTGCCAGAGCGCCCCGTCTCAGGCAGCACACTCCCATCTGTGTACAGATGAACTGCCTGAGGGAACTCTTCGGTTATGTAGGCAATTTGCTCTGCAGCCATTGTCCGGAGAACAAGTGGAGAGATCTCAGATTTCTTATAGTTGTGGTTGACCTTAGTGACAACTGGGATGACCCTTGCCGGGTGTGGGAGGGTTCTGACTGGCCTATCATGAAGACTACACCCGAGCGCATGGGTGTCTGACACCAAGACAGCATACACCTTTGAGAGCTTTCGTTCAACACGATTCCCTAACGACGTATCCTTGAAGGAGTGGAACTTCTCCTCCAGGGCAAGGCCAAGTCTAGAGTCAACCCTGGATGCCATGGCCACCAAGAAGGAGCGGCCAACATGTGAGATTCGATCCACCGCAGTGGGTAGGCCTAACTCTCTCTGCAGCACCACAGTTTTGGCTCTGGTGACAGCACCAAGTATGATCCGTATAGCTGAGTTTTGGACCTTGTCAAGCCTGGCCAACAGTACCCTATGTCTCTTCCTCTGAGATCTGGTGGAGAACGTGTTGGGAAAGGCCACAAAGAGCGCCGGAGCAGCATAGTCCAGCAGGGACCGAACAGCCTGGACGTAGAATAGCTGGAGATTGCTGCGGTTTGCCCCCCATCGGAAGTTTTGTTAGCTGGGATGTCTAAATTATTAGACAAATGAGGTAGCAATACAACCTTCAATAGTCAATCTGATTTGCTTTGCTATTTTCTTCATTATATTATTAAGGTCCTCTATATAGCCCTCTGATCAGCATCGATATCATGCCTTTATCCAGAGTACCAGTATTTCCATTCCTCAGGGGCGGCACAATATACATGTGCAGGAGGATTCGTGTGTTTGTTGCCAATGCTAGGTTGTCCTCATACTTCTACATATTAGTACTACTATTATTGGCTGTTTTCTGATGTGCAAAATGTACTGCATGGGTTATGTGCTACCGGATAAATGTGCTAGTATAATAGTAGGCCTGTGTGAAAGGCATGTATTTTTTAATCAATTGTTTCACGGTTATTCTCAGCCAAAATAAGTTAAGAGGGGGCAAGAAAAAGTTGTGATTTGGCCCTGTTGCAAATATTGGGGCCTATATTGGCTAAGAGGGGGCAATTTCGACTATGGAACCTTGTCTGAGCGCTGTGATTTGGAGAAATCAAATATCAAAACACTTAGATCTTTTCTTCTGATTCTACTGAAAATGTTGTGATTTAGAGATGTAGCTTAACTCTGGAATATAATGGGGGGGGGGGCACTCCTGATATATTTTATATACAGATTGATATCGGGCAGGTATATATGGGATAAATAAGTATTAGTAATTCCTATTCTCTTACACATAGCTTTGTAGACCTGTGATCTGTAAAGTCTGTGACAGCTTGTTTGGCTTGGTACACATCTATATTAGCCAATAATATAATGGTGAAAAGGCTACTATCATATTGAAATATAGGAATATATAATACACCCTTTGGTTTGTGAAGTAACTCCCCCAAACTTTAGGTCTTTTAAATCGTAACAATGCAGCCCATTTCACAACACTCTACTTGCCTAAATCAGCTGCAGTGGGATTTGGAGGATCCTACGTATATGAAATAGAAGTGTTGTTGTTTACAAAATCGGCAGCAGGCCCTGCTGCCACAAGGCAAATTCCGGGGCAAATTCACAATATATACTTTCCCACCTATTTTTCGCATTGTGGGATTTGGCTATTACAGCAACGTTGAGGTACTAACCACATAGGAAGTATATCTTTCTTTCACCAAGTCTTCCTTTTTCCTTTTCCTTGGAATAGATGCACAGGTGTTTACGGAAGGTCTACTTATATGACTAAAGCCTCCAGTAGAGCAGGACCACCTGCCACCCTTTATGTTATAAATTCTAGTGACTGTCTAGAGTCGTCAGCCAATACCTCTGGTATGCACTTCTAATACCATCTGGTATGCACTTCTAATACTTCTTGTTGGGAATAAAGGGAAGCATTACTAATGGTCAACCATACATTCATCCGAGGCTCACGTCCATAGGGTTAGAGAAGGCTTTCGACACCGTAAATCACCTGCTTCTCCTGAATGAGTTGCGGGGGATTGGTTGTGATGTGCGTACGGTTGATTGGTTTAATAGCTACCTCTCTGAGCGAAGCCAGGCTACTATAGCACTAGGTGTGGTCTCGTCTGAGCGTACAATAGGATGTGGCGTTCCCCAGGGGTCCGTCCTCGGGCCCCTGTTGTTTATCATATATATTAATAGCATTGTCTCCAAAATTGTAAATTGCCGCTACTACATGTATGCCGACGACCTAGCTGTTGTGTCTAGTAATCGGGATGTGGACATGGCTAGGGCTATGTTACAGAGTGATATGGATGCAATTGGTTTGTGGTGTAAGGATTATAAGTTGACTGTGAACACTGAAAAGACAAAAGTCCTGTGGAGTTATGGAGATCGGCATGCCAATGTGGATTTCACCATGTATCCAATCATCTTGAATGGTGATGAGCTAGAAGTGGTTGAGAGCTTTAACTACCTTGGCGTGATGATCGACAAACACCTGGGGTTTAAAGCACAGTGTAATAGAATGATATCTTCTGGCAACTTGAAGCTATACAACCTGAGAAACTTGTGTAAGTACTTGGACAGCAAACTGGCAGTGCTCTTGTACAAAACAATGGTATTGCCAGTGCTAGAATATGGTGGCCTGATATTGGATAGTGCACCGAAGACCTTGGTCGTGGAACTACAAACAATCCAAAACCATTGTCTCAGGGCCTGTCTGAAGATATGGGACCCCATGTCGATAAGTATTGAGGACTTACACAAACAGTGTACAAGTACTATGCTTAAACCCAGAAGGGATCGCTGCTTATTGTGTAAAATGTATAAAGAAAGTCTCAATCCCGACAATGTGGTAGTGCCTGTGAGGGCGCTAAGAGGGAATGTTAAAGTTAAGCTGAAAACCCAGCGTCCAAAGGGTGAGATGTACAGGAAAAGCCCAAAGTATAGGGGCTTCCTATTATGGAATCAATTGGACGCCGAAGTCCAAAGAATGGATGTATACGAGAAGTTTATACGGTCGCTAAAGAGTTAAAGAGTAATTTGATTGATTGAGTGATGCAAAATAAATTGTATGAGGAGTACATGGATAGGGTATGCTGCGATATATGTAAAATATTATGTACCACCAGAGAAATTAGGATTGTTAATCCGTATGTTGATATTGATCACGGTACCATCCCAAGCATATGTCATTAAACAGCTGTATACATATGAATACTGTATGCGTCTGAAGTAGGGTGGCCCACATGGTCTATGAACGATGATCCACTGTTGATATTCCTTTGTATATTGTAATTTGATATGAATATATCTATTGATTGGGCATGGTGACTGGCCTGATACAATGGCATCTGTTTGAAAGACTATACTTGTATATGTAACTCTTGCCAAATAGAAATTCTAAAATCAAATCAAATCATACAATGGGGAATTAGGTCTCAGGACGGGATAAACCGTGTCTCTGGATCGGTATGGTACAGAGGGGAGCAGGATTACTCTGAAAGTGATACCCCCTTGCGGGTTTATCACAAGGCGCCAGCCCCAAAACTTGTTAAAGCACACATCCTATAATCAGCTAAAAAGCACACACAGCCTCTTTTTGGCTGAGGTTAAGACTAGTGATAATACAGAATTCAATATTTACGGGGCAAAATTAAACTATTGATTAAGTGAAATTCCATTCCATTAGCGATGATAATATATCTGTAAAGTTTGCAAGTCTTCTACCAGGGCAATTGCTGTACACAAAGAACAGCTGTATTAGGAGCAAAAACAATGGTGCATTTAGGTAGGAGGATGTTTACAAATACGAGGTCATGATGGCTGACTCAATATGCATAGCAAAACTGTCATTTTTGTACAATATAAATTCATTTTGTACAATCTCAAAATCATTTTCATAAGCAAGGAAAACATTGATATTCATTTTTACTGATATACTTTGAAGCTTATCTGTAAGGGTCATCGAATCTGTGATCCGTAATCAAATAGCCCCATGACGGAAAAAACTTACTGCTTCATTTTTGTAGTAGTAGACTGAGAGCATGACTGAGAGCAGAATAAGAGATGTTACTTTGGACAAATTATCTGTTTCACCCTTTTCCACTATGTTGTCTCATGCTTCCAATTATGGTGGCAAGCTAATGCAATATAGGCTAATTTGCATGCTAAATCTTTCGTGCAAATAAAATGCCGTTCTGGTCGAGCTGCAGATCGATGTCGCATATGATAGGAGAGAATACAGCTAGCATGCATGCTTAACATGGGGAGTGTGAACTATTAACACACTCACTGACTGTACAGAAAATATTTGCCCTCCAGAAATAATTCAATAGTACCTAATAGTCATTTTCTGGCTCCCTATAAGGTCAAATCCCACAACGCGAAAATGGGACCTGAAAGTGTTGTGTATTGGGATAATCGCAAGGGGGCCTAGCTACCAATTTTACAATTCGCAACACTTCTCTCACGATTTTGGGCTCTCCAAATCCCACTGTGGCCGATATAGGCAAGCAAAGTGTTGCCTACAGGACTGGTTAATGGATCTGTTTGAGGGGAGTTACTTCACAGTATGATTTGTCTTCACTATTCCCTCTCAATCAGCCTAAAGATATTTGGAGTGTCCCCCCTATATAAACCAAATCGTTGATATATTCCAATAAGCAACATTTTCTAAGCCTTCTGGTGGAAAATATCTAACTCTTTTGATCCTTGTGATTTCTCAAATCACAAGACAAAGGCAACACTTTCTCACCGATTTGGGCCTGTCTTAGCCAATATAGGGCCCAAAATCGGCAATAAGACCAATTCACAATATTTTCTGACCCTCTCTCGCGTTGTGGGATTTGACCTATACAACCAACTTAGGTCAGTTGATAATGTCAGGCTGGGCAGTACTGAGCAACTCACCTTAATCTTCTCCATTTCAATGAGTATTAAACTATGTTCTTTTGAGTAAGGCGTTAGTCGTATATTGTTTTGGCTCAGTCATTCTTGAATGGCACTTGGTCTTGGCTGACCAATGTCCCTGTGACTAACCTGGGAGAGTCACCACAGACTACATGTATTAGTACCCTCAGGTAGTTGAATGTTGGTACTACCTCTGGAAATAACCAAAGGTGTTCAAATTTCAAAGCTTATTTTTGCTGTCTAAGATTTTAAACTGTGACTTATCCTACTGTCCTAATATGGTGGATGTCCTTTAATACTTATTCCATTAGCGGAACATTTAGAATGGTACATGTCATGCCCAATGTAGTAATGGTATTCGAAGATAAAATGAAAATACTTTTCACATCTATTTTTCATTTCTTAAACTACCGAAACTTTCCAATTGGCACGGCCTAAGATCTTCCACCACTTTCGGAGTTCTGTAATGTCCCTTCCTAGTTCCTGGCAATTTCAACTATGTAAGCGTTAGATCCATAGTTGTGCACTCCTCCGTAAATTAGATTCTAGATACATCCAGTCCAGGGAAAGGGATGCAATCATATGGTTATATAGACACAGTAGTGACAGTCGAGCGTGGAGGTCATGTGTCATATTGCATGTCGATTGAGGGATCGATTAAAAGATGTGCACCATCTTCATGGGAAACCAACAAGATGTGCAGGGAAATATTAGATTAATAATCACCCTGGAATGTAAATCAATCTAGAGCAAGAAACTCTCAATAATTTGTGGTATCCTCTTTCAATACTTTGAGTGAGAAATGAGTGTATTTGACAGTTCTCATCTTGATCTCATTACAATTGGGAAGAGGCGATGGGTTCTCACTGAGATCTCCACTCTTGGTATTTTAGATGGAGTAGGACATTGCTTCCAATGCTTGGTCAATATTGTAATACGCAGCAAGCTAGTGCCTTGTCCGGTGTCAAAGTCTGATTATACTAATTGCCACCTCGAAATATGTCGAAACGTGTTTCGTGTGAAAAGCCATGCATAATGTAGAAGTTTGCACAAACTAGGGCACAATTAAGTACACATATATAGGTGTACAGATTAGATATATACAGATTGCATAACTACACCTTAATCAGGGAAGACTTCCTCATTAGACGAATGCTCTTCATTCAAGAGGAAGTTTGAGACCTTGGAATTGGGATGTCGGTCGGGTGACCTATGCATTTTTCAGATATTACTGAATAGGCATATCCAGGCATTAGTGGTTGACAGATCAGTCCCATGCGGGGATTAATTTATGAGAAATTCAATAGTGACTGATCTCCCCTGACACAATTAGTTCATGATTATCAAAAACTGGAACTCCTCTATAATCTTTCTAAATGGTTAATTATTTGGTTTAGTGATCCAAATGATTATACGAATTGTGAATTGATAATACTATGTGTAGAGTGTTGTGTTTTAACAGATTATAAACATGCTTTTCAAGGTCAAATCCCACAACGCGAAAAATGGGCCAGGAAGTGTTGATTATTGACATAAAAGCAAGGGGCAACTGTTGCCAATATTGTCAATCTTAACACTTGTCCCATGATCTTATGCCTCTCCAAATCCCACAGT
Source organism: Harmothoe impar (assembly GCA_947462335.1). Taxonomy (NCBI): domain Eukaryota; kingdom Metazoa; phylum Annelida; class Polychaeta; order Phyllodocida; family Polynoidae; genus Harmothoe; species Harmothoe impar. Next base: position 63,319,956 of record OX381704.1, read on the forward strand.
GGTCAATAATCGGCAAGCAAAGTGTTGCGTGCAGGACCGGTTATTGGATCTGTTAGAGGGGAGTTACTTCACAGTATGATTTGTCCTCACTATTCCCTCTCAATTAGCCTTAAGATATTTGGAGTGTCCCCCCCCCCCTATACAAACCAAATCGTTCACATATTCCAATAAGCAACATTTTCTAGGCCTTTTGGGGGAAAATATCTCTTTTGATCCTTTCTATTTCCCAAATCACAAGACAAAGGCAACAATTTCTCACCAATTTGGGCCTGTCTTAGCCAATATAGGGCCCAAAATCGGCAATAAAACCAATTCACAACCTTTTCTGACCCTCTCTCGCGCTGTGGGATTTGACCTTTAGGGACATTATATTGGCCACATTCTGAAAGATATTGGCATTCAGTTAAAGCATAATATTATCTTCTGTACGAATTGATAGTATCTTAATCATGCCACATGGTACTAATGGCGAGCATAAACCAGTCATAATTAAAGCAGAACCTTTCATAATTATATTTATAGGACCCATGCAAGATCCTGAGTCCGTGGCAGCAGACATTTTTGCGTTACATAACTGTGCTCCATTTCACAGGAAAGTAAAAGCGCTTTTATATCACTGTATGATTCTACTTCCATGATTCTTTAAGCCTAGCAAACTCAGCTAGTTCCATAATTATGTCCGTACGGCTATCAAGGTTCGCTTGGTAGACCAGAGTAAGGTTCCCCATGGTCGGACAATGGCTAATTTCCGAAACCCTTGCCTAATAATGATGAGAATAATTATATATTCCCGATTTTGGACTTTGTTCACACTATCCCAGTAAACAAAAACGTTATCAACAACATACAACATTTTATAACGTTATAAAACGTTATACAAAGTTCAAAACGTTATTTTGACGTGAAATAACGTGTTTTCTTTTGTTAGTGGAGATGTATACCCAGTATTCTCTCTTAATTCCAAAAGAATATACAAGAACCATATCTTGTTAATAAGGCCTCTTAAGCCCTTAACCTTCAAAATTGCCCTTATTAAGGACCTGACTGACAGCCCTTATCCTACAAAGCTATACATTTTTGTCGGATAAGGGCAATTTTGTAGGATAAGGGCCTATGAAGGCCTCTATCCGGACTGACCATATTGTACTTTTCATACATCCTTTTGACATCATTGCAACTGTCGTTATCATGTCAATTCTATAACATAACAAATGATTCTTAGGCCTAAATTCTCCTTACATCACAGAAACTTCCTTTTCACCCGTTTCACCTGCAAACTTTTCCTCCTGTGTTTTTGCCTTTTCATTATTCTCACTATAAGTCGGGTGTCTTCAGTTTCGTAGCATGTCTGCAACATCCTCCATAATGTCCATCTCACAAACTTATAAATTACAGATCCAAGTCTTGATGTCATCAACACAATTCTCAATGACCGAATCAGCCTTGATGAATTGCCCAACCCTACTCCATAACCAGCCCAGCCCAGAGGCCTGTTGGATTGCATGACAGATGACAGTTGCATGATTGACTATGCAAATTAATCCCTGCTGGGATAAGCTCTTACCTTTCAATGGCTTGAGACAGCTGGATGGTTGGGGTATTGGGTAGTGCCTTGTCTGGCTAAATCTGATCATGCACGACAGAGACAGCTAAAACCCAGGTCACCATAAATAGCTTGGTACTTTATGAATAAAACTGTCTTCAATTTCATATGTGCCAACCAACCAATGAAATATTTGTATGTCATTTATATTCTATAGCTCTCCTGTTGTTGGTTGCAACATCATTTCATAATGCTTTAAAAAAATGACAAGTATTAAAATTCAGAAAGACCTCTGGCTCATTAAATTGTTGAAATGAGACTCTTCACAGTTATCCTGAAGCAATTGTCTCCAAAGTAGTTTTACTATGAAAGTCATTTCACTGCATTTTAGCAACATTCATTAGGTCCGCTACCACCTCAAACAGTATCACTTCATAGTCTCGTTCCCTTAATCTATCAATATTGGAAAAGTAACTTCAGTAGTTTTGCATGCAATCAGGAAAACATTACAGCAGTTGGACCCTTTATGGACATTTCCCATAGATAGATAGATATTTATTGGCACGATCGTTCTAAAAGAACGTTTTTCATCGCACTCGAAAGGGTCCTCACAAACATCTTAGGCTCCTCTTCCAATGCTGAACATTCGCGATTCATGATCCGATTAATATATGAAAGATGTTTTTTTTCGCATTGTTCATATGAACAAGGGCTGACATTACACAAGATTATTTATAATACAAAAGGAATGACCTTTATGCTAGCTGCTAGTGCCATGTGGCCAGACGGGGAGCGTTTATCATTGACGAGGCAAAAGCATGAGGGCGGCAAATTGCAGCTGAAGAAGGAACAATTCACCATTCTGATACAACGAGAGTGCAGCAAATGAACAATTGGGTAGTGTGTGCTGACTTGATTGGCTGATTGAGGGCGGTTATGGCCCCAACAAAAAGGCACCTTTAGGATGAACATTCCTAACCATGGCCCTAATCATTCCCCCACTCCACTTAATTAAATTGGTTTATCAGATTTATCGGCTATCTATCGGAGTTCATTTGCAATGTGAAAACATGGGATAGCTGGTAGTTGCAATATGCAATGAGGTGACTCAGTAGTATAAAGGTTATCAGGATCCCAAGAATGGTTGTTTTGTATGGTCATTATTGTTGATATTCGATTGAATACTTTATATCCGCCTCCGTGTCAGATCCATTTGATTAGTCGATTAGGCAACCCAATATTAGTCGACCTGAACTCTTTTCTTAACATCACGGAACTTTCCTATTTTAGATACATGCATGTATGCATTGTCTCCCTTAAGCAAGGGATTATACACGTTCCTGCGTAGAATGCACTCCATCAAAGTAATTACAGCTTTATACATAGCGAGACACAGGATTTATGCTAACATTTTCTTATGGTTCTCTTAATTAATCTGAGTCAGGTTTTATTTTGGGTACCCTACCCTTTCACTCAGCACACAGCCATTCCTCAGCCACAGGCATGTCTTCCATTATTAAGATTACCCGGTAGCATGGAATGCATTAGCTTCTACCCCTCATAATATAAATTGCGCTAGCCGGGAATAAGTAGTGTCATACACATGATAAAGGTTTATAGGGGGTGTGGTGTCCCCATGAGGCACATTTACTGGCTACATCTTTTTATTGCCTGAAGGATACATTTTTATAGTCAGGAGGAAGCTGGAAGACTTGGGATGAGGATGTTGGCCGGGCAAAGTATCTATTTTTCAGATATTGCTGAATAGGCATTAATTTAATGTCATATGCAGACAGGGATGTGCACCTTAATTGTTTGCTGGGATTTCATCAATACATACATGAGATTCACACAGTAGGTGATCTGTCAGGTCTATCAAGATAATGGATAGACTAGAGCTTTAGTTTTGTCTTTCTGAATGGTTAATGATTTAGGCAGGTGTTGTAGAAACAGTGTTGGACGGGCATTTACTGTATATCAACGTCGCAAGCTATTTATATGTCTTCTTCTGTAAAATGATGCACGATTCTGTTAGTCAAGGCCTAAGTCCACCAGTCGGCGTTCCAATCCAACAGTCCATTTCTGGGCACTTTTGAGGCACAAGTTAAAAAGAAAAGTAGATATAAAAATAATTATATCCGAACTACCTACCCCCGGGGAGGTGTCTCAGCTCCAACCATACCGGGAGGAGTGGTCATGATTTGGAGTGATATGGGTCCTTTTTCAACCTTGAGGGAGTGGAGTGGTGTACACCTATATGGGTATTTTTTTTCAGGGGTAACCTCCATTATTCCTTTATGGGTGTGACTTTGAGGAGGGACTCACAAGCTTAACTGCTAACCTCTTCCCTTTGAACTACAGTATATGATATGATTTTTAAAATTAGAAATCTCAGAGTGTATACCTAGCCCTTTAGAGTCCCATTGGGATGTGATTTCAGGACCCATGCATACAGACCTGCACCAATATGGGTATGCTTTTTGCAGAATTTACGCAGGAATGGGTTAACATTTCTAGCAATGGCAACACACCTACATGGGTCAGATTTAATTCCCATTACCACACATCCCGGTGAAAATAATCTACAACACCTCCCTGGGTACCTACCCTAGACGTTTAAATCGTGTAGCCTGCAACACACCTTTCATTTATTTTGCCCTTATCAAGCCTTGTTCATGTAGCTTGTAGTTGCTCATTATGAACAGTTAGACAGGTCCACACTTTTATTGTCAGTGGAACGAGATATACTGGGTACATGACATAACATATTAACGTATAAATGGACAAACAAGACGATACTGGATGTACAGCAGAAAATTCACTGTACATGTACGCCCTCAGAAAAGTGAGAGTCATTGTCGCTAAAACTACCCTCACCTGAGAGTATAGTATAGTATAGTATTCATTTATTTATCCTGAGTAAATTACAGAGGCCGCGAGCCCGTATTATGTAATACCCAGCACACCTTGGTCTTATCAGTGGGGTGTTTCACAAGCCAAAATAAAATACCCTCAATTGTACATGTATTCTACAACCAAGTTGATATTAACCAATGTCAGTTTTATGTTGGTGTTTCTAAAGCAGCAATATTATGTTCGGTCTTATCCCGACTTACAACTGAAGATAATATTGGATGTTGTGAAACACTTTTACTTTTACCCTGTAAGTCTAACTTAAGTCGGTCTTAACTGCCTAAGCTACAATCGATTAGTTGTAACAGCAAACATGGTATGGTATGGGGTACACACTAGTATGCATTGTGAACCACTTATACATTAGTTGTATCTCGATTGTAGGCCAAAGACCCTGACTTAACATCTTGGTTGTAGACCTTTGTGAAACACTTTTATAACCAGTATACAATTGATAAAACCCAATGTCAGTCTTATTAATTGTATACAACTAACTTCTACTATAGAAACACTTATTCTACAATTAATTGTATACCCCCTTGTGAAACACCCCACAGGTGTATATAAATCAACTTACGATCTTATGTAAAGTTACAGGTATGTTTGTTTATTTACACATTCTCAGTAACAAACACTGGGTATGAGTAAACAAACTAATGCCACGAGGGGCTACATATTAATTATAATGTAAAAAGCAATGCTTTTGCGATTCAGGCTAGACTGAGCCAGTCTGGAATCCGGGGGTGTATATTGGGGTGGGTTTTGGATAAAATCTTTTAAATAAGGGTTATATTATTTGGGAAAATGGGGTGGGGGGGAGGTTTGGAAGGGTAATTAACCCCTTCCACACGGTAAGCCAATATATTGCACAAAATTGCATTTAGTTACAAGAAACCCAGTGTTGAAGGGGTTAAGAAGGGCAAGTAGGCGGGTCGGGGAGTAAGGCAGTGTAGTTTTAGCGAGGGTAGTTTTAGCGACAATGACTCTCACTTTCTGTGTGTGTACAACGAAATGACCAGAAAGAATGTCGTGTTTGGTTTGGGATTTATTGACTGTTTCCTCCCCTTTAACCTTATGTCTTCGACTGGGTAGATATGACAGATATGGAGATTAATGACCAATGCAATGCACAATTATTGCGTGATGTTGCGTAATATCACATGATGAATGTGATGACTTGTATAAGGAAGGGGGAGCTCTGAGGTGCACAACATCTACTTCTTTGAGTAAGCCATCGGGCTAATTATCATTCTTTAATCACAGAAAAACACCTTTGTATCTGTTATCTCGAGAAGCTCAAGGCGATCATTTTGAAATTATGATTGTCGAATCAAGCAAGTATATAGCTTTTGCAGACATTTTCAACAACATGTGGTAAAGATCTTGGTTAAACGACGGTTCTCATGCTCAAACAAAACAATGACAATAATAATTATTGCATGATTCAGATCTAATGGCATATCCAAAATGTATGACAATCAGCAGATATACTTAAAGTGTGCTTACCTTACCTTAGTGCAGGTTTCCTCCAGAATGAATCCCCTGTTTAGGGGAGTCCATGTCGCCTAAGGTAGCCTAGGCGACTCTATGGCTGACCTAAGGGAGTCACCTGGGGGAGTCATACAGCTCTCTGGGTCATATGACTCCCCCAGGTGACTCCCTTAGGTCAGCCAGAGAGTCACCTCGGCTCTCCTAAACAGGGGAGCCATTCTGGAGGCAACCTGGACTCCCTTTTGACGCTGTTTCTTTTCTCTGGGATATTCATCCATACAATAATATGACCCATCAGTGGTATATATAGAGAGAAGTTAATTATTTAGACAATCCTCTAAGCAAAGGTAATAATGAGCAGGTTAATGGCCTTTCTTCTCTGCCTTTGTTTACATGCTCTCTTCGTACATTCCAGAAACTCGCCATACAACTGCACAGTTCTCCACTTGTGATGCCACATTCCTGCCTTTTCACTGTTCTCATTATAAAGCCCCCCTTCATTCTGCTGCAACATCACCCATACTTATGTCAGCCTCACACACTAATAAATCACCATTTCGGATGCATGGTCAAGTCTTGACATCACCAACACGATTCTCAATGGCTGAATTGGCCTGGATGAATGGGCCCCACCCAACTTCCCCATCAGTCCAACCCAGAGGCCTGATTGATTCTATGACAGATCTCTGTCGCATGATTGACTAAGCGAATCAATCTCTGCTGGGATAAGCCTTTACCTTTCAGTGGGTTGAGGGAAAGCTCAAAAGCAGGTTGGTAGGGGCTGCAGTATGGGTGGTGGTGCCTTGTCTGGTTAAATCTGACTGTGCATGACAGAGACAGCTAAGCTCACTATAAATAACTGGGCACTTTATAAATAAAACAAGCTTCAATTTCATATGTGTCAACTAACCCATGAACGATTTGCATGCTGTCTATCTATTCTATGGCTAGCTCTCTCTTTGTTGTTACATATGATACATGACATGACATATTTTACATACATTCAGATTGACTTCAGCCCTATCAAATTGTTGAAATAGCATCGTCACATTTGTGGATCAACATGTGAGAAGGTACATTTACAGGGGATTTTTAGCTAAGGTCTTGGCAATGAGGGGGCATCAGAATTGCAAAACAGGAATGTACATGTTACGTGTTCTATGGGATGTTGGCCTATATAGTCATTCCTGGTTGCCATGCCAAGTATTGCATGTTTTCTAAATGGAACAGTTTTGGCCTAGTCTCCTGAGGATTTCCATCAGTAACTCAAAAGTGAAAACAGACCTTGAAAGTTCCTCTTAGAACCAAATCTGCATTACATCTTCACACTTATTTAGCTTATTTCTCTTATTTTTCATACCTTTTAGTGGTTATATCTATCATTTCCAGATGTTCGAGATATGATTCCCACAAACTACCAGGGATATCTCATTTTAAAGATCTTGACACAACTTTAATTATCAATCCCTCCCTGAATACCCCTTTTCATGTGCCCAGTCACATTTGTCCTGAAGCAATTGTCTGCAAAGTAGGTCTGCTGTGAAAGTCATTTCACTTCCTTTTTGGTAGCGCTCATTAGGTCTGCTACCAATTTAAACAATGTCACCTCAAACTCTCATAATTCTCTCAATTCATCACAGTTGTAAAAATTACTTCTGTAGTTTTGCCTGCAATTAGGAAAACAGCAGTTGGACACTTTATGGACAAGTCCCATGAATCCAACAAATTTTATAGTAGTAGGGGCTTAACAAGGAACAATTCCCCATTCTGATCAAAGGAGAGTGCAGCCTATGAACATTTGAGTAGCATGTGCTGACCTAATTGGCTGATTGAGGCTGGTGACAGCCCTCAACAAAGAGGCACGTTTATGATGAACGTGCCTAACCATGGTCTTAATATTCTCCCTTTCCTCTGAATTGAATTAGTCAACTGATTTATCGACTGTCTCTCTAAGTTCATTTGCATTCCAGATATAAGGGTTGCCTGGTGGTTGCAATATGACGATTCAGTGGTATAAGATAACTCTGTCAGGATAGCTATATGCATATTGACGTTTGCTTATGACATGTATAGCTTTCATTAAGATTAAGTAAAACAGGTCATTGAAAAATCTCTGAACTAGATATTGCTATCCGTGGAAATATCCTTATTAAAATCGAAATCAATCAGCAGATTTTATCATTCTCTTTGCATATGTTTCTAATGGATACATTATCTTGATTCACATTGCCTCTAGTTCCTGCAGTTCCTGAATATGCTGATAAACTATACTGATCTGATAGTTATGAGATGATGTTGGTTATCAATAAAATCTCATGATAGCAACATATGACTCATCAGTGAATAAAGTGCTCTATAAAATATTTGAGAGAATGATAACTGGGAAATGTTTATACCCTGATATAAGTAATAGGAGAATGCTACTTTCACATGTTAGCGTCACAATTCCAGACTACCTCTGACAGCCACAACGGGGGCCCTACATCTATGTAACTTAATACAATCCTGCTCCTGTAGAGATGTATATAGATATGAAAGCTTTAAGTCTGACAGCTGCCATGTCAGCTTACAAGGCCTTACATCGGATATGCCATGTTATTTAAGACCAAAAGCGTAAAACTTCCATTGAACAACATACGGGGGGGGGGGTGGATTTTGAGGGGGGGGGGGGACAAAAAGATTTTTTTCAATTTTCAACTATCCAACATCTTTCACGTTTAAGAATCTGAACATTAATCGGTGCATACTTTTCTGACAGTTATACGCGTTGGCACAGTAAAACGTATTTTTGTACATTTACCACAGCATTGATCTACAGACGCAGAGCTAGTTAACCTAGCCCAGTTTGATAACCAATAGCCCCTGAAATAATACTTGGATAGATTTTGATTCAATCACGTCACACTGAGACGCCGTAGTATTCTGTTGAAATCACCAAGAAAAGATATCCATGAATAGGAACATAAATGGTTTCTTTCCAATTTGCAATTGTTACAACTAATTGCAGTGTGTTGTTTCATGTTGATACACATGTTGAAATACAGTGAGGGATGATGATTGATGATACAGAATAAAGCAAAACGATACAAGTCATGGAAAACAGTCATATAACTGGTGCAATTTCATTTTATAATCACCATAATTATACTCCATTTTTCAATATCATCTCAAGGTTTGTATGCCCACTCAGCTATGACGTAACTCATACCCTTTTTAAAGAGTCCAGTTTCAGGATCACTCCCAATCGTCAGAAAGTTCATTCAACTTGGCTCATTGCAGCAGATGTTTGCTGACATTAGAAACTAACCTTAACTGCTGCCCCATTATTTATTGATTTTGATTTTGATTAATTTCCAAAACTTTTAAAAACAATATCAAGAGCCCGATCATTGACTCATTGAAAGAGGGTTTTAAGGACATCCATGACGAACTGAGATATCCAATGCAAGATAACAATTTATTAACAAATCGTATAGCAATTGTTTAAGTTGGAAATAAAGTTGATTAATTGAAATTCTTCGTTGAACTTCAAAATCACCGTGTAGATCAATTTCCCGTTGTTGCCTGTTAATTTAGGGTAGCTACACTAAAATTAACAATTGATTAATTAAAATCAAATGTCGACGATGCAACCATTTGATTAATCAACTAAGAAAATACCAGATGCAACCTGGAGATTGAAGAGGTCAGGGTCCACTGTGAGATACTGCCTACGCTCAGGCCCACTCAGGGATGCTCCCATGATTTCCACACACTGTAAACAGTTGGTGTCGGTACACAGTAAGATCTACTGTAGGTCTACAGTAGAATCTACTGTAGAATGGATTAACAGTCGAATATACATACTGTAGATTTACGGTAGATTATATACTGTTTACTTAAAATAAACTGTACGCATACAGTAGAATCTACTGTACACCTGCAAGATTAGCAACGAACTTTTTACAGTGCAGATCAGTGAGCCGAGATTCAGATACTCCCCCCATTTGGTTACATAATTGATTGGAAACTCTGAAAAGTACTCTGTAAAATAATGGTGAATCTAGCAATGGATATGTCAGACTTTCACCGCTGAAGACAAGGGTATAGACAAATCGCCCGCCAAGCGAAGTATGGTGTCGACTCTGTCTGTGAATGTATAAAACATTTACTGTTTCTTTTCATGGAGATTTCCAGCTATACATCGAAACTGTAAGAATAAAATTTGAATTTAAAATAAGGTGACGAAACCTGGGAAATCGTAACATTAGGGGGAATAGCCATAAATGCTCTAAACATGATATTTCAGGAGATATAGCTAAAAAAGTGAATACTTTAGAAAAAATAACCTTAGACTAACTTTTCCTGAGGAATCCTTTGAAGCTATTATCAAAATTCTATTTTCATTCTAAATTGGTCTTATTTGGAATGTGAAAAGAACGTTTTCAGCCATTTTTAGCCCATTTGTTGACATTTGGTTGCCATGGCAACCATCAATTCATTCTTTTGGAACACAAAGTATCCCTATCCAATTGCCCTATCCATGAGGATTTCAGAACTGAAAACAGAATGCCAATATTCCTGCCAGATCCAAATCTATGGACAATAATAGGCATTTATTGGTTCAATTTCTAATAATTATGATTTATATGGATTATTTGAAAATAGATTGATATGTGTTCGAATTGCAGTCTATTCTGAATTCCTACATGTCCCTACCATCCCATGTTTGAGATGTCATTTCTCAGCAACTATTTCAAATATATTGATGCGTGAAGCATCAAATTGTAGCTGAAGACATGAACTTAAATAAAGGTGTTTTCCCCTATAATGTCACGTTTTCCCACGTTTTGTCACATCTGATGATCATCTGGTAAATTCTCCGTGCCTAATCCACAGTCATCCAAGTTTTTGCATAAAAGTATGGAGAATTGCCGAAATAATTGAATTTGATAGGGATCCAGCAATAGATGTCAGACGTTCACTGTTGAAGACAACGGTATGGACAAATCGCCAGCCAGGCGAATAATGTTGTCAACTTTGTGGTAAAATATGGAAATAATTGAATTTGATAGGGATGATATCGAATCATAGCCAATATAGTGCAGTGGAGTCCCAGTTCTAGATCTATCACGCAAAATGTTGTGGTTTGCAACTTATAGGTACCATGTGAAGTCCATATGAAGCAAGAAGTCCATAACTCGCAAATCAATAAATTGCCAGACAGGGCTTGTGTACCCTATGTGTCGCAAAATGTGTTTAAAGGCATTGGCCACCTTATAGTTTTCACGTTCAGATTATCCTGGCATTGAAGCAAGTTGGTTATGAATGTATTTACTCTATAAACATGACAAGAAAATAGAACTTTATCATTTCTTTATTGGCAAAAATTAAGCATCCATTGTGTAAGACCATTGAAATGGCTTCAACTTACAAGCAAGCCTGTAATAAATATTTAGAGCATTGTTTCAAATAGTAATGACATTGAGGCTAAAGTGTCTATGTATGTACTTATCAGAGCATGTATAAATTTGGATGAAAAAAAACACGATAACATATCCATTATGGGCCTCAAAATTAAAAATTAATATAAACTTATGTTGCCTGAGATAATGGTGCGTTCAGACTCTTTAAATCAGAACTATGTAAGGGAAACATATTTATTGACAACATTGGAAGTAAAAGTTACTTGTTTCCATAATCAGTTTTCTACAAAAGGGGGTCATCCAAAAAAAAGGATAGCGCTGATTAAATAGATTTATTTACATGACAATTATATTATTCCAACATTGGACAATGCCACTTTCGTGGAAGCTTATGGCTCAGTCTCATGAGTTTGTAACATTTCAAACGTCTTTGACCGGTGCCATCTTTGACCGGTGGCGTCTTTGACCGGTGCCGTCTTTGACCGGGTATGTGATTAAAATGAAGAAAAAAGTAGTGTATAGTAAAGAAACGGGTAAATTTTTTGTATAATATGTTATAACACATCATTTCGAGGCATTATTTAAAATTGATATATTTCATATATTTATGTTACTGGCTCAGTCTCATGAGTTTGTAACAGTTGAAACGTCTTTGACCGGTGTCGTCTTTGACCGGTGACGTCTTTGACCTGCTGAAGAAAAAAAGCCCAAAAGGAACCCTTAATATGTGCATTAAAATTATTTTTTTTAATTGGGTAAAACAACCATAGACTGTTTATTACATGAAGAAGTTGAAGCTTAAATTTCTTTACTATATAAGTACTTTTTTCTTCATTTTAATCACATACCCGGTCAAAGACGGCACCGGTCAAAGACGGCACCGGTCAAAGACGGCACCGGTCAAAGACGTTTGAAATGTTACAAACTCATGAGACTGAGCCTTATATACTTGTACATACTGTTCTGGGTGTGCCTTATGTATAATTATGATGCCACGTCTAAACTGTGCCTCTGCCTGAGTGCGCAGGCCCGCCTATGGTATAGCACAGGTGGCCAGTATTCATACTCCGCACTATGTTGCTATACCTGCGCGACATGATGTCTGTGGGAAAAGGTAGCGTAGGTATTTAAATGGCTCCAAATAGCAAAAGGTCTGTGCTTCATCAGGTGCTACCTCAAAATGTGGTATCGTAGATGGGTACCTTAAGATGTGCTTTCTTAATAAAGATGTAACTGCTACCTTTAAAATGGAAACATGACATTGTGATGATTTAAGAGAACGTTTGTGTGTTTCATAAAACATATTGATGGACTCCTTGACCGCTGATGATAAATTCATAAATAACAGGCCAAATAAATATGACAATATGAATATCAATAACGGTTATATTAGTGTTTTACCATTATTTTGGACTCTCATATTCTCGTTATCCTTGTTCCCAAATCTGTCCTATAGAATCAATCAAAATTCTTCGTGTAATATTAATTCATATTTGATCACAATCAATAATCTCCAAATGTTTGTCTAATCAATGTTTCTGCTTGTTTTCTTTTCATGAATTATACTTTCCTAAACCCGTCATGTACTCTTTTTATGCATTTTGAAAACCGTTTAGTTTGAGGTAATGAAATATTGAGTGGTCCATTAAAGCTGCTATCTTACATATGAATCTGCTATCTGTTAATTGTGATTTGCGATATTGGGGCATTTTGCGACATAGGAGCCTCACAAGAGCTAGTTTCTCAGATGTCTATGTTTGTGCCTATATGTTATCGATGCTCCCTCTTTATAAAACCAAGAGCTGGGATCAGTGTACATCATTCCGGGAATGGTATTCCTGTGTCAATACTTCTGAGTACTGAGAAGGTTGAATCTACAAGCTGCAAAACACATTAGTACCAAATTGATAAAAAAAAAAGAAGAAAAGCTACCCTCCCAACAGGGGATGATATTTTAACTGTGATAAAGTGAAAGGAAGTATCCTGGCAAGTTTCATAGTAAACAAATACATGAAACGAACATAATGTAGTTCTCTCAAGAGGGCATTGCATGTTGAAATAGTTTGAGTAAGAAGAAAACACCTCTTCATCTAAATCATAACAAGACCCTCATGCGTATGATAACAGGCAAGATCTAAAGAAAATTTTCATTTCATAAACTAATAATCATATTCGGGCCACTGAAAATGTCTATCCTAATATGTTGCAATAACGATTGATTCACAGTTTTCGTAGAAAGATAATAATGTACTGTCTATATTGGGAACATCCTGTAATTATTTGTCGGTCGGCAAATTGCCATCTACATGTTGGATGTATACTGCATTCTCCCCTAAACTGTCATTTATTAATCAAGTCTGACAGAACAATCGCTTATACATGTATAACGAGCTACCTCCCCCCGCAATAATAATGATCCTTCTCATTGGAGATTACCGTTCTGTGATTCTCTATGAGAGAACGTCGAGCCATCATATCATGACCAGTTGTTTGTCCAGGGTCGGTCTATGGTCATTTGCAGATTACTTTCCGACAAAAACATACTTACCCTTGGGAAATATCGCTAGTGTCAGTATTAGGTCTGTGTACATCATATATGTGGACTCATCGCATCTAATATACATTTACAATGTAGTTTACTTAATCAGGTTATGAAATGTAAAGTTAACACCGTTACGTAACCATAATCAATTTAACAATTTTATTTCGTTCAAACAGAGTTTAGAGCAATGAAAGAGATGATGTATATCATAATTATATCAAATTTGCGTAGTATTTATATCTAATGCTGCAATCCATAATTCCCTTTTTCTGTGTACGTTTAAAAATGGACTTGTGAAGCTGAGAAGTCTTTCTTAACAAAAACAATGGATCTACTGTATGAACCAAAAACACTATTTCTATTGCATGAACCTTTGGAATCCTGAATGAACGCTCTCATTGGGAGGCATCTTCATGAACTCTCCATGTGGTAACCATGGTAACCATGGTAACCATAGTAACCGTCAATAGAATCCTTTTCAATGTTAAATGAATAGATGTAAGCATCCATGTTCTCAATTCAACCACCAATGACCGCATGATATCTCAAGCCTCATGTTCAGGTGTCGTCATTATGGTGAGTAACTCGAGAGAACTGTGTTGGTGCAATATGCTGACTGTGCAGGAATGGAACCCTGATGATTTAGTTACAATTAAGGTTTTATATTCATACATTCATGCACCCTAGAAATAGAAAGCCGTAGGCCTCGCACTTTTAATCCAATTAGGTAAAAATAAATCAACATTCTAGGCCATTTTGGAGTTCCTTTAGAGTTGATTTTGATAATCTACCAGTTGATGCGGCGGTCCTCGAGTCAGTGCCGCCATTCATAAGTCAATTTCTTGGTACTTTTTCAGGTTTGACTGAAAATAAAGGTGAAATAAAAAATAAATCCCACCTACGTACCCGAGATTTTCAAGCCATTTTCAGACTTTTTATTGTATTGGCCTGGTGACGCCTAAAGGGTAACCCGGCCCATGTAGCTAACAAAAATACGTTATTTTACGTCAAAATAACGTTTCTAACAATAGCGTTTTGCCATAAGAAGGAGCCCAAGAGAAACTTTATGTAACGTTGTATAACGTTTTTTGTTTACTTTGAGGTACACAAATAACTTTTCTGAAGTACATTTTTGGACACATTGGCAGTAAATTGTCACCAAGGCCAAAAAAGAAAAGGTTTGTTTCAGGTCACCCGACCGACCCTATCAAAAGAGGGCCGACCCTACGTTTTTTTATGCAATTTTGAAGGAAATTCCTTATTTTTACCCTTTTTGGGTAAATTTTCGGGTCTTCGGAGAGGCCGGGTAGTACTTACATGTTTAAAAAAAAGTTAAAAAACAAAAGAAAATCCGACCTACCGACCCTACAATTTCATGCCAGGTTACCTGAAACAAACCTTTTTTTTGGCCCAATATAAAATAACATTAGGCTACACCCTCCTTAACAGTCGTCCAAAGCACAATAAAAAAAGATATTGCAGACGGCATACATAGTATTATTCAACAACTGACAAGTATAAATGCATCCATTCAAAAACAGAGTTACCACGGTTTACAATTTACAATAAAGGATTGATAAAGGAGGGGTGAAATATCTATGAGGAAATGAGAACAGTTGACCACACACTGAAAATCCATAGGTTGAAAGGGTTAGTCAGTACAGACTAACCTAGGTTGGTCATATGAGTGTTAGTCACAATGGCAAAGTTATATTCAAAAATGACCGAGGGGTCAGTCAGTAATGACCACTCGGTGGCTCCCCCTGGAAATAAAAAGACTAAGGTGGGTTGGTGAGTAGTGACCAACCTGACAATAATAACTAATCTAAGTTGGTCGTATAGGGAGCCAAAAAATGACTAACTATAGGTTAGGCACTAGTTACTTAGAGGTTGGTCGTATAGGGAGCTTAGGAATATCAGTGCATGTGGGTTACTCATAGGGCTCAGTCTCATGAGTTTGTAACATTTCAAACGTCTTTGACCGGTGCCGTCTTTGACCGGTGCCGTCTTTGACCGGTGCCGTCTTTGACCGGGTATGTCCAAAAGTGAAATTTTTTTTTTTTTTTTGTTGTCCTTTTTATGTATATGATGTAATGTACTTGGTGGCACTTCTTATTGCATAATACTTTGGACAGTGCAGCTTCTCAAAGTTGAAGTCAAACACCAAGTGACGTCTTTGACCGGCTGAAGGAAAAAAGGCCAAAAGGGACCCTTAATATGTGCATAAAAAAAAAAAAAAAAAAAATTGGGTAAAACACCCATAGAGTGTATATTACATGAAGAAATTTAATCTTAAATATCACCCATTTGCAAATAGAAGTGGGCTATGTATGAGTTAATTTGTAAGAAAAGGCCATTTACATATACTATAATTTGAAAGATTTGTACTGTAATATATATTACAGCCAACGTACTAGGAGTACATACATAATGTTTATTTAATACAATTGAAGCATAATATGAAGGTATATTTGTGTTATTCATGATGTTTATGTGCATTTCAGACAAAACAAAGGGGTGATGCACCGGTCAAAGACGTCACTACGGGGAGCGTTAATATGACAGGCGGTCAAAGACGTCACCATTTCGTACAATAAAGATAAAAAAAGACATAAGATGTATATATATTGTATTATAATTTATTTTTATGTTGTTTCATATTTATCTATTCCGTATGGACTGAAAAGTGGATTTTATTCACATGTAAAAGTGAATAAAAATAGGAAAAACATAATTTCCAATCATATATTTATCGTTCCATTTCTTGACATAAGTAACCTATATATAACCGCCGGGCAAACACATGAAAAGTACATATTTTGTGTTATTCTCATCTCTTTACATACCAAATAACAAGCCGGTCAAAGACGTCACTTTTTTAGACACAAAGTAACATTTTCCACATCACTTTCCCCACCATACAAATGACATAAACAACAAATTAACCCACAGTACTTGTATTATGACCGCTGGTTAAAAAGGTGACATGTACAGGCTTTGGGTTATTCTGATGTCTTTATATACCAAATAACAACCCGGTCAAAGACGTCACTTTTTTAGACACAAAGTAACATTTTCCACATCACTTTCCCCACCATACAAATGACATAAACAACAAATTAACCCACAGTACTTGTATTATGACCGCTGGTTAAAAAGGTGACATGTACAGGCTTTGGGTTATTCTGATGTCTTTATATACAAAATAACAACCCGGTCAAACACGTCACTTTTTTACACACAAAGTAACATTTTCCACATCACTTTCCCCACCATACAAATGACATAAACAACAAATTAACCCACAGTACTTGTATTATGACCGCTGGTTAAAAAGGTGACATGTACAGGCTTTGGGTTATTCTGATGTCTTTATATACAAAATAACAACCCGGTCAAACACGTCACTTTTTTACACACAAAGTAACACCTTCCACATCACTTTCCCAACCATACTAATGATATCATCAACAATTTTCCCCATAGTACTACTAGTATGACCGCCGGTCAAAACGTGACATGTACAGTGCTTGGGTTATTCTCATATCTTTTTATATAATATGAAAAATAGCAACACGGTCAAAGACATGACTTTAATATGCATCCCCTCATTTCTTAACTTATTTGTTGTATGCCACTTCCTAATAACGGATAATGATATAAACAACAAATTATCTCATAGTACTTCTAATATTACCGCCGGTCAACACGTGAAATGTACATTGTATGGGTTATTCTCATCTCTTTTTATATAATAAGAAAAATAGCAACCCGGTCAAAGACGTCACTTTAATATCCATCCCCTCTATTATAAACTTATTTTTTGTATCCCAGTTGTTTATAACGGGTAAAGATATAAAAAAACAATTTTAACCCATAGTACTTCTAATATGACCGCCGGTCAACAGGTGAAATGTACATTTTTTGGGTAATTCTCATCTCTGTTTATATAATATGAAAAATAGCAACCCGGTCAAAGACGTCACTTTAATATGCATCCCCTCATTTCTTAACTTATTTTTGGTATCCCATTTCCTTATAACGGCTAATGATATAAAAAACAAATTTACCCATAGTACTTCTAGTATGACCGCCGGTCAACACCTGAAATGTACATTTATTGGGATATTATCATCTCTGTTTATATAATATTAAAAATAGCAACCCGGTCAAAGACGTCACTTTAATATGCATCCCCTCATTTCTTAACTTATTTGTTGTATCCCAGTTCCTTGTAACGGCTGAGTGGTATAACATGGGCCAAAGGCCAATCATCTCCGGATGTCATATCAGTGTCGTCGAGCAACTCATTTACAAACTTTCCCTTCTTACGCTCCACTGAAATATGGTTGTCTCTTTCATTTTGTTGTTGAGACTCGCCAACGGCATTTTTGGCATCCTCCTCTTCCCCTTCAGTGTCACTTTCAGATGAGTCGTCTGACTCAGTCGAAGGTGTTGGATCTTGTTCCGAAGTTTTTGGAGTTTCCGTCATGTTTAATATTTCTACAGCCAAGCGCTGTTTGGCTTTTCTCGCAGCATACCTGGTTGTCATGTTGCTTCTGTTGGAATTTCTGCGGTACGTTCTGTGGGTGTTGTGCACGGCGTCTAGATGTTCATCTTCATCACTTGAGAATTGCTCCTCATCACTACCTGGCTCATTCCAGCCCACCACTTCCTCCATTTCTCCCAATACCTCCTCGTTATGCAACTCTATCTCAGCATCCACATGTACATCCACAGTATTTTGTGCAGTAGAATCATCTGGTGCTGCAGGATCAGTATTGTCCAATTCATCTTCCCCATCGTTCTCAACAGGCGGTGGCTGTCCTGCACGTGGAACGCGCGGCCTTTTCTTCTTGTACGCACGCCATTCAGCACACGCAGGTTCCAAGTCCTGTGTGAAGCAACATTGTTTGTAGCAGGAAGTATTCCTGAGAAACAATTCGCCGTTGAAGATGGTAGCCTGGTGTGCGTTGCTGATGCCATGGATGTCCGGACTTTTCCATCGAGATATGATATCCTCATTGTCTTTCACCTCAGACTTCTCGCCCTTTAAAAGGGTTAATTTGACAGTCTGGGGTTGCAGGACGGAGATAAATTCATCAACCGTCTGTATGGAGCCACACGATTTTATGGACCTGTCAGCCATCCCCTTCAACGCACCACCGATACCATCGCATGGCCCTTTGCCATGGCCAGCCTCGAGCCAATTCCATGTGATACGGATTCCAAAGATGCTGGCAGCTCGGGCTAACATCTCGCAGGCGAATTTATTTCTATATTGGGATGAAGGTGAATCGGTGACTAAATGGAGGTGTTCGAGGTCTGGATTAATAACACGTATCTTGGAGATGAGCAGTGATAAGAAGGTGAAGGTAGTGGGGAAGGAGTGATTCCTAACACTACTCACCCCCACATAATTGAAATGAGTGAGTTTCTCTGCTGGTGCCTCCTCCTCATGGCCATCTGGATTTGGGGATACCGGGTGTTCTTCCTCTACATTTTGAGTTAAGCGCGTATAAACAACCATAGGGTGGAGGGTTATTTGGTCCTTGCCGAAAAAAGCCGATTGTATTTCGGCCATAAAAGAAGTGCACCAATTTTCGGCATAGTCCATTTGGCAAATGGCATGGTTTTTCGGTAAGTTCTCCTTAAGGGATTTTACTGCAGAATATTGTTCTTGAACTCTTTGTTGATGTTGTCGGAAAATTTTTAGATCTAACATAAACTTCTCTTGGAATTCTTTTTTTGAAAGTCTGGTTTTAAGGAGGACAGTGTGAAAAACTGTTTTCTGTTTCTTTGGGCCGTTAGATGGATATTGGCGCTCTTCCTTGTCCCACATTTTAAAATGGACTTCATCACCGGGAATTTCCGAAAGTACTCTTTCAATATCTTCATCTGACAAGAGTACCAGCTCAGAGGTGCGGTTTGGCAAGCCGTCCACAGCCTCGAGCATCATCCCCATGTTGGCATGTGGTTTGCATAGGCACACCGACCGCTTAAGGAAGACCGAGGTCTTCACGGTGCGCTTGTCCCTCGCTTTACAGAATGTGGCGAAGGACAAGGCCAAGCCCGTCTCCACGACGAACTTGCGGTGTAAATTGCGCATGCAATCCACAAGCGCAACAACGGGGATGCCGATCTCTTTGCGGTAGTACTTCTTGTCAGGAAGTGTGTAAGAGTTGTCTTCTCGTCTTAAGAATTCATCAACGGCACGCCGCTTATAATCGGCCATTCTTCTACGTGACGTTGTGTGCTTCTTTGTGCGTTGTTTGGGGAAAATAAAATGGCGCGACAGTCCTACTGCTTTAGACAGACTACTCTTCTGGCCATAGCGTTTCTTTGAACCCCCCAAACGCTCCAAAAAAAAATCTTTCTTCACGTCATCAGAGGAATTCCGTATTTGTTCAAGAACTTCCAAAACACACAATGCCCGGTTGAATTGGGTTGTGTTTGGATTCTCAACTCCTAGATCTTTAAGGAAGTCCATGGTGTCTCTTACCAATGGACCACATTCCTCATTGCCCTCCTGTTCTTGGTTTGTAAGTTTGAGAATAGGCTCAAATGTAAGTGGTGAATTTCCCATCCACTGACAATCACTCGGGTTGTATTCATCTGAAGCATTACTACTGTGATCACTTTTGGATTCATGTTTGGTATTTCCCACACATTCCACTGATACAGTGGATGCAACATCCGATGTGGAGGAAGTGTTTTCCAAAAAATCCATATGGTGTGTGGGGTTGTACACCCAATCAGGAATTCCTATACAGGATTCGTCTGTATCACTCTCATGGGATGTAACATTTGATAGTGAGGCCGGGTTTTCCAATATTTCCATGTCATGTGTGGGGTTATACACCCATTCCGGTATTCCCATAGAGGATTCGTCTGATGAACGAGAGTGCAAAGATATGTTTGGGTTTTCAACCCATTCAGGTAGAAGCACGGGAGATACATTTTCACTTTGATACTCATGTCTTGTATGCTCATCGTCTGAGTCAGAGTAATACACATCTTGAGGTTGTATGTCATTTTGGGGATTTTCAACCCAGGAAGGACATGCGGTCCTGTCCCCGTCTACAAGGTTGTTAATTTCACGTGGATTTTTGGTAAAATGAGTATCCACATACTCATGTCTCCAAACAGTGTCATGGCGTCACGCTCTCTCAAACACTGATTCATCGGAATCTGGGTTTTTGGGTGATATGTTAGAAAGCTGTTCACCATCACTTTCAGTACCTGTCATCGATCCTGTCATCGATTGAGTTTCATCTACAGCTGTGTCTGATGCATATAGGTCTGAAATTGAACTATCTACGTTTACATTTTCTGGCAAATCATTTTTGGTGTTAGGGGTTTCTTCAAACATGTCTGTTTCACTTTGGTAGACGTCCTCCCCAATTTGGACCGTGTTTATATCGTCCTGTGCTGCGGAAACATCACCAATGTGGGAAGTCACCTGAACATTGTTTTCAATAATGTCAGTCTGAATTTTGGGTTTGACTTTTCGATCCTCGTGTACAGGGGACTGAATGGAAATGGTCACTTCATGGATATTCTCAACATCCATGTCCCTGTGGGGTTCAGTTGTTGTGTTTGGAGATGTATGCTCTTGGGAATTATCTGCGTTTCGTTCACTATCAATACAGTATCCAAAAGTGCTGTCGGAATCCTGATCTTTATCATAATAGGATGACGAGCGGTATGGGTTTGACTGTGCATCATCCTCTTCTGAAGATGTCCCACTATATGCGGCTACAGAGATTTCCACAAGGGAACATGTGGGGACGTTTTGGGTGCTATGTTCCCCGGGGGAGGAATTGCCTTCTCCAAGCTCAGCCAACATGTTTGAACCATGGTTCATTTCTTCGCTGCTGAGATTTGCCTCATTTCCTCCATCCCCAAACTCAGACATATAATTAGCCATAATGAAGGGCTGATGAAGAACTTCTACGGGGATAATAGTGTGCTCCTGAACCGTTTCCCATGCCGGACAATTGAAGTCTTGGGAGTCTCCACTGTCTGTAAACATATCTAATTGAGTTGCTGTTAAGTCTGGGTGGGAGGTAGGGGGATTCAAGGGTTGCTGTACGCCTTCCTCTTCCATGGCATCTTCCTCAACAGTGGATTTTGTGTGCTTGAACTCTGTTTCCGGTGAATTTTCAACCACTTTGGGGATGTTTTGGTCCGTTTCTGTACACTGCAAAGAGATGGTGTTTTCTTCCCCATTAGAGGAATTAAACGGACCCTCACTTCCACTGGGTTCTTCGTGACTAGTATCGTGTTTTTCCTTGGAAGAAATGAGGTCCGTGTTTGTGGTACTCTTCTCTGCTTCAGGGTCGACATTAGTGTGTGAATAATCAACCACAGCTGTTACCTCAGTACTTGAAAACGTGGTTTCTACCTCTGGAACTTTCACAGTGAGGTCAAGTGGGGCTTCATGTTGGTCCATGTCAGTGGCTTGAGTGTTCACGACTATTGGAAGTGGGGTCAAAAGCAAACATTGCTCTTTTGCCACAAATGACGGCATGCTCTGCAATACAAAATTATCATGTCTCATGATATTGGGGGATGCGTTACTAGAATTTGGAATATTTGTAACTGGTTTAGAAAGATCAAGTGGAACGATACATGGAGTATCAGCCATATGGACCAATGTATTTACAACATCCATATAATCCTCAGCAGCTATCTCTGTCTCAATATTACATCCTTCTGACTCGGGTGGCTGTTTAGCAATGTCGTTATGCTGTCCACTTCCATCAGACTGGTTACCCTGAAGAGTTTCTGAATGTTCAATTTCTGTAGTGCTGTGCTGAGTGTCCCCACCTTGGCCTGGGTTTTCAAAGGACGTACATAGCACTGGACATGTCATATCGTCCACTTCTTTGAGTTTGGTTTCTGAAGTAGGTTGGGTTCGCTTTAAAATATTTCCTAACTTCAAAACGATTGGTTCCCTGAAAAATGTGGCCAACAAATACAAAGGGTTAAATAAAAAGAACCAATATAAAAAGTGTAAATATTTAAAAGTATTTTCAATGTAATTTTCAAATTTATTTAAAAATAAGGTTTCTCTTTATACATTATACATGCAACACATAAATGAGTGCAATGCATCATACATAAAAACAGTGGAAGGACACACGGATGATTAGAAATGATTTATTAGAACAAAATCAATTTACTTTTATGTCAATTACCCTTTTTTCCATTAATATAAGAGATGTACCAAAAATTCACAAAGTGTTAAAGTAATCAGCATGCGCAATACCCTTAATGTACTATAGTTAAAATGAACAGAACTGTTCACAAATTACATGATAGATAACGCGGTCAAAGACGTCACCATGTATGTGACGTCTTTGACCGGCTATATACCAAATTTCTACCATGGATAAACGGTACAGTTTTATTGATTTGTATACCTCTTATGTAAAATTCTATAAGAAACATTACTGTTTCCACTTATTCTAGAGTAATACGGTTTAAAATCCTGATCAATAGGTTGTTTTCATACTAAACCGGTCAAAGACGTCACCATGTATGTGACGTCTTTGACCGGCTATATACCAAATTTCTACCATGGATAAACGGTACAGTTTTATTGATTTGTATACCTCTTATGTAAAATTCTATAAGAAACATTACTGTTTCCACTTATTCTAGAGTAATACGGTTTAAAATCCTGATCAATAGGTTGTTTTCATACTAAACCGGTCAAAGACGTCACCAAAGGGACAAAAGTGACGTCTTTGACCGGCACTTCATAACCAATCACACAGTAGTATATAATTATTGTGACACTAAGGTATATGTTATACACATATTAAAACACAATTTAAACGCAACACAATGTTTGCATTAATATTCATATCACATACATACATCATTCAAGTTGGTTTCAGGCAACCCGGTCAAAGACGTTAGCAGACTAGTTTTTGGTGAAATTACATAAAATACAACTGTATGCTCATGTATTTATGAAAGAGTTATTTACATATCTGATCAATACAAAATGTACTTCTAAAAACAATTATAACAACATCCATATTACATGCTGAAATATACCCCACCCGGTCAAAGACGTCACTTTGCCATAAAAAGTGACGTCTTTGACCGCTTGTAAGTTTTAACTTGCGCGGTCATTACAAAACTAAAATAGGTCCAACTGCAAAACAATATCTATTTTGCAAGTACCAAATACCTGTAGGTAATAATGCAGATTTCAAAATACAGAACTATCTTAAAACAATGTCGTAAACAACCTGACTTAGATCATGAAGTGATTTTTTTTCCCCTTAAATATTTATATATTAAAAACCAACAATAGAACTGCAATCATGTACTTCTCTCACCTAAATGTGTTAAAAAATGTTATAACGTCCTCAATCAAACCGCTATATAAAGTAAACACCGTCGGCAAAGTGACATTCATTACAATGTGATGTTAATTAAACATTATTACACATGAAATACTCCGGTCCAAGCCTTCAACACAGTGTGTCTAGTCTCCACAAAGCGATCACCTCAAAAGGGTCGTGTCTGTATTTTTTCATATGGTCGTTGGATCTTGTCCTGAAAAGCAATGGGTTATATTACTAAGTGTTCTTAAAAATATCCATGAACAGTGCCCGCTCCAACTTATTAAGTATTTGGTAAGAAAAAGTAATATTACAAAGAACCTGACACCTTCAGCAATGTTACTATAATATCATAGTAATATTACAGTCAATATGTTAGAATGAAAGTGTACAACTAGTACATTGTAAGTAATATAACAAGGATATTTGTTAAACTTTTTTTTTAACTCACCTGCTCGCCACCTCATATAGATTTCTGGAGCTGACCGAGTCAGCATCGGAGATCATGTCACTCTCACTTGGGGAAGAGGCGTCGGACATAGCATCCAACTCCTGAAAATCCTCCTCTACTAACTCCTCTTTGTCTGGTGGGGGAGAAGGCAGTCTATCCATCCCAACGGGAAGTATCAGTATGGGGTTGGCCCGGGTACTTTTCTTCCCATCCGCTGGAATATTTTGTTATTTAATTATATAAAATACATTTGTACACCCACACATTTATCTTTCAAATGTATAATTAATTCTGGGCAATCTCAAAGTGTTCTATCAGGTGGGATGTTAAAACAAATTAAATTCCAGGTAGCTGCCAAAAAAAACCGTCAATACAGAGATATTTTGTTAACCCAACACTATTTTTGTTCTTTCATGTTACTGAAAATACCCCACACCATTATTACTGGAACCAGTGAATTCTATATAGGATCTAAATATGAAGTTAACAAATTTTTAACTCACGGGATGTGACCTCATCCTGCGCAGCCGTTTTCCTTTTTTTGGTAGCGTCTGCCATCCCTGCTGTAAACAAAGATAATAAAATATAATAACACACAAAAATAGCCCAATTCTACTACTTTGTGACTATTGTATATAGTTCTTTGCCCGCTGTCCTAATTCAGAAGGTGACGTCTTTGACCGGGTGACGTGTGTGACTGGGCTTGCTTTTTTACCCCCCAAACTGAAACCCTGTCAATATTTCACTATTTATCTGTAAATCCCCCCCCCCCCATTTCACCTGTTTTAATGTGCCCAGTATTAGAACACGTTACCCTGTCAAACACATGACCCGGTCAAAGACGTCACCCGGTCAAAGACGTCACCCGGTCAAAGACGTCACCCGCTTAAACCCAATTAAAAAGTTAAAATTTGTAAGAGACACTCACTCCACATGTATTATGTGAAAAAGTTTTGTGTTGAGAATATTTCAGTGCAGCAGGTGTGCAACTTACCTTTTATTAACAAATACAATCTATACCTAAATAACCCGGTCAATCAAATGAACACTATAAAAAAGGGACGTCTTTGACCGGTGTTTTTGGTGGTAAATTTTTTTATTTTATTTTGGGGCAGTTACTTAAAAATACTTGATACTTTGTACACATACTTAATGTGAACTCACGTGAACTGGGGTGATGCTCGGAATCTGTTTCGCCCTGCTCGGAATCCTCGGAATCCTCAAAATCAAGCACCTGTGATGTTCTTTTCCTTGGATAAGCTGTTGGGAAATATTCAAATAATTAAAAAGAGATTTTATCCCTGTATAATTTAATTAAATGATTAAACTATGTAGTGGATGTATTAGACAAAATATTTACTTGAAATAGGGCCTACAAAAAGGGGAATTAAAGCTGTTTTGTGAAATACCAAAATTTGGATCAACATATTTATATTCAGTGTTTATGTTGTTGTAGTAATGTTTTATATACAATAGGATTTAGCGTACCGTCTGATGTGCTGGGTTTGGGCGAGCGTTGGTACCTTAAGTGTACTGGACGGGTGGCGCGGCGAGGGTTGTGAACGACTCGTTATTCACACTCACTGTCTACATTCTGCGAAACGCTTTTCACCTTAGTCTTTCGTGGTTGACTTTGCCTGGAGCTTGTGGTCGTTTGTGTAGCGGCTATTCAGAATAGACATTTCATTTTATACATACTGCACTTAAATAATTTGTGGGTATTTCCTGACAGGGTTCCCACTGACCAGGTATTTTTTATTTCCCTGACTTTTCCCTGACATTTCGCTGACGTTATATATAATTTCAATGACAATCGTTACATAAACCCAATGCTTTTATATGCCCTCCAACTATGAATATGCTCTGTTTTTGAAGTTATCTTCTACTTATATGATGATGATGATGATGATGATGATGATGATGACTTTAGGCACAGGAAAACACCCTCATACGGCCGGCCCAAATCGACAGGTAACGATTTCCGGCACGTATGAGTTTTCTTGTATTTCAAATATTTTCCCTCACATGATATTATATTCAACCTAAGTATTGAGTACCTTGATTTTTTGGTCTGTAATGAGGGCTGCGAGGATCTACGGGTGGGATAAAGATTTCCGGCACGTATGACGCGTCGTCGTCGTCGTCTGTATCGGACTGGGCCACCTTGTTCTTTCTTACAGATTTTCCGCGTCTCTTACGATCTGGTAGATCATCCAATCTAACGTGGCGATTTTTGGGACGGCCGTCTGATCGTGTTTTCCTGTGGCTAGAGTCATCAGCGTCATCATCATCATCATCATCAGCGTCATCAGCGTCATCAGTAGAGTCACAGTTGGTAGGTTTACCTGTACGGCGGCGAGACCGTCTTGGTGGATGGCCTGCAGCAGCCTCGGCATTCCGTCGTGCTTCACTCCTTCTCACGCGAGCAAGGAATTTTACGCCTCTGGCCTTTTCATATCGGTCGGAGCCAACGCGAGGACGAGTTTTCTGAAATGTACAAAAAATATAAACATATAAGTATTGTCAGTAAATACCAAAAATTGGGTACCGTATAACCTCCCGTATAACCCCCCCCTATTACGGAAATCAGATAGGTGGTGGGGGTTATATGATCCGCAGAGAGTCCAGGTGTGGGTGATAATGGATTTTTCCCAACTATTGTACAGTACTGCAAAATGGGGGTGGGGGTTATACCCTATTTAGGGTCATAAATACGCAAGCTTTTACCGTACATACCAAAAATGATACACATTTTGTACCCTCTATTTACTTATGTAAAATACAGATATACATACTAAATATGGTAACATGTGGATAGAAATTTTTCTTGAACAATACTGAAAACTCACCGAAGCAACCGCTTTGATCTGTTCCCGGCCTTTTGTCGTCTTCATCCGTTTTTCCGCACATCTTCGGGCGTTTTTGTTATGGCGCACTTTCTGATATATTTTGGCATCACCCTTGGACATCCTATGTAGGAATGGAGCCCGTCTTTCGACCCACTCCTCTAATACTTCGATTGGGGAATGATCTGGCGGTATTTGTAAAGGATTTGTTTTGAATGGCAAGTTTGCGTAATCTGTGTCACTCTGTGAACTGTCCTCACTAATAGTCTGCCGTGTTTTGCGAGAACTCTTCGTACCTTTGGGGGTTGGTTTGGCACTGAGCCCCTTAGTCTTTGTACTGGGGACAGTTTTGGTACTACGCGAGGTACTTTTACCACCTGGGGCCTTATGCCCCTCAGTCTTTGAACTGGCCCCATTTTTGGTTGATGGTGCACAACCCTCTTCCTTGTCTTGCGAACCACTTCTGGTGTTTTTGGACTGATTTCTAGGAGTGGGCGCCTGTTTCTTCAAACTTTTGGGTGTTGGTTTAGGAGTGAGCCCCTCAGTGTTTGTACTGCCCACATTTTTGGTTGATGGTGCACAACCCTCATTGTTGTCTTGCGAACAACTTCTGGTATTTTGGGAGGGATTTCTAGTAGTGGGCGGCTGTTTCTTTGAACTTTTGGGGGTTGCTTTACCAGTGAGCCCCTGAGTGCTTGTACTGGCAACATTTTTGGTAGATGGTCCAGAACCCTCATGGTTGTCTTCGGAACAAGTTTTGCTACTTTGGGGGTTCTTTGTTTCCGTGGAATTCGACCTACAAACAAAAACTTCATTTTTAGTATAGTATTAAACCCGTCAAACCATTTAATTAGGATGTATAGTGACGTCTTTGACCGCATATAAAAAATTTTGATAAACTAAATTTGCAATTTGAACAGCATTCCCCCATACCAGTCTAATATTAATAAAAGGTAGAAATCAAACTGTACATTGTAAATTGATTTATAATAAGCAATTTATCATTTTATGTTTACAACACATGATACGCAGAGAATGGCAAACAAATTGCATTACATTCCATGGCTTTCCATCATAGGTTTGAAATGCCATCACATTCCATGATTGTCATCACTTTTTTGTGCTCTCATATCATTAAATTGAAGCCGGTCAAAAACTAACTAAAGTGAAAATATGTAACGTCTTTGACCGGGTGATTGGGAAGTACCCACCGATTAATTTATTTTTATACTGGACCAAAAATGGGGTACCCCCCCCCCCCAAATGAAATATATTTATCAGTCAGGCCCTCTTACAAAAATAAAAACATAACATTGACTGTTTAAAGGCGGTCAAAAAATAACCAAATGGAATATTGTTATTTTTTTGACCGGTGCCTTGAAAATAACAAACCCATCACCCCCCCCCCTTCAACACCCCACACCCCATTTTTATACCCATATACCCCTACATAACCCCTACCGTACCTTCTATTCTCCCCACCCGGCCCCCCCCCCCCCTTCATAAATATGCAACATAATGAGTGATTGCCGGTCAAATACGTTAACTCGGCATATAAGCCATGTTCTCCTCCTTTTTGCATTTTTTTATTTACCTGACGTTTCCCCTTGCTGCAATGAACTATAATTTCGAAATAAAACCCCCTACAACCCCCCCCCAAAAAAAAATGTGCTGCAGCCCCCAATATCCCTTTTATACACAGCCATTATAAGTTTTTAACCCGGTCAAAGACGTCATACACCACACGGTAAAAACAACATTAAAAATAAGTGTTTTTTTCTCCGTGAAAAAAAAGACCCTGTATTACCGGTACCATTCATGTATGGAAATAGCCATGAAATCACTTGAAAAGTGTAAATATAGTTTCCCTTTTTATGCTAGGCAACATATAGTACATGGTGAAACATGACATGTGTAAAGTTTTATGTTATTTGGGTTTAATATCCCATAACATTGGAGACTTACCGTCGCGGCATCTTGATGCTGTTGCCGGCAGCGAGCGATAATGCAATGACCGGTGCCTCAAGCGTAAACCGGAAACAGCTATTTCCCACCAGACGGCGTCTTGGTGGAGTTTTCCCGCGCTCCGCATACGGGCGTACTCCCAATACATTTAGAAGCGAACTGTTATTTTATATTTACAGGTATTAAGGGGGGGGTTAAAAATATACTAACCGGGGTAAATTTTTAACATGCTACTACTATACAATAAAATTTGGATTTTGGGCCTTATCTATATTGTAAAAGATATTAAAATCAATGTTTTTATATCCGGTCAAAGACGTCACTGCAAAATATTATCAGTGGTTTCGGTATTTTACATACCTAAGTAGGGGGGGTGTGTGTCAATAATACAATTTTTAATACGTGTTTGGGGGGTGGGGGGAATAATATTGAGAGAAAACAATGTATTTTGACTACGGATACATGTTTTGGCCATATTTCTACCTGCCGGTCAAAGACGTCATGTTAGGCTTATTTATTCTTCCCGGGTAAAAGTACCAAATCAAGGGGTACTATGTGATTTTTTTTGTAACAAACTATATAAATATAATATATATATATGTAAGTTTACATGCATATAGTTTTTTCTTTGTTGTATGTATATATTATTGTTCTATACGTCACATTATACCAAATTGTACCGCCACACATGCTGTATTGTATCATATTATTGTGTACTGCGCATAGCAACATAAATATATGAAATATATCAATTTTATATTATGCCTCTAAATGATGTGTTATAACATATTACACAAAAATATTACCCATTTCTTTACTATACACTACTTTTTTCTTCATTTTAATCACTTACCCGGTCAAAGACGGCACCGGTCAAAGACGGCACCGGTCAAAGACGGCACCGGTCAAAGACGTTTGAAATGTTACAAACTCATGAGACTGAGCCATAGTCATAGTTCAGCTGTGCGTCAGATACACATCGTATGCAGAGATTTAGGACAATAAACTTTTAAAATGTTAATAAAACAAACAATATCAAGGTAACCATGGCGACCACAATAATAATAATTCTATAATGCATCTCAATTATACTTTATTTGATTACCTGATGATCTTTGATAAGGAATCGTGGTACTAATATATGAAGAATTTCTCAAAAGAGAAATTTCAATTATGCGGGGTCGTCCCCTGACCATTCAATCTCCGGCTGCACAAGTCTATTTGTGAGAATCTACACCAAAAGATGCTCTATGAACACTACAAAACTCACGGATGACTTTTGAGGTTGAAGAATGACAATTTGATTTCAGACCATAGACACAACATGGAAAATTCCAGTAATGAGTTACGCCGGAATGATGTGATAGTGTGCTCTGCATAACTTGTGTGATCTACCAGCTTAGCCAGTGGGCACAAAATTGAGTCCAAAGTTGAATCAACATTGCATCAACATTGAATCAACATTGACAACCATTTTACAATGTTGATTCAATGTTCTGTGCCCACTGGGTAGCTGCCCTACTTTGTATATTATTCGTCTGTATTTTCTGTGTATATCTGATATATCATGATTATGTATTGGTACTGGCTCTATTTGAGAGACGTACTGTAATACTGCGGAATTTTGTCCAATAAAAACGTTTCCAAACTCAAACTCAACATGCTCCGCTAATGTGCGACTTATTTTTCAATAGCGTAAACGATGTAGTAATTGTGTCACTTAGTAGTTATGCAATTTTGAAGACATTTTTATGTTTGAAAATTTCTATTTGACAATTTTAGGTTGACAAATAGGCTGGCTACTATTTTCAAGTTTATTACATAATGTGAAATAGAAATGCAGCATGGTACAGCATATATTCATGCAATTTTGAAGAAATCTTCCCTTTTCACACTCTTTTTCTTTTACCAATTTTAGGGTTTGTAGAGGGGCTGGCTAGTATTTTCATGTACAAAATAATAACGAAATTATAAAATCCGACCCACCGACCCTAGACTTTCTTCACCATGTTACATTATCTTCCCTTATTGTGATACAACAAGGACGTACCAAATCGTGGGAAGTATACATTCCGGTTGTATTGTCAATGTGTAAAATCAAGCGACCATTGAATCACCTCATGTGGTAACTATACTTATATTATGGAGACATGTTGTCAGCTAGATCTAATACCAAACGTTGAAATTTTAAAAAAAGATAGGGAGGGATTCGAACTACAATCAAAACAATCAAAGGAAGCCGTCGAACATGCATGTATGTGACATATATATTCTCCTACTTGAATACATGGTGGCATTATTATATTCTTCATCAGGGTGCTGTTTCTCCACAAAGTATGGACGTCCGCAATTTGCGGAATTGGCCTACACTGTTTCTTCTTGTCAAACTCCATAAAATGCAGACATCCATATTCAAATGCGGATGTCTGTATTTGTAAGGTTAACTAACATTTTCGGTACAAGAAACGATTTTATTCATCATTATTATCAGCTCCACAAATTACAGAATGTTTTGTCCACAATTTTGCGGATGTCCTACTTTGTGGGGAAACAATAGCCCGGCTAGCTACTACTACTATTGTTACGTGGATTGTTCTATAATATACAGCGGCATCTATGTCTATGAGTGTTGTGCCGATCATTATAAGGCCTCTCATACAGGAAAACTGGTTTCTCGTCGCCGCAAACGTGCCACGCCCCTGTACCGTCGTCATATTTAGGGTACCTGGTGGTGAGAAAACAGTTATTTGAATAGCCTAGCAGTTGTGGACTTTTTTTCTGACTCAAATCATGAGATTATATATGAAGGAATAGTTTTTGTGCACAGTCTATTTGCCTAATATGTCAGCTTCTCACCAATAGCCGAATTGTCTCATATGTCATGAATGTATGCCTATATACATATTAATCAATGTGTGCTATGTACATGTATAGTGCAATCAGCCAAGTTAAATGCACAGACTCTTTTTTATGATACACTGTATATCCAGATAATTATCTACAATGTAACCCAATACAACACCCAATATGAGTGCTATACAGTGGAGCAGGCTGAGTCGTTAACGGCACAGAGGGCTACTCGCGACTGCTCCTCCTCCTGCATGTCCTCCAGGGACAGGGCGGAACCGGAAGTGCGTATTTTGTGGTCTTTGTGCAGCCAGAATGCGGCCCTCTGGCAGCGCTTGCACAGTCTGCGCGCCATCCCACCCAGCACCAGCCGGAAGCCGCGGTGTGCGCAGAAACAGATAAAGAAGTTGAGGCAGAAGCGCGTATAGTACGGGTAGTTGAGCAGCTGGATGAGCAGCATGGCGGACGGCGAGGGCGGCCGCTGGGAGCTGCTCGCCGGGGCCGTGAGCTGCTGGAGAGTCTGTCGGCACCGCTCGTACTGCAGCGGGCCGGTGAGCAGCAGCAGGGCCAACACGTACAGGAAGTAGGCCCCGTTCTCACCGTCGGCCAGCCCGGACGTCGAGTCGAGCACCACGCGGCTCCGGGTGACCACCACGGCCCGGCGGCGCGCCATGCCGTCGGAGGGCGACCTGGCGGTGCAGCAGCGCACACTGCCGACCAGCCAGAGCAGGATGATGAGCGAGTAGGGCAGCAGTATGTTGAGGACGGCGTCGATGCGGTTAAGCACCCTTAAGGCGGACATGAAGATGTGGAGGGAGGTGCAGACGTACTGCGGCCCTATCCGCACCACGCCCACCGTTAGACTCATGTTGAGGTAGACGACCAGCGCCAACAACGACAGCCCGACCACCACCACACTAGCGCGCGTCGGGCTGCACAGCGTCCGCTCCCATCCCGGCAGGCACAGCGACAGGAAGCGGTCTATGGACAGCGCCACCGCGTACCACGTGGACAGGAAGGACGATGCCCGCAGGAAGAAAGTAGTCACGTGGCAGATGGCGCCCATCCGGTACACGGGCACGCCGCGCTCCGAGAACCACGTGACCATCAGCGTCAACAGGAAGAGGAAGTCGACGACGGTGCTGGCCACCAGGTAGCGTGTGGAGGAGAGCGCCGACAGCTTGGAGGGGATGAGCACCATCAGGGCGGCCATGTTGAAGATGAGACCGAGGCCGATGACGCAGGGTTGGTAGTACGAGTGCAGCACGTACAGCATGGCGTGCATGCGCAGTATGTAGGCATCCGGCTGGGGCCTGGTCATAGGGGGCAGGCCAACCCCGACAGTTTGGTTCAGTTCCAATGAATCAACCCCTAACATTGGGTTCGCCGGGGCCCCAAAGATCGCCCCAGCGGTAGTATTGGATCCCATCAGGCCTATGTGGCCATAACAATCTCCAGGCACAGTCCTAGGTATATGACTATTAGGAACGTCTGAAGATATCCTGGGAGAGTGTCGCCATTACTGCTGCTGCCGGAAACAAGCGACAGATGGCTACTTCCGCCCCGCAGCGTATTCTGGGTATAGATGGCCCGACGCAGGTGCGTCTCGGACAATAGCACCCTGCAAGGGAGAATGGCAGACGTAGAGGAGATATCTGCAAAATTAGAAGGGGAAAGTATCACTCAGACATTATCGATAATTTTAGTGCCAAGCTTTTCAGAGAAATCAAATACAATTTCTAAGATGACAATGGAAAAGGGTTACATTTTAAAGCCTAATAATTCAAAAGAAAATTCAGATGACTTTTATCAAACTTTTCTCGGCATAAAGGACACATTATGTACCATATTCATGGAGAGAGGAACGGGGGAAGGTTTAGGTCCATCTTTTGTCTCTTCTTTTTCTATCAATTGTATTGATCACTCTTGATCAGGTATAATTATTTCTCTTGATCTCCCTTGAATAGGGTCGGCAGTTTTGCTCAATCCTCTTGAAAAAGGAGATATTCAATGAAAATGCATCCCGTGATAAGGGTACCAAATTTGAGGTGATGTTCACACATAGTACTAGGGTAGACCGCCCATGAGATGACTAGCTGGTCTGTTGGTACCATGAGTAGACTGGTATGTCTCAATCAGAGTGCCATTAATCAGAGGATCAATCTTCCACAGGGCTATCATAGACCTAACATCCTCAGGGCCAAACACTGGGAGTACAATACACCCTAAAAAAGTCGTATAAGCCAAACCACCTGTGCCTGAGCAAATCGCACAATAGGTTTCTGACTCTCATACAAGCCGCACGCTTCTATAGATCTACGCGAGAAGTAACAGTGAGAGATTCATAACAATGTACGACAGCTCAGAAAGGCTACGACCACAAAATTAGATGTCTGTAGGGGAAAAGAGAGCAAATCGTAAGTTTGTATTGATAGTAGTTAAGGAATAATCCAAGGCTGCAGTACAAATACTTTGATATCAATTCACAATGAAACACAGGTCCATTACATAATCATACCACTACCTAGTAAAATGTGGTTGTAACAATACGTAATCTAAAATGAATTACTGTATTGTAGAAGGACAAAAGAATATAACACACACTACGATTTAGGGGTAAATTGTAAAATAATGATTTTCAAAAAATGGGTAATATTGTAAATTTATGAGGCATTCATTCTTACAAGGTAACCTATATATCAATGTCAGTCATTACATCTTGGTTTCATATAAAACAAACCATTATTAAAGTTTTTTGGATGTCTGAGATGACTTCAGAGGCTGTCTCAGCCGTCTGTTGTGCAATGGGCATTTCCCCCCTTACAACCACCATATACAGGTATTCTGTACAATAGGGCAGATGGGAAATTTGGACAACAGTGTTTATTTTGAATTTAGTACTTGAGTGCTTGGACAAAGGGAGGATGCATATGTATACATGTACATGTGAATTAAGGTAAAATTATAGGTCCATTCCCTCAGATCATGATGCTTAACTCTCTTTCATATGAGAGTCAGACACTGCTGGACTCTCGCTACAGTGCCTGACTTTCTGGGTGACCAGGGTCAGCCATAGTAGTCCAGCATTGTCTGACCTTTATACCAGTGAGTCAGGCATTGTTGGACCAGGCATTGGCATAAAGGTCAGGCAATGCTGGACGCTCTTTGTAGTCAAAGTCTGCCTGACCTCCACAAGCAAGTGGTTTGGGCGGCACATGCCTGACTGTGGTATACGAGTCCAGCCGACTCTCACATTTTTTTCTGTGTAGGAAAGGAACTTAACACGCCAGAAGAACTGTAAACGCCACTTCAATGGAATTGGAAGGCAGTCTGTTAATACCGGTCGCATCGAGATGTTATCAAGAAAGCGGTAGGCAATATTAAGTTTGTAGAAGGGCTTAATATAATGTATTATCGATTATAGTTCAAGTACTGACTTGAATATGTGACTCAACACGTATGAAGTTACCTTCGTGAGGGATTTTTAGGACTGGTTTTGACCACCAGGGGGCATCAGAATGGCAAAATAGTGAAAGACATGCCCCTAAAAAGGATTTAAGGTAATTTCTTATTCTAAATGGAACATTTTGGTTCTAGTTTATTGACAAATCTATTTTTGGGTCTTTTAGTAAATCCGATTTTTATCATCATTTCCTATAATTATTATGGGATACAGTGCATTTAGAGCTTATTAATTTATCATGTTTAGCTATAAGTAACCACTCATGTTCACGGTAAAACTACCAGGAATGTCTTAGGGAACGTTCACAAATGACGTCACCTGCAAGGGGGTGGGTGGGTCGTTGCGTTTAGTGACAAAAAGTGACATGGGGGTGGGGGGTGTCAAGGTCTGTGTGGCATCACAAGTCCAGACCCCGGGGTCCAGACATATTTATGCATGAAATGAAAATGAAAAGTAGGCTGAGGGAATTGCAATGGTATTGTGCCTATTATTATATTATTATTAACTTATGTCAATGTAACAGTATCTCTGCTATCTAGCTGGAATGGCAACTAATTGGCCATTGTCCAGTGAAGGGAATTTAGATTTTAGCATAATTATATCTACATTCATGAATGATTACCGTAAATTTTCATGTAGAGGCCACAGCTAATAGTCAGATCGTCAGTGTGACTTATGGGATCGACCTTGGCCAAGTCAAGGGGCAACTTACATGCAAGTTTTTATTATTATCATAGTACAGTACTGAATTAGCCCTATTAGTACCCCCTGTGAGGCTCATATAATTTTCTCAAAGTCTATGTGCAGCTAATGTAAGGCTTATACACTTTAAATCAAATGTTATATATCTCCTAGCCTTATGTCTGTCCGGCATGATAAACTAGTATTTAGAGGGTTCGCTAGCTGGGGGAAGGGGGGGGGGTCTTCAAAATGAGTGACGTCTTTCCTAGGGGGGTTATTGCTGTTAGGTGACAAAAGGTGACAAGGGGGTGGGGGGGTCCTGAAAATGGCCCAAAAAAGGTGACGTCATTTGTGAATGTTCCCTTAGCTTATGGTATCTTGTTTTAAAGATCTCGATACAAACTTAAATCATTAATTCCCCCTCAGTACACCTTTCTACTTCGACACTACCACATACTATACACGATAGATGAACAGAAGTCATCCTATATGCGTTAATGTCGAGCTATTTCGTTGTCAATAACACATATAACGTTGTTTCAATATGATTCCAAGCATGAACTATCATCTGAAAGCCATTCCCATTTTAGGGAAGCTCTTTCAAAAAAGTGAGGTGAACGCTGTGAAGGCAATCTGTTTCAGGGTCATCAACCTCCCACTTTTGAGTAATGAGCAGCCACCTTTCCCCTTTCATGAATATTTCTCAGGCCTGAAAGCTACCCCTTTGGTCAGTTAATTCTAGCGATATTGCAATTGGAGGGTGTTGCCCATGGGGATTAATCCACAATAATCTGATTTGCGTTGTAGTAAGAAGCCACGGGAATGTTGGTATTTCCCTGATCGTAAGCATACACTACTGCAAAGGCCATCGTTTTGCGAATACCACTGAATACGTCCAGGACATTTCTACTAAAATCCCTTCAACCCTTTATATCATGAGATCTTGTTCCGGCTGAATACCATAGTGGTGTGCTATTTATAGCCATGGTTACACAGCAGGTTGTATAGCCTTGAAATTCGAAATCTCCCCTTTATTCAGCTACAGTCATATTTATGAATAAGCTTTGATGTTGGCAGTCAACTTGAATCCAGTATATATATATATATATATATATATATATATATATATATATATATATATATATATATATATATATTTATATATATATATATATATATATCAAATATGATATGGTATGGATTGAAAAAGCCTAAAATAGTAGCAATGTCCTTGGGGACAGAAGCAAATACCTTTGACTGGACCAGCACTAATGGGTAAAGTGTACATTATATACATATACTGTGTGCCTTGAGCAGGAGCTTCAGAGGAGAGAGCAGTTCAGTATCCGGGGCCATGTTGAGGAACAAAGACGATACAGTTCTGAATACTGGAGAACGTCAGTGACCACAGATGTGTCAGGTGTCTTGATGTCAAAGCCTATACCTGTTAGTCTAACTTAAACTTGCCTGGGATATTGACTATTCTCTGCTACTAATTCTAATAGCATATGGGGACCATAACATCAGGAATTTATGATTTATCAGCAGAGGAGAAAACTAGAAAATTAGGCCTATACTAGCTGATCGATCGAGGTATCCCACTCTGGAACCCAAACCAAATGGCATTTAACTTCTCCTCTAGACACAAGAGAACCGTCTTCGTTTAATACCTATACCTGGGGGATTTCCTCCAAAGCTGATATAAAAAAGAGCCATAACTGGCAATTAAAAACAAACAGCGGAAAAGGAAACATAATGCCCTTATTACTGCTAGGAATCGTATAGCGTTGGTTGTCATTAGTATAATACACTTGGATTATAGTGCAATAAAGCATATATATAGTACCATTCCAGGAGCAGGGATCCAGTGTGGGGTGTCGGAGCCGGGGCTATAATGACTGTGTTAATGTATACTAAAGGTGTGGAGCTGGTTTGTAACAGGTCCACATCCAGCAGCAATACTGGATACAATATAAAGTGAAAAATGTCAGTGTGCGAGCAGCTCGACTGGTCAATGAGCAGCTCGGCTGGTCACTCTGAGAGAGGGGCCGACCATGCAGGGAGTTGCAGAAACCGCTCTGCAATAAAGATGCTTTTTATCCAGATCTACTCTTGTTCAGTCGGGCGATATATCCACCCTTCACAGCGGTAACCCCCAACTGCCTACCCCATGGCGGGCATGCTTTGTGTTACAGATTGGCTTTGGTTTTGTACCTCTATCATGCGCCTTCCCCATCCAACATTCCGTCACGTATACAACCTATTAGAGGTGTGCTTTAATCTGACTTTGTCTCACTGACGGCCTTACACGTTGTTCGATTAATCCAAAAAGTTCATGTACATTAGTTAATGGATCGCCGCTAAGGTAAGCTCACATAGACCTAAAAAAAACATTTCCATTTTCTTAGTAAACACATATTGATACTTTGCTTATCAAATTTCTCTTGAAAGCCTGATAGAAAATACAAGGCACATCTAAGGCAGGATCTACACCATCTATGTCCTTATATATACATGGGAGGACTCTATTTAAAGGGACTCGCTACTTGTCGCAGGATTACTGATGTCCTATTGACTTTTACATATAACTCAGGATTATGTTAGTGTGAAGTACCTTAACTATAGAAATGAATAGGAAAACAGCATTTTCACATTATCTGTCATGGATAATCCCCTTCTTCTATTGATATTGCAACCAAACATTGGGAATGTATAATGGACATCTATATAAACATTTTAGGACCAATAAAACAGGGGGTTACAGATAAAATGAGAAAGGCATGAATTTTGGAAAAATATTTCATTTGCCTTAACTAAAGGATACTATGGGTGTCCTAGCAGTGAACATATGTGAACAATGAAGGTATACTGTCAAAATAGCAAATACAAATAGTTGATTTAGGGAAAGTGGTCTATGTAGGGATATGAATACTTTTCATGAGCTTCGATTTTTGCCGCCAGGTGGCTTCTGTGTAGGAACCAGCAATTCCCTTTAAGGGAGGCACTTCAACTCAATTGAGCTTTCTTACCTCAATAAAGGATAATAAAACCTGGACAATCCGATCTCTCCGTTTTGGTGAATTAGGTAGTTATGTGATACCAAACCAGATTATATGCCCAATAGATGTTTGTATTTGGGCTTCCCACTCAGTATTGCTGATGGGACCCATCATGTTGTAGTCGTGGGCTGCCAAGTGGGACCCATATTAACTTATCCAAATTTGAAATGCCCAGATCCAGCCCACACTGCCCCAACATCATAAGAATTGCACCTTAAAGTACATCACGGCTGAGCATAGTTGGTGTAAATTTGCATTGTATCGAAAAAAAGTTTGAGTTGGTGGGCTGAGCCCATCTGGATTCCACCTGGCAGCCCTGGATAATAATGACCAAATCTCAGATCAGGGCAAGTTCCTTCCACATCCCCTAAAGGCGAACAAAGAGATCAAAGGCATGCTATTCAGATGCAATCAGAGTTTTTATTCCAAACTCAAAGATGCGGATACAGACACAAAACACCGGACACCAATCAAAGGACGGCAGTGTGCCGAATCATGTGCGAGTCAGATATGGATATGATAATAAGATACAGATCAACTATGGGTCGTCCATGCACCTCCAAGTCCAAGTCCTAACTAACCAGGTTACTTCTAGATGCCTCCCTGACCACGTGACCACAGAGGGTCAGCGGTGACCGTCTGGAGGTGGAATCCCTGACCTGATGCAGATGCTACTGCATGTATCTGCAGTCGTCTCACCCTATCCAGGCCAAGCCTCCACAACCTATAGTGAACTTAGTGGTGAGGGATATCAGTAGTATATATTATAATGTGGGCATATACCAGATCCCTACATTACATGATATAATATTCAGTCAATCTCAACTAATATTGTAACACAAATTATTGTAAACCAAAATATCTCTAGTGTTTTATTTTAAATATCTCCGTTGCCAGATGTGCAAAAAATTGAATCATGATGATTGCGACTATAATTCAAATGGGTAACAAACATTAAGCACAGTGACCGGAGTAGAATACTATTTGAATATGAATCATATCATATCATTTGTATTACACCATTAAAGCACATGTAAGAGGATTGTTCGGGAAGAAAGCGTCGGAAGACACTACGTTCAATAAAGATTCAATTCAATTCAATACCAGTGGAGATATCAGTGGTTCGGGTACTTTTCCTTCTATTAAACACTGAGCCTTTTATAATAGAAGGAATATAATTATTAGCTCTATCGGACCTCCTAAAACTGAAAATGATTTCTCCAACTGTAGATGATCTAGAAAACCTCATCATAATAATATTATCTGGGGAGGACATGGATTTAACTTGTGTTACTCATCAATGTCAAATACA
Source organism: Harmothoe impar (assembly GCA_947462335.1). Taxonomy (NCBI): domain Eukaryota; kingdom Metazoa; phylum Annelida; class Polychaeta; order Phyllodocida; family Polynoidae; genus Harmothoe; species Harmothoe impar. The sequence goes on from OX381704.1 coordinate 63,360,838, forward strand.
CAGAGGCATCTAGTCTAATTCCCTTCTCAAACCGATTATCACGGGGAACAATCAACAAAAAGTGGCCAGATCCTCTTAATTATTAGTATGTGATTTCATTGCTGTTGGATCTAATTAACTCAGACAGGACTAGTGCGCAATGTAAGCCCCTCCACGTCCGGGCGGTAGAGGAACGTGATGAATGATAAGAACCTGATGGACTTGAAGGGTCTGTCTGTCTGACAAGGTCCTTTATCTAATAATAGGCAATGGGGCATGCCTGATTATATATACATACAATAAAGGTACATGACAGAGTTCCCTGGATACCTGCCTGCAGGAGAGAATACCAATAACAGTAGTTGGGCCGCTATAGACGTCTACTCAAATGTCAGAAAATTGTGTTAAGGTGGGTAGACCCCATAGTCTAGAAGTAATTAGATTTCGTCAGGATTTTTGCCATGAGGCCCATAGTCTTAAATGGTGTAAAGAAAATAGGGGGGTCCCGAGCTAGTTTCTGAGATATCTGGCTTTGAGGTTGGAGTGATCTGTAATAAGATCCTATGGTGATAGTACATATGTGTATGGAATAGCATCTTAAAGTAATTAACTTTCCCTATAGTTCTCTCAGGACATGGTCTATAATCTTTTACACCCTGAAACAATATTTTGAACATATGGTCCCCTGCATATTTTAAAGGTTTTTAGTGTTTGAAATAAAAAATATATAAATGGAGCACACAGTCTTGATGTGGTACAGGTATAGCTTTCAGCATGCCTACTACCAGAGCCCCAGTAGAGTAGGGGTAAAGCTCACATGCAGGAGGCCCTGGGTTCAAGCCCCAGTCAGTTCTTGCAGGGTGATTTTGACCACACATGAAAATATATATCTACTAATATACAAAAATATGACCAAAGGCACCCCCGGGTGTGTTCCGGGACAACTACATGTGCATATGCGCAATGACCTGCACAGTTGACGTGTTTACAATAGGGTCTAGCCACCTTAAGCCTATAGATGCCATCGCTCCCGATCTTTTACCCACTTGTTCACCCGAACTCAGATAGGCAAGAAGGGAGCAGTGAGAATCATGCAGCTAGAACTAGAAAGAAACATAATTGTAGCCCCATCAGCAGCAACATGGAATATACCGGGTATGTCTACTCTAGGTTTTAATCGGTTATAGCCAAATCCAACAACACTAAAAACAGTGGGAAAGTGTTGCGATTTAGCCTTTTGCCGATTTTGTAAATCACAACACTTCTACTGCATACATGCATCCTCCAAATCCCACTGTAGCTGATTTAGGGAAGCAAGGTGTTGCCTATTGGGCGTGCCCCCCCCCCCCCTCCCGTATAAACCATACCTCTGCCAGACTGTAATACCGTAAATCCTCGGGTATAAGCCTAACTAGCGTATGAGCCGTACCCCCAGTTAATGCCGATCCTATAAGCCGCACTGGCTATCTGAATGTGCCGATTTTATTACTGTACCATAGTGGCAAAAACTCGCGTATAGCCGCACCCCGACCCTGGGCCGATCATATAAACCGCACTGCCGATCTGATTCACGTACTAGCCGCGGCTTATACGCGAGGTTTTACAGTAGGCAACATTTTTCAGTGTCATCGGGAGAAAATATCAAACTCCTTTGATCTTTATGATAGGCCTATACACAAGGCATAAAAGAGAGTTATATGTTGATTATTGGCAAGCCTTAGCAAATATAGGGGCCAATATCCCCAACAGGGCCAAATCACATTTTCTGGTCCTCTCTCGCACTGTGGGATTTGACCTTTCAGTCATTTACAGGAAAAGTTCAGTGGAAGATGGCCACTATAATTTAAAGGTATATGGGAACAAGGCAAGGCTATCCACACTAGCTATATCGTCCAACAGTGCCAGAATGGTACTTGCCTCTTTATTACAAACCTGTCGCGGCTACTGCTTTTAACTAGAACTTGGTGTGCCAAAGGGAGTGGTGCATTGACACGACTTTCTTGGTAAACAATGACCTAATATTTGACAGATGAGCACAGTATGGACAACCCTTAACGCCACTGGCAACTGGATGATGACTATTCCGTGGAACTGACAATCTCATAACCTAAGAGCTTTTACAAATACACTGTAAAAAAATTTCCGTTAAAATAACGGAGATTCACTGGCACCACTGGGTGCCGGACTTTCACCGTAAAAATAACGGTCACAGTTGTTTCAAATTCTCCGTAATTATAACGGAGATTCACTGGCACCACTGAGTGCCGGACTTTCACCGTAAAAAATAACAGTCACCGTTGTTTCAAATTCTTTGTAATTATAACGGTGAAAGTCTTGGGAATTGAACGTTCCTTCTTGGTCGAATCCGGGTAGGTCACAATGACACAAGAACGACATGGGAATTGAACGTTCGCAACTGGGTAGAATTCTACCCAGTTGCGAACGTTCAAGTCCCTGATTGTAATAGGGATATGTTCACAATTCTTGAGAATATGTCGTGCCTTTCTTGTGTCATTGTGACCTACCCGGGTTCTACCCAGTTGCGAACGTTTAATGCCTGTGCCTTTCTTGTGTCATTGTTACCTACCCGGATTCTACCCAGTTGCGAACGTTCAATTCTCAAGTTCTGTTTGGAGGGTATATGGCAAACCTTACAGCTTCGAGTGTATATATATTTCTTATTGCCACAAAAATGGTGTTCATAGCATCTAGGAAAATCTGCTCACGAACCAAACTGCCACCTGGTGTGATAAAACTGGACATCAATTAAACATAGCTTCACCGTAAAATAAACCTGGTTTCACTGTGAAAATAAACTGTGTTTCACTGTATTGGATTACGGATATTCCAAGTACAGTGAAACTTCGTTATAAGGAACTCTGATATAAGGAGACCTTGCTTATAAGGAGCAGATTTGAGTGGTCCCGATTTTTCCCTATACATTTATATAGAAAGAAAACTCTCTTAGAAGGAGGTGTTTTTACCTTAACCTCTGATATAAGGAGGTAATTTAGGCTCATTTCCTTATTTTGTACGTGCAAACCTTACCCAGGGAAGTTATTTTTCAGGATTACAGTCACATACTGCTTAAAAGTGCCCACTGCCCCATCCCATAGAGGTAGGGAGAATACATTTGTAGCTTCCCTAGGGAGGAAGGGATATCAAAAGCTCCATGAAGGGGATCTAGCAGGGGCTTTGACTTGAAATAATACACACACACATCTGAATTGTATTCAAATCAAATCTATAAGGATATAAGAGACACATGTAGGGAGTGTTCTGTTGCTGGACCTTTATAAGGCTGACCTTGCTTATAAGGAGACCTTGCTTATAAGGAGCAAATTGCACTGGTCCCAAGGTCCTCCTTATAACGAAGTTTTACTGTAAAACATATGAATTTTACATTGCCCCTCCGTAATAAAATATATACAATGATTCACCGTAAAATCTGACAGTGATTCTCTGTATATACAACTAAATATTTTTACAAGACTTAGCCTCACCGTAAAAGGTGTATCACCTACGGGATTACAGATATTCAAAGTAAAATTGGTTGACTTTACACTGCCTCACCATTATCACATTTACAATGATGCACCGTAAAATTTTACATTGATTCTCTGTATATTCAACGGAATATTTTTACAGTGTAGGGACAACTTTATGTGAGCTTTGTATGACTATATTATCTTTGCTTTCTATTCGACCAAAAACACCTCAGCTGAGAAAAGATAACGTCTTACAGTTCCTTATAATGTGGAATTCACTCCAGAAATACCCGATTTCCCTGTGCCCATGTGGTGCATAAAGGGTACCGTAAGAGCTAGTCAAACAAATTCAGTATTTCTGAACACTAGACCTTGATCTAGGCTATCTGTTATTTAAGGCAATTTGTACCTCAAAAAGAGTCATTCAAACAAAACCATTCACTGCCCTGATCTGCATTAAATCCACTTACCTTTGCCATCAGATGGTAGGGGATGGGTCGAAGAGCAGGGGCCAATATATACCTGATAAAAGGTACGGGAGTGGTCATTTTATTATCAACAGGTGGGTGGTGGGTAAGCTCCTAAGGGAGAGGGGGGCATAAACGATTTAACCCCTTATTCAGTATTTTAGCACAAAAAAACAAGTTACTATAGATTAGAAGGGGTCCCTCCAGAGGGGAGGGGGCACTTTAATGAGGTGGGTGTTAAAAGACTAAAATAATGACCACTCCCTCACAGATCTGCCAAACAGATTCTACTGCTTACCTACAAGCAACTGTACACCTAGAGTAGGATCTATTGTACAACTACAAAATGGCAACCAACCTTTTACAGTGTAGTGCATACACGACATTCGTGGTAAACGATTAGGATTACTTTATGGGGACCGGACTATTTTGTATTTCGTGGAACTGATCTCAAGGCCGAACAATCCCATATTCCAAGACCTTAACAAATATAGAAGACTTTTTGTGGGCTTTCTATATGACTACAATTATGTGGGCTTCGTATTCGGCCAAAAGCACCTCAGTTGAGAAAAGATAACGTTTTATGGCTCCATAATAAAGCTGTCTTACCAAATCTATCCAAGTTGAAGGCCTATGATCGTGTGCAATCTATGACCGGGTGCAATCTATGATCAGGTGCAATCTATGACCAGCTTGAAAGAAAACAATTTATTTAGGGCAGATGTAGATTTTAATATTCTAATAATAAGTCATGGATCGATTAGATGAGACACAGCCATAAGGTGGAATTTCCACAAGAATTACTTCATTTGCCTGTGGCTGTGTAAACGTCTTTGACCGGGTGCCATCTTTGACTGAGTGCCAACTTTGGCCGGCTCGATAGAAAATGGTTTATTGAGGACAGATGGAGATGTTAATGGGCTGAAAAGGTTAATAGATGTAATAACATGTAGATTAGTAAATTATAGCCCATTTCTATCTTTATCTGCCCTAAATAAACCGTTTTCTATCAAGCCATTCAAAGATGGCACCCGGTCAAAGATGGCACCCGGTCAAAGATGGCACCCAGTCAAAGATGGCACCCGGTCAAAGACAATTACATTGGCCCTATCTCATGAGTTCGTGAGACAGTGCAGTGCATACAGCTAGGGTACTCTCAGAGCCAGTGGAACAGAATTTCTGAACACTATTGCTTGAGCTCTGCGTTATTTAGAGCAATTTGTAGCTCAGAAAGAGTGATTTAAAGAAAATCATATCAACGTTTGCCATGAGACTAATCTATAGGAGTGCCTAAATCAAGCCTTTTATATGTAGAGAAGCCATGGATCCTGGCACATGCCTGCAATTAAAGCGGGTTACTTTCATCCACTGCCCTGCTCTGCATTAAGAGACTGCATGTACATGCCCACACCGACTGTTTTAACTCTCATGCAACTGCTCACGTGAGTATGTGACTTGTGAGAATCAACCTACCTTTGCCAGCGCATCGTGGGGGTGAGAGTTAAAAGGCATAGAGCTGATAAAAGGTATGGGAGTGGTCATTTTCTTATCAACAGGTGGGTGTTGGGTTAGCGCGTGGTGTAAATAATATATTGACCTCACATGGCAGGGAGGGGGGCTCAACGAAATAGCCCCTTTTAGCACAATAAAAATAAAGCGCATTACTATATACATGTAGTTCAAAGGGGATGGGGGGTACAGAGGGTGTGGGGAGGGCTACAGGCGGCGGGAGTAAACAAAACCAAAATAATGACTGCTCCCTCACAGGCAGGCCACTACCAACTGCAGATCATGCAAAGCACGCAGACCTCACAATAATAGTTGCTCACCCCTAATACCCACATTACCATACTCAGTAGACACAGCATTCCCTCACCAGACACGTCATCTCTAAATACCTGTGGCACACCTGACGTCTAAGTTCTGTCCAGCAGCTATCAATAGCCCCTAACCAGGACCTACCTGCCTAGCCACCCTATATCGACTGTTTCCTTACTTTTCTCTACCCCATCCCTATCTACCTCCAGGTTGTATATAAATTTATAATGAATTTTCAAAGCTAAAGGAGGACAGCAGCTGGGGAACCAGTGTAGGGTTGGTGTCATTTTTCAAGATCATACATGGTACTACCACCATGCTGGTCCCCCAACCTGTAGTCAATAAAGAGCTAACTGCAATTATCCTAAAGTCTAATAGTAGTAAGACATGAAAGGCAGTATAGTCCCGACAATCCGGTCCACATTTACACCAGGCAAGGCCTATCGAGTGCGTATTGTCCCTGCTCTAAATCTAAAAGGTTTCTTGCACAATCACAAAATTAATACCCCCATATGAATCCAATCACTTTTTCTGATGAAAATTCGGATGTCATACATTACAATGAAAAATGACCAGTTGGGACAAAACATATCATCTCACTAGAATATCGATGGATTAATTCCCCATGACAGTTCATGAGTGCATTTCACCTAAAATCCAGTATAAAACTTATCAAAGATGTGCCTTGACATTCCAGCATTTGACATATGATAAGTGATATCTTTCGTCATAAAAGTCTCATCAAGAAATGGATTACTACATTGCTGGAAAAAAACACCATCCACTACCCAGTGCACAGTGGTCATCCAAGTAAAGTACCCTATTTCCGAACGGTTAGTGATTATCTTCGATTTTCTTCCTCGTGAATTGTCTATTCAGACCCAAAACTGGACATATGTATTATGATGTACATACCATATCATGTCTTGTAGCCCTGGCAGGGGCGGTTAGGAGTCAGATCTGAAAATGTAGTGAGGGAGTGTACTGTCCTCCTCAAATCTTTGGACACGAAATCTGATATTCATAAATAGATATACTATGTAGCAACTTATTGTTGCCTTCTTAGACAAATTATCATGGTTGACAATCAATGGCTACAAGTAATGATTATAAAGTATAACTAACCCCAAAAAAATAGCACCTCACAAGTAGCTCAAGATTTGTCCTACCTAATCAGCTACTCAGATGTCCACCTTATATGCTATTGCATCGCTATGTAATCTAATCAATGAAGACAGGAACAGTAAGCAATATATAAGCAGATAGGCTTCTCCACGTCACGATGATTATGAATTGATGACTGAAGCCTTATAGTGGATGGACCAGAAGGAAGCAGGCAGGTATGTCTGATATCATACACATTTAAAGGAAGTTTATGTGCATGGCACAGTTCACTGCATGCCTGCCTTGGAGGACAGTGATAGTAATGAGAGTGCCCATCGAAAAGGACAGCATTAAGTATATACTTTGATGTACGGATATAATATGGACTGTGAAAGGAACATATCAAAAGAAGAAAGTTGTGTCTTTCTCCTGATACAACCATCAAAGGTCATTCTTTATAATACGTTTCATGAAAGGAATCAGAACCCAGGCTTTGGAATGATGGTCAACTAGCTGCTTCCCATTATTTGTAATAATTGTTAGAATGCATTGGCCTTCACATGATTTACACATATTACTAACTCTGGCTGAGTGAAATCATTCCAGAATAAATCTTTTAGTTAGAATGGTGTGAATGGTATTTTAATACTTTTGTTGGTTGAGACTCATTAATGGGGGCATGTTAGTGCACTCCAGCAGTGTACAACCTTCTCAACAAGACATATAGACGTTTATGATAAACCAAAACTGAACCTGATCTGTTGGAATTTTACTCAGTCCTGGGGCATGGTTTATATGAAGATGCTATGCAGCCCGACTCTCCAGTTGCCTTGGGCTGAACAGAATCATTTGAGGCTGTGTCTCACCAGATTGGGCCAATATGAAAGTTTTTGAACGGATGACATTTTTGACTGGGTGCCATCTTTGACCGGGTGCCATCTTTGACCGGCTTGACAGTAAACAGTTTATTTAGGTTAGATGAAGTTGTTAAACCAAGTGTTTATAGATATCATGCAAAAAGGGTGTTAGTGATTTTACGAAACACTTGTTTTCAAAATTGCCTTCCCCCTTTAGTATAGAGCTAGAAAATATATGTTTCTACCTATATGTTACTTTACATTTATGCTGAATCCTCAAATACCTGAGTAGGGCACCTATTACAATTATTGGTGTCATGAAAGTTTCATCAAAATCCTAAGATGATTGACAGGTGTGACCCCAGGTAAGCAGATGACCTGGGGTCATGCCTGTCAATCACCCAAAAGTACAATTGTCCTAAAGGGGCACAATGATTAGGACCAGAAAGTATTTGACCATACCTACCCCCCAGTATAGAGGCCCTGGGGATTCTATTGGAACTATTGTCATGTTGCTAGGACCACTCTGTTACCTAGCAACATAAATTCCAAACATTCCATGCTTAGTACCCAGCACAATAGGGGGGAATAGACGGTATTTGATCATACCTACTCCCAGTGTCTTGTGTTCCGGTCTGGCTTGTAAATGAATAAATAAGTTGAAAAATGGATGTTAACATGGATGACTACTTTTTTCTAATATGTTATTCTTATTTTAATATCTATCTGCCCTAAATAAATAGTTTTCTATCAAGCCAGTCAAAGATGGCACCCAGTCAAAAATGGCATCCGGTCAAAGACTTTCACATGGCCAAATCTGGTGAGACACAGCCTTGACTATGCCATATCCAGTACAGGCTCAATTTCGTAGGTATTGCCATCACCCTAAACCTGGTCACCCACAGGCTCAAAGGGCATTCAGGTACAACTTTCATTACTCACAATATTCCTGGGCAAGATTGTCTTCCTGATGGTTATAGGTCACGAGGTAGGTAATTGACAGGCGAGCACTCAATAACCATCCTAAATGTTATTGCTGTCAGGCTTCTGGTTGTTCTATGCGCATCTGAATTTAGCTATAGGATAAGCCTTCTTTAGAACTGACAAAAGTCAGCCTCTGCCGAACATCATTGAGAGCAACAGCTAAATTTAATAGAGAGTGTCGGTGCGCTAAAACAGGCGAATACAGTACATGTCATGTGTGTAGTATGTTAAGGCATAGGTGTAAACAACCAACTCTTGGCTATCTAAAAACAAACTCCCACAATCTACCAGTTCTTGTTGGCAAGAAAAGATGGGCAAATAGATGGAGGCCCTACTTTTGACAGTGTACTAAATAATGGACTTGGGTGAAACATCTGCCACATTCTGCACACTGGGGCTATTCTAGAGACAATGACAGTGGCGTGTCACCATTTGAGTCAACTGTATCCGTAGAGTAATAAATAGACACTAATTGTAGCATCGTGAAATGTTTTCCCCTACAAGTGGAAAGTCTAGACATGTTATTGAGGCAAGAGAAATACTGGAGGAGTACTGTTTTCTTCTTTTATAACCCATTGGGAAAAACATTTTTAGCTAGGGTTCTACCTGTTAATAATTATCTATGAAAGGTATCCAGCGTTCATCATGAGGCCAATATCTGTAATTGCCTCAATCGGGCACGATTGAAGTGAGCTGCTTTCTTTCTCTGCCCCTGTCAAATTAAAACTATGTGAGCTGTGACGCTAAAGGGCTCCTGCCAACACTGACTGTGTAATGGAGCTGCTCACCTCCCCAAACAGCTCCCTGTGCTGTGAGACTCCACTTACTGAGGGATGTATGGAGGATGGGGGTTGAAGGGCAGGGGCCAATACAGATCTAATAAGGGGCATCAGATGGGCGAATACAGCAGGCCTCAAAACAGCCTGACCATGCTGTACTCACCTAAGGACTCTCACTATACCCAATATCCACTTCTAACCCCAAAACCTACATCTTACGCCAATGCTCTATCCTGTCCAGAAACAACACTATACCCAACAACTGCCTCTAACCATTCCCATGCAAATTGTGACATATATAAATGTCCAGCAGCTACTAAAAGGCCCCAACCAGCACTTCCCTTCCCACACAACTATCCCTTGCATCCCTCTGTCTGTTTCAGGGGTGCAGCATTCGTAAAGGCTGGTCAAGGCTAGCCCTCAGGCAGGGAATCAGCATAGTATGTGGTTTTTGGTCTACTAAGCTGTATATGAGATGAGCAGCGGGGTCCATTTACACAGCCTACAGCCAGTAGCAATAGTCCTAAAGCTTAACTGTGGTCACACTGAACCTGACCTGACTTTGAATCTCCCTCAGGTATGGCATTATAAGGGCCTCTTGCCTCTGCTTAGCTATGCCATAAATGTTAGTAAAAATAATTGTGGTCGGGAAGAGCTAGCTAGCTAAGCAGACCTGTCACAAAATCCTAAACTGCACAAAGTATGGGATTGGTCTTAAGGGCATGATCTCGTTGGTGACTTTCCCTTGTGATCTGTGTAATATCCATTTTGACCAGTCTATTGATCACAAAGCTAAAATTCCTCCTAAAGTTGGGAATAGTGGAGTTCACTTGTGTCCTAATCAGAAGGCATGTGCTACATTCTGTGTCTTGTCAAAGGGTATATTTTGTTATGGATGGCAATCTCTGCCACTCTCCATGTTCAATATTTTATCATGAGCTTCAAAGATTGACATGTTTGAAAAGGTATCCCTTTTATATATTTATATGGAGAGGGGTGTTGAAAGACTGTTGCAGTGAATGATGTGACAACCACAAAGTGTCGCTGCCACATTGGAAATATTAGACATGGCATGTGCCCTAACCTTTGGCAAAGTTGCCATTTTGGTTGTGAGCCAATGTGGATATATGACTGGCTACATAAGGCAAGGTTGTAGCCAGGTCTAGGAGCAAAAGTGACAAATTCTAAATTTACAGCGGACACACTATCCAATTAACAGTAGGTGCTGATGTTGTGCAGCTAGAAATATAGAGTAGATAATTGGAATAGTTATTGAACTTTGGAATTATACTTACCAAATATATTGGCATGCCATAGTCTACATTGGTTACGTATTAGATTGTATGTGAGTAATTCTTTCTAAACTAATATACTATAATATAATATACTAATATAGGTAAAGACTGTGTTAGCTGTCTAATCAAAAAGGACCTATTTGATTTAGGTCTGTCGTTCCCATGGACTTCCTATATATGGTATGTATCCTTCTAAAGAGTATTAGATGGTTAGTTTGTTTAACCCTTACGTGCCCAGAACTCTAAAAGTGCGCGCTTTTACACCTATATATGTTCAACAGAGCACCCTAGGTGCTATAGTGGTCAAATCAGGATGATTCTAGATGCAAATGATGCGCAATTGCATAAGCTTTTTAACGATACTAATTACTCTATGGTGACATGCATAGAATATTGATGGCATGCATAAATAAAAAATATAATGAGTTAGAAATGGTCTTAAAATCATTGAAAATGCGCGCATTGGCCATAGGGAGTAAAAGAAATATTGATAAATGAAAGAAAAATAGAAAAAATGGCAGAAAAAGTGAAAAAACTGCTTTTAAATGTTTTTTTTCTGTAGATTCCAATTAAATTGGTGGTATTCTTTCACTTTCAATATGTATGACCTCATTAATAATAGCAAAAGCATGTTTACCATGCCAAATCAGTCTATTCCAAACTAAAAGGGCCCTTTTTGGAAATATTAACAATTTTTACCATATCGTTTAATATTAGTAAATTTTGTTTCTGCTTGCCATGGTAACCCAAATTATGACCATTGTAACCCAAATTATGGTGTTCTTCCATACATTATCCGAAAGCGTATTCCATTAGCTTTCAGAAAATATAATACAAAACACATCTCAGCACAAAATATTGAACTGTTACACAATCTTAAAATGATGTTGTGAAAACTGACTTTTGTCAAAATAGTTCTGGGCACGAAAGGGTTAATTCCCTCCCTTTAAAAACGTGTCGTATTATGTGCCGTGCCGTTGCACATCAGATCAGTATGTTAAACATCAAACTGCGATTCTCAGGTGATGAGCTATGTACATCTCAAGGCCATGCTCTTGTTGACCCAGGCATTGAAAATACAAAAGGATCCCCAGAATCCTAAGCCATAGGGACATTCTGCCCTGAGGGAAATCAACGTGGATGTTTGCTTGATACATTGATGACAACTCTGACTTTTATTTGCTACAACCAGGGTGTCTATAAAGCTTGTCTGTAGGTTATAGCACCACCCCATCCCTTGGCATTTAGGTAATCAGCTTATCTATCTGTTAACATATTTTATATCTATATGTATTTACAGAGTAAGCCTACATGCGAAGTTAACTTCCCGTTAATCTTATAGGCAAGTTCTCCCACAATACTTTTATTGTCAGATGCAGATTGAGATTCTGCTGCAAATCTGTTTAAAAGAGGTCATTCCTGCTCCTAGTTTTTATTGATAATAGTATAACCATGCGTAGGTGTACAGCATAATTGTTTCTGTAACTAGCATTTCTGTTTTTTCCTACATAAAGTGTTAAATCCGTCATTGAAAAAGAAGAAATGCTGGATCAATACCGTTTTTGTCTTCTAATGACCCATTGAGAAACACCCTTTCAACTAAAATGCCACCTGTTAACAATTAACTACAGATACATCCATTGTTTATCATGAGACCAATATCTAGAATTGCCTCAATCACGACCATGTATGTGATTAAAGTGAGCTGCTTGTATTATCCACTTCAATTAAGACTAAATCTAGATAGGCCATGCTGCTAATGGGCTCCAGCCACCCCCCCCCCATCCACTATGTAACTGAATTGCTCAATTCCCCAAGCAGCTTGCTGCATTATGAGAATCCACTTACTCAGGAATGCATGAGGGATGGGGGTTCAAACAGGAACGAATGGTGAATATGCAGTCCATCACCCAGCTTACTCACCTCTAGTGCTCACACCATACCTGATATCCACATCTAACCCCAACGCTCACATCTTACTCCCATACCATATCTAGAAGCCACACCATACCAAACAACCCCCTAGCCTATAACCATAATTATATGACTAGCACCTACCTTTAATATTGACACCATACGCAATACTCTTCGAACCCACACCATATCCAGCACCCATGTTGACCTTTAACTTCCAATTCATACCCTATACCCATATCTAACATTAAAGCCATACCAAGTATCCACTTCTTAAATTGACACAATACCCAGCACTTTCCTCTAACATTGACACAATAGCCAGCATTCATCTCTACCATTGATACCATCTTAAGTACCTATACCTCCCACACTGAATACAGAACACAACTATACATCCCATACCATACCCCATGCCTACCTTAGACATATTTTCAGGATTACCGTGCACCCATCTATGTACCATTGATATCATAATATCACACAATACCCACTTCTAACACCGGGCCTATCAACTCACCCTATCTACCCTCAGGTTATCCTACCCATATTGCCAATCATAACATATATAAATGGCCAGCAGGTACTAAAGGCCCCAACCATTACTCACATAGCAAATGGGCTGCACTCCCCTTCCCACACGCTTATTCCATGCACAAATGACTCCATCTGCTGCCAGGGTGCAGCATTTGTAATGGGTCAAGGCTAGCCATGGGTAGGGAATCAGCATAGCTTGTGGTGTTTGGTCTAGCTGTATATGGCACTGACAGCGGGATCCATTTGCACAACCTGCAGCCAATAAGCAGCCAGTAGCAATAGTCCTGAACCTTAATTGTGGTCACACTGAACCCAACCTGGCTTTGAATCTCCCTCAGGTATGGCATATGAGAAGGGTCTATTGCCTCGGCTTATTTACACTAAATAATGGTCTCTTCCAAATGAGATTTTTGTGTTGGATCTATTGGATGTAGATGCATGTCACTATGATGCATTGGATGAGAGATTTTGGACTGTTGGAGAGATTTAACATGACTTAGATTAATATGAAACTTGATTTTTTGACAGATTGTGATTATCACTAAATAAATAAAACCTGTCACAATTCAGTACAACCAGCTGGAGCGTCCACATTTTGATATTTCAATTCCAGTTTACGTAATGATGTAGAACATTCCCGATAAGTAAATGTTATGCTATGCTAAGATCTGTATTGAATTATCAAATTCTAAGTTTGAATTATTATCTTTTTCGGAGACATGGTTTAAGTGTGAAGACGATGAAACTGATTATCAATTGGCAGGTTATGTAAGGTACCGCCAAGATAGACAAGTCTTAGTTGGAAATAAAATCAAAACCGGTGGCGGTGTATGTATTTATTTAAAAAGCTATATTGATCACGTATATAATTATTTTCCTACTCTGAATGCCTCTGACGAGCAGATTGAAATCCAGAATTTACTAATTTGTAAGGAAAACATGAAGAAAATATTGGTTCTGAATGTTTATCGCCCTCCTGAAGGAGACAAGAATATGTTTATAAATAGAATTTCAACCATGTTAGCTGATATAGACAACTTAAATGACTATGAGATCATCATGATGGGTGATATGAATTTTAATGTGCTCGAAGATTGTGATTTAGTAAATAACCTGTTAAATAAGCTAAAATTGTACGGTCTGTCACAGGAAATTACTGAAGTTACTAGAAAAAATGCCACCCTCGATTTATTGTTTACAAACTAAAGGCGTAATTATCTTACAACTGGTGTTTTCAATATATACATCTCTGATCACTTCCCCATTTACATTGTAAGGAAGAAAATTAATTTCAAGATTCCAAAAATTATGATTCGGGGTCGATCCTACATGAAACTGCCAGATGTCACCCTGTTGAGGGAATTGGATGTTTATGACTGGTCTAGGTTTAACTTGTCAGAAGACCCGGTAGAATGTTGGGCTGAATTTGAGAAATGTATAAGATATATTTTAGACAAATATTGTCCTCTTAAATATTTTGAAATACCTGAATACAGGGATCCGTGGTTCACCCAAGATGTATATGAGCAAATAAGGGACAAAAACCTAAAAGCTGCTACTGCAAGGTTAAGTGGATCAATTCTTGATTGGGAAATTGCCGACAAGGCTAAAAACAAATGTAATAAGAAAATCGAGCGTATGAGGCAGAATTTCTTTAAGGACCAATTGGAAACATATAAGAAAGATCCAAAAGCTTTTTGGCGTGTAATAAATAACCTCATTCCTGGCCAACCTAATAAATCAAAAGAAATTAAATTAATAAATCATAACTCAGTAAATAATGAAAAAATTCCCACCAAAGATATTCCAAATTTTATTAACAATTATTTTACCCAGATTGGTCCCGAACTCGCTAAAGATTTTCATGTTCCATGGCGTCAATATGATGAGGTTGTTGTCCCTGACATTGAGCCCTTTGAAACCAACCTGCAAGAAATATCTAAGCTAGTAAAGAAATAAATGTCAACAAATCTTCAGCAATTGATAACATTTCTTCAAAAATTCTCAAAAAAGTTTTTAAACACATGCCAAGTAAACTAGTCAAAATGTTTAACTTGACCTTCAGGACTAACAAAATTCCCCCCTCATGGAAAATTTCAAAAGTTACCCCCATCCCCAAAGCAGGAGACTCTAGACTGGTAAACAACTACAGACCTATCTCCTTGCTCCCATTGCCTTGCAAATTGTTAGAAAAGGTAGTTCATAACCGGGTTTATGGCTTTTTTGCCAAGGAAAATGTTTTGACGAACATGCAGGGTGGTTTCCGTAGAGGCCATAGTACTGTTAATACACTTGCCTCTTTCACAGACGATATTAGAAGGGAATTAAATATTGGGAACATCACCATAGCAGCCTTCATAGACCTTCGCAAGGCCTTTGATACTGTTGATCACTCTGTTCTATTATGTAAAATTCATCATTATGGTATACGGTCAAACAATTATCATTGGTTCGAAGATTACTTATCTGAAAGATACCAAACTGTTTTAGCAAATAATACTCTTTCCACTAAAGATAAAGTGATCTGCGGGGTACCCCAAGGGTCTATTTTAGGTCCCCTGTTATTTTTGTTGTACGTGAATGATGTTGTGAAATGTATAAAAAATTGTAAAATTAAGCTCTATGCAGACGATACTGTAATATATATAGCTAAACATAATTTTGAGGCTGCTAGTAGGTCATTGCAGGAAGATCTCGAGTGCTACTCCACATGGTGCCAACAAAATAAATTGTCTGTAAACGCTACAAAAACAAAAATAATGATTTTTTCGGCCAGTACAAAAAAACTGAAAACACTTGATGTAAATATTACTTTAGATAACAAAATTTTACAAGTGGTTCCAAGCTACAAGTATCTGGGAGTCACTTTAGACCCACTCCTAACCTTTAAGCTTCATCTAAATAATGTGGCAAAAACAGTAGCCTATAAAACATACAAATTATGTAACTTAAAACCTTTCCTGAACCAGAAATTAGCTATCAATATTTTCTCTGCCACAATTGTTCCATATTTTGATTACGCTGACATCCTTTTCACAACAAACCATGAAAATTTGTTGGCACCCCTGCAATTTGCACAAAACAGATGCCTTAAGATTTGTTTAAAATATCCTCATTTAACCTCTACTGAGTTAGTACACAGGGACGCGAAATGTAATTATTTAGTGGATAGAAGAAAAATCCATATGGAAAACTTCATGTATCTAAGGTCTAGAGATGAGAGGTATGTAGACAAACGGAATATTAATACAAGAGCTTTTGATGGCCCTATGGTAAAAGTACTCCACTCAAACTCAGCTGTTTACTCAAAGAGTGTTGAGTTCCATGGAGCTGTGACATGGAATGACCTCCCACCTCTTAGAAGAAATATTGAGTCTTTTGAAATCTTTAAAACAAATAGTTTGGAAATTCTGAAAGCCCTTAGAGGCTGAGGTGGGATGTCAATCCAAAAAACCATTTCACCTTATTTTTTCTATAAAACGGCGTGTCACCATAAATTATGAAATTCCATCAACATTATGTACCGGTATTATATACAGATATCCTTCAAAATTAGCAATTTCTCATATATCTCGGTTATTACTGATTAATCTCACATGGAAGGTTATCTCCTCTTCTCTCTAGTTATATTTCCTATATCATTCCGTTCTTTCACTATATTAGTCCTATTGTAGAAGTCAGATAGGCCTGAAAATCAACCCATACACTGCCAAGTGGGGATGATGGCCTTATCTTTCATTATTTTGTCACACAAACTGATTGTTTCCTATACATGCGAGGTTTTTGGCATCAAATTGGTTTATATTAAGTGTTTATGGATACTTGGATGATAAGTGGTTTTCCCACAGGTCAAGTGCTCATCGGTTTATAAACCGCATATAAAATGTATATATGTCATTATAAGCCTGGAATCAACAAACAAAGGATGTATTGCCTTTTTGTGGACAAATAAAATGATATTCAAACCATAAAAAAGTTAATGCAAGTGATCGGGACAGGAGAATTTTAGTGCCTGTGATTCTATATCTTCCCTACGTAAAGTAGATTCTCTACCTCAAGTAGAAAACATTAACGGACTTTTTCATAGTGGACGCTCATAATACTAATTATCAATAAAGAGACAATGGACGTGATAGCCCGCGCAACACTTATGAAGAAATCATGCCTACTGTTATAGAGTGTTGCCCCAAGGCAGCCTTTTCAGTACTTCTGTGGATACATTAGGTATGGTAAACACGTTCCTCCATCACTGTCCGTCCTCTACCAACTTCAACTCGAGGGCACCGACACCCTTGACGTTACATCACCAGTGAAGTCCACTCTTCCAGTAATGATTAAGACCTAATTAATTCAACAGGCCTTTGTATCAATATAATTGAATTGCATTAAAATGAGGTTAGATCAGATACCATTTTCAAAGGTCTCTATATTCATTTTGATTTACCCTACCAATGGTAGCAACTCCTCTCCCTCCATTCAATGCCCAGTATCCCACCCCTATGTGTATTCACACAGAGAAAGAATAACAATAGAGTCCAGGTTGCCTCCAGAATGACTCCCCTCTTTAGGGGAGCCCATATTGTGTAAGGGAGACTAAGTCACAGTTCTGTAATAGTTATAGCTGAGATATAATATTAACACCACCAACATACTAGCTGATACAACAGCAAAAATATAACCTAGTTAAATGCATAGAATCATGGATAGTGGGGATGGCGGGGGGACTTTATTATCTAATTATGATTGTACAATCGATGTTGAAGGGTGATATCTCATGTTTTTGGTCATTGATATTTCTTTTAATTCCAATTCCATCTATAGGGCACCTGGACGTTGATAGCAGCACCACCTGTGCTAAGTTGAGAACCTTTAGTACAGGCCCTTGGCCACTAGGTAGGGCAGCTAACCGGGGGTTATGACATCACAGGGCAGGCCACTATTGCTTCTGCCTGAAGTGGTTCCCAGGACTTAGCCCTTCAGTGAGTAGGCCTAGTTACTGAGGGCCTATGCTATTCACATGTCTTCAGGGTAACACAGACTGAAGCAATCACTATCCTGACTTAGGCCCTATCTAGAGGCAACCAAAGGAAGCACCGGGGGTTGGACATGACCGTGCCCATGGCCTAACCCCAAGGAGCCCTATACAACTATGTAATTAAATGTCCACCTATATTGTCATAGGTTAGAATCATCAGTTAGCCTACGATGTAAGTCCTATGATATTATTGAATATTCTACCAAGATGTACACAAAATATTTAAAGATCCTAGCAGTATAAACAAAATAATTTCAGACAATCAATCAGTCTTGAAAGGGAGTGAATATCCCAAAATAATATTTATAAGCAGATGTGACTGGGAAGAGTTAGTTAGCTATGGCCTAGTTAGCGATCACTAAAGCCTGGAAAAACACACAACCTATGAGATAGGTCTCCAGGGAACAATCCCGTGGGTGACTCTCCCATGTGATCTGTGTAATATCCAGCATCTTGGTCGATTTATCACAAAGCTAGAGAGGATTTCCTCCTAAAGTCGGGAGTATGTGTCCTAATCACAAAGCAAGCGCTCCATCCTGTGTCTTGGCAAAGCCTATATAATATATTGGCCAGCAATATCTGCTGCTCGTCATGTTCAATATCTTATCATGAGTTTCTTACATGTACGGCCCTTTTATGTATGTTTTAAGAGAGTGGTGTTGCAGTGCATGCTTGGGCCACCACTATGCATCACTGCCACATTGGAAATGCTGGAAATTATGCCATGATCTTTGGCCAAGTTTCCTTTTTGGGTGTGAGCCAATGTAGCCAATACTACTATTGCCATTGTATAGGATATTCATATGAATGTGGCTCTATGCTGTCCCCGAGCCAAATCTATTCCTCATGCCAGTATTCTAGTTGTAGACTTATAAATGATTAACATACTCATTGAAAAATAGTTCATAGTAATAAACTTGCTCTCTATAGATCTATGGCATCATTCGTCTTTTGCTCCTTCCTGTCCATTAGAGGCTCTCTTAATCCATATCTGCCTCCCTCTCATTCATTTTCTTTGTTTCCCTGTCTATATACAACTACCAATTCATCCATTGTCCCTAAACATATGAACAGCCACAACTGCAATAAATGAGACCCGCACACACAAGCTCCCATAAAACTAAAATGAGTAGGAACTGTGTTGCCTAATCAGAAAGGATACATTTGATTTGAGACTACCTGTTTTCCTAATGGCCTTCCTTTAAATGGTATGTACGATTCTACAGTAGTATGAGTATCCTTATTAGATGGTTTGCTAGTCTCACCCCTTCTCCCTATTCACAACTTGTCATTTCATGATATTGTGTCATGCCATTGAATATATAAGTATTCGATCAGTATGTTAATTAAGCAGCAAAGTATGATTCCACAGGTCATTGCAATGTCATCTGTCAATGGTCTTTTTTTTAAATACAAGATTGATTATGCTTTCGCACTCAAATGCCGTATTCAATACCCACATTGAATACAATGTGGCCGTATCCAATGGACTAAGAAAAAGTTGCCTTTCCTTCATTAAATGGCTTCAATTTTTTTTTAAATAGACAAATACCAACGCCCATTGATACCATATGTCGTATTTCACGAGTGGGGGCTGGGGCAGTATCCCATGAAGCTGCAGGCTGAGTGGGATACGTTGAGATACACTGAGATGTGTTGGCATTTGTCTACGTATTTCTACTTTTGCTGACCCAAGCATTGGTCATAAAACTTAAAAGAGAATGGTGATTGATATATCACTCCTGTCCACCATGGTTAATATGAGGCAATATTCAATATCAGAAGTAGTACCCCATATGCAAGTGCAAGTTGCTATCCCATATAGATCTAGGACAGGGTACGAGCTTTGAGGCCCCCACAATTATTCAATGCATCAACCTTTACCAGATGACAAACACTTCAAACAGTGCCAGCCAGTCATGATGGCCGTTATGACCAGGTGCCCTGGTAATTACAGTCCAATTTCTAGGTTCCTATACTCTCACAGGTTGCTCAGTGCACCCAGTACTAGCCTAGTACTAGCTTGGTACTAGGCAATCACATTAGTACCTTAGTATGACCTAAAAGAACATACCATAATCAGCAAAAGGATAATAGCATTAGCATGATTGTATGGGAGTCACAAATTATGAATAAACTCCTGTTTCGACACAAGAGTCTTATAATTCATATGTAAAAGGGATAAAATATATGTCAAAAGAACCACTTCTATCTACTAAAACTACCCATGTACCTTAAACTCTTCTCATAATTTCACCTTATACCTCTTACTGACAGCTAAGTCTGACGTCAAATCTTGTTCCGATAACACACCTTAGTCACTCTGTATCAATTAAGGTGTAGGTTTGCAGGCATCCAATTTATATATAAGATATTGTAGCTCCGCCTCTTCTACAAACTATCCTACATCAGTGTGGCTGGCTAACACCTGATCCACTCAGCTCTACTGCCTACTGATGAGATACACCTACATACAAATTCTCATCCGTCATTCATATCCTCATATCTTCTGTGAACCTTGCACACGCAGGATCACCAACCAGCCAGCATCAGTCACTAGTGTCCCTGTGAAGAGAAGTCTATTATATGCCTGTGCCATATTGCCTCTGACTGCATTGGCAACCTTATAGAGTTGACGAGCCAAAGTATGGGGACTTTGCCAATATCTTATCCAACAGCAGTTTCCATTACATCATTTAGGATATTTGTCATGGCATTTACAGGAAGATAAGTATTGTGAAACATAAGTATTGTGAAACAAATTACGGAGAATCTCAGTTAAATTTGGCAGTGCATCACCGTTTCTTGGTTTACCGTGAATCACTGTAAATCTCATCCATTTTACAGGGAACTTCCGTAAACCATTGCAGGGAAACTCTGTTATTTCTTTTACAGTGAAACTCTGTTTTCTGGGTAGTTTTGTATATTTCGACCAGGTAGCAGGCCAGTCCTTTAGGAGATTTGGCTGATGGTTCTAGATTCTAAAGCAATATAAAAGTGCCAATATACTAATATTTTTCAATATCTTTATATATCATAAGATAAATGTACATGTGTAACTCAAGTTTGATGAAATATTCACAATTAATAACATATCCAGTTGTGTAGGCCAATTGGGAGTACATGTAATTGTAATACCATAGACACCCATCTTGTGGTAAGGAGAAAAATACATATGCCCAGCGCTTATGTTGATGATGTATAGCAATCCTAGAGCAATGTTTCTCATGAATTGTGACTATGAAGTGCTGTGGGACATTATATTTGCCTCTCAGCTATTTCATAATGATAAGACTTATGAAGTCCTGGCACCAGATGTCTTTATGGAATAAAAATGGATATCATGGATAATTATAATGAAATGTACACCAGTATACATAGTGGCTGTAGAATGACAACCAGTGCTAAATCACAACAAGAGGTTAATAATGTAGCCAACAATTTATTAAAATAGATACACATTATTAATTACTCTGGACCACTGTATAATAAAACAGTGAAATCCCGTTGCAAAAACGGTGATTTCTAAAAACGGAAATCCCTAAAGAAAACGTGGGTTTCCCCGGTTCCCATTGATGCCAGTGCTTCTCCGTTTTTTTAAGGGAATATTTTTTACAGTGTATACTATAATAGATTGTCCCATATTAACCTGATAAATATTTTGCATTGGGACACATTTTGAGTCACTGAGTTTTGTCAGGAAACCTCTATTATCCCTGGTAATTGATTATATTGAAAGTGTCGTCACAGTGCTCAGATTTTCACCCTGACTTACCATAAGTCATAGGCATAAGCACACTGGGGGCAACAGTCAATGTCAAAACTAACAAGAATCCTCTTCCACATGTTTTTGTCTGTATCACTTGGATCACTTTTCCTATGTAATAAGAAAAGATACAATGTTGTTTGAGCATGGCTGTCATATACTTCTGCTCACTTTTCACCCAATCACAACCTGTTTGTCAGATGCGTCACGCCTTATGTATATACCCCTTTAGCCTTTTAAACTTGAGGTCCACAGGGGCCGAATCCCTTAACTATATTGTCTTTGGTTCTGTAGTACATAAAGGGCACTGTAAGAGCGCATAGAACATAGCAATTTCCGAAACTAAACCTTGATCTCTCCAGAATTTGAGGCAACCTGTAGATCAAAAAAGGCCGTGTCTCATGAGATCGGGCCAATTGAAACGTGTTTGACCGGGTGCCAGCTTTGACCGGGTGCCAGCTTTGACCGGGTGCCAGCTTTGACCGGGTGCCAGCTTTGACCGGGTGCCAGCTTTGACCGGGTGCCAGCTTTGACCGGCTGACATAAAACGGTTTATTTAGGGCAGGCAAAGCCATATATGAAGATACAACAACCGCCATTTTCTTTATTTTATCCCTTACATATCAAAGAAGAAATTTATTTTTCTTAAATATCTTTTTTTTATGGTGACCGGTCAAAGCTGGCACCCGGTCAAAGCTGGATTGCTGTCAAAGCTGGCACCCGGTCAAACACGTTTCAATTGGCCCGATCTCATGAGACACAGTCAAAGACTGATTCAAAGAGGAATATCTTGGAATTCCTCAATCAAGCATTGCCTGTAGACAATCTCTGGATCCAGCACCCATACATCGTTGAGTTACTCCGATCTCCAGGCAATTTACTGGGTAGTGAGGATCGACTTACCTTTATCAGCGGTGAGGGACGGGGCTTGAAGGGAAGGAGTAAATATTATAGAGCTGATTGAGGGTATCAATTAGGTAACTACGAGTCCATGCAATACTCAACCCACCCTACTGGTTACCTACCTTGTATACCCATACCACCCTATCCCATGTACGCATCATAGATCTAAGGCCTGTGGGGACCAGGATATCCCCCTTGCCCCATCCACCTCCGACCTATAACTCCCACCCCTCCGCTCAAGCGCATATAAGCCCTCTTGACAGTGGCAAACCCTAGTGGCAAACCTGACATTTAAATGTCCCAACCCACACCAACTTGTATCAACCAGCAGCCCCCCCCCCTCCATCTGCGTACAGTGCATAAGGCACCATAAACATGTAAATTACTGAACAATCTCTCTTTCTTTTGACATTTGATAGAAAGAAAACTGTATAACTGTGATAATCTCTGCCAAATAAATAATGTTTAAACTCAAACTCAAACCTAGAGGTTACCGCAGCACTCCCGTTTTTCGTCAGGCGCCAGAGAGAAGACGCTTCTGTTCCCATATTCCCAGACGAGGGTGCTAGTAGTCGGGGATTACTCAATCAGTATAGGGCTATACCGGGATCGGACTTGTTCCCGCAGCCACTCTGTTTACACTCACACCAGCAATCTCGTGAGACCTTGGTTCCGCTCTCGTATTGTAGCCTGTTCCCCGGAAGTTATGGTGTTTGAGTGTCTGGTCACTGCCTAAGTCTCACGATAGATTGCGAGCACAGAACTAACATGGCCGCCCATACGGAGAAAACCGATTCATCGCTATAAACTGGGATAGATACAGGATATATATAGCTCTAAATCACTCCTACTTAATTGACTAAGCTCCTCAGATCCCCTAATCGTATGCGATTGCATTGCTGTCAGACCTAATTAACTTAGATAGGACACACTAAGGTATTCAAATCCCTCCACGTCCAGATCTGGATGAACGTGATATATATATGCGGTAGATGAATAAAACCTAAGAGCCAATCCACCCTTTGAGACCGAGCTGACAAAGGGCCTTCATCTCATAACGGACAGGGAGGGATACCTGATTACATAAACGTTTAATAATTTGATACCCCTGAATACACATGCCTGGGAAGAAACTAATAATGGGAGTTCCTATTTAAAATGACAGAATTAGACAAGGGTTCCGGGTGGACAGCCCGTAGATTAAAGATTAGTCCTTCTTTACCAAAGCTCATCTCCATACATGTAACCACGCATGAATTCTTTCGGCTGGGTTTTCTTGAATTACACCTGGGTAGAAAATACAACCTACCTCTGACAGTGACTTGGGTGCTGTGGGTAGCCATGGCACCAGAAGCAAGCCCAGTAGGCATGCCAGGTATATGTACATACTATTCCGCATTAGCAAGATGACCTGTGTATAGTGCCATGTTTATAGGTACCAATGTATATCCTCTAACCTCCAGCAACCAGCTCAGCCAAATCTCATGTCTGAGATTAGGGTACAAACAGGGTGTGAGTATTGTGAGTGAGTTGTACCTGAGCATTCCTTATGTCACCTGTCCCTGATAGAGTAGTGGCCTCAAAGTTGACAGCACCTAAGCTCAAATCCCTCCCAGGCCACATATTGTCATCATACCATTAACAACCAATAACTTTTCTTATTTATACTTAATAGTTCCTTTGAAGAAATAAGAATACATATTATTTTGTCCAAACACTATTGACATTTCTTTGATATAATTTCAAGGTTGCTACTCACTTCTACCTATCAAAGTAAAATATATTTGATATATGATATTTGATGTAAATGCATGCTATGGTCACCAAGATATGACTTGACATGGATTTGAGCTTAGGTCCTCTGCATCATGAATACACAGTGCTAATCACTAGTCTAACAGGGATAGGTGACACAAGGAATGCCCAGGTACCAACCACTCACAATACTCACATTCTGTTTGTACCCTAATCTCGGACTGAGATTTGGCTGAGCTGGCTTCTGGTGACTAGGGGCTTCACAATTGGTACCAGTGCAACACATGGTGGCAGAACTGTATATTGCTAGTGCGGAATATAGTACTATTCTGCTATAGCATGATGTCCAGTGAACAGCGCCATGTTTGTTGGTACCAGTGTGTACCCTCTACCTCACAGCAACAAGCTCAGGGAAATCTCGTGAACGTGATCAGGGTACAAGTGGCATGATAAATATTTTCAATGGGTGGTAGTTGTGTAGTTGTTATGTCAACTGTTAGGATTGGGCGAGTGGTTAGGACCATGGCACCTCAATACAAAGGTCTCAACTTTGAATCCCTGCCAAGGCTACCCGTTTTAGCTACCACGTAATTTTGGAATTACAATAACAATTTTTATGACCCATATATTACAGTAATTTTCTATGGTTAAATAATAGAAAGTATGTTTCAATTACCTGTTCCATATGATTGTAACTCAATTTAACTGATTTCCTAAAAAGATATAAACATGAATAAGAAAGGTTATAAATATGTGTATGCATATGGCTTGGGAGGGATTAGAACCCCTGCACCTTGTGTCACAGAGCCACAGTGCTAACCACTACACTATAATGGACATGTGGCATAAGGAATGTCTAGCTACAACCCACTCTCAATATTTACAGCATGTCTGTACCCTAATCTCGGACATGAGATTTGGCTGGGCTGGTTGCTGGTGACCAGGGGGCACAATTGGTACCAGAGTAGTACATGGTGACGCCACCACCCAGTGGGCACAGCAACACTTAATAAGTGACTAATAAGCTCTCCAATGAAGTGCTTATTATCCATCTATATCGTGGCTAGAATGTAAGAACTATTAGTCAGCTAATCTGCAGCACTTATTAAGCCTTTCAAAGCAGTGGTTATCAAGAGGTTCAATAATTCAGCTAATAAGGGCAACAAAAGTCAAATTTATTCAAAGATTATAATTGTGACACTACCGCACTGCTATAAAGCAGCACTTATAAGTGACTTGCTCTGCAGTTCTTATTAGGCACTTCAAAGCAGTGATTAGTAATAAGCTGAAGTGTGCCACTATATAAAAAGGAATTCCACTGAAACTTTCCACTGTTTATTCAAGCATATAACATTCATAAGCAGCTCAGTATACATACATCAGAAATTCATGATTGTTGTACAAATTAATGTTGTCAATGGGAATCGAACTCCTTACCTTCAGATGTAAAGTCCAGTGTGCTATTGCATGAGCTAGTGGGGCTGATGATAAGTGGTGGTCCTAAACCTTACTTGTACCCCTAGCATACCCTAGGTACACTGCAAAAGCAGCCCCTCATATATCATGCTCACGCACTGGCTAAAAAGGGCTTTATTTGCAGTGAGATACAATCAAAAACTGTCTTATTTGAATCTGATTGAATGGAAAACTCTCTCAATTCATTTTGGAAATAGATGGGAAGTATTATTCTCTTCAACTATGCACCCATGCTCTTTGCGTAAAGCAAAAGCAAAAGGTTCGGATGAGTTTTTCTCCACTTCTTTTCGGTTTTGAAAAGTGTTTATCAAACCTCTCACAATATACAGAAAAGTGGGAATAGCAGTATTATATCAAAATTGAGTTTGTATTGACAGTGTACAAGTCATAGTCAACCACTGTGAACACATCCTAGCTCCTGACCCTGGCGAAACTGACACACCTGATAACCAACTGGTGACTGTGGTGCAATGTGCCTTGACCGTACTCACTGTCAGATAGCGTGGGATGGCTGCTGTCACAACCTTTTCTCAGAATCTCCAGTGGTCCATTGTAGCCTTTTCCCCTCCCGGCTAGGACCACCTTCGTCAACACTGATATCTGCTATCTTTTTACCAGTCGCAAGTGTATTATGCTTCTACGGGCTGAAGCGGATCTGTGCAAGTCTCATGGGAGACCAGGACACCGAAGGTTCACTGCAGTCTGTCTACTGACGCTTACAGACGCGACTCCTGTCAGGACAACTCTTGGGAAAATTTGGTGCCGTGGCTCCTTCTGGGATCGCACCCAGGACCTCTCACACACAAGTCCAGCGACTTACTCATTAGGCCACCAAATCTCCTTGTAGAATCATGGTGTATTCCCCCCTCAAATAGGTACCAGAACAGAAGACAACAAGGAGACACAAAGT
Organism: Harmothoe impar; assembly: GCA_947462335.1. Classification (NCBI taxonomy): domain Eukaryota; kingdom Metazoa; phylum Annelida; class Polychaeta; order Phyllodocida; family Polynoidae; genus Harmothoe; species Harmothoe impar. The sequence goes on from OX381704.1 coordinate 63,387,905, forward strand.
ATTCTCAAAGATCACACAACTTACCCTTGGGTATTAATATTTTATGACATAAAGTGGTTCTTAGACAATACAAATACAGTCCTTATCAAGGGATGTCAATGCAGTGACTAATAAGAACTTCATTTGCGGGGCTTAATATCCATTATAAAGAAGATGGTTAATCAGTTACTAACAAGCCCTGCTTTTGCAGCCCTGCAGAACCTCTCTAATAAGGTCTTACATGTGATGGTTATTAGACAGTTAAAAAGCAGCCCTTATCAGGGCATGTCGATTCACTGCTTAATAAGGACTTATCTTGCACTGACTGATAAGAACTTAATTTGCAGGGCTTGATATTCATAACAAAGACAATAGTTAATCAGCTATGAATAAGCCCTACTTTTGCAGCCCTGCATAACCCCAAATAAGGTCTTACATGTGATGGTTATTAGACAGTGCAAAAGCAGCCTTTATCAGAGGATGTTGATGCACTGCTTAATAAGGACTAAAAATGTAGGCCTTCTTAGTTATTATGAAAACCACCATTAATAAGTCCTGTTTCTGTAGCCCTTCAGCTGTTGTAGCTAACCAGAGCTGCATGGCCCCGCCTAATAAGGGAGGCATATGTAGCCCTGCATGTGCATCACTTATTAAAAGCTTAATATTCTGTTAATTATTGAGTACAAATACCATGCTAAATGTTACCAACTATTGTGTGCTGCCTGAATTGATAATACGCCCTGCAAGGTCATTAGCCACCAGAGCAGCTACTAATCAGTGGTGGCGTGCCCACTGGGCAGTATCTCGCTAGTGCCTAATACATACAACATGTCTTCAAGGTATGCTCCCTCTTGTCGGTGGAGTAGAACGAGTTTGAGAAAGAGGACTATTAGTATTACGAGTCAGAGGAGGAGGCTGTCTCGTTACCTGAGCCCTAGGAGATGTTTGTGGAACAACTACTCTGGGAATGTCTTTATTATTTGCTTTGAAGTATACAAAGCCTCTCACAGAAGTTTAGAAATACTCTAGAAAAATGTATATTGCTGACTGGGTATTTTGACTTTATGGATTCTAAATCCATAAAATAGATAACGTCCATCATTTTAATTAATTAAAAAAACAAAAAGCCGTTTTGCCTTAAAATATCCCATTGCTAGATGTAAATCTCCGTAATAGAACTGCACTCTGTGCCCACGTGAACAACCGAAAAATCACCTAGGCCTATGCAATTCGCCGAATTGTAGTGCGCCGAGTTCGGGTGTGTCACCGTTTTGTCTTACTTGGAAATATCTATAAACAGACACAGCTTGCAGCATTCTCAAAGATATTGATGTACATAGAACAAAAGTCATAAGGTTCTTCATTGGAAAAAAAGATGGGAATGCTGGATGGTTATGGCTGTTCACATGTTTTAGCCTTTAATGGTTATCTTCAAATATCACAAGGAGGGAGCGCTTTCCTTGCCAGATCCGTAATTATTATTTGGAGTGTGAAGTGTCACTGAATGTTACCAGGAAAGCTAAATACACTGTAAATAGTAATTGTAGGTACAGAGTAGAATCTATTGTTGTTTTACAGCATCTATAGGTTTACGGCATATTCTACTGTTAATCTACAAAAAAACTGTACACCTACAGAAGATTCTACTGTATACCTACAAAAAAGCAACTATTTACCTTGAACTATTCTTTGATATTTGTGAAGTATGCATAGTCATCTGTAGACCACAAATAGTAACTCGAAGCAAAATTATAGCCTTGGTTCATCATGTGACCTACACATTGGATTGCCTAAATCATGTCTTGCCCATAGAGGACCCCCAGATTCTGGCACATGTTTGCAATTAAAGCCAGGTGCTTGCATTCTCCGCCCCAATTCCCTTGAAAAACCCTTTGGCTGTGCTGCCAACGGCCTCGTTCCTGCAAACCCCGACTGTGTAACCGAGCTGCTCACCTCCCCGAGCAGCTCGCTGAGCTGTGAGAATCCACTTACCTTTGCCAGGGTTAGGGGACAGGAGTTGAGGAGCAGGAGCCATTATTGATCTGATGAGCGGCATCAAGTCGAATACCAGGCTTCAACATGCACAGGACTGCCAATAGTACCCACCTCCAGCTCTCACCCCATACCCAATATCTCCCTAATACCCAGCACCCCTCTGGCATTGACGCCCTATAGATCATTGCGGCAAGAAAGGGTGACTTTTCAGAAAAGTTGTTGATAAAGTTTTTAACATATCTGAAGCGTGATCGACAAATACATAAATATAACCTCAAAATCCCGCATCTTTGTATATACTATTCGAAGGAAAACTGTCCTGTGAATCTGCTGATATGCAATGTGTGCAAACATAGCCATCACAGACCATGTTATGAGGATCCTGATAAAACCAATGTAAACATAACTTTATTATGAACGTCATCCTTTCTTGCTGCATTGGTCTGCATTGGTCTGTAACTCTCACACCACATATCCTGTATCCACCTCTAACATCGATACCATACCCAGCACCCACCTGTAATAGCCACACCATACCCAGTCCCCATCGCTGACATTGACACCACACCGGTAACCCACTACCCATCTCTAACATTGACACCATACTAAGAACCCACCTCTAACACTCAAACCATACCCACACTGTTAAAAGCAAATGTTTTACAGAATTCGCTACTGTAGTATTGTGCAGTACAATAAACTATTAGTTTTAAACAGTATAAAAGGATATGTCTCATGACCTTGGGCCAATGTTTTTGTCTCTGACCGGGTGCCGTCTCTGACCAGGTGCCGTCTCTGACCAGGTGCCGTCTCTGACCAGGTGTCAGAAAAAGGTGTTTTAAAAAGAATGATATTATTATTATTATTATTTTTATTATAATTTGCCTCCTGCTGTTGGTATTTTGACCTTATCGAGCCAAGCCAGTCAGAGACGGCACCTGGTCAGAGACAGCACCCGGTCAGAGACGGCACCCGGTCAGAGACAGAAACATTGGCCCAAGGTCGTGAGACACAGCCAAAAGGATGTATTTTGGCTTTCACTATTTACATGGCAATACCTCTAAAATTGAAACAATATGCAGTACCAAATTCGAGATCTAACCTCCACACCCCTCTCATCATATCCAGTACTGAGGTATATCACTCGTGATTCCCCCCTTCTACCCTGGCCTGAGGGTGTCGTGTGGAACATAATGGCAATGTTGACATCTAAATGCTCAGAGCCCCCTACCAGGACTGACCTCCCCGAATGGGCTGCTCGACTGCCTATACCCCCGGCTCTCGGTCCATCAGGATCCAGCATTTGTAATCATGGGTGGTCAATGTTAGGGAGCGAGGAATCAGTATAGAGGTGGTGTTTGTTCTGCTAAAACACATGAGACAGGCAGGCTGCTCCATACACACAACCTGCAGCCAATAAGTAGCCAGGAGCAACAGGCCTAAGGCACAATCAATTTTGGGGTAAGACGGAATAGGCCTAGGGATTCGACCCGATCACTTTCGTTTTCAAGAATCCTCCACACCCTCGGGCATGGCCTAGGTTGTGCCGATATATTTACTCTGAGTATAGCTACATGGAAGAAGGGTATCTTTCTGTGATTTCTGTGGTGGATTTATATTGGATGTTTTTGTGTGATGTCTTCATGTGATTTGACAACAGACTTAGATCATCCTAAAATAAATCACACCTCCACAATTTTACATGGTGGACAATTATCTCCCAGCAAATTAGTTTGACTTAGTGTCTGGAGCGTGCACCTTGTGTGACTCTTGTTCCATGTAACTGATTGGCACAATTTCAAACCAAACAGCATGGGAAAAGAAGTGGCACATATTCACACATATTCACACATATTCACACAGTTTCATGTACCAATGCACAAAAACCTTTTGGGCCATATTGTTTCACTTTTTTTTAATCAAAAATAATATAGATTGTCTGTTATTACTCATTAAATTGAATAGAAGTAGGCATAAGGTACCATGGCAGAAATATGTTAGTGCACAATCTGCTGTTGTGTGGGCAGGCAAATAATTCACCAAGATTCCCACCTGATGAAGTTGTGTACAATTCAAGCCAATCATTGATTCTGTGCACATATACAAGAAGGTGAGAGCTTTATTCAAATAGGATCACCAGCAGAAAGGTGTCTATGGTCTCTCCCTCTTATTGCCAGTTTGATCAAAATCATAAGGCATGTATTTCAAAATCTAATGAAACCTGATAGAATAAGAGGTGTATGGCCAGGTCTCGGAAACATTAACAACATATCATTATGGTTATACACAATGATAAATGATTTAATTTTACCCATGAGGATATCAAGGGGCAACAAAGATGGCACCTGGTGTCAAGACCCTGTACTATTTCAACCTGACCAAGTGATAATAGTTATGTTTGAATATGTGTGAGTGTGTGCCAGAAGGGGAACTAGATGACACTGAATCACACAAATACCTACAATGTGTGACACCAGGTGTCATCAAAGTTGATTGTACCCCTGTTTCTGATGAAAGAGAATGAGTATCTCCAGATATAAGTGTCTAAATAGGGTCCAAATGTATTATGAATAAGACAATGCACCTGTCCCTCTATTAAGATTCATTAGGTATAGAGATGCATGCCATATGAATTTGATTAAAGCAGCATTAAGAGGTCCAGATGATAGACACCTTTCCACTGGTCATCATATTTGGATAACGGCCTGGCTATATTCTGCTGCATATGTGTACCCTTATGTTGATGGTTGATATAGACCAAGAACATATACTAATTGGCCATATGTTAAAATGGTAGGAACCTGGTTGAATGAGATTGCACGAACCATCAGTACATACACCAACATAGTGTGCTGCGGGAACCTATGTCAATTACTGCTGATTCAATGAAGGATTACAATATTTCTTATATTTTAGCAATCCATGATAAAGCTAAAAAGTACATGACTAAACAGTTTGGTTTAGGGCATTATATATTTTGTCATTTTGTGTAAATAAAATTCTGTCAGAATTGTGTGAATCTGTTCCATGGAACACATTGTCAGTGTGTGTGAGTATGTTACATGGTATACATGTGACACAGAATGCATAGAATGAGCACACAGTTCCAGGGGTAAAACAAGGTGAAACAAACTGGAACTAATTTGCTGGGCTATGTACAGTTTGTAGCCCATAGCATTTCTTCTTGACTATGTCCGACATGATAATTGTAGTCAGAGATAGTATCTTAGCGAGTGGGCACTCAGTATGCACAAAACAACCATGGTATTATGCTGCATCGATATCCCAATCATAATTAGGGCATTATGTGGAGAGACAACTGTTGGCCACACCTACCATCCATTATGTATCCGCCTATAGTAGCATAATAGTCACAAAACCGTCTACTCTTTCTATAGAATAGGCTGTTACGGTGATCTACACATCCATATAAGGTCTTCACTTCCCAACAGCAGACATGCAGTAACCCACAATTCCAAACAATGCAGTGCAGGTTCAGATAATGTGCTTCGTGCTAAAAGGTTGCCGGGTAACACAATACATTTGTGTCTGGAAAGTTCTTATTGATTATGCAAAAAAAAAAAGAGTTACATGAGTCTACCAGGTCTATTCATTAAGCAGGCAGGTTGTCATTTGATATCAATTTCTTTGGAAGCCAAGGAAATTCACATCCACATGATATGTGATCAGTGCTGATATTTCAGTTTTCCAATGATAAGGGCGTTACCATGGCGATTGTAACGAAGGTGATGGGGAGGAGAAAGGACGTGGGAGTTGGACTAAGAATATCAGTCTCAGTGAATGTGATTCTACATTTCCTCTCTCCACGGCAGAAAACAATGTGATGGGCATTTTCGCCATAGGCATTCATAATACTAATATCAATAAAGTGACTATGAAGGGTGATAGCCCCCTCAGGCACTTATGAAAGGATCATGTCCACCGTTGTAGAGTACTGCCCTCAGGCTGCCCTTCCGGCTCTTCACTGGGTGCATTAGACGTAGGTATGGCGAGCACGCTCCTCTACCCTTTCCCAACATAAACCCTGGGGGCTGTTCCTATAGGTGGATATGATGACGCCACCCACTTTGTGTTTTAGAAGTATGTATTTAGGAGATTTGGGTTCGCAATGGTCCTATCCAATCCTGCATTAGCAACTCCAATCATTTTAGGTCATTTAGCAAAGTGTAGTTGTGCTTTCTAAAGAATATGAGAATGGAATCTGTAGCTTTGGCACTCGATTTGCGAATGCCAAACCAGTGTTAAATTATAGGGCCAGCTACCCCATGCTATCAGCTCTTATCAGTGCTTGCCGGCATTACCAGACTGTACCTTTAATTGGGAAGTGCCCCTCCTCTGGCCGCAGTGTCTAAATACACAAACACAAATCCAATTTGTTTCCAATTCGCAAATCGCAATGCATTAGATCACTGAATTCAGGTCTAGAGACACAAAGTATATTGAGCCTTTTGGCATTCGAAATTTGCATTCGCCAATAAGGATAGTGCCATCCAACATCCGAGCCTACACTGTAAACAGTTGTTGTTCTTGAACAGCAAAATGTGCTGAAACTATATAGTACTTTTGCTGTAAAAATATAACAGCAAAATGTGCTGTACATGTACATTTCTGTTGCTGTAGATGCAGGTTACGGTAGTGACTTGTAGATCTACAGCACTTTTCCCTGTCATATGTTCACAGGAGGTCCTGGGATCGATCCTCGGTCTAGCCACCTCTCATTAAGGATCTTTAGCAACAAGGCTGTGACTCATTTGATACAGCCATGGCAGAGGTAGCTTATATCCCAATATGACCATTTGTAACACTGGCTCTGTGGCGCAACAGATCAGGGCCCGTCTGCAATACCGCAGGTTATGAATTCAATCCTTGGTCAAGCCATTTTTTTGTTTTACCTACATCCACCTAAAATTTGTTTCCCCCTCAAATGGTTGATTATAAACACCGCAGGTCCCGAGTTCAAGCTCAAACTAAAATTCGTTTTTCCCTCAAATGGATGATTAAAAATATGATCAGCACTGAGAGGCGAACCCAGGACCTTCAGATTTGGTTTTACAATTAATTCTGCTGTACAGTAACAGTAGATTTTGCTGTTACTGTACAGTATATGTGCTGTAAATATACATGAGCTGACTTGCTATAGGTCTACGACACAAACTACTGGAACCAAAGTTATTATTTGCTGTACAGGAACAGTACTTACTTCTAATAATGTATAGAAACAGGCACCTGGGACATCCACGCCCACACCCACGCCTGTTAAAGGGTATCGCTACAAAAGTAGGTGCTGGAACCCTGTGGATGTGAGAGAAACGACATTGTACTATGTAGCTAGTGCTGCCCTCTCGTGGCATATGTCAATTAGAGATGTATGGAACAATAGCACAACAGTTCCTCAGATCTCCACCAGAATATGTAGTGTAGTGGTTATGATGCCTGCTTTGCAATCAGAGGATCAAGAGTTCTATCCCAGAAGGTGCCATGACCTTTTCTCGAAAAAAGGTATAGTTATTCTTTTTTTGGGGGGGTAAAAAAAAGGGGGGAAGGAATCTTGCATTATAGTCTAATTTTCACATAGAGAGTATTTAAGCAGCAACGTCCATTGCATGGGCTATAGGGCTAGATTGCCTCACAAAGGAAGTACTTTTTCTTTAAATGGGCATTACAGAAAAATGAGCACCACAACATGTGTTGTTTTTTTCATTTTCTATTTGATTATTCTGCCAACTAATCTATCCAAAGTGATTCGAAAATAGCAATAGAAGAACATGGTCATCTGACCACAAAATAAAAATTCTCCTTTAGCTTAGTTGATAACTAGCTTTTTCAAGTAGCTTTCCCATAGAATTGAGCACTGTACCATGCCATTTTCTTTACTTTTTCTAGTTCCTAATGTATTGAACTACTATTATACTAAGTTATATGCAGAAATCAATAGAATATCTAGATCATCGAACAGGTAGCGATACCCTTTAACCTGTATGTTAATGGATTACTGTGATAATCATATTTTGTGCATTTTATACATGAGATTGTAAACAACACCGTAGAGCCGTCATGATGATGACAACCATCATGATGTTCTCATAATTTGAATGTACAGTATTATAGAAAAAACACTTTATAATTTCTTTTAAAAAACTCCCATAGCTCCATCATCAGTAAAGTCGACCCTTTAGGTGTTGATTAAACATCGATCTAATTAATTCAACATCGGTCGGATAGAAAAATAACGGTAGTGTAGCTGATTTGGATGTTCCAATTTTAACATATTGGAACAATCTTCAGAAGCGGTGACCTGCTCTTGCTATACGAGCTAGTGTGGCTGGATATAAGGTCGTTTCTGAGTATGTTAGAATAGATTTTGTTTAAAAGGACCGCAGTATATATCCCTCCTTTCAAAGGCTTTAGTACCACGTGACATATGCATTAGATTGCTTGCATCAAGAAAGACATGGGACACAGCCTCAAGTTAAAACACTTGCAAACTAGTAGGAATGTAGCTTTTGATAGTTCTCATAAACCTACCGGAGTTACGTAGTCAGGGGTAGAGAAGTAAAGTAGAGAATTGATTGAATCGATTAAATGTGGGAATTATGTAAGTTTCCCAAAACTAATACCGAGTTCTTATTAGCATCAGAGAGTGTATTATATACTACCCCTCTGTTATATGGATATGGTTAGAAAGAGAGACATGCCATAGACTGAGCTATTTGGTCTGTGTAAGTACAAACAGTATGGGGAAGGTCTCCAGGGAATAATACAGCGGGTGACGTTTCTTTCCCTCACAAAGCCTGATAGGATTTGCCCCGATATAGATGGTAATACTAGAAGATACTCTGTGTTCCTATGACAAGGCACTCTGTGTGATGTTAAAGGGCATGCTACAGATGGCTATATCTATAACTATACATATATGTTCAATATTAATCATGGACTACTATCAGCTATAGTTAGCCCTTTGAATTATTTGAATTATATGTTAGACATGATATTGTGTAATAACCATTGGTAATATGGGCTCACTTAAGTTGGGATGCCTATAATGTTATGGGTATGTAGCCAAAGGTCCAGAGGTGATGTGGGGGCTGTCCAATAAGCGAGGCAATGAGCTGTTTGGATAGTCATGTAATATTTACTTGGTTGAACACAGTGGAAATGCTAATTAAGATCCAAACAGTAGGCACCAAGGTTGTGGGCATGCAACTGTTGAATAGATGAATGGAATATTTTATGAGATTGATGAAATGTCCTTGAAATAGACCCTACAACACATAATTGCATGGATATGAGGAACACACTCCTAAAAGCCAGCGTCATTGTCGCTTTTAGTTTCTGAGTGTGAACGCATACCATCCAATACAGCGAAGTCCATCGATTTTATATGCTAAGGGGGGGGGAGCTAAATCATAATTAGGTAATAACATAGGTACCAGTCATGTATTGATCTCATATTCCCTTATTAACTAAGGGGCAATTCATGAATACCTCACGTATTCATTGCAAATCAATTCGTGATTTTCTATAGCCTCCCACCATCGCTCTTGTAAAGCCACGTGGTTTCTGTCTCTTTCTCCCTTTCTTCTCCCCCTTTCTTTGCATGCATGCCTGTGTGTGTATACATGTCATGCCTCTCTCTCTTTCTCTGTCTCTCTTCCCCCTCACCCCTGTTAATACAACAACCACCGGTTGGAGACTAGCCAGAATTCTAGTACGCTCTACACTGTAAATAGTTAACCCAAAAATGCGTCCTTTTATACTGTAGACCAACAGTAGATTTTACTGCACATGTACACTAATACTATCGTATATTGTCGTTTCAGTGAGCTCTGAGCGAACTCATTTATTACAAAGTATTACATACGACAAGCAAATGTGATGTTTTCATTTGCATATTATTGTCTGCAGTCGATTCTATACTGGTCAGCTGATATTCACTTTTAAAGGTATAGATTAGTTGTACTCAGGGGCGTAGCAACCGGGGGGACGGGGGGACATGTCCCCCCCCCCCCCCCCCCACACACACACTTTTGACCAACCGCAAAAATGGTCAAACCAAAAAGGTCAAGTAAAACGGGTTCTAAAAGGGTCAAAATACTCCTCAGTCCCCCCTACTTTGAAACTGCTTGCCACGCCCCTGGTGACTGTACATGAGAACACCTGACCAACCCAGCCTCCCATGTAGCCGATGGGCCCCCATATCGAAACACCTATCCCAGAGTCGTATCTGCATGTCACCTGTTTCTTGTAGCAGTACCAATCAGGTATAAGCATCAATCACCTGCGCCCCTGTAAAGTGAACTATATCTGATTGTGGAAGAGTCACTCTGGCCACGTCTGCAGGTGGAAATGGTTAATACACGCACATTAACACTCTGGGGCAATAACTTTTCAATTTGAAACTAATATGAGTTGCCTCCCATGTACCCTTTTCTTTATTTCACCGAAATACTATCATATACTTTGATTTGGAACTGTCATTCACCTTGCACTTTTTGTAAATGGTGTATAATTATCCATTTCCAGAAGTCACAGCGTGTCTTACAGAATAGTCAGACTTTACACCTTTAAATATATTCATTTAATTATATACACACACAATCGCATTGATTCAGTGTAATGATGTGGAATTCCATAAACTAAAGGGTAAAACCCCTGGATCTGCCATAGTTGGGTACACTACAATAAAAGGTGTTTATCTTTCAAACAGTATTCAGGAAGCTGTTTGAAATCAAAGCATCTCACTAGATATGTGTATTCAAAGCCTCATGCTAAGCACTTCCACATTTTTATTCCAAAAACCTAATGGCCACCGTCCACTGAGCTCTAATCAGCCAAAGTTATATAGGAAATGTATGGGCCTAATCGGCCGAAGTTACCCACACTGAAAATCCAGAGCAAGGAGCCTGGTCATTATGACCACCTAGGTAGTCATAATGAATAATGGCAGATGGAGTGGAGAATGGTGTATGAATATAGTCTCTAATTAGTTCACTTCTTAATGAGAGGCATCCTTTACACATATTTGGTGTAGTCTTGATTGAACTAAGTAGCATTACTTGTTATAAATAAGTTGCCAATGGGTGAGAATGATGGCCCCAAAGGTATAGAGACCACTCTGCTCCCTGTCACCAGTGTATATCTCACGACAGTTATAGTTATGCAGATATTAAAACCAGGTGGCATGCAGTAGTGTACCATAAGTAGCAAGTGAGGAATAGAATTATGTACCATAGGGTAGTCATTGGGACAACTTAGGACTTGAGAGTTGTCATTGCTGATGACTTTAGGTCTTCAAATGGACAATACCTTAATTAACAACCTTGAGGTAGTCATTCTGACTACCCAATTATTGTGACTACCTAAGGTCGTCATTATGACAACTTTGGTCTGAATGGCTCAGATGGGTAGTCACAATGACGACCTGAGGTGGTCACTTTGACTACCTAAAGTTGTCAGTTTTGGCATTGTCAAAATGACGACCCTGAGGTTTTCAGTGCAATGGACAGTAGTCATTAAACGGTAAAATATGTTAATACATGTACGTAAACAGTATGATGGGTATTTATGATGGAAACCTGTAGTGTTTAGGATTTAAAATATGATATGCACACCAGGTGATAACTCTACTGTTGAATGTACTTTCTACAAATACTCCTACTTTATTCTTAGATAGACAAATGTACGTAAAATGCAGTAAATCAAACACATGATTCCATATGATAGAATAGTTTACACACTGCAAGATTGGATGGCTGAACCCTATATGAGTAGGTGTAATGTATGATACAGAAACATCTGCTACAAAGACACAGCGTTTGTGTTGTCTAATCATGAATAGAGTAATGCTTCCCTGCCAGTCTGTCTTATATGTTTTGATGGGTGTCTCTATGTAAAGAGTATAGAGGCCTATGCGCAAAGTACCTGGGTGATTTCCTTTGGTTGGCTAACAAAGCTGTCTCACTTTAGACGTACCTATTTAATAAAGCGGATAAATAACTGGACTATGAATTTATATGCTTACGGATATTGGGATAGGATACGGCCTACACACTCAGAAAGGTGCGCGTCACTGTCGCCAAAAGCACTCTCACCTGAAAGACAGTCACTACCTGGCTTTCAGATGAGAGTGCTTTCGGCGACAGTGACTCTCACTTTTCTGAGTGTGTGTACCTACAGCGTATAGCATCACCCGAAACCTTTATTTAAAAGTCAACGAATATAATTGTTACATTTGAACTATAAGCTATCGATTTGCAGATTGAACTGATTTATTCATAAAATGTAATTACGCGCGCTCGCATACATATGAGTTTGACTTTTGTTTTAAAGATATGCAGTGACTTTGGAAATGTTATTACGCCCACATGTATGTATAGGTGAGGTTGGGTCGTATTATCTGCCTGCTGACCCATATATGTGGTGTCCTTTTTTATTTGCTCTCCTTTCGATACTTCCCATAGTGAGCTGCAGATTGCAATTCAACGGAGCTATTCAATAGAAAAGAGGTCATACATATTCCAGTGATTTGCCATGATTTATAATACATGCATAACTATGAGTAGGAGGTACAAAAGTAGAAGCTTTGAGATCCAAAGTATTTGTCAATACTGTAACATACCGCCATGTTAAAATCATTGCTTCTAGCTGCTACTAATACACATCTATACTTTCGTCAATACTTACACCTCATGATTTTGATTTTACTTCAACACTTAGTGACAGGCCTATCAAATGTACATACGTACATGCAGTTATAAGCTTTTGTTATCTAGCAGTCAAGATTTTTCGTCAAGGTTAGATTTCAGTCCACTGTGAAATTTATGTTGTAATCTGATTGGTTACACTTGTAAACAAGACTAGGGATGATCAGCTTAGCAATTCAGTTTATTATGATGCATGTACATTTGACATTTGTGAGAAGACGTTGCAGAAGGTGATATTAGGGGGAAGCCTTTTAATTTAAGTTTTTGAGTCTGCAGCTACAATTTGGTGCTTCAAATGTTAAAATACCCCATCCGGTTGCAGAGAACTGACCTTCCAAACATATTGGCGAGGGACATGTAGAAATTCGGAATATATCATAGTAAATGTATAATGTATTATGTAATCATATTAGAAAGCAGACTCATGGTCAATTTTACAGGGTATAAAGTTTGGATCCAGAAGGAATAGTGCTGTTTTCAGTTATGGCATAAATATTCTTCATGGATAGAAATGTTCCAAATAAGACCAAATTAGAATAAAAGTGGAACGTTTATAATTGCATAATCAAACTTCTTGGAAGATGTTGGGGAAGGGCCATTTTCCTCCATTAGTTCTACTTGTTATATTTCCTGAAATATCATCTTTAGAGCATTCATGAGTATTTCCCTAAATGATACCATTTTCCGTGTTTTGCCACATTTAGTGACGCATCAAATGTTCCGAGTAATAGCATCAGGCTCAAGAGTTGTATTTGTCATACAGATCACCAAATCGAAGACAGATAGAACCCTTGCACGCTTGAGATAAGAGACATTGTTGGCTGGGAGTGACATTGAGTATACGATATTTTAGGATCAGCTTTAGATTTCTCTGAAAGGGTAATCTCCTCCTTTGTGTAGGTGAGCTACTTGCTCGGCAAAATGCTTTGAGTTGTGTAAATATTTGACTTTCACATTTCAAAATGGCCTATCAATAATGGTTGGTTCCATTATATATTATGTAAAACATTCTGAATTTCAGCCCACATTTTGAACCAAGCTACACACAGTATAAACCATGGAGGGGATCACCCAGGAAATAGTTTTTATAATCCTTTCAAAATGTAGCATTGCTCATGGGATCCACTTTCAGGATGAAATCGCACCTATAATTGTATATCCCAATTTAAACCACCAAATATTCGAGAACACATCAGGATTTAGTGGTTAATCTCATTTTAATAAACAATGAAAAAGTCGATTTGATCAGAATGTAATGGCACAGGGCTAGAGTATACGCCAAAACTGTTAATTTCCATAATATTTCCTCTCGTTTCACTTCGAATACTGCAATTGCAAAGGTACATAGACAAAATCTTATAACGTAGTGACAGATTATCATTGTTCTTCACTACATGTCATGGTGTATGGCATAGGGACCTCCCATAGGCTTAACCTAGATATCAGACATGTAATAGATAGATAGCTTATCTTTTAACTAGAGCAAATGACAGCAATAACACGCCATCTGAACAAGGCACGGCACCCAAATGATCTTTTAAAGATGGTGTATCAGCTAAAATTTTATGACTTTTTAATCATGCCATATTACGATTGCATATCCTATCCTATACATAATCCCTAAATTTTAAAAGAATTGGCAGAGTCTAAATCCATAAGATTAACACATGTAGTGCAATCATTTTTGCTGTAGGTTGATACTAAAACTCCCTACCGTACCATCGCGATTAAGCGCCGGGGCGCTCTTCAATTTGGTGGGGCTCTTACCCAGGCGCTTATACAAGACAGGCGCTTATTCAAGGTCGTGATTTTAGTGCTTAAGAAACATTTGGAGGCCCCTATATCCCCGGCGCTTATTCAAGACCGGCGCTCTTTCAAGACCAGGCGCTTTATCGCGATGGTACGGTATGTGTTTATACTGCATGGCTCAGTGCTTTCCCTATTAGCTTAGTTCCCAGTATGCTCACATAGTGGGGACACTGAGTCAGTGAGGTGAATAATTTAAGCAACATTGTTTTCTATCTCAAATCATGCATTTATAAACAAATATATTTAACATTGAGCCCTGCATATCAGCTAAAATAATAACAAAACCCTTGACATTATAATTATATCCATTTTGAAGAAAAGGTTTGGGAAGTCTATTAGTTTATATACCATCTTTAAGGATGCTTATACATCAAGAGGCACTAATCAGAGTGCATAAGAAATCTATTGCTGGCGTTCTGGAAATTCCACCTGCCTCTCATCATTAATAATTGCATACGAGGGAATGATAATATTCGAAAAGTAGATTTCAAATTTCCTATCACGTCGGAACCTCATTACTTCATCTGCCCCAACCATAGAAGCAACCAATTAGCATGATGTTATTATACGAACTATAACTGCATTTCTTATATACCCTATCACCATGGCTTCTCCTGCTGATCCACCCACCAACTCCAGGGCCTGCTGATGAGATACACCTCCTCACAAAGTCCTATCTGTCACTCATATCCACCACCCACTCTGAACTTCATACATGCAGCACCGCCAATCAGCCAGAAGCACTCACCAACCTTAACTTGTAACGAGAACCTATCATTCTGTATGTGGTATATATTGGCTCTAGCCACTTTGGCAGGTGGTGTGAGAAACTGCACATCATCCTCAGGTTATTACTACACTCGGATCAGCAACTGCCATAACTACTGTTAGTACTCTTCCAACTATCTTCTCCTCTTTCGTTACAGAAGATAGTAACTCTGTCTTACTGTTGACGTGGTCGATTTTGCCTATGTAATCATAATATATTTGATTGAGTTTGGCTGACATAACCTTTACATCACAGGACTTACCGTTCATAGATATTATTAGTTTGATTTTACATTCCTCTCATTCTGTCTGCTCCTCCCATGTTTTGCATCAGAATCCCAGTCTTAAAAATCGCACCTGCACTCAAATTCCAGTCAAACATTTTATCTTCTTCAATCATTGTGATTGAGGGATATAGTCCAGACTCCACTATAGGGCGACACAGATAATTGCGAAGCGTGGCGATCTTTTTCATGTCTTATTCTGACACATTTCACTACAATTTGCTACATTTACTCGGCAGTGTCACCCTGAGCATTGTCAGTAACAGGGTGATGCTCAAGGTGACACTGCAACAAAATGCAACTAAATGTGGTGAAATGTAGCCAAATGTGTCAGAACAAAACATTAAAAAGAACGTAGCGTTTCGCAGGTACCTGTGTCACCCTAGTAGAGCCCGAGCTTTAGAGGGATCATGGGATAACTGAGTAAACTTGCAAGGTTACACTCAGGAAACGCCGCGGTCTACCTTAGCCATCTTCCCTGCTTCCGGGCTTCACGGAAAAGGTGTACAGGTTGGCAGGTAATCTCACATGGTTCCCAAGGGCCTCCACGATTATTGCTCTAGCTCATGTCTTAATACAAATTCAATTATAGGAAACATAGGCAAACCTGACATGATTATTCACTTTCAGTATGTCCAATAAACCAACTATGAGTTTGAATATGAATACACGTAATAATATGAAAACTAGGGCTAATTGTGATAACTATAATAGAGGTCTGGAGCATAACAAACTACCGCCACGTACCTGTCACACAGGTAGCATCACTCGTACTGATGGTTTAGTGAGGCTCAATGTTTTTTGCATCTTTGTGGATCAATATTGTGTAAACAGAAACTAATATCTCCAAAGTGCATGGGAGTGGGGTGTTGACAATGGGCTCAACGCTATCACAGAGCCATGCAGAACCATCTTTTTTATATACACTAATGATTCCATGGTGAACGTAACTACTGCCAAAAGCACCTGGTTATAGTTGTGGCTTGGATTCAACATACTCCTACATGGAGATGGCGTGCAGAGGGCCCATGGTACTGTGTCATTAGATTAAATGACAGAGGTCGTCGGTTGTACTCTTCCTCCCTCATCTGACCCATTTAGTCTCCAAGTCTAAATTAATGAGCCTAGTGCCGTGCTGTGAGCAGCACTGTGAACTAGTGCTGGGTAAGGAATACTGTTCCACTCCGACGAACTTTAGTCTATTTGACACCTTTTTCACTCCACATAGTTCACCCAGTGCGCAGGGGTCGGAACATTAATGGCTTTATCATATTAAATAGGCGAATGTATGAAGCGTATTTGTGCAAGACAATATGCAAAGTTTATGATTGTATCCATGTTCTTAATAGGTATTCACTCTTTGCTAGTAGTCGTTTAACTCAGAATATTATAAGGGTGTGGCTAGTATTCATTCTATCATTGTTGTTTTAATTTTCCTGGGCTGATCATGGCAACTGTAAAACGCATGTTATTCATATAAAAAAGGTCGAAATCTCATTCTCCAGCACAGACTAATATGTATGGTATTGATATACCGGTGTTTCAAAATGGTCTCATGATATTTGGAGATAAACAACCCTGGTCGTGTTTATTCCACTATATTAATACATTTCTTGATTAGTATTTGAGTTCAAACACTGAGAACTGGACAGGTACTCAACAAGCCAGGGCGGCCCAAGGTCGACCCTCCTCATTAAAAAAAAACACAATTATGAACATCTATTAAAGCTGAAGCTTGGTAACATCCGGAAAGGTATTCCCTGGCCGAAGACTAGTGCATCCAAAGACTAGTGCATCCAACCCACAGGGGGGCGAGACTTATACTACGGTCACACTTTAAGCCTTTATTCTAAGCCTTTATAAATAGCACTAGCCTACATAATGATGCGGCAGAGACACAGCCTGTGGTTATTGCCTTTATAACATCTCTTGAACATGAAGACGTGCTTTTTACCTTAACTAGGTGTTGCCCATAAGGTGCTGGCATCTTCTAAGGTCTGCACCAATAGCATCTGATGGACACTCTGCAACTGTAAATGTGGCCAATAAGGAGACCCGTATGAATCGACCCCGAGAGGCTGGCACCCGACTGGCACGCACAGTACATTGTCAGGGAAGATGGACCATGGGGACCACTTCTCCATATTTCAATATGTATGGCCTACATGTAATAAGGTTCTGTAGTATCCCCTGTGAGCCACCGTGGTCCTATCTAACCACTAAGACTCCATCGCTTTGTAACAAGCAATACACCCAGGCTTTAATACCTCTTTATGATTTCCCTTTGGACACTGTGGTTGACTTATCTGGTTTCAATCAGTTACCCATCGATGTACTGTATTATTTGGTTAGCATTGGATTTCATATTTCATATTTACATACTGCACGATGGTGTGGAGGCTCTATATCAAAGAACCCATCCCGATACAATTGTATTATGTACTCTATATTTACAATACAGACAATTGTCTTATACAAGAACATGATGAGACTCGAGCTAGGAGGCACTACGCTTGTATCAATATACCTTTATGTATATCTATTTTTAAAATCCACTAACAAAAGCTGTGAAAAAGTTTGAAACATACCATGAATTTCAATACATATATATTATTAGCCTTCGTTTTTCAGGTTGAAGATCCATAGTCAAGCCTACATTATCCCACCCACTACTCCCTCGTGTGATCTTTTCCTGCATGATACGTTTTATAAAATCTCCATTTAACTAATTTAGATGGTTTACCGGGGCACACCATACTATCTTGCAGACCTTCAGAAACCCTGACTTAACGTGGTACTATGATGAACACTGCTGATATTCTGAGCTTTGGGAGGCACTAAATCCCAATTATACTACTGACACCATGACCCAAACCCCATTTTATGTACATACTACTGGTAGCCTGACACAAAACCCACTCTGTGTATACTACTTACACACTGACACAAACCCCACTCTGTGTATTCTACTTACACCCTGACACAAACCCCACTCTGTGTATACTACTTACACCCTGTGTAAAGGCCCGCGAAATAATGATATCCTACACACCCATTCGCTCTTAATCTAAAAGCACCTAGTACTTCCGGAAAAAACACTTTAGAGTATCTGATAACCTCTTGAAGTACCTTGCTGCTACGTTGTAAAGGTAATCACAGGTTTTATGTGTTTTTAGAAATTATTGGTGTTCGTCACAGTAGCTTGGTGTGATTCACCTGCTATGAATTAGTTTTCTTGCAAATTTACTGAACTAAATATTGCTGTGAAAGAAACTCTCTTGTAGAATAATATTTCAAATAGTATAATGATCAAAAGAGTTTTTATGCCATGCGCAAAGGATACCCATGACATAAACATACCATCTCTTAGAGCAAGCCAGCGATGTCTTGTGAGAAGCCTGTCATGGGTACAGATCGCGATGTCTCTATGACATGGCAGTGGCCGGAGTCATGGCGTGTAGCCCATGACATGGCACCGTTAGGCTGCCTTGTATTCAATCTTTGAACCTGTCATGTTTGCTCTCATGTCCAGAGGATGGACTATGCCTCTTTTTCTGACTCCCTGTGTAGAGGAGAGTATGACATCAGACACATACCCTCTGGTGCATGGACAATAAGTCCACATGTCAATTCCATGGGCTCATCTGATTGCTTGTTATGGGGTGTTCCCTCAGATAGAATCCTACTATCCAGGCCGACCGTGGTATAATGAATAGTATGTCTGTTGGATACCAGATTGGCAAGACCTGTAACGGTAGGTAGTCTAGCCTTATCATTAACATATTGTGGTGGCGTATGTATTAAAATGAGCAGAGGCATAGGAAGAAAATCTTTGTTGGGGGAGCCCAGGGGGGCCCACCCCAATCAGATTTAACCAGTGCATTTGTATGATGACCTTTATACCTTTATCGTAGAACCATAAAAAAGTAGCTTTAAACCGCCTTTAGGACTTCGGGAGTGATCATTTGTTAACAACAGGGGGCGGGGTGGTGGGTTTCCGCACGGAGCGCGCGAAATTTTTTACACCCCCCCCCTCCGGTCAATGGGTCAAATTTTTTTACCCCCCCCCTTAGGGTCGAAAATCGGCTCACGCCTGGGCCCTTTGAAGCATAGTAACACGCGGGCTTTTTGGCTCAAAACAGGTTAAATTTTTTTG
Organism: Harmothoe impar; assembly: GCA_947462335.1. Lineage (NCBI taxonomy): Eukaryota > Metazoa > Annelida > Polychaeta > Phyllodocida > Polynoidae > Harmothoe > Harmothoe impar. Next base: position 63,407,620 of record OX381704.1, read on the forward strand.
CCCCCCCCCCCCGGTCAAGGGGTACAAATCTTTTTGCCCCCCCCCCCCGGTCAAGGGGTCCAATTTTTTTTGCCCCCCCCCCCCAAACCCACCACCCCCCCCCCCCTGTTGATAATAAATGATCACTCCCTTAGTTCTGATTGCGGCCCCAAGGAACTCTTCCCCCACTTATTTTCCATGTGTGAGAGGTAGAATTTGCGAAATGTGTGAATTAGATTATAGGGTCTTGGCAATTTTTTATTTCTTTTTTTTGGGGGGGGGGGGCAAACATATTCAGCCCCCCCCCCTTTTTCCTACGCCACTGATGAGATATACCGGTAGTAGTTTTAATATTCTTTTGGCGGTATTTGTTCAAACAAATCAACTAATAGTTCGTACAGTGTTTTCAGATTGTATTATAGAGGAACTACAGTCACTCAAATTCTGAAGAGAATCGTGTCCTTGAGTAAACCGCGACAAAACACAACCATGTAACCAATCAATCTTAATTAAATGGACTGAATAAAACGGTCAAAATTTAGAAATCCGAGGTATTCATGGTTAAAGATTTGCGACTAGAAATTGAAAATGCGTCTTATTTGTGAAGATGCCCAGTGGGCACAAAATTCAGTTCAAGGTTGAATCAACATTGCATCAACATTGAATCAACCATGACAACCATTTATCAATGTTGATTCAACATTATGTGCCCACTGGGTGATCTCGTTGACCATAGTCCCAAACTGTGATGTGGTAGGGCTGGCATTACCACAGCCTGGTATTATGACATGGGCAGCAATATCATAGTTCAGCTTCTTTACAAAATCGTTCACATTAACCTTAAATAGGATCATATGAAGGGTAGACACGTTCAGAAATGTTTTGCCCTGTTGACATTTCACACTCAATTGTGGTAAGCACAGAGCGTGCTTATCTAAATCTAATGTTATTGGTTAAAAACCGGCCCCAGGGAACATTAAACCCAGCGAATGGTGGCGAGAAGATGATTAGCTGCATAGAGTGTTCCCGTTACAAGATTTATTGTTATAGGACTATGGCCGTAATGCAATAACAGGCTGATATGAGATGAGAAACATGGCTGTCCCTTGACCTTGACATAAATATTAGGGGCAGACCTATTAGATCAAACATGAATAAAAGAGATTTACTTGTACACGGTAGGGTCACCACACATAGCCTGGAGGGGATTTGAACTTAGCTGCTTAGGTACTGTTGGTTATGAATCCATTGTCTTAACCACAACCCCCAAATTAGGTAACGAAAGTGGTGCCCAGGTACAAAACTAATTCACAATACCCACATACATGTAGAGGTCTAGGGTAATTATTAATCGCTCCACTCCCCACCCAGAGGTTGGGCCCCTCAAACCCACACTGCTCTCAGACTGTGGCAGCACTGGTATCCCGCTAGTGAGGAATATACATGTAACATCGGCCAATTAGAGCGTGGTGGTGGCTGGTGACCATAAATCATGCCTAAACCTAAATGTACTATATATTATCTAAATCATTATATAAAATATATTTATTCACTTACGGCCACCACCCACAGGGCTCTAACTGGCCAATGTTATGTGGAAGATGTATGGGCTGAAACGGCCAAACCTCCCCAGTGGGTGCTGACCAGTACAGTAGTTACTCTATCATGTATAGTTACTACGTCATGACCACCGTCCACAGAGCATAAAACGGCGGTATACGGCCAGTATATATGCAATTTGCATTGGAAATGTATGCTAACTTTAGTCGTTACGGCCGATTTATTCCATGTGGGCGGTTTCCATTAGAATGAGTCATAACTCTCCGTGCAAGATGGGAAGGAGGAAGCTCCTACGAGATAGACCATATAGACCAACACATATACCTTTGTTGCTGGATGGCTAGTTCTGCACGTCTACACCTGGTTCGAACCTCCCTGATCCAATTAGAACTTGATAACTCTGAAATATAAATGAAAGCAAAGGTAATAATTGACACCTAGTACTACAGTCTAGCATAGTATGACATCTGGATATCGTAGAACCTTAATTGGTATACAACAGTAAATTTACACCCAGTACACATTATTCACGTCCCGGGGCCTTTTGTGTTAATATGAGGTTGATAGCAGATCAGCTTTCAATGTATCAAATCTATTAAAGGCATATCATGAACAGCAGCATATAAATATTCGTTTACTCTGCTCTTTATAGAAAAGCTGTATTCTGGTTTCAAAATTTGTATCGTAAAGTATCCTATCGTATAAGTACATAATATATTGTACATATATATATATATATGATGGTATTGGTGTATGTACTGGATATACTCCTGGGAGGGAATATTACTGTAAATTACACTGTGTAAACTCCAAACTACAACCACGTCCTAGGGACCATATATATGTCTTTGGTCAAATATTCAGATAGTGATACTAGTCATCTGTTGCTCATGGGAATATTAGCAGTAGGGTCCAGATAGCTCCTATCCTCATATATATCTAGCATTAACATTAGCCTAATTCATCAGTACAAAAATGTAATATGCAAGCACGTGAGCATTAAAGCTCAATAATGAACGTAATCGCAGTTGGTCGAGGCAATACAAAGAAACAGCTTTCAGGTGGTCATTGCACCTTTTCTACATGTCTAGAGCTGTAGCTATTGATAAACAATTGTGGTGTTTATAGATAATAAAAAGACAACTGATGAAGGTGGCCTTTATAGAGCCATAAGTTCCCATAGTCACTTATGCCTACACAAAAATAACCCATTGCTTTGGTCCCTTTTTAAGAATCTTGATTTTCATTTCGGCAATAAAGAGGGGTTATCTTGCTTTCTAGTGCTTATCTATGTCCTGTAGACCTCGTTAGTGTGAGAGATTCCTACGTAGAGGTACCGCATGGTGGTTTAAATATTAAATGACTTATAATGGAAGTGTATATTGGTATCATATCTGCATTTATAGTATGAAACAGATGCCCTACAGAAGCGCATCCATGAGTGGGTAGGCAATATGATTAACCATTTCATCACAGCTGGTAGTCCTAAATGGAATATGAATATAAAATGAAACTATAATAGGCAGTTAGCAAGACCCTGTTCAATATTCCCATGGAACCATCTAAGTAGGTGTCTGTTCACTTTAAACGATTTTGTTACATACCATATCCTGTATCTATGCAAATATAATAACGCATTTGTGATATGGAACCTTATTTTTTTGAAATACAAGATGTCCTATGCTTTAGCACTGAAGGGCCGTATTCAATGCCCCCATTGAATACAAGGTGGCCGTATTCAATGGGCTAAGAAAAAGTTGGTTTTCATTCATTAAATGGCTTCAAATTAAAAAATAAACACAAATGCCAACTACATTGATACCGCTCTGATGTATTTCACTTGTGGGGGCTGGGGCGCATCCCACTCAGCCTGCGGCTTCGTGGGATACTGCCCCAGCCCCCACTCGTGAAATACAACAGAGACGGTATCAATGGGTGTTGGCATTTGTCTATTTATTGGGACTGCCATAACCCAACGCCCCCTCCGTATCTATCTCGTAGCCCATATCCTATATCGACTATCTTGTCGTGTCGTGTTATCTATTATTGTATCATGATTGAAACCGACGGCGTTTCTTTTGCGAACACACCCGCGTCTCCAGGTTAACTTTTTAATTAAGGTTAGAATGGCATCTCAAGATGTATTGTATACAAGTTGGCTCCTGGATCCGGGTGAATCTGACCCTGGAGACTAATCAAAGACCTAAGTAGTAACAAGGCAAGGAGTTGGGTTTCTAATGTAAAGTATTCATTACATTGCTTTTATGGGTTTGACAATCCTCACTTACTAATGATGTCCTAGGATAGAGAGCTAGTTCTGATGTATGAGGAAAACCTCAGTGTCAATATTTTACCTGAAGCGTCCCAGGCACTTCAGCAGACATCTAGCTAGAGTACCTCGCCAATTTATCACTAGCTGCACACAGGCAAACTGTTGATGTTCTGCTTATATTATCTTGATGATAAACTGGAATTTTACCTCTGTCCATGCAGTTACCTAAATTACTTTGGAACTTAAGAATATAAAAGGGATATTAAGGTCAAATCCCACAACGCGACAGAAGGCTAATTCGCAACACTTTCCCACCCATTTTTCGCGTTGTGGGATTTGGCTATTAAGCGCAAAATATACGCAAACAGTATGTGGTACCCCAGAGTTTATATCTGGATGGATTCCGAATTGTGAATAGGTATACAAAACAAGTCAAATGAAACTTTAAAATCATCACTGTGAGAGAAACAGTTTCGATAGAATGTGCAACCCAGCAAACGATAAAGGCACATGTCAGATACTGTTGCTCATGCTCTGATGGATAGCTACCTACTGGTAGCACCTTACGATAACAGAACCACAAATGCACCATTCAGACTGCCATCGTGTATAATGGCCCTTCGACAAGTGCTTCTTTATGGAAAGCGGGTCGATTCCATTAGAATGCATGGGCCTGCACACCTTGCTTTATAAAATTGGAAGTGCAACCTCAGTGGATAGTATCATATCTGCATTTATAGTATGAAACAGATGCCCTACACAAGCGCATCCATGAGTGGGTAGGCAATATGGTTAACCATTTCATCACAGCTGGTAGTCCTAAATGGAATATGAATATAAAATGAAACTATAATAGGCAGTTAGCAAGACCCTGTTCAATATTCCCATGGAACCATCTAAGTAGGTGTCTGTTCACTTTAAACGATTTTGTAACATACCATATCCTGTATCTATGCAAATATAATAACGCATTTGTGATATGGAACCTTATTGGGACTGCCATAACCCAACGCCCCCTCCCTATCTATCCCGTAGCCCATATCCTATATCGACTATCTTGTCGTGTTGTGTTATCTATTATTGTATCATGATTGAAACCGACGGCGTTTTTTTGAGAATACACCCGCGTCTCCAGGTTAACTTTTTAATTAAGGTTAGAATGGCATCTCAAGATGTATTGTATGCAAGTTGGCCCCTGGATCCGGGTGAATCTGACCCTGGAGACTAATCAAAGACCTAAGTAGTAATAAGGCAAAGAGTTGGGTTTCTAATGTAAAGTATTCATTACATTGCTTTTATGGGTTTGACAATCCTCACTTACTAATGATGTCCTAGGATAGAGAGCTAGTTCTGATGTATGAGGAAAACCTCAGTGTCAATATTTTACCTGAAGCGTCCCAGGCTCTTCAGCAGACATCTAGCTAGAGTACCTCGCCAATTTATCACTAGCTGCACACAGGCAAACTGTTGATGTTCTGCTTATATTATCTTGATGATAAACTGGAATATTACCTCTGTTCATGCAGTCACCTAAATTACTTTGGAACTTAATAATATATAAAAGGGGTAGTGAGCGCAAAATACACGCAAACAGTATGTGGTACCCCAGAGTTTATATCTGGATGGATTCCGAATTGTGAATAGGTATACAAAACAAGTCAAATGAAACTTTAAAATCATCACTGTGAGAGAAACAGTTTCGATAGAATGTGCAACCCAGCAAACGATAAAGGCACATGTCAGATACTGTTGCTCATGCTCTGATGGATAGCTACCTACTGGTAGCACCTTACGATAACAGAACCACAAATGCACCATTCAGACTGCCATCGTGTATAATGGCCCTTCGACAAGTGCTTCTTTATGGAAAGCGGGTCGATTCCATTAGAATGCATGGGCCTGCACACCTTGCTTTATAAAATTGGAAGTGCAACCTCAGTGGATAGTATCATATCTGCATTTATAGTATGAAACAGATGCCCTACACAAGCGCATCCATGAGTGGGTAGGCAATATGGTTAACCATTTCATCACAGCTGGTAGTCCTAAATGGAATATGAATATAAAATGAAACTATAATAGGCAGTTAGCAAGACCCTGTTCAATATTCCCATGGAACCATCTAAGTAGGTGTCTGTTCACTTTAAACGATTTTGTAACATACCATATCCTGTATCTATGCAAATATAATAACGCATTTGTGATATGGAACCTTATTGGGACTGCCATAACCCAACGCCCCCTCCCTATCTATCCCGTAGCCCATATCCTATATCGACTATCTTGTCGTGTTGTGTTATCTATTATTGTATCATGATTGAAACCGACGGCGTTTTTTTGAGAATACACCCGCGTCTCCAGGTTAACTTTTTAATACAGGTTAGAATGGCATCTCAAGATGTATTGTATGCAAGTTGGCCCCTGGATCCGGGTGAATCTGACCCTGGAGACTAATCAAAGACCTAAGTAGTAATAAGGCAAAGAGTTGGGTTTCTAATGTAAAGTATTCATTACATTGCTTTTATGGGTTTGACAATCCTCACTTACTAATGATGTCCTAGGATAGAGAGCTAGTTCTGATGTATGAGGAAAACCTCAGTGTCAATATTTTACCTGAAGCGTCCCAGGCTCTTCAGCAGACATCTAGCTAGAGTACCTCGCCAATTTATCACTAGCTGCACACAGGCAAACTGTTGATGTTCTGCTTATATTATCTTGATGATAAACTGGAATATTACCTCTGTTCATGCAGTCACCTAAATTACTTTGGAACTTAATAATATATAAAAGGGGTAGTGAGCGCAAAATACACGCAAACAGTATGTGGTACCCCAGAGTTTATATCTGGATGGATTCCGAATTGTGAATAGGTATACAAAACAAGTCAAATGAAACTTTAAAATCATCACTGTGAGAGAAACAGTTTCGATAGAATGTGCAACCCAGCAAACGATAAAGGCACATGTCAGATACTGTTGATCATGCTCTGATGGATAGCTACCTACTGGTAGCACCTTACGATAACAGAACCACAAATGCACCATTCAGACTGCCATCGTGTATAATGGCCCTTCGACAAGTGCTTCTTTATGGAAAGCGGGTCGATTCCATTAGAATGCATGGGCCTGCACACCTTGCTTTATAAAATTGGAAGTGCAACCTCAGTGGATAGTATCATATCTGCATTTATAGTATGAAACAGATGCCCTACACAAGCGCATCCATGAGTGGGTAGGCAATATGGTTAACCATTTCATCACAGCTGGTAGTCCTAAATGGAATATGAATATAAAATGAAACTATAATAGGCAGTTAGCAAGACCCTGTTCAATATTCCCATGGAACCATCTAAGTAGGTGTCTGTTCACTTTAAACGATTTTGTAACATACCATATCCTGTATCTATGCAAATATAATAACGCATTTGTGATATGGAACCTTATTGGGACTGCCATAACCCAACGCCCCCTCCCTATCTATCCCGTAGCCCATATCCTATATCGACTATCTTGTCGTGTTGTGTTATCTATTATTGTATCATGATTGAAACCGACGGCGTTTTTTTGAGAATACACCCGCGTCTCCAGGTTAACTTTTTAATACAGGTTAGAATGGCATCTCAAGATGTATTGTATGCAAGTTGGCCCCTGGATCCGGGTGAATCTGACCCTGGAGACTAATCAAAGACCTAAGTAGTAATAAGGCAAAGAGTTGGGTTTCTAATGTAAAGTATTCATTACATTGCTTTTATGGGTTTGACAATCCTCACTTACTAATGATGTCCTAGGATAGAGAGCTAGTTCTGATGTATGAGGAAAACCTCAGTGTCAATATTTTACCTGAAGCGTCCCAGGCTCTTCAGCAGACATCTAGCTAGAGTACCTCGCCAATTTATCACTAGCTGCACACAGGCAAACTGTTGATGTTCTGCTTATATTATCTTGATGATAAACTGGAATATTACCTCTGTTCATGCAGTCACCTAAATTACTTTGGAACTTAATAATATATAAAAGGGGTAGTGAGCGCAAAATACACGCAAACAGTATGTGGTACCCCAGAGTTTATATCTGGATGGATTCCGAATTGTGAATAGGTATACAAAACAAGTCAAATGAAACTTTAAAATCATCACTGTGAGAGAAACAGTTTCGATAGAATGTGCAACCCAGCAAACGATAAAGGCACATGTCAGATACTGTTGCTCATGCTCTGATGGATAGCCACCTACTGGTAGCACCTTACGATAACAGAACCACAAATGCACCATTCAGACTGCCATCGTGTATAATGGCCCTTCGACAAGTGCTTCTTTATGGAAAGCGGGTCGATTCCATTAGAATGCATGGGCCTGCACACCTTGCTTTATAAAATTGGAAGTGCAACCTCAGTGGATAGTATCCTTTCTGGGGGCAGTAGATCTGCCCTCCATTTATGATCAAAAGGGCCTTTATGGCATAGGCAAAGGACACCCATGACTACAGGAAATAAACAGGTCGTTTCTTATCGCTGGATAGCACAATCTCGTGAGACGTGTGGCTTGGATGTTACATTTCTATGATGTAGTGGTGGCCGGAGATGTGACGTGTAGCGTCTGACGTCGCACCCCCAGGCCGCCTAGCAGCTGACCCTTGGCCCCCGTCGTGTTTGCTCTCGTCACCAGAGAATACTGCTTCCCCTCTTTTCCTGCCTCCCACTGCAGAGAGCAGTGCCCAGACAGCCAAGCACTGACCTCTGGTACACTCCAGCATTACATGGACAGACAGAGGGCTTATCTAATTGCTTGTTAAGGAGCACGCCACAAGATGATCCCCGACTACCTCTGCTGACCATGAGTGTAATAAGCAAGGTCTTTAGCATAGTCATTGAAACAGGGCCAAACCCTATTGGCATTTACTATTTCCAGTGCCCTAACAGCATCGAAGTATGCCTTAAGTGGGTTTCCATGAGTAGGAAATATCTCCATGCTATGAGTGTCTCTCTTTGGGTGTTATCAGCCTGTCGCCCAACCTCTCCAATCTCCGTCCCAGATGTCAACGGCATTTGATATCCCAGTGGTATCTACTCCACGCTTTTGCTTTATTTGTCTGTTGGCTGTCGTATTAGCCAAGGCCTAAGGTCAGGGTATCACGTCAGGCTCCTTTCACCTTTCCAGAAAATATATATCATCATTGATGGGAAATATAACGTGATCATGCTCTATTGGCTATAAAATGCAAGTAATGTCCATCGTCCATTGGTCTCTATGGAGCATACACTCATGTCCATGTTTGTAGTTATTTTATCTAAAAGGAAAGAGTAAGTATATTGTAATATTACAGTGAAACACTGACATAATGAATGCCAGACCTTCGCCATTATTTTTATGGTCAACATATTTTCCTGTTTTCTTTCTATGGTGATTCATCATCATTATAATAATAATATCTTTTATTGACAACTAGGCCTATAGCTAGAAAGGAAGTCATTTCTGACCTATGTGTCATACATAAAGGTTATATAGGCCCTATAAACTATCTAGAGCTACTGACTATGCTACAATACAAGACAATATGGAAAATGTACTACACAACAATACAAGTCAAGTATAATTGACTAGAAAAATACATATATTTTTTATGGAATATGGCTGTCTCATTGAATTAACCATGGGATGCCGTATTTCACGGCCTGTCACATCATCACTGATGCCCGCAGCTTGTTTACATTTGAAATGGCATAGACTTAGGGTATTTTAGGCTCCTCCTATCATAATTTTGGTATTTTAAGTCAAGAAATATAAAAAATAAACACAAAGGCCCACTCCCTTTACTCTGTTGACTGTGTTATTTCACTTGTTGACCCTCAGGCCTCATTTTGCTCAGCCTACGGCCTTGTGAAATACGGCCCGAGGTCAACTCATGAAATAACCAAGTCAACAGACTAAAAGTAGTGGACCTTTGTCTATATATACAGGCGTACAGAGACATGGCATACATACCCATTTGGGTCACAGTTTTGTAATACTCAAACATTAATGACCTACAAGCACATTGACCTATCTCAAACTTTTTGTCGTTGAAAGCAATATATATACATATTTACCCAGTGCATTAATAACAGTATGCTCCGGTGTTTTCATAACCTTCTCAAATTTATCAGTGTCAGACATGTTAGCGTAGTTCAGTATAATGCTCTTGACAACATTTTCAAATACCTCTCTGTATTCATCATGATATGTACACTTTGTGAGAAAATGTACTCTATCATCCATAGGTCCACTCCGGCAATAGAGACAAATCCTTATGATTTATGTCTATCCGCCAAGGTGTACGTTTCCAGTTACTTTCTAAGCTCTTTAAAGTGTCCGATTGGTCTTACAACTGTGCAGAAACGCATGTCTCTATTTGTAGTAACTTGTAACTTATGTAGCTGAGCCTTGTGGCTGTAGTTTTATTCAAATTTGAGAGCACAGTCTAGAGTTATCCCCAAGTGTATACACGATGGGACTTGCTCAAGGAGTTCGTTCGACAGGATTAATTTTGGATCAGAAGGAGGCTTTTTAAGTGTACGTAGATGCAAATGTCATGGGTTCATTTTTAAATATTTATTGTCGGTTTATCTATAATGTACCATGTATAGATAGGCCATGGCTGGAGACTCAAATTTTATCCTCATATTTTGACAAAGGTATTTCTGTGAAAAGGACCTTGTACCTTTAAGAAAAGTAGTGGTCCTAGGATCGTACCAGCAGATGGAATTGTGTCTGTCGGTTGACAGAACAAAACGGAAGAAATGTTCTGTCGACCAACTAACAGTAACACCAAACTAATAACGTCTTATTGTGGGTAAATGACACAAATACAAAAAATCCAGCATATGCGCAGTGCATTCCTAATGGTCACCACTCACTAGGCCGTTTCAGGCCCTAAATTTCCTATAATAATTAACATCGGCCGATTTAGAGCCAAGTGGGTGGTTATATTAATTGTATCAATTACCCACTTGAAAACAACAACAATACGGTCGACAAAACCCACTCCATCGGTCATGGCCAGCACCCACTAGGGAGGATCAGCCATCTGGGCCCATACATTTCCTGTATAACATTGGTCTCTTAGATACCAGTCACCAGTGGGTGGTGTGTGTGTGGGGTGGGGTTACACTACAGGTACATTGATTTGAAAGTAATCAGTACCAAATCGTTTGAAAATATCAAACACGTTTGTCTTTATATACGTAAGTCCTTCTGTCACAATGGTCTAGGCCGAAGTCCCCAGTGGACGGTGGCCTTAACTGACCCCTCTGCTGAAATGTAGGGAATATTAGTTGGTTGTGTGACACAGTAGACGTCATAATACTGACCATTGCAACGTGATCTATGAACTGAGACCTGAGTCCAGGGTCAATAAGATCCCTTTTCCCATATATCGGGACACATGGAGATAAAGTGCCTCATGTCCACCGTCAACTGGGTTCTATACGACCGGTTAAGCAATACATTTTCTATAGTTGTCATGGGTTGTTAATTCAACACATTAGTTGGGCTCTTATCTTAGTTACCATGGTGGAGGAATGATGAAATATATAGAGGCAATGTCTATAGATCACACTTGTTGATTCATTATATCTAGACAATGTTAATGAATTATGATGGCCATTTTCCACAGCACTCTATATATACAGCCTTTACATACAGAATTTATATGGGAAATACATGGCTTAAACTGATATATAGAGTCGTGGATTGGGACCATTACTAATAGTTACTAACTGATTTAAGGGAATGCACTAATCTAGCGTATGTTTAGTGATGATGATCAGAGCAAAGATGAAGGAAAACCATCATACTTGTAGTATATTTACTGCTACCTACATTGCGATAATTATAACTACCACAGGGTGAACTTCATCACATATCCCAGCTCCGATGTTTTCTGCGGTGTACATGCTGTTGGAAATAGACATTCGATCACACCTTATCAATGGGTCACCTCTCTAATGACCACCATCCACTGGGCCCTTATATGGCTGATTACGGCGTATATTTCCTATATTAATCACGTATTTAAATGTATATCCTTTCTCATGTATGGTAAATCTGACTTACTATACCCATCGTGCACTGCATAGGCCGAATTTACATAGGAAATATATGGCTCAGCGGATGGTGGACATCACAGGTCTTCCCACTTCTGTGATTCTGACTTTGTTTACTGCCTCTGACACCAGGACCCTCAACATGTCCCCCGAGTCCCCTGGGGTTAGCTGGTTGTCACCCTACCATGTCGCCCACAGACATCTTCTGGGTCTCCCTTTCTACCAAGATCCCAGGCGCCCAATCCGATACCGCTAGAGGCTTTAGTACCTCTGGAGAGTGATTCAAAAGCTTGATGGCTTCTACGACTTAAATAATCCTTTAAGAAGCGTCCATTTAAAAACACATCTCTAACGTTGCAACTTATCAAACCTTAATTGGTGATATTGACCAAAACGATGCTCATTAGCAAAACATGTAAACGTTGTGTGTTAAAAAATGGTGGTCACATAATGTCTATAATAGGGACTCAAGAATCCGCTAGGTGAGCCCCTGTGCACAGTGCACACAGCAGTAGAGTATTTTGGTGCAGCTGTGCCTCACAGACACTGTTATAAAACTCCCCTCTTAGGGAGTGACATTTCATCTGGTACTTTTAGGTAAGCACACAGAAATATACTCAAGAGAAAGGCCTATCCAGCCATCCCTATAGTAACTGACTGCAGCTAAGAGAAGTTACCAAATATTTTGGAGATAAAATAGATTATATCAAAACCCTATGAATTTATGAATGCTTTCCATTGCTTTTCGGTTTGTGATCTCATCCAATATGTTTTTATATCATGTTAAAAAATGGAAGCAATCAGAGGATCCTCTCACCTCTTCCTAGACCATAACATCATAATACTTATGATTGGGTAATTAAGACAATTGGTTTACTCTATACTAGTATAATGGGTGATCATGTTAACAGGGCCTGTCAATCATGGCCTAGCCTGGCCAGTACTTCAAATGCCCTCCAAAGCCCTTATATAACTACCTCTCACATACCCCACTCACCTGGCAGACCCTATCACCCTCCCCCACACAGGTTCACTGGGACTCTATAAAGCTGGATAGTAATCAGGGGTAGACACTAACGCTGGCTCGGGAGCCAATGGCCCGTAGTTTTGGGTCCGGGCCCATAGTTTTCTGCAAAATAGCATTCCTACGGGCCCAGGTGGCCCACAGGAGTATTTGGAAGACAATTTAAAAATGTTTGCCTGACAACTGTAGTGATGCAATATATCGTTGGAAAGAGGGAAATGTGCCCAAATTAATCGTATTGATTAAACTTTTTCAAAGGCCAATCAGGAATATCCCCTGAAGAAAACATAATATTGACCATTGGCCCACAGATCTTGGCCCGGGCCTGTAGTTTTCTAGAGTAATGGGCCCGGGTGGCCCAAACCTGAAAAAGTTAGTGTCTACCCCTGGTAATCATATAGGAAATGTACTAGAGGAACTGGATGGATTTTATTTACACCTATTTGAAGATTGTCTAAGCTCTATGATAGATAGAAAGAAAATTCCAAAAGATTTAGTTTAAATCTCTCACATTCTATATCATAAAAGAAATAGAATTGATCATTTAATATTTCTCATTTTTTTCTGGAGTCCCTATCTATAATCCAGCCTTCAATTAAAGTAGAATTTAACATTATTATGGGGAAACCTATGATGACTTTTCTATCTCTGACTAAAGACCTTTCCGAATCAGGTACAGCATAATATATGAAAGACGAATGATTCCACTTTATGTTGTTTAAACTATGTTATATTGACGGAAATCACAATTCTAATGAGAAACGACACTAGAATTGTAATCTAAACAGCATACAGTGGAATCATTCTCTATTCATATAATATCATGTGGTACCTGTATCTCTGTCCTATATTTTCTAGTAGCTTTAGGATGTTTAAAGGTTATAACATGTGGCTACAGTTTCATGAGTTTTCTTTCTTTGCTTTTCTTTTTTTTCTGGTTAACTATGTTAGTGTAACTGGTAATTAGTGCTGCAAGGTCATAAATAGGGAAGTAGTTAACTAAGGTCGAGAGTAATGGCAGCACCCTTAATTGCCCGAGTCACACTGAGCTGGACCAGTTTCTGGTATTTAAAGGCAGTGCAAGACGAGGCAGAAAACTTGCCCTTTCTATTAACTCAAAGTTGCCTTTACTTAACTACACCTCTCCAGCCAGACAATAAAAGGACCATAGGTTTTATTCACAACATAGTCTAAAATAAAAATACATTTACCAGTTTGTGTCTTCTAATGTGAAATTTCCACCATCTGCTGAGCTCTATACAGCCGATTGAGCCATAAATTTCCCATCTAGATCGCATTGTATCCTGGGTAAGTTCGGCGTATGAGCCTATACATTTTCTATATAACATTGGCTGGTGGTTGAGGGGGTCCCGTGGGCGGTTGTCATTAATGGCCACCGCCCACAGAACATAAATGACTAAAATGGCCATACATTTCCTATGTAGATTGCATGTACATATATAATGGCCATATACGGCCGATTTATGCTCAGTGAACGGTGGCCATTAGCTGAAGAAACTGGCACAAGAGGCATGGTGAATATGGAAGGAGAGGTTTTTTCTAATGTCTTTGAATTGGATTGGCAGATGTGAGCACCTTAGGCTTCTGTAAAATAATCCTCTTCGACATGAGACATTAGACAAGGGTTTGCGTTTTACACTTTGGGGATTAGAAGCACCATGCCTCCAAGGGCGAAATTCTGTGATCTGCCTTCTTTTCAAAACAAGTAAATTGATCCCCTGATGGCCACAGTGCACTGGGCTGTTTCATCTTCTATATAAATTCGACTGATTATAGTGTTATTTGTTTGTTGCAAGGTTGGGAAGTTGCTTATCAATAGCCATTCATAAAATATATTTGCATATTATAGCAACCTACGTTTCATGATATGATGAGAATGTCGCAAACATGACCTCTCTATGCAGTATTTGCTAAGGCTTAAACAGGAGTGAATACGCCATTCATGCCCACACTTTGCCTTGGGGAAATCCACTGAAAGGCCTTTCTCCACTTAAAGGCGCAGATCTTGCTACCCCTCCAGCAACAGTAGGAGTGGAGCCGGGACAGGCACTCAGCCCTATTTATAGGGGCGCTGGGGCTTTAAGGGTGACCGCGACAGATGTCTCCATATGTGTACAATACATATGTCTGTATATGAGGAGATTGGAAATCAGAGGAAATCACAGATTAAATTATCGTCGGTTCTGCATCAGTGTCTGTCACAATATTTTGTCGCGGAACCCACAATCGTGCATGCAGATACATTTTATCCTTAAGTGGAACATCTTAATGGAATATGGTTAGGCATTGTATATAGTCAGTTACAACCTGTGTTCACTTATAGCCACCGTCCACAGAGCATAAATCGATCATATACCACTTAAATGGCCGTATATTTCCTATGTAAATTGTGTATATGTAATGAGCATATGCGGCCGATTTATGCTCAGTGGACGGTGGTCAGAAGGCGACGAAGTAAAGATATGCCTTTATTTACCATTGACTTAAAGCTGGGCCGTCAGGGAATAAGTTCAGCATTTTCCATACATGGACTAAAATAACAGTTCCACCAGAGGGCAGCCGTGTTTGGACAGGGGACCATGAGCATTGTCCAGCTACAACATATTCCCCCTATCTTGTGCCTGTAAGAAGCTGAGCTCCCAGACCTTAAGAGCCCTCTTGTGAATGAAAACTGAACTACACGGGATTATCCAAAAGTGCTTTTGGCCTCACTTCAACCATGACAGTCAAGCTTTAACTTGACAGATGACAGGTACCATAAGCGACGTCTTACATCAGAGGTCGACCATTTGAAACCTTCAGCAGTGTGATAATAACCATCAAATATTCTGATCGCGACAGTGGCAGTTCCCATGCATTGCCCATAACACCACTCTGTCATAAAGGAAAACGTGAATGCATTAACAATGAAATCAACACGTGTAACATATTGACTAGCTGTTTTAATGGCTACCATCCACTGGGCTCCAAACTGCTGAAGTTATAAAGGAAATTATAAAATGTATGGGGTTAATTGTCCGAGGTTCTCTGGTGGACGGCAGCCATTACGCTCGTAGATAGGTATCTCTCCCGTAATAAGTGTCTCTTTTAAAAGAAAATAGTGCGTGCTCGTCATGGCAGTCCAAAGGAATATAATAATATATCATATGTACCATGTCAATAAAAGTAATGTTTATAGGATTCCAAAACAAGAGATTAAAACAGCAAAAGGAGGAGGAGCTTTTTATGCAGTCCCTGGTGTCAGTAGTAAAAACATGATAATTGTAATTTAATGTCAGTCTGCCTGAACACAGGTCAATTAATCAACATTAATTCATCGTGTTACCAGTCGTGATGATGGGGTTTCATGAACGAGCATGGGACCATACTGTAAGAAAAGCAGACATTTATCCGTTTTCAAGGCTCTTTTTTTAGTAGATGAACACAGGAGCTTAAACAGGACACCTCAATCGATCATTTAGCTTAGTGTCTTTCTTCCTCCCATTGTCCTCTTTCTCCTATCTTATGTGCATGTTTCTTTGCCTGCTGAATATTCATTAGTAACAGTATTTCCTACTGGCATTTCCATTTCGGATAGAACTATTCAATTGAATCTGCATTTATATGATTGATTTACACTAAACATTTTGACACTTCATTTGATAAACGAGATTTTAATATCTTGGAAGCTTGGAATAATTTCTCGGCATTTTGGAGATGCATATTTCATAAGACCCCCTTATGATTGTGTTGGTCTTTCAAGACCACCATAACAATCAATGCGCATGCATATGAAATGCAAAGTGGTTCACATGCTGTTGGATATCCATAACGGTTCCCTTTTTTGCGATTTCCTCCCACCGGGAAGGGGTAAAATCATCTGAAAGAGTCCATTTGGTTTTATCATACGGATTTTACATATTGAATTAGACCTCACATGATAAAACTGTCATAGTTAAAAGATGTCACTGCTGCATATATTCTACATATTTCCATATGTATTAACTAGCCAAGTTTCCATTTTTATACTATAAGGTATCTAGGATTGCAGCTTGCAATGCATGTTATTGGATCATGGTGTTCATCATATTTGTCTACATGTGCACATGTAAACCTCGGGATTGTTGTTATGAAAATTATGCATGAAGTAACAATAAAGCAATTCAAAAAGTATTATTCCCCAGTCTTTGACTATATAGCCCAAGGAGTTGATATCATTGATTCAATGTTCTGACTGGTAGATACCACATGAACACCAATGTGTACAGATCTGCAACATGTCTGTTGTATTTTGCTGTTTTCAGTTCTAGAATGAATCAGTCACAGAGCCACATTGATATTCAAACACAGTACGCATAGCAATACGTATAGCCAGTAACAGTGCCAACGGCTTTGCGAAATTTGGTGGCATTAATTTTGATTATTATTAATCATTTGATTATTATTAATCGCTGCAGAAACGGGCCGGTGTTCTGTATGGGAGGAGGGGGGTCTGCACGGCCCTCCAGTAGTCAAATGACATTTGGGGAAGCTTATTTCATGGTTTCACCCGCAAAATACCGTGACCGTAATCTGGTAATGTTGTTATTTATTAATTGTAAAACCCATGAAATTGATACACAGTGTCCATGTCTCCTCTTTCATTGCCTTGGGCAGTGCCCTGCTGCGCCACTTAAGATGAAACCTAGTCGGCTTGGACAGGTCTGTTTATAGGTGGGCACAATCGACCGATGTTGCCCCCGTGGACGTTGGCCATAATGGGGGGATGCATCCTACGACTTACCGTGCTACTGAGCATTAACCTCTGCAATTAGTGGTTGGCAGAGTGCGCAAAAAAACGACTGACAAGTCAGCAGTACCACTGGCCTTTAGAAATCAGCTCCAATAAATGTCCCTTTGGTTTATACAGACCTCGAGATAAGGAGGGTTGAAGAACGGGGCCAGTCGTTGTATTATATACACCAGGTATATAGAACGTATATTTTTGTATAGGGTCTTATGTCCACCATTCACAGGGATCCAATGGCCACGGTTCACTGGGCTGTATGCGGCCATTATCTACGCAATTTAGATTTGTACAAGAGGAAAATCTACACTGTAAAAAGTTGTTGTTCGTGAACAGCAAAATTTGCCCTAAATGTACAGTATATTAGCTGTAAATGATAATACAGCAAATTCTACTGTACATGTACAATTCTGTTACTGTAGATGCAGGTTACAGTAGTGAATTGTAGATCTACAGTACTTTTCCCTGTAATATGTACACGAGAGGTTGTGGGATCTATCCTAGGTCTAGCCACCTCTCATCAGGGATCTTTAGCAACAAGGCTCTAGCTCATTTAATACAGACATGGCAGAGGTAGCTTATATCCCAATATGACCATCTGTAACACCGGCTCTGTGGTGCAATGGATCAGGGCCCGTCTCCAACACCACAGGTGGTGAGTTCAATCCTTGGTGGAGCCTCTTCTCTTGTTTCACCTACATCCACCTAAAATCCGTTTTTCCCTCACATGGATGATTAAAAATATCACCAGCACTGGGAGGCGAACCCCAGACATTAACAAATTGTTATTAATCAGTTGAGAAGTAGAGTAGAGATATATCCCAATATGGATGTTTGTAACACCGGCTCTGTGGCGCAACGGATCAGCGCCTGTCTCCAACACCACAGGTGGTGAGTTCAATCCTTGGTGGAGCCACTTCTCTTGGTCTACCTACATCCACCTAAAATTCGTTTTTCCCTCACATGGATGGTAAAAACATGAATATCACCAGCACTGGGAGGTGAACCCAGGACCTTCAGACTATGATTTACAATCAATTTTGCTGTACAGTAACAGAAGATTCTGCTGTCCCTATACAGTACATAGTGCTGTAAATAAACAAAAGCTCACTTGCTGTAGGTCTACATCACAATCTACTGGAACCAAAGTTGCCCCCAGTATTTGGTGTACAGGAACACTACTTACTTCTAACATTGTAGATTGAAATATACTTCACAAAGAGAGAAAAAAACTGGGAACCTCTTACAATAAGCTATGGGACAGGTAATCATTGCATGTGAACTGGCATCATCTGGAGGGCGTAAACATCCTAGATCGAATTTGGCCCTATGAGGCTGTCTTACATGAGAACATTGAGACATGACCTAGACTGTGACAGATGGAAAGAATGGTGCAGGAGAGAGAATTGACAAAGGTGACGGAAGGAAGGAAGGAATGGGTGAGTGGAGGAAAGAAGATCCATGGCAAATTGGGTTCTATTACAGCCAATTAATAAAACCATAGATTTCTTATATAAATCAGGTCAAGGAAGGAAGGACATCATGGGCGGCTCAATGGCCATCATCCACTGGGCTGTATACTATCTATGACCATTATATACATAATTTATTTACATAGTCCAAGTATGACTAACCCCTGTCACGTTGGCCATTAGGAGAGAGGGAAGGGAGCAATACCACAAGGACAACCTTGAAATTAACCAAACAGGAATTCCCAATGGAGGGCAATATCATTTGCCTGCCGTCCACTGGGCTCAATGCGCCCGATTGAGCTATACATTTCCTATAATTATGTCGGCCATAGGCCTATACATTCCAGCGTATGGTGGCTATATGGACCACTTGAATCCTCTCCCCATAGTCCGCACCAAATACCAGTAAAATATCCCACAAGTATCAACCCAATTGGTCAAAATCCATAACCACCTTACCTCCAAGCATGTTTATTGCTTTGGTCTGGAAGTGCCATAAATGCAGCCCAGCCTGCTTCTGTGGATGACTGGGCAGGGGCATGTTTGGCTGCAGTGCGCCGGACACCTACACAACTACCTCATTTTGAGGCTGGGGGCTGGCGCTGCTTGGCACCACAGAGCTTAGCGCCCATGCTATTATGATGACCGGCAGGCCGGAAGGTAGTCCGTGGCTCCGTGTTGGCGTCTGTGTAGCCCCCACAGACGCCGCACTGCGTGATGTTACCGCACCTGCTACGGCTTATCCAAACACCGTAGAAGGTCGTGGGTAGGGACCTTTAGTCAATAGTGGCGCCGCACATCTTTACACCATAATCTGGTATACCGTGGCGTGGCTAGAATCTGCCACTGGTATAAGTACTGCTGTAAGAACTATGCAGTTGCGCTGTGTGACTTTTAAGTCATTCTAACCCCAATAATACTGCTTTTATCACGGTGGCACTGAATAAAATATATTATAATTAAATGATATATCCTCAAATCTAAATTCCCAGCAAAACAGTCATTCCCTATAACTAATTCCCACCATCCACTATCATGCAAATTAGAGATACATCTCAATATACCTTCATTTGATTTCCCCCAAAAAGGGGGTTCCATCTCCTTCTTTTTTATTTTCTCTTTGCCACTGGCTGCTAAAAAATGTTGGCACCCGGCCCCCAATTTATTCTTTTTGCCTCTGGCCTCCCAAAATATGCCGTTGAAGATTCCGTTACCCAAGTTATTGAAATGAGGCGGCCCTGGGGATGAGCAGGAGAAACACACCTTCTTTCCTGGAAGGTGAATAACGATCAAACTCATTATTGGAATCAGGCCATTTGCCCCAAGGGGCAATTGCTCGCACCTGCCTGTCAAATACACTAGGTGTATGGCCTGAGATATTGTTACAGAAAGTTAATGAGTTTAGGGTATTCTGAGAATAGGGATAGGGTTTGCATGGGGACGGATATAATCACTGTTGGGGCGAGTCAAATAGTGCAATGAATACCGTCCAGTGGGCTCTAAGAATCGGCTAAAGTAATCTAGGAAATGTTCCCCGACCAAACATATACACAGATCGCATTAGCAGAATACAATTACCTGAGCGGTTATTTACACCAGTGCTAATTTTCACAACGCAGGTAGGTGTGAAAGCACTGCAGGGCTCACTGCCTACTGGGTGAAGTGAAGGAGCACAGAGGGAGAGTCTATAGAAAAAGCTTATTTATATGTTATTTCATGGCAATCCCATGTATGATTCACTATTCCCCATGTATGATTCAAGAGCATACACTAATCTATCTTATGGGATATATACATTTAACAGCAAATTTATAGAAAATTCAGCAAATGGGTTATAAGAAAACCGTTGCTAATTTTAGCCCTGTAGTGTTTATGCTACAAGCAAAACCGTTGCTAATTCTAGCCCTGCAGTGTTTCCACCCAGTAGGCAGTGAGCCCTGCAGTGCTTTCACACCTACCTGCGTTGTGAAAATTAGCACTGGTGTAAATAATAGCTCTGGGGAGGGTTTTCCTCCATTTCCCGGATTACAGCAATGTCTACACTTCCATGTACCACAGCAGCACTGTTAAAAGTAAGTATTGTTTATACATTTCACTGGATATCTATAGAAAATGGGATTCTGCAATTCTACAGGACAATGTATTGTAAATGTACAGCAAGATGTTCTGTATATTCAAGGCAACATCTTCTTAAAATGTACAGCACAATTTGCTGGCAACTTTGGTTCGAGTAGATGCCATTATAATTCAACAGCACTAGGCTTGTGTCCATTAGAATAAATAACACTGTTTTGTCGCCGAAAAACACGTTTTGTCGCCGAAAAACACGTTTTGTCGGCGCCAAAACGTGTTTGTCGGTACTAAAACGTGTTTGACGGCGACAAAACGTGTTTTTCAGCGATAAAACAGTCTTATATATATGCTAGTGGACACCGGCCTAATAGTAGAATATCATAAAGGTACAATGATAAATTATGCTCAGGAAACCTATGGCGAATCAATTATATACAATAGAGGCTTTACATGGAGGAGATGACTGTGTAGGAGTAAAGTAAGGGAGTCACCATGACTCTAACAGTCAGAGTCTCATACTTGAATACATGAGTGACACGCAGGTAAGGTGGATTGTGTACTCACATCAGGGTAGAGTGGACAACAGGTGTATATGATTAGTGGACAGGCAAGGTGAGGCCTGTGAGAGAAGTAAGTAGGGGAGGTTATTGCTCAATAGAGGTCAATAACAAGACATGTTTTCATGCCTACCACTAATCCTTGTATGAGAGGGCTAAGTTTTACATGCTCCACATAATTCTGCAGACCAATGGACACACACATCCAATTGTATACCAATATCATAGGTCTATGTAGTACTAAGCAGTGTCATACATGATATCCCAGACAGTTAGTGTCCAGCCTTATGGATATTTGCCTCACCCACAAATATGGTGACTAAGCTACATACGATTTATGTTCTTGGAATGTATTGTATAGTTTACTATCACATTTAATTCAGTAAGTTAACTGGAAAGGTTTTTCCATTGACAGTTTTTAGACATAGTGGCCTTTCTATAAAGAATTAAGAATTAAGACTCTCTAATGAAGGTAGAGTCAAGTTGTACAAGGGCCAAGGGGAATGACTGGAGTAGCTTTGATCCCTCCACCAGAGTCATCATGACTCTGATACCAGAATTAACTAGACTTGACTATGGTAGAAGAGTCATGGCGACGCAGTTACTTCTATCTGTGTACCCCCAATGGGCGGTTCTCCCTTTGGTCCCCATGTTATAACCAGAAATTCATCATATATACAATCAATTTCTGGGAACCCCCATCAGACCCCACTGGGTACCTTACATACTTGAGACTGCCAGAATACAATTCTGATGTAAGTTAGAGTGAAATATATGAAGGTGATACTTAATGAAGCTCCCTGTGCATGAAGAATATTAAGATGGCTTTCCGGTCACATCATGCAGTTGGTTCAGATGCATTGAATGGGATAACGGTAAAAAGCAAGTTCCAAGCTTAATTGGATAAAACGTTTTTCAGTAGTTAATCTGAGATTTTTAACTAAAAATTGGATGTGTGCTTATATACACATACATGTTCAAAAAATATGTAATGTTATCTTTACATTGCATCTCCTTTGACAGAGGTCGTATTCTAGGCTCATATTTAATTCATTTTTTGTTTAATTTATTTTCCAGACCAGGCACTGTGTCCATCCCATAATCCCCTAACAATAGACAAGCTCCCTCCCATATGTACATGTACAGTCAAATTGTACAACTATGGCCTATTTTCTTTTTGCCTGCATGGTGAGTTAAATATGAGCAGCTATGTTTGGGCCGCTATAAGGTGAATGAGCTGTTCTGTAGGTTTGTGAGACATGATGTGCCGTACAGAGATACACAGCCCCAGTCTGATCGGATTTCTTCTTTTTATATTCAAAGTTGTGACATCCATGTAACAGAACGCTTCTACATTCTCTATGTGTGTCCATGTGTGTGCCCATAGTTGTGTGGGTGCATGACCCTACACTGTAAATAGTTACTGTTAGTTTACAGCACAATATACTGTAAATTTACTGAACATTTTGCTGTGGTCGGAAATACAGAACTATTTGCTGTATATTTACCGACTTCTGTGCTGTAAATCATATTAACAGTAAAGTTGCTGTAAATTTACAGCACATGATCTGTAGATTTCTGCCACATGGTGGCAGCACTATATCATTTTGTTAAATAATTCTAGTACACACTGTATTTTTGGGGGTAAATAAAGCCCCCTGTCTGCCAAAACATAGTAAAATATGAATGTGTGAGAGAAACGTCAGCAAGATATTGTATAAAGTATTTCAACTTGCAGAAATGTGTTAAATAATGCAAATATCAGCAAAAGTATACAATAGATACCACATCTGTGGAAAAATTAAATCCTTAACTGTCTGAACTGTGTGGTGCTGGTATCACATACAGTTTAGCTGGATAAGTATTAAAACCATTACATTGTGTAATGTTTGTTATCCATAATGCAACTGAAGTAATGCAGGAAGGTTCTCTCCATGCATATCAAATGAGATCAGTTGATAATAACAATAATTAATGATAATAAAACTCAACTTATGGCATTTACAGTACTTTCTACTGTTAAATTACATCATAAACTATACTGTAAATTTACAGCAAAATGTGCTGGCAGTTTTGGTTCCAGTAGATTTTGCTGTAATTGAACAGAAGAATATACTGTAAAATTACAGCGCACTCTTCTGTTTAAATTACAGCAACTGAGTTGGTGTAAATTTACAGCAAAATGTGCTGGAACCAAAACTGCCAGCACTTTTTGCTGTAAATTTACAGTGGTTACTTCTAACAGTGTACATAAAAATATAGCATTCAGCGCTATATCATTATCATACTAAATGCTTTGTGAACTAGAGGAACAGTGAGGAGTATATGCCTTATAGTATTACCTATTTACCCATGCTGTATCCATGATGCACACAATCTGCTCCCATGCTGTACCTATGCTGCACTCATGCTACATCCTAGCTGCACCCACACTACATCCACACTACATCCACACTGCATTCATGCTGCATCCATGCTAAACACAATCTGCACTGATGTGACACTGATGCTACATCCATGCTGCATCCATGCTTCACTCATACTTCACTCATGTTTTGAGTTAGAAGCAATTTCTGAGGCCAAAAACATCCAAAATGAGTCATCCGTCTGAGATATAAAACTAGGCATCAATCACTACAGAGATATAAAGAGATTGAGAATCGATGTTAAGTAATTAGTGCCATTATGCTATCATCAAATACCAAAACTTTTGCAAATATCTGGTCACATGTTTTGTTCTGAAAATGGTAACTACATTCTGATTTCAGCAGAGAAATCCTTGTGAGGCCTTCTATCAATTGACTGTTGAATCTTTCGATTTAAAATGAAAGATTATGTTCCCATGGCAAACAATACATGCAACAACACCAATTCTGTCCTATTGGACTATTGTATGCTACATCAAAAAGTAGTATAAATTACCTTTTGTTTTATTTTCAGAACTGTGTGTTTGGCCACATCGGGTCCCTTGCATGGTGCTCCACACCTTTTTGTATACATAATGAAACAAGGAAACTACCCCATTCATTCATATCTTAGGACCTCTTAGGGAGTGTTCATTTATTATTTACAGGGGGGGGGCTGGTGGGTTGGGGGGGGGGGGCGTAAACATTTCCGACCCCTCCTGAGGGGGGGGGGCGTAAAAAATTCTGACCCCTCTTGAGGGGGGGCGTAAAAATTTAAGCCCCTTTTTAGCAAAAAAGTGCGCGAGTTACTATAGTTCGAAGGGGGGGGGCGAAAAAATTTCGCCGCCTTCGGCGAGGGGGGCACAAAACGTTCCACGCCCTCTCGAGGGGGGGACTTAAAAAGATTTCTTCCCTCCGCGCGAAATCTCACCACCCCCCCCCTGTAATTAATAAATGAACACTCCCTTAGGATACTGGATGGACTTCAGTTGACATTGACTACGGATATTATAGATAATATCAAACATATGCTATACTGCTGCCGTCCAGTGGTAGAATGTAGATCTAGATGTAGATCACTCTATTTACAGTATACAGATACTGCTGTTCACCTACAGCAGACGTTGCTGTTTGATTAGGCCTTATGTTCTGAAAAGTAATCGTCACTGTCTCCGAAAGCACTCTCACCTGAAAGCCAGGCAGACGTTCAGGTGAGGGTACTTTTGGCGACAATGTAGATGACTTGTACACTATTTAATTATCACAGTATGGGGTAGTTAAAGTAACTCTAGATGTTCAATCAAAGGTACTGGAGTTTTTAACAAACACGCCTTCCTTTTCAGGATCAAACTTCTAAGTAGGGATGGCCCGTTCTGAAGCTCGATATTCCAAACAATGATGAAATAGGATATTTGCCAACCTTTATAAACACTGATAAATCGGGTTGATTGTTGACGTCTAGTGTTTCACTTTCAACTCATTCAGTTCAATACCTACAATGAATTATTGAAATCTTCCCAGTTCTGTCATATCCGGTTCCCTATTCTGTTCAAATTTGAAAATGATCCCTTTTTTTGTTTGAACAAGGGTGATATGTGACGTTCTCCTATAGCTACATTGATTTTAATCCTTTGCAAAGCACCCCCTTTCACCATTAGAGATTTGATCCCCTTGCAGAGTATAAATAATCGTTTATCATAATTATTGTAGATGACTTTGCCTTATTCCATCCTCCTCCCATAAGAATTGCAAGCCAATGCCTATCCGGAAGCCGCTGCTCTGCGTGGTGAAAGACAGGGGCCCAGACTAGATGAGAGCCTGACTGGTCTGACTGAGTATACCAGCACCCCACCCCACCCCCTGGGATCGGGTGGCAGTAAAAGTGAGTGTAACTCGCTGGTTACGTCAAAAGTTGATCTGTATAGCGCCCGGGGTATAGCGTCACATGACCGCTGTGGTCAGTGAACCTTAATCATAATAAGACACGTCTAGATGGTCCCCACGAGGCATGGAAGCGTCACCTTGGTGACAGTTGCCTAGCAACATGCCTTATCGCAACGTGGCGAGATAAGGGCATCTATAAAGAACATCCCACGTTGACTGTGTGCTGGCTGGCATGGAGGCCAGGCTGACTGAAAAGCTGAACATTTGAGGAGGCCGCTGTGGATCAAAGTCTGGTCTGTGATAACAAGTTCTGACCACAGAGCGGAATGGGGAATCCAGTGACTGTACATCATGTTGCTGATATGGTGTGAGCTGGGGGACAGTTGGAGTTGGTTGAGTAGATTGGGGAGTTTGGTTGGCTTTAATAGTCTGAAAGTAGCCACTGAGAGGAAATTGATAAATTGTGTTCTCTACAAAGGGTATTGTACTAACACCCATAGTATATCTAACCGGAACTAGACGTCTGGTGTATAATATGGGTCTTGCCACTAGCTCATATGTCTTTACAGAAGAGATACCAGGTGGAAGTCAAAATAAATAGGTGTCTGACCAAAGGGTTAGCACAGCGTTATGCCTCAATAAAACATCTGCCTTGTGTTCTGAACTTCAGTAAGGAATGAGTCATTTTTACTAGCCAGGGGGGGGGGGGGGGGGGGCCTTGGTGGATTTCACCAAAACGACAATTCTTTTCCCACCAATTAGCAGAAAGTAAACTTGACCCCCCCCCCCGCCCCCCCACCCCCCCCACTATGTCTGGACTTTAAGAAATGCCCCCCCCCCCCCCCCAAAAAAAAAAAAAAAATAATAATAATAATAAAAAATAAAAATTGCACGTCTCTGTGGAATCATGCATGCCCCCCCCCCCCCAGCTTAGTGGCTTTTTAAGTCCCCCCCCCCCGAGGGCCTGCTTTTCATTATCACCCCTCCTATATCCATCAAGCACCCCTCCCCCCCCCCCCCACCCCCACTCTTAGCTGGCAATAAATGACTCGGCGCTAACACTTATGGCGCGGGGGAGGGGGGAGCATTTTTGAATTATGTTTCTTTTCTTCGGTATTCAGTAAAACAACCACAGAAATCTATTATTGTATGGTTATAGGAAGGTTTGGTCCTAAGATTTATGGCATGAGGCGAAGCCAGAATATTGCTAATTTACCGGTCACGGACAAGGATCTTTATCACCTGTCTGGTGTCAATGCACATAGCAGGTGGTGGGTACCCAGATGGATGGAAGGTCAAGTTTTCCCGTAGGTTAGATATGGCAGGTAGTAATCCTATATTCATGAGGCACGCCCTATCCATGAACTAAATCACTTCTAAATTTAGTATAGTACATGGATGTGCATATCAATAGCCCTGCGTCCAATAGCATTCATTATGCTGCTGGTTGGTCCCAAAAAGTCTATTTCAGCGCCGGGCTACAAAAGTCATATATATTTCCCAAGAGACATACCTAATGAAATACAAAAGTGCGATAGAAATTGGCTGGCGTCAGAGGTTAGCATCAAAAATGGGCCTAAAAAATTCCCCAAAAATATTGTAATAGCAGTATCCGATCCTGCTGAAAGTGATTCAGTCCTAATTAAGCGAGAATTTAAGGAGTGAAAAGTATTCCATATAGACTGTCTAGGATCCTATTTCTCCAACGTGTGTGGAATGCATTCTGCAGTTAGAGCTGGGCCATGAGACATGGTGTTCTCGTCTGAGTTGGATATAAAAGTTGTTCAAAGATGTCTCTCGGTGGCTGTGAGTATCGGCTAAGTCCCTGTATGGGATGTTGGCTAGCTGGCCTGCACACTCAGAAAAGTCAGCGTCATTGTCGCTGAAATCACCCTCACCTGAAAGTCAGACAGTGCCTGACTTTCACATGAGGGTGGTTTCAGCGACAATGACGCTGACTTTTCTGAGTGTGTGTGTAACGTCAAATGAAGGGTGTGATTAGTGAATTCTAAACATTCTTATCACATCTAGGGTAAGCTCACCTTTTTCCGACCACCTACCATAAGTCGACCACCTACAGCATCATATTGCCTCTATCCTGTCCTGGATGGGGGTGCACATACTACTTGAATTATAAGTTGAAGTGTTAATGGTCTGCATAGCATCCTTATTTTTCACCGATATAATTTTATTCATATGAATACAAATTGCAAAAGTGAAGGTGTATGACCCATTTTGACCATAGACAAAACAGAAATTCATCATTAATGTTTGACTTTGGTGCTAGCTAATTATACATCCCAGTCAAATTATCTACTAATAGTGATATTGAATGGGTGGATACACATCTTTTGAACATATGTCACTACTTCCTATGATAAAACATCCCTAATTCCAAAAGGTAGGGCTTATAAGCTAGCACCTACTAATTTCACCATGACCTGGCCAGAATCTCACCATAAGACGACCTGAATCTACAAGGTGTTAGCAGTAACCCTATAGCAACTGTTATTCTGGAAGGAATGCTACCTACATAAGTGCTTTTCAAAAGCTCCATAGTTTAAGAAAACACACCCTTAATGGGAAAATAATGAACCTCCATAATTCTAACATTATGTTATTTAGTGAATCCAGTACATCTGGATATGAATTTAAAATGATTCACATAATTTTGATGGAGATAAGAGTGGTCGATTCTAGGTTAATTTTGGTCGACATTAGGTGAAAATAGACCATATGAAATTTCCAGGCAATAAAGGCAATAATCTACATGTGATATTGTTCATAAGATTTTCAAACATGATCAATTTAACTCCCTGGAACATCCCTCAATGTCTGGTACAACAGGTATCATCCAATAGTGATTTTACTTGACATAATGAAGCATCTGCTTAAGGTCATGTAAAACTGTGACGTGAAGGGTCGACTTATGGTGAACCTACCTAACAACTCTATTCACATTATACAGTGTGCCTTCCTGTAAGGTAACATACACGGCTTGCACCTGATTAGGGGCATGGAAGCATCACATGTACTGTAGGAAACAGCCATGTAGCAAAAGGCAAGCATAATATATTGTGGCAATTGGTTACGTTTTTTAATCATGTATAAATTGTCACAAAAACCTGTTAAGTAATGATTTCTTTTTCCAATGGCGCTCCTCCCCCCGTTTTCAAGATCCTGGATCCGCCACTGCACTGTACCTGCATGATTTTAATGATTTAAATCGCTATAGGATATGTGCACTTTTAAGCGAAACCAAAGAGAACAATGTCGAGCGATAATTGGATAGAGTGCAGTAGAACAGTATAAATACAATAGCTGTAGTATAGCGTTTCGGAACTGTGGAGAAGTTTGGACAATTGGGTAATCTATCATGTTCCGCCAGGTTTTCTTGTTTTTCCTTAATGAGAGTTGGATAACAGCTACAACATCTGTAGTGTACATAATGCAATACGATATTTAATATCAAATTGAATTTGCCTTATACGTAGCCAGTAGTAATTATACGCCAAGATGAGGCGTTTGGCTGTGGATATAATGTAATAAGATATGACAACCTGCACTCAAATACATAGTATCGTATTTGTGTCCATGTCCCTCATACAAGAGTCCATACAGAAAGTACCAGTGATACGGCGTAAGCCAAGTTCAAGTTCAAGTTCAAGTTCAAAAGGATTTTATTGCGTCCAGATCATGACATGTGGCCAGGTGAGGGAAAACGTGCCTCCAGGGTGGAAATGGCTTTTCAAAGGTTATGTTACAAGCTTTAAAATGAGATATCTTGAGCTAAAATATCCCAAGTAGTTTTGCTGTAACTGCTTGTCAAACCGGGGTTGGTGTGTACAACTGAAAATACAGTTTTGTTGCAAAATAACCAAAGAAATCTGATGTTTTTATCATAAAATTGGTTCTAGAGGGAATTTCTGAGGTCTGTTTTCGATGCTGTGTTCCTTGTGAAATGTTGAAAAACATTTGTTGCAAAAAATTCCAATTTGGAATAATGGAGGGTTTCCATGGAAACCAGAAATTGTCATATATATGCCAATTTTCAATGTTTCCATGGCAACAAATGTTCCTTTTCCATTCCCAATATGGAATGTTTTCAGTGGGGATGGAATAATTCTGGTCATATCACTGGATTCCCCATAAAGAATTGGTCTAAAGCATTTTTTAGTATAATTTTCAGTGTGTTCTTCATGTGCAATAACGGGTCAACAGCCCTCGGGGATATTTTAATAATAATATAACTTTCGATATACAAACTCGAAATCGCACCCAAACAAGGTGTAACATGTTGTACCGTATGTCATGTATTTACACAATAACCCGGAGTGGTTATTAGGATTGGAGCATTTGTAGCTACAATATATCGTATAAGTTATAAGTTCATTAGAATATGGATGAAAAAGTACATGCTGGCCTTCTTATCTTGGCTTAGCGTCACAACGGTCTGACATACGATATGCAATTTATAGAGTCTATTTTTTATGCATATACCTTGTGTTTCAGACAACCACTCGGATTGTGATACTATACCATGGTATACACATTGACACAGGAAAACCTATCCCTTATTCAATATAAAGAAATAAACTTTATGAACACCCATTCAACCGTTTGTTAGTTTACTTAGTTCTCTGGCATTTGCCTCACAAACTACTCAATAATAATAATACCTTAGAAT
Organism: Harmothoe impar; assembly: GCA_947462335.1. Taxonomy (NCBI): domain Eukaryota; kingdom Metazoa; phylum Annelida; class Polychaeta; order Phyllodocida; family Polynoidae; genus Harmothoe; species Harmothoe impar. The sequence goes on from OX381704.1 coordinate 63,438,398, forward strand.
AGATACCAATTCCAATATATCTTGGTGAACATGTCACCGTTAGTGGCCTGAAAAATTGACCAACACATGCTTGTACATGAACCATCCCCTTCCCCACGCAGCTTACTAGCGTGAGTTTGTCGGCTCAGTGTATCACATAATTATGAATAACATCAATATGAACAATGAAATAAATCATACTATACCTATAAAACCCATATGTATTAAGCGTGTCAATGTGCCGGTACTGCGGCAATATATGAAGTTTTATCCAGAAGCACTATTCTAAGTAGGTGGTGTCGGTAATTGTATTTCTCTGTGTGAGAATCATTCAAGGAGACATTTCATTAAAGCCTACACTATTAAAGTTTTAACCAAACCACTGCCTCGATCATGCCTCAAACGTGTGTGTCTAATAGTGACACCACCAACGGAATGCTGGAGACCTCTCCCTTCATTAAGGTATTGGTCTAAGATTGTGACAAACTCACCAAGATATGCCGGAAGATATTCATAGTTTATATACTCTTGTTCTATGCTAGACTGGCTAATTCACTTAATGGGTGGCTATTAGTGGGATGGCCAGCTGTTGTGCTGTAAATGGCCTTTTAGTGCTATTACCTCCTACTACAACAAACCCTTCCTTCCTGAGCCAGGTGTATTTTATCCACTTACTTACTATACAGGTGGGCCTTCAATGGATACACTCTACATAACAGTTAATATAGTTGCAGCATCTGAACCGACCTAAGTATAATCACATTGGAGAGGCAGTCCTTTATTTAATGATTCGCTTCGAAAATTGCGTTGTTAAGTAATCGCAAGTTACTTGCCAATAAGCCGACTTGGTGAATAGAGCCCTCTAACCGACAAGCATTCTAAAAGTTAAAGCTAATTACAGCTGACTTCAAACATTGCAAGGTTGAGGAAATACCCGGAAAAATAGCGCTATCCATATCACAAATACCATCATAACAGCCTTCCCTTGTCAGAATGAAACGTGAGAAATGGCCCTAAGCTCCCCCATAAATGTAGCACAATAGCTTCTCGTGCATGTATTCAATGAAGTGTCTTTTTAGTTGTATAAACACTAGAGGGTGGTTACCAGTCACTGTAGGCTGCATTAAATCTAAACTAAAGGCGTATCCCCAAACACTTCAAAATCTGCTTAGGACCATTCAGAAAATGACAAGAGACAGATTTAAAAGCTACTCAAGAGGACAATCGGCTCTCAGTAAGCTTGGGACAGGGGCTTTCTAGCTTTACCCATACCCCTGCCTTCCTGAGTATACTAGCGCTAGCATGATGACCACTGTACAGCGCCATTTTGTCTGGTACCAGTGCTCTTTCCTCTGCTAACTATAGCAGCCAGCTGGCTAGTTGAAGCTGGTTCATGTCATGCCCAAAATTAGTAGTTTTAGGGGCCATAAACCTTTCAGGTATGTACTGGATATACTCTTGGGGGTTGAGAGGATATCCTGTATAACTCTCCTAGTAGGTTATAATTTTATGATCATCAAACATATCCTCTGTGTGTTCTCATAGAAATACAACGATCAGAGCACATTCTTGAAGTGAATAAACTAACCATGAACCAACACTCACAGCTGGCTTCTGGGGTGAAACTCCTTGAGTACATGGTACTTCTGGTTTAGACTTCCAGACGCTGGGTGCGGAACCCATGGATGTAGAGCAGAAATTTTGATATGCCTGATACACAATTTTTATTTCTTTGGCTATTCAGACATTTCAAGAAAAAATAAAGAAAGAAAGAAAGAAAGAAAGAAAGAAAGAAAGAAAATGGGGGTGCGGGGGCGGAGCCCCCGAATTATACAACAGTAGCACCAACTAAACAGCACTCTTAACTTTTTCTAATGGGACAATACCTCACCAACATAGGCCCTAGTTAGCTAGTTGGCTTTTCTGATATTTCAAGAAAAAAAGAAAAAGGAAAAAGGAAACGGGGGTGCGGGGGCAGAGCCCCCAGTTTATACAACAGCAGCACCAACTAAACAGCACTCTTTACATTGTCTAATGGGACAATCCCTCACCATCATAACCCCTAGTTAACAGGCTCAAGCACATGTGGCTGGGTGGTCCTGCTGCTAGCATACAGGGTAGTTCTTGTTGGGATTGGGACCAATTGGGTTTGAACCCCTCAAATTTTTTAAATAGCATTACTCATTGAGTTAAAAAGGCAAAAGCACTACATATACTATTGGCTGTTTAGTATCATTGCATGAGTCCCGGTGGAGCAGTCGGTTAGCTGTTGTGCTCAATGTTCTGAGGTTGTGGGTACGGATCCTGTTAGATACCCGGGCTCTCAAAGAGAAAAAGAATAAAGAAAAGAAAAAATATAACCACCTCCTAGGGGTGTATATTCCTCTGTTGTGGGTCCTTATGTCATATGTTCAAATTGGGGGAGTGGTTAGGATACTGGCAATTCAATACAAAGGTCCTGACTTCGAATCCATACAGGTCTCGGTTATTTGGTTCACACACAATTTTAAAATGTTTTTTTGGTTGGTCAAAAATCATGATAGTACAATGTATACAATGCAGTTGTAAATTTCCTTTACACAACATGCATTTTTATAGGGTAATCTAAAATACTATTATTATTCTTGACCAACTAGTGAAAAAACTAACCATGCAATGTTGAACCAATTTTGAACCAATGTTAGACTATATATGGTTTAACAAACATCGAATCAACTACAATTTTTATGACTTTTCATCAATAAATCAGAATACGACATGGAATTTGAAATTAGTATCACGTAATCTCTCAAGTCGATTAAAAGAGCAAAAATGTAAAAGTTCTGTAGAAAATATGCGAGGTGGTAATGTTTATCGTCACTTTCTACGGAGTACTACTAATTTTAAACAAAAAACTATTGACATGGAACAACTTTAGAATTTGCTAGTTTACGCTATTTCTTGTCCTTCTAAAACTCCTAATTTTATTTGTTTAATAATTTACAGTCTCTAGGATGAAAAATATTACTTTTCTGCTCTTTACAAAAATAACCTGAATATTTCCAATGCATTTTAGGCCTACCATGCTAAAAATGGCGGACCAACGGAATACCTAAATAATAGCCTCTCTAAATGAAAGCCAGATTATATCTGAGACCACTTCGGGACATACGAGACCAGAATGCCATATTCTACCAAACTTATTAAGCACCTAGGGTAATTTGTAAAGTACATGTATCTTAAAATTATTCTATTATCATAACTATGTGAACTCCAATCATAGTATGATTTGCTTGTAGCTTGAGGGTATTTTTAACCGAAAGGCAATTTTTGTAGCTTATGGGTGTATACTATGTAGCATAAGGTCGCTTGTAGCTTAAGGGTGTTTGTAGCTGAATGGCATTTATAGTCTAAGGGTGATTGTAGCCGAAGGGCATTTGTAGCCGAAGGGCATTTATGCTTTAATGACACTTTTGTAGCCTAATGTAGTTGTCCACTTTCATTTCCTGACAGAATGAAAAACAAGGCCAGATTCGTTAATACCGTAAATTCCTGCGTACTACCCGCGGGTGAAAACATGGCTGATAGCCTATCTCTCTAACAGGTGACACCGAACCAAGGCCAACGGCAATCTATCAACATCAGCAAGAGTGGAATTTGGCATGCCACAAGGCTCAACCCTAGGTCCCCTTCTCTGTGTGCTATTCATAAATGACTTATGTGACTCCCTACAAGTAGCAAAGTCTGTGATGTGCACGGATAACGTAGTGGTATATGTAAGCCATGAAGACAGCGACACTGCTAAACATCAACTCCAGGAAGACCTAACCAGGTTACATCAATGGTGCCTCAACAACCATATGACACAGAGAAAAGCATGACCATGCTTTTTGCAAGCAAGCATCGTATAGAGAAATGTGAAGCCTTGGAAATGAAGATGGGAAACACTACCAAATACCGACACCTATAGCTGGGAGTAGAATTGGATGGTCCACTAACTGTAAACCCACATACTAGCAGAGTAAAGAAAGCAGTGGGAAACAAAGTATTCAAATTGGGAAGGGTCAGTATTGGATCCCCAATGACTGTTGCTTAACTGTATACAAAAGCATGATCGCCCCAGTAATGGACTACTGCAGTTTCTACACCGGAAGTGCTTGCCAATCGAAACTGACAAAACTACAACAACTGCAGAACCGAGCACTGAGGATCTGCATTAAAAGCAGGCTCAGGGAAGCTAGTGTTGATGCACTCCATATGACAATAGGAATATTGAAACTAGAGGTCAAACGTAAAAAGCAACGAACCGAAAATGATGTGGAAGTCAGCCCTGCAGGGAGAGGCCACCACAGGTGCACCAGCCCGCACTTGAGAGGATAGAAAACTGAAGTTTCACATAAGAAGACCCAAATCTGCATTCTTCCAGAAGAGCCCCTATTACCGGGGAGTAACTCTATGGAATAAATTGGACCTGAGAGTACAATTGCTAAAGTCAGAGGAAGAACTTGGCGGGGAGCTGAATCTATTATATCCGGTCAACTACTAACCATGACAGACTGCTAATGTACTAAAAACTGGTTTTGATTATTTGCTAACACTATAGTGATGAACTCGGTAATGTAAATTGGTCCTCTCTATGGACACATAGTGACACAATGACATAATGCGTTGTGGGTCATGATTGATTGAATGTTGAATCGGCTAATTAACTAATATTACTAGGTAGTGGATATCTATGCTGCTACAAATACCATGCTAAGGATTGAGAAGACAGAAGAACGAGGATTATTCAAGGACTATATCATTAAATACCACCAAAAGTATATTCGTGTGCATATAATTATTATAGTAATGGTAAATTAAATTTGAACTTGAATCACCACTCCAACGAATATCATTGCATCTGAAGCATATGTAAAGGATTTGCTCTGGCAGAAAGCATCAAAAGATGCTGCTGACCAATAAAAGATTCAATTCAATTCAATAGTGTGTAAACAATTCACTAATGCGGGTTATAGGATTCTCCCAAAGTCTAGGTGCAGGTAATACGAGGGTTTTTGGATTTTGCTAAAATGACTCCTCCCCTTCCCAAGGCAGCTCTTGGGTAGAGGGGGTGGTAAGATTTGACCGCCGCAGAGCTACCTGCCTTGGGTAGGGGGAGGGAGGGGGAGAGGGCAGGGGTCACACCACCCCTCAGCCCCATTTCCAGGTACATGGACCTTTATTGGTCACAGCTTTCTTGGTATGGGTAATATTTAGCAGTTTTCCAAAAGTTTAGCTGCGGGTTATACGAGGGTTTTTACCCAGGAGCACTATAAGAACCGCTGTGCGGGTTATAGGATTCTCCCAAACTCAGAGTGCAGGTTATATGCGAGACGCGGGGAGTACCCTTGAATTTACGGTAGGTTGTCAAGGTATATATTCTTTATTTGACAGTAGACGGGTCAATGACAGTTGACAGGTATTGACAGGTAAGTGCTATGCTCATGGTCTATTGGGTCAATTAGGATATGGCTTCACACAGTCATTACATGACAATATCAAAGTGGGTTATTGTTATAATTTCTATGATTTCTATGATAATGATAATGAATATTCAACACACCATCCAAATGGAGCTTTGTAAACAATAGTCATGAACCATTGACTATCTCATCAAGAGACTATGCTGGCACTTGCCTGGTTAGCTCAGTCAGCAGGGTGCCTGCCTCTGAATCCTAGGTTCGAGGCTCTCTTGGGGAAACTTACTACAATGTTTTCAAAAATTAACCCTGAATCAACAAATACCAGGGGAAGTCACTGAGTTTCTAAGAATGTCTACCAGGTGGGGTTAGTGAGTTTCTAAAGGTTCCGAACATTTCCACAGGGTCCCGCCACTAGTTTCCCAGAATTATCCTTAAGGGTGAGGGAGTCTCATTGAATCTGAACCTCAACCTCACACCCCCTCATGAACTGTCACCACAGAGGCGTCCATTTTTTACCATTGAGCGATCTCAGTCCAAGTACTGGCGTACTGGGACTGATATTCAGTCAAGTCTCTGGCGTACTGGGACTTATTTTCAGTCAGGTCTGAGACTGGTTGAGGGCATTGATGGTGGTCCACTGTTAAATGGTGTAAAGACTAATAGGCTGGGCAGCCGACCTACTCCAGTCGTTCCCAAAACCTTCCGAAGGAGTGCTCTGGTGACAACCAGTATGACATTGAACTTGAATTTTGCTGGGTTTAGGCAGTCCCTGTGGTTAGCTTTGAACCAGTGAATAAAAAACAGAAAATATGATGGTAGTTTTATCATCATACTTTCTGGTTCCATTTCCAGTTCCTGTTCGCTAGTTCTAAACTATTAAACCACAGGGAATGCCTGAACCCAGAAAAATCCAGGTTTACGGTCATAGAAATTGTCACCAGAGCCCTCCTTCGGAAGGATTTGGGAATGAGAATACCAGCTGTCCCTCTCCAAAGACCAGCATAGCCATTGTGCAGCCTGCATGCCAGGTAGTAGCACATTCCCACATAAAAATCAGGGAGCTTTACCCCATAGAAGTCCATGAAGGGGTGTGAAGCCAAATTAAAGCAAGTTAAGGTAAACCGTCCGATACTAGTCTTTTAGGACTAGGCCACTCTATAGGGGCATGTTTTATTGGGACAAGTTAGAGCCCGTATGTCATCATCCGGCTACCTTATTACATTTACTGTTCAAAAAGAGAAGTGGCAGAATATGATATATATTTAATACTGATCTTATGTACTGCTCTGTTATATCAATTCAAACGTAGAAAATGTTTGTTTCTGAAGTATTTCCATGGATGCTATTATTGATATAAATACTACATGTATGCTCGTGGAAACCATCATCTTAATATGAGTATATGATGTACTATGTGACATAAGTATGCAAGTGAATGTCAACTATGGCTTTATTATGAAAAACATCGTTTATGTAATGATTTAAGGCCAATAAACCAATTAAACTTCAAACTTCTTTGGAGATGGGTAAATCGTGAGGGCAGCATGTGATTGTGGAGCTGACACTCAAGTAGTGGCGGCAATAAACTCTGTAAAACTACTTCTGGGAATATGCAATTTAGTCATATTTCATGGTCAAAATAATGTTAGTGCTTTTTTTTCTCCGGGATGTCAAATTATGCTCACTTTATATTCTCATTTCATATGTGTTGTAGAAGTGGAGCGAATATGTATAGAGATCCCTGGTCAATGTGGCAGTGACGTAGCCCCCCCCCCCCCCCCCACAATGAAGATTTGCTTCTTACGCCTCTGTGTGGGTATGTATCACTTTTGCTTTCAAGGCCATGCTCGAAATGTCAATGGTAGAAAATGGTTTGTGCTTCTTAACTTCTCATAACTTCTTATCTTCTCATATCTCCCCTTAATACTTCGCTATCCAAGTTTCAGGTGAATCAATTGCTTTAGAAGCAGAAATGTGATAGTGCTATCCAAGTCATAATACCAGGGTGGGATAATGCCTGCCTACACCTGTTATTGTGCAGTGAGATAGTGGTCATCATTGATGTCTGCACGTGAAAATCACCCCCCATAGAAAATTTTAAGTGCTGCAAATCTTTAATAGAATAATCTCCATAGATGTTATAGGTACAGGCTATATTATATCTGTTACATCATGTTTCTCCAATCTGTGGCCGTTTAAAATGGTCAACGCCAACCTACAAGGTCAGGCATAAAACAGAAGAAAATTGGCAATCACAAATTTCGCTACATAGTTAAGAAGTACAGCTGCCATGAGCTCTATCCATCTGGAATGTACGAAGGTAGACAGTGAAAAGGCTCGCACATGTACCAAACTACGATAGCTGGTTAAAAAACGGAAAATCCGATAGCACTATATCTTACTGGTGGAGAGACACCACACATTCTTATCACCGTGGCTCCAGGGTTACCGCTGTGTGCAGTGTCACTCATGAAGTCCCATATCAGTGATTGCCCTTCCCAGCGACCCAGCATTAGCTTCACCAGCTTTGCTGCTTCTTACTATAGGGGGAGGGTATCACCATTCACTTACACTCAGCTTCTGTCGTTTTGCAAGCACCTACTTTTGTAAGTACAAGTAAGAAAGGACTCCCTTGCACCGATGTCAAGTCCCTGATACGCACAGTTAACTGACAGACTCTGGCCGCTCTCATTTCTCACAAGGCCACCGTCTGGATGTCTGCATTATGAAAGCTGAGAAAAACAGTACTATATTTAACTCCTTAAATATTTCATGGGAGAGGATTGCATATTTAGTTCAGATTGAATTATTGTGACTGGGAGAAAGTAGGCGACGATGAGGATTGTGTCGATTGGGGGAACTTCCCCTTCTATTGTTACAATGTCAATCTTTGTTTTGAAAAAAAGGGGAGGCTACGGCTCTCAATAATGATACCTAGTGGTTCCAAGTATGCATAATCCTGTAGGTGATACTATTTTGTGATTTGGTAGTCTTGTACCACCAGACGTTCACCACTCTCTCCGGCACCACCCTCTCAGAGTGTCTCAGACTGGGACGTGGGACCTGACACCCAGAGAACACTGAGGAAAGGAGAGGTACAGGGCCCCAGTGTATGTTATACAAACCCAGCTAAAAAAAAACACGTTATTTTACGTCAAAATAACGTTTTAAATTTTACATAACGTTATTTCATATTAAAGAGCCTTAGAAAAACGTTGACATATAACGTTATATAACGTTATAGAATGGTTTATAACGTTATTTGTTTACTGGGAAATGTATAACAGGCCGATGTAAGAGATGGGAAAGATAGGCCGGCGTTGTTCTCTGGACTGACCAGTTTTACATCATGTCGTCTTGTTTGTAATTGCCTATTTTCTAGGTGTACGGGATCTTACAACTGTATAGTTAAAGGTTGCCACTGTCAGGAGTTTTCCCCTTCTTTGCTATGCCTGCTTCCTTCATAACTTAGTCGGTGTTAGCAAATCGTTCCGTGAAGAAGCACAGTATCATGATTCTGTTAGATATGGTTTGTACATATAGTTTATCTGGGCTAGGCACTCTGCAATACACACTGCACTGCCCTCCGAGTGCAGCCATGGACAGCACACTAAAGTTGGAGCCTATAGCAGTCCCACTGGGAGGACCCTCTGGGTTTATCTGAGTGTTCAGCCCCTGAAAGTGTTATGATCACAGGGAATCATATTAGCACATTGGCAAACCAGTGTGCACCTAATATAGCTTAATTAACAAGGTGACAAAAGACACTTTGTTACAGGTGAGAATCGTTTTCTACTCCATAGATCACATCAACATATAGCCCAGAGAATTCTGGAAACTAGTCAGAGAGGTATTGTCCTAAAGATGACGTCTATCAATTTACAGCCTCCTACATCACAATATTGTGCACTGCTATTGTCTACAATTGAACATCAAAAGATAAATGGCGTGTTATATACAACTGATGGAAAATTCCAACAAGGTATTACACATAATATACAATAGAACACACCAGCAAGATATGCATTCATCTAGAAAACTGGCCTATAGTATTAGGCCCTTGTCACTTTCACCATCTCTACTCATGATAGGAGGATAATTAAATATTGTTATGAAAGTAATTAGCAAGGGCACTAATATGGCATGATAAGATATTAAACTTGTGCAATATGATCTCCAAGTGCCTCATTAATTAATATCGATATAGGCTGCCTTTGATCCCACCACCATAAATTAACAGTCCGTAATTCAGGACACGCAGTACCAAAGTCTTTCCAACATCCACGGCTGTTTCATCCGTTAGGTCATATCAATTATTTCATATCAAAATTATGAATTTGTACCTTAGCCCTTTTTGTGATATGTGGAGGTGTGTCTTGAATCTAGCCTGCTGTCCAGTTCTATTCCTAGATATCGTTATTGCTGGGTTTGAAACAGACGATGGCCATCACAATTTAAAGCTAAGTTTTGGTAACTCAATGCTGCCAGTGACAAGTCTGTATTGTAATCACCTATTGCAATCAAGATAGAACATGACATTTGACCCTCGGTTTATTACTAGCTTATAGCTAGCTACACAGAGACCTTCCTTGTACATTTGTACATGATACATACATCCTTCCACACTAGTGGGTGATTACCAATTGTTATAGCTTCATTGTATCTTCACTAAAAGTTGACTAAAGGTTTACAGTACTTTAGAATCTGATTAGAAACCTTCAGGAACGGACAGAGAATGTCTTAAAAGCTGTTCTTGGGGACAATGCCAATGGACTGCCAGTAAGCTTGGTATTGGAGACCGGGCGGCCTTTCCGTGCATTTAGTGCCCCCCCCCCCCTCTAACAATACTTGCTCCCTACGTTTTGTCTTCCAGCATGCAATACATCTCTGGCCATAATGACAAGCCATGTACATACTTGTAAATTGACAAAGAATTAAGTTAGATTGAAAGAGTGTATATTTGTTCGGTTACTACATCGACACATTTTCACCCTTCTTTAGACAACAGTGAGCGGAAGATATCAATAGACAACGAGAAAAGACATAGAGCATTGTATCAAATGGTGATATGATTTAAACAGAGAATAAAAAGCGTGCTGGAAGTGAACAAGCATAAATGGCAAAAATGGAGTCTGACACAAAGTCAGTAGTTGGTATGAGTACAGCTTACTACTTGCTATGCTGTTTATCCTATTTCACACCAACATATGATGGAAAAAACATATATCATATTATAATGTTGGTTGTGTGGAACTATCCATTGGAATTCTGAGAACATCTAGTGGAAAGTGATAGCTTTGAAACCTATAGTGAACACTTCCCAGTGAACATAAATATGTTTGATTGACGTATATTACACGTAGAATCTGATAGAATAAACATAGTTTCCTACGTATATCAACGTTCATGAGTTAATGTTGATATCTGTATAAAAATCGTCCACGTAGGATATACATCAATGTATTGTACAACTATGTTACAAATTTACACATCTCAGAGCAGAGACATGGAGGGGTATGACATACGTTGAAGAAAAACATCTTTATCTCTCTAAACAAAAGTGAGACGATCTGCGAAAAGGGCCCGTAGTGCAAGGTGCAAAATCTACCCTGCTACCAGTTATCTACGTAGAAAATACGTATTGTGTTCACTGGGTCATCACTTATTTGACAAAAGCATCACTACAATCAATGGGAATAACCATTAAAGATTCTTGGAAAAGACGATGCAGTATCATTGTTATGATATTACAATAGCCGTAGACGCTATTGTCGGAGTATAACAAAGTAACCCTTTGTGAGGGGGAGAGGTTGTTCAAAAGTTACCCTTGGAGAGGGTGGTTTTGGTAAGAAGTTACTTTTGGTGAAAAGTGACTCTTGGTGAGGGACATTTAGCTCAAAAAGTACTCTTGCCGACCACATGTCAGTGTATACAAAATGTACTATTATCAAGTGCCCCGACCTACCCTCAGAATATAACTGTCTTTATAATACAGATGACCTTATTCACACACTACCTCGAACACTCACCATACGCCAGGACCTGGAGTCATCTAGGCCTACCTGGCTTCCTTTTTCTGTTGCAGCGTTTATGGTTCAATAATCTATGTTATATGTAGGCCTCTCATAGGAACCGACAGGTCCACTATAGTAGGTCTGAATCAACTCGTACAGCTGTGCTGCCTCTAAATGTGCTCGGGATATACCTGTTTTGTTAGTTGGGTCATGTTACCGACAATATGCATTATTGGCTTAACTCCTTTCACCGCCGGCCTTTTAACTAAACCCTTTAGAATACCATTATATTTCATTTGTCTACTTACTCTCTTTAATGAATTGCTATGATTTTTGTGGGCGCTAGTAAATTTCGGATATGTTAAAACAAAGCTTGAGAGAGGATGTGCTGTTACTAGCTTGAATGACCTTGACACCATCAAATGGCCTCTCATTAGGTAAACTTAAAGAAGGGAGAATATCTTATATCTCAGAGGAATTGAGCATTAACACCTCTGTGGGTGACTAAATGTCAGTCAGTCAACGTGTAAGCAATGCATTGTCTTCCAATCAGGTTAAGACCATCACCTCAGATATCAGCCTTATCGGTCTTATCTGTGACTATTGTTCCTAGGTGGTGAACAGTGGCTGATAACATTAACAGTGGCTGATAACAGATTTACCCACAATGCACTGCTCAGAGGATAGTTAGAAAATGGCGGCTCGCATACCATTTAGGCTCTCCTCCGTATATTGGGCCCTTTGAAACTCACCATTGATTGGTCTAGACGTGACTATAATCACCTACTGCACTGATAATAAAACCTATAGTCAGTACTGACTATACCACCATATTTTGACCCCCGTAGTCAGGTGATTACATATGTTAGTCACATATTAGTCATAAGATAGTCAGTAGTGACTATATGTGGATCACACAAAATGATGATGTCACAGGAATGTGTGCACAGGAAACAGTTAGGATTCAAAATTGAATGCTCAACTGACTTCAGGTAGGCACATCTTATTCTAGCTAAACTACTGCTTTACACATTTCACTGTGCATTAGCTCTTGTGTTATGTTAAGTATATTTACTAAAGGCATCATAGGACACAAGCATTCTCACTTTTGATTGAAGTATCATGTGTTTTTGTTCAAATTCTGATCATGTAACTGTGGATCTCTAGGCTTCCAGACTAGAATATACAGAAGTTGACTGGGTGAAGGGTTATAGTGTGCCAGGCATATGGCCCATGCTCATCTACTTTATCCAATGGTGTTAGGGCAGGTACCACCGGACATCTACCCCTGGACATCTACCCCTGGACATCTACCCCCAGATATCTACCCTCAGACATCTACCCCTGGACATCTACCACCTGAGAATCTAACCCCTAGGACATAAAAGTCCAGGGGATGGTTGTCCTGGGGGTAGAAGTCATTAGGGGGTAAAAGTCCAGGGGATGGATGTCCAAGGGGTAGATGTGCTAAACATGCTAAACATTACCACAACATTAACACCTGGACTTCTACCCCTGGAAATCTATCCCCTAGGACTTCCCCCCCCCCCTAGGACTTTCATCCCCTTAGACATCTATCCGCTGGACTTTTACCTCCTTACAACTTCTACCCACTAGGGCATCAATCCCCTTGAACATCTACCCCCTTTACCCTCTAGGACTTCTACCCCTGGGGACAGCAACCCCCTCCAAATGCTCATGATAAGTCATATCATGTGGAGGGGGTAGATTTCTCCACGGACATCCGACATCTATCCCTGGACATCTACCCCCTGGGAATCTACCACCTAGGACTTATATCCCCTTTGGCACCTATCCCCTGGACATCTACCCCCTACGGCATCCATCCCCCTTGGACATCTACCCCCTTTAGGAGATCTACCCCTAAGGACAATAATATCATGTGGAGGGAGACGATTTCTCATGGGACATTGGACATCTACCCCTGGACATCTACCCCCTGGAAATCTACCCCCTAGGACTTTTATCCCCTTGGATATTGATTCCCTGGGCTTTTATCCCCTCAGGATTCTACCCCCTAGGACTTCCACTCCCTTGGACACCTACCCAGGACATCTATCCCCTGGGACATCTACCCCTAGGACATCTACCCCCTAGGACTTCCACTCCCTTGGACACAGACCCAGGACATGTATCCCCTGGGACATGTATCCCCTGGGACATCTACCCCTAGGACTTCTACCCCTGGACAAAAGTCCAAGGGGGTAGATTCCCAGGGGGTAGATGTCCAGGGGTAGATGCCTGATATCTCCGGAGAAATCTACCTCCTGCACATGATATTACTCAAACATATGGGTATGTCGGTGGGGGGTTGATGTTCTTAGGAGTAGAGGTCCTAGAGAGTAAAGGGGTAGATGCCCCAGGGGGTAGATGTCAAGGGGGTAGATGTCTGGGGGTAGGTTCCAAGGCAGGGGATGTCCTAAGGGGTAGAAGTCCTAGGGGATAAAATTCCAAGGGATAGATGCCCATAGGGGTAAAAGTCCAAGGGGGTAGATGTCTTAGGTAGTGGTAGTTGGCCTGGGGTAGATGTCCTAGAGGGTAGATAGTAGGCCCTAGGGTAGATGTCTTGGGGGTAGATGCCAGGGGGGTACTTGTCCTAACTTATCGTCCTGCCGTCTCATGATGGACTATATCTATTAGTCAGTGTGACTACTTTAAAGCATGAAAGCATTAAATTCATAGTCACTTGACTATTTATCCCAAATCAGCTTATTTAATGCATGACTATAGGTTGACTATATGACTAACTTACTATAGACACAGGTGACTAACTTGGTATAGCCGTTTTTTCTACGTTCACGTGACTATAGAAATGTAGTTCGTAGTGACTAACATTTCCAGGGCCATTATTATCAGTGTGGTCCATTTCACATCACCCAATTAAGCCCTTACATAGTATAAACGGCCAATCATTGCCTGTCTTGATTAGATGTAGAAATTACATGATTTCTTAACATGAGGACAACCAGTAGAAAACTTACCCCGTAACTGTCAGAAAGCCCCGGGCGCGCCACTGCTCAAGAGTTACAAGTTGTATTATTAGGTTATAAAGGGAACCGTTTTGTAAATTTTTAAATGCAAATATTTGAGATTTTGAGAAAGGAAATCGTAATGTTAGCCCGATATCACCATTGAATATGAAATCGGAAATAATACAGGCTTATAGCAAAATAAGCCAATAAGTAATTTCAAGCTTAATTGCCGCTTTCAATCTGTCAATGGAAGAGTTAAGTGTAAGCTAGCCAAAGTATGTAGGGAGCCCGAGCAATATTCATAATTGACAAGGAAGGATGAGACGTTTGCTAGCTGACTGCACACATGTCTCATAGATCTTACAGAAGAGCTGTTCTCAGCTGCCCCAGTTGACATTGAATTATGAAAGCTGCATAATAGAAAATATAACAAGTCGTTCTATGAAAGGTGTATGATGGAAAGCTTCAGCTAAAGTCTAGTGTACTGTTAGTAGGCCTAAGTATATACTTTTCTTTACACCGAGAGAGAAAAATTACAGAAGGCGGAGGGCCCGTACTACGTATACATACTATTCCCAGTGTTAGCCCGGTGTTATGAACTGTTATCAATCATAATGATTATATGAATGTAACTAGCCATCAATCTAAGTGAATAAGGGCATATGAAGTTTTAATCCATGGGACTGTATTTCATTCTGACCATGTGCTACCATTATCTAGCTGCTTCCTTATGACATAATATTCACATGAAAGGGTTACACTTCTTCCAATTACCTTTTTCTGTTTACCTGCCAATGATATTTCATGTTTGCTGCTGTGGCCAGGCAGACAGGTCCTCTATTTGGTAGCAACTTCTTGTCTGTATCTTTCCTAATCGTTCCGTTACCGAAATAGAAGGAAGGCAAAGAGAGATTTGGGCCCATTTTCATTGTGAGGAAATGAGGTACACATCACATTTACACTTCTCTTGCGTTTGGAAGCCCAATGTGAAATACCACCTACTCCTTCAATGTCCATAAAATAAATCCAAAGTGGACTAAGCTGTAGAAATCTGTCATAAGAATATGAACTAGAATGAGTTGGAGTTCAAGCCGGAAAGGCTTTCACTTTACAATGTGATTACTGTAAGGCCGAGATAAAATCGTCCACAACACGCAAGCTGGCAGAAAAAGGTGGGATTTCCGTGCAGGCAAAAACCTTTACCAGCCCATTGAGTCTGCCACAAGTAACAGTTACCCTTCTATCAGACCCCAAATTTCCTCATCCAATCACTTATTTATTGCTTTTAAATTGCATCATCAAAATGAAATGACGAATTAATCTTGGTCATTTTCTAATTCGAATAATGAGGATGCAAGTATCATAAAAGAATGATGATGATAATAATAACATTTTACCCTGGATTTCGATTCATCCATGGCTCCTTATTGTCAGACCAATGCTTTTCTAATTCTACCAATCAATTATGAGTGTTCTGGTGTACTAAATCATATAAAACTCGCAATGTGCAGATCATCTTAAATGATCGGGTTAATGTCAGGTAATAATAAATATTATTAATTTGATTATTTCTGTTGTCCGCGTGTTTCATTTCAAAATGTAATTTCAGTGGCAGAGTCATGTTTTGTTTTAATTAATCAGTAGGATAATATTTCCAGATACCACTTCACAGTGACCTGCCCCCTGCAACAGTGCTTCGTTTCCCTTCTAGGTACCACTCGTCAGAATATCATTTTAAAAGTTAATTTTGATACACAATTGTTATCAGCATCTCAATTTTCTAAAACCTAATTGATGTAGTGTATAACCTTCGGGTAACTCCATCTGCAATTGAAATACTTCCCAATCCAGCATAATGCGTCTATTGTCGTTCGATGTAAGACTTCCATGATACACCTCCTGACCTTTCTCTAGTTCGTGTATGGAGTTTCCAGATTGTTTTAATGAGGCCTACACACCCAAGAATAGGGGTGGGTGAAAGCAGCTGAAATAGACTCTATACCTAGGTTAATTGGAGATAGAAAAGGCACCGCATTGCCAAGACCCCACCCACCGTGATATGAACTCAAGTTCTTATGCATTCATTATTGCAGTCGGTTGATTTTCCTTATTTCTAGACAGAAGAGGCATTTATAATAGCTTGGCTTACTTGATGACTGATGAGAACAGACCACTCCGATGGAGAACATACAAAGAGAGAGCAGTTGTACTTGTATTCACCTTCTTCACTGTCCCACCAAAAACGATAAAAGTGCAAGTAAACCAAGGTGAATCCTACACAGTATCATATTTCTTTCTATTTTTTTTCACAAGTGTAGCTTCTAAGCTTTTATTTCCTTTTTTATTCCAATACGGATTTACATTTATGGCACACAGTTGTACTTCTCACATTGAAATGAACTAAGAGAAACCCCCTCTTAAAATCAGTCCACTCACCGGGTAGATTGGATTTCTTAAGTTTGACCAGAATTTATCCTAATGTCTGGAATTTTAAATAGAACTAATTTTATCACTCATTATCAGCCTCACCCTGCAGGCCCTGCTGTTAATACACCATTTTTATAGACTTCTCTGTTAGGAAGAGTGGTAATTGGGACTATTATGGTACTATATGTCTGCTAAAAATGCAAAAGCTCACTTAGAACGATTCATCAACGCTTCAACACTGTAATCGATGAAGCCTGGGGTTACGGTCAACTGTGATACTCAACTCGTGAATTATGCAAGTGAATCCTACTGTAATATTATGCCATGTACCCATACAGAACTCCATAGGCATAGGAAAGTGCTTGATATCATTTGCAACTACTAAAGCAGGCTGAATGGTCTATTATTATGATTAGGTGATTTAAAGGGGCATTCCCACCACTGGCACTTACCACATAGCAGACTAGAACAGTACTAGAATTCTGAATGAGAAACGCTCGGTGAGAATGCCACTTTAACATTTTGCTACTAATGACAAGATTAATCACCTATCACATGTGATGCGGCTTGCACAGACATTGTGAAGCTATTACCGGTATGTGTTATTAGTCAACGGTAGGTCCCTTTGGTTCGGTTGACAGGTATGCACTTAAAATTCTGTTTCAGCTTCATCACACCATTTTGAAAGAGCATACCCTGCCACCATTGTCCAATAATGTGTCCAGTAAATTATAGGCACATCTACTCACACTGGTAAACCGTCTGCAGCTTGACCTTGAGTGGAAGTAGGCCTAAGTCAGGTGGCGTAACCAGGGTTCAGTATTTATATAGTTGTATTGACTATTCTGTATTCGGTATGAGTGCTGAATAAGGGTTGGAAAAGCACAGATAAAATAGGAATAGATCAATGGATTTTTAAAGTGTTTCACAAGGTCTATTCTATATATTGGGAGTGGTATTTAGCACTCGTAAGATCACTATTAGAATATTCCTTGTGAAACACTTTATAGAATGACCAGTTCATTCTATTCCTACTCATATTCAGCACTTCCAGATTTACATTTCCATGTGAAACAGCTTCCAGGTCACCGCAGCAGTCAAGAGCTACTTAACAAGCTAATTTTGGAGTCACTCAACGGCCTAGTGCAAATGCACCAGTGTGCCTATACCTCACTCGGGGTATTTAGAAGAGAGGAAAGGTATTTGCCCAAGTGTGTGGTAGATTCACCATGAGTGTGACACATACCCTGCGACGGACACAGGAACTATTAGTTATCCATGTACGATAGGACTTGCAGTGGTTCCTTGTTGGAAAAGATGACACCTAAATATTAGCACTACTCACAAATGAATAGATTGGAAAGCATGAACAAACAGAAATTTGAGGGTCCCTCTCACTATTCATAATTTAGCCTGGGTTTATGCTGGATGAACTGTCAATCCCTACTGTCTTCACCAACGTGTAAAAAGCGGTGGGCTTTACCAAAGCATATAGGGTAGACTAACCTAAAGGTAACCATGTACAAAAATGTACCTTGAGATGACCACCTCAATTTTGTAGACATTCATTCATGATAAGCTCTGTTTTTGTGTATCACTTTAAGTGGTACTCTTTCCAGCAATGGACAAATAAATACAATAACATACATGATTAAATAACTATCATCTCATGGTACGTGGTTACCTTTAGGTCAGTCTACCCTAGATATAGGCTGGGCAGTGCCCAGGGGCAGAGCAATCCACCAAGCTCCTGGACACTGCTAGAAGCTGATACACCTTCGCATTCATCTGCCATGTCTCGGTAAAGTTAAATTCCAGTAAATTCACCATAGTTGAGTGATTGACCTTTGCGGCCCACCGATTCACAGAATGTAGCTCTACTACGCCTATATCATACTTCCTGGATAAACACTTGTAATTTTAATCATGGGGCCAAAATAAAAGGCGTGTTTCAGGCAACCCAACCCTAGATTCAAAAAAGGGCCGACCCTAGCTTTTTTTCTCTCAATTTTTACAAATTGTATCAAGAATAACAAGCTCCTAGTGACCTCGGAGGCCTGAAGAATTGATTAACTCCAGGAAATAGCTTTTTAAGAGGAACATCTAACAACTTCTTAATATTCCTAGTCAATGGAGGAATTATTGAGTCATTCTGGTGAGTCACGAGTCAATTTTGACGATTCACGACTCATTCCTGGTAATCTCTCTGAGGTGAAGTATCATTTTAACTTGCACATAGCCATATACGTAGCGATAGTTCGGTGCTGCATATCTTTTATTTCGCTGGATCGGCTCAATTTTTGCAGTCCTAGATACCTGAGGGCAATTTTCATGTCTCATGAAAAATATATATGCCAAGACTTACATTCTACTGGAAAATTGTAAAAATTATCTACAATTTTGAGTAATGTTATTCAAAATGTTTATGCAAAATGCTTTTCTGTTTAGAGACCTTAATAGTGGTCCGATTTACAAGCCGTAAAAACTGGCATGTAGCCAAGATCCAGCCAGTCATTTGGACTGGTAGGACCAGTCGAGCCGGTCCAGTAGCCTTTTAGCCGGCTATAGCCAGTATCCATCACGTTTTCACGAAGACTGATTGTCAAGCAAAAAGTTGCATCTAAAGTTCATATAAGAAGATAAATTCATATGTGAATTAGATCAATAGTGTGGTATCCTGTCACGTGCAAGGTATGTTAATGTATCTGTGCCCTTTGTAGTTCCAATTTGTCAATGGCTGATGATAAGTTCTGTCAGTAAGTATTCTCCTCCATACTCTGACATGTATTGTCACAACTAATGCACTAGATGTATGTACTGCTGATGAGGCCCTTCCGTGATATGCTGATAAGGCTTTGAGAAGAGCTGATCTGTAATAGCGTACATCATGAGGCTCACTTGTCCTATAGAAAGGCGGTGAAGTACTATTTGCATAACGCTGCCATCGCTATAGGCATCTATGACCAGACCATGCACACTTTGTAATCCACCAGTGCTGGAAACTTAATAAGAGCAGTATGGCTGTTCTCCTCTCACGTCTAATTCAGAATCAGACCTTCAATTTCACAGTTTTGCCCCTCAAACCCAGTCATTAATTGGGAAAGTCATTGCCCCGATACTAATTGCTACCAACGACCTGTGGACATCTTTCTGTTGACTAATTTAGCTGAGACTGATAACGGGCATCCGAATTTACTTGGTTTAATATCACTTGTTTCAAATATTACCAACTTAGTTTTCATAATTGTCTTGATTATGTGCACATTCATTTTCTTGTGACCAAATTGTAAGAACGCACCTCTGGCAGTTTCTTGAGAAATATCTGCAAAGTGTCCGTAATGAGGGGAGGCATGGCGCCCGGGTCCATACTGAACCAGATGTCTCCTCAATTGCTCACCTAGCCTTGCTAATTATCACTAATACGTTAATGACAAATGGTTGCAACCTCCTCTCTCAAATATATTTAATTCCCTAGATTCTGAGCACTTGGTTTCAACTGATGATTGGGCCCTAATTAAATGTTATAGAGATGGATACTGTCCACTGGGCCCGTCACGACCGTTATCTATGTAATTCATATAGGAGATGTATGGCTTAGTTAGCAGTACAAGACCCAGGGGACTGCGGCCATTGATGAGGGAAGATCTGTACCACAATGTAAGAAGTTGGTAGCCTTTTTCTTGCACACTGTCAGAAGTTAGTGTAGCTGCACAGCGAGATATACTGTAGCTGCACAGTATAAAAGGAGGTATTTTTGGTTTTCAGTATCAGATTTTACAGTGCACAAAGGTCTTTTTATATATGACCTTGAGATCCCTAGAATGTACATGTCTTTCTACCTAAGATATTTTAAAGGGATACCTTCATCCACAGAATGGGATGCCAAGGTCTAGGGACTTTCAGAGGAGCAGGGAAGCTGGAGATGCAATGTTAAATAATACCACATGTTTATCACCCCTCCTGGTGTGAGGGTCTGGAGGGCTACCCACAAAACTAGATAAGAATCTCAAATCACCATCACACTGTGTTCTATATCAGATTTGTTGGCATCACATACTTTGATTCTAAAACAAATAGATCTGATATAGAAGACAGTGTGATGGTGTTTGAAGACTCTCATCTATGTTGGGGGCAGCCCTCCAGGCCTTCACACCAGGAGGGGTGATAGGCATGTGGTATTACGTAACATTGCATCTCCAGCTTCCCTCTTCCTCTGAAACCCTGGCGGCCCTTTCTGTGGATGAAGGGATCCCTTTAATTATGATTATAACCCCACAACTTTGAAAATGGTGTGTTGAATTGAGATGCTAAATAGACAGAGCTGCACGCTAAAGTGACTGAGTCAGTGGTTACTGCACGAGAGTTGCCTGCCCCGTACTGCACGCTGGCCGTAGGCCTAGTGCAGGACGGGCCAGGCAACTCAAGTGCAGTAACCACTGACGAGGTCACTTTTAAGTGACGCTCTGTATTTATTTCAGGGTATTTCAACTTAAAATAGATGTGCAGTGCATGTTTGTTTACTTCGGCGATGTTTGTGTAATTCTGCGGTGTTTGTTTACTTTTGTGGGACCGCCATTTTGAATTCCGCGCTGGTCACGTGACCCTCGGCAGCGTAGCGACCCCATGGCGACCCCATAGTGACCCCATAGCGACCCCCAGGTCCCTTGGGAACGGGCAATACGGCCACAGCGTGCAATACGGCCTAGGGTTATTTCACGGCCCTCTGGGGAACGGCCCTCCCATTGCTTTAACCTTGATAGGCCGTATTCACCATGAAATAAATTACATTTATTCTCGCTATAATTTATCCCTGGCTGCAACACTGTATGATTTATACGGCTTAGACATAATTGTACCATGGGCGCTGCCATATTCTTCAAAAGACCCCCGACGGCCATATTGGGTTTGCCATATATCATATATGACCATGGGTTATTTGTTATCTGCCACCATCCAGACCTAGAACAGTGGCCACTGATAAGACTGGTAGGGGTGATACTCTGCAACCCACCCCTTTCTTAATCTCCTCCCCCATTGTCTCAAGTGTGAAGAGAAGGGATTAGCCTGATTAGGCCCATCCAGATGAGGGATTACCCAGATTGTGAGGGAGGACGTCGGGGGTCTTTTGGCTAATAATTTTGTAACCTGTTTCCCCTGTATAGGCATCTAGCTGGATGCATCATCAGCCAATCAGATAACACCCTGCATTCACTGCAGAACTTTTAGGGTGCATTATGTAACAGCTTGTACCCATGTGACTGTTGTTATCAGTTAAAAGCTCAAGTAATGGATGCACCCATGGACGTCCAGCTTGACCCCTATAGCTGGAACACCAATCGGCCAGAGGCATTAAATTCACTGTTAAAAAAATCAGTTAAAATAACGGAGATTCACTGGCACCACTGGGTGCCGGACTTTCACTGTAAAAATACCAGTCACTGTTGTTTCAAGTTCACTGTGGTTTTAACGGTGAAAGTCCGGCACCCAGTGGTGCCAGTGCATATGGAACTTCATTGTCATTTAATACAGTGCCTTAACAATAATGGTATTTAATTTATTCTAGTACTTTTCAGTTTATTAATCCCCCTATACTTTACTCCATGTTCAATATGGTTGCATGCCCAATTTGGTACCATGTCCAACCAGTGATATCATCTTAGTGTCAAGACTTAGGACTAATCATTAGGAATTAGTCCATGAGGGCCTTACAGAATGCTTCATGACACTTTGTAATGCCAGTCCGTGAGTAGAAGTCACTCTAGGATGGCTACAGAGCAAACCTTACAGCTCTGTATTATGTATATATTTCAACTCACCACAAAAATGGTGTTCATAGCATCCATGAAAATCTTCTTATAAACCAAACTGCCACCTGGTGTGATAAAACTGAACATCAATGAAACGTAGCTTCACCATAAAATAAACTGTGTTTCACTGTAAAATAAACTGTATTTCACTGCTCTGGATTACAGATATTCAAAGTGAAATTGATTGACTTAACACTACCTCACCATAATAACATTTATGATGATCCACTGTAAAATTTTACATTGATTCTTTGTATAATCAACGGAAGATTTTTACAAGACGTAGCTTCACCGTAAATGAATAAACTGTGTTTCACTGTACTGGATTACAGATATTCAGAGTGAAATTGATTGACTTTACACTGCCTCACCGTAATCACATTTAGGATGATCCACCGTAAAATTTTACATTGTTTCTTTGTATATTCAACGGAATATTTTTACAGTGTAGGCCAAACAGTGTGTGGCAAATTGCTGCAGATTATATGCTCTTTAAAGTAAGGTGCCTCTGGGCCGAATACAAATGTCAATAATAAACCAAACAAGGCCAGCTGATAGTTTTGAATATTACGGATACAGGGTGATTTCCAATAATGGGCCTGATCGAGCAGGGAAAATAATAGAAATGTTTGTAAACCAGACGTATTTTATCGATCATTTCAACCAGGCTACCCCTTTGGTCTATAGACTTTACACGTACACGGTGCCACACGGGATTGGACTGTTTGATAGCAGAGACCAAACAGCATATTGGAAAATGCCCAAGACCTGAATAGCTGATGGAAGTACTGCTGGGGTGGAAGGGGGCCAGAGGGCAGGGAAATGTGGTACCAAAGGCACGGGTCTTGCAAGAACGACCCTGACGCCCCAACAGGCCTATCTGTATCGGGCTGGGACAGATCATGATGCACATAGACCAAGGACAGAGGGCAATTTATGCACTTTGACACTATAGCTCTGGGCGATCGAGCATCCATGTATAAGGGTCTTAGATATAGTGAGCGGATAGAAATTGATCCCATGTTAAAGGTGAGAAATATTCTCGCGCTCAATGTCTCAATGGCTTTAAATGGGAGAAAAGAGAGGGGGTGTAACATTTGCACAAGTCGAAACGAAAATCACCTCTTTGTCGTTAACCCTCTAAGAGCGACCAAAAAAGTTCATTCTAGCTGTAGGAGCGGAATTTTTTCTCATAAATTTTCCTTGGGGACGGGGTTTGCTAAATCCCATAGAGTTATGTCAATAATTATAATCGACATCCGCCCCCTCGCGGTGTAGTAAATAGTCTATACATCCCGCCCTGGATGGATACAGACTGTATATAATATATACGCTCTCAATGGGTTCAGAAATTAATATCCTCTCTCTCTTAAATGCATGTATACATGAAATCACATCGGCTAATGGACGCTTAATTATGTAAATCGTGTACATTTGCACCTATTGCAACGTATCCAGTCTATAGCGACGGCTTGCCGTTGGGCAAAAGGCATATAAGCATTCTAATTAGCACATGTTTTTCATTATGAAACATATGGTTCCTTTTCACCCCCTAATTTACCTGGTAGCCCTTTCATACCGATATGCTCAGCCGGATGCGGCCGCCGCCAGCCAGTGTTGTGTTAATTATTCATCAATTACCTAATGCTCAGGTATCTAATTGGGATGTAAGTGCAGTGTGGGTGTGAGCGTGCGACAGGTAATCAGGTGATGCTGATGGAAGGGGGTTGCCGTGGCACAAAGGTGTGATCTACTCTGTCATCTCCTTGTGTGCCTCTCTCCTTATCCGCAGCTTCATTTACCAGTACTGCACTGTCCTCACTATAGGGTATATGGAGTAGGGTTAAGGTAGTCACCTCTCAGATAGTTCCTCCAGGCTCCTGCCGCAGTCAGGAAGCCTTAGCAGATGCTTAGTGGAATCTGGTTAGGCTAGTCCGATCTGTTTCTGTCAAGGCCTTACTAAAAGGTTCCTCCAGCTGTCACTGCCTTTTCGCAGTCTTAAATGGAACTGGCCCCGTGGGGAGTGGCTGCTTGAATGTGGGAGTGAGTGCTAAAAAGGGTACATGGATATAAAATATGCCGCAGGACCATCGAATCTAATATCCCCTCGTACACTACACAAGCGAGTGGCCCCTGGGGTGTAGGTGTAATAGGAAAACAACCAAGGCTACTACACTTTAATCAAATAACATATGAATTATTATAGACCCATTTCAAATCTAGTGATTTTTATACTTACCGGGACAGCGCATTACAGTATATGATTGACGTTATAATTACCTCGTCACTATTGCAAAGTATAAATGGCAGATGTGCCTTAAAGGTCAAATCCCACAACGTGAATGAGGGCTGAAAAATGTAGTTTATTGTGAAATCCTGATCACTTAGCCAATATTGGTTGATTATATCAGCTAAAACAAGCCCAATGTTGGTTATAACCCTTGTCTAATTCTTTTGATTATGATAAATAAGATGTCAAAACATTTAGATATTTTGCTCTGATTATGTTCAAATATGTTGCTAATTAGAATATCCCAATTATTTGGTTTATACAGGGGGGGACACTGCAGTCTATACGAAAAGGTGCTGGACACCGGCTATAGCTGGCTAAAAGCCTTCTGGTCCGGTAGAGAGTCTGTGTCTGCCTGTCTGGCTGTGATCCTGGACTACATGCCAGTTTTTACGGCTTGTAAATCGGACCATTATTAAGTTTTCTGGAGAGTTAACTAGAAAGCCTGAATATCATGTAAAAAAACACAAAAGTTTACAGATTATTGATTTAGATATACCAGTAACCTCTATTAAACATCATATCCTATGTCAATTCTTGCTTTTTACTACATTTCTAAATACAAATATTTCCCCGGGATATTCGGGCCTGCAGTTTTACAAACCTGCAGGACCGAATGTCCTACAAGGAAAAAAACTTTTCGTATAGACTGACACTCCAGATTTCTTTAGGCTAGTTGAGAGGGAATAATCAAGACAAATCATACCATGAAGTAACTCCCCTCAACTAGATCAATTAACCAGTCCTGAAGGCAACACTTGCTTGCTTATTATTGGCCACAGTGGGATTTGGAGAGGCATAAGATCATGGGACAAGTGTTGCGATTTACAATATTGGCAACAGTTGCCCCTTGTTTTTATGTCAATAATCAACACTTTCTCACCCATTTTTCGCGTTGTGGGATTTGACCTTAAGGATCCGCCCACACCATTTCATGAGAAACAACAGACATCCATATAATTGTCAGTTTCAATTCTAACAGCATACATGTCTCGAGTACATAATTATCTCCAAAATGGAGGAGGTTTAGAGCGACTCCAGCTATCGGTATGGACAATGACTGCATCACAAATGTAACGGTTTTAGACATGTGTTATGTGAACAATATGCTGACCGACCAATTTTGCCAATGTTTATTTAATGTTGAACTGATGCATATGTCCATGTGGTTACAAATAATAGAATCTGTAGAAAGAGTAGAATCTGACACTACTTGAGATTAAGGTCTAGATTTCCCTAAGGTAATAACGTTATAAAATAAGCAAGCCTGTATTGCTTGAACAAATAGGCGGCAGCGGCATTAATGCCCGAGGATAATCTAGATTAAGTGAAATCTGGATTAGAATGCTGGGAATTAACTAAAGGTTGATCAATTTTCTATAATTAGAATAAATCGTTATGCCTATACCGTGGTGTTGTTCACTTGAAGGTCTCAGTTGGGTAATAATGTCCATTGTCTATACTTTTTCCCTGGTAAGGTCGGCTAATGCAATCATGTCAGTCATGATTGCATTAGCCGACCTTACCAGGGAAAAGGGATAGGCCTAGACAATGGACATTATAACCCAACTGAAACATTATCATAGATATAATAGCCCGCAATACTCACTGACATGGGTACATGGGTATCATGTCTCTAGTGCTTGCAACGATCTGGAGGTATAATCCAAAACCAAGGTTACTTTGATTCTAGTTTCCCTCGGCTTGATATGATGCCCACCTGGGCTGATATTACATTGTGAACTTATAACAAATGTATAACCATCCCCGACTTTCGTATGTTTTTAGAATTTGCAGATGGTGTTTATAGTTCGGCAAACCTGCAGAGAGATTAGGCAGTGTATATTATATATAAACATTTAAACTCTGATGTTACTCCCATGCATGGGGCACTCAATCATAGTGCATAGTCTGGCAGAACAGAGACTCGACCTGAAGAACATTGTTGTATTAAGGCACTACAAGGAAGGTAGATATTACTTCACTTCTACTACACTGTTTGTCTCACAATTCTTACTGAAGTTTAATTAGAAATTACTGCAGGCATGAAAAGAAGGACTAGGTGCAATACCCACTAGAAGACCCATAATCACTAGTACTCTTTTTGCACATAATGAGGGTGATGCTTCTGACTGATGAGGCTGATGCTGCCCAAGCTTTCTTCAACGATGAGGGTGATGCCTAACATTGCAATTTTGACAAATGTTTGCAATTTGTTTCCCCTGAACATTTATAATCTTCAATGTTCATGTTGATTGCTATTTTCAGGTGAAAGCATATATAAACACAAGAAAATACAATCAGAGAGAAAAGAGCCTACTAACGTGCTTTAGAAAGACATATTTTACACTGTTATGTGAGTTGAACCCATCAATCACAATATGAATTATATCATGGTTTCCCCTTAAAACTACAGGATTACTGGTGTATCAGTTAATAAGTACACCTTTCTGTGAGTTTACAGGCAATCCTGGATAAAATAGATGACATATCTAGATACAACAGTTCCAAGTACATCGTACTTTATGTGCCCACATGGGCCATGCGCCACTCCCCGCAATATAAACCCGAAACCATGCACTATGACAGGCTATAAACCCTATACCAATCACCTTAGGTCATGTTCCCAGCCACTGGAGGCTGCCTCTGGCTGGGGAAGGACGGTGTGTAATCGCACCGTCCCATAGCGAACCTTTCAACATTTCTCTTGCATCGCCCTCATCTGCTGTAATACATCACCCTTATCAGCTTTTTCAGAGCTGTGTGCATCACCCTAATCATAACAGACTTCAGAACTGATATGAGAAATCTGAAACATGCCTCCATGCAACCTATCGTTCACCATTTGTATAATGAGGGTGTTGCGCATAACCCTCATCGGTGGTGAGACAGTGGTTATAGCTGCTGTCCACCAGCCTCAAAAGAGGACATTTGTCATCATGATACACCAATGCAGCCCCGGCAAGTAACTCGCCGGAGCTGCATTGGTGCATCATGCCAACCTTATGAGGTTGAGACATTCCTGAAGCCAAGGGTCGGCATAATGCTTGAATGCAGCACTGGCGAGTTACTCGAGAGGACGACCAAGCCATGATGCATTAATATATTATGCCGTCCTCAAAGGGTTAAAGATCATGGTCTGGAACCTTGATGATCTTTGGATAACCTTTTTGATGAGATCTATAATGGGCTTGAAAACAATGTTGGTTGCCATCTTTGTTTGGCCGACCCACCGCATGCGACGATTGTGGTTTCACAAGTATTCCCCAAACTGTAAACGTAAAGTCGGGGCCCGAGACAGCATTGGGCTCCAGTTCCATTTTCCTCCATAAGGGCTACAAAAGGGACTGGACAAACTGCTATATTTAGATCGTGACTTTCTGCCAGGCTGTAAGGGCACTGGTGTTGTTCAACTCCTGATGAGAAGTTCGTCGAGAAAGTTTTTGTATGAGTTTGTCCAGACTCTACTATTACAGAGTTGGGGGCCAGAGACTATGCCCAAGACTGCTGTCCACTGGACCACCATGTGTGCATGATGTCCGCCTTCCACTCATACTCCCAATCAGTGTGTAGAAACGGTGTTGTTTCTTCACACTGACAATTCACTCTGTGAATTGTGGGTAGCTAACCGCTAGCGGTTAATGATATGCATAGATCACTGGGCCAACCCCCTCCCCCAAATAAGGGTTACCAGTCAGTGCTATTTGTGGGTGATTGGGGATCAAACAAACGCAATGTCCTGTGCTGGGTGCAGTCTGTAGGGTCAGTTCAGGTAAAACTAGCCAATGCATGGGGATCAATCAATGCCATATAATATCATGGGTGATTGGTGTGTGTTGAGGGTCCATCAAAACACTCACACTCCTGCCTGGGTAAAATAGTATTCACATTCCTTAGCAATTTGGGTATAAGATATATAAATATATTTTCTTATGCTAGACCAACTGTATAAGAACTGTGCAATACCACATCTACAACTGACAGTCATGGACACTATCTATTTAAAGGAACCTTTGCATTGTACACTACTGTGCTATATATGGACATAACTAAACTGGAAGAATCATTACTATTGTGATGTACACCTTTCATAAGTTTACAACAGGTCATATTCTTCCCTGTTATAGGGTAGGGTAGAAGGGTATAATAAAAGGTATAGGTTTACACCGAGAATTCCTCATTCTGTCCTGTTCTGCCATGGTTAGAAGTGATCCCCACTGGCTGGTTTTACCTGGACTGACCCTACTGACTGCACCCAGCATAGGGCACTGCGTTTGCTTGATCCCCAAACAGCCATAAATAGCACAACTGGACAACTCTATACACCCTCCTGCCTCTCCAATCCAATACCCTATTGCACTACTTTCAGGTGTCTACCCATGATGCATATAGTGAATTGTGAGTGACAACATACCGGCCATGGACGTGTATGGTCACTCTGGGAGTGTGCCTTCCACTATTAAATGTGGGCCGTATACCCAGTCCCCGCACTCCTACTACAAACCAGACACCATCCTCGTTAATTAATGGACCTCTTTTTTGCAAAAACGCTGACATTTTTTCAGAACTTTACCCACAGTTAATTCTACAATGAATCCAATATCCTGTGAATATTGGTTTGGCATTATAAGTGCCATGGTATGTTATGGAAAGATTGTAAGACACAGCCAGCTACAGTATTTGGGAATAAAAGCAAGTCCTCATCGTCTATACAGTGTAACAATACACCCGTTTTTTTCCAAATTCCACGTTTTTTTTACTATGAAAAATGACCCTTTTCCAAAAAACGCAGAAATCCTATATCTGCGTTTCGTCTAACGAGGATGGTATTAAACATCGCCGATTGAGTGTCGATTGAGTAAACAAGGGGTCCAAGGGTCTTAGTTAAGGGGCATATAAATGAGGAACTATTGCCGATTGACCCAATTGAAAATTATAAAGCAAAAGATAATCGATATGTGGTTTTATAATCTCGCAATACAGAACAAAAAATATATGTCGAGTCGAATATAATTTGGAAATGCTTGAAAGAACCAACGCTGATTCGATTATCCTCTGCTTCCTATGCTTGTCCCTTGGTTGTCTGTTGAGTAGTACTGCTCCTAAGTCTGAGTGCACAATCAAGGAACCATTCAATCATGTCTAGACCAATCATTAGCGTTTCACTGTGCATGACCACACTCGATAACGAACAACAGGAAAAAGTCTCCAGACGACCTGCCGTTTTATAAAGGCGTATGTAGGGACCCTCTCATTATTTGGAGCCCAGGCCCAACTCGTGAATGATGGTGCAAATGCATTCCACAACCATGGGACTTCATACTGGACTGTGTCAATACCGGGTATGTATGCCAGTTTTAAACTGTTTTTATGTAGGCCTAGGCTTCCTATTTGTAGTACTTCTTAATACATGGCGTGCAATATGCTTGTGTGTTGAGGTTGATGCAGTAGATGAAACATAGTGCGAGTAAAAATGCAATAGATACACATTTACACTATAGATGTTCCCACTATATATGGGACTCAAACTTGAAGTTTCCCCTGTATGTTTTAAAGAGTCATTGATAACTTTGCAACCCCTCAACCTACAATAGTGATCAAGGTATCAGGTTAAAGCTAAGGTGAAAAGCTGAATAATTCAGGCATTGTCACTCCCATATTTTGAAAATCATGTGACCGGTTGCCATGGTAACCATGACAATTTTTTCTAAAATTTGGATTTTTTATCTGCCTTTCATCACTCTGACTGCCATTACAGGAAAACTAATCACAGTGTGCACATCGGAAGTTCACAGATTGGGTAAAACTAAATCCCACTTCTTTTGAGCCTATTTTGATAACTCTAGCACCTTTGCTTTGGAAATTACGAACCTCTGAACAGATTCTCAGAATGAGGCAAAACAAGCTTTATGCCTGCCATTAGACAGAATATGTGAGGATCTCTTGAACTGTTATGCTCAGAGACCCGATATTAGGTGCAAACCCAAGCTTGTAATTGGAGCTACAATCCTAAAGGGGGTGGGGGGACTAATGGGGAGGCTAGTAGGGCCTTGTATTGGCAGCCAAAATAAAGTTTTTGTCATCCCACTGTGTTCTACTATAGGGAATCTGACCATTGGGTCTATGAAACAGGCTTTCAAGAGTTAAGTGGTGCCTTCTTGCAAAAAGTGCTAAAAGATGGGTAACAAATTGTTACATTTTGCCTCCTAACTCAAGCAATATTAGCTTGTTTTCTCAACTTGAAACAGTTTTGGAAAGCCAAGACAGTCTTCTTACTTAAGATATATAATTGAAAGCTCTATGTCTGATGCTTATAGTCTTAATAGTATGTCTGGGGCACATATGATGCTTCAGAAAGTTACAAATCTGACAGCATATAGGCCTGTGCAGGTCAAAATAACCCCTATTTTAGGCTGTTCCACCCCCATTTTAGGATGTTCCAATCACCCACTTAGCTATAAAAATCAAAATTTGTCCACATTTTTAATAAATTATGCTTAGGAATGATGTGCAGGGCTTCTACTGTATGATCAAAAAATAAATGACTGGCAAAAACTCATCCAAACTGATAATTCCCTTCAGTGAATACACCTTGATTGTTGAGTCCCATATATGGTGGGAACATCTATAGAGACCCACTATTGGAGGAGGGGCCGGGAGGATGGGTCTGCCAATCGTCTGTTCAGCTGGTTAAATACTGGTGTGCAGTCAAATGTAAATGGATACCGGCCTGACACCAAGGGCGGCGTGTCATCTGGCCACCATTGACTGAGAGTAAAAGCACAGCCATTTGGATGTCATGATCAACGCTGGGCACGTCTTGTGTAGCCTGCAATATCCACGGCCGCAGCACATTGCTGTGGGTTTAGAAGTTTCCCAGCTAACAAAAAAAAACGTTATTTTACATCAAAATAACGTTTTTAAACTTTAAATAACGTTATGCCATAGTAAGGAGCCTCGGTGAAACGTTATATAACGTTATAAAAAGTTGTATAACGTTTTTTGTTTACTGGGTTAGTTTCCAGAAATCGCTGGAAATTTAGTCCAAATGCGAGGTTGGTTTGATTCGCTCCCCTCTGCAGTTAATATATTGTTTTACCGACTTGTACATTTCACATCATCCAATTAAAGCCCCAGCGCCCCTATAAATAGGGCTGAGTACCTGTCCCGGCTCCATGCACTCCGACTGTCGCTGGAGGGGTACCGAGACCTGGGCCTTTAAAGGCCCAGCGCCCCTATATATATATAGGGCAAAAAAAAGTTTGTTTCAGGTCACCCGACCGACCCTATTAAAACAGGGCTGACCCTATTAAAGCAGGGTCGACCCTACGTTTTTTTATGCAATTTTGAAGAAATTTCCTTATTTTTACCCTTTCTGGGTAAATTTTCGGGTCTTCGGAAAGGCCGGGTAGTTAGAACTTTCATGTTAAAAAAAAAAAGTTTAAAAAAAAATCCGACCTACCGACCCTACATTTTCTTGCCATGTTACCTGAAACAAATCTTTTTTTTTTCTTTTGGCCTAGAGCTGAGTACCTGTCCCGACTGCCCTCTGACTGTTAATGGCCGTGCAGTAAGATCTGCGGGTTTAAACCCGCAATTCTTACTGCACTAAGCACGTCCCGTAACAGTCGGGACAGTCGGGACAGGTACTCAGCTCTATTTATAGGGGCGCTGGGCCTTTAAGGCTCTAGGTACCATAAACAGCCACTCATAGCTTGTCTTGATTGGGTATAGAAATCTACATGATTGGTAAGGATAGGCACAACCAGTAGAAAACTGGCCCTTCTCTCCGTAACTCTCAGACAGCCCCCGGCGCCCTACTGATAGCTACATCCCGTAGGCCAACTCGGCACGTCATGACTGAAAACATATTGTCCTTCAAAATATCGAAACTGTGTGGTTTCTAAACACCCACAATTCACTCTGTGCATTCGGGTAGCTAACCACTAGCGTTTCATGATATGTAAAGACCAGTGTGCCACCCCCTCTCCTAGAAGCACCAATACTCCACCTCAAGGGCGCGAACCGATCTCACTCTCCAAGCACCATGTTGGTGATTGGGTGGGTAGCAGAATAAGGGTGTCCCCATACCCCCTTCTCCTTTGAGCCAACCTTGCTGCGGGGCTGACCGCCATAGCCACAGCATTGTAGTGGAGCAAAAGTGCAGAGAACCATGCACAGGTCGCCAGTGTAGGGCACATAGTGACGCACCCTCTTCCTTCTAATAAGTGGGTCACGGGAGTGCTATAAATAGCGTCAGTTGCGGCCCATGCTCTACCTGGTATGTATGAACACAAGGTCGATTTTTTCAATGTTTTAGTAATAAAAAAATTTCAAGAGGCTAGAACTCACAACCCTGGGAAATAGTCTGGCTTGCTACCACTCTAGCTGATCAGGCAAGTGGATAGGAGGAATACTAATGTTATATTCATTGTTCAGAGTCTGACTGTTCAATTTGAAACGACATGGCGTTTTCTCAATGCTTTTTGCTCTGGTATGGCACAGTAATTCTTGTATATCGTTTATTTATGTATCAAAGTGAGTAAATCCAATGATTGGCCATTTAGGAAGAATATAACCCTCAGATCTTACTGTCGGTATATAGCAAGAGTCAGTATTAAAGCGAGGACATGTATTCACGCTTTTTACACCCGACCTGCTGGTTTAATTTGAGCTCCTTCCCCGACCAATAGTCAAATGTCACTTCCCCGTGCCCCTGGCCTGGGGTAAGTGGAAACATGAGAGAGAGATCTTTCGTCATTCATTTTCTTTTTGGATGAAAAGCCATAGATCCTCTTTGTTCTTAGAATCAACCACTGCATTCGAGCCACTGCTGACCCCTTTCTGGCCTGAAACCTTGAGCTACTAATTAAAAACCCCGCCCACGCTATATAACGCCACTCCGACTCTTGCTGAGTATGTGTGTGGGGGGGGGGGGGGGGGGGGCAAGACTTGGGCCTTTAACTTTAAAGGCGCAAATCTCGGTTCTCCTCGGGACAGGTACTCAGGCCTATAAACAGGGGTGGTGGGGGTTTAAGAGAGATGTGGTTAATCTGTTTTGATCTAGGTTCTCTCCTCACTATTTATTTAATAGACCTACTTCCCCATTGGGAAAGTTGATTAAAGGTCTCATTCCTGTCATCATACCGTTAGTATAGGCCGCTATGCTGTAGGTTATCGACTACATTCATTAGAGTTTGAACATTTCAGGAAAATTTATGTGGTAGCACTGGTGAGTGCGTTTTTATTAACGCTCAGCAGTGCTTAATATCACCTTCTTAGGCCTATGTCTTTATCATTTGCAAATTATTTACTATTTCCATGTGAAGAGTTAAGTTCCAAAACGTACCAAGCGCCATTTTGAAAAGTAGCACTAGTAACAATAGATTATGACAAAGGTACAGATTATGAATAGGTAGGTTAAATGCAATTTTGAAACAATAAGTTGTCCTCAAAATTTCATCTTTAATTTCTATAGGTCCTCTCTGAATTTTTAGGCCT
Source organism: Harmothoe impar (assembly GCA_947462335.1). Classification (NCBI taxonomy): domain Eukaryota; kingdom Metazoa; phylum Annelida; class Polychaeta; order Phyllodocida; family Polynoidae; genus Harmothoe; species Harmothoe impar. The sequence goes on from OX381704.1 coordinate 63,472,853, forward strand.
AAACAATATATAGGATGCCCTATAATTGTCACTTTGGAAGTCTTACAGAAATCACTGGATGGATTTGTTGCGTTTTGCAACCAAACTCTTCATAATAAAGATTGGCCACTCTGATGAAGGCAGTATGTAAAACCACATTCCTCATCCCACTGATCGCACCCGCGTTGATTCGTCTAGACACAACTATAATTATACATGACATTTGTGTCCATTTGATCATGCCATAATTAAGACCATAGACACCTCTAGCTAACTCTCAAGTCTGGTAATGAGTAGTCTAGACACACTTGTAACTACCCTTGCCTGGTTGTAATAAATAAAACCAGGGGAAACTGACAGTAGGCGACTGCTCTGTCACGCCACAAAACCCCTTATTATACCTTCATCAATTGTATTACGTCATATTACGTCATATTACGTCATAATTATGATTTATGATTATTAATATTCATATTTATTATTATTTGTAATATGCACAATACTTTATACATATTTTCAATCCATATGTCCATCAAAGTACACCTAGACGTCAGACATACCTATTTCTCACTAAGCCAAGCCAAACTAACCCCCATGCATAACTAATCCATAGATCACAAGCAGACCCTTATCCCAGGGATAATAGGTAACGGTCAGCCCCTCCAGACGACAAGGCACCGACCGGTCACCTATACACAAAACAAATGAACTATATGTTGACCCCAAGGATTAACTGTCAACACATAAAACAATGCTATAAAGCTGGACACCCTTAATCAGTGTGGCACCGCCAAAGCCACTTGAGCCGGCTGGAGACCACCTGGAGGCAGGCGACAAAGCCCCCATGTGTGCATGCTACTTATTATGTAATCCATTACCCATAATGCACTGGACCCAGGCTCCCCACCCGCGGTCCAGCGCACACCACATGTTAAAGCCATGAATATATAATTATCCAATCAAATGTCAAATGTGTATTATCCAATGAAAACCACTGTTACATCTACTTCCGGTCACATGGGCACCCCCTCCACCTGCCGGGCACCTGTACTTATACCCCGGTCAGATGGAGGAGGAAATCACTTATCATCTTGCAACCATCAGTAACTTATATACTGAGCCCTAGTGACTGGTACTCTGATATTAATATTATTATTAATAAAAGATACCAAGTATTGAAACTGACGTCTCACCTCATCTTTACGCCCTCATTGATGTGGAAGGGTTTTCCCTAGCCACAGAGTGGTAGAGAACCGGGCAACTTTCAGCTACCTGCGACCATGAAGAAATTTTTTAATGCAGAGACACCAGTCCCTCAGTGACCAATCATCACGGAGGCACACTAGGAGCCAGGGACCAGCACCAACATCAGGTCTACAACCCACCAGGAGGAAAGGACCAAGCAACAACAAGCACATCACCAAGTCCACCTCCTGCATCTACAAGGACATAGTAAGACATTCTAAAACAACACTTATAGACACTGTACCTATTATACCCATAGACATAGCTACCCCACCCACCTCTCCCATTCGTGTTGAACCCACTGTCAACATGGCCGGAGACGATCAGGTAGAGGTAGAAAGACAACGAGAACTAGACGATAGGATATCAAGAAAATTAGATGAGCAACTAGCGGCCCATAAGGCAGAACTAGAAAGACTGAAATCTGATATCGCAGAATATAGGAACAACAAGTCCATTAGCGACCTGGCTAGCGCCATATCAAAAGCAAGCAAATACACCATCCGGGAACCAATTAGATTTTCGAAACCGGACATTAAAATGAGCACCAGCAAGTGGTTCACAGACCTAGAACGATTTGTTAGACTAAAATATCCCCAAGAAGATCACCCCATCCACGTCACTTGCGCAGTCTATTTAACTGGACCAGCGTATGAGTGGTACAGTATGCAGCCCACTAGCATACAGGATGACTACGACCTTATAAAGAAGGGACTTATCCACCACTTCAAGGATGTCGAAAACGACATCAAACTATTGACACTGTCCCAATTTGACCCCACCCTACAAACCATGGAAGAATGGCTAAAGGATGCCAACACCCACTTCCAAAACAAGGGGGTGGACATAGAAGCTGCCATCATCCAGGTAGCCACCGTATTAAATGAGGACTACCGAGAGGCGATCAGAGCGGAAAGTCCTACTACATGGGCCTCCCTCTGCAGAGCACTCAGGTGTGCTTACCTCTACAAGAAGACCTCCACACATAAGGTATCATCTCTGTCCAACAACACCCTAGACCCAGTCATAGCTGCTCAACTAAGGGAAAAGGACAGGGAGAATGAGAAACTAAGAGACCTTCTACAGAAGCAACAGGAAGTTATGGAGACCGAGCATACCGTAGCTGCTATGGGAGGTGGTAAACCAAAACCCACCTACCACAAACAAGCAGCTGCACCTACACACCAATCTCCACCCACTGACTTCGCATTGCCACCCAACTATAGGGGGAGGAGAGAGGACTTCGACATCAATTACGTTGACAACATAAGGAAGGCACGTTCAATGGGCCTCATCCCTCCCACCCACCGATTCAAAGGGGGACCCAAAGACATCATAACCCTTCTTCAAACGGGTTCCCTACCCCCACATCACTTCAAACTCATCCAGAGCCAACAACAACAACAACGGTGGCAGCCACAACAGCAATCATGGCAGCCACCACAACAACAACAACAATGGCCACAACAACAACAACAACAATGGCCACAACAACAACAACAACAACTACAACTTCAACCAACGCCACAAAACCCCACTCCACAGTACACCATGGCACAGCTCGTCAGCATGATGAACGACCTCACCAAGACGACGGGAAACTAGATTGTCATCCTATGGATAGGCCTCATCAGGATGACAAAACAGTCCCCAACACAGAAGACACAGCATCGACCATCGACATCACGCCACATGACCCACAGACAATCCACAACGCTGCACCAGTGCGCGGGAAACCTGCCGACGTCCAAGCTACTCTGGAAGTCGTCCCCCCACCACTCCCCGACCTACACATGGAAGAAGGTGAGCAGAGTGTTTTGTTTATCAACATGGTCAATGGCAATATAGATCTACAATTCAAAGATACCAACATCCCCAGTCTAGTAGACACAGGAGCCACCGTCTCTTGCATGAGAGAGGGTCTAGCCTCCACTCTATCGAAACTAGTTCCTCATGAGTTTTCACGAATCAGGTCCAAAGTTTATCTTGCCGATGGAGCATTGTGTCACATCAAAAGAGCTATCAAAATCAAATTCAAAATTCAAGGCAAAACATTCAGTCATCAATTTGCAATTCTTCCAAATTGTTCCTCACCAATCATATTGGGAACAGATTTTCTATCAAAGACTAAAAGCAAAATCAATTACTCCACTGACCCAACTCCAAAATCTCAACCAATCAGGGCAGTGAGAGCCATTTCGATACCTCCATTTTCCGAAATGGCCATAACAGGCCAAGTCACATGCTACCACTCAGTCAGTCAAATCAATGGTATAACAGACAATTTTGACAGATCAGACAAACTTCCAAATTACATTGTACAACGTTCAGTCGTGACACCTGACCAAAGAGACAGACACCCACTGATATTATTGAATATCACATCTAGAATCTGTAAAATCCAGAAGGGTGAAATCGTAGCCTTATATACAAAAACAGACATAGACAAAGAAAATCATATATTATCGACAGGCTACGACGACACACAACCCGAGGAGACAGACATAGACATAGACAACAACTCTACCATCAGTGACAGTGCATCATCAACAGGGTCAGACAAAACATTCTACGTACCAACACCAGCATATTCAGAGTATTCTGACTCTGACATGGATCAATCCATGTCAGACGACGAAGATAATATAAATATGGTACAAGAGACGACAGTTCACGACGAACAGGACATAGACAAAGACATGTACATAGGGAAGGACATAGACATAGAACCAGAAAAAGAAAAATCACACGTCTTCCAAAAACCAGACTGCCTCACAGAAGATCAATTCACAACATTTTGCCAATTAATTGAAGAATACGACGACATATTCGTGGGAAAAGATAATATGATTGGAAGAACCCATCTGTACACCCATAAAATCAACCTGATCCCAGACGCCAAACCCTTACAGTTCTACCCATTCAGAATGGCCCCGCACAAAGCCGAACGACTTGAAATTGAATGTCAGAAGCTGGTAAAGCAGGACATTCTGGAGGAAACCAAAACGGGTCCCTGGTCATCCAGAAGTTTTCTTGTAGAGAAAAAGAACGGGCAGGGTTACAGATTAGTGACAGATCTAAGATATGTGAATTCCCAATCCATCAACCAAGCACTTACATCACCACGAGCAGACGACAGCCTAGAAATGATTGGTGAGATGCGACCTGCCGTGTTCTCTAAAATGGATGCCCAACAAGGGTACTTCCAGATACCAATTAGAGAGGACGACAGGGACATCACAGCCTTTCTCACTAGAACCAAAAAGTATAGATACAAGACCATGCCCATGGGACTTGCCAGCAGTGCTCAGGCTTTCCAAGCTGTAGTCAACTTGATCCTACAGAACCTGCAGTACAAATGTGCAATCCCATACTTAGACGACATCTTGTGTTTATCACCTACCATAGACCAACATTTCATTGATTTAAGAAACATATTCGAAGCACTAAGAAATGGCAAACTAAAGTTGAAGAAAACCAAGTGCGAATTCTTCCTAGAGGAACTAGACTTCCTAGGAATGAAAGTCACCACTGACGGTATCAAACCATCCCCAGACAAAGTCCACAAGATCCAGACATTCCCCACACCGAAGACCGCAAAAGAGGTGCGGTCATTCACTGGACTCGCCCAATTCTATAGAAAATTCATCAAAGGGTTCAGTGAAATTGGTCGACCTCTATTCAACCTACTCAAAAATGGGAACAAATTTGTCTGGACAAAAGAATGTGAGACTGCATTTCAGACCCTGAAGGACTCTATATGCAATGACGTCATCTTGCTGTACCCAGACTACAACAAACAGTTCCATCTTACAACAGATGCATCTGGTACAGCCCTGGGAGCTACTCTTTCCCAGGAGAAAGACGGCGTTCTACGACCAGTAGCCTTTGCGGGCAGAGCACTACATGACCACGAAAGGAATTATGGTGCCACCCAAAGAGAGCTGTTGGGAGTAGTATTTGCAATAGAGTACTTCAGACACTACCTAGAAGGAAGACCATTCGAGTTATATACTGACCACCAAGCCCTCATCCACATGTTGACAAAATCAGATAACAAAAACATGTGGGCAAGGTGGGCACTCAAAATTCAACAATTTCAATTTAATATCAGACACATAAGAGGCAAATTAAACATACCATCAGACGTTATGTCAAGACGAGACTACCCACTAGACAACACACCAATGACAGATCCTCCACCAAAACCCAAAGCCATAAGGGTGCAACATAGAATTATGTTTGAGGATGACATACACACACAGAAATTCAAAGAAGACGAACCACCATTGACACTACCAAAACGACTACCCAAATCAATCCTGAAGAGAAACTCCACCCATCACTTCTATTGTGAATGTATGGAAGAAAACACAGTAAACATAGAAGAAGTAAAACGATTTACCCCCAACCTCAGAGCAAATCCTGACATCCCAAGTACCAAATTACATCATTTTGGGCTTCCACAAACAGAATACAAGGGACTGTTAGCAGCCATAGTGGCCTCGGTACAACAGGAAGTGGATTCAGCTGCACGACCGGTCCCAGGCCACGCCCCACAGCAGCTGACAGTACCCTCTACATCCCTAGAAGCCCTATCAACATTCATAGAAGAAACTCAAACAGAACAAATAGAGCAGGTTGCGGCGACCCGACCGGTCCCAGGCCACACCCCGGCACCGCAACCTAAGAAAACCACAGATAAACCAAAAACGAAGAGGAAAAATGAGAAGCCTAGAAGAGATGCCACAGACATGGCAAAACACTTGGCCAATCAGACTAATCATCTGATTGAAATGATAGAAAGCCTCTCCGACCCACAGATCTCCATCCTCAACCTCAAAAGAGAACAAAGATACAATTTACATACGAAAGCTATTATCACGTATTTAGAGAATGGACAGGTACCCAACGACAAAAACAAGAAGGAAACGGAGCAATTTATCAAAATAGCTGATGACCACATCATGCTGAATGATATTTTGGTCCATATCAACACGGTACTATGGAAGAAACACAAGGAATTCTCATTCCAACCCGTCATCCCAGATGACATGAGACTGCCCATCTTAAAGCTTTTTCACGACCTCCCAATGGCAGGCCACGCTGGCGCACAAAGAATGCTGTCGACCATGCTCCCCAAAGTATATTGGAAGAGTATGGCGGCCGACGTCCAGAAATTCACAGCGACCTGCCACGTCTGTTTGAAAGCCAAAAAGATGAATCTAACCAACAATCTGCCAATGACGGCCCATAGTACCCCTTCTTACCCATTCCAGTTTGTCCACATAGATGCCATAGGCCCACTACCACCAACACCAGGAAAGAACGTATACATTCAGGTAGTGGTCGACAGGTTCTCTAAATTCTGCATAGCTTACCCTACTACATCATTGGACGCGGAAACAACTACCGCAGAATTCATAGAAAAGGTTGTCCTGGCCGAGGGTATACCAACATACCTCCAGTCAGACAATGGAACGTCATATAAAAACTCAAAATTCAGAAACATGACATCCTCCCTCAACATAAAACATGTCTTCAGCTCGGCCTATAGACCAAAATCGAACGGCCAGGCTGAAAGATATGTGAAGACGCTGTCTGAAGGCATACGGGCCTACTGTGAGGAACACCAGGACACATGGGATGTATTCCTACCACACCTCGTGTTCTCCATCAACAACACAGAGTCCGCCACCACTGCCTTCACACCGTTCTTCATTATGAAGGGAAGGAACCCAAACACCATAATAGACAACAAACTCAATCAGGAAGAAGAGAAAAGTCTAAATCTCCACATCATTGACAAATTAAAGAAAATAGACTACACATACAATCAGGTCATCGAAAACATCGAAAAGAGGACAGAACAAATGAGACAACAACACGACAAAAAGGCAAAACCTACAAAGGTGCAGAAAGAATCACTAGTGTATGTCAAGGTACCCCGGCTGATGGATAGAACAAAATGTTTGAAACTTCAGAAGGTGTACTCTGGTCCATACATAGTGTGCAAATTCGTCTCAAAAACATCTGTCCTCCTCAAATCTGTGATCACAATGAAGACAATGAAAAACCCAGTCCATGTAGATAGACTGAAACTCGTACGTCACGTTAGAAATAACGATTTCATTCACAGACTCATTGACCCGAACGACGACCTCATAACCAAACTATGGAAGAAAGACGGAGATTCATATAAAGCGAGACCAGCGCTTCTACAAACTAAAAATATATATAAAGCAAAGCCGGCCCACTCCAAGGTCAAGAGGAGGACACCGGTGGGACTAAAACCATAATATAATCTATAGAATATATAAGAGGAAAAGAGTTATCACCTATCTTACATAAACAACAAACAGCTCACTATATCATCGCTACTATTACAAAGAGACATCAACTGTCATATATTATCAACTTTAATATCAAAAGGATCAACACTGACTACTACGACTACTATTATCACTATTACTATTATAATGATTCACAAGAATCACGACTTACACACCGATCATCAAAAGAAATACTGGAAATACAGTATTTATCACCATAAAGCGCACAAGCTTCATCAATTATTACTATTATTATTATTATCCATCTATACCCATTTCACCACACAAGTAAGTGGCAGGGCGACTCCATATTATTGCTGCTCCTTTAACAAACTGACACTTCAAATAGAACTATTATCAACATGTCAAAATCCGACATGAAAGGACAGTTTGCGCACTCTTATTAACCCCCCCCCCCCATAGACCAGTGGAAAAGCGGTGTATGCAGGCGGCCACCCGCATGCATCACAGGTGTCAACAACACCAGGAGGATGACCGCAATCTGAGCCCTGGATGGCGCCACCACTGGAGCGCGCAAACAAAAGCTCCACTTATGGGAGTGTGATAACGACCAACATGGCAGGGTGACATAGCCACCACCCTGTACCCAGACCAAAGGGTATAAGTTCCCACACATCCCCCCATCTTTCCACAGTCACCCAGTGACCACACCCCTACACACATCGATTCAGTCAGGAGCAGCCCACAGCTGATTTGGTAGATCCCCGCCAGTACTGCGCACTTACACTCATCCTTCACAAACTATCGACTATCAACTATTACTACTACAAACGATCGACTACTACTATTATTACTATCAAATCCCAACAACTCGGGAATCATGAGGTATACACTCTACCTCCTATTATTCATCACACACATCACTTACACGGCAGCACAACCAATAGTGAGGCAAAATATCGGCCTCATCTATGAACAGCTGCCGGGACAAATCATCACCGGTCATGACCTACACGAGGTCATACTGGCCATCCCCTACAACATCCCAATGGCTCCTCGTCCGAAGCCACTCATTTACAACACCATCAGGACTCTTCAACTGACTTCACTAGGACCCCACGACAGCCATGACGCCAAGATGTTACAACAAGCTGCTGACCTCGACCGACTACTACAAAACGTAGATATTAAAATTATTAAGACTTTAAAGAACATTGCACACTTCCTCTCGGATCCTATTACTAACAGGCCAAAGAGAGCTATCCTAGGATTCTTAGGGGAGCTCTTTAAATCAATCTTTGGCCTGGCAACCACTAGGGACATGGATTCTATCATCAACGTCATACATCACCTAGATGCTAGAATTGGTACACTGGCCGACGTCAATGTTAAAACTGCACAAGGATTACATGATGTCACCCAGTAACACCAGCAGTTTCTAGACACTTATATTAAACAACAGGACGTTGTACAGGAATCCCTACTTAATATTACCGAATCCATAGACTCATGGTCTGATGATTTCTCCACAACCCTAACCTCCATCCAAGCCGACCAGGATCGTAGGATTACCCAGTCAGCCATCATATCGGCTCAGGTAATTGTCCTAATGACCAGGATCGCGTACCAACAAGGGTTATACAAGGTGGAAAATTCTCTCAGATTACTGTCTACTGGAATATTAGCACCGGATATGATTCAACCCACAGAACTGGCACTGAAGCTAGCCACCTTAGACACACAACTCAAAATTAGGAACCCAGGATCCGAGGTAACCATTATTGACACCGCATATTACTACTCACAACCAGTTGCACTATACACCTATTCCAAAACTCATTTATACATTCATATTAACGTTATCATTTCTGCCACAGACGCAGCATTTAACTTATATCAAGTAATTACAACTCATGTCCCCATTAACACCGAAAATACGACAAGTTCTGGATCTACCCTATTACACACTGACAAAACTTTCCTCGCTGTCAACGAGGCAGAGACATTGTACCTAGAGATGACAAACACAGATCTGCTTACGTGCCAAGGCTCGATACTGAAAGTATGCGCTAGGACCATGCCTAGAATACGCAGTGACCAGCCAACCTGCCTCATGGCGGCCTTTAAAGGTAACCAGGTAGACATAGCGAGACTCTGCACATTTCAAGTACACCCTCTGAGACCCATACAAACCCGTGCTATAGCTATTGGTAAAGATAAATATTTAGTAACTACTAACAGGGAGTACTACCACGTCATCTGTCAGCACATGACACCAACTACTAAGAAAGCTTCGGCCTACGCAGTTATTGGTGTCCCATGTATGTGCCACTTACAGTTTGACTCATTGTACCTCCCAAACACCAAAATTCCTTGTAACGAATCTTCTTCAACACATTTCCTAATGCACGCGGCCAATACACCCATACTACTCGCACTCACAAACAATCTCAACATCACAGCATCATCACTACACCACGATCCAATACACATACCACATCTACATACACAAGCTATCATCCAATCTATGACAAACATCAGCAAGTTGTCATCAGACATTACATTAGACCTAGAACCGTTCACCAGGAATATCCTAATAGAAGCCACCAACGCAGCAGACATCTTAGACCGACCCATCCAGGACACACCCATACGAGAGAACATAGCTAGCTTCTTCGCTAGCCCCGTATGGAACTATATAGTACCAGTCACTTGCATTCTAAACGCCGTAGGATTCTTCTACTTATTATATGTATCCAAAGGAAAAGCACTGTTCGCGACCATCCCGACTGTTAGTGCTCGACCCAACAACATTTCTTGGAAATTTATTAACCCCATCCCCCAGAGTGAAACCAAAGAAAACCACACTATCAATCTAGATCAATACGTTGATGCCCATAACATTTTTACCCTGATATTTGTAGCTTTAATAGTATACGCTGTTATCAAAACCATCTTCAAGTGTAAAAACAAGATTACACGTCACTTTGGAATGACAAACTCTGGACATAAAACCAATCCTACTATTACTCTCAAAATTTACCAAGGACACGTCAATCACACCATCCCACTGCTATCCCTACCCTACGAACGTGACTCTATTGTTAATGATTTCATACCAACCCTGACGGCCATATCCGCCCTGTCATGCCCATATCCACGCATAAACATGACATGGAACGGTCCCATATCATTCAACATCAACGGAAAACAAAAATCATACTATCTACCCAACCACATCATACTACCCCTAGCGGCACGGTTTTCTATCATACCGGCCCTGAAAGACGACACCACCACCACAGGATTAACCCTTAAGACTATTGAAATGACTACATCCCTACATCCGACTGAAACCCAAGACAACATTGACATTGACCCCGACAGTGACAATACCACGTCACTTATCAAAAACCCAAAAGACATGACCACTACCGAACTATTGACAGCCATTGTTATGAAAAAGAGTGAGACAGGAAATGAAACATAAAATTAATATAAAAGGTGATAACTCAGAACGAACTTCCTCCATTGCCCCTCGACATCGAGAATGAATATCAAAGATCAAGTATTGCCAAAGATCATTGCATAAACAAAATACACTGCTCAAAACCTATTGTTATACATGTACTATCATACCATACTAAGTATTACACATGGCCTATGTAAACGCTTAGTACATCTATATTATTATTGAAATGAATTTCTTACAGCTTCCTATCGTATGAATTGATTGTATTATAATCTAGGACGGAAGCACGACATATAGAAACAGTACGTCACATTACTATTACCACTGTACCGCAACTCGTATTATGTAAATAATTGGTAAGGTTAAAAGCTTCCCCAAAAGGTATAATCATATAAATAGAACGGAAGCGAGACATATAGTACCAGTACGTTACCATTGAAATATTATTAATTGACCACTGCATAACATGTATGTACAAAACACCGTATAAACCTAGAAAATGTGATTAAGAACATAGTCATAGTCATAGCATAAGATAGATATATCAAAAATCTTAAAATACAAAAAAAATGTTCATACAAAATACTTTTGAAGCGTGACATAACTCTTCCTCTACGACTTCTCGGCCTGCACGAGGGCGTGCAGGAGTTGTATTGGGGGGTGCTGTCACGCCACAAAACCCCTTATTATACCTTCATCAATTGTATTACGTCATATTACGTCATATTACGTCATAATTATGATTTATGATTATTAATATTCATATTTATTATTATTTGTAATATGCACAATACTTTATACATATTTTCAATCCATATGTCCATCAAAGTACACCTAGACGTCAGACATACCTATTTCTCACTAAGCCAAGCCAAACTAACCCCCATGCATAACTAATCCATAGATCACAAGCAGACCCTTATCCCAGGGATAATAGGTAACGGTCAGCCCCTCCAGACGACAAGGCACCGACCGGTCACCTATACACAAAACAAATGAACTATATGTTGACCCCAAGGATTAACTGTCAACACATAAAACAATGCTATAAAGCTGGACACCCTTAATCAGTGTGGCACCGCCAAAGCCACTTGAGCCGGCTGGAGACCACCTGGAGGCAGGCGACAAAGCCCCCATGTGTGCATGCTACTTATTATGTAATCCATTACCCATAATGCACTGGACCCAGGCTCCCCACCCGCGGTCCAGCGCACACCACATGTTAAAGCCATGAATATATAATTATCCAATCAAATGTCAAATGTGTATTATCCAATGAAAACCACTGTTACATCTACTTCCGGTCACATGGGCACCCCCTCCACCTGCCGGGCACCTGTACTTATACCCCGGTCAGATGGAGGAGGAAATCACTTATCATCTTGCAACCATCAGTAACTTATATACTGAGCCCTAGTGACTGGTACTCTGATATTAATATTATTATTAATAAAAGATACCAAGTATTGAAACTGACGTCTCACCTCATCTTTACGCCCTCATTGATGTGGAAGGGTTTTCCCTAGCCACAGCTCCTAGTTCCCAGGCAGCCCAGTTCCCATCTGAGTGTACAGCCGTTATCATAGAAAGGTTTAGGAATAGCGATGAAACAGGAGTAAACTTGTTCCTGGGACTGCCATGTGTCCGCTGGTGCAAGCAGTTCTCATGAGATCTTGGCTCTGTCCACGGAATGTAGCTTGTTTCTGGCAACTATGGTTTAAGGGAGCCTGGTACCAAGTTGAATCTCACGAGAAATTCCGTGGACAGAACTAAGATGGCCGCGCATATGGAGCCACCTGAGTTATCGCTATATACCTTTCATGAAACTAGTATTCTAGCATAGCTTCTGGTAATAACCACATATAGCTTTTTGTGAGGGGCAAAGTATACCTTTAACATAGTATAACAGGAAAACAGTCTTTTACCAGGCATTTCTCTCCTGCGTTCACTACCCTGTAAACGAAAGATTCACTAACCTGTAAATGAAGGCAGTTCTAAGACTGAACAGTTGAGGCACCTACCTGTGTGGGCAGATGGAGATGAGCATTGGCGGCTGTCGGCTGTGGCGGCGCAGTATCCGTGTGAGTGTGGTAGTGCACTCACTGCCCGTCACAGACCAGCGCCAAACGACGACTAACTCGCAGCCTGCCGACTCGCTGCCTCCACCCGCTCTTTCTCACCACGCCCGCCAGATGTCTCTCTCAGCCTCCCATACGCTGGTACCTAGGCCGTCCCCACGTCTCTATGGCATCGTTAGTGCGCTATTGCTACGGCCCCTACCGGCACGGCGTTCATTGGGATCTATTAGCACATCCTGAAGCGTCTTGTGTACGTCCTTCATGTGAGGTAAATCCCATACTCATGTGGTTAATAAACACACCAACGCCCACTTCGTAGTATATGCGACTGCGATAGGTTGTAAAAACATCTGGGCTTGATCCATACGCCTGGTCTAAGAACTCACTCAAATCCCTCATAAAGAGGAGGCTCTCGGATATCCTTATTCAAAAATATAACAAAGTATATAAATGACTCGAACACTTTTGGCAAGTGTGATATCAAAACGTGTCAGAATGATTTGAACTTATGGGGAGCAGGAGTATATATGTTACACAGTCATACTCCCCCTATATTAGAAGTATTTAATCACAAAACTGTGCATAGATTCTAATCGTACTCTTGACAGCTTATCAAGAAGTTATAGAGGAAAGAAGCCATTAAATAATATGTGCACACACTGTAACATGACACAAAATGTTAAGGATGTAATACTATATTGTAATCTGCCGGAAATTCACAAGTGCCCACAAAAGCTTTGAAGAAAAATATATTAAGTTTGCCACTGCTTATGACAAGCATCATGATAATAGAAAGGTCTCAACTAAAACGATTATTGAAAACTGCTGTCTCAACAGTGTACCCATTACGGGACAGATTACAAAAGGCAGATCATAAAACATAGTTCATTAACTCTCTGACTGCCTATGACTGCCCATGGCCTTTGGAGCCACTTATAGTGTAGGATAACATGAAATGAACACTGATATAATTGTGACTCATTATCTCAGGATAGTACCATCTTTGGCAACTGTTGGAAAACTCCCTTTGTATGTGAAAATCTAATCTAAAATCTCAAATATTAGCTGTAGAACCATATTGTACATCAACAAACAGGCCAGGAGCCATCAACTGTATATATATATTCTTATATATAGAAACTGTGCCATCAATGATAACTCGATACTGACATAAATCAATTAGTCAATAAAGCCACCTTGAATCTCGGAATTTCTCTTCTGTATTTGGGGATCCTCACCATATCGCCTGTTTATTCTATATAGTTAAGTTACCAGTCTGTCGCTATGCAGTCAAATGGGGGTGGAACAAAGAGGTCAACTAAGATTGTTTAAGTAACTGTTGAACATATTATAACTATTTCACTGGATGGATTATCCCCATGGAAATGAACTGGGAAGACATCAATGTTGTGAACAGTTAAATAAAATTTAAAAATATATATATATATAAATAAATAAATAAATTCCCATAATAACGTTTTAATTTCATAATACAGAACTCCTGGGTATCCCTCATCAGAACAGAGCTGCCTGAAATTTGCATTTAGAGGATGGCTTCTCTTAAAAAGGGTTGAGGCAAATCAGCAAATTGCTCTCACCTTTTCACATCACTTTGTATATTTTATTGATGATGCAGCCTACTTGCGTAGTGTTTTGTCTTTGGGGCTTTTTTCATATCAAATGAGATCAATTAGCTGCTTTTACCTTCCTCCAGTCGGTCCCAGGGAGGATGTAAACATGTTTGAATCTATTATGAACATGGATTTGGGCAAATCTATATGCGCAAATGTATGACCCAAATTACGTTTTGTCACGAAATCCAAGGACAGTACCCCAACCCCTATGGCCAGTGTGTAAACGTTTCCTAGATATCAGCAGTGGCAGGATCATCTAATGCAAAACCATTATCCTAATGGTTATCTCATATAAGAGTTAATGATGGTGTAATTACAGCGGAGGGAACGTCTTTATTCACAGAAAGAGGGCATTTCAGTAAGATCTCTGTGTGGTCATTAGTGGGCGTGAGAAATGTGATGGAAGGATGACGGCTGTCTTGTCAGCCTGTATTATGAAAAAGTCAACTGAGAGGCCAATTATTCATTTCCGTTTTTTTATTAGCCCATTGTCACCAGGTATTGGTTTCAACGTCTTTATAAGCGATGTTTTGTGGAGCTTTGTGATTGAAAGGAAACCTCTGTTGTTTACACCTGAGACACCACGTTCTTTGTTATTGGCTAATACGAAGGTGATTTCCATACATCAGAGAAAGTTGACTTCAATGATACATGAGTCTTGCTGCATCTTTACTATTCACTGTGGAGGTGTAGGACATGTCAGTGAAAGGCTACGAAACATACATTTTTAAAGTTCATAGAATCGTCTGAGCATTTCAGATGTTATGTTTATACTCCCTCGTTATAGGAACCCTAGTACTCTCATCCCCAGATCCATCAAAAGGAAGGCTCTGGTAACAATTATACTATGACATTGAACTTGGATGTTGCTGGGTTTTGGCTACCACTGCTGGTAGTTTGCAATCAGTGAATAGGAACCAGAAAGGCATATGATGGGAGTGATCCCATACTTTCTGGTTCCAGTTATGGTTCCTGTGCCCTGGTGTCAAGCTAACCACAAGTATTGCCTAAACGCAGCAAACATTCAAGTTCAAGGTCATAGTGGTGTTTGCAAGTGTCGTTCTGTGTCAGAATGGCACGTGAGACAGGTATGGAACCCTTGAGGAAACATTGGCTATGCTTCCGGAAAATACAAATAGAATAGACGGGACGTCTGAAAGGCCTTGCTCAACGTAAGGGTTTATGAATGGACTGCCATTCGTTTCCAATATTTTTCATTTTAATGTCCCTATCGTAGTTATGCAGTGCTTAATGGTTAGATTGTCGCCACCACTGTCATACGCTAGATAGCATGTTTGTTCATGGATGACCGCAGAAAGCTGAAAAACAAAACAAAATTATGAACCGTTGACATTATGGAGCTGAAATTGCTTATCCATAATTAATCAATGTTGCCTGCTTTCCCTTTTTAGAATTTAGTCATTTTTCTACTGGGAGTAGCATCTGTGATATTAGACAACCTATCTGTTTCAATGTTAGAGGCTCCATTCCACTACCTCAATACCCAATGGGAAAACTAATAAAATGTCACTGTTTCATTTCATTCGATTAGGCCTTCAATGGATGTATTTACTTGGCTGCAATTTTAGATACTAATTATATCAGAACACGATAATTCAATCCCTTAGCACAGGAACATGGTCCTGTTTTAGTTATTGGCAGATTGAAGTTACCATCGTACAAGAACGTGTCCTGGATAATGTTGAAATCCGGTTAGTTCTTATCTTCATAGATTGTGCCAATACAACGTAGAATTCCGAAGGGTTCTCCTGGTATAGTGTATGCAGAATTCAGTTCAATTTTTTGACAATCAGTTTTGATAAACTTTAGGTCATCAGCGAAAAACAATTTTACAGACGGGTATCACATTTTTAAGGCTCATATATTAACCGTAACGATTATTGCTTGGGAACCAGTTTGACTATTTAAGGACAGCTACATTTTCTCTCTTGATCGTGGCGCAGAAACACAAGTAGGGAGTCACAATAGGCCGCTCAGTCGTGGTCACCACAGGGTAGATCTAGGTGGAATTCAGACAGGGTGCCAAACAAATAGATCTCACATGTTTACTATAATTACCTCAGCATCATATGAGGTCTTAAATTAAACCCAACAAATAAGCCCATCCAATAGTTAAATAGATTTCTGCAATATTGTTAATATTCATATACATATGGGCATGTGAAGTTGAAGTGAGCCCTCAGGGTTACCGTTGCGTAGGTACTGTGGCTGGCACATAGAGTTTCAATATGGGGCATTATGCACCACCTGAGTCAATGCGATGCCAGGACGGGGATTTATTTTCTACAATAAAAACGTCAATGCAGGATTATGCCACAGATATTGGGACATATCCAATTTCAATAGTTCCAATATTTAGATATTTATTGCAAAAACCATATTTCTAAAGAACTCAAGACATGAAAATCTTTATTTCACCAGAAATGTTCATATGACTCTTGGTAGCTACGCTATTAAATCATGGAACCCATGTATTGAATTTTCAATGTCTATCAGTGTCTCTTACTGGGATCAAGAATAGTTGGGGTTACATTTACATTGCTTGTCCCTTAAAGAACTGCCCAAGCCGACAGTTTCCTCACGATTGAGGACACAGGAGTGTTTTGCAGAACAGGAAGCCAATTGTTTACAATAAAGCGTACACTAAATAAACTACCAAAAGACATTTGTATAAGAGCTGATCGATGAAGAAAAGAGATATTTCTAAAGCTCAGTGAAAGAGGGCTGCAAATGTAATCCTGCACTGAAACGTTATGTAGACCTAATTGAAAGAACCATCTTAATTAAAGGGGCACATTTTTAGGTCCCCTGTGGCTTTTCTAATCCCATGTAGTTTATGTTTACATATCCTGGCAGACTCAGATTGTATCAAATATTATCTGTTTCCTCCACCAGTTTAATCTATATTCACACCCCACTGCACCAGATATGGCCCTGACACTAATTAACACAAACAACAGATATTAGACTATTGTGGGATCTGCTCAGCAGGGTGGGGTTCGCTAGGTGACTGGCGAACCATTCCCCTTTAATGATGGATGTACATAGTTCCATTAATTAAATCCCCTGTTCAGTCAATGAAAATAAGTGCATGATGTAGTTTTAAAATGTGGGCCATCTGAGGGAAACGTGCCTCGGGGGGGGGGGGATTTTTAGTACTGGTTTTGGCCACCAGGGGGCAGTATATGGGTAAAACACTGAAAAATGTACCAAAAAATGCCTTAGACCAATTTTTCATGGGTACTCCAGTGATATACTTAGAATTATTCCATCTCCACTGAAAACATTCTATTTTTGGAATGCAAAAGGAACATTTTGTTGCCATGGAAACATGGAAAATCAGCATATATGACGATTTCTGGTTGCCATGTAAACACTCCATTATTCCAAATGGGAATTTTTTGCCCCAAATGTTTTTGAAAATTTCACAAGGAACTCAGAATTGAAAATAGACCTCAGACATTCCCTCTAGAACCAATTTTATGATAAAAACCCGGGGGGGGGCACTCAGATCTGAAATGACTACCCACCTCCAAACACCCCACGGAAGCGGTAGCGGTGAATCAAAAAATTAGGGGGCGGTGACTCTTCATACCCTTATAAATACGGGGCGGTAACATTAGAGGAGGGGTCAGCCATTGGGTCTCAGTAACATATAAATGATAAAATGTTAAGAAAACAATTATTATCCATGTCTAATGCACTGATTGCATCAGGAAATACAGATAGTGTTACAGGGATACCTAAAATAACAGGGGCGGTGACTTATATGTGAGGAATCAGGGGGCGGTCCTTTGTATTTATGAGGGGCGGTGGTTTGGCGGCCCCTGTTTTTAGGCAGGCGGTAGTTTGGCAGTCGGCGGGTACTGTCATAGAGTGAGTGCCCCCCCCGGGGATAAAAACATCAGATGTCTTTGGTTATTTTTCAACAAAACTGTATTTTTTACATCATTAGGGTTCATAATAGGATATAGTGGATTTAGAGCTTATTTGCCATTTTCAGTTGTACACACCAACCCCGGTTTGACAAGCAGTTACAGCAAAACTTCTTGGGATGTTTTAGCTGAAGATATCTCATTTCAAAGCCTGTAACATCAACTTTGAAAGGCCATTTCCCCCCTGGAGGCATGTTTTCCCTCACCTGGCCACGAATGTTATTTTCAGAGGACATCGCTTTAATGGCAATTCCTACATGATAATTTGACAATACAGTTTCAAACAGCATCAAATGATTTTGTGATACAGTGCTGCTACAGGGAAAAGAATATCAATTCTTGTTCTGCAGTACACTCCAGGAGGTGCAGACACCCTCAGTGTAGCCCTGTATAAAATATCATATTGCTTGGTAAATAATTAGCAAAAACTCATTTTATTTACGTGCAACATCTACGTCCTTATGTCGCTAGTAACTTAGATGCATGAAAAACTGTAAACTTCGGACCCTGTTTAACTACTTACTTCTTCTTGCATGTAGACTACCCCGTGCATGCACCAAGCCTTTCAGGAGCAGAAATAACCGTAACGTATTATTTTGGTTAATGTGTCACTTAGTGTAACAGACCCCTCGTATGATGCTATCAGGTCCATTTTCAAAAATATTGAAGAAGAGGTCTCTCCCATTCTATTTGGACCATACGATCATGTCTAGAGAAAACGTCAGTGTACAGAACTCTTTCTAATCAATAAAGTTTAAACAAATAATGGGGCTTAATGATAAGCGGACTATACTGCAGTGAGGCAAAAGGCTTTTGCCCATGCCTAATGTGAATTTTTATACTCCCCATGCACTAAAGTAACCTCTGAAGTGTTTTTACTCTCTTCTAAATTCTTCTGATTTCCTCCTCCCACTAATGTTGCCTTTTTACATATGACAAACAGCTGACGTTTTTACACTCTCATCTTGAAATTAGAAATGGAAGATGGAATAAAGGTTGCTCATTTCCAGTATGATCAAAATGATACCCGATATGGAAATATGGTTCTTCAGCCTATTTCCTCTCCCCTAATGAAATTGTTTTCTTCCAACACCTGCGCCAGCGGTGTCTTTGGGTTATTCATTACTTCACGTCTTTTCCACGGGCAGCATGAGTAAGATTATGGTCCTAATGAGGAGACATGGCACAATACTGTAAGACATCCTTTTAACAAAACAACCAATATGAATCTCTGCAAGTATTCCAAACACCATTTACCTGATTGTTTACTGGGATAGTTGATGTGTGTGCAATTCTAATAACCAAGCATTTCCCAACTTTTGATATGAACAGTATGCTTCCGTAAGTATATTGGATCGTTAGTGGTATGTTGTCAGAGATAGTCAGTCGGGAGTTATTATCCTGTACTGATAAGGTAATCCCAGCCTCCTGCCATTAGAACAATAGCTAGTCTTGTGTAATCACTAAGCCTTCTGTGATGAAATGATTATATATTCCATGGATGAGACATCTGAAATGAATATCCATAATGAAATACACAAGTGAAGAATCCTCATTTCTTCGATTGTTGCAATAGGCCTATAGGTTTTATGGGGCGGTATAGCTGCTACGAGCCTTTATGAAGAATAAGAGAAGCATGAGCCAGGTGTTGTAATTCTGGGAAGTGGTCCCCAGTTTACACCTTACATAGCTGGGAACCAGCTGCCATGAAAGCTCGGGCTCCACTAGGGCAACACAGACACCTGCAAAACGTGGCGTTCTTTTATTCCCTTGTCCCAGAAACGACCGCTACATTTCGCTTCATTTCGCAGCAGTGTCGCCCTAAAGGCCGGACTCCACTACGGCGACACAGGTACCTGCGAAACAGGGCGTTCTTTTGGGTTCTTTGTTCTCAAATAGATCGCCCTGTTTCGCTCTGTTTCGCCCTGAATGTCGCTCTGAGTGTCGCCCTCTTCCTGGGGCGACACTCAGGCGAAATGAAGCGAAATGAAGCGATGTTTTCTCGAACAAAGGATTAAAAGAACGCCACGTTTCGCAGCGACCAGTGTCGCTGTAGCGGAGTCCAGCCTTGAGTTTCGCCAGGTGTCTGTGTCGCCCTAGTGGAGCCCGAGCTATAGGTAATCTCCTATTGGCTACCACTGCGGAGATTTTGTTGGTGAGGCAATTATTTCAAACTAGATCTAAGCGGGACTGGTTTCATAAGCACTTCAATTGAATGGAAATGTCCAAATTTAAGTATCATTTTTGTTGATGTAGGGTATGATGTTGTGTGTCTGGTATATTATAGCTTTATCCACAGCTGACATGTGTTTGTCCAGTGTCCATATTAAGGTTGTACCAGGGCAACATCCTGTCTCCCAATATACAAAATATACAACGTTTGGAAACGTTCCTCAATGGCTCTTACCATGTCTAAACGTGAATAACGTTAGAAAAGTTAATTTGACATAAAATAGTTTTTATTACTGGACATCGATTCTCTGTCTCTTTGTAGCTCTATAGTGATCGATGCCCAGTTTTATACTTCAGACCAGTGGCTCATTTTGGCTGTTTTTCGCCTCAAAGATTGCTCCTAGCGCAAAATCCTGACTAGGTGTCAATATATTCTCTATGCCAATGTGTAAGATGAGGGTAGAAAACAGTGGAACCTCAGTTAGAAAAAATCCTACTGAACAGTTTTTGAGAAAATTAGGGTTTTGTTGCCCTTTTTTGCTGTTTTTAGTACATTTCCTACATAACCCGTGAACGTCAGCATTTCTCAATTTTCAGGTATTTAGAATTAGAATTTGACATTTTTTTATTCGCAGTAGGATTCCTGAATACCGAGCCATTCTAGAAAAGCTATTCTTTGGAAAAAATACTTAGTATTTCTTGATGATTTTCGTTGCACAAATTTAGGTTGTAATATAAAAACTGCATTGTCATCCAATCAAAGTGTTTATGCACTGTTGATGGTCACCCCCTCCCACCCTCTTCACTGTGCATTGAAGGAGAACAGGCAGGGGAGGTACACGTGTCTGTATATAGCTGTTGACCTGGGTGCTGGGTGCATTTTTAATTTATGGGGTGCCAACTGTTCATGAAAGAAAATTCAAATAGATTTTTTTTTTTTTAGTATCAGATTAATGCAACTACAAGTCGTGATAGCACTTAAAGCATTCTATTTGCATTAATATGAATGGTGGCCACCTTATGGGGTGCCAAATATTCATGAAAGAAAAATTGATAAGAATTTGTTTTTTATTAGCATTAAATTGATGCAACTACAATTCGAGATTGCATTTCAAGCATCGGGGCATTCAATGAATGGTAGTCATCTTAAATATATGGGGTGCCAACTGTTCATAAATAAAAAAAAGAATAGAATTAGTTTTTTTATTAGTATCAGATTAATGCAACTACAATTTGTGATTGCACTTAAAGCATTGTGGCATGCAATGACTGGTAGCCACCTTGAATGTATGGGGTGCCAACTGTTCATGAAAGAAAAAAAAGAAAGTTTTTTTTTAAGAATCAAATTAATGCAACAGCAACTCAAGATTGCATTTAAGCATTATGGCATTCAATGATTGGTGGCCATCTTGAACCTATGGGGTGCCAACTCTTCATGAAAAAAACAACTAAATTGGATGTTTTTAACAGTTTAAAATTAATGCAACTACATTTCAAGATTGCATTTAAAGCATTGTGGCATTCAATGAATGGTGGCCATCCTAAACCTATGGGGTGCCAACTGTGTTTGCAAAAGGTATCAAATAGAAATGTTCTTATATAGATATCAAATTAATGCAACTACAATTCTTCATTGCACTGAAAGCATTGTGGCATTTAGTAAATGGTAGCCATCTTGAATGGGTTGAATGAAGGAAAAATCAAATAGGATTTGTTTTTTTGATAGTATCAAATTAATGCAACTACAAGTCAAGATTGCATTTCAAGCATCGGGAAATTCAATAAGTGATAGCCATCTTGAATCTATGGGATGCCAACTGTTCATGAAAGAAAAGTAGAATAGATTTTTTTTTATTAGTATCAAACTACTGCAACTGCAATTCGAGATTACATTGAAAGCATGGTGGCATTCAATCAATGGTTGCAATCTTGAATTTCGAAATGAACATACACACAGACATATAGGCATGAACATGGTGTTCTCCTTCATATAGATATTCATGGATTTCTACTTCTAATAAATATAGCTTTCTGTTACATGGATGTCGATGTCCAGTTTTAGATATATATCCATATAGTGCATTGGAGTGCTATAATGTTGGACTGCTGTATATTATTTTATTTTGTTAGCTAGGCAAGTAGTCCGATACTGGTGATCTACTGAGGCTTTAACATCTGTCATCACCATAGCGTCATCGTCTATACGTGACATAGATGGGATTGAGACGATGTTATTCGCTCTGCACTGAAAACCCAATGGGGTCCAAAATGTTCACTACTGAACACTCTTGAGTGGTCATGGTGATAGTGTCCTGAGGGAGTATCCAGTGTTCACTAGCATTGTCATAATTATGTGAGCACCCTGGGTGCTCACCTATGAACACCTTTCTGACCTAGACTATATTTTTCTGCATAATGAGGTATACTTTTCAATTAATTTCATAATTCCCCAATCATCCCGCCATCAATCCACATCTGAGGGCACAGTATAGCCCTGATCAACAGCCTTATAAGGCGTAGGTGTATATAACTGTATGTCAGCCACTCCTCATACTTGTGTGGTTTCAGGGGACAAATGAGGTGTCTATGTTTACACATACCCGTGCTTTTGGTAATTCTGGCATGTTTTTCTTTCGATTACAGGGGCGTGGCAACCGGGTGGGGACAGGTCAAGTAAAAAGGGTCAAAAAGGGTCAAAACCCCCCTCAGTCCCCCCTACTTTGATACTGCTTGCCACGCCCCTGAAATGCTGACATCATCTAATGTTCCAAATACTCTTTATATCCCCTATTTTAAAGACACCTCTGATCCAGAATAGTGTAGGTATTAATTGAAATATCCCCTAGAGTAGGTGCTGTATATTATCCTGTTGTATAGTAGGGCCCCCTCATGGCAGAACCATGTCCTCACGATGACCACCTTGGGTCATCACAATGATCACCCGAGGTGGTCAACAGGGCATGAACACCTGAAGTGGTCAGCAGTGACCACCTTAAAGGTATCTAGCCCTGGGTTTCAGTGTAGTTTTATGTTTCCTGGAGGATAAATAGCTCTGAAACCATTTCAATGCACACAGGTAGGCCTATTAGCTAGCGGGAATTCTGGTCTTTTTTCCAGGAGCCTGCCATGGTGGACCCTGTCGAAACTCTAGACTAAAAGGTATGAAGCCTTTCTGCCATTGACCTCATCCTTCCTAGTGTGGTTTGTCGTCATATTCCCCGACTTCATATGGGTCGTTTATTAATGATGTCTGGTCATTCATACGCTGGGATATGCTCCCTAATGTGAGCATGGTACTGAGAATTATTAACGTGTTGCTGCTTTGATGCAATTCTACTGCAGTCAGGAAAAGGCAACGACCTCTCTTAAAGGCCAAACATTTGCTACACTACCCATCCAGTAACACACAGTTGGAGTGGAGCTCGGACCAGCACACTTTATAGAGGAGGTTTGGCCATAATAAGTAGCCATAGAGATACGTTCTAAAAGGTTGTATCACATGTTTGTGTTAACTGGGATAGCATCCATTTGATATCATTGCATCATACCATTAGTCACATATCAACCAGGTGAGATTTATTATTCAATGCAACACTCACCCACTCACCAAGCCAGTGAGTATGTGTCCAAACTAAGCCAGTTATAATCATTTTTCACATGAAAAGTGTGTCACTGCTATCTGAGATTTATCAATTGCAGGCAGGGACTGACAATTACACCCACATTATCCCTAATGAAGCATGCATCATGATAGCTGGCTTGACAGCAGCACGTCGTAACTTCCTGCAAGCTTCCATACTCTCCATGCTGACCAAGTTACTTGGTCAGTATCACACCTTATAACCACACCCAACTTGGGTCAATACATGCAGGGAGCAGGGCTGGAGGTAAAAAGAATCCAATCCTCTTAAAAAGGGGGAATAAGGATATTTACAGAGGCACTACTTCTTTTGTATCTTCACCCTCAATTTTGCTTCTATTTGCATGTGTAAATTTGAAATGCACTGGAAGTTACCTATTACCTAGCACGACGGTGCCCTTCAGTGCTGTAGAACTGGCAAGACTCAGGTCTATCTATGGAAGGCCGGAGCGCCATTTGCCATTTGCCAATTGCCATTTGCCATTTGCCAATTGCCATTTGCCATTTGCCAATTGCCATTTGCCATTTGCCAAATAGCGGCCATCTTGTTATACCTAAAATGGCGGTAAATGATTATAACGTCCGAGAATCATATATAGCTATAGATATAAACAATATACGTTTAATATACTATTATAATATACTATTATAATATACTGAAGGGTGTAAAGATGATTT
Source organism: Harmothoe impar (assembly GCA_947462335.1). NCBI lineage: Eukaryota > Metazoa > Annelida > Polychaeta > Phyllodocida > Polynoidae > Harmothoe > Harmothoe impar. The sequence continues at coordinate 63,498,000 of OX381704.1, forward strand.
ATTATGACATTAAAAACGGCAAAGCTCGGACATTAGATTGGTCTATGCTCGGACATTGTATTGGGACATATGCTCGGACATTAGACTGTAGCCTTAGAGGGGGTGCAGAGGGGTCCCCCCCTGAGGTCGGAAAGTCGCCGAAATTAAGGGGTCCAGGTCACAAAGTCGCTTTTTTTGTACCCCCTTAAATATTGTCAATTTTGTCTAAAAGTCGCCAGGTCACTTTTATTATTGCATTAGGTCGGAAGTCCCCTCCAAAACGGCCCAGGTCGCCAGGTCGCTTTTGACCCCTCTGGAGCCACCTTAGAGCCGACCCCCCCCCGCCCCCATGATGCACCACCAAAGAAAATGTCCAAGTAAATGTGATCGGACATTTAGGTGCTCGGACATGTAGGATTGTAGGTGCTCGGACATTCAGGTGCTCGGACATTCAGGTGCTCGGACATTTAGGGCATAGACCTACTCAAATATGCTGTACAATAATATAACTAATGTCCGAGCATCAAATGTCCGCGCACCCTGGGCCATGTCCGAGCATCTAATGTCCGAGAAACGTCCGAGTATCTAAATGTCCGAGAACCAAGATGGCCACCCTCCCCTCCAAAATTAAACTTCCTTTATTAAACTGTAAAATGTCCGAGCACCTTATGTCCGAGCAACCTAGGTTATAACAGTCATTAGATGCTCGGACATAGCCTATGTCCGAGCATCTAATGTCCGAGTATCTAATGTCCGAGAACAAAGATGGCCGCCAAATAGCAATTGGCAAATGGCAAATGGCAAATGGCAATTGGCAAATGGCAAAGACGATGGCGCACCGGCCTTCCCTATCAGACTACCGACATCCCTCTTCCTGCATCGAATTAGGGAGAGATAGCTTGTGTCAACACTGTGGTTGTTCTAGACACGTGATACCTGTTTGAGTCCAGCCACTTCTCCCCCCATTAGACTCTGAGCCGGAGTGTGGTAATTGGTACAAGCAATGTGAATGTATTTAAAGGCGCAGGTCTCTGTACTCCTCCAGCGGACAGGCACTAAGCCCTATATTGGGACATATGCTCGGACATTAGACTGTAGCCTTAGAGGGGTGCAGAGGGGTCCCCCCCCCTGAGGTCGGAAAGTCGCCGAAATTAAGGGGTCCAGGTCACAAAGTCGCTTTTTTTGTACCCCCTTAAATATTGTCAATTTTGTCTAAAAGTCGCCAGGTCACTTTTATTATTGCATTAGGTCTATATATATATATATATATATATATATATATATATAGAGAGAGAGAGAGAGAGAGAGAGAGAGAGAGAGAGAGAGAGAGAGAGAGAGAGAGATAGGGGCGCTGGGGGGGGGGGGGTTTACGTATGGAGCCTGGTTATAAGAAGTATACGGAAAGTCGGCATTGGAACGGGCACTGTGACTGTATGAACAGTGTTAATGGTATAGTGTTGATTCTGGTTTCTCCGTATGGGCGGCCATAGAAGTTTTGTATACTAGCTGGGTGACGTTCTGAAAATGGATCCAAAATCTCAAGTGAGCTGCACGTGTTGTTCACGGGAACAAGTCCCCTCCCGTTTTATCGTTATTTAAAAAGTGGTCATTGGAAGAGGCACTCACTGACGAGTGTTAGTAGTATCCAGAAAGTGGTCATAGGAACAGGCCCCTTTGAACGGTGTTAGTAGTATATAGAAAGTGGTCATTGGAACAGGAACTCTTTGAATGGTGTTAGTATACTGTATATAGAAAGTGGTCATAGGAACAGGCACTCTTTGAATGGTGTTAGTAGTATATAGAAAGTGGTCATTGAAACAGGCACTCTTTGAATGGTGTTAGTAGTATATCGAAAGTGGTCATTGGAACAGGCACTCTTTGAATGGTGTTAGTAGTATATCGAAAGTGGTCATTGAAACAGGCACTCTTTGAATGGTGTTAGTAGTATATCGAAAGTGGTCATTGAAACAGGCACTCTTTGAATGGTGTTAGTAGTATATCGAAAGTGGTCATTGAAACAGGCACTCTTTGAATGGTGTTAGTAGTATATCGAAAGTGGTCATTAAAACAGGCACTCTTTGAATGGTGTTAGTAGTATATAGAAAGTGGTCATTGGAACGGGAACTCTTTGAATGGTGTAAGTATTCATTGGTGTTAGTGGTCATTGGAACAAGCTCTGATACTGTATGAATCATGTTAACAGCATGTATGTTAAGTGGTTATGTATATATGTATATATATATATATATATATATATATATATATATATATATATATATATATATATATATATATATATATATATATATGTCCCAGGTAGCAAGGGTATATTGGGCCAATGTCGGCAATGATCGACTCCATCGCAATTGTTATACCAACCATGGCCCATTGTAAGTAATGCATACATTGGTTCAACATACAAATTACAATGATGGCCCACCTCTGGCAATTCTGATAATGGGCCATCGCTGGGTTGACCGCTGGCCCAGAGCTGGTCCATGCTTGATATTGTTGATATTGACCCAGTGTTGGCCCAGTGTTGGGACACTTCAGGGCCATCATATTATTTCTGATGTTGGACCAACATCAATTCTATCTACACTTGTCCAATATTGGCTGTGATCTACACCAGGGGGATTCAATGTTGCCTGAAGAATTTCTTACAGGATGGCTCCTACTTTGCCATCATATTGGGTCATAAACGTGATCCCCAGTGTGCTCTACATGTTTAAAGGTCAGAGGAAGTTCATGGATGAAATTTGATATCTAAAAGTACCATTTACTGCATGACACCCGTGGGAATTTGTCAAAAGTAACTTGAAGACACCTCATATGTGGGTAATGGAGTTAGATAAGTCCTACATAATAGTAATACAGTTTGTATTATTTCTAACCATTTTGGGATAGAGATCAAGATGGATTAAAGACAGAAATGGATTTTTCTAAACTGATGATTCTTGACAGTCATGTCTTAAGTATGCTTGCACATTCAATTATACACATAAAAATAATATTGTTCAATATCAGTAATTGTTGCAGTGGTCCTATATTGAAAATTATATAGTGGGGCGACATATGTATTACAAGGGTGGTCCGATGTCTAATTTCTAACCATGGAATAATGTAAAAACATTTTAATGTCGGCCCAACATTGGGCCAACATGAAATCAATATCCCTTCATCCGAGCATGGGCCATTACTGGCCCAGCGGTCAAACCAGCGGTGGGCCAATATCAAAATGCCATGATTGGCCCAATTTTAAGTGGTATATTGGCCCAATCATGGCCCAATGTACTTATGTTACCTGGGGTATAGTTGTTTGGAGCAGGCATTTGATTAAACTTCAAAACCATTGATCTTTGGGAATCAATCTCCATTTTTCATGAGGGGGAAAGATATTTGATTGGCATCGCACACGGTAGCCTAATTGCCTTTGCAAAAGAGAAAGCGTGGCATTGGTTTGTTGATACCGTGTGGATGCATATAAATGTAATTATCAAATGAAGATCTGATTACTTTGACTATATATTAGTATTGTCATTCTCAGAATAAGCAGTTATATGACGTAAGAGCAATATGATTTTGTTCATTTATTCAAATATCAATTTAAGGAGATCGCTATTAAAGATGGCAGTTTCCCCTGTGCCTAATGCAGTATGTTGACGCACAGTTTCTACAATTCCAAGCAACATGACCAACATCAAATATTACAAATATTGCCAAAATTGATTCTCGAACCCAAAACACGGCAGCCACTTTGAAACTGGAGAGTCATACAATCTTGTCTACTAATCAACGCACCATCAACCTGTTTTTCATCACGTAACTTGAATTTAATTTAATGACTGTGGATAATTTAACAAGACGTCCTGTCGAATTCAAAGGCTTGTGTCTGTAGTAGTTCTCCTGATGCTGAGGGCTGAAACTGATTTAGTTCTGTTGACGATCATCTTTTTAGATGAAAAATCCTCATGTACACCTACTTATCTGTCGATTGTGATATCAGTGCTTTGGACGGCTCAGATTATGCATCATACTGCAAGTATTTCGAAGTGTGTCACTCGATCGGCATAAAAGTATTATTATTAATATCCGTGAATTTGAATTGCCATGTATACAATTGACCTTCATTTTATTAACGTTGACACCAATAAAACATTGGAAGCCAAACGCATACCGACTGACCTATCATATAGCTATATTATCCCATCAATCTTGTCTTTTATCATGTACAATTCCCACTGTCAAGGCAAGTGACCAATGCTCGACATTTTAATGGCATGTACTATTGTGGGGAATCAGGCTACATGAGAGACTGCGATAGCAAATGTGTGTATAATATCCTCGTACTGTCCATTATATATAATAGGGCATTGACATCTCTCATTCTGTGATTTTATTCATTATAAAATACTCGGGTTAGAGGTGAGACCCCATCTATCAGGGTCAATAAATTATGTAGTATAACTATTAGGGTTTAATTATCACGACTATCGAATTGGTTCAAATATGAAGGAGAAGAAATCTAGCTAATACCATATTTGATCATGGATACAAAAGTATTCCAATTTACTATTATTAATCTTGATAATTTTCTTAAATCACCTGTAGTAAATATGTTCTAGGGGAATGAGATACATTATCTTGTTTATGTGCCTTTTTCAGATCTTCTTACAATTGCTCTCATTTCACTGAATGTTTTATAAATGCTAATTAGTGCAGAACTGATACCACCTTTGAGTTTTATTTACAACTTTAATTATGTTGCATCTTTGATGGAAACCCCTGCTGCATTCTTGTTATCTGATATTTTTTGAGAGGCTTTTGAGACGTGCGAGGGTCTCAACTCAATTGAAGTGAGTTTAAATAAAAGGCTAATTGCTTAGTTTAGGATATTTTAACCACAAAAGTCCTATCAAAAATAACTAGGAAGGGGCGTAACACCCAAGTCGTCAGGTTATTTGGCTGTTATAGCATCATCTTCCCCAATTAGCCGACTGAGCCACAAGTATTATCGCTGCACCACGTGCATTCAAACTAAAGATGTAATGCTGGATACATTGTATTTGATACGACTCACCAATACAGCTGTTTGTCCTTTGGGGCTTGTTTCGTAACCAGATGGATTGTAATAGCTGTATCCAGTGTAAGCGAATGCAATCCAGCAAAAATTAAATGATCAAAATGAGGTTCTGTTTCTTAAACATGCAGTCTTCGCCACTCTTCTTCGCCAGAAGCTCATTTGGCAGAGGTCACCCAGTAAACAGAATAAGTTACGCAACATTTGATAACGGTATATAACGTTTCTCTAAGGCTTTTTGACGTAAATTGCCTTTTCTTGTTAGCTTGCCATTCTGAAACAGAAAGGTAGTTCTTTCTGTCTTCACCACAAGCTCTATTGGTATTCATTCTGCTAGCCAGCCCCGGAGGGGGGTGGGGGCACTCCCTCAGATTTGGTCATTATTTGTGATCACAAATCCAAGAGAAAGGGTTTCTAGGCCCTTAGCATGGGTTCTCAAGGGCTCATGATACAGGATGCCTTTTAGACATGTTTTGAGGTAAAAGGGTCTTGTTAAGCACTTATATTAGCCTTTACTGACTAAACAGTATCCAGTAACAGGAGAGTATATACAAGAGACGGAGTATAGTCTTCACCAAATATCACAAAAACATAGCCCCTGGGTTATTTTTGTTGAAGTGACTGTTAGAATATAGGATGTATAAATATGGTATGACGCTAACAATCAGTTCATTATACTGATTCAAAGTGGAACTGATTTCTGTACCCGCTTGACGTTGCATCTAACCTCTAGAACTACATCACTATTGCTGTTGCTCTTTCCAGAGAGAGTACATGTATAGTTCTACTACCCTCCCTGCTCTTCCTGAGGAGAATCTCGTTTTTATCTTTCTGTTAACAACATTATAGCTTTCCCGTGCGAATCATGTTTTATATTATAATGCCGTACAGCACACGTGTCATTGACCTTCTACTTAATGGGACTGTGTGCAAGTTCAACCTTCCTGACACTAAATTATCTTATTTTCGTGTTGATTTTTGTGTAGTGGCGGAATACTTCTCTTCGTCTCATTCACTATCTGGGGGGTACACTATACACTGGTTTCATCAAGCGTTTCCACTAGAGGGCAGGGTGGGCATCCTTGGTGGCACAAGGGCAACCCTGTGAGCCAGCCAAAATACCCCATAGGTTTACTATGGGGGAAAAGCCACCTCTCATGCTCATGCCCTTTTTGGATGGAAATAATTGCCCCATCGCTTAGAAATTGCAGGGGTGTATAGGGAAATGGTCTATGTACCCACCATAGAAATATCTATGAAACAAGTTTAATTGAAATATGATTTAGACCAACAAAAATATGAGGGTCTTGTAGTGACTAGTTGAAAATAAAGGGGGTGGTGGATGGGGTGCAGCAGCCTCATTAAAATGTGATTAGAGCACATTATCCAGGGCTGGTAATGCTCAGCACAGGGATGCTGGACCCTACCAAATACCACAGATGACCATCAGCATGATTAAAAAGCACTTAAATCCCTCTATCAGGGGGTGCTAACTGCTGTTAAAGACATTATCTTAACACTGTGTATATGATAATAGAGACAACCTTATTGGGGGTTGAGCAGGGTCCCCACCCCTTTTCTGGTGGCCTTACACATGCCCTCCTTGGGACAGAATCTTAGCCTCTCCTATGGTAACGCCACCTAGTGGAAATGGCTGATGAAATGAGTGTATAGTATTATGCATCCAATTATTGACTCTGCGTGCTATATCTTCATTTCTTTAAGATGGCGCCTCCTCCAACCTTCATTTCGCACTGTAGGCTACTCAGAGATAATAGAAGTGTCTCTCTTCTAGGGTTGTCCAATTTACATACGTATACATATGCGTTTATCAGGCCAATATAAGGCAGTGGCGATGAGAAAAAAAGAGAATATCGCATGTCCAAAGGGCGTCTAAGTATAGTTGTGCACTTTACACATGGGGGTTCTCTCCACATACATTACCGGGGTTGTTGTTGGTGCGCAGCTGTACCTTCATGATATTAGTAAAAGAAACGTTTTATTTTTCTGAGCGAAACTTTGTATTTGGCTCTAAGGTGGAATGCCCGAATGGGCAAAGATCGCATCGTGGGATTATAGCATGGGCGAACATTTTTAGGTGTGGGTATGGTATGAGTTTTATCCTCCATTATCATTAGATCATAATCTATGTTAACTACCTACGTATCCTTTTCACGTTCCCTCAAAAACCTCGGCCTTATCCCCAGAAACCCCACTTTGATCCATCTCTGAGTATGTTGAAGTCTGTAGGTCTTCTTCCAGTTTTCTCTTCCTGGTGTTTTGAATCAGAATCTTAAAGGGGCATTCTCACCACTCACACTTAACTACAAAGCAGACTATAACAGTACTAGAATTGTGAGTGGGATACGCTTGGTGAGAATGCCACTTTAAGTTTCTGCACTGTGCGTTGTCAAGTTCTGTTGGGAATTATGTAATTCCAGACCATGCATGTTTTCATCTTACCCCAATAGGACTGGATCCTACCATTTCTATGCGTTTACTGTGTATTCTGAAACTCTTGATGGTCCATGCTATGATGCTATGTAGTACACCTATCACCATACATGAAGAAGAGGTAACTTATCTTTCCAGCTTTACATCTGGCATATCCTGCGCATGCCATGGTTTCGTCAAAAGTCCCCTCCCCACACACCCACATTGGTGCAGGAGCCTTTACCAACTGATAAATGTGTTATTTTCGTGGACTAGCTTAATCTATATTCTTTCTACATGTTGAGAGCCTTTAGAAAGGACAATACAACGCTATTCGTGTCAACTAACGATCCGAGAGCCGCATTAATAATTTCGTCCTCTGATGTGCATTATAACATTCACATTTCAGAGGCGTCTTTTTGCCTTCATCTCGAGTCGTGTTTCTGATCAATGATGCTCAGTCAACATGGCATGTTCTAAAACGGAATGACTAGTCCAGGAATTGTTTAGTGCGCTTGGGTTATCGTGGGATAACACGTGGTCAGTTGCGCATATAGATAGAAAACGTCCAGTGCCATTTGCCAACTAGGCATTTCTCACATACCCAAACATATGAGACCCGAGGATCTCTTCGTGCTGATAGCTGGATTTAGACAATGATTGATACCTTTAGTCAACAACCGGATATTATGTATTGGAAGTTTTACTATCCGTAAAAGTATGATGGCACATTACCCCCTCCCCCCCCCTCCCTCACCACCCCTCCCATAGAATCTAATGGGTACATATGGTCTGAGCAGCTGCATGCCATTTACATATCCAAGCAGGCTGATGTGGGTGGTTAGTGTATGGTGGCTGGGTGGCACCCGCCGGCATAAAATGACGCACCTACATGCATGTGACATGGTCAAGTATGGCATAGCCTCAAGATGATGGGACAGAGAACTCTTTGTTTTTGGCTACATAGACTCATAACAGTTTATGGCTATGATGAATTTCAACACAAACTTTTCAGTCACTCTCAGGAGTTGTGTTTGTTCCAATATGGTACAGCATATAGGGTGGACCGCCCAAGACATGACTAGGTGGTGTATTGGTACCACACTCTAAGAACAGTGTGTTGTGGGAACATGCTTAAAGAGTAACACACATAAATTTGCAACACACTTTGAGATTTAACACACTTATGAATTGTAACACACTTTTTGTCAACTCCCTTACCTGCTTACACACTTGTGGTCAGAGAGGTGTGTATCATAATACAAAAGGGGGCAGCAGCAGTCAATGTCTATCATGCACCTATGCTACATTCTTACAGCCACATAGTAGCTGTCGCAGTGGCTCAGTAGGCAAGTCTTTGGACTGAGAACTTAAAGATCCCTGGCTCGATTCCCAATGGGACTCACTGTCAAATGGAAATGTTTATTTTCTAAGAAGGACCATAATTTTTTAGCCCCCCCCCCCTCAAGAAGGGTCAAATTTCTTTTCCACCTCAGGAGAGGTTGAACTGTTTTACAACCCCCTCCCCAACCAATCCCCTCTACTACAATGAAAGATATAACACCTATTTAATAGATACATACAAAAACTGTATTATTTGAATCTCATTGAATGAGCAAACTCACTCAACCCATATTGGAAATAGATGGGAAGTTTTTTCTCTTCAACTATACACACATGTTCTTTGCGTAAACCAAATAACCATCACATACAAGATCTTATTAGAGGTTCTGCAAGGCTGTAAAAGCAGGGCTTATCAATAGCCGATTAACTATTGTCTTTATAATAGATATCAAGCCCTGCAAATTATGTTATTATTAGTCAGTGCATTGGCATCCCTCAATAAGGGCGGTCTTTGTATTGTCTAAGAACCACTTCATGTCATAACATATTAATCCCCAAGGTAAGTTATATAGCTTACTGGTAACTGGTAAGAAGTGGTGTGGTCTTTGAGAATACTTTGTGTCTCCTCACTGTTGTGTGTTCTGGTACCTATTTGAGGGGGGAATACACCATGATTGTACAAGGAGATTTGGTGGCCTAGTGAGCAAGTCACTGGACAAGTGTGTGAGAGGTCCTGGGTTCGATCCCCAGAGAAGACCTGGCATCAAATCTTCCCAAGTGAAACAAGTTGTCCTGACAAGAGTCGCGTCTGTAAGTGTCGGTAGACAGACTGCGGTGAACCTTCAGTGTCCTGGTCTCCCATGAGACTTGCACCGATCCGCTTCAACCCGTAGAAGCATAATACACTTGCGACTGGTAAAGAGATAGCAGATATCAGTGTTGACGAAGGTGGTCCTAGCCGGGAGGGGAAAAGGCTGCAATGGATCACTGGAGACACTGAGAAAAGGTTGTGAGAGCAGCCATCCCACGCTATCTGACGGTGGTACGGTCATGGCACATTGCGCCACAGTCACCAGTTGGTTATCAGGTGTGTCAGTTTCGCCAGGGTCAGAAGCTAGGATGTGTTCACAGTGGTTGACTATGATTTGTTTACTGTCAATACAAACTCAGTTTTGATATAATCTTCTATTCCCACTTTTATTGTGAGCGGTTCAATAAGCACTTTTCCTAGATATAAGAAGCCTTTAAAAGTGATACACACAGTATATGCACAATATGAACATGAATAGCCCTAACAAGAAATTAAATAAATCTATACTAATTTAACTCTTACCCATGTAGAAAGTAATCATACTTAATATTGAGAAAAAAATATTTGTCAAGGGATTCGAACCTGCATGGACAGGACTCATGTGCCAGCACCTAGACAACTCAGCCACGGCACCTGACATACTCTGTTAGGTGTAGAACAGCTATTTTAATCCAGACCTCCTCGATACCATGGCTTTGTACAGCAACACACTTTTTAGATTCAACACACTTTTGCCAAAAGTGTGTCATGTGTTACCAAATAAAAGTGTGTTAAAAGTGGCTTCAGAAAAGTGTGTTGAAAAGTGTGTTTTTAGAGTGCATGAGCTGACCACATATGCTGCCATTTATCAGTGTGTTCTAGGGTCTACATCGATTTTCAATGCTACAGATATGTTGCAATTGGTAATAATGTATCACAAGCAGCAGTCAGATCTTTTAAATATCATTTCTGCTATCTTGTATGAGCGATCAAACTTTACATATTCCATGTGCACTTGCTGCTCCTTTTAATGCAGGTTTCTAGAAAATATACTTTTGACAGCCTCTTAATGACATGTTTTTTTAAACCAAATAATACAATATATGATTCTTACATGACCAGTAGACTCTCTCACATATAATGTGATTTTCATTGTTATAGATTTACACATATTAATGCCATTTTCTTCCAATTTATGGTGAACAGTAGAGTGGTACCATGAGAAAACTACCACTGGACCATGAGGCAACTACTGAGACATATACAGTCAGGCGTCAGGCCGACGAGGGACCGGCGATCCTCGGCCGGCGGCCACTATTTGATCAGTTTACAAGAGGATAAAATTTATCCACTCTCAATCTGTAAGACACTAGACTGTATATGCTGTCACTCATGGCTGTCATTACACTCTTAACATATAGATAACCATGATTTATCTCATGTTGCAATATTGATGAAAATGACGACATAGTTCATTATTTTTCAATGGGAGGAGGGTTATGTTGAATAGATACCACGGTTATGTATGTCTGTTGTCAAATCAGTGCTTTGGATAGGTCTGTGCTTAGAGTGGTTGGGTCATGGTACAGGGTGGTTGGGTCATGGTACCAAATCGACCAGTATAGGTCTAAGCTTTTAAACAAGATCATTTAAAGAATAAATAGTCCAAATAAATAATCGAATCTTACTCATCACAATCTCACATATCTTCGGAATAGAATGAGACAATGATAGTGGGAAAATAACATTTCTTTCTATCAAAGATACTTCCTCAAAGTCTAGGTCGCAGAGAATGCAGGCTAAATTGGTCATCTCTTGGGCGGTCTACCCTATATGTGTACACGGGGACAGCTGCTGCTTGAGACGTTGAGACTTAATTGTAGCCAGAGAAATGACCGGTGTGACCTAAGCTGACCCACACTCTGTGTCATTCTAGATTATTACAATCTGCCCCCTCTTATTATGCCATTCTCTAAACCTTACAGTATACTTGGTATTGGAGTTATTGTGGTAATGGAAATATCAGATCAGGTAAGTAAAACGGGATCCAACATATCCATATCTTTCAACATGGAATGATAATAATCATAATCATTATGTGAGAGTCATTTTTCAGACATGACTTTATAGGTACACCCAAAAATGTAGAATAGGCCTAAGTCCTAAATGCCATGGGTCACATAATAGGCTCTTATCTATAAGTATGATGATTTGATAAATAATTAATGATAGGTGGTTTTCGGATATGGTTTTAGGTTCTGCACTGAATTTTCAAGGTGTCTCTGACGCTTGAGTGATGTTCCAATGAGGCGAGGGCCAATATCTAAAAAGAATTAAAGACTTTTCCATGGCAACATTGTGAATAGAAAATTCTGGTTTATATGTGTTTTCATTATAATCTTTGGCCATTGTGGGACCCCAAGTGGCTAACAACGGTGTTAAATATCCCCTGCTGAGGCGCCATCCCTCTTGTATTGATGATCTTGCCATGTGAGGTGGGCGTAATGGTTTTCAGTAATATTCCTTCAAGATTTCCAGGCATAAATACAAAACAGGACGAGTGATAATGTACTTTTTGTCGCCGACATGGTCGCTAATGGCCCTTTAGAATTTGAGACGTGAACCAATAATAGCAAAGGGATAGTAAAACATCTTCTAGTGGTGACAAAACACGAGCATAGCACTTTGGCCATGACCTCTCGATTGGATTGCTTCAGCTTCAATGAGGCCCATTCAGGCAACAGCTAGGGTAGATTCACTATAAGTCGGACACATACCCTGAGAAGAAGAAGGGTGAAATTTGAGGTTGTCCATGTACAATGTGACTTCTAACGTTTGTCTAATTGAAAAAATTACACTTAAACTTTACCATTTTTCACAAATCAAGAGCTTAACATGCTTGAATAACCATAAAATCAAGTGTCCGTCTCAAGGTATGTGTCCAATAAATTCTGACTCAAGGGGAATCTACCCTACATCATTTCGAGGCTGACTAGGGTTGAGATGAACGCTTATCCCAACCATGGTCATGCCTGTCTCCAGGGCGAGGGGCCTGGAATGTAACACGTTGGGATGCGGTGTGTGCCAAAGAGCTGATGTGGTGTTATTAAATAGTTCTGATGGCATTTACATATTCAAACAGACTGATGGGGGTTAGTGTATGGTGCCTGGAGCTTCATGGGACAAAATGTCGCACTTACATGTTATATCGTCAAGTATAATATGGCCTCAAGATGATCGGACATAGGGTACAATTTCTATTTAGGCCAAACAAAAGATGTATTGTGTTCAGGTAACATGGCCAAAAAAAACAGGGTAGGTAGGTCGGATTTTTTTTTTTTTTAGAAATTATTTTTTGAGGTGATGAGGTTAGTCTAAGAAAGGATACTTCTGATTCGCAACATGCTTCCAATTGATATATTTCCCACTGCCAATTATCATGTTTATTGTAACTAATATCCCCACTATCCATTTAAAAACCAATTAAATAGTCTAATTAAGGCATTATCAGTTACTAAATACTGCAATTATCTGCTATAGAAAGAATAAGACGCAACAATGTGACTTTTCTCCCCTCTTATCCCACAACATGTGATAAATCTTTAGGTCATTAGGTACCCAAACCACAACAAATCTAAAAAAAAAATATTTTAAGTTTAGGGTCGGGCCAAAATGATAGGGTAGGTCGGGTTACCTGAACACAACTTTTTTTTTTGTTTGGCCTTATGTTTTTTGTTATCTAGACTCATAGTAGTTTATTACTGGACATCGATTCTCTGGCTCTTTGTATCCCTATAGTGACTTATAGCTCATTTTGAGTGTTTTTGGCCTCACAAATTGCTCTTAACTCAAAATCCTGCTTAGGTGACTCTACATGGAGTATCGCTCCCTTCTAGAAATGATGCTGTTTTCTGTCTCGGAAATTGAGGGTATTTTGTTATGTTCAGAAAATACCTGAATTGATTGTTTTGATTGGTGGAGAGGTGGTGGATGATACGGCACTTTTCATGTCGGCAGTGTGTCTACACCTTCCCCAGTACACAAAAGAAACAACGTTATATGACGTTCCTCTATGCCTCCTTATTGTTGCAAAACGTTACATAACGTTAAAAACGTTATTTGACGTAAAATAACGAATTTGTGTTCGGTGGGTGCCCAACAGGCCCCAAGCTATATCACTCTCCCATCACAGTGTTTACATGCAATGTTGGTGTGGGTGCCGGGCCCTGTGTATCAGCACTGTGAGAATGTGGGTTCGAATTCCACTCTTGCTCAATTAATAGTACTGTCAATATCTGCCTAATGCACCTAAATTGAGATAATGTACCCTAGTCAATAGTCACATAGTCATTAGGTACTATTATCTATGCCAACATAGGTGGATCTATGCGTCATATGCATTAAATGTATAATGCAGAAACGTTCTACCCAGTGTGCCATGGTCGGGTTCGAACCCACAATGCTCATCAAAAAAATGTTCCAGGATTCCGGGTCATTTTCATAGATATAAACTTGTCCAGGCCCATTTGGGCTGGTGGGTTCGAGAATGTTGGGTGCCTGGCTGCTGTGCTGAGTGGTCATGGATGACATTGGAGTTTTGGGTGGGCAGCGTCTGGACAACTCATGTACAACCGCGATGTGCATCAACAATGTGATGTATATCAACTACACATCACGGCTGACCATGCAAACGAGTGTACAGTCACTGAGCTTATACCGCTGTTAACCTATATATGTATCCCGAGGATACAACAAAGAGAGGGTACAACAAAGGGTACAACAAAGGTTGAACCAACAACCGCATCAATATAGGAAATGAAGTTCTTTTTCTTTCTTTTTTAAAGAAAAGAAGTAACAAAACAGCATCCTAAATTCTAAAGTAAAGTCACTTAATGCTTCAATGTTTATGTGTTTTTTGGATGTAGTCCAGCAGCCAGCTTAGAAGAAAAGACTAGCGTAATATTATGTGGTCTTCTATCAGTAGTAATAATTAGTGATATCCGGAGATAGATACTACTCAAATATACACCATATACCACTAACCCTGCACTAAACAATGGCAGTGCAAGCCAAAAATGACGTCACAAAGGACCAAAAATGTATCAGACACACTCAGCCCATCACCATTGATTGGTCTAGACACCACTATGACGACTTCTTGATTAGTTGCTTGGTAATCTACACCAATCTTATGCAATGACAGCTAATTAAGGGTCAATCATGGGGCAGTGTAGGTGCAGACGATTTTTGTATTTTTTATCTGTTCTATTTCGTTGACTATTGTGGCTTTCTCTATGACTCATTGTACAAAATGAGAAGGAAACTGGGTTTCTAATTGCTCCATATATGTAATAAATGGCCCCATAACCATATATTACCTGTCTAGTACACTGTAAATTGTAAAAGACTAGACTGTACTTGTATAGGATTTGTATAGCTGGATACTTCTTTGGTCTCATGTGACGTCACTCTGTTCTTCTTAAGTTCTGGTTTAAATGCTATATGCTGCACATTTAAAAAAACTTTATCTCAAGATATTGCCAAGTATTACCAATACTACAGATAGAAGACCACATAATATTACGCTGGTCTTTTCTTTTAAATCCTTTGCAGAAAACCCCCTGAAGAGGTTATGACTTATTTGGGTACAGGAAGTCATGTACTTTCAGAATCTTGACAATGCCCCGCTGGTTTTCAGAAATTCAATATGGCGTCCAAGATGGCTGACGAAAATGTTTTAAGTACACAGATGTCATAGTTTGATCGGTCATGATTGCATTGGCTCCTTTGTGTGTGATGCTCGATCATGTAGCTGCATTCTCCTGATCAAAGAGGAGCGTTTGAATTTGAGCAAGCTCATGTGAGTTCTTGTGAATCAAGATTCATAGAGCCTGATTGATTCTAATTGATCTATCAACATTTCTGTGTCAACTGAATCTGCCTCTAATGTCTATAATCTTTTCCAGTTCACAGCTATGGCGGTTACTCAACTGGTGTCATGGAAACCATCTGAAAGCTTTCTCATGTAATCTTCCATACCAAACTTTTCCAGTCTAACTGCATCTTGGCACTTTTGGGCCAATATTCCTGTGGCAATCTTGAACAGTGAGGCTGAATACCCCTTTGGGTCCATGAGGTGTACATGGCTATTGATATTCTCACGTAGCCTCTTTCTGTCCTTTTCAGGAGTCAGATTATGGTAGTTACCATGGATGATGAAAGGCTGCTTAGTGAGCGTGTGGGAGTGGTAATTTGAACTACTTGAGTGTGAGTTTAATTGTTTTATTAAGGCAAAATACGTATCGATGCTAGGAGAGTTCTCCCCATATCATCTTTTACATAGAAAGATTGCAATATATGATGTTTCATAAGGACAGACAAGTCAATAAAAATCAATATCCATACTAAACCGTTAGATCAGGTCAAAGCCTTCATGTTTTGTGAATGTGGATTTGTGGGTTTTTGCACTATTAATCAGGAAGTGGTGCTAGTTCCTCAGACAGGGATGCTGTGAACTTGGTATGGTTTTCCAAGTGATGTCTGGTGTGATGGCACCTCTCCCAGAACTTCATATCTCTGTACGCGAGGCTTTTCTTGTAGATGCCCTTGATCGGTCTGGCGGTTTTTAGCTTCAGTTTGTTGTTTGTGTGTAGTGCTCTTGCGGGGCGACCAGGTTCTTGTCTAGTCTGTTCAGCTTGTACATCATTTAAAGTAGCTGATGATTATGTCTCACGTGCAGGCGTTCTAGTTTGTACTCCTGGTGCAGGTCATCGATATCACCATCTCTGGCAAAGTGGCAAAGTGTCAAATGATATCCAGGTCGGAACAAGGTCAAACTTAAGGTCAAAGGTCATGCTTTGGATTTGATAATTAATCCGTCAAGGGTATATATACTTTGAGACAAGTAGTATATCTTTGAGACAAGTACTATATCTAAAGGTTAGTCATTGTAGAGAGTGTAAATACTTGTGTGACTATGGTTGCCCTTATTTAGGTTCGAGGTCATTTTAGAATGGGTCAACATGGATATGGATACAATCGAGAAAAATCCTTATAATGGTTTCATCAGATTTGAACCAGCATATTCTTGTTGTTTTGCATTTAGAACCTTTTCTGTGGTAAGTATTATATAATGTAATTCATAACACAATCTCACTTATATGTCTACCATTTTTTATACAACATGTACTTATTGTGAATAATTATTATCAACTTGTTACTACGGGCGTCGTTTTGCTTATAAATATTCATAAACGTTGAAGATGTTAAAACGAATTTATATGACTTGAAATTTAAGTTAAACGTATCTCCATATCTCCACCAAAAGAAAGGAGAGAATCCACATACCCCTTTCTGTTGTTGAGAAATGATTAAGTACTCCCTAAAATCTCGTTTGAGCAATATTGAAGTCATAAATGTCATTATTTTTCTAAATTTCTAGAATTTATACAAGTGAAACAAGGTCTGTGGGCGAATTTCCCCTCATACATTCAAACGGTACAAGAACAGGAAAGCGACCTCGCTGTACCTCCGACTTGCTGCCATTCACCTGAAAACCCACCATTCCTAAATCCCTCCCTCTCCTTTGGTGGGGGGCGAAGGTTAATGGCGCACATCCAGGGTTTTTGATAGAGTACTAGAGCAGCTTGTTTGCAGGTCACCTGTAGGTCAGGGAAAACAGAAACTGCGCTTGTAAGATCGAGTGGATTGCGATGAACCAAGGGCAAGGGTGCGAAACGGTAGTACTAAGTGTGAAGTTTCCTATATTTCGTTAAAGTGGATTTAATGGTCCTTTGTTGTTGGCCTTTACTTTGTAGTCTATTCCATAATGATGCAGGTCGGCCAACAGGCTAAGATTGCCAGTGTTTAACGAAATACTTGAACAACCGTTTTAGTCACCTTACAGTTTAATCGCTCTGAAGTTTCAGAGAAGTTCCTTGCATTACTGATCCGACAGCAAATTGAAAGTGAAGGCTGGAGAAATAGAATGTATATTGTGGTAGTACTATGAGGTCAAATTAAAATGGATTTTGAACAGGAATATCCAACAATTCATGGTCAAATTATGACCGCATTAAGAGGGGGGGGGAGTATTTTCGCACCTCTATGCGAATTTTCACCATAC
The DNA here is from genome assembly GCA_947462335.1 of Harmothoe impar. Lineage (NCBI taxonomy): Eukaryota > Metazoa > Annelida > Polychaeta > Phyllodocida > Polynoidae > Harmothoe > Harmothoe impar. The sequence goes on from OX381704.1 coordinate 63,515,751, forward strand.
ACCCCTCCCTCCGCCCTGTTAAAAAAATGACCACTTCCTAAAAACACTTACGGCATCACTCAGGTTGCATGTGGTAGGGGGTAGGTCTCATAGTAACGGGACTAGAACATGGCGATCTCTGACGTGCCGGATGAGGCGTGGTTCATATGAGGGCATTTCATGTAAGCACGATCTCAAGGACTGCATTTTGCAACAGGGAGTGCAAAAAAGCCACCATTAAAACCACTTACATAAAGGGGCCGGTCATAAAATACAGGTGCCACGTACTGACCATGTAACGCCACAATTAGCTTTACGAAAAGCACATGGGAACACGTCCCACTCCAGCACTACTTCTGCAGCATTGCCTTGTGGGCATCTTATTTTGTTCCAGGGGTACACTTAATGGCCTGAATCTTGCTACCCGTCCAGGAGAAGTCGGATTGGAGCAGGGACCGGTGTTCTGGACTTAAATAGGGTGAATGGGGGTTTAAAATGGAACACATGTAATTACAGAATGCTGTTTAAAGGAAAATATGTTAAAAAAGAACGTTTTTGTTCCATTAACATTCCACAGCTACTGGAACCCCAAATGGTGGAAGGAATTTGATGAAAACATTGTAGATGATCAAAATGATGTATAATATGTACAGCTTTAATCTTTGGAATTAAACACTCTAAGAGTCCTTAACATAGTTGCTTTCCCAAACAAAAGGCAATTTAAGTCAATTCTATAAAGTGTGCTTGAAAAGAAAAGGAAAATATGGACGGTAGATAAATGCACCGGACCCTAAAGATTATCCAGGCAAAGTACAGTATCCTAGCTTCTAGCAGACCTGCATGGTCTTCCTGGCTCTGCATAACATATTGTCTATATATCCACTACATAGGTGGTAGACACACCCACCAGGATGGTCGTTAGGGCCCGGCTCCCTCATTGTTAAGCATTTGTTTATTTAATTATAATATGATTTAATAAATGCCTATTTATAGTTATATATGAAAACGTACAGTGGTTATGGTCTCATTAGGGGGGCAGGCCCTAAGCCCTCCTGTTCGATACCACTTTCTACTGGGACTGTAGAGGAACGGTTGAGAAGAATTCTATGTGTGTCTTTTTTTACACTGTCATAGCCAATTGCTGTGATCAGGTACCCCTCCCTTTTAATGGGTTCGGGGTGGTTGTTGGGGCGGGGGCGGGGGCTCTCGGCTCTCGGTCCCTCTTCTTAAGTGCTCGAGCACGTTTATTAATGCTCAAAGGCCCTGTTACTGTATGACAAAATTAGTGATTCAACACACGCCCTACTTAGAACAGGTACGTACGTCAAAGAAGTAGGGCCTCGGAGAATGAAGAGTGAAATTTATAAAACAAATTACGTTTCTACAGAAATATATTTGCACTGTTTGATTATTTTGCAAATACGTGAATGATCCCTTATCAATATAACCATTTTTGTCCACCTAACCTATAATTCTTTACCATAGCATCCATTTGTTTTGATAAAAAAAGCAAACCAAAAAGCACACAGAGAAGTCAGGGGCGGATCCAGGATTTTAGGAAAGGCGGGGGGAGGCCGTGAAATAGGCTGTACTGTGGGTATTGAAATATTTTTTACATTAAAATGTACATAAAAAGAGGGGGCGTATACGCCGGGTCCGCCCCCCCTGAATCCCCCCCCTGGAAGTAGCATCCCATAGCTTCCCATTGGACCCTTCCTCTGGATAGAACCACTGTTATGTAGTATGGTCCTGGTAGCTGCTTATGAATCTCAAAATTAATATGTAAAAAGCATCACGTACGGTCATTACCCAGGTCAGAAACAGCGTATTATTCTGACTGTCTACAAGCGGCCGCGTGGAAATGTATGTCATGCCTACAAAAAGCTTACCAACATGATGCGCTCCCCAATTGTCGGCAACAGAGAAATATGGATCATGGGTGATCTTAACATTAATACCAGAGCCCAGAGAACTGCTAAGTACCAGCACATGTCAACCTTTCTCTACGACACTGGGCTGACCTACCTGAGGACGGCCTCAACGTACCATCACCCCATACATGGGTGCTCCACATTAGACCACGTCTATACAAATGCAGACCATGTGAAACAGGTTGGGCTGATGGACGATAAGATCAGCGACCACAGCCCCATCTATGTCATCAAGAAACAGCAAAGGATTAAACATCACTCCACAGAAATTACTGGAAGATCCTACAAAAACTACGACAAGGCTATCCTGGAGGAGTATCTGCGGGCAGACGGCATCCAAGACATGACTGAACAAGACGACCCTGAGACTGTGTATCGTCGTGTCATAACCTCGGTGTCCCGGTACTTCCCAGTGGGCACAGAACATTGAATCAGCATTGAAAACTGGTTGACAATGCTGATTCAATGTTGATTCAATGTTGATTCAACGCTAAACGGAATTGTGTGCCCACTGGGTTAGACCAAGCGTGCCCGATTACCACAAGGACTGTAAAATGTGCCTCAAGTCCTGAATTCACGCCAGATGTGTTAGCTTTTATCTGGAGACGTAAACGTGCATACAAGAAGTCCAGGAGAGCCCGCAGACGTGGGGCCTACAATCCCTACATTGCTATCATCACCGACTTGACTAGAAGGATTGATCTAAAACTCACCAACAACCAACGTAAAGCCATGCTCGACAACCTCGACAGATATCGTGACGACCCCCACAGATTTTGGGAGGTGATTAATACCCTCTGGAAGGGCACATCGCGAGCTGAAGAAATCAAGCTGAAAGACCGACAAGGAGCTGAAATACCAAAAAATGAAACAGCTAACTATATCAACACGTATTATTGCAACATTGGAAATGAGCTTGCCGCGGCCTTTGATGTCAATAATAATGGTAATGAGCCAGGCCCAGCTGACGACCTGCCAAGGTTTGACCCCAGTGAACTACAGTGCGCTACTCAGGAACAGTTGAAAAAACTTGTGTCAGCCATCAAACCTCTGAAGAGTTCCAGCATTGAACATGTGAGATCTCAGGTTATACAGGATGCCCTCATAGCGGTCCCTAGTATCGCTCCGGCTCTCATCAACAGCACCATCCTGTGCCAGAGTATCCCTTTAGTCTGGAAGACTGGCACCATAGTGCCGCTACCAAAGAGTGGCTCACTTTCGAATGTCAGTAATTGGCGTCCTATCTGCCTCCTGAACATTTGTACCGGCAATTAATGGACCATCTCCTTAGGGAGGAGATTATCTCACCGTTCCAGTCAGGCTTTATGCCCCAACGATGCACTGGGGACTCGGTCTTAGCCCTGCTACACGAGATGTACTCCGCATGTAACAATGGTCAGCGGTCGGCCGTGGTCTTCCTCGATATGAGGAAGGCTTTTGACACGGTCGACCACATGATTCTACTGAACAAGCTTGAGCCATTCAGCCTGGGTGGTGAATTCGTTGAGTGGCTCCGCTTCTACCTACATGGACGAAAACAGCAAACCAGGGCCAACGACAACCTCTCAACGAGCCTGCCTGTGGACAGAGGGGTGCCACAGGGGTCCGTAGTTGGCCCGCTTCTCTTTGTAGCCTACATCAATGATGTGAAGGATGTAATCTTAAACTCCAAGTACTTCCTCTACGCCGACAACCTAGCACTAATCGTATCGGGAAAGGACGTTGACCGAGTAAGGGCCCTACTTCAAGATGACCTCACTAGGGTCGGAGCCTGGTGCACAAAAAACAAGCTCACCATCAACACCACCAAGACGCAGGTGTTGTGGTCTTATTCTCAAAGACTACCTCCAAATCTCAACAACGTGACCCTCTACTTAAACAACCAGCCTTTGGATGTGGTGACCCAGTTCTCATACTTAGGAGTCACCATCGACCGCTACCTCTGCTTTGGTCAACATCTCAAAAAGAGAATCAACCTAGTGCGCACGCGACTGCAGCAGTTAAAGCACATAAAAAGAGCCTCAGACACCAAAACCACTGTTCAAGTCTACACCACCATGATCCGCAGCATAATGGACTACTGTGGTTTTGTGGTAGATGGAGGCCCTGTGTGGGCGGTCAGGAAAATGCAGACCCTCCAGAACGACGCCCTCCGCCTCAGTGAGGGTATCAGAGACCCCAGAGGTGTCGACATTGATGCGCTTCATACCAGGAACCATGTCCCGAAACTGCTTCCGGTGAGGAACCGGTGCCTACTCGCATATCTACACAAGATGACAAGATCACATGACAACATTATCGTCCCAACCAGAGAGCTGCATGGCAACGGCCAAGTACGACTGAAAATCCCCAGATCAAAGAAAGGTATCTTCGACAAGAGCCCACTGTACCGTGGTGCCCCTCTGTGGGATGAGCTACCAGGGGAAATTCAACGCCTGCCATACAAAAACTTCATCAAAAAACTCAAATCTTGACATTTAGAGGTGTGCTACGGCAACCTGAATGGACTAATTGTGATAAATAACTGTCGATCTGTAAATAACTGTGTCTGATCGTATCTTCTACCAGACATATTACTCTCATTCTTGGCTATTAAATGGAAAAGTTCCCATGTAACATTCTTAGTATGCCAATAAAAATATCAACAACAACATATCAATTATATCCATTGGGAACCAATTAGAAGTCGCTAAAGATTGGTAAATCCCCTGAGTTTTCCTGTTGCCATGGAAGCATATACTAGCATCCTGCTGTAACTAAGCACCTGTGGTCATTTAGAAGGAGGACTATGTAATTCCTCCCAAGTCCAAGTCCAAGTTCATTGCAGTTTCTATAAGCAGCAATGAAAACAATTACGCAGTAGCCTGTATCCACGATCATACAAGTGTGTACGTACTATGTTTTTTTTCTTATTTTCTCGTTGTGCGCTGATTCTTGCCCACTGAAGTTCCTTTAGTTCTTAAAAGAACCAAAGTAGTTACAGATCAACTGAGTAAGAAATAGCCTTTTCCTCTTGGGAGCCCAATTTATCCGGATGTAGGAGGACCATAGGAAGTCCTAATTGCTGGGGGGTTCATTACCCGGGGGTTCATTAGCACAAGGAGTAGGACTATAGGGTAAGACGTTCAATGCTTGGACACATAATGGGTGGAATCAGGTTCACTCAGAATGCACCCCTTTAGAACCTCCATGCAGAATACGCTTGTCTGAAGGGCAAAACATGTAATCTTCCATCTGACCTAGAGGAGTTACAACTATTCATGCATTACTATACCTAATGTAAATAAGGGCCTAATCGTTTTCATAATTATTTTGAATTTTATCTGATACAAAGCCTAGCAAAATTCTGTATGACATTATGTTTTGATGGTGTCCGCATACATTACTTCTCATTTATTTGCCAGGGAAGTGGTTAAAACTGTAGGCCTACAGTATAATACTGATTACCGTAATCGACGTAATAAGCGCCCTCCCCCTAATAAGCACCCCCCCCCTCCCTTTTTGCAGATTTTTTTCCAGATGTTTTAATGTGTTTCTGCGATTCTGTTACTGATCTTCTCACCTCCGTGTAAATGGAGCACTTTACATCTGTGCAGGTGTTAAGGTCAAGCCAAGTGTGAAGTAATAAGGGTGTAAGAAGCCTTTTAGGTGTCACTGAGGTCTGTATATGACAGCCATGGGGGGCATTTATTATAATGAATACTTGAGGCTGATTTTTTCACTTAAAATAATATTTTAAGCGCCCTGGGCGCTTATTACGTCGAATATGGTATACGCATTACTAGTAACATAAATATAACCCAGCCTGTAGCCTATAGCAATGCCAGGCTTATAAGTGTCCTTAAAAATAAGGGTGTCCGGATTAAGGGACCACCATAGTTGTAAATAATTACATACACCCTGATTATGCATTGTAAATGGGGAGTAATTCCAACAGTATCGTATTAACGGATTATACACGGAGCTTTATGTATATAATTATGTTACACAGATCACTCAATTACATCGATTCTGAGAGCTCTCAAAGCTTTTTTTTTTAAATTATTATTATTTAGATATCATCGCCTTTCTAGGGGGATGTTCTTCATTAAAGCTTGACACCGTGCTTCACTTGCATGTTAGTGACGACTACTTATAATTATTCTCAGTGAAAAGAACTCAGCGAGATATAATTATGAAGACAATTACCATGGGTAATTGCATATATCAATTATAGATTGATATTATTCTAGTTAGTAGGCAGTAGGACTTCTGTACCCATTACCTGACATTATTTCTACATCACAGTGTCCTGGAAGAGGGCCTGTCTGACAACTGGAGCACTTGGTATATTTTGTACACTCTAAAAAATGTGTGTTAACTTAACACACTTTTTTGTATATTTATTTTATACACCCTTTTTTACACACTACACACTTTTGTCAAAAGTGTGTTAACCTTAAAAGTGTGTTGCGATAAAAAGTATGTAAAATGTAAAGTGTGTAAGAGAAAGCGTGTAAGTGATATATATGTGTTGCTTTATGAATATATTAAGCATGTTATTCAACATTGCCTGGCACTGGCTGCTAGCGGAGCACCCCTAATGGACCAACAGGCAAGATTTCACCAACCACAGCATATATAGTCACCAGTGCAATGGTGGCCAATTGTGGCAGTCATCCTACATAGCAAAGCCCTGTACTGAATGACCTTAAGCACGTTTCAATTACACTTTGACTTATATTATAGCTGAACACACAGGAAAGGTGTCCTATTCCTTCCACATTCTTTAAACCTCCCTAGGACAGGATATTCAGTCTTCAAAGGAATTCTAACTTCTTAGCTTCATGCATCCCTTGAGGTTAACTGCATTATATGTTTAAAATTTGATATCAAATCATTATGATCAAAAGTGCAATTACAATCTTGAAGTGTGATTGAAATTTCTAAAACAATGCTTGTGGTGCCATCTGGTGTCAATAAAAATGTGTGTATATTGTACACACTTTTAATACCTACACACATTTGACAAAAAAAGTGTGTAAGTGTGTTGTGTGTTCACACTCAAGTGTGTTAAAAATATATGTGTGTTACTCTTTATCCATGTTCCCGCAACACACATTTTTTACAGTGTATACACATGTGTGCGGCTGGCAAGGGTACTATTTCAACAAAATCTCCCCATCAAGGGTCCTGTTTTGAGGAAAAGTGTTCCTAGCAAGGGTCTAGTTTCAACAAAATCGCCCTAGCAAGGGTCACTTTTTCACCAAAATGACATGTTTTTCGCCAAAATGTACCACTTTTTCCCATTTTTCCAAAAATTACCCGGACATGAGTAAAGTTCACCACCACTCACATAATATTATGTGTCATAAACCAGCCTCACTACAGTGGCCTAGGAGGGCCAAAAAAAAGTGATTTTGAAAAGAGAAGTGATTTTGAAATCACTTTTTTTTTCTAGGAAAGTTGGTGTCAACTGTCAACTTGACAGTTGACACCAAGTTTTAGCAAAAAGATGTTTTTTCAAATCCCTTTTTTTAAAGAAAAGTTGCTGTCAACTGTCAAGTTGACACTTGACACCATGTTTTTGAAAAAAAGATCTTTTTCAAATCACTTTTTTTTCTAGGAAAGTTGCTGTCAACTGTCAACTTGACAGTTGACACCAAGTTTTAGAAAAAAGATGTTTTTTCAAATCACTTTTTTTCTAGAAAAGTTGCTGTCAACTGTCAAGTTGACACTTGACAGCAACTATTTTGAAAAAGAAAGTAACCTGTTTTACTTTAACAAAAGGGTTAAGAAAATGAAATGCCCAAAGTCCTGTTTTTTTCTGAAAAAGTTGCTGTCAACTGTCAAGTTGACAGTTGACAGCAACTTTTCTAGAAAAAAATGTGATTTGAAAAAACATCTTTTTTCAAAACCTTGGTGTCAACTGTCAACTCGACAGTTGACAGCATATTTTCTTGAAAAAAAGTGATTTGAAAAAACATCTTTTTTTCAAAAACATGGTGTCAAGTGTCAAATTGACAGTTGACAGCAACTTTTCCAGAAAAAAAGTGATTTGAAAAAACTTTTTTTTCAAAACCTTGGTGTCAACTGTCAACTTGACAGTTGACAGCATGTTTTCTTGAAAAAAAGTGATTTGAAAAAAACATCTTTTATCAAAAAAACGTTTTTTTACTAAATCACTTTTTTTTTCAAAATCACTTTTTTATGGCCCTCCTGGGCCACTGTACCTCACCATCACTCACCCAAGTGTCATAAAACAGCCTCACTACAACTAACACAAGCGAAGATGCGTGATGCTGAGTGAGACCTGACCAGGAGTGTCCAGAGCATAGTCCTGCAGACTCAACCACTAGCTTATGTAAAATAGGTGAGGATGCTTGATATTGAGTGAGCATGGTGTGGCTCAGTATGGCTCATCGCGTCATCACTAAAATATGCTCACCATGCATCACCAATCATGACGCAGGGTGGCACCATCTTGCTGGGCCCATAAAGAACCGATAGCTTATTGGCAGCTTTTATGTTAAGACCTAGGGCAAGGGGGTAGCAATCAGTTATAAGATGTTAGAAGTAGGAAAGTGAAGCAGCCAGCAAACAATGTGCGGCAGAGTGTGATTGTGATTGGAGCCTTCCCCCTGATTGGGAGGACCGAGACAAGTGTTTTCTTCACCTGACCATGGCTCCCCCATACTGGTCATACTTGATCAATACAGAGTGGTGTCGACCCGGTTCTATTACAAGAGTCAGGCATGTCGCCAAGTAAGACCAGCATCGCCTGCTTCCCTTTGACAAGAATGAATGCAATGCTGGAGGGATCGGAGGGTCTGATCCCAGTCAGATAAGGCTGTTCTCTAACGAAAACATGCCTGATCCTAGCCAGAGCGCCTTTTCCTCTTTGAAGGTTCAAGCCTTTTATTTCCCTCCATGGCCTTTAATTATTTCGGGAACCCTTCAGCAGTTAGTGTGCTAATTAAATCACTCACTGAATTATAGTTGTATTGAAGCAAAAACCCATACGGCTGAGTTTGTAAATGTCGATCACAGGTACCGTTAATCATGTGCTAGACCTATATGTTCAGTAACAGATAACATGATAATGATAACAAGCAGCGTCGGGGTTGGGATGGGTTTGTTATGGGCTAATCTTTATGTAAAGCTGATAAAAGTAACACAATATTGGTGTTACCCCATCTAATATACTATTCTATTTCTGGACACTGAATATATATGCTTTTCCATATATATATATATATATATATATATATATATATGGAACAATCTCCACTGCTGAACAGCAACACACGTATGAAACAATATACCTAAAATAGTGAACTGTAAATTATTACATTTCTATTTAGCACAAATGTAGTGCCATCTCTGCCACCATACTTTAAAATGTATATATACGAGATAAACCTAAACTGTATAAGCTACAGTGGCGAATGCTAAATTGCACGGCAAATCCATATGTGCATTTGATCTATTATAATTGTATTTATAAAAATCATTTATGAAATAAATACTCTCAAACGAGGATCTGCCGGCATCTCTGGCAGAATGTACTGGGGTTAACTGACCTCATTCGTTCTATGGGGACAGGTACATATTAGTCCACAGACCGACCCTACCGACTATGCGCAATCTGACGTAGTCTAGGCATGGATAGAGTAGGACATGGCATGAACCAATTTAAGATCAGGCTAGCGACTCTGATAATCATTTTGGAAACCAATAGTGTCCTATGACACCCTACAATGGGCCCAATTGCCCTAGTGTAGAACAAATGCATTTGTGCAAGAGAACAATGAATAGTCACCAATTACTGAGAAAAGTGTTCCATGATTGGTCTGAGTATATTGAATGGCAGTGCGTTTGGGCCTGACGCCTACAATGGTATCTATACAAAATGTCTGTTTCTCATTCCAACAGCACGCAGACCTCAGCCTGACTTAAACAACCAACAATACCACACCATAGTGATGGCTTATTCTAAGATCGACTGGACCCTTTGTGAATTATGGGAGCCTGAAACCCTATCAGGCTCTTCTCTAATGAAGCTAGCGCAGGATGGGACAGCTTAATGACATGACCTCGAGGGAGGAGGGGTCACAGCCAACAGGTTGGGCGACCCCATCCCTATCTACTGGCACTGGACGAACAATGTACAACAATAATTAGGCTACAATGAGCATATAACCACTCCCAATAAATATGAGAATTCTTATTGTCATTGGAGAGATGTTGTAACGAACATATAGTGTATATGCATTAACCCCTCGGTGAAAATGTAAAGAATAGTTTTGAGCATAACTCAAGTATAAAGAAGAATTTATAATGTTGTCAATCAACATGACATGTAAATTGTACGGCAGTACCAGTAATGCTTTATGTGTGTATATACCCTCGCCTTCCAGTGTAAAGCCTATAGGTTGAGACTCTGGAAAGAAATTTTGGCAATTAGAATTCACTGCAAGTAGATTCTTTTTGATTCGTTTTAACGCCCCCCGCAGAGCAGGGGACAGGCACACAACGCCAAAGATTCTCTTAACAAATACTAGGATCTGAGGACAACCCCACACCAAATAGCACAGATATAAACGAGGGAATTTAATAATCCACACAGGACATGATACAATGTATCAATGAAGGCAACATTTCATATTAGGTACATTCCAGCTACATTTAGGGAAGCAATATAAAAGTTCTACTTTCTCTGTAGTATTGGGGAAATGATGTTGAAGTTTAAACAACAATGGCTCACATGCTTTGTTCATAATAACTCTATTAAGTAGATTATTTACTTGGTATTGAATATATAAACTAATACATTAAATTGTACCATCAAATCAAATCAGTTAGATCATATTTATACGTCAGTACTGGCCTTTGCAAAATGCATTAGTATGTATAAGTATATTTATATTTATATATAGCAGAAATACAAACACAAACAAATATAATAAATATCCTCGGTAGTGAGTAAATCATGGACACGGTCATCTGCCATGGCTCATACCGCTTTCATACCCTGATGTAAACCAGGTATTTCAATACTGCATGTAGTAGCATCTAAAGCATGCCGCCCCGTCATCTGGAGGCAAACAGGTGAATCATCCACACAGGGTATGTTCCCGACACCTTGATATGGCATATGACTCATTTCTCATTGTTGCAAATTAAAGTGGCAACTTTTTAGTTCCCCTGTGTATATGCATGAATTAGAAACCCCACTGTTAATCATATGTAGTGTATGGTTACATATCCTGGATAAGTCAGATTATATCTTTATATATCTGCCTACTCCACCATTGCAATCTCAGTTCAAATTCCACTGCACCCACCATGGTCTTGACACTAATTCACACAAACAACAGATATTAGGATATCTGGGATGTGCACAGCAGGGTGGGGTTCGCTAGGTGACTGGCGAATGTTGCCCCTTTAACATCAGATATCTTGCCACATCTCATCAAAGCTTAAGCATTTTGGTGTTCATCACGTTTTTTACTCTTTAAAAGATTCACAAAACAATTGACTAAATATCAAAATCTGGACATACACTGAAAACCCAGAGGAAGGTTCCTAGTCATTACGACGACCTAGGTTGTCATAATGACTAATGGAAAGTGCTCTGGAGAATGGTGTATGAATAATCATAGTCTCTAATTAGTTCACCTCCTAATGAGAGGCATCCCTTTCACATATTTGGTTTACTCTTGATTAAACTAAGTAGCTTTACTTGTTATAAATAAGTTGTGTATGGGTGAGAATGATGGCCTTGAAGGTATAGAGACTACTCTGCTCCCTGTCACCAGTTTATATCTCATGACAGAAAATTTACTTCAATCCATTTCCCCTGGGTGGCAGCACGTGACAGGGCATGTGGGTCGACGTTCTTGGCAATACGCCTGACGTATTTACAAAGTTCAAGGTCGCGGATTTCACCTCCGGTTCCGCTTCTGGTTCAGATTGGCGAACCCTTTTACCTACCCAAACCTCACCCTAATCTATTATAACTACAAAAAAGAATTCTGGTTATGGTTGGCGAACCCATTTACCTACCCTATCGTCACCCATAAGTACAAAAAAAATGAATCAAAATTATTTTTTTTTAATGATTTAAGCGGCCTTGCACACCAGGCATATTGCCAAGAGATACTAGGAGGCATGTGCCTTGTCCAACACCCAGATATACCCTAGGTTGTCACAATGACTACCAATAGTGTTGAGAGTTGTCATTACTGATGACTTTAGGTCTTCAAATTTACAATATATATTCTTGTAAATATTATCATCTTGTAAATTCATGTTTGTATATTTGTAAATACTACTTTTTCTTCCCGTTGACAGTCTGTCCCGTTGACAGCCAAAGGTACTCATCTGTTCCCATCTAGATGTAAATTTGGTATACTAATAGATCAACTATCATTAACTAAGCAATTCATATACAGGTGAGCCAGAAAATTAGTTAGGAAGATCATGTTGTTTGATGTGAGTAACTAAATAAAAAAAATAAAAAATAAATACCTAAAACAACAACCTTAAGGTAGTCATTCTGACTACCCAATCCATGTGACTACCTAAGGTCGTCATTATGACAAATTTGGTCTATATGGATCAGATATCCCAGTAAACAAAAACGTTATACAATATTTTATAACGTTATATAACGTTATATAACGTTTCTCTAAAGTTCCTTACTATTGCATAACGTTATATGAAATTTTGTAACATTATTTTGACGTAAAATAACGTTTTTTTGTTAGCTGGGATGACTACCTTAGGTTGTCACAATGACGACCTAAGGTTGTCACCTTGACCACCTAAAGTTGTTACTTTTGGTATTGTCAAAATGACGACCCCGAGGTTTTCAGTGTGATTTTTGAGGGGCCATATAAAACTATATAAATGCTTCACATGCCCCATCTGCACAGCCACCTGCCATTCCAGGTGGGCTGCCATATATGAGGCCATGTATATTTCCATGGCAACAACTATGTTAAAGTACACACATTTGCTGAACAGTTTACCCTTGCTTTGAATGTCCCGAGGCATAGTTATAAAAGAAATACAGTCATTTCACCTGACTTGACTACTTTACAGACACTTTGTGATCAAGTGTGCTGTGTGGATATTTTGTGTGGACAAAGTGTTTTGTGTGGACACTTTGTGATGCGTTTGTGTGGAGAAAGTGTTTTGGGTGGACACTTTGTATTAAATAGGAGATTGTGGACTAAGTGTTTTATGTGGATACATTATGAGGTTTTGTTGTGGATGAGCAAGATTTGTGAACACTTTGTGATGTTTTGTTGTGAACAAATTTAGTTTTATGGGCATTTTGTGACAGTTGTGTGCATGTGGACAAACTGTTTTTGTGGACACTTTATTGTGGAGTGGTTGGGGACAAATTGTATTTTGTGGACATTTTGTGATGTTAAGTGTGGACAGACTGTATGCTATGGACACTTTTTGACTGAAGGCTATGGACAAACTGAATTGTGTGGACACTTTGTAATGGAAAGCTCTGGACATAATGTGATGTGAACACTTTGAATCCTGTACAATTCGGGGCACAACACCCCGACCCCTAAACTCACCACCCCATGGCACCCCTGTTAGGGCCGACTGCGTGCATTTTTTGAAAACACAGGGAAGGTGTCCATTCAGAAAACTTCATTGGAATAGGTAATTCATTACAAAAATATCTGTGATGTTGATACATACATTGAGGTAGGCCGCATAATATATTCAATATTAGAAAACGTTATGACAACAAGTGCAATTACAATCTTGTCATATGGAAAAACTAATGTCTCACAATGCTGCCACCTGGTGTTCAATTCCTATGGTTTGCTGGTTAGTTAAAAGTTAGTCAGAATTGGTGAATGCTGAGTTCAATATTATAAGGTTTAGTTGCTTTCACCCTAATTATTACAGGGGCGTAATTATTACAGCAGTTCTAAAGTAGGGGGGGGGGGCTCAGGGGGGTTTTGACCCTTTTGACCCCTTTTCACTGACCTTTTTGGTTTGACTTTTTTTGGAGTTGGTCACAAGTTATAAGATATGCCCCCCCCCCCCCCTTCCGCCTGGTTGCCACGCCCCTGCAGACTATGATAAGTTAGCATTAACTAAATGCGACTATTGAATAGTGATTTATTTATACCGTAAAACCTCACGTATAGTATACTAAAATTACCATAATCAGATCGTCATAGCATCGGCCCAGCCTCTAGGTCATAGCATCGGCCCAGACTCTAGGTGCGGCTTATACGCGAGTTAGGCTATACGCGAGGTTTTACAGTAACGTTATTTTTAACGCATGTATAAGGTAGGGAGTCTAGATGGGGGGTCCCCATGTCCCCTGTCGATTTTAAGAAATGCTTGTGTCATTTGTCAGTATCTTTGTATTTCTCCTGTCATTTGTCACTAGGATCCATGTCGCCTGTCGATTTAAAGAAAAGGCCATGTCCCTTGTCAAAATCTTTTAATTTCTCCTGTCATTTGTCACTAAGCCCCATGTCGTCTGTCGATTTTAAGAAAAGGCCATGTCGCCCTGTCGATTTTAGGGGTCCACCCCCATAAGGTATAGGCCTACACCCCCACACTAATTCCAGCTCAGGCTACCTACCCTCTCTAAGAGCTGGTAGAGCTTTTTTGGACACGGGTGTGTGGGTGGCCCTTTGGCAACTCTTCGGTGACCCTTCCTGAGCTGGATTTTGGAGAGAAAAAAAGTGCCTGGGTTTTATCAAATTTTCCCAAGCAGTCACCGTGAGAGGGATTTTGGTTTAAAAAAAAAAGTACCCTTAATTGTAACTTTTTGCGAAGATTTTCGACGAAACCCCCAAACCCTTCCCAGTCGCACACTTGTGTAGGTATACAAAATATACTAAGTCGCCGAAATTAAGTGCCCCAGGTCACAAAATCACTTTTTTAGACCATTTATATTTATGTTTTCCAAAAGTTGCTCAGTCGCTTAGGCTATATATCATTGCACCAGGTTGCCTGGAAAACTGCCCAAGTCGCCATGTCGCTTTGACCCATCTGGAGCCACACCCCTACCCCCTACCCCCCACCCCACCCCACCCCTCATGGACACTCGTCCCACTGACCGCGCACCACCCCTTTTTGTGCGGACATAGTAGGTAAGTTCGGGGAGGGCCAAAATAATCACTTTGGTGATTACCAGAACCAGCGTGCCCGTACCTTCCGGTAGACTTCTGCAAAGACCCAGCTTCAGCAGCTGAAGCTGGGTATTTGTGAGGGTCTACCGGAAGGTACGGGCACGCTGGTTCTGGTAATCACCAAAGTGATTATTTTGGCCCTCCCCGAACTCACCTAGTGACCACTGTGTGACCCTACCTCTGCCCCCTCTCCGGCCCTTTCACCCACTTCCAACGCCGTGCTGCGTCTGCGCGGTCAGCGTTCCCTCAGTAGATCCAGTCACAATATGGCGGCAAATTCGGCGCCGTCAGAGGCGGCCGAAACTATACCAAATAACCCCGACTGGATGTCTAAATTGCCTCCAGAGTTGACTGTCCGGCCGCTGACCACTATAGCAATCCCAGGTAAGTTTTCAGTACACCTTTAAATGGGAAACCCTAGGTTGTAGGGGGCATGGTAGGTAGGGAAGTGTGAGCGATATAGGAGGTGGTTGGCGTTGTATGACACGGTGCAGTGTTTGTGTGTGGAGGACCCGTGTCGATTCTGTCTGGGTCTGTTATGTAAGATATAGTCTGGGTGTTCAGACCGGCCTTGGTGAATAGTCCAAATTCGTCCTCTTTACGTAACAGTCTACTGTGGACACGTAGAATAGGCCGGCCTATTTACCATCAGGGTCCATCAGGGGCGTATTACTATTGCTGACCTTATTATACTCATACTGCCCAGTATAATATTCCCCCCGTATTATTCAGTGAATATGTATGTATATATATATATTATATACTCTAAACTAAACGGAATACATGCGATAGTCTGCTCAACTGGATTCAATTCAATCGTATTTCATGAAATAAGATGGTTGTGCATATACTTATGGCTTATTTAACTTGCCACTAGACTAATGATAAGGGATAATTATAATGATCAAGCTGATATACTTACTATACGTGAACAGACGTAGGTAGGGGTGGTTGAATTTGGTACCTTATTCTAATCTGACTTTAGTATCTCACACCATAAAATGACGTCATGCGACTGGGATAGGGGGTCCAGCATCCCAATACATTGTTACAGACAAAACATGAATACAAGCAGTGTTGCCGAAATGACATTGGCACCTTTAGTATTCCAGGGTGCTATTTCTCCACAAATTTGCAGACCTCCACAAATGTGTGCAGCACCGGTGCAGCACAACGATCAAAGATGGAAGTGGTCAGTGATTTTCCCTGGAAATGTCTAGACAATAAGCCTTATGTCATAACTTGAAGTTATGACATATCCATCTGTCTCTGGCCAACTAATTCCATATGATATTGTGAGATCAATTCATGTAATTTTGCACCATATACAGGTTTACCACAATTGGTCGGGGAAGAACATTTTGTATCTCAATGAGGACCTAATAAAAAAATAATAAAAAATAAAAAATTAGGATTTTGAAGTGCTCAGAGTTAAATATCGGTATACATTTGTACGCAACTTTACATCTGAGCCTTATTGTTGGCATACGGTCTCATGAGACCCGCACTGGCGGAGATCTATAGTATTAGATACAAGAGATACATGTAGATCTGTGTACCTAACGAGTATGTTTTACACTGGGAATGTTATCCAGCGATTAGATTACCTTAATAAGGCTGTTGACTCGGATATAGTGTCAACGTTGTTACCACGTGAACCCGTATTAAGTATGACTCAGAGGACATCCTAATCTGCTATATGTGATCCGGATCTGCTATTTGAAGACCTTGTCATAGGGGTTATTTCACATGACTCATTAGATACTGACAAAAGAGAATGCCAGTGTAAACTTTATCCTACTAATTTTCCTACTGAAAAAAGGTGTTTCAGGCCACCCGACCCTAGTTTACAAAAAGGGTCGACCCTGGCATCTTTTTCCAATTTGGGAAAAAAATTTTTTTTTAATTAATTCATATTTTTCTATAATTTTACCAATTTTTTATCAGGCCTTAAGAAAAAGCTCCCATTGATTTCAGTGGCCCTAATTAATTGCCTGACCTCAGGACATTATCAACTTTCAATTAGAATATCCAATAATTTTGTGATATTACTAGTTTTAAAAAAAGTGGGAAACTATCGACCCTATCCTAAGTTTTTGGATCGTTTGGCCTGAAACGCACCTTTTTTGGGGCCCTATATGAAAATCATTAAGAATATTAAATCCAAATACAACTAGCTGCTGTCATGCTCCATATGTAAGCCTAGAGTCTACTGTATAGTATGGGTCCATGTCGCACAACAGCTAGCTGAAGATTGTGTATGGTGCATTTCACAGTATTCGTTTATCATGTGTTTCGACCGACAAAAATCTTGTAAAATAACATTTTGAATAGCAAAAAACTCATTGATCCCTATTCCATTATGAGGTCTTATCTGATACCATATCATATATCCATTTTCATATTATGTGCATCATATGTCGCCCCTCAGTATAAAGAGTGATAACTCTAGGTCACGTGATACTCAAAGCAGGGAGACAATTTGTATGAACATTATCACTGAAGTGTATCACATTCGCAGTCAGCTTTCACATTTCAATATTGTGTTCGGCTAGGTTTTAATTAGGGTTATGTAGTGTAGGACCACTTCCCAAGTTTCATTTAATGATAATAACATATGATATTGATCATTCTGAAATGTCAGAGTGTACAACTTACGAGACACAGGTATTCAACATTATGCTAATCATACTATTAAATAAAATGTCATACATATTGGTCCAAACAATTGATAATCCAATTCCCATCCATTTGTTGCTGTGCAATGTATATTTACCATCCTACCACCATTACTGAGAAAATGAGGGTATGTTCTGAAATTCATCATTTTGAAGTTAAATGTTTTGTTTGTTGGTATTTGTTATTGACGTTTAATATTTGTTCATGATTGCATGATCTCTTTAAAAAATAGGAACCTATATTTTAACTCTTTCAATCAATCTCAGGTTTACACTATCACAAACCTACTTTTCATATGATTCTAAATGTATATCTTTTTCTAGGTTCCCACGACTCATTTAGCAGTAAACTTGACATCAATGGTCCTTTGGGACCCGATTGCACCAAGATCATCCGAGAACTCTGCAAGATCTTTGGTAACACTGCGCGGCACATCATCTTTCGTTGGTCTGTCACCCAATCGTTGTCCCTCACGGAGCAGCTTCAAGCCGGGATCCGATACTTCGACCTCCGCGTGTCAGCCAAACCAGGCTGTACTGACCTCTACTTCCTCCATGGCCTGTATGGAGACAAGATTGAGGACACCCTGGTGGAGATGAATGAGTTCCTAAACCACCACCCAAAGGAGGTGGTGCTACTGGACTTCAACCACTTCTACACTGTCACAGAGGAGAGCCACAACACCCTTATCTCCAGGATCCTCCAGATCTTCGGCAAGAGGCTTTGCGCCTGTACGGATCCTTCCGAACTGTCGTTGCAGAATCTGTGGGACCATGGTCAACAGGTCTTGGTCTTCTACCATAGTCAGATGGCTAAAGGCCATCCAGAGCTATGGCCAGGAGAAACCATCCCTTCACCCTGGGGTAACACCATTAGTCAGTCCACCCTTCTCCAGTTCCTGGAGAAGAACTATGAACGCGGCCGTCAGGCCAACTGCTTCTACGTGTCGCAGGGCGTGCTCACTCCAGACACTAAGTATGTCATCGAACACCTCCGCAGCTCGCTTAAGAACCAGTTGGCAGCTAAGATGGCCCCTCGGTTTGTAGAGTGGCTAAATGGGAAGACAGCTGGCATGTCAGGGATTAATATCTGTATCTTGGACTTTGTAGAGATGGTTGGGTACATTGATGCAGTTATACAACTCAACTACAAGCCCACCACATAGATAATGCAGTATAGTTATTGAAATGATAGTTCAAATGAAAAAATATGGTTATATACCATTATTTACATACCTTTGATATGCATTTAATTTAATTGATAATGTCTATGTGGAGCTATGAATAATAGTGATCAGGTATAACTATTGTTTCTTATTTGAGAATGTGAGGAAGGATAAAGGATAATCCACAACTCAGGATGGCTCTATACTATATACATGGTATAGTTGTATACCTTTCCAACATGGAATGAGATCTCTGCCAGTAGAGTGTTAGGTCCCAGTACAGGTATATGTGTTATATTCCTTACATTGACATTGTCTGTGGTTCCCGGCTTATATTGTGATATTATCCCATACCATGAACATGCGTATTGGTGTCTTTTTTTATCCCTCAAGAAGGAGGAGGGTTTATATTTACACAGAATAATCTATGAAGAGATAAAAATGTGCCAGTATCTCTGTGTCCCATTTATACTATCATTATTGTGTTATGCTATGTCCATCTAAACACAATATGCGTGACAAATTGAACACATTTCACTATCTATACCCAACCACTCTCAAACATGTAACCCGGAAGCAGTACTGAAGACACTCTTCATATTGGGTGAACCAGCATTACTGTATTTTGCTATAGATAAAAAGACTTACATTTTAACATTTACACTAACACGGGTTTATCATATGATGTACATGTATATATTTACATGTATATAATAGACCATATATCTTTGATATTTTGTTATACATGAGAGGATCTAAGAGGGGGGCCAATTTTCTTTAAAAGACGATCTGAGATTTCAGTTATTTTCTGATTAAATTGTAAAATCGATTTGTAATCTTTTATAGATAAGAACTGCTAATGTAATAGAAAGAATAGCTTAAAGGGTTTAATGAATTACAACAGACAACTGTTGAATTCTATTAAAGGCACCTGCCTGTGGTTTACAATAGGTCCTATGTCGGGGCCCTCTGCTGATACGTAATATTCAGATACTGACTTCAGAACAAAGACCTATTCGTCCAAGCATTGTACTAGTACCCTGTTTCCAAGTGGTTAAAATGCTGGCGACCAGTGTAGTTGTATTTCTGAAAAGTACCATTACATATTTATGATTCGTTGATTGTGAGAAGGGATTATGTAATAGATAGACTATGGTTACGAGAGGGTAACTAGAAATAACCACTGTAAACTGGCTAGCCAATGCCCTTATAGAAGGGCGCCTGCCACTCTACAGTCTAATTGGAAATAACCAGGGTGTGAATTCCTTTGTCTTACCCCTCCGCCGTGGTTTACATGTAATTAAAGGTATACAAAGTATACGGAGAATTGTTCATTTCGCCGTATCTTTAATAAGTATAGTTTGTGTGTACACGTGTGCTTCGGCCTAGCAACGAATTCCCAATTTTTCCTAGTATAAAAGAAGTTTGTTTCTGCCGTAGGGGTCAGTGGGTGGGATACAGTGGGCCAGAGCTTAAGACTGTAATGTTAGCGTCCTGCTTGCATTCCTCGATTCCACATGAGCCTCGCTGCTGTGATAGATGTGCAGCAAGCAAAAGGGTTCTCCAATTATATACAATTATGCCTATATGGTTGTGAAGGAAAAGAACTCATACTCTCCTAAATGTGGAGATTTCAATATGATTTTTGATAAACCCATATCAGGGATTCTATCACCCCTATGTAGACATAAAATGATATTTGATAAGGATATCTTACGTTAGCCTGGATTGCCAGGAAAGAGCCGATTAGATACTGATGTCCAAGTACATATCTTGTTGCATATTTAGTTAAGTGTCAGAAGGGTAAGTTATTTTATGTTTTGAAACTGGAGTTACGTTGAAAGCTTCAGTTAAGTTCAGGGTAAAACGGCATTTATTGATACTGCTGCAATATTTGTTATTTTATTGTTATATTTATCAGTTATTAGATATATTGACTGGTTACCTATATCGTACTTTCACTGAAACTTGAAAATGTTTTATAGTCCATATCGGGACATGCAAGGAATACGCTTGAGCAAAACTAAATAAACGTACAATGCGCATTGACGACTTTAGCTGATTTAGGACCATATGGAGATATTATAGCAATCATCGTTTAGATGGGTTCGACCAACAACTTGACAATGAATACTGGTGAGCATGCCACTGCTAGTGCGCATTGTGTATCGAAAATTGAAATTGTAATTTTGTGATTGAATATGAAAGGCTGTCAAAACAATATTGACTCAGTTTTTCGCTTCCGTTAAATCGTTTACAAATACATGTAGATCACAGTCGCAATATAATATGATACCTGGCTATGTGTACCATGGATGGTGTAAACATTAAGGTATTACATGGAGTCCCCATTGTGCATAGTATATAAAAAGAATTTTATATTTGGATAATATACCTGCTATTTTATTTTTGGATTGATTATTTATTATCGGCCTTTCGGCATTATGTTTAGCAATACTTTTTTCTACGAGACCTTAGACTATCTATCATTCTGCTCTCTCTATATCACGCCTTGTCAGTTTCATTTCTTCACCCAATATGATGAAGATACCGTTTCAATACTATCTTTAAAAAAAAGGGTTCCCTTCTGTAGACCAACCACTGCATACGGTATATTGTTTAAGATGCTGTATATTTCCTATGGCATGTAGCATCGCGTGGTGTACATCAATATATATGTTGAAGAAACGCTGTCTATTACATTTGCGTGCCAGATCTCTCTGCCTCTCTCTATATCTATCTATGTATATAGATATACAGCATATTCTATACAGCAAATGCTGCGACGGAAAATGTACAGTTACGGTCAGTTAGCCTATGTTTCTCAGTGATATTACACTACCCAATGGTGATCTTTGTCCCCGAGAAGGAATGCTATGATTCATATAGCCAACGAATCCATTTTGAAACTTACCAACAATCTCATTCCCTTTCAAAGTAATAAATTATTTGGATGCATCGTCATTTCTTGGCTAAGTCCATACAGTGAGGGGATGTGTACGTTGTAACAAAGCAACATTAATGACAAACCAGGAAGATTATAGGAGAGAACCCTGTGTGTCAGGTTGTGGTTTCATCCTCCATATTCCCCTGTCTGTGTTTGTATATAATTTTCGTCCACCAATTGCATTATTGTGTCATCAAATGTATAGACCTAGTTCCTCCTTGTAGTCCTTTACATTACTCCAATTCCATCTGGAGTCCTCCCAAGTTACTTCGACATGGCTTTTTAAGTTTTTGGCATAGCCTATAAACGGGGTTGTATGCCTGCCTAACTCTAGAATGTATCACCGGGGCTATATAGGGCTGTATTCATGCATCATGATGGCAAATGGCATACTGCATTAAAGCACCCATATGCGACCCTTTGAGGGCTGCATAGAGAATCATAGTGCATTGATGTAGTATTCCCTTCATCCCCATGATGCATGAATACAGCC
This sequence comes from Harmothoe impar, assembly GCA_947462335.1. NCBI lineage: Eukaryota > Metazoa > Annelida > Polychaeta > Phyllodocida > Polynoidae > Harmothoe > Harmothoe impar. Next base: position 63,538,111 of record OX381704.1, read on the forward strand.
CTGGGGAGTAAACACCGTAGGAAACATCACAAGAGGAGGGACACCACACATTCGGTGTGCAAATCCTGAGGAAAAAAAACCTAGAACCTAAATCCACACCCATTTGATCCTTGTGACTGGTCAATGTATATATCCCATATTTAGTACATAATGATTATATGTACATATATATGTATATATTTATGAATGAATTCGAGACTTGTGCTGTTGTCATCATTATGTAGACCTTTATGTAATAAGACCATTTAGCAAAATAAAATACACCGGAAAATCAAGATCTTGTGCTTGTATTCAATATTATATGTAGCGTTCACTCTGACTTTTTTTTGGAATACCTGAGTGTATTCCTGGAGATCATATCCTTGTACTGTGGGGTAGAATGGCGTCCACAAGTATTATACATTTGTAGTGCACAAGACATCAGAATCGATTTTTAGCAACAGCCGTGTCACTGTCGATTTTTATGCATATAGAATATACTAGGACTACATACAGATGTCTGTATCCGTCGATTTTTAAAAGGCCCGTGTCGCATGTGTTGATTTCTAAAAGGCCTTTGTCGCACGTGTCGAATTTCACCCATGTAGAGGCACATACATTGTAGCTTATTTTAGACAAGAAACCAATAGTAATTTGATAAGGATTTGTGACTTGAAGTTTTAAAGATTGATTGTGTGATATACATCACATGTGACCCAGGGCTACGATAATTTGTCCTCAATTTTATGTTCCAAACCCAAAGTCCCAACCCAAAGTCCCACCCCAAAGTCCCGCCCCAAAGGCCCACCCCAACCACTCCTATACCCCTACCCCACATGACTCAGGGTAAGCTGGGTGTGTGAATGAGTAATGGCTGTTTAACACCATTTTGACAAACATGGGTCTGTAGCTTATCATGTACAGTTAGATATAGTACTCCCTTATACTCATTTATTGGTCAATTCTGGCATCAGAAATGAATTCCTTGTTTAAAGGTACCCTCAAGTCATGTGTCATACATGTATGTTATTCCATTTCAGGCCAGCTGGTGTGTGTGGGTGAGCAGGTGTGTGTGGGAGAGCAGGTGGGTGTGGGTGTGCAGGTGGGTGTGGGCCACAGTCGCCGGCTGCGGGCATGTACCGCCTTCTGTCCCCGTCAAAAAGTGAGTTCAAAAATACCAACTGTGACGTATATAGCGCGGCAATAGGTGACGACACAGAGCCACGACAGAGCCCCCTTGTGGAGTGCAGGTATACTAATCCTCTGTCCAACCAACACACCTCCTTGTAAGTCGCAGCAGTACCACAGGTGGAAATACGAGAAGTCGCAGTGGCGCCACCCTCTGCATGACGGTTGCAACAGGAACTAAGATATTTGTCGTCTGTTGCTCTGTATTGGTGTCTTTAATTTAAATTTAAATCAAAGTAGCTAGATGGTTCTTTACTGTGTGTTTGAGGGTATAACTAGTGTACAAGATGGCATTTCTGCATGTAAAGACAGAAATATGGGGCAGTCTGGCTGAAAATGTGATTTCTATCTTTGGTTTAACATTGAACCCTATGTGGCTTTCATTTAGAGGGTAGCAATTTAAGAATACTTATGAGTTTATGCAAAAGAGAGAAATTAATACCTGAAGATCGCAGCTCAATATCATACGGAGGGAAAGACATTTCACATGACTTTTCAAAGGAAACATTTGTCCCCTGATCTTGCCTGTCTCTCCATTGTCTTATCTCATGTCTGTGTCCCATACAGACTGAATGACACAAGTTCTCCCATGTCATAAAAACGTCTTAAAACGTGTTTCAGCTGTTAGGTATAACACTGTGTCTCTGTGCACCACTTTTGGATTTTCTCTGGGTGCTAAAAGCGTCTCAATTTTTGATCTCACCTCTTCTTAACCATTGCAGGTATAGGAAATCTGTGTGAACGTGACTCTTTTAAAGGGTGGATTCAAGGTCACCCTGCTATTCATTAGCATTAGTTCACAGAGATTGATGTTTTCACCCAAAAGTAACACTTTTTAAATGTGTTTTTTTGGCTTGTAAATATCCTTTTTTAGCAATTCTTTTGCAAAGGGGGAGAGAGCCATTGCTTCAAAGTATACTGTGATGCAGTTGTATATATTCTAAGTGAAATACAAAACAAATGCAGGCTTGTTGAAGTTGGACAACAAACACACTCCATTTCGGCAGAAACCGTCTCCCTTAAACCCAGGGTACCCTGGGTCAATAATGTAAGGACTGAGGCATATGCCATTATTGGCAATCAATTACTTATGGTAGAAATACTTTATCAACATTCATCTTCAAGCTTTTCGTTGACTTTAGGTCTAGACTTAATTACATTGGACCCTTATTCAGGGGCTTCGATTTGAACATTTCAATTTGTTTTGAATATTGGTTACTCTCATCCCTGTTAAAGAATCATCAGAGATGGACCATTGGAGATAATTGACATATTGATATCTATATGCAATTTTTTGTAATATAATATCGACATCAAACAGTTGCTCCTGCGACTGCAAATTGTATATTGTGACACCGGTCCCAGAGTACGAGCTTAGGCCCCATTGGTCTCCGTGTTGGGCCAGAGGTGCCCTCTGGTGTTGATTAGCTGCAAATGGATGTACCGATATCTGACATTTCAGAGGAGGTGGGGGGGGGGGGGGGGCTGGAGAGCCCATGCACATCTGAAATGGTGTGGGGAAATGCATTTAATACTCACACGCACATCCCCACCTCTCAATGACAAGGAATGGGTTGTATGGTGCATTAGTAAAAGGTTGATAGTTTGGGGTAAGCTTTACGTCGTGGGGAACAGAGTGTATAATAGGCCTACTGATAATTAAAGTCATAAGACGTTCATGACTATTTAAAACGTACTGAAATGTTATTAGTAAAATTATGGCTGACCATTCCGGGCATTCTGTAATCCACTAAGATGCGTATGATCACAGGCTGGATAGTTATATATGTGTGTGTTATTAAACACCATGCTCTGTGTGACCAGTAGCGGATCCAGGGGGTGGCCTGGGGGGCACGTGCCCCCCCTAGACCCCCTGAAAATGGCCCTTGGTATGACTCTTAACTATAGGAAATGTGGTCCAGAACACTGCCTGTGCCCCCCCCCCCCCCCCCCCCCCCAGACCAATTTTCTTGGCTGTGCCCCCCCTAGACCACCCCTTCTAGATCCGCCCCTGAGTGTGCTTCAAACGTTGTTTTACTAAGCCTTAGGGGCTCTGGATGGGGTTCCCATGAACGCACGCACGAGTCACCAATCGCACGTAGCATAATACCTATAAATGGCCGTACACAACAGTCAGCTGTTGTGGAATATTTTCAAAGGTCCCCATCCCCTTGTTACCATTTTGGGTAGATTGTCTTATACAAATTTACCTATGGCCTGTTTTGTCCTACTTTTTCCCACGCCCTAGTCGCGAGCCCCAGGAAGGTGTTGCACAAGGGCTGTATCAGATCAATCTTTTTCAAAGTGTTTCTAAGCCCCCACCAACCGTAGATTTTGACTTACGGCCATTCTATTACCCCACTGGTCGTAACTGATCTCTCTTAAGTAGGGACTAGAACAAGTGTTTATAAGTACTTATGTATGAGTGAGATTTACGAGTGGTAACTGCATTCATAAGTCTGTTACAATCAGTATACATGTATAGGAATCTGGAGCTATACCCTATGGGTCCGCCATTTTATATTTCGCTGGTTGCGGTTAAACTCACTGATAAGACATCCCACTATGGGGACAAATAGGGGAGAGGCTAGTAACAGTCTTACCAGCCCTTATCAGTGCTGGTCGCCGCAACCAGCCCCAGTCCCGACTAGGCCCTATATTTGTTTCACAAGCTCTATGTAGGAGGAGGTAATACCATCCCCCGTTTTTCATTTCATCTGGACATATATATTTTTCCAATGTTTTTTTTTCGTGTATGGTAAGTACATGTGTTTGAGATGATATGTATTATTTTTGGCACTTCCCTTTTAGCAAATAACATATATTATAGCACTTGTGTTTAGACATTGTGGTACATGTACTTTCTTTCATTCTATCAATTTTAGATTGATCTTTGGTCCATATGAGGAATGATAATTGCAGGTGTTTCAAAGGGATCATTCTATTATGTGGTGGTGCATGAACCCCTCTTAACTCAATTCTGCACCTCAGAATAGATCAATCCTTTTGAAACATTTGCCATTTTCACCAGTCATTTTATTCTGCCTTCTATATTTAAACACTCGTAGGTAGTTTTCTCACCCACAAAACATGGTACATGACATGTCCCATAAGATATCTAAAAAGATTTGTTTTTGAATAAAAATACAAATATGGCAAATAAAAAGCTATAGTGATTTTTTCCAAAATCTGAAACAACTTAATTTTTCCATGTCACCATGTCGGTTTTAGTGGTCCAGATCCAGAGGTAACCCAGATCCAACGTTACTCTTCATGCTCTGGGGAACATCCAAACAACCTGTTGAGGACAGAGATGATACGTTCTGATGAGTCAATACCATATGAGGGTGGTATATGATCATATATGTAGTCCTTCTCTGTATCATGGGATCTATAACAGATAGTGGCGTTCTAATCAGAGGACAGAGATATAACCAAAGGTATATCACCAGCCATTCATTATACAGGAGACTTTTACACCCTGCTCGCTACACAATAGTAGTCGACACCGCGCATCTACATGTGAATGGTAATTCTTGAGCCACTGGGTCGATTTGCACCACGATCCTAGTCAGTGGTGGCAGCGCCTAGACCTGCACTACACGATTCTTACACACGGATGGTGGAGGGAGGGTGATACTAGTGTGTTTTGTGTATTGGTAGCGCCGCGATACCAGCACTAGCCTACAGGTGTGTTACCAGCACTAAGCAGGTAAAGGTGGACGCTGTCAACTGGACACCACAGGTGATAGAGATATGGTGTGGGATCTCCAGTCAGCAGAATGGTGAGGAGGGAAGTAGGACACCCAATTCCAGGCCTACATAGGCGGTAGTAGGAGGAGGAGGTCCCGCCACTCCCCCAGGTCAGGCCGGGCGCCGCCCCCTGACAACACAAACACCGGAGGAGGCCGGCATGAAGCCTATCAAGGCCGTTATTGACTCGGTATGGGCCGAGGCGGCCATGCTTGTGGCCGTCCTGGCCAATACTCTTATACTGGTAGCAGTGACAGGCCCTGGCTGGGGCAAGCCGAGGACTGCCTCCCCCTCTCTGGTCACCCTCGGGCTATGGAAGGCATGTATGCCCATAGATCCGGATGGGAAAACCCTCTGTCATAGTTTGGGATCCTACCATCTTCCTGGTAAGTGGTGTTTAGGGAGTGGCCATTTATTATCAAAAGGGTGGAGTGACTACCCCTCCCCCTGTACAACCACCATCTGTGGCATAACCGCTATCTGTGACAATAGCATAATTATACAGATTGACCATCCAACCGCTATCTGTGTCACAAAAACGCTATATATATGTGTCAAATTAAGTGCATCAACAAGGCGTTCTGTGTCAAGGATATCTGGTATCGCGTGTGTCAGAATTGGTCAGAGGGGCCAGATAAAAGAAAAACGTTCTTAAAAAAGCTGCTTTCTTAGAGATAATGCCCAAATTGGAAAATGCTTTGAAAAAAAAATTGAAAAAAATCGATATTATTGAAAAATCTGGCGAGAAAAACACAAAAAAAATCTTGTAAAAGTACATTTTCCTGAAAATGGCCAATTTGCGGAGAAAAACGTAAAAATTCTGAAAAAAAAAATCAACTTTCTTGAAAATGGCCTGATTCCCCATTTACAATGGTACAGAAGTTAAGTGCAGATAGCGTTAATTACTACAGATAGCTGTTTAATGGGTACTACAGAAAACGGTTTTTTTGACACAGATAGCGGTTGGACGGTCAACCTCTATAATATATAACATGTTATTGACACAGATAGCGGTTATGACACAGATAGTGGTTGTACACCTCACTCTCGCTCTGTAATAATTATATGATATTTATTACGCCCCGGGATTATGCCTACCCCCACTGTTGATAACAAGTGACCACTCTCTTATATCGAGGTACATTGTATAGACAATGCTATGGGGATTTCGCCAAAACCAATGCGAACACAACTTTATTATGAAAAAGTCACCCGTTCTTGCTGCATTGGTCTATAGAGGACAGATGGCTTGTGTATGATCTCGCCACACGGGCCACATTGGCCTGTGTGCATGAAACATTTTCGGTTATAGATCAATGTTGCTAGAAAAGGTGACTTTTCAGAAAAGTTGTTGAAAACGTTTTTGAGAATTTCTGAAGCATGACCGACAAATGTATACTGTTCGAAAGATAATTGTCCTGTGTGAATCTCCGGCTATGAGATGTTCGGTAACTTAGCCATTATATATATAGGCCTAAATATACAAATACATTTTGTATATATAGGGAGAGGGGGAGGGAGAGAGTGAGAGAGGGGGGTAGGGAGAGAGAGAAAAAGAATTATTGAGGATTGTGCTAAACCAATGTTAACACAACTTTATTATGAAATGCCCCCCTTTCTTGCTGCCTTGGACTATACATGTAGTCGACATGGAAAACACACTTTTCTTTACATGTTATCATTTGCACCTACTGAGACCTTATTATAGTCCCTGTCCCTAGCGAACACCGACCACTATGTTTGGGGGTGCCAAGAGTCACCACCCCCTAATTTCGAGATCCACCGCTCGCGCTTCTGTAATAAATTGTCACCAAACCGCATGTATTGGCAACTTCCGGTTCCAATTTAAATATTAAAGACATGTAGTGTGTTCAACTTTGGAACTATTTGTCGGTTTAGCCTATTCTTGAGGGTGCCGAGAGTCACCACCCCCCCGAATTTCGAGATCCACCGCTCGCGCTTCTGTAATATATTGTCACCAAACCTCATGTATTGGCAACTTCCGGTTCCAATTTAAGGACATTTGTGATAAAGACATGTGGTGTGTTCAATAGGACTATTTGTCGGTTTAGCGCTTTTTAAGTACTATAAGTATCAACCAGGAGTATTGGCAGCACCCCCCCCCCCCCCCCACACACACACACGCACTTCCACACACACACACACACACGCACACACTACTAAATCCTATCGTGTGCCTGTACTAATCTGGAGGTATAGGATCACGTGCCCCTTCACAAGAGGGCTACTTATCAATAATGCTGATGTACTATGGTAGGGCCTATACTGCCTATAGTAAATATGGCACTTGCTGGCGATCCCATAGACTGGGTGCACTGTGGGTAACATTGATTAAATTATACCCAAATAAATTATACACCAAATAACCCGGTTGTCATTTATATGAAAACATTTATGGGCACCTTGTTTATAACAACATTTACTACTAATTTTACTACTGACATAGGAGTCCTTTGTACAAAACATAAACTTCTCTCAAAATGCAATTACGCGCAATTAGGCCACTCAAAAAAAAAAAATTGTTTCTCATCACCAAGCAATGAAAAATATGACGAGGGCGTTTTTTATTTAATTTTTTTTTTTTTTTTTACTCGGGCCAATTTACATAGGGAAATTTGGACATTTCACGATCAATTTTCAAATTTTAGTAATTTGGAGTTTATTGATCAGCAAAAGTTGTAAGAATGCAAGTTACACCTAGCAAATTGCATTGCTGACAGCATAAGCTTTAATTTGATACCAAATTTGCCAATATGTTGGCAATTTTAACATATTTTTCATCAGAAATGTAAAAAAAAAAAAAAAAAAAAATCCCCAAATCATGATTTTTATGATGCGCACGGTGATGAGAAACAACTTTTTTTTTTTGAGTGGCCTTACCATGCCATTGGCTGTACCGTCCATCTGTGAGCTCATTAGGGAATCTCTAGGTCGGCTGTACTAGTATTCAGTACATTGTACAATTCCGGACTAGGCTACTGCCGAGAATATGGCGTGACCTCACGGGTCTGGATTATTAAGGCCACGCTTTAATCATTCATGGCGCATTGGGTTATATATAAGTATAATAGGATAAACAAATTCCTATGATGTTAACACATGGTAGGATCTATATGGATATGGGTGGGGTGAGCTGGATGGGGATGGGGTTGGGGTTCCAAATTAACTGCCTACCCGACACCCATGGCTTGTATTGATACATTGAACATAATTATAGGTTCTGGAATTAGATCTCCACTTAACTTTACTGTAAAGTAGTATGTAATGTAAATGATGAGGGATATATATAGTTCTGCATTTGTTTTGTGAACATGACACATATATAATCTATTCCGGCTTATGTCTTGTGTCCTAGGTTGGTTTACCGCTGTACAAGCCTTAATGACCACCAGTACAGCGGGGCTGCTGTGTGCCTTTGTCGTCATGTTCATGTTTGCCTGTATAAAACGTACGAAGGAGGATCGCCGCCTTCTGCTAGTCTACATTTTTACCACTCTCATCTTTGGTAAGTACATATGGCTCATAGGGCCAACATGTTTTTATATAGTTACATGATCTCCAGAAAATATTCTAGGTCTCTATTAAGAAAGTAGGTTTAATACAACGTAGAAGAAGAACACGAATTTGGGGTGAATTCGAGCAGAATGCTCACTATAACGCCAAAAAAAAGGTTTATTTCAGGCCGGGTTTCAGGTAACATGGGCAGAAAATGTAGGGTCGGTAGGTCGGATTTTTTTAATTTTTGAAACATGAAAATACTGGCCAGCCTCTCCGAAGACCCAAAAAATTGATCAAAAAAGGGTAAAAATACGGAAATTTCTTCAGAATTGCATACAAAAACCTATGGTCGGCCCTGTTTCGATAGGGTCGGTCGGGTGACCTGGAACAAACCTTTTTATTTGGGGGGAGGGGGGGGGGGGGCTAAGACCTAACATAGGATGAGTGAAAAGTTGATTTTGAACTTTAAATTTACTTGCCGACATTGGTGCGGAATGGTTTAGCCCGAATTTTATAAGCGCCATGCAATGTAATTTCAGAAATTGTTAGGGCCTATCGACAATCCATGCATGAAATAAGTATGATTCACATGATATATAGTAGGCCCTACGTCTATTTCCTTTCAGCAAACCACCTTATCCTCCATTTAATCATCCAATAAACTGCTATGAGTTACATAGAAAAAAAGTAGTTAAACATAATACAATAATAAAATAGGAATCACCTTAGTATAATGTCTATAATAAGATATTGCCTACCTATAGAACATAATACAATAATAAAATAGTATACACCTTGTCACAATGTCTATAATAAGATATTGTCGTCCTATATAGATATGTCTATACCATAGCTTATTAGTCAAGTCAGACGTAGCTAAGCACTGTATGACTCTCCCATTGGACTGGCTATATATCATCTGCATGCTGAATTGCTATTGTTCTAGCCGTCCTTGGTCTGGCAGGCGTGGTGCTGTTCGGTCAGCGGGTCAGTGAGCTCACCGTGGAGAAGGAGAAGGTCCAGCTCAGTACCGCATGGAGCTGGATTATCGCTGCTACCGGCGTCGGCGTCCACTTCTTGTGTATAACCCTCGTCATTATAGAGCTAATTCTAGGGCCACGACGTCGCACTACGTCATCTGACACAGCACCCGTCATAGCAGACGCCGCCGCCATGGCAACTTCAGGACCCGCTGTTGCTATGGAAACTGTGGCATAGTGAAAGCTATAATATAGTTTTCATTTATGTAATGCTACAGTTCCCATGTTTATACTTCAACCATAAATTTATGTAAACAGGTTATTTTAACAACATTGGAATATGTTATACTTACGCAAAGAGAAATATGTTAATTCATTCTCAAATGAAATGTATATTCAGTGGGAAAAAAAAGATAACTTCTGTATCTCATCTTAACGATACTCAATTATGTAGAAATGCCATCGGATACCTGTCCGGTGGTAGCTGGTAGAGGTTCTAGGGAACCATGTGGGGGCACTCCACAAGACTCACTTCATAAACCTTGTATAATTATGTACTTACAAACAAGTCAATGTGATATTACCATTGCATATGTGTGTATAGTTAGGTTTTGTATGTCGCGAATTCGACGGTTACAAGTACCATATCTCATGTGTGATTGTGTTGATCTGTGAAGATGCCGTTTGGGATTATTATCATGAACATGGATTTGGTGGTAAGAAAAATAAGTCGTTCAGTGTAGAGGCCATACCATGATACTATCATGGGCAAAAAGTAGCATCTTTAACTATTACAAGTTCCAATTATTTTGCTCTCTTTATGCAAGAGCGAAAAATTGCAACTTTAATACGCACATGACGGTACAACCATATAACAATGTATAGGTATCTACCGCGGAGTTCAACTTTAACACTTTCAAAACGACGTTTAGTCACAAAACGTATGCCAACCAGGTAATTACCTGTTCGTGCAGAGGCTGTGAGTCTTATTAAATATGACTAGAAAGTGAGATTGATGATAAAATGTATCCTCTTGACTACCGTTGCAGATTATGGGATTATGGTATGACCAATGTTCCCATACAATAAGACACTGATAGAGGATTTAATAATATATTCTGAGTACATGTATATAATAAAAGAAAGTGTTAAATGTAGCTCTCAGATAAAGCTGTTGTATAAAGATGTGTGTATGTTTTGTATGCCCAGACAGACAGTGTAGGGTCAGTGGATTAACTAGATATATAACAGATTGCCTAGGGGCTTATCTATTGGCAGGACAGATCATGGTTCAATCCGCTCAGGTGACTAGTTGGGTGTTGATATGTCCTTTGTACTTGATAACCAGCAGATCCTTATACATGGGCATATAGTTTTTCCCCTTGTGCAATAGCTCTTATAACCCCATATGCGTAATAACAAGCTTCACATAAGCCATAAGCAGAATTGTCGAACTATTTGAGGACAAATTGGATATAGTTTCTACTTTAGAATACTGGCCATGCCATCATGAAATCAAACATACTCAGCAGTGAATGTGATATCTGGATAAGGGCCGATTGGTGTTAGCACATTGACAATGGTCTTTAACTCTTAGAATAATTGTCAGGAGTGCACAAATCACGCTATTTCAGACAAAGTGAATCTGCTATTAAAAGTGCCTAAGAGCAGCTCGTGTAAATTTCTGTTCTGGTATAGATAAAGGTCTTGAGTATTGTAAGTAAATAGAGCCCCTATCCTACATCCTTTACAGGAAATGTGATATAATCGCATTGTTATAGAAGCAAAACATATGTAAGCGGAGTTTTCAACAGTATGTGTTACCTACGTTGGTTCACGTATTGGTTCAAACGTAACGGGTAACCGTATGCAATGTATGGGTCATTTGCTGCATATTTCAAAATGAAGTGCACAAAGCAATTTGCACAAAATACTCTTGCTTTGAATATCGAAATATATATGTATATATATGCCCTTTAAGCAAGGGGATACAATACACATTATGTGCCTACATTCGTTGTACCTGTGCATAGTCGAAAAAACGCCTCTATCAAATTGCAAATTGGTTTCTTACAATTGACAATTGGAGGAATGTTGCCATGGCACAGAATACACTGCAAATAGCAGTGAATGAACGTTATATCAAGGGATTAGATATCCCTTATTTATATCTATGGTATGTGTATTTCAATTGTGATGAATTAAGTAAATGTGACCAGGCAAGCAAAAAGAGGTATCTGGGAGGGAATTACTAATTTAAGTTAGTGTTAAAATCTTTAAAATTAGATTATGCTTAAAAAAGTTAGTCTCTCCTTGTGCCCCCCGGTGGCCAAATCCAGAACTAAAAATTCCCCGCAGACGGGTCTTTTCCCTTGCCTGGTTAAAAATGATAAAAGCCATATACTTTTGGTGCTCTAAGTCATGTACTTTTAACTAATAACGTTGCTATGGTTTTGTCATCATAATGAAATATAACCGAATAATAAAAGTTATAAAAACTCGTTATCGTGTTTGTAAGTGAAGAGAACTGCATAGTCTTTTATCTCAACTTGGCCATCTTTATCATGCCTTCTTCCGAGGACCTCACGATTACTTTTTATGTAGGCCTATCAGATTACATGTAGACAATCAAGACAAATGCATAACCAAATCACGTAGGATTCTAGTGTTTATTCCACACATAATCAACAAAGACTACATAACATAAAAAAGTACCTTGATACCTGAGAAGGATAAGTGCTCACATGGGGTACTAGAGCCCATATGCAACAAAATGGGAACAGCCTAATATACCGAATCATGATATGAGTATAGGATACTACTGTATCCAAAAGCAAACCTGAGCACAAAATACAAAATAAAGAGGGTTTATAGGTAACGCAAATTAGAGATCACAACCTGGTTCATATGTACATTTATACAAATATATTATATTTCCACTTCACATTCTATTCTACTTTATAAATTATCTGTGAGATATCGCCTGTGTCACAGAACTGGCCACCTCAAGCTCAGATCAAACCAAATGTATTACATTTATGTTGGTATTCAGGTTAAATGCATAGCATAAGGCTTAATTAAACATGACCAGTGGGTAACAGGTCCTATCTGTATGCATGATGTGTATCGCAGCATATCGCTTCCCAATTTCACCAACACCCTTCACACAATTATGATAAGCCTATACATATACTAAATTATTTCCACACAGTTACTGAATTAGCACGATTGATGTGATCTTACATGTATTCCAAGTAGTATGCTAGTACAATCAGATAATGCATTGAGAGGTAAGGCGGGCTTGAGAGGAACATACCCAAATGGGGCGGCAGTGAGAGCAACTCAATAGAGCAGCTCAGCTGCCGATCTGGCTGAAAACAGCAATGGGAGATATAGCTCCTACTGTAGTTCCCTGAGGTACTCTAGTACATTCAACAGTCTAACTCAGCATAATAAGAGGATTCTGTATCCTCCTAGTTCATAACAGTTGGTATATATGGACGGCGTTTTCATACTCTATACCTATTGTCATTGCGTGTTCTGCGTACCATGTAGAAGGTGTGTACGAGGTTGACAAAACATTAGGTACCGTTTTAATACTGAATATCCGTTAAACCAACCACCTGTCTTTACTCACAGAGTGTACAGATATACTGGTATTTCATAAATGGCATAAACCCGATGCACGTTTTGTCAATACAAATACATTTGGACGCATGACTGTAACAATATCTACACACACATTTGTAAGATACATTTTTGTTTCGCTATATCACATGATACTATTATGTCAGGATGTAATAGTCACCATCAGCAAACTGGCCATTACGACCTCTAGTTTCATACAGTTCAGTAGACCACGCATCTGTATAAAATAAACCAAGCCCCCACCAGCTGACAATAAATGACTCGTCCATTTTTTTACTTTTTTTTTTTTGGGGGGGGGGGGTATCATAAACTATCGGCAACGTACTTTTGTTTCAGATCGGGATGATGTCCAATGTATACATATAGATTAACTATTTAAGGATGGGAAATAAAACAATGTCGGTTAACAATTGGTGTGATATGAATGTGCTATGACCACTGCCATTTCAATTTAGATCCAACCTGCTTTAATATGCAGCTAATGCATTGGTCTATTTGCGATATACAAGTATCTATCTTTTCCATGAATTAGACTTTGTTCTGTCCCTGAACGTATAGTGGTGATTTCCATCATATATTTATTGATATGTTTATAACAATGATCATTATAGAGGCATTTCAAATAGCAAATAACTTTATATTAGTTTGCTGGGTAGTTCGTCCAGACAATATTTTCTTCGACTGTAAAGCAACATGTGTTAGGCAGGTAGAGTTGATTCATTTAGTGATTCAACTTCGGTGGTTCCTATTAGGTTTGTTATTTTAGTTTATTATTGGTCCTCACCAGCAGCGCCAGTCCTCACACTAACATTATCCTTGAGGACATAGTCCTTCATTTTGGCCACTTCCGCCGTAAGCTGCTGCAACCTGTTTCTGATGTCCGAGTTCTCCACTAGGAGTCGCTCTTGTTGCTCGTCCTCCTCGCTGCCTGAGGAGAGACTACGTTGTAGATTTGGTGGTTGTTGCTGTTGCTGTGGTTGTGGTTGTTGCTGCTGGTGGGTTTGTTGTTGCTGCTGGTGGGTTTGTTGTTGCTGCTGTGGTTGTTGATTGCCCTGCATCGGCTGCACAACCCCTATCTGCTGATGATGGGTGGGACGAGTGGGCTGATCTCCCACTGAACTCACAGGTAGTTCTAGACTCTGGTGACGACCCTTTGTATGGCTAAGATCAGGCAGTTCTAAACTCTGGTGACGACCCTTTGTAAGGCTAAGTTCAGGCAGTTCTAAACTCTGGTGACGACCCTTGGTAAGGCTAAGTTCAGGCAGTTCTAGACTCTGGTGACGACCCTTGGTCAGGCTAAGGTCAGCTGGGGTGAGGCTGGGGACAGGCCGGGTTCCCTCACCTTCAGAATAAGGTACATAATAGCGGGGTAGTGGTTGGCCAGCATTGGAGCCAAGGTACTCAAAGTCGTCTGGGGCGGCTGAGTCCGAGGTGGTGCCATTACTTTGTCCTTGGGTATTCTGTTGCTGTGTGTGCTGTTGTTGTTGATGAACATGTTGCTGTTGGTGGTGTGGCTGCTGTGGCTGTCTTTGTTGTTGTTGTTGTTGTTGTTGGTGTTGTTGCTGCTGCTGATGCTGTCGTTGTGCTTCTTGTTCTTGCTCCTGTTCTGACTTGACACCGACAGGCACATTGCTGAATGCGTTAATGGAGGGGAGACGCTGCTGCTCGTCCATGAGGGCCTGGTAGGCTGCTGGGCCTAGCATGGGCATGGGGCTGCTGGAGAAAGGAAACTGGGCATTTTGTGCCCCTGGTGTGGTGGTAGAGGGCCAGAGGAGGCCCGGGTAAGGGCTTCCTGCCAACATCCTCCCATAGTAAGACTCGCCCGCTGTAGCAGACTCAGTCATTTCTGTCACCTGGTCGTCAGGCTGAAAAAGGTAATCAGAAATCTCAATCATCATCGGGGTTAAATATGTACAAACATGCTTCCCATCCAAAGCTTCTTTTTACATGAATCAAGCAGCACTGTCCAGCACTATGGACAGTTTTAAGGAGTGCTCACTTTTTAGCAATTTCCTCTTTTTGGTTGAAAACAGATGTACCCCCGTCAAGGGGTCGACACAGTTTTTATACCCCACCCCAACCCCAATCCACCAACCCATCCCTGTTGTTCAAAAATGAGCACACCTTTATATAAATCTACAATTCCTTCGAGATCCCATATGTATATGAGTGGGATATGCGTCACAATTATCATAGGAAAATCTCTTAAAGGCGTCTGTCTGGTTTGGTTTACATTGGTTACCAAGGAGCATGCATGTGGCGGGAGTTCAAGACGCATTTGTGGTTTGTGACGCCGACCCAGGGGGCGCCACTGCGCTTGGGGTGGTGGTGGCGGTTCCTCCAACTCACACGCCCCTTACTTTAATATAACCGATTTATTCTAGTATCGGTGTGAAATTAATCAAAATAAACTCACCTCCTCCCACTCCTTGCGTCCTCTCCGTCTCTTTTTGACCGGCATGTTGTCGCTGGGGCTGGTCTGACTCTCTGGACCTAGGTGGTCTACCTGGGTATTGATGTGAGGTGCAACGTGGTGCCTGGATTCTGTAGTTGAGGAACGCCCATGGTGTTGGCTGTCACTGGTGGGGGTGGGCGTCGGCATACTGCATATGGAAACAGGGGATAAACTATAGTAAAACACTGAGGCGAACAAGTCTGAGAGTGAGCATCCAGTGGATGCTGTTTACATTTCACCCCCAGACATCTGGTGTGGTGTGGGGCTCTACACTAGGGGGATGGTGGTCTAATTGATAGGGTTACTAATATGGGGTAGGCTGACAAACTGGGTCAGAGGGCAGATTGGGGGGAAGGATGTGTGAGGGGTAGACATGGGGAGCCCCACCACCATCTTATCTAAACATCCAATTAGTGGCCGGTCGCCGAGGGTCGCCAGACCCCCGGACTTGTGCGCCTCACTGAAAACTGTATGTACCGGAGAGAAGTTGCCTAACAGTATACATTATCTGTGCACCAAGCCCCGTATAATCATTGTCATTATGTGGTCCATCCATCCCCAAACATATGCACAATGGACAAATATGTTTAACCACTTTTGACAATTTTGATGTTTCTATCAAACCAAGTGTACTTTGGCAATTTTTCTAAATATGTGACCTAAGATTTCACGAGCTGAGCCTGGTGCCTTGAGATTTGCATGTATCTTGGGCAGGTCTAGGAAATTGTAGGCCTATAATATCATACCTTTTGTAGTCTTAGGCTATGATGGATGCATTTCAGCTAGGTTTTGATATTGGTCTAGGACTATATTATATACTGTTAGCATTTCTCACCTGTAGCTGTTTCCGGTTTGCATTCCATCTGACGCCATTCCATGTGACATGTTTGAGGGCATGGGTGGTGACATGGGTGACATTGGTGACATGTGGGGGAGGGTAGTGGCCGGGCTGGGTACCAACTGTCCGTTGTCATCTGTGGTCAGAAACCGCTGGTCCAGTGGCAAGCCAAATTTGACTTTGATGACAGTGAGTTCCTTCCGTGCCAGACTGAGTTCCTCCTCTAGCAGTAAGACCCGCCCACGGACATCCATGTCCATGCGGCGTTTCGTCTCTCGGGACCGGCGGGCGGCATCGTTGTTCCGCTTCCGTTTCTCCCAGTACTTATTGTCCTTGTCTCCATCGGGGACGTGCCGCTTGGTCCTCCTGGGCGTGGGGCGGGACAGCAGGTTATCCGGCGTCCCCATGTAGTAGAAGCCCCGACCCTGGTCCCCGGTCGGCGACCGGTAGGCGGCGTCCGATGCAGGGCCGCCGTTTGGCGCGGCGTCTTTGATGTCGCCTGCTCGCTGCGATGCCATGTTGTAAGGCGCGCCCTTGTCGTCTGCGACGCTAAAGGTCTTCGTCAGAAGTCGCGTTTGCCCTGGTAAAGAAATAAGGGAACAGGGAGATGAGTAAATTTTAGAGGCCCTCAACATGGAAATAAGTGCCATTGACATGACGGTCTGAAATGGCGACATGGGCAGTAGAGTTGGGGCACGCACTTTTACCACTTTTGTACTGATTATAATTTGAATCATAATGTGGTGATAAATGAAATATTTAACTAGCCTACCAGGCAAAGGAGGAGGGGGCGAGCATCCTCACCAACACCCTAAATATGTAATTAACAACCCCCCCCCCCCGAGTTACTCGCCAGGGCTGCATCCCAGGCTGCATTCAGGCAATTTACGTGTATTACATGGCAAAACGAGTACAAAATGTAGTTGTATGAAAAATGTTGCGCATGCTATAAGCATAAGTGATAGCTTCACTAACATATAGGTATACAATCTATGACATCTATTTATATATAGAGCACCGTTATCAAGGTTGATCAACGTATAGGTAGTCCGATGCATACATTGCTGACCAGCCCACGTCTGTCGGAAGACCTCGCGTATAGGCCGCGGCTAGTACGTAATTCCGATCGCCAGTGCGGCTTATAGAATCGGTCCAAAGACTCAATGCGGCTTATACACTTGTTTATGGATCTTGAAGTCGCCATAAGCAGAACGTCTGTGCGGCATATATATTATTATTTGTCAAAGTTAGGGATGCGGCCTATACACGAGTTAGCCTTAGGCCAAATAAAAAAAAAGTTTTGTTTTAGGTAACATGGGATGAAACTCAAGGGTCGGTAGGTCGGATTTTTTTTTTTTTTACTTTTTTTTTTTTTTACAGAACCCTAAAATTGACCCAAAAAAGTATGAAAATGGGAAGATTTTTTTCAAAACTTTTGAAAACCTAAAATTTACCCCCCAAAAGTGTAAAAATATAAAGATTTCTTCAAAATTGCATAAAAAAACGTAGGGTCGGCCCTGTTTACATAGGGTCGGTCGGGTGACCTGAAACAAACCTTTTTTTTTTTTGGCCTTATTATATGCGGGGCTTTACGGTAGAGATCCCGACAGCATGCACACTCCGGGAGCACACTTATATAAGTAACAGAATGATGCACCGGTATATTGTTTTTTTTTGTTGAAGTGTCACAAAATAGGACCGCACCTGCCGCACCTGGACACACACCTGTACATACAGCAGACTAATGAGTGCCAGACCCCACCCTTACCACCCCCCCCCCCCCCCACTCCCTACTGTTTCCTCCAGCATCACCTGGCTCCAGACACTTAGATCATGAGGCGGGCCTGATGTATGGAGGACCACGTAACTAGAACTTACATAACCAATATTGACCGGCAAGCTGTTTACGTAAAGGGCCACTTACGTTGCCACAGCACACCTGTGTTATGTCATACCTAGTGACGTAATAGCGTCTGACGTCATCGATAGGATCCACCAGGTGGACATAGGCCTATGTATCTGTATGTACATTGTATCTAGCGTCCATGGGCGAGGTATTACATGTACTGATCATGGATACCTTTATTCTTATAAAATCTCATATAGAGATTTATTGTTACGAATTCATAGACTTGCCCAAGCCTCTGATAAGCCGATTAGCTACTACGTGTATAATTATGAAGTACCATCAGCCTGATCAGGGGTGTAGGAACAAATACAGTGAAACTTCGTTATAAGGAACTCTGATATAAGGAGACCTTGCTTATAAGGAGCAGATTTGTGTGGTCCCGATTTTCCCCTGTCCATTTCTATAGTAAGAAAACTCTCTTAGAAGGAGGTATATTTACCTTAACCTCTGATATAAGGAGGTAATTTAGGCTCATGTTCTTATATCGCACATGAAAACCTTACCCAGGGAAGTGATCTCTAAGGGTTACAGTCACATACTGCTTAAAATTTCCCACCACTCCAGTCCCGAGAAGTTGGAAGAATATATTTGTGGTTGCCTTAAGGAGAAAGGGAGATGAAAAAATCCAGGAAGAGGACCTAGAGGGATTGTTGACTTGAAGTAATAATGCTCCTGTCTGAATTGTATTAGAATCAAGTCTATTAGGGTACAAAAAAACCTGTAGGGGGTGTACTGTTATCTGGACCTTAATAAGGCTGACCTTGCTTATAAGGAGACCTTGCTTATAAGGAGCAAATGGCACTGGTCCCAAGGTCCTCCTTATAACGAAGTTTTACTGTAGTCATATCATAGCTTTGTCGTTCGTGGTTTGTCCAAAATTGTTGTCCACATGGTCCAATTTGCCCAACCCCCGTTGTGAAATGGAAAAGCGATACATATATAGGACAGCCCCCCAGTCAGCAAAGAACCTTTCCAAACGTTTTCAAACCTTTATAATTGGTATTAAAGAGAACGTTCACATCTCAAACGTTATTAACATGTTTCTATATGGTAACATTGGTGATAGAAACGTTATATTGACGTTAATAAACGTTTCTGTTGGTTCCAGTATATGATACAAGAGGGAGCACTATCCACTGATGGTACTTTGATAGCTGGGTCTCCACCTTAATATTTCAAATAAAACGTGTAATTACCATTGCCATGCTAACCTGTTTCAATAATTACACCCGTAATATGTAATATCAAATCGAAATGTAACAATAATAGGGCCAGATTAAGTATCACTCTACAACTTGCAGACAAAATAGAAGGATGCCCTCAAACAGTCATACTGTGGGACGTAGGAATTAGTTAAGGTGGGTCAATCTCTTGGTGTAAATGTAGCTAGATTTTCATCAGGTTTTTGCCATAAGACCATAATAGCAAACACTTTCCAACAAAGCTGAGAAAATAGGGGGTCCTGAGCTGTTTTCTGAGATATTTTAGCCTTAAGTCAATGTTTCATATAATAGGAGTATATAGTGTTTTGCCATATATGTACATAAAATAGTATTGAAAAGTAGCTAAATAAATATATATATATTATATAACGCTCTCAGAATATAGGCTTTAATGTTTTCTCTCTAGAGAATCCCTTTTGAACATATGGTCCTATGCATATTTCTAAAGTTTTTGTCTTTTGAAAATAAAAGTTGAAAGGAAATCCAGAGCTACTTATGACTTCTGAATGAGAGTTACTGCCACAAACTCCATAGCACAGTGCCGGAATGGATGCCTTCATATCCAAAGGTTGCTGGTTCTCGCCCTGGTCAGGCAACACCGTTGTCCATTTTAGGACAATTTGATAACTTGTTCCAATATGAGACAAAGGTCCCCTGGTGGTCTATGATCAAACTACATGTAGAATGTATCTGTGCAGAAAACGGTGCAGTTGACGAAAATTACATCATTATATTGACCCACCTTGAAGTCACATATCACATATTCAAAGCTTTCCTCATGAAATGTCTCTTGATTGGAGAGATATTATATCTCTCTCATAAATATAGAGGATGTAATAAAACGAGTTTACGTGCAGTTTACTCCTGAATAGCATCTACTCAGGGGTAATGCATAACAATAAAAATAACTCTTAAAAATGCTATTTTTACCTAATGTTGAAAGGTTATTTTTTAGTTATAATTTCGCAGGTGAAAAACGTTAGATTGACGTAAAATTGAGTCTACATTTAACGTCAATCTAACGTCCAAAATCCAACGTTCTCTAACCTTCTGACAACGTTTAAAACGTCAATATACAGTGATTTTGCTGACTGGGCCTCT
Source organism: Harmothoe impar (assembly GCA_947462335.1). Classification (NCBI taxonomy): domain Eukaryota; kingdom Metazoa; phylum Annelida; class Polychaeta; order Phyllodocida; family Polynoidae; genus Harmothoe; species Harmothoe impar. Next base: position 63,558,704 of record OX381704.1, read on the forward strand.
CTAGATGCATTGCATGTTTTGTGTAAAGTGGACTCTGCAATAAGAAAGATCAGCAATACCCTCGAATGAGTAAGAGCGGGGCCTATACCTATAGCCAAGTAATGCCTACTGTAGTCCTTTGTGAAAACATCCTGGGGGGGGGGGGGGGGAGGGGGCTTCCTCACTTCTAGTACTGCGTAGCCTCAGCCGTAGGCCTAAACAATGAGTATATACTCATTGGCCTAAACAAACGACATTGTATTCTAACGTTGTCTTTTTTTTTTACCTGGGTGGACGGGTCCACTGTAAGGCCAGGGGGTTCTTTTGGGTTCATTTTGGACTCAAAAGGGTAATACATGTACATGTATTCGGAAATGACCATTACATGGGCAATAAGCCTGGTTTCCAGCCACCTGACCGGGTCTTTTTATATGCCAGTTCTTACGGTTTGCTAATCAGACAATTATTAAGGATTCTAGAGCGAAAATTGTAAAAGAAAAGATCAAAAGAAAATCACGAAAATGCCCACCAGAATATATTATACATCATGTGGGTCGGATCCAGGGAGTGAGTCCTAAGAGTCTCCCTCCCCTCTTTGGAAATGTTATATGATCTTTTGATCACGACGTTTTTTGGTACTTTGATGTTTGGTGGACCTGTTTTTCAAGAAAAGGAAAGAAAAACCCTGACCTGATGGGTCTATCTTATAAGACTATATTACTAGAAACTAACCCTTTTTTTGCCAAACCAACTTTTTTTTATAATGTCAACCTCTATGGATAGGGCTATTCATTAGGGAGTTTTAGCAGGCAGAACGTAGCCGTACACGCAACGTGGGGAGAGCTACGTATCCCTCTAGGTACGTCAGTAAAAGGAGTTTTAGCATCCAGACGCTCCCTGGCATGGTTGGAGCGCAATAAAATTATGTCTCTATTTGAGCTTCATTTTCCTTATGTTATACTTCGTCAATCTATGTGATTTTCACTGAGCATAGCCACATATACCCGTACATGATGCTCATAAATTTTCATAAAAATCTGTGGGCTCAATCCTGAGTTATATAGATACGTAGTGCTGAACGTAGCAAACGGCTTTGCCACGTCTATGACGTACGTAGCTGTCACTGCACGTAGGAAGGACCACACAAACTGCTGACGTCACTAGAAGGGTTGCTAGGTGACACGCTACGTACGGCTACGTGTACGTGTACGTAGAGCCTGCTAAAACTCCCTTATCATTGATTACTCACCGTTAAAAAGGGCTATCGGTTTCACTGTATTTGCTAAGTTACAATGGGGCACATTTAAGCAAAGAAAGTGAAACATCTTTGTAAAGTTGCCGTTAGTTTTATTTATTTTAAATATAACCTATTTCGCAATGTCAAGAGCATTTCCTGATTATGATGTATGTTTTTATTATGAATTAACAATATTGCTCCAACTGCAGGCTAAAACATACATTACACGTGGAAATCTGAACGAAGAAATTTGTTGCGCTTGGCTGCTTGGCCTCCGCGAATAACAGTAACGTGGGCGGGGTGGCGGGGGGTGGCGGGGGGGTCGATCATGGTCCCACATTCTAATCCATATTGTGCTGTTTTTGTGATGTGGAGGTTCATGCCAGTGGTTCTTGGGAGGGTTATGTAATATTTGGAGAAGTAAGCTGCCGTGTTTGTGAGGCTGGCAGCCAGGTGCGCCTACACCTTACAATAGGTTCCATTAGTGCGTGGTGCACGTGGTCAGTGCCCTGTCCGAACAGGTAGCACCACCTCCTGCTGACCACAGACCCCCCCCCCCTCTCACCCCATACTCCCCCATGCAGCTTGCGACCATACATCCTCAGCGTAAGACCTCCCACTGGTCGATCTCCCGCAGTTCTGTATAATATGTATGAGGCATATAGAGACCGCAATGGGGGCTTCCAGAAAGTATAGGCATCTAGCCGGTTGCATTATCAACCAATGAGAAAATTCCCTGGCCTTCACTGCGGAATTCTTAGGGGGCATTATGTAACAGCCTGTACCCATTGTGATTGCTGTGTTAGTGCTTATCTCGCCGGTTACCAGATCAAGCAATGGTGCCCCCTACTAAGGAACCTGCAACCTCGGTATACTGACCACTGGATGCAGGTTCCAACGTGTCTGTTTACTTCTAGTGGTCAGTCCTCAACACCATGATTGTGCCAACCAGCCTGTAATGCGGGGCTTACACGCTATTCTAATCCAGTGGACTTCAATTTACGCTCTACTTAATTACGTGGGGGTCTTTATATTAGCGCCAATAATAAGAATGGACTTTTAAGCTGCCTGGATTGAGCCCCTCTGGATTAAATTTAGTTCAAAATTGAATAGTGGTTTATCGCATGATAAAAATGTGTTTCTAAATGTATTTATTATAATACGTGCATTTATCTGTAGTGCATGGGAACCTGATAAGTATATATGACATAATATGCCCCTTTATCGACCAGACCTACCTAACCGAACGCATAATACATGCATATATACCCCCCTCCCAAATTGCTATTTCTAGTTGCGATTTACCTATATACAGCTACAGAAATATATTTTGACCCAATAGTGAACTTGACAGCCCAATCCTCTTGAATCCGCTCTGTTTGGCCCCTTATTCATAGCACCGAGCTAAAAATGGTCAAGTGGTCCATTTACTGATTTGGACAAGGGGACAATCCCCCTGTCGTCTATACAGTGAAGAGGCCCTTGTAATGTTGTAGGTTGTATGGCCCTATGGGGGGGGGGGGGGTTGAGCAGACTTGGATCCTGGGTCAGGGACCAAGTAAACACCCCATGTGTGAGGATCCCAGGTCAGAGAGTGTATAAACAGGATCTAATCACCACAGAGCTAGTTATGTAAGGGTTCTACTCTGTAACAGCCTCCATAACCATCAATACATAACACCCTGTAGAGTATAGTATAATATACCAACATGTCAAACCCACATCTGTACATGTTACGTAGGTCTTAGAGCTTAACCCACATCTATGTGACCTTCATGACACAGTGTACCCCGATATAACGGAGTGTGATGACAGGGTACATATAAAAGGTATATTCATTATTGTGGAAATATTTTGGAGTAAATCTAGATAATTTCTTTCGATCCATGATAGGTAACCACCTTTAAAAACTGATACCAATTGCACACATAATAGTGTACTAAATGTGCTATATTGAAAGGTGTTCTTCTTTAAATACGTATACCTGAGAAGAGAACACCTGGTTTCTCTATGGCTTTCTTCATTAGTTCATATAAGTCAATTTATTATGGTTGATTATGGTAATATAGCATTATAGGCAAGCGGCATACATCTAGTGCAGGTAGACAAAATGACCTTATCATCAATAATAACGTCATAACGAGTACAAAATGTGTCATATGCCTATAATTCATACTAGTAGTACTACTACTAGTAATACTAGTCATAGGTCATCGGTTCTTAAAGGGGAATTCTTACCACCTAGTAGTAGAAGACTAGAACGGTCTGGCATTTTGAGAGGGCTACTCGGTGATTATGCCACTTTAATATTACCAAATGAATTTTGACATTTGATGAAGTTATTTTTACCATATACAGTGCATGTAATTATATAGGAATATAGATACCAGAGTAGGATGGTATAGTTTTTCGTTATTTCATTAGTATTATTGGTCTTCACTGAAATTTTCTAAGAAGTTATTGGAGTACTGAGTACCTCAGTGCTAGGTTGGCCTGTGATCCATGGCCTTTGATTGGCTGTTGCATGAGTGGCGCCCTGAGTGGTGTAAATCACCAAGAATATAACTATCATAAAGGATACATTATAATTGTGTCTATAGACCAATCAATTATCCATCGCCATGCACTGTCACACTATAACAAATGCCAGGAATAAGCTTCAACATCTCTGGAGTTTCATTAGCTACATGGTTACATGTAGCCTATGTATATTCGTACAACCCCTTAAGAATAGCACCGTTAATAGCCTTATAAATTACTGATAGTGGATCGGATTAATTGACCCTCCAGTGCTGATTGCTAACTATCCCTCTATCTCAAATCAGGAACTTTATTTGGCCTGGGGCACTAAAATGTCAAATAACTGGTCAACCTATAAATCAAAACGTGTTGGTAGGCTTCGCGTTCATACCCAACTCCTCACCCTTTTAAAGTTTAATTGGGTAGTAGAATCCGTGTCTAGACAGTAGTGCACCCTATCAGTCTCAGAACCCCACCAGGTCATGCACGTGTGACTGTGAGGAGCAGGAGGAGGGCAGAGGACCATGTCCCATGTAAGTTATGACGTAACTAAAACACCAACGTAATGTCGTCTGCTCTACTTACCCTAAGTCTGTCCGACTGTCCCGTAACATCCACGTGTGGTAGCAGCGGGGTCGGGGTTAGGGTCCGGCAGGTGGGGGCAGGGCTGGCCGGCAGCAGGGCCGCTATGTCCGGCAGGAGGGGCGGGGCGGGCAGCGTGCGGACGCCGTGTTGTGGGCCGTGCTAGTGTATGTCGTAACACGCAGTTACACCACGCGTCGTTACGTGCCGGACAACACTGGAGGAGTCCACTAGCTGCTGACCACTGGTCTGAGGGGTGGCGGGTGGGTAGGTGAGGGGTGTCTGCATGGTGGGGACAGGTGTTGGAACAGGTTAGTGGAAAAGCTGACAAGTGAGGAGTGTGGCTGTATGTTTTGCATGAGTGGGCAAGCTTATAATACAAAATCGGTTATAGATCTACTGAACCGATCTACTTCATCTCTCCCATTAGTAAAATTATAAAAATCATAACAATGTAGGGGCCTCTTTGATCAAATTATATTGTATAGATTTTAAATCCCAGACGCTAGTCAGTCCAGGGATAATCTCAGCATTGCCCGACATTGCTTGAAAAGCCTCAATTTTTCATTGACTTGATGGTTAAATATCCCAATATTAAATATAAAAGAGTGGAGGGGGATGGGGTGTTTTTGAGGGGAGGGGGTAATTTCCAGTGGCGGATTTAGTGGGGATCACATTTGTCCTGCCCGTCCCCTGGGGAAAAAAAGAAAGATAGAAAGAGGAGAGGAGCAAGGGGAAAAGATAGGAAGGGGGAGGGGATCTGACATTTTCTGGAAGCCAAACTTATTTCTTTCTAATTCTACTGATCAAACCTGGGTCTTTCTGATACACAAACTGGTCCTCTCTGACACCTGGACCCGGTTCTTTCTAGCTTCTAAAGCTATACAAAGCTGGCCTTTTCTGATGCATCAACTGATGAAACCGGGCGGGACCTTTCTGACACCCAAACCTGGCTCATCCTAACACCTTTCTGACACCCAAACCTAGCTCATCCTAATACCTTTCTGACATCCAAACCTGGCTCATCCTAATACTCGAACCTGTCCCTTCTGACGCCCAGACTTGGCCCTTCCCGACGCATTTGGTCCATCCTGATGCTCAAACCTGGCCCTTTCTTGATACACAAACCTGGCCCTTTTTGATGCCAAGAATCGACCATTTTTGACGCCCAATCCTAAAGTTCAAACCTCTCCCTTTCTTATGCCCAAACATGGTCCTTAATTTCTGATGCTCAAACCTGGCTATTTCTGAAGGTAAACTCTATAGTTATTTCCGATGCCAAAACGTTCTCATACTGTAACTACCACTGTACCCCTATATAATGGTTGTCACTCTCTGGTAGACTAAAAAGGAGTAGGAGATCGTATGTTTCTGTAGGGAATTAAAATAACTTTGAAGGGAAAGGGGGGTGCAGAGTGGTCCCCCCCCCCCCCGAGGTCGGAAAGTCGCTGAAATTAAGGGGTCCCGGTCGAAAAGTCGACTTTTGGACCCTTCAAACTATTATCAATTTTGTCCAAAAGTCGCCAGGTCGCTTATGTTATTGCCTGAGGTCTAAAGTCGCCTTCAAAACGCCCCAGGTCGCCAGGTCGCTTTTGATTCATCTCCAGGCACGGAAATAGCAAGTTCCTACATATAGGCCACCTGGTGGCAAAAATCGAAAGTCATAAAAAGCATTCTTCTAGTTAAGTTTATATTCCAATATAATAGTGCTTTGTCTTTCCCTTAATGAACCATTTTATTTGCCACTATGAGATTCTACATATATGTATGGCATTATTTATAACGTTCTCATTTCATCGGTGACCCCCTATTTTTTTGCTTCTAAAAGGTTTGTATAAATCCACATTACACATTAATTCCCAATGTTTGGTTGATATAGCGATTGAAGGGAATTAGCCATAACTTGGTGGATGGTATTTTTAGCATTTTGCAAAAAATTAAAATTTGGGATATTTTTCAATATAACTTTATTTGATTGTCCTACTTTTTTCCCGCTGGGAATTTTTGGGACTCACCCCCCCCCCTCCCCTCACCTAAGATATTTTCTGTAAAAGTACATTTGTAGTCCAAATTATTGAAAGAGGATGGCATTACAGCCGATATAGTTAATAACAACTTGAACTTCCATGAATTCTTTCAATCCGTTTAAATACATAGATACATGTACAGATTTTCCATATCTAAAAATATACTGAAACCAAAAAGGATGCATCGCAACTTGCTCAGTGGATATGTCGGATTAATTCTCTCATACATCTCCAAATTGGTTGTTCATTAAGCACGAGGGTATCCTAAATAATGTCCATTGGTGAATCCGGGATATATAACAAACACCCAAAACTAGAAGGAAACATGGCAGTGTTTACGATAACATGCACCTCTCCATATACAGGACATTTAATACGAAGTCACCGTTTTCTATCGAACATAAAGGTACATAAAGACGATGAGTGAATGAGACTTTGGTCATCTCTTCAATGAGTTTGTTAAACAAATAGTGCAAATTACAAAATATTTAAGTAAGTTGTAAACCTAAATATGATATAAAATATGGAAAATGCAAAAAAAAAGTATCCCCTGATACAATGTATTTAAATCACCATGAACACTTAACTAATAAGTCATGTTATACGCTGCAATGTAGCATGTCTGAGGATTATTGTTTTTCTCCTTCGCGTTTAAGAATCCTCGTGATGCTCATCTCTTTTCACATAGTCTTTGCACATGAACCCAAAATACCAACTGTAATGTTACTGTTGACGTGAAAATGGAGGCTCAATCTGCAGCAGCCTTAGCCTCTGTATAACGCTGTGAGAGTGGGGTGCGTACACCTGTGGTGAAGCATAACGTGGCCTTCTTGTAGTAATCCGGCGCCACCTCGAGGTTATTCACCACGTCCTGTAGAGCCACCGCGCGGCCAATGCCTGAACCAGGGGCGTCAAAACGTAAGTGTGTAAAGTGGACGTGTAGGTGGTAGTAGGAGGGCTGGTAGTGGAAGTACACCCTCAACTTGTCACCACCCACCCCGTACTTGTCCTTGATAGCCGCCTGTATATTGTGGAAGATCAAACATAACTTATTAATGAGTTATCATTTAAATTGGATTATATTTCTATTTTAATTCAAAATATTTGAATTTTCTCCGTGGGGGGGGGGGGGGGGGGGGGGGGGGGATGGAAATCAAAGTCCACCACACATGGATTCTTTAACCACCTATTTATTATTGGAATATACATGTATATAGCACACACTATCGACAGATGCACTGTAATGAAGATTAATGTTTCAATAAAAGAATCTCTGCTAATGCTAGCAGTCCTCGTGCCATCTGGTGTTACTCTCAAGTGACTCAGACGGTTTGCATCCTTGTTTAAGCTTGCCATTCAGCTGATGATGGGCCGGGTGATGAGCCCCCATGGTTGTACCGAGGAAAACTTTAGATGCTGCTGTTACCAGTTGTATTAGAGGAAACCCTGTTTTCCACATGACATCTGTGAATTGCATTTAAGTGGGCCTACTGTTTATGACGGTGTCGATTTACACGAGTCTGTACTGACATTCTACCCATAAAAACTGTAAAAAACATTATGCTTACTATATGTCTCGGGAATTAAGTAAATCAGTCAAATTTCCAATATAAACAGAGGAGACCACTCACCGTGCCTTTATCCCTGATGTTGCGGAGGAGGGGTAGATGGTCTGCGGTTAGATCCCGCAGTGACTTGATCCCATGTTGGTGGATGATGGCAACAAGGTAGAGGTCCTCCACCTGCTTACCGTCCCACTTCATATCAGGGAGGAGGATGAAGCCTGTCTCCGCGTCAGCATCCTCAAACACAATACGCTCTGACTCTTTCTTCTTCTCCAAGATATTGTACACCCACTGGTATAATAATAGAAAGGGGTATGAAAAAGATGAAACACTGGGTATTTTTACACATGATAAGACAGTTATAAGACTATAACTTATAAGTTATTATGACATGTTATACCGTGTATAATATAATATTGAATATTTTGCATTGCTCACTAGCTTTGACAATCACAGTTTTTATATAAACTACGGTTATTTCATTCATATACGTGAAGAACGGGTACATCAACATTCGCATCCAAAACTCTTAACTTTCCAAATAAATGACACAAAGTCCAGTCCATATGTATTTACCTGTGCGTTGAACTGGCTTCCTTCAATGAATGGCAGTGTTATTTGTGTGTAGTCTTCAGGTGTTTCTGTTATCATACATATGTCCTGAGATGTGTTCTTATCTATGTGTTTCTCAGTGGCAGGATATATGAGTGTAGTTTTGACAACTGCAAAAAGAAAATGTGCCATTTTTATTTATTGGCTTTAAAACCTACACTTGCAAATATGCTTATTTGCAGTAAACAGTTTCATAAATTTATTTTATTTTTCTCATATTCATATTAGACGTTTTGGGATAAAACATCACTTAAGGGCATGAGAGCCTCAGCTAGAACAGTCACACAATTCTATATGTGTTTGTGCGTGTACAACATGATAGCTTTGACAGTTTTTCTAATTACACAGATGAACTGTTAATAATGGGTACACGTCAGTGTCACGTGATCTAGACATAACTGATACACGGTGAGAGTTCTCAGCTTTCCAAGCGTTCACACCCCATACAACTAACCCTTTCTTACATGGTTATCACAGTTTCTGTGCGATCATCCCATAGCCTCATAGGGCCATAGGCCTATATATCAAGGCTACCTGAGTTTTAATTCCCCAGACTGGAATAGTTTACAGTGCAACCTACGGGGAACATCCTGATTTAATTCCACCAAAGCTCCAAGTGAGTACTAGTCTACATCTTTGACCTCATTACATTTGTTTTTGCAGAACTGGACGCATACTATCCACACAACGTGCATGACTGCGTCTCGAGTTTCATTATGGTTTTAACAAGAGATCCAGCCCGACATTATGTCTAAAATGCTTCATTTTTGCACTAGATCTAAGGGAGTGCTCATTTTTTAACAACAGGGGGGTGGTGGATTTTGGGGGGGGGGGGGAGAATGTGGACCCCTTGACCGGGGGAGGGTAGACAATTTAGACCCCTCTTGGGGGGGGGGGGGGGTCAAAAAAATTCAACCTGTTTTGAGGGGAAAAGCCTACATTTTTTACCCCCCCCCCGGTCAAGGGGTCCATATTTTTTACCCCCCCCTGTTGTTAAAAAATGAGCACTCCCTAATCATCATGACATGATGAGAGAACCCGCATCTGAGACTTGAGAGTCACAAGTGTAAATAAAATGTTACCATTCACATCACTGGCTGGCATGCACTGGTAAGTGCTGTATATATCGTTCTGTAGAGTCACATCGGTAGATGTACGTTCTGATAACATCTTTTCAACAGAGTCTTTAGTGAATGGTGTCTTCTCGAGAATGACCACGGCTTCAGAATCACTGCCCGCGAACTTCCCGGTGACGGACATCACCTTCTCCCGCGGCCGATCGCTGAGCACCCGGTCAACATTGAAACCCGCAAAACGGTGTTTATCGGCCTTGACCTGTCCATTTTCTTCCTCTGCAGTGGTCTCAGTAGGAAGCTTAACCTTCTTGGCCTCCGGTTCTCCCGATTCAGACATTATGTCGGCAGATTTCCCTAGATTTGTGGAAAATAAATGCTTTGTTTCGTTCGCATTTGCCGGCGGTGGAAAATAGTCAAAGTTGTGGTCTGCTGCAATCAGTAAAGAAACCCGTTCACCAAGCTAATGAGAGAAATTTACACCAGATGGCGTGGTAGTAGAATATTTATTTTAACAATTTTATCAAATATTCAGTGATCGTTGATAGCACTCTAAATTATATAGCATTTACACACTGAATTGGAGTGTTGATGGCCATATTTTCCAATAATTTCAAAAGAAATTATCAACTTCAAGCAGATTTCCCCTCGCTTTGAAGCAGCGACATTGACCAAAGGTTGCGAGTGGAGAGTAAATTATCTACCCAGAATGCACCTCCGTCGTCAAGGTAGTTATGACAACAAGTGCAGCGGGATCCAAGTTGAGAGTGGAGTAGCGGTCCGACTTTGATTTGTTTTTATTATTTCTTCAAGCAAAATGTTGTCTACACGGGACCCCCTAGCTTTCCCTAAAGTACAGAACGATGACGATTTCATTGGACCAAGATCAACACAGGTGAGTCTTTATATCAACTTAGAAACAGTCTTTTTTGTCAGCACTGAATCAGTGAATGAATGAGAACAGTGATCAGTATTTACACTCCAGAGTCTCCACTCCGGGCTGTGTTAGCCTGTGGTGTTAGGGTGGCTGGCAACTCAGTCTCACCCCTTTAAAATAGCCGTAGGGAGTGGTCAATTTTAAGAACATGGGGAAGGGGAGGTTTGGTACATGTATTCCACATATTAGATCTAGGTGCAACCATGGATTGGGATCTGGAAGTCATCATCAAATCCTAAAATTGTGGGGCCTAACATCAATATCAAATGGCAACAAAACTAATAAGTAGGCTACTTTAGGCCTATATTTACTCACTGGTGTGGATTGGGGTCAGAGCTTATACGGAGGCTATAGGCTAGTGACAGTATTGTTGGATTGCTTCAAACCTTACATCGACAGTACCGAGGTACGCTGTAAGGTTGGACTGGGGCTCATAAGGAAAACATGCAGAATAAAATAATCCGATAGAGGGAGGCAGTGGTATGATAAGTGTGTCGCCGCCTAGTGTCTGTTACAGCATAGCCATTTTGATTGGAGAAGAGAGATCACATGGTTAGACTGTCATGGCGGCATAATATAAACTTTGGCATGGCGAGGGCTAAGCCAGATTTTAATTCTCAATATTTCTTAATCTGCAATGCAAGAAAGCCTGCAAATCGTCACCAGACCCCTAGAATAATATCCAAGGTATTTGATAATACAATTATCTAAGCAAATAAGTCCTATTTGCAGCTGCTAGAGAGGTGCGACAGCAGAGAGTCGCAAATGGCGTTTTTCGGGACCAAAATATAAGATCTAGCCAATGAGCCCCTGTCCAACCATACTGCGAACCTTGGTACTGTCGCTGTATGGTTTGAAGCATTCCAACAAGTGACAGTAGTGAGGATATCGACCCCCCCCCCTCCTATACACACACTCAATGTCATACTGATCACATATCAAAATACATGTACTGTAACTCTAACTTTGAATGTTGTATGTTACCATAATCCATATAGTATGAGGTGTATAAGACGGGTAGCATGATACTTGCAGTGTGCATATCCTTGGTTTGTTTGTTATTTCTTTTATTTCTATTATACCTAGCATATGACTTTACTATTCCTACAACGTAGGAGCCCCGGATAAGCTACATGTGTGATACAGACCTCTGTATCGCAACGTGTGCGATATGGAAAAGTGCGCAAAACGTACAGGGTGGTGCGCAAATAGATTGTGACTACAAGTTACAACGTACTGCAAAAATGGCTTTTCTCTGGGAGAAAGATTAATGGATTTGCATTAAATGTCATATGCTAGGTATAATAAAACAAAAAAAGAACGAGTAAAGATACAACTGGATGTACACACAGCACTCATGCGCACCGTGCGATACGGACACCCAAACTCGTCGTCGTACATCAAGTTGTTTCTTTACTCGTTCATTTTTATGTTTATAGTACTGTAGAGTTGGTCCTTGTCACTCTGTCTCAGTGAGGGGGAGGGGCAAAAAAATGTTCACTTATTTTCAGTGAAAAGGCCAGCGCATTTCATACCATGCTTCAAAGGGCCTGCAAACAGGTTTTCGACCTGTGGAGGGGAGGGGGGTTAAAATGTTGACCCTGCGAAACCCCATCACCCCCTGTAGTTTAAAAAGTCAGCACTCCATAAAAGGGGCTTATGTGAAATACCATTTTTGTTTTAATGTTGACACTTCCTGTGGCTGATTTTGATTTTTTTTTTTCAGAAACAACCATATGCTGTCCCCACCCATCTGGCACAAAAGGAGGGCCCATGGCAGAGATTGAACGGAACCCCAACTCTTGCCAGTTTTCGCCGTGAGGTTACTTATTTTGACCCAAATGCACCTAGGGACAGTCTGGACTTTGTCCTGAAGGCAGAGTATGACCATCATGCTGAGTTCCTCAAGGCACAAAATGAAACATTAGTGCAGCTGGAAACCCTAAACGAAGACCATGGGTAAGTAGCTTGGTTTCAATTTCAATTTGTTTATTCACAACCTCATTGGAGGTAAAGGAATGAAGAAAAGATGTCTTCTGACACCAGAAACTTAGAATATGTTTACTTACTTTTCAACTGTATCATGAGAGGGGGAAAAAAGGGGGAGGGGGGAGACAGAAACATCTAATAGAAGTTAATCAAATGGATTAAACTGGTTCAGTAATTGTTTCTTACTATTCTTTTACCAGGCGTGTATTGAAAAACCGGGTTATCAATGTGCCACCAGTGAAGAACCCATTGAACCACCCCCTGCGGATATGTGAGCCAGTCAAAAAGGAGAGCATCAACAGTATCAAAACTGCCATTGGTAAGAAAATAATGTTATTTGACTCTTATGAATTGCAAAAGTTGCAATGACTCATCTTGTATGTCCCATATTTTATTTAACACAGTCGTTACAGCATGATCGAAATAACCGACAATTTTGAATGATACCCATACCTTTTTAACAATGTATTTTCTTTGTTCCGAAATGAAAAGAAATACGGCTGAGATTCCAGGTTTGATGTTCTATGGTTATGCACATGAATATTCTCCTTCTTTGGATATCGATATACGTATTATAGAAATATACATATGCAGGTGTGGTAGAAGCAATATTTATGTCTATCATTAAACTTTTACCAATATATTGATTTACATGTACATTAGCACACACATATCATAGTGTACCCCAAATAGTGATCTTTCATATCAATTTTGCAAAACAAGTTCTTTATGTGGTCATTACATCCATTGCTAGGACCATCAATTGAATATTTGTATCTTTACTTTTAGACCTATTGGTTATTTTTGTTTATTACTATGTTCATCAAATGATCTGCACCCACCAAGAACTATTACAGTTATTTCTCAACTTACCTATCCAACATCTGTTTTTTGTCTCCATGTACACCATGACTGTTATCCCTTGCGCTTTTTTAAGACATGTGCTTATTTGAGGTCTTTTGAAAAAAAAAGCGTTTTCAGGGGGTCGGACCCCTGTACTAGAATTAGGCTTGTACTCCCTCCGTGTAAATAGGCATTTACGGTCTATATATCTTGACAAGTGCCCTAAACTTAATGAGTTGTTTTGTATCCTAAGGTAGAATCTTGAATAATCCTACTTGCCACAATTTTTATATCCCTAAGTTAACAGACATTTTTTCTTTGGTTTGTTCATATTTTCAAACGCTCTAGCAGGGAAATAATTTGTTATACCAGGAATAAGCATTTTGTTTCATATGGAATGAACTTGGTTTCCATGACATGCAAGACTGAATGGTGTATTCTATTGCATTACAGAGGGAAACCATACGCAGACAACCAACCGGGGTTTCTCCAGGAAACCAGATGGTGGCTTCTTCGCCTCATAGATTATTCGCTCACCATTATTACTCATTCTTCTCTCAAGCCTGACACGTTACGATTTTGATGGAATTAGACACGAATAATCATGATTAACACAAGTGCATGAAATTGCTTAGGAAAGATCAAAGTACACAATCACTATCAGTATTTAATGGTACTAATGCCACTAGACAGTATAATTCAGTGAACCCATGATAGTATATACAAAAAAGTTCAATTCGGTCTAATTATTAGAACATAGACTTGAAGTTTGTATTAGTATTTCCATCTGACCAAGATCATGATCATTGGGTCTAGCAGTATTTATTTTTCACAGAATGCCTTAATATATTATACACTGAAAAACTTGCTGCCCAAATAATTATATATATTTTCTGACTATTAACGATGCATGTAATTAATTGTACACTGTTATGGACAATGAAGGAACTCATGTTTATCTATGGCCCTTGCATAAATATGTGATTGGGCTTCTCAGCCTATTAGTGACCCCATGTTCAGTCATTGTTATGTTTGCCCTTGGAACCATGGTATATTTAGTAGTATTTACTGTTTGTTTTGTTGATGTATGTATGACAATGGTTGTGAATTCCCCATTGGGGAGACTGAGTGAGATGTATTTATAGATAACCTGGGGCCAGGAGCTCATGGTTTTACCAAAGCAAAATGTGATAGAGGACTCCACCACGTTTGACCACTTCCCGGTTGGATCCCATTCCTCAAATATGCCTTTTTCCTTTAAATAAATTTAGCGTGGTGACATATTTTCTTGAAGACGATTTATGTGATTCATACTATAAATATGACTTTGGTTTTATCAATATTAACAAGTAGCATGTTAGTGTGGATATAAGCATGGGAAGACAATTGCATGAGTGATCAATAATATTCACTTCAAAGTCATATAAATGAATGCACTGCTGCCAATAGAATTTGATGAGCAAGTTTTGCTGTGATCTGGAGCAAAGCTATCAACACTAGGTAACAGTATTAAGTTAATTACGCAAAACATATCAGTAACTAGTGTTCACTTTGTTACATGTTAATAACCAAGGTATTACATAGGATATACAACCCTCCTTATCAAGGTCTCTTTACCCACCTGTATTGGCAATGCTTCAATAAACTTTTAATACACCAAAAATCAACACTGAGTTGAGTTTTCTCCTGTAAATCTGCTATGGATAAACATGGATCAGCTTTTTCTAATGAGGTACTTTTTTTTGCCGTAAAACTATGACAAGTGATGTATGTATCTATGAGATAGAAGAAAATATATAGCGGTTTAAAACTATATCTATTTAAGAGTAACACCAATGTTAACTAAGGGAGTGGGCTATGTCTGTATAATGTGTTATTTGATTATTGTATTTCCATTTTCCAATTGTAATTTTGACCCAAAATATGGATTCTACACCCTAGGAAACCCTAAAATCCATGTATTACACAAGCAAATCAGACAATCTTGAGTTTCTGGTGGCCATCTTGGAATTTCCCAAATTGTAATTTTGACCAAAAATATGGATTCTACACCCTAGGAAACCCTATAATCAATGTATTACATAAGCAAATCAGACTATCTTGAATTTTTGGCGGCCATCTTGGCAGCCATCTTGGAATTTTCCAAATTGTAATTTTGACCCAAAATATGGATTCTACACCCTAGGAAACCCTAAAATCCATGTATTACACAAGCAGATCAGACAATCTTGAATTTTTGGTGGCCATCTTGGCAGCCATCTTGGAATTTCCCAAATTGTAATTTTGACCCAAAATATGAAATCTACACCCTAGGAAACCCTAAAATCCATGTATTACACAAGGAAATCAGACAATCTTGAGTATTTGGTGGCCATCTTAGCAGCCATCTTGGAATTTCCCAAATTGTAATTTTGACCCAAAATATGGATTCTACACCCTAGGAAACCCTAAAATCCATGTATTACACAAGCAGATCAGACAATCTTGAATTTTGGTGGCCATCTTGGCAGCCATCTTGGAATTTCCCAAATTGTAATTTTGACCCAAAATATGAAATCTACACCCTAGGTAACCCTAAAATCCATGTATTACACAAGGAAATCAGACAATCTTGAGTATTTGGCGGCCATCTTGGCAGCCATCTTGGAATTTCCCAAATTGTAATTTTGACCCAAAATATGGATTCTACACCCTAGGAAACCCTAAAATCCATGTATTACACAAGCAAATCAGACAATCTTGAGTTTCTGGTGGCCATCTTGGCAGCCATCTTGGAATTTCCCAAATTGTAATTTTGACCAAAAATATGGATTCTATACCCTAGGAAACCCTATAATCAATGTATTACATAAGCAAATCAGACAATCTTGAATTTTTGGCGGCCATCTTGGCAGCCATCTTGGAATTTTCCAAATTGTAATATTGACCCAAAATATGGATTCTACACCCTAGGAAACCCTAAAATCCATGTTTTACACAAGCAGATCAGACAATCTTGAATTTTTGGTGGCCATCTTGGCAGCCATCTTGGAATTTTCCAAATTGTAATTTTGACCCAAAATATGAAATCTACACCCTAGGAAACCCTAAAATCCATGTATTAAACAAGCAGATCAGACAATCTTGAATTTTTGGTGGCCATCTTGGCAGCCATCTTGGAATTTCCCAAATTGTAATTTTGACTCAAAATATGGATTCTTCACCCTAGGAAACCCTAAAATCCATGTATTACACAAGGAAATCAGACAATCTCGAGTTTCTGGCGGCCATCTTGGCAGCCATCTTGGAATTTCCCAAATTGTAATTTTGACCCAAAATATGGATTCTACACCCTAGGAAACCCTAAAATCCATGTATTACACAAGCAAATCAGACAATCTTGAGTTTCTGGTGGCCATCTTGGAATTTCCCAAATTGTAATTTTGACCCAAAATATGGATTCTACACCCTAGGAAACCCTAAAATCCATGTATTACACAAGCAATTTAGACAATCTTGAGTTTCTGGTGGCCATCTTAGCAGCCATCTTGGAATTTCCCAAATTGTAATTTTGACCAAAAATATGGATTCTACACCCATCCTACATCTCTACCAGAAGCTCTCATTTGGCCTCACACTCGTACCCAAAGACATCAGCGAAGCCGACAGGCTGAGTGTCTCTGGGACAGGTGGATTAACATAATTTGCTGGTTCCCGACCTCTGAGTGATTTACAGTAAGAACCAGCATAAAACGACCTTGACCTTGGCCGCGCACATGGAAATTCAAAACACTTTGCAAATTAAAGATAAATCCCAATGTCACTACATGTGTGCGATGGTAAGGCCACACCAAAAAGAAAAGTTGGTCAATGGATTTCACTTTTCAAAAAATGGTGCGAGCGAGCGAAATTATTATTTTTTTTTTTTAAGAATTTTTTTTTGTCAATGGATTTTGTTGGTGGAAAACTGGAGCGAGCGACAATTTTTTTTTTTTTCACCAGCCTCCGACAAAAGTTCTTTGTGGACCCCTAACATAAAAATTTATTGGTTGATCTGGGGGAATAACTGGAAGAAAATTTTGAAAAAAAAAAAAAATTCTTAATTTTGAAAAAAATGAGGCGAGCGAAATCCATTGACAATTTTTTTTTCAAAAAAAAAAAAAATTTCCATTTCCGAAAATATGGTGCGCGAAATCCATTGACCAATTTTTTTTTTTGGTCTGGCCTAATCCATCTGAATATATGTGGATATCTATTCTCAACAACTGGTACCATCTTCCTTTTCTGTAAATTGATGCAAATGCTGTTGTTTGATGGACCCTGAATACACGTGGAGGAAGCCATGTTGACAAACAAACCACTGCACCCATTTTGAAACTCCACCCAAAAAATAAATCCAAAGTAATTTAGCTCTTGTTTCAGTAATTTATATCCTCTGCACATGCCCCAAATTTTCCAAGGATGTACAGACGTTAGCATACATATTAAACATGAATTTAATCAGTTTCACCATTAAAAATGGCGTAGAATACAGTGGTGATTCTGCTGTGATCTGTGGCATGTCCCAGTGCCACTACGCTTCGCCTAGTGGTGCTGGGCTCGAGTGTGATTTGGCCTGTAACCTGGTGTACCGTGTTACCCCTCCGCTGACCCCCCCCCCCCCCCCCCCCCCGTAGCCCCCCCACCCACCTCACTACACTGCCCTGTCACCTTTTGCCGCCTGCCAGGTGAGAGGTGGTGGAGCGGTGTGTATCCAGGGGGGGGGGGGGCGGTGGTGTCCAGAAACGGGAATGGTCAACCGAGGTCAGTAAATGAGGTAGGTGTGTGTGTGTGGGGGGGGGGGGGGATCCACGTGTGGTATCCACGTGTGCCTGTCCTGCCTGCTGGACAGGGGTGACGAGGTACAGCCCACTTGCCAGACTTGCCGACTCAGCGTTCCGGCTCAACAACCCTGACTTTTGCACAAACAAACTAGGCCCAAAGGAATGGTGAGCTACGAATTTTGGAAAAGATCGGAAAAAATGCCACACTTTACACCAAAATATTGCTTGGATGGAGAGTGTTTTGAAGAAACTAGTGACATATATCATCACCATTTTTTGTATAGAATACAACTGAAAAGGAATTAAAGTGATACAGATGTGCAAACATGCCCAAAATTAGCTTCTCCAAAGGTTCACTTTTTTTTGGCAGAATCTCTTATTTTAGGTGATAAAACTTATTTTTTTCCCATTTCTTTTGACAGATACAGATACCTGAGGTGTTTTGCAACAGAATGATATAGCTCAAATAGTTCACATGATATTGCATAAAGGTGTAATAGATGAGAGAAAAGACGTCTGCACGAAAAAAGAGGGTGACTATATAAGAGTGGGCTTGACCTAGTTTCACAGCGTTACAGAGAACATAGCCCACTCCAAAAAACATGAGTGATAGACATTTATAGTAGACAGGATAACATGAGAGTGGTTTGCTCTGTCTTGTTTCAGATGTCAATGATAGATAAAAGTGTTTACCCCACTTTGATTCACTACATTTCTCTCTAATCAACCCTCACTACATTGGACTTGTTAGACTTTACCAGCAAGTATCGTGTTTTGCCATCCATATGCTAGGCTGCACATACCTACATGTCCAGACCCTGCTTAGCTTCCTACCTTATTTGACGTAATAAGCGCCCTGGGTACTTGAAAATCATTTTGAATGGAAACATAACTCTCAAATATCCATTTTAATAAGTGCCCCCCACAACTGCCTGTAATTAGGTGGAGGGCGCTTATTAGTTTGAATACGGTAATGGGAACACATCATCTGTATTTGTAATCCGAGATAATCAGGCAAGGCCTATTAATGTGATACTGTAATATACAACAAGTTTTTCTGCCAGATATAAAGCAAATTTGTACTATATCATGTTGCTCAGAAGACCTTCTCTTTCGAGCCTCCGTGCAGATTCACTACATTTCTCTCTAATCAACCCTCACTACATTGGACTTGTTAGACTTTACCAGCAAGTATCGTGTTTTGCCATCCATATGCTAGGCTGCACATACCTACATGTCCAGACCCTGCTTAGCTTCCTACCTTATTTGACGTAATAAGCGCCCTGGGTACTTGAAAATCATTTTGAATGGAAACATAACTCTCAAATATCCATTTTAATAAGTGCCCCCCACAACTGCCTGTAATTAGGTGGAGGGCGCTTATTAGTTTGAATATGGTAATGGGAACACATCATCTGTATTTGTAATCCGAGATAATCAGGCAAGGCCTATTAATGTGATACTGTAAACATACTTTATTTCATGAATATTTATCCACTGTACCGTAAAACCTCGCGTATAAGCCTAACTCGCGTATAAGCCGCACCCCGAGTTTGGGCCGATCCTATAAGCCGCAGAGACCATCTGAGTTGTCATGGGAAAAACTCGCGTACTAGCCGCACCCCTAACTTTAGCCTAAGTATATGAGTCCCACATGGGTTCAGGGTTAGGTAGCGTTGCCGTGGGTGTCCAAGTCTGGTGGGGGTAGGGGGGGAAGGAGTCACAGTGTGAGTGAGCAGTGTCAATGCCTCATGTTCGCACCTCAGCCCTAAGACAATGCAGCCCACTCGCACCTCAGCCCTAGGACAATGCAGCCCACTCGCACCTCAGCCTTAAGACAATGCAGCCCACCGCTAATCCCTGTCAGCATTCTCACAGTAACAATACTTCCAGGACCCCCCCCCCCCTCCAACACGCACCTTGGGCCGCCAGAATGGCTATATTAAGGACATTTCATGATGATTTTCTAAATAGAAATTCGGAAAAACTCGCGTTTAAGCCGCACCCCGACTATGGGCCGATCCTATAAGCCGCACTGGCGATCTGACTCGCGTACTAGCTGCGGCTTCTACGCGAGGTTTTACGGTAATAATATAACTACCCCATTGCAAAATGCGCAAATTTAAATCCCCGTGAAACTATTTTATAACCAATCCGCGAAAATATACATGCGCAAAATAAAGTATGTTTACAGTAGTCATTAGTCCATGACATAGTTTAGAATGTTCCATTTGGATGATAGGTTGGATATTCATTTTGTAATCGATCATAGAAATATCAATACGAATCAGCTATTTTGATATACAGCATTTGACATAATAAGCGCCCTCTCCCTAATAACCACCTCCCCCGCCCCCTTTTTCAGATTTTTTCCTAGATTATTTATGGGACATTGATCATAGGTTTTGAATGACCTGAAAGAAGGCCCTATGGATTAAAGCTGGGCCGTCAGGGAATAAGTTCAGCATTTTCCATACATGGACTATTGGACAGGGGACCATGAGCATTGTCCAGCTACAACATAGTCACCCTATCTTGTGCCTGTAAGAGCTGAGCTTCCAGCCCTTAAGAGCCCTCTTGTGAATGAAAACTGAACTATATCCAAAAGTGCTTTTGGCCTTACTTCAACCATGACGGCCAAGCTTTAATACATGTATATACCCTGTGCTTTTGCTGGCGTCTCATTTATATTTAAAGGAGACATGCACACCACATGCTTGCTTTAAAGACATTAAAATTCAGTATATGACGGTAATAAACACGTAAAAATTCATGATTGTGATTTATAAGTAATTTATTATAACAATGGCGTAAAACCATACATAATCAAAAGTAGAAGCATGCTGATTAAACACATTGTACTTTCCATAAAGTTGTACTGCGGAATAACTTTGATTATGCCATAAGAGTGTAGTACCATTTCTTATGATATCGATTTATCACATGAATAAAATAACTATTTGACATTTCACAAAATTCCATCTGCCGGTATATTACAAATGATGAGATGATGGGTATCATCTTTTGGTGAAAATTTCTCACTCCCCCAGGCCTAATGTCTGTCCTCCCCTTAGTGGTACTGGGTACCAGGGAGGCCATGCATCTAGCCCTCTCTTGTGGAGTTCGAGTGGCTTTCCGCAAAAAAATTGCCCACACTTGTTCTCGTCTGCCGGTCCCCTTGGACGGCAACCACAAATGATGAGATGATAATGACTTAACAAAATACAATAAATAAACACATTAAAGATACTTGTACATGAGATAATTAAGAACTCCTGGAATCCCGCGTATAGTTCATATACTAAGTAAATATAAATCCTAGTTTATATCAAATTTTCCTCTACAAGCCTTGAAATTTGAAAGATACAGCTCTACAATAGTGATAACTTCCCATTGCTTACAACAGCGCTCATCTGTTCCCATTGCCCAAATTTTTACACCAAAGGTTTCTAAACAAGGAAACAATGCATTCATTTACATGGACTTCAGTGCACCTTTGATCACCAATACCGATTCTTGACAGGATTTAGGACATTTGGAATGTATAGCGATAATAATCTGCTACCACTTACTTTGGCAACCTACAGTTACACCCACATTTACATTAGTACAGATGAGAATGGAGGCCATATGCTGTGATATGCGTTCTGATAGTATTGTAAATATTTCAGAGAAGTTTGTTTGCAAGCGAAAATGATGCAACAACTTAAACCTTTATAAATCATAAAAATCGGTTATCTGCTCATCTACTATACCCCTTTTCGCTTAATACTACGGTTTATGTATGCCCATAATAAACATATACATTTACAGTAAGCTAAATAAGTTGTGGGCACTATGTCTTTTTTTAAAGGTGATGATTCATCATTCATCTATCACAGATCAACAATAATGCAGAATTAATATATTCTTTAACCAGTGAAGACACTTTTGCAAATGTTCTTTATATAATTTATAGGACGGAAATATACACATGACTAGTATAGATCTATGCATCACTTTTTCAGTTGAACTCTAATCCTCTACAGGATGTGATATAAAATACATATCCAGGTATGTTATTAGCAAGCATGACAGGGAATTTACGTACATAGCTTACACATAGTTTACATGCAACTAAACATGCGTGTCATGATCCGTGAACGTTATAGCTGTCACTGTACTAATGAAACAAAGAACATACACGTCACTGCCCAGTGGATGTGACTCTAACATGGGCAAGCACGTTCCTAACACCAACTGACCCAAAGTGAATTCAATCAGAATACAACAAGTTTTTCTGCCAGATATAAAGCAAATTTTTACTATATCATGTTGCTCAGAAGACCTTCTCTTTCGAGCCTCCGTGCAGTTCTCGCAGTCTAACCAGAGTCTCGTGGTGATCGGGCGGGTCCAGGTCGTTGAGCAGTTGATCTGCAATCCGGCTTCGCAGTCTGCCAATTGTCTGTATTAATCAAAAGTCAAATGACAAAAATCAGTTCCAGAGTAGGATATGGTATGGACAAGAGATTTAAGAATTCCTTGAGTACATGAAAATGGAAAGAAAGCTGGAAGAAGAATCCTCGGTTTGATATAGGCTGCCAAAACTGTTAAATTATCAGTGAATCTTAATTAGTCACTTACTTAACATCCTCAAATTCAACATCAAAATGTGTACTTTTTTGGTCTACTCTTGATGTATTGATTATTTATTTTAGAGTATATAAATACATGTATTTATTTAAAGTATATAGTTCAACTTTTGTAGAGACGGTTATACATGGGAGAACTATCAAAACACAGCACAATGTGTACATTATCATGGTGAATACTAATCCAATTTGTGATCGCACATACTCGGGCAGTTGTAAGCCATTTACCAATCCATATGAACAGCAGCCAAACTCCCCAACCCTCGACACAACAAATCACACCCACTACATGCTGAGATTTCCACCACTCCCTAAAAAAGTTTATCTTATACATCTCCACAAGTGATGATCTACCATGGTTTTACACAAATCACCCAAACTATTTCACAGCCACTGTTTCTGAGAGCATGCAACTTCTGTTTCAGTAATTACATTCAGAAATATTATTTGCAAACTCGATTGAATCGTTTCCACAAATATATCACGAACATAATTTGGGCATTGTCGTTTTTTTGGTGTTTGTTAATGATTCCCAAACAGGTTCAGCCACTACGTGGTGCTGAGTATGTACAATGCTTGCTCATGGTGAGTTATCATGATATATGACACTAGATCCTGTTAACCCTTTATGGACGGGGTAGTGCTTTAAGGTTTATTCATGCATTTGGCCTTTACATTATAAATACACAAATGCATTCCCAGCGAATAGCTCATCAGCCTGCTTTAGTGCATGATTACATCATGCACAATGGTACCCCATAAATGCAGCACCGGCTATGCTGCATTCATGCATCATGACGACAAGATGGCATAATGCATTAAAACACTATGTTGCCATTAAAGGGTTAACAAGAAGGTCAGTCAGGACACTGCAGAGATGGCTTGATGGATACACGTTGGTTATATGCTGTAGCAAATAAATATCAATTAAAAGGCTTCTCAGATACTGAGCAATTAAGATACGTTGGATCTGGAAATTTAAAGCATTTATTTACATAACAAATTGATTGTACGGATTGATTTAGTTAATTTGCTCCTGGCCTCAAAATAATTATATCATATTAATCCCCAACTCTCTAAGTTCTCATTGATCTTTCTTTATAATCAGTTTGCCATCAACAGTGCCCTACAACCGCCAGATATTGAGACACATGATCCTAATCCAACCGAGAAGTTTATCATGTCTGTAACCATTGCTTCAGAGTTGTACCCAACCTTGATCTCAGCTGTGTAGCTTCGACTTGACCTTGAATTATTTTTCCATGGTGCCTGAAAAGAGTCAATCATCCAAGAAGCAATGATCACCCTTTTCCTTCTCACATTAACTATTTGAGTCTGCAAACTCAACATCCACATTGGGGAATGCTCTGTTTGCATAACGTCTGCAGAGCGAGTTATGGTGACTTCTCAGTGTATGTTACCTATTATAATCCTTCTAAATGCAAGAGATGGTATTCAGTTAGAGCAGTTCATGTTGGTAAACCAGATTATACAGTGTTAGTACAGAGGGCAGGATGTTAACTTGTATTAGAGACAAGTGATGCTAGTCTAGTACCACTCGGATGGTGCGGTGACGGGAGAGCGGGATGCGTGCTTGATCCATCTGGGGGCAAACATAAGCGACAACAAATGACTCAAATGTGAAATAAAAACTTAAAACTATGACAAGACCACACTTAACTCTGGCTTGAGAATATACAGGACTGGCCTTCATTTGATGACCAGATAGCATCATAACATAACATAGCATCTGCTTTTGATATACATGTTCATTAAACATAGTGACAAAGTTTATCAACCTTTTCTGTTGCCCTCACCCCCCCCCCCCCCCTCACTCCAACTGCCATTTCCACTGTATTCAAATACAGTATGTTACGTTGGCATATCAAGATGGTATGCTTCAACATACCAAATTCAACATGTTAAACATGCTTATTATACATAAGCCAGGTAGATCATATTAGAATCCTTTACCTGAAATTTTTCTCTTATATCAGGGATGCAGTCTGCTCATTTACATAATTAATCACACAGTGCTGCATTGGGGATTCTCACTCATTCACATTCTCCAAACCAGAAAAACAAAAATATACAGTTACGATCTGGGGTTTGCACAATATGGTATCTACATGTTTATCAAAGAGGCTGGGTAGCTTGTTGGCTATCTCCTCATCTGTGGGACAGCGCACGCCCATGCTCTGTGTCTACAAATACAGTACCGTGGATACTTTTGTCATGCAGGTATAAAGCTATGTGCATACATGGGTAATACTTGTGGTGTACTTTAAAGGCATGTCTTGAAAGTATTCAGAAGCAAATTGAGGAAATTGTATCAAAGTTCTGAAACAATGCAAACTGAGAAAAGAAGAGCAGGCATGCATTTGAGGTTTGCCAAACAAATATTGCTTCTACACACCGACTGTACTCCTTTGTCCTAAACAAGCTACTGAATTTAAAATTTTAGAATGGTAGAGAATGGACTACACAAAACTGACAGGTACATTGTACTGTAATAGAACAACCAAAGTACGTGTATAGCTATATATGCCTCTCCATTGCCATCTATTAGTAAAATTAAAATGTATGCCATACTAATAACCTGAGGAAATTAGTGATGCTTTAGTTCTTAGTTAGGGAAATAGGAAGTTCAGGCTGAGGTAACAATGAGAGGTCTTAGGTCTTGTGCGAATGGTCCTATACTTACCGTCTTTGGACGCTGGACCCGATTCCTGTCCATGCTTAACGCCCTTTCAGGAGCAGGACTAGGACTCCGGTTTGCCGGCCACGACACTGGGGGAGGCCATACACCACCGGCCGCGCTCGACCGTCCTTTAGAAGAACCCATTCGTGACTTCACCCTTACCGCTGTAAATAGAAAAACAAGTGTGTCAGCCACGTCGTTTTGTTTGTCTGTAATACCAACGAGCCTAAATAGCGTATAGCTGTACGCTTACACTCTACTATTCTTGGTAATGCTGCCTAGTATTTGATCTAGCTAACACCACCCAATCAAGGTTTTGGAGTTGAACATGGTGGTATTACCAATATACCTGGAAAGGGATTGTTAGATAATTTATGTTGCTTATCCTAGGGTTAATGTTATCCAGGTGTATGAATGGGGGAGGGGGGGGGTTGCCTCATGCTCTGATGTTAATGGAAGGGTGGCATTTGGGGGTACATTTTGTATAATCATATCTAATAAGCTACGGTATATCAGTATTATCGTTTTCGTTTTCTTTTTGCTTTGGTGATTTTTCCCTCTTATTTATCTTAAATGCTTTTCTCATCAGAAAATAAAAAGGTAGTTCTGCAACGAACTGTACATGTTAATATAAGAATTTTGCATTAGCAACAACAAAAAGGATACAAGAATTTTGCATTAGCAACAACAAAATGGATGAGATAAGCGAAAACTTTGGTTCAAGAAAGGATAAGTCCAAATTCAAAACATTTTACGGTTTACACCAGTGAATTTTGAAAAAAGTGAACATAACCTTTCTTAATATTTTATGTTACATATAGGTACTAGCTTTGCTCCGCTACAAATTGTACACTTCATTTTCTGCGGTTACCATTTTCTGCGGTTACCATTTTCTGAGGTTACCATTTTCTGTGGTTACCATTATCTGTGGTTACCATTTTCTGTGGTTACCATTATCTGTGGTTACTATTTTCTTTGGTTACCGTTTTCTGCGGTTACCATTTTCTGCGGCTAATACTAAGCAACCCATTCGTGAATTGTGACGTGTTATTTTTGTGTGTTCTTTTTATGTACACAACTCGTATTCGTAGTTGGAAACTGGTTCTGAGATAATAAAAAATACCTTGTTATGCTTCTTTGTTAGATAGTGAAAGAAGGAACGAACTCTCGACCAGTTCCAGGACATTGCATACCTCCCATATTCTTAACCAATGCCCCCCCAAAAGTTTTGTGGCACCATTTCATTCTAAGAATACGAGTGATTATACATCCCTTCCTCTGTGCTAGGCCCATAACAAAGAAAAACGGGAGTTCGGCAATCCATCTAGATTCTTTTCTTCAAAATGGAATTCTGACAATGCTTTGGTGGCACTATTTGGAGGAAAGGTCTTGTAAAAAGACACACAAGATATCATTTGAAGAATATGCGAAGTATGTAAATATACCGGCACCCATCGAGAGTTCGTCCCAACAAGTGCTCCAACGCCATGCAAAATCTGAGTTACCCAAATGCACCGAAGGAAATGAAGTGTAGAATTTTCGAGGTGTCTTTCATTTGTGCACCAAACCTATTATATTTTTATGATATTTAAGTTATACAAGTAACGTGGGGTACAACAAGAAGGAACATGCCTATATCGTTCTGCTTTCAGTATAATCACCACTAAAAAAAATACCAATAAAATATGAGCTATTTACGACAGTGAGTCAATCAACAATACATTCATCAGTATAATATAGCTGATTCCTTAACAAGTAAACTGCAACATCGACGAGCATAAATCGGCAGAAACATGCTGAAAATATCAATGCGCTCAGAGCAGAATAGCAATTCGCACAATGTAGATAGGTACACATTTATTTGATGTAAATGCGAAGCAGGCAGGCTTCATTTTCAAAATAGTCCTCGAAATCGAATTTGTCTAAATATTATTACTGATAGCATTTCAGATCTTGTGCAAATTACTACTTTAGGGAGTGGTTATTTTTTAACAGCAGGGAGTTGTGGATTTTTAAAACTTTTTGGGAGGGGGAGGGGGAATGATATGGACCCCTCATGAGGGGGGGCTACAAAATTTCACCCCTTTTTAGCAACGGAAAAAGGTCAGCGAGTTACTATAACTCGGGTCAGCCGCAACCTATTGGATCCCTCCCACGGGGGACCAAATAAATTTTCTTCATTCACATGAAATTCCATCAATCCTTGCTATTGTTAAAAAATTACCAGTCCATTATGGGCTAACAATAAATCAGTTATTTATGACACACAACACAAAGTTTGGTTAGATGCAAACAACGCTGCCACCTAGAGGAGAGGTTCCATACTTACTGCCTGTAGCCGTCTTTGGGCGTTGTGAAGGTACTGCCCGAGGCTCAAGTGATCTATCTAAACATCACAAATGTCACAGGTCAACGCACGGACAGTGTTATTAACGGTGCACTATCAGGGGAGCAGCACTGGTCATCTGTATCATCATCTCATCAACTACAGATTTTGTATAATAGTAATTTTCAGTGGGAATAGGCATTGCATAATAATGGGAGACTATATGCAGTAAAAAATGTATGTGGTTTGACTTGACCAATTTGAAAATGTGAATTGTTTCCCAGTAAAATATGATAAGTTTATGGACCAGGTCTGCATCCCAGATGGTGCGTGAACACATATTTGACAGACCAAGCTGAAGGCCACAGAAATATGCACCAGCACATTTTACCCGAATGTTACAAAAGTCACGCTAGATTATTTATGTACCACTCGAGTTTAGTCGCAACTGCGCTGTAAGTTGTTGATAGACTTCGTTATTTGATTTGCGGTAATGAATAGTACTCACTTCCGACAGCCGTCTGCGGTCTGTGTGTGATGGGTAGCGTGCCCTGTGTCTCTATGTCGTAGATCTGAAATATAAGACGAGAAATGATTTTTACACTCCTTAAATATGTACAAATCATCACTGTACATCAATCTAAGAAACATAAGTTATTACAAAGAGATTACCTTTTCGGCTAAGATGTTGCCATATAGACGTATAATAAGATCGCAGAAAACATAGATTCTAAAAAGTCTTAGTTACATCTTATGTTTTTTTCCCTCATCTAGCTATACAACTCAGTTGCTGTATTTCATGACAGACTGGGTGACTCCTGGAAAATGTGGCACCTTTAAGAATATTATGTAGGAAGCGACCACCGCATGGGTGGTTGAATCCTACAATGTGAAGTGGGGAGGGACCATGTCATGACTGGTTGACTCGTGCAATGTGAAGTGTACTGAAGTGGGTAAAGACCACCGTCATGGGTGGTTGACTCCTGCAATATGAGGTGGGCAAGGACCACCGTCACGGGGGTTGACTCCTGCAATGTGAAGTGGGTAAGGACCACCTTCATGGGTAGTTGGAATGTGTGTTGGGGAGGGACCATTGTCCCAGCTGGTTGACTCCTGGAATGTAAGTATCAGATAGTTAATAGTTAGTTTTACTTTGTGTGGTGGGTTACATACCTGTGTCTGTAAATCGTCG
Organism: Harmothoe impar; assembly: GCA_947462335.1. Classification (NCBI taxonomy): domain Eukaryota; kingdom Metazoa; phylum Annelida; class Polychaeta; order Phyllodocida; family Polynoidae; genus Harmothoe; species Harmothoe impar. The sequence goes on from OX381704.1 coordinate 63,587,720, forward strand.
ACTCGCTGGAAGGCATCAATTTTGAGGGTCCGTTCATGGGTGAGTTGTTTCTTGATGCTGGAGACGTCCTTCTTCACTTTATCGTTCATTAGTTGGTTCAATTTCCGCGACTTATCCTGCTCCTCACCCAACTGTCGCAGCTTAAACTCCTTCTCCTCCAACTCATCAACCTGACAGAAGAAGGATTTAATGTACTCTTATTAGGCATTTGGTACATATAAATCATTTGGTAATGAGCTGCTTTTGCCATTCAGATGAAATATTTTTGAGAGTGGTTCGACTATTCAAGCATACTGACCATTTTATCAATATTGGCCTTGCGGGCTTCCTCCAGTTGCTTCTGGCTCTGCGCCTTCTGCTGTTCCGCGTGAGAGTTCTCCTTTTTGGCCTTCAGCTAGAAAATTGATATTCATCAATTAAAGATGGTAGATTAATTGTAAGAATAATTGCAGACTGTTATAGCGAAATTATATGCCATAAAAAGTAAATGTTTATTGGATTGTTCACTGCATAGTTGTATATCTTATCCTCAAAGAGAAAGGTCAAATAATAACATTTTATAGGTGAACCAATTCAACTCCGAGAAAATGTGAAACATCAGTATGTAAACAAACATTCAACAAAAAACTCCTCTGCCTCATCACTTCTTTGTTCAAGTAAGTCATACACTGAAACGGTCAAGGTTCTGAACGAGATAAACCTAAATCAAATTTTACAATCACATTTCCCGGAACCTCTTCTTCACACTGAAAATCAATACAAGAATTGCGCTAAAAAGAAGTCAGGCGGTAAAAGGTAAATGATTTCAAAAGTTTAATATCCGGAATGCTTCTGAGCAAATTTTCAATCCAACAAATAAATTAGCAGCTATACATAATTTTTTTTCTTTAATTTTCCAGAATAAGCCTGTGGCCATTGTGATATATAGGTTACCTCTTTCTCAAGCTGCTTCTTGATCTGCATGGCCTCTGTCTCGGAGAGCTTTAGCGCGTGGCGCAGCGCTAGCAGCTGCTCCCGGAGGAGGATGATCTTCTCCTTGGACACCATCTCCATCTCGATCAGCTGCTTCTTAGCGCGGTCTGCCGCCCTCGTTAGATCAGCCACCTGGATGGAGAACGACGTTGGAGTGGTTTACAGTGAAGTTACACCACAGGTTCAGGTCGCCCAGAACTAGCATGATAGTATGTAATAGTTTTGATAATAGTCAACAATCTAATATAGTGAGCATAAGCAATCATCAGTTTTGGTAATGTTCTCTGGACTAATAGAATAAAATTGCATCAGTAACAGCACTTAGATTCGTACCCAAACATGTGGATCAGAACTCACATGTACAATGTATAAAGCTGTTTTATATAACCGCCTCAAATCCCCGCCCTCCTTTGAATTGCTCAAATTTCTAGTCAAAAGAATGACTTATTAATGCATATGTCCACAGCACTGAGTACTAACCTCTTTGGCACCCTTGATGACATGATGAGTTTGTTTCCAGCTGCCCATGACCTGCATCTTGGTCATGAGTACAGACAGCTGGTGGTTGTCTCCGCGGATGGCGTGCATGTCGGAGGAGTGTTTCGCCAACCGTACTGACTCGTCATCATCTGAACACCATGAGGCGAGATTGAAAATTTATATATCAGACAAATATTTTTGCTTCTTTTTTTCATGACTGACAGACTATATTTCAGTCAAATAGACAGACTTATACCAGTTTGTTTTTAAAATTAGACATTGTTCTAAATGGTGTTAAGCTTATACATGTATATACTTGATCTATGCAAAACAGAGTGGGAGTATGCCTCCACTCACCGCCAGAGCTACCTAGTTTGATAGAAAATCTCCTTTTAAGAAAGATACCATTGACAGACATGCATGGTGACACCACGTACCAGTTGGTGAACCAGACTTTTGTTGAACCTTGTCCATTTCCTCCGTAGCCTTGTTCCGAGTGGCTTCAATCTTGTTCATGACATCCATGTGTAGATTTTCCCTGATGGAAGACACATAATTTATAAACAATCGTACTTTTAAGATACAAAATCCAAATACTCAAGCGTGAAGTCCATATGAAAGCTATGTAAGGGAATTTATTTTAAGGGTATTATTTTAAGGAATAATTGACATTTCTTTAATGACCTTTGTGATATGACTATTTTATAATGACAATTTATGCATTCATGAAAGATCACTCAAATTCACTCAACTTAAAACTGCATGCAACACATCCCACTCACCTGTGTACATCAAACCGTTTCTTCAGGTCGAAAGTGCAATTAAATAGATTATGGATGAGTCCGTAGTACTCGTCGCTGATTTTACTGCGTAGGTCCTGTTCCTGGCTCAGCGTCTTTTCGCGCATCTCAGCTATCTTGGCGCGCAGGGCGGTGATCTCCAACAAGAGGTCCTGGGAGTGGTCAGCCAGCTGGCACTGCACCTCCACCTCCACGTTCAGCTTAGCCGCCGCCACCTGGTCCTTCAGCTGCTTGATCTCCTATACAGTCAAATATGGGAGCAGTTGTAGATATCTTTTTCTTTTTTGGCTTATCATAATTATAAAGTTTGAGGAATTTCAGAGATGCCACTCAGTTGTCGAAAAAAAAAGTAGGAAATCTTACAATTTTTGGGCAGTTTTCTGCAGATATTCAATATAAAAATTGTAAAAATTCAATACAGAAACTCGAGGGAAAAAAGTAGGATTTCCTGCAAAAGTATGAAAAGTGGCATCTCTGGAGGATTCTTAATTGTGGCTATTTGTATTATTCATACAGAAGCTTGCCAATCCCCCTGACTTCCCCAATCTTCCTCCCTCGCTCCCTTTTCCTATGATAATAGTTGTGTGGTCTGTTTTGGACAAATCACAGATATTTATAACCCCAAAGTTGAGTTAAACGTGAAAAAGTTTTCAAGTAAAGAACTGTATGGACAGGGTTCTTGAAGTTCTGAAGGAAAGCTCCTACACGTAGTATCATCTGAAGCGACCATTGAATCGATCATGTGTGCTGGGTGTTTTTCATTGTAAAGTTACAAGTTATGGGCTTGAACTAAACTACTATGATATAATTTAGAAAGTTTTGCATGTGGACAATGTATACTTGTGCATTGTGCTGAAGTTCTAGAATGATTTAGGGTATGGCTCGATGATATCAACCAGAGCATAGACATGTCAGACATCAACTGGTTAAATAGTTTAGCAATTGGACCTGTTTGGCTTGAACCAACAAGAATTGTGTTCCATGGATACAGTCAGGTGTTATAGATTCAGAGTGGAAAGACAAAACAGGCAGAGGAAAAAGAAATTAATTGAACGAAATAGAATGTACAATCCAGGATTTGTTGCAATATGTTTGCTTTCAAGAGAATGTCATCCAAAATACATTTAACATGCACGGCTTATACGACAATCAGAATTGTAAAGAATACAAAATTGTAGAAAATATCAAATGTTAAAGCATCTTACCAGATATCTACTCCCTAGTCAAAGAAATTCCGCAAATGTTAAAATTTCGAATTGCAATGGAATCGAGATGTTTCAATGTTGTATGTAGAAAATATATCGTTACACCATTATAACATCACAATTTTCTATGTAGTAAAATAAAGGGAGGGGTTACTGATTATAGCATTATACATTGTATTATAAAAAAAAGGGAACATGTTCACCTGGAGTTGGGGGGGGGGGAGGTGCAGGGCTATAGGCCTAGCCTATATAATGACATATTTTCGGATGCAGGGGGGGGGGGGGGAGCAAGGTATAGGCCTAGCCGAAATAATGAAATATTTTCGGATGCGGGGGCACTTTGGAGTTGGGTGGGGAAGGGGGGCAGGGCTGTAGGCCTAGCCTATATATCACAGTTATAATTGTATAGGCTAGGCCTATAGCCTATTTTATGAAATGGAATATTTTCGAAAGGGGGGGGGGGTACTTTGGAGTTTGGTGGGGGCAGGGCTATAGGCCTAGCCTATATATTATATAGGCTAGGCCTATAAAATAGGTAGCCTATTTTATTAAATGAAATATTTTCGGATGCAGGGGGGGGGACTTTGGAGTTGGGTGGGGAAGGGGGGGCAGGGCTATAGGCCTAGCCTATATATTATAGTCATAATTGTATAGGCTAGGCCTATAGCCTATTTTATGAAATGGAATATTTTCGAAAGGGGGGGGGGTAGGGCCCTACTTTGGAGTTTGGTGGGGGCAGGGCTATAGGCCTAGCCTATATATTATATAGGCTAGGCCTATAAAATAGGTAGCCTATTTTATTAAATGAAATATTCTCGGATTGGGGGGGGGGGCACTTTGGTGATAATTCAGTGGCACATTCTATGTGTCCTACGTGCAGCTGCCTACATGCTACTGCTATGGCCCAGTTTGCTTTAAAGGGATACCTTCATCCACAGAATGGGATGCCAAGGTCTAGGGACTTTCAGAGGAGCAAGGAAGCTCGAGATGCAACGTTACATAATACCACATGTCTATCACCCTTCCTGGTGTGAGGGTCTGGAGGGCTACCCACAAAACTAGATAAGAATCTCCAATCACCATCACACTGTGTTCTATATCAGATTTGTTGGCATCACATACTTTGATTCTAAAACAAATAGATCTGATATAGAATACAGTGTGATGGTGTTTGAAGACTCTTATCTATGTTGGGGGCAGCCCTCCAGGCCCTCACACCAGGAGGGTTGATAGGCATGTGGTATTACGTAACATTGCATCTCCAGCTTCCCTCCTCCACTGAAACCCTGGCAGCCCTTTCTGTGGATGAAGGGATCCCTTTAATGGCCTTTTATGGTTTAGATAGTACCGTCACCTCATGACAGGTGGCGCCAGCACCGTGGCGCCACCTATCATTAGGTGACGGTACTAAGACGCCGTAGCTACTTGCCTAGCAACCAGGCAACTTGCCTTGTTGACAGCTGCGCATGCGCAGTGCACACATGACGTAGCAGTTTGGATTTTCGCCAAAATGGCAATCATTGATGATTGGTTATGTATTTTATGATAAATAGGAAAGCCAAAATGAAAAATAAAAACGGATGATAGCTGCCATGAGATATCAAGAATTAACCGGTGGGTAGAAAAATATGAAATGATATTTAATACATGAAAAATCGCCTTGCAAATGCCTACTTCCATGGGACAGAAAAATCGCCATCTTAGATTTCTTTTTCAAGAACTGCAATGAGCAGCAGAAAATGGCCCCATATTGCTAGGGAATATATTTAACATTGCTATATTGCTAGGTAATTTAATGCTAGTATGTCCTTCGTGAGATCTATGAAAAGAAAATGTCATATTCTATGTCTGAGGTGTAAAATACAACCAGTTTCTTGAGACTACTACCTGCAAGAAAAAAAGGGAAAAAAGGTCGAATTCTTGGTTTCAAGGATCCTTCAAAAGCATGTTTTAGAAATATTTTTTTTAATTTCTTTTTTGACTAGGTGTAGCACCGACAACAGTGAACACAATAAATGCAATATGGTTATGCTTAATAGATAGAATGTATGCGATTTTTGGGGCTGAACACGAACGAAGCACTTTTCCATAGGTTTCAGTGCTAAAATCGGCCAAAAATCGGCAAAATCGGCAAAAAGTGAAGCACTATCATAACAAAAATGGATCTACACGATCTATACCAAGAAAATTCCTCATGAAACTTTGATAAAAAGTTTAATCATACTAAATTACATATTTGGTTGAAGTTATAGGTCGGAAATGTGATATTAGATGATTGTGGGGGGAAAAAACTAAAATGGGCGAACCCCCCTACAGAGGGAGGGCTACTACATTATAACGTTATAGCATTGATAGATTGTGTTAGCGTAATATGGTAACCCCTCCCAATAAGTCGGTCCTTAAAAACTAATATTTTCATATCACTTGATCAAATGCAATGTTGGTTAACATGGAATCTAACTCCACGAAAATTGTTGTTGTTTTTATAACAAGGGGTTTTACTACAACTTGATGGCATATTCTCCGTTTTATAACCATATTTAATTCAATACAATTAATTGTACTTACCTGTTGTCGACTGTAAAGCAGTTGGTGATGGGTCCGAAGATGGTTTTCGTAATACATGCTGTAGCTGTAATCCAAATACAAGACAAGATTAATGTTATCTTCTTGTGTTAAGTGCTATTAATTTCAGGTCGAAATTCATCATTTGTTTGAGAGAATATTGAATATAATATATTTCAATATTATTTTCCATTTTCATACTAACCTTTCGTAATTTTGCTTTTCGCGGGCCATTACATCTGAGGCGAGGGTGGACAGGCAGGAGTTGAGGTGTTGTCGGGGGAAGGTGACTGTCGTATCAGTTAGTGTCGCGTCGGTCATAAGTTTGTTAATGAAATCATCGGCGATGTGCGGCTTGTTGATGGTGAAGCTCTCCTTGATGCTCTACAAAGTTTTCAGTTCATAAAAAAAATAATTCATGTAAATTTGTTATTTACCATTTACTAATTTTACTTAATCATGTTCTATATTTTTTGTTAAAGTATCATATAATTTGATCCAACGTAGTTCTATATTAGAGACTATAGCGGTAGCAGCTTTACCGGTCGTTTCCATAAGTCGGTGGGTAAAGCAGATTCCTCACGAGCCCGCTCGGTTAACACCAGGTTGAGCTCCCGGGCAATCTTCTTACGGATCTCCATCAACATGTGGCACTCGAGGGCCTCGAGGATTTTCACCAACTGTCAGTAAAGAGAGATGCATCATCGCCCGGTTAAAGTTAATAGGAATTAGCCTTCAAATGCTATATAGTGGAATATATTGTTTTCTAGCGCATTGTTATTATACCCACCTAGAGTTGACTATATAGAAGAAGACAGTACCCAATAGAAGCCATCCACGCAGTGAAAATACATTACACAGCACACAACTTTGGGTCAAGATTAGCATACTGGTACAGGGTTGCCACTGACAAGGTAGTTTTAAATTCCCTGACTTTTCCCTGACATTTCCCTGACGTTATATCAAATTTCCCTGACAATCGCGATATAAACCCAATGTTTTTAAATGTCGTTCAACTATAAATATGCACCCTTTTTAAAAATTATCTTCTACTGAATGTGTGATAATCATTTTACAACAGGGGTTTTGTGCATCGCGTGCGCGCAAAAAATTTTACCCCCTCCCTTTTGAGGATTAAGATATTTTTCTCTCTTAAAATCATAGTAAAATATCGGGGTACAGGCTTTTTTCAGAGACTTTTTTTGGTATTTCAAAGATTTTCCCTGACAAAATATTATTTTCCCTGATATTTTCAGCAAATATCATATTCCCTGACATTTTGCCAAAAAATCTGAAATTCCCTGACATTTCACTGACCTGGAACGAAAAATATTTTCCCTGACATTTTCCCTGACAGTGGCAACCCTGTGGTATATATCAAAGATGATATAGTATTAAAAGAAGAACCTACCTGTCTCATTTTGATCTCCGTTTCTGAAGCACCCTTTGGTACGACGAGTGGCTCGTCGTCAGACACCATGCCCTCATAGAGCTCTCCTTGCCCATAGCGACGGGCCACACTGGACAGGACCGGAAAAAGCACCTCTTTTTTGTACTCCTTGCTGAAACCACAAACATATTTTTTTCATTGACCCTGATAATCATTTCTAAAAGTTTGAGCTAGTTATTTGTAAGCACTCCTTGGTTGGAAACTCTTGAAACTCTCATCCCCATAATATTGTTCTATTGTTCCTGCTGGATAGTTTACTACCCTGGACTGATGTATGTATACATTAAAAGTTTCCTACCTTGAAGAGGAGTCCACTGAGATTACTTTTATGAAAAATAAGTGATAAAATATCAAAACTTGAAAAATGACTACTCTGCAGAAAATAATTAGATAAAAGTTTGAGGTTACAATTATGGATATGGCGAACTATAGAGGAGAAACACTTACCAGAAGCCTTTGTAAAGATTGGTGGTATCGATAGCTGGAACCTGCAGCCGATGACAACCCCAGTTGAGTTTGAGGATCTCTAAGCGTTTCCATAGCAGCAGGAATCCCTTTAATAACTTGTATGCCTCTATTGGCCTCTCTGTGCGAGACAGGGGCTTCTTTCCACCTGTTTCATGTATAGAATAAAAGAACTATAGAAAACATGTGGGAATCATTACAGTAGTATACCTATCACATGACTTTTTCCTTTCTTGCTTAGGCATATGAAAAACTTACCCAGCAGTTGCCTGAAACACACCTTTCTTATTTTGGCCTAAGTTCTATATATGAGAACATTTCAAAATAAACCGGATAAAAATTTGGCAATAATTTATCAATAGGCCTTCCAAGTGAGTGCATAAACTAATAACAGATAACCCAAAATAAACGTGTTTTTTCCCAAATTGTCTTTACTTCTTTGCACAATCTATACAATTGTGAACACCTATAATTGATTGGAAGAGGCAAACTGACCTCTGTCCCTCCTGCCATAATCTAGTGAGCTGGGTGGCCGTGATGATGGGGCACGGCTCAGCTGTGAGGAGGGGCGTGCGGAAGACGTCACGTCCCCGGCCGTGCTCTCTGCACCGTCCTCCATCACGACTGCCCGGTCAGACTGCCCCATGGTCAACACGTCCTCCATGAGTAGAGACACACCCAGGATCTCACCATTAGCCACGTGCCTGCAAACACGCAAAGTAGCAACTAATTTATGATGCTAAATTATTTTCGGTGCTTCTCTTCATCGGTAACTCTATTAGGTTTTTTTTTTCTGAAGCTTTTAAATATCAAGTAAAAAAGTTGGCAATTCCCGTTGCAGTGGTAAAGGATGAAAACTACCTTGGGGGATGACATGGGATTTCATCTTGACCATGCTTGTCTTGAGAAAGTCTTGAGTGTGAATACTTTGGCATAAAATAGTAGAAACAGCTACGGAGTAGGAGGAATCGGCTCCCTGGTCTAGGTACGCGTTATTTAAGGAGTACCGTAAACCTCGCGTATTGGCCGCAGTTAGAACACGAGTCAGTTTGCCAGTGCAGCTTATAGGATCAGCTTAAAGTCGGGGTACACCTAGTACGCGAGTTAGGCTTATACGCAGGGTTTAAACCTTTTTACGACAGTATTTCTATCCTTACCTGTCGACGTCCTTGAGACCGGCGAGGCACAGCTGCATGCAGCTCTCCACCTGAGGCCACTGCCAGAAGTGCACTGGGAACGGTCCATATCTGAATGATAAGACACCATTTCCACAGTTACCACAGGTTCTCTTTATGAATAGGTTATCAGCATACAACCTGGCTCTAATATTATTAGGGGGAAATCTCTCATGGAGATACACGAACACAGGAACTTGGTACAAGGCCAGAGTATTATCTTGGTGGTTGGAATCGTTGCTTAAATTCAACTGACCGTTATATTTAATCGTGTTGTTACCTAATCAAATGATAAACTGTATTTTGGTGAGTAAACCTAAGAACACAATCCTGCTGCTCTGCACAGATCAAGATTCTTTTTTTAAAGGAAATGCATGATTATATATATCGTTTCGCACCTGTTGAGGAAACTTCGCCAGGGGAACAGGACCTTGGCCTCACTGTCGCGGGCCTCCATTGGTTCGGGCACGGTGAGATAGAGGCTGCTGAGTGCCTCTTTCTGCGTGTTACTCAGGAAGTCAAGTGCAAAGTGCATACACTGTGTAATGGCCTGCAACAATAAGCTTGTGTTGGTAAAAAAAAATCTGCCACTCAGATTTAAAACAAAATGCATACATATTCATGTTTGCCTTTGTCAATTATAGCTGTCGTAATATTCTTTGCTTTTACGCAAGCAATGCTGGGCCGGCCAACCAGTATTGAGAAAGTAAACTATGTCATGTTGTTGATAAAAGCAGCTTAGACTAAAGATGCATGTACAATCATTCCAAACATTGCATTAATGAGAAAGATTTTAATTTCTTAATGAAAATTATGTTATTGATACACTATATTACACAACGGCAAAAACACAGCTTACCTTATAGGCGGGAACATTTCCAGTAGCCAGGAAGGTATCGCGCATCGAACACCGCACAGCGGTATCAAACTCGAGGAACATGACATCGCGTCGGAAGGTGAGGAAGGTGCACACCTGGTCAGGGTCAGTCCGGTCATCAAGGTGGTCAATCTGCTTCTGGATCTCACGCAGATCAGCACCTAAAAAAACACCATCGTCATTTAGTACAGTTTAGTGCTAAATCTTTTATTTGCCAACGGTCGGAGCAAGCAATTCTTTTCCCACCGCATATAGATGCAAAATGTTGGATTTGCTAGGTGATCGCCCCCCACCCACCCCCCTTAATAGAAAAAGTCCAAGCTATGCCATGCTGGGCTACAGTGTTCTCATGCCTGAATTACATTGTATCGCATGTAATGCTAAGAATATTTTGTCCAACAGTAGATGAATGGACGGCTTACCTATGCCTTCAGTACCGCCCCAGTCGGCTGACACAAACTCCACCTTCTTTGAGCCCAGTCGGGCGTGTGCGCTACCCAGACGGGAGTGGGCACACAGATACTGGACGATGTCGTGGAGAGCAGAGACGATGCGCAGCTGGTGGTGAAGTGCGCGGCGACACGTGGCATCGTCCAGGTCTTTGTAAACTATGAGCATCTCTGTGTGGTGTGGGACAAACCACACGTTCAGCACGAGCTGCCCGTCCGGGGACAGCACACGCCGCGGACGCCGCCGCAACTGCCTGTTGTCAACATTAAAAAGTGTATTTGATACTGAAATATATTTTCAATAGTTTTAGGGACAATTTTAGAACTGTGAAGGATTTGAAATATACAGCAGTCCAACATTATAGCACTCCAATGCACTATATGGATATATATCTAAAACTGGACATCGACATCCATGTAACAGAAAGCTATATTTATTAGAAGTAGAAATCCATGAATATCTATATGAAGGAGAACACCATGTTCATGCCTATATGTCTGTGTGTATGTTCATTTCGAAATTCAAGATTGCAACCATTGATTGAATGCCACCATGCTTTCAATGTAATCTCGAATTGCAGTTGCAGTAGTTTGATACTAATAAAAAAAAAATCTATTCTACTTTTCTTTCATGAACAGTTGGCATCCCATAGATTCAAGATGGCTATCACTTATTGAATGTCCCGATGCTTGAAATGCAATCTTGACTTGTAGTTGCATTAATTTGATACTATCAAAAAAACAAATCCTATTTGATTTTTCCTTCATTCAACCCATTCAAGATGGCTACCATTTACTAAATGCCACAATGCTTTCAGTGCAATGAAGAATTGTAGTTGCATTAATTTGATATCTATACTAGGATGCAAAGGTTCTGCTCTAGGATTTGCACACCGTAGGTGTGATGACCGGCAACCAAATTAGGATTAAAAGGTTATTGTCTAAGATAAACGGGACGGGATAAACGGAGAACAGGATAAAGGGAGAGCGGGATAAACGGAGAACGGGATAAACGGAAAACGGGATAAACGGAGAACGGGAGAAAGGGAGAAGGGATAAACGGAGAACAGGATAAAGGGAGAGCGGGATAAACGGAGAATGGGAGAAACAGAGAACGGGAGAAACAGAGAACGGGAGAAAGGGAGAAAGGGAGAACGGGATAAACGGAGAACAGGATAAACGGAGAAGGGGAGAAAGGGAGAACGGGAAACCGGGAGAAAGGGAGAACAGGATAAACGGAGAACAGGATAAATGGAGAGCGGAATAAAGGGAGAGAGGGATACACGGAGAGCAGGATAAATGGAGAATGGGATGAACGGAGAGCGGGATAAACGGAGAATGGGATAAACGGAGAACGGGATAAACGGAGAACGGGATAAACGGAGAATGGGATAAACGGAGAACGGGATAAACGGAGAACGGGATAAACAGAGAACGGCCTAAACGGAGAACGGGCTAAACGGAGAACGGGCTAAACGGAGAACGGGCTAAACGGAGAAAGGGAGAAACAGAGAACGGGAGACACAGAGAACGGGAGAAATGGGGGAAAGGGAGAGCGAGAGAAAGGGAGAAAGGGAGAAGGGAAGAAAGGGATAAACGGAGAGCGGGATAAACGGAGAACGGGATAAACGGAGAGCGGGATAAACGGAGAATGGGATAAACGGAGAACGGGCTAAACGGAAAACGGGATAAACGGGAGAAAGGGATAAACAGAGAACAGGATAAAGGGAGAGCGGGATAAAGCGAGAGCGGGATAAACGGAGAGCGAGCTAAACGGAGAACGGGATAAATGAAGAACGGGCTAAACGGAGAACGGGCTAAACGGAGAATGGGAGAAACAGAGAACGGGAGAAACAGAGAACGGGAGAAAGGGAGAAAGGGAGAACGGGATAAACGGAGAACAGGATAAAGGGAGAGCGGGATAAACGGAAAACGGGATAAACGGAAAACGGGATAAACGGAAAACGGGATAAACGGAGAACGGAAGAAAGGGAGAACGGGATAAAGGGAGAACGGGATAAACGGAGAACGGGATAAACGGAGAACGGGCTAAGCAGAGAACAGGCTAAACGGAGAACGGGATAAACAGAGAACGGCCTAAACGGAGAACGGGCTAAACGGAGAACGGGCTAAACGGAGAACAGGCTAAACGGAGAACGGGCTAAACGGAGAACGGGCTAAACGGAGAACGGGCTAAACGGAGAACGGGCTAAACGGAGAAAGGGAGAAACAGAGAACGGGAGAAACAGAGAGCGAGAGAAAGGGAGAAAGGGAGAGCGAGAGAAAGGGAGAAAGGGAGAAGGGAAGAAAGGGAAGAAAGGGATAAACGGAGAGCGGGATAAACGGAGAACGGGATAAACGGAGAGCGGGATAAACGGAGAATGGGATAAACGGAGAACGGGCTAAACGGAAAACGGGATAAACGGGAGAAAGGGAGAAGGGGATAAACAGAGAACAGGATAAAGGGAGAGCGGGATAAAGCGAGAGCGGGATAAACGGAGAGCGGGCTAAACGGAGAACGGGATAAATGAAGAACGGGCTAAACGGAGAACGGGCTAAACGGAGAATGGGAAAAACAGAGAACGGGAGAAACAGAGAACGGGAGAAAGGGAGAAAGGGAGAACGGGATAAACGGAGAACAGGATAAAGGGAGAGCGGGATAAACGGAAAACGGGATAAACGGAAAACGGGATAAACGGAAAACGGGATAAACGGAGAACGGAAGAAAGGGAGAACGGGATAAAGGGAGAACGGGATAAAGGGAGAACGGGATAAACGGAGAACGGGCTAAGCAGAGAACAGGCTAAACGGAGAACGGGATAAACAGAGAACGGCCTAAACGGAGAACGGGCTAAACGGAGAACGGGCTAAACGGAGAACAGGCTAAACGGAGAACGGGCTAAACGGAGAACGGGCTAAACGGAGAACGGGCTAAACGGAGAACGGGCTAAACGGAGAAAGGGAGAAACAGAGAACGGGAGAAACAGAGAACGGGAGAAAGGGAGAAAGGGAGAGCGAGAGAAAGGGAGAAAGGGAGAAGGGAAGAAAGGGAAGAAAGGGATAAACGGAGAGCGGGATAAACGGAGAACGGGATAAACGGAGAGCGGGATAAACGGAGAATGGGATAAACGGAGAACGGGCTAAACGGAAAACGGGATAAACGGGAGAAAGGGAGAAGGGGATAAACAGAGAACAGGATAAAGGGAGAGCGGGATAAAGCGAGAGCGGGCTAAACGGAGAACGGGATAAATGAAGAACGGGCTAAACGGAGAACGGGCTAAACGGAGAATGGGAAAAACAGAGAACGGGAGAAACAGAGAACGGGAGAAAGGGAGAAAGGGAGAACGGGATAAACGGAGAACAGGATAAAGCGAGAGCGGGATAAACGGAAAACGGGATAAACGGAAAACGGGATAAACGGAAAACGGGATAAACGGAAAACGGGATAAACGGAGAACGGAAGAAAGGGAGAACGGGATAAAGGGAGAACGGGATAAACGGAGAACGGGATAAACGGAGAACGGGCTAAGCAGAGAACAGGCTAAACGGAGAACGGGATAAACAGAGAACGGCCTAAACGGAGAACGGGCTAAACGGAGAACGGGCTAAACGGAGAACAGGCTAAACGGAGAACGGGCTAAACGGAGAACGGGCTAAACGGAGAACGGGCTAAACGGAGAACGGGCTAAACGGAGAAAGGGAGAAACAGAGAACGGGAGAAACAGAGAACGGGAGAAAGGGAGAAAGGGAGAGCGAGAGAAAGGGAGAAAGGGAGAAGGGAAGAAAGGGAAGAAAGGGAAGAAAGGGATAAAGGGAGAGCGGGATAAACGGAGAACGGGATAAACGGAGAACGGGATAAACGGAAAACGGGATAAACGGAAAACGGGATAAACGGAAAACGGGATAAACGGAAAACGGGATAAACGGAGAACACATAGGTACCAATATAATCCGACAAAACGAAAATCGCAAATATCTTCGCTGTGTATGCTCCGATCGGCCTGATTTTCGGAAGGGTAGGAGGACTTCAAAATCGTTTTTGGGTCAAAATCGTTTAGGGGCTCAAAATCGGTTTTGGGGGAAAAATCGGTTTTGGAGGCAAAATCATCTGCAGCTCATGCCGCCCCCCGGCCAACCTGACACATCGAACCAGACACGAAGCTGCAACGAAGATGGTGTCGCTGCTGACGCTCCGATCGACTCGCTTTTTCAGCCGAGACGTAAAACAGCGGTTACGCGCTGCCGGGCACTGACGCCCACAGCCACCTGCTCGCCCCCAGCCACCTGCTTTCCCACAGCCACCTGCTCACCTATAGCCACCACCTGGAATTCGATTATATATTACTTCCAATATATGAAATTAGGGTAGCTTCTTCTGGCGATTACGATTCTGCTGTCAGAAATGAGAAATAACGTACTGTACTCAAATTAGATAATTCATTCGACTTTCTAATGACAAAAGCGGTATGTGTGAGGCTTGTTATGGCCTGTTCAGTAGCAGAGAGCTATATGGGAAATAGCAGACGACATTCACCATTATAGTTATATGTTCCCCCCCCCCCCACAAACACACACACACACACTGACTGAGGGGTGACGAGGTACAGCCTACTTGACCTCTGCCTGCCAGACTTGCCCCCCCCCCCAACACACACACACAGGCAGTGGCCGCTGCAGTGTCCAGTAAACAATTAAGGCAGTGTAGCGAGGTATGTCCTACCCCCCCCCCCCCTCACCCCCAACCCCCCAACACACACACACACACGGAGGGGTAACGAGGTCGGAACGAGGTACAGCCCACTCGATCGGGTGGGAGGGGGTGACCATCAACAGTGCATAAACACTTTGATTGGATGACAATGCAGTTTTTATATTACAACCTAAATTTGTGCAACGAAAATCATCAAGAAATACTAAGTATTTTTTCCAAAGAATAGCTTTTCTAGAATGGCTCGGTATTCAGGAATCCTACTGCGAATAAAAAAATGTCAAATTCTAATTCTAAATACCTGAAAATTGAGAAATGCTGACGTTGACGGGTTATGTAGGAAATGTACTAAAAACAGCAAAAAAGGGCAACAAAACCCTAATTTTCTCAAAAACTGTTCAGTAGGATTTTTTCTAACTGAGGTTCCACTGTTTTCTACCCTCATATTACACATTGGCATAGAGAATATATTGACACCTAGTCAGGATTTTGCGCTAGGAGCAATCTGTGAGGCGAAAAACAGCCAAAATGAGCCACTGGTCTGAAGTATAAAACTGGGCATCGATCACTATAGAGCTACAAAGAGACAGAGAATCGATGTCCAGTAAAAAGACATTGTTGTGATAAGGGAGGCCGTGTATGATAAAGAACTTCCAAGGGCCCTAATGCGACACATCCTTACAAGAGAATAGGGTGATACATCGTCTTTGAATATTGGCAAATTGGTGGGAGTAGATGATCATCAGGACTGTTATAGCATGACATGTACCATCCAACTTGAGTTTCAGCCGCTGGCTGTTTTCTCTAGGCGATAACGATACCTTCTAGTTAAAGGCAGTTATCATCTGTCACATTAATTCTAATACAATGTAGTAATATATTTTTGTCCTATTATCTCATGACCTATTCCATCATATAGTTTTACACTGTATTTGTCTTAAATAAACACCTGTAATACTGTTTGTGAATAGTGTCTTACTTACACTGTGACTACTAAGTGTACCTTTTAGCTCATGTATTGTGATCTTCAAATGTGTATATATGCTTATTGAAGAAACAGTTGAAGGGGGATGCATTGCTTATTTGCAGTGAAAATACCTGTACCATAATAACGAATTGGTGGTATGAATGATGCCTGTGACAATATGCTCTAGCCCATGTGAGGATGCAAGTGATAAGCCCTTATAATGACTATAGATAATGCTTATTAAACTTGGTGCCGCAGACCACAATCCGTATAGTATGGAGTGCCTTGAAAATACATTTTACATCTGTGAATGGAAAACTTACTTCGTATAACTTGAAATCCTGTAGGAGGAAATGTAATTTTAAGACAAAGAAATGAGATAACATGACATATGCGTTATGTGTATGTACATAGTTCATGAAATAACTATCCAGAAATAACCTTTTGAAAGTTCAGTTCATTCAAGTAATTTTTCATAAAAGTTGCTTAAAATGTAAGGTTGTCCCATTGACAAATGGGAGCAGAGTGTTAATGCTCTCACATACCTTGGATCTGATTCCAGTCCTTTCACTGAATCCTGTGCAGTCTTTTTCTCACTGGCATCTCCCATCAAGAAGTAGGATTCTCTGTAAAGAGGCATTCTCTGTGATCATTATGAGATAAGATATGATACTATCAGCAAATAGACAACTCACTGTAAGGTACAGATCCCTGAGGTTTAAATAGGCAGCTCGAGATATAAGAGAAAGATAGACTACCTGATGTTGGGGAAGTCTTCCAGCAGGTTTAGGATGGAGTTGTAATAGCTGATGATCTGGGAGCGGAGCGAGTACTGTGCAAGGCGCGTGTTAAACCGGTAACAGTACTCGAGGATCAACTTCCTGAAAAATAGATGGGACAGTTATACAGTTAGAAATGGAGAGTAATACAATGTTCAGTGATTGGTGTGTTACATACACACACAATTTGTTGCAAGACAAAGTTGCATGAATAACAGATGGTGGTTCTATACATATAAAGCCATCATTCGCTAAGGTCCGAGTGGGACCGCCACACATATGCCGTCGCAGACTATTTTACCTTTTGAATTTCTCCATCTCTTCTGGGTTCTTCAACGTTGTAGCCATGCCAGATTTCTTGTTGATGAACTCATTGAGGATTAGATCTCTGCTTGGTGTCTGAAATGTCAAAATATACATTCAGAATGATGAAACCAATATATATGCTGAAACAAAAAAGTCCAAATTTAAAACATCATAGCTTGGGCTGTAGCTGGTCGACACTCACCTTTTCCATTTGAAGTGATACAAAGGCATCTGGGGTACGAGTTTCTTTCTGACCGCGCTTGCCGCTCGCCCCAACCACCATGTTACTACTGGACACTGCAGTGGCCACTGTTGTAGAACTCTTTTCACTTTTGGTTTCTGTTGCACTACCCGGTCTTCCACTGGAAAGAGATATTATTATACTATACCATGTTTTACCTGGTAACCTAGAATTGAGTTATACATAGTATTGTTTTATTCAGTAACTAATATCTAGACGAGTCACTTACAGTTGAGATTTCACTCATAGTTGAGATTTTAGATTTCAGATTATGATAGATTTTACTTTAGATGCACGAAGTGGGTCCTCCCTCTCACTAGCCAGAGATTATGATAGATACACATGTACCAGATATGCCACTTGATCGTCGACAAACAGTGGGAAATCTCATATTTTTAGTAATTTTTCTATAGGAAAATAACATAATCTAGAAGGGATTCCTGCAAAAGTAGGAAACATGGCATTTCTGGATACGGCATGTCTAAGCACCTCCTTGGGAACGACGTTATTTGTATAGATTATGGCGAGCTTTAATACCAGGAAGGACCAGTTAATACCAGGCAATAGGAATCTGGAGGGATGGTCCAACATTTTAAATGTTGCTGGTTGAGGTTAAATGCATTGATAAAGACATACCACCATGGGTACAAATGGGGGAGAAACAGGGGACACGCTTGTAATCGTCTTATGATCTCTTGTTAGTGCGGGTTGCCGCAACAAGCTCCAGTCCCGACTTAGCCCTATAGTATGTAATATCCTCAATATCTAACCTCTTGGTGGGCTGGCCCTCCCCGGGGGTGGGGTGGCAGGCATCAGCCAGGGTAACAGCAGCCACCAGGGCGTTCTTGTGTACAATCTGCGTGGCCAGCACTGCCTGCATGCTCTCCAGTCCGCTCAGTTTCAGCATCTGAGATTATATACAACATGGTTATCAGAGATGCCACTCAGTCGTCGAGAAAAAGTAGGAAATCTTATAACTTCAGTCAATTTCATGAAGGAAATTAACATAATTCAATACCGATTCAAATTCTAGCCAAAAAGTAGGAATTCCTGCAAAAGTAGGAAAAGTGGCATCTTTGAGTTATATAAATAGTCAAAGTCACTGCATATCATTAATACAGCAGGAATTCAATGGAAACTGTAATGCCTGGTAGTGAAATCAAAAAAATATTTTACCGATAGAAGTCCATCGCGACTGCGGAAGCTGAATCGGCCAACATGTCCTTCATCAAACTCATGGATGGCCAGGTACAAGTAGTTGGGTATATACCTGTGGTAAAATTCAAAAATATATACATGGAGTTGCATTTTGTCATCACATGAGAATAAAACCTAAAATGTTTACATGTTTCTGCTTTTCATATTATCCATTGTATTGATTTGTCGCATTATAGTCTCAACACACTGGAAGCTGGCATAATTCTGATGAAAAGATAATTAATTGCATAGAAGTCAGAAACAGTGTCACAAGATACTATAAAATCAGTTGGTATCTCCACTTTTCCTATGTCCTGGTGAAGTCGACATTACTCACCTGTCAACCCCAGTATCGTCCTCCTGAATAGCGGAGATGAACACTGGGGGCGGCCTGCCTGCTTCGTGTTTGAATGGCGCAAACTCAAACTGAACTATCCGCAGGAACAGGTGACATTCGTCGAAACCCATCTCCTTGGCCTGGGTCCTGTACACCTATGGTAGAAATTCAAAATGAGAGCTGAGATGAAATCTTCTGCTCATTCCAATGATTTTTACTGTAAAACCCACTATAGCAATTTCCCACCCATTATCCCGCCCCCAACCCTAAAGCACTAGAATTTTTAGAAAAGAAACAGGGAGCGATCCTCTTTTAGCCCTTTCTTCACAGCAATCTTAGAGAAACTAGACCGGGGGTCCAGAGAAAAATGATACTCTCCTTTAGGATCCCCATAAAAAAAGGGGGGGAGCGCCTAGGGAGCCCCCGCTAGAGGCTATACAAATATCAAGTGGAGCGGAGAAAACACTTAAACTTCATAAGGATGGATATAGATATGGATAAAAATTGGAAATTAAAGGGAGGGAAAACATCTTTGACGTACCTTTGACAGGATTTCACTCTCCCATGCTGACTCGATGAGACGGTGGCGTGTTGTTAGAATCTGACAAAAGAGATGAACTTAACTGTGCTCAGAATGTCAAAACAGCAGGAATCAATGTATTCCAGCAGCAAAGAGTTCATCTAATAGTTAGACGTTTTCACATTGACAAAAATCAGAGGCAAACATTTTAGCGAGGAAATAATGAAATACCTGGCAGGGATCAAGCTTCTATTCTGGACTATGAATAATATCCTAAATGAATCTGGGATGATTTTCTTGTATTACATTTTACACTTGTACTTTTATATTCATTTTCACTCTGCAACAATAGATTTACCTCCATCAGGCGTCCAACAGTGGAGACCACCATTATTAGTTTTTCCTTGGGCGCCAGTCGCTGTTGTGCTTGCTCCATCTGGGCGACTAGAGTGTGTGCGATCTCATTGATGAAGAGTGGGTCCTCCACAAACACCTCAGCAAACAGCTGCCAACGACAAAGTACTGACTGTTAGTTAACTCTGGTACCTGGTACTTTACCCGTTTTTGGGACCTGGTATTTAACCCGTTGAGGTCGGCATGATGCATTACAGCACCATGCCCTTGGTCTTCATGATGCATGAATGCAGCCCTGGGGAATAACTCGCCAGTGCTGCATTCAAGCATCATGCCGACCCTATGGGGTCGAGATACTCCAAAAGGGTCAGCATGATGCACGGATGCAGCACCGGTGATTGTTTTCTGAATGACTTATTAGCGCCTTCGAAGAAATCCAGAGAAACATCCGGTTTATGCTTTTGATGCATTTCAAAGCACAGGGAAATTACCTTGGTTCACTGACCTATAGCATATCAATATGACACACACTAACGATGATGTATGAAGGACATGTATGGAATACTTACATCTTTCTGCACCTGTGAGCCGAAACTGCCACCGATAACGGGCAGCGTCTCCCACTCGGTCTGGCAGCGTTCTAGAAGCTTCCGCTCCAGAACAAGGGTGTCCATCATACAAGAGGGCTTGTGGATGTGGCACAGCTCCTACAAGAAAAGGATGGAAGAGATAATCCACTGACCTAGACTTATCTTTATATCTTATCTGGCATCACAGCGTCTTATCCCAGTTCAGTGGAGCAGTGATTTGCACGCAAATTTCGCATGTTGCTGGCCAAATTGTATTGCCGTTGACAGCGATAATATAGGCTATTATAGCTATATTCATAAATATACGCTTAAAAGCTTGCTTTTGCTATGTTTTACGCTCGCTGGGTGTAACTCTCCTGAGTGCGCAGACAAACATTCTAACCATATAAAATATTTTTAAAATCTTAAAAACCCGTGATCTTAAAACATCCTAACCCTTATCCTATTTAACCCCGACCCTACAATTATAGATTAAGATTATCCTAAGATTATTAAGAGTATGCTTAGAACGTTTGTCCGCGCACCCAGGAGAGCTATCACGTATTCACATGTTTTAACCATTCCAATACTTATACCATATCATGTAACTCTATGTAGTAATTCTTTATGAGCATTAAAACTTACTGTGAGTGCATGATTTAGTGCTTCCGGCAGTCGGCTGGCAGTCGCCAAAGAAGGGTGAAACTCCAACATATATACATTACGCAAAGCTGACCTGTAATAAATCAAAAGAATTACAATGAAGTTCAATCGCATTGCTTTGTTCATTGGATCTTTTCCTTTGAGATTCTGTCTGATGATATCATCTTGCCCTTTTGCCACCTTACATGTAATGAAACTAATGCTATTCAGTCCTAACCGTGCATATTTATACAAGAGTTATTCTGTACAAAAAGCTTAGCTCCCTCCTACAACCCTACATATTTACATCCTGAACCCACCAAAGAATAAGAGTTAAAAGAGGTTATTTTTGCAGTTGTTTCTTACGTATTTTCTTATGAAGAATAACTTGAAATGATACTCCAAGAACCAAGAACCAATTCTCCATTTTTACGAAAGACCAATATGTGTTCAATAAAGCATATAATTTGCCTTCACCGAATGATTTTAGATTAATAGTTAATAGGGAAATAAGCCACAAGTTGTGACACACACCAGACCATTCACTGAGGAAATATGTGTATGTAAGTTATTATGTTATCACAAGATAATAAAGGCAAGGGAAACGAAAGCGTTGTACTCTTACTGTGGTATTTTGGGGACTTTTTTTTTTAATTTATTGAAATGGCACTAGGTATTAGGGCAAGCGGGGTGGGAGAGTCTGAAAAAGTCAGGACACTGCACATGGGTGTCCGATTTTGTAACATTAGTAACTACGGATGTACTAAACCGACATAAACCCAGCCTCGAGCTCTCCAGGCCCATTACAGCCGTCAGGCTGTAATGGGCCTGGACAATTTTGTATCTAATAACTGTAACCTACTTAGAGAATGATCCAGGATCCTGGATCATTTCTTAATGAGATAGCTCAACTACTGATTGGTTAGCCATGGTCACATGATCATGAATGACATAGATATGTTGTGTTTGGCCTCATGGGTTCGAATCCCACCTTGGCAAAAAAGTAGGTTCGTTTTTTTACATTATTTATTTGGCCTATTTGAAGCATAAATACCCCTATACTGGCATAGTAATATTACATATTACATATTTGGATAAGGACAATAGTGTTATAGAGGTGCATTCTACAGATATCAAAATGACTACACATTGTGCCAAGGTGGGACTCGAGCCCATGATGTCCAGAGTGCTGATATCCAGTACAAGTCAGTACATAAGTACTCTCCCAGACTGTAAACGTACAGTCGGGGTCCGAGACTGACATAAACCTGGATAGTATGGCCAACAGCCATTTCCCTTGCACAATTATTTTCAATTAGTAGTTAAATGTCAACGTATGAAATGTGTGAAGGTATGTCATGATCAATATAAAGATGTATAGCATATTACGTGTAGCCCTAAACCTAATGCTAACAAGCTAAGAATCTGCATTATTTGTAAGAGCAAGAGTAGAAGTGAGACTGTAGAGTGAGGAATCACTAAGAGTCTATTTTCAGTATCAGGTGTCAACTGTGATTATGCATTTATAAACTTGAGCAGTCAAAAACAACATTGCAGAGCAACTTCCAATCTGTCTCATGAGCTCTTCAGTGTGAAAGCAGAATACAGTAACGCATGGAATGGTAAGACATTGTAGCTTCAGTCTACAGGAATGCATTGATTCCTCATCTAATAAAACTACTCAAAATACAAACATGTAGCAGACTATTACACTATTCCTGCATGAATGTGAGAGAACCAAGGGGCGAGTAGTGGGCACAAACATGAGCACTGTTTTACATGTAAAGAGAATAAGGGTTGAGGACAAAGTCAATCTGCATGAGGCAGACATCAGCCACAAACATTTACCGCGTCACATCGTCACTGCTGAAATCAGAAACAAGTAACATTGATGGACCAATACTCTGCAAGCTATCCATAAAAGCTGCTGTATATGGAGAGTGCCAAGAGTTATTGTGCTATCTTGCATGCATCTGGTAAATTCGCCTACATTAAATGACTTAACCATGTTAAACATGCAGCTTGATTTGGGGGAAAAAGAATAATACATGTACATTGTAATATAATGGTCCTATCTATTGAATACGCTATGTATTTACAGGTAAAAACACCCTTTTTTCTAATACTAGTAACCAAACCTGTCCCCAAATAGTATAATGAACCATCATTATGCACTTAAATCTCGACTTAAATGCTACCCAATGGACCTAAATAAAGGGCAAACCAAAAAATAAATCTAGGAATAGGCACGTATTTACATACATATTTTGTAAATATATTAAAGAAGAAATACGTTGTCTGTTGCACACAACCTTCACATAAAACTCCTTAGCCAATTGTGCGTCAAAACGGGAAGCCATCTCGGGTGGGTGCATATAGAACTGCTTATTAGCAAGTGGCAGGGTGTGGGGAAGAGGTCAATTATGTATACTCTTGAAACGTGTTCTAAAGATGGGTTCTTTATATATTAGAGCTTACCTGCTCATGTTGACAGAGATTGGCTGTTTTGGGATAATCTTGTGCGGAAGACCGAAGTCGCTGTCGCCTTCCCGGCACACCTTCTGGATGTATTCTCGCTGCTCCTCGATCTGTGAGACGAGAACCCCACATTTAGTGAGCGAGTAACCATTGTTTAATGCAATTTAGACGCTTAACGCCATTTTGACAGCTAAGGTCATAATCATGGCGAGAACGTTACATTAGAATCAATTTTATACATGTATCTGTCTTCGCGCATATGGGCACAAGACAAACAAAAAAGCAGACAGAAAAGAGGGAAAAAAAGACATTTTTAGGAAGGGCTAGGGAAGCTCGACCCCACATTTATGTAAACCAACAGTGCCACTCAAATCTCAGATTGAAATTCGATGATCAAAATAACCATTTCCATCGATTTAAATGCTATGACTTTAGCGTAATTGACTACCGTGGCGGGTATTCCTACCTGAGCGTCTAGTATGGTCTTGACGAGTTGTGATTTGTGACGCAAAACGACACATTCCAGCCGATAACTCCGAACAAAGTAGCCGCTGTCAAAGTCAAAGCGTGGACGCTGATGGATGATGTCGGTCATTGCCTGTGCAAGGCGCCGCTTCTCATCGCGATCAAAGACATGGTGGTAGGCCTCCATGTAACAGTCCAGCAGCTGTAGGGATGGGATATGTGAGCTTCAATACAATACCTACCTACTGAGCTAGGTGACATGACATTCTTTGTAAAGGATTCTTGGTTTCAGGTCCTTTTTCCTTTAAAAAAAGATTCAATAGCCTATCAAGAGATATTCCTAACGATATGAATCAGCGGGATCCATTGGCATATAAACTCTAATTCATCAAACTCTACTAGAAATGCCTTATTGTGGATTGTAGCTGTACCCACCTCCTTCTTGCATTCCATGAATGCTGTTTCGTTACTCCACAAGTCGAGTAGTACAGCAAACCGGTCCACGTCCTGGTGACTGTAGCTGGGAATGTCAAAGTCTCCAACCGACTGCTGCTGTAACAAACCAACCCAGCAGGATCATTCAATTTTACAAATACTAGTAAAACTTGCATACAGGAAAAAAATGATAAATAATTGTGATAGTTTATTTTCTATTTAATTACCATGTTTTTCCTGCGGGCGGACATGTTTCTGGCCATGGCTGTGGCTGAGCGAAGATCCCGATCTTTGGCCAGGTAGAAGCTTCCCACCAGTATAAGATCCTTCTCAAGATTCCTAAAACAGATAAAAATAAGTTTATTTGTTTGGGCATCCTACCACGTTCTATGGTTTTGCCCCATATAAGATATATAGGGGCTTTGCAGTATAGGATTAAAGAGAAAATAATTAAGCATTTTACATTCAAGACGATTTTTTTTTCTCAAATTAGGGGGTCGTCTCGGAGACTACTACTAGTATAATCTTTGCTCGTCTTAAAGGTGGGGTAATGTTGAAGGAGGACTTTTATAGCTGTCCACAGGCTGCATTATTGATAGCATCAGATCTATACATAACCAGTGATGAGAAGGAGATTTTACCTTAGATCGTCTAGAGCGGTGTCATACATGACGTAGTAGCCGCGCTGGTCCTGTACGTGCACGCGGCCCTCGTCCAGGATGTAGAAGTCGTCGTGGTTCTCAATGTCAGTGAACTCCATGAACTCAGATTCGGCAATTCTGTGTCGTATGAGCAAAGCATATAATATATGGATTAGTTGAAAGTTTTTACTGTTTTTCAAAATTAATCGTCCATAGATTTTAGCTCGAAATATTCTCTCACGTTTCTGTTAATTACTGAGCAGTATAAACATAAGTTATTGATACAGATCACCTTTTTACATATAAAGGCAAAAGCAAGTCTGAAGTTTGAAACAACTGGATGCAATGTACTTACTTGTAGTCTTTGGGTGTGTTGTGAATATACTGGTGGGAGCCAAGCCCACCACCAGTCCCCATGCCGCCATCTCCGACCGTCTTACGGTGGTTTTGTGAACTGTTAAAAACATAAGATTCCCAACTTAAGGAGCCATGAACTTGTGTTTGAATACCTATATATCTTTGGCCCTTTCCATCTTGTATGGTACTTGATCAATAATGATAAGCTAAGTTACCTTCTTTTGTATACATTTTTGGACATCACATACTTGTAAATATATAAATACAAACAAAATATAAAGCCTTCTTTACCTTGACGGACCCACTTTTCCCGATTCATGAGACAATCCTCCATCATTTATGGTAAGGGTTCGTTCTACGGAACGGAAGTAGTTTAGGATGCTCAAAGTCTGTCAAAAGAAAAGGTACAATTACGTATTATTTCCTTACTGATCATATGTCAAACTACAGGATCTAATAGTTACTGTACCGTCACGTACCGGGTTTTGGATAAACGCCGGTCTTGTATAAGCGCCAGGGGTAACCAACCCTCCAAAGTTATAAGTGCTAGGGCGCTTAAACACGACTGTACGGTATACCATAGAAATATAGTGTATTATTACTACCGTAAATTCACGCGTATAACCCACATCTCGCATATAACTCGCAACCCGACTTTGGGAGAACCCTTTAACCCGCATCAGAGGTCTGAAAATTGCGATTTTAGTACTGAACTATACTGCAAAACCCCTCGTATTACCCGCACCTTGACCTTGTGAATTTTGTAGAACCCGCAATTGGGGTTTGGTTCGCGTATAAGACGCGGGAATTTACAGTATGAATAAATACAGATACGGCAAAGAGAAATGAGTTACATACAGTTCTCTGAAGGTCCCTGACCCGTAGGTGTCGCAGCTGCAGGAACGACAGGTACGCGCCCTGTAAGGATGCAGGGTCATCGTTATCCGTGCCACCCTCGTCCAGACCTACAACAATAGACATGAATATGTAACCAGTATTTTGATTAAAGCTGTACTCTTCCATATCATCTACATTTTGTTGAAGCATTATACCACGGATGTCAAATATTAAGCGGATAAAGATTGAAGCTGATCTCATGCTGAAGTAGGACGAGAATTTGTTTATTTATATGGACCATACAGACAAAATACATTTAAAATATTAAAAATCAGGCGAGGGTTGTTATACATTTGTTTTGTATTATCAGACTTACCAAGGAGTTGGACTGTGTCAACATAGTCGTAACTGTCTTTACGCTTTCGGGCACTCTGTGCTCTTGATTTTGTAAGATTTACGTTTTCTGCATCTTTTTCATCAAAGTCAAATTCTCCCATAATCATGTCATCATCGTCATTGGCTCTGAAATGAATTGAGAAAACATGAATCAGTAAATATGCAAGCACTAGAAATTTTATTTGCATGTTTATTTGGCAAAATTTCGCAAATGGACTAAAAGTTAAACAACCTATACATGTAGTATAAATGAACTATTACTGGGAACTCAAGGCATTGGTAAGTATGATATGATATGGTTCTTATTTGTAGTCATACAGTGATGAAACTTTTTCTATTTTTGTAGGAATTTTCGGAATAAATTACATTATTTTTGAAAGCTGTCAAAAATCATATGATTAAAAACAAAAGTTGACCAGTGCACCCTAAACGTGACTATAAGTAATGCTCACTTGGCATGAAGTTCCGGGTTGGTGTAGATCTTCTTCCAGATCTGCGTTGTGTGGTAACTTGTTCGGTTTGACGTGACACGGACTGGGTTCACAGTGGGCGGGTCGCGCACCATGACTGCGTGGTCTCTCAGAGCATCCTGCACCCGCTGTTAACACCAATTTTATTTCCACGTTTTAATTCAAATAAAATCTATTTGATTAATTCATTCAGGAAACTTTTAAAGTGAAAAAAAAAGCCAATAAATTGGACTCGAATAGAAGCTTACCTCAGCATCAACGACATGCAGGAACTTGGCTTGTACTTTGAGAAGCTCATCTATGTCGTCTCGGGAACGTAGCTCCACCATCTTGCGCTCCTGCGAGGGATCAAAGTGTGGTCGCAGCCGTATGAACGGTAACCAGTTGGACTCTTGCTTCAAGGAATGCATCGAGTGGTCTGCACCCCAGTTCTCCTGACCAACCTGTAAGAGGTGATAAAAGCTATATTAGATTTTTTTAAATACTTATGTTTGACATCTGATGATAAGTATTTCTTAAGTGCTATTCAAACAGATGTTTTAGGATTTGTCCTGAATTTATGTTTGCCTACCATGATATTAAAGACGACATTCCAGCAAATTAAGAGAAATATGACTCAGCATACTATAAAATACATACTAGCTATTCCAGGACCTCTTAATAGATATCTCCACACATAGAAAACTTGCTACCAAACAGACCATACCCTTGATCAAATAGCAGTGATAAAACAAGAACCAGTACAAAGTACAAACACAAACGAAAACAACGAACATTGCATATGCACAGACATGGGCTATTTTCTAAGCAGTAGTGAAGGTAGTGCATGCGACAAGCAATTTGTGACCTAAAATGGCATAAGGCTTTTTCAGTTGACTTCTTAGAAGTCATCCGTATGAGTAACAAAGCGACATTTTGAAGATGACTATTTCTGTGTTCATTAGGGGTGCTTAAATGGAGCGCATCAAATGGAGGATATGGCTATCATTTTATACATGAATTTTGGCATGGGAGTGAGTGGAGGTGGTGGTGCTACAGCAGTAACAATTTCCATTCTTGTATATCTTGTATTTCTCAAATATTGTGACAATGCGTGGACTATAAATAAGTTTATACATTGTGTATATGGGCCATGTCAGATAACGAATGACCAGGAGAGCAGGAGTATATAGTAAGTGCATCTACGCTACAGCTCCTCTAGCAATCGGACAGTTTGATAATTGTCAAAGACTCAAAGTAGTCTGCACAATCTAATAAACTTACCTTCTACAATCATCATGAACAAGGCAAAGACAAAATGCAGGTTACTTTTACCATTCAATCCCATTCTTATATCAATGTGTTTCAAAACGTAAAATAATCAATGAACAAACGTTTCTGAAGCGAATATATTTACTGCATATATATTTTTTATTCAAGCAGCATGTTAAGCTATCAGCGAATACATTATTATTTCTTTTTGACCAATGGCTTAAATCTCTGTTGTATGCATCTGTGTTAAAATGAAATCCCTACCCAGGTAATTACTCTTTAAGCAATTTATCCTTGCATATGACAGTTAAGTTACCAGTCGGATGAAGTGACCTTTGTATCGATATGATTTTCCATATAATTCACAGTTATCTGTTCTTAAGAATATATGTACCTGTATTATACACTGAAAAAATCCTACCTCTATCCTGTCATAGGTCTTGAAGGTTTTCAGGTGCTCCTGACGAGTGTACATCTGTCGGAACTTGCGGTTTACTGTCGCATAAAGCTCCATCTCATCTGCCGATGTGTGAAGTGTTTCCACATTCTGAGAAGAAAAAAGTTTTATATTTGGAAAGGAGGAGAAATATATTATCACATCATTTATTGTTAGCAACTCTTTTTTTTTTTAACTTACGAAGATATGTATTGTACATGTTACCGATACATACCACGTTTATGCTGTAGAGGTGAGCGAAAAAGTTGAGTAGTGGACGCAAGCTATCTAAGTCATTTCGATGAAGGGGCAGCGAAAGGTTTTCTTCATCTGATGCTATACCACCACCTGACGCAAATAGTAAAAGACAATTTTCATAAACTTGAAGCTAATGAACTTTGCAATACACATCAAAAACAAATTACTTATTCAATATATCAAATAGCAGATATTCCAATTATAAGTATTTGTGTAGTTTCTGTGAAAGGCATTTTCCATTTTCCACTCCATTGAACTGTCAAATCTTTATTACTTTTGTGCGGAAAAGGGTGAGAAAATTTCACCAAAAAAGTGATACCCAGTATGTGTGGTTGGAGCATGTTAGTAATAATGTAGCATCACTTTACCTGCAGCAGCTGCAGCGTAGCTGAGTTGGTTGGCGGACGCGGGGTTAGAGGTGAGAAGGGTCGGGTTTAGAGGCGGTGGCTGCGGGGGCTCCGACAACTGTAACGGGTGCTGTGCAGACGGAGGTCTCGATGAGGCAGAGAGCGGACGTGCGATGAAACTGTTTTCATCCTGGTAGCGAGCTGGTATACGCGCCATGTTAGAGGCATCGTCCTGGAATTATTCATATATGACACATTATGCCTATGGACTAAGTGTCTGAAGAACGGGTAGTTTATCATTAAAGTACAAATAGAATTGCAATCTGCTGAAATTAGAGGTAGTAATATTGGTTCAATATATCTTAAAAGACAGTAACACGCATCAATGGACATGTACATTAACTCTCTCTGAAGATTTGCAATCCTTATTCTGATCAACAACAACAAAGTTTCACTGTGGGCAGAGTCTACCGGTACTTTTTGGACACAAGAATCAATAGGAGACCTAGAGGAAAGGTTTGGGAGGGAATGGTGTTCACCGATTTGGGAAAGTTACAATAGAGCACGGGGGAAGCAGAACACTTATGACGTCAGTAAAGGTGGATAGAAGCAGAGACATCAGATTGGGGAAGGGAGTTCAGGGTAACAACACAAGTACATTGTACCTCCTCCTCATAAATGCTGACAGCGTCCT
Organism: Harmothoe impar; assembly: GCA_947462335.1. Taxonomy (NCBI): domain Eukaryota; kingdom Metazoa; phylum Annelida; class Polychaeta; order Phyllodocida; family Polynoidae; genus Harmothoe; species Harmothoe impar. Next base: position 63,617,843 of record OX381704.1, read on the forward strand.
GTTGGCCAGCATGAGTAGAACAAAGGTAACGTGACAAATTGGAATCCAAGCATTAAATCCATGGCAAAAGAACCTTTGCTAAATGGTATGATAGTTTCATGAAAGCTCTTATTGATAGAACTTCTTTGGCAGCTGGTACAAGAAACACAATGTTTAAATGTGACAATCTACTATAGCAGTTTTATTGAGTACCGGGTACTGCATGTGTATCATATCCTATTTTATCAATATCAAATGGTTTCATCGAGTCCTACCTCAGTTGTCTCCTCTGTATCTGGTCGGATGTCCTCCCTGTGTGTGATAGGTAGCCACTCCACCACCTGGTATTCAAACAACAGTAAACACTCTAAATTAGATTTCATACGGAAATATTACCCAATTTTTTTCTCTTTTCATTGCGGCAGAGGAAGGTAGTATTTTCCTTTCATTCATCAAAGAATACAATTTCTTTAAGGTCTGTTCATGCAATAACCTTTTTTTAAAAGACTGAAATCATTGTTTTACCTTTAGGAACTGGTTGAACCTCTTGACGGAGTGGAGGTGACAAACTAAGAAGCGCAGGTAGATGAGTAAGTCGTCTAGTTGCACCGCCTGTGCCGCCGTCTTAGCTTTGGCCAGGTGCGCCTCGCGAGCCACGCTCAGACGCTGTGCACGGGCGATACAGTCATTGTACTCACTCATGATGTGCCTGAAAAATAATCAGAACACCGCAAATCCTCAGATACAATTTTGAGAAAAATGTAAAAGCCGCAACTTGGCGTCTGAAAATTGCTACTTTAGTATTGTATTATACTTTCAAAACATCTTGTATAAACTGCACCCAAAATATGGTAGATATATATAGGTACCCTTATAGACGAGGTTTTAAAGTATTAGTATTGATATTAGGAAGAAATATCAACTTTTGGATTCTCAGATTACTGGGGTATTTGAATATACTCAATGAGAAGAACTTTAGACTCACGCTAGCCGCGAACTGTAGTGGGGGTATAGGGCTTCGATAGTACTTGTGTGCTCGCAGAAGCGTTTCCATCGCAGCATGTGCATGTGTTTACATTGCACCAACTGTTGGATCCGGTCACTAAAGTACTAGAAAATAAGAAAGAAAAAAGAAAACATGGTGAAACTTCCACATTCAAGGGAAAACAGTTTTGTTTCAATTTTACCCAATAAAACATATATTTTTCCACAATTTGGGTTCAGATATTAAATAGAAAATGAATACAGGTCGTATATACCTGGTGAAGAAGTAATGGCAGGCTATCTGTTGTGTACTCGTTGATGGTGGCATTGTTAAGTTCCTCCTGCATCACATCGGCTTGAGCAATAAGACCTTGTGCCTCGCATACCTGGCGGATAAAGAAAACGTGAAATACATGTACTTCATTAAAGGTAACCCTTTGAGAGAATATACAACACGACACTATAAAAACTAAGACCAAAATAACCCCTTCAATAGTATGATCTATGTATGAGGGGTTCCATGTTTACCGTAAATTCTCGCGTAGAAGCCGCGGCTTGTACGCGAGTCAGACTCAGCTTTCTTTTGATACCAAACATGCCTATATAGGGTGCGGCTTATACGAGAGTTTTTATTAGTATACTACAGTACCAAAATCGTAATATTCAGACCCCCTCTGCGGCTTATATAATTTGTCAAAGTTAGGGGTGCGGCTTATACGCGAGTTAGGCTTATACGCGAGAATTTACGGTATACATGTAATATGATGTAACACACAAAAGCTTTTAGGTTGTGGCATCAACACTGCAACAAATTCTTCTATACATAGGATGTTTTTCGACTTTGCAATGTAACTTCAACAGGAAGCTATAAGAAGGTAAAATTTGCATACCTCAAGCACCCGCTTGATGCATAACTCGCGTTCCCGTTGAAAATGGTTTGGATCTTTTGGTATGGAGACCGAGCTAGAAACAGATGAAATGAATACATGTATATAACATCCATGTTCTGAAATTTACCACTTAGGCCAGATGACTAAGAAATATAAATGTGAGATTTGAAGCTCCACAAAGTAAAACTTTATCGCCCAGCAACTAGGTTTTCCAGTTTTATTCCTTAGTAGAATAAAACAATATATATATATATACATTAAATATGTTGTTACCTAACAGAGCGTTGGATGCCATGGATGACCTCATTGTCTTCGATCTCGTTCGTAAGTTCCTTGAGTTCGGCCTTGAGGTCATCTTCTAAGGTGCGTACCTTCTCTGTCACCCACACGCGCCCCGCGAGCTCCTCCATGCTCGGGCCTGGAGGAAAAACAGAATAGTGTAAGGAAAACTGCCAACCCTTCACTTTCACTCACAGAGTTCTAGCAACATTACCATAGTCTGTGACTGATTGATTGATTGGATTGTTTTATGTCCAAGTGTGCAATGACGCCTGGGACTTACTCAATACTGTTAACGTATGTTATTTCGTGCTGTACTTATTTTCGCGATTTTCGCGATTTTTAAAATCGCGAAAATATGTACAGAGCGAATATTTATCCAGTATGGTAATACTACTGCTATACTCCAAAATGCGCGAATTTAGATACACGTGAAAGTACATTCTGTAGTCAATTCGCGAAAATATACATGCGCGAAAATATATACGTTTACAGTAGTTTATCGGACTCTCGGTATGCGCTTAAATTTGAGAAAATATAGACCAAAAATAATTCTACCTCTTTTTAGCCGGCGCGTTTCCTAAAAGGGGTCAGCTGCAATCAATTTGAACCCCCGCACCCTCTGCCTAACTGGTATGTCAAATACGGTATACCCCTAGCGTGTATACAAGCCTGGCACTTATTCAAAACCCAACACGCACGACGGTACAGTATGCCTGTTGAGATTTGCATCAGCTGTAAACCTTGTTGTGGTTCCTCCTTTAGTTCAATGGCCGGTTAGGCCAAAACAAAGTGGCACCTCTTAAATGATAAACCTTTACAATGTACCAGTGTACACATATATTCTAGTCATGGCACATGTGTAGACTAAGCAAACAAGTATTTAACACATGGGAGTCAAGCTTACATGTACTACACTTGAACATACACCCATATCTCTTGGTTTAACATATTTCAACAACAAGTGGGGACAAAGGTCAGACTTCTGACTAACACTGATATACATATGTATACATGAGTGTACGTATACATACTGGCAGTGGGGCTCTCATAAAGTACATTGTATGTATCGTTAATATCGGGTTACTAGCCCAGGGAGGTATCAAAGCAGGGCCCGGCAGGCAGTGGCCCATACTTTTGGGTGCGGGCCCGTAGCTTTCTAGATTTCTAGTGAAAACAGCCGTAAATATAGACATTAAATCAATCTACTGTGAATTACAGGCATGCAATACATCACTGAAATGGTAGGATCAGTGTCGTGGCAAATGGGTTGTCCAATATAGCCTAGACAGCATAAAACGAAAAAGAGAAGATTGATTCTCTGTGTATGTATTACTAAATGTCTTGGAAACAGCAATTCTTGGGCCCACATGTTTACCTCCGGGCCTACAACTTTCCCAGGTTACGGGCCCGGGTGGCCCATGGTCTAGAATGTTAGTGTCCACCCCTGGTAAGCGTACTCTGGAGGTCTACAAGCTATTTAAATGCAGAAGAGAAAGTAAATCAAATGCACATGAGCCGGCCATGAACACGTATAAATACATGCAGGGCATGGTCCCAACAAACAGTATGCATGTACATGAGATGTTTAACATTTTATCCAACCAGATCCAGCTCGATTTTCCACTTACAAAGTGTGGTTTGATTTAGTCTATTTATATAGGCTATGTTAGTAGGTTTCCACTGGAGGTTTCTTTACGCCATGCAGTTCACATAAAGATGCAAGTGTGTGACTACTCGGTATATATATTTGGCTATGTACTGTAACTAATAGGGCTCCAGTTTCTATTATCCACTATTAGGACCACTGGTAGGGTCTCGCCAACCCTTAATAGCCCCACTGCTACTTCTAGTATACAACCAGTATGTACACTATTATGATGGTACAATTTGCTTTCCGATTTTGAAGTACAGAGTTCAGGATCCAAGACATATATGTAGCCCTAGAGAATAGCCAGCCATAAACCATGCATTACCAAGTATCAGTATAGATTTCACTGTAGCCTGGCTGTATGTAGACATTGGGTAATTGGTCAGTGCCTCCAGTGTGGGCTAGATTACATCACTATTTATACACTGCTCCAGGTGGGCGACCAGCCGTGCCTAACAATTACACTGTTTGCTACCATGTACCGGTGTGTTAAGACGATAAGCTGGATTTAGCTTGGCAGTAATTGCAACTCTATTGACCAAACTACAGGGGGGTAGGATGGCAACAAGTTATATTTAATCTCCTGAATCAATCTTCAGTGAAAGTCAGAATTATTATATGGCAGTATTTATTTAAAAGATACATCACAAGATACACGTCTTGGCTGTTAACATACTGAATGTTATTTTCAGAAGGTGAAGTATGACACATTGGCCAAGTTCTGACCTCCCCTTTGTTGTCAATAAAAGATGTTATCATTATGATACCAACCAGTGTCCTCTGTATGGCAATATTACTGGTGATATGAATGACCCGTTATAGCCACGATAAAAGAACGCGAGGATTGGACCATGGTTGCACAGCTATTTAGATTAGGACAGGATAAATATTGTATACATCTTGGTCACGTAAATCCAGGATCCAAAGAGGTCATGTCATGACCTCACTGATTCGCTCCCTTGTATGTAGAGCCGAGGAGTCTTTACATCAGAAATCACGTATTAGTATGCATGTGTACGAGTCATATTTCACATATTGCATTACCCATATCACATAACATGAACATTTATAAACGTTTGCTGCAAACTAACTTAACACAGGTCCTGCACGATCCATGCAAGTTTTCCGACCCCCCCACCCCCCACCAATTAGATGTAATTGCTTTCCAATGCTTTACAAAATTGTTTAAAATATGTAAATTGCTTGACAAATCTTGATAGGACCATAGCTCTGCTTCTGATACAAGTATCTTATAAATTCTTTCACTGTTGGAAAGCTGGGGCCATGGCCGGCCATTGTTGCTTGAGTCTGATGGCCTCACATCAGCGATTACGATTCTACATCAGCAAAAACCAATATGTCATTTCGTCAACACTGTTTTTTTTTAATTTCAATTATGAGTTTTATGACCCCCCCCCCCTACATATCCACCAACCCCCTCCCCCAGCCCTAAATGAGAATGCAGTTTTAGTTCAGAAGAAAGAAAATTCACAAACAGTCCCGGCTACATGTGTATACAAATTTGCTGTCATATTGTTGTTCCATTTATCATTATACATCTGGAATAAGCTGTGTGTGGCTTATAGGATTGGCTCAAAGTCGAGTGCAGTTTGTATGAGAGTCTCTTGTATGGCTCCAAATGTTTAAGTAAGTGCCAAGACAGGACCTTGTTTGAAAAAGGATTCGGGGGTATCACCCCTGCCAAATTGTCAGATGAGCACTCCAGTGCATTATCGGCACAATATACAAGGTTTTATGGTAATTCTGGTAGAGGTCTTAATGAGATCTTACATCTAGGAATACTTTATACCCTGGGCGTTTAAATAATTAGTTTAAGTGGGAAATCAGCCTCAAATATCCATTCTAATAAGTGTCCCCCTGTCTGTGTTACACAGAGCACTGTCCCACGTCAGTGAGTACGGTATGCATTGGGCCATGATCATCAAATTAGCCTATAAGGTAGTCAATAATCTAGTCTAGGCAATAGTCCAGAGATTCTTGCCCAGTCCTTTGTAAATGGCACTCTCTAGGCATAATACTTTCTTTGGGGTAATGAACCAGAAGGCTTTTGCCCCCCCCCCCCCCCAATAATATAGAACATATTTCTATTTCAATTGAATAATGTTTCCTTTTCTTATCAATCGGATTGGTAGATAGAAGCTTAGATATATGAGACTGCTGTGGTAAAATCAGTGAACTCCATATACCGTAAATTCCCGCGTATAAGCCGCATCTCGTGTATAACCCGCACCCCGACTTTGAGGGAACCCTATAACCCGCACCAGAGGTCTGAAAATTGCGATTTTAGTCCTGTACTATGCTACCAAAAACCTTCGTATTACCCGCACCTAGACTTTAGGAATTTTGTAGTGAGGGTATTGGCCTGCGTCATTGTAAAGTTTTCGGCAACACTGGAAACAATTTTTTTTTTGAGTGGCCTAATAGATCTAGTGGTTTTTCTTCTTCAAAACATGACATTATGCACAGATCCCCCCCCCCCCACCCACCCCAACAAGGCGTGACATCATTTTTGGACGACCCGTTTGGAGCAGCTCGAGCATATGCCCTGTGCTGCCCTGTGGCCCTGTTCTGAGTGCCACGCCCCCTGGCGGATCACAGGGGAATCAACATGATGAAACGATAGTATAGTTGTCAAGTTGACAAAATCGTACTTGAAAGATATGAACTACTTTTGCCCCTATGGGGCGCTAATGTTGTCTCTGTTGTGGGCAGTGTCATTTAGCCTTTCGGAGCAGACATTCACTGAAAGGAGAGCCCGAAGGAGAGGTAATCAGGTGCTGACTCGGTAACTCAGTATACCCTAACGGTACTAAGGCATAGACTCGGAGCGAGATTGGCCTTAGCCTCATACAGATAATGTTAATGAGGTCATGGAGCGAAAGCGGATCCATTTCTGATTGGCTGGCTGTATAGACTGCTAATGGCAGGGTTAGCCTAATACACATCCACTAATTACCACCAATTAAGAGATTAAAAACATGCCCGACCTTGTGTATTCGGAAATACACATTCAACTTCAAAGAGATCTTACGGTTTGACAGCTGAATACACATTTTTATTATGTGTATTCCACCCTTGTGATGTCAAGGTCGGAATTGTACGATACCTACGCTATATCTGCAAGTAGCGTGGGTGTCCAAGTTACTGACTCGGCAGAAGAGATTCAAAACTTGGCGCGGCGAGCACCACGCCGTAGCCAAGTTTCGGGCTTAGGTATCAAATGTAAACATCCCGGCCGATGGGCACCAAAACAGTGTTCAAACACAATATCGGAGACAAAACTGCATATGAAAATGATGCTGACACATCCCATAACTGATTGAGACGTGATATATCACACTTACCGTATAAACTTGTGAATAGAAGCCAGTATGAAGCGGCTAAACCTACAGATTATCACTCGGCGTTGTGTACACTACTCCTCAGCAACTGCGGAAACGAGGCTACTAGCTCGGCAGGTGCTTCCGCCGGGTAACAACGCGCTCTAATTCCCGCCTTCAAGCTGGAGTGTTACACAGACGCTGGAAGCAGTTCTGACATAACCATTAAAAGAAGGGCATGAACTGAAAGTTTTTTAAAACCCCAATAGTTAGCAGTTAGTCTGTCAGGTGATCTCTGATCTCTCTTTTTGCTACCGGCCTACTCATTCATGTACCAGCGCCAGCGGCTGGGGTAGGCCAAATAGGGAGTAGGGATAGATTGTCAACCAGAGTGTTCATTTAGTGGGGGTCTAGATGGGGGGTCCCCATGTCGCCTGTCGATTTTAAGAAATGCTCATGTCATTTGTCAGTATCTTTGTATTTCTCCTGTCATTTGTCACTAGGCTCCATGTCGCCTGTCGATTTTAAGAAAAGGCCATGTCCCTTGTCAATATCTTTTAATTTCTCCTGTCATTTGTCACTAGGTCCCATGTCGTCTGTCGATTTTAAGAAAAGGCCATGTCGCCCTGTCTATTTTAGGGGTCTACACCAATTTTAGTAGTTACGGGGGCGGCGGGGGGGGGGGGGGGGAGCATAAACATTTCCGACCCCACCCGACGGGGGGGGGGGGGGTGTTGTAAAATATGGCCAAATGCACCCACTGGTGTGTTCTGAGACAACTACATGTGCATATGCCCAATGACTTACGCATTTGAATGTTTATAATAGGGTCTAGCCACCTGAAGGTGGGTCAATATGATGCCTTTTTCGTCCACTGCGCCGTTTTCTGCGCAGGTACATTCTCTAGTTTGACCATAGAACACCAGGGCACCCTTGTTTCAAATTGGCCTAAGTAATATCAAATGATCATAAAATAGTATATGGATTTTCCCTGACCGGGGCGAGAACCACCAACCTTTGAATATAAAGGCATCCATTCTACCACTGCGCTAAGCAGTCTGTAGTGGTTGTCCTCATTGGAAGTCATACATACGTAGCCCTCAGTATATTTCTATTTCTTTTCAACTTTTTTATTTCGATGGGCATAAACATTAGAAATATGTGCGGGACCATGTGTTGAAAATATATTCTCTAGATAGAAAACATCAAAGCCTGTACTCTGGGAGAGTTATATAGAAATTTAGCTACTTTTCAATACAATTTCATGTAGATATGTGGCAAAACACTGTATAATCCATCACATAAGACATTAACTTAAGGCTTAAATATCTCAGAAAATAGCCCGGGACCCCCCTATTTTCTCAGTTTCTTTGGAAAGTGTATGCTATTATGGTCTTATGGTGAAAACCTGACGAAAATCTAGCTACTTTTACATCAAGGCATTGACCCACCTTAACATGATTCAAAAGGGGTGTGTGTGTGCAAAAACACCCCCCAGCTGGCAATAAATTGTGGATTCTACCGTCACCGTTCATTACTTTTAAATAGGGGAAATGCATCTCCTTCAGTCCTAGGAGTTTGGGGCATTTTTAGTCAGACTTTATGTCAAACCACAGAACTAATTGATTAGTTCCTTGGTCAAACGTGACTGATTTGCTCTATATAGGCTTATTATTCCGAGATTCGATGAAAAAAGCAATTGCAATTAGATCTGGGTACAATGTAACTCACATGTAGGCCTACTTTTAAGTAAAACCAATTTTCAAAGTGCCCTGGTACGACAAATATGGTGATCTCTCAATTAAATTTAATATACTCGGAGATAAATCTCAAACTATTACATCACGGATGTGAAGAACGTTAATAAAGGTGACAAAGCTTGAATTCGCTTTTTCAGACTTTTATTTATATGAAAAAGGTATATTGGTACAAAATATTTGGTGTCGACATTGAGATGCTGCCAGGTTGTCGCCTAAAGGCTGCGACAAACCAACAGGACAGATGCCAGCAATTCGTATACTTCTTTGGTGGGTTTTGCTGGACACCCGCTCTCAGACCCCACATCATAACAGCGACATGAAGTATTATGCTGAGTACCTCAGGTCTGTTGTGTGTAAATGCGTTTTGTGTGATAATGTAACTGTTGTGAGTGTGTAAAGTAGTGTATATCATGTTAGTTATGTGTGAAGTAGTATATATGTAATGTTACCCATGTCATAAATGTTAATCTGAAGTTAGTTGCCGGTACGCAACCAGTGCATCCCAACCATGGCAGTTTCTCGGGCCCGTATGCAGTGACAGGTGAATCAGAATAACTACTGACAACTTCAGTATAGGATACAGTAAGGGGAATTCAGCTGCCATTTTGCATTGGTCAATTTGCAATCGCAGAACGGGTGACCACAACAATCTCTGAGTTTGGTTATACATATAACTTGAATGTTAATAAATTGAGGTGTGATACCGTGTATTAATGTATCTTTATACTATTTGTACCAACCTGGTAATTACCTTCCCTAACTAGTTTACCTATTCATGCTTAGTTTACATCTGAATTTCTATCTAAATAAACCGTCAAAAATTACGATTATCAAAACCCTCAACACTAGGGTATTCTAACTATATTCAATACGATAAATCGATGTACCCTTTGTGATCTTGTTAGCGACAAATGGTCATATGAAAACCTTTTTTTTGTGTGGCACACAAGTATGACATTTCTCGAGTCATGCTACATCATGTATAAATAATCATACTGTTAACGCTAATTGACATACCCTTTGCTTTCAGGTAACACACGCCACCACTGAAGAGATATTAAGGAAATCCTTCATACTTGGTACGTACATTGCACACGTTATTTTACTCAGCAATTATGCAAAATATTATAGTTTCCTGAATACATAAATGCTAAATCGGTATATTATGGAATCATATAACCATTAAATGGCCACGTCCAATTGCTTTCGGCCGTTTCACACCAAACCCCTGTATTCATGTCTCCTTGCTTGTTAGTTGGTTTTACCTATAACACCTTTTCTATTTCCCTGATCTATAAGTTTATTCATTAAACTTTTTTGTAGTTGTTTCTACCACGGGTGTGTGTGTGGTAGTGTACTGTGGGGGAAAGGAAGAAGGTACGGATAAAATGGGTAAAACAGATATCTGTGAGTAAGTATATAAATATAAAATAGGATAAACAGTAACAATTGTGTACACATGAATGTAGATAAAACACATCAGCCCACCAAAAGAAAAGCGCATCTACATTTAGGCGGGGATGAAACGATATCGCATAACATGGGTCCTTCGTTCAAGATCTGGAATAGGACTAAAGGCTGTATGTTTACATGGCATATTGAAATAGCATTCTACCAAAGCAGGTCAAAGCCATTGGTACGGATAACAAAACAGAAGCCTACCAGCGGGCTTTTTGTTAATGCGAGCGGTGTGCGGTATACACAGTGTCTATGTACAAAGGGCTCTGGTTAGCACCAAGATCTACCAAACCCTACTCATCACATCCAGCAGCCAGGGGCTTCACGCCTGACTCTCTCCGGGTGAGGATTCACCGACGGAACTGATGACGGTGGTATTGGGAGAAGCACCAATGGAGGCGGAGAAGCCGGGGCTGATCGATGACCGGCGGCGGGTCGAACGAGGGCGGGTGACTGATGGAGGGGTTGCTGTAGCAAATACATCCGACGCTACTGAGCAGTCTCCATTGAAGGACACTGCAGGTGAACCCGTGGCGGCACTAGATGTGGAGGCATACGAGTAGAGACTGGAAGTGTCGTCAAAGTCGAAGCTTGTGATGCTGTAGAGGCTACTCAGACTGCCAATGCTGGACATACTGGCCATGCTGCTTGTGCTCGACTTGCGCCGTAGTCGGAAACTGCTACGGCTGGTGGTACGTGTCATGGGCCTGTTCTGGTCAACACAGTCCCGTCCAGATTCACTTGTCACCACAATACCGAGCCGTTCACGCTCTGCCGCCAGCTGGGAACGTATGCACGACACCCACTGTCGCTTGTCGTGCTCATCGTTAGCCTGTAACGTGTACGACTGAGGCTTCTGTGCTGTTCCACCTGTCACTCGGAACTGGTTCTTTCCTGTGGGCAGAAAATTAGAAAAACATGAGTTAAATGTTGATACACGAGTTCACAATGTTGAAGCAAATGATATAATCAGGCTATACATCTTACTTTACTGAAGTCCTCTTTCAGGCAATAAGAATCAAATAGACTATTAATGTAACCAACAGAATAATCCACGGTTTGTACGAGTCAGAAACAGCTTTCATTTTATACCAAACGTGACAATATAAGGTGCAGCACAAGGAATTTTACAACTATACTACAGTACTAAATTAGCAATTTTCAGACCCCCTATAGGTGTGGCTTGAGTCTTGTCAAAGTTAGGGTTGAGGCTTATATGCTAGTTGCGCTTATATGCGAAAAATTGACACTACTCACCACTAGCCGTCTGTGAGAAGGTGCTCCTGAAGGAGCCGCGCTTGGTCTCGCCGTCTTGTAGATCATCCAGCAGGAGGTCCGACACAGGGATGGGCTGCCGGTACACCTGGTACCTCAGCTGGTGACTGCGGGTAGCCGGCCGCGTCAACACCAGGACACGGTCAAACATGAACACATGCAGCTTCTGTAACACAGACAAACACAATGTTAAAGGGGTTATTGCTTCCTTTACTTTAGCCAAATATCTGCTCGACACTACATGATTGTCAAATGAACCCTTTATTCTTGACCAGGTTCTGTGAACCGCTGCTTCTTTTCTACAACCGGCTTAGAGTAAATGTGAACATCCTTTACATTCAGAGTGTGATTTGATAGACAATCTTATATAGATCTATGTTTAAGTTAATGATGTGCGTATGTATTTAACTTACCGTGCCCCTGTTGTTTTTCAACATGCCATCACAGACGATAGCCTTAGCTTCTTTAATGAATGGATGTTTCTATAAAAGAGAATGAGAAGTTTTGGTTAGAAATCTTAGACATCAAACATTACAATTCTCCAATGTATAATATATGACGGAATTACTCCACTGATTTTTTATCAAATCTGGAATAAGGTTACCTATATGTTTGTATTATGATAAGAAGGTGTGGGGGGTCTTACCTGCTTGTCATCGATGAACTCAAGTTTGTCATAGGTGAATCGGCACTTGGCCTCTCCGGTCTGTCTGTCCACCTCCTGAATGATTTTCTCGACAGCCTCGATGGCGCGATCAAGGAGCGCATGGTCTGTGTGGAACTCATCAGTCTGTAAGCAAAACCATGAATATTAAATAACATGCCATTGATATTAAGGACTAGTCTGGCGCAGGGTTCCTTTCAAGACCGTAGTACATGTGTATTGTTATATAATATGGCTTATCAGATATATGAGAATCATTGGTTACTGCCACATAATTCTTATTTCCTTTTGTAATTCTCATTCCCTAGTATTCATTCTCATATATCCTATTGGCATTCCGAGTATAATTTCTACCTTTTTCTGTATGCTGCGCAGCAGAAGTGGGTACTTGACAAGTCGGCTGCGTGGGATGTCCAAGAAGGACCAGAGGTCGAGACGGCGACTAAATGGTGATTCTTGACAACGCTGAAGGAAGTCATCAATGGCAGGGTCCTTTTTCTTCTTGTCAAGCAGGGCCCGGGCACATATCTGATTGGCACAGTATGGTACATACAGCTCCAAACGTGGGATCTGTGGAGAAAACAACAGAATATTCTAAGAATTGTTTTTTTTTTTGAATGCTTAAGTTGCGTTCATCATGACTGACTGAATATATAGTAGCGATGAGTTACTGGGAACTAAGTATTATACTTAGTGTAGCTATCATTTGAATACTATAAGTATTAGATTAATAGTTGCTCTTCTAGTTCACACCTACTCACCCAGTTCAGGAGCACTTCGCCAATAAACTCAGTGGTACCATCAGGCTGCCGTTGGTCTCGGAGTTGATCAACTAAGTCTGAAAGGCAACAAATACTACCATGTAACTGTGCTCAATAGAGGATAGGATTCGCAAAACATCGATCTTCTGCATGTATATCAGAGAAGTAGATGAAAAGCCATCAATAATGGTGAAAAGTACGTCTATAGTATATATGGAGTTAAGTCTAGTTCAGCATAGAACATGTACAATTTTATCTTTATTCTGGATGAGACAATGGTAGTGAAGTCTTACCTTGATGGAGTGGGATCATCTCGTACAGAGAACCAAAGATCTGCTTAAGTTCCGCTTCAGTCATCAGCTTCAGTTTGCAGAGCGAGTCGTGGTATGTCTGTAACAGACCATGGAACATTGTAAGCTATTCGACATCAATTGAGACAGATCATTACTAACATGTTTTTCTTAAGGAAATTATTAAAGCTGGAGTAGGGAAATTAGTGTTTTTTTTAGAAGGCCCTGAAATATCTAAAAAGTGTATTTGTTGTTGTTGGTAAGCATGTCATTCATCATTCAAATCTTTCTTTAATACGCCAGATGTTCTAACTTCTTAATAAAAGTAGAAATATTTACCAATTTGACCATGTTCAGGTCTTCGATGAGATCTTCTTCATTCTGATATAACTCAAAGATTGCCTGGAAGAAACAAACGTAAACCAACTATTAAGTACGGGATGAAATGGACTCAAAACAAATGTACATTCCTTGTTCTATATTTATCCATATCTCCATCTAGATCATGAAAAGTTTCCGATGTTTACAAATGAATGATATGAAATAATACATCAATATATTTACAATTGTGAAAATCAATCGGCCATTGCTAATTTGCATTCATTACTAAAGCTGCACAATGGTTATAGTGCAGACACACTACCTACCTCTTGGCGATCCATCTCTGAATGCGTGCAGCGCTGTTTTGTATCCTCCTCCACGGTCTCACACCAGAAGGTGCTCAGACGCCGTTTAGGTGGAGTCGGTGCAGGGCCCTGGTACGACTTAATGGCATCCTTTTTTCGGCCCGGTGAAGGTGACAATAAGTTTTTTAGACTTAGTGTCCGCTGTAATACAAAATATTTTCATGTTAAAAGGGAGGACATAGGATATATTTTATTCTTCTTTTATACAGATTTTTTCTAAACGTAAGTACTTTACTTGCAGTAATAGATTGTTTAGAACTATCATGTACATGTATAAGGTACAAGTGTGCTGTTTTTCTTGTAGTCGTGTATCATATTAACTATTTAGAGTGACAATATACAGTGAGGTTGAGACTTAAAACTTGGGGCAGCTTGGTTAAATTAGTACTTTGGTGAACATGAAACCAACATTTACAAATTTATTAATTAGTGTGCTGATCATTGCATATTGTGTTCTATAAATTATCAAAATACAATAGCTGTTCTCATGTCATTCTAATTCAGCAGTTTATGAACATCAACATTTAGAGACCGTCCATACTATTTTCTAGGACGACACAATGTATGTACAATAGCGAAGATGCAAGACAACACAGAACTTAATTTGTCATGCCTAAACATGCCATCACCCTTACACATCTAGACGACGATAAGAGTACAGAACAACGCCCCCCTTGTTATCTGGATTAGTCAGACAGATCGCCATGCTTGAATTTGCTGAATATTTAGTAAAACTTAATGTTATTCAGTAATGTCCAGTCCATTAGCTGTTGAACGACGTTAAATCAACGTAGAGAAGCTTTTATCAGGTGGGTGAGGAGGATCAGTGAGGGAGTGGCAGGGTCATTGGCGTTAAACAGAAACAGACCGCGAGTGGGCTTAACTGCCTCAGTTGGATGAGAATAAAATGTATAGTTGGTATGGAATTCACAAGCTAAGGGACTGTCAGCGGAATCGATGTCATCCAAAGTATAAGTCTAATATTATAACTAAAAGAGTCTCACAGGCTATGACGATTAATTTGGTAAAGGGTGTGTGACGGTCGAAGCAGAGTTAGGTGCTGACTTAATTATTTTAATATTATTTAGGCCACAACCATAATCAAAGCCAGGAAATGCTGCCCTGTGGGCATAGCTTTTCACCTTCGGCTGGCGTGGAGGTGGCTGTTGTTGAATTTGGATATTTGAGACACTAGGTCGCAACGCTCGCATGGGGGTGGGAATGTGCGGCTTAGGTGGTTGCTGAGACAAGTGACTCTTTATCTCGCAGTGCTGCAGCTTTCTCATTGGCGTAAGGACATTACGCAAATTTAGTTTCCTCTGCAATGGGTAACAACATCACACATTGGCTTACTTGTATGTAAATTCAAACTGTGCACAAGATAAAGAGAGTGTATTTCATATCTACGCTATTTATGTTATTAGTGTTTAAGACCTGAAAATAAATTTTATACTGTGTGTGAAACCTCTTTTGCATAATGACGCCACACTAACACTAGTATTCTTAAAAAGAAAAATGAAATCACTTAATGTTTTAAAAAATCCAAATGTTGTGACCCAAAAATCAATATTACAAAAAAGATAATGGTATCGTTTAATATGGTTGCCGCTTGATTCTAGAATTCTGAATATTATACGTTTTTCCCATAGTGGTTTTAATACATCTTATTACCCGGTAGTTCACTTTGCACTGAGGTAAGAGAATGAAGACTTGTAAACCGTATCAATCAAAGGTGCACTCAGAAGAGCCGGTGGATAAAAGACCAACGATGAAAAGAGAGGAAAAGTTGAAGAGATGCTTATATGTATAGCATTGCAAACTTACCGATAGCGATTGGCCTAACTTCTTTCCTGTTTTGTTCATTGGTGACAGTAGATTTGAAAGTGAAGTCATCTTAGCCAAGGATGATCTCCTCCTCTTTTTCTTGTCCTGTAGAAAAAGGTTAACAGCTTATATTTTGCTATATTGCACATAGTTATAAAATTCATAGGATATGCTTGTTTTAAATAAAGTTTATTTTCCAGGATTTTCTTTATTATTACCATAGATGGGTGGTTCTTTATTTGGTGCATTTATTGTTTTACGATGCTAATGTTGGTAACAAATTGATAGTGAAGGGCTATTGTACTCACCACATCAATGTCAAGGTCCACGCTCTGCAGACTGATTGAGTCTTCATCTTGCTCGTCCTTGTTACGCTTTCGTTTACGCTGATAAAGCAAATTTTAAACATCTTAAGATGGTGTAAAAAAAGCTTTCAATAAAATTCAAATGCAATAGAACATATATATTTCTTTTTTTGTTCTTTTAGCTCTCTTATTTCATAATTACGGGTACATGTGGGCTAATGGTTAGCTGATGTATTTATGAGAGCCATCATGTGAAAGGCTTACCTTGGGTGTCATGTCCAACGTTGGGCTTTTGAACATAAGATTATCCAGATCGTGTAACTTGCCAATATTACAGGCTCTGAAAGTAGTAAAATGGGGCTTGTTAATCAACAGTATCCTATATGTACATTCAGGGTGGAAGAACACATGAATCACGACCCACAGCAGTTTTCTGTGTGATCACAAGGTGGCGACAAAGTACTGACGAGGGCTGGAGGTGGGACTGAAGTTGTTTGAAACGTCCATAGAACGTTGTCTCGATTTGAGTGTTAGAAATAAGCGGCGGAAGCTACTAACACTGGTGAAGATTCTATAGTATACGGTGACTGAGTGATTTCAAGTACCCAGTAGATTATATGCTGTACTTCCTAAACACACCCGAATAAACTTTAAATTCGTTTTAACATTCAATTCAACGAATTTAATTGCCATACAAATTATTCAGGCTTATTATTCTTAAAATGGGGATTTGGCGTCTGAAAGGTGTTATGTACATGTGCAGATGTAATGTTTTGATATATAAATCCACGTAAAAACATTTTCAGCGATTATTAGACATCAATAGAAAACTACTGAAAATGGATTTCTATCTCCTCCTGATGCTAACTATTGGTATGCTATATATTGGCAATAAATGAGATGAAAAGCTTGACTGGACAATACCTGTAAGTGTGAGACAGTAATCAGACGTATCAATTACAAGGCCTTATTTTGGGAATCAGCTGGTACCCGTATAATTATCCGTGCTCTCATGAGGGAGTGCTAGACCATGATATGAACTGTTCCAGACCGTTTGAGTGTCTGGGCGGGTGAGGACAGAGTAAGGGGAGGGGGGGGGGGGGGGGGGGGGAGGAGGCCGCGCTGCCGCCCACCTGTCCGCATTCCAACACACTGTGCCTACATGGTGCCTGCTGCCCCTCCATCCCCTACCACTTCTAGCCCTACCGTGCTGGCTACAGTGACACTCAACCTGGTGCCTACGGGGCACTGGGTGCATTACAGATGGATCACCTGGGTGTTGGAGGTAGAGGGGACTGTGTGTGTGTGGGGGGGGGGGGGGGGGGGGACCTCATCCTGGGTCAACAGGTCTCGCTCACTGTCACCAGATCCCATCTATTCGGCCATTTATTGTATTTGCAGAAAATGTTTGCGCACCAGCTTTTCTATTTTTGGTTCAGTGACTCATTCAAGTAGATTTACCAACAATGCTGGTTGTATATGCCCCCATGTGTGCATCAAGTAGGTGCATGTATAGGATAACCAAACATACGACCCAGTCCATGGGCAATGTTTGGCTGACACATCATTGTATACGTTTCCTAGAAATAGGATACATTGCCATGATAATATGCTACCTTGTCCGTGGGCTTTCAAACCCTGACGTGTGATTATGTACAACAAATCATATATTTGATTGTGCATAAATGCTAACCGTTCAGTGTTTATAATTAATCATAGTGAATTAAGTTTAAAATACGGTGGAATGAGTGCTTGGCCATTTCTCTTGGTTTTCATATTGAATCTGAAAGGTCCACATAGTGAGTGCATGGCATTCAGCCATAGAATACTCCAGAAATAGCACATTAAAACGCGGACCCAGAATATCCCGCAGACACACTTTTCAAAGTACTTGGTGATGGCCACAGCAGCAGCAGCCGCCGCATCACGCCGGTACATGGGGTAGATCCTGTGTGTAGAAATAGGTGTGAAGTGTTAGCGCCTAGTCCGATAGGAGGACGTACATAGCCGGGTCCGTGGTCGCCGACCTCTGTCTGCTTAGTCATGGCTGAAGGAGTCTGGAGTATCCCATGACGTATATGGTGACGTAACATGACGCCATGTGTTTCCTTAGCATTGTCTGCTTAGTTGCATATATGTCGTAATGTGACAATCTCAAGCACTTATTCATGCCTGAAGGCATTTTTTCTACTTTGCTTTTTGTTGTGGGCAATAAGAGATTTAACACCCGAGCAAGCATGACGATGACTTCGCCTAACTCGTAATTGAGCCAGAAATATGCGGTTTGGGTGTTGAAAAGGGACGTGAGAGAGGATGGGCATGATGTCACGGGTTTAATGAGGCAAGTTATATTGTCTGAAGTGGAATACACACACCCTGACCCCCTTCGTTATAATATGCAATCTTGAGTCTACACACCAGGCTCGATCTCGCGCATAGTGATTATCCCTAACTGCTAACATTTGAATTTGAGATATGTCTATTCACCAATACAAAGGGTGAAAGGCGGTAATTTAGATTAGTGCATTATTATATGTCATTCTCGTGTGGTTGAATTATGCCTACCTTCTGTCCACAGGGAAATGACCGGACTGGGCTAGATCATCGTTTTATGACAGCTGTATTTGTAGCCGTTACAATGAACACCCGCCCCATGCAG
The DNA here is from genome assembly GCA_947462335.1 of Harmothoe impar. Classification (NCBI taxonomy): domain Eukaryota; kingdom Metazoa; phylum Annelida; class Polychaeta; order Phyllodocida; family Polynoidae; genus Harmothoe; species Harmothoe impar. The sequence continues at coordinate 63,636,649 of OX381704.1, forward strand.
CTTCCGACCCCCTCCCCAGTTTCCTTCCTGCCTGTCCACCTGTTTGAGTGGTAGGACAATAGGGGTGTGAGGGGGATTGGCAGGGATTGTCGGGTGGACGTTACCGGGTTCTCCCTACGTCATTTCTCCAGTATAATATGGGACAAAATAATAAACTACTTCTAGGATCTGAAGACAGGATCTCTTTCTAGAGCACGCCATAAGGTTGTGCGTGTGTGTGTGTGTGTGTGTGTCGGGGAGGGGGGATTCTGTTACGACCGTTACAGGATAGGATTACTAGACGGAACAACTACCGCTTCAGTGGTGTACAGTGGTGTTTTTCTATGGGATTTCAGGGAAGATCAAAGCTCGGCAGCTTAACAGAAAATGTTCTTTCCTACATGCCTGGTACTGTACCAGAGCGTCATTGAAATACGTGAAAATAGAAGTGGGTGAAGAATTTTTGTTTTAACTCCAATGGTACTTGTGTTTATATCCTCTTTGTCAGACGTTGGTGACTTAAAAGAGTCAATGGCATGTATTTGGGTACTACCGGTAATCCCTCTTTTCTCATTAAGAGCGGATTAGAGAAGGCCGGGGACAAATAGCCAGCTGTGCAGTGCAAACAGTACTACATGGATGTAGGACTACAGTAGTAACATGCCAAAGGATGAAATAGGGGCTCTTTCAGCAGTTTTAAAGATGCAGTGAACTGATGTAGGCGGCCAGCCATATTGGAATATAGTATACCATCATATTGAAAGGGATCTGTCATACTAATTGTGTTGAAAAGTAGGCGAATGCAGTCAGATTTGCCTTAGGCAATTTTAGCAGACCTGGTCAGATAATGCTCTAGTAGCCTGGAGGATAATTTTATATTGATTGCTGGGGGCACGGGTACATACTTGAACCAGTGTAAATGAACTTGTGCCAAAGCCCAGCTTCATCAAAGTAGACCGGCTGACGCCCTGCGGCTACATCGTAAGGTGTTGTGGAGATAATCGCCGGGATTACCACTATCAGCAGGACATTTGTAGTGTTTTGGCCAACGAGGGTCGAAGGAGGCAAAGGTCATTGTTTAACTTTGTAGGTCAAGTTGGTATCAGACAGTCCTTATTACCATGTATAATACTATATCAGCCATTTACCACAGGTGCTTTATATTCAATTGTTGAGATCAAAGAAACAGGGCCGTCTGTCTATGCGGCGGTATACGCCCAATGCACAAGGACATTAAAGTAATGAACACCCCAGGTGGTTTCCCTAATCACACAAAGGATGCTCCTTTCTGGTCTGGCGTAATTAGGTCGGAACCATTAAGTCGTCGTAAGGGGATCATGGGGCTACTTAAATAAACCAGCTGCAATCTTTTATTCAATTGGAATGTCGACCACGATTTTGAAAGACGAGAATGATTTTTAAGCATTCCATCTCCCGACGGTGGGGCCAGTGCCAATTTAATCTTACAGCCTCAAATGTGTGTAACAGTGTGTATTATTAAAAGGAAATTCAAACTGCAATCAGTTATTAATGACTGGCTGGGTTTTGTATTTGTTTCATCAGTTTTCTTAATTTAATCTTACGGCCTCAAACGTGTGTGACAGTGTGTATTAAGGAGAATGCAATTAGTAATTGGACTGGCTGGGTTGGTATTTGTTTTCTTAGTTTGGCTGTTTAATTAAGATATACTGATTTGTGTAGTTTGTGTTTTACTTACAACCTACCCCGGTATCTCAGTATCTGAAAGGAAGGGTTACTGCAGAGAACCATTCTAATAAAGACAAAAGCTTGGCAATCCGGCAAAAAATACATGTCCCGGTGTCTGCATGCATACCCTGAGCACCCTCGTGCTAAATTGTATAATATACATACCATAAGTGTAACCCCAACATGTTCGGCACTCCAAGTGTAAGTGACTGCCACTGGCATCCCATATACTATTGTATGGCACTGCGGCGGTCAGGTAGAATGGACTCGGCTGAATGACACTCGTTGTGTCAACACCCAAGCACTCATGTGTGAATGCAAACATGTCACTCTGGAGTGGTTTTAACATTCACACTTCAGTCTAGCCGACACCTGCCCTACCCTCCATTGGTATGATTAGACAATTTGGGGAAAAAATAAACAAGACCGTAAACAGGGGTGACTTTGGCTCTAACTATATAAATCCTAAAATTGCTAAATGGGTGACTTTGACTCAATACACAAAAAAAGTGTTGTCACAAGCCCTGTAAAATCCAGTAGTACTTGATGGGGAAGGTGGATGATTTCAAAGAAACCATGCATACACATTTTTCAGGGTAGGCCTATCTATTCACTAGCCACAAGCAGGCAAAGGGTCTAGCTACGTAGGCAATATACTAGAAAAAGTCGCCTTTTTGCAATTTTCTCTTCAAATATTGGTACTAGAACATAGTCACGATAGTGCATCTCAATTATAGAGGATATTTTGAATATCTTTCAATCTCTTGCAATGAGGATTCTCACACCCTTTTCTAGTACATTGCCTATCATATGTATCTAGACCCCTTTGGGGAGGTGTTGTCTTTGAGGAGATAAGCCTGATAAGCCTATAAGGGCCACGCTGTACTGTGTGACGTAAATTCTGCTCCCGAGAATTTTCAAACAAAATCGGAGTTTGGCTCACACATTTAATGACCCTCTGCTCTGGAATCTACCACTAGGAAATAACAAAATATATTGGTATTCCAACAGACCCTTTTTTATATCCTACTAAGGTTCAACATCCACAACTAAGTCATTCAGTCTCAGAATTGAAGAATTATCGTGATGTCATTCAATATCACTGGTCTGTGACCACCCAGTGCCAGCTGGGCGGGTGTCACGGCCCTCGGGCACGGGCACCTTGCAGTCGCATCGCTGCCGCTACTGGTCGAGCGTGCTTCGTGACCGTCTTCACTTGCCGTCATGGCCTACTTTTTACATGGCACTTTTCTGACAAGTTTTGTTCGTTTGAAACCTTTGACTTCATGTCTATTTGATACCACAAGATACGTATAAGTTATACATGATATATGTGTACACTTCAAAGTTCTACCAAGACCTCTGTCAAGGATACTTGTACATGCTTTGTTTTCAAAGTTGGTCAAAACGTTTGAGATAATACTATTAATAGTGAGACCGCCGATCGGCCATCATGGGCGAGGGAAAAGCAATCAATTTACCGTCTTAGGTCGGCTTCCGAGCATCTTCGCGACAACTGTAGCCCTCTTCGATTCTCCATGGTTGGTGTGGGTTGTGTATATCCAATAAATATGCCTTAATTAATGACAGCTTTGCCTTACACCCTTGTTTTAATCATCACCGGTCAGTCCCACGTTGTTTTGAACATGGCGCACAACGGCGTTCATCTGGGCTGTCAACCAATCAGATCGCTGCACCGCGTATGACCACGAAAATAGGTGTGGTATGAAAGCTTCCCGCGCAAGGGAGGCGTGCGTCCTGGCACCCCCACTGGGTGAGAAAGCAAGAGCCATGGCATGTCATGGCATCGCTGTTTAATGCAAGAGACTTGTTACATTCACACATTGACATAAATGTCTGGTATGGAACCGATTGTGTAATAGGCCTACTATTTAGACGGTTCTATCACATGTAAATGATGTAGGGGCCTGTAGGCTATTAATACTAGGATATACTAGCTAACATGGCTATGTTAAACACCCATACCATGGTATTCACCACTGAAGAATAAATATAAAATTAAAATTCCTAATGGAAGCTCAGCTATTTAGGCAGTACTCATTTTAACAAAAGGTGGTGGTGGGTTTTGTTTGGGGAGGGGGGCAAATTCCAACCCCTTGACCGGGGGCGTAAAACATGTTAACTCCTGCTTGGGGGGAGGGGGGGACAAAGAAATGTAAACTGTTTTGAGCCAAAAAGCCTGCGCTTCAACGTGTTAATTTTCGACCCATAGGACCGGTGTGAAACATTTCTTGTGAACCCCCCCCCCTTGTTGTTAAAAGATGATCATTCCCTTTAATAATAGACAAAAAATAATAATTAAACAATGAAAACAAAAAACAGCCATATTTCAATGAGTTATCTCATTTTAATTCATTTCCATCTAATTCAGCAAAACAAGAATCAAAAATAGCGTAGGATATGAGAGTGAATATTGGCTAATATAGGCATCCTAGTTGTCATAATCAAATAAAAGCTCTTGATAATAGCTGTAGGCCTACACGAATATGGCAATATCACAACATTTTACATCTGCGACTTCCGGCCTTCCCACCTTCCGGCGAAATCCTAGTATCTCAAATTACCATATAAACCCCCTGAAACTATTCATGGGTCATTTACAACACATAATCAATGCTCAACCCAAATATGGAAGTGATTGACCAAGCCATATCAATACAGCTTTCCACAGAATGGGCATCTTTACATTGAAAATTGAATGGTTTTGGGGGAATGACCAAGAACCAATTGTCCACGCAGTCAAGTAGAGTTGCAGGTTTTATTGTCCTTGGATAGGTACACACGTTTTTTGAGGGGCTATTTAGGGAAAACAGTTTCGGCCAGTTGTGGCCTTCATCAGTTCCTAAGCTTAACTGAGTACAACAGAGGAATGAATTGAAAATTGAAGGTCTGTCCTAATGACATGACATTTGTTCAGAACGGTGTATACGGACTCCGCACCAGACTTAGTCATAGGCTGGGACATATCCACACTAGTCCATGAGCTACTGGCACCCCTCGTGCACCCCCCCCCCCCACAACTCACCCCATAGCATTTTTTTTGTTCCTTAGGGTCCCTAGAACAAGATTCAAGATGTTAACATTGATTATCTTGGGATGCACTACCGGTTTTGGCTTGTTATCCATGTGCGGGTTCACAGCACTTTTGGGTCTGTTTCTACATCACAAAATTCTGGAGGTATGTTCAGACTTTGAACTGTAATAGCACCTTCCCATAAGAGAATATCTAAGGTAAGGGGCTCATCTGAAAGAAAACATAATTTCCTATTGATTGATGGCTGTTATGTGCATGAGAAGTGAGAATTGGCTGCGATAGAGGCTCGGGAACATCGGAGTTTGAACTCGCAAATTGGAGGTTTTCACCATAAAAATGGCAATGGACACTACAAACATAGATATAACAACCCCTTATCCCAGATTTGGCCACCCAATCTCATATGATATCAATAGAACAAACCCTTTTGATTAATTTGAGTCATAGAACAGCATTTTCTGATGACCACAACTAGATTTATTCCCTTTGGTAAATGGACACTCCCTTGCTCCGACAGCACTTCATTTCAGGTGATTCAGGACTGCACCTAGGATAAAAGCATAATCTATCATAGTAGACTGTTTACAATGGGGTTAAACTAGACCTAAAAAGGATACTGATTAAGAATATTGCTATTTCTACAAAATTTGACTTTGTGGAAAGGCCATAAATGGTCAAAATCCAAGATGGCGGCTGATTTATTAGAATTTCGCTTCTTAATGTATAAATAAAGGGTCTAACAAGATTCTAATGACAACAAACCCCAGTAAATACACCCTTGGGAATACAATGGAGCCCTTAGTCTGCTGCTATAGCTAGTTATTGCCTAGCAACAGTTGCTTTGCATAGCAAACAATCCAAAAAGCATGCACATAAACAGCTATTTCCGTAGTATTTCATTTGAATCGAAGTCCAGATGAATGCTCTCAGATACACCAATTTTTTATCATACTTTAATTGACATAGGTTACAGAAAAAACAACCAACAGAACAAGTGGTTGCCTAGCAATTGCTGGTTAGCATAGCAACCAAACCAAGATCCATACTTCTGTGAGGGTTGTGAAAAAGGATTTGGAAATACCAGTAACCCCGAAGTAAACCAGAGGCCTTACACATTTCACCTTGACTCTTGTCAAGAGGTTGCCTACTAATAGCTGGTTTGGATAGCAACCAAGCCAAACTCCATACTTGCACACAGTTATCACCAGCTCAGCACATGCTAACTCTATATCATGCTATGAACAGCACACGCTTTAGGTACACTGACATTGCAGTAAGCCATCCAGTGTTGGCATAAGCCCAGACCGCCCAGTAGCTGGCCGCTATGCATGTGTGCAGGTTCATCCTACATGTATGTCAAGGATGATTATTGGTGGAGAAGAGAGTCTTGAGAAGAGGTTAAACAGGTTTGTTCGTTTCACTAGTCCTCTCATGCACATTCATCACCCCATCCCCACCTCACCCCAACAGTGCACCCCTAGAGGTTGGGGGGGGGGGGGTGTTTTAGCCAATAGCAATGGTTTCTGCTTTGATGTGCAATATCAACCATGGCAATATCAGTTTGTTTGATTATTATCCCAGTCGGTGATGGTACATGTCTCCCTCTAATCTTAGATGTATACCTCCCTGACCCCATAGATCTCCACCCCACTACACCCACTTCAGCACACTGACCCAGTGAACAAAAGGACGTTTTCTGACGTTTTTAAACATCATTTTAAGGTTCATGAACGTTTGTAGCAAACGTTTTCTAACGTTGGAACGTTGACTCATTATTACGTTTTTTTACGTTAATACAAACGTTTGTTAAAAACATTTTCAAACGTTTTCTGACATCATTTAATTGATTTCAGAACATAAGAAAATGTTTTATTACATCGCCTCTAAAATATCAAATATTTCATAATGTCATTTGTAAGTTTTGGAACGTTTTAAATGTTTTTTTACATACTCTTTAGCGAGACTAGTGTATATAACATTTTATAGTATTACTTTTTAATGTTTTGTAACGTTTTCTATTGTCATTCTCTATTGGAAATGTCATTATATTTTTGTTTTTAAAGATATAGATATGCAAAATCAGTGAAGAGGCAAGCATTCAGTAAATTGTCTTTATTAGTTTAACCAAATCATACAGAGCAAAGGTTACATGTTGTGGCAGTCACGAAGTAGTTCACCATGATCGAGGAAATCACCATGTTGAGCGCCATCCCATATGCTATCTGTTTTTGTGTTTTAAGACAGTTCAGTTGTCCTGCTGCTCCTTGTCCGTGGGAGGCTGCTGAGTGGCTGCAGGTTGCTGCTCCTTGTCTTCCGGTTGCTTCTCCTTATCTGCAGGTGGCTGCTGAGTCTCTGCACGTTTCTGCAGGCTCTTCGGCGTGTACTTGTAGTTTGCTCCCCCTTTCCTGTTTGGAGCATTTTTCATCTTATCACCAAAGACCTGCAGGACTTTCTGCTGTGTGTATGAAGGATGTCGTTTCAGGCAGGCAGCTGTGAGGATAAAGGTTTCTGTATCAATCTATGCACATGATTATAATACAGGTGCCTGTAATCATTTATATATATAATGCATAAGTCCAGCACTGGTGAGTTACTCGGCAGGACTGCATTCATGAATCATGACAACGGGGGCATACTACATTTAAATGATTAAAAGAGACAATGATTTGATCATATATAATGTTATTGATTTTACTTTTAACAATGATTTCATAGTTTCCAAGCACTCACGTCTTAATGATGGGATATAACAGTACAGCACACAAATAAAAGTGCCTCAGAGATGTCACTTTTTCCAATTTTTCTTGACTAGGAAGTACCTTCTCTGCTTACTTATCTAAATCGAGGTTAGGAATTTACATGCTTGATATAAGAAAATTTAAATATAGGGTCATAGGAGGAGAGAGATGTAAATCAACTTACAGACAAACGTAGATGTCAGGTATGTCAGGTTTTTCAGTGACTTCTTGCCCTTTCTGCCAAAGGGACTGTAGTGGGACCAGGCAGCATTCGTCCCCACTTTGGCCAGTATCAGGTTTACTGTTTCGTCCAGATTATCTCCTCCAAGAGAGTACAACACCCTGACCTTTAAATGAAATGATAATTCATATTTTGTAAAAATTGAGACACCTTTTAATGTTTTAAGATAGCTTGAACTTCAAAGAGAGGTCCTACCTCTCATACAGCCTCGAGGAGTAGGAAGTTTCAGGGTCAGGGGTTGAGGGACATGCGCCTCATTACCGGCTGCCACCACCTCTGTCGGGCACTGTGAAACACCCAGTCTAGCACTCCCAGCCCAAAACTACTAGTCCATGCAGTGTAGGCTGAGGCTAGCACCGGGATGACTTTTTAAAGGTTATCAGATGTGATTTATTGTGGTGGAGGTAGAACCCTGAGTATCTAAACTGGTAATGAATGCAAATGTTTACCAAGCCATCATTCAGAATCTTCCCAATGGTGCACCCAGGAGAATGCAGGGAATGGCACTGATAATATTATTGTCTTAGAACTGGCTGTCTTATGCTACAGCTGGTATGGATATCCCCAAAAAGAGTAATTCGATCTGGGAATGAACTATCCCAACAGAAATTTATCAAATAAAATACTTTAATTCTGTTAAAATATATTGTATACACCCTAGTCTCAAAAGAAAATGGCCTTATCATTGATTCTGCTAAAGGTCCTCTTAAACAAATGAGATTAGACAGATTGAGATTTGCACCTCTATCCTTGCAGATATCACACTGTGAACTTACATGTTGGCAGGGCAGGGTGTGAATAAGCAGCTCACTGCTATCATACACAAGGGGATTGTGCAGTGCTATGGGGTCATGCCCTATACTTCTTTATCAGGTCGCGTCACCATTGTTGGATAATTAAGTTTACTTCAACACTAAAGATCTTCCTAGGACTTTCATATTCTTCCTTGCTGGTTTACTGAGAATGATATTAATCAGGATCAACAAATAAAAGCTCAACATATGCAGAATCAGTTAGTAACATGATCCGCTCCCCCCCCCCCTAATCTACAGGCTCTTTCTCTATGGGAGTACAGGAAAGGTAGGGCGGTCCATGTCTGAGGTTAGAGGCATAAGAAAAGGGTGCAGCATATCAAAATTTCACAACCTCCAAGGTTGGGGTTAGTAGGGTGGCTGTTGTTACCTATATTGACATAGCCAGTAGCCCTCGAAATCATAAGTAACCCAATTCTAGCTGTGACTGATGAGCTTGTGCCAAGTACCCTCATCACTCAGTATTGCTATACCCAATACCATTGTGCGTGATAGTCCACTATTCTTATAAGGAAAATTAAGCTTCCCTCTCAGGAACAATATTGAGTTTTCTGACTCTATTTTTGAATGGGCTCTACTTGTGGTCCATTGAACATCTTGGTCTAGGACATCCCACATTGAGATGAGTCCTCAGAATCAGAATCATCCTGCTCCAGACAAAGCTTCTTAGGACGAGGCTGGAGGTTGGGGCAGCAGTAGCAGATCTGTTATGGGAAGCAGACTGGAGGGAGACAGGTGGGCCTCCACTACAAATAGTATCATTGCTGCCACAATAGCCGCTGCTGTATAGCAGAGAGAGTTGACTTAGCCTTGTGTTTCTTGTGTGGTAAAGGGCCAGTGTCTCCTCCAGGAGGGGCACCAGCCGCAATAACAGTGTCTGTAGCAGCAGAAGTACCCTCACCCGGATCCACCATTACAGCAGGATCATCCTGGGCAGTATTGCCTTCTACGTCAGAGGTATCACCAGCGAGGAGGCCGTCGTTATAAAGTGTCCACAATTTGATGTGAGTACGTGGACACTGGGAGTCTCAGTCTTTGGTATATTCTATTACCTCAGGCTAGCAAAATTAACTCACTCTATCAATTGTAACAAGAATTTATGTCTGAGAGTCAGTGTTGAATTCCTGGTATTTAGAAGACATTTTTCACAGCCCTCACAGGGATATGGATTTTAGCTATGTTGCTATCCAAACCAGCTATTGCTAGGCAACCTCTTGTTCTAGAGATGTATACACTGTATCCTGTGTCACTCCTATCATGTTTCCAAGAGCATTCATCTGGACTTCGATTCAGATGAAATACTATGGAAATAGCTGTCTACGCGCATGTTTTTTGGATTGTTTGCTATGCAAAGCAACTGTTGCTAGGCAATAACTAGCTATAGCAGCAGGCTAAGGGCTCCATTGTATTCCCCAGGTTGGATTTACTGGGGTTTGTTGTCATTAGAATCTTTTTGGACCCTTTTTTTACACATTAAGAAGCGAAATTCTAATAAATCAGAGTGGGTTATCATCATAATTTCTATGATAACTTATATGAATAGCCAACTTATCATCCAAATGGAACATTCTATACTATAGTTATGAACCATTGGCTATGACATCAATAGACCATGCTGATACTTGCCTGGTTAGTCCAGCCAGTAGACTGTGTGCCTTTAAATCCGAGGGTTGAGGGTTCAAGGTTACTTGGGGAAATTTATTAAAAAGTAAAATGTTTACAAAATTTGGCCCTGAACGAACACACACCAGGAGGAGTCACTGAATTTCCAATGATTCTGAAAATGTCCACCAGGTGGGGTTAGTGAGTTTCCAAAGGTTCTGAACATCTCCACAGGGTCCTGCCACTAGTTTCCCTGAATTATCCTTAAGGGCTGTGTGTCTGACGAGATCAAGCCAGTGTGAACGTCTTTGATCGGGTGCCATGTTTCACTGGATATCAAGTTTGCCTGGCTTGATAGAAAACAGTTTATTTAATGCAGATGAAGATACAAATGGGCTGAAAAGGTTAATGTATGGTATATAACACTTTAAAATAGTAATTAGTAGCCTATTTATATCTTCATTTGCCCTATTTTCTACCAAAGGTGACACCCAGTCAAACATGGAACCCAGTCAAAGACGTTCACATTAGCCCGGACTCCACTAGGGCGACACTGCTGTCTGCGAAACGTTGCGATCTTTTTTTCTGTTTTGTTTTGCACATTTAGTTTCATTTCACTCCATTTCGCTTCATTTCGCGGCAATGTCGCCCCAAGTATCACCCAGAACAGTACCACAAGCAGGGCCACACTGAGGCGAAATGAAGCGAAATGAGGTGAAATGAAGCCAAATGTGCAAAACAAGACAAATAAAAATATCGCAACGTTTCGCAGACAACATTGTCGCCCTAGTGGAGCCCAGGCTGATGGCCTGATCCCGTGAGACACAGATTAAAACGGGTCACATTATGGGCTGTTGAAAAACTAAAATCTGAAATATTTAACTAAAAACATCTCCAATATTTAGGCCAAGTCATTTATTGCTAGCTTGGGGGAATAGGTCTATAGCGTGGGGGTCATAAGGCGCTATTCAAATATTGGACGCTAATTAAGAATTGGCTAGTAATGGTTTGGACAGAGCTTTGAATCACCCTTTTCACACCGACACGAATCGTGGCGGCAAACCAAGCACTGTGCACCGGAGCGCCCCCTGCCTCCCTCTACGCATAAACTAGTGACGTCACATGAGCGTCCGCTGTCGTCTTCTACCAACGAACTTTGGGATTTTTGATTTCTCCCGTCTTATTTTGCCTCATATAGGTCGCTAATCCCTATTCAAGATGGGTCCAAAGAAGGGAACAACAAGCAGAACCCCTCCCCCGGCCAGGATGTCTTCCAGGAGTAAGAAACTCACGGAAAAGGCCGCTGCAAGCAAAAAGAAGACGACGGCCGTCCCCGACCCGGCTTCGCTGTCAGTGACACCTACCCCCAATATGGACACTGCACTGGCGGGTCGTGTCGCTGCTCTGGAGACTAACGTAAGTAACTTGCATACGCGTGTTGGATCGGTCGAGACGATGGCCTCGAGTATGTTAAGCAAGCTTACTGTCCTGGTCCCAGACAAGACGGAGGTGACAACCACTCCAGCTCCCAAGGACACTCCGGCCACGGTGACTCCGGTCACTGTGACTGCTACTCTCACCACTGCCGACCCTGTTGTGACGGCGCCGCAAGTGTCAGGGGTCGTTGTGACACCTATCCCGGCAACGCTGACGCCCAGCGCCACGGTCACCGCACCAGCTGACACCCGCCCCAACGCTGGAGGTAAGATGACATCTACGGTACTGGGGACTGAGGCGGGGGCCAGCAGGTACGCCCCTTACTATGGACAGGCGTATCCTCCCCCTGCCTCTCTCTCAATGCCTCAGTACATGTCCTTCACTCACCCTCCTCCACTGCTTCCCCCTGCATCCACCGTTACTGCCCCGTCAATGCAGGACAGCGAGGTCGCTGCCATGTTACAAGCCGTCGCGCCACCGCAGTATGGAATACTGCCTGTCAACAGCGCTCAGGCCAACCTCCCAGCTGTAAACAACCAGGTCTCGGCGCTGTTGTCAACGACTGCACATCAGCTATCAGGATTGAAAGGTAGACCAACTCATCCCCACCATTATATCACTAGGGGCCCCCAGTGCACTAAGACCACTATAAATTCTCTCACTGTCCCAGAGTATTTATTTGGCCTTATCTGCCTTATGAGGGATCCCAATACCCCCCTGGAAGTTCGCCCAAAAATTGGCCTCCATATCTACCATGTGATAGAGGATGCCGCTGAATTCAGTTGGGGCCAAGTCAGACAATGGTCTGAAGATGTCCTGTTAAAGATCGCGGCTGGTAGGCTCAGTTGGATCAATGACACCCAAGCTATTCATGACCTCAGATCACAAAGGTCTAAATTCCACACTGGCAAGCTCCATCAAGGCGCTGAAGCCACTGTGACACATCCTAAATCCAGTGCTACGTCTGCCCACCAGACCCAGCATCAGTCGGAGAACCGCAGGAGGCCACCAAGACAAGCTGTAGGTCGCTCAGATATGGCATGTGCACCCTTCAACACGACTGCTGGCTGCACAAAGCAGGACAGCCACACAGAGAATGGCATAGCTCAGGGCCATCACTGCAAACAATGCAGGAAGCACCTTGGCATAATCTACACTCACCCCAAGTGGGACTGTAGGAACAGGGGAAAGATCGCTCAGTCCTTTCGCCCCCAGGCCGGACAAGACCGGCCAGCCTACTAACCCCACCAAGACTGGTGAAACTATGATGCATAAACATCAATTAAATCCTGTTGCACCCATGTTTGTTCCTCTCTCCCTAGGCTCAGTTAAAAAGCCCGGGGACAAGTTGGTGCCAATTGTTAAAAACATTGAAACTGTTACCCTGGACCCCAGCCCCACTGGTGGTGGAGCCCTGGCCCAAGAAAATACACAACTTACAGCTCGGGCTCCTACCGCTCGGGGGGAAAAAGGGGGCGTCTCAAAAAGACTCATGGATCTGGCTCATGGCTCGGTCGGTGACCAGCAAGAACTTAGTGAAGTAGACATGTTACCATTCCAGTACCACCTCCCGTGTGAACATAATAGTGATGTAGTCACCCATGCCGATGTACATGGGTCAAACCTCACTCTAGCTGATGAGTTTACAGCTACCCTCATTGGACCCACCCCGGCCCAATATGCTCCTACTCGTCTTGGGTTCTGGCCCAGGGTGGCACCACATGTACAACAGACTTTCCCAGAGTATGCAAAAATCTACACGGCAGTCACTACCAATGGAATGCCCAACAGACTGGATGCACGCATACCAGTCTTGTCTGGACTAAACCTGGATGTCTGGGAGACAGAACTTGCTGACTACCACGACAAAGAAGTGTGTGAGTTTCTGCGCTATGGATGGCCGGTAGGGTACACAGCGACAGGACCCCCAACCCCTGCGGGATCCAACCACCCGTCGGCGCTCCCATATGAACAACAAATACAAGACTTTGTTGACAAAGAACTAAGTTTAGGTGGTATACTTGGTCCATTCACAGAGCCTCCCTTCACTCCTTGGTCACACATAGCCCCGATCATCACCCAACCCAAAAAGGACTCCACAGATAGGCGTGTCATCTTAGACCTGTCTTATCCTGAGGGTGAAAGTGTGAACTCGGGCATCACCAAGAACTGCTTTGAGGGCTGCCATCGCCTTTACACCCTCCCCTCGGTCGAGGATCTGGCCACAAGAGTGTAGATCCTTGGACCCTCGTGTTTCCTCTGGAAGGCGGACCTCTCCCGCGCCTATAGGCAGGTCCGTACGGACCCAGGAGACACCCCACTGCTAGGTTTTAAGGTTAAAGGCCTTATATACATCGACTTGTGTCCCTCCTTTGGGTGTAGGTTAAGCAGCATGGCATGCCAACGCACAACAGGCGCTGTGACCTACATTAAGAGAAAAGCCGGATACTGGACACTGGTATACTTAGAT